>OY728140.1:1250314494-1255114494 GCA_963277665.1 Viscum album | reverse complement strand
AATGACATAATTATGTGTGACAAATATAAATACACTAAATATGATTGGATATTTAGTGTAAATTGATCAAAGGATATTCACGCATAATCTTATAAAAACAACACCAATGAATTGGATGTTTAACACAACAATTGGAGAATGAGTTAAAATTACTCTTATCAAATTCATATCGATGACTTGAGAAACTATCCATGGATTGATTATGTGTATGAAAAGTATATCCACATAAAAGGGGAGTAGAAATTATTACATAATCAAATGAATAGTTATTCCACACATAATCTCAGAGTAAAATAATCAATGAAATATGCTTAAAGCCAAATGAGTGGAAATTGAAATTTCGAATTCCCTTATCAATTAGGTACCATACGAAACATACACCCATGAAAGAAGGATCATAAAATAATGATGTAAATACCCATAAATTAAATTATATTACACAATGAATACAATCATGGGCAGTACACATACACCACATGCAATAATTAAGTGGTGAACAATGGAATTCTCACGAAATTAAGAGTGAGATAAGAAACCCCTTACTTTGTACTTTTTCCTTGGTCGATGTTAGGTTAAACTCCTGTATAATGGTGAAATTATTGTTATTGAATTATACAAGAATAGTTTACATTAATATGATATCATATATGATATTTTAACATTGATTTGTTAAAAATATCTTATAATTATCGTCATTTCGGGTGTTAATGGGTTTATTTTACTTTATATCCTTTGTTATGTGAGCCATATTTGTTTTTAATGGGGTGTATATTATTCATATACAGAATTATATCAAGTCCTTAAACCTTATTTTTAATCATCAAATGGGAATTATATTTTAATGGATATGATGGAGAATGAATCTCATCGCGTTCGTGGAGACAGTACTCCGTACGTACGCACGAGCGAAAATATCATTCTTTTGATATTAAAATAATATATAATTGGATGGTATATCATATATAAATAATCATTATCATGTTATATTTATTATTTAAATGAGTTACACATCTTTATTATACCCACTCAAATAATAATATATTGAAAAACAATTACACCACGACATGGAGACGGTAAGCCGTACGTACGCACATATGGTGACATTATATTCAACGGGTGGGTAGAATACTGAATATGGTTGTACAATATTTATAATAACATAATTTTATATATAAGATACTGGATTTATTATTTTATAATAGTAATAACAAAGAACGAATAAGTGTAAGAAGAAAGGAACATGAAAAGGGGTGGTGAAAGCATTATCTCTTCTTCAGGTTATTCCTTTTGATTTGATCAAAAGGGCTCCATAGGTTGGATTTCTGGTCAAAATAAGGCCTCTAGGTTGTAGTTAGGGTAGTTGAGAGAGTATTTGGGAAGGGATTGTGTAACAGACCGAAATTTTGAATAAATATTGTTTCCTAATTTCATGTGTTATTTTATTTTATGTTTATACTCAACAAAAATGTTTTATTTAATAAACATGATTATAATTAAAATGAGACCATTGGGTTTTGACTGTTATATGACCATCGGTCAATATGACCGCTGTGAACAAATTTTTTTGATTTTTGTCTCTAAATATAAGTAATATTGGTTAATTATTATAGAAAGAAGATTTGATGGCCTCACCTAGTAGTCTTGGATCGATCGAAGCCCATCTAACAGAGCTTGGGAAGGAGGTAGCACCATTGGGCTTTGCTCTGGACCAAATCCAAGGCGAACTTCATCATGTGAAGCTAGAACGGAATCACCTTCGCGAGAAGTTCAAACTGATAGAAATTACTACTCGGGCAATGTTGACTGACCCACCCCAAGATTCTATCACCCTAGAACACCTTACTCTTAGGTCCTATGATGGTATTAAAAGGGGCTATGTAACGAGACCGTAACTGCCTTGTGTAATCCTTGTTTTAAATAAAAATTGGGATTTCTTCTTATGATGAAGTTTACGAATTTTCAAATGACCGGATAAAAATAGTATGCATATTTTTATATGAATTTTCAAAAGGTTATTTAAAAAAAATATTTATGTAAACCTTAAATAATTTAAAATGTGTAATGATTTTCAAAAAATGGTCTTCTAAAATTATGTTCAGTGCGAAATTTGGAGTCTAATAAGATCAACGTGATTTTTGATGAATAGTAAATTGTGAATAGTGATTTTACGCTTAGGATTAGTAATGTGACCAAATGGATTAGTAATTTCACTTAAAAAAGTTTTAAAATAATCTAGGCACCTTGATTAAGTAATGTGATTCAATAAAATGGTTAAATAATGGTTTCATAAATTATTATTCAAGTATTAATCATTTCGGGTGAATAGTGTTTTTTAATTAAAAAATTAAATTAAAAATATTTAGAAAATTATTTTTATAAAATGGATTTCATTTTTGAACTCAGAGCACCGATATTATGTTTTGGTAATTTTTGGGGTTTTTTCTGAAAAAATGAATTTTCTGTGAATAGTGTATTTATTTAAAAAATGAATTAATAATATTTAGAAAATTATTTTTATAAAATGGAGTTCATTTTTGAAATCGGATAATTGATATTTGATTAAAGTGAAATTTTGGGATCTTTCTGAGAAAGTTGAATTTTCAGTGAATAGTAAAAATACAGTTTTAGGGTTTCGGTATGTTTAATGACATCATAACTATGTCATGATGATTTCAAGGGATATATTAAGGGTTGGTCAGCCAAGGGTGATGAATTATTGTTTTGGGGGCCCCATGTGGCCTAACTCCATGGTAAATGCCAAGGGAGAGCACATGGGTTTGAGAAAAGCACATGTGAGGTGTCCCTTGGCCATTAATGCCTTGTCCCCTCACTTTCCCTATAAATACCAAGCCCTCCTCTCATCCATTCGACTCCCCACTCTTCCCCAACGAATTCTGATCTCATTTCCTCCCAAGAGTCCTCCCAAGGTGACCCCAAGCCATCAAGGGCCCAACCTTTGATGTTTAAGAGTTATATTTTAAGGTAAGGGATCTGACCTCTCTCTTTCTTTTCAAGTAATCTCTTTTATTTCATTTCTTTTATGCTTCATATTCTTATGTTGGAGTATGTTCTTTTATATTCATCCTACTGCCCATTTCATGTTCATATGATGAGAGACCCCCCTTTCTCTCATCAATTCATTTTAAGAATGTTTAAGTGGCGCCGTTAGGCTGCCGAATTTTTAAGGGATTCTTTCACCTTCCTCGTTTTCAAGTTCTATTTTAATTCAAGTCATTCATGTTTCATTTTATTATGTTGGGGAATGATATCTAAATTTATCATACTGATATTTTATTATCATATGATGAGATACCCCATTTGATCTCTTCAATTCATTATTTTGAAGTTTTAAGTGGCGCCGTTAGGCTGCCAAATTTTTAAGTTGTTCTTTCACCCTTCTCTTTTTCAAATTTCTACTTTCATGTCAAGTCTTTAAACTTCCTTTCTATTATGTTTGGGTATGATATATATATCTATCAAACTGTACTCCTATGTTAATATTATTAGAGATCCTATTTTACCTTGTCAATTCATTTTTTTTGAAGTTTTAAGTGGCGCCGTTAGGCTGCCGAATTTTTGAGGGATTCTTTCACCGTTCTATTTTTTAAAGTTCTACTTTCATGAAAAGTCTTTCAAGTTCCTTTCTATTATGTTGGGGTATGATATCTATATCTATCATACTAGACTCTTATGTTCATATGATGAGAGACCCTATTTGAACTTGTCAATTCAATTTTTTTTTATGTTTTAAGTGGCATCGTTAGGCTGCTGAATTTTTGAGGGATTCTTTCACCCTTCTCTTTTTCAAAGTTCTACTTTCATTTCAAGTCTTTCAAGTTACTTTATATTATGTTGGGTTATGATCTCTATATCTATCATACTGGACTCTTATGTTCATATGATGAGAGACCCTATTTGACCTTGTCAATTCATTTTTGTTGATGTTTAAGTGACGACGTTAGGCTGCCGAATTCTCACAAGAGAAATCTTATTTTTGTCTTCCTTTAATATTCTTCATTCCATATGGTATATTTTCAAATTTCATTACCATGTTCTTAAATCCCTTATATTTTTTCCCTCTATGGTCTGATGGTTCATTTATGAATGTTTGACCCATGTCCCCTCTCTTATCAATGTTTTCTAAAACCTTGTAACATAGCCGTTATGCTGAAGAATTTTCGTCTCAATGTGCCTCTCTCTCTTTTCTAAAAATTATTTTATGTTATAAAGTGAATACTCAATGCTCTTATTTATACAGTGGTATTTACATATATATCAAAATGTTCTATTTTAAATTCTGGGATTTACATACATGGGACCCGCTTTCCCTTTCCGTGGGTTTAAAGTGACGTAAAGATCATGTCTTTAAAGCATTTTTTAAAACGTTATGATTATGAAATGAAACCCATTTATTTTATGCTATATATATTATTTATGAAATTTTGGGTGATGATATATGTGGCTCACATGATAATAAAGGCAAATTTAAGGGTGCTCCCTGATAGCGCTCCAATGCATTAGGTAATGATGTAACCACTAGAGATTACAATTTTCACGATACCTTGGTGAATAACCTTGGTAATTTTCAAATGACACCTTGGGGATGGACCTTGGTGATATGTTCATGATTGTCTATATTTAATGTTTCTGCCACATCTTAAAGTTATGAAAAATGTTATTTTTATTATGATATTCCTCATGATTTCTTTCTCATGCCTTAATGTTCTTTTCATGTCCTTATTGAAGTATCTCAAATTCACATGTAAAATGTTTCTAATGTTTCCCTTACTAGGTTTTCTGCTCACCCTTTCTTTTGATGTATGTCCCCAGGTTATGAGATGCAGTAATGAACCTAGGATGAACTTAAGGAGAATCCTTTAAAGTGTTTATGAAGAGTGTTTTTTGTTCTTTTCATGTATTGTGTTCCTTGTTTCCATGACACTAAACCTTAAAGATCCTTAGTTCTGTGTAATGAAATGAAAGTGGTGTTATAAAAATATGGGGTGCTATAGTTGGTATCAAAGGATGATTTAGATATTTTTGGAAATTAGGATATGAAAACATTAGGAAGAACCCTATATAAAAGTTTATATATAGGAAATCTTCCTGGTATTTTGGTGAGTATTGAGTAATGGGTTGCCAATAAAAAACATCCATGTCTGGATACGAGCAGGTAGAGGTGGCTCTGGCACAGATGTACATAGGGGTAAAACCTGAAAACACTGCTTTGAGCTAGACTCGAATGGGAACTGGTACACGACAACAGGCCTTGCTGCATTCTTGGTTACGACACTCCCGGGGGATATGCTTGGTAAAGTCATAATCTTAGTATGAACCATTATTAAAGGAACAAAATAAAGATTCACATAAGAAGATATGATCATGGATAACCTAGATTAGAACCTAGGGGATCACAAGTTAGGGTATACCTTCCTTCTATATGTTTATCCTTATATTCTTATAGTTTCCATCTAATGATTATTGTATAAGTATTTAAGCCCCTAATTATAGTTTCTATTCTTAGTTAATGGCGGGAAATGGAAGAACGTGTCCCAAAAACAAATGTGATAGGAAATGCTATGATTATCGTATTAATACGACAAAGATGATTAGGGGATTAAAAGATGATTATTATTTTGGAAGACGTCCATTATTTTGGGAACCATATTTGATCGAGGTAAATAGATTACTACGTTATTTTCATTGAGGAGTAAGGTTGACATATATTTTGAAGAATCGATGAATTTAAGGTGGACTAATAGTAATTTAGGTTACTTACGGGAATTCTTAACCTATCTTGGGTAAAATATGTTTAGGTTAGCTAATTTTGTTAAAAGATGTTAGGAGTGGTTGATGTTGTTTGGAGATTAACAATGAAGTTTATTTTGGAAGACTATGTTATCAAATATTTCTTGTATTTGGGTTTCAATCTGAGTTTGGTTTATTTTTAGGAATCTTAAAGACCATTATTTATAGAATGGTATATGATGAACTTTGGGTAGTACCATGGAACTTTGATGATTTAAAAGTAGTTTCCATTCCTATGGGATTATTTTTGAAGAGTTTTTTAACCTTAACCTTTTTATTTTTTGGATAATGTTTAAAGATAGAAGAAATAGATAGTTGATCTTTTGTTGATTATGTGATTCTATAGAAGATGATTCTTGTGTTTTGATGAGACCAAGTAGTTTTGAATGCTCATCGTTTGGAGAAAAGATTTGTTTTGGTAGAATCATATTAATGTATGAAACTCTACATGAAGCTAGATATATTTTCTTCTGTTTTTGTTCTGTTTTGTAAATGAATTACTAAAAGTTATTAAAAGGAACGTAAAACAAAAATGTTGTTGGTTTACGTTTCCTACTAGGTAATCAAAGACCACTTACACACGTCATAATTTTGGGATTTCCTGGTGGTTAACATCCTCCTAATCATGTTTTCTATCACTCTCCTTTAGAACGTGACCATTTGTTTTCTCCTCCATGTCCATGTTTCCTACATGGAATCCTAGTATGAGTAAACTCGGGTGGCCTTTGTACTTCCTTTTCTTTCTTTAAAAGTAATGGTGTTACTGACTCTTTTTCCGATGTGGGACTTTCAATGAAATTTCAAAAACCAATTTTAAAAATTGCAGGGACGCAATTTCCTAAGGGGGGAAGATTGTAACTGCCCGAAATTTTGAATAAATCTTGTTTCCTAATTTCATGTGTTATTTTATTTTATTTTTATTCTCAACAAAAGTGTTTTATTTAATAAATATGATTATAATTAAAATTATACCTTTGGGTTTTGACTGTTATATGACCATCGGTCAATATGACTGCTGTGAACAAAATGTTTTGATTTTTGTCTCTAAATATAAGTAATTTTGGTTAATTATTATAGAAAGAAGATTTGAAGGCCTCACCTAGTAGTCTTGGACCGATCGAAGCCCATCTAATAGAGCTTGGGAAGGAGGTAGCACCATTGGGCATTTCTCTGGACCAAATCCAAGGCATACTTCATCATGTGAAGCTAGAACGGAATCGCCTTCACGAGAAGTTCAAACTAATAGAAATTACTACTCGGGCAATGTTGACTGAGCCGCCCCAAGATTCTATCACCCCAGCACACCTTACTCTTAGGTCCAATGCTGGTATTATAAGGGGCTATGTAACGAGACCGTAACTGCCTTGTGTAATCCTTGTTTTAAATAAAAATTGGGATTTCTTCTTATGATGAAGTTTACGAATTTTCAAATGACCGGATAAAAATAGTATGCATATTTTTTTATGAATTTTCAAAAGGATATTTTAAAAAAAATGTTTATGTAAACCTTAAATAATTTAAAATGTGTAATGATTTTCAAAAAATGGTCTTCTACAATTATGTTCAGTACGAAATTTGGAGTCTAATAAGATCAACTTTATTTTGATGAATAGTAAATTGTGAATAGTGATGTTACGCTTAGGATTAGTAATGTGCCCAAATGGATTAGTAAATTCACTTAAAGAATGTTTTAATATAATCTAGGCACCTTGATTAAGTAATGTGATTCAATAAAATGGTTATATAACGGTTTCATAAATTATTATTCAAGTATTAATCTTTTCGGATGAATAGTGTTTTTTAATTAAAAAATTAAATTAAAAATATTTAGAAAATTATTTTTATAAAATGGATTTCATTTTTGAACTCAGATCACCGATATTATGTTATGGTAATTTTTGGGGTTTTTTCTGAAAAAATGAATTTTCGGTGAATAGTGTATTTATTTAAAAAATAAATTAAAAATATTTAGAAAATTATTTTTATAAAATGGAGTTCATTTTTGAAATCGGAGCATTGATATTTGATTAAGGTGAAATTTTGGGATCTTTCTGAGAAAGTTGAATTTTCAGTGAATAGTAAAAATACAGTTTTAGGGTTTCAGTATGTTTAATGACATCATAACTATTTCATGATGATGTCAAGAGATATATTAAGAGTTGGCCGGCCAAGGGTGATGAATTATTGTTTTGGGGGCCCCATGTGGCCTAACTCCATGGTAAATTCCAAGGGAGAGCACATGGGTTTGAGAAAAGCACATGTGAGGTGTCCCTTGGCCATTAATGTCATGTCCCCTCACTTTCCCTATAAATACCAAGCCCTCCTCTCATCCATTCGACTCTCCACTCTTCCCCAACGAATTTATGGTCTCCTTACCTCTCAAGGAGTCCTCCCAAGGTGCCCCAAAGCCCTCAAGGGCCCAACATTTGATGTTTAAGAGTTACATTTTAAGGTAAGGGATCTGACCTCTCTCTTTCTTTTCAAGTAATCTCTTTTATTTCATTTCTTTTATGCTTCATATTCTTATGTTTGAGGATGTTCTTTTATATTCATCCTACTTTCCATTTCATTTTCATATGATGAGAGACCCCCCTTTCTCTCATCAATTCGTTTTAAGAATTTTTAAGTGGCGCCGTTAGGCTGCCGAATTTTTAAGGGATTCTTTCACCTTCCTCGTTTTCAAGTTCTATTTTCATTCAAGTCTTTCATGTTTTATTTTATTATATTGGGGCATGATCTATAAATTTATCATACTGATATTTTATTATCATATGATGAGAGACCCCATTTGATCTCTTCAATTCAGTATTTTGATGTTTTAAGTGGCGCCGTTAGGCTGCCGAATTTTTAAGTGGTTCTTTCACCCTTCTCTTTTTCAAATTTCTACTTTCATGTCAAGTCTTTCAAGTTCCTTTATATTATGTTGGGGTATGATCTCTATATCTATAAAACTGGACTCTTATGTTCATATGATTACAGACCCTATTTTACCTTTTTAATTCATTTTTTTTGAAGTTTTAAGTGGCGCCGTTAGGCTGGCGAATTTTTGAGGGATTCTTTCACCCTTCTCTTTTTCAAAGTTCTACTTTCATGAAAAGTCTTTCATGTTCCTTTCTATAATGTTGGGGTATGATCTCTATATCTATCATACTAGAATCTTATGTTTATATGATGAGAGACCCTATTTGACCTTGTCAATTCAATTTTTTTTGAAGTTTTAAGTGGCGTCGTTAGGCTGCCGAATTTTTGAAGGATTCTTTCACCCTTCTCTTTTTCAAAGTTCTACTTTCATGTCAAGTCTTTCAAGTTACTTTCTATTATGCTGGGGTATGATCTATATATCTATCATACTGGACTCTTATTTTCATATCATGAGAGACCCTATTTGACCTTTTCAATTCATTTTTGTTGAAGTTTAAGTGACGACGTTAGGCTGCTGAATTTTCACAAGAGAAATCTTATTTTTGTCTTCTTTTAATATTCTTCATTTCATATGGTATATTTTCAAATTTCATTACCATGTTCTTAAATCCCTTATATTTTTTCCCTCTACTGTCTGATGGGTCATTTATGAATGTTTACCCCATGTCCCCTCTATTCTCATTGTTTTCAAAAACCTTGTAACATAGTCGTTATGCTGTAGAATTTTCGTCTCAAAGTACCTCTCTCTCTTTTCTAAAAATTATTTTATGTTATAAAGTGAATACTCAAAGCTATTATTTATACTGGGGTATTAAAATATATATCAAAATGTTCTATTTTAAATTCTGGGATTTACATACTTGAGACCCGCTTTCCCTTTCTGTGGGTTTAAAGTGACGTAAAGATCATGTCTTTAAAGTAGTTGTTAAAACGTTATGATTATGAAATGAAACCCATTTATTTTATGCTATATGGGTTATTTATGAAATGTTTGATGATTATATATGTGGCTCACATTATAATAAATGAAAATTTAATGGTGCGCCCTGATAGCGCTCCAATGCATTGGGTAATGATGTAACCACTAGAGATTACAATTTTCACGATACCTTGGTGAATAACCTTGGTAATTTTCAAATGACTCCTTGGGGATGTACCTTGGTGATATGTTAATGATTTTCTATATTAAATGTTTCCTCCACATCTTAAAGTTATGAAAAATGTTATTTTTATTATGATATGCCTCATGATTTCTTTCTCATGCCTTAATTTTAATTTCATGTCCTTATTGAATTATCTCAAGTTCACATGTAAAATGTTTCTCTTATTTCCCTTACTTGGTTTTCTGCTCACCCTTTCTTTTGATGTATGTCCCCAGGTTATGAGATGCAGTAATGAACCTAGGATGAACTTATGGAGAATCCTTTCATGTGTTTAAGAAGAGTGTTTTTTGTTCTTTTCATGTATTATGTTCCTTGTTTCCAAGACACTAAACCATAAAGATCCTCAGTTCCATGTAATGCAATGAATGTTATGTTATAAAGAGACGGGATGCTATAGTTTGGCTGAACCAAAAGGCTTTCAAGGTGGGAAGAAATGAGAAGTAGGAGTGCCCTTTTATAAGAGGGGTGAGGGGCACCTTTGGAAAAGTTAGAAATATTAATTTATAATAAATTCATATTCGGTTTTTAATCGCTCCAAAGTTGATTATTAAAGGGTTTAGGTGGGGATAGGTCTAAAACCATTCAACCAATAGAATTTAGATAGGTTTGGGTCATTATATTCACCTTATCGTTTAGATTTAACTCTTAGTTAAATAGTTTGAGATTTACCATTTCACTTTGTATTTTTATATTATATAGTAAATAAACTTACTATATACATCCAAGAGACCCCCAAGTGGTAAATTAATGATAAAACTATCATGCTATAAGTCTCTTGGCCGATCCTTAGATTTTTAGAAATTTAATATCAATTAATAATATAATTTTTTTTAAAAAAAAACTATTTTATGTCAATTTTGACACTATTAAATAGTTGAGTTTTGTAAAACTCATAAACGAATTATTATTTCGAAAAAAGTTAATTAAATCATTTATAACATGTCATATTAACCTATAAAATTATTTTAATTCCTTAAAAGTCTCAAATTATATTTATTTGGGTATTTATAATATCAATTATTTAAATTTTTTACTATTATAGCAATTACAGCATCATCATTATGTCAAAAATAAATTAAATTATTTAATGTCTAAAAATTATAAATAAAATACCATTATGTAGGAAATCGTTTTATATTTATAATGAATATTTGTAGTGGAAAATCTAACATATATAACAATATGTAAAAATTGATTTTCTAAAAGATATATGCTTGTGTCAATTTTGTATTCATTTTAACTTAATTAAAATAACATGTCCCTATCACTTACGAGTGTCTCCATGGGGTCCCAAAATCGACCCAATGATTCCCTTGGTCGGAAATGTATCAACCAATAATCTTAAGACTCATTTTTGGTTAATTTGTTATGAATATAATATTATTTGTTAACAGTTATTTACCGGATTTACCTTTTAACCATGGTAAATAAAATATTTACCGAAGTAATTATTCAAAATGTCTAAAAATAAAAGTTACATATTTAAAAAATTTGTACATCTTGATTCAAAATATGGAATCCATTTTTCCAAATTCAATACACATAAGTGGCAGAAATTAATTTAAAATTAATTCCTGTTGTTAAAACAAAAAGCGTGTTTTTAAGAGATAATAACTATCAAAAGATTGGCACGTTTTTATGTCTGCTTTAATTGTGAAATTATGTCCAATAAAAATCTTTGAATTAGATGGTAAAAATATATTCTAAATATACTTTAAAACCACTCAAATTCAAAAATTTTCAATATTAATTATTTCGATTAAAAAAGTTGTTTTAATTAAAATTTAGTAATTTTCACTATTCCTCAAAATATGAAAGTTATCCGAAAAGTAACAAAATTTCATCCTATGATAATATAGATATTCCAAATCTAAAAATGAAGTTCATTTTGAGAGATAAAATTTATAAAATTTTATAACGACTAGATTGATTGGTTGTGGTGTGTTAGAATCTCGAGGTTGCGTACAATGCACGCCATTGCATTATTCAAAGGGAAATGTACTGTGGAAGCATGGGGTGTTACATTTTACTCATTGTTGATGTAATATCATGATAATGGGATTATATTAAACAATTAGGTTTCATACATGCTTGTGGAAATTGCAAAAATAATTTCTTTCTCATCACATTCTTAATCCATTTTTCGAAAATAATTATGGACATTTGGAAAGGCCACCTAATTCTAATGAGAAATAATCCTAATGGGCCACACACTATTTTTTCTTATTGATCATGATTAAATTTTATATGATTTAAATTATTGTAATATAAATTATTCTCCTGAATGATGAACAATTTTATTAATTTTATATTGAGATCAAGAATTTAATAACTATTTATTCAGTGGCATGTGAATAAAAATATTTTAGTTTATTTTATAGAATATTTAATAAATATTTATTTTTTAGTATGTGAATGAAATATTTATTAAAGAATAATGTATATATCTTGGTATTAAATAAATATCAAGGATTTTAAATAGACCAAGACAACATTTATTGAAAAGTAATTATTTTCAATCAAGTAATTAATACTGAATAATTTTTAGATGTAGGGGTATTCCACAAAATAATAATAATATTGTTATTTTTTATCATGGGGTTTTAATATAGGTCATAATATTATTTAATGTTCGAAATTTTATTAAATTATCATTTTAAATATAAATTCTAGCACTACAAATAGATGTATATGTATATTGTGTGGAGCCTCATTATGAAATTGAAAACAATTGAATTGTTATTTACTTAAAATTTTATCTACTAACTTGGGAGGGAATTGGATGATAGAGTTTAATGCCTCTAGATGAAATATACTTTTAGAGATGGAATATATGTAACATGATCTATTTAGATAATATTGGTGGACAAGATTTAAAATGGTGGTAGTGGGGATCAATATTAGATGATTTACTTGTAAGTAGTTGAAATATGAGAATCAATGGTTGACTAGGTTTTTACAGCCTCTTTCCATTTTGGATTAGAAGTGGTATTATGTAAATATTCACTTTATAACTAGATTAAACATTTACCCTCAAAATTATTATTTAGTATGGGTCATTATCGATCGATTAATGAATGTTTAAATTTTAATCCATGACATATACATTCATTATTAATATTCTTTATGGTCTCTATTTGCGAGAGATTGTATGGATGCACTATATCAAGAAGAATTTAATTTTTTTACAAAGATACTCATCTCCTGTTTTAGTTCTAGTAAGGTCATGAGAATGATTTGGTATCATATTATCTTTTTATTATATACTATCCTCCCCAGAATAATTGCTGATCAAAATAAACAACATTGATCATGTGTGATATGTTACAGGCGTATGTGCTATTATTAAGTGGTTAATTGGAGAATATTTTGGAAATAACAGAGATATATTATAATAAAATATTCCATGAATTGATAAGGATTTCACCAATAATGACCTTATATGGAAATAAATACATGTGACCTATTTGTTGGGGATAGGTAGGTGAGTTTTACCAAGTTGGGCCTTATCCAAAAAGAGAATAAATTTTACTATGTTCATTTTATTAGGACGTTGTTAGTGACTATATATATAAGGTTTATATCTTATTTTGACCTTAATAAATCTCCTACATATTTAGGTGTGTCATAATGTCTTCCTTACGGTGTCTCCTTGGTTTTGTAAATGTATTTTCAGGAAACTGGGAAAACTGGGGCACATGTTTATCAAGATATTTGAGATATTTGGGAGGGTCAATCAAGAAGTATAATGATTATACACTACATTGTTCAAATTTTACATGAATTATTTGTTTCACATATCATAGATTTTATGATACAATCGGAATCCTTATCATATGGTAGGAATTGATGACACCTTGATCGGATTAGATATATCATTTGATGATAATCTATTATGTATTATGAACTGTTGTGATATTTTATTTTGTAAAATACTATACTTTTTGTATGATTATATTGGACACATTGTAATGTTCAAGTTGATTCCTACTATTTGGAATCTGATATGTCATTATCATTGCCTCACATGTTCTTAGATACACTATATTGATTCTTGGTGCAGCTCGAGGATGAGTTGTTATATAGTGGGGAGGATGTATAATCACATATTTTTCTATGTACATCCCTATTTCAATTAATGGATAATCCTCTTTTGGTTGTATTTATCTTATTTTATTCTAAGGTGGTTGAGTATCTTTTTCTAATTGAGTGAATTGTTTGTGAAAAGTGATCAATATCAAGGATATTTGTTTTTTGAATTAATGGATTCTTGTAATAAATTTATAAAATTATTATGAGGGTTCCTTATGAATTTTTAATGCAATAGAGGAAGTTTCTGTTTTTCTCCAATTGAATATGGGTTTTGATATTTCAACTAGAGACTTTCCCATAGTGAATGAAATACATTATATAATCCTTTTTCTATACAGATTCCATAAACAAGTTCCATGTGTTAAAAATTTACATGCCTTGAAACTATGTTACATTGTGAAAATGACTAATCAAGTTATTTTAACCCTAGGTGAATCAATTTTTAGGTTATATATTAGATGAAAATTTGCATCATGAATCATGTATTCACTTAGTGAATTCCATAGGTGGAGTGGTTTCATTATGTTGGTACATAAAATAATCATTCCCTATGAATATTCTTCTCTCAGACACTAAGGAGGCACTTGATTATTTTAGGGTGATTCCTTCACATTAATATGTCATTTTCTTGGGTGTAAAAACTATTTACTTCTATATCATTGTTTTTCATCTTAATTCTTCTATCCAAGGCAGTAGTAGTTTCATCTCCTTTTATTCAAAGAAGTAGATATATTATATTGATGTTTATGTGATCATAGATTTCATTATTGATCACCTTTGACTTTTATTATATGTTGATTTTTCCCATATAAATTATTAATGTGATCACTGGATTATTGATGGCGGTATATAAATTTAATCTATTGTTAATTTATAATTAACCATGAATTTGAAGTATTTATGATCACACTGACCCACCATCCATTCAACTAAATTTTTTATTAAATATATTATTAAAAAAATTATATTTTTGACCACTTATTAGACCATGATGTGTCCATTGGAGTTAGGTCCAGGCCATTTTCCACCCATTTGGTTATCCATTCCTCTATGTAACAATGATTCTTAAATTATAAAAATTCGTTTTTAAATGAACAATGTGAAATTAGATATCATCATTTTTTGGTATCAAAAATTTCATGAGATAAAAAATAATATTTTTAGAGATTGATATTTTTTATTCATTCTATTATATGATAATATACAAATTTAGAAAATATTAATTATTAATATAATGATATAAATTTTAAAAATATACATGAGAATTTAATGGTGATGAATGATATACATGCTTTTCTTGTATATATGTTTGTTTAAAAAATTCACCAGGTCTTGGATAGCTGTATCTAGACATGTGGCACTGGTGGTTCATTACAGAACATGAAAACCCATTTATGAGATTTCATAAAACCATTTTAATGTTAACAAGGGGATACATATGTGAGTACATCATGTTAATTTTCACAGTGTCTAGTATTAAATGGTTACATTCACTTTTTCATTGTATTTAAATAAGGGAAGAGATAAGAGACTCTAATTTTGGAATTCAAATAAAGAACAATTTTGATTCTTAAGACATCGTATAGGATATCCATCCATATGTAGTTGTATAATCATTTTAATAGTGACATATTTCATAGTGATGTTATAGGATTGGATGGCCCAGAGTGTTAACCTGGAACCGAAGGTATAGTATGTTTATATTATGTGTTTTATGAATTGACTATATAACAACCAATTATCACATTATTCTATAAACATCCTATAATAATATAATTTGTTAGAATTAGTGGTGTAGAAAATCTATTTGTTACTCGCAACCTATTTGTTCCACCATTGTATGGCCAAGGAGATTTCATGGACACAGGTTTGGACAAGGTCAAAAGATCTTATTATTGATTTATTTTGCTGGAAGGTTTGGAACCTAGAGATACTTTCAATTTGGCATTTGGGACATGTTTCTATAATCCTTATTTGTACAATAATGTTCTATAATATATATATATCTTCCATCATGTCATTTAGTTACATTTTATCTTGAAAATACATTGTTAATTTTTATTTTCA
Organism: Viscum album; assembly: GCA_963277665.1. Taxonomy (NCBI): domain Eukaryota; kingdom Viridiplantae; phylum Streptophyta; class Magnoliopsida; order Santalales; family Viscaceae; genus Viscum; species Viscum album. Next base: position 1,255,098,442 of record OY728140.1, on the reverse strand, counting down.
TGGGAATTGATCATATTTTTTTATTTATTATCTTTTTTAATGATTCCACTATTTATATTACTCTAACAATATTTTATTTCTAATATATTAAAATATTTATTCTAGTTGGTATAATATGAGTAATATGTTTTCTATACTTCAACCACTACTCAGTTACCTCAGGTGTGTACAGAGGCATTCTGGAGGACTAGTAATCAACCGTGTCTAACCATGTGAGAGGGTGTGAGTCCAAGGGGTGTTACATAGTGAAACTAAAAGTTATATAATGATAGCATCCCAGGATACCTTCATGTTTATTATATTCATGAGAATGTGTATTTATGAAACTATTATGATATTATAAGATATTAAAATGAGATAATAGTTAATTATGATCTTTTTTTGAAAACAATATCATTTCATTGAAACAATTTATTGATTCTCATGATATCCTTGTTATATTGTAATTTAAATTACCCATGATAAGTAAAATGGAAAAATTTAATTTATAATTATTTTTTGATCATTAAAATGATGATTTCTTCTAAAATATTTATTTCCCAAAAAGGAAATATTAATTATGTGTTGTTTTATTTTAAATGGATTAACTAATTTTGTTTGTTGTTATATAACATAATATAATTTTTTTCCTCATTCCCCATTTTAATAATTTCATTATAGGTAGTATGGTTTAATATAAAATATATCATATATTATCATTAATCTATAATGAAATTGAATATATTTATTAAATAATTGTTTAATGAAGTAGGTGTGATCACATAAGAACTTCTTTTTCGTGAAAAAAAATAGTTTATATGGATGTGTCTAGAATTTTTTATTATGGTTTCTTAATTATATATATATATATATAATATCTTGTATGTGTATTAATATTAACACCTATATAAATAATAATAATAATTGGTTGATTATGGCACTTGTTATTAATGAAAACAGATAAAAATGGGACATAGAATTAATTCATGTATACATCATTTAAAAATGTATTTTTTTTGTGATATTATATGGAATATACTATATGAGGAAAAGGGGGTTTCATTCCTGTAATTATACATTTATCACCAAGAAAGGATGCTCATAGTAATCTATTTGAGGCTTCCCAATGTCATAGAAGTTGATTAAATCACACATTGAAATATAAATTTGAATTAAATCATAGTAAAATAATTTCTTATACTATTATATTTATAATAAGAAAATAATTTTTTTTAAATCCCTTAGAGCCGTTGATGATGTATAATAGTTAGGTTTGATGAAATCGACCCTAAAATCTATAATGGAAATTAGAATACATTCATCCTGATTGTAATTATTATAATCGTCCTATTTTAGTACTAGATGTGCACTCACAACATCCTAAAATTATCCAAACCAAATCAACACTCACACAATATAGCCTACATAATGATATCATCATAAAGTAAAATTAATTTATATATGGTGAAAATATTTCTATTTAGGAAAACATTAATCTATTGGTAGGGAATATACTAATGATAATACACCTGGAAGAGTAAAATAACCAGTGAGAACCTAACGATTAAATTGAAATTAATGTGAGAATGATTAATTCCAATCATAATATTATTCAAAAATGGAATAAAAATTTATTGGTAATTATAGTGGTATAGTAAGGATTCCATAAGATTTTAATAATTTAAATTTTCTATTTTTTTACAATGGTAGACAATATGATGGGTTATCTGGTTATATGTGATGAGAGGGTCTTCTGTAATATGTAAAATGAAACTGGAATTATTGTCACCACTAAAAAATAGTAGTTACAAATTTTTTTAAAAAGGATGTGTTAATAGGATATTGGGAAACATTTTCTCATGTATATAGGATAAATTAGGTCTATATTCTATTACCCCTCATCTGATCATAAAAATAATAATTGTTAATTAGATATATAACTTTTGATACATAACAAAAAAATTTAGGAGGAGGATGATATAATAGTACAAAACTTAGTTTTTTTAGGATATAAAATTTTTATTAAATTTTTGTAGTCATACAATGATCATTATTTAGGTAAATAATCTTTATGATCATAACACAATTAATTTTAGGTGTTTACTCAATAAAATAATTAATAATTTTAACTGATAACAAACACATTTACTAAATAATCATTTTATTAACTATATTATTTTTCAAATTTATATTCATTTTATTATCATTAGACAAACATAGGAAGATCATGATGATTGTTTCATGGATATTACATGTATTTAGTAGGAAATAAGAATATTGGGTAAATATAAAATAATTATTAGCATCTAAATAACATATTGTTTGGAACGTAAAATCATATCCCATTTAAATTTTAGATAAAATATAGATTTAATATTTTTTTCATAAAACTATTTAAGAATCTATAATCCCCCACATACCACCTATAAACATTGTATTTATGAATTTGTATTCTAAAATATTAATAAAGGTTTAATGGTATGATTAGTACCTTTCGGATTTTGATTTTTGTTAAACTATAAGTTTATCATATTACATTATACTATATATGATTTCATGAATATAAGAAGACTTACATTGTAAATGTATTTAATAAGATAATATATAACCAAAAATAACTCTAAATCATTCCTTATTTTATTCTTTTATAATATACTTTAAATTAAAATTAATTTTTATTGATGACATTGCTTTCCATAAATTGTGTTTAAAGAGAACATCCAGGACTTCTAATTTTTATACATTTTTTACTGCGAATTTCAATATATAATTAACACCCATTTTATCTATTCCCCACTAAATCTGATTATATAGATGTTATAAATATTTTTATTTGAATTTTGTTGATAAAACACAAACTCAACAATTTGAACATTTTTTACTCATATTCCAATACATTTTGATATAACAAGTTTTATCTATTTATTTAAAAACAAGACATCAATTTAATTTGATGAAGAATTACATAAGACACCACTTCCATTAAGAGAAAACTTAAATTAAATATATTTTTCTCATATTTATTATATCTACAGATATATTTACAATACAATTTACCAAACTACAAAATTTTCATGGATTAAAAAATTTTAAACAAATTTTAATGACAATCATTTAAATGTGTCCGTAAATTATTCTTCATGTATTAGCTCTTAGCTGATGATGTATAAAACCTCCAAAGAACTAGATTTATTTTTTATAATTGTGTTATCATTTCAAATAGGTAAACAATTTTTTTTCTTTTATATATATGGACAATATTATATAAACATTGAAATATTACCAAAAATACCTCTTAAATATTTTTTATCCATATTTTGATTCTTATGGGAATTAACATCTCAAACTTATATTTTCCCCCATGGTATGTTGGATATTTAATATATGACGGTGTGGTGTGGCAGCATAAAATTTAGTATAAGATATAAGCATAATATTTTTGTTCTCATCTACTATTATTTTGTGGAATTTTCAATAAACTTATGATCTTAATGATTAATATTTTACTAATTACTATTGAATGATATGATTATAATTGAAAAATAGAAAATTTCTGAAATTTTAAAAGAAAAGTGGAAAAATATAATCGATATTTTAAATACTAATTATGATTTTATGATCAAATAAATTTTAAATTAAAATATCATATATGGGATATAAAATCAAATACTAATTTAAAATGATATTATTTAAAACATTATTTTTAATGAATGTTGGTTGTAGATAACTAAATCAGTTACACAGTGTTAGGTAATTTTACCATATATAATGGTATCCCAAATATAATATTTTTCCAAAGGTCTATCTTCGCATTGCCAAAATTCCCCAACTATACATGTATGTTGCTACTCACATCCCAAAGAATATGTTCACGAACTCTATCGTGTTCTATATATAATGACCTGATCATATGATAAGTAATTAATACATCTTTCAATCCATGGATTCCATTGAACTCGTACTATTTGCTGAAAATTTATTATAATTGAAATTTATAATATCATAAAAAAACATACATAATAGTATATTTTATTATAAACACTCAAAATGAAAACTAATACAATTATAGAAAAGTATAATTTAATTAATATATTTCAAAGACAAAAATATATAATATATTTTGGAAGAAATTATAGTTTCTTAACTGATTATTAGGGTGTAGTTTCATTTTTATTAACCATTGTAAAAAGAAAGAAATAGTCAAATACAAAAAAAACATCTGAACATATGATATTAAATCCAAAATAGCATCTTTATGTACACATGATATCAATATGTTCTTTTATGGATGAGTCTGATTAGAAAACAATTTTTCTCTAATCCAATGGGTAATTTTTTTTGGAAAAAATATATCAAAATATTTTCCAATTACAATTCTAGAGCATTGGTATTTCATTTATAAGCTATATATTTTAAAAAATCATAATAAATTCCAAAAAAATATAGTTTTATCAATTTAATATGATGTGTGTTATCTTTTTTGAATTTAATAAAAAAGTGATTATTTAAAAGAACCTTTATATAACTATTATATCCTAGTTTTAAAATCATAATATGTTGATGAAAATTTTAATCATAAAATTAAATAATATTAATACAACTCATTGTAATCATCATAATAGGGAAATTTTCACCCTTATATGGAAAAAATGAATGCAAACCTCTCTTATTGAAAATTAATTATAATCCCTTATTAAAAAATATTGACGAGATAATAAATTTATAGAGAAATATACAAGAATAAAAACTCAAAATAATCTCAAATTGTATCCTCTATGATTTAAAAAAATAAATAAATAAATAAATATAAATTAATTAGAAAAAATACAGGTTGATAGTTGTTGAATCATTTTTTTTTCTTCTAGATATTAATTATCTTTTTAATTATGTATAAATAATCATTTTAGTATGCTGATTATAGTCACATTTTGCTACATATATCTCATTTCCACTATTATTTCCTATTAGACAACATATTCATAGAAACTAAATTCTTGATGAACGTTACTTTCACCAGAAATGTTAATGATCTAGTTTGGAATCTCAATATATTAAAAATAAATATTTTTCATTATCAAATATTGAACTACACCACCATAACCAGTGACTAGATTGAGATACCTATAAAAATAAGATTCTCTCAATATTTTAAAATAGAAACATTTTATAATACTGGATGGATTTTTATCAAATAATTTTTTTAAAAGAAATCATTTAGTATCATTCATTTGTAAATTAATATTTAAAAAATATATGTTAAATGAATCATTGTTTTCCCAATTTCATTATAATAATCATGAATCTTTTATAATTAAGTCGTTTTCTATAAATATCTTCAAGAAAAGTTTTTGTTCCAATAATGTCAAGATTGGTATCAATTTTATATGATTGATCACTATGAAAATAGTGTCTTACTTATATGTGTACATTATTTCAGTGATGTGTTTGATTTATATTTATGGAAATCGAAGGACTATTATTTTGAAAAAAATTGTGTTTGAAAAAAACATAAAACATGATATTCGAGTATATGTTACATCCTCCAAACATAATATAAATACATTTAGATGACACATATTCATCTTCAGAGGAGAAAAGAGATTTAAATTTTTTTATTCCCCCAAAAAAAATATAATATTTCTAATCATAATAAATGACATGTTTTATATGTATATTTTCATTCTAACATAAAACCTCCAAATTCATCATCTGATTGACAATAAAATACCAAATTATTTCCATAATAAGAGTAAAATATATCATATATATTACCATTAAGGGGACTGAAATTGTTTTTTACATAATCTATATAAGATTCATTTTGATTAGAAAAAAAATATCACATTCAAACATATAAAATCATTATGCCCTCTTGAATTTTTTTTATAGTAAATTTTTTTTCATACATAACTCTTATTTTTAATAAATAAAATTACATATATTATCATGATATAGTATAAAATATTTTTATACTTGAGTAAATATTTCTATATCACTATCAAAATAAAAATGTTGGAGTAAATCCTAAATATTTATAGATTCAGTTAAAATATCTAGTTCTATTTTTTTGATAATATAAAATCATAATAAAAACTCAGGTTATCCCACTATTTTCATATGATAAAAATTATACATATATTTAGAAAAAATATAATTTGGATAATTATTATATAAACAAAAAATAAATTCATCAAAATTTATTTGAACAATAATTGGGATTTTGAAAAAATATTAAATGTCATGGAAATGCAGTTCCACTAATATTTTTTTATCATATTAATTTGGTAAATCTATTATAATATAATATTATTAATTTTTGTATTTCATAGAATGATTTACTAACTATAATTATTTAATCTATAAATTTATGATCATCATAACTATCTATTTATTCAATATAAACATAATATTTAATGTAAATAATTTTGAAATCACTTTTGACATATATTTTAAATAATGTAAAATTAAAATGGTTAAAAGGATAATTATAATATGATAGATTATAATTTATGAACTAGTGTAAATTTGAAACTATAATCTAGGACGAATTATTGAGGATTACATTTTGTAAAAATATAATCTTTATTTTTAATAATTATACATTTTCATCACTTTTTTTACATAAAATCCCAATTTACATTAGTAACAAGTAAATTTGTAGGATACTAAACAATAGTTCATACAAGTTTCCAGTCAAATAGATTGGGATCATTTGACATGGAAAATATCAAAATACCATCACAAAAAAATCATCTTATATTTTTTTTCTATATAAAAATAGGAAAGAATGCTGAACAAAATTATTTCAACAACAAAATTTATTTTATCCATCTGAAACATATCGCCATTAATACAATTTAAAAGAAGATTCCATATGATTGAATAATTTTTTTAAACAATAAATTTTATCTTCAAATAATTTTTGTATATCATCATTTTTTATATGATTCAAATAATGAAAATATGTTGCTTCTATATTTGGTGGATTTACAATTAGAAGCTGTAAATTATATTTTGGCAATGTTATTGAAGGATTTTTGAAAAATTAATTTATATTTTTTAACAAAAAAATAAATCATATTGATTATAAAATAAAAAATATATTTCCATAACATTTTTTATCAAAAATAATATAGTCCTTTGAAGTTTTATTATAACAAAAAAATATATTTAATCTATTTTCAATTAAATTTATATACGTAATAGTTTCAATTCTATATGGTTACTTTACAAACAAAAAATAATGGTGAAATTTTTTTTAAATTTATTCATGTAAAAAACTCATAAATAATTTTATGAAGAAAAGGATTGAGTAAAATAAAATATAATATAACAATAATTCTTCATAGTCTTAGTCCTAATAATTTTATCTCATTATTTCATAAATTATATGGTTTGAGAATTTTAATTAAGTATTATATAACATCATTTCACTTATCAATTTTACTATTCTTTAAAAGTTGATGAAAAATAATGAGAATAATTATGAGAAATAAATTTTTAAATAAAATTAGTTATAAAATCATGCAACCACAATCACTATAAAAAGTAACGTGAGGTTAAATATTAAATATTTTATAAAATACTGAAATTAAATTATATAATAAATATCATTATATTTTTGATAGATAATATAGTTTGAAGTAACATTATAATAATCATCATCCAAGGAATATACATATAATTTCATTCCAATAAATTTCATCTTTATATGATCAATTTGATTCATTTTCACTAACTATTATTCTTATATAGTTGATATATGAATTTTAGATTTTAAACATGTTATATTTTTAAATTTAAATTAACAAGGATCAGAGAAATTTGTTGATTTAATTTTTTTTGTTTTCCTAGATCCCTAAATTTTTCATTTAATAAATATTTAGTAAATATAAAAAAGTTATAATTTCTTAGTTACCTAGGATATTAACAAGAAAATATTCTTCTAGATTCAATCATGGTAAATTCTTATAAAATAATTCTCTTTTCTTGAGAATGAAAAAATTTGATTCTATTGAGTTGATAATCTCAAATGTTTTTTTGACCATCTAATAGTAAAATTTTAACTCTTGAAGATTACATTTTCCCCAAGAACAAATTTTACTTATTCAGAAATTTTTTTTTACTCTTCAAATATAGAAAAAAATTATATAATAGATTTTTGAAGAAAATAAATATCACTAATTAGAATGATTTCCCCCTTTCTATTATCTAAATATATTTCTATAATTTTTTTAAAATTTTCAATATTTAATGATATTGACTATCCACCTGTCATATTTCAATAGAAAACACATTTCATGTACCATTTTCTAACATCATAGTATTCTAAAATATAAAAATTAAGTTCAATAGCCTATAAGACATGAAAAAAAAATCATTAATGACCCACTATATACATTATTTATCATTGAATGTTATAAATTATCAACATAATTTGTATTTAAAAATATGATAAATGAATTATAAAATATAAAACGGGGTAATAATAATAAAAAACACATGATAAATTCATAGAAAGTAAAGACATTTTTTCATAAAATTCATTTTGTTATTCAAATATTGATTTTCATAAAAAAATGTTTATAATTTATTTTTTTGAGTAGATAACATTACATATTATGCCAATATTATTTCATTTACTAAATAAAATGATGAAAAATTTTAAATCATAATATCAAATTTGGCTTCTGGATGAATTTTTTTAATGTTTCTGAAAAGATTGGGTTTTCATTTAATAATAATTAATAATTTTTTTTTGTAAACCTATAATTTGTTATTTAATAAATTAACGTAATGTAAAATTATATTCTGTATTAGTTATTTAATTCATATTAGACCCATTTTTTAATAATTTAATGAATTTATTTTGATTTATATATTCTCATGATTTTGGAATAAATATAATTTTACGCTTAAAACAAATTTATAAAAACATTATTAATTTAATAATATTTTATTTATTTTAAATTATTTTACATAAGTAATAATTTATTTTAAATGTAGATATTACATATCTATCAAAATTTATAGATGTTTTTATATCGATGATTCTGTTTATAGATTTAATTTAAATTCCTCATTACATAGAAAAATGTGTTTTCTAAAAATCTAATTTCCCATCACTTTTCCACAGAATATAAATTTATACAACATATAACAATATTTTTGGGAAACCAATTAATAAAATAAAAAAATTTACATTTTAGTAATATTTATGATTTTATGGTTAAATTATTTTGGTAAATAATAATTTATTTTTTAAATCAAATTGGAAATAGTTTTTATAAAATTATTTTCTTATATGGTTTTAATTAATTTTCCTACTTCAAAAATTATATATTATAAATTGAAAATGATTTAATTTTTAATCTAATAATTTAATAAATTATCTATGTATGAAATTTTTTAGGATTTCCAGAAAATATTCATATTTCAATGCATAATGAAAAAAATTTATTTGTCAAACTATATCTTATTTATAGTAAATTGTATAATTTAAAAGACACTTTATTTTATAATATATATATTATGTATCATAAAGTTTTTAGAGTAATATTTAATCTATTTAATTAATTTTAATTCTTTTTTTAAAGTATTTTACTATTAGATAATTATTTTTGGGTTTGAAAACAAATTATTTAAAAAACTGTTTTTATTTGTATAATGTTTTTCTGTTTTAATTTATTATAACAATCCAAAATGAGAAATTATTTAATATAAATATAGATATTATATATTTATTATTATGAATTAAAATTATTATTGTTTATATTACAAGGCATTGAATTAATAAAAATCATCATATTCTTGAAATATACATTTTAGGGAAGCCCTCTTTTTCATCGTAAATGGTGGTTTAATAATATATTAACATCTTACATTTTGGTGAGATAAATTTGGAAAAATTGATTCGATATATTAAATGTTTATTATTGATATTATAAAATAATTTCATCTATAATATTATTTACCATGAATAGAATTTGTAGAAAAATATTTTAATCCAGTTATGGTGAAAACGGGTTTATCAGGGAGTTAACCTAAAAATATAAGTGTCCAAATTTCCTTATAACATGAATTAATTATATTTTATGGAAAAAATAATCTTCATATAAGAAATTTATTTATAATGGTTAATTTTTTTTCCTTTTATAATTCATGTAAAATTGTTTTATCACTTTCATTTCAAATATTATATATGTTCCATCTCGGCAACTTATAAAATGACACACCTCTCATCCACTATTAACACCTTAAAACCCATTTATCTTTTATATGATATACTTAAACACCATAACCTGTTATGTACACACAACCAATAATACTTTTATTTATCTAAATCATAATCATGAATGACTATTGATACAATATAAATGACGTGGTCAAAATAAGTGGTTTCATTCTTAAAAGATTTTTTTTTCTTTCACATCCATAAATGTTTGAAAAACGTTATTATATTTGAAAATAATTATATGATGTATAAAAATATTTTATTTGTCTCATTTCATAATCTATAATCATATCCACATAGATCAAAAAAGAATAAAACCATCATTTGTTTGTATGGAGGACTTCCGCCTTGCTAACAGATGTAATTCATATTCCATCAATTCCCCTCAAAGTTGTTTATAAAGACGAATGTAATTCATATAAATGTTACATATGAAATATTTGTTATTATAAAAATATATTATTTCATTTGAAATTTACATTTCTATTCAGAGAATTATTATAATGTCATATGTATGTAAGGGTAGACTTCCACCTCCAAAAAGAGTAGTGACATTTTTTTCATCAACACATTATATTGAGGTTTTATGTGTGTGTATTTAAACCAAATATATGATATTTATTATATAATTATCATTATATAATTATTAAATTTTACTTACCTTCTTTCAAAAATTATTTTTGAAAAATGGAAATGTTACTCATGTGTATGTATGATCTACGGTCTCCATGATCTTAATATAGGTAATTTTTCATAATATCATTCATGATTTGTTGTATAAATCCAATTGATCTTAAAAAAGTATAATTATTTCAAGATTAACAATTTTAGATGTTGTAATGATGAAATATTTTACAATATTCTACCTTCGAAATTCAATTTTTACATATTAGCTGAATATTGTAAAATTGAACTAAATTGAACTAAAATACATGTCTAATATTGTATATAATGAAAATAGATAAAATTAAATTAAATATTTATTTGAATATTATATTAATAAAATAATTAATTATCATACATTTTTCATAATTTTAAATAAAATTATGCTTTATTTAATGATTACCCATCTTTCGCTTTCTCTAGAATGTTTTACATTAAAAATATATTTTTTTAAATAAAATGGGTTTTTTTGATATCCAAAATTTATTTATGTATATTTTCAAATGAGAATTAAAGTGGATTTATGATAAATATTTGATATCCTAAAATATTTTTTTCAAGATATTGTCATTGAAAAGTTTTTGTAATTACATGTGAGACTAATACAAATTATATAAAAGGCTGATCACAATTATAAATTAAGGCATAACTAGGTGAACCCCATTTTTTCATGATTTTGAAGGTAATTCCCCATTATTTATCATGAAATGATGGGTGATTCTCATTAATTTTCACAATGCATTGGGTAATTATTATGTTCTCTTGATAATAATATTGTATTTCGATCATATTGGTATTAAACTTTACAAAGGTTCAATAAGTGTTCTATGGAGATGATATACCAACAACCATACATGAATAATATATTCATTACAAATATTTTTAATAGAAAAATATTATTTTAGAAACGAATGAAAAAAGGTCATTTTAATATAAGGATGATCCCATTTTTAGGTAAAATGATATATTTTTATTAAATTTTTCTCCCTATATCATATTTTTTTTATATGGCTATTGGTTTTCATCTTTTTATGTTCATTACATATATTTTTGTGCTCATCCATCCTTTTTTAAATGTTTTCCATATCATTTACATATGTTTAATGGAAAATAAAAATTAATGTTGAATGTAATTAATTTATTTCATGAAAAGAAATGATGATTTATTTAAAAAAAATCCATTATCGAAAGGATGAATACTGATCAAGAGTGTACACATTATATTGTATGGTTTTTTATGAATGGGTTTTGAACTAACTTTCTAAATCCCCAAATCAAAATATTCATTTGGATATAGGAGTGAATTATTGTTTATGTCAATATAATAAGTATCATTTACTATTTAATAAATATAGTTGGTATCCATGATTTCTTTTAGAAAAATTGAGATTAAGATATCAATGTTAATATATATTAGATATTTTAATATAGGATTTTCATTTTATAGCATTTCATGGTATCCATCTTACTTCACCTAAAACATTTCAATTTATAATGCGTTTACATTTATAAAATTTAAAATCTCTTTCATAAATGAATTTAGTGAAGGTGACTAATGGGGATCTATATATCTCAATGAATTTAGAGGGTTGAATTAGTGATATCCCTTTCATTTATGTTTCCTTTATTTTGAAATAACCTTCACCTAGTATTAATGAGTTGTTGCACATCTAAAAAATGACACATTTTGAATAATATAATAAATTATAGGGATCACTACTCAAAATTAATAGCAACTTCGTTTTATCGTATTGAAAAAATATGATATAAAAATTCCACCAGAATATAATATTTTTATATGGGATTTAATGATTAATATATTCAATTAAAATCATGTATCATTGTGTTCAATACAATAATACATGTGATTGAAGTAGCATGAAATTATGAAATACAAATTGCACAGTAATCATGTTACAGTGATGTTTGATCAACTTTTAAAAATAATATCATCAAAAAAATTCTTCACATTAATACGTAGAAGTATGAATTAACTATATTTTTTACTTCATAATATCTCTCAGTCCGATTTACCAGTCCAATTTTTCAATCTCATTTATCTATATGGAAATATAATTTTGTAAAAAAATGGTTGAAATGATTATGAACTAATTCTTCCATAGTCCAGAAATCCCAATCCAATTTCTTAGACTACTCCTCAAACACTGATTATGATCTTTCTTCTTCTTGTTTCCATCTTCTGTATATAAAACATCCTCCGGAAATAACAATCAACAAATATATTCACCCCATATTTTTATAAATTATGTCCCATCGTTTTGAATAATTCTTTAGTCTATAATTTACAATGAACTTCTTCTATTTATTGGATACCCAAATTTTGTTTGGATAGGATTCTGAAAAACATTCTACCACAATAACATTTGTCAAAACATTAAATATTCATCAATTTCATGTGCTTGTTTACATCGTAAATTCTTCACAAATATTATAAAAAAATCATCAATATTCTCATCAAATTTTAATGGTTAAAAAAATATTTAAACACCTATGTTTAATTCTGATTGCCCAATATAATTTTCTAGTTTCAATGAAGATAATATATTCTATGATTTTTTAACCTCACCAATTAAAAAAATATGTATCATCATTAAGGTTAATAGAGCTAAAAAAATAGTCATGATTAAATCATTACGATGGAGATTAATGATTCATCATTATTTTTCTCTGATCCAAATAAAACATATGAAAACCATTCTTTAAACTTCATCAAACAACTTTATGATCTGCTTGATACCTATATTACAAGATTCAATCAATTATCATTTTATTATATTCCTAGAATAATCATCTTTTGTCCTTTAAAGACATTAGTGTCATATTTAGTCCTATAAACTCAACCCACATCATATATAATCAATTGAAAATAAATTACAGTTACTTTTTTATTTAACTACCCATTTTATAAAGAAAAAAATCGGTTTTTTCACGATTAAAAAATAAAAAAATTCAATTCATCATCCTAGAAATGGTTGACTGCATTTATGAATAATATTATATTTTTTTACCAATATTTTACAGAATAAAAATACAAATTTTTTTGATTCAATGGTACAAACGAATCCCAAAACAAATGAATATACCTCCGATGACTGATGTCACACCACGTCCAATGTATCAACATCCAGAGCTTCTAATTCAACAACTTCACTTATTTTTATAATATTATACCTTTCAAATTTCTTAGTCATCAAAAAAATATTTCTTTAGTGATCTAAATCAGATGAAATAATATGAGAAATATATACCTCCATCAATATTCATCTTCCATGGACCTCTTCTTCTATCATGACTTCTTCATGATGTTGAATTCAATTACAATTTTCATTAAATCTTGTGGAATAAAATAGAATATATATTATCTTTCTATTCCCCAATGACGTTCTTCTATACAACCAATTCTTAATACGGTAAACATCAATTCATCATAATATTTTTATCAAATCTAATCTAAATCTGATACCAATCCATATTATGATAAGAAAATTATTATGGAATAAAGATGAGTCCAATGAGAATTTTCATTCAATTGTTTCCCAATCTTGTAGAATTTCATATTCATTATGATTTGAAAATACTGAATATGATGGTAATTTTAATTACCAAACATTTACTAAGTGAATTGAATTTTCTATTCTTAAAAAAAAATAAAAAACTATAAAAACACACAACATTCATCATCCACTGGAAAATTGCTTCTAATATTGTTCTAAGAATCTCCTTATTTTGATTTTTTTTGTCAACCGTGATTCCTAAATCCTTAAAAATTGAATTATAAAATTTCTGATTACATATCAATAATTATAATCCTACATGAGGTGACTCATTGTAAAAAAAATTAAAAATAGAACAATAATTATTTCCAAAATAAGTGATTCATGAAACATCTTCATTTTTTCGTGACATTTATCTTCACATCATAAAATTTTCTATAAAAATGTTTTAGAAACCCACGACAAAATACTATTAGAATAATTATCACACATATAACCAGGACATAACAACTTAAAAAAATCTCCCCTTTTTTACATATACCCTTATGATGATTATCTAATAACAATAGATATATTAAAGAAATAATTATCTACCTTTTATAGAACTATAAAAAGACAAGCTGTGAGATGGGACACAAAATCATAACTCATCCATGATGACAAATAGGTTTGACTACCATTTTGTATCTCATTTTATAAAAAGGTTTCTTTAATAATGGAGAGCGAAATTATTAGCATCTTATTATTATGTAGAATCATACTCTATATTCAACTCATTATTCTCCACGTGTTCTACGAGGAAATGATATTTGATATCAATATGATTTCAAAAAGAACTTTATTCTAGATTTAAGGAATGTTTAATGGAAGAAAAATTATCACTACCCAAGAGAATGTGTAATTTCACCTCATCAAGTAAATATTACAATTGAGTTTTAATACACCTATTTTGAGTAAAAACATGTTTGGAAACAACATAAACAACTTCATCAATGATAATAGAAACTATATATTACTTCCTTTTATGGAAACTAATGAAATTATTTCCTGGATCAAACACATCAATGAATATAGATCATATATTTTCAATATTTATTATACTATCAGTATCTGAATACACCAAAGAGTAAATACATTAGGATATATCATACTAGATTATAAAATTTTATGTTGATTTCATATATGGAAGAATTCATATTCGATCTAAAATGCATGATTTTTTGGATCAAATTGATTTATTTCATATAAGGAAATATCATAAACAATGTATGTTCTTGAGGAATTCATATAAAACAAAAATATTATCCAATTTGGAAACTCTTTTTGATTAAATTAAATACCATATTGATCATTAAAAAACATGGTTCCCACTTAAATTATTGTGGAATCATGTTGTTAATTTTCCATGTCGAACTCCTGTAGAAGTTTCTTTGAATAATTTTTTTGGGAAGAAATAAGTTGTTCATCATTAATGATATTTGAATCTTAATAATATAATTCATTTCACCATACATATACATATCAAAAAACATTTTCATCTCTTTAGTAAATATTTATAAAGTTCCGTCTTCATTCATAGAAAAGATAATTTCCTCAATATATGAATTTATGATGTGGGAAAATTTTGAATTTATTCAATGTATATATTACTATCAACGCAAACATTATTATAACTCATCTTCAATACGGATGTATACAATTCACAATAACATTCCCTTGGATCTTATTTGATAACTTAAAATCATTTTTAAACATACATATGTAAATTGTATCCATCAAAAAAATTACAGGTTATTTTAATGTAAAATTTATCATAAATATAACCAATCAAAAATGTTTTTTTAATCCATTTGAATAAAATTTTTCACTTACATATGAAGAAATAGAAGGAAATATTATGATTATTTCTGACTATTACACTGGAGAAAAGTCCTATCAAAGCTAATTACTTCAATTAATTAGCATCCTTTTCAAACAAATCATCCATTATTCCTTATAACATTACCATCATCATTCAAATGATTCCAAAATCACATTTTTTTACCAATTATAATTATTTAATTTAGTTTTTATATGATTTCCCTTGTATAATTATATTTAATTTGATAAATATCTTCATTCATAGGTTGAACCCAATCTAGATGACCAAAATAATGTTACAAATAATAGACCATACTTTACATATATATTTGACATAAAAATTTAAAAATATTTATTATAAAACATAAAAAAAATCAGGACCGTATATGTTTATGGTCATTAGATACTCGGAAATATTAACAACTAGATCACAAAACATCTATATTGTCTCTTACTAATTTATTCATTACTATAATCATTTTTCATATCAAACATAAAAAATTTCTTCATAACCTATAGAGAAGAAACATATGAAATTGTGATAAAAGATAATTGTAATTATGAATGAGGGAAATATCAATCCTATTAAAATCATAAGTATATAACATTTGAAAATCTTATCCTACATAATAAAGATAATAATATAATGTCCTGGGATAAATCATAAAAGTGAAATGTAATCCCAATAGTCATAACATGTGACATGAAATTCAGTTTCATTCTAAAATATGAATAGAAAATACTTTCATAATAGCAATCTCTCATTTGAAAGACCATCTTAGTGGATAATTTCAATTACAGAACTGAATTCACTCTTTATTGCAGTCAAGTTTTACTGAACCAATTTTACATTCCTTTCTAGTAATGTATATCTAATGAGATATTAATCTATACACGATTCCTTGAATGGAGATATCGGTCTAATACATCTCATAATTTAATCATCCCTACATTTTCCACAAAACATAATCGAATTACCATAACATTACATAAGGAAAATGGGGTTTCTTAAACATTATTCCACCATATCATAATCCATATATGATATATGGTTTTCATAAAAATAATTCATCATATATACAAACAAATATATGTAATAATATCTATATTAACAAAATCTTATGTCATATAAGATGGAAAATAATTTTTCTAATACACATGAGCTTAATTGTTGAGGAAAATATCATTTCGTCTTCAAATTTATTTCCTTAGTGGAAATGCCACACAACTTAAAAAAATTATTATTTGTGATAATAAAATTGTAATATTTTAGTGGAATATTATAGGAAATAAGGAATTATAAAAAGTTTCAAAATCCACTTATGATGTATATGTTAAAAAACATTCTTCTCATAGTTTTTCCAGAAATGTCAATAAATTGCCTCATACTGAAAATTATAAAATATTCCATTCATACCATTTAGTAAAAATTCACTAATTGGTAAAATTGAGTTTAAATAATTATATAGATATATGATGAAAATTTTGAAAAATATAATTATGAATCATTGACATGGATGATAAATATTCCCATGTAAATACATACGAATAATCAATATTGGATAAAAACGTAATTTGCGATGTTATCCCTTACCATAGGTCTGTTATGCATTGTATGTTTCCAAACATGATTTATAATTATTTAAATAATGTTTCTGGTTTATTCTAGAGTCATAATCATTTTTATCATTATATTCATGATTATATTTAAATCCTTTTGTTAGTAGCATTTCATTGTTACTCGTTATTTGGTTATTAACGACATTATGTTCTTTTACATGTCTCATCAGATATTTTACTATTCCCCATTCTAGGTTATATTATTAGTATTTTTATAATTTATATTATATATTTTTATTTAATTAATTTTCATAATCATGCATTAATGATGATTATGTTGAATGAATCATATCACACTGTGAAGACGGTAGGTTATAAGGACGCACGACCAATGATATCGTTCCCATAACAATTGATTTTTATTTGAAATAGATGGTGTATAGTATCTCAGAAGAAAAATATTTTAATTTTTTTCATATATATATTTATCAATTCTATATTTATACTCATCCATTTATGGTTGTGGTGAAAAACGAATTACACCATGGCGCGGATATTGTAAGTCGTACGTACACACATGTGGTGATTTCATTTTTCATAGGATGGGTAGAAGGTGGAATATGGTTGTTTCATAAATAGAATAAACTCTCATCATCAAATTACTAATAGTGTTATTAATTTATAATTAAACAACTCATGATTTGTAAGTAGAAGAAGAATGATGCTTGATCGAATTGGTAAATGCTATCACCTCTTCTTCGATGTGTTTCCACTAAATCTATACTTAGGCAACTAGAGTTGGTATTTGAGGAAGACCAAAACCCCTATAATGTTTATATAAATGTTTATAAGTGAAATGTTAAATTTATGGTAGAGAATTAAGGCTCAAAATTAATTTAATATTTGAGGGAGTATGTGTATTTTTAAAATTGAGGTGAGTGGAACATTTGAAAACCTCAAAAATATTTATTTATAATCAAATAAAACCCCACATAAAAAACCCCAAAATTTTCCAACTTCAATTATTAGATGATATATAGTAGTAATATCATAAAAAATAAATTTTAGTCACCTTTCTAGGACAATTTAAGCATTATCATTTTAATTAAAACATAGTTATTTCATTTATTTTTTAACTAGGGTAAAAAATAATTCAATTTTAAAAGGGATATATATTTACTTATATGAAGTCAATTGTATAATAAATTAATAATTTAGAACATTTTCGTCAAAAAAAATATTTATTATATATTTTTTTATAAAATTTTTAATGATTTTCAAATAATTTATGAAATCATTATTTTGACAAAATATAAATTGCATCAAGTGTAACAGTATTTATTTCATAAATATTTTAAAATATAAAAATAATAAGATAACCTTGATCCAAATAATATATTATATCTCTAATGTGTCAAGGTAATAGATAAAATTAATTGTACATAATTAATGTAAAAAATTATATGTATTGCAATATTTTTAATAACATTCATTTGATATCTTCATTAATAAAATAATTACTACCTCAATTTTGTGTAATTAATTAATATATACTGTTCTAGAATAAAAAATAAAAAAATGATAAAGTTAAATCCTTTATATTACATAATAATACTTTTTGTCTAATTTATCATCTTAAAAACGAATCATTAAAAATTTTATACTCATTTAAACGTTGAATGTGACAAATTTATCATAACTTGAAATAAAATAAAATAAGTTCCATAATCTCTTCCATATTCCTCCAAACTGTTGATAAGTCACCCATGGATTCATATTGTATAAATATAATAGATAAATAAGGTTTGGGAATATTTTTGGGCCTTTTATTATTTTTAATATTTTAATAGAATTTTTTTATATATTTCTCATCACCAAATTATGTTTTTCATCATCCATGAATAATTATATATGGTAATTATTATTTCCTACAAATAACAAATAAATTATGAATATAATGATAGAAAAATTTATCATTCAAATTATTATTTATAATTGAATTTATATTTAACATAACCATTTATTAAAAATAATTTAATTATTAAGGATCGAGTGAGACATATTTCACTTTTCATTAAATTAAAAATATTAAAGCTCTTAATCTCGTCCAAGGGGGTTCTAATGGATACCATTTAGAACCAAGTATGAGTTATTCAATATTATAATCATCCAATTATATTTATACAAGTTTTAGGGTATTTTTATAATATTATTGTTACACTTAATTTCTTGATTTACCCTTTCAATGTGTAAATAAAATTTATCGAAGTTGATATTTATATTTCCCAAAAATAAAATAAATATATTTACATAAGATGAAATGAAGTATAGTTAATTGTCACTTTTACATAAATCTTTATATTAACTGTTTTAATGATTAGTTTTCTTAATATTTATTTTCATTCCCATTGATTTAAAAATTAATTAATTAATTTTTTTAATTGAAATAAAATATTTATAAGTGACCTTTTTATGTCACCTATGAAATTTTTTAATTGGTTTTTAAAGAACAGTTTTTGTATATAATTTTTGACATTATTTACAAAAGACACAAGGAATGTTTCAATTTGACATTTATGGTGACGTTGAATTTTCCCTCCCAGATAACTATTTTTTAATGTTTGAATAACATAACATGTATACATGCTTAAATTAATGAAATATCATAGTCCCTTTTTCTATGTTTTTTTTATATTTAGTATGGGATTTTAATATAAATTGTTAAAATAATATTAGAAAGAGATATGAATATGGGTTTAAAATTTATTTTTAATCATTTCTACAAAAAATTGTCATGAAATGTTCTTGTTATTCATGATATATTCAATGTATTTTTTTAAAAAAAATTGAGAAAATGGTACAACATATAAAATTGATTGTGACCTATTAATGTACAAAATTTGATCATACAATCATTATTAAAGCTAAATATATAATCCATTAAACAAAATTATGGATCATGATATCATTATTGAGACCCATTATAGATGCACAATTAATTGGGTATTGATTACGTTCTATGTAGAATTTTTTTGGAGTTGGCCTTATAGTTATTCAAATTTTTATGTTTTCTATAATGGTTCTATGAAGTTTATGTCCCATGGAACTACATTACCTTTTTATTATTTTAAATGAGTATTCATATAAATATAATAAATTTAAAAATAATGATAAAAGTTCCTTTTAAAATAATTTTGAGTCCACATCCGAGTAAAAAAGTAATTTATTGGTTATTCATTAAGATTCATGTTCTTCACTATAATAGTGGTTCTTATATTTTTATGTATATTTTAGTTGTTTTATGGTTATAAAATTTTGATATAATGATTTTCAATGTTCCCATGAATGGGAAAATGTAATGAATAATCCATGTTTAATGTCATTAATATTTTTCATAAATTAAAAATTAGCCTATATTGAAAATTATGCATGTTTGGAAAAAAATTAACTTATCATATTTTCCCACATTATATTATATGGTTTTATAATTTTTTTATTAAAAACTAACTCAATATAAATCATAATATAAGAGGTAAAAGAAAATGGAATGTGAATTATAGTCTAAATACAATAGAATAACTTTCAATTAAGGCGATGTCCTTAAATGTTTAAATTGTAAAATGTATATTTTGAATCATAAAAATATATATTATTTAATAATCCCTATAATTAAACATTCATAAAAAATATTACAAAAATTTAAAAAAAAACACACTATAGTAAAATGATAAATTATTTAAACCTAAATTACGACATTGTGATAAACCTACTATTTTTCATTTTAAATCTTTTTGGATATAGATATTATTACTATTATCAGCAATGTTTTCATAATTAATTATTTATTTGAGACATACCCCAAAAATTAAGTAAATAATATTTTATGTAAAGGAGAGGACCAAATGTCACTCTCCCATTGTTAAATATATCATATTCATTTACATTGACCCAAAAATTGTTTTGAAGGAATATTAAATATTACATATTTAAAAATGAAAATATTTATATGATATTATTTTATTTATAATTATTATTAGTTATCCTAATTTCTTAATTTCATATGCAACAATGATATTATCTTTATTTAATTAATAGGAAAATAAAATAAATAAATCCTAAAATAAACAATTTAATAATATTTTAAAGAATTGATATGTTCAATGTTTTAATTGATAAATATAACAAGTTATACATGGGTGAATGGATTATATTTTAATACCACAACATCCATGCTTTTTTGAACATTAAATTAAATTAATAGTTCTAAAAATAACATTTCACTATTTTATAAGAAATTATATTTTATTAAATTATTTAAAATTACTAAAAATAAATTAAATTTTCATGTGATACGTATATGGTTTCAAATTATAATCCAATGCCTATTAATGTTATAATTTTTCTTTTATAGTATCTATCATTACCCATAATGATATAATTTTTATTAAACCAATAACTTTTCATGTTTTTCGATATGATGAATATTTTATGATATTGGGGAGATAATTTATATGATTTTATATTTATTTGTAGTTCCTTGATTGTTATATCCCTCTAATGTATTGGGTAATGATTAATATCTTAAGTGAGTAACATGACAATATGGAAGAGTATACCATGGTTAGTATGGGAATTTTTCAACTATGATAGTCATGGGATTGAACCATGATTACTAAAGTGGTTTGGGTAGTGAAATCATTCCATTATGATAGAATTTGAAATGATTTGTGACTATTATGGAAATAAATTTTTGTGCTTCTAATTATATCCCAAATCTATGTCATTTATCAATGTTAAACTATACTACATCATGTTCTTTGATTCTATTATCATTAATGAGTTATGCACGACAATTATTTGTTATATAAATCCAATTTATGATTTTTTGGACCTAGTTTGGTTTTTTATCAGGTTTTCTTATGTATTTACCCTTATGTTATGGTTTTTCGATCATTAATATATTTCATGTTTATCTTTACTAAGAATCAATAATCACCCGTCACTTATGATTCCAATAAAATAGGTGATAATGAAATTTATTATCGTTGATATTAAATATAATTTTTATAATAATTATGAACATAGTAGGAGGTTAGATAGTTCACATATGAACCAATTATTTATATGTACATGTTTCAAATAAAATTATACTATTTTTCTCTAGAATGTATGATTATGTTATGTAATTAATATTATTAAAAAAACATGTAGTATCTGTATAGGAATGGTTTGTTTCACTATAGTTATTATCATATAATGGGTTTTAAAACATTGGAAACTAGAATAAGAAAACAACAATGAGAAAAATAAGAATGAACATATATATATATATATATATGAAAATATTCTAGAATTTAGTGGAATTATGTTGAGAATGGTTTCAAAGATAGTATATCCCATTAAATAAACTGCATGTGGATTTGGATGTAGTATATTTTTATTAGGTTTTAAAATTATTAAAATTGATTATAGTTATTTGACTCAATCATCACCTCGTTCAAGATATTAAGCCTTATTAGACACCAGGTCTGACACTATTGGGTGATATATTTTGGAAATTAAAAAATTCAATATAAATCATCATAAAGAATTGGCTAGTATAATACTATGGCATACTTAGGTAAAACCTAAGGATTTTATTATCAATAATAATTTTTCATTATGTAGAGATACAAGGAATGAATAAAATCATTGACCAATTATACATTACAGTCATGCAAACTATTTTGGTTTTACAAATGGATTGATTATTGAATAATAAAGTTGGGTGGTGATATGAATAATAAAATATTGAAGAATATAAATATATATAGTTATGTAGATATTATTAAAATTATTTACGAATATAATTTGTTATTTTCATTGATTAGATAATTAATTTATAGTGAATACCCCCAAATGAAATTATGACTACTTTTGATGAACTGGTTTCTTCTCCTATCCATGACTGTGGGAAATTTCCTATTCAAAATGTATTTTTCAATATTTTTTAATTTTTTTCATCATGGATTAACATTATCAGAAAAAATTACTCATCAATTGATATGATGGGATGTAATTTTTTATATTTCAAACTAAAATAATATCATCTACTAGTGTGAAGGTAAATAAGAATTTCTAATGTAAATAATATAAATTTAATGGGTTTGAAATTCTATTAAATATGTATTTTTATCTCATATGGCTAGGGAGAAATCCAAAATCAATGATATAAAAATAATAAGGGTTTTTATTTATGTATTTAAATTACATTAAATGTCTCTTATTCTTTATTTACATGATTAATTTTCAACAGAACACATACCTAGAGATGTGTATATTTTAAAGAATCTATATATAATATCTTGGATTGAGTTTTTGAAATATAAGAAACAAATCAAGTATAATCATGAAAAGGTATTTTTTCGCAAAGTGTGTCACCAAGGGTAACACATATTCATTTATCCAATAAAAAATATGAATCAATGTGACTGAATATTGGTTTTTATGTTTTAAAAAATGTTAATATCATGAACAAATATCATTTTCCCTCTATTTATGAATCATTTGATCATATATGAATAGTTCAATATTTTTCATGAACATAACATTTCATGGAAACCATTATTTAGGGGTTATGAAAGAGGATATACCCAATTTTACATTAAATATATGTATGGACACTAATAATATATAGTGATACCATTTGTTCTTTATAATTCCTACAATGTCATTCGGGATTTAATGACTACTTTCTTTAATGATTTTCATAATCAGTGAGTGGAAGTATTTTAAGATATATTATAATACATGTTTATCTAAAAAGGATGATATTTATGAACATTAAATGATTATACTAAACACTATAAATGATGTGAGTATGTATAAAAAACTTGAATTTGTGAATTTTAAACAATAAAAAAATTAACATTTTGGCACATATAATATCAACATAGTATTTAGCAGTGGATTTTTCAACGACATAAGATTAATAATGATGACCTAGGCCAACCACTCTGACTAAAATAAAATTTCTATATGGTTTGGAGAGATATTATAAATTTTTTGGGGATAAAACACCATTAATATATTGTATAATCAATATTTTCATATATAAATGTTAAAAATTACTTATGACAAATTAATATGAGAAAAATTTCACAAAACTAATGAAAATATCAGCTAACACGCATATTATTGAATTACTTTGTAGTGGAAAATGGTTTATAATCTATAGTGATATGTATAAAAATGTTATGGGTTATGTCATATTGCAAAATGATATGGTTTTAGCCTATTCATCATGAAAATTTATGGTTAACGCGAAAAATTACCCGACTCATGATTTAGAGTTTCATTAGTGTATTATATAATTAGGATATAATGGAATTATCTTTATTGACAATGGTGTTATATATGATAGAGTCATAAAATAATTCAGTATATTTTTTAAAAAGATGTTTTGATCATGAATTAGAGAAAAAATACACAGGTGATAAAATATTATGAATACTTAAAGCACAATCACATGAGAAAGTTAACAAGGTGGATGATTCTATGAGACTAATGTATAATGAATGATTATCTATGATTATCATAAAAAAATATCTAATATTTTTATAAATATATGGACATAGAAATATTTTAGGAAGAGGATATGTAATATCTATATTCAATGATTATTCATATATCAATACTATTGGTCATTAAAGAGCCACACGAGGGAGATGTAGAGATTAAAAAAAGGCTGATAAATGTTCATGAGTTTAATCATGATAGTGATACCATAAAATTTTTTAGTAACATTGTTTTTCATTCATAAATACATTATTGGAAGAGGGGCCTACTTGGAGATGCTCATAGATCATCATTCTCAATTTATTGAAGACGTAAAAATAAGTGTAGTGATTTTATATATTATTTCATATAGGAATACATGAAGAAATAGATTGTAGAATACATATATCATTGGTCTAAATATTATCCAATTATGTATTATATTTATATTTTTATATGGATTTTACAAACATTACACATACAAGAAATGAAATTGGAATACAATACATTCAATTTAATCATTGGAATCAACAAAAAACATAATTCGAATAATTATATATGAGTTTTGGTAGACCACCTAACAAAGAAACTGCACTTAATCATATTTGAGATGAGCTACCTCTATATAATATTTAAAGGATATACATTAATCATGTTTTAACATTACATGGGGTTCCATATTCTAATATTTCTGATTAAGATCTGAGGAATACTAAATGTTTTATAAAAATCATTAGTAATGTATTGATACAAAATTGAATTTCAAAAATAAATATCATCCTTAGAAATATATTCAGTCTAAGGAATATATTAAACTGCTAGAGGATATATTGAGATCCTATTATTTAAATTTCATTGGTTTTTTTTATCAATACCTCCATCTAGTTTAGTTTTCATTTTACAATATCATTCCCTCAAGACTTTAGGTGGATCCTTATGATGCCATATATGGGAGGAAGTAGTGAACTCCAACATGATGAAATGAAGTTATAGAAAAAAATACAATAGATTCAATAGATTCCTAGAAAATATAATATAATTTTAGGTCCATTCGTTATCATACCATGACATATCAAAATCGATATACATGTTTTTGATATCTGTATTTGTATGTCAGCGAGAAGGTATTCCTAATAATTTATCAATGGAATAATGTTATGTGATTTATTTTTGTAGGATTGATGAGATCTTGGTATGTTATATATTTTGATATTATTTATTGATTAAAGATGTTTACATATCACCTGTTGATTCTATTAAACCAATCTCATGTTCCCAATGTGATCCATATAACTCTCATGAGGATATAAAAACATTATCATCAACATGACCGAATTCAGACATCCCTCATTTCAATCATTAGCATGCTTATGAAGAACTACCAATGGATAATTTTTATCATTGTGATAATGTGCAATGAAATATGAAAAATAACCTAGTAAATGTTTTTGTATAACCACCATCATGATGACTCTATGTGGTAAACTTAAAAAGTTAAATGGAAGAAGTGTCCTTAGTAAATCCTCCCAATTTGATATAATTTGAGTAGAAAGATTCATTTTATGGGTTCTATAATGGAATAAATTTATATATTATATAATATTTTTTAAAGATTATTTAATTTCATCAATATCTTATGATACATAAAACACTATGTCTTACCAAACCACAACGTATTATTAATATTATTATTTAAATATGAATATTATATCCTAACTGATAACAAATAAAATCTCACTTATAATTTGTTTTAATAAAATAGGTTTAATGGTATTATATAAAGATATATTGATAAAAAAAGTAATTATTTTTTATTAAATACAATATATGAATCAATATTAATCATTAAATATAATAAATTTTTTCCCATTTTTGATTAAATTATAAATGGAATTGTATAAAAAATTATGAAAATTATTTGACCAAAAAATGAATGTTTTTTAAATTAATATATCAACACTATCTCATAATGAATTATTTATAATCCTTTTAAAGTATTAAATATTCTATGAATAGTAATAAATTATGATTTATAATTAAAATTATACTTTGATAAAATCATTTTCAATGTTCCTTTATGTTTTAAAATGGTATAAAAAGGAAAATAAGATCAATTCTAATATTATTAATACAATTTATATTAAATTGATCAATTTAATGGTATAATTGTGTGTCAAAACATTTTATAATTATAAAAACTGCTTATTTCTAATATTGTTCCTTAATCACACCTACATGTATAATTGTATATTAAATTCTACCACATTAATAAATTTCATTTCAAAAATTTTATTATATATTTGTAATAAAATAAATAATATTATATAATATATTCTAAATAAATTTCATTCAGGATGAAAGTAAAAGTTGTAAAAATTAATTATTATGGTTATGATTATAACGTGTATACTAGCAGATCAACTAAAATGATCAGGGTTAAAATTAAAAAAACATGTAAAAATATTATTTGATTACCATATATCATCATTATATTATATATTTTCCTAAAATGAGATATTTTTTATTTATTAGAAAATATTTAAAACATGGATATATATTTTCCTCTTAAAAAAATCCATTTGTGTCATATCGTCATCTAATAAAAAGAAACCCCCTCTACTATCCTATTTAAAATTATAATTAACTATGAATCATCCCATTCCTACCCAAATCACTCTTTTTACATCACCCAAAAATCCTAGAGGTATTTTATTGATTAGGAAAAATGCCTAGGAATGATTTATATGTAAACCAAAATTGGTTATACAATGAAGAGGAATAATACCTAACCAAATGTTTTCATTTAATATATTATTATAACATCATGATTATTATCAAGAACGATAGTTTATATTCATAAAAATGATATTTCAATCATACATATTATGGTTGTAATGTTATAAAAGATGTAAGGGTTTTATGTTACAACATCATTGATTATTTTAGTGTTAATGATTAAGGTTATGATGATGGAATACTATAAACTTCTCTCATGATAGTGTTTATTTTTTTGTATATTTTTAATTATTAAAATTACATGTTTTCATTTCATTTTCCCATAATTATGTACAAATGTGGAAAAAATAATGTTAATAAGGAAAAACCAAATTTTTTAACTAATATGTTAAAATCCCTTTCTATATTATGTCTATTTTTTCTAAAAAAATCCTGAATATTTATTACTATTATCCAAATATTTTTTTTTATTTTTCAAATTATTTAATTATAAAAAATTTATAAAAACAGTTCTTCATTTCTTTTTCCAGATATGGTAATTTTTAGTTTCTACTGAAAATTTGAAATGAATAAATTTTTAAGAAGAACAATATTAATAGAATTTTCTATAATCATGATCAATAAGTTATTTGATGATTCCTTTTTAATTTTTCAATGATCTATTTTGATGAATTTTTGGTAATTTTTTTGAATATTTAGATTTTAAAAACGATTTTTCATGTAAAAATGTAATTTTCCTCCTAAAAAGATCAAAATTATCTTTGAGAAAATTCTTTCATCTAATAAAAAATTCCGTTCTATTTCATAAGATTCATTGGGGGATATTTTTGGATTATAAAATCCTTATTCCTACTCTATATAGTCTATGTTAATCATTATAATATGTTTCTGATACTCATTCCATTCTAATGAGTTATTCAATGATGAAATAATGAAAGGTTTGTGAAACCCATATATTTTCCACGAGTAATGATATAAAACAATATTTTTAAAACCAGTAATATTTTCTTGAGATATGATATGATGAAGGTTTAATGATATTCTAAAATATATTTGTATGATTTCCCTCTTCTTATGTGCGAGTTCTGAATTATATTTCCCTCCAATGCATTGGGTAATTATTGATATCTAATTACTATATCATGAATTTAATGTAGAGTGGACCCCATTTGGTAAGATATAATTTCACTATGATTGTCTTGGGGATGATCCTTGAACAATATGATAGATTGGAGACTAAATCATTACAAATATGGTATTATTGGTTATAATCATTGACTAAAAATGATGTAATTTTCAATATTTATGGGTAATCTAAAAATATCTGTATGATGGATATGTTATACTATCGTGGATCATGTTCAATTATTATTTTAGGATTCATATATTTTTAATAACAATTATTTATAATGTCAATTGTGATCTATTATATGTAGTGTCTAGTTTTCATATATTTTTAGTCATGTTCTCAAACACTTATGCTAGTGTCTGGAATATGTGATAATTGATATCACCATTGAATACTATTAATGAGAATTTGAAATCTCCTTTTTTTCCATTCCCCGTTTTATGAAGAATGGAATTATATATGATAGGTATAAGATAGGTGGTAGTTATGAAGAACCTAGTGGGAGATGGAATAATATACATATGAACAAGTTGTTTCTATGTTTTTATTTCTAATGATAGGATAAATACATGATCATAGCATGAATCATAATGTTATGTAATAAATATTCATATACTATGATTTAATTTGAATGTGTCAAAATTGGGTGTTGCTATAATATTACATATTCATTTTGTTTTATTTTCTAATATTATTTGTATAATTACTATTTACTATTTCATGTTTTATTTCAACTTGTTTCATATGGATTTACATTATATACAAACATTCAATTCATTTATTAATTCACATTTCTTTCATATCATATTTTAAAGGGATTTCACCTCAAACTTCCCACTATAAAGACATATTTGTAATTATGCTCTTATTTATTCTATTATTGTGCATATAATTACATAATCAAATATTTAATGTAAACTGTATTTATTTCTCAAGTATTATTTATACAATATGAAATATTCCTTGAAGATAAATATTTTAATAAATAGAATCTTATTTGTATTTTTTTTATTAGGTATATTTTCATTCAATGACCATATTTCTAAAAATATATTTATAATGTCCTTTTTTATTGAAATGATATATTAATGAAATATTATATTATCCGAGTAATTTTATATGGTTTTAATAGAATACATATAATTTTTTACAAAGAAATATCATTTCAAAATTTTTAATTTAAATTCAAAAAGAATTATTTCATTTTAATATATAAGTAGTTAATTTAAATTCCCACCATCCTATACATTTTAATATATTTATCATATTTTATTAGTTTTATATATTTAATATTGTAAATGTATTATAAAAAGTTATTTTAAAGGTGTTTTTTCATAATATAAGCAAATAATTTATTTTAAAACAATAACTAAATATCTTATAGTCATATGTCATCACATGGTTAATTTTTTGAATATTGACATTATATAAAAATAGAAACGTTATTTTACCATTTCACATAACCTTTATTTGATATATCTGTATTCATTGATTAATAGATAAACGTATTTTTTAAATATATAAAAGTTATTTATATAGTGTGTTACTATGAATGTTACATGATTACCTAGGAAATTTTTTGAAAAAAATGTATTCAATACTCAATATATATCTTAAAGAATAATGGATTTTTTATGAATTTTATTTATCATTTAATATGCAATTATTGAATTGGCCATGTAGCTACGGGTGGTGCATGGTTATAAATACCCTTCATATTCATTTAAAAGACTAATGAGAAAAATTAGTAAGCTAAAATTAAATGGGTATCTGGTATGTACCCTAAAAATTATATAATAATCAAGGTACAATGTTTAACTATAATTAACCACCCCAATATTCCATTTAAACTTTCCTCCATGTCTTTTTCCCACCAAATCGAATTGTTTTTCTAAAGTCCATAGGTTGACGAAAACGAACTAACCATCCATAAATATCCTTTTGGATTAATTTTATAACAAGGTAAAATAATTATCATAGTACTTTTGGGAA
Organism: Viscum album; assembly: GCA_963277665.1. NCBI lineage: Eukaryota > Viridiplantae > Streptophyta > Magnoliopsida > Santalales > Viscaceae > Viscum > Viscum album. Next base: position 1,255,067,238 of record OY728140.1, on the reverse strand, counting down.
ACAGTGTTTGATATAAAATTAATACATACATCCTAGAGTAAAAAGAGATACTGTAAAACTAAATGAAGAACCGAATAACCAAAACGTATATCCTGGTGGTCCATGACCACCCACCAAATCACATTTCACCAACCATTGGTCACAGATGAATGAACCCACAATATTTTATCATAACCCAATAATGTTCAATAATATCACAACTGCTGAAAACACCAAACAATACAATTAGGGTTTGATACATAAATCCCCGTATAATTCCACAAATGATTCATTATAGTTACATAATAAAGAAATAAATATATATTAAAATATGATTACAATAATGGGGTAATAAATCTTAGATTATTAAAATACCCTTTTGAGTATTTTAAAATAATTTATGTAACAAATAATATATAACATTCTATATTATCATTTATAAATTTAAATATTTCCTGAAAATCATTAAAAAATATTTCACAATAATGAACCATAACATAATGAGATTATATTAACATGAATCATATATTATGATCTTTAAAATATAAATAAAAAATGATTAAAGTTACATCAATCAAATAAACAGGACAATAAATTATAAGAATAAATAAATCAATAAATTTTTGGTGCCAAGTAGTGATAATAAACACAAAAAAGTATCAGGTATCATGTATGTGCATATAATGGTTACCAAATATATAAGATATTTTTTCTACTATAATCAAGATAATTAAAATAAATAATGGCTGATCACATGGGTTACACATTGTATCACAAGTAACAAGAAAAATGGTTTCATGCACCCAAGCTATCTTGGATGCACATCCATAGCCTAAAGTGGTTGTTTTCTATAAGGATACAATAGACTTGGTGTGAGTAAAATAGAAAAGAATATATATAGATAATTGCACATAACTAAATTGTTTCTAATAGACATTCAAATGTTGTGAGTGAGATAATCATGTTATAATGATCATAAGATGGGTTATTATTAATTTCAATAATTGGATCACTACCTCAATATTTCAGTCATGGGAATGTGCACAGAAATCACATCACAGTCTCACCACTGATCAATATGAATATAAATTATCCCTTTTTACACCCACTAATTTGAATTATAATAATCAATAATGTTACATTATTGGTATATTAGATGATTAGATCATCGTTAAGAGCCAAAATGATCCTACAATTATTATCATCTTGATTGGAACCATTTTAAAAAATTCAAAATTTGGAAAATAGCATTCATACTAGATTACATTCAGAAACCAACATGGTAATTATAAATAGTCGCTTAAAATAAACATTTCATTTATAAAATTCTAAATGAAATAAAAATTATTGAGTACATTTCAATTCTTGGGTTTAATCTCTTTTTCCATGTAAATAAATCACCCACTTAAAAAACACAATAATGTGTAATTTAAAATAATGACTAAATCATTCAAGGAGGGATCTAGGGAATTTCATAATTTCATTAAGTCCTAACTCTATAGAATGAATCACATATTTTAACCCATTTCAGAAAAAATAAATTCAAATTATTTAATCTAAATGAGGCAGAGGTGCTCACATTCCATCCTTGAAAGTATCCATTTATGGGAATTAAAATCAACATAGCGTTAATCAATTTATAAAACTAAAAGAAAGATCCAATTTGAGGTTAAATTTAATTAAATGAGTATTTAAAGGTATTTCCCAATGTAATTTAGTAAAAACAAAATTAAAGAAAATTGGTTAATAGGTTTAATATATCAACAAATACATATTAAAAAATGAAAAACAACATGAGGTCAAATCATAGAAACAACTACATTGAAATCTAAATCCACGCACATCAAATCATAAATGATTCCTCTTTTATGGAGATCACCCATTAATGGTATGTAGATCCTTTTTAATATTTATAATATAAAATTGATCAGATTTTCCACATCAACCTTTACTGATCCAATAGAACACATGTCCATTATAACCTCTTCGATGAACGAATCACAATGATATGATATATAAAAAAATTGAAAATAACTCACCAAAATAGTAGACACACATCTATCAAAACATTGATAAAAAATAAAACAATATAGCGAGTGAAATAGCACCTCTAGTGGGAACCCAACATATAATGGATTGAATTAGGATCATGTGAGAAGATTTTAGGTTCACTTTGGGGATTAAAATAATTCATTAATATTTTTTGATGCCTTAAATTCCTATAATAATTTTTAATAGTAATGGATGTATGGTTAGTACTAACCAAACCCTAACCATGTGTATTTTTATTGATTGACATAAAAGTTTCATGGTAAATTTGAATGGGGTATTTAGTCAGAAGAAAACAATGAGACCCTTTCTATTCTAGTTTCATGGATTTGGTACATGGTTTCCTTAACCATACATCGATATTGTGACCCTAACTCAGAAAATAGAAAGGTAACACTTTTTTTCTTCATGGTATGTAAAACCTAAGTAAACTTTTTACAGGATCATTAGCCATATAAAAACACATAAAAATACCATAAAATTCCTTAAATGATATCCAAACAAATGATTCCCTAATAATTTTTTCAAGACACCATTGAATTTAATGGAATTTTTCATCTTCCCACCATTGGACTTTATATCCCCATAAATCATATAACATGAATTATAGAACAAAAAACAAAAGAAGAATATCCTCAATCATATTTTTAGGAACATATTATATTGTCCTGAAGAGAGACTTATCCAAATGTTTACATCATTCCCACCTCCATGATCAACAATCCAATATCACCACATGTATTCAAATAGGATAAATATAAGGCCCCAGCCTTAAACCTTACTTAATCTTGAGTTATTACAAGATTACACATTGGGTATCTTTTCGGGGTTAGAGTTTTAGACCATTAGAATATAAAACTTGCATTACATTCCACATATAAACAAAGTGGTCACATATATATAGTATTCATTTTTTACCATCAATGGAAACATATTTAAAATAAAACATGGATTCATTCTTGACACTTCCTTGACACTATCATCATATCATGTACATTTCCCTTGACCTGTGAAAAACATTTCAATAAAACTTTGGATGAGCATAAAAATCTCAGTAAGGGATAAAAAAATATGGAAAGGAATCATGGGTACATATATACATAAGAATGAAATCATAATTTACCCATAAAACATAAGAACCTTAACATACCTCATCAAATCATTAATAAATCATAGAAATCATAAGACATAAAGGTAACTTGAGGCATTCATAACATTCTTACGTAGGGAGTAACCCTCTTGGTTTCGTTTTGAATACCCATCACAGTATATTCCCTAAATCTCTTCGGAGAAACCTTAACGTTACACTCCATCTAGTTACACAATGCATTGAAGAGCTATATCGGGCTCACCCGCCCTTAGTTTATCACAGAACCACCCGTCTTCATAACAATTCCCAAGAACCTCAATATAATTGTATCACATAAAACATGCATAAAGGAAACATAACATGTCCACCATTCAATCACAAGATATCAATACATCACATTGATATAAAAACATTATGAAAAACATTTTCAATACCAAAAATAAGAAAAGTAAAACATGCAATTTATTTTTCTTTTAAAAAGAAGGTATGGCTTATAGAGGAAGTTGAAACTCAAATAATGGTCACGGCGGTGGAGAAGTCGTTGTCGCCGCATTCGTACGACAAAACATTCCCTTTTTTCGTTTAGTAAAACGCTTCGTATAAAAATATTCCTTTTGGATAAATGTAAAAGTCAAAGGGGTTTATACACCGTATAAAAGAAGGTTTTGTATAAAACAAAATATGCCTCAATGAAAGGAGATTGATACGAAGTCCCATACCTCAAGTCCGACTTGACACGGTTGTTCTTTAATTACCAGAATAATAAACTTGAGTTAATTTATACTTTTTTAAGAACATTTTTCAAGTTCATTATTCTTTTTATATCACTTACTTCCATGTCATGAACACTATGTAATTATTTAAGTTAATAACGGTTGTTTTAACGATCATTGGTACTTGAGTCAAAAATAAACCCTTTATAATTACAAGTTGTTCATGTATGCATTATATCCAGAATTATAATCATTATGTATATATCATATATATCCATTATATACATGCATTTATAATATTACATAATCATTTAGAGGTAAGAAATGAAATACACCGTTCATGGAGACGGTAAGCCGTACGTATGCATGAACGCTACATTCATTTCCATTTCATATTTTATAGAATGGAATCATAATGATACTAAGGTATATTATAATTCCAGTATAATATAATTTATAATATCATATTTCCATCCTTTATAAGTCACACATATGGTATTTAACGAATCAAATCACTTTGAGGGGGTCGTAGTTCACACTTCCTTAAAAGAAGATATCACGTTTACCCATAATGGAAACCATAAAGGTATACCCAAAATGAAAAATACAGAATCTTAAGGAAAACAGAAACATATTATATATCATTTATAAATATAGTGACATCTTAATGGCCACCTTTGAAGGTGTTAAAAGAATGTTGAACAATCATCGTTTCGGGAGGCATAAATTCACCATCCACGGAAATAGTATGTCCTTTAACCATTAGATGTATGTGTGTGTAAGTGTAGCTCGAATCATTCTTATAAAAACATACTAGTATATTGAGGATACTGGATTTGTTACAAAAGAAAATAATAAAAAAGATTTTAGGGTGGTTGGAGAAGCAAAATCAAACAAAAGGACTCAAAAGAAGTCATTACCTTAAAATTCGATAACTCTCTTAGATTTGGTCTCAAAGGCTTCCATGGGAAGACTTTTTCCACATGTGAGGCTTCAAGGAGAAAGAGAGGTATGTGGAGAGACAAAATGGGCAGGTTTTGTCCAAGCCAATGGCTTTGGATGTGTGGGTATGGTGGTAGAGGTGGGGGCCTTTTATAAGAGGAGAGAAGGGGCACTCTTGGAAGGTAAAGAAATGTTACTTTATTTTCAAATGGGTTTCGGATTTTAAGAGGTCCCACATTGATGTATTTATAGGATAAGGTGATAAGGGTTAGAAATCCACCCATCCAATAGGTTTTGGCCATGTGTAGGTCTTAGAATATGCAATATCATTAGATTTTATTTAAAGCGTTAAATAATGAGGTCATCGCTGCATCATCATGACGTCATAAATAATTTAATTTATATAAAGTATAAAAATTATATAAAAAAAATTTGATGTAGGAAATATTTTTATATTTCCAATGACTATTTATAATCTAAAATCTGATCTTTATAACCCCATTTAAAAATTGTTTTAGTAAAACACTTCATGTTTGTGTCATTTTTACTTTATCATTAAATAAAAAGTTATTTAAGTCATTTCCCAACCAAAGTGGCTCCATGGTGTCCCCAAGTAGACTCATGGATTGTATTGGTAGGTCTTGACACATAAAATGAGGGTAGTACATGTGTCAAGCTCATCTCATATTATTAAAACATTATTTTTAACTTAAAGTACACTAATTACCTCTAATCGCGATTAAAAACTTAAGAGTTACTATTCACCAAAAAAATTATTTTAATCTCATTGAAGCACATTTTAATTCTTTATGAAAACCATGTATGTCGGATTTTTGAAATTCAAAGCACAGAAGTGGTAAATTTACATTTAAATGAAAAATCGGTTTTTATAAGTACCACTTAGTGGTTTCACTATTCATCATAAATTGATGTTTTTCAGAAAAATACCAAAAATTCACCCTAAGATATATTTGATATTCCGAATTCAAAAATGAAGTCTATTTTATAAAATTCAAAACATATAAGTCACATTAATTAATTTAATAATTAATTCCCGCTGTCATGACAAATAGCGTGTTTTTATGAAACAATAAGTATCAAAAGATTGACACCAGTTTAAGTCCAATTTCAAAGTGAAATTGATTCCAATGACCACCATTTGATTAAATGGTAAAAATATATTCTTATTTCACTTCAAAACCAATTCAAAAGATAATCTAATCATATAATTAAATTATATTAAAAAGCAATTTTGATGTAAAATGCAGTATTATTCACTATTCATTAAAAAAGGATAATTGTCTCAAAAATACCAAAAATTCACACAAAGTAAATTTTGATGTCCCAATCATAAAGAATAAGTTTATTTTGACAAACATAGATTATAAAATTGTCAAAATATAGATTTAAAAATGGTTTTCCATCAAAAGGAAGTAAAACAATCTTTTAAAAATATTTGTGTATTCCACGCTTAAGATTGGATTTATTTTCATTTTAAGCCTCTAAAACACGATCTAATTCATTAATAGACATAGATAAAAAATATCTATTACTCATTACTTACTTGGGATGTTACATCCTTCAACCCTTTTGAAAATTGCGTCCCCGGAATTTATTTACTTATCGAATAAATGGGGTTACTTATCCCTCATTTCATTTTCAGATTCCCATGTCGCCTCTTCCATCATCTGGTTTTTCCACAAAACCTTTACCTGATTAATCACCTTATTTAGTAACACATTCTCCCTATGGTCAAGAATCTGGACCAGTTGTTCCTAATAAGATAGGGTCTCTTCCAGCTGAACTACCTCTGCACTCAGTACATGAGATGGATCTGACATATACTTTCTCAACATCGAAACATGAAAAATATTGTGTACCTGAGATAAACTCGGAGAAAAAGCCACCCGATATGAAACTGATCCAACTCTTTCCAGAATTTCATATTGTCCAATAAACCTTGGACTCAGCTTTCGTTTCTTACCAAATCTCATCACACTTTTCCAAAGAGAAAATTTGAGAAAAACCTGATCACCTACCTCAAAAGATAGATCCTTCCTCCGATTATCTGCATAACTCTTCTTCCTGCTCTGAGCTATTCTCATGTGCTTCTGAATCAGCTGAACTTTTTCTGCCATCTCTTCTACCAATTCTGGTCCCATTAACTTCCTTTCACCCACCTCATCCCAGAAAGCTGGAGTTCGACCCCGCTTCCCATATAACGCCTCAAATGGTGCCATCTGTATACTGGAATGAAAACTGTTATTATATGAAAATTCAACCAAAGAAAGATGTTGGTCCAAACATTCATGATAATCCATAGAGCAAGAACGTAGCATATCCTCCAATGTCTGAATTGTTCATTCTGACTTCCCATCTGATTGAGGATGAAATGTTGTATTAAAATTTAATTCAGTACCCAACGACTTCTGAAGGCCTTTCCAAAAGTTAGAAGTGAACCTGGGATCACGATTAGATACAATGGAGAGGGGAACTCCATGTAACCTGAATATCTCTTTAAGATACAAACGGGAATGTTGATCTAAGGAAAAATTATCTCGTATACCAAGGAAATGAGAAGATTTATTCAAGCGATCAACAATAACCCAGATTGCATTATTATCTCGAGATGTCTTTGGTAATCCCACAACAAAGTCCATGGATATATTCTCTCATTTCCACTCTGGCACTGGTAAAGGCTGAAGAATCCCTTTCGGTAACATCCTATCTGCTTTAACCTGTTGACATGTCAAACAACTCACAGTAAAATTAGCAATATCTCTTTTCATTCCATCCCACCAGTAATACTCCCGTAGATCCCTGTACATTTTAGTACTGCCAGGATGAATTGAAAACGGAGAACTATGAGCTTCACATAACAACTCTCTCTTTAACTGGGAATCACAAGGCACACACAATCACTTCCCCAATCTCAAAACACAATAATTATCAATGTTGAATTCAGGCAACTTACCTTTCTGAACCAGCTCTACCTTTTTCTGAACTCATTGTCTTGCTACGGTGCTTGTTTGATTCTATCTGATAGATATGATCTCACTGATACCTGAAACAAATCAGAAGAACTTCCTGCAACAACAACTTCTATGCCAAAGTTCATCAAATCCTTAACTAAAGGATCACGTTCCAAATACAACATTTCTAATGAAGCATTACTTTTTCAACTCAAAGCATCAGTCACTTTATTTTCTTTTTCCAGATGGTAATGAATTGTACAATCATAATCCTTGATTAATTTTAGCCATCTTCTTTGTCTCATGTTTAACTCTTTATGAGTGAATATATACTTTAAAATTTTGTGATCAGTATATATTTCACACTTTACTCCATACAAATGATGCCTCCAAATTTTTAAAGTGATGAAAACAGCAGCTAATTCCAAATCATGTGTAGGGTAATTTACCTCATGAGTTTTCAACAGTCGTGAAGCATAAGCAATTACCTTATCATTCTTCATTAGGACTCAACCAAGTCCTTTCAATGAAGCATCACTGTATATAAAAAACTCACCATTCCTGGTAGGTAGTGCCAAAACTAGAGCATTCGCCAATCTTCTTTTCAATTCCTGAAAACAATCATCAAATTCATTTGTCCAGATAAATAGAACACCCTTCCGAGTTAGCTTAGACATTTGACTAGATAACCGTGAAAAATTTCAAACAAATCTTCGATAATAGGCTGCCAAAACAAGGAAGCTATGAATCTCAGTTACATTTGTGGGTCTTGGCCATTCTTCAACAACCTTTGTTTTTTGCAGGATCAACAATTATCCTATCTTTAGAAACAATATGTCCATGGAAAGAAATTTTTCGCAACCAAAACTCACACATACTGAATTTTCCATACATTTTAATTTCTTTTAATGTTTTCAAGATAACCCTTAAATGTCTTTCATGCTCCTCTTTACTTTTAGAAAACACCAAAATATCATCAATGAAAACCACCACAAACTTATCCATGAACTCATGGAAAATTCTATTCATTAATCCCATGAATACAGCAGGTGCATTGGTTAGCCCAAAAGGCATTACTACAAATTCATAATGTCCATATCTTGTACGAAACGCTGTCTTCGGAATATCTTCTTCCTTTACCTTCAGCTGATGGTACCCCGATCTCAAGTCAATCATTAAAAAATACTGAGCTCCCTGGAGCTGATCAAACAAATCATCGATATGAGACAAAGGATATTTGTTCTTAACAATGATGTTATTAAAGGCTCTATAATCAATGAAAAGTCTCAAAAAACCATCATTCTTTTTAACAAATAAAACAGGAGCACCCCATGGTGACGTGCTTGGTCTAATGAAACTTTTCTCTAATAAATCTTGCAATTGGTCCTTTAAACCTAAATGTTAAATTTGAGCCATTCGATAAGGGGGTTTTGAAATTGGCTTAGCATCAAGAATTAAGTCTACAGTAAACTCAACTTCCCGATCTAGTATTATTCCAAGAAACTCATCAGGAAAAACCACAGGATACTCATTTACCACTGGCACATCATTAATCTGAATAGTTCCTTTATTATCAACGATGTGTGCAAGGTAACATTCATTTCCATCTTTTACCAGTTTCTTGGCCTCTTGATATGTTATCAACAGTAAGGGTCCATTCTTGTACACAAACTGAAAGCCTTTCTGAAAAGAAACTTCATTAGCTCTACAGTCAATCTTAGCATGGTAAATAGAGATCCAATCCATACCCAGGATAACATCAAACTCTACTAGAGGTAGAACAATAAGGTTCTCAAGTAGGTTCTCTCAATAGATAAGGATAGGAAGATTCTTATGATTTCTTTTTGACTCAACATTTCCCCCAGTTGTTTTTACCAAAATTTTAGGAGTCATTTCTTAAGATGGTATTCCCATTTTACTAGAAAAGGTCTCAGAGAAGAACGAATGTGTAGACCCCGAATCAAACAACACACTAACATAATCTGAAAAAACAAACAAAGTACCTGATACACCTTCATTTGATGGCCCGACATCTGCTGAAGTAGTTTCAAAGGATTTCACCACCCCTTTCTAATTGTAGTCTAACTGCTTCCCATCACCCAAACTCTTTGTCGGACACTCGTTTTCATAGTGACCCATCTCATTGCACTTATAACATTTTACTAACTATAAATCAAATTTGGTCTTACTATTACCTTGATTTTTTTAGTGCAATCACGAGCCTTATGTCCCATCTTACCACATAGGTAGCACTTTCCAGAATTCAGAAGACATTCCCCAACATGACTTTTGCCACATTTATCACAAACTGGAAACATTGTTTTCTTACTATCAGACTTTTTGGAAGAATTCTTTCCTTTCTCCTGCCACCTCGGTCTCTTCTTCTATTGGTTGTTATAGAACACTTGATCATCGGAAAACTCCATTTCCACCTTCTCATCACATCGAACAAGCTTTTCATAACTTTTAAATTCATGAAAAGCTAATGCCCTTCGATATTTATGCTTTAATCCTGAGTAATAACGATTGATTTTACTATCATGGTCTCAGATAAAATTTGGAGCATACCTTGCCAATCGAGTGAAACTTTTTTCATAGGCAGCCATTGAGTCTTCCTCTTTCCTCAATTCCAAGAATTGATTTTCCATCCTAAGTTGAACAACTTAGGAAAATACTTCTCAAGAAACATACCTTTGAATTCATCCCAGTCAAGAGCATCAATCTCATCAGCGTCCCTGATATTTTTAACCATAGACCACCACTGATCTGCCTCACCCTCCAAACGGTAAATAGCAAGACTAACATTTTGATTTTCTGAACACCCCATGACATCGAAAATATTCTCTAGTGCTTTAATCCACCCTTCAGCTAACACAGGGTTAGATGATCCTCTGAATGATGGGGGATGTTGCCTCATGAAATGGTCCACCACTGACATGTTCCTCTGCGGTTGATCTGGCTGATCTCGTGCATGGATACCACCACCATTTATCACTTGAGTCAACTACACCATTACTGCAATAAACTGTTCAGTTCCAATTCCAACCATCTCAGGATGCTGATTCGGAAGGTTATTTACTTCTGTATGCCTTCCTAGCACTGCATCCCTATTTCATCTGCCGAAAACCATTCTGAACAAGCATGTCTTAGATGAAGAAACATGGTAATCTTCAAATTCTATATCATTTCAATTTGATCATAAAAAAATATTTTTGGATAATCATTTAATAGAATTCTAACTCTTAAATTTATCTAAACTGACCTTTGATACCAACTATAAGGCCCCAGCCTTAAACCTTACTTAATCTTGAGTTATTACAAGATTACACATTGAGGATCTTTTCGGGTTTAGAGTTTTAGAGAATTAGAACATAAAACTTTCATTACATTCCACATATAAACAAAGTGGTCACATAAAGATATTATTCATTTTTCCCATCAATGGAAACATATTTAAAATAAAACATGGATTCATTATTGACATTTCCTTGACACTATCATCATATCATGTACCTTTCCCTTGACCTGTGAAAAACATTTCAAAAAAACTTGGGATGAGCATAAATATCTCCGTAAGGGATATAAAAATATGGAAAGGAAACATGGGTACATATATACATAAGAATGAAATCATACATTACCCATAAAACATTAGCACTTTAACATACCGCATCAAATCATGAATAAATCATAGAAATCAAAAGACATAAAGGTAATTTGAGGCATTCATTACATTCTCAATTAGGGAGTAACCCTCTTGGTTACGTTTGAAATACCCATCATAATATATTCCCTAAATCTCTTTGGAGAAACCTTAACGTTACACTCGTTCGCGTTACCCAATGAATTGGAGAGTTATATCGGGCTCACCCGCCCTTAGTTTATCATGGAACCACCCGTCTTCATAATAATTCCCAATAACCTCAACATAATCGTATCATATAAAACATGCATAAATGATACATAACATGTCCACCTTTCAATCACAAGATATAAGTACAACACATTGATATAAAAACATTATGAAAACCATTTTCAATACCAAAATAAAAGAAAAGTAAAACATGGTATTTATTTTTCTTTTAAAAATAAGGTATGGCTTGTAGAGGAAACCGAAACTCAAATAATGGTCACGGTGGCGGAGAAGTCGTTGTCTCCGCATACATACAACAAAACATTCCCTTTTTCGTTTAGTAAAATGCTTCGTATAAGAAATATTCCTTTTGGATAAACGTAAAAGTCAAAGGGGTTTATACACCGTATAAAAGATGGTTTTGTATAAAAAAAAATGCCTCAATGAAATGAGATTGAGACGAAGTCCCATACATTAGGTCCAACTTAACACGGTTGTTCTTTAATTTCTTGAATAATAAACTTGAGTTAATTTCTACTTGGTTAAGAACCTTTTTCAAGTTTTTTATTCCTTTTATATCACTTACTTCCATTTCATGAACACTATGTAATTATTTAAGTTAATAACGGTCGTTTTAACGATCATTGGTACTTGAGGAAAAAATAAACCCTTTATAATTACAACTTGTTCATGTATCCATTATATCCAGAATAATAATAATTATGTATATATCATATATATCCAGTATATAAATGCATTTATATTATTACATAATCATTTAGAGTTATGAAATGAAATGCACCGTTCATGGAGACGGTAAGTCGTACGTACGCATGAACACTACTTTCATTTCTATTTCATATTTCATATAATGGAATCATAATGATATAATGTTATATTATAATTCCAGTATAATTTCATATATAATATCATAGTTCCATCCTTTATACGTCCCACATATGGTATTTAATGAATCAAATCACTTTGAGGGGGCGGTAGTCCACACTTCCTTAAATGATGATATCGTGTTTACCCATAATGGAAACCGTAAAGATATTCCCAAAATGAAAAATACAGAAGTTTAAGGAAAAAATAAACATATTATATATCATATATAAATATAGTGACATCTTAATGTCAACCTTTGAAGGTGTTAAAATAATGTTGAACAATCAATGTTTCCGGAGGCATAAATTCACCATCCACGGAAACAGTATGTCCTTTAACCCTTAGATGTATGTGTCTATAAGTGTAGCTCGAATCGTTCTTATAAAAACATCATAGTATGTTGAGGATACTGGAGTTGTTACAAAAGAAATGAATAAAAAGAGTTTAGGGGGGTTGGAGAATCAAAATCAAACAAAAGGACTCAAAAGAAGACAATTACTTAAAATTAGGTAGCTCTCTTAGATTTGAGCTCAAAGGCTTCCTTGGGAAGACTTCTGCCCAAATGGAGGCTTCAAAGATTCAGAGAGGGATGTGGAGAGACAAAATTGGTAGGGGTTGTCCGAGCCAAAGGCTTTGGAGGTGTGGGTAAGGTGGTAGAGGTTGGGGCCTTTTATAAGAGGAGAGGAGGGGCACTCTTGGAAGGTAAATAAATGTTACTTTATTTTCAAATGGGTTTCGGATTTTAATAGGTCCCACATTGATGTGTTTCGAGGATAAAGTGATAAGGGTTCGAAATCCACCCATCCAATAGGTTTTTTCCATGTGTAGGTCTTAGATTTTACATTATCATTCCATTTTATTTAAAGCTTAAAATAATGAGGTCATCGCTGCATCATCACGATGTCATAAATAATTTAATTTATTTAAAGTATAAAAATTAAAAAAAAATACTATGATGTAGGGAATATTTTTAGCTTTCCAATTACTTTTTATAATAAAAAATATGATCTTTATTACCCCATGTAAAAATTGGTTTATTAAAACATCTCATGTTTGTGTCATTTTTACTTTAACATTAAAAAAAAGTTTTTTATGTCATTTCCCAACCAAAGTGGCTCCATGGGGTCCCCAAGTTGAATAATGGATTTTGTTGGTCGTCCATGACACATCCAATGAGAGTAGGAAATTTTTCAAGCTCATCTCATATTATTAAAACAAATTTTTACCTTAAACTACACAAATTACCTCTAATCGCGATTAAGAACTAAAGAGTTACTATTCACCAAAAAAAAATTTAATCTCATTGAACCCCATTTTACTTCTTAAGAACAACCATTTATGTCGGATTTTTGAAATTCAAAACGCAGAATTGGTAAAAATTCATTTAAACAAAAAATCAGTTTTTATAAGTACCACTTAGTGGTTTCACTATTCATCGAAAATTGAAGTTTTTCAGAAAAATACCAAAAATTCACCGTAAGCAATATTTGATAGTCCGAATTCAAAAATGAAGTCTATTTTACAAAATTAAAAAAATATAAGTAACATTAATTAATTTAATAATTAATTCCTGCTGTCATGACAAGTAGCGTGTTTTTATGAAACAATAAGTATCAAAAGATTGACACCAGTTTAAGTACAATTTCAAAGTGAAATTGATTCCAAAGACCACCATTGGATTAAATGGTAAAAATAAATTCGAATTTCACTTCAAAACCAATTCAAAAGATAATCTAATCATATAAATAAATTATATTAAAAAGCATTTTTGATGTAAAATGCAGTATTTTCCACTATTCATTAAAAAAATGAACATTGTCTGAAAAATAACAAAAATTCACACAAAGTAAATTTTGAGGTCCCAATCATAAAGAATAAGTTTATTTTGAAAAACCTCGAATATAAAATTTTCAAAATATAGGTTTAAAAATGGTTTTCCATCAAAAAGCAGTAAAACAGTCTTTTAAAAATATTATTGTATTCCATGATTAAGATTGGATTTATTTTCATTTTAAGCCTCTAAAACACTATCTAATTCATTAATAGACATAGATAAAAAATATATATTACTCATTACTTACTTGGTATGTTACAATAAATACGAGAGACCATGGATATGTCTCTATAATATTTATTGATTTGTCAAAATGGTGAAAATTATGAAAAGAAACTTTCGTCAATCAATATATGTGGATTCAAATAATCAAAATAATAAAATATCTAATTATGAAAAACAGGAAATAAACAATAAAATATGTAATTCCCTATGAAAATTCTTCTTTTTGTCCATTTATGACCTAATGGAAATAGTAAAGGAACTGGAATGATAAGAATTTCTCAACCAGGTATGTACATGAATGTAATATAAAATTTTCAACATGGATCCTCACCCCTTGATGAGATCTTAAAACCAAACTAGAACACCTTTGTGTTTATTTTATTTAAAAGAAACTTTTTTTACAATTATCCAATTAATGTCCCATTATTTGTCAATGTAAATATAAAGACAGCTGAAATGTCAAGTTCAGTTCACAATCGGGATCTATACTCTCACAAGGGTGATGAACCATCACATAAAAATTGAGATCTGGCCACAATGGAAGAAAAATCGAATAACATGGAATAGAATAAACCATTAACATTATCCGACACTAACAATAGTAATTAATCCGTGGATATGATTAGAAGTGATTTTAAATAGAAAAAACCAAATCATTTACGGATTATCATCACATGTTTCCATTTTATAACCATGTGCATAATGAACATCATGGAATTAAAAACATTCAAATGATAATTCTTAACAATTCATGAGTTCACTTATATATGGAATAACCATTATATTCATAGTAAAAAAAATAAACCTTCTATATGATAATTGATATGTTCAAAAGAGATCAAACATAAGTATCCCAAAAATCTACCAATATCTCTAAAAAGTTGGTTTCCAAAAACAGCATGAAACTACTAGGAAAAACACAATCATTTCAAAAATTTATTAGTGAAAAAAAGATGGAACAACATAAAACACTACCAAAAAATAGAAACTGACCCACAATGTGAAAATATTCACTCTAAAACCTATAGATAGGTACCTATTATCTAGAAGATTTTTTTCCCAATATTCAGTAGCTAATTACAAAAATGAAACATATCTCTCCAATTTAACAACAAAAAGAATCTCATATAGTGAACCAACTGCCCCCCCAATTTACAAACTCCCATCGATTTCAAACGCAAGACCTTAGGATGACCAGTTTCACAACACTAGAAATACATTATAGGAATAATATTTTCAAAATTATATTTTCATTTATTATATATTAATGGGTAATTATTCTATTTATGTTATATAAAAATCTCCCCTTCACTAGAAATAATATTATCGACCATATCCTGATAAGAAAAAATACAGGTTGCAAGCATGGTGGTGAAAGGGTATGAATGAAGATAAATTATAAAACTATTTTCTTTAAAATTTTCATTAAGAAAAAGCACATGTTTGAGCCATGAAAAACATGATACTTGATTTGAACACTCCGCAATCGATAGTTAATCATTACTAAAACCCATAACATTAGTGGCATTACCCTTATTTACTTATTTATGATATGTCAACAGAATGAATAATAACTTGATGAATACCCATGGAATTGTTTTATATGTATATGTTTTAATCAAAAATTTCCACCACTCCAAGATATATCACTCAAATAAAAAGTTGATAGCCATGAACATCAAGGAATTATGAGTCATGAGAGAATCGATGATAACATATATGTCATTGAATAAATTTAATACATCAATATAACCATAATCAACTTAATAAGAAGGTGGATTATAATTTAAAAAGACATTGGTGTGGCCTAAAGGTTGTAAAGGCTCTGAATCCACCTGTACGTTCATATTTTTTCGGTATTGGTAACAATATAATACACAACTTGGAATAAATGAATAAATTATTTTTGGACTAGACCATTAGACCATTATTCTATCATTCATAATGGAATTTTTTAGTGAAATGTTTCAATATAAAAAGAACATAGGTATATCCACTAAATAACCAATAAACATAAAAAAAGTGAAAATAATATTTTAAACCAATTGAAAACACAATATTGTTAATTAATTATACATATCAATTCATATAATATTTTTTTTCATTAGTATAACATTATATTTTTAAAAAAAAATTGAAATCACAATATGAAATGATTGTAGTTATCAATAATCCTTAACCGGTTCATTAAAAGTTTTCCATGGTTTCAATAATATTAATCCCATTTTTAAATTATCAAAAACAAAATATATTTCAAACCCATTAACAACCAAATCGATATCTAAAATTTTTCATCAACATATAATAAAATTGTATTTGAAAATTATCTTTAGAAACCAAAAATTACATAAAAATTATTTTGGGGTAATAAAAAACATTTTTCAATGAATTTAATGAAAACACATTTTTTGAAAAAATATATATTTTTAAAATGGGATTTAAAATCATCATCAACTGATTAAAGCAGAAAAAACCACCATGGAGGTTGAAAAAATCCAAATACACAACCTACATTACTAGGAGCACACATGTGAAATCCCCTAAATAGAATTGGTAAGATGTCATATTTAAAACAAGGTGATAACTCTACATTGGTTGGTTGTATGAGATGGTAAAGAAAAAATTGCCTAAAAAATGTTCCCTGATGTATTTCAATATTAATAACATCAATTCCACAATTTTTACCAAACAATGAATGTATTTTTCTGATGTTTTCATCATTCCATCCGAGTTTTAATACACATAAGAGATTCCCCAAATCAATTATTCTTTCATTGGGAATCTAAATATTATTTGTCATCAAGAAACTAATAACTCAAAAAAAACTACTCTATTACCCTATCAGTATAAAAATATAGTCTCATTGTGAGGTGTTGGTGATACTAAACCCATTTACAAATAAACTCTTGAGTAATAAAAAATCTTTGATCACCCGTATACTATAACTAACCAAAAATAACATATGGGGTCTTTTTAATGACTATTTAATTTTAATTAATTACCTCATCAGATAACATTTTTAATGAATTGCCTATGAATTACCCGTAAAATGAAATTGATTCAATTATCCAATAATGTAATTTGTTTTCTCACGATCTACTTGATAATGATAGTAACCTTGGCATCCATAATATTCATATGGGAATTATTTTACATCCAATTAAAAATAATAATCAAATTTCACTTCAAAAACAATTTTAGATAAGAAAATTAATAAATACACCTCAAAATTAAAAGAGACTCTATAATAACTGAAATATGAACGTTAAAACCAAAACCAATCTCTTGGTGGTCTATGACCAACAAAAATTTCCCATGTCACCCACCCTTGGTGAACTAATAACAAACACAATTTTGGTTCAAAATGTGTATAGATACCCTGATGGGGGTGGGGGTGAATCATGGTATGGATATTCTATTATAAATTAATCACGCCCCACTAGAGGTTTACATCTTTATTATGATTGTCTCTTTTTTCACATATGTTTTCAATATGATCTTATATATTTCTTCATTGTCTAATTATGATGCTTTGAATGTAATAACGGAATTCAATCACCAGAAAGATAGATTTTTTCATGGTTTATCCTCACTAGGCTACATCCAAGAAGCATAAAAATGGAGATGTGACGATGTTCCAAATCAACTAATATTTATGGTTCGGGAAAGATAATATATTCCCTGGATAACTACATTTACAAGGATAGGTTTTTTCTCACTGCATTCCCAAGGTTCACTGCCTTTTTATCTCCCATTGGATCATGACTGATGTGAAGGATGGTCGTTTTCATCTTCCTACACTAACTTCTCTTAGAAGGGATCCCCTCATAGTTTATGGACTATTATGTCTCTTTATATTCATGAAAACCTGCATCCTCAACTATAGATATATTCTCTATGTTCCAATTTCATCTGACAGATGAATACCACATTACAACAAATTTACAAGGAAACACCTCTTAAATGCTTTTCATGATGACCACTTCTATTGTATAAATACCTATTTAGTGAAGGACCATCAGGGAGATCTTTGGGACTCTCCATAAGATTTTTTATGTATCCCTACTCTTCAGAAGGGGTAGATGACTATTTATAGGCATTTACACTAATTCTATATCCTTCCAGCCGCATCATCACCCTTTCAAAAAGCTCCCTAATTTTCTTCATGGTTCATCTAATTTTGGGAAGCACCATGAAAATTAACCAGTCACGATGCTTGTCATAACCGTGGAGTGTTTCGTAAAACACATTTGAGGTGTTCGTGAATACCGTTTGTGACCATGATGACCACAATCATAAACCATCGTGTCTTCATGATCCACCCTCCATGAACACCCATTTTTCACGAAACTCATGAATTTTCAATATTTTCATAAGAAATTCATGTAAATATAATTTTTTCAATGCAGGTAATAATCACAGAGCTTTCATTTATGAACCTTCAGGCCTTCACAAAACAACCCTTCACAAAAACCCAATCATCACTTAATTCATACATTTTCCATTAATTCAAATGGACTTAATGAAAATACATTTTTTGTGATGATTATCCAAATAGTGGTGATTCCCATCAAAAACTAAAATTCCTTCAGGAACTACCCTTCATGAAGATCATGTCTTCATGAGCATCAGATATTTTCCATATTTTTTCTAGGCCATCATAGAAATCCACATGTGGTGATGATTTTCCTAATCATAAATTTCACTATCAGTATTCTTTTATCATTCTAAAAACACAACTTATGAAGTATATATTCTATAAAAAAATCCTTTACTATATTTTAAAGATATATTCAAGAGAATCCACTTTTAACTATGCTTAAACAACTCAATATTTTGACACAAAAAAGCTGGCATAAAATGGGAAACAGTGTCACCTTTTGTATTAAATTTTATGTACTAATTCTAGGGAATCTATTCCTCCTTCATGTATCATTACCAATATATTGTGTCATAAATGTATCTTGAATCCACAAAATATAATGAAATAACACTTTTTCAACAAACACAATATACCCAAAAATTATTCAATGTTACTTCGAATAATTTCTCCAAACAATCCCCCCATTGGGTTTGTTGACAATTCATTAATAATTTGATACCTATTTAGATTAATCCATAATATTTATCTATTTACCACTTTCGATTCAAATAATGATCGAAAATTTACTCAACGCATACTATAATCCCACATGATGAATGCTTGTGGTGAGAAATTAGAGTAGTATACAATTTTCATCACTGAATCACTACATTTAAATCCTAACACCAAGTCTTGAAACCAAACATCTACTTTAATCATGAACCTTTGTTTTCATGATATATACTATTTTATTGATAACATAAAGCATTTTCAAATTAAATATCCACTATCTCACAGTTCCCCTATCTTACTAAACCCCTTGTCATCTTTCTCCTAGTGGATTGACTTGGAAATTTTCTCCCCATTTCACAATAACTCTTCCTTTCCTAAAATTATCCCCATTTGAAATTGAACCAAAAGAATTGTTATTTTTTCTCTACAGCATAGTAAAGAGAAAACATCATTACACACCAATGTAAATTGAGGATATTTCCACACTTATATAGAACTATTTAATGAGTCCTTATATAAAGGTTAATAAATTTCCATAGTTATTAAAAAATAATGGATTTAGATTAGATATATTTATAGAAATTCTGTCCTCCCTCATGAAATTCATTTGATCACTATCTAATTGAATTTTCTTTACTCTGATCCTCACTGGCTTCAATTCCTATATACCTCATTTTGGTTTCTCCATTCGTGGTTCCACCATTCACTACATGACTTATCCATTCATGACCTCTCCATTAATGGTTTCTCTTTCTCTCACTGGATTCTCAATTTGATTTTCCTCTATCCCTGATGAATTTCTCCCAATATTCATACCCTTCTTCAAACATTACTCATCCATTTGGTGCTTCGGGGGAAGCATTCCACCGTTCTTCCATACTGTTATTAATGGATTCCACCCCAAATCATCACTTTTTAGGAACCATTTTACTTCATTCTATTTTGTAGATCCTATATTCATTATTCATTTTTTACAGTATTGGTAACATGTTCTGTGGCTCTATTTTTTTGTAGGATGAATTTACAATATATTTTTTTAGTATTCATTCTATTTGTTAGATGATTTTTTCTTTTGTGAATTATAGTTGTCAATATATATTATGTTTTTGTTTCATAGAATTTTATTTTTTTTGATCCTATTTAGTGGCTTCATAATTTTGTTTTTCAATTTTCATTCTTTTATGGGAGTTTTGTATTTTCAAGAATAATTATTAGGTGGAGTTTGTGTTTATTGTCATTTTTTGTCTGATGCTTGTATAATTTTATTCTATCAACTATTATTCACTATTATTTTATGTTTTATATTTCCTTCCCATTCTGATATTTAATATGGATTTCATGTTTTCATGTTTTAATCATTTTACTTTTTTTTTATCTATTTACTATTATTGAATTATTGAATCTATATTACATATTCTAGATTTAGTAATATGTTTCTAATTGATTATTGTAATAAAAATTGAATTTATGAAATATAACATATTTATAGTTTGGATATTGCAGTCATAAATTTTAAAAGTTATGATTTTTACTAGAGAAGGAACCTTACTTATCTTGTTTTTACCTATTTTTATCACCAATATTCATATAAGAACCATTTATATTCATTGGATATATCTAAATATAAAGTATTTTATCTTACACATTTATGATTTATTGTTATGTTTGATATTTTAATTGACAATTATATTTTTGTAAAAAAATTAACTTTACCTGAAGAAGATAATTGATATTATGTATTTGAAATTTTACTCTCATGTACTACGTGGATCATGGTTATTACTTTTATATATTACCTTCTTCAAAGGAAACTACTCTTATATCATTATAAGATGTTATAATTTGTAGATAATAGAATATAAAAAATGTATGTTGTGATTTTCAAAATGTGAATATTGAAGCTATTTCATGAAATTAATATTATAGGATATTTTGAAAAATAAATCTATTCATGTTTCGAATATAAAAACGTTAAAAATATATAGATAAATGTTAAATCATTAGAATATAATCATGAAATGTATAATTTTTCATCTTTGCAAGGAATAATATTTATCATTGTTTATGATTTAATATCTATCATATGTTATGATTGAAAAAAAAAATTTAAAATTTTAAAAATTTATATATTCTGTTGTTTTGAAGGTTTCATTTCACATGATTACCTAAATTAGTCAATTTTTTTAAATGTTGATAATTATGGAAGACTTTAATTATGGTTTTGGTGATAATTATTATAGAAATTATAATTTGTGACCAACAGATGATATTATGGAAATCATTTTCATATTGTTTCAATATTTATAAATCAAAATATTATTATATGATTAATTTTTGAATTATTATTCTAATGAAATCAAATAGAAATCGACCCACATTCCTTTCTTGAGAAAAAAATAGTTCCTAATGTTTAGAAGACTTTTTTTAATCCTTTTTATTATAAGAATTCCCGTGATAATTTGTTATATATCTACTCCATGAATGGGACAAATATAATGTTTATACCCTAGTAATAATCATTAAAATGTTTAATTAGTTTTACTATTCTATATTCATTATGATGAATTTCCATTGGAATGTAATTTTTTATATAGTTGTAATCAATGAACTCACATATGATGGTGCCTGTATTATAAGTTAGTATAATTATTATTCAATCCTAGGAAAAACGTATTTCATAGGTTCTATCCTATGCATGAAAAAATATAGGGTTTTGGGATGTTCCATAAAGTGTTTAAAAGGAATGTTTGATTTATTTGGTTGATGAGTATGATAAAAGAGGATTATCAAGAGTTCACAATTTTCTTTATCGTAATGTGGTGCTAAACTCCATGATTAAAAATTGACAATAGATGTAGTCCTTTTACAAACTATGGTATATTAGAATCCTTCAACACATTATGGGATATGATATGATTTACATTTTCCAAATGGCTCTAAATATTAATATTTCTGTTTAGAATTTATACAAAACTTCATATATCATTGTGAATCCATCCAAAAACATTTTAAATTAATTATTATTATCTATTATATTTCATATGAAATCTTTTTTTTATAATCAATCTTCATTCTTGGAAATTATGAGTGACTATTCATAATTATTGATAATTTAAAACATTTCTAATTCCTCTAAAAAATAATTTTGAGATATTTTTTATGATTATTTGTGAACATGTTATTGATGATTACTAATTATCTTGTGAAGACCCTCAGTGACTGATAGTCTCAGTGAAGGAACACGTGGATATCCTTTTACACTCAGATGAAGATATTGTAGAGGAAACTAGGGATATTATGGAATTGAAGAAGTTAGGAAAATCGATTTGTGTGATCATAATAATGTATAGAGGAGAGTGGATTGATATGAATGTTTTTATTATTCCTAGAGGATTCAGCAAGGATAAGATTAGTATGGTGGAATATAGAAAATCATGGGACAATATAGTTAATCAGTATGAATAATTCATAAACAACTACCGGACACTCAGGTAAATTCCATTAGCTGGATACTGTTTAGTTATATTGGTTCAAATCAACTCATGAGGTTTTCAAAAAATCATTAGTTTCTTATGGGGTTGAAATTGGTAAGTTGTTATGGTTCTCACATTCCACTTGAAAGTGTTTAAATTAAAAAAAAATTATTGTATGGACTTATTATCTAATGAAAAAATTCATATCATGTTATTTATTTTTCTAGATTATTTATTTATTTTATGTTTATATTTTTTAAAATATATAGATAATAGATGTAAAATGTTGATTGGATCACTAATGTGTTTTATATGGATTTGCAATATTTTTTGTACATTGCATTCCGTAATGACTCATATGGCAGATTGAATTGATTATCTTGTTTTCATTATGATGGAATACCATAGTTAACTCATGAAGAATTGAGTTACCATATCATTAAACATGGGATTCAAACACAATTATCATATGTGGTATAAAAATTGAGAAAAAATCATGTGGATGTTAATATAAATTTAGTAGAGAGGATTGTTATGAAAAATATTATTTTTGATCAGTTTTCTTTTGTTTTTGAAGCCAACTCCTCATATAGATCCGTGCAAGAGGAAATGAATAAAGGAACATAGATTTCTATTATTAATCAAGATACTTATATTGAGTGTATAACAAATCTGATGAAAAATGAGAATACCCCAGTGTGTCAGTAATGTATAAAAAAATGAACATGATTTTGTTAATGTTATTATATCGTGGGAAAACAATGTTTTTAATTATAAATACAATAGTCAACTATCTCCTTATATTTAATAAGGATTTACTGCAAGATGATGCATGTATTCCAGAAAACTATAACATGGAATTAATTTGGCTGGGTAAATTTTCATTTTCATCAATTAAGTTTCATTTAATACCAAAATATTGTTGTCTTCTAACGATGGAAAATGTATATATGGGCCAGTGAAAAAAGTGTGGCACATCATGGGGAAGATGAATAAATAAAAAAATCAATCTCACATACCAATGAATGTGATGTGTCACTTAATTTTAACACCCATGATTCAAAAAAATAATTTTGAACAAATAGAATGTAATATGAGATGGCATGAGGATGAAATAATAATTGTAATGATGAACTATTGAATCCAATAGATGAGTTGACTTGGATGGAATTTGATAGGTTACATCATGAATTTCAGCTAACCCAAGAAATTTTGTATTGGGATTATCTTGTAATGGTTTTGACCCATTTCTCCAAATGCATAACACACACAGTATGTAGCTTGGTTTCATTAACATTTATAACATTCAATAATGGATGTGTATGAAGAATCAATTTACACACTAGAGTATATTGACATCTAGATCTAGTGATCATAGAAATGATATTGACATATACTTGCTGCTATGAATAGATGAGTTAAAGGAGCGTTGGATTGATATTGGACAAGTGTACAATGCATTCATGAAGGTGTACATATTTTTTTGGTTATCTTCATTAAAGATGTTAAATTATATCCCTATTTAAAGAATTATTTTTGTTTTGAGTATGAAAGAGAAATTATCCAACCCCATTTTGATGAAAAAAATACATTTTTGATGATTAATATTTCAACAATAATTTATCTTCAAATGGAATTAATGATTTTTACTGATGAATCATCCATATAGAAAAAATCAAAAAAAATTGAAAATAATGTCGATATAAATGAGACATATTAATGAATTTTGGTGAATGATTTTGATAAATAACATGATGAATTTAACTATTTTCTTGGAAAAAGTAAATGAAATATCTAAAACTGAAGGCATGTAAATATGAATTCCAATTGGAATTGGAGAAATAAAAGTACATTCGTTGAGTTTCAATATTGGTTATTTAATTCATTGTGACATTGTTTGGATGTAATGTAGGTCAAGAAAACTATTTTGAGATATTATATGCCACTATTTTAAATGTAAAATGGAAAACAAAAGATGATTTGCAGTCTTATCATGATTTGATTGATTTGTGTATAAGATAAAGGCATCATACTGAGTCAATTGGTCAAAATAAGTGGATATTACATTTTTCTTGTTATTCGTTGGTAAATGGGAAAGTGGAATCAATTTCATTATGTTTTGGAATTCATATGGGTTCTTGATGGTTATTAAAGTAATATTTTGAAAAGGGTGAATACACAAGATGTCAAATTAAAATATCATAATCCCAGATATTACCATGAATTTTTATTTTAGTATTTTACAATTGCAATTTTAAATTTACATTTACATAATGTTATAGTTGATGTGATTAATTTATTTATATTTTATGGAGACCATTAATACAAAATACTGAGCACATGTGTTGATCGAAAATTACACAAAGATACACTAATTATTCTTTGGGGCATGATGAAAATTATTCCAGCATCATTTATCACCTGTATATTACATCTAGCTGCGTATATTCCCACAGATGTTTATTTTGTTGTCATGTAACGATTTGGTGGATGTATCCTATAGAATTAATTATTTTCTACATTTAAATATTATGTCCGAATTAAATATAATCCTTGAGGCTCAGTTTTGAAGTGCTATATATCACCAGAATGCATGGTTTTCTATTCATCATACATGGTTGATACCACGACGAGGTCTAATTTAACAGTGAGTTCTGTTTATGAAAAATATGATCCCATTGTGCTTGAATTTCCATAATATACCTAAATAGGGGGGATATATGGATTGCACTCCATTTGTACTATAATTAGTGAAGAGTGAGAAATTTCTCCACGTACAGTTTATTTGTACTAATGTGTGTTATATGATAATACTATGTAAAAAATATTAAATATTCATCTTTTTCATTATGTGGATTCTTTATATCTTTTAACATTTTAAACCATTCATATCTGAATAGGATATTTGCATATTATATATAAGAAACATGGATCTCTAAATATTAAGAGGAAGGAATTCCTTCACAACAAATAATAAGTTTTGGTTAATGTTATAGGTAATAGAATTTTTTTCATAACATAGTCACATTTCCCTTTTTATTATTCTGGTCTCTTTTTGGTTTTTATCTCCACTAATGAATGAAATATCAGATGAAATTAGAGCATTACACTTTTATCAAAACATTGTGGTACATGATTTAAAGGAAATTATTTTCAGTTCATTTAAATTCATTTCAAATATTTGAGCAACAGAAATGGAAACACAATTAGATGGTGTCATGATAAGTGACATAATATAATGTTATTTGAGTGAATTGGACAAAAAACTTCAATACAAAATTATATCATATCACAGTGTTATTGGAAGAATCCTTTTTATTAGAGTACAATGCACATTTTTTTTGACAACGATGAAATGAATGTGGTTTTATTAAATGACATGACAAGGAATTCATATTGAAATCTTTGGATTTATAGTGATTCGAATCAACCACCAGCTTCATATTGATGATCCTTACATTCTTGCATCCCATGATAGCCATGTTTTCTATGTAATTGACATATTATAACAACAATTTGGTTTTTTTGTTGATTTCATTCATAGATATATTTTGATGATGGAATTTATGAAAATGATGTTTTGGATGAAACTATATTTTTTTTGAATGATTCATTTGATGAATCGGGTGATTCAACATTTTGAACAGATTGTGAACCAAAAATTGTCATAGATAACCCATAGCATTGACATGTCTGTAAGTATTAACCTAGTATTATCCCATTATTTTATGTTATTTTTTAAACATTGAAACATGATATAACATTAACTAGTATATTTTATACCATTTAGGAATATAAAACTATTTATAGTCTGACTAATATTAGAATAATCCCATCTCGTGTAATTATTGAACATAGAAAATTATTTATATTTTTTCAATATAGATATCACACATGAAATGTATATCAATATATTGTTATTCAATTTTTTTATTTAAAGTTTTAAATATTTTTACTTATTGAAGTATATTATTTTAAATTTCTCAGTCAAAATGATTGAATATAATGATAAAATAATAGGTTTAAGAATATAGATAAATAAACATATGTCTCATATAGGTACCATTAGAAGTACAATTTATGATTGTATATTATTTTATTTCATATTATTTATCATTTTATCAATCAACTTATTTTATAATATTTCCTTTCTTAGGATACATTATTTAGGAGATAGTTGGATTTTTCCATTTGGGATGATAGTATGAAAGGGTGTACTACTATGACTGATTATACTATTCATACCATTACTGTGCAGCCTGAGTTGTCAGGTGGTCATCCTCCCATTATTCCACATCCATATTATCCATATCCACCTTTTCCATATCCCTTTCCACTCGCACCCACATCAGATGGTAGTTCTCAGACGCACATCCCTCTATATTTACCATTCGCACCATCCACTTTTCCGGGCACAACGCCTCGATATATCCAACCACCATATCAATATCCATATCCACATTGATCTGTATAGCGTTATCAAACAGGTTTTCTCCATTAATCAGTACACATATCATTTACTACTATAAAAAGTACTATTCTAGAAGTTATCCAACCAACCACAGTGGCTACTCCCCTTCTTCTAGATGTTTCCCATCAGGGGTCAACATAACCCCCATCTACTGGTATGGGATTAAACATTACTATTAGTGAGTAGTGATATATTCATATATATTATTTTATTATTTATTTTATCCATGATTAGCTCCAACCTCTACCAGAATATGAGGCCACACAAAAATTAGAGAGTTCTGGATTCGAGAAACATAAATCATTGATGGATACAATGATGAAAAATATAAATTGAATAAATGGTACATAATGTATAATATTTTTCAGAACACTTTATAAACCCATCCATATCATTCATGTTGAACCGATAAGTTGAATGGAATTTGGATAAAAATTATACAAAAATTCAAGGGATGATATTTGGATATGTATTGTTAGTCACCTTTTATATATATTAATTTATAATAGTTTCTTAATTAATATTTTTTCAATTGAAATCTATTATTATTTTCATGATTAAAAAAATAAAAGGATGCAAGGTAAATGTAATTATGTAAAACATGGAAAGCATAAATGTATAAGTTGTATAATAGTTCAAAAATGGATTTGGTATAGAGATTAATGATGTATATGTGATTCATGATTGTTCGATGTCATAATACAAAGAGATGGTCATCTATTCGAAGAGTCCAGGGTATAAAGTATATGTTAAATTTAATTATATATATGGTGATTTAATTATTTGGAAAATATTTTTATGTATAAATTAATGGTTTTATTTATGTTAATGAAATTATATAATTATTTTTTATAGGGTAAATTTAACAGAAATAATATAAATAAGTGTGAAATGAAACACATTTATACTCTATGACACACTTCAGTACCAGATCAGGATCATGCACAAGCAACTGAAAATTAAAATATTTATCTTGGTTAATTGTAATTTTTTTATTACCTTTATTTATTTAATTATTTTCATCCTAGAAACGAGCATTGATTATCTAGGATTGTGTCCCTCACTCTACTCTGTTCTATAAAATATGAAAAAATATATACGGTTCTGTGACAAATAACGACATCGAGAATGTGATTGTATGTTTACTTAAATTTATATAATTTCGACTAAATTGGACTCGTTATTTTATTTTTTCTGTTTATTCTATGTTATATAACAATCAATCAAATTCTTTGGATTCATGGTCAGAAAAATATCATAAAAATTTGGTCTCGAACAATCATATACATAAGGAATTGGGAGATGAGAATCAGGGGAGAGTGTGTTGCTGACATGGGAGGAAGATTTTATCATTTCAATACTAGACTTATGACAATGTATATCTGAGTATCTATTTTTGTTGGGTTATACTGTAACTAATAAAAGATTCCATCTAACAAGCAACTAAAAATATTGAAAAGGGAATAACTTAAAATATGATAAATGTAATGTCTTCATTCTCTTATACAATTACACCAAAAGACAATGTATTAGTTGACGTTTTTTATGTTGATATGATCCTCTTCTTTGTAGAATCATCTTCTAGAGTTAGATTCGGAGCTGGATCTAGACAGAATATCGATTCAGGTGCCGGTATCAATGAGGATGCCAATGATGGTGGTAGGGGTGTGACATTTGGTGATTTTGTCTTATTAGTTGGAATGGATTATGGTTATCACGATTCTAATGATATTGATAATGATAATCAATATTTCTGTAAATTTTATGTTGAGTTGTTAATATATTTAATTTTATTATGAAGTTATGTTTGATTATTATAATATTGAATTGTATTGTAGGGATTTTGTCTAATTCAATATATATTTAAATATTTTATTATGATGTATGATTGTTTTTATATTAGTTTTGTTTTATTTTAATTATAATTAATTTTATCTTCATCTAATGAGACCACCATACCTCCTCCTGACACTTCTCCATGGTGGATCCTAGCTCCTCCAGTGAACCTCTGACAGTTTGTAGTATCATAATCTTTTTTGGTGATTATTTTATCTTTGTGAAATTAGTTTCTCCCCCCTATTTGTATTTTTTTCATCTATAGTTTAACCAATTTCCAAAAACCATTGATGGTATTTTATTTGTAGCATGAAACATCAGTGTCATAGACTTATTTTCATATATATAATCATCTACAAATCATTTTACATTCTGATTTGAAACTACATTTTTTTCAATTTTAATATACAATTTTTTTCAGGCTTATGATAACTGGGTATAGAAGTTTCTCATCAAGAAAAAATTCACGTCCGCACTAAATTGGGACATGATTTTTATTAAAATTTTGTATTTTTTTTTGAATTTTTGACATTGGAATCAATTTTCACAAATTATATAAAATCATTATCCCAAAATAATTTTAAAAGCAATAAAAAAAATGAAACAACTATCCCACATAATTGGAATAACCCCCATTAATGTCATAAATATATATGTTTTTTCCCATCCCAAAAAATCAATCAATATTTTATCCCACATTTATTCAATATTCATCACATAAAAATCTATTTTTTTACTTGATAACATTATATGGTTCTCAGTTTATTATTTTTTAATATAGAATATAATTTATATTCATGAATATAAAATCTAAGGGCTTACACTATTGGTATTTTATTAAAATAAATAATATTTTAAATTCATTTAGTTATGAAAACTTTTTTTTACATAATAGATTTCATTAATATTCAAAATTACATAAATACTCAAAAATTGAAATTTATGAACACAACGAAATTTTTCCTAGTAGATAAAATCAAAAAAAATTCCACCCATGTATGTCTAGGATTGAATCATTTGACATTATTGAAATTCTCTTGAATATACATTTTTTGTAGATATTGTTTTCCACTATTTTTTTCATGTTCCATTTCATCTATATTATAATTGATTATTTATATTATTATATTCTTTCTCGACATTGAGTTATTATTCTTCTTTATTTATATGCTTGTTCCATTTACCATTTCTTACCTTAGTCTATTATTGTAATAAAACATGAGTAATTATACGGTTCACATTATATACATTTTTATTATGATATAATTTTGTAGTTGATATTCATTTTAATTATTTTTCATTTTTTTCTTGTTTTTTTCATCAAAACGTACTTTAAAATTGTATTTCATGATTAATTTTAAAGGAATTTTTTAAATATCGTTTTAATATTACTGAATATTTTTTTAGAAATAGTTTAAGAAAGTATTTATATGTGTTTTCCCTTAAATTCTAAAACAATATTTTCAAATAGTGTATTTCAAAAAAGAATTTATTATTTTTTGTTGATGTAAATATATAGAAACATTAATAAAATCCCATTGAGTTTTTTATGAAACCCTTCTTACATTACTTTTTTTCTATAGATTGAAGTGGTTTTAATGTTTCTGTTACTATTATCTGGACCACTTCGATGAGGACTGCATCTTTTATGAGAACTCATGGATCAGGAAATTTTATATGTAAGATGGTGACCATGAGTACACATAGAGATCAATATAGTTTTTTTCATTATTTCATACCACAATTGTTTAATCCATTTCAAACATCCACTTATTTTGGTTATATTCTTAGATATATTTCATTAGAGATCACTATTTATTTATTTATGGATTCACCATTTCCGGTTTTAATTTATTATAAATTATTTATTTCAATTTTAATATATCTCTATTGTGTGGACACATGAGGAAAGAATTTATGAACAATTCCACTACTTGACTTATCATTATTTATTGGCTGAATATGTTACAATGTGGTATACATTGATTCTATAACTCCGGTTTCTAGCAAATAGTTTTGATGAATTTCTCGCAGTCTATGAAAAGAGTTGACTAATGTTCTTGGTTGAGGGGTGACTAGGGTTTTTATGTTGAAAAAAGGCATTAATGGACCCTGTTCTATTTGGGAACTAATGTATTTTTGAAGATTATATTTTAGAAACTCAAGATGTAGGTGTGTAAAATTTCAAGATAACAATTCCACATTTAAAAACATGATTTACATTATATGATGGGTTTTCAGTCTTCAAGTCTATGTTTTATTAATTCTTTTCAAGCATATATTGATTTATATTTATGGTATTTTTGTTTTCATTTATTTTATATGGTTATGTTAAAGGATTTTAATATTTTATGTTGAAAATATGACTTCAAATATTGGATCAATATTTGTTTTCAATATCTCGTAATCCATGTAAAGATTATATTCAATTTTCTGAAAATATATCAGTAAGGGTTTCATAGTTGGATCAAAATATTATGAAATGTGTTGTTAAACATGTATAACTACTCACCACTATGGAATTTCTATTTTTTGACCCCATGTGGTTTTTCATTATTTTTTTGTTATGTAATTGTAAGTATTGTTAATTTAATGGAGTTTTTCATGAGCTATGAGTGTGGGGGGCTGGGGGAGTATTGTTATAGGGTTGGTGCATGAGTCAATGGGTGTAATGCTTATTAGGGGGTTGGGGTGATGGGGGGATGACAATTGTGACCTGGGGTAGCATGGGGTCTGGGGGTAGGTGACGAATGTTGGGTGGGGGTGGGGCTGGAGGAGGAGGGGCATGGGGGATGGTGCATGGGGATGGTGGGGTGGGGGTACTGGTTTAAGGGTGGGGATGTTTCATGTGGGGGGGTATTAGAGAAGGGTAATGGGAGATGGTGTAGGTGGGATGGTTGGGGGGACTATTTCAAGGGTGCTGGGGGGTAGTAGGGGATCTTGTGTTGGGGGTTGGGGGACTGGTGTAGGGGGATAGGGGTAGCATTGAGTGGTGGTTAATGGTATAGGTGGGTTGGTTGTATAGGGTGAGGGTCTTTTGGGATGGGAGGAAAGTTCATGGGTGGGAGGATGGTGCAAGGGGGGCTACTGGGTAACGAGAAGGTCTAGTGATGTTCAGTCTGATAGAAGGTTCTAGTCACAGATTCCATGATTTTATTTACCTTAATTTTATCTAACCTTATTCTTATCCATTACCTTATCTAAATTATAGTGTACATTTTATACTTTATTCACTCGTTTCAATTTTTTTTATTTCATTCCCACTATTTTCTATTTTTGTGGTGCTTTTTTCATCCTTAATGGCCCTCTGTGCTGGATGATCAAGATGTGGTTTCTTTCCATGTCAATTATAACATTTTTTATTTTAGGATATAGTTATACATGAACATCCATGAATACTTGTAATTCCTTTTTATGAGAATATTTGAAGTAGTGGCATGACAAATGGGAGAAACAATATGGGTACTAGATTTTCTATTGGCAGGATAAATAATCATAAGATAGATCTTCTGAAGGATCTTCCCCTCCCCCCAAAAGAAGTAAAAAATTGTCTGATCTTCTACTATCCACGGTATAAACTGTTCGTTTTTCCCCATTGAATATTGTAGTGACTTATAAAAATAGCTAGTTCCAAAAAATAGAGACCATGGATGATGTTTTAAATATTTTATAATATTGTAAGGTTGGTAGAATAAGTTTATGTTTGGATTTGGTGATATTTTCAACCCAATCCAATTCTCGTTATTTCAAATACAAGGAATGGGGGGCTTCAATCCACTTATTTATTAATACAAAAATAAGAATGATCAATCATTCATTACTTTTAATGAATGGATTGACTATTATCATTTGTACAAAATAATATCATACCAAATAATTTCATTATTCAGAATATAGAGAGAGAAATTAGTTGACTATGATTTAGAGAATGTCATTCCTAAAGACTAGTGATATTATTAATTATGTTCCAATGAAAAAATTGACATTTCATACTAGGGATATAAAAAAATAATTTCATGTTTCTTTGAAATTAGCACAATAGTTAATCTGTAAGTTGGCTGATATAGTTGAGGAATTTCTTAAGTCAATGGTTAGGAAATACACCCACGTCCCATTTAGAAATAATATTTATTTAATAGTTCATGAACACTTTAGGGTTAATATTGACGAATATAAATCTTCTAAGGAAAATGACATGTTAGGGTGTCTTCAGAGAATCATTAGGGAAATTAATACCATAGACCATAATGTGGTCCATTATATGACTTGTTTTTGTTGAAAATTAATATAGAGATGTTGGTCAGCACTCATAAACCTTTTATTTTGAGGAATCCCACTCCATTAAATCCAGTTTAGATTTATATATTTCTACCAATCATCATGATAGTTGTGAGTTAATTTCAGTAGGATTTATAGCAGATAATGAGTGTTAATGAGTTTAAGAAATACTTAATAGTGTGTCTATCTATTTCAAAGTAACAAACATGTTTCCTATATCTATTTTGACTGATAAAAACAAAAAATGGATAGTATTATAGAGAATGTATTTAGGTAAGCCCATACTAATATTTTGGATTTAAAGGGTTAGTTTTCAATCAATGAAGTGGTGGTGCATTAGGGTTTTTCCCAAGTAAAAAATTTCTCTGACTCATTTTATTTTCTTTCTAGGCCATGTTCCCATGTGACCAAAAATTATGTTCATTCAATGATTAGTAATAAAACAATAACTAAAAGAAAAAATATATTGGTATGTATAGTAAGAATAGAAGAAAAATAGTTTAATTGGTATCTCAAAAAGGGATACATGCAAGGAGGACACTCTAATGGCGAGTTCAAGTGCAAAAATACAATATAATTCTCTAGAATTGTGGATATAGTTTTTTGACTATAGTCATTCCATTCCAAGTGAAATCTCATTAAATGATTTAGGATTGTTCTCTCCTACCAAAGGAACACAACCTCTTCTTCAAATCCACTAATTGGTTTAGTGAAGGATCATCTATGATTTATATACTTTTATAGATCATGAAGATCATGATGGTATTAATTAAATATATACACATTTATATATAGATATATTCACTTTGATCTCTAATTAACTTCTCATATTCTATTTCGAACAAGATGAGATCAATTTAATTATGTGCCTCATGAGCCATTAAATTTCACAATATTATAGTATTGACAATTCTATTTAGAAGATGATAATTCTATGATTGGATGTATACTATCATGTTATTATTCTTCGTGGTTGAAAAAAATGTGGAAATCCCCAACTATATCATCCCATGTCTTCCTCCGTCAACGTATTCTAAATGTAATCACTATAATAATTTATTTATATTTTGTACACAACATTATCGTTTCCTTATCATAGATTTATTGATACTAAATAAAAATTTAATTTATTTCTTTTTATAATAATTTAGAGTTCACTAAATTTTTTTTCATCTTATTCAAGGAATATTGAATTGTATTCTTCCTTATTTTTATAATAATGTAACTGCTCATTGTCTACATTTTTTCAATAGTATACAATGATTTTACATCAGTTTATTCGAACTAAAAATGTGTATGGTCATGTTGAATACAATTTTTCAATGTTCTCAATGCTTTTGTAGGTGGATGAAGAAATCACTTTTAATCATCAAAATAAATATTTTTTATGTATGAACATGTACTAATTAATGCATGTAATGTAATTATTCCAAAATATCATATGAATAATATTATGAATATAGCCATGCACAATGAAGGACTTCCCAGTTTTATGAAGTCAACTTATACTTCTCAAAATATCCCATTTTTAATACTCTTATATTATTATTTTATCATGTCTATGTATTTTTGGCATGATTTCATTGATTATTATCATTGCATTTCATGGTGCAGGTTGTTGTAGGCTGCCATAGGCTGGAACCTAATGTGCATTATTTTATTAGGGATCCAAGAAACTATTTCCAAAGTTTTTAAAAATGTCTATTGACCTATAGAAAAGGGTCTTAAACAAGGATAATGGTTTCTATGACTAAAGCTACTGCCTCAGTTTGCAACCATAGAATTATCCCTATTTACATGGTTCCAAAACATGGCTATATGGTTTGTCCTATAGACCGTATAATATAAACCTCAATTTTGTTCCCTAGAGACCTGGTTACAAACCGTGGCTATGACTATATTTTCTATAATTGAGATTAGGGAAGACACACCATACCTAGAAGATGGGGGTGCTCTCACTTCCATAATTTTTCTTGCGAGGGGAGTCTACTGGACTCCCAAGGATAGTCGATGCGTTTCAATCACCACATTGAGTATAGCCTTTGTCAGAATGTCTATAACCCAAAGTTCTATAAGAACATACTCTAATTTCAGAAGAATTTCCTCCACAATAACCTTGATAAAAATATATTTCAATTCAAATTTATTATTCAATGAGTGATAAACTATATTTTTTATAATATTTATAGAACTTGATTTATAAAAATTGATTCTGATCTGAGATGTATCATGAACTCCCATATCAAGAAGTTGTCGCTTCATCCATAACAATTGTGTTCTGTCTTTAGTAACTACAATGTACTCAAATTCTATGTTGGTCAATGAAACTAAATATTGATTATTGACTACCCAATTAATACACATATCATTGAGATAGAAAGAACCTCCTCACATTAAATTCATGTCATCTATTGTACGGAAACAATCTCCATCATTATATCCTATTAACTCTAACTGATATTTTTAAATATACATACAACTAAAATCCAATGATCCATTATTATAACAAAGTCTTGTTATCAATACAATCATGTAGATTTATTTATCATTTCTTTGATATCTATATTTATCAATATTGATAGTTTCCTCTAGGTATAAAGTTGAAGTTTCATCTCATGTAATTTTTCATTAAAATATTCTCAGAACCCCATTCAGAAATGCTGACATGATGTCCATATGGAAAACATTGCATGTTCATTGCACTGTAACAAGAAAAAATATGATTGTCTCAATGCATTAAATAGAATTAAATGTATCATAAACAATGATACATTATAACTAGGATTACCCTTAGCACACTAGTCATATTTTTTTGACTTACTATGCAATATTCATTGATGATAAAGTGAATGGACCATTTATTATGGATGGTATTTTTATTTATTATCCACAAAACAGTCTTTCATGTTGGATGCTTCTTAATTTGGTCATGTTTTTCATTCATAGAATGAACTAATTCTCATATCCAAAATATTCATCCAAACATTTAGGATTTAACACCTGATTTCTCTTACAAATAAAATTTTCACTATCACATTACATATTCAGTTTATTCCCTACTATAATGATATCATTAAATTGCTATACATTACCATCCTCATGTGGAAACACTGTTGATACTCTATAATAGATTCATAAAATCATATAAATTGTCTCATTATATCATATTTTTAATGGAAATAATATAATCATAAAATACATAATAGTTTCTAATTTTCCTCTAATTAATCTTCTTGAAAATAAACATGCATCCTTTCAATACCATTTAGATATTTCATTTGGTCAAAAGGAAAAATGATCCCGCATTGATAAAATTCTATTACAGTTATTATACACACTGTTTAGACCCAAAGACAATATTCTTCCCCGACATAATTTTTCCACATGTGTCACTTTTCAATGATTTATTAATAAAACCTATAACACTACTGTGCATGACACGACATAGGAATCAAGATATAATTTCAATAACATAGACAAAATCCATTTCGTTCAATTACTTCTATACATATCAAAAAGTCATAAACAATTAACTTCTTTCATGGAATTAATCAACCTTAATTCTTTATCTCTAGTGACTAATTTCAATAAATAGAATAATTGGATCACATCACATCTCAACTTGTCATATTTTGATTCCATTTCTATTGGGATAGTATAACCCATTGAAAAAAATCTCATGAATCCTAGTTAA
Organism: Viscum album; assembly: GCA_963277665.1. Lineage (NCBI taxonomy): Eukaryota > Viridiplantae > Streptophyta > Magnoliopsida > Santalales > Viscaceae > Viscum > Viscum album. The sequence goes on along the minus strand of OY728140.1, from coordinate 1,255,029,846 downwards.
TAGAATTTATAATAATAGAGGGATTGGATTCACTGTAATCCTCAAAATGGGGACTATAGTTGATCCTAATTGATTATCCCTTTGAAGGTTTCTTTCATTGCATTATACAGATTTTTTTTTTCAACAACAAAGACAACTTCAAATATTCTGGCCATTATATTATGAATTCTTAACCCACCTACTAAGTATTCTTCTAATTAATATATTCTATAAGTTTTTTCATTCTTTACAATTTGATGTTTAAGGCCTCTAGTAATCATTTACTTATTTAATGATTAGCTTGAACTTCATTTCACATGATTAATTTATTGAGAATGAATATATACACTTGTTATATTCTTAATCTTCTTCCTTCATTGGAGGCTTCATTCCTCTTCCATAACTTCTCTCATTGTGGCATGACATGTGAATTTTTTAATATATTATTTTTTCCATTTTTCAATTAACATTTAAAATTCATTCAACCATTTCTTATAGGGATTGATACTTCAACTAATTTTGCATTCATCTTACTCAAATCATGATTATTTCATCCCTTGTTCTTACAATTTGGTTTACATTCACTCTACGAGAGTTTTTGTGAGTGTAATAGAGGATGTGGATAATGCTATTTTTTTAAGCTCTTGGTGTTTTCTTTGTGGCTGTAAACCAATTATTCTATTTACCACTTTATCTTCCAGTGTAGTATTTCTCATTATACCCCACTGACGTCAGAGATCCCTTGTCAACTTCCTTTTCCTTAACTACTTTTTTACTATATATTGAAAGATTCTTATGATCATAACATATTAAACATATTCTATTTATGTAATACCTAAATTCATAATTTTCAATCCGCATTGTTTATGCATCAATAGTTTTTCATCTGACATTGAGATGTGGGGATTTGTGACATAGGATGATGGTGTGTTCCATTCTACCATAATAATAACATTTGACACCAACTTTAATTTGGGAGAACTTTTTATTCCAATTTTAAACAATTTTTTTCTTATTTTAATATTTAGATTAATTTATATATCATAGTCAAAAATATATTTTTGAGAATGTAAAAAAAACATTATATATGGCCATCAAATCCCTTGAAATTTCACATAATACCATTACTTTGGGTAAATTTTTTTTTAGGTATATCCTTAAAGTCTAGAGGATTTTTCCAATTTTAAGAATTTTTCATGGATCTGTTACTGTCATATATGGGATGTTTTTAATCACATCTAGTACCATATTTCCCTATACTATATGTCTTTTAGATGATAAAATATTCTCATGTTTCTATTTAGAAATAACGTATTTTATTTTAATTAAATCACTAACTTTTGAAGGACAATAATGTTTTAAGTGTAACGTATCTTTTATTTACGGCGTTCCGTTAATATTAAATTTCTCCACTTATTTATTCACTAATTACATATATTTAACAAATTATTGAATATTTATATCCCATTATTAATGATATGATATAATTTTTCTACTTAGGGTCTTCCTACTAAAAATATCATCGTTCAATCCACGTGTGAGAATATTCACCTTTTCACATTGCTCAATTATTTTCCATTTTTATTGATCAATAAAATCAAAAATGAATGAATTATTTTGTTTTTTCCTGCGATTATTATGAACATGTAAAAAATTCTGTGTTGTAAGATAATCATTTCAGGATTTTTGATTCCGAATATCCTTTATATTTAGATTCGCTACATTATTGTTATGTTTTTCTCCTATAATTGTTGATATATTATTGAGGACATTAGCTTGGGAATAAATCGAATCACTCATATATGTAGCCACATAAATAATAATTTTATTTAATACAATTATCCTTCTTACCTTAGTATCTAGATCTTGGATCGAAATACATTGATAGTTGTTTTCTTATATTAATTTTAAAAGAAATTCATTTTTTATATCAACATCATTTATAGGTGGTATTTATAGAGATTCCTTACAATCATTTGTACCAACATCACTTTTAATGTAAAATTATTCACTAATTATTTCATTATCCTTTAGTGAGTCTTTAATTTCTTTATCTGATTCATCAAAACTATCATTTAGTGAACTATTTGATTACTTAAATTAAATAACACATTTACCACAAACACTTACTCACTACTGAATACAACCAAACTTCTACATCATCGTTGATTTTCTTCCCTTTTGAACAGAACCCCTAGATAAGAGGCGACTGAACCTCTCATATAAGAAATCAATTGAATGATTACAAGGGATAAATGATAAAAGTAACAATGTCTATAATATAAATTTTTAGGTCCAAAAGTGTCATAGATAACTTAATAGGGGGTTGGTAATCAGGGCATGAATATTGTTTTATAAATTATTAATTCCCCCTTGATAGAAACCTTTTTTTACAAGTGTGACTTTGTTTTAACAATACAAATAATAATAATATTATACATTCCTTATTTATCTAATTATTAGTCCTTGAATGTAATGTATTCTTGCAAGCACATGACAAGATTATTTTTACATGGTTTAGCCTCATTGGGGTCTGTTGAAGGAGCATACAATGGTGATGTGGTGATGTTACAATTCCCCTAAATCTAATGATCTAGGCTATGTCATATATGTTATGGATCAGTTTCCAAACAAATTTTAGTTTTTCTATTTGTTCTCTAAATGTCACTCCCTATGTATCTTCCTATGGATCACTGCATATGGGAAGGATCATTGTCTTCATCTTCCCTAACTCACTACTCTTAGAAGTTATCCACTCATTGTTTATTGACTTATAGGTCTTTTCATTTTCATGAGAACTCTTATCCTCAATTACAGATAGAATATCTATTAATGTTACAAATTCATCCAACTGATGAATACCACTTTAACATAGATTTATTGGGAAATCCCAATCAAATATTTTTCACAATTCACACTCCCTTCATGAAAATACCTCCTTCACAATGATCCTTTACAGAGATCTTCACTAAGATCCTTTGAAAAGATTAAACCATCTTAGTGAAACTCATTTACTTTTATGAATATTTTAACATTAATTTGGGTTTTATATCCTGAGATATTCTTTTTTTACCAAAAATCACATTGCCTTCGTGAAGAAATTCAGTTTCACAATGCTTAATAAATTTGGTTTCCTTTTCAAGCCTTTGTGAATTTATTCACATACCAGCTCACTAAGACCTTCAATAATCTAGAGAATTTATAATTTCATTATGTCTCGTTGCACTTCTGAAGTGGGTAATGAAATATTAATAGGTGTTTCATGTGATTTTAGAACCATCTGAATCTCTATAATCATTTCATGAATCTCCCTAATTTCATTAAGGTTCTACGTATTTTTTGAAGACCCTTTAAAATTTCCCATTCATGATGAATGTATTAATCATGATTATTAATGTAAAAAACCAACACGGTGTTTGCGAAGCCTATTTTACAACTTGCGACAACCATTAAAAACATTTTCATCTTAGTGAACCACCCTTTCTGAACACACGTTCTTCTCGAAAATCATACATTTTCAATATTTTATTTTGAATTCAAGGAAATTCCCTTTTCCCAATAAAAATTATAATCATGAATATTTCCATCATAGACCTTCATGACATCAAGAACCAATAATAGAAAAAAACCAGTCTTTGCGAATTCATGACATTGCTATATTTTGTTGTGGCCTTCATGGAAAACACTTTTAGTAATTATTTTCATAATCACGAAGTTCACAGTAAAAAACATATGTGCCTTTTCGAGTCAAGATTTTCAAATAACCAGTGTTTTCAAAATTCATGTATTTCCAATATTATTTCTAGGCCTATATGTAAATCAACATTTTACGATGATTTTTATATTCATAGAGATCATCATAATAATTCATTAATCTTTCATGAATCAAAAATTTTGAATACCATATTTATAAAATTCAATACATTACCATATTGTGATGAGATATTTAAGAGAATCATCATTTTGTTATGCATTGAAAAAAAAAATTTAATCTCCAAAAAATTTTGCACTTACTGGGAACTGACGACTCCTTGTATATGAAATCTTTGGTACAGATTATATGGAATCGATTCCTTCGTCATGGATCATTGTATAAATACCACCTCAACAATCTCTCAAGACTCCAAAAACTACTTTGGATACTTGTTTTTACAACAATCATTATCGACCCAAAAATGTATCAATGTTACATTGTCAAATTTTTCCCCAATTTTTTCTCCCTTTTGGTTAGTTGGAAATTAATTTATAAATTTATACAACATTATCATATTCTATATTTTTCAATCATTCACCGATTTTGAGTTAAATAGTGATTAATGATTTAATCAGAAATTATTTAAACCAACATGATAAATTCTTAGTGTGAGAATAAATTGTAGTAAGATAATTATATTTGTAAATCACTAAATATCAATCCTAACACAAATTCATGAAACCAAACAACTACGTTCTTCATAAACATCATCTTTGTGATATATATTCTTTTATAGATCACATCTATGATTGTAAAATTTAATTTCCCCTCTCTCTCTACACCCCATGTGTCATTGTTCCATCTGTCAACTCTTCTATGTATCCTTACAATGAAATTTTCTCCCATTTTCAAAATATCTCACCCTTTTTAAAATTCATCTCCATTTTTCAATGAAACCAAATAAAAATTATTTTTGTTCAAAAATAAGGTAATGAACACATGGAGGGACATTAGAAGAAAACACACCATAACTCGGGGAGAGGGGGGTATGCCAACATCAACACTATTTAGAGTGTGGAGAGTTGACAGAAATCCCAGAGCTAGTTATTTTTTTTCAAATGACTCTTTGGTTAAGGAATTTTTTAAAATTAATGCATCATATTGTTCTGCTAGCACATACTTTAATCTCACATGACTGTGATCTACCTTTTCCATGATTAAATGATATTTGATTTCAATGTGATTAGTCCTTGTGTGATGGTATTTATTTTTGATATGATTGATAGAACTTGAATTATTACAATAGATTCCAATTGGAGACATAGCATAAACAACCATATCTTCAACCTAGTACTTCATCCATAATTACAGTGTCAAATGTTGTGTATCCACAATATATTTCGATTATTCGCTATTTAATGAAATGATATCATTTTTATTGCATAGGAAATAAATATAAATACCAAGAAGATAGAAATCGCCAACCAAAGTTGAATTACTCTTATATGTTGAACTGGCCCAATATGCAACTATATATCCCAAAAACTCTTATTGATAAATTTAAATATATGTAAAACTAAAATCCATAGTTACCTTAGTGTAAAAAATATTATTCTCAATTCATTCATGTCGATTTCATTAGGATTTCATTGATATCACACTTTACCACCATTCGATTGTTTTTTCTCGGTAGAAATTATAGTATTAATCACCATTGACATTTCCTCCGCAAATATTATCATAAACCCATTATGAAACACTAACATGAAATCCATGTGGAAATTATGAAAATTATCTACACTACTATGGCCAAGATTAATATGACATTCTCTATCCTTGCAACAGGAGGAAATGTCTCATCAATATTGATACCCTCTTTCTGCGAGTACCAGTTGTGAACTATTAATGTTATTTTTTGAATGAATTCTCTATATTCATTGATATTGTGTAGAAATACCCATATACTATAGATGAAATTCTTATCTATTTTCCTTAAAACAATCTCCCATGTCTGAATATTCTTTATTTGTCCAAGCTTATCATTCATATCATTATTCAAATTCTAACCTCTATATTCTTCATTAAATTATTTAGGTTCTACATTCCAATTGATTACATATAGAAAAATTTGATTTTCATATTAAATAGTCTATTCATTTTCAACTACAATCAGATCATTACATTCCACTAATTTTGAATGCTCTGGTTGGAACACTGTTGATACTCTCTCTCAACTTCTTGGTATCAAAAAAATAGTCACCAAATACAATATTGTTAGAGAAAATACATATTTTATTAAATAATTAAGTATTCATATTTTTCCCCCAAATGGATATCTTGAACATAAATATTCATACTTCCTATTTAATTTATATCTTTCATCCGATCAAGGTATAGATTGATCCCCAATAATATGAAACAATTCCAGTTTTTAGGCCCACTATTTAGACCAAAAAACATTCCTTTTATAATCCCTTATTTCATCACACGTTGAAATTTTGAATTATCCATCAAAAAAACCTTTAATCATACTGATTCATAACTCAGGGAAAATAAAGTTATAAAAACCAAAATACAAACACAATACATTGTTCTTAATTATATACATACATAACAAGAAAGAATAAACCATTAACTCCATTCATGTAAGTAGTTCATCTTAATTATTCATCTCCCGTGACTAATTTTAATAAATAAAAGTAATGTTAAACTCAAATCTCCACTTTTCATCTTTTGAGGGAACATTACCTTGTTTTGAAAATAAAATTGAACCTAAAAGATGTTAATATTAGTTAATATAATTTATCCAAATTGGGATAGGGGATTATCTGGAATCCTAAAGAAGAGAATTGTTGTAGATCATGATTGATCAACCCATTTAATACATTATTGCAAATAATTTTAATGTTATTGTAATTTTTACAACTTCCTAGATCACAACAATAATTATATCCATATTTATACTCTATATTTTCCCACATTTTGAGTCTTTATATTACATATATGTTCTATAGGATGGGCCTTCTTCACAATTTGAATTAAACCCCACTAATACTCATTTCAATTTTTTATATTCAACAAAAAACCATTTCCCATGATTTGTTCATTGAGTAAGAATCTTGCATCCTATCATATTATCTTCTTACATGCTCCATTAGAGGGTAATTTATTATTCCTTAACTTCTATCATTGTTTAGGGACATGTAAATTATTTGATTCCATGTTTATTTATTTTTCATTTATCAGTTTTTTGAGTCATTCTACCCTTTCTTATTGGTATTGAGTCATCAACTAATTCTAAATTTTTCATACACACAACCATTGTATATTGTCCCTTATTCTTAAATACTTGTTTACATTCTCTTTAAGAGATTTTTTGTGAGTGTAATAGTGGAATATATTTATTCTCCTTTAATTGAGCTCATAGTTGTTCCCCCGAGGATATAAACCGATTTTTGAATTTTCCATTTTTTTATAGTGTATTATGTCATGTTATACATAACTGATGTTAGGGATCTTCCTTTGATCTCAATTTCCTTCCCTACCTTCTATAAGCTACAATTTTATTCCAAATACCAATGATCAGGAAATACAAAACTACTTCCATTACATCAATAACTTATTTTTTTATTTCATAGTAGAGATATTGATGCATATTTAGTTCTTTTTATAACATTGAGTAGCTGGGATTCTTGACACATATTCATGTTGTGTCATAGGCCTCCATAATAGTAGCATTTGAAAAATTCTTCCTTTAGGAGTACATTTCATTTAGAATTTGCAAGAATCTTATTCTTATAAAAATGATTAGAAATATTTATTTATTTACTACATGAAATTTATTTCATATCATATGAATAAATACATGATGTATTACAATGAATTCCACAGAAATAACAGATGAAATAATTACTGCATATAAATTTTTTTATCTATATATATAATGTATAGGATTTTTCATATTTCTGTAATTGTTCATGGCTCCCTTAATATCATGCATGTTAAGTTGTTCTTCATATCCAATACCAGATTTTCCCATAATATATGTCAATTGAGATGAAAAAATATTCTATTGTTTCTCTTTAGAAAATGAATATTTTTTTCATTTCATCATCACTATTAGATGGAAAATCAAATAGTATGTTATAGGTATCCTTCATTTTAGGAATTCCCATGGCATTGTATTTATCTTTCATCACTAATTCTAGATCTTCCCAAAATTGTTGAGTCTTTGTATCCCCTCATTCATGTTGATCATCAAGTTATATATTGATATTATTTTCTCTAATCATATCATCTTCCAATTCACATGTGGCATTATTAACCATCTCAAATTTCTTCTTTATTTTTTATTTTTTATTATAAATAGAATCCAAAATTCATGCATTATCGTATTGTACCCTTTTGTTCTTCTGAACTTTTTCTGATAAATGTTCCACAATCTCATTATTTTTGGAATTAAGATTATAAATTTCATGTGAAATTATATTCTATACATTTTTATTTTATTTTTTTCTAATAATTTATTATATATTTTTGGATTTCTATGTTTAGGGAACCATTATTCTCCATTAGATCAGCTACCACATCAATAATCGATTGATTTAATCCTCTTAGATTGTTGACTTCAAATTCAACAAATCGATCCGAATATCCTGAGACTCATTTTATTGTTTTAAATTTCTGATACAATTCATTATTATGTAAACATAATCTACTAGTGGAATTCATGAGGATTCATCAAAATCAACTATTTAAACATCACTCTGAATGCCACGTTCTTCACTCATTCCTACATCTTAAATGAGTGGGCCAATGTTTTACTTGTGCGGTTCATTCAAAACATCTTTCACTAAAATCATTGATTCATTAAACTGAATCTTTATTTTCCAAAAACACTTCCACAACAAATAATACAACCTATCATCTTCTTTTTATTAGATGTTCTTCCCTTTTCAGTGGAACACTACGATAAGATCATACAAAATCATTAACATAAAAAATCAACTGAACCATGTCATAGAAAAAAAATATGATAAAATAAAAATTATATTGTATACAAATATTCATGTCCAAAAGGGGAATAGATAACATGATAGGGGTGTGGGTGAATCAGGGTATGAATATTCTAGGCCAAATTGTTCATTCCCCTATAGATTTTGACCAATTTACTATAAATTTAACTTCGATTTCCCTTATGTTTTAATTCTGAGCATATACTTTAATCATTTATTTGATGATGATCCTGTGAATATAAGGCATGGATGAAATCACAGGACACAGTTTTTTAACTGGTTCCCCTTAAATGGGATGTGTCTATGTAGATTAAAAATGTAATGTGCAGATATACCAAATATACTAAATCTCATGTATTAGGTTAGATCATCTATACCCAAGCCCACTGTCATTACAATGTCTACGGTTTTGTCACTACGTTTCCAATGCTCACTCCCTAATCTCATCCTATGACTCAATAATAGTGGTAGGGATCACTGTCTTCCTATTCCATCACAAACTACTTTGGCAAGGTAACCACTCATTTTTTATGGACTTGTAGGTCCCTTAATTTTCATGAAAACATACAAACTCCAATATTGATAGGTTATTTATTGATGTTCCATTTTCATCAAACTACTGAATACCAATTTTCCACATATTTACAGGGAAAACCCTATAAAATATATTCTGTGATTCACACTACCTTCATCAGAATCTATCTTTTCTGAAGATCATGCAGATTTCTCTTTATCAAGCTCCTTCGTGACAATCAAATAGTCTCCGAAAAACTTATTCACTTTCACAAAACATAAAACAATCATTTTAATTATATTATTTTTAAAGCTCTTAACTTTTCCCAATAATCACTTTTCCTTTACAAAGAAAATCAATTTTTCAGACCTCAAAACATTAGTTTTCCCTTTAATGCCTTCATGAATGTTATCACGTAACACCTTGGTGAACACCATTGCCAATATAGAGCCTTAATATTTATGTTATATATCACAACACTTCTGAAGTTATAAAGGCCTATTTATATGTTTTTCCAATGATTTCAAAACATTCATGTGATATATTCTCCATTTCAGGAAGCTTTCTGATATACTTCTTGGTGAACCCAATTTTGCAAAACCACTTGAAAATTTCCCATACACAATGGTCTTCGTAACCACATAGAATTACCTAAAACACCTTCATGGTGTCTGTGAAACATTTTAATAATAGCGGAGACCACAATCATAAACCTTGATGACTTCTAGAACCACCCTTATTGAACACACATTCATTGAAAAACTCATTCCTTTACATATTTTTATTAGGTATTCAAGGAAATTAACATCTCGTGACACAATTCATAATTGTGGAGATTTCCTTGATGAACCTTCATGACATCGTGATAAACCCTTCCTAAAAACACATTCTTCACAAAATTCATGCCATTTCTATATATAGACTTGGCATTCATGTAAATACACATTTTGTGATGATTTTCGTAAATGCAGAGATAACCATAAAACCCATTTATTCCATCATGAACCACCCTTCTTGAAGATCATATCCTCACAGAATTAATGCATTTTCCTATTTTTACCAGGTCTTCATGGCTATTAACTTTTCATGATGATTTCCATAACATTGAATATGACTGTTTGTTTTTCATTGATCTTTTGTGAAACACAAATCATGAAATCCATATTTAATAAATTAAATCCCTTACAATATAATGGTGAGATCTTCGATAGAATAAAATTTCTGTGAGGCTTGGATAAAAAATAAAATTTGGAATCCAAAATTTAGGAAATCATTGGTAAATAATTCCATTACATGTCTGGAATTTTCTTTACCACTTCTATTGAATCCATTCCATAAACTAATATTTTTTTCAACCTATCATGTCATAAATATATCTTGACTCCACAAAATACCATGTAAACATACTTTTTCAACAAAAAAATTGACCAAACCATGATTCAATGTAACCTTAAGGTATTTCATCACAACCCCCCCAATGGATGTTGATAAAATGACAAAATTCCTTTGGATCAAAAAGGAAAAAATACAAAATGCTTGTAGAATTTTGTGAGCTATAGATCCTAGTAGGATTCCAGAAATGATTCTATTAAATTATATAACTATGTAATTCAAATATGTTAAAAATGATTATAACGAATATAGTATGATGCATAGCATAAAAATATATGTTTATATATAGTAAAAGAAATAATAAAATCCATCCTATAAAACATTCAATTTAACCATTAAAGAAAATCAATATAATAAACAAAATATATAAATTTCAAAACTTATATTCATATATAAAAATAAATGCAATAACATGCACATAATATCAAGTGATGTACTAGAGTCAATATTATATAGTAACCACACACCACATTAATGAACTGATCAATCAAGAGTGAAAATCAATCAATCAAGGGAACTTTGATACCAATTATTGAAAATGAATATTATCAAATATCAAGTAGAATGTATGATGATGTAATGGGTAAAACCTATATTGGATTCCGAGTAAACCATAAATAACCTGATCAAAATAAAAAATGATTTATTTAGATCATTATATAAAGTCTCACAAGAATTCCCTTCACATATGTGACATATTTGTTTTGGTTTTGGGATTGAAGGTAGCCCAGTACGGGTCATCACAAAACAATAGAGGGAATAAATTTTACAAACCCAAACAACCACATGGAATATATATATATTTATCAAAAAGTTATAGTATAAGATGAAAAATATATATATTTCATAACTATTAGAAAATAGTGGAAATAGAGTGAAAAATAAGTAGCTAAAAACTACAATACATGTCAAAATAAAATGGGGAAAAAATCAAATAACTACTCTAATTGATGGTAGGGACAGATTCTCAACATCTACCCAATAGTTACCCAACAAGATGAAATGATCCTCATCACCTCAATGTGGTTCCATCCCTATCCCTACACTATAAAGAAAAACAAAGATATATGCACCAATGAATAAGTGTGATGGGTGTGAGCTAACATGATTAATAGGATCACACCAAAGGGTTCAATAACCAGTCTCTGTTTAAAAAATATTGATATTCAAATGTTAAATAATAACAAGTCACGACACGATGTAATTATTTTTTATAGAAAAAGTTGTATCCATTTTTTTCACACCTCCAAATCAAAAGCAGGTTAATCAATTTCAAAATAATTTTTACATATAATATTCCAAAAGAAAAAACATACATATCAAGGCTAACTCAAAAAGTCTTGAACTAAAAAATAGTAGCATAGGTATCACACCACCACGGAATAAAACATGTCTATGCCCTAAAAAAATTATAATATAATCAATTATGGGCTGAAATTCTGATCTATGAACAATGGGACAAGGAAGCAAAATAATAACTCATGAGTTACCCCCCCCCCCCCAAAGGTCAATATCAGTCCCCTGGAATAATAGTCCTCAGAATTAGAGGAAATATCTATGGAAAACCTCCTTGATAATAATAAGACATTACCAGATGGAACCATGCTATAATTACCACCTATGTACCTAAGGTAACCCTTGTTGTCTTTCTCACAAATCATTTCAATGCATTATAACCCATTTAAAACCTATATCTAATTCATTTAAATGTATTGAAATTACCCATTTTACATTCCCTTTTTTAATAACCTGTGATAAAAATATTTCATGGAAAACACATTTTATCATAACCAAAAAATTCATGATAATCATCCAAAATGAATCATTTTTTAACGAAAAATTAAAATATCCATTATCATAGGATATAGACAAAACAACTTAGCAAAAAAACATGTGTCTAACATGATCGAAATTGAATCCAAAACCAAATAAACCCAAAAACATAAAAAAAGTCTTTATAATCAATTCCACATCATGATTGAATCTATTATGAAGACAATGGGTCGAATGAATAGTTAAAACCCACATATCTCAAAGATGAACACCCTTATCACTACAAACAATAGAGGAAATTGACTCTGGAACGAGATAAAAAAATGGATATAAGAAGATACCATGAATAATCACCAACCATAGACCAATGGATCAAAAATTCCACCCAATGAAGATACTATGATCAGTGAAATAGAGGAATAGAAAGGTTACTCACCTACAGTGATTCCCTAAAACACCAACAGAGACCTATTTTCCAAAATATCTCTTATAAAGGGGTTTAGACTCTAAAAAATTTCCAATAACCACCATTGGACAAGATCCATGAATCAATTAAGAAGAAAATGAAACTAATTAGTTACACACCATTTCTAAAATCAGTGTGCGGGTTGTTACCCGACATGTAACACAATTACACGATGTGTAACCCTCACGATCCACATACTATGAACAACCAGTCACCAATGATAAAAAACATACATTTTAAAAAATCATGTCATGTATGTCATGGTCATAACGTGTAACCTTTCACAATGTAAATTCATCATTGACAACATAAATCCATCAATAGTTACACGATGTGTAACTAATATTCAACTTGTATAAATGAACTCTTTTTAGTTAATGTCTATAAAATATATAACTTCCCCATTTTTGGTATCCTCAAAATCATAATGTGGGGGGGAACCCATAATGAGGGAAGGGGTATACCTTAAAAAATGATAATGAGATGTTATAAGCTGCCCACCATAAGGACTTTATATCCCCGATAAGTTGTGGCAAAGATGAAATCACTATAAATAGATGAGTCCATTTCTCCTTCAACAATGATTCTCATTCCCATATATCTTGATAATATTATATGTGTTCCCATATAATTAATACCAATAGAATGGAGTTCCACCTTATAATTTCTTTTAAGATTTTACAATATCAACCAATTTCTCCAGAATATCAGAATCTGGATGTAACTAAATTTTTTCCCATCATAAAATTTGAACGGGGTCATGGTTATATTTTTTGGGCTGAGATATATGGAAAATATCATGAATACTTGTCAACTGAAACAATAATGGTAACTATCATAACCCAACTCTTAGGTCCCATATTGTGATAGCTCGAATCCCACCTTCAATACGTTAGGGGCTGGCAACTTGCACCGAAAAGGAATATCCATAAAACGGGAAGGCCTCCTCCTCTGATCGTCGCCGGTGTGCCGCCTCCTTCCTTGCGGGTGTCCGGTGTTCCTGACACCTCATTAAATCACCGCGGCTTTAGAAGTGGCCCCTTCACCAGTGGAGGAACGTGAAAACATGCCTCACCTTCACTGCGGTCTACCTGTGCCAGCTGCCGCCATAATTTGTCACCCAGGTCTTGTCAAACCTAAAGGTAAAGATAGTGAAGAACACAAAAAATTTCAACAAAATGTTTAATGTACCATGCCTTTTTTGGCCCGCACCCTCCACATTATGATGATAGGAATATGGTATGAAGGATTCAAATATATCTTGAAAAACAAAACATTATTAAAACCGACCTCAATGAAGTTGGTGAAACATTAGCGGTTGAGGAAGTGGGTCGGTGTTCGATGTCCCCCGCAACTATACTCCAATGATGTCACTTGAGAATTGACTCCTCAGTTCGGGGTTTCAGTGTTGCTCATCACCGATTTACAAAACTGGCTCCGTCCTCCAAGGGTTTTGAATCTTGGCACTTCGTTAGAACTTTGTTTCTTGGTGCAACGTTGTCGATACCTCTCCCCAAGCTCTATTTAAATAGGAGAGTGGGAGTGTGATCAACGTTCGTGGAATTAATGTGGGATCATTAATTAGGAAACTTTTTAATTACCCAAAAGTGATGTTACTTAGGATTGAATGGTCATGCCATTTATTGGTGTGACACGTTACTTCTCCCACATTGTCTCTATTCCATTGGAGAAAAAGAAAGAATAAAAAATAACAAAGATGTTTTTTTTATTCTTTTAAAAAGTCCCAAAATTTAACTTTTTTCACCAGACCTACTACGGCTGATGTGAATCCTCCCTTATGATAATCCTAGCGTTGTGGATTCAATGGTGCCCTATTATTTTTAATTTGGGCACCAATTTAAATTTTAGAAAACTCTTCTAACACATTTACTAAATGTACCTTAAACAATGTTCAGAAATTTATTCCATGCACACTGGGCCTTGGAATCACGCACCATCAATTTTCGTAGACTCCTGATAATTCTATATAATTAATACAATTAAATGGAAATAATGTTCTTTACACTAACTGAAGATAAAATTTTCGGATCTTCTCAGTTACCTCAAATGGTCTAACATATCTCAAAGCCAAATTTCCATGCCATCCATGATGACTGTGACCCATCCAAGTAGTGAAATTCCTGAAAACCCTATCACATATAAAAATATTTGAATGACGATGATGTCGATCCACATATGGTTTTGAAAAATCTAGGCTATTACAAGACATTGATGTAAATTCTGAATCCCATTCGATGTTTTCTGAATAGAATCTGTTCCAACACCGGATACATCGCCCACATTAGCACAATAATGATATGAATTACATGGGTGACAATGAAACACATCATTGGGAGCCATTGTATTTAATTTTTGATAACTATTATTGTAAACAAAATCAACTAGTACTAGAAGGCTATGCCATTATCCTATGAAATAAAAGACACATGCACGAATCATATCCTATCGAATCCAAAATAATCGTTCGGTTTGACAATCTATCGATGAATCGTAATTTGTTTAAAACATGACCTCGGTTCCCATATCCTATATTAGAATCATCTAGATCATTAAAGTAAAAATAGGATCCCTATTTGAAAAAATGGATGAATGAATCCCATGCAACTCCACAATCACCTACATTTATAGCCTACTCAGATCATCATACTTAGTGGTATCCTTGGTGGGAATGAAATAAGATGACTCTGTTAACCAATCAAAAACCACATAGATGGATTTATTCCCTCGAGGAGTCCCTATAAATACTATAATAAATTCAATGGATATCTCTTAACATTTCATGATTGGTAACATAATTGGATGAAGATACACATATGTTTTCATGTTCTCTTCCTTTATCAGTTGGTTGTGCAAGAGTGAGAGACAAACTATATAATGTCACACTTCATACTCGGCCACCAGAATCACCACCTCATATCACTATATATATTTATATTTCCTAGATGAATGGAACATAAAGTGACGTCACAAAAAAAATTAAATCATCTCAGATAATGGGATGGACACACTTTTTCAAAAGTGAATCATTCCTTCTAAATAGAGAGACCAACACGAAATGTTCTCCCAACCATATAGGCTTTATTGAGTATTTTAATACTCAACATCCTACTACTAAATATTAATAATAGTACCTAAGATATATGATGATAAATGAATACTAGAAAACCCCTTACCTAAAATTTCCTCATAATAAACCATATGCAACTGAACAAACATCCAATAAGGTTCCACTCTTCCTTTGACTCCAGAATTGCATGTGACTGTACTTTCTAGCTAAGTGCATATTCATGAAAGTTTCCCTGTCCTAGGGTTTAAGCGATATTTAACTCAACAATCTAAATTTATTCTACCAATAGTCTCTATCTAATATTAATTTACATCTATGAAAATTCTTAACAAAGACTCTTATGATCAGAGATAATCACGATCTTCTCCCCACAGAGATATCGCCACCATCCTTTGAGCGCATACATGAATATTGGATGATCTAAATCATCAGTGGAGTGACTACACTCATGCAGTCAATGTGGAATAGATCCATAATGTAAAACATGCCAATCCTACATAGTCACACATACAACACATTTCCCATATGAATTTTAAAACACTACATATCCCATTCTAGGATATTGTATGATCAGAATATGAGCTAATGTCAGAAGCCTTTTTAGATCATCGAAATATTTATGAAACATTGAATCCCTTGGTAATTTCACCACATTCCTAGTAAATGCAGTCAATGTGATGTTATATTAGGGATTTAATTGAATAACATTAGGTAGTATGCACCAAGACCATGGAATCATCATATCTCATTGACATTACATGGTACCATCCAAGAAACAAATATCTATTACCTTCTCTTGTTGAATTGAGTTAAAATGCATAAAATTTTGTTCCCCATGAACGTCACTTCATGAATCAAAAAATTGAATTTCAAAATCATTCCATAAAAATAGTGACTTCTCAAAATTTCTATAACCAAACTCAGATGGTGTTCATTCTCACACATGGATATCGAATAAACCAGAATATCATCTGTGAACACTACCATAATATTTATTATGTATTGATGGAATATTTGTTTCATCAATTCCACAAATACTATTGGATATTTATATAGAACAAAAGGCATCAAAAGATATTTATAATTTCTATACATACACATGAAATTTGTCTTTTGTGTAACAGATTCTCGAACACTGAGTGGATGATAACCTGGAAGATGATTGATCTTTGAAGACAAATATGCCCCTATAACTAATCAAAGTGACCATCCACATGATGAAAATTATATTTGTTCTTAATTGTTACTCGGTTCAATGTCTGATAGTCCACATAATGATTTAGTGATCCATATGAATTTATGAAAAAGAATATAGATGCTTCCCAATGTGAAATTATATTGTGATCATAACCTTTTTTTAACAGGTCTTCAATATGAATCATGATCTATTTCAGCACCACTAGTGACATTTCATAATAACGTTTCTATATTTGACGCATACCTAGAACGAGATGAATAATACAATATAACACCCTATATGTGGGAAGCCTAGAGAAAACATCTATTAAATTATAGCGAATTTATCGAACAACAATGATATGTTAATCAATAGATGATACACAATCAGATACTAACACAATAAATACATTCAACTTCTTGATCATTTGTCAAGAAGGTCCTGCACGACATGAATTTGGGTCCCACTCACCTAGAAACGCATGATTGATCCCATAAAAAATAAGAAAGGAAACATGCTGATGATATAAAAATAACTTATCTTGATGATTGAAAAGAAAATCAATATTGATGATGACGTCAAATAGATCCAGATTATAAATATGAAAATACCAAACAAACTCCATGTCAACTATTTTTAACAAACAATAAGGACACATGGATCCATACTCTTTCATATTTCTAATAGGTTTTCATAACTCCATTTTAAAAGAAAGAAGTTATTTTATAATTTTTAGGACAACATAAAACTTTCAATAAATAAATGAGTGGGAGGAACCATATCAAATAAATCTATTACTACAAAATATGAAATAAGGATAGTACTTATCACCCTTTAGAAACCTACATCTACATCCAAAAGACACTACTTTATGAAAAAAAATTATTGACATTTGAGGCATGTGGCTAGAGCCATCTAGTCTATGAGTCTTCTGACTAAAATGCATTAGCCTTTGGATCCAATGAATCCTAACCATAATGAGGTGTAGTCATAGCCTAAGAGTAGTCTTGTAAGTAACTATTTTATCTCCAGCTATTTAACATCTTAGTAGTTATTAGTTAGGAATTTCTGGTGTGTCATCATTTTCAATATTGATAGATAGATAGTGGCATATTAAAAACTATTAATATGATGTAGAGGAGTATTGCGTTTAAAACCCACCTCCACTACTCAAGCGATGATCATTACACATTCTCTTATTCCCATTTGAGCGTCTAATGCTTCCCCCTGAGGGAATATAAGCGGTGGAAAATCCAACCATTCCTTAAATATTCATTTCATCTATCATATATATATCTACCATCTCTACATATGTAGAAGGATTCATCACAAACACCTATAATATGATATCTGTTTGCAAACTGCACTCGTTCTATAGATCATTCGGATGAACATTCTTCACCTCATCTAGGGAAAATTTGAAGTTCAGAAAAATGATTGTTGTCTACCAATACTGAAGACTCTCTCTATGGTAAATATAGGAACATCATGGACTTTTCCAGCATCATGGTCTTTTGGAAAAATAATGAATGATCCTTTTTTGGGACCATTATAATATAATGCCACATGTCACTCTTCATGAAAGATAGAATCCCACCATCCCTTGCTGAAACCCTCGAATATAAATATTACACACATCACCACTATGTATTCACGTCTCTCTAGAATGTGAATGATTTTATCGATCATATCTATCCTTTCCACCTCCTCTAGATGTTATATTTTTCTTTTAATTGATGATTGGTTCTATCGCAAGAACATTGGTTATTGATCACCCTCTCCTTTGGGTCATGGTTGTACCTGATCCACTACATTATGAACTATTGGTATATCTTGATCAACACCACTGTTTTATTGTACAATACTCTACATGTGATTATAAAATATAGGTGGGTTCCCATGAGGATAATTAGATGCACATTCTAGAGGATCTTTTGGATGATGCCTTGAAGGCATACTATTGTAGAAAAAAACATTATAACGATCAAACCACAAAAAAAATCCTCAATCAACACATAAAACCCATAAGACCCAACAAATAATTTTATAAAAAAAAATACGAGACACACATACCAACATACCATGGAATCAGTTGGATTTTTATGATCAGAGATAGCCATGAACTTATAGTAACATTCATCTCATATACTGAAATTCCTAGATCTAGTCTAACATTTGGCCAAATACATTGAATATTGAGTTCATACCCAGTATAATTCTAAATTTCAATGAAACTGACCCATGTTACCCTCATACCTGGAAACCAACCAGATCCATCAAATACATGAAGGGCATTCTTGATCCCACAAGTAGGAACCATGCACCCGAGCATCAAACAACACAATAGAGGGAATTGTTTGAATGACCCAGAATAACCACATAGAATATATATATATATATATATATATATTTATATATAAATATGAAACTGTGTAAAGTGAAAAAGATATATATTTCATTACTCTAAGTAGAAAACAAAAAAATATAACAACAAAATTCGCTAAAAACTCAATGAAAAAAAGTCCATCTATAATGAAAAAAACAAAAAAGCTACTCCAAAATATTGTCGGGTTAGACTCCCACCACCTACCCACTAGCAAACCAACAATCTTACTTGATCATCACTGCCTATTTGTGATGCCTTTCGCGTCCCATCCCATGAATTCTAACAAAGGCCTACACACCACCAAAGTGGTCAGTAAGGTGTGACTAAACTGGATCACTAGGATCCCACTCAAGTGCTCCATTACCAGTCTCTGTATAAATATATTGTTATACTCATTTTAAATAAAACATGGCATGATAAGAACTAACTATGTTTTATAGAAAACATGGTAAACCATTACCTTTTTTACAACTCTAAAAAAATGTCGGTATGTCAATTTCGAAACCTATTTTCCATATCATTTTCCACAAGAATTTACTTTTATATTATGGCTAACAAAGAAATCCACACAATAAAAAAGGGAAGCACATATACCACAACACCATGCAAAACTAGGATCCATACTAAAATCTACTCATACAGTAATCAATCAAGTGAAAAAATTACAAACATTGAACCACAAGCCTAGGATTCAATGGTATACCCCATGAGTAAACCCCCCTAAAATGTCAACATCAGACCCATAGAATAACATGACTAGGAAACAAAGGAACACACCAATACAAACATCCTTTATAACAACAAAATAATGGATGACGGCCACAAGATAACGATTTCACCTATGTATCAAAGGTAAACCATGTAATATTTTTAAACTCATTTAAAATGATATGATATTCATTTAAAAGCCATATCAAAATCATTTCAATGCTTTGAAAATAACGCTTTTCCATTACATTTCCATTAATTAGGGAAAAAAATTTCATTAAAAATTGTTTTCAACCCACACAAAACAATCATGTCACTCTTCTAATTTGAATCATTTTGTAATGTAAAACCACATGATCTATTATCATAGCTAGATACAGATCCAACTACATTAAATCTAGTGCTTCACGGGCCCACAATGAAATCCATAATAATAAAAACACAATAATTTCAATGAAGGCCATAAAATAATATCCAATTCAACATTTATTCTATTTAAAATAGAAGGGGTCAATGGTAGAGAGGAAACCCAGATACCTCAATGAAAAATACTCATAGAATTATGAACATCAAAATAAAAGGCATTTTGGAATGATATAAATTAGTGGATATTGGATGAAATCATTATGATTTAATAATCTTAGACCAATTGATCGAAATACACCACCCAATGTTGATAACTTGATCATTGTAATGAATGAACGAAAAGGTTACTCACCCGAAGAGATGCAAAAGAACTACCTTAGTTGTCGAGGGCCAAATATAATGTTCATAAAAGGGATAGAGTCTCTAAAATATTCCCTAGAACTAGAATAGGTCAATATCCATGAAGAACCAGTGATGTAACTAAATGAAAATACTTTCTCACTATTTCTAAAATTTTTACGTGGTACATTACATATTTTATAGGTATTTAAAACTATGTCTAACCCCCAGAGTACAAAAAATTCGAAAAAACACATTACCACAACAAAAAAAAAAAACCCCTTTAAAGACTCACATAATGTAAGTCATGATCATGATGTGTATCCTCTTATAGTATGAAATATTTTATCACGACATACAACCAACGACAATTACATGTCATGGAACATAGTTATAGGGCATGTAACTGCTATACGACATATAGAAATGAATTTTTATTAGTGAAATTACAACAAATCATTGACATCTCCATTATTGGTATCCTCCAAATATCAATAGAGGGTAAAACAACGATGACGATAAGGGAGTAAATAAAAAATGTCAATGAGATGTTAAAAATGATAGGGGTGAAACCTTGTTAATATATTTAGTACATCGTTTTTAACCTAAATGAAATATATCATATCTAATTTTTGTTATAACATTCAGTCTCATGGGTCTCAACAAAACTATTTTCATGATGACCCACTATCATGACCACATGTTGGTTGATGAAACCATAAATTTTCTTCTAATGATACACTATACAAGGGTTGAGTCCATTATAAACAATATATATATATATATATATATCAACTTGAATATCTACTAGGATTCCCTAGACAATTCAAAATAGGTTGGTGAGATATTGTTTTAAAAAGCATCGCAGCCAGTAGCCTTTTCAATAACAATCATGGGGTCAAGAAAATTACATACCAATAACTATAGAATAATGAAAAATAAAATTTCTCTCTCACTACATCCACTGTTAAATATTATATTCCCCATTTAAAAATCCATTATTGGGAAGTAAAACAATAAATCATGTTACATTAATGATTTATTATAAGATATTATAATCATAATGTTATTACCAGAAGGTCATGCATCATAAATTCAGTTCAAAAATATTTTGAAATTTTCTAAATTTTAAAAGGTTATTCATTCCAACAGAATTTTTAAAACATAGAAAATAAATTTCAAACAATCCTATAAAAAATCATTTCAATCAAAATAGTTGTTACGGATCAAAAATATTTTTCATAATTAAAAAATGCACAAGGTCATTTTCAATCATGTGTTTACAACTTCTTCAAATGTGAATAAATATATCATTTCAATAACCCAAGAACCACCATTTCAAAACTAGGAGGAAACCATTAAAAGATGGTTGTCTGTTATTTTATGAATTAAATAAATAAAAAAACTGTGAAAATAATCACAATCCTCTACCAATTTCATACAATTAAAATATTTTCAACTTATAAATAAAAAAAGTTTTAATACCTCACATTCCTTAAATAATCTATGAAAAATTATTTTGCATGTGAATTAAAAGAAACCTATAATTCATAATTTTATATAAACTTTAAAATGAACTCTTTCTTATTATAATTGATTTTAGAATTTAGCAAATAGTTTTTCAAAAGGGAATTAATGATAAAAAATAGTGGAATATGAGTTAATAGGAGGAATATACCAATAAATCAATAAAACAAATAATTTTAAAATATGGAAATGTTTATAAATTCATAGTTAGATCACCAAAATCAAACTGAAATTAATCTGAAATGTGTATCATTTATGGATATCACTAGATAATGGAAAAGAGATCCTAATAAAAGTGAGAATATACCCTAGATCTAAAATTAGATAACAATAATCCTTGATCCAATAGAAACAAATAGATTATAATCTATAGGTAAAATAATTCCAAAGGACTATAGTGATCAAATACCAAGAAGAAAACAACTCCTAGGAATTGTTAACACTTCAATCATCACTATGATCCACTAATAAAAGTTGTTGGGAGATCCAAAATTCATGATTTTGATTAAAATATATTCTGATGCTTTAAAAACCCAAATTTTATGAATACTATTTGATATGGAATAATGTTATTATATATTTTTAATTAATATAACACCTTATATACAATGAATTAAATGAAAATTAATTAATATATATATATATATATCTATGTGTGTGTGAGTTGAAGTTCATAAAAGAATATTACTACTAACAATGTAAATGTAAATTCATCTTATAAATGAAAAATGTATTTTCCAGAAATATATATTTTGGTTCCCTTTACATGTTTATAATAAAATTAATATATAAAAATCAATTGGATTGAATTTGTTAAATCATATTCCATATTATAATGTAATAATTTTTATGATCTTTAACATTTAAAACATAATTTGTTTCCATATTTAATTGTAAAAAATATAAAAAAAGCTACACGGAAAAAAGCTAACATTGTTAAAGCTAGCGTAAAACATAATTACAAGGAATCAATTTTCAATATTAAATCTTATTTAATGAATATATTTACACCATTATCACCATATTATAGGTATTTAATTTTTTATTTTAAAAATATCTGTGAAATTTTATTATATGATATTTTCATTTATTAAAAAATTAATAATAATTTCTCTATTGTTTTTTATTATCTCTTATATATTCATTGTTGAAAAAAATAATATTTGTGAACAACTAATGACGATAATTTTTAGAGTAATGAATTAATTTTAATCATTATAAAATTATTTACAATTTAAATAAAATTTCTAGTTACTTTAAATTAGTGTTTATCTATGAAACAGTTTTTATCAATTTGATTGAATAAATAAAAAAAATGTTTTAAAATTTATTAAAATTCATATACATTTAAGGAATTATTTTTTTATAAAATTAATAAGATTAATATTACATGTTATAATATTTTTAAAAATATTATATTTTTATTCCATCAGTTTGATATTGTTATAAAAGTCTAATTAAATTCTTAGTTCCAAAAATAACAATAATTGTATTTTATAATACTAAATATTTTATAAAATAATATTATTATTTTCAAAAAATATATTTTGAGGAGTTATTAGTATATTGTTTAAAATATCATCCATTTTCCATTTATTTTATAATTTCTTTACTACTAAATTTATATACCCTTTCTGAGTAAGTAAAATTTTACCTTATTAATTTTTTAAAAAGGTTACCAATAGTCAAAATAAGGGGGAAGGTTATCCAAAAAATCTACACGTCACTAAATTTTATTTGATGATAATATTTTGAACCATCATCATATTATATGTTAATCATATCAACTTTTTCCATTTTCTATGATTGTTTGTTTAATTAAATTAAATATTTTATGAAATCCCAAGAGTACCCCTTCTAAATATTATATAATTCCACTCTCTATCCTATTTAATTGTCACATAAAATAACATTTGGATAATCTATGATCAACCAAGATACAACCTTAAAACCATTAATTATATACAATAGGCCTCTATTATTTGAATACCCTCATATGAGGTGTCTTGTTGAAACCCTAAAGAGGTTCTCCGATGATGAAATATCAATCATCGTCAAAATTTATAGTTTTATATATTTGGAAAATAAATTTAAATTGTATTCAAATATGATGAAATTAAAAAAATATTAATATAACATATAATTATGTGTTTTCTTTTTAACATAATATAGAAAATCAATATCCTATTCAATTAAATGGAAAATGAAACAGTTGTTCATGTGTAAAGATGAATACCGCCTCACAAACCAATGTAATTCATTTTATATGACCACCACTAATAGATAGATTTATTTATTGATTCAATATATAAATATATATGATATTCAATAATTATTCGTGATTATATAATGATAATATGTCATATAATTTTGTACAGTTCCATTCACTCCATAATGATGACATCTTTTATGAGCACGTGAGGATTACTACCACGATGAAGCAAAGGGATTCAGTTTTCCAACCAAAACACATGAAAATTATATATAATATTTTTTAAATAAATAATATAATATATTTTTTTAATTATAATTATTTATTCATAGTATAATAGTTATTTTTTTTAATAATTTTCTTTCGAAAATGTAAATGTTACTAATGTGTACATATAGATTATTGTCTCCAAGATTGTGAAATAGAAAAAGTATTTATTATAGAAATAATAAAATAATGAAGTCATTTAAAATATTCCACCAACCAAATAAATTTTGAACATATAATCACAATATCATAATAAATTGATTTAAACAAACTTTTTACAGAAATCGTTATATATTATGGAATTGAAAAAAAACCTGTAAAATAATTATTTTAAAATTGGTTCTTATGATGTTAAATAATTATAAAATAATATTATTTATTTTTATAGATAACTTACAGGATTATTTAGTCAAGAGTTATTGGATATCAAAATTAAATCAATTTTCAATGTGTTATTTCAATTCAGAATTTTCAATGATAGTTTATTATTTTTTAATAATTACTATTTATTATTTTATGTTTTATTTTGACATTATTGATTTGGATTAATATATGATACACATAATCAATTAAAAAAGTAATTCTATGTTAAATGGTATTATCATTGTATGTAATTTCGTCTCAGTTTCTATTCCATCGAGGCATATTTGGTATTACAAACCAATTTGAATTCATGTGGTTTATATACATACTTATGGAAATAAATAACTATTTAATAATTAATATAAAGGATTTAATTCTTTTATTCTTCAGATAATGTTTTTATAATTAATTGTATCATATTTCTCTTTTTGACTGTGTATATATTTCTTCTTAAATCATATATTTGAAAATTTGTTTGGAAAATACAATTTTTATTACTCAATTTATTTACTAAGGACATTAAAATTTATCATGTAAATTTTTAGGGGTAATAAAGGGATATTTTTTATTTTTTTTTCTTGAATGGTCGTTTTTAACATTAAAAAAAGGCAAAATGAATGCTTTCTAATTTATTTACATTTAATTAAAGTGAAATCATACTATAATATCATTTTTAGGAACATTAACTTAATATATAATATTAAAATTATATTAAAAATGTAAAAACATTAGAAAATATTTATCAAATCATTCATTTCTGTTTAAATTTACTATTCTAATGATCTCATTTTACTTCTAAATATACTTTTTTGATGGTAGTCACTCATATTTTGATTATAATTTTGAAAATATACATAATTAATTAGAATTAACATCCATGTGTCAATTGGGAATTATATTTCTCTCAAATATGCATTTTCATTTTACCATGGATATTCATATTTATTAAATATTATATCATTTCCACATGTGATGTTTTTTTATTAATGATACATCATTCAATATGGAAAACCTTCGTAAATTAATATTCTTCACTAAAAATTGATATTTCATGATATGTAATAATGATTATTATAAAAATTGATTCTTATATATGTAAATAATGTATTTTAAATATATCTAATAGTGGTCACAATTAAATACTTCCCCTTGATTCATCGATGGGTATCATGAGAAAAATTAGTAATATAAAATTAATTGGGGATCTAGTGTGTGTATCCTTATCAATATAATTATCTTGGCACAAGGATTTTAAGAACAATATATGATTATTTATAAAATATTTACAAAATATATTAATTATTTAGTTCATTGATAATTTTCCAATTATTATAATGAGACTTAAGAAATATATATTATCCATGGATACTTGTTCATGTTAATTATACTGGTTAAAAGGAATGTGGTTTCAGTTATTTTTGATTCCCTATTGATATTGTCTAATTTATTCAGAATGTATTTTATGATTTCTATTTCATTCTAAAATATGAGCTCAATCATTTTATTTCTCAATTTCCACGATATATGTTGATTTTTTTTATTATTGTTACCATGTATACAATAATTTCTTAATGCTATGTATTTTATATTTCCAAATCATTATAAGAAACATGCGTGTATCTAGTTCATCATGACGAATAAAATGATATATCCTTCAGGATTAGATCCTTTGTATCTTTTTAAAATTTTCAAATTTAGACACTAACTCTGTGTTATTGGTGATGGTTTTTTTAAAAAATATTGTATATTATTCTTATATTATATTTCCTCTGAAAAATATAATTCTTTTATTTGTACCCAAACCTTTTTGGGTCTACTAATTTTCGGAAATTAATATTTGGGAACAAATATCATTCCATATTTTCGATATTGTAAAACATTTACTTTCCAGAATCCAATTTTTTGTATTTTCAAATAGCCACTTTTTGGAAAAGTGTAAAACCAGAAAAACATGTTCCCACATAACCCGCATCGACATAAACCTCAAACGACACATACACATTTCAAAACATCCAACACTCAAATTTCAAATATTCTAAAAAACTGATATTCTCCACCTCGGGCCACGAGCATACCCACCCCAATCACATCCATGAGGGGGAGCCTCGATCCAAGGATCGGTCAGGTCACTGAGATTTTCCATTATCTAAGCCATCATTGTCATCGTATTACTTCTGGTGAAGATAACCGGAAACCCTCAACAGTGTCCACTTCACCGAGATCCATCTCCACAACAACAGAGCCATCAACATCATCGACGTCATCGGCAATCGACGTTAAGAACACGATCCACAGCCAGATAAAACTCAGAAAAAAACTGATCAGCCAAAACAACCACCAAAACTAGAATAATAAACATAAAACAAGAATTCCACAAATTCACCAAAGAAGAAAAATCATCTATGGATTTTCCTCCAGATAAACAACATCATCGTCACTCCATCACGACAGCACCTTCAAATAATGCCACCAGATTCACCACGACACAACAAAAGACAAAATAGGCCCAAAGAACTGAAGATCCCGCAGACACTAAAAAATTCAACCGCATCAGACACAACGAAACCCCAGTGAACTCACTTGAGAGGAGGTAGAACCCAAAAACTACCAACGCATGAGCACGGCCCTCAAACGCGAAGAAACACACCACCTGATAAAAGTTAGCTGCCAAGATATGAGCCAGGAGCGCTCCGATGAGTATGACATCATCAAGAACCGGTCTTACACCCACAGATCAGAACCCGCAACCAAAGAAGCATGTATAGAATCTCCATAACCTGAGATAAGACCACAAAGATCCACTCCATCGGAGATCCACCTCTAACCCGCTGAGTGTGAGAAGGAATCGTCGCAACATCCCCAGCGAAGGATCTGGCCGCGGTGAGAGGAAACCCTAGGTAGATAGCCCTTTATAGGCGCATTAGGATTGTAAAACATTTACTTATTCTTTAATAATCTATTAAGGAAAACAAAATGACTGCACATTTCCTAGAGGTCAATAGTTACTACAATAAACTCATTTTCGATATTAAGAACAAAAATGTACACTTTTACGTATATAATTGTTAGATTGATAAAGATATTTATTAGATGTAAACCCCATTCTTTATTAAGATGTAAAGTTTATTATTTTTTTATAGATATTTTCTCTTTTCATGTAATAGAAGTAAATTTAGATTCACGTTTCTTTTCCGAATTTTTTTTAATTTAATTTGATCATCAAAATTTCATTTATCATAAAAAATATAAAAATAAATTATATATTTATCCATTAAATTCTGATCCAATGAGTTTATAAAAGACACTATTCTTGATTCTAATATAGTTGAATTGTTTGAAATATTTTATGATAATTTATATTTTATTTCATTATTTCTAGTATTTTTTCCTTAGTAAACTCATATGTATTTTTGAATTTATTATTTAGTGGATTCAAAAGGGATAAATATATTGGAATTTTATCATTAAAATGAAATATTTAATCATTTTTTATTAATATTTGAACATTCCATGGATAATCATTTTCTTCATCGAGTAATAAGGGATAATCAGATTTAGTGTTGTTTTTAAATTTAGAATCAATCAAATAATTATTAAAAAAATTATATTTCCTTTTCCAAGATTCGATTTTCCTTCATTAGAAATTTAAATAGAATATTAATATTTTCTACCATTATATTCTACTTCCATTAGTGAATATTCTAGTGATTTTTGACATTAACTAGTTATCAAGGTATCTAAATATTTTATGTATTTACTTTCATTTATTTTATTTTACATTCCATTATTTCTATTTTACTCTTGTAATTATTTCAATCAAGAATAATATATCATTCCTTATTACATACATATAAAATAACATTTAAATATTCATACATTTATTTTTATTTATCATGGTCTACCAGAAGATTATTTAAGAAAAAATAAATAAAAAATATTATTACTCTTTAATTTTATATAATGGGTTCGTTGTTAATTCCAATTTAACCAAATGGATCTTAATACATACATTTTATATTTGAATTATATTATTTATAAAAGTTTCATAAGAAGTAATGGTAATGGGAATATGATATCATTACGTAGAATAAAATAAATCTCAATTTTTCGTTTTTTATTTTTATAAATTAATTCTCCATCTACCATCATAATTAATTAATCATTCTATTATTTCATATAATAAATTTTTTAAAATAAATTTGTATCGTTAATAGTTTTCCTCTTTAAACCCCATTGTTTCTTCAAAATATTTATAATATTTTCAATGAATCAATCATCTGATTAATATTTTTCATCCATAGACTCTAAAATTATTAAGTTTATCGTAAATCAATGGTTCATTTTTGTTACCAATTATCCATGAATAATGTAAACTGATTGAAAATATTTTCTTAATAAAGTTCAATGAGGTTATAAACCATTAAAATTTCCCAAATTAGTTATCATTGTGTTTTTCAAAATTACACATTTAATCCTCTATGATAATATTTCATTATATATGTTCCAAATTGTATAACACGCTACGGTATTTCACAACAAAATGGATTTCCTGATTTTCTTGTTTTTTTCATATAGTGAATGAATGATATACTTATAAATAGACATTATGTTTTACTATGTTCATCATAATGATTTCAAAACATCTATTAATGAAATAGAAATCCAAATGATCATTCCTGTAACAAACATCATCTATATAAAATTGAAATCTTGATATGTTACTATTTTAAACTTTTCGTAGTCGTTCTCCTATAAAATTAAATGTCATTCAACTATATTAATTATTATTATTTTATAAAATATGAGATCAAAATCCATTAAACTAGGGTATTTTTGTAATATTATAAAATATTACATTATATATAAAAAATATAGTTATATACATTCCTTGATTACAATTTTTGTGATATGTAAAAAATAGAAATAAAATATAAGAGGGGAGGTAAATATTAATTATAAAATAGATATACAATTTTCATCCTCCACACATATGTAGTGGATCAGTTTTTAAAATTACCAATGATGTTAATGATTATTCAGTTTTTTAAAATACTTGCGATTAAAAAAATTCATTTAAATAATAACTATATTAAAAAAAAAGTTAGAAATATAGAAATAAAATTATTGGTATATTAAATTACCAATAAATTTCATAACAAATTATAAATTTCAAAATAATACAAATTACATGGTATAGAAAAGAATTTGAATTATATTATTTGTATATCAGTTTAAAAGAAAAGAAAATTATTTATTTTTGATTCAATGATAAATTATCTACATTTGAAAACCTATTTAAAGGCATCCCTAAAATGATACCTATCTGAATGTGTTGTTTTTAATCACTAGAATCGATGAACTATACCTATTGATAATGTATCACAATAAACAAAATAACTATGTCATCTCTATATTCCAATCCTAATAATTTATTGATATGATGAATGATAATTATGATTTATTACCATTCGTTAAATCCCTCAATCATGAAATATCTAAGGAAATAAAATAAAAGATAAATAATGGAAACATTATTATGAAAAAAAACACAATAAAATCTATTATAAATAGGAATAAGATATAAAAATATTTAATTAAATTAAAAAAATGTTATAAATAAAATACTAAAATAATAAAATGTATAAAATTAATTTTAAAATTCCCAATAGTAAATGTTTTTTTATATGTGTGAAGTTTAATTTATAGGAAATTTTATACTAAATAGGTGTGGTTGAATTCAAAAATACATCAGATCCATTGTAACTACATCAAAAATAACTTTTCCATCGATAGATAAACTCATCATTGTTCAACATCTACTAATGATTTTAATCCGTGTACGTATAAAACTTATAAATTTCAAGGAAGTAATATTTCATGAATCTTCTGATTAAATGATTTTAGAAATAATGCATGATGGGATTAACATTTCAGTTACTAACTATTCATTCTAGATAAGAAGAAAACATAAATAGGAACATCAGGTTAGTTCCCATTCATATGATATTTATTTTTATTTTTTAAATAAAGGAATAATTGATACATAAAATTAATAAAATACACCACAAAATATACATTATGTTTTTCACAAATAATGTCCCCGTATTTATTTTATATTTTTCATACATCATTAGTTATAAATATCCATCATATATTAACTATATTATTTATGAATATCACATTAGATTTTAGTCATCCTAAATATTAACATGATACCAAATAAAAAATAACATATTGATGAAAAATGAATTAAATTTTATACATTAATCTGTATACATGAACTAAAAATTTTCACCTTATCATTTATATTATTCCTGGTATAATTCATTAAAGAATTTACTAAATTTTTTATAATTTCAAATATCTAATTAAACACAATTTTTGACAAAATGCATTTTTCATTAAGAAAAATATATATTCAAATTTCATAGTGATTAGAAATGTTTATGAATTCTTTTTTGTTTAATAGGTATATTTTTTAACAATGATAATGGATTTTAGATATCAAATATTAATTATTACTATCTTCATCAAGAATAAGATCAACCATAAAGATCCAATGGTAAAATTTAATGGTCACTTCCCTAAACCAATATTTTACTATATTACCAATTATTCAATTTTATTTCTATCTAATAAAAAATAGATATATATAACATATGTATGAATTTATTACAAATAATACTAGAATATAAAATAAATAGAAATTGTAGGACTTTTTATGAAATGATTTTTAATATCAACTATTACAATTTCATATTGATTCATCCATGATATTATCATTCACACCCTCCCAATTGTAGAAGGAATTTAGAGAATTTATATATGATATAGATACGTTTTCATTAATCATTATCCATGTGATAGAATTTAGTTAATTTACATTGGATTTATAACATTTCCTTTTACATAATTTTGTTGAAATTATTTTTCATGCGGAATAGTATAATTGTTTTTAATAAGGGATGAAGAAAATAATTATTTGGGAGACATGATTAATGGTTTAAAATTGTAAAAAGGGGTGATATTTTTAATGAAATAGTAGAATTATTATAATTTGATATATTTTAGATTGTAAATTGGTTAATTATGACTAACTTTATATATTTCTAAATGAATATAAATTATCTTTCATGG
The DNA here is from genome assembly GCA_963277665.1 of Viscum album. Classification (NCBI taxonomy): domain Eukaryota; kingdom Viridiplantae; phylum Streptophyta; class Magnoliopsida; order Santalales; family Viscaceae; genus Viscum; species Viscum album. Next base: position 1,254,997,443 of record OY728140.1, on the reverse strand, counting down.
TAATTATTTATGGTACTAATTTAATATATATTAAATATTTTTCTATTTTTGAAAAAAAATTTCCCATTTATAGTGGAAATAATTTTAATCTATGTATCAATATTTCTAGATAGATGGAATTTGTTTTGCGATATAGTCACCGACTATCTTCATAATTATAAACAGTTTTAACATATCACAATGCAATTATTTTTAATTTTTATTTAACATGTACTTTTTCATTTATCTTTTAACATTTTTTATGGTATTGTAATAGTATATTTCTTAAGATGTTAGAATTCATTTTTGGGTGGTGCTGATGGTAATTCATGTGTTTTATAAAGGATTGGTACAAGGCCCAATAATCTTGATATAGTTTAGTCCAATAATAATGAAATCACAACATGATTTATTCCTAATAGGAATCTATGATATTCATTCAAAGTGAAATAATTAATCAATATGTGAACTATATATTCACATAGTGAACGTTGGAATCCAAATTATTAAACAATGAGGAAGATTTTTTAAAAGAAGAAACATATGAAAATTCACATTGTGAATTAGATAATCCCAACATGTAATTTTACAGTCAATTAGTTTTAATGATATGTATTCATAACTCATCCCTCATACATCCTGATACTCTATCTATACCTCAAACTCTGGTGGGTCTCTTGAAAATTTAGGTTATATCTAGCACATCTTGGTTACTCTAATTGGCTCTCTGATCTTTGACAATGTTGGTTTCTTCTCTTTTGGTAAGTGATATAGTTTTATTCTCCTATTATTTATTTCAATGGGAATTGGTAGTGGTGTACGTAAGTGTTTATGTGATATATTAACATATGATGATACTTTTTCAATCCTCTATAGATCAATTGTGTTCATTTACTATAGAATCTAGATAATGTGGGTTGTTTTCTGGCTTATGAAACAGTTCTAGTGTGTCTTAATAAATATTTTCCACCATCCATATTTTATTTATTTCATTTATAATATGTGATGATTGATGATAGGGAATGGATTTTTTGTTCTTTCATCAATTTACTTTGGGTGTTTTTGGAGCCCATCATGGTCGATCTATGACCAAAGGAAATGATGGGTGGTTCTGTATCTTGGAATTGATTCTAAAAACATTAATGATATTAACTTTTTAAATGTCCTTCTAAAAATATATTCATGATTCAATATTTTTTAATTATTATGTGATAAATATATTTTTTAAAGGATGTGTTTTGTTGGATCGAATATATAGATATATTTGTATATTAGATGGAAAAACAGAAGAAGGGGATGAATTGTTGGTTTAAAAAGATTCAGTTTAAAGACTTAGTGATTAGTATAAAAGATATTAAACTAATACAATTCAAACAACTAAAATTGTATTGAATATAAAGGTATGAAGTAATGTAATACTATTAGGAAAGTAAAGTAATTGTATTCAAGATGAATACAATAATCATAGTAATACAAGTGTGTGATATTCTACCTTAAAGCATATAGAATCTATTAATATAATATGTAATAGAATAATTGTAATTGAAACAATTACAATTGAATGTGTAAAAAAGAAAGGAAATAATACAAATTCTTTTCTAATTCAAATAGCAGCAGAAATGTAAAAGTATTAAAATTCTTTTAACCCAAGGAGAAGGGTTATCCGTTCACCTAGGATAAGAGGTCTGTCTTACCAATACCTTGGTATGTCCTCGATACGATGATCTGTTCTTCTGTCTGCCTATCCCCGACAGCCCTCGATATGATGATTGGAACGTTTGTATGCCTATCCCAGGCAGCCCTCGATACGATGATCAGAACGCATGTCTGCCTATCCCCGGCAGCCCTCTATTTTATAGGTAATCACCACCTCTGTCTTTCAATTACTTGAAATCCCTAGATACGATGATCGTACACACAAAGAAAAACCCATGAGAGAAGTCACATCGTCTCTCTCTATAACTTGATGGAAGCAAAGTATCACAGTTATATCGTCGACGTTTCACCGTTGTTCACTATTGGCTTCAAATGACCTCCTATTTATAGGCCTCAGGTTCCAACGGTCACATATCCTCCAACGGTCATATTTCTCCGAAAAACTCCGAGGTACGTGGACACCTGGCATTATAATAGTCACATTGAAACAGAAAGCAGGACATCATTTTGATTAGTTTGTAACTAACTCAATGACATCGTATTGGTTAAAACAAGTCATATGAAGATGAGAAAAAAGAGTACGATTAAGATGAAACATGTGTTTTTTGACTATGTACCAAAACAAGCGATTAATGAATGTATGAGTATTATAAGTATTACTAAATGTAATGTATTGATATGATACAATGTAAGATAAAATAAAGTGAGTATGATTGACGGAGTTAGTATGATACTATTGACAGAGTAAGTATGATACTATTATAAGTATTACTAAATGTATTGTATTGATACGATACAAAGTAAGATACAAAAAAGTGAGTACGATTAACAGAGTTAGGATGATACGATTGACAGAGTCAGTTCGATGCGATTGACATAGTCAGTATGGTATGATTGACAGAGTTAGTACAATAAGATTAAAAGACATTTGTGATTTCCAAAACATGATATAGATGCCAAAGGAAATCTTTTGACTCAACAATCTCCCACTTTTTGTAATGCAGAACACACAAAGTAAAAACAACAATAAATACGTATCTCCCCTGAGTTATTGGAAACTCTTCTGAGAATTAATTTGAATACAACTTACTCCCCCTTAGGTGTATACTTTACTAAGGATGGCATTAACAGATTTTCCTTGATATACAAGTATTTGATTAAATCATTCTCCCTTTGTAAAACATTATCCCCCATTGTAAAACATTAACCCCCTTTGTGAAACATTCTCCCCCTATGTGATTTACAAAAATAATGGGGTAACCTTGGGTTTCCTAAAAGGGTTAGAGAAAAGAATTGCAGGACAAAAGAAAAGATATCATAAAAGTCATTACAAAATAGATAGGTTCCATTATAAAAGAAAATCAAATACAACAGTCATTTGTTTTCTCTTTCATTTTCTTTTATTATGAGCTCATGTAGAACAACATTCAACAATTTAATTTATTTATTGTCTTTAGAAATTGAATCACCCTGAGATCATAGAATCTATTGTTGGTCAGCAAAGAGTTGATCTTGATTTCTGATAGTCTCCTCCTGGACTCTGATTACTTGCTCAAGGGTATAAATTTTGTCTTGTAGATTCTTGTTAACTTTGGATAACATAGATTTTTGAATCTTTAACAAAACCATTTCATCTTTGATAGATGAAACATTTGAGAATTCATACTGATAAGCATTCATTCTCTATTGCAATTATTTCACTGATGGAATATCTGCTCCATGAGTTACATGATTCATCCTTTCAATAGTTTCTCTTTCAAGCTTGTTAACGGAAATAGTAAGATCATTTGACAACCTCCTTATATCTTAAATTGCTATCTCATGGTCATTTACCAAGCTTTATGTTTTATATAACCACTTGGTCATCCTGTTGCAAGACTTCTTATGAGAATCTGATGTTTTTGAATGAAATTTCAAATCATCTTCAACTGACAAAACCTTCTTTCTTAACTCTTTTATAGAACCAAATTTCTTCTTTTGATTGTTAGTGATGAAATAAATCTTCCCTTCCTGCCTAGGGAAATAGGTTATAGTCTTTACAATTATTCTCAAAACATGTACAATGTAATCACTCTTCCTGAGATAGATTGTGTGTTCTGAATCTATATCTTCATCGTACGAAAGCAGTTCATTTGATCGGCTTGATTCAACAACTGGTTGATTTCCTTTTTCTTTTTCTTTATCATTTCTTTCTTACTCCACTTTTTCACTGATGAGAATAACTTTTTCAGTATGAGAGTATTGAGCACCTTTCTTTCCTTGAGGGGGTGTTTTATCCGGTGTTTCAGAAGATTCAATAGGTGCTTGATCGGCATGAGGATATTGTTTAATACCTTCACTCTGCTTTTGAACCGATTCTTCTTTAATCTTTTTTGAACTCTAAAGGAATTAAAAAAGAAAATCTACTTCCTCTTCTTCAACTTCCCATATCTCTTCTATCATCTATTTTCCTTTTTGATTTTATGGTTGACTCTGAATGATTGGTTCTTGATATACTTCTGCGGTTAGTTGAGCACTAGAATCCTCAAATACATTCAATAGATTTGAAACATCAAATTCATGTGCTTTTCTTTTCAAAATAATCTTCTTCTTCTTTTCATTCTGAAGGGTATCCTCCACCCTTAATCTCCCAGCAAAGGCTTCAGCTGGATTAAGTCCAAACATTGGATCACCTTCCATTCTCTATTCCTTATCCTTTCTCGATTATGCTACAACCTCCATACTGTACATTCAATTCTTCTTTGTCTTTGAGCTAGTTAGCGGATCATACTTATGAGGAACACCAATAGAGGGATTGTCATTTGCTGGAATAGGTGACAATTGATTCTGAGCCGATTCTTCTTCTAAATATCTTATAAAATGTTTTGAATTTGGGTCAAAAAAACATCCAACTTCTTCAATGTACTTTTTCTAATCCAACAGGGCTTCAAATCTATTATATTTCCTTTCAAAGGAATATTAAAAAACAGCATACTCTCAGGAATGAATTTTGTAAGAATAGCTGGATACATAATCATTTGGGAATTAATTCCTCCTGTCTTGACATTCTTGATAGTTTCCAAAACATATCCCATGAGATTTACTTTTCTCAAATTTACAAGATAGTCAATCATACAAAAATCAGAAACTTTTAGAGTTTCTATATCTTCATTCCTTGGGATAAGAAAACCTTGCATCTAAAGAGTCACAAACCTATTTTCCGGAGAAAGATGAGCCACTTTTCTCTTCACATCATTTATAAAAAACAAATACTTCTTGGTACATTCTCTATAAAATGTACCGACCTCCTCTTGTAGTTTATGAAGTGAACAAAAAGAATCACCTTCTATTGGGAAATTCCGAAGATGAGCCGCTTGTTTCACAGCCATAGACAACTTTCTATCATACACAACAAAAGTGATAGTCATTTCATTATCAAAAGATACAGTTATATAAAACTGAATGACTTCATCAATGGGAATAGGATCTTGAGATACAAGTTTTTCAACACATATATTCACCCTTTCTTGAAACAAAATTATTTTTCTGATTGTAGAATAGTACAAATCAAAAAATTCCCTAGAAACTAAACTTTCTCTAAAAAATTCATTCACTGTTGAAGTCTTTGAAGACATTTCAGTGGCAGTATTTGCATAGGACTGAGACAAATAGGTGAGGCCACTTGAAATATCGTACTATGCATTAAATTGGTGGAGTATAGCATCACCACAATATCTGAAAAACCCAATGTGGGTTTGGGGAGGGAGGGCTATTTATAGACAGCAAAAAGGGTGACCTTTGATCTTCTATGGTTGAGATTAGAAAAAATAAGATCAACGGATATTATTAAAACAAAAAAGATAAATAAATTATGTACCTGTTGGAGATCATATGTTAATTTTTGTATTTAGATTGTATTAAAAAAACACAAGCGTACGCAGTAAAAGAAAACTATCAATCGTCATACCAATGGAAAACAATTGTTACCATTAACTGACGAGACGATGGAAAACAATGTTGTTACAATGAACTGACAAGACGATGGAAAAAAATCTTGTTTCCATGAACTGACAAGCCGATGGAAAACAAATTCATTACCATTAATGGTCGATACGATGGAAAAGAAATTCATTACCAAGATCAGTCGAAACAATGGAAAAGGAATTCATTACCATGATTGGTAGATACGATGGAATAGAAATTCATTACAATGATCGGTTGAAACGATGGATGAGAAATTCATTACCATGATCGGTAGATACGATGGAAAATAAATTCATTACCATGATCGGTCAGTACAATGGAAAAGAAATTCATTACCATAAACGGTCGATACGATGGAAAAGAAATTCATTACCATGATCGGTTGATACGATGGAGAAGAATTTCATTACCATGATCGTTCGAAACGATGGAAATGAAATTTATAATACAATAAAACATCCAATACGATAAACCGAGAAGTAAATGATACTATTAAATTTTAAATACAATAATCAAAAAAGTAAACGACACGATAATATTGTCAATATGATAAATAAAAATAAATGATACGATAAAACTGTCAATACGATAAACATAAAAACAAAAACACATACCTGGAGAGTAAATAATTAAAGATCATAAGATAAATATAAACATAGTAAAAAACATAGTAAGAAATGTTCTCCCCCTTTCTAGAAGAGTTGTTTGATGTAAGGATAAATGTAAAATAGGATGTGGATACGAATGATTATTTTATTGTAATCATTCCTTTATTCTGTTTTACAAACTCAAATCTATCGGAAGGTAATAGATTTGTGAAAATGTCAGCAAGTTGTTCTTGCGTCTCGATAAATTTTAAAATAATATCTCCTTTTTGTGTGTCATCCCTATGAAAGTGATTCCTAACATCTATGTGTTTTTCACGAGAGTGATGTGTTGGGTTCTTACTAATAGCTATGACACTAGTATTATCACATAGAATCTGGGTTTTGAAAAAACACAAACCATAGTCAGTGAGTGTGTGTTGCATCCACAACACTTGATTACAACAACTTCCAGCTGCTACATATTATGCTTCAGCAGTGGAAAGTGCTACCATGTTTTGTTTCTTACAGGACAAAGAAACTAGAAAATCTCCTAAGAAATTACATGTTCTAGATGTACTTTTTCTATCCATTCTACAACCACCAAAGTTAGCATCTGAAAAACTTTTTAAAATGAAATCATTTCTATAAGATTAGAAAAGTCCTAAATCTATAGTGCCCTTTAAATACCAAAAGATTCTCTTTATGGCTTTTAAATGAGACTCTTTTGGATTAGATTGATATCATGCACATAAGCATACAGAAAACATTTAAGTATGGTCTACTAGATTTCAAGTATATAAAACTTTCTATCATACCTCTAAACATTGGTTGATCTACTAGTTTCCTAGTTTCATAAAGATAAAGTGTATTTGAGGTACCAATTAGAGTGCTAATACTTTTAGTTTTGTCATATCCATACTTTTTGAGTAAGTATTTAATATACTTATGTTGAGATATATATGTCCCTTCTGGTTTTTGAGAAATTTGAAAACCTAAAAAAATGATAACTCACCCATAATTCTCATATCAAACACAGACTTTATTAAATTAGCTATAGAATCAATTAAAGATTTTTGATTTGATGCAAATATGATGTCATCAACAAACATTTGAAAAATTAAAACATTTTTATTTTCCACTATTATAAAAAGGGTTGGATCTACTGTTCCTTTTGTATAATTGTTTTGTAAAAGAAATCATGTAATTATATCATACCATAATCTAGGGCTTGTTTAAGACCATATCCGGCTTTGGTAAGTTTAAAAACATGATTAGGAAATTTTGGGTCCACAAAACCATGAGTTTGTTCGACAAAAACTTCGTCTTGAACAAAACCATTTAGAAAAGAACATTTAACATCCATTTGAAACAGTTTGAAGTTAAAGTATGATACCAAAGCTAATAGAATTCAAATAGATTCAAGCGTAGCTACCAAAGCATATGTTTTTTCATATTCTATTCCTTCTTGTTGATTATATCCCTTAGCAACAAGTCTTGCTTTATTTCGTACAATGATTCCATTTTCATAACATTTGTTTCTCAAAACCAATTTTAATCCAATTACAGTTGTTTCATTATGTCTTTCAACTAAAGTCCAGACATGATTCCACTCGAATTCATTTAGTTCATCTTACATTTCTTTGATCAAATCTTCATCACCTAAGGCCTCACTCGGACTTTTAGGTTCATATTGGGAATGAAATGCCAGATGTTCTATTTAATTTTTAAGGGATTTCTTGTCCTTACAGGTTGATTTACATCACCAGTGATATTATAAATAGTATGATTCTTAAGAAACAATTGACTTAGATTTTTTAAAACCTGTTCATCAACATGTCGTTGGAATTATTCTGTGGTAAATGTTTCAGAAGTATCATCATGATCATTTTCCTTATCAGAAGGATCTTCTAACAATGGTTGATAATGAGTTTTGGAAAACACATCTAAGGATGTAGGTTGGGATGATTTAAAAACAAAATGATCAGATTCATTAAATTTTACATGTACTGTTTTCTCAATAGTACAACTGTTTTTATTGAAAACTCTATAAGCCATAGAAGTTGTGGAGTAACCTAGACAAATTCCTTCATCATATTTTGGTGCGAATTTGTGTATATTATCTTTTGTATTCAGAATGAATATTTTCACCCAAAAACATTGAAGTATAAAACATTAGGTTTTTGGCTAGTCTATAACTCATAAGGTGTTTTGTTAAGAAAATTTCTAGTTAAAACATGATTTATAGTATAATAAGCAGTACTAACAGCTTCATCCTAGAAGTGCGTAGCAGTTGAGTACTCAGTCAACATGGTTCTAGGCATTTCCTGGAGAATATGATTTCTTCTTTCAAAAACACCATTTTTCTGAGGAGTTCTTGGAGTTGAGAAATTGTGATTAATACCTTTCTTACTACAAAAACTTTCAAATTCAGAATTTTGAAATTCACCTCCATGATCACTATGAATAGTTATCAATGGTAGGTTTTTCTCATTTTTAACTTGGGCTCTAAATGTTTTGAAATAGGAAAAGGCTTCAGATTCAATTGTTAGAAAATAGACCCATGAGAATCTAGTAATGTCATCAACAAAAACAAAGACACAGTATTTGCCTCCAATGCTTCTAGTTTGTGAAGGACCAAAAAATCCATTATCACTAGCTATAAAACATTAGAAGTTGCAACTTCCTGAATTTATTTAAAGCATGTTTTATGTTGCTTTCCAAATTGACAAGGATCATAGAGATTTGAAGAATCATATCTAATATATATTATCCCTTTTACAATTCATTTATTTGAGAGTTTACAAAGGTTTCTTAGATTACAGTGTCCTAGTACTCTATGCCATAGCCATGAATGGTCATCTATTTCTCTTAATCAGGGTAAATTTTTCCTTATAATGACTTCTAAGTTAATAGTGTATACATTCTATTGCCTATGGTTAGATAGAATGAAATCTTCCTTGGAATTCTGAACTAGAAACATGTCATTTCTAAAATTCACAAGGTAACCTTTATCACATAATTGACTTATGCTGATGAGATTGTGCCTAAGAACTTTAACAAACAAAACATTTTATATAAGAACTTTTCCAAGAAAAACAATATTACATATACCAACAATCTCTCCTTGAGCATTATCTCCAATGTTAACTTTTCCTCCTTTTGTTTTGATACTCTTTTAAATGAAATCTTTGTCTCTGGTCATGTGTCGAGAACAACCACTGTCCATGTACCAAATATTTTTGTTGTTACACTTCTCATTTTTCTGAAAAAGAAACAATTAGTTTTTCAGAATCAAACTTGTTAGGATCCATAAGGGTTAGATATGATAATCTTAGGAATCGACATTTGTTTTACAAAATGAGCTTTATGAAATCCTAAATATTGATTTTTATTAAGAGAACACTCTCTTTTCTAGTGTCCACCACATTGAAACTTAGAACAAAAAGTTGTTTTTTGTGGAACAAAATAGTTATTACTAAAAACCTTTTTGGAATAAGTATAACCAAGTCTATAATGATTCCTGAAAGGTCTAATTTGAGAATACATCTTGTCAAATTTTACATGCCATGAGTAATGTTGGACAAACATTTATTTAAAGAGAAAATTTCTGACATTAGTTTTAAAACTATGTTTTTATCTTCTAGAAAATTTTATTTTAAACAAGATTTAGGCTCTAAAAATTTTTTCTTATAAATCACATTTTCAAGGTCCTTAGAATGTTTATCCTTATAAAATATTACTTTCTCATGGGTTTTTAAAATACTTTCAAAATCGGAAGCTTTCATATCAAGATCATTGGAATGATCTGATACGTCTTTAGTTAAAACTGAAATTCTAGAATTTGTTTTATCAAGATTTTTCTTAAGTTTAGAATTTTCATTTTCTAGTAGTTTCGCAAATCTAGATACTTCTTCAAACGAAGGTAATGTATCATCATCTGATGAAGAAGAATCATCATTTAAAGATCCATAATAATTATAATCAGTATAATTTTCATTTAAAGAGGCATTTGTAATAGCTTCATCATTATGTACCTTGGCCATAAGACAATGATATTCAATTGGTAGTCTGGCTATAAGTCTAATATTTCTCCATCCTGAGGACTCATATTCTGAATAATTGTTTGAATAATCACTACCACATGCACTCCACATATCATTCTCCTTCAATACATTCTTTTTCTTATAATACCTTTTCTTATTTCTTTCAGAATGTTTCTCCTTTCTGTCTTTTCTCTTTAGTAAAGGAAATTTAGGACTTATAGGTCCTAATTTCTTACATTCGTAACATGTTACCTCTGAATCTTTCTTATCCTTCCTATCTTTCATTTTAAATCTGTATTGGAAGTCTTTTTTCCCAAAATCTTGTTCATCCTTCGATCAAGATTGGCTAGCTCATTATCTGAAGGATCACAATCACTTGAATCATATATAACAACTTTCATGGATTTGGATCATGTTATCCTTTCAGGTGTTTTAGATTTAGATGTAAAAGCTACACTTCAATTTCCATTCTTCTTCTTGTTGAGATCATCATCTCTTTTCATTCTTGTTTCATGCTGTAAAAGAGTTCCAAACATTTCATCAAGAGTAAACTAGGAAACTTTTATATTATCATCAGTAGCTGTCATTTTTGACTCCCAATCATTTGGCATTATATTTTTAATCTTATCTACAACATATTCATCATCAAGACCTTTTCCCCCCATAGATTGTAAACTATTGAAAATTTTCATAAATCTTTGTTGCACATTACATTCTGGTTCTCTATAAGGAAAAACAAATCCATGATACTCATCTCAAAGCATTTCTCTTCTTGTTTCTATAACCTTGGATGTACCGAAATGTCTGACTTCCAATTTCTTCAAAATACAGGTAGCTGTTTCACAAGAAGATATCTGACTGTATATATTCCTGGTCATAGAACATAATAAATTATTGCATACCTCGTAATTCAGTTGATATTCTTGCTTCTCTTGATTAGTGAAAGTACTGACATCTTTGTCAGGAATTTTGTAACCTACAGTAAGCATTATAAAATTCTCTACACCAGTATTGATCACAAACGTCTTCATTCGATCTCTCTAATAATAATAATCATTCCCATCAAGGATAGGTGGTCTAGAAGGATTTAGGTTGTCAATTAACCCAATATTCATTCCTGCCATCTAATGAAACACAAAATCATTTCCACTCCACACGTTAGTGTATTAAGTAGTTAAAAAGAAAATATAAAATAAATAAAGCATGTAATAAAAATCAGTGGAAACCTGCTCTGATACCAATAGTTAGATCTAATATGTAGATGAATATGTATATTAGATGGAACAACACAAGAGGGGGGTTAATTGTAGGTTTAAAAACATTGAGGTTAAACACTTAGTGATTAGTTTAAAAGATCTTGAACTAATACTATTCAATCAACCACAATTGTGTTGAATATAAAGGTATGAAGTAATGTAATACTATTAGAAAAGTAAAGTAATTGTATTCAAGATGAATACAATAATCAGAGTAATAAAAGTGTGAGAGATTCTACCCTAACGTGTATAGAATCTATTAATACAATATTTAATAAAATAATTGTAATTGAAACAATTACAATTGAAAGTGTAAAGAAGAAATGAAACAATACAAATTCCTTTCTAATACAAACAGAAATGGAAATGTAAATGTATTAAATTTCTTTTGACCCAAAGAGAATGGTTATACATTCACCTAGGATAAATGGTCTGTCTTACCAACACCATGGTAAGTCCTCGATATGATGATCGGTTCGTCTGTCTTCCTATCACCGGCAGCCCTCGATATGATGATTGGAACATATGTCTGCCTATCCCCAGCATCCCTCGATATGATGATCGGAACGTCACTCTGCCTATCCCCAACAGCCCTTGATTTTTTAGGTAATTGGCACCAATGTATTTCAATTACTTGAAAGCCATCGATACGATGATCAGACTCACAAAGCACAAAGCATGAGGGAATTCACAGAGTCTCTCTCTAGAACATGATAGAAGCAAAGTCTCATAGTTATATTGCTGAAATTTCACCGTTGTTCACTATCGGCTTCAAATGAACTCCTATTTATAGGCCTCAGGTTCCAATGGACACTTTTCCTCCAACTATCATATTTCTCCAAAAAACTCGAGGGACTTGGACACCTGTCATTATAACGATCACATTGAAACAGAAAGCACGATATCATTTTGATTAGTTTGTAACTAACTCAATGATATCGTATTGGTTAAAACAAGACATTTGACGATGACAAACAAGAGTAACATTTATATGAAACATGTGGTTTTTTACTAAGTACCAAAACATGCGAGTAATGAATGTATGAGTATTATAATTATTACTAAATGTAATGTATTGATATGATACAATGTAAGATACACAAATGTGAGTAATATTGACATAGTTATTATGATACTATTGACAGAGTCAGTACGATGCAATTGAAAGAGTCAGTACGATACGATTGACAGAATCAGTACGATACGATTTAAAAAATCAGTACGATATGATTGACAGAGTCACTACGATATGATTGACAGAGTCAATTCGATACTATTGACAGAGTCAGTAAGATACGATTGACAGAGTAAGCATGATACAATTGACAGATTCAGTACGATACGATTAAAAGAAATTTTTGATTTCCAAAACATGATATAGAATTCAAAGGAAAACTTTTGACTCAACATGTTTACCCACATTTTTGTTGAATGAAATGTATTTTATAGGAATTATGAAATGAATTGTGACAGTAGTTTTGAATTTATGAATTTTGGGAACTATTTGTTTTTTTTTGGAATATCTAGTGACATGTGAAATGACTTTGAGATATATTTGATAAATACCACACATGAGTGAATTGGGTACTGAGGTTAAAGTTATAGTATGGGCTCTTATACATTGGTAATGTAATGTTGTTCACTTTATGTAGTGGTCCTTTATTTCTAGATCATAGATGAGTTTTCTATTGTAATAAATTTTATTCCACGGGGTTTACATATTGGAGTTTTCGTCTACTAAAGAGAAATTGATGTATGTGTTCTTTAGGAATGATTGTATACTATAAATTTCTTACGATTCTGGTATGAGTGACCTATGTATCACATTTTATGTTGTCTGTATGGTGGATTTATTTTTCTTTTTCAATTTTACTATCTAGATATTAAATGATATAATATATTATTTGAATATACCTAATAGATATTTTAAAATATTGATTGGAATTATTTCACAAGTCTCATTTTAGAAATAATAATTATAAAAAAATAGTATACCAAAATTTCGATATAAAACCTTTTATTTGATTACATTACCTACGTTATTTTGATGGGATAATATATATATTATTATATTGAGGCATTATGTTGAAAAACTCAGTAAGATCCAACTGATCCACTTAATTTCAAACCATTCACACTCTATTGGGTTTGTGTAGACATTGTTTTATCTAATACTAGCATGGTAATAAAGCCAAAGTGAGGTCTCATTGATTATACAGAATTGGTATGGGTATGCAGCAGTTAGAAGATTACCTACTCCAATCCATCACATGGTGTACTATTTTATATTCCACATTTTTCTTTATCTTGGTTATTTTGAGGCCTTTTTATTCGTTATTTTCTAATTGTTTGGGGTTATATCACTATAATTGGTACTATATGTAATGGAAAATTTATTTCCAGTAATTATTTAAAAATTGATATATATATATATATATATATACATATATGAAATTTATCATATTCTATTATTGGAAAAATCATTCCCTTTTTCATTTCTCATTGATCTGGTGCTAGACTCTTGCCCGCGGGGTTGATAATGCTATTTAGATCATATCATGGTCTGATTTTGAGCTAAGTGACAAGGGTATCTATGTTACGATTTTACAATTACAAATTAAATCATATATTTCCAATTATTAGAGATGTATTTAGAAAATTGATAATATTTTTGGGATATTAGATTATGTTTTATCTATTTTCCAAGCCATATTTTTTCAATGAATAGTATTTTTCACTATCGGATATCAAGATATGTGTCCCCAATGTTGGGTTTTGATATCTATCACAAATTTATTATATTATTATTCATATATTAACTAATATTGAATGATTTTAAATATTTTTTATTTTATTTATTGTATAATATAATTGAAATATGAGATATCGTATATGGGTTCCTTAGGATGGTGAGGTGGGAGAATATTCTCAAGGGAATCAATATGTGGATTAGAATATTTTAGAAGACATCACGTGAGAGGTTTTTTTAGATTATAATTCACTATGGGATCAAATTTGTGTTTTTGATACAGACATGGAGATGTGGGGGAAAGGGATTTATTTTGAGTGGTCAAACCTGATGATCCCCTAGAATTTAATGGTATGATGGAATCACTAGTAGTGGAGTAAATTATTGACAAGAATAACTATTTCTATGACATTATAGAAACCAATGATGTTATAAAAGTGAAATATGAAATTTCAAAGATAATTCATCCTAGAAAGTGTTTGTGGGATTTTAGGGTATTAGAAATATGGAATGAGTGGTTGGATTATATGTGTTTTTGGAACATACTCTTTATTTTTATATAGAGAATCCAATGATAGTAAAGTATTCATAGATTTTGTCATTAAAATGGCTAGATTAATCAACGTTTAAATTTATATACCAGTGTATAGAGCTAATTTGTTTTTCTCTAGAGGTGTTGATTAATGGTCAATTGAAATATTAAAAATAATTTAAATTATTTACACCACACATTGTATAATTATTATATATATTGATTCATTCATCTTATGATGGGACTATTGGTTTGTTGATGATGGATGGAATTGACATATAAAAAATTATTGGGTATTGTTAAACAACCCTTTTACCCAGTAGTGGTTTTAATGGAATTTTGGGAAATTAGAAGATGAGGAATGATAATATAAAGGGTGGTGGAGGCTGTTATTTGTTAAATTCCTCATTTGTTCTATCCAATGTATCTAGTTTATGTGCCTTGACATTTTTATTAGAGTGGAAATGTTGGTGATACATGAAGTTATAGATTTAGAATAATAAATATTTGTAGTGATGGTGACTTATGGGGATATTTGTAGAATATGTTATATACTAATTATGTGCCTAGATAAAATTTTTTATTCTCCACTCCAAATGCTTGGGTGGAAACATTGGATATACCAATATACATAGGGTTATAAACACATGAATTTTGATAGAATCATCATCCCATAGTGGATGATGTTCTAATGGATGTTGACATGGGTCCATCGATAGTGATAGTTACCATCTTTTTGATTTCTAATAAAAAATCTAATCTATTTGATATTATGTATTCATAATCATTTATATATGACCCTTTTATTGAATTAATATAAAACAAAGATCATGTAATTTTTTATTGATATGGAAACACCTATATGATATTATATGGAGTATGGGTGCCGTTATTTTACATGTTTTCATTCATTAGATAAAATAGAGTTGGATTGAGGTTTTCAATGTTCAAGAAATATATCAGTTTGATTTCATCTGTGAGATACATTTTCTATTTTTCTGTGTATCATGAGAGATTTTCATCATTGTAATTTTCCATTACATGTATTTGATGCAATTTATTGGGAGTTTAAGAATGTTTGGGATATGAGGTCTTGTATTTCATGATAATACCTCATAAATAACAAAATATTAATTCTATTATTGAAATTGAGCATGATTATTTTTCTCAATTGGTAATCATATCATAGTTATAAGAGACATCCTTGAATTTTACGTATATGAAATATATAGTATTCATTCAAAGAGGTAGGTAGATAACATTGTTTATATAGTGATTTTCAAGCTACATATTCACATATAGAATTATTATATCTAACCTACTGATCCAAAGAAACCCATTATCCATTAGGATTACCTGATGGGGAATAGATGCATACACTATAGGGTTTCACCTTCAGTATCCCCTAATGTCTATGAAAAAAATTTATATGGTTAATTAAATCTATATATAGAATATTGATAGTTGGAGTACTGAAATAATATGAATGAGTACCCATTTCCCAATATAGATGACTTGTTTGACCAGATGATGGGGTTATATGTTTTGAAAATGTAGACTGTCATGCGATTTCACACAAGCCATGGGTTAGGGATTCTAATATCTCAGAGAACACTTTCATGGGTTAATATTATTCTTATGAATATCTCGTTTGACATTTTGTGTGGCTTAGGATATATTTGATGAAATGTAAAGTCGATCAATATCATGATATATTTTTTATTTTGGTTACAGATGATGTCACGTTTTATTTTATATTTGAGGGTGTGCATTATCCCCATCTGGACATGGATTCATAAAAATTTAGGAATATATAAATTATTAGAATCCATAAAAATCCAATTTTTGATCAATGATTTAATTTATTTTTATTTGAGAATTTATAAGACCAACATTCCTTTAATACTAATAATAGTAGGATTGTATTTTCACTGGTAAAACCATGGAGAATCATTAATGTTTAGATATTCTAATGCATTGCTACATATTAACATTGTTTATTTATTTATTTCACAATGATAAAATCAAAATTCACTACTCAATAGATGAAACGACAAAAATTATCCTGGGATACTAAATTCTAAACATTATTCGTTGATGATGTGTCTAAGGAATTAATTATTGGATTACCATGGAAGCTCCATTGGAAAATGATATAAATGTGGTAATTTATATATTTATAATGTCTATTCCTTGTATTTAAATTTTTGTTTCCACCATTATTTATGATATGGTTAATATATATGTGAATGATATATTTAGGTTACAAGGGATATCCTCTAGAATTTTTTATCCTAATAGTGATCTCATTATTTTTCTAGATTCTAAAAGAGTCACCAAGAGGAGATTGAGATAAAAGATAGATTGATTACAACAAACTTCCACATATAGATGGTCATATGAAGAATATTATTAAAATTCTAAATAATATGCTTTATAATTAAGGAATGAATTTTTTTGGTTCATTGGACAACCATACAGTACTGGCTGAGTTTCTTCATATAATAATAATTAAAAATATTATATCACAATGGAAATCATCGAGGATTAGAATGATCACCCATGTTGGAAACCTCTTTGTTTGGTAGTGTTTGGTGAGGCCTCAATTGGGAGAACTCTTCTCATTCAGGATATTTTATTTAGGATTCATGCTATATGTATATATTTAGATTCAACAAAATGTGGATATATTTCATTTTCTGATTAAAAAAATTATTTTTTACAGTCTTTCACAATTGAATGGGTCTTCTTAACAGTTTTTCCATAATTGGGTCACCAGCATCTTAATAAATAAGGAAACCATACTGTGATATTGTTGGATTGTTTTATATTATTGAGCATCTAATACAAGACAATTATTGATTAATGTTACTAAACAATTTGACATGAGTAGATGATGTGCTCGGAATACCTCATCCCACAATATACAAAAATGATCTATGCAATGATATAAATTATTATGAAATATATTTGGAGATAGTTATATCCATTTTTTCATAAGGTAGTGTATATTTTTTATTCACATGTGACACTCTTTCTGGTGAATTATATTATTCCATTATTTTTATTGGGGTACAACCGATTAGATTATTAGGAGGCTTTTGAATGAAAATTTTCATGCGGGGAGTGGTATGCCCTCTTACTGAAGAATTCATATTTATCATGACATTCATTGGATATAAATTCATATGGTGGTTGGAGTATTAACATATATATTAAGGTATTATAAATTTTTAATATTTTTGATGGCATTAATAGTGTTCAGGTGTTATCAAACGCGGTGAATGGGGTTTTATTGGAGTTTCATTCAACCATGGATACAAGAACTAGTACATGTTATTAATTAACGATTCACTTTATCAATTTCTCTATTGTGGAATCCATGTAATTTGTTCAAATCATGAAAAATTTTCATTAAGTGAAAATTATATTTACATCATTCACATAGAATATTGTATTTTTAATGAAGGATATATGGTTTGTATTAAATATAAAATCTATAAAAATATATCAGCAATTAGACTGTCACACTTTTAAAAGTTTCTCTTTAGTTGATATAATGCGTTGAATGCAGAAATACTCTCTTATTTTTCTCTCTCTTCACTATCATGGACATAAGGAAACTCTAGGTGATTTAGAGAGAATTTTGAACATTCATGCTTATCCAATTTGTTCTTTGATCCTTGTATTTGTTGTTTTAACCTAATTCAGAATATTTGATCATTCAATAAATTAATTCACAATTTAAATCATAATTGGTAGAGGTTTTGGGGTCACTTAAAGGGATCTATGACTATATTTTTATTACACTTCAATCCCTTCAATATCCATTGTGATCTTATATTCTAATTGCATCATGTTATTATATTTGATATAGTGTGCATGAATCATGAGGTTTGTGATGATGTAACCACCACAAAAAACAATTTTTTTGTGGATTTTGACTCAATAATGTGACAATAATTAATAGTTACATATCTATTTTGTGTCATTTTCATTCCTGTGCGAGGGGTACCATCATGGTAAGTGTGTGAATGGAGATTGAGAAAGGTGGTTCTATGTATATAAAATGATGGATGAAATTTAACATAACAAAATTCATTAAATGGGTTTTTAAATGCATTTCCCAGATTATTTAATTATTTATTTATGTCAGTAAAATGTTTTTTTAGAAAATAAGGTGTTTCCTTTAGTTTTGGTGAAGGAAAATTCATTTTCAATGCATTGTAAAATTGATTTCAATATGGGTTTTAGAATAAATTTTTTAACTAATGATTAATTTGGAAATTATTAATGATTTTCCAAAGCCTTTGAAATTGATTTTAGGTGTTTAGCCTATAGATCCATTAGTACATTTTATAAGGTTTGTAATTGGGAATCAATTGTTTGTATTATAATTGGGTTCACATTATGGGTTTATCATAATTTTCTATATCATAGATGCGTGGAAACATAAAATTGATTGTATAGAAGCTTTTATACCTTCTTGGGTGTTCATATATTATATATAATTGGATGGAATTTCTCTTTTCAGTTTTTGTATCACTACCCTTTTCCAGGATAATGTATTGTTTGACCCTTCCTGATTGAATTATGTAATAATTGAGATATTTTTTTCTGTATAGGATTTTTTCTAATTGTATTTTATATCAGATGATAAATTCATTGATAGATAATAATTTTTTTTGAAAATATGATTTTAATCTAATCCATAATGTTTGGTTTATATCGTTGGAAAAAATTTGAGCTATTTACCATTCTTTTTATATAAAACTACATAAATAATATAATTCATTGTTAAATTTATATGTAAGAACATTGGTATTAATAAAAAAACACATGATACAGAACATCGTGGTGGGATCATACATGTATATTCACCTTAAAACATTCACAATCCATTTGAGATTTGTAGACATTGTTTTATCTGATGCTAAGTAGTTAATGACACCATAGTTAGGTGGAGTGGTATATGTATTTTGAAAATATTTTTATAGTGGTGAGAAAGAGGGGTGTTTATATGAAACCTCAATTCATCAAATCAATTTAGTTAATTATTTATTATGTTAATATTTTTTTAATAAAACCCCAAAAGATCAAAATACCTAGGTTTTTAGTCAATTATATACATAGCATAATAACATTCAATTGTTAAAAATAAAAAAAAAATAAACTCAATAACATTCCCATAAATTACATAGGACTTCTAGTGCTATAAGGGATAAAATATGGATGTCAATAAGAAAGGGGAAATCTATCAAGACCATTATGGGAATAATAAAATCACCTTATGATAAAATTAATACATGTGGATCAATTGTCATACCATGGAAATATAGGAGGGGTGAGAATGATAAATTTGAACATCGAAGCCTGACAGAAGGTTATATGAAAATTTCAACATGGAAATGTGTGAAAAAGGATATCATAAAAATAAAAATAATCTATATATTGAGATATAAAAACATATGGAGATTAGTAACGTCTCTCATGAACCATACATCATATCTCATGTGATAAAAACAATACCCAATGTAGTTTAACAATTTATATTTATTATCCCACTTGTCACATTCAAATAATGTATATAAAACTGTGTTCAACACTAATAAAATGTCACTTGGATGTATATCATGAAATTTAATGTCACAATTAATGAGTTTTGGTTACAAACATGGGATTCCCCAACCAATTATATATATGTATATCAACTTGAATAATCATGAGAAGAAATGAATATGGGAATTTTTATGACATATATTTGGAATGTAAGATCGATGAATAATTTTAACAGAATAATGGTGATATATAATGATTCAATTAATGTCTTAATGTCATTGAAATGAGTTTCAATTAATGTCTTAATGTCATATAATGATGGTTCTTAAATAAAAATGAAGAGGGGAACCCTTGCCATGAGAGGGAACATATAAACGTATGGTAGGGGATTCATATGATCTTTGGACACGATTAGAATGATTTAGAGATGAAAGGGTAGAGTACTGTTATGATCAATAAGTTTTGAGTGACATTGAATCAAATCATGGGTGTATTTTTATAAAAAAAGATGAAAGGAAGTCATTATATATTTATAAAATTTCGTTTTTTACAATATATGATAAAATAATACAAAAAACCATATCATGTTATTTTACCGTAGAATCTTCCAAGGATGATTGGTTTTCATAATTTTATATGAATATAGAAAAATATCATTAAAATAATACCCCTGGTCTTGTGGAACTATTTCATATTTAAAAATATTTTCTTTAAATACAATTATATACGAAATTTGATTCATTAGATTAATTTCAGATTAATAAAATTTAAAAAATAACATAAAAAATGAAAAATACTGAAGGAGATATATAATGTTGGATTTTGATAATATTTACTATAGTTTCACTTCACTTTTGGGAATATATTATGTCATAATACATACTATATATTTATACAAGATTTAATTTTTACCCAAATAATTCATCTCATAAAATTATTTAAAATTTATCCTTTTCTAATATTGATATCAGGGATTAAAATATAATATTTACTTTTGATAATTATGTATATAAATATAAAAATTTACACTATGAGATATTGAATCAAAACCTAATGGAAAATATGTGATTTTATGACAATAATAGTTTATAACAACTATTAAAAGTAAATTAGAATTTATAAAATTAATTTATCATTCAAATTTATATAAATATTCATTAATAATGATATTTTATGAAGATAATATTTATTTCAAAATGTATTTAATTCGTCCTAAATTGTCTCTTTATTTAATGATTTTTTTTAAAAAATGAACTTTTGTTTCATCACATGAAAATCAAATTTTAATAAAACATGTTATATATGAATTATAATTTAGTAATAATAAAAATATAAATATATTAATTACAATATAAAAACATATTTAAATGAGTATGATGTAGAAAAATTACCTTTATTACACCAATTTATTCTCTATGAGTATGGTGTTAATTTGTGATAGATTCATGGGGTGGTTCAGTGAACATTGATTGGCCATGATATTTATATTTTTAATGTCTACCATAAACTATTTCGTTAATTCTTTAGTTACTAAATCAGGGCTCTGTATTTAACATTGGAAAATCCTAATTATCACTTCTCCCTCAAATTATTTGGTAAATGATCTTTCTAGTATAGGATACCCAATTTTTGTGGCCATATCATCTTCCATATATTTACATTGGAATATTTTATAAATAATAATACAATAAGATTAATTATTACTATAAAATATCGATATTATTAATAGTTACAATGCTTTAAAAAATGTGAATAAAAAATAATATAAATCTTTAAAATATCTTAAGTAGTTCATTTGTTTTCTATGAATACATTTTTAGAAAGAGATTATTTTTTACAATTGGTAATTATTTATAAAATCACGATTCCTTGTATTCTCCCCACATAATCAATGTCTCAGTCAAAAAAAAATTCAGACTATAAAATAGATTATGGTACATTTGATACATCAGCTCTTAATTTTCCCTTGTTCTTTTCTCAATCGTTTTGTTCTAGAACAACACTAAGACTATGTGAATTTTCGTTTTTCATATAAAATTTTCTTTACAATATAAGATCTGCATAATCTACTCATATAAAAGATCATTTCATATGCTACCACCCATAGATTAAATAAACTTGGGGTTTTTTATTTAAATTTAAAGGGGGGTATATGGAAAACATCATTTACATGTGAATGTTTTTGTTGGAGTGTGAGTCGATAGTCCATAGCTCGAATACGATCAAAGAACGTAAAGGAGATGATGTATCTTGGAATCAGTTATCCATTCCTCCCAAACCAAATTGAATTTATTTCATGAATATTTATATTTGAAGAATATATCCCTAACCTAAAACTCAATGTCTCATCAAATAATTCATGTATAGATTTTCTGTCAACATTTTCATCATTTCATATGAAGAAGAATGTATTAAACCCTCTCTTTAATCTCCTAGATGTGATCTAGTCCAAATATCTTCCACCCTCTAAAATCATTATATTTTGTTTGAGTCCAACACTTATTCCCACAAAGAACCTCATAAGGTTACATTTGAATTATAGAATGGAATTTATTGTTATATGGTAACTCAAAATCAAGATGGTGTTAATCCTAACATTCATGGAATGACATTTAACAAAATTTCAAGATATCCTATATAGTTTGAATGATTATGTCATATTAAAAAACTATAAGAGGGATCCATGAAGTGATGAAGCACATCATTATAACAATATCAGAATAAATGATTTACTATATCCTTGATGTAATCCAGAGATACTTGTAAAAACAAATTGTGAGATGAACTCCATGTTGGCTCACAAAAATCCATTTCTATATCTGGGTGAGGTGGTTTAGGGTTTAATATTCAATTGTAGAAAGGAAATGAAAAAAACTTTTTCAGTCTGTTGACTGTGAACCAGATGAAATTATTTTCATTATCTATCTAGAGTTGTAATTTAATGAAATACAATGTTATATTTTTTTATTTCCCTGATTGCTCGTGAAATGGTTGCATCATGAACATGGACATCTATCATTCATCCCTAGATTATAGGCATACCATGCATGGATATAAAAATTATGAAGTTTTCCTCCTCGTGTTATCTAGTATGAATGTTTCATTTAGATCACTATATATATTTGACCATATTAGATGAATATTAAAGAATGAACTATTTGGATTTACCATAATATTCCTCTTATATTTTTTAAGGGGCCCATATCTTGTTTCAAATAAACACCTAATTACATTATTAGAAAATATGAAATGTAAAATATTAAATACATTTTTACCTCTAATATGTTGTCTGGGGATCCCTTATCATATCAAGAATTGATGCTAAAGATGTTATTTGAGAAAGGTAGGATAAATAACCTCTTATTTTTCAAACAACCATCTTTTTCATGTCCAAGAGGATTGGATCCCTTTCAATTATCCACCAGGATTGGGTCACTTGATCTATTTTCTAAAATCAATATCCACATTAATTTCATTCCTAGGAAGGTATTCGATTATGAAAACATAATCATTGATATAATAAAACCATATTCTGTGAGGAATAATGATATCATATTTTAAAAAATATAATTTAATATTTTATGATCAATATATATATCAAACATCTATCCATTGATATAATTTATCCAAATAATCTTTGTGAATATCACTACGTACATTTATCGATAATGTGATGTATAGTTAAGGTCAGGAATTATATGTTTCTAAGATCTAAAGGCTATCACAGTTTTATCTTGAATGTGTAAAAATTACAAGAAAATATCTATGCATCACTAAAGATAAAACATCCTTCCCCAATGGTGGTCTATGTGATCATACATATAGTGAGTATCTTATTCTTTATATGATTTGGTTTCTATTAAAATTTTCTAGTCCATAAAAACATGAATTGTTTATAAGTTTTATTAGTTATTAATATATAAATACATGAAATATTTATAAAAAATTTACTATAATACATAGTTAATATAAATAATCTACAGATTTAGGTCATTTTTTTATTAGGAAATCATTTAATTTCATATAAATTTAATTGACCCATATATGTCTGTGTGATGGTGAAAAAACTATGCTAGAAGAAAAATTTCATAAAACAAACTAAAATTTACAATACTTATCAAATAAATATTAATCATATAATGTATTAAATATAGAACTCAAATAATCTACATGTTACTACATTTCATGGTGTAGTTTATAATATCATCTCTAATTAGTACAAAAAAAATTGTTGAGGTAATCCAAAAGGATTCCTTCTATCATGTCCATAATTAATTTTATAGAATTGGTGAGTCTAATTGGAATCAATATGAACTCATAGTTCCCATTCCTTGTAAAAATATTATAATTGAGGATATCACCCATCTTCAACATAACATGATAATATCCTAACCAAACATCCTTCTTGTATAAGTACTACGATCAATATATATGATCAAACAAGTCACTGATATATGGAATATGATACCTTTTCCTTATTGTGATCTTTTCTAGAATTCTATAATAATAATTGAGGAACATTTACAAATCTATATTCACTAAGATATGACAAGTGAATCACAAAGTGAATTACATTGGAGTATATACACATTATATAAATTTCCATTACGTTATTTCATTAAATGTTCATATTCATTCATTTCCATTTTATAGGGATCCTTTGATGTTGGAAATGATCTATGTAAAACATAATGAATAACATAACCTCACTTCTGAAAAGACGATAATGTGATCTCACAAAAGTCTATCTTGTCTATTCATGATATGGTGATACCAAATGATATTAATCATCCTCATTACACGTGAATAGTACCATAGATTGTTTTCCAATATTGAGGGTGACAACCTACTCTTGGAATTTTATGTTTTCCACAAACAAGGAATTCCAATCCACACCGAGAACATTAAAAATTTATGATAAAGGGTGTATCATAAGGTTCACTGGGTTTTATCCCAAAAAATTTATATTTGTGATTAGTTATATTATAAGGATGTAATAATTTTTAAAATTTTCAGCTATCATTGATAATAGTAATTTACTGTTTTGTGGTCGTTCTGTAGTATTTCTACTTATATTGTGTGAGATGAATGAATGTGTATTGAAAATAAAAATATTATGATTAATATACATGAATAAATTACACATGTAAATTTCACTATATTTTTTAAAGATCCATATGACAAGTTATGATTACATATGACATAATTTTCCATCTAAACCCCTCAGTTTGATATCATTTTTTTCATTGGAAACACATAACATAGTGAATTGGATTTCATTGATTCCATTTTCCATATTGTTGTAACATATGAAACACGATGCTGGTAAACAAGAGAATTCATTTCTTCCGTCACGTTTCTGGATCATTCTGAACATCATTCACATTCTAGTCATCCAACCTTCCTGCACTAAACTCATTTGTATGTCCCCTTTAATAAATTTTTGCAATTCTTATTGCCATACTTTTGATAGGTGAATGTTGGAATTTATAAAAAATAGTTATATTTCTACATCGTAATTCTAGGAATAAAATCAATTCAGTATATCTTGTCTCATAACCCAAGAAAACCATGCCATTCACCAATATTTATTTTAAAATTAAGGGGATATAGGAAAATTTTCTATTACATTTTAATTTCTCGAATCACAAAATATTGACAAATTAGAGGCATTATCCCACCAGAGAAGATTACAACATTAAATTTGGGAGTAATAAAAAATCCAAAGGTATATAATTAATGAATTTTGATGTTCTCATAATATAAATAAATTAATTTTTCAACTTTTAGATTATGTTTACGGAAATTTATCTCTACAATCAGACATAGATTACAAGGAAAACACTTATAATAAGATAGAGTTATTTCAATTATTCGGTTTTGATCTCTCCATTGGATTTCATATTTTATTAACATCCAACATTGATAATGTTATCACTCAATATAATAAACATCCTCCATGACCTTCCCTTTCTTATAGAATTAAAAAGTTGAAATTATTGTTTCAATTTAGTTGATCGATTTTTATGCCATTGGGGGATTCAATCATCCACTAAATGATACAATAATTTGTCACATAAATAATTTTATTAAAATATTCTCTTTATTAAGGGGATGTGGGTTTCCCCATTATTCATGGTTTTATTAAAAACCTTTTTTAATATATAATATATTTTCATAAAGATCCCAAAACCTACACTAATCTAGATTGAAATTTCATTTAGGTAGTCATTAAATTTCTCATCACATCAGTTGTTAACTCAATTTCTCCTACATATATTCATATAATATTATAATGTGAAAATTTGGGTTGATATTTTTAAAATATTTAGTATCAGAAATGTAAAACCATAATCATTAACGGATAAATCATAAATGAAATATATTCCTTGAAGATGTGAATTTTTATATATATATCATTATTATTAATTATTTATTAAATTATAAAATATTTAAGGAATTTTTTCCCTTCATAATGGCTCATATAGATATTATGAATTTTCCATACGAAATCCCATATGACTGTAAAACAAGGTTTGAAAAAATTAATATTTTTCTTTTACTTGGATAGAATTGATCTAATTCCCAATGTACACATTTTGAGGATATTCCTAATAGGTACAGTAGTTCCAATATACACAACTAATTGTAATATCTGATAAGTAATTTTCCCATAAATATTCATATTCTATACATAAAAATAGCTATTTTTTCTTTGTTTAACCACATTCTTAATGATTTTACTAAGGATTTAAAATCCTAATTATAAAAAATTTCTAGTTATTCCATGGATATCTACAATGACTGCAAATTTTTCAAATAAATTTATTTAATGATTTTTTAAAAAATGATACACATAATACAACCACCAAATAAATAAAGGACTAAATTATTTTGAATATTAGTAGTATATAATAACAAATTATAAAAGAAAAACAATTAATAAACAAAATCTCTATAACATGCAACTAATTCACATAAAATTTTAAAAAAACATGAGTTAACTTGGGGTCGTATTGGGTGAGATATAAATTAAAGTATGGGAATAATCAATGTATAACAAAATAAATTTTATAAATGTGATTCCATTAGAATATGAAGATAGCATAACACTGGTGAGAACTATAATAATTAACATTGAAGTATTATATAAGACAATAAAAAAAAGGAAACCTGTGAATATGGATGTTATAAAAAAATTTCCAAATTAATGTAACTTAAGGATAAATTCCAAACAATCATAACATTGTTCTACTTGGGTAATATCCCATTATAGATAGATGCTACCTCAAGATATAATACCATTACCAATACATTGGAGGGATTTATTATTTTAGGCACATGAATCAAATTCATATCACATACATTCAGAAGTGTTCCATATATATCATACAACCTTAGGATGTACTTAATCACTATAGTGGAAAGAATATTGTGTGTGGGTAACATATATAAAATTCCCTATTTAATTGACTTTTAATACATATTGGGGAATACCTTTGGGAGGAAAATGATATTGGTTTTCACTACAAAAATTTGTGTCCTAGTAAATCACATGATAATTTAGAAGAAGATGGGGGTGTATAAAAATTTAGCGAATGGTTTAATGGGAGAGAAAGGGGAATCTAATAAATTTTACATCATAATGATAATAAGATGTTTTTTTATATACATAAACCAAAATGAAAATTTTTCAATCACGAGGAATAATGATAGGTTGTTTTGTAGCAAATGATTCCTATTATATTATTGGAAGATATAAAATATTGGGACAAAAATCTTTAAGAAGATTGGAATAACATAAATGGGATTAAGATAGTGAATTGTTAATTAAATACATCATAAATGTTTCTGGGGGTATGTGGAAATAGAGGATGGATGGGTTTTAAAAACAATAAATGCATATTCTTTAATAATTTCAATACATATGTTTGATCTATATGTGATAACATAATCAAAACCAAAAAATATAATGATTTTATCCATTTTTTCTTCTTATGTATTAGTTTCTTAAATATTATATAATTATCTAAACTGAACTCATTAAAATAACATCCTACGTAATTTGGATGTGATTCATGTTCAAAATACATTATTTGAAACCCATTATATATAAAATATTTTTCAGAGGAATCGTAACGAGATTAGAACATATTTTAAATAGCCTAATTTTTTAATGTATAATCATGATTGTATTCATGGACTCCATTTATAGTAATAATAACCTAATTTTTTTTATGATTCCAAAATATATTCCTAACATTTTTATCTTTTTTATTTTTTTAACAAAAAAAATTTAATTCCTCAAAAAATTATGAATGATTCACTATTAGAAATTGTTTTCTATAAATATCAAAAAAACAATATTTATTATTTCAATATATTTTATAATTTTGAAATTTTATACTTTAAAATAAAAAATACATATTTACTACAAAAATAATCATTATTATGATAATAAAAGCTTTTGACCCCCAAAAATTACTTTTCTCATCATATATGTGTGTTAAAATTGATATTTAAATAAAAAAAATATTAAGAATATTTTGTGGAAATAAGATTTATTTAATTTATTAATAAATTCATAATAAATATTGTATTTATTGAAAAAATATTTTCCCCAAAAATTCAATATGTTGTTTAGCCTCTAAACATTGTTTTGTTATCGAACATAATATGTTGTCACTGTAAAGAAATAATAATAAAAAATATAATCACTCTATAATTAAAAAATTAAAAAAAATCATAATAACAATGTGTATATAAATAACTCATTTTTACTTAGATAAATTCCCTAATATTTATGTTTGATAGTGAAAAATTAATAGGGTGCATTGTTAAATATGGTTTTGGTTGTGATCTCAATAATCATAACTTTTTCCTATAAATGGATTCACTGAATCTTTAGTTTTTCAATATCGACATGGTATTGGTCTGTTCAATACCTGAGGATTCAATTTCCCTTAGAAGAACTAATTAAATGGCATCATATAGTTTAATCCAACCTGTTCTTTTCACCCCAAGAATTTGTGATTTTTTTCAAATTAGTTGGATATTTTTTGACGTTTTTAATTTAACAAAAAATTGAATATATATATTACATAAAATCACTATGTTTGAATTAAATTATACTCAAAGAAAATTAATCTTGCACAACATGAAACCCTGACTTGGATTTCATTATACAGAATAGTGATTTTCTATGAAACAAAAACATTACTATAATTAATATTCAAATTATATAATTAAAACTTAAATATTAAAAAAATGTAATATTAATAATATTTAGTAATTTCTAACTTTTTTTACATAAATTTAACATATAAAAATGATATGAATAAATTCTTGAAATGCCATTATTAACATTAATTATTAAATTCAAAATTAACTAATTGTGAATTTTTTTAGATTTTATCTTTTCATAAAAAATGAAAAATATTGAATTGTAGTTAAAAAATACATTTTGTATTTAAATAATTATTATAAAATAAATTTATTTTTAAAGTAACAAAATATAAATAATGCTTATATTAATACAATTTAGTTAATTGGAATCATTTTTATATTGAAATCATTTATATATATATACTAATTTTGGGTTTCTTCTACATATGTGTCACACAACTAAGAAACCATGTCACCTAATAAACCTTACCTCTTACCTCCATTATTGAGGCTCCATTATACATTATCCCATTAGGCCCCATGCTGAAAATGTTATTCCTTCCCTATTTGGGTTTCCCTATGTCATTCTCAACCTGTAGAAATGCTTTCCACCTACCTCGCCTCTGTATGCTAATGTATCTTCCTCCTCATATATTCAACTAGAACATACTCTTCACCTGGGTTCTGGGCTCTCTGCTTCTACACCCACACTCAAATAACCGATCTTCATCACCAATGGTGAAATCCATGTTTTTTACTCCATAAAAAAGGCACACAAACATCTATC
The DNA here is from genome assembly GCA_963277665.1 of Viscum album. Classification (NCBI taxonomy): domain Eukaryota; kingdom Viridiplantae; phylum Streptophyta; class Magnoliopsida; order Santalales; family Viscaceae; genus Viscum; species Viscum album. The sequence goes on along the minus strand of OY728140.1, from coordinate 1,254,967,167 downwards.
CGCTGGATACCACTGTCTTCCTCACATAATGCTTGTCATCATTCGAACTTATTCACCTACACAAACTGATGATTTCCTCAACTATAAGGCCACAACCTTAAATATTATGTAATCTTGAATTATGTTAATAATTTCTATTGAGGATATCATCATGTTTATTTCATTAAAAAATTTAGTCTTAACATATTCAAAAAAACATGAATATTACATGTAGACACTCTTATTCAATATCAAATTTTTTTCTAAAATAAAAACCCATTACAGAATATAACATGTTTAGTTTTATGTTTTTAATAGAATGACATTTCCATGATAACATCTTTAACCCTATTGCACTTTAAATCCAATGGAAAAAATTTCAAAAACATGGGATAACTATAAAAAGCTTAGTAAGGGATACATAAAGAATAAAAACTTTTATTTATTCAAAACAACATGTAATCCATGAATACATTATCATAAGTAATAGATTTTATATTTATGAAGTAGTTAATACTATTCAATAAATTAAAGACCAATGCATACCATTTTATAACCAATTTATTAACATAAATTCCATAGAAAGCACAGATTACATATAAAAGGTCAACTTCAGACATAATCATACTCAAATGGAATAAACATATAGTCGACTTCCACAAAGAATTCATACAAATGGAATATCCAAACAATGGACTTCCTCACCAAATGCATTTGTGGTTATAATTTTACCACCCATACAGGGTTTGTTACAGAACCAATTTTCATTTGGTTTATCAAGTAACCACCTATCATTGGTATATCACGTTACCACACATCAAATGTCCATGTACCATTATATAATCATAAATCATAAAATATTTTAAATATCAACATTTCACTAATAACATTTCATTTCAAAACACATGAAATCATTTAAACAATAAATAAATATTTAAAAAACATTTTCATTATGAATACAACCCAGAGGTAATAAGGGATTTCATTTTCATTTAAAAACATTAAGGTTTATAGAGGTATCCAAATAACAATAATGGTGGCGAAGATGTCATTGTCACCGAAAATGTTAAATGTATTCCTTTTTCACTTAGTAAAATGCTTCATAGATTAAATATTCCATTTTAATGAAATAAAAAGTAATAGGGGTTTAATATACACCATGTAAAAGAAGAAGGAGTATATTATCAATATATGCCTCTATGAAGTCATACTGAGATGAGGTCCCTTACCCCTTCTCCACCATGAATAGTTCATTTTTTTGATTCGCGAATAATAAACGCAAGTTATATTATAAATGATTCAGATCCTTTTTAATTTTTACTTGTTATTTTATATCACTTCTATCCTATTTATTACAAATAGTTAATTATTTGTGTTCCAATTGGATATTTTTTCTATGTTTGGAACATGAGTGAAAAATAAACATGTTATATTTATAAATTGTCTATATGGTCAAAATTTCATTTTCCCCATAATAATATTATTGATTTAGATATCATATATTTCATATATATCTAGTATATATGTATATACAATAGTCCATATCATCTGGATATATGAAATTAAATTCAACATTCATGGAGACAGTAAGTCGTACATACACATGAACGCTACATTCGTTTTTTTTATATTTAAAAGAATTAAAACTAAATGAAACATTTGAATATTATAATTAAATTATAATATCTATGTTATATATTTTATATATTTTATATATGTTCATTATTTCAATCTTTTATACATTTAATTTATTGTATGAATTAGTCATATCACTATGAGGGGGCGGTAGTTCGCACTTCCTAAAATGAAATTATCATATTTAAACAACCTAAAAAGAATAATGATTTTTTCTAAATTAGGATTAAATAAGAATATATATAAATTAAATATAATATATATCATATAAAATTAGTGTTCCCTCAAAATGGACACCAGGAGAGATGGTTGGAGAATTTTGAACAATCACCGTTTCTGGAGGAAGTAGTTCCCCATCCACATAAACTATATGTTCTATACCCACTAGACATAGGATTTTGTAAGATTATTTCTAATAAATCTAAAAAAAACTAGTATATCATGGATTCAGGGTTTTTTATATAAACAAGAACAGAAATAGCATAGGTAGTGGAGAATGAAAAATAATGGAAAAGAACTCGAGAGAAGATGCTACCACGAATCTAGTAACTCAATTTGAATTAAACTAAAACGACTTCTTGAATTGCCTTCTGCATATGGGATGGATTCTAGGAGGAAGATAGAGATGTTAGTATATTATTTTGTTAGGGTATGGATGAGCCAATGGGGCTTGAGAAGTTTTTTTAAGGGTTATATGTGGCGTACTTTTATAAAGGGAGGAGGGTCACTTAAATAATATCATGAATTATTATTTTATAAATAATTATATCTCAAGTATAAATGATTAAATACTCATAAAGTTCTAAGATAAGATTAATATAAGTTGAAATAAATACATCCAACAAGAATAATAGTGGTTTTGGAAATTTTTTAATCATTATCTTCTTTATTCGAACCTTTTTTACTCTTACCATTTTATCAAGCATTTAACACTTTGAGAATCCAAATATTTACCAAAACATGAAAAATATCTGAATGATGAGTAAAGAATAAAATTTTAGACTTATTATAACCATTTGGGAGAATCATTTATTCTTTTTGGAATGGTATTATTTTTAATAAAATATATTATATTTTAAAACATGAGTTATGAAAATTTTGACACTATTCATATCATGAATATTTTAAAATATCCATAACAAATTGATTTATAGAAACAATCCTCTTTAACACAATGATTACATGTATATATCATCCATAAAATTCATGTGTGACTTCAAAATATCCCAATGACATTTATTTTAACATTTATTATATCATTTATTAGAATCCCTTATTAATGAAGCAATCATTGCATCATCATAGTGTCATATTTAATTTTTTTTATTTAAACACTAAAACTAATAAATAAAATAACATGGTTGAGAAAATATTTTTAGAATTGTAATTACTATTTATATTCGAAAAGATAACTTATATAAAACCATATAAATTTTTTTACGTAATGATATGTATTTAGATTATTTTTTACAAACATTTAATTTTATGATATTAAATAACATTTTCATATACAATTGGCTCCATGGGGTCATCGAATTGGGTAATGGATGTATATAGTCATATATATCCCATTGAATAGTATTAGGACACATTTTTTGAAAATATGAAATTATTATAATATTAATTTTACCATTACTTACAAAATTTACCCTTGAACCATGATAAATATAAAATTTTCTGAAGTGACTATTTATAATCTCTTAAAATAAAAGAATCATATTTATATAATTTAGGCCTCATGATCTCTAAAATGGAATCCATTTTTTCCAAATAGAAAACACATAAGTTTATTAAGATAATTTAAAATTAATTCCTATTGTCAAAATGAAAATGTGTGTCTTTCTGAAATAAAACCTATCAGAAGATTGAAATGTGTTTAAAACTTATTTAAAATTGAAATTTCATAAAATAACAAAAAAATTTAAATTGTAAAAATATAATCTTATTACACTATAAAACCATTTATAAGGACAATATAACAATATAAATAATGTAGATGAAAATACAGTTTTGAATTAAAATGCATTATTTTTCACTATTTATTAAAAAACATTATTTATAAAATACCAAAAAATTTCCCAAAGGTATGTTTGATGGCCTGGTTCTAAAGAAGATTTTTATTTCAAAAAATGTAACATATAAAATTTAGAAACACAATATTTAATAAGGATTCACTATCAATATGTGGTAAAACTACCTTTTAAAAATATTAGAGCATTTATGCTTTAAATTTGATTCATTGTCTTTTTAAGACTCTTGAATTTATTGGATATTTCATTTTCTACCACCTCACAATGTAGTTCTCCCCACTAGGCTATACAAGTCACTCCGAATCAAATCGGACATGCATTCATCAGGTCTCAGCCAGCTACAAGGTCACCAGACTCTGTAAGCTCGTCTCTGGGAGGATCTACTCCACAAGCCACTATTCGACACTCCAAGATTCATGAAGTAACATGAAAAATAATCACAAAGATTAATCACGTCATAGGGATCTCAACACAACATATTGTGCGTCAATCAGATGCTCGATCTGTGAGTTATTAGCTTTTCTTTTCAAGGGGCCCGGTTGGTTTTTAAGGTAAAACCAACCCAAAAATACTCCAATATCATCCAAACCCATGTAGATTATGTCAAAAGAACAATCTCATCAAGATGAATCCAATATAGTCGATGCTACGACAATCAGATGTCAGGTCTTCATGTTATAAGTGTTTCCACTCCGAGGGCCCAGTTCGTTTCGAATTCGAACCAACCCGGACAAACTCAAAATTCGTTAAAACCTTGATTTTAATATACTGAAATAACCTTCTCGATCTATGGAATCCATCGCAACTGACGGTGTGTCAATCGGAGGTCGACAACACATGTTATGGGAATTTAATTGAAATGGTCCGAAATTATGGGGTTTGGGACCGGTCCGACCCAGCCCAACACGCCCTGGGTCAGCCTGAAATAGGTCAACTCGTCCCAGGTATGGCCCAGTAGGGCATGGCCCGACTTTCTGGGGGTGGCCCAACTCGGTCAGCCAGGTCATGCATTACACAGAGCGTGGGAGGTGCGGCCTCCCCGCTGATTGACACTGGTGGTGCCTGCTGGCGCCGCCCCCCATGCGTCCCGGATCTAGCGCTACCGTGGGATCCACCGCTTGCGTCTCTGGCTCTCCCGGGACACGTTCTTCACTACGACGGCTTCCAAATTCCATTGTGGTCCCATTGTGGTGGATCTGGACTTGTTCATTAGTATGTTCTCAAAACGTTAGCGATTCAAATAAACATACAACAAAATAATCTTCCATGCTCGGGGGTATGAATCTGATAAACATACTTATATAAAATTCCCCAACAATTTCCTTTCAAAAAACTATTCCAAACATGCAAATGAAATTATTCTCGGATCAACATGATAATGGGTTGATCTGCGTTCTTTTTTTATAAGGGAACAATCATGGGAATATATCATACTCAAATTAAACCCCTACCTCCTGGTTAGCCATTCATAGAAAAGATATCGTAAAAGGGTGGACTTCACCTCATTGACGTCAATGAAATGGAGGAGCTGAAGGTGACGACGATCGTTGGAATTTTTCACTTCCGCAAAGGCCTTCGATCCCAGCTCCAACATCGTTCGTTGGAGATCCTTCGGAAGTTGAAAAGTTCTTTGTTGAGGGAGGGAGATATTCTTATTCACAGAAGAGATCTCTCCAATATTTTTCCAGCATGTTCCAAAATAAAATAATAGGCTCATCTATAATTTTCTTAACACAAAAAATTTAAATTTCAAAACCGAAATCCCTTCATTAATTAAATTTGATCGAAATTAATTAAGTAAAGGGACAGGAAAGATCCTCATAAATATGTGGGTTTTCATGAATTAATGGTTAGATGGAGGTGGATATATTGGAAATTAATGGGGGGTAGCCAATTTAATGAGGGGGTTTAAGGAGATTAAAAGAAATAAAATAATTGGGGCTCGTGTGGGCCTCACATCTCTAACATCCACACTTGTGTAGTTAGGTGGCTGTGGGTCCCACCCTTAACTACCCATGGGAGTAATTAACCTCCTTAGATATAAAATAAAATTTGAATAACAATTTTATTTACTTCTTTAATTAAACCCCAATAAATAACTTATCCACCAGCACAAACGCAACTACAGTAACAGCCACCTTAAGCAATTACAGGCATTGTGAGTTAATCAGTGCCTTCATATTGCAATTCTGATCACTGGTTCAAAAGATAAAAAAACATGCTCGTTCGTTCACTGAACGTACCTGAGCTAAACTTTGCAAATTGATTCCAGGCACACCAAGCCTTGGAATCTTGTGTCGTTAGAATCTACATACTCGTAAAATCCCAATGAAATTAAGAAAAAAAATCTATGAAAATTATAGGTCTTTACAGGATTGAAAAAATCATGTACAATAATTTATATTATCTTATTTTTCTGTTCCCTACATGGAATTCACAATTTATTTGAATTTTACATTTTTCATTTCATCATAGGATGATCACATTGTTAGATCTATTCGACTCAGTGAAAACATTGACATAGTATTTATATCATCATCTACATGTTTATCAACAATTCAAGTATACATATGTCAATATCCTTACATGTTGTTTAATGTATAATACAATAAGTTCAAACATATTAATTTTATCCATGTTGTATTTTTTAAATATATAAATAATACAATTCTTTTAATATCACAAAATAACTATTATTGACATTCCATTGGATTATTTTACGAATAATGTTAAAAAATACTACAATTTAATTTAACTACATTTATAATTTAAAAAAAATTGAATTTTTTAGTGATGATGCATTTGAAATAATTCCTTATTTTATCCAGATAGTGTTGTTAGAACAAGAAAGGAATAAAATACTAATATTTAATGGAAGTAAATATTACAAGACAACACTAAAAAGAATGAATGATATTTTTTTCTAATATGAATGTTAATACAACAAATTGATTATATCTTTAATTTTATTATATTGTTTCTGGATTCAATCATTACTCCAATAAGGGTACAAGTAATTTAATTTTACATTAATATGAAATTAAATCTATTTACCCTATTCATATATTTACCATTTACAAGGTATTTATCTTGCCATAAGTTCTATGTAAATCATTCTAATTGCACAACAAATAATTCCTCAATTAATATGTGTATAGTTAATTATCATGGGATAATATTTTATAATCTGTCATATATTTCATGTTTCTATTTCTTTTTTGGTATAATTAGAAAATGAAAAAACATAATCATATGTTGTTATAATTATTTTGGATATGTTTTATAAATAAAACGAAAATATTTCATATTTAGTGGGATATATAATGCCACGCGGGAGAACTATACATTGTTATGATATATCATTACTACTAATCCTTTTGTACAAATGCTCAAAAAACATCATCAATAAAATTTTAATAAATATTGGATGTACTCCATATTTATTTGTGGCAATATTAGTTTCATTGTACCCAAATTTATTGTTATAATATTCTGAGTACTCTTTTAACGATATATTGAATAGTATAATTTGATTTATTCATTAAATTTAATGTAGTAAATATTAATTGAGGATTTTATTCCTCTATTAAATTCAACATGGTTTAATATATCGTGATTTTGGAGAATTATAACTTCATTGAATAGAAACAATTTGTGGTGATCCTTGAGAAGAATATCATTTTCTTTTATTTATTTCATTACATTCTTATACTTGTACTATATATCAATTTTCATTCATGTATTTCAAAACATGGCCATGTACTATTTTGAAACCCATCAACCCTTTAAGTTGCATGCTTTATATTTCTTTCATTTCATTTTTCGTAATTCCCTTTTGAATGTGTACTTGAACATTCCAGTGTATTTATATTATATATAGTTTATTTTATTTGGGATGATGAAAATGAAAGGCATATATATGGACATAATAAATGGATCATAATTTCCCAACTACAATGAGAAGGGGATCAGTTTTTTTATTGAGCATTGAGTCATTTATTTGAAAATTGGATTTTATCACCATGCAAATTCATAGTTGGTTACAAGATAGATTTAAAAATATTATTGAATTTTGAATGTTCATACTACCCGTCTTCACTCCACATCTATTGGATTATGATTGAAAATAATTTTTCCGCTTCTGTGAATTGAATTTTGAAAAATTGACCTACATTATTTTAACAAGTATAAAATATAATATCTAATAGCATCAACTAAATGTTTTTTTATCGCATCAATAGTATGTTTAGTAAATTTTTATGTAGAATAGTTAAGGATAAAATGGTTAGTTAAATGTAAAAATAATTATATTATTTTAATAAATTGAATTATCACATGTCCTAAATTCATTGGATAAGTAGAGTTCAACCCAAATCAACCTTTGGGAGAAATTATAACCATTTCATGCCACTTGGTTAGAAATATGATTTTTTTTATATTTTATATGATGATTATTTAAAATATTCATACACATAATTTTAATAGATAAATAATTTTAAATACGGGTTAACAAAAAATATAAATTCTACTATAAATAATCATTTTAAATATAATAAACATATCTTCATCATGAAAATTTATTTGTTATCACTATAGATTATGTAACTTATTTTAAGGATCTCAAAATAATGAAAAAAATAATTGTTTAATCAAATTAATTATCAAATATATGATATAAAAAATATTATAATAAATATAATGTGAAATAATTAATGACACAAGAAATGTCATATATAATTTTTGAAATAACATTGAAATATTAGAATTATATTCATGTAGTTTTGATGTTAATATTATATTTGATAAATGTAAAATAAAGAATACTATGAATAAAGACATAAATGATACATTAAAATAAATATTAAATTATTAGATGGTATAAAATTCATATAAAAATATAAATCTTCCAAATAACTATAATATGGATAAAAATATCTTTCATTATCCATTTTAGTTTCTGTTGGAATTTTATAGAAACTATATTAACCCTAATGATTAAAAATTTAATATGTCATGATAAAAGATAAAGGATTAAACATAGGGTCAAAGGAAAAAAGATAATACCAATATTGTGACCAAATCCGATCTAATCTATTTTCGAGGGTTTTGAACCATCCTCATATTTTCATTAAAATATCTCACTACAAAACTATTTTGAGTTGAAATTAAATGTATATTAATTTAATATGTTAAGTGTTTCAAAAATTACCCCTCACATTAATTGTACAAATATACCTCCTTCATCATTTTTTCAAATCCCTATAAGACATAAAGATCAACCAAACCTAGATCATATCCCTTATCAATTACAATAGAAACAATATATTGGTTCTCTTCCTCTAAAAAGAATAACTCTTGTGCCCCTAACATGATATCTAGACAGAGATCGTCAAATAAGGGAATATCTTCCAACCAAAACATTCATTATTGTTTATTCTTCCAAACCCTCTTCATGTTTAGATTACATTATACACTAATAAATAAATTTTATTATATTTTGTTATATTTATTAAAATTGAACAACCATATTCTTACTTTTATTTATCTTATTAAAAAAGTCTATACCATGCAAGCTTATGTACGACATATCATCTATAATTTGTGGTGTAATTTATTTCCCCACTACATTATCTGAATGGGTATAATGATGTATATAATCAATATAAATAATAAATATAAAATGATATTTATTCATTAAAAATATTATAACATATTATTTATCATCCTTTACCATTAATAGAATGATACCATCACTTGTGTGTAAGTATGACCTACCATCTCCCCAACAAGATGAGATTCATCTATTATGGTGACGATTTAAAAATTGAGTATAAAAATTAATAAAATGAACAAATATAAAATATTTAAAATAATAAATCTAATATAATAATATATATATATGTTTCTATGTATGTGTAATTTTCCTTCCTCAATTTAGTTTGATTAGAAAATGGAAACAACGCTCATGCGTACACAGGACTTAACATCTCCATGACTGTTGTATTCCATTTCATATATATATATATTATATTTATATAGTAAACATATATAATATATAAATCATTTTTATATTCTGGATTTAATTAAATAATGATATAAGCATTTGGATCAAGAATAAGATGTTAGGACACATACGATAAACTAAAACGTTGTTACCAGAAACGTAACATTTACTTGGAATTATTAATAAACTTGTAATATATTTTTATAAATGAATCATATATGATATTATTTTTATTTTTATTTTTATTTTATAATATTTTAATATGTTTAAAATGATAATACATTAGTTTCAGTCATGTTTTTTTATAATCAGAACTAATTTTATGGATTTTTGTCTCCCCTTGACATTTGTGAGACACATGTGTCAAAAACTACATGATCTATATACATGGTGTATATATTACACATGAATTTATTTTATGAGTATTGTCCATAATATTAAGTTATTTTATAATTCACATAATTTACACTATTTCACGGGGTACACTATTTTAAAAATTATGATGTTTTATGGGTTAATTTCATACTCACGTTATTTTCTTAGATATTTATACATAATTGTTTACTGGTGTTTATTTATCATACATGCCCTTGTTTATTAAATTTGTTTTCTAAAATATTTTTAATACCATTATATAAATGTTTAAATTCATTTTCAACAATTTATTACATTTTATTTAATATTTTTTTAGAATAATTTTTTATTTTCCTAACAATTTATTGGTTGGCTATTTTGAAAAAAGTATCATTATAATGTATTTTTTGACTTATTGGTTTTCTATATTTTTTGGTTGGGTACTTTTTTGTTTTGTTTTGTATTTTTTGTTGTTATATTTTGTTTTTTATGTATTTTTAATGTATTTTTGTTTTTTAAATATTTTCTTTTAAAATTGATTGTAATTTCAAGTACATAAAATGATTTCAATGAGAAAATGATATTTTCGTTAGGTATGTTTTTCTAGCATTCTCTAAAAATTATTTTCCATCTAAGATATTTTTTATGTTATTTATATTTTACTTGGGATATTATTAAATTTTTTTATTCTTATTATTGTTATTAATGGTTATTTTTATAATGGAACAGTTTTCATGAAACCCTTTAAATTTTCGAGGTTTATGTTATGATTTCATTATGCTTATGAAACCCATTTTATTTTATAGGTTCTGATAAGATAAATGATTTGTATTCTTACGGGACACATATTAATGATTTCATTATGAGATGAGTGGGACCTATATCTTCCTCCATGTCATTTGGTAATGATTTATATCTCATGAGATAATCATAAAAACAATTTTCCACTGTAATATTCATGAGAGTGAATCATGGCTGCCAAGATGGTTTTGGAAGTGAACATGTACTACCATGATGGCCATGGCAGCGATGCCTTGAATAAAATATTAATCATTATTATATTCATATGTTATTTACACAGTTCAATGTTTTATTACAATATATTATTTATGGGAAAATGGTATTTACATCATTATAATTCAAGTCATATGAAATGCTAATATTTATATCAGGATTTATATTTAAGATATTTTACATGTAGGGTATGGTTTTTTATTTTCACAGTCATGTTGGAATACCCATATACTAATGATTTTATTACTTATCTCCATTTTTTAACTTTATTGAGGATCTGTTCTCACCACTTTTTATTTTTTCCATTATCCCTGGTTTTGATGATATGTAGTATGTTTGACTATTCAACCATGGGAATAAGTCAATTACAACATAGTTTGAGAAAATGTATCTCACTTATATACCAATATTTATGTTTCTATATTTCTAAAGGCACTAAACTAATATTTTCGTAACAAATATGGGTATTTAATTGAAAATATTGCAAAAATAATTAAATTTATAATAATGAAATGTGATGGTTTTTAAAGTTGTTTTTGGAGAAAAAATATTTTTATCCTTTAGAAACTACAATGATAAAAACATATATAAAACATTAACTAAATGTCTATGTATACCGGAAGGTATAATAAATGTTCGCGAATTTTGGTAAATGATTGATGGTGTGATTTTCATTTAATACAACAAGGAATGGATAATAAAATTGGATGTGTTTCTTTATTAAACATTCCAATGGATAACAACTCTAGCATGGTGCATTGGGCCTGACTAGATCATAACCAGGTATGTGAAAATGGTCCTTGTTGTACACCTGGTTTAACAATCCAGAGGGATAAGAATTAGAAAATAAAAATTTCATCATGATCCATCATTAATTATTTAAATTGATGTTTTATATGAAAAACCTAGGAATAAATTATGTTGTCATTAATTAAGAGACATGTCATAATTTAGATTTCCTATAAGTGGGTTTTCCTGATTATGTGGTTTATCATTATGATAATCATTTATTAATCAATGATTTTGGAAATAATTCAATGTTAGGATCTAGAAAAAACTGGACTAATATTTAATGTAATGCACACTTTTCTAATGAGTACTAAATTTATATGATCACTATTGAGAAGGATGTTTGGATCATCCCAAATCATTGTTCACAAAAACTGATTAACGTAGTGTACATCAAGCAACTATCAATCTAACCAAAAGAGATATATAAAGAGTTTTCTGAGAGTTCAGGTATTGGATACTATATTGTAAAGAATATTTTTATTCCATTATGTGGATAATGCATAATGAATCACCTAGGTGAATTTCATGTACAAACAGAAAAATATTTTAATTGTGGAAATAATTGAATGAAATTATGTAACATAAAATAAAAAATAAGGGTTTATTTAATGGAATATATTGGAATATTTTCCACCCTAATACATAATTAATGGTTAATTGATATAATTGTGGAATGAATGTTCATTATGAAAATTTATGTTATCCCTAGAAGGCAACTGAAGAGAGTATGTTAGGTGGTATGAGTAATGGTCATATTACCGATGATGATGTGACTACCTTTGAAATGTGAAATAAAAGATGTATATATAATTGGATGTGGAAGTAGTCTAAATTATTAAGAATAATGTTTAATAATGCATGTTATTATGTATTTAGATAAAAAAATTATGTTATATTAATGTTGAAATATAAAAGGATTGTTGATATTATGTTAATATGTTAGGACATACAAGTTTATGTTGAATGTTTATAATGTAATGGGAGTGGGATTTAATTGAAAGGTTCCATTTTTGTATGGGAAGATTGTAGGTTCCGGGCATAGTGGTTTCGCGTTGGAGGGATTTCCTCACTTTATTTTTCGAGTCTAACAATGTTCAAACATTGATTTGTCACTATATAGATTGGCAGATCGTTTGAATAGAACGAAGAACGAAAATCAAAAGAGGGATTCCCAAAACCATATGGATAGGATCATCATATGTTGGTTATAATTAATATAATTAATTCACAAGAATTACCTTTCTAGAATTCATTCTTTGTTGATGTCTCCGGTCACGATCAGATGTGATTCGTCGTTGCATCATAGAATCCAAGTGTAAGATTCCTCTAGTGGTGATCCACATGTGTTTCAAGTATTATTGGACATCTTTTAAGGGATCTTGTGGTGCTAGCATGGAAGAACCTTTTCTTGCAATGTCCACCTTCGATCGTGTTGATCCGATGGAGGAGGATCTCTCTCGGTCTTGAGAGTGTTCTTGGAGGAAGTATTCTTTTGACCTTTAATGAATTCTCCAGATTTTTTGTGCACAAAGATTAGGGAAAAAGTCTTGGGGTTGTGAGGATATTTATAATTGGGTTTGAGTTTATAGAGTTATGACAATAAATAAATGAGTTACACATTTTATTTATTTCATTAAATCTCATTGAAAAACCCCATGTCGAATGATTAATTCTTTGACATGCGCCCATGGTGATTATAATAAATATCATTTAGCAAAATGATAATATTTCCTCAAAATCCCGACTGGAAAAAGTTCATGTCATGTAGTCATTAATACACGGCATTTACTTGTTTTCCATAAAACTACTTGGCATGAATATTTAATATACACTATGTGTACTTTTATTTTCTATTTTACTTTATTTCCTCTATCACATTTATTAGACCTTGAATAATGGCTATTTATTTCATAAGGAAATGTAACTACATTACTCAATAATAAATATATATTATTTCAACCACAATATATTTTCTCAAATAACTATTGTCGAAATAAATGTGATCTGGAATCCTTAAATAATTATTAAACCACTACTGGGAATAATCTTTATTTAACTTGCTAAATTATTATATAACTGAGATACATGGACACACTTACTATGTGACCCTCTAGGCCTCTTTCTCAGTGGCATTAGGCAGAGCCTACCTAATGTCTAATGTTAGCGTCTAGAAGCATTCCAAGGCACCCATAGATAAATAAGATAATGCGGTAATGACGTGTCACCTCATACAAACACTTATAGTGTAATATAATTCCTTTGTCTTGGTATCTCTAATAATGTTGGTTGCATGCTAGTGCCATCAACCCATGTGCTAGATTATTCTTTCTTCGACTTTCCAGAATTGAACTTTCACATTCCTTATCATGGCCACGGATTTACTTAGCCTATATCAATTCCATCAAAGGGCCTGATTATTCTACTTCTGTTATAGAACATAAGGGACAAATACTTTCTCACAATATCTATTTGTGTAGTATTACTCGTGATGCACCCAACGTATCCTACCTTGCTTTGAACAGTGTTTTGTCACATTTTGTTCAATACATCTAAGTGCGCAAGTTTTAATACCCATTACTAATAATAATAATGTCTAAGGACCAATACACATGTCCACTGATAGGAACATAAAATGACACTATGAAATGTGGATTTCCTACCAGTGGGTCTCATTCACATAATATACTCATGGACATTACCAAGGGCGCACACCATGAGAAGGTGCCTCAAGGTTTTATGTGTCCTCACCCCTAATGGCCTGTATTATTTGTGTCCCTCAAATAACGTTATCCATCCATAAAACATATATTAATGAATGGTGTTATAGCATATCCAGGTTCTCATCATAGTAGGGATCCACTATAACCCAATAATGAAAAAGATGTCCTTAGGACATTATCACATGCATATTCAAGAAAAATAACAATCAATATGTGATAAGTTATTTATTAATGAATAAAGAACAATGTAGTTGGTTCTAGGACACAAAATCCAACAAACTATCATTTGGACTAGAGCCAAATGCTAACAACCATTAAACCAATAGCTCTCACATGATATTCATGCTTCTGCTGAGAAAGGACTTTAGTCATGGGGTCTTCCACATTCTCTTCTATGGAAATTCCGCTCACTATAACTTTATCCCTATTATAGAAATCCCTCAAGAGGTGATACTTATGTAGTAAGTTATTTTTCTGTTGATATGACCTATGTTCTAAAGTAATATCCAGAGTTGTTGTATTATCACAATACAATGTGACAGGGTCTTTACTACTAGGCACCACATCATGATCATGATAAAATTTCCAAATTCAGATGGATTCCATGGCTACATCATAAGCCACTATATATTCAGACTCCGCTATAGAATCGGAGACAACTGGATAATTTGAACTATTATAGCTCACACCTCCTCCATTGAGATATAAAATATATCCAGATTGCGACATCAGATCGTTCCGATCTATCTGAAAACTAGCATCAACATACCCTCTGATGGCAAGCTCCTCGTCTCCTCCATACACCAGGAACATATTCTTAGTTCTTCTCATATAATTAAGGATAGACTTCACAGTAGTCCAAAACTGTTCTCCTAGATATTCTTGATATCTTTCTTCCATGTTCTGTTCATAGGCAACATCAAGCCTAGTTCATAACCTGAGGTACATGATTGATCTTGTAGACAAAGAATATGGGATCTTAGTCATTTAATAATTATCCAATTGTGTCTGGGGATGCATTTTCTTAGAAAGATGTAAGCCATGTGACACTGGAACTAATCCCCTCTTGGATTGTTCCATATTAAATCTCTTTAGTATCTTGTCTATGTTTGTACCCTAACTTAGTCCAAGAAGTCTCTTGGATCTATCACGAATTATCATGATCCCTAGAATGTAGGATGCTTTACCGATGTACTTAATGGATATATAATAGTTCAACCACTACTTAACTGACTATAGGATTGTTATATCACTTCCAACAAGCAATATGTCATCAATATATACTACTAGGATAATGATCGCATTCCCATTAAACGACTTATAAACATAGGGCTCACATTCTTTCTTAATGAAGCTGAATTCATTTATGGGTTCATTAAATCGAATGTTCCATGACCTGGATGCTTAAATTAATCCATAAATGGAATTCTTCAACTTTCAAACCCATTTGGATTCACCTGGTTTCACAAACCCTTAAGGTTTTGTCATATAGACATCTTACTAAAGGATCTCATTAAGGAATGTTATTTTGAAATCCATTCTCCAAATCTCTTAGTCATGGTAAGCTGTTATGGCATGTATGAATCTTATGGATTTAACATGTCAACTGGTTAGAGGGTTTCATCATAGTCAATTATTTGACGTTATATGAATCCTTTAGCCATTAGCCATTCTTTATTGGTGCTAACATGACCATCCATGTCCATTTTTCTCTTGAATACACATTTTCATCCAATAGGCTTTACATCAACTAACACATCGACCAGAACCCAGACTTGGATCTGATACATGGAATACATCTCAGAATTCATAGCTTCTAGCCATCATACAGCTTCAGTGATTTCTACTACTTCCTTGTAGGAGAGATGTTCGTCATTGTCCAGCAATAATGATTCACCATCCTTGATGACTAGGAATCCAAATCTATCGGGTTCCCTTATCTCTATTGAGCTCTTACACAATACATTTGTTTCTAAAACCTCTTCCACGGGTACCTGTGGAACTTGTTCTGGAACCAACTCTTGTTTATCTTGAGCATTAACTTCGTCGAATTCAATCTTTCTCCCACTATCCTTTTTGAGGATTTTCTCCCTCTAGATAAAGATAGCTTGTCTAGCAATATTCACTTTCTTATCTATAGGGTTATATATGTAATATCCTTTTTTTCCTTGGGATATCCTATAATGATACACTTCGTTCCAAAGGGTGGTAGTTTGTTTCCGGATAATGCCTTAACAAACTCCTCGCATCCACATACACGTGTGTGTGAAAAAATGGGTTTCTTTCCATTCCATATCTCGGATGGAATTCCCTTTGTCGCCTTAGTTGTTAATCTGTTTAATGTGTATCATGTAGTTTTTAATGAAAATACCCAAAAGGATGATGAAAGATCTACATGATTCATCATCAACCTCACCATGTCTAACATGGTGTGGATCCTCCTTTCACAAACACCATTCCACTATGGTGTTTACGGAGGAGTGAGCTGAGATAGAATCCCAAACTCCTTTGTAAGATCAATGAACTCCTGGTTCATTTATATCCACCTCGATCCAATAAATGTTTCTTCATCTCCATACTACGATGATTCTCTACATCATTAATGAATTCCTTAGATTTCTCAAATGCTTATGGATTATACATCATTATGTAGAAATAGCCATATCTACTCAAATAATCAGTTATAGTAATGATGTAAGAATATCCACCTCTAGAATATACTTGAAATGGTCCACACACATCTGTGTGCACCAATCCTAGAAGCTAGGTGGCACTTTGACCATGTCCACCTAACGACTGCTTGGTCATATTATGTTGTAAACAAGTGTGACATATATCAATTTGTTTTAGCTCAGTAGTGTCTAAATAATCATCTTGGTAGAACGTTGTCATGTGCTTCTCGTTTACATGACTGAGACATTGATGCCACAACTGGGTGATGTATGAGTCACGTGATTTTGTTTCGTTATCGATGTCCAGCACTTGATTTTTGTAATTTAATACATAAAAACCATTATTTATATGTTCCATACCATAACATGCGTCGTTCTTATAATAGAGACAACCCTTGTTTCAAAATAGGGAAATAAATCCATCCATATCCAAATAAGATACATAAATTATGATCTTGGTAACTCATGGCACACAATAATAGTTATGAAAAACCAAATTCATCTCAGTCGAAAATGAGAGGTGGTAATCGCTAATAGCCAACGTAGACAGCCTTGCGCCATTGGCATCTCTATGATCCACCTATCCTATTGAAATATCTTTAAATCTAGTTCGTTCCGATATTTGAATACATATGTGATCCCTACATGATGTATCTAATATCCAATGTGTAGAAATATAAATATTACACTCAATGACAAATGAACCTTTACTGTCCCCATTCTTATAGGTGCAGTTTCTCTTCCAGTGGCCTTGCATGACACTTGCAAAACCCACTTCCCCCCATTCCTTCCCATGACTCTAGATCTTCCCATTCTTAGAGGGACGATGCTCGAGGTCTTCAGACCATTTATAAGTCTTTTTCCCCTTTGCCTTGTCCTTCCTTTTATTATCCACCATAAGGACTGTGGGGTTTTCATTCCCCATATCCTTATCTACCTGGCGAATTTAGGTCAGACATTCCGATAAACTCTTCTGATTATTTCTAATGTTGTAGTCGACAATAATGCGTGAGAAGGCCTTGTGAAATGATGATAGGATGACATATGTATGCAACTCATCTTGGAACACAATCCCTAAGATGTCTTGGCATTCAATGTAGCCAATGATCTTGACTATATGTGGCCCAGTTGGGTTAGACTCTCCAAGAATAGATATAAACAAAGCGTTGGAGATCTCATATCTCTCTTATCTCACCTTCTCTTGGAAGAGATCCTTATGGTGAGACATCATGCTATATGAATCCATGTTTTCATGTTGCATTAAAAGCTCATTAGACATGGGCGATATCATGAATCACAAGACAAATGTGGCATCATCCATGTGTTTCATGTAGAGAGATACTTCCTCATCACTGGCCTCTTTTCCAAGAACAACTGGAATAGGCTCTTCTAGCACGTACAATTTTTTTTGGGGAGATGGAAGACACATAAACACCTCTTCCACTCTTGGAAATTGGTGCCGGTGAGAAGTTTTTCCTTCTCTGTTATTGTTAGAAATTATATTTTTGAAGCCATATTTCTATACGTTTCTACAAATTAATATTAGAAAAGGTATAGTACATTATTAAAAAAAGGAGACAAAAAATAAATTAATACTCATTAGTCTCCCACTATTTTATTGAAATCCAATAGCCCTCACCATTGATTATGGAATATTCTGTTTCCTGAATATTCCAGTTTCATGGATCAATATTGCCTTCGCATTACCCCAACCAGGGTTGGCCAAGAAACTTTGTGGTTTTTTGGTAGGCATTCAAAATTCCAACTGCATTAACTCACTGCACATTTATCCAATGAGTGGACACCCCAATCTTGAAATCCATTTATTTTGGATTTCCTCAAACTTTGCCTCTTGATCACACCAAGTCCTATTGTGGTAGTCATCCCTTGATGCAAACCAAGGCATGTCAACCCAAAGCCTTGAATTATAATTCCCCAATAATTAAAATAACCCCAAATAGGGTTGGTCAATCACATTCAACTATGGTTCGATTATAACCATGATTATAGAAGGCTATACTAACATAATATTTTTTTGAGGGATTTTTTCCTTATACGTAAATTTATAATTTATTATATTTTATTTCATGCTTTTTAATATTAATTGGGATATACTTAAGTGATGAAACGTGTCTTATATTATATTTACTTATAAGATGGTTTTATTTTAGTTCTATCTTGCATGCTCATTTAATTCAGTAGTTGTGTGATCGTGATAACACACCCACAATAAGTAAACCATGAAACTGAACGAAATAAAATAAATTGTATGATCATGAGATTTTTCTATTGGTTAGTTTATCTAGAGGTTGAAAAACTAACCAAAGACCTAGGGAAAAACACCTTGAACCTTTCGGGTTCATGTTTATAGCTTTCCACCTATCCACCTTTGTATCTCCTTGGATTAGATTCACCTTGGCTCCTTACTGCAGCCGCCTCAACTAGCTTGGGAGCTCCATCAATTAAATATAAATTTATATCAAATGCATGTTAGGGGTAAAAAAGGGGGTTTTACATAAAATAATCCTTGTGCGCGCAGTCCCTACATATTAATGAGGAGAAGGCTCGCATGCCATCAAATTTAATTTAATTAATGAAACCATTCACATAAACAGATCTTGGTCTAGCTCATGATCATTCATACATGCAATGACATTTACAGATAAATAAAACTAGCATTCAATTATTTAATAATTATTGTTTAAGATAAATCACACTCGAATCAATTATTATCTTTAATTAATAAATCCTTTTATCTTAAACCATTTTTCTTGAATTTCCTTGAGATTATCATCCATCATAATTTTTAAACAAATAAATTTATTTAAAATTATCTTTGTACGTAACGTATACCTTGGAGGCAACCCTGTGAATTCCCATTCATTATGTAGATGTTAAATAATATATATATATATATATAAGACCTATCACATGTTGTGCCTAAGATTTAATCCTATACCATGGTATAACTCTAAAGTGTTTTTATAATATAATAATAAATTTTAATAACTCTTCGTAATTTTGGTGAGTACACGGTCTGTAGTTCGGACTACATGATGTGTACTTTTCATCACCGTCCATCCGATGTACACGCCCGGGGACATGGAGTGTTAATGTTCTTTGTAAATTTTTGGAGTATACGACGTGTTCAATGGGACACACACCGTGCAGTTTTTGTGTTACATGCTTTCTAGCCGGGAAAATCGTGTACAAGGTACAAGGTCCAACCCTAACCCAAAGGGACTACATGCTGTGTTCTGTTGGACCACACGGTATGCACTCCGGAAACCATGTTCCACATGTTCCTTTTCAACACATGGTTTCATAAATGACTTAGATATGATCAATACATGACCTGATTTGGCATATCGTCATGATGCATGAACCTAGAAAACATTGTGTGGAATTCCGAACACACGTTGTGTATTCTTGTCTTGTATGGCCATGATCGTCTGGCTCCTCCTTATAAGAACTTTAATTTTATTTTAATCAAAAATTAAAATAAAATGTTTTTTTTGTAAGTTAAGCGAGAAACGATAGAGGATGAACAGATCATGATATTCATATTTAAATAATGATTAACATTAATTGAAAAAACTAAATTATTAAATGCGTAAATCACCAATGAAAAACTAAATAATAATAATCAACGATATGACCGCTCTGATACCACATGTAGGTTCCGTGCACAGTGGATGCGTGTTGGAGGGATTGCACAAATTTAATTTTAGCGTTAAACAATGATCAAATCGAGATCCATCACAATATAAAACATTGGATCACCAGAATAGAACTATGAATGAAAAACAAAAGAAGGTGTCCCAGAACCCTAGAGAGAGGATCATAATATGTTGGTTATAATTAATATAATTAATTCACAAGAATTACCTTGGTGGAAATCATTCTTCATTAATGTCGGTGGTCACGATCCGATGAGATCCGTCGTTGTTTCATAGAATCAAACTGTAGGATTTATCAAGCAGTGATCGACACGTGCTCCACGTATCTATAGATGTTGACGAAGGGATCTTCTGCTGCTAGCACTGAAGAACCTTCGCATGCGATGTCCGCATTCGATCGCCTTGATCCAAAGGAGGAGGGAATCTCTCGGTCTTGAGAGCGTTCTTGGAGGGAGTAGTTTTTTTGGCATTGAATGTATTCTCCAGAATTTATGTGCCCAATGATTGAGGGAAAAGCATTGTGGTTGTGATGATATTTATAATCGGGTTTGAGGTTACAGAGTTATGACAATAAGTAAACGTGTTGCACATTTTATTTATTTCATTAACACTCATTGAAAACCCCCATATCAAATGATTAATTCCTTGACATGGGCCCAAGCTGATTATAATAAATATCATTTAATAAAATGATATTATTTCCTCAAAATCCGGACTGAAAAAACTACACTCCATGTAATCATTAATACATGGTGTGCCCTCATTTTCTATAAAACTACACGGCGTGTATATTTAATATACATGGGATCGATTTTAATTTTCCATTTTCCTTTATTTCCTCCAAAAAATTTATTAGAGCCTTAATAATGGATATTTATTAATTAAATAAATGCAACTGCATTACTCGCTAATAAATATATATTATTTCAGCCAAAAAAATTCTATTGAATACATAGCGTCGAAATAAATGCGATCAGGCATACATAAATAATTATTTATCCAATGTCATGAAAAATCCTTAATAAACTTGTTAAATTAATATTTAGTTGAGATTCATGGACACACTTAGTGTGTGACCCACTAGGCCTCTTTCCCAGCGGAATTAGGAGGAGCCTTCCTAAAGTCCAATGTTAGCGTCTAGAAACACGCCAAGGCACCCATATAGGAAGAAGGTAACGTTGAAATGAAATATCACCTCATACAAACTCTTATCATGTAATATAATCCCTTTGTCTCGGTATCTCTAACCAAGAGGGTTTCATGATGGTGCCATAAAGCCATGTGCTCGATTATTCATTCTATTAATGTCATGAATTGAACTTTACCATTCCATAACAAGGCCATAGATTTACTTAGGATATATAAATTCCATAAATGGCCTCGAGATATCTACTTCTGTTATTGAATAGAAGGGACAAATCCATTCTCGCATTATCTATTTGTGCAGTATTACATGTGACTTACCCAACGTATCCTACATCGCTGGGAATAGTGTGTCGTCACAGTTTTTTCCAAAACATCTATGTGCGAGAGTTGTAATACACATTAATAATAATCATAATGTTTATGTACCAATACACATATCTGCAGATAGGAACATCCAATGACACTATGAAATGTGTATTTCCTACTGGAGGGTCTCGTTCTCATAATATCCTCCTAGATATTACCAAGGGATCAAACCATGAGAAGGTGAAACAACGTTTTATAAGTCCTCATCCTTAATTGATAGTTATATTTGTGTCCCAAAAATAACATTATCCAGCCATGGAACATATAATCAAAAATAGTTTTATGGCACTTTCGGGTTCTCATGATAGTAGGGATCCACTATGACCCATTAATGCAACAACTGTCCTTAAGACATTATCACATGCATTGTCTCGCAGAAGAACAATCAAGATGTGATAAGGTATTTATTAATGAATAATTTAAAATATAGTTGGTTCTTGGCCACCAACTCCATCAAAGATAACACATAATATTTACACTATGTTCTGTTAATGCTTCTTGTATAATGATCTTTTGGATATGAAAAATTTAATGTGTTGGTAATAATTACATTAGAAATAATTATGTCCATGTTGAAGAGTGTTTATGTTATTATTGATGAAAATTATGATATTTCTGAATTTAATTAATATATCCTATATACCCTGAATTATGGAAACATCCATGTTCTCAATAATAAATTATGGTAATTCAGATTAATACCGTGTTTTAAGAGAATGCATTCTAAAGGTATTCACAAGTGTGGTGTATGGAAAGAAAGAGTTATATCACTATGTTCATGGAATTAATAATAAGATAAATTTAGAAATTTATTACCCATATTTTTAAATACTTCTATTTTAATCTATTAGAATGAACATATAGGTAATCATTTATGGGTTTTTTTATGTTTTAGAGATTATGGTATTATCTCACCACAGATGGATTTATGCATATTTCATATGATCTTCCAACCTATTTGTTCTGATAACGATAGATTTAATTGTCTATAATTCAATTTATTTATATCAAGATGTGAGAAAAATTCATGAATTTGAAACTGAACATAATTTTATGGAATAATATATGATGTGGAAATTAATCAAGGAACCATAAATGGAAAAAAAAATTATGAAATAAAGTAATAATTGTGTCTCATGAAGTGTATTCAACTCTAGGTAATAGATCTTGAAACTAGTTTTTTTTTCATTGTACATCCTTTTTTGATAAATAAAATGTTACATTAGATCATTAAAAATGTACTTTCATGTGACTGTTGACATTTTTTATCCATATAATGTACCACATTCTATAAGAACATGATAGTTAAATTTCTTTTCCATGTTTATGTTTTCACATTCCACCAATGTCCTCATATGACTAAACGTAGTTATGAGCTACATTTGGTAACCATTATATTTTTAACATTCGTTTTTAAAAGGAAGGTTTTGAATTCATTTTCATTATGTGGATATGACTTAATGTAACTAAGAATTAATAAAACATTGTAAACCCAAATTAATTTTGAGGGAAAATCCTTTTTAAGGGATGTATAAAGTAACACACAAAGAATTTGTCTTTTTTTAAATTAGTGTATTTTTTTTAAAACGTCATTGAATATAATTTTTTAAATTATATATAATCACTATGTTCAAATTGTGTTATATATAACAATAAGTAAAGCTTTAACTATATGCATCACCAACTTCAATTACATTACACACAACAACAACACTTTACTATTAATATTATTTAAATGATATAGTAATTAACTACACATTAAATATTGTTATATGAATAGTAATTGATAATTTTTTAATTTTTTCTCATAAATAATAAATATTTATAATGAGAAGTATTATTCTAGGTAAATTATTTATATGATTATAAATACGATTTTATTAATGGATCATTTTTTTCTCTTCTCATAAACAATAATAAAAGTAATTTAATGAACACATATACATTTAATTTGATAAAATAGATATTATATTTTTTAATTTTTATTTCATTATTATCATAGTATAAATTTTCCTTATTTTTGTGAGATATTTCATTTTTTATGACTAGTGAATAATACGAAATTTTAATAAAATACTGCGATTGTCATTTAAAAAATTTTTATAATTTATTATATTTTTTAACATCACAATAGTTAAATTGTATTTATATTAATCGAATTATGTTAAATAAAAAATAATTTAGTTTGAAATTATATATAAATAACTAATATATCTTTTAATAATTCTTCATACCATCTTTCCTGCCACGTCTGCGAGATTATCGTTACAAATAATTTTTCCTTTTATGTGAAATGAATAAAAAAAGAACATATATGGTTTTAATATGTATAGAATTTAGAGTCTAAATTAATAAACATTGTTTTTGGATATTATCGATATTATCATTAGAAAATTTTCATTTACCATTTTTAAGGATTAATTATATTATTAAATGTAAAATTAATATTATACTATTATATTATTACCCTAACACATGTACTAATTTCATTGGATAATTTTATTTTAACCAAAAATTCATTAGTCCTAAATTATAACCTTCTTATTCCACTTGGATAGGAATATAAAATTTATGATATCTTTTTTTGATAAATTAAAAATTTCAGACACATATTTTTAGTAATTCATAATTTTTAAATTTTGTTTATATAGAAGTTAAATTTGATAAAAAATTTCATATTAAATAAAATACATTTACCTTAATCATGTTTTTTTAGTTATAAAATATTGAGATGAAATAATTTAATTTAATTCTTTCACCATGATGAAACAATAATTTTTTAATTTATTGAAATACAATATTAATTAAATTAAAAGTATTAAAATAAATATTATATTTAATTATTGATTAAATAAAATAATTTTATAGATATAGTTGATATATTAGTAAGATATTATAATTTTTTAATTTGTCATGATAATATGATAGTTCTTAAAAGAAAAATAATTAATAGTATCAAAATTTACCAAAATGATATAAAAAATAAGTCATTAAATGATAAAAAATTTAAAAAAATTATATTTAAGAAAACAATGTAAAATAAATTAAAAATTTCATCAATGAATTATTTTGGAGTCATTTGTAATTTTATAGTACCTATATTAACTATAAACTGTAAAAACCAATGTTGTGGTGGTATTCTTAAACGGGTGTATCTATGGGTTAAATTGAAATGATATGTTTAATATTGTGATATTAAAATATCCAAAAATAATTTTTTGAGAGTTTCTAGAGTCATTCTCATCATATATTATATATTAAACACATTGGTTCTATTTTAAATAGAAAATTAGTTTATATTAGATTAATATTTTAAGGTTTTCGTTAAGTGCCCCTCACCTCAAATATAAAAGGAAAGCTCCTACCTAACTTTTTCACATCACATAGAGCATTAAATCACTAAAAAACATTTTTTTTTCATTATTAATAAAAATGGTAATATTATATGGGGTTTGCTCTTCTCAATAAACCAACATAAGTGTCCCTAAGAAAAGATCTATAGGGAGATCGTCATAGAAGAGGAAATCTCCGTAATGACTTTTTAAAAAATTGTGTCTTCTTCAACATAATATTCACATGTCAATTACATTATAAAGTAATTAAAAAAATTCCACCTATATTTTGGGATATTATAAATATTTAACAAACATATTCCAATTTTTTCATTCTACTAAAAATGAATGTACTGCACTCGTGTAATTTTGTCTTACTCTCATCATGTCATACTTTAATTAGTTTATCACTAATTTATTTATATGGGTATAATAATTGATATAATATATAACATTAATATATAATATCTTATATTTATTCTTTATAATTAACAGAACATCTTATTACTCGTCCCTTTATCATTAAGATAACAATAATATTGATCGTGCGTACATATTTTCAACCATCTCAACAATGTGATAAGATTAATAATCCATGATAATTACATCAAGAATTATCACAAAACATTATATAACGTCTTATAATTAAATATATTAAATAATAATTGTAATGTAATAATATATAAATATATTTAAATATATTTAATTTATTATATTCCATTCAATACAATATGAAAACTGAATCATCTTTAATGTGTACGTACTACATACCATCTCCATTAATAATGTATTCGATTTCATATATCGATATTATATAATTATTTATAAAATAAATATATATGATATTTATATAATATTTTAAAATCAAAAAGTAATTAAATAATGATATAATTAATAGGATCATAAATAATAATTTAAAACATTTATTATAATGGAAAGGTTTTTTTTCTGAAAGGTTTCTTAACCATGGAAGTGTTAATAAACATATTATATAAATTCATAAATGAATCATATATGTAATAATACATATTATTAATATTATGGAATAAATAAATAATATTTCTAAAACCACTATATAGTAGTTCAAGTCATGTATATATGGAATCAAACTTATAGTAATGTATTTTGTTCTCACATTTTCTTCTGCATGTCACATGCCTTATACACAACTGTATTCCTCTTCATGAATTATATACTTCCAATGAATTAATTTTATGATTACTAACCATAGTAATATTTTATTTAAATATAATTTTTATTTCATTTAATTTGTGGTTTATACAATACTACTAATGATAATGTAGTAAAGGTTATGTTTGTAATATAATTATTTTTAGAGAATGATTATAAATACATATTTATTAGGGTATAATAATCACAAATATACATTTTTCATACACAATTATCCAAAATATTTTTACTATTGTTAAAAAATATGAGGTTATTTTTCCCAATTTCATAATTTCTATTAAAAATCTTGAAAGGAATATTTTTTGTTTTCCAAACAATTTACATTTTGAATTTTGTGGTAATTGTATGAAGAGAATGTATTTTTTAACATAGATGGAATGAAAATATTTTTTTTCAATTTCATGACACCTAATTATGGTGATTCATACCATATAATCATAAAAGGTTATTTGGGAAAGTAATTTTGTCTTTTAAATTTCTACATAATTTAAGTAATGAAAATGTATTCAATGTAGAAATGTTATCTTCCTCAAGAATTCTATTTAAGAGTTCAATCAAAATTTTTATACATAAAAATAAAATGGTTTTATGAGACTTCTGTTTTTTGGATGTTATATTCAATTTTTACTTTATTATTAATTCTATAAATGGTTAATTTTATTATGGAATTGTTTTCATGAAATCCATTTTTAATCAATGGATTGTATTATTATTGTATCATGTTTAAAAAACCACATTTTATTCCATGGGTTCTGATATGGTAAATGATTTAATTTCATGTAGTAAGAATGTGTATAATTTTGTTATGAGATGTTTGGGAACTATATATCCCTCCATTTCATTGAGTAATGACTATAATATCATGAGATAGATATATAGACATTATCTATATATATGGTCCTATGAGGGAATCAAAAATATCATGATGGTTTGGGAAGTGAACCCATACTGCCACGATGCCCTTGGTAGAGATGCCTAGACTATATTGGAAATAAATTTTATATGATTATGTGATATCAAATATTATATGTTTTATAATTATGATATGATTTTATGTATCATGATCTGGATTTCCATATGACTGATGTCTTATGAACTACCAATATTTTTCCATTGTACTTATTTATTATATATTATATATAGGGTATGATGTTCTATTTTCGTGATCATTCGTATATCATTATTCTCATGGTTATGGTTATATATCAGACTTGTTTAACCTTGGAGAGCATATGAGATCACACCATTAAATGTTATATTTTACATAGGTTTTTAAGATATTTATTATGTATGATATGACTATGAAGGGTACTAGTCATGTATAACCTAGTGGGATATAATTTATATCACATATATACCAATGTTTATGATTCCATGTTTCCCAAGGATTTATAGTAATATGGTATTTGGTAATTGGTTTGTGTATTGTATAAAATACATCCCAAAGGTCATGAAATTTCCATTTATGAAATGAGAGGTTCGCTATAGGTTAAGGGTATTACATATTCCATCTAATAAAATTTCTCATTATCATGACCTATAATATACAAATATATTTTTTTCATATTAAAATGAGCATATTATACATGGTTATAATACATAATGGTATTTTAAATCATAAAAATTTAACAAACGAATAAATCAATGGTTTTTAAATTATTTCCTATGAAATGATTAATTGCTAAGTAATTTATTCACGGAAAATGGAATTTAATTTATAAATTTTTGCCTCATTGTAGTTTATGAAATATCACTAATAGTAGTAGTGTAATGTTATTGATTTCTTTTCTCACTGTCGTTATGAATACTTTTGTCATTATTTTATCCATCATATTTTTGGTTTTATATATCATCTTGGTGTTCAATTATTTCTTATTTATCATTCTAGTCAATCATTTAGATATATATATATATATATATCACATTTATCTTCTTTTTAGTTGAGATATACAATTCCTTATTGTTAAATTTTAAATACCCTATTCATGTCTCCATCCTATGGGGATTTATTACACCATTCAGGTTTTTCATAACAATAATTGGACCCCTTAGTTGCATGAGTGTTTATGAAATGATGTGTCCTCGGATATGTTGATATAATAAAAATTATCTATTCATATATTACATTTAAATATTAATAACATTATATCAATAAGATTGTGGAATTGTGTTATAATGGAATTCTAACTCATTATTATGAGATAATTGTTTGAGAATCTATATATATCAAAAAATTACTTTTTCCAGGTGCTGCATTTTATACCATAATTTAATATCCAAGAAGTTAAATGATCATTTTTTATATTGATTTATATATATATATTGTGATAAAATATTTCTATATAGGATAGATAGAAGTTTACAGTTTATGGATTATATGATACATTGAGTATGAAATATTTTTGATGTTTTTATCATGCTCATGTTTTGAGTGATTTTACATATAATTATTCCTTTTGTCTGTTTTTTCTATAATATACACACCTATGTTGTGTTATTTGTAATAATCATTGTCTTCATATTGTTATTGATCATTTTGTAATCCATTTTATAGATGAGTTTTTATGTTTGGACCATGGATTATCCAATCCCATGAGATTGATGATATTCATAGGAATGATGTTTTATTAATAAAACTATAGTTTATGAGGATTTCACGGTGATACAATTTTAGTAATCATGAAATCAAATTACTGATCATGGAAAGAGATACCAGTTTAAGATGATTAATATACAGTCATTGAATTTATAAGTTAAGAACATGTTATATTTTGAAAAGAATATAGTAACTGATATTCTAGGTTTGGAAAATGGACACCATAGATATGGTCAAAATATCATATGACCCCATTGCAAATAGCATTAAGATACAATTTATTGGAATAATTTGGTAGCAATATAAAATTATTGTAGTTAAATAAATAACTGATACTAGGAGAATTATTTTTAAAATTTATTTTTATTTTCCACTACATTATGGTTTTTATCAGATATTGGTTACATTCAAGTGTTTCTACTATCTACTATGTAATTATTATTTATTCTAAAAATAAAGTTGTTATATTTTATAGTAGATTAATTAAATATACTGTTAGTCAATTTATAATACATTCTAATTCTATCATTCAACTATGTCTTTTTGGTTCATTTGAGTCAATATTTTTATAATATATTATATAGAAAAAATTCAGCAATGGATAATATTCATATACACTTTAGTAGTTATAGACCTCAAATACTCATAAAAGAACTAATTGATTAATTGTACTTTAAGTGATTTATATTATACGCCCTAGCCTTCTTAGCCAAAACCAAAACATCACATTACCACATGTATAATCCATTGGGAATGGTTGTACTGAAAATTTCACACATCTGTATCTATGTGTAGATCATGAAAAAAAATCAACATAGATTAAATATATTATTTAGTAGACTATGGTCTTCCCAAACATATGAATAGTGGTTTATTATTCATATAGTACTCTGAAGTCCAATATGTCATGTATAATCCATCTTTTTAGGACGTGTTTCCCATAAACTGTAATTCAGATGGTTTAATCACTCAAATGTTCTGATTTTTACTTTTATAAGGGATATACAAGTCACTAGATCCCCAAAAATAGGGGTATTCATTTCATATCTATCATATAATACTAAAAGTAGCAATCCGGATGGCATACCACTAAAATTACAAGAATCTAAATTAATAGTTATATAAAAAAATAATGATATAGTATTTTAAGGTCACCATTAATATGTAAAAATAAATTTTACTCAAAAATATATTGTGATAAATGGGTTACAAACATATTGAAATTTATCTACCCCAAACTACCAACTCTTATGTATAGTATAAAAATTTATTGATGTCTTATATTAAATAATTGAATCAATACATCTACCAACTTGAAAAACATCAAATTTAGATTGTACAGGTTAATCAAGGCCCTCATATTTTTTTTATCATATTATAATAACCCAAACTCAATGTAATAAGGCTAGAGGATTCCAATGAATAGATAAATTCATCCATATTTAAGAGAGGCTTCTCATTATCATTATTGGTCTCTATGAATCTGAAAGTTATTATATACCTTGATGATCAATAACTATTTGTAAAAAAATAGAATAACAAAAAAAGTTTTTCAATAAATTGTATAAATGTAAATTTAATCTATATAACAAAAATGATAAAATAAGGGACCTTATATTATATTAAAACATTTTATGGTAATTATACACAATAATACATCAAAATTATTATATCCCATTTTTCAATCATACATAGGATGATAAAAATTATAGATACATGTAGAGTCTAATTCCAAATATTTTATGATTCCCATTTTAATTGTATAACAAAATCCTACCTTCTAGATCATAAGTAGAACATAGGCCCTATTAAATTATCCATTCCATAAGCCTTGATGTATACACATCCAATGAGATGCCTATAGAGGGTTTGAATATAACATAGTTCAATAATAAAAATACTACCCTAAAATTCCTATATATATAAATCCATTATCAATATGTAATAAAATGAAATAAATATAAAATATAGAAATAGTATCACAAAATAATAAATGTTTCAGAATATGGATGTCCATATCATCTTCATCATGATTTAAAATTTCATGCTGTAGTCAAAACCTGAACTCAATTTTATAGTGAATGATCTATCACCCACCAAAATAAAAATATAGTTGAATTAGTTATCACCATACCTATGTCCCATAGTTTAAGACACAAAACCATAAAAACCCTCCAGTTGAATGGAACATCAAAATCATGTATCCTTCTAGTGAATGATATATCACCATCGCATACCTATATGATTACTAGATTTTCACAATATTATGTATCATTGGTGAATTACAGATGAATATCAAACATTTCATTGGTGGTAAAAACCCCACTATAATATATCTCCATGGTAAATGAAATACCCATGAGACACATCAATTGGGATGATGAAATATCACAATAAAATTATTACCCAGTTAATTAAAAAGATTAGTATCACCTTCTCTAGGTTGGAAGCAACTATGCATTACACCTCCTCTAGATATACAACATGCCACCATAAAACCTCTTTTAGGTGGTTGAAATATAACTATCCCTATATATAAATGTTTATTTCTTATCAATAATAACATAAATATCAACTGAGATTGGATGATTTACATTCACCACCAAACTTCTAATGGTCGGATAAATACAAACATCACATTATTTTCATTGAAGACACATCACCACTACATATCTACTGGTTAACAACCCACAATCGTACATATAAAATTTGGAAAATTATTCAGAACTACATTTTTAGATCTAAAATACCACTACCCCATCATAATGATACTTTTTTACAATTTATCCCTTATATTACTAATAATCTAGAAATCCTTCATTAACTAATGTAATTAGAGACACTTCTAAACATCTAATGTTATATATATTGAATTGTAACCCCCATGGAATAATTTTTACACAATCCTTACATCTCGAACAATTTATTGGGTAATGTGTTACAATGTTGTGGATGTAAATCTAAACATATAACACTCTATGATTTAGGTAATATCAATTAGACTATTTGATACAACATATTATTTAAAAAATTATTGTAATTTTTAAAATTTTCAATGAACACGACATATCACATCATAAATTCAAAAAACTGAAAAACTAAAAATGATTTTGGAAATGCCAAAAATATTTTAGCTACCCCCAACTCATCAATATGATAATTTATAGGAATTGAAAAAATTGGAAAAGAACAAATGTTGATAATATAGTTTATTTATTATTCATTATATAGTATATATGTATGAGTAAACATGTTCTCCAATTTTTATCATTATATAACTCTTTACTAAATTCATTATCATTATTTAATAATCTACATATATATAATATATGAAACCCCTCCTAATATTAAGAAATATGTAACATTTTTATACAAAAATGTTATTATATTTATAATATTTAATTTCTCAACTATTTTCTATCCTCTACTGATTTTTAAAGGTCATTGGTGCATATATTAAACCTTAATCATCCCCTAAGTAAAATATCCCATTATTCATGAGACACAAAAAAAATATGGATATAAGGATTGAATTAACAAATATATATGAAATTATTAATAATGTTATTAATATTTAATTATAATCCATTTCATATGATGTATCCTTTTGTTGATTTGAAATTAAATTCACTCAAGCTTACTTAAAGAATATCATGTCCATGGAAGATGTATATCATTTTTTATCACCATATTACATATATGGTTTCAAAATAACATATTATTTTTGATAATTTGAATTATGTAATTATTATTATTCTATAGGTGGAGAGACATGGCCCCTTTGACCATGGAATATATAATTATGACCTTTTTTTCTGATTGACCACAAAACATTTGATGCAAACATAACCAATTTGGTATGTAAAAACATAAATTAAATAAATTGAATAATAATAATTTAATAAACAATAACAAGATATTACTAAATTAAATTTGTAAAACAATTATTATTATTTAACAAATAAATTGAAATTTTGGAGCAGTCGGATCTTGATGTGATGAATGATTTTTAAAAAATTGATTCAATGTGTTCATTTCAAATAATTCCCATAAATATTCATATTCTCTTAAAATATACAATATTATTCTTATTTATTTACACAATATGGTTATAGGTCATTAAATACAGTTTTTATCATTACTTGAAATCATTTTAAAGAAATTTCGTCTATATTTTCTAGAAGATACATTTTTTCATATTTATTAAATAGTGAAAAAAGTAAATAATTGTTAACATTTAACAGATGAATTAATATTAAAATTATCATATATAATCAATATTATCCAGATTAATCAATATTTTTGTTGTTATTGAATATTATTCAATTCCCCTTGTTCTAGGAATGTTTGTATTTAATTGTATTTCGAAACAAATCACTTCCCTTCACAATTTTATGACACAATGTAATATTCTTTTGTTTATGGGTTCAAATGATAGTTATTTATGGTGTTTTAATTAAAGTATAATATTTTATATGCTATATTTTTTTTATTGTTTTTTTATGATGGGTTTGTCTAATATGACTTTAAAATTATTGTGTAATGTCATGTTAACTAGGAAATAAATATAAGGATTAATTATTCTAGTTATTACAATTTAAAGGGTTACTTTAAGAGTTATTATAAGTCTAAATTGAATATATTATCCCAAATTACATACATGATTATTCGTTTCCATATTTTTTTAATGAAGATATTTCTAATTAATTAGGTATGAATGTTGTTTACAAAATTATTACGACCTTTTTGGTGAAAAGGTTTATTATTAGGGAAATTTTTTCATATTTTACATGAAATAATAAGTATTTATATTAATTAATTAAATATGATAATATATTTAAAAAAATTATCCAATAATGTTACTTATGAAAATTAATATTTCTAAAAAATATTCATTATAAAAAAGTGTTCTCAAATTATTGATTTTTGTATTTGAAAATGGATTTTAAGGTTTAATTCCCTTATATTTTCCTAAATTACAATTTTCTAGTCATCGAATTTTATTATAGATATTTCAGAGTTTATAAGGATTAATAGTATATATATAATCGCATATTATTTTCTCCATGATGAATCATCTTAATAGAAAAAAAAGTATCCTGAAAAAAGTAGTTTAATAATATGAAAATTTATTTGGGGAAAAAATTTACACTGTATGGATATGTTTATGTTTTTATGTAATGATTTTCATATTTCTATAAAACTATTACACTAAAATTTCCAATAAATATATTAATGGTCATCCTTTTTTATAAATCATGTAATCCTTGGATTATTATATTACTTGTTTTTAAAATTATTTCCAAATATTAAATGGCGCATGAAATAAATTCTCATTGATATCATTAATAAATGACTAAATGGAGTTTATATACTTAATAGTGACAGTCTTGAATCAGTTTTTTTATTGAAATTGGTTTTTTTCAATAAAAATAAAGTTATCATTAAGAGGGCCTTCACATTATTATCTATTAAAGATTCACTTATTACATTAAAATAGATAGATAAACAAATTCTGTTATAATTTTATAAATTGATGAAGTCACCATATAAGGATGAGGTGTTTAGTTTGGGAAACACGTTTTAGGAAAATAGTTGTTAATATGACCATTAATGTATCTTTTACTTCATTTAGGAGATAAAATATATATTTTATGATTCCACGATGTTTTACTCAACATTTAATTCGATTAAATAGTTTTGTCAGACTACAAGTTATTATGAATACCAAGTAATGTGATTTTATATTCTAAAATCTTAAGAAATTGAAACCAATCATAATATTATGATATTAAAAAAAATCATTCAATCACATTTATAGTCATATTATTTCTTTTAAGGTATACTATTTTAATAATTTCTAAATTTTTCTTCTATGAACTATTTATTATAAGAATTAGTCTCCCAATAGAATGTTATGTGTAATGATTTTCAGGAGTTTTTGGTTATAAATTTCATAAACCAGTTTTGGTGATCTCCAATAACGTAATATGGGAGATAAGTACCAATATGGAGATAATTATAAATTTTATCCTTTTTCTAAAAATCCATCATGGTAGTAATTTTTTTATCCAAAGCCTCTTTAATAATGCCAACATATATTAAAATTTTAATTTCTATTTTATTATTTGATGAATGTACAATTTTTCATTTCAAATAATACTATGTTAATAGCATTGGGAATGTTGATTTTTATAACCTTTGTATATGTGAATTTTTTTTTCGATATATATTAAATATTAATTTAATAAAACTCTAGGGTATACATAAGTCAAGATATTATGATATATAAACCCATCATTTAAATAAAAAATCATATATAATTGTTAAATATATATGCCTTCAAAGAAAATGTATATTTTTAATAATGGATGACTACTGGTGGGTCTAAATATTACATCATCATAGTTATAAATAGTTGATATATAATATATCAGTGGAAAGTATTAGTTAATTATCAAACTATAAAGAGAGACGGGAATTTTCTAGTTTATCACCATCAGATGTGTGTATTGTATTATCACCAACTATTTTTTGAGAATATATATACCATCATTAGTGAAAATGGATCTATATCCTCATTATTATTATATGAACCTGAATTGTTGTATCAAAAAAAGTTATCATTTTAACATTATATTTCCAAAAATAATTATATAAAAGATTAGTTCAAACATAGTTAATTAAGAGTTATATATTAAAAAATAATGATATAAGATTTAATATGTAATGATAAATGATGTAATTTGTTTGTTAGTCACTAATAAATAATTGAGATTGTTTTTCATCACATATAGGTGAACTTGTTTCGTATTTTTATAAAAAAATATAATAACAGTGTTATCAGTAGTAATTATTATTCTAATAAATCTATAATAACAAGATTACATTTTTAGGGTTTAGTGTTTCATATTAATATGCAGTTTTAATAGGGATTTTTGTGTTATAATGAATGTAATATATATTAATATTTGGTTTATATTGTCTTAATAGAAATTTATGTCTAGTGGAAGCAGAGTGTTTCTTATTGTTTGGGTTGGGCCTATTAAAAGTTATTCCTAAATATCCAAATGAAAATAAAGAATATATTAATATTTTGAAGTCATAGTTACCAAATTGATTTATAGGTAATTATAGATTATATATGATCATATGATAAGTACTAAATATATGAATTTTATAACAATGAAATGAGGATTACTATGAACTGTATAGTATAATAATATGATCACATCAATTTTTCATAACATAAATAATAATACTCTCTTGTGGGAAAATGTAAACAAGTTTATTATTATAGTGTTTATTGGTATATGATCCATGTAATGATATACGGTTTTATAATTACATGGAGTCCCGAAAGAATCATGTTCTTATGAGGAATTGGGAAATTTATGGATATATTTATTCATAATGGTGTATAATTGTAATTTTCTTCTATTAATGTTATAATATAGAGTGATTTATATAATATTACCAACATAGGGGTGGATGTTGTGTGATAAATATCTATCTTACTATGAATAGTAATCAATGACAAGGATAGATCGGTGTAATACGAGACACCATATATTACGATAAATTGGGAAAGGGTATGTTGCTTATGATCGATTAATATAATTGACATGAAAATTATTACTCTAAAATTAAAATTATAATATTGTATGGTTTATCATTCCAGGTATTCATAATGTGAATCAATAACACCATAAAAAGTATTCAAAATATTCCACAACATGGGATCGATGATGGTTTACAGTAATTCAATTAATGAAAATAATTTATTTAATTTGTAATATTATTTATCAAATTTGAATGCGATGGAGGAAACTTTTCATAGAATTTTTGTAGTTGTTATACAATGTTTTTTTTTTGAAAGGATATACAAGTGCTTGTGGAATCCTTCAAAAAGTGGATAATAGTAAATAGATGTCAAATGTGTAATATTAAATACTATGAGAAATTTGAAAATATATGTATCATATATATGGTTTGTGGAAATTAATTCCTTTTTCTATGAGTACGTCTCCACTATTGTTGACATATTGGGAAGAAAAATTGAAGAAAACAACATATTTGGATGATAATTCAACAATGTGTGGACCATGGGCGATATAAAACAAATATCCATGTCATTGGGTGTATATTTCTGTATGTATCTATTATAGATTGGATGATTCTAAATTTAAATCTCTTAGGTAGTTTGAAAATAATCGTAATTGTTTTTATTTTTTTTCATAGGTATACACGAAATAAGACATGCAAGAGTGAATTATTTAATTTCTATATGAGTGAATCTAGATTCCTTTTACATAAATGGAATAGCTATAAAATAGTATTCAGTTTTTTAATGGGGATACATAGTTCAAACACAAGAATGTATTATCTGAAATTTAGAGTTAATCTATGGCCATAATATAAGATCAAATAATATATCCACATGTCCCCAATATTAAAATAAACTGTTTTTCATGTTAATTTTTGATAATGACACAATAAATTATGATATTTGTTACCTTTTTTAAGATAAAAATAGTCCCAACAGTTTATATTATTCATTTAACAATTTATTTTCATTAACATCAATTATATATTTATCAAATCTAATATTATTGGATTGATTCATATATATATGGAAAATATTTTTGAATAGCGTTCATGAGTGTTGGATCATGACTACACCTGAAATGGAAGTAGTATCCATTCGTATAAAATCCAATAAAGGGGGTTTAATGGTTTTTAATTCAATTGATTGTAAAAATATTCCATGTTTTACAGAAAATCACTAATCCACATCCTTATATTATTAATTAATGATAAACCACCTTTGGAGTGAAAAAATTGTTATTCTTATAACAACAATTACCATTAATAATATTTATTTTTCAGTATATATATAATGGAGGAAACATAACATTAGTTCCATATAATTCATATTAGAGACAACAAAATTATAATTCAGATTGGTTTTATGTAGATCATGAGGTGGATATATTTGAGTGAAATTTTTGTTTTCTACAGAATTTTTTTTATAATATTTGAATAATATTGTTACATTTATATGGGATTCATGAAATTGAAATTAACCAAGTCATTTTTTAGAACTTGTTTAAAATGTTCACCACTATTACATACACATAATCCCATTAGAGGACATAGTATCTCAATAAATATTATCATTTATGTTTTAGTATGGTAGTAAAAAAAATCATTATAATTTGTGTATTAAATTAAGTGTTCTCCATAGATCCAACAATTCAGTTATATTTATTATCTCTCATTTGTAAATTATTTTATATGTTAAAATATTTTTATATTTTATTCTTAATATTATGTTTTGTAAAATCATTCTAATGCAATATGGATTTAGTAATTGATTATATTTTTTTAGCTTTAAATATAATTTGATAGATAAAATGATTACGTGATATATTTCTCTTCCAATAAACAATATGAACGAGCCATTATTATCACAAGAAAAATAAATTATGATAAATCTTAGAGTTTCGACAATTTAATATTTGATTATGAAATAATTGTGAGGAACATGAACATTCTGAGGGGAACCATATGGGATATTCTATATGCTAATAGGGGTGAATCAATGTATGTTTCATGTTATAATTTTGAATCCAAATTTTCACTTTCAACTCGTTGAATATTTTGTAAAGATTCTATTATTATCCCAATATTGGTCTTTATTTCATAAAAAATAGAATAACCCACATACAAAAAAGACATGACGATTTTTATGGTCCATTTTCCAAAATAACAGCATAGTCCATGTTATGATATAGATTCCTCCATAATCAAACAACTCACTAAAACCAAAATGTAGATACAATAGTGAACTATTTATACTTTTACCTATGTATGGTGGGTCCCACTCTATACAATATCCCACATATTCTTTATTATTTCATCCTAAATGTTTATAATCATGTTGAATAACAACAAGAATTTCTATCACAAATTCAGACCCATGACTTGTTCTGGAAGTGTTTTTCACCTTTTTTATGTCATCATTCAAATGCACAACAACATTCATGGATTTATTCACTTCATTTTTTAAGAAAAAGGAAATCCACACATATCTATTCCAACTAGCCATTGGTCAGAACCTTTCATTAAATGATAGAATGAATTCTTTTTCATTATACATGCTTTTACAAAACACCACTTCTTTTCATTCAATTATCTCACATTAGTATATAGTTTAATTGCACCATGATTATCTTCTTCGATAATGACATATTTCTTTAGTGCTTAAGAACATTAGATTACAAGGATCATTAGTTTTTTCTAATAGTTCAGACCATTTTATTTCAAATATTTTTCTATATATTACTAATTATTTTACCTTCCAATAAAACATTATTAATTCCCACTTATGATTATAAGATTTTAATTATTCCTATTTATTATTATTTAATATTCACTATAAAAGTACATTATAACTTCATTATAATATTACACAATATTTATAGTTTTATCATCCTTTATAATTTATATCCTTATCTATATAAGAAAATATCATGCATTTAATATATATGTATTAATGATGTAACTTACAGAATCACTTTCGGAATAATCCTATATGATTCAACTAGTTTATATCTCTCCTCTTGATCTATAGTCATTATCATGCATTACAATATTCATGAATATATTGAATTTCTTCTCTTGAATTTAAGGCCACAATGAAAACTTCATCATTGTAACATGGATTCATCATCAAAATGATTCATTTTCAACTTTATAGTGTAATATATATATTGCATAATTAGGACATCAATATCTCTAGAAGAATTTTATATTGATCGAATCTTCACTGATGTTTGGATTCATCTCTTAAGGAATACATATTTTCACCTATTTCCTTTATATTATACAGCATGAAAAATATATTATTATAAAACATAGATGTCTTAGTAATTCCAAAACTACTAAAATTTGTCCATATCTTCTACATGAGGCAGTTTTTTCATGGAAGAATAGACATTCATTATTTAATATGACTATGGTGTGGTCCTAGTGCATCAGTGAGGATGCATAAAAATTTCCAAGACCACCAAAATCTACCAAAATCAGCTTTGTGGCATGGTCATATCACAACATCATAGTCTGAAGCCCATTATCTTAAATATAGATATTTAGAATGGTTTCATTATTGAGGTATCCAAATTTATAGAGTTAGTAAAATATGATCATTCTTCCTATATAGGAATTACCTTCACTACAGTGTGTAGGATCCATAATTTCTATAATACACTAAAATAATTCTACTAATTCTCTCTAGTGTAGACCATGCATTATAGCATAGCATTTTATACTACCACATAATCCAAACTCTTACATCATGTTCCACAGAAGTTTTCAAAATGTCACCACTTCTACCCCTATGTATATTACATCATGAACACAATTTATGCCATATACGAACTAATATCACATCACATAGAATCATCTGATTTGAAATTTATTTTTTCATCCAATAAAAATGGTCTTTAAAAACCATGGAAGGATCACATTCATACATATTCATTATAGTGATAATGATATCAACATCATTGGAATCAAAATCATCATATAATATTTTCCCCAAAAATATCAATTAAGTATTGGGTAGGAACATCTAACCATATTCTATGAAATACCACAACCCTTCTTCAACATACCTTCATTCACTTCATCAACATATTAAAATCAATGAAAGTCTTCATATTAATCGACCATCTATAAAATTAATACCACTAAATAACTGATATTAAAAAAACTACACATTGTTTTTATTATCAATATCATTTTAAAATAATTTTTCAATATGTTATAAATAACTCTCATTTTAGTCTCTCTCGAATTTTACATCAAATTATTAATTTTAATTTCATTCTCTATCTTATTGAAAAGATATAAGAATTATTTGGAAAAACGCAAAAAAAATTAATTTGAAAGTTTAATCTACCATTCAAATATTTATCTATTGATCTACGATCTGTGTATATAATAAGAGTGTTTAGTTTATCTAACTATGTTTTCAACAATATATTGAATTTGAAACCCATTAAAAATGAAAACATTTACAATAATTCATAAATATTTATTTAATTAATTATTCCCCAAGAAATAGAAAATTTCAACAAACATTTGTCAATAATTTAGTCAAACCAATCTCGTTCTACTCACTTGAATACACATTCATAAAAATTTCATGTAAAAATAATAAGGTTAAATTGATTTTAAATTATTTGTATATCAACTTATTTTAATTGATTATAATTCTACCATTTTATTTTATAATTATATATGTATATTGTAATAGACTAGATATTATGATAACACGCATTTTTTAAGAGAGGAAAATGAACCATTTTATTACAAACATACTTTTTTATAATAAAATATTATTTTATATGTTTCATTAAAATTCACCACCTACCTTTTCCTAATGGTTAAACCACTTAACATATTACATGTCTCGAATATATTTAATATTATATTAAAATATATATAAATGTGGAAAAAATATAGAACAATTCATGTGGTTTTCCAGTGTTGAATATATCAACATATTAAGTAAGGATGATCTTATTTAATTGATAAAAATAAAAATATATAGATCAATCTAGGATAGAATATTAATAATCTTATTGAATTTTTTCGATGAAAAATGC
The DNA here is from genome assembly GCA_963277665.1 of Viscum album. Lineage (NCBI taxonomy): Eukaryota > Viridiplantae > Streptophyta > Magnoliopsida > Santalales > Viscaceae > Viscum > Viscum album. Next base: position 1,254,924,982 of record OY728140.1, on the reverse strand, counting down.
TTCATAAATATCACAAATGATTCTTCAAAATATTTGTATTTTAATACAAATTGGAAAATCATAAAATTAAGGTGAATTGTTATCTTTACAGTCAATAATTGAATGTATAATCTCTTTCTCATGTTATCCCTCAATGAATAAACTTCACCATCAATTGACAATATTTTATTTAAAATTCATATACATATGTGTATGGTAATATGGTGGATATGATTTTTTCTGAATGTGAACCACAGGGTTGTGAAAAATTCCACAACAATGTTGCATGATTATCAATATAATTCATGCTTCCAAAAAAGATTTTAAAATATGAATATATATTTGGTATCATTGGTCTAAAACCTCTTCCATTTCAATATTTGTTATGGTAATTTTCTGTATTTTCCCGTTATATATTATGAATATTCTAGTGAAATATTTATTATCTTCAAGTATTAATCTTGTACTTGTAATATGGTTTAAAATAATTTGGAAAAGATTATAGATTCATTTCCTCTCTTATATAGAATATCCATATCAAATTTATTTTAATTTATGAAAAAATATCATTAAATTATTCTTATTCATGTGGATTAATCACATTACTTTTGGAACAATTGTCTTATTATGATATTTATAATTTGATTTCCTTATTAAAATGTCCATTTGAAACCAAAATTATTTTATTATTCAACCTGGAATAATTCATGTAATTTCAAAATGAATTATCATTACTGTTATGCACATCATACTTTATAGATTTCATTCTCATTTACGTATTCATGAAAACATTTTGAATATATCATTAATTCAACCAATTAACCACAGATTTTATGCATGCCACTTTATGATTCATTGGAGTATTCTATTTTTTTATTTAATTAGATATTTTCGTAAGTACGAATCATTATTATTCTATGTTGTTATCTAATTTTTTCTACTTAATAAATGATTATATGATCATTCGTCACTATTGTTTTCACTACATTAATAACTACCAATGTAATCTCCATGATACATTACAATATTTTTTATAGATATAATTTATTTAATTTATGGATATTACTAATTCATTACTATATCCCCACCCCTTGAAATATTTATCTATTTTGTTTTTTATATTAATTTTTTATAAAAACAAGCCATTCTATAATTAGTATAGTTATTTCACCACTAGCATTTCCTATTAGTAATTGATCATTTCATATCAAATTTATATTGTCGTGAAATTATGATTTTTTTGACCATGATGAAAATTAGAATTGTTGGGAACTAGTTATTCTGATAATGGGGGATAATTATCCATAATAATTAATCCATATAAAATTGATTTAATTGATGAATTCTCATCATATATTTTCATCCAATTATATACAAGTATTTGTTTCCACCCTTCACATTTATTGAAAAAAGAATAAAATAATTACTTAAAAGATTATTGTTACCATGAATCAGGATTTTAATTCCTAAATATCACATTATGTTACATGAATATTAAGTATATTTATCAAATACATTACATTGGATATTTATTTTTTAGGGATATTAATTATAATAAAAACATGCATATTTTTTACTAAAAGATAATCAACATCTCCCATATAAATCATATCTATTTATATTCCTCCTAAAAATACCATATAATAAATAATTATTCATAATATAGGGAATAGAGACATTATAAATAGTGATATAGGATTATTTGTTAGTGCATACATGGGGAATAAATAAATATAACATGGGATTATGGTTTTGATAACATGTTTATATCTTATCAAAACTATACCCATATAAATTATTAAAAGCGTGAGTCATTTAACCAAGATTCGTATTTTATAAGAAACTAATCATAATGAAATCATAGAAAATGATCCAAAAGAGAATAAAATTGATATAGGACATAGAATTGTGTCAAACACATAATCATGTTAAAAATCATGTCATGGAAACCGACTATTACATTAATAACAGGTTTGGATTCAGATACCCACCCATGTACCTATATATAAAATATTATAAAATATAATGTAACCAATTTTTGAGATTGGGATAACCTCTCACTTACCATATCAGATACTAGATAATATATCATAACCCAATCAATCGTATAGAGATATGGGTCCCACCAACCACATAATCTATATTAATAATTCATGAGCATGGAAATCATTAAAAAATTCATCATATCGGAACCCATGAAAATAAAATTATTTAATAAACATTTCAACAGTGCCTTACATATTTTGACAAAATAGGTTTTATAGTATATTCATCATCTAATTATATAATAAATATTGCAGTAAAAATTATGTCACACAATGCAGAAAGCATAGAATATCCTATTTAAGAAAAATGTACATTATAAAGTTCCTGTCATCATAATCATAAACAATTTAGAGAAATAAGAATAATGGTATCCATGGTATCATATCCATATTAAATCATGCGAAATATAATAGGATAAAATATTTTGGGGGAAAAAGATTTTAAAATATCACTTGGAATATTTCACAATGATAAAAGCATTTCCACCTTAAAAGGCACTCATATTTGATTACAAATACTTTTGAAAATCATTTTCTTTGAAAATAACCATTGATGTATATAAAAGAATCAATATAAATCATTTAAAATAATTTGGAGGAAAATATAATATCCACTTTGAAAAAATATCTTATGGAATAAGAATAATTCAATATATTTTTGTGTTAAAATAAATTTTGAGACATATAAAAGATACTTTAAAATAATGATTCTGTCATTACATCATAAAATAACATGCATTAAATTCAATTATATATAATTTATTTAATATTTTCGGTAAATGAACAATGGTCCTTGTCTAGAGAATAAAATGAATATTCCTTTTAAATTTTTTAATAAAACATATAACAAGGAGAATAGTAATATTTTAATATTCCTTTAAATTTTTTTTTAATAGATATCCTTAAAAACATTATTTTAGTCTCTTAGGTACATAAACAGAAGTAAATAAAATGTAAAAATGTACTTTGAAGATAAAAATAAATAGTAATATTTTAATATTTTATTAATAATAATAACATTATAATTCAACATTGAAAGCAGAATCATCAATTTTTCCAAAAAATTAGATTTTATCATCTTTGATTTACAACCATGGGATCATTTGTATCATAGGCCCCATTGAGGAATAAGATACAATTTTAATTTTAATTTCTTGAGAAAATAATATTCATGACATAACTAGTCAATGGTTTGGTATATCCCTCATATTGAATATGATCAGATCATATCATAACTTATGTCCCAAGGAAACAAATTCTATACAAAAATTACCTTACTACATTGGTATAGATGAAAATATAATCCTCATTATATAAATAACAACAAATAGAAATTAAAATAATTATAATTTATAATTTAGTAATCATAAAATGCATTCAGTGGTAGTATATTAACCATATAGATAATTCCAAGATGAATATATGATTTTTCAAACATAAAACAGAAGTTGAGTAAAAATATCTTACATTAAGTGTCTAAATCATTCATACTAATTATAATCTCAAGTATAATAAATATAATTTTATTATATATATTTATAAGAACCATAAATATATATATCATACCAAATATCCCTTACATATTACCTTTTATTATATATTTATTAACCAATCATTATTATAAACATGTTTTGGCAAATAACAACCTTTTCATGTCTGTTTAGACTTATTTTTATTGGTCATATTTACTAGAACATGGTTCAATAATTTATGCATTATTATATGTGGAATAAATATCATATATATTTATTTTATCTATATTTATAGTAATACCTATACATAATATATAAAACACGAAATATGTCATTCATTGAGATGGTACATTGTACATATTCATAAGTGTGGATTCCAAATTGTTAAAGGATAAAATAAAATAATGATAAAAAATATATATTTCTAAAATATAGATATTCTTATGTCCTATATATCACAAAAATTTACTAAATTTTCACTAATTACCATCCATAAAAATCATTAGTGAAAAACGAATAACATTACTTCATGAGGATATAGTTCATCTTATACACAAATGAAAATATCAAATACCCAAAAAATGTAATGTAAGATGATATATTTGATATAATAATTATTTTAAAAATATAATATATATCAATTTATTATCATTACTTTATAATCTTCATATAAATAGAAATGATAAAAACATATCACATCAGTTCGTGAGTAGGTAGTCTGTCGTACACAAAATAAATGTTTTCTTCAAAATGTTGGGAGGAATTAGGGAATACATGATTTTATAATTACATAATATTTATAATATCATAAATATCTCATTTACAAAATAAATCCAACATTATATCCCTTCATTATAGTTGGTTATATAAAAAAAATTACATCCCTTCGTTACTGCTAAACTGTTGTACACATGGTGGATGGATTTATATACCATCTGATGGAAGTGAAGATGAATAATGTTTATGAAATTTACATAATATAATATAATAATATAATATATATTGGTATCTTTATTTTATGTTAATGGAAAATATTTTAAGGAGTTGTATTAAGAAGTAAAAAATGCATTTATAAAACTTTTACCTGTTCTTCCTACAACAACATTAGATTTTCTATAATTCCATAATTTTTTTGATTTATAATCTCACAAAAGAATATAATATGGGGTTTTTGTAGTAATTAATTAATTTTTAATGGTATTAGTTGAATCTAAATTTTTTTTATCTATGAACATGATAGGAGATATGTGGCCTTTTATAAGTTTGATGTGTTTCTCACATGTAATGATTTAAATAAAAAATGGTGTTCCCATGTTTTTCACATACCAAAGTGATAAAAATTTATAAAATATAGATCCATAGAATTTAAATTGTTAAATTATTTGGAGAAAATGGGTTTTAGATAAGTTTCTAGGTAAATTTACCCTGTATCATTTAGTTTAACACTTGATAAACTTATTTTAACCATAACCATAATAATTACTTTTTTACCATTTTATTATAAATTATGGGGGAAATAAATTGACCATTTTAGATTATAGGAATTTATAAAATTCCAAAATTTTCATATATTCATACTGTTGGACTCCTCACGTGTTATTCATGTTTTAATGATCACAAATCTCATTAATTTTAATTAATATTGATCTTCATTTAACATCTTGTTAATGATCTTCAAACTCAATAATAGCTTCACATCATGTTTTTATAATAACAAATCTTATAGATGTCAATTACTCTATTTATTATTTACAAGTCTTATGCATGATCGTAATTCTCTCGTATATTATCACACCTTTATAATTATGATTCACATTCTCTTAATCTCTAATGATTAACCTTAATCCATATTCTGCATATCATTATCTTTGTCCAAATACAGATATTCGTCTAAGTATGGAGACACCGTGAAGGACTCACCGTGACCCAGACACTGTGAAGGAGTCACCGTGACCCAGACACCGTGAAGGACTCACCGTGACCCAGACACCGTGAAGGACTCACCCTGACCCAGACACCCTGAAGGACTCACCGTGACCCAGACACCGTGATGGACTCACCGTGACCAGACACCGTGACCACTCACCGTGAACAGACACTGTGATCAGACACTGTGATGAAGACACTGTTTCCATGATCACTGTGACACCGTTTCCTACGATTTTGTCAATATTATTTTAAACAATGTTAATAGTCATATTTTTTGTTTTTAATGCAAATAATGTTATTTAATAATAATTGTTGTCATGTAGGGAAAATGTATCTCGAACCTATGAAAATGGAATCATTCTTACTGGCAGAACTCGTGGAATATAAGAAAGACTGAGATGCAGTACACCAAAAAAAAAACAACATGAATATACAAAATGAAGAACTTACGTACACCCGAGTGCACTGTGCTGAACAAGAAGAAGATTGAAAGACCATCAAAGAACTCTCATGACTGAAATCCAATACTGATGAAGAACACACGGCGAATCAATACATCTTTATCACTCCTGAAGAAGACAATATGAACTATGACACTCTATTTTTCAACAGAAAACCCATAGAATAACTCATGAGCATTCCTGCTGAATCCAACGAGTCCAGATCTACATTGATAATCACTAGAGCCTTTTAAACTCTCATCTATCTTCTCTACGTGATTTATTTATTAACATTCGAGCAGTGTGGTGTACTCTGTATATCTTTAAACACATTTTCTCCTGCACTGAACTGTAGGATATCAAAATCCTCACTAAAATTATATTAACTTATGTTTACCCATGTCAACTATGGAAGAGGTCCTTGTGTGACCTTGTCTTTGTTTTGTTTCCCATGAAGAACAGTGGTAGAGGTCCCTGCGTGGCCTGGACAGTTTTTTAAAACTTCCATTAACCCTGATCCAGGGTGTGGATCAAATTTATATATATTTGAGAGGACTAAGTCTCGGCTTGAGACTGAACCTCTTGTTATATCGGATGTGCATCTTTTATTAAAGTTTAATGTATACGACATATATCATATTTATTCGGCTTCTATTGCATTGAAAATACAAAATTATTTTGAAGCTTCTTTGATAGTTAAATTAGCATATGTTTACACTTATTGTAAATCAGTAGATTAGTTTCAAAAGTTAGTTTGATCAAGTTGTTAAACTAACTGAGACCTAATCAATCTTTGAGAAGCTATGTGAACATTTACAGTCTGTATAAATTCACTACAGTTTAACTATTATTATAAATCGGGGGATTTTAACTAGACAATATTTTTAACAGAAATTTTAATTGGAACTCAATTCACCCCCTCATGAGTGTCCACTCTGACCAACATTTGGTATTAGAGGATTAGTTTATTCTTCAATTAATTTTGAAATACTATGTTTTTCAACTATGATTATAGTTGCATCTTTAAAGATCGTAAAATTTCTGTTAGTTCTAAATTATTATCTCTTTCAATTGTCTTTCTAAAATATAGTGATGGATAATAGACTAGAGGGTCCTGCTACTAACATTACACCTTTCTTTAATGGTAAAAACTATGCTCAGTGGAAACATAAAATGAAAATTCCTTTAGAAAGCATAGGTTTTGATATTTGTATTTCCATAGAATCATAGTATAAACTTCCCACTACTGCTATATTCACTTTGGATGAACCTACAAATACTGCTTACAATAATAATTGTAAATCCATGAATGTCATGTACTGTGCTATAGGAGATGAAGAGTTTAACAGAATTTCTTCTTGTAAAACTGCTTTTGAAATTTGGGATACCTTCGGTGTTTCTCATTAAATAAAAAACAAATGTTAAAGAAATGAGATTAAATACTTATACTATTAAATATGATAATTTTAAAACGAAAACTGATGAACCTATTTCTGACATGTCTCTCAGGTTTAATGAGATATGCAATATAATAAATTCACTTGGAAAAGCTGTTCCAGCAAAGTAACAAATTATGAGAATCTTGAGATGTTTACCAGACCGATGGAGAGGCACATCTGTTTCAATCAGAGGGTCACATGACATTGATGCTATATCTGTCAAAGAACTCATTGGTAAGCTTATGATGTATGAGGAAGAACTCAAGGTGAATAAAGAGGAAGATGATGAACCTAAGAGGAAATTAGTGTCTTTCAAGACTACTGCTTCAAAGAGAAAGGACAAAGATAAAGCTCAACTACCTATTGACTGTTCAACCAGTGAAAACTCTTACTCTGATAGTGATGGTGAAATGGCTCAGATATCCAGAAGGTTTATGAAATTTTATAATAAGAAGAAATTCTTCAGAAAATCAAATTACAATGGAATGTATGAAAATAAGGGACATTGGAAGAAGGATTGGAATAATCCAGATAAAAGTGAGGAAGTTGTCTGTTATGAGTGCAAAATAAAAGGACATATTGAAGTAGACTGCCCAAAGCTCAAATTCAAGAAGAAATATGATTTCAAGGATAGTAAGTACAAAACGGCTATGAAGGATACTTGGAGCACTTCTGAGGATAGATATAGTGAATGTAAAGCTTCTGAGACTGAAACCATAAATAAGGCAAACATGTGCTTTATGAAAAACACATATGAGGTAACCCTAGACACTCATGCTTTAAACTCTTATTATTCTAAAGATAGTACAGAATCTGATTCTGATTCTAAAAACATGACTAGTGAGGAATTGTTTTAATATTGTAATATGCTGGAAGAGACATGAAATGAACTTAAGGATAAATAAAAATCATTAAAGAAATAGAATGTTCTCACTACTACTTTTAAAAACTTAACTTACTATTGAAAAAGAGAAAAATGCTCAACTGATAAAGGAGAACACTGAACTGAAAATGTCTAATGAGCAACTCAGAAAGGATTTAGATAAATTCACTAATGGAAATGATACACTAACTCTAATGCTATGAAATCATGTTGCACCAAAATACACTATTGGAATAGGCTACAAACCTGGACATAGACTGTTTACTAAGAATAGATTTATTCCTAAATCTGGACAGAATGCTACTAATTCTAGTTCTGGACATTTATATTCTTCAACTAGTTATATTCATAGTTACAGATCTAATAAGGTTTATCTTTAAAAGTCTGTCGATTCTACAAATTTTATGAGACCCATAAGATAAATTTGGGTACCAAAAGCTTTGATTGCTAACCTGTCTAGACCCAAGAAAATTTGGGTACCCAAATTATTTCCTATCTAAATATGTTTTGTAGGAAACCTTATTAAAGAGCTCCTGTAGGAAGACATGGTACTTGGACAGTGGATGTTCAAGACATATATCAGCAGACTTATCATGCTTTAAAAGCTTAGTCAGAATTGATGGAGGCTTTGTCACCTTTGGTGATAATTTTAAAGGGAAATCATCACCTTAGGCAAGATTGGTAACACTGACTCAGTATTAATTTCTAAAGTTTTATTTGTTGACGGACTTAAATATAATCAATTAAGTATTTCTCTATTATGTGGTGATGGTTTTAATGTTAAATATGAAAATGATTCATGCAATGTTTTTAATTCTAAATATGCTTTAGTATTTTCTGCCCTGTGAAATGAAAATGTTTATGCTGTTGATTTGAATTCTTTAGCCATGCAAAATATTACTTGTTTAAATGCTTTTAATAAAGAGTCTTGGCTTTGGCATAGAAGATTAGGACACTTCAATATACACTCACTTAGAAAACTTACTAGGAAGAACATAGTTAACGACCTACCCAATATTGAGTTTCCAAATAACAATATTTGTAATCCCTGTCAAAAGGGAAAACAACACAAAATCTCTTTCAAACCAAAGAAAGAAGTCTCAACTTCTCAACCTCTCAAGTTAGTTCACATGGATTTGTTTGGACCATATAAAGTTTCTAGCTTAAATGGGAAGCACTATGGTTATATCTTAGTAGATGACTTTTCTTGATATACAGAGGTATATTTTCTAGCTCACAAAAGTGAATCTTGTTCTAACTTTGTTAAATATTCCTAATCTGTAGAGAACCTTAGTGGACATAAGATTAAAACATTGATAAGTGATCATGGTCGTGAGTTTGAGAATCATGAATTTGGATCCTATTGCTCAAACAATGGCTATAGTCACAATTTCTCTGCCCCTAGGACACCTCAACAAAATGGTGTAGTAGAAAGAAGGAATAGAACCCTACAAAAAGATTTACAGAACACTTGTTAATGAGTATGACCTACCTGTATATTTTTGGGATGAATCTGTAAATACATCTTGTTATATTATCAATAGAGTCTTAATCAGACCTGTTCTTAAGAGGACCCCTTATGAGTTGTGGAACCATAAGAAACCTAAGGTTAACTACTTCAGGGTCTTTGGTTGCAATGTCATTATTCTTAATACCAAATATAATCTTGAAAAGTTTTCATCCAAGAGTGATGAAGGAGGTTTCCTAGGTTATTCTATTTCTAGTAAGCCTATAGAGTTTTCAAAAAAAGAACCAAGTGTGTGGATGAATCTGTTCACATCAAGTTTGATGAAACTGATCCACATGAGCCTAAAATCTATCTTGAATAACTTGAAGAAAATTTATCAGTTCTGGACCTTAATGACGAATCAAATGAACCAGCTATAAAGACAACCAGTTGTGGAAATTTTGCAGAACCTGCTTCTATTGATTGCCAACCTATTGATGAACCTGAAATTTCTAGTCCTACCTTTACTAGATCAACTAGAATTCTAAAGAATCATACTTTAGATACTGTTGTAGGTAATATTAATAGAGGGAAACAGACTAGATATTCTCTTAGAAATCAGGTTGAACATCAAGCCTTCTTGTCATAACTTGATCCTAAAAACATTGATGATTCTATTAATGATAAATTTTGCGTAATTTCTATTCATGAAGAACTCAATCAGTTTGAAAGAAATAAAGTTTGGAATCTCGTTGAAAGACCTAAGGACACTTCCATAATTGGCACAAAATGGTTGTTTAGAAATAATGTAGATGAATCTGGAAACATAGTTAGAAATAAAGCTAGACTAGTTGCACAAGGCTATAGTCAATAAGAAGGTATTGACTATGAGGATACTTTCGCTCATGTATCCAGATTAGAAGCTATTAGGATTTTAATTTCTTATGTTGCACATCTAAATTTCAAACTATATCAAATGGATGTCAAGACTGCATTCTTAAAGGGATATATTGTGGATGATGTTTTTGTTGAAAAACCACCTAGATTTTCAAACCCTCATTTTCCAAATCATATTTTCAAACTATCAAAAGATTTATATGGTTTAACGCAAGCTCCAAGAGCATGGTATGATAGATTACGTACATTTCTAATTTCTAAAGGTTTTACAAAAGGAATAGTTTATCCTACTCTGTTAATAAAACGAATTTCTAAATATGTTTTAGTTGTAAAAATTTATATAGATGATATTATTTTTGGATCTTCAAAAACTACATTATGTACTGATTTTTCTAAAATGATGAAAATTGAATTTGGAATGAGTTTAATGGGTGAACATAAATTCTTTCATGGTTTTCAAATCATTCAAAATGATCATGGAATTATTTTAACTCAAAATAAATATACTATAGATCATTTAAAACGTTTTGGATTGGATATCACAAAAAGTAGTGACACTCCCATGAGTACCACCTGTAAGATGGATCTTGATGAAACTGATAAATCTGTTGATCAAACCACTTATAGAGGAATGATGGGAAGTCTACTCTACCTGACTGCTAGTCGTCTTGATATTATTTTTAGTTTGTGTATGTGTGCTCATTTTCAAGAAAACCCTAAAGAGTCACATTTAAATGCTGTAAATATAATTTTAAAATACCTCAAGAATACTCCTAATTTAGGACTGTTCTATCCCAAAGGACAATCATTTGAGTTATTTAGTTATTCTGATGCTGACTATGATGGATGTAATCTAGATATAAAAAGAACCTCTGGAATATTTCATCTTTTAGGCAAGTCACTAGTATCATGGTGTAGTAAGAAACAAATTTCTGTTTCATTATCAACTGCAGAAGCTGAATACATAGTTGCTGGAAGTTGTTGTGCGCAAATTTTGTGGATGAAACACAAATTACTAGACTATGGATATAAATTAAGACATTTATCAATAAATTGTGACAACACAAGTTCTATTAATATTTCTAAGAATCTTTTTTCTCATTCTAGGACAAAACATATTGATGCAAGACATCACTTTTTGAGGGATCATTATCAAAACTGTGATATCACTTTGGAATTCATTGGTATTGAATATCAACTTGCTGATATATTCACTAAACCATTAAATTATGAATTATTAGACTACATCATACAAGATCTTGGTATGATTAATCATAAATGAATATCTTACAGATCTTAATGTTTAATACTTTACAGTACTTTAACTTACGGTTTCATACTTACTGTTTCTAAGTTAATGTTTTATGCTCACGGTCTGACAACTCACGATCTCACTGTGATGACTAGTTTTCGTCTAACCGTTATACCTACTCACTATCTCACCGTGAAGAGTTATTTATATTTTTAGTTTTAACCCGTATCGCGGTAATTTTTATTTCACCACTGTATGATTTCCTGCGTCTGTGTTTTTATGACATTTCACATTCCCAAATGATAAAACGTAAGGGTTTCATTTGATTCCTTACCTGAATTCTCTCCTGACCCTTCTCTTCCCTCTCGCCCGAACCTTTAGTGAATGCCAATGATGAAGCGTCCATCTTGACCCTCGTCTGTGAAGCGCCGCTCTAAGAAACAAAAGTAGATGCCGAGGATAGCACCCGAAGGACCTCTAAACCTAAACCTGGTAAGCTGTACCGTTGTACCTAAAAAAGAGGTTTTCCCTGAATGGTTGTTCTCTAGAAAATCGTTAGCTTTGAAAGTTTTAAAAGAACAAGGATGGCTTGAATAGTTAACTGGATAGAATAGACCGATTTACCCGAGGATTGTATCTCAATTCTATCAGTATGTGAAGTTCTCTTTTGAGTTTGGAGAAAGATTTTTGGTGACCAGCTATATCGATGGTCAGAAGTGATCTTTCTCTTCAAGATTGTGGGTTGCGTGCCTAAGAATTCCACATGAAGGTTTGTGTGAAGATTACCCGAGAGACCCTCCTCCAACAACCGACATCTTTGACCTAGAAACTGCATTGGAAAATATAACTGGAAATGGAAACAAGAGAAGGGCCATAACAGCTGAACTTGATGGGGAGACAAGACTTCTGTTCACGTTTGTTCAGAATTTGGATAGTATATGAAATGTATATTTTTCTGTGATGAAGTATCAGGATGTGTTTCTGATTCACCTTTTGACGAATGGCCATAAGATCAATCTGTGTAAGTATGTTATCAACCATATCTATGAGATGATCAATGTATCTTCCAAATCCACCTCCCTGTTTTATTATAGGATGATTTCAGCCATGTTAGTTGCAAAAGGGACGGTTGGACTGAATGAAGAAAAATTAGAGGACCTTGATTTATGCCTATCTAGGACAATCATCAGAAGGATGAAGATTAGCTAGAATCCCTGGAAAAAGCAATGGGTTGAGGACAATGATTAACTATATAAAAAGATTAATCCTGTTGACTATCTAAGAAGGCATAAGAACCTAGATGATCCCAATTTGGAACCAGATGAAGTGGCTGAGTATTCAGAAGAAGAGGAACAAGAATAAGTAAAAGCTGGAGTTCAACCTATAGAAGAATCTGTAATACTTTCAATGGAAAAAGTTCCTATTGAAGAGGAAAGGGTTGATGTCCCTGCTGTTATCCTTACTGAAATACCTCAAGGAGAGGAAGTTTTTGTTGAAAAGGAAAGGGTTATAGATCCATCGGTTGTTCTACATGAGGACGAAGCACATCACCATGCTGCAAGGAAATTGGTTTTTCTTGTTTTAGAATAGAAAGCAACCTTAGAGGCAGATTTTGTTGAAGAGACTCTTTCTGTCGAGAAAGAAGAAAGTCTGGAAGCATATCCAGTAGAACAATCGGTTCCTGATATTATTCCATCTACTGAAAAAAGAATGTAAATTTTCATTCAGATGACAAGGAAAGAGTTTTATGAAGAGTTTCGGGACGATCCTGTGGATCTTTTCTATGTTCCTGAACCTCAAGAATCTTAAAGGGAAGCACATGTTGTGGGGAGGAAACTATAAATCTTCATATTGTGGAAGATGGATCTGCCGAAGCTTCTCAACCTTCTATCACTTACTATGTGCACTCTCGGTATGAGTTCCCAAGATTTTATGATGTGAATTTGTCACAGAAAGTGACTGCAACTGGAATGCATCTTTCTTTTCTATTTCAACTGAAGTCTTTAGCTCATTCAGAACCAGAACCAGAGCCCCAACCTCAATCTGAATCAGAATCTGAGTCTGAATATGACTCTGACCCTCAACCAGAATCTGAACCTCTCCATTTACCTGCATCCTTAACTGAGCTTCACTCCTTTGTGACCAAAGATGATCTGAATGTTTCTGGCGAGACTTTGTTAGCTGGATTTGAGAAACGTTTCTCCACTAAACCTTTCCCAGTGACTCAATTAAGTCAAGAAGATTCATCAATTATCTTGAGAAATATTATCCTTCATATTCAACCAAGGATGATCTGAGAAATTAGAGAAGTCAGAGTAGAGAATAAGCTACTGAGTGCTGATGTTGGAAATCTGAAAAGTATGGTAGCAAGTCTGCAGAATGAGTTATCTTTGAGATCAGAGCCTACTCCTGTTTCTGCCCCTGCACCTATTTCTATTTCTCCCGAGTCTTCGGATTGCCTCCTTGCTAGGGAGATTGTGTCTCATGTTCATCCATACCTACTATCTTTTGATGAAAATATTGGAAAAAGGAACACCAAGATGCTGGAACGCTTGAGAGAGCTTGTGGAAACTCTGAATAAGCTTACAGATGAATACACTGGATGTCTGCAAAAAGTGGTAAAACAGATCAAAGTTCTATCCGAAGCTTTAAAGGCTTCACCTTCTTCTAGTCAGACCTCCACGTATTCTTTGGATGATTCTATGCTGAGATCCATAATTAATAATAATTTCAGAATGCCTTCAGTGGATTGGTTCTATCTTCTTTGTTATAAGTGATTAAGAACAGTGATAGATCATTGGACTTGGTTGGGATTCATTCTAATATCACCAATGATGCTCAACAAGAGATCTCCAAGAAAATAGATTTGCATCATTCCCGGATTTTCTCTAAAAGTGATATGACAGATCACTTTAGACATCTTTTGGAGAATCTGAGAGTCCCTCCGGTGACTCATGCTTTTAAAGTTCATGTTCAGAAACTTTCCGAGTTCACCAGATTGTTGGACAGATTTCTGGAGAATAAGGATGATTTTGAAAATTCTATGCAGTATGGTGGTGAAATCATTACTGATTTCATCAATCTTTTGAGTAGTATCTTAATGTACAGAGTACTACTATAGTTGCTCCAGCAGCTACACCCCTAAGACCTGGACTATCTGCCTTAGCCTCAACTTCCATGACAGTTAGCCAAGCCCTTTCTCAAATTTGGCCAGTCATTCTTGAGCAACCATGGCCTAGATCCTTTACTGCTCCTACTTTTTCTCCATCGGTTTTTCAAGATCTACCCTTACCCTCGTTGTCTACCACATCTATGCCTTCTTCCACCTCTACACTAGCTCCTGCTTATGATAAAGGCAAGGAAATGATGGATCCCTAATGATTCTAGAGACTATGTTTCTTTTTTTGTTGAGAATTCATTTCTTGTTTGCAGTTTCTACTTCTCATGTACATTGTATTCTGAAACCTTTGTTTAATGAAAACTGCCGTGTTTCATTTCATTTTCTCAACTTTTTGATAATCCCAAAGGGGGGGGGGAACTACAGGTATCAGTTTGATAATAGTATCAATGGGGGAGTAAAACTAAAAGTATCTATTCTAAAATGAAATCATTAATATTACATGTCATTAATATTGTACCTATATATGATTTGTGATCATCAAAAAGGGGAGATTGTTGGACTCCTCATGTGTAAATCATTTTTTAATGATCACAAATCTCATTATTGTTAATTAATCTTGGTCTTCATTGCACATCTTGCTAATTCTCTTCAAACTCAATAATACTTTCACATCATGTTTTTATAATAACAAATCTTATGGATGTTAATTACTCTCTTTATTATTTACAAGTCTTATGCATGATAACAATTCTCTCATATATTATCACACCTTTATATTTATGATTCACATTCTCTTACTCTCTAATGATTAACCTAAATCCATATTCTGCATATCTCTATATTAGTCCAAATACCGATATTTTGTCTAATTATGGAGACACCGTGAAGGACTCACCATGACCCAGACACCGCGAAGGACTCGCCGTGACGCAGACACCGTGAAGGACTCACCGTGACCCAGACAACCTGAAGGACTCACCATGACACATACACTGTGAAGGACTCACCATGACTAGACACCGTGACTAGAGACCATGACAAGACACCGTGACCACTCACCATGACCAGACACCGTGATCAGACACCGTGATGAAGACATCGTTTCCATGATCACTGTGACACTATTTCTTAATCTTTTGTCAATATTATTTTAAACAATGTTAATGGTCATATTTGTTGATTTTAATGCAATTAATGTTATTTAATGATAGTTCTTGGCATGTTAGGAAACCGTATCTCGAACCTATGAAAAGGGAATCATTCTTACTGCCATAACTCATAGAATATAAGAAAGACTGAGACGCAGTACACGAAAAAAAAACAACAACAACGTGAATATACAACACGAAGAACTTACGTACACCCGAGTGCACTGTGCTGAACAATAAAGAGATTGAAAGACTTTCAAAGAACTCTCTTGAGTGAAATCCAATACTACAGAAGAACACAAGATGAATCAAGACATCTTTCTCACTCCAGAAGAAGACAAGCTGAACTACGACACTCTGTTTTTCAACAGAAAAACCAGAGAATAACTTAGAAGCATTTCTGCTGAATCCAACAAGTCCAGAGCTACATTGATAATCACCAGAGCCTTCTAAACTCTCATCTATATTCTCTACGTGATTTATTTATTAACTTTCGAGTAGAGTGGTGTACTTTGTATATCATTACACACACTGTCTCCCGCACAGAACTAGAGGATATCAAAATCCTCACTCAAATTCTCTTAACTTCTGTTTACCCACGTCAACTGTGGAAGAGGTCCTTGTGTGAGCTGGTATTTTTTTGTTTCCCACGAAGAACAGTGGTAGAGGTCCCTGCGTTTCCTGGACAGTTTTGTAAAACTGCTATTAACCGCGATCCCGGGTGTGGATCAAATTTATATATATTTGAGAGGACTAATTCAAGGCTTGAGATTGAGCCTCTTATTATATCTGTTGTTCATCTTTTATTTATGTTTAAAGTATATGACATATATCATATCTATTCTGCTGCTATTAATTTGAAAATACAAGTTTAGTTTGAAGCTACTTTGATAGTTAAATTAGCAAGTGTTTACACTTATTGTAAATCAATATAATAGTTTCAAAAGTTAGTTTGACCCAGTGGTTAAACTAACTGAGACCTATTCAATCTTTGAGATGCTATGTGAACATTTACAATCTGTGTTAATTCACTACAGTTTAACTTATTTTATAAATCGGGGGATTTTAACTAGACAATATTATTAACAGAAATTTTAATTGGAACTTAATTCACCCCCCTCTTGAGTGTCCACTCCGACCAACACATACTAATTTTATTCAAAGAAGATACAGAATGTAATTTAAATTTTGTCTCACAGAGGTCATGAAATATTGATTTTCCAATGAAAGTAATTTCAAATGATTATAATGTTTTTTTATCAAAATAACATATAAAATTTTAAAAAAATAACTAAATTGGATTAAAATATATATAATTGATCTAAAATTACAATTAAAAAATATTGAAATTAGATATATCTTGTAAATTCATTAAATAATAATGTATTTCTTTAATAAAAATAATTTTCATTAATATACACTATAAAATATATCATTTCATAAAATTATAAAAATATAATTATAAAATGGTGAATAATTAATTTATTATAATTTTAGAAAATATTTTTAATATGTTTTTAAATAATTATTTTTAATGTATATGTGAGAAATATGTCCAAACTATTTTTTTTGAAATATATTATTTTTAAGAATAAAATTTGTATAATTTATATAAATATTCCTAAAAAAAGATGACTGTATAAATTATTATTGAATATATAATATATTGATTTACTTAAAATAATTCACCAATGTGTCTTTATTTAATTAACTTAGTTAAAAAACATAGGTGGGTATCAAAATAAATTTTTAGAAAAATATATTATTTATTTTCATGTGGTTCTTATTTATATATATAATTAATTGGTAACAAAATAATATATTTTATATAAATTTATAAACCAAATGTTTTATAATTTTAGTTAATCCTATTTATATCAATAATTATAATGGAAAATAAAAATGTATCTTATTTAATTTTATTACTTTAATAGTATTTCATGTTACATGAAATGATGGTCTTTTGTGTATAATAATATATCATATAAATAAATATTAATTTAAAAAATTACTTCCTAAAACCTCAATCTGTAACATTTTTTGAACTTAAATAAATTTCATCCTATAAATTAGAAATTTTTCATTATATTAAATGGTTTACCATTTGAAAATTCATTTTTCAGAAACGAAAATTTTAAGAAATAATTAATAGAATGTCATCTTTAAAAGAGATATGAATGTTTGAACATCACCTTGAATAACATAAAATATATTTCAATAGGGGGAACATTTTTCTATTGCGAGAAAATATCCATATAAAATAAAACAAACACCAAAATGAATATGGAGTGTGACACAAAAGATAGTCATGAAAAATGTTATTGAACATAAAGTTATAAATAGATGATTGGTGAATGGAACTTTCATTCATCAGAAAAGAAGAAAATGTTAAAAAAATATTTCAAGATCCTTCTATTAATGTTAAATAATATTCACAAGAAGGTATATTTATATTATTTCATTTTATTTCATTAGGATAATCTAATCATTTTGGTTTTGCATCAATCACCATAAACTTCATCTCTTACTTGAAGAAATGATTATGAATTTTTTATTCTCATGGGAATAATGGATCATAATATCTATACAATAATTACTACTCATTCATTATATCTATAGTTATTAGAAAAAATATATCTTTTAAATTGAGTCATCTAGTAACATCTAATTATTGACATAATCAATTCCATGAATAGAAAACTATACGGTCCACTATTTATGAAAAAAATAGTAATGCATAATTTCAGAAATATGAGTACAAAATTTACAAAATCAACTTATCATTAATCACCTAAACATCATAACGTATTCATAATGTCAAAGACCAAATATTTGAATACATTGATTATTTATGCTCCTTAAACATGGTAATAGCCTAATTTAAAATAAATAATTTATGAAAACATCCATGTTTACAAAAATTAACAACTTACCCCATATATCAAAAAAAATTATATATATTCCATAAATAAAAAAATTTATAAACTCCATTGATGATAATATAAACCGATATTATATAAAATCATTAATAATTTTCATGGTAATAAATAATATCCAATTTTATTTCTTGATATCCATAATTTTATTATCAAAACAAAGAACCATTTACTGGACACCGAGATTATATTAAGTGTTATTTTCCGGGAGTCATGTGCTCCAAATAAAATACAACTATGTAATTAATTCACATTTCATGATTCCTGGAAAATTCAATATATTTTATCATATACTAAATGATAAAATTCTACATATATTTTCATATATATTTCATAACTTATTAATTCCAATACATAAATTTTTAAACCATTATGCTACATTCTTAGGATTTATCATCCCATTATGGGATACCTGTTTCCTTTCGTATTTTATTTATAGTCTCTTAATCACAAACATTTAATACATTATTTGTTCCACCCTTTTTATTCCCTTCATGATATTACCCTATGACATCCATTTTAATATTGATCATAAATTCCACATGTATATCATTCAGTAATTGATGATTCCCTAGAGTAATCATTGTTATCATACATTTTGTTAATTTATCATTTAATTTTTCAACTATAATCTCTTATTTTATATCCTTTATTCTCAACACACAATAAAATATCCTCATATCATTGAGATAGTTCATAGACTACTAATTTATATATTCTCGACATATAGGAAAATTAATCATTTTTCCCCAATTTTTCTCTCAACACCCAAACATAATGAACAATATCATCATCTAATATGGAGAGTCCAATAGTTTATTAGGGTACATGTTATTCTATGTATATCATGAAAATTAATTATCATTAATCACAATATCTTCCACCATAACCATCATCCCATTTGGTTTCTCATTAATACATTATCTATCCCCTTTAATGATGACCCAATTCCTTGTTGTTCCCTCTATTTTATAAAATTAAATAATAATGTGAGAAATAATATTTGAAGTAGGAAATCTAAATAAACAAGAAATATCATATATTGGATGGCAGAATCATGACAGAAACCATTAATTTATGATCATTTTTGTTATCCAATGTTTTCCATGGTCATTATTCAAATCATTCATGATTGTTCATATGGATTTTAAAGAAATTATAAAACATATCACCTGGGAGATTCAAACCCATAACGCATTAAGACCTATTTTTATGTACATGGTAATTCTCGAGTCAATCCCAATGTAATGTTTTTGAATTTATTATCACCACATATATCTTTTCCAGATACATTTCCACATTTAATATCCATACATGGATGCTTGTCTAAGAACCCACTCTCTATATCCTACAACATTATTCCTAGATATCTTCCAATGAATAAGACTATTCGTATACAAATGATCAGATGTGTCCCAATACATATACATTAAAATAACCCTCTGAATCTAGCTAAATGATTCTCATTATAGTTTGAAATGCTTAACTAATAATTTTATCTATTATCAAGTATTAGGCCTAATATTTTTATTCAATAATATCATATCTTTTTAAATGGATATTTAATACATTTCATAAACACACACCCAATGAAAATAATTGTTTAGATAATTTTTATGAAGGAATAATATTTATTTAATAATACTATTTATAAAAATACGATGGAAGGAAAATATACATTTACCTTTCAACTACAGTATCACTCTACAAAGTGAAGGAAACACATGCCTCATAAGATATTTTTTAACATAAATCATTGTCTCTACTAGGATAAACAACAATTAAAAATGACACCACTATGTGTTATTGTTTTTGGTAGAAGAGAAGAATCGTGGGGATTTCAGTTTTCACATAATCTATAATATCGTATTTTTTATACAGATAATAAAAACCCTCTTATTGATAAATTATAATTGTATTATGTGAAAAAATGATTTATCAATGAAACTAACTTAATAAATGTGTTATGTATATCGATAAGGATAAAATTTTAGTTAACTCTTCAGAATATTAAATAAGTTATTTTCATGACCTGAACTATGATGGTGAGTGATTTTAAGGCCTCTAAAGAATCTATAGTGATGGAATAAAATAAAATAAAATAATATATTAAGAATTCACATTTAACTCATATAATATAAACACTCCAAAATGAAAAGTCTTATGAGAAATTGAAGACCACCATTTGGTTCGAGACATTATGTTTAACCTACACGAGGTATAACATTTTTAAGAATCAGATGTCTTGAAACCACTATTAAAAATATAAATTATATAATTATTTTTATTATATTATTTTCTAAAACTATTTAATTTCATCCCAACGTCATTCTTTATGAAAAAAATATGATACCACCATTACCATTGGGACATGTTACTAATTCTAGAAAGGTTATAATATTTTTAGGATATATGTGTTTGATGTCGCATTCATAAAAAAACAATTTTTAAAATTATTTAATAATTTAATACATATTTTATATAAATAACTATTATTATCTACCAAACAGTCCATTGTTTGAGAAATATGATACAAGTATCGCTTCTAGAACGTGGTTTTTACACGAGGTGGGGAATTACATTCATGATGAATGTTTCTTTGGTCAGGTCCCTCATAAATTATATTTTACAAAATTAATATGTTAAATCATTATTTTTATTATTTTTATTTATTTTTTAAGTTAATTAAAATAATTTGATCAGACAATTTATTCATCATTCCAAAACTGCCACGCCCAGTCCCCTAGGGCTCATGCCGTGATATACCCCAAATCTGCCTCTCGAAGCTCAGGGGTTGGCGACTAGCGCCGAAAGAATAAAACTATAAGTGGGAGGAATTTTTCAGGATTACATGTATGAAAACACCCACAACCACATCCAAAAGCAACAAATTTTAAATTCATTCCATTATAAATAACCACTTAGTACAATTAAACTGAATGTCAAATGGGCCAGAAAACAAACTCAAATAAATGACTAATTGGAAAACAAGAAAGTAGAAATGAAACTCTAATATCCATCCAATGGAAACCCCACCTGATGGTTTGGTACAAAGTAGCTATTAGAAGCCATAGAAGAATGTCCCGACTGCCTAGTCTCACTGGGAACCACCCAGTCCTGGCTAACATGGCCCTCCGTCAAGGTGGTGGACATCTTCAAAAGACACAACCTGTACAGTCGAAGCCAATGCATGGGTGAGTAAAAATATACTAATTAGGGAACACAAATAAAAAATTATAGAACAAAAACAAATCCACATCCAAACCATAAATAATGATCACTTCACATGATCACAATGAATGGCATCTCACACCCTGTATATTCTAATATAGGATCACAAAACCACTAGTCACATCATTTAACACCTCAGTTGGTTTAGATCTCATCCTCAATAAGATCAGTGGGCCTACTCATTCACATAGAAGCTGCCTCCCACTATCCATAAGACTATTGTATTATGCATCCATGATTATTATCATAGGCATATTGTTTCACATACAATATACTCCCCACCATGGGCATGTTGGGTCAAACAGAAGACGCTTCCCACTAATATATGGACACATTGAGGTACTCCACCTATTGAGTACCATGGGTCTTCTAGGTCACACCTAAGCCACTCCACACCATGGTCATTTCAGGTCATACATAAGCCACATCCCACTAGGCCTTAATATCCGATCCACAGATGGTCGCTCGTCAATAGTATTTATGTCTCTACCAACAATAGTGTTTCTTCACTTAGAATTCCAGATATCCAGAGAATCAATCGCTAATCCGTTATTATATTTCTAGCAACCATGAAATATTCCATAATGTATGAAAAAAGATCCATATCATTGTTGGTGTTCTAACACCATAAACGACGTATCAATCAGAAGCTCAGTTTTCATGTTATTGAGGTTTTTTTAAAAAGGGTCGTTTTGGTTTTGGTTCGGGCCGACTTGGTTGGACTGACTCGGCCCGACCTAGCCTGGGTTCGGTTCAGCCCGGTGGGTTGGTTCTAGCAAAAATGTAAATTTTTGGTACGTTGGGGTGGGTCCAGCTTACTGGGCTGGACGGTCTGCCAAAGGCAGACTGGTTAGTGGCTAGTCGGGATGTCGTAGGCACCCGTATCTAGCTCCCTCACTCCCCGGGGCCATCTACTAGCTATAGTCGATAGACCGCAGCTTCATTGCATCTATATTGCACCAAAGCGGTTGGGTGGACACATCCAGGTGGTGTCTCTCCCTACTTAATTGTTGTCTGAGCTAGACACAAATGCCTTCTCTGGCATTCCATTGGGGTGCACCACCAGAATACTTCACGGACAACCAGGTCAACTCTGGTGGTCTGTTCCTTTCCCCGACTGTGCCTATAGCCCTTTTAGCGTATTCCATTCCTTGTTGAGGTCTTTAACTTTACTATCACCATTTTCTAAATCCTTCCACCATGAAAACATAGGGAAGACGGGGGTCACAACATTTTTGTGTCAGCCCACGCCCTCCATGTTTGGTGCATAAAACACTAGAGGATTCAGAATTATGTTTCAACAAGAATAATCTAATCCTGAATAGAAAACCCAAGAAACACCACCCTCTTGAATGAACGGATAATAAATGGATCATCCAATTCATGTGAATGTCAATGTTCGACCTTTAGTATGAATAATGGGGAAAACATAAAACAATTCAATCCCCGTCCTCAAAGTAGGTCGACAATGAAGTGGTCTTCCCATAATGGTTGAAGAATATGAAGGCATTTTTTGCATCTCATCCCCATTCATCTAGGTAAATCAATGTTGTAACGAATCAAATGGGGCTCTTCATTCTTTTTTTGAGATAATACTCAGTACCGGTTCATCATAGAATATCTATGGTTTAGTAATCCATCATCTAGTGCATTGGATTAGTAAATGGAAACATGTCACAACGTTTTGTTTTCATCTAAGATGTTGCATTGTTACACTATTTAATTTATGAAACATTGTAGTGGTTATGCTTGAACAAAATGAGTAATTATGGATATTCCATTAATGTGCGTCATCAACAAACTGCAGCGCTGTCGTGAGCAGCTCAATTGTGTGAATTAAAATTATTATAACTACTTTTTAGTTATTTTATTATTTTCCAAGAATCCCAAAAATTAAATTTTATGTCTGCCCCTCATTTGTCGATTTTTTTTTCCATTAAAGTTGAATACAAGACTTTTGAGTTCAACCGTGCCATCATATTTTCAATATGAGCACCGGTCCAAAAGTTATAGAAACCCTCTTTCACGTTTACTAAATTGAACATAAAAAATATAAAAAATCCATTACAGTCACACTGGGCCTCGGAAAAAAATGTTTTCAATGTGTGTGGTCTTGATATAATTCCATAAAATTATATAAATTTATTTAGAAATTCTAGGAAATTACATTTTGAACTCCATAGCGATTTAGATCAATGATTTCTAAAACAAATTCTAATTAAACAAATGTGGTATTGTGTATGAATATGAGCCTCTCTCTCCCAGGTGCTATCCTATAGATTTTAATGAAACAACATAACACACACTAGAAGAATCACACCACGATGAAGTACCCACTCCAATAAATCATCTATCTCCACTAGGAACTCTACAAACATTTACCCATCACAAATTTTTGCTCTCCCTGATCAATGCCGACCGATGGATCATGCATGTATATCCTCTACTGTGACATGTGAAAAATATTATGGGCCATGTGAATCTCTAAGGGAATAGTTAGGTGGAACACCACATCACCATCTCTATTGAGTGTCTGGAAAGGACGGAAGGACCTCAGAGAGAACATGTAGCCCCATCAGAATATCTACAATCCATGTCGTGGTGATACTCAAATAAACACATGGTCTCCCTTTTCAAACACCAAGTGTCTCTACCTCCAATCAACATAATAATTTCACCTACATTGTGAAGTAATCACTCAATACTATATGATCTTCAATTTATCAATTGAATCTTATCCCAACTCTGGACCAATGGGTGATGACTACCCTGGGTCTGTCTTGTATAGAGGTGA
Organism: Viscum album; assembly: GCA_963277665.1. Lineage (NCBI taxonomy): Eukaryota > Viridiplantae > Streptophyta > Magnoliopsida > Santalales > Viscaceae > Viscum > Viscum album. Next base: position 1,254,899,969 of record OY728140.1, on the reverse strand, counting down.
TCTGCATGGCCAACCATACATGGCCTCAAATGGTTCCATGATAATGGTGGAGTGATAGTTGTTTAGGTATAAAAATACCACTAGTGGTATCTAGTCATCCCAACTACGATCAAAATAAATTTCACAAGAACAAATTTGGTCCTACAAGGTTTATAGGGTCTGCCCCATCTAACAATCTGTTTGAAAGAGAATCATTGTGCACAATGACAGAAGAGTATCGAACACCTCCTGATATCCATTCCACAACCAGGATGTGAAGCATTCATCATGATCTCAAACGATCATCGAAGCCACCCTGTGAAGCTATAATTTAACCTTGATGTAGAGGCATCATAATTCCTATACTAATCCATGCTACCATATGGGTAGAACTTCAGCTGGCGTGGTGAGTCAGTCCATGGTCACCGAGATGGATTCATAACCCATGTATGTGTGTGTTAACCCCATCACAAATTCTATGGGGATACCATTCTACAAATCTTAATGTACATCATGTGGCTGTGTAAAATTGTGTTGGGACCTGAATCTCTACCTTTAATTACTGACAATTGAAGCATAGTGAAATGTTCATTGCCAATGCAATCCTCTTCCCTGGACACCAGTAAAAATGTCGTAGGTCATAGATATTCTTCCCCACAATAGGATTTACATCCAAAGGGGTTTTATTTAACACCCTCAATAACTCCTCCCAGAACATCACTGTTATAATAGTCCATTCTCTAAAGAGGATGACTTGCTCCCCACCAATTGAAAATTCATTTTGCAGCCTGTCCTGAGGATATATGAGCACATCAGGCCTCACAGCCAACATTATAAATTTTGACTCCCTAACATTCTATAAGATAGGGGGAGCGACAGTCATCCACTAAAGGTAAGCTACTATATCGTCATCCATAAAGGATATCTTCATCAAAGATACCTGCTCCATCACCTCTCTCAACTGTTATAAACCAAACCCCCTATTGAGTGAATTTTTCCCCCATGTTCCCATTCATTTGTATAGACTTTCTCCTAGTCATAGTCTTCGAGGAAATTCGGCCATCGTCATTGTCTCGTGTTCATGTATTTTTGTGAGAATATATACCCGAGACTCTTGAGTTCATAGTAGACAATAAACCATTCACCCAAAAAGTAGTGTTGCCTTATCTCTACGTAAAAGATAACTACTGATAAATCAAGGTTGTGGGTTTTTTAGTTGTACTCATACATCCTCAACATTCATGAGCTATAGGAAATAACTTATTTTTCCTAAATCATGAAACAATCCAGTTCGGTCCTTGATGTGTTACTGATTACTAAAAACCCAATTTCCGCTTATAGAATTATCTCGATGGGGGCATGCATCAGTCTCCTCCTCAACTATTATAATCTTTGTTGGCTGTTATCCTTTAACACTATAGGTTTTCCCTTTTATTTAAATGATTGAAAAGGTTCTTCTTCTGTAGAAAATTTTGGAATGAACATCCACTAGTATTTTAGAATTCCCAAGAAAATAAATACCTCAGGCACACTCTTGGGTGGCTCCCAATAAAGAAATTCCCATACCTTTTCCAGATTCATGGAAACTCCATCCTTTGAGATGATGTGCCCTAGAATTTGGACCTCATGAATCTAGAACTGGCACATCAAGAGGTTACCATAAATCAGGTGCTCTATGATTGTATCCCGGACCATTTTTAGGTGTGTAACATGCTCTTCATGTTTTGTGGAATACACAAGGACATGTTTAATGTAGACCACAATTAAGCAATCTAGTTGAGGCTGAATGATCATGTTCATGAGTTCCATAAACAATGTTTGACAATTGGTCCTATCGAATGGAATCAACATGAACTTGTAGCACCCATAAGGGAATATAATGTTTGTCATTGGTATGTCCTCATCCTATACCTAAATAAAATTATAGCCTGATCTGAGGTCGATCTTCAAGAACAACCTCAAACTTTGCATCTAATCAAAGTGGTCACCAATCCTTAGTAGTGGATAATTATTCTTCTTGGTCACCTGGTTCATGTTCCAGTAGTCCATGCATAGGCTCAAACTCCCTTATTCATTAATATAAAACTACACTAAGGTTGTTGATGTCGAATCATTTTTCCTTAAAAAACCCCTTCTCTCGCACATCCTCCAACAATACCCTCAAATCATGAAGCACCGAGGGATACAAATGTTATTGCATTGTGGATATTTGTGGCGTACCCGACTATAGATAGATGTATAATTATACCTCCCATTAAAGATGATGTCCCAGTACATCCTCTGGAAAGACATCCTCATACTCGTCCACAACTACGGAAATGTTCAGACTCCACTCATTCACCATACCCAGGATATGGCTGGACAATTGGTTAGTGTTCTGTTGTACCCTCCTCTGTCAAATTCCATCATGTGCTGCAATGTATCCTTTCTCACTAGTAAAGGAAAACCAATTAAAATTTTCATAGAAACACTGCACATTGCATCTAAAACATTTGACAGGATCTTGGAAAGTAGAAAACAATTCCATACCCAAGATGGCATGGAAAGTCCTCAACACCTCTACTAAGAGATCCCAGCTTTGCTCCTGCCTCCACATATAAGCACACACTACCCACACCATTGTGTAATCATCGAATCAACTCATGTTAGATTTTCTAAATTTAATGGTAAGAAAACGTCTCTACCTGAATCTCCGAGCCCCAAAATCTCCCCATTGAAAATAAAGAGAGATATGAACCTATGTCTATAAGAACTATAGATAATTCGGAGAAGGCACAAATCATTCCTCTAATAATCTCTTAGGAACTATGGTCATTGGCTTCCAAATCATATTTCTTACCTAACCCATATTCACCAACTCCCAGAGCCCATGGTGGACCACATGGGGGTGGTGGTGGTGGTAACACCTCGAATCATCATCTACTGCCTCTTGGTCAGCCTGATCCCTGACAACATCCAGTGAACTATGAAAATCCTCACTCGAACCTCTATCTCTTACCTTGTGGTCCCTCTTCTGTCTATTTATCATCTGTACGATAGGTTTGGTAGTCACGAGCCATGTGTCTGTAACCCCTGCACATGAAAAATGAGCTCATTCCCTGCTGACTCCCTCAACTCTGGTATCCATGTACTATAGACCCTAAGTCCTAGGTTCATCCCCTGAAATACCTATCCTTTATTGGCCCTTCTGAATTATACAAGTTTCTATCCAAACAATATTCAGAGTTCTTATGTCTACCGGTGGCTCCGACAATCATTGGATTCTCATCTAGGATGATCTCCACAAGAAGGGATCGCTCCAGCAGTCCATCCAGAGTGGGGATGCTGAGAGACACCATGGATTCCCAGATCTCTACTCAGAGTCTATGCCCATATGTATGGGACCTGATCAAATGGTTCCACACCATCTATTTGGAGTAGCGAGAGTGTTCTGTAAACCCTTAATGTACTCATCCACTAATAGGCTACCTTAAAGTAGGAGATGCAGGTCATGAATGTGCACATTGCACAATTTTTCAGGGAAAACCTTTTCATGGAAAATCCACTCAAATCCTTCCCAAGAGATGGTCACCTCGTCAAGCGTATGGATAATCAATCTCCACCATCTCCCTACTGATCCCTACGTAAGGCTCATATACATGACCTATATCTTGTAAATAAGTGTCCTTAATAATAGGAAGACCTGCGTTACTACATCAAGACAACCCACAATGACCAGGGATTCTGTCTCTCCCATGAACCTGGGATGTATCTGTAGGTTGAGCTCGAGCATGGCGCTAAACCTATACGCCTCATCCATTGGGAAACTGGTAGTAACTGCTGATAAAAAAGTTGTGGAAACAATGATGCAGCACCCGTCGAGGCCATATCCAGCGATGGTACCTAATCCACCACCACATCGTTAGGAATGATGTCCACACTATCATGTATCGAAATACTAGATGGTTGTATATGTGGAGGCATCTAGAAACAGATCAAGATGTATAATAGTCAGAATATTTTACCTGGTGATATCAATCTTTTATAATCTCCTAATAAGAATAAACTCATGCAACTATTTTTTTCATGTCTAGAGCTGAAATTTAGAATTCAGGATCCTGGTGTTTGTATACGCCAACCAACACATAAACAAGAGACTCCTCAAATCTAAAAGTCAAACTCGAAACATTAAAAATGGTATCACTTAAAAAATAAGAGACTCTAAATATATGATTTAGAACTATCCAACATTGATACCAATTTTTCACGACTCGTCCCCCAGGGCCTGTGCGGTGAAAAACTCCAAGCCGGTCTCCAGAGGTACATGGGTTGGTGACAATCAGTAAAGGCGTAAACCTGCAAGTGGGAGGAATTTTTCTAAGTAGCTATACAAATTCACACACAAGCACATCCCAATGTTGTAAAATTAACCAATCATGCCACTATATATAACCACTATATACGAGTAGAACTGAAAGTCAAATGGTCTAGAATAAAAACCAACAAAAGACACACTATAAAAGAGGATCGTAAAAAAATAAAATTTGATTCACATCCTATGGGAACACCACATGATGGGTTGGAATAGAGTAGCTACTGTAAGTCATAGACGACTGTCCCGTCTTCCACGTTTCACATGGAACCACCAAGTCCTGGGACACCAATTCCACCATCAAGTTGGCACTCATCTGTGCCAAAAACATCATGTGTTGGTGAAGCCCGTACTGTGTTATGTAACTATATAATTAGTTTTGACCCCAAAAATACTAGGAAATACCACAATGAAATCCAATACCAAATAAAAAATCATGATCACTACCCATGATCACAAATAAACACAACTTGTACCATGTATTGATTAGAGTAGAAGAGTATAACCATTAGTCACATCGTCGATCACCTCGGTTGCTGGTGAACCCCTCCCCAAAAAATTCAGTGGCCTTGTTGAGTCACACATAAGATACAACATACAAAAATTAGGAATGATCTGATACTCATACCTAATGAGTACCATGGGTATTCTAGGTCATGCTGAAGCCACTCCCCACTGTGGTAATGTCGAGTCCCACAAAAGCCGCTTCCAACTAATCTATTACCATACTAATGTACTCATCATGTTGAGTATCGTGGGACTATTGTGTCACAGAAAATCCTCTCTGCACCACGGTCTTATCGGTTCACACAGAGCCTGATTCCCACTGGGACATAGTTTCCGATCCAGATAGGGTATCTTGTCAGTAGTTTTTAGGTCTCAACCTACCACCGGGTTTATGGATGTAGCACAATTAATCTCGGGAAAACCGCACCCAAATCAATTATTTGAATTCAAAAATCAATGAAACTCTTTATATATTATTCTAAAGAATTAGTCTCACTGAGAGGGGTCCAAAAACGCAAATGAATCATCAATATGACCCCCAGATCACATGTTGTTTCCATTTTCTCAAAATGGGGATCATAGGGTCAGGGCCCGATCGACCTTGTCAGACCGACCTGACCCACCCCATCATGGGATCCACCTACCCGACAAGGTCCACTGATTAGACACAAACCCGGACCAGCTTTGGTTAGGTCGATTAGGTCGCTATTTCAGCCCGCTGGGCTTTCCAGCCCGCCAAAGGCGGCCAGGTCGTGCCTAGTTTGGAAGGGTTAGGCAGCCGCATTGGGCTCCCTCGCGAAATGAGTGTTCCACGGTGCCAGTTCCAATTCATGGTCAATTGACTGTGTCATTCATTCACCTGAAGTGCCATGGTGTTGCATCCATGTACCCTTAATGTGGTAGGGTGGACACATCCACTCAGCAGCTCTACGAGCTTCACTGCATCCCAAGACAGTTGCAGCAGACTTCTCCGACACACCACAATGGAGCTCCGCAACTAGTCTGCGGTGATTCTGCCAATGTTGATGCCTCGAAAAAATTCTTCACAATCCATGAGGAATGTTATGGTCATTCTTTCTTCACTTGGACTATGCCTACGACCCTCTTTGGGTATTTTCATCCTTGAAGAGGACTTGAACTGGCCTTGCTGCCGTTTCAATAATTCCTCAACCAAGAACAAAAAATGTTGAGGGTTGTCAAGCCTTGTTCATGTCAGCCTACACCATTAGCATAGTATTTTAAAACATTGGGGGATTCATAATGACATTTCAACATAAATGAAATATCGAATAGAAAACCCAAGAAAAAGCTTCCTCCTACAAGAATATACAATACACAGAACAACCTATTCATTGACTGAGCTGCATTAGGTGTTTGTAATGATGAACATGGAAAACATAAAAAAAAACCGCAACCCTAAAGTAGTTTGATTTTTAATTGGTCTACCCATGAAGGATCAATATGATGAAGGTGTTCTTATCTTCATGGATTTGTTGATTCAGGTGTGCCGAATATGTTAATCATTCGCCAGAAATCACTATAATTTGTTAGAGTGAAAACTGGAATGTGGTTAATCAGATAATCCCTAGGGTTTAATTCTCCACATGTTAATTCATTACGTTAATAAAATGAAACATGTCACATAATTTTTATTACACTGCGACATTTCCTCGTTACGTTTTTCATTTAAAAAATAGTGTAGCGCTTACACTTGGACAAAAAGATTCATTAAAGAAGATCAATTAGTGCGCCTTATTGCTGGAATGTAGTTCCATATTCTATATCTCAATGGTGTGAAACAAGAATAAAATAACTTTTTTATGTTGTTTTATTATTTTCTGAAATTCCCAAAAATTAACTTTTCTATCTGACCCTCGCTAGTCGATGTTATGTCCATTCTAGTTTAATCAAGATGTTTCGATTTCAATTGGTCCCAAAAATTTTAAATCTATAACTAGCACAAAATAATGAATAGAATGAATGAATTTTTACAAAAGTGAACCTAAAAAAGTTAAAAATTCCATTCTAGGGTCACTGGGCCTCGGAATCACATGATATCAAAGTATGTGGTATCAAAATAATTCTATAAAATTTCTAAAAAGTTACATAGATATTCATGGATTTGACAAAAAAATATTCCACCATTATTGATGCATCAAAGTTTCAGAAACATCCTTTATCAACATATGAATGATTATTTAATTATAATTCTTTAATATGGTGAAATTAGATGATTTTTAGTTAATATTTGGATGAATAAAACACAAAAATGGGTTTTTGAAGGATGTTTTTGAATAGAAGAATAATATGATGCCTAGGGTTGTGAAATTTTTGAATCAATCTGTTCTCTTGGTATTGGTGACCCTGACGAGTCTTTGAAAACTGAGATCTACTCTTCATGCAATACGCCAATCCTGTTGTGGTTTCAATTTTCCTCTTTGCATTAATTCCTTGTTTTTCATATATTATTTGTATTGTAGGTTTTATTTTTTTCCCCTTTTAACATTTTTTATTCGTCTCAAATGATAATGGAAACAACAGAGTATTTAAAATATATTCACAGAAACCTAAATTAATATGGAATATTTTTGTGAATTATCAAATGAAATTTATTAATTATATAAATCTAATATTTCATATTATTATTGAAATATGTTTATAAGAGTTATAAAATTTTAATTTCATAGAATTATGAGAGTTTACAAAATGATAATTTTTTATAAACTGAATTAGTGAAATTATTGGATGTAAATTTAAAACAAATCTGTTGTTTTGATATGATAAATTATAATTATCCAAGGTAGATAATTATCATTGACAATAATAATTTAAAATATTTTTTAAAATTAAAAATTATAATTGTATATTATAATTGAGTTGGTAATTTAAAAATTATCCAGAAAAGATACTTATCATTTCATGTGATAATTGTATTGAATTTTCATAAGTATAAATTATCATTTCATTTGATAATTTGGATGATTTTTTTAAAATTATACATTATAATGTATATTTCATCGTACATGATAATTTACAATTAAACTATAAAATTATAAATAATCCTCAAATGTTATTATTTAGATGATAATCATAAAATTATCTAAAAATGTTATTAATCATCACATGTAATAATTTAAATTATAATTGAGAAATTATGCAGGAAATACAGTTTTCATCAGAAGTGATAATTTAAATGATAATTTAAAAATTATAATTTATCATTACAACTCATAATCTAAATTATAATTTGAGAATTATCAAGGAGAGTTAAACTAGCCTTGCATATGATATGTTATTTATTTTAGAAATTAAATAGATTTTTTTCAGTGCTAGGAAACCCTGAAGGACTGTGAGTGTTGACTCACCTACAAAAACAATTAGAAGATTAATCCTGATAGTTGTATTACCATTTTTTAAATGAATGAATTTGGAGGTAAGAAATTACTTTACTTTTTTGGGATGGTTTTTACACTTCATTCCTTGATGATTGTATTTTTTGTTATTTTGATTGAATTTTTTTGATGGTGATCACATTTTAGTCAGTGTCTGTAGCCCATGATACTCATTTTGATTTCATGTGTTATAGTATTCTAGAATTTATCCATGGTTGATGGGGATTGCATGTTTTTGTGAATGTTGATATATACTCAAATTGATATACTACTCTTATTTTATTGCTCTACATGAATATTTATTTCCATGACCTATTGGTTATTAGTTGTATTTGAGATATGTGTACTATAATGAAAATTATATTCCATATTGGGGACGAATTCATTATTTCAATGACCACAACTAGGAATCAGAGTATTGGGTGATGGTATGCGATAGCCAGGGTATTGTGTCCAGCATGTTCTCAAGGTAGCATTGATTCCATGCACCATTCACAATGATATCCCGTTCTTATTTTTAAGACTATGTGTTCTCATCTAGATGATATGAGTGACATTTTTCCCTTGATATATTGATGAAATTGGGTATAACCTTCGTGACACATTGAATATTTTGTACAAGGGATTGGTTTTTTCTTAAACCACATTCAATTTTCATAAGAAGTTGGTCTATAGAAGGTATGACCTGGGGTTTTTAAAACATGGTTATAACATTATATCCATTTTATGGTATTTTTATACATTTCTATTGTGTATAATTATTATGTAATACACATGAATACATTAGAAAATATGGTAAAAGATGCATTGGTGGTTTCCTACCATGTTGTGTACTTACAACCATCATGGGAATTTTGATGCGCTTGTAGATTTCATGAGACCCCAGTGGAGGGAAAGGGAAGTGTGGTAGATGGATGAGTAGGTAGATTATGGATCTGGATTGGATAAGTACATACATCAGAGGAACCCATATTTCTTTAGTTTATGGTGTATTTTATTTTTTGTGATAATATTTCCACAATGGATGTTTCTTTTATTATCCGGAAATGTTTTCCATTTTCATTATTCATAATTAGAATGAAATATTATTTTATTTTTTATATTAATTATTTAATTTTTGATGTGATATTGATGGTATAGTCTTCCCAATAATGGAATTATAAAATAATACTAGTCAACAACCTCTTTTTTATGAGAATCCGCACATGAGGTCAGGTGGCATTTTGACTTGAACACAGTTTTTATGGAATGGATCATACAAAATCATATAATAGAATCATGATTAAAAATCTCTTTTATTAGTTTTTTTATTTTTTTTATTTTGTGTTATAAAAGATATATGACAATGGGACTCAGTCAAGTGGAATATGTTTTTTTCTAGCAAGAACTATGTAATGGAGCTTCTAGTATCAATATAGGGGAAAATTAAAATCTCTTATTATAAATGATTAAATTCACCTTGCATGATAAAAATGATGTTATATTTTATTTTATCATATGTTCATGCATCCTGATAAAATAGATAGTTTTTCATTCCTTATATATACATGTTTTCATTCTACAATGTAGTTCATTGATTAGAATACAATATTTTTGTTATCTATATGGGATAGTTCATTCTATGTAATAATTTTTTTTGGTTTATTGTGTGATATATATTTATTTTTCATTATTTTTTTAAACTGATAAGGATGTCTTGTTAGTATATATATTATCTTTTTGAATAACGTGTAGGGATGAAAATAAGGGATTATTTTATGAGGAGTGTACAGTAGGTTAAGAGAAAAATCCGGTGAAAACCATGATTGGTCTCATAGACTATTTAAGATTGTATGTGTTCTGAATCCATTTTCAGTTGAAAAGGATTCCATTAAATAAATTTTTTGTGGTACCACTGACTAAGATGGTGTCTCCTTAGCATGTACTCATAGTATATAAAGTAGTGGAAAGTGGTGGTTCCTTGTAATACTCCATTGATATCCATGGTTGACTACACCGAGGTTATCCATCTCAAACATCCTCTATTCTTATAGGGCATCGGTTTACCACAAGAAGTATATGATTGGTTAGATGTTATAATTTTAGTCATCGTCCACATATAGACACTATCGAATAATAAATTGACTTTTGATTCTTTCGGGCTACAAAGACCTTATATTCATTGGTGGGTGGTTATGGGATATGTTTCACGACATTAAGGTATTACATGAAAGGCCTTAATGGAAATATTTTTAGGATATTTTTCTCCCAACACTCTAAATATCCACCGAGCATATGTTTTAAAGGATATCTATGAGTTTTACATGAATTTATCAGTGTTATATACATGTCTTAATGATATTTTACATATCTCATTGTTTCTTCATATTTACGTGGCCCCGGAGGCCGGAAATATTGAAATCAGTCTTCAAAATGACTATAGATAGAAGGTCTGGATAATTAACCAAACTTCATTCTCAAAGGATCTGAGAAAGTTAATTACCATTGATATTATTCTGGAGGATCGATTAACTAATGGAATTTTTCATCATTCCACTACACAGATAGGTGAATCTCCTAATACTATTGTAAATACCTGATGTTATTGTAGAAAGGTGATGTATAGGAAAAAAAATGTAGAGTAATGGAATGAAATTTCAATAGAGATCATTATTTTTAGTTCCATATGTAGGTGAACTGTTTTAGTTATCTATGAAGATATTGGACAATATAATCGGGTGTGCATAACAACCAACAGCCAGTTCAGACAATACGGTAGTAAAAGAAACCGTTATCAGTTTGTTTCCAGATAATCAGATATTAGAGGATGGACAATGTGTCTAGGGAATAGTGTTTTTTAAGGGAGCTCAATGGAGGATTCTAAATTCATAGATGTCAATAAAATACGGACATGGTTGTAGATATTATGCTATATTACATGACACACTATTTAAGATTACTATTGATGGTGTGGAGGGGCCATCCAGCATTCGAGATAACGTTTTTATTCCTTTTACAATATTAATTGCCTTTTCTAGTATTTTTGTTTCTAATTAATCCATATCATTACATTTATCTGATGTAATTGAAATGGTAGTAATGTTATTATCTATTTTAGTCTCCCTCAATACAATATTGCGAAGAAGATTGTACCATGTTCCCTTATTCTTATAGTGTACTCTTTTTATTTAAGGATTTTGACAACTATATGAATTCATAATTATAGAGATGAAGAATTTTGATGTGATCTTCATATTGGAAGGTTTGAGAATCTTCATATCTCACACTTGTTGTTATCATATATGGATAGATTTTATTCAAAAACGTTGATAATTTCTAGATGATTATTTAGTCCGAAATATGAGTAGGTATATTTGGACGAGAGTTGAGTTATCGTATGATGGTTGTAACAATGATGGAAGGATTGTATATTTCAATAGGATTAGTGGTATCTCTCTAAATGTTTCTCCAAGTCATGGATCTATATCTGGATCTTTATATGAATTTACAGGACTTCTTCTTGAAAAATGATTTAATATTGTGTTTGGGTTCGTATTAGGTGGAGAACCCATTTCAATACATCAATAACATTTCCCTATAATCGTGATAAATGATCATAATGTACATATAAGTGACTTGTAGTTCATGGTTTTTATTATACCAAATAAATTATCATGGGATGCAACAATTTTATTCACAAAAAAAGATGAAGGTAGTCTTCAGATATGTGTTGATTTATGGAATCTGATCCAAGTGATTATGAAGAACTGATATTTGTTTCCCATGATAAATGATCTCTTTTATAATCTATGTGGATCATGGTGTTTATCCAGTATTGAACATAATTTGTTGTATTATTAGTTGAGAGATAGAGAGGTGGACATTATGAATATGGAATTTCAGAGTAGATATGTAACATCTCCTATTTTCAATGTATTTTTTTTACATATTAAGTGGATTCATTCTAAGACTAGGCATTGAGATGTATTGTGATTTTGAGGCATGTTGTGCCCAAAACAATTGTTTTTAAAATATTAAACTTTTTAAAATCATTGAATGATAGTTTTATTGAAATAGATTATTGAAATATAAATGGGTGACCAAATTACTAATTTGTGCACTTCGTCAAACTCAGAATGCTGGGGCTTTCTTAGGCATGAATAATGTCCTTTCATCACTCGTCTTTTATGGAAATACTCAAAAATGGTATAATCTTCATTAAATATTTTAAACAAAAAAATATTACTTGTGATGCAAAAACTTGTTTCTTTTTTATTGATCCTTTATTAAGAATACCACGTTATATCCATAATGATATAATTCCACTGAGATGTGGAGAAAGAGTCCTATGGAATGAACGAAGACAGATCAGAGAAAGTATCATGGATTATTGCACAAAAAATGATTGAGGATCTTTTCAATGATGGAAACACAACTCTTACTTATAAATTACTGATACAAACTCTAGGTAGGGTGGTTGTTTAACTTTTTATTTTCCCTGTTCATAATTTTCTCAATTAACACAAGTCAATCCAAAACATACTGATCCAGTGTTTGTTCATTGTTATGGGATGGGTTATTGATGAGGTATTATTAATAGATTAGTTCATCCACTTGATTTATCCATCTAATAATAAAAAAATATGGAAACCATGAAAAAAGGATGTGGATCATTTTTTGGGACGTCTTTGGGCTTCTCCCTCACACATTCATGATGTTCTTCATCGTTGGAGCCTCATGACCACCAATCGGATTACCAGGAGGATCTAAATAGGATTGGATCCCTTGATAGGAGTTAAAGAGAATCAATGTCTGAATCCGTGTATTTTTGTTCTTTTGGATCTCATAGGTTCTATCTTTTATGTGTTTCAGGAACTAAAGAATGAATGGCGACATGCAGAAGCACTGGGCATGGATGGAAGTGCCTATAGTGGCCACGTGTGGGCTGTCAGTGTCAACAGTATCAGAGTCCATAGGACGTGGCATGAAACCATGTGGGACACTATGATGATCATCAAGAGGGACTATATGAGTGGACGATGATATAAAAAAGCTAGTTCGGTCAAGCAGGTCTGGCCGACATGGTGGGATAGGCAGATGAGGTTGATCAGGCCCATCCAGATCAGGCCAACCTAGTCGGTTGTGTAAACATTGTGGGCAGGTAGGCCCCTGCTGGTAGGGTCAAACCGAGTTGGCCAGAATAGGACACGGTTGGATAGGGCAGTCATCTATGGTGGTTTAGCATGACCCACGGTGGACCAATCTATTGTGTGCCTATTGGATATGTGGCGTGGTTGACAGCCCCATCATCTTGAGCATCCATGAGGTGGTCGACCTCCAATGTCAGTGGACCGACCACACGGTCGGTCCATGGCCCAAAAAAACCCCTTCTAAATGATTCATATTCACATAACATTCAAACTAAACATTTTTTTGGTGAGCCTATACAATATAGGGACACTTAAAGTAAGATATTAATTTAGATATATCCTGATTGGGGATTTTTAAGAGTGTGAATATTACCTACTTGATTGAGCTGTGAGTTCACCCAAAACAAAAGTGCATAAAGAAAATAGTTATATGGTTGGGTATCACAAATTGACTGTGAGTCTTATTTTGACTATGTGTCTCAAAAGGACTATGTGTTATATAGTGGATGTGTGTCTTATGGAGATGGTGTGTGTTATGCTGATTGTGTGTCTTGTTGATAGTATGTGTCTAATTGGACTGAGTATATCTGAATTTTCTTGATATGTTTGTGTAGGCATCTATCTGTGTGGAGATGTCTATGCATTCAATTGTGGTATTTTATTATTTTATTCATTGGTTTTATTCCTTCCTAGTATTTCCTTTTTGGTATTCCTTCATGGTATTTCATTTATGGTATTCTTTTGTCGTATTCCTCCATTGTATTTCAGTTGTTGTATTTATTTGTGGTATTCCCTTATGGTATTCCATGGATGTATTAATTATGGTATTTCCTTCATGGTATTTCATTTTTGTTATTTCATTTGTGGTGTTATTTGGTTTTTTCAATGTTTCATACTCAGTATTTTTTTCTCACCCCTACATGGGCCTTTCCCAAATGTGATGTGTCTTGTGAAGATGACAGAATCATTAATGGAGTTATTGGAAGACCAAGTCCTTGGAGGTGCCTTGTGAGACCATATAGGTCAAGGTGTGTTCCAACATCTTATCTGATGACAGTATGATTACCTTTTACTTTTCATGTAGGATATATGGATGCAAACATTTTTCATTTCTGTGTATTTTTTTGTCATAGTCTACATTACATTACTTTTAGTTCTATACTCGTGTTGTAGGATATAGTGGTTTGCATTCATTTTTTACATAATTATTTTACATTTCAGAAATTTTGGATAAGAGATATATGTCATTACAAGTACATGTGAAAATTACACCAACTTTGGGTAAATCCTACATTGCGGTAGTCACCAGACTGTATCCCATTTGAGGCAGGATTGGTGTGGTGATGGCATGGTCTACAATGGGATGAGTCATGACTATGTGGTATAAGAGTAATTCAGATCTAATTTAGGAATATGATACTATGAGGTAGGTTTTGGGAAATAGTGTTTTGAGTTTTGAGTTATTCATTCAATACATGGAATCTAGTGTAGGTGTAGTTTCTATAGAATCGATGCACCAGAAATCTGGGTACCTACTTTTAGACTCAGCAAATGAAAACACGGTTTGCTGGGAAAATAATGGTACATGAATCTCATATAAATTGGATGTTTCTACAATTTAGTTGTTGATTTAGATACCTATATATAATATTATGATTATGGTACTTATTTTTTTATTACAGGATGCCTCCATGCAGAAAATAATTCTTCATTCTGTTGCATGATCGTGAGGATATTTTGACTAGCGATGATGTGTCTGTAATGGGGAATGTTCCATTTATCGGACCTAAGATTGGTTTACCATCTATATCACCACTAGTTTAGAAGAATATAATACCAATAATAATAGTAGAGGATACCTGCAGACTAAAAATATATCAGGAGTTTTAGATGCAGGGAGCTCTGTGTTTTTGGGGTGAGCCATTCCTCCAGTAATATGAGTATTTTTTGGAGATAGTGACCAAAGTCGTCAGCATTGTGAGGAAATTTTTAGACTAGATGTAAGTCCTTTTCATGAGTATTTTTTATGGAATTTCATGTTTATAGTGGACCAAAGTGAACAAGATACATGAATAGATTACATTACCATGGGTATAAACTGAGTGTCTTTTCATAGATGAGTTATTTTTTTCCACATTGAGGTTGAGATGAATACATGAGTTTCTACATCGACAACATAAAAGTCTCACTATAGAAGTTTCTTCAATGAGATTTAATGATCATTAATTCTACTCCAAGGATTTGGTACAAGATCCATTCTTTAGGCATCAAACCATCATGTATGGATTATGAAGAGAGATCATCAAATCCACGATATCCCAAAAAATTCAAGCCTTTTTATGGGGTACATGAGAAAGCCATGCTAGTGGGGATCGTTCTAGTAGTTCATGTGACAATAGTATGATATACCAGTAGTCCCCTAGTTGCTAAGTCTTTAGAATATTGTAGTTGATTGCATTTATAGAGACAGAATCAAGATTGTAAATTCATAAGATGATCCCATGTTACATGATTAGTGGTGCGGGGATCCTAGGGAAGCTCATGTGAGATGAAGGACATGTTTTGTTACTAATTTGGAAATAAAGGATATGTGGAAAAATATTTACCTACCAATCATATGGAAAATACAAGGATATATGATTGGACACCATGGTAAAGTATGTTGTAGGAGTAGGGTAGACTATCAGTGGCAGATGTGGTGGACAAGTAGGGATGGATACATGAGGTGGTTTGAGGTTCAGTCAATTACAACCCCACCCACATGAAATCCATGAACGGTTGAGGGAGCTGGTGGACAATGATGAGGATATCTATATATTATGGATTATTTTGAACAAGACGATCTAGGGATTATTAGATATATGATATTGGTATTTTACAGCTTACTTATGGTTCTGATATACATTGGTTCTAATCATTCATTTCATACCACGAATATCATTCGAGACTCGGATATTCCTGTTGTGCTGTTGACTTGAACCATATTCATAGAGACTCCTACATGTGGAGATTATATGATGACAAACTTGTACCTATAGTGTAAAAATACTACTAGATGTGAGAGTTTCAGTTGGGATCTCATGGTATTGACGGCGAGGCCTTATGACGTAATTTTCGGTATCGATTGGTTATCCATAGCTCAAGATCAAATTGGATATTTTAGGTGAATTGTGTGGCTTCATTTCTTTGAAGGTACCTTGTTTTCCTTTTTTGGTGAAAAAAACTATGGAAGTGCACAATAGATTCACACATATGTGTGTGTTGATGATCAATAATCAGTTGTTTAGCCTATGCCTTGGTGTAGTGGATGCTTTGAATCCAAAATTTCTTGTAGTGGTTGAAGAGTATGAGGAAATAATTCCAAATGATATTAAAGGATTACCAATCTTGAGGGAGGTATATTTATTCATTGATCTATACTATAGGACGACACTGAAATATACAACTCCATATCTAATGGCTCTTTTAGCGACTCGTGAGATGAGGGTGTAGTAGTATGACTTGAATACATTGCCTGTTATGAGACCTAGTGTTCCAACATGGGGAGCACCCATTTTTTATCCCGATAAGGTATATGGGGTCTTGAGGTTATGTGTATGTTTTCGTAGAAACTGAATAAGGTGACAAATAAGAATAAGAGTTCACTACATAGGATTGAGGGCCTATTCAATCGGTTGAAAGAGGTGCATTGGTTCTCAATGATTGACCTCGTATCAGATTATTTACAATTATGATAACATGATGAGGATATAATAATTATTGAAATTATATTTATGTATGGAGACTATGTGTAGTTGGTGATTCTGTTTGGTTTAAATAACATCCCATTAGTGTTCATTGGACTCATGAACTGGATCATTCATCCATACATAGGTTGCTTCATGATGACTTCCCAATGTACGTAGCATCCTAACAGAAGAACACGAGACACTCGAGGATGGTATTTGGCACATTATGAGAGAACCCACTTTAAGATATGATCTATATATTTCTATTTTGTATTTATGCGGTCCATATTCATGGAACCGTCATTACAGTGGTTGCAGTTATAGTGGATCTAGTGATGATTCAGGTGGTTCTGGCTTGGGATCAACCAAATAGTGTTACCAAGGGACGAAGATTCATTATCTGGGTGTGGTAAATATCATAGGATTGATCTAGACATTTCCAGAGTCCCAACATCTTTGATAGAAAGGGATGTTCCCTTTTATAAGGTATTTGAGCGTCACTTTAGGAAAAGATTGAAATATTATCTTATAATAAAATAATTTTCTGTTTATAAGGGCTCCAAAATCAATTATTTAAATTATATGGTGGGGATGGCTTTAATACCTCTCATCCAATAGGTTTATTATAGGTTTAGGTCTTCATATTAACCTTATCATTTTTATTTAACTCTCAATTAAATAGGTTGAAAATTACCATGTCACTTTGTATTTATGTATTATTTGGTCAACAAATTTACTATAAACTTCTAAGAGAAACTCAAGTGGTTAATTAATGACATATATAATATTATTTAATCCCTTTTGCATAAACTTATAAATTCTTATAAAAGAATATCAATTAATAATATAATATTTTTTAACAAACTCTTTTAAGTCGATTTTGACAGTATTTGGTATTATGTTTTTTATTTACATAAAATCATTACTAGTTCAAAATAAAATTCATTTAATAAACTCTAACATGTCATATTAAACTATAAAATTAGTGTAATATTTTAAAATTCTCATATTAGAACTATTTGGAAATTTATAATATCAATTATTCTAATCATTCATTAATAAGGTAATTATTGCCTCATTATTGTTTCATAAATAAATTTAATTATATAATGTCTAAAAAGATTAATAAAATAAAATTATGTATAATATTTTTCTATCTTTTTAATGAATATTTATTTTTGATTTTTCCTTATGCATAACCCTATATGAAAAATGGTTTACTTCTTAAACGTTGAATTTAAGTCTTTTAACTCTTCTTTGAATAAAATAATAATAAATGTCCTAATAAAATAAAAGTTGTCCTAATGGATTGTATTTTATTCCTAAGGTTGATTTAGTTCGAATTACATTTATCCAATTGAATTGGGACTTGTTTTAAGGAAAACATGATATCATTTTTACCGTTAATTAAACAATTTTCTTTTAACTGTGGTAAATAAAATTAAAAAGTTATAATTCACCGAAAATTATTTTCATATTATTGAAAAACATTTTAGTTACTGATATTAACCTTGTCTCTTGGTATTTTGAAATTCAACTCACAGAATAGGTAAAATTATGTTTTATAAAAATTTACAAATTCTCCTAAGAGGTGTGTAAATGACGATAAATAGTTCGATAAAATTTTATATAACAAAACTTATTATTAAATGAATCCAATGAATTATGTTGAACATATATATGTTATATATATATATGTATATTTTACGTAAAATAATTTAAAATAAATTAAGTAATTTTTTAAATAAAATGTCTTTTTTAACCAATAACCCAGTGTTTTTTTCACTATTCATCAAAAAATGTAATTTTTCAGAAAAATTCCAAAAATTCACCCTAAGCTAATTTCGATATTCAAAATCCAAAAAAGAAGTTCATTTTGAAATATAAAATTTCTAAAATTGGCTATTAATATTCTTAATAGCTAGTTTTATTGGGCTTACTGTGTTAGAATCTCGACATTGTTCACAATGCAAGCTATTCGTCCTCAAAATTTCTATAATACTACTGCACCAAAATATTCGGGTGGTTCTTCATCATAATTTCATCGGGTTCCCACGTTTGCCCTTCCATATTGTGGTTACTCTACAAAGATTTACCAGACGAGTTTTCTGATTTCTTAGCACTTTTTCTCTTGTATCAAAGATATTTACAGGCACTTCCCAATAAGATAGATCATATTCCAGTTCAATTTATACATTGGTGAGATCATGCGTTGGGTCATGCATGTATTTTTTCAATATTGATACTTAGAACACATCAAGAACATTGGAGTGACTTGGAGGCATTGTCAATCATCAAGCTACGAATCTAATTCGTTCTAGAATATCGAAAGGTCCGATGTGTCTGGGACTCAATTTACACTTCTTAAGGAAATGTATAACACCATTCCATTTAGATAAAATCATGAAAAATGGTCTCCTAATTGAAATTCCATATCCTTTATTCAGTTATCGACATATCTCTTTTTCCTACATTGGGCTTCTTTGATGTGGGTTTTGATAACCTTCACCTTTTTAATTGTTTCATTAACATGTTTTGGTACTATAAATTTTTGTTCCCCAACATCATCCCAAAAAGATGGTGTGTGAAATCTCTTTCAATATATAGCTTCATATGGTTTCATCAGAAAACGTGAATGGAAGCTATTGGTATAGGAAAATTCTACCAGAGTTAAATATTGATCCCACATACCTTGATATTCATGTGAGCATGATCTAAACATGTCTTCTAATATTTGAATAGTACATTCTGATTTCCTATCAGTTGGGTGGTGGTAGGCAGTGCTCAAATAAAGATCAGTATAGATGGATTTCTGAATACCATTCCAGAATATTAACATAAAACAGTGATCATGATCATAAAAAATCGTTTAGGGTACTCTAATAAGTTTAACAACTTCATTTATATATAGTCTTGCTAGACGTTGAAGTGGTAAATCTTCTCATATAGAATCAAAATGTTATGACTTGGTATGATGATCAGAAATTACCCAGACTGTATTTTTACTTCTAGGAGTCTTTTGTAGCCCCATGACAAAGTCCATCATAATATTATTCCATTTCCACTCAGTTATGGGAAGAGGTTTCATTACTATTCCAAGAAGTTTCCTTCAAGCTTTCACCTGTTGGAAAGCTATACATCTTCAAATATCTATACATCGTAGGGATACCAGGGTGTATAGAGAAATTGGAGCTATGAGCTTCATCTAACAATTCCCTTTTTATATCTGGTATATCTGGAACACAATGTCTCTTCCCAAATTTTATAATCCCATATTCATATATGAAGTCAATCAATATCCCATCATTCATAGCTGTAATATTCATTTGAAACTCCTCATCATCATCCTGATAACTTTTTATCCTTTCTAGTAAAGATGGATTAGAAACCATTAGAAAAATTAATAATGTATCATGTTCAATGATTATTCCAATATCCATTTTCACCAGATCCGTGAAAATTGAATCCCTTTTAACTCTCATCTTGTTCAAAACTCCATGATACTTTATGCTCAATGCATCTTCCACCTTATTTTCCTTCCTCAGGTTGTAGAGTATTATGAAATCATAATCCTTGAGTAGTTCAATCCATCTATTTTGCTTCATGTTGAGTTATTTTTGTGAGAAAATATAATATAAACTCTTTTCATTAGTATAAATCTCACATTTTTCACCATAGGGGTAATGTATTCATATATTTAAACCAAATATTATATCTGCTAACTCATGATCATGGGTAGGATAGTGTTATTCATGAATATTTTCATGTCATGGTGCATAGGAAATAACAGTATCATTTTTCATAAGGATACAACCATGTCCTTTCTTTGATGCAGCACTATAAATAACAGAACTAGCATTCCCCGATGGTATGTTCATGATAGGAGCGTTTAATAATCTTCTCTTCAAATCGTCAAAGCAGTATTCACACTCCTTTGTCCAAAAAAATGTAACCCCTTTACATGTGATTTGGTTAATGGGGTTTCCAATCAGACAAAATTCTGGAACAAATGTCGATAATATCCTGCTAAACTAATAACACTACATACCTTATTTATACTCATAGGTGCTGGTCATTTTTTGGGTTTCCTTAGTGTTTGAAGGATTAATATATATTCAATCCTTAGAGACAATATGGGCATGAAAAAAATATCATGAAGCCAGAATTAACACCTTCTAAACAACCCGTATTATTCATTTCATCTGAGGGTTTTCAGAATGGTGAGCATTTGATTTTCATGTTCTTCTTAGATTTCATAGTATACCATAATATCATCAATAAATACCACTAAAAAATTAATAAAGATATTCCTTGGAAACATTATTCATTAGATTCATGAATACAAAGGATGCATTAGTCTTCCCAAAAGTCATTACTATAAACATTTAATGCCCATACAATGTTGAATATTTTGTTTTCAGAATGTCTTCCTTCTTCAAACACAATTGATGATATATAGATCGAAGGTCAATATTTGAAAAATATTGAGCTCCATGATGTTCTTTGAAAAAATCATCAACACGAAGTATAGGATACATGTAATTTATTGTTATATCATTGATCTTCCTGTAGTCAATGCAAAAACTTATAGATCCATATTTTTGCGTAACAAAGAGGATAGGGGCTCCCCATGGTGAAACAATAGGATGAATAAATCACTTATAACTCAATTCCTCAAGTTATTTATTTAGTACCATATTTCCATAGTGTCCATTCTATAAGGGGTCTTCGATACGTGTATTGAACCGGGAATTAAATCAATGGAAAACTAAATTTCTCATTTCAGAGGATGTCCAGGTAAATCCTCTAAAAACACATCAACATATTCTTACATAATTAGTACATCCTCTATTATAAATATTTTTCCCTCAACCAAAATTATTTCATTCTCATCCTTCCCAAAAATTGAATTTAGTAGAGCTACTTGGGGTGGATCTAGATATGAATCAGGTGGTGAATATTCTACTCTAAAGATAAGGTACTCTTTATAATCATCGAACATTGTAACCTCAATTTATTACAATAAATTTTCTCATCATGGTCTGAATGAAAATCAGTACAGAGGAAAATATCATATTCAATCATGGGTATGATGATGAGATCAATAGATAGAGAACATTTATATGCCCTAATTGGAAATGAATCATAAAACCTTGTTGTGATGCTACTTCACTCAGGTTTTTTGACTGAAAACTCCCATTTATAGTCAAATTTAAAATATCTAGTTTTTTTAGAAAACTAGGAAGATATGAAACAATGCAATGATCCAGAATCAAATAAAGCATTGGCTAAACATGAGGAAACCATTAAATTACCAGCAACAATGTCTTTTGGAGATACAACCTCCGCAGTAATGATTGAATAAGCTTATCCTTTCTCCCTTGTCCTTTTCTATGGTATGTTCCCTTGGATCTTAGGAAATACATTTTCATAATTCCCCCTTTCTCTATCATTGTAGCATTCAACATTGACAACCTATTTCTTTCCCTTACAATCACAAGGATGGTGGCCATTTTCACCAAACATGTAACAGACTCACATTCCATTTAGGCAAGTAACGGATTATTTCTTGCAATATTTACTATAGGATTGATATTCAATATTATGCATCTTCCCTGAATTTACATTTCTTGAGTGTTATGAATATCTCTTCTTCTACTTCTTTTCTTTTATTTCATATGACTTATAGATTTCTTTTTTTTATCTTGATAACACATGGGATAATATCTTCATATAATTAGAAGGATTGTGAGACTAATGGTTGAAGATGAAATGGGTTTAAACCATCCACAAATCTATCAATATTACTCATGTGGTTTTGTATATAATCGTCCATTTTCCTTTCTGTACATGTAATGTTAGAATCATATTTTGCGTCATTCTCATCCTCTTTTTGCCTCAAACTCAGAAATTGTCATCCAATATTTTCTCAGTGGCCAAAAGGAAAGTATTTTTCTAATAAAACCTCTTTAAGCTCCCTCCATTCCATATTTTATACATCAACATCTTCATTTGTGTATTAAATCAATGACCACCATTGTTCTGCATCTCCAGTGAGGCGATAATGTAATGCCCCGACCCTAGTTACCCAGAGTCGGTGCATTATTACATAACATTGTCATGATCACAAGAAAGATCGAATCTTGAAAGACCGATTGGTTTAGTATCCTGGGAAACACTAGATATATTCATAAGTCTTACATTACATCATAAAATGAAAAACTACTACAAAAACATATTGTCTCTATAATCCACACTCATATCCCCACATAATATCCCTGCAGGTCATTCATAATTTACTTCTTCACATCCTGAGAAAAATAAAACATACAAAAGGGGTGAGATCAAATTCCCAGTAAGGATAAAAATATAGCGGAAACTTTCATAAATAAGAATAAATATTTAAGGCAATGTATAACTAAAACAAAATCCTTTTAAACTTGAACTTCAACATAGTATGGCAAAAGAAAAATGTAATAATTCCATTTACTTATTCACATGGATATTCTACTAATCGAATAATCACATGCAATACCAATAACCACTTTCATAATGATGGAATTCATAATTCTGAACTTTAATTTCTTCGTCAAGGCCTCGTCCCAAGACCTAGGGGCTAACTGTAACCGGAACCCAACCCGGAGTGCCTCTAATAACCGGACACCAACCCGGAGTGCCTCTAATAACCGGACACCAACCCCGAGTTTCTCTAATAAGAGAAGACCAAAACGGAGTTCCTCTAATAACCAGAGACCAAACCAGAGGGCTTACCTTTACCGGTCCCCAACCCGGAACATACTTGTCTAACTCATTCATCTGAATTAAAGGTTGAAATATAACATAAACATTCAGATTACACATAACTTCTGAAATGTCAATAATCTAAACAAAAACCATGAGTGACATAAGAATAACTTATCCACAGTAAAAAATATCACAAAACCTTCAATAAAAAATGGATGTTTGTATCATAATAAATCAACTTCAAATAAGCTTAAAATCAATCAAAGGATGCTGACATAGATGAAATAAAGACCATTTTAGAAAAATATATCTTTCTATTTTGAAATCATTTAAGAGTCTTATATTTATGAAATAAAACATTTTTTTGGAAAATATTATTATTATCTTGTAAGGGAAGTTTCGACGATTTTATAACGGTGGAAAATAGCCACACCCGCCGTATAAGTTAAAAAAAACATTCTTACCTTAATTTTGTCGAAAAGGTTAAAAAGCACCTTGTTTGGAAAACGATGGAAAGATTACATTATAAACCTCTTATAAAAAGTCAAACAAGGGTATAAATGACTTTAACACATATTCTAGTAAATAGTAAAAATGTTTTGAAATTCATTTTTAGGAAACATGGTTGTGGATGATAAAGAGATCCCAGTAGATTATTACGTATAAACAACCTTGGATAATGAAGAGATTGCGAAATAACCCTTAAAAATTTGGTAACTAATGAAACATACAACCCATGAAAGAGGTATCATATAATGAATATGTAAATACACATAAATTAGAGTGTATTACACAAAGAATATAATTATGGGCAGTACATACACCATACAAAAGGTGATGGTGGCAATATGGCATGAATCTCACGGGAATAAGGAGTGAGATGAAAACCCCTTACCTTGTACTTTTCCTTTGTTGGGGTAGTTTAACCTCCTTTATAATGGTGAAATAATTGTTATTAAATTATACAAGAATCATATATATTAATATGATTTCATATATGATCTTTTAACATTGATTTGTTAATGATATCTTTGAATTATCGTTGTTTCGGGTGTTAACTTACTCGTTTTCTTTTATATGTTTTGTTACATAATCCATGTTTTTCATGGATAGGTTGTATATTTTTCATATACATAATGATATCAAGTCCTTAAAAATCATTTTTAAATCATCAAATGATAATTATACTTGAATGGATACGATGGAGAATGAATCTCATCGCGTTCGTGGAGACGGTAGTCCGTACGTACGCACGAGGGACAATATCATTCTTTTGATATTAAAATAATATATAAATGGATGGTATATCATATATAAAGAATCATTAACATGTTATATTCATTATTTACATGAGTTACACATGATTATTATACCCATCCAAATAATAATATATTGAATAACAATTACACCACGACGTGGAGACGGTAAGCCGTACCTACGCACGTATGGTGACATGATATTCAAAGGGTGGATAGAATACTGAATATGGTTGTTACATATTTATAATAACATCACAGTATATATATGATACTGGAGTTATTATTTTATAATGGTAACAACAAAGGAAGAAGTAGTGGAAGAAGAAAGGAACTTGGAAAAAGGGTGGTGAAATCATTACCTCTTCTTCGGTTTCTTCCTTTTGATTTGATCAAAAGGGATCATTAGGTTGGCTTTCTGATAAAAATAAGGACTCTAGGTTATAGTGATGGATGTTTGGCGAGTATTTGGGCAGAGTCTTGCCGAACCAAAAGGTTTTTAAAGTGTGAAGAAATGATAAGGAGGAGTGCCCTTTTATAAGAGGGGTGAGGGGCACCTTTGGAAAAGTTAGAAATATTAGTTTATAATAAATTCATATTCGGTTTCTAATGGCTCCAAAGTTGATTTTTTAAATTTTAAGGTGGGTATGGGTCTAAAACAACTCAACCAATATAATTTAGACAGGTTTGGGTACTTATATTATCCTTATCTTTAAGTATTAACTCTATGTTAATTAGCTTCACTTTTACAATGTCTCTTTGTATTTTTATATAATATGGTTAATAAATTTACTATATACATCCAAGCGACCCCCAAGTGGTCCATTAATGATGAAACTATAATGATATAAGTATCTTGGCCTAACCTTATATTTTTAGGAATTTAATATCAATTAATTATATAATATTTGTTTTAAGAACTATTTTATGTCAATTTTGACACTATTCAATAGTTGAATTTTGTAAAACTCATAACAGATTGATTACTTCGAAAAAAGTCAATTAAATAAATCATAATATATCATATTATCCTATAAAATTAGTTTAATTCATTAAACGTTTCATATTATATTTATTTGGGTATTTATAATATCAATTATTTTAATTTTTCACTATTATAGTAATTAATGCATCATCATTGTGTCATAAATAAAATAAAGTATATAATGCCTAAAAATTATAAATAAAATATAAATATGTAGTAAATCCTATTATCTTTCTAATTAATATTTATAATCTTAAATCGAACATATATAACCCTATGTAAAAATTGTTTTTCTAAAAGTTATATGCTTGTGTCATTTTTGTATTCATTTTAACTAAATAAAAATAAAGTGTCCCTATCACCTACAAGTGGCACCATGGGGTCCCAAAATCGACCCAAATATTCCTATGTCCGATCATGTATGCACCAATAAGGCCAGGACACGTTTTAGGGTAATTTAGTATTATTATAATATTATTTTTTAACCCTTATTTACCGGATTTACCCTTAACCATGGTAAATAAAATATTTACCGCAGTAATTATTCAAAATGTCTAAAAATAAAAGTTATCTATTTACACAATTTGAACATAATGATTCCAAATATGGAATCCATTTTTTTAAATTCAAAACACATAAGTGGCAGAAATTAATTTTAAATTAATTCCCGCTGTCAAAACAAAAAGCGTGTTTTTAAGACATAATAAATATCAAAAGATTGACACTTGTTTATGTTCGGTATAATTTTAAAATTCTGTCCAATGACCAACGTTATATTAAATGGTAAAAATATATTCTAAATATACTTTAAAACCACTCAAATTCATAATTTATTACTATTTTTTATTTTGATTAAAAAAGTTGTTTTTAATTAAAATTTAGTAATTTTCACTATTCATCAAAATATTAAAGTTATCCGCAAAGTACCAAAATTTCACCTTAGGCTAAATTTGATATTCCGAATAAAAAAATGAAGTCCATTTTGAAATATAAAATATATATAATTTCAAAAATTAGGTATTACTATTCATAACGGCTAGTTTCATTGGTTGTGGTGTGTGTTAGAACTCGAAGTTGCATACAACACACGCTACTGTATTATTCAAAGGAAAGCATACCGTGGAAGCCTGGGATGTTTCATTTTAAATTTTTTTTGATGTACCCATTTAGTCAAAAAGTTTAAAATATTTTATTTAAAAAGGGTTCATCATTAAAAGTTGGTAAAAGTGCAATACTGAAAATGAATTTGTTCTTAAATTATGTCTAAGAAACTCATAATATGGATTCTAAAATTATAAGGATTATATAAAGCTTAAAATTTAGTTAATACTATTCATAACCTCTTTTGAACGTCTTGATTGGTAAGTCATGGTGTAATTGAACTCGGTGTTGCGTGTAGTGCAAGTTATTGAATTATTTTGAAGAAATAACACACTATGAATTCTTGGGGTGTTACATTCTCCCCTCCATCAATAAATTGCGTCTTCACAATTTGAAATTGTTCTTCGAAAATAAAAGGTTGAAAATATAAAATATATTTGTGGGAAAACCCACATCGGAAATTGGGTTACTAAAATTTAGTCTTAATATGAGGAAAAGAGAAATGAAATGGTCTCCACCAAATTATTATCTTGATTAGGATAAAATTGGTGGCAATTAGAGACATATAATTGGAGGAAAAACGTAAATATTTATAAGTAGTGATTGTGGTCATCAATCACAAACAATTTTAAAATTGAGGTCGTTAAATTCATAAATCTATGATGATTTGAAATACCATCGGTTCAACAAAACATAGGGTATTAGGATAACACATTTTTGATGTTTCAAAATATCTTAGTTGAAATCCCACATCGAAAAATGAATTAATGAGGCCTCTATTTAAAATAAAGAGTGAAAATTATGAATATTACCTAAAATAACACATACTAGGGTTCCATGTAGGAAAATATGGATATGGAAGAAAAATCTAACCATCAATTATCTGGTGGAGAGTGGTAGAGAACATGGCTATGAAAAGCCAACAATCCCAAAGCCATAAATTAGTGATGATTTAAGGTACCATCTAGGACAACATTTTTGTTCTAAGTTCCTTTTATTAATGTTGAGGAATTTTTTTATGAGATTGGATAAGATCATAAGGAGATATACTTACATTATAATTATATTTTTATCCATTAATAAATTTCTACCACAAACTCATCTTTCACTCTAAAAGATAATAGAACGTAAAAAAAATTCTATTTATACTATTCGAACAGGGTTTCAAAATAAATGAATTTATAATTCATCTACCAGATCTTTAAAAAAATACATTATTTAATCCAGGACATCTTGTGGGCTAGTGGTAGGAGATACACCCTTGTCGCCCTTCGGTTGCGAGTTCAAGTCTCGCTACCTTGCCGGACGCGACGGGTTTCCGCCCGACCTCCGGGTTGTCCTTTTATGGCAATCCAAAATAATCCAAACTAGAACTATCCAAAATACTTCTGTCCAAACTCACAGTCCAACATTTATAAGGAAGGTAAACATAATGTTGATTATTTTTTCCCCGTAATAGCATATGAATACCTTCATCATGTATTCTTTTAATACACTGAAACATCCTGAATTACCATATTCCTTATTGATTACATTCATGCTCCCTTATTCCATATATAATGCTGGATATACTTCATCAATCCAAAAATGTTTTAAACCCCAACAATGATGGAATATACAAATCATTAATCAGTTCCAAGGTATTCAAGAATATCCAATATAATTTATCCATAACAATAATGTATTATTCCAAAATCACTACCTCGGTATCAGAACTATATTATGGTTTATCATTCTCTCAACCATATATTTTCCAAAAATTTATCCTGCAATTGAGTCACTTTTCTTTGTTCCACACAATCTCAAGTCCTTAATGATATAGTACTGCAGTACAATCCTTATATACTCCAGAATTATTATAAAAATTACATTGTTGATACAACACTCAATTGACATAATAAACATAAGAACTCTAATCATTCCTCTTAATCTGTGGTAGTATCATAACTTGATTATTATCCAATAGCATCATTTGTGTCATAGTCTGATGACTAAGACATAGGTTCGCGTAGTGTCCAAACTCCTTGAAAATGAAGCACTGTACAATTGAAACCATTTTCTTACCCTTGCAGTCACGTACATTGTGCCCTTTTCCTCCACACTTAAAACAAACTCCCATTCCTTTCAGGAAAGTTCCAGGGTGTTTCTTACCACAGTTACCACATATGGGAAAATTATTCATTTCCTTATTCCCTTTATACATCTTTCTCTCTTCCATCCTTTTCTTCTCTTTCTTCCCTTCAAATCCATAGGACTCAATAAACTCTTTACTTATCTTATCAACACATGATATTATTTTATCATATGATGATAATACATGCGAGACTATTTCTCTTGTAAATTCTGGATTAAGACCATAAAATATATGATCCTTCTTTCTATTTGTATCATGTGCATTGCTAGAGTTCTCATTCCTTCTACTGGGCGCCATTTCTAAACAGTGGCATACATTAGATTAGTTTATGAATAACAATACCTAATCCCAAACTTGTAAAACACATAACATAAATTAAATAGTTTATGGATATAATCCATAATCAAAAAAATGTCTCCTTTGAGTAAGTATATACTCATAAACCTTTCATAATGATTTTTAAAGAAAATGAGAGTTATCCTAAGCATATCCCCGGGAGTGTCGTAACCAAGAGTGCAACAAGGCCTGTTGTCGTGCACCAGTTCCCGTTCGAGTCTAGCTCAAAGTGGTGTTTTCGGGTTTTACCCCTAGGTACATCTGTGCCAGAGCCGCCTCTACCTGCTCGTATCCAGACAGGGATTTATTGCTCGGAAAACTCACAAAATCTCTAAAATACCAAAATTCTAGGAAGTTCTTCTATACTAATCCTCATAGTTCATCTTAGGTTTACGTGATCTAATCAGAGTTCATCTAAATCTAGCTTCCAACGTTTGTACTAGACTTCCTATGATACCAACTGTAACGCCCCGACCCTAGTTACCCAGAGTCGGTGCTTTAATACATAACATTGTCATGATCACAAGAAAGAACAAATCTTGAAAGACCGATTGGTTTAGTAGCCTTGGAAACACTAGATATATTCATAGTCTTACATTACATCATAAAATGAAAAACTTCTACACCAAAATATTGTCTCCATAATCCACACTCATATCCCCACATAATATCCCTACAGGTCATTCATAATTCACTTCTTCACTTCCTGGGAAAAATAAAACATAGAAAAGGGGTGAGCTCAAATGCCCAGTGAGGATAACAATATAGCAGAAACATTCATAAATAAGAATAAACATTTAAGGAAATGTATAACTAAAACAAAAGCCTTTTAAACTTGAACTTCAACATAGTATAGAAAAAGAAAAATGAAATAATGCCATTTACTTATTCACATGGTTATTCTACTAATCCAATAATCACATGAACTACCAATAACCACTTTCATAATGATGGAATGCATAATGCTGAACTTTATTTTCTTTGTCAAGGCCTCGTCCTAAGACCTAGGGGCTAACTGTAACTGGAAACCAACCCGGAGTGCCTCTAATAACCAAACACCAACCCGGAGTGCCTCTAATAACCGGACACCAACCCGGAGTTCCTCTAATAATCAGAGACCAAACTGGAGTTCCTCTAATAACCGGAGACCAAACCGGAGGGCTTACCTTTACCGGTCCCCAACCTGGAACATACTTGTCTAACACATTCATCTGAATGAAAGGATGAAATATAACATAAATATTCGGATTACAAATAACATATGAAATGTCAATACTCTAAACAAAAACCATGAGTGACATAACAATAACTTATCCACAGTAAAAAATATCACAAAATCTTCAATAAAATATGGATGTTTGTATCATAATAAATCAACTTCAAATAAGCTTAAAATCCATCAAAGGATGTTGACATAGATGAAATAAAGACTATTTTAGAAAAATATCTCTTTCTATTTTGAAATAATTTGAGAGTCTTATATTTATGAAATAAAACATTTTTTTTGAAAATATTCTTATTATCTTGTAAGGTAAGCTTCAAAGATTTTATAACGGTGGAAAATAGCCACACCTGCCGTATAAGTTAAAAAAACATTCTTACCTTAATTTGTCGAAAAGGTTAAAAAGCACCTTGTTTGGAAAACGTCAAAAATATTCCTTTATAAACCTCTTATAAAAAGTCAAAAAAGGGTATAAATGACTTTAACACATATTCTAGTAAATAGTAAAAAATTTTTGAAATTCATTTTTAGG
Organism: Viscum album; assembly: GCA_963277665.1. NCBI lineage: Eukaryota > Viridiplantae > Streptophyta > Magnoliopsida > Santalales > Viscaceae > Viscum > Viscum album. The sequence goes on along the minus strand of OY728140.1, from coordinate 1,254,868,573 downwards.
AAACATGGATGTGGATGATAAAGAGATCCCAGTAGAGTATTACGTATAAACAAACTCGGATAATGAAGTGATTGCGAAATAACCCTTACCAATTTGGTAACTTATGAAAAATACAACCCATGAAATAGGTATCTTACAATGAATATGTAAATACACATAAATTAGAGTGTATTACACAATGAATATAATTATGGGCAGTACATACACCACACAAAAGGTGATGGTGGCAATATGGCATGAATCTCACTGGAATAAGGAGTGAGATGAAAACCCCTTACCTTGTAATTTTCCTTGGTTAGGGTAGGTTAACCTTCTGTATAATGGTGAATTAATTGTTATTAAATTATTCAAGAATCATATATATTAATATTATATCATATATTATCTTTTAACATTGATTTGTTAATGATATCTTTGAATTATCGTTGTTTCAGGTGTTAACTTACTCGTTTTCTTTTATATGTTTTGTTACATAATCCATGTTTGTCATGGATATGTTGTATATATTTCATGTACATAATGATATAAAGTCCTTCAAAATAATTTTTAAATCATCAAATGATAATTATACTTGAATGGATACGATGGAGAATGAATCTCATCGCGTTCGTGGAGACGGTAGTCCGTACATACGCACGAGCGACAATATCATTCTTTTTATATTGAAATAATATATAAATTGATGGTATATCATATATAAAGAATCATTAACATGTTATATTTATTATTTAAATGAGTTACACATCATTATTATACCCATCCAAATAATAATATATTGAATAACAATTACACCACGATGTGGAGACGGTAAGCCGTACGTACACACGTATGGTGACATGTTATTCAAAGGGTGGATAGAATACTAAATATGATTGTACCATATTTATAATAACATCACATTATATATATGATACTGGAGTTATTATTTTATAATGGTAACAACAACGGAAGAAGAAGTGGAAGAAGAAAGGAACTTGGAAAAGGGTGGTGAAATCATTACCTCTTCTTCGGTTTCTTCCTTTTGATTTGATCAAAAGGGCTCCTTAGGTTGGCTTTCTGATAAAAATAAGGCCTCTCGATTGTAGTGAGGGAAGTTTGGAGTGTATTTGGGAAGATTTCTTCCGAACCAAAAGGTTTTGAAAGTGTGAAGATATGAGAAGGAGGAGTGCCCTTTTATAAGAGGGGTGAGAGGCACCTTTGGAAAAGCTAGAAATATTAGTTTATAATAAATTCATATTCGGTTTATAATGGATCCAAAGTTGATTATTAAAATTTTAAGGTGGGGATGAGTCGAAAACAACTCAACCAATATAATTTAGACAGGTTTGGGTACTTATATTAACCTTATCTTTAAGTATTAACTCTAAGTTAATTAGTTTCACTTTTACAATGTCTCTTTGTATTTTTATATAATAAGGTTAATAAACATACTATATACATCCAAGAGACCCCCAAGTGGTCCATTAATGATGAAACTATCATGATATAATCTCTTGGCCGAACCTTAGATTTTTATGAATTTAATATCAATTAATAATATAATATTTGTTTTATGAACTATTTTATGTCAATTTTGATACTATTCAATAGTTGATTTTTGTGAAACTCATAACAGATTGATTACTTCAAAAAAAGTCAATTAACTCAATACTAATAAATCATATTATCCTATAAAATTAGTTTAATTCATTAAAAGTTTCATATTATATTTATTTGGGTATTTATAATATCAATTATTTTAATTTTTCACTATTATAGTAATTAATGCATCATCATTGTGTCATAAATAAATTAAATTATTTAATGTCTAAAAATTATAAATAAAATATAATTATGTAGGAAATCGTTTTATCTTTCTAATTAATATTTATAATCTTAAATCCAACATATATAACCCTATGTAGAAAATGTTGTTCTAAAAGATATATGCTTGTGTCATTTTTGTATTCATTTTAACTTAATTAAAATAAAGTGTCCCTACCACCTACAAGTGGCACCATGGGGTCCCAAAATCGACCCAAATATGCCTATGTCCGAACATGTATCAACCAATAAGGCTAGGACACGTTTTAGTGTAATTTAGTATTATTATAATATTATTTTTTAACCCATATTTACTGGATTTACCCTTAACCATGGTAAATAAAATATTTACCGCATTAATTATTCAAAATGTCTAAAAATAAAAGATACCTATTTACAGAATTTGAGCATCCCGATTCCAAATATGCAATCCATTTTTCTAAATTAAAAACACAAAAGTGGAAGAAATTAATTTAAAATTAATTCCCGCTGTCAAAACAAAAAGTGTGTTTTTAAGAGATAATAACTATCAAAAGATTGACACTTGTTTATGTTCGGTTTAATTGTAAAATTATGTCCAATGACCAAAATTATATTAAATGGTAAAAAATATATTCTAAATATACTTTAAAACCACTCAAATTCATAATTTATTACTATTAATTATTTTGATTAAAAAAAGTGTTTTTAATTAAAATTTAGTAATTTTCACTATTTATCAAAATATTAATGTTATCCGAAAAGTACCAAAATTTCACCTTAGGATAAATTCGATATTCTGAATCTAAAAATGAAGTCCATTTTGAAATATAAAATATATATAATTTCAAAAAGTAGGTATTACTATTAATAACGGCTAGTTTGATTGGTTGTGGTCTGTGTTAGAACTCGAAGTTGCGTACAACACATGGTATTGTATTATTCAAAGGAAAGCATACCATGGAAGCCTAGGATGTTTCATTTTAAATTTTTTTTGATGTCCCCATTTAGTCAAAAAGTTTAAAAATATTTTATTTAAAAAGGTTTCATCATTAAATGTTGGTAAAAGTGCAATACTTAAAATAAATTTGTACTTAAATTATGTCTAAGAAACTCATAATATGGATTCTAAAATTATAAGGATTATATAAAGTTTAAAATTTAGTTAATACTATTCATACCCTCTTTTGAACGGCTTGTTTGGTAAGTCATGGTGTAATTGAACTCGGTGTTGCGTGTAGTGCAAGTTATTGAATTATTTTGAAGAAATAACACACTATGAATTCTTGGGGTGTTACAGATAAACTGCCATTAAAACTTTTTCCTTTTCACTAATCCCCAAATCAGGAAATATTTTCTCAATGGAATTTATCCATTACTCACCTACTAATGGTTTTGTACTCTCATTTAATGTTGTAGGGTGTTGCCTCATGAATCTGTCTAATATTGATCCTCTGATTTGTGGATGAGGGTGCTCCATACGCGTAAGATTTTTATTCATAACCTGAGTTTCTTTTCCCAGTATGGTGATAAGCTGATCATCACCAGTTTCTTCACCATCTCCACTATAATTATCTTGAGTAGTAGGGAAATCCCTAAATAGATTACGTTTGTTGATATGGTTTCTATTCCTTCCAATAGGAAATATTTCTATAAATAGCATACACTAGATTAGTTTATGAATCATAATAAATAAATACAAACTTTTATAACACGTAACATAAATTAAAAAGTTTATGGATATTATCCATAATATTAAAAAAGTTTTCTATGAGGATGTATATACTCATAAACCCTTCATAATGATTTGTAATGAAACTGAGAATTATCCTAAGCATATCCCCCGGGAGTGTCTTAACCAAGAGTGTAGCAAGGCCTGTTTTCGTGCACCAGTTCCCATTTGAGTCTAGATCAATGTGGTGTTTTCCTGTTTTACCCCTAGGTACATTTGTCCTAGAGACGTTTCTACATGATCGTATCTATATAGGGATGTATTTCGTGGAAAACTCACCAAATCTCTATATTACCAAAATTCAATGAGGATAGTCTATACTAATCCTCAATTTCTATCTTAGGGTAATTTTCTCTAATTAGTGTTTTTCTAAATCTAGCTTACATAGTTTGTACTAAGAATCCTTTGATAACAAATGTATCACCCCGACCCTAGTTACCTAGAGTTGATTCATTATTACATAACATTGGCATGATCATAAAAGATCAATTCTCTAATTACTTATTAGTGTAGTTTCCTGGGATATACCAGATACATTTATAAGTTTTACATTACATTATAAAATGAAAAACTACAAAAACAATGTCTCTATAAGCCACACTCATATCCCTTATACTCTCCCTACAAGTCAATCATAATATACTTCTTCACATCCTGGGATAAATAAAACATAGAAAGGGGTGAGCTGAAATGCTCAGTAAGTATAACATTATAAATGAATCTTTCATAAATAATCATAAACATTTAAGTCAATGTAAGACTAAAACAAAATATTTTTAAACATGAACATCAACATAATATAGAAAATATAAAATCTAATAATTCCATTTACTTATTCACATGGATATTCTACTGGATGAATAATCAAATGCAATATCAATAGCCACAATCATAATGATGGAAATCATAATCCCATACTTCATAACCACATAGTCAGGGCCTTGTTCCATGACTACAAATATGATTTTGTCAAGGCCTTGTGCCAAGATACTAGTTTGTCTCATGAGACCGATCGATGCTTCAAGGAGCGATAGCAGGCTCCACCCATCACTTACTATGTTCTATGCATTCATCCTATGAAATGTTTTAAACATATCATAAACATTCGTATTAAAAAAAAATATGAAATTTCAATACGTTATCCTTAAACAATGAATGGTATAAAAATAACAAATCCATAGTCAAACTTATCACACAACCTTTAATAAAATATAGAAGATTTGTATCATAATAAATCAACATCAAATAAGTTTAAAATCCAACAAGGGATGTTAATAGAGATTAATTTCTTTAAAAAAAATCATTGAGAGAAATATCCATATTTCATAAATACATTTAAAAGTTGCACAATTTATAAAGGAAGACATTTAAAGACATTTTTTTATCAAAGAGTCCACTACAACTTTGCAGATTTTTAAAGGAATTACCATTTTAGAAACATTAATGTCTATATAAATAAATACTTAAAACCATTTTGAAAAAATATACATTAATGAGAATGATTTAGAAGGATAAATTTTTAAAAATTAAAATATTATGTTTTATTTAAAAATTAACTTAAAAAATTCCTTTTAAAACTCTTTTATGAAACATGGACATGGATATCAAATATGTCCCAGTAGATTCTTACGTAAATGTAACATCAGATAAAAAATAGATTGTGAAATTAACTCTTTCCATGTACATTATATTAGGTGAGGGTAGGTTAAAATCTTGTATAATGGTGAATTAATTGTTATTAAATTATACAAGAACCATATAAATTAATATGATATTATATGTGATCTTCTAATATTGCTTTCAAAATGATATTTTAGTAGTATCATCATTTCTAGTGTTAATTGATTTGTTTTCCTTATATACTTGGATATGTAAGCCTTGTTTGTTATGGATAAGATGTATTTCATTCAAAAAAAGAATGATATTAGGTTCCTAAACATTATTTTTAATCATAAAATGATGATTGTTGTGGAATGATTACAATGTAGAATGAATATCATCGTGTTTTTGGGGACAGTAATCCGTATGTACGTACGAGCGATAATATCATTCTTTTGATATTTAAATCATTTATAATTGGATGTTATATCATATATACATAATCATTATCATGATATATTTATTATTTACATCATTTATACTCCTTATTATACACATCCAAATGATGATGTGTTTCAATAACAAACTACACCACATCGTGGAGACGGCAATCCGTACGTACGGTTGAATGGCGACTTTGTCATTTATATGATGTATAGAATAAAAAATATGGTTGTACCATTTTTATAATAACATCACAGTATATTTAGGATTCTGGATTAATTATTTTAGAATGGAAATAAAAATGAACGAGGAAGTGGAAGAAGAAATGAACATGAATGAGGTGATGAAATATTTACCTCTTCTTTGGGTTCTTCCTTTTATTTTATCAAAAGGGCTTCGTAGGATGGATTTCTGACTAACGGAAGAACTATTGGATGAAGGGAGATAAGTTGGAATGATATTTAGGTCGGGTTTGGCTGATCAAAATTGCATTGAAGGTGTGAGTTTTAGATAAGGGGAAGTGCCCTTTAATAATAGAGGTGAGGGTCACTTTAGGAAAATCTTGAAATATTATTTTATAATAAAATAATTTTCGGTTTCTTATTTCTCCAAAATGAATTATTTAAAGGGTAATGTGAAAATGTGTCAAAAAAATTTCAAACAATAGGTTTTAGAAAGGTTTAGGTCATCATAGTAACCTTATCTTTTAGATTTAACTCTTAGTTAAATAGTTTGACATTTACCATCTCTCTTTGTATTTTTATATTATATGGTAAATATACTTACTATAAGCTTCCAAGAGAACATAAAGTGGTTCCTTAATTAAAAATACAATATTATATAATTTTTTTGGAAGAACCATATATTTTTAGGAATAGAATATAAATTAATAATATAATATTTGTTTTAAAACTACTTTTATGTCAATTTTGACACTTTTTGTTATTTAGTTTTTGTTAAATTCATAATAGCATTATTAAATAGAAAAAAATTAATTTAATCAACCATAAACCACCATATTAACCTAGAAAATTAGTTTAATTCATTAAACGTCTCAAATTTGATTTATTTAGATACTTATTATATAAATTATTTTAATCTTTCATTAATAAGGTAATTAGCGTATCATTATTATGACATAAATAAATTTAATAATTTAATGTCTAAAAATAATTAATAAATTACCATGATTTAGTAAAACATTTTAGATTTATAATTAATTTTTATAGTCTATTTTATCAAATATATAACCCTATATTAAAAATGTTATACTTTTTAAACATTGAAGTTATCACTTTTAACTCTTCTTCAAATAAAATATTAATATATGTTTTAATAAAATCCAAGTTGAACTATAGGATCATATTTTATTCCTAAGTTTTTTTGGTCAAATTACTCTTATATAATAGAATTTGGACTTGTCTTAGGGTAATTATGATATCATTTTTACCTTTAATTACCTAATTTACTTTTAACCGTTGTAAATAAAAGTAAAAATTTACTATTCACCAAAATATTTCATCTTATTGAACCACAATTTACATACTGATATTAATTGTTTATAATGGATTTTTGAAATTAATATCATAGAAGCGATAATGTCATGTTTTAAACAAATTTGAAAATGCTCATAGGAGGTGGGTAAAATACGGTAAATAGTTCGATAAAATTATATATATATATATATAATATTATTATAAAATGAATCCAATGAATTATTTTGAACATATATATGTATTATATATCTATTTTGACCAAAAATAAATTTAAATAAAATACCTATCCATTTAATGAAAAAGTATGTTTATACCAATAACGCAGTTGTTTTACTATTCATAAAAAATTTAATGTTTTCCGAAAATTATAAAAAATTCACCTTACTATAATTTTGAAATTCCAAATCCAAAAATGAAGTCCATTGTGAATGAAAAATTTTATAAAATTTCAAAAGTGGGTATTAAAATTCATAACGAATCGTTTTATTAGTCGCAGTGTGTAAGAATCTCGGAGTTGCATACTATGAAAGCTAATTCATTATTCAAAGGGAAATGTACCATGGAAGCTTATGGTGTTATAATACCTATTGATTTGATGTACATAATAGTGTGAAATATATGTAAACTAACTAAATGTGGTAGTTATAGTTTCTATGGATAAAGATAGATTGTGCTAGTTTTGACATTTAATGTGATACCAGTCAGATCGTAAAGGCTGAGCACCAACGTCTATTTGGGTTGTTGAATTCATTTAAGATAACTATGTGGAATTGGGAAGTCATCATGATAGAAATTATAATGGGGTTAACTAGGACCTCAAGTTTTCATGATTTAGTATGGGATATAGTTGGATGGATAATAATGTATGTTCACATATTTCCAATCATAGAGACTCACATAGTCAAGGAGTTGGGAAAGATATATGTTTGAGAGATTCTATGACTATATTGAGTTCCCTTAAGAAATATTTCAATATATATTAATGTATTACATAAAACTTTTGGTAGGTATTGATGAAATACCTATGGACTCAACGGATATTGAGAAGTATGTATAATCCTCAGGCATACATGAATTCTGAACAGACAATACACATTTTGGAGGATGTGTATAGTTACCCATGCATAATAGACATGGATATTATATCAATATTGATGAATATTCAGAATATTAAAATAGTGAATTCTTTAGGACCATAATGGTTTAGTTAATTTCGAATCATAGAAAATTTTCTTCTATTTTATTGAAATAATATTAAAAATAATATTTAAAGATCATCAACTTTTATACTCATACATAAAAACTTTCTTCATAACATGAGGAAATGAAACATAAGATGGGGTGAGGTTGAATACTCAGTGAGGGTAAGTAATGTAAGTGTATTAGAATTATATTAACAAAAGTGTAATACAAAATTATACTATCATTTAATGATTATAAACAATATATTGAAGATCCTAGTAATAAGACATGGAATATTGATAGGATGTTCATAAGACACGAATCACAATTCAATCAATAAAATAATCCATTACATAATAACATAGAGATAAATCATATAATTTTTTTCATATACATAAGAATATAATATCATATGTCATGAATACTTACAAAGACAATAATAACATGTTATCATCTAGAGAAAACCTATTTACATACATTAGCCTTATGATAAAAACCCATATACACTCTTATTTTCAGAATTGGGAAACAACACTTGTACTCTCCTGTTTTCATGCATGGTATACAACCCATTTACCATCTTTTTTTCATAATTGGGATATAAACTATATACCTTCTTTTTTTATGCATGGTCTATAACCCATGAACCATTTCAAATCATATACCACATATTATTACCCGATTAATTCTTGGGTGATATAGGTCCCACTTATCAAATAATGAAATCATAAACATGTGTACCACAAACTAATAAACCATCCATCAAATCATTGCACGTAAAATGATATAGATTTTATAAACATATGAAGCCATGTACTTAATTTGGAACCATAATATTGCATCATGTCAGTATATAAGGGAAATAGATAGTTTCTATAATCATTATAGAAAAGAATAAGACATGAAAATAAACATGATTCAAAATATTATAACCTATAGAATAAGAAAAGTCTTCATAATCAAAATTAAATGAAAACATAATCCATTAAAGATAGTATATGTGCATTATTCAGGGATAACATCACATGTGAGTCATAAACTACTACAAAGTATGGAATAATATGAGATGGAGGATAATTTGGAATGATCCTAGAGAACATTTCATTATTTAAATATCATTTATACAAACATCTATTTAATAAAACCATTTTAAATTTACATTTTTATAAATTGAGAATCAACATTTCATTTAAAACATATTTTATGGTAAATATCCTTAATTTTTTTAAAAAACTATGTTAATAAATAAAAATAATCAATTTTTTATAAAACAGGTGAACTTATAAATGAAGCATAGAAAAAATTTGAAACCCTATTAACATGAAAATGGTTAAAACAATTGTAAATTAACTTTTACAACCATTTAAAAGTCATGGTTTTGAATAAACATAGATTTTCGACCAACAAGAGAAATATTATTTAATTTCATAAAAACATTATCATAATTATCATAAGAACCGAAGAGAGGAAATCAAGGACTAAATACAAAAATAAATCATGAAAAACATGAGGTTAAGAAAATAAGTGAGTTTTCATGAGATATAGAACATAATATCTTATTAATGGTTTCATAATGAAAAACAATCCTAATAAACGATGAGATTATTTTCATAAATGCGTACCACATGATAACAATGAATCATAAAAACCATGTAAGAAGCTGAAATTATCTGAATATTAATATATCATTTATTTAATTAGATTCATGATATATAATGTAAAATTTTAGTATATACACCTATTATAAGAATATTTGTGCATATAAAATATTGTTTTTTCAAATATGGGAAATTGAAACAAAACTATCATTCTTATTCGAAATCATTTGAATTGTAAACCCAATTAAAATAGAGTTCATATAATGGATAATTAAATACAAAGAAATCTAATTAAATTAATCATGAAACTCATACATGAGAATTAAATAAAACACCAAAAAGAAATGTATGGTTAATAAATCATAAATGCCATGGTAATAAAAGTTGGATGAGAAAAACCTTTCTATATGACTAATTTTTTAATAATTATAATCAAGAAATATTAACAGAAATTATAACATTTAACATTATTAAATAATAAATTACTTAAATAACATTTTAAAAAGATTTATATGAACCACCCAAAAAGAATTATACCGAACATGGTATGGATCTGATGAAAATAATGATTGATATAAAAATCCTTGACCTTAAGTCTTCATCTTTTCATACAGCTTCAGATAACTTTTATTATAAAAAATTATTATAAATTTGAAAAAAACACATATTATTACATATTTTAACTTTTAAGTTTTTTATGAATTTATATTACATGATTATTAACAACTCCATGTTAATTTATCATTTTTGATAATATGTTCATTGTTTTTCATATATGTTTTGGATTATTATTATTCATCCTTTTACTCATGTCGTGATTTAATTATTTCCATCATGTAAATAATGACATATGTATCATATATATTAATAATATATTTATTTATAATATTCCATAGAAAGTTGATATATGGAATGGAATACGATGTTCAGGGAGATGGGATGTCATATGTATGCATGATTTTTGTTTCTGTTTTATTGTCATATAGAAATAAATAAACTAATGAAATACATTTATATGTATATACAATATCACTAAATGAAAATTATTATTTCAAATATATCATATAAGTATACTAAACCAATCCATAATACATTCCCTATAAATTCTAAATGAATCACATCAATTTGTGAAGGTGGTCATCCAGAAATCCAAAAATGAAATTCTCAAATGTACACAAAATTTAATTCATGAATTTATGTGTCAAATAATAATTCCAGAAACATTAAAATATCAAATATATAATATAAAAAATTATATTTCCTTTGTAATTAACTTCAATGAAAGGCGGTAATGAAAAAATGAAAAACATCATTTTGTAATCCGATAGATCTCCATAGACAAGAACATACTCTTTGTTACCCATTAGAAGAATTATTGTTTAATTTTAGTTATAATCCCTATGATAACACCATTTACGTATATTGATAATATATAGGTTATTATATAATCATTTAATAATAATAATTGAGTTTTTGGGGAATGAAAATAAAGGAATGTTTCTTGAAGAAGATGTTACCTCTTCATTAGGTAGCTACTTTTTGTTTTCACCGCAGGGCATACTTGCATGGATTTATTACAAAAGGGAGGATTATTGGATTTTGGTAGGTATGTTGGGAGATTATTTGATATGATATTTGAATATCCAAATGGCATCATTGGTGTTCATAATCGGTATTGGTGCACGCCTTTTCATAGAGTTGGTGGTGTGGCATTTTTGTAAAAACTTATAATGGGAATTCCACCCATGTTTTTTCTAATGAAAAGTGGATAAGATAATTGTCCTAATAAGATAAAAGTACATTTAGGGATAATATATCTCCATAAAATTGATTTTTGACATGTTAATAAGACATTTTGTCCCATAGGGGTATGTTTTACTCCATTCATAAGCTACATTGCCTCTTAATCATTATAAGTAATTTTAAATACATTTTCTAATATTCATTCCAAAATATAAGTTTACAATTTTTGAAATTACATATTAATATTATTATAAATATGGAATAAATTTTTAAAAATTCTAATCATATTAGTTGTAGAAATTAATAAAAATATAATCAAAAAATGGTCTGACATAATATGCTTTTAATGTAGAAATGTTCAAATGTTTAGTGATTTTTTATCCAATTTAAAAGTGATATTGATTAAAATGATATAATTTAATTAATTTATGAATAAATGATCTAATTGAGATTTAATTTCATTAAAAAATTTATATTTACAATTAAATTAGATGAGAAATCAGTTTTGAATTAAAATTCAGTATTATTCATTGTTAATTAAATGCATATACATCATTGAATAATAAAAAAATTTCACTAACATATTTATTAACTTAATATTTCAAGAATAAATAGAGTTTTTTCAATATAAAATTATAAAAGTGTCCAAATAATATTTAAATTACGTTCTCTATGAAATGGTGTTACAATTTTATTTTGGAAAATATATCTTTTTATTCACCAATTTTAATTTATTTTATCTTAAAATTATAAAATTTATTGTATACAAACCAAAAATTTTGATTTAAATTTTTATGTATTTCTTTTAAAGAATAAATTAATAAAAAAATGGGTTATCAAATTTATTTATAGTAAATTTTTTTTATACATAGTAATATATAATTCATGGAAAAGTAATTTCATTATTTTCAAATAGATCACACATTAAATTATAAGAATTGATTGCAAAAGTTTGTATATACACGTGTAAGAAATATGAACACAATTTACTTAGTTTTATCCCTAAAATACCTTCCATAATATAGGTGGTAACTATAAAAATATTTTTTTATTAATAATTATATTATATTTTAGTTTGGTAAAACTCATCCAGGCATGTAACACAAACTATCAAAGGGACTTGGTATTGTATGTAACGTAACAATTACATAGTTTTTCACATATTAAAATTTAATATGTGTCTTGTGTGTACCAAAAGTATTAATTGGTGTTTCATATAACCCAAACCACATATAGTTATTTCATATCATAGAATCTATATTCAATGTCGTGTGAAATTAAATATATCAAATGAATAAATGAATTAAAAAAATAATTGAAAAAATCATGGGGTTGTACAATCTACCCATCAAGAAATTAATTTATCTCACAAAACTCATTTTCATTATTAATATTTTTATTTTTTTATTTGTATTTCATTGGAACCCACCTCATAAAATAGAATACTAAATTATCATTTAAAAGGGAATTTTGGAGAACATAATGTTTACACAAGGTTTCACATTACTAGGGTTCAAAATAAGAGAACATATGATGGATGGTAGGACTGAACATGATTTAAATGAGTAAATAATAATATATATCGATAAATACCACTCATAATGATAAATTGGGTGATCCAGTAAAATTGGAAATCACAAATATGTAAATTGAAGAAGCGTAATGGAGGTCATTGATATCATTAATTTGATGATAATCATTAAACCATTTTTCAAGACCCTTTTCTAGAAGTTTTATAATTGTTTTATCCTAAGAAGATATACTTACATGTTATCATTCAATATCATAAGTAAAATATCACCCAATGTTAGTGTATTGACCAATTTATACATCACATCATTAAAAAAAAGGAAGGTGCATTTTTTATTCCTGGAGCACTAACAAATAATAAGATACATGATAATTTATCGGATCTATATTTAAATTCCACCAAAGTGAATTTTTTAGTTTAAAATATATAATATTTATAAATCCCCATGTGGTGACATAATAAATTAATCACACAAAGTTCAATTGAAGATTAACATACAATTACTATAAATGGTTAAACATATAATCATTTCGAATGATGGAAATCCAAAGCATAAGAAGTAAAGTAATTAAATAATTATAACGTTAATACCCAATATATCACAATGTATATTTTTGTTAAAACATTCCAAACCCGTGAATACCCTTATTTTATACTATCCTGAATCCTGTTAGTAGCCTAAATTATAATAAATTATTTTAGAAAAAATCTTGATTCTTTATTCTAAAACTAGAGGATATATTACTTTAATATATGATGTTTTATACTTAATCCAGGATAAAATATACAACTTTTTACATAACTCAAAAAACAGTTACAGGTAAATCTATACTAACTAATTTCCATTATCTATATCACTAATATCTTCATCAAAGTTAATCACAACTCTCTCAATATCCTTAACACATAATGGGTTACATTGGATTCTTTCAAAATTTCACATTTCAACTAAATAACACTATTAGGTATTCATCACCATTTTAAAAATGCTTCTAAATAATTAATATAAATGATATACATAAAAACCATATAAATTTATTGATTCATATGATAGAATATTTTAGTTCTAAGGCATATACACTTCAATCTCTAATCAATATTCTTAATCCATTTCTTATTCATCATCATCTTATTCTATATTTCCCAGATTCCTATAAAATGAAATATGAATCATTTATTAAGGTTAATGAACATCAATAGAATCATGATTTTAGTTTTAATCTAAATAATACTCGTATAACAACCCATACCATTCACATTCCATTTGTAGAGACGTTATCTTTAAAATAATAACCAACACTCATAGAACAATAATGTTTCTCATTATGGTATCCTATGACATCTATTTTTATAATCCCATACATTCCACACCTGAACCATTCATGTTTTACCCACATATTCTCATTAATTATATTTACAGACACCATAAACAATAGTTTATGAAACACAAATCATATAAGAAAACAACATAATCATGAAGCACCAATTTATTTATAGGATGTCTCAATAATAACATCATTCTTTTAATATATAACAAATTAAGTTTATCCTAGGTTATTCAGAGTCATTTTCTATTTTGATCATTGATCATGGTTTGTAAAGAGTTTTTCAATTAACAATGAATATCCTCCAAGAGTGTCAAACTAGGTGTGTAGAAAGGAATGTTGTCGTGTACCAAGTGACACTTGGGTATGCCTTGACACAACTTCTTAGTATTATTACCCCAATGAACATCTATTCCAGGTGTGTATCAATGTTTTTATAATCATATCATGGGTTGAAAATGAATAAAATGAAGATAAATTATTAAAAAATTATTCAAAAAGAGTTGAGATACCAGATCATGATATAAATTGTTTGATTAATGGTTAACGATTATGAAATTATACTATGTGAACATGAAAAATTATAACATTATCATAGATAATGGAATGAAGTCTTTAAAATTGAGTTGATTGAAGAGTAAATTACCAAATGGCATATGGATATGAGATCATATAATAATAATAAATAACATGGTGATATAAATAAATAAAATGGATATTTAATAATAATATAATATCATAAATTATGTTAAGGATCTATATAAAGCCATAATAACATTGTAAACAAAGCTAACAGTATAATTCCCACAAAAACAACTATAGATAAATCTGATTACATCAGGTTAAAACATATAAATTAGAATAATGAATCCCATTTCATTATCATTTATAATATAACCTTATCAAAATTTATAGATAATTTTAAAAATCATCATTGGGATATATAACTTCATGTCAATTTGTCATGACCCGTCCTCGGGTTAGTGCCCTGAATACCTCAAACCTGCCTTCTATAGGCCAAGGGATGGAGACTAGCACCAAAGGCGTAAATCCCGATAAAAAGGGAATGCATTGCCTTTATGAAACATAAACACACACACTCAGAGAGAAAGCTGAAGCATACACTAAGTAATGCAGTTATAGGTTTGCTGAATGTACAAAGGGGCCAAAAATACAAACCCAACAGAATGTACTGCTACAATAGAAATAATGTATAACTAAAAAGATAGACTGCGGAAAGGTGAAGCAGCTCCTGGATCATCCTCTGGGTTCCTATTTGAAGGGTAGGTACATATGTCCTCCTTAGCACTCCATGTCCATCTGTCTCCTCAAGGTACCGACTTGTCGTGAGATCCACCTCCGAATACCGTCCATCTCTACAAGCCTCAACCACGATCAGTGTTGTCCGTCGTCTACAACCAACACAATGAGGTGCGGGCATAGCCCATGCAGAGGTGAGTATAACGATACTCATTAGGGACAATTAGACCCTCATGGTCTCACTAAATCCAAGAAAGATAAACCACAAATAATGATCTCAACAGATATCCTTTATTTAGGTATATTCCAATACATATACCTATGTTATCAAGTAACCCATCTCAATAATGAGGAAATCACAAAGTCATTGAATCAGCTCAAACCGGGATTTTCATTAAAGATAATGAAACCACAACTGCTAAAGAGCACCTTCTCTGCCAAATACAGTGATCCTGTCATGACTCCAAGGCGCTGCTCACTAACCTTAGACAGCTGATGTACTCCTCCTCTGTCGAGTTCCACGAGTTTTCCACCCAAACACAGCAGTTCTCTCCACCATTGGCATGCCACCCCAACAAAGTAGCACTCCCCCTAATAGCTTACAGAGGTACTCCTCCTGTCGAGTACCATGGGTCTGCCACCCCAACACAAAATTTCTCCCCACCATGGGTCTTCCAAACCAACACAGTAGTTCTCCCCACTGGGCTATTCATGTCACTTCGAAACGAATCGGAAAAGTAGTCATCAGGTCTCAGCCAGCTACAAGGTCTTTGTAATCTGTACGCTCGCCTCCAGGTGGATCCTCTCCATGAGATTCTATTATATACTTCCAATTGTCAGATAATCTCGTGTGTATGTATCTCAAAGGACCACCTCATCATAGGGGTCACAACAAAACATACGGTGTGTCAAACGAATGTCCGCTTTGTTTGTTATTAGCATTTCTGTTCCAGGGGACCGGTTGGATTTCAGGTATAATCCAACCTTCCCATACTCCAACTGTGTTCAAACCTCAGGTCAGGTATGCCAAAAGAACTTCCTTATAAAGGGGAATTTTACGTAGTAGACGACACATCAATCGGGTGTTCGGTCCTCATGTTATAAGCGTTTCCGCTCCGAGGGCCCGGATGGTTTCGAGATCGAACCAACCTGGTCATACAAAAAAATCACCAAAACCATGAGTGTAATATACTGAAATGACGATCTCAATCCAAGTAATCATACACAACTGAAGGTGCGTCGATCAGAGGTCTGTAGCTAAGGATATGGGTGTTTAACTAAAGAAGGTCCGAAAATAGGGGGGTTTGGGCCCTGTCCAACACGGCCCAACCCACCCTTGTCAGCCCGAAATGGGTTTACCCGAACGTGGTCAGGGTCTGACTCGGTTAATTATGGCACGGCACACAGCTCGCGCGGCCCGGCCCGACCGACGCATCCCGGTCCAGCTCGGCCAGTGCGTCCAGTCCCGGCCCGCGGCTGGCGCGACCCAACTCCTGTGGCCCACGCGGCTGGCTGACTAGGGGGGCTGGTGGCGCCCAGTGGAGCCCTCCCTATCCATTGGTGTGGGTGGGGGGGGGGGGTTACATCCCCCAGTTTCTTCGAAACCGAAGTCCATGATGGACGACCCTTGGGTAACCGCGGGACCCCCACGGGTCCCGCCTCATGGGGGTACCGGCGGCCGGCCCAACCGGCCGCCCGTCCAGATCCGCCGTAGCCTTAGGCCGCGGCTTTGTTAAACCAGGGTGGCGCGGTGGCACCGTGCCCCTCCACCAAGGCCTGGCTAGGCCATGTTCAGACTTCACTTTGTGTGGCATGACGGTGCTGCACCTTTGCGGTGGCCCGAAAATCATGCGCTGACGATCCGATCGTGGTCGGCCCAATGTCGGACGGTTCTTCAAAGTCCGCCTCAATCGTCCACAAAAAACAAAGGTGAGGGGAAGGGTTTGACCATTTTCATGTGGTCAGATCCCTTACTCATCAAGATGGTATCATGCAGCCAAACAAAACTCAAGAGTTGAAGAATGAAGATGAATGGTATTATAACTTGAAAATAAAAACCCCTACCTCAAGGTTCGCCGTTCGTTGACGATATCGTGAAAGTTTGGGCGTCGTATCATTGAAATTGTCTCAAGGGAGGATATAAAGGTGACAACGATCATTATCATTCGTCACTTCTGTAATGGCCTTCGAAACCGGCTCGTGTGTCGTTCATTGGAGATCCGTCCGAATGAGAACACTTCATCGTGGAGGGAGGGAGCACTTCTATTTCATGAGGGATTCTCCACTAAATATTTTCCCATCGAAATATTTAAATGGGATTTTTCCCCAATCTTAACAAACATTCCAACTCAATTCAATTCAATTCAAAATCACTAATTAATTGAATAGTTGGCAAAAACTAAAAGATGAGATAGAGATGGAAAGTGGAGAGGCTCCACTCCAATAAATTAGTGGAGTCGTCATGTATTAAACAAGGGGGTGAGTTATGGGGAGTTGAAGGGGGTTATGGGGGAGGTGAGGAGTTAGGATCTCGGGTGGGCCCCACCAGACTAAACATTCCCATGGGAGGTTAGGTGGGAGTGGGACCCACCTTTAACTCCTCCTTTGTAGGATATTAACCACCCTCCAAAAATATAAATATCAGACACATATTTTTTTATTCCATAAAAAAACCAAAAATTAACCTCTTCTCCCGTCAAAACGCAATAACGGTAAAGGTCCCCTTAAGCAATTACTGGCACTACGAGTTCATCAATTCCCTCAGATTTAAATTCTGAGCAAAGGTTGAAAAGATAGAAAAACCCGCTCGTTCTTTTATTTAATGTACCTGAGCTAAACATTAGAAATTGATTACGGGCACACCGGGCCTCAGAATCAAGTGCCGTCAGAAGCTACAGACTCATAAAATTCCAAAGAACATAAGAAAAAAATTTCCTTTAAATTTTTGTGTCTTTAAATTACTATCACATCAGGGATTTACGTCCCCGTAAAGCCAAAACACAAACATGGGAAACTAAAGGAGGTACTGATCACTCATCTGAGCCTCTCGCTCCCATGTTCTCTCTTAGAGGATCCCGTGCTGCCAATGAAAGCGCATAAGAGGAATCGACCGTCCCCGTATGACCTACTCCTGTCAATCCTCAACCTCTACTAGAACCTCTTGAAGGTCACCCTGTCATCGATGTCCATCTCTCCCTGGTCTATGATGATGGATAGGTCGGGCACACATCTCCTCAGCTGAGATACGTTGACGAAGTTGTGCACCCAGGGCATTTGAGGTCAAAAGGCCAGGCGGTAAGCCACCTCGCCGACCCTACTAAGGACCTAGAAAGGCCCAATGAAACGCGGAGATAACTTGCCACACTGACCAGAACATCGTAGACCCCGTCAAGGTGAGACCCATAAGAAGATGTGGTCATCACCCTCAAAATCCGGTGGTCCCATCTCCGATCAGCATAGTACTTATGTCTACTATGTCCAGTCTCCATCCACTCCAAGATGATCCGCACCATCTTCCTCCTAGCCTGAACCATCTCTGGTTTTACACGTGCTGACTCTATCACTATCCACAGTGGATATATGATATATGTCCCGCTGTTGTCCCACCACTCCTAATAGCTGAATGCATGATCTCCTACTAAGAGAAGCTTCTAAAACATTCCCCTACACAGAAGTATAAACTATCTCGAAGTCATAGTCCTATAGGAATTAATACCATCACCGCTATGTCAGGTTCTTGTACTTCTGAGTGAAGATACCGTTTAGACTATTGAGTTGGAGAGAACTGAAAATTGTTCGCTCAATTAATAATGGGTGAGTCTAGAAAATTGTAAGAACTCATCTCCACCCTTCTTCGTCTACATTCTACCAAAGAGTTACTGAGATTTATCCTCTTCCAAAAAGTCAAATCTAGTCTCATCCCCTATATGAACCAAATTCCTTGCCTAATACAGTCAATCCTGACATGAACGGTACAATTCATGTCTTGAATGAAGTCATAAGGCCTCGATGCTACAACTAAGAGATCCAACATTTATTCTCATATCCAAGGGTTGAGTCACACTGTCAGCATCAGTGCATGATTACCGGGTGTCCTCTAGTAGTAATCTCATAAGAGAGGGTCAAGTCAACAGTTTTAAATGGAACCTCTTAGTATCAACCATAAAAAAGGATAGAAAGGTAAACATCACAATGATAAGTGTCTTTTATTACTATAGCTGGAAGTACAAAGACACAAACCAAACACAACAACAACATGTGAACTAGAAGCACCAAGAAGAAAGGCCTCCATGACTGGAACTGGTCTCGCTCATGTCCACCAACTTCCGAAGCTCCATTTTTGTATGCTTAGGCTGGATGAAGTTTTGCTCTCCCATATCCACCTATTATATGTGGTCGGGGAGGACCAACTGGTGGTGGTGGAAACTCCTCGAAGCATCGTACACCACCGGCTATACAGCCAGCTCCTCTACCTCAGTTTGGTATGTTCCTCTAATTTCTGCTGCTCAATGCTGGATAGGTCGGGCAGTCTCAAGCCAAGTGACCCTTCCTGTCTCATGCAAAGAACTATCTACTCCTCGTATGGATGGATCTATTTCATTTGCCTCGCACAACCAAACCTATATCATGAGGTCTCCAACCTGTTGTCCTGGTCCTCTTTTACTTCTTCATCATCCGTCTACATCCTACAGATGACTCGGCTACTACCGGAAAACCATTCGGTAAGGGATGCAGCTCCTGAGCATGCCCAGAGTTTAGAGTCGCTGGTTTAAACTCCACCCTTAAGAAAGTCTTGAAGTCTCCCTAGTTGAAGGTCATTTAATCACAAAACACGAGCATCTGGCTCCAACACCTCTCAGCCTCTCCCTGAAAGATACTAACATCTAGGTACACCATCAAGTCAGTGGGTGTCCCATTTGTGTGGAATTCTCATACTACAAACTCCAAGTAGTGCCCACCTGTCTGAAAATCCAACTCTCCTAAAATCCTTGGAGGCCTCTGTCACTGGAACTCGTGCAACAAGCTCAAGCAGAATCCACTCTTTTCTAGTGTGTCAACTGGGAGAGGGCCCTATACTGAGGCCTCATCACTAAACGGCATGTTAGTACATATAACTCTTGGGGATCTAGCTAGTCGTTCGCGGGGAGGCATCCTCAAAGAAACAAATGTGACACAGTCAAAGACTATACCTGGTGAGCTAACGTGGTTTGATCTGATTTAAAAAAACTTTTGAAACCACACATGAAATCAGTGTTTTCATGCACTGAGTCGGAAATCAAAAGTCAGGGTCCTGGTGTATGGATACGTCGGCTGCCCGCACCATCACTGGACTCCCTGAACTGAAAACCACTCTTAGTACCCTGAATACTATTTCTTCACAGAAAAAAAAAATATCAGTGTTTTATGTTTTGTTTTAGAACCATCTACTCTAATTACAATTTCTCATGAACCGTCCTCGAGGTCTGTGCCCTGACTACCCCAAGTCCTCCTTCCATAGGCCAGGGGATGGAGACTAGCAGAAAAGGAGTAAATCCTGATAAAAAGGGAAGAAATTTCCATTATGAAACGTAAACACAGACTCACTCAGAGAACTAGAAGAAGAAAACACGAAGTATACCAGTAATAGTTGTGCTGAAAGTACAAAGGGGAAGCAAAATGGTACAGCTACAACAGAAATAATGTTCAACCAAAAATACAGACAGCTAAAAGGTGAAGCAACTCCTGGATCGTCCTCCGGGTTCCTACCAGAAGGGTAAGTACAAATTTCCTCCTCATCACTCCATGTCCGTATCTCTCCTCTGGGTACCGACACATTGTGAGATCCACCTCTGGGTACCATCCTTCTCTACAAGCCTCAACCACGATCAGTGTTGTCTGTCATCTGCAACCAACACAACGTGGTGCGGGCATAGCCCGTGTAGGGCTGAGTATAAAGATACTCAGTAGGGACTCTGAGACCCTAACAGTCTCACTAAAACCAACAAGTATAAACCACAATGAAATATCTCAACATATAACCTTTACATAAGTCTATTCTCATACATATACCTAAGTTATCAAGTATCCCATTTCAATCATGAGGTAAACACAGAGGTCATTGACTCAGCTCAAACCGGGATTTTAATTAATGACAACGAAACCAAAACTGCTGAATAGATCCACCTCTAAAGAGTTCGGTGATCCTATCATGACTCCTAGGAACTTCTCACTAACCTTAGACCTTTTAGGTACTCCTCCTCTGCCGAGTACCATGGGTCTACCACACAAACACAGTAGTGCTCCCTGCCATGGGTCTGCCACCCCAACACTAATGCTCCCCCTAATAGCATAAAGAGGTACTCCTCCTGTCGAGTACCACAGGTCTAACACCCCAACCCAGTAGTGCTCCTCGCCATGGTTCTGCCACTCCAACATAGTAGTGCTCCCCCCTGGGCTATTCAAGTCACTCCGAAACGAATTGGACAAGCAGTCATCAGGTCTCAGCCAGCTACAATGTCTCCGTACTCCGTATGCTCATCTCCAAGAGGATCCACTCCACGAGCTACTGGTATATACATACATGTGTCACGTAATCTCATTTTGATGTATCTAAAAGTAGTGCCTCGTCATAGGGGTCACAACACAAAAGACGGAGTGTCAAACGGATTCCTGGTCTGTGAGTTATTAGAATTTCAGATCAAGGGGCCCGGTTGGATTTCAGGTATAATCCTACCTGGCCATACACCAAATATGGCCAAACCTCAGGTGAATTCTGCCAAAAGAACCACCTCATCAAGAGTAATTAAACATAGTGGATGACACGTCAATCGGACATCGGGTCCTCAAGTTATTAATGTTTCCTTTAACGATGGCCCAGTTGGTTTGGAGTTCGAACCAACCCGGTCGTACACAAAAATCGCCAAAACCTTAAGTGTAATATACTAAAACAAATTTTTTCATCCAATAATCCTACGCAACTGATGGTGTGTCGATCGGAGGTCTGTAGCTCAAGATATGTGTCTTTAACTGAAGCAGGTCCGAAAAAAGGGGGGTCTGGGCCCGGTCCGACCCGGCCCAACCCACCCTGGGTCGACCCGAACCGGTTTGACCCGACCCGGGTCTGGGTCTGGCCAAGTTGGGCGTAGCCTGGCCCGACTGGCGTGGTACGGCCAGCTGGCACGACAAGGCCCGTGGCTAGCGCGTCATGGCCCATCTGGCGCGGCCCGGCCCAGGGCTAGCGTGGCCCGGACCTGCCGGCGGGGCCCATCCCACGTGGCCCACATGACAGGCCATGGGGCTAGCCGACTAGGGAGGTCTTGCGACACCCAGTGGGTCCCACCCTAGTCACTGTTTCTAGGAGAGGGGGCGTTACACCCCCCAGTTTCGTCGAAACGACCGGCCATAATGGCCGACCCTTGGGTAACCACTGGGCCCCTCGTGTCCCGCCTCTTGGTGGCACCGGCGGCCGGCATAGGCTGCCGCCCTTCCAGAT
Source organism: Viscum album (assembly GCA_963277665.1). Classification (NCBI taxonomy): domain Eukaryota; kingdom Viridiplantae; phylum Streptophyta; class Magnoliopsida; order Santalales; family Viscaceae; genus Viscum; species Viscum album. Next base: position 1,254,845,410 of record OY728140.1, on the reverse strand, counting down.
CTGTCGTCGCCTTAGGCTGAGGATTTGTTCAACCTCCGAGTCCCCATCGTGCCGCGGCCCTCTTCCATGGCCCGGCTAGGCCGTGGTCTAGCTCTACTCCGCACGGCACGACTGTGTCGTGCCTTTGCGGCGACCCGACAATCATGCGATGACGATCTGCGCATGGTCGGCCCAACGCCGGCCGATTCTTCACAGTCCCCCTCCATCGTCCACAAACAAAAAACGAGAGGCAAAGGGTCAGACCATGTTCGTGCGGTCTGAGCCCTTCATCGTCAAGATGGTTTCATGCGGCCAAATGAAACTCAAGAGTTGAAGAACGATGATAAACATTATTAAAACATGAACATAACAACCCCTCCATCAAGGTTCGTCGTTCATTGATGATATCGCTAAAGGGTTGACGTCAACTCGTTGACATTGTCGCAAGGGAGGAGATGAAGGTGACGAAGATCACTTGCGTTCGTCGCTTCCGCAAAGGCCTTAGAACCCAGCTCGAGCGTCGTTCGTTGGAGATCCGTCAGAAGGAGAACCGTTCTACGTGGAGGGAGGGAGCACTTATATTTCTCCAGGGATTCTCCACACAATATTATCCCAGCCAAATATTAAAATGGGATTTCCTCCCATATTAACAAACATTCTATCTAATTTAATTTTAATTCAAACTCATAAATTAATTGAATAGTTGTAAAAAATTAAAAGATGAGAGAGAGATTGAAATTTGAGAGGCTCCACTCCAATAAATGAGTGGTGTTTTCATGTATTAAACAGGGGGAGAGTTATGGGGAGTTCAAGGGGGTTATAGGGGAGGTGTGGAGTTAGGGTCTTGTATGGGCCCCACAACACTAAATTCTCCCATAGGAGGTTATGTGGGTGTTGTCCCCACCTCTAACTCCACCATTGTAGGATAATAACCACCCTCCACAAATTAAATTATCAAACACATATTTTTATTTATTCCTTAAAAACAAACCGATAAATAACCTCTTCTCCCGTCAAAACACAATTACGGAAAAGGTCCCCATAAGCAATTACTGGTACGTCCAGTTCATCAGTACCCTCAGATTTCAATTCTGAGCACCAGTTCAAAATATAGAAAAACTCCCTCATTCATTTACTAAACGTAGCTGAGATAAACTTTGAAAATTTATTCTGGGCTCACCGAGCCTTGGAATCAAGTGTCGTCAGAAGCCACAGACTCGTAAAATTCCAAAGAAATTAATAAAACAATTTCCTTGAAATTTCGGGGTCATTACACTATTAATCACATAATGTTATATATATATATATCTAAAGTAAATCCATATAAAATTTAGCCTAAATACGTAAAAATTATAGAATGAAAAGAAAATGGAAATTTAATTGGTATATTAATAAATAACGTTTAATTATAGATAAAAATAAATTCATAATGATATTGGGGATTTTGTTATTTAGAAAATATTAAATAAACTGTAAAAAATAAAATCAATAATTTGCATAGTCAATTTAATGTTTGTCTATCTATGTTTATAACATTTAATTAAAATAAATTAAATTTTATATTTCATAATTTTATCTATAAGAATATCTTAAGAAAATTTCTACCAAAATAAATATAAAATCATTGATCTTATAGATATTTCATTTTAATAACACTAAAATTATTCTCTGATATTGATAATCAATGAAAGAATAATTTTTATAATATGTCAATTTAATAAAAAGTTACAATTTTAGGAATTATAGATTCATAAATTTTCCAAGGGTGTAATACAAAGATGCATTAACATAGATAAAAAATAAATTATAATGATATATTAATTTGGTGATATTTTAATAAATAAATTTCTTGTATTTCTTAATAATGTTTGATGGGAAAAAAATTAAAATTATAAGATGAACGTAAATATATGATTAATTTTAAATATATGAATTAAAATGGAATAATTAATATTAAATTTAACATGAATATATAAATCTATAATTAATAGAGATAATAATAATGGTTAAACTGAAGAAAAATATGAAAATGATTTTTCATAACCATGAATGACATTAAAAAAAATGTATGTGGAAAAAAAATAATACTTTTCAATATACAATTCAATGGAATTTAAAAAATAATTTAATAAAAAATGTAATAGTAATAAATCATTTAAATAGAATACAGAATATATAGAAAAATATATATAGGAAAAAATTAATTATAAACGATTTTTTTTATAAAAATAGGATTTAGTAATGCCAATATGTAAGTTTCAATTTTAGAATTTTGGGGGAATCAATGGTCATGTAAAACATTTACGAAAATATTAACTTTTTAATTTAAATTCCTAAATTTTTTTAATATCAAGATAGAAAATTTTATGTCTCACAATTTAACCATACTAATGTATTAAAAAGGCACAAGAACACAAAGATTTTTAAAATGCTTGGTACTTTGCAAATAATATATCCAAACGGTTTTCATCATCCTAATCAATTAATCTCAAATATAACCAATCACATTGAATTAAAATCATAGGGCGAGTTACACATCATAATATTATTAGAGTTTATATAGTCTTATCTCATATGTGGTCACGATAGTTACTTTCCATAGTTTATTAGGTAATCTATTTCTATCATCACACTACACTTCTTAAAAAATATACCAATATATTAACCGAGAAAGACGGTTCTCTTCTTGAATATTCTATGGCACACTAGTTTAATATATTCCCACAATATATTTGACATATATTATATTAAGGATCCCCTTTGGATGTATATCTATAGGTCTTCTCATAACTTCTATATATATAGAAATATCAACTATTTTTTTACATAAATATTATTAAAATTATAGAATATTTTCAATAATTATCTAAAACCCGGTCATTACTCACAAAACTTTATTTCAAGTATTCATTTGAAAATTATAAGGAGGGTCTTACACTAAAATAATCTTAATCACTACTGTCAAAATAGTGGTTGGATATTTCTTCTTAATATTATAATTTTCTAAAAAAATATATAGATTCTAAATCTCCCTGATCAAGATGATTAATTGTCATTGATTACCAATCTCACAACAAGCATCACAATTGTCCATTGATTTTTTTCATTTATTTTCCTTGATCTCCAAGACTCCTTATTTATACATGTTACCATAATAAATAACCAAATTAATATTAATGTTACATAAATATAACATCGACGGATAATAATATATTCCTTATAAATAGATTTCTATTAGAATACCAATTACATTTTTTGTGAATTTTCATTCACCGCAATATTTACACATTGAAAATTCAATATGAGTAGTTTTTACCTAATAGAGTCTATGACATGAAAACAAAAATAGAAAAGAATATAACCTCTTATGATATTATGTTAGATTATATTCATTAAATATATTTAATATATCAAATATAATTTAATGTACAAAATACTATGTTCTCTTTTATCATATGAAACACTAAGTTTCATCAATAGCAAACATTACAGGCATGCCCAAGTTTAAAAAAATATATATAATTAAACCATTATTATTTGATATAATAATAGTTAACATTTCAATTAAATAATATGTCATGAATTATATAATCTAAAATATGAAAACATATGGTTTAAAAATTAATTAATTAACTCATTAGATACATAATTAATTATAAATTAATATAAGAACAAATTAAATATAATGGAAATGTTTTTATGCTCACAAGGGTTCTTCAATATAATAAATTAAATTAATTAAAATTATTGAAGGATATTAATTAAATATAAATATAATATATTAAATATTATATTTTTTAATGAATCCAAGAGGTATGATAATCATATTATAAGACTAAATCTAGTTTTATGCTTAAAAGTTATATTTTTCTAAAAATATAATTTTACAAAATTTTAATGGATAACATATTCTAAATTTATTTTTTGGATATCATATAAATTTTTCATAATCATTTATACTTTATTTTATTTATAATATCATCTACAAAAGGTTATGGTAAATTTTTAATTTTTCTATATGAGGTTTAATTTTTTGATGAATAGTTGGAAATACTGAATTTCAATTCAAAAGCGCATTAATTTATATATTTTCTATAAGAATAATTTTTTTATTCAATTTAATTTATAATATGATATATTATATTTTAATTAATTGTATTTAGGTTATTTTAATCAATTACATGTTAATGTTTTACATGAAACATTTCAATGATTTAACATTTTTACACTATAAACTCTTTTTTATTCCGTATGCTGGATTAAATTTAAATTTATTTTTTGTAAATTTTCATATTTTAATTTGTATAAATATATTACATATTTGAATGACTATAAATTAATAATTTATTATATTTTAATCTTATATTTTACCAAAAATATTGCTGAATTTGATTAAAATTTATTATACCGATTTAGAGAAAAATTAGCATAATAAGGGACAAAACATTAATCTTAATGGAAAAAATGACATAGATACTTGTCCAAAATCCATTGTATGGAAATATTTAGACCTTATAATATTATTTTTATAATTGGTTCCATTAATTTTTATATCATGACCTGGAAATAAGAATGGTGGAATTCCCCTATAAACAATTGACACAAATATGACTCCTCATCCCCTATAGAAAGGCACTCACCCATCCCACATATTCACCCCTATATTCTCCGTTGGGATGATACAAAAACTAAAAAAATATGATAAAAATATCCCTAATTTATTCATATAATCATACCTCTTTTAAAAAATATTTGCATCAATTTATGTTGGTATAAAACAAAAGGAGTTACCTAAAAATGATGTAAAATTCCTGTAACGTCCCGACCCAGATGCCACTAAATCGGTGCTCTGAGATGGTTCACCACAAGGCCTCAAGCATGCCTCCCCATACCGTAGAGGATGCAGAATAGCAGCGAGGGCCTATGGTGTGATAGTGGGGATACTATTCCCTCATACCAGAGTAATAAAATAGCGTAAATAACTAAGTATCATACACATTGAAAAGTAAACATTGGGCGGAAGCAGTAAACAACAGAAATAGAAAAAGTTATAAGATTAAAATGTTGTAAAAGCCCGAACATCTATGAAATACAATAAAATACTAGTCACCCAACGGGCCGACCATATAATTAAAAGTACAAAAGAAACTGAATGTAAAAGTACAGGACTGTACTACTAACTCCGAGCCAATCCACATACCCGATCTCCAGACGCTGTGGAACTGCAGCAGTCTGATTAGTAGAACCACTCAAGCAGATCTGCTCGATCATGCAACACTCGGCCTCATCCCTATCCAATATGCAACATGTGCTCAACATGAAAAGCATACATATGTTCTACATGTACACTGAGGTGCAGGTGCAGGGGTGAGAAATAATCTCAATAGGGAACCCCCACAAGCAACCTATAACTATGCTACTAAATGTGTATGAAACAACATTGTGATCAGCCTAGGTGGAACACAACAAAAGGAAGTAAACCAAATTTGAAACCAAAGTTGAACTCTGGGTATGTCATCCCTGTCAACTAGGCATGTTCCACCATGGATGTCTATATCTATATACATACACATGTATAGTCCCAAACCTATACACATATACTTAAATATGAATATTCATGATGAAGTGATTCAAATAACAAGAAACAATATCATAAGATGATCCTTCGGACCATAATCCTGATCTCTTGGACATCTAATTCAAGGAAATTGAGCTGTACATAGTGCCAATCAAGTCATATATCAAATAAGTTGATCTCTGGGACCATAATCCCTTCCACATGTAATTTCTTAGTCCAACGACGGAGATATTCTTATGAACAAGATAAACAAAGACAAGTTGTCCTCTAATTCAATGAATCAATAACAAGCAAGCAGATAACACAATAGGTAACCCTCTGTGATGTACTTGCAGCCAACCCCTCTGGTCATATCCAAGAAGTACCAACAAACCTCTGGGTAGTACACTCAGCCTAACCCCTCTGGTTTGGTCATACGAATTTATAAGACTCTCTGGGGAAGCTCGCTCGGTCATTTCCCATTATAGTCTATTGTAGTCAGGGACTCTCTGTGGATGATCACGTGGTCTTTCTCTCTTGGCCCCAAGGTCTGGAGACTCTCTGAGGAAGATCACTCGGTCAATCCTTCTATAGTCACAGGTATACCACCTACTCTTTGAGGAAACTCACTCGGTCATTTCCACCTCTAGCCTAGGAAGGATTTAAAGAAATTCATACAAGTAATGACTCTATGAGGAAGCACACTTGGTCTACCCTCTTGTAGACTATAATATCCAAGACTCTGTGGGAATCTCTCTCGGTCTGTCCCCTATAGTCTATAATGTCCAAGACTCTATGGGGAAGCACACTCGGTCAACCCTCCTGTAGTCTATAATATCCAAGACATTTTGGGAAGCTCACTCGGTCTATCCCTTCTAGTCTATAGCACCAGGTTCTCACAGTCACATGCCAGTCAGTGCATAATAATTATATAAGGCCAAAGTGCACCTACTAAGATACTTGTAAAACTAGACTATAACATAATAAGCATGTCAAGGATAACATTCCATCCTATGGTCAAATGGCATGGAAAAAAGGCATAACAGCCAAAAGCTAATCCAGACCAAAAGGGTCGTAGACAGAACATGGCATGGGAAAAACATCCAAGCACAACAAATATCCTCATAGATGTTCAAATTACCTCTATACAAGAATACAAGCATTTCAGGAATACAACAGGGGTAAAAAGGTAAACACCCAATACCCCATTCACGGGTATTGGGGGAATTTTCACATAAAATACAAGAACTTATAAAGGAAAGGCACAAACCACATACTTAGGAACACAAGGAATAGTAGGCATCCCAACAAACAAGAAATATATCTCGAGTCAGGCTCACCAACCACCAACCAGAAAGCACCTCTAGTAAACACTACTGCATCAGTAAAACCATGTCATATATAAACAAACAGTGAGGGTGGATTGAATGCCCAACCCAAGAATACATCCAAAGAACAAAGGGATCACTAGTTTGGCATGGGTCCTAGGTGACACCCGATAACCATCTCTACCCAACCCGATATAAAAACTCAGGGTCGGTCAAACAACGAGAACCACTGGGTCCCTCAGGTCAAACACTAAGGAGGCATCATACTAGGGATCCTCTAGGTTATCATGAGCGAATTCATACTACACAGGATCCTTATCAAATATTAAGGGAGGAATCCTACACGGGATCCTCAAAGGAAGGACAACATAGTCATTCCAAAACATGGTTCTGTCAAAGGAAGAACAAGAGAGAGATCCTACAATGGACTCATGTGCTCAACACACAAGAAAAGGTATCCCTCAGGGGGTCCTTAGAAGTACCTGGTCTCAAATCCTCATAGGCAGAAGAGAACATCTCACAATGGAAATGTCCACTAAATAATGGGCTATGAGATATAAGTCATATCCCATATCCTATAAAAGGTCTCAAATATGTTTGTCCGAACACCTGACCTATCATCCACAATATGTCTCACTCTTAGGTGACAACTGAACTCGATAAATAGAGGAAGAACCCCACCATTTAGATAGAAACCCAGAAACCTCATTTATATGACCTTTAAATGTCAAAAGGATTCACCCATAGTGCTCTATGCGGAAAACCACTCAGATTCGACTACTCACACGCCCAATTCTGGCTTCCAGAGAAGATGATATCTCAAAATTACTTAACTGATGTAGTACATGGCCAGAGTACATGGCCAGAGCACAATGGTCCTTCCTGTGTAATAGAACACGACATGTAAATTACTGTACATGGCATTTACTATTCATAAATAGTTATGTCGTGTTCGTTTTCACCCGAACACATGACCATGTACCACTACACGGTGTGCACATAAAGTACACGACGTGTAGTCCTTAAAAACCACTATTCTGTGTTCTATTTCACACAACCAGGAACACGGCTACCCACTACACGGCGTGTACTCAATGTACACAGTGTGAACTTAATAAAACTTCATCTTCCCCGAACGGGAAGTACACACGGCATGTACACCTAGTATACACGCCGTGTATTCTTGGTTTTCTGATGGGAAAACACTGAAAACACCCAAAACGCATGTTTTCACCCACAAAACATTTTATCAATATTTAAGAGGCCACAAGAAAGAAATATAAGGAATTAAAGACTTAAAAAACATTTTTACCAAGTATCTATGGAAAAAAACATAAACGGCCCTACCTTTGGGAGGAAACCGTCGAAGCATCGATTGATTTCTCAGCTCCCGGTTGCCGCACGCAGACTCAGCGTGTCGAGAGCATTGAATCGGTACCACTCTCACCTTCCTTCTCTCCCGTTTTCTCAATCTAAAAATTCTCTTATAGGACATGGCCAAGGAGTAGTGACGTAGGAGATGTTCGCAAGGATGAGGAGGAAAGAAGAGAGATGAAATGAAAAGGAAAGAAGAAAAGAAAAGAAATAAAAAGGGGCCCGGGCCGGCCCCTACACCCGATATGAGTTTATGCCTTCCCTAGGATAAACTAGCCATTATGGACTCAACGTGATAGATAGAATCTAAATCTGAAACTCCGATTATACTTTATTTCCAAACAAACCTACAAAAATAATTTAATATTTAATTTAATAATATTAAATATTAAATATTCCGCCAAAATTTGAACAGCTCAGATTTCATATGAACTCTTGTCCTAGGGTAAACACCGTATTCCGGGACCAATGGAGTTGTCAGAAAAATTATTTGGGATTTTATGTTAGGGGAAAATGAATATTTTACCCTTCATGATCATCCAACAACAAAAATTCAATTTTATTCTCAAAACAACTGTCTGTAGAAACACGGGTTTTTAAAAACTCCCCACCATAAACCTTCTCGTCCCTTAGAAGACTAGAAAATGGACCAGAAGCATGACCGACAACAATGCCCCCAACCTGAGAATCTGCACAACCAAGCTACCTAGACTGTCTAACGACTAGCATTAGCATTAACAAACTCCTTCTACATAGAAGATTTTGAACTACAACCAACTGGTACTCCCCGACATAGGAATACGCTTGTCATTGTCTCAAAAGAATAATCTAATCTCAAAAGCTCTTGGGAAACACCGATGCTTAACCTAATCAAGGAAAACCATCCTAAAAAGGAAAAATTTGCACTCCCCACCTTATGGAATTCGTTACAGTACTCCAAGAGAACAACCATAAGAGTTTCCATCCGCCACACAGATGAAAATTAGGAATGAAAAAGTAGCTTGATGTAGGGTCGAAGCTCTCTCAACATACTCGAGATGAATCAAGATAGTACACGATTTCCTCTTACAGGAGTACACTAAAATTTCAATGAAGGCATGTTCAGCTCACTCCGAGCCATGCTAACGTCTTGAAAAAACCTGACCTGGATTTAGCACAGGTCAACCATTTCACGATTACCCGAAATTTCACAAAGTCACATACACAACATCAACATCAGGATCAATGGTCGACCAGGTGAGGCACCCAAACATGCCTCCTCGTCGAAGCCAGTTGAAAAAACAAACACCGCTAAAAGGCATTGGAAAACGCTTGCCAACCTTCTATACAATGTTTCCCTAAAACTGAAAAAACATTGATCGATAAGGGTTCAAGTCAAAACCTAGGGTATCTAGGTCTTCCAACCAGCCCTATAGAAAAAACCTCACAACTAGGTCAAAAGGACTAACCACATAGCCCAAAATATCCAAACCCAGTCAGAAGATGGTAAAGATCACAATGACCCATGATGTTCAAAACCAAAACACACCCTACAAGGGCCCCGATCCTCTCCAAGCATCCTCAGAAGGAACAAAACCTTGGAGGTCACAAACAATACAGAAGAGACAAGCTGAGCTAACACCCATTGGGTATCTTTATACAGGAATACCACAAGGTAGTATAGTTCACATGAAAAGCCTTTGTATATATCGATATCGTTCTCAGTGATCCGACTAGATAACCACAAACCCGATAAGCAACACCCGGTAAGGGGTTAAACAAAAAGGAATCATGTGCCACATAGACCAACAAGGGTCATTGCACCACCTCTGCAAAACGACCGAGTCACCAGCCCCATCAAAAATTCCTTAACATAGATCCATGTAACCTTCCATCAGAGTAAAAAGTATGTGTAAGAAGACCCAAGGGTCTCATTCATCAGTAAAAACACACACTAGAAGGCCATTATGTTGTCAATACTATGATCCTAGTATGATGAATGAGATGCCTCTTGCCTTTGCCAACGAAGATTTAAAATCTATCCCTGGCATCTTAACAATGGACAAGAGCCAGAGATACCTATTAAATCAAAACACCACACGACATGTCAGTCACCCAAGGTGAAAATCATATACAACCGTAACATCGCAAAATCAGAACAATAATCCCAAACCCTGGAAACTAGGACTTCTTACCGAAACAATTGTTCGCGATGCAGTAGCCCAATATCCATCACAGGTTCCGACACATTCTTAATACTCATGTCTACCACATCCAAATAGTAATGACCAAGAAAGAAAACTCCTATGATACCACTCTGTAATGTCCCGACCCAGAAGCCACTAAACCTGTGCTCCGAGCCGTTTCGCCACAAGGCCTCAAGCGCGCCTCTTCATACGCTAGAGGCTTCCAACTAGCAGCAAGGGCCTAGTGTGTGATAGTGGGGAGACTATGCCCTCATACCAGTGTAAGAAAAAAACAAAAATAACTAAGTATTATACACAGTAAAAAGAAAACAGAGTGTGGAAGCAGTAAAAAACTGAAATAGAACAAGCTATAATAGTAAAATTCTGTAAAATCCCGAACAAATTTGCAATACAATACAAACTAGTCAGCCATCGGGCCGACCATACAAATACAAGTACAAAATAAACTGAATAAAAAATTACAGGGCTCTACTACAAACACCGAGCCAATACAAGTACCCTATCTCCAAACGATATCGAACTGTAGAAGTCCGATCAGTAGAACCACTCGAGCAGATCCGCTCGATCATACAACACTGGGCCTTAGCCCTATCCAATATGAAACATGTTCTCAACCTGAAAAGTAGACATAAGGTCTACACATACACCGAGGTGAACATGCAGGGGTGAGAAATAATCTCAGTAGGGAACCCCGACAAGAAACCTACAACTGTGCTGCAAAAAGTGTATGCAACAACAATGTGCTTTGCCTAACTGGAACAAAACAAAAGGATGTAAACCAAACATGAAACCACAATTGAACTCAGGGGTATGTAATCCCTGTCAACTGGGTAAGTTCCACCATGGATGTCCATATCTATATACGTACACATCTATAGTCACATACCTATACACATATACATAAATATGAATATTCATGATGAAGTGATTCAAATAACAAGAAACAATATCAATATTCGATCCATGGGACCATAAGCCTGATATCTTGGAAATCCTATTCAAGGGCATTGAGCTGGACATAGTCCCACTCAAGTCTTATATCAAATAAGCTGATCTCTGGGACCATTATCCAATCGACATGTACATTCTTCGGCCAGCGCCGGAGATATGCCTCCGAACAAGCTAAAAAATACTAGTTGTCCTCTAGTTCAATCAATCAATCACAAGCAAGAAGATAACACAACAGGTATCCCCCTGGGAGGTACTCATAGCCAACCCCTCTGGTCCTATCCAAGACATACCTACAACCCTCTAGGTAGTACAATCAGCCTAACCCCTCTCGTTTAGTCATACAATTTTATTAGACTCTCTGGGGAAGATCACTCGGTCAATTCCCCTTACAGTCTAGGGTAGTTCAGGATTCTCTGAGAAAGATCACGTGGCCTAATCCACTTGGCCCCAAGTCTAGAGACTCTTTGAGGAAGCTCACTCGGTCAATCCTCCTATAGTCTCAGGTATACCACAGACACTTTCTGGAAGATCACTTGGTCAATTCCTCCTCTAGACTAGGATGTTTTTAAAGAAATTCAAACAAATAAATCCTCTCCGAGGAACCACACTCAGTCTACCCTCATGTAGTATGTAATATCCAAGACACTCTAGGAAGCTCACTCTATCTATCCCCTATAGTCTATAATGTCCAAGACTCTCTGAGAAATCACACTCAGTCTACCCTCATTTAGTATATAATATCAAAGACTTTCTGGGAAGCTCACTCGGTCTATCCTTTATATTCAATAGCACCAGGTTCTCGTGGTCCCATGCCATTTAGTGCATAATAATTCTATAAGGCCAATGTGCACCTACAGATCTACTTGGAAAACTATTCTATAACAGAACAGGCATGTCAAGGATATCATTCCATCATACGGTCACAAGGCATGGAAAACAGGCATAACTGCCAAAAGCTAAACACGGCCCAAAGGGTCGTAGACAGAACAAGGCATGGGAAAACCATCCTTTCACAACAAATATCCTCATACATGTTCAAATTAACTCTACACAAGAATACACGCATGGCAGGAAAACAACAGGGGAAGAAAACATAAACATGCAATACCCCGTTCACGGGTATTGGGGAAATTTGAACATAAAACTCATGAAATTCTAAAGATAAGGTACAAACCACCTACATAGGCACACAAGGATTATTAGGAATCCAAACAAACAATAAAGGAATCTCGCATCAGGCTCACTAGCCACCAACAAGTAAGCACCTATGGTAAACACTACAGCATCAGCAAAACCAAGTCAGAAATAAATAAACTGTGAGGGTGGCCTGAATGCCCAAACCAAGAATACATCGAAAGCCCAAAGGGATTACCAGTTTGGAATAGGCTCTAGGTTACACCCGATCACCATCTCTACCAAACCAGACATAAAAAATCTGGGTTGGTCAAACAATGGTCACCCACTGGGTCCCTCAGGTCAAACCCTGAAGAGGCATCATACTCGGGATCCTCCAGGTAATCACGAGCAAATGAATCCTACACGGGATCCTTAAACAAGATTAAGGGAGTAATCATACATGGGATCCTCAAAGTAAGGACAACATAGGCATTCCATATCATGGTTCTGTCAATGTATGAACAAGAGAGAGACCCTACAACGGACTCCCTAGGTCAGCACAAAAGCAAAGGCATCCCTCAGGGGATCCATAGAAGTACCTGGTCTCAAAGCCTCAAAATCCAGAAGGGAACATCTCATAAGGGAAACGTCCTGTAAATCCTGGGTTATAGGAGATAACTCATATGTCATCCCCTATTAGTGGTCTAAACTATGTTGGTCCGAAGACCCAACCTATAATCCACACCATGTCTCACGCTCAGGTGACAACAGAACTCGATAAGTGGAGGAAGAACCCATCCATTTAGATAGACACCCCCAAAACCCCATTTATATTACATATAAAATTCAAAATTATTCAACCATTGAGATTTACGTGGAAGTATGCTCTGAATCGACTAGTCACATGCGCAATTCTGAATTCTATTGCCCAAGATATCTCAAAATTACTAAACTAGAGCAGTACATGGCCAGAGTACATGGCCAGAGCACAATGTGATTGACTGTGTTATAGTACACGGCGTGTTCATTACTGTACAAGGTGTTTACAGATCACAAAAAGTTACACCGTGTCCGTTTTCACACGAAAACATGCCCATGTACCACTGTGTGTACATAAATACACGACTTGTAGTCCTTAAAAACTATTATTCCTTGATCTATTTCACACGACCAACCACACTGCTACCAACTACACGGCGTGTACTCAATGTAGATGGTGTGTATTTAAGAAAACATCGTCTTCCCCAAAAGGGAAGAACACACGGTGTGTACCCCTGGAATACACACCGTGTATTCTGGTTTTTCCGACGAGAAAACCCTGAAAACACCCAAAACGCATGTTTTCACCCCCGAAACATTAGATCTGTTCTTAAGAGGCCACAAGCAATAAATATAAGGCATAAAAGTCTTAAAAAACATTTTTACGAGGTATCTATGGGGAAAACATAAACTTCCCAACCTTTGGGCCGAAACCGCCGAAGCTTCGGTTGATTTCATGGCTCCTGGTTGCCGCAGGCAGACTCAGCGCGTTGAGAGCTTCGAATAGGTACCACTCTCACCTTCCTTCTCCCAAGTTTTCTTGATATCCAAATTCTTCCACAGGTCACGTCCAAGGAGGAGAGGAATTGGAGACATGCATATGGATGAGGAGGAAAGAAGAGAGAATAAAAGAAATGGAAATAAGAAAAGAAAAGAAAGAAAAAGGGGCTCAGGGAAGCCCTAGTGCCCGACATGAGTTTATGCCTTATGTAGGATAAACTACCCATTCTTAACTCAACAGCGCAGAAGGTATCTCAAACTGATGATCCGTTTAAATGATATTTCCAAATGAACCTATGAAAATAATTTAATATAGAATTTAATAATATTAAATATTAAATACTTTTCCAAAATTTGAATAGCTCAAATTTACACCAAACACCTTTCCTAGGGTAAACTACCTATTCCAAGACCAACATAGATTTCAAAAAAAATATCTGAGATGTGATGGTAGGGGAAAATAAAAATTTTACCCCTCATGAGAATCCAACATAAATAATTCAAATTTTTGATCAAAACTATTATCCGTAGAAAAACGGGTTCTTACAAAATCCCCACCATAAACCTTATCGTCCCTGAGAATCCCAGAAATAGGACCAGGTGTAGGACTAACAACCACGCCCCCAACATGAGAATTTGCACAACCATGCTACCTGGACCATCCAATGACATTCCTTAGCATTAACAGCCACCTTTTACATATAATATTTTCAACTACAACCAACTGGTACTCCCCACCATAGGAATATCCTTGCCGTTGTCTCAAAAGAATACTCTGATCTCAAAAGCTCCTGGAAAACACCGGTGTTTAACCTAAACAAAGAAAACCACCATAAAAAAGTCAAAATCTCAACTCCCCACCATATGGTTTTCATTACACTACTCCGAGAGCTCAACCAGAATAGGTTCCATCATCCACAGAGATGAACATTAAGAAAGAAAAATTACCTCGATGTAGGGTCGAAGAACTCTCAGCATACTCAAGACGAATCAAGATAGAGCATGATCACCTCGTATAGGAGTACACTATGATTTCACTGAAGGCGTGTCCATCTCCCTCCGTGCAACGCTATCATCCTACCAAAACCCGACCAGGATTCCGCACGTGTGAACCATTTCACGGTAACATGAAATTTAACAAATTCACTTCTAAAACATCAACATCTGGAACACTGGTCGACCAGGACAGGCACCCGAACTGGCATGCTCGTCAAATCCAGTCGCCAAAACAAACACCGCCAAAAGGCATTGGAAAAAACTGGCCTACCATTTATCCCAGGTTTCCATAAAACTGAACAGACATTGATCGATAAGGGTATGAGTCAAAACCCAGTGTCTCTGGGTCATCCACCTAGCCCTATAGAAAAAGCCTCACAAATGGGTCACAAGGCCTAAATAACTATCCCAAAAGATCCAAACCCACTCATAAGATGATAAAAATCACAACGAACCAAGAAGGTCAAAACCAAAACACAACCTACATGGGCCCCGATCCTCTCCGAGAATCCTTAGAAGGAACGACTCCTTGGAGGTCACAATGAAAATAGAAGAGACAAGCTGAGCTAACATCTATTAGGTATCTAAATACAAGAATACCACAAGGAAGTCTAGTTCATAAGAAAAGCCTTGGTATCTATTGAAATTGTTCTCAAATATCTGATTAGTTAACAACAAACCCGATAAATAGCACCCATTACGGGATTATACAAATAGGAAACATGTTCCACATAGACCAACTAGGGTCACTGCACTACCTGTGAAAAATCACTGAGTCATCAACCCCATCAAAAATTCCGTTACGTAGATCCATGTAACCTTCCATCAGAGTAAAAAGTATGTGTAAGCATACCCAAGGGTCTCAGTCATCAGTAAAAACACACACTAGCTGGCCCTTGTGTTGTGAATCTTACGTGCCTAGTTTGATGGATGATACGCCTCTTGCCTTTGCCAGCCAAGAATCAAAATCTATTCCTTTCATCTTACCAATGGCCAAGATCCAGAGATCCATAGTAAATCAAAAAACCACACAACTTGTGAGTCACTCAAGGTGTAAATCATACACAAACATAACATCACAAAATCAGAACAACAATCCCAAACCCTGGAAACCAGGACTTCTTACCAGAAAAAGTGTTCACGACGCAGTAGCCCAATATCCATCACAGGTTCCGAAACATTCCTAATACTGATGTATACCACATCCAAATAGTAATTACCAAGAAAGAAAACTCCACTGATACCACTTTGTAAAGTCCCGACCCTGAATCCACTAAACCGGTGCTCTGATCCAGTTCTCCATAATGCCTCAAGTGCGCCTCCCCGTACGCTAGAAGCAGCCTACTAGTAGTGAGGGACTAGGGTGTGATAGTGGGGAGACAATGACCTCATACTAGAGTAAGAAAATAGAGGAAATAACTAAGTAGCATACATAGAAAAAAAGTAAACAGAGCGAGGAAGCAGTAAACAACTGAAATAGAAAAAGCTATAATAGTAAAATTCTGTAAAAGCCCAAACAGCTATGCAATACAATACAGCACTAGCCACCCACCGGGCCGACCATACAAATACAAGTAAAAAAAGAAATGAATGTAAAAGAATAGGGATCTACTACTAACTCCGAGCCAATCCATGTACCCGATCTCCTGATATCGTCGAACTGCAGTAGTCCGATCAGTAGAATCATTCGAGCAGATCCGCTGGATCATGCAACACTGGGCCCCAGCCCTTTCCACTATGAAACCTATGTTCAACCTAAAAATCATACATAAGGTCTACATGTACACCGAGGTGCACTTTCAGGGGTGTGAAATAATCTCAATAGGGCACCCTGACAATAAACCTAGAACTGTGCTGCTAAAAGTGTATGCAACAACAATGTGCTCAGCCTAGTTGGAACACAACAAAAGGAAGTAAACAAAATATGAAACCACAATTGAACTCAGGGTATGTATTCTCTGTCAACTGGGAATGTGCCACCATGGATGTCCATATCGATATAGGTATACATGAATAGTACCATACCTATACACATATACACAAATATGAATATTCATGTTGATGTCATTCAAATAACAAGAAACAATATCAGTAGTCGATCCTTGGGACCATAAGCCCGATCTCTTGGACATCCTATTCAAGGGAATTGAGCTGTAAATAGTGCCACTCAAGTTGTATATAAAATAAGTCGATCTATGGGACCATAATCCCATTGACATGTACCTTCTTCGTCCAATGGCAGAGATATGCCTCGGAACAAGCTAAACAAAGTCAAGTTGTCCTCTAGTTCAATCAATCAATCACAAGCAATCAGATACCACAATAGTTAACCCTATAGGAAGTACTCGCCTCCAATCCCTCTAGTCCTACCAATGAAGTACCAACAACCCTCTGGGTAGTACACTCAGTCTAACCCCTCTGGTTTGGTAATACGAATTTAGTCTAGGGTAGTCAGGGACTCTCTGAGGAAGATCACATGGTCTAACCCTCTTGGCCCCATGGTCTAGAGACTCTCTGAGGGAGCTCACTCGGTCAATCCTCCAATAGTCTCAGGTATACAACAGACTCTATGAGGAAGCTCACTTAGTAAATACCTCCTCTAGCCTAGGAAGTTTTTAAAGAAATTATAACATATAAAGACACCCTGAGGAAGAAAACTCGTTCTACCCTCCTGTAGTCTATAATATCCAGGACTCTCTGAGAATCTCACTCAGTCTATCCCCTATAGTCTATAATGTCCATGACTCTTGGTGGAAGCACACTCGGTCTACCCTCCTGTAGTCTATAATATCCAAGACTCTTGGGAATGCTCACTTGGTCTATCCCTTATAGTCTATAGCACTAGGTTCTCACGGTCCTGTGCCAGTCAGTACATAATAATGCTATAAGGCCAAAGTGCACCTATACAGCTACTTGAAAAAACAGTATATAACACAACAATCATGTCAAAGATATCATTCCATCATATAGTCACATGTCATTGGAAGCAGGCATAACGACCAAAAGCTAAACATGACCAAACAGGTAGTAGACAGAACAAGGCATGGAAAAAATATCCTAGCAAAAAGTATATCCTCACACATGTACAAATTACCTCTACACAAGCATACATGCATGGAAGGAAAACAACATGGGAAAAAAGGTAAACACACAATACCCTTTTCACAACTATTGGTGGAATTTTCACATAAAACTAAAGAACTTATAAGGGTAAGGAACAAACCATCTACATAATCCCACAAGGAATAGTAGGCATAAAAAAACAATAAAGCCATCTTGCGTCCGGATCACCAGCCGCCAACCAGGAATCACCTCTGTTAAACACTGAAACAGTAGAAAAACCAAGTCACATATAAACAAATAGTGAGGGTGGCCCGAACACCCAACCCAAAAATATATCCAAAACCCAAAGGGATTACTAGTTTGGCACGAGTTCTAGGTGAAACCTGATCATCATCTCTACCCAACCCAACATAAAAAATCAGGGTCGGTCATACAACAGGAACACATTGGGTCCCTCAGGTCAAACATTGAGGAGACATCATACTCAGGATCCTCCAGGTAAGCACGAGCTAAGGAATCCTACACGGGGTCATTAGAAAAGATTAAAGGAGGAATCCTACGTGGGATCCTCAAAGGACAACATATGCATTTCATAAAATGGTTTTGTTAAAGGAAGAACAAGAGAGAGATGCTACAAGGGATTTCCTAGGTCAGCAAACAGGCAAAGGCATCCCTTAGGAGATCCCTAGATGTACCTGGTCTCATAGCCTCATCGGCCACAAGGGAACGTCTCATAATGGATAAGTCCTCTAAATCATGGGTTACGAGAGATATCTCATATCTCATATCCTTTTAATGATCTCAACTATGTTGGTTCAAACACCCAACCTATCATCCACACCATGTCTCACTCTCAGGTGACAACTGAACTAGATTATTGGAGGAAGAACCCCTCTATTTAGATAGAAATCCCAAAACCCCATTTATATGACTTTTAAAAGTCCAGAGGATTCAACCATTGTGATCTACGTGGAATAACGCTCCGAATCGACTACTCACAAACCCATTTCTTACTTCCAGAGCCCACGATATCTCAAAATTACTAAACATAAATAGTACATGGCCAGAGTACCTGGCCAGAGCACAATGGGCTAGCCTGTGTAACAGTAATAAGTGTGTACATTACTATACACTGCATTTAATATTCACAAAAAGTTACGCCGTGTCCTTTTTCACCCGAACACATTCCCATGTACCACTACACAACATGTACTTAAAGTACACACCGTGTAGTCCTTAAAAACCACTATTTCGTGTTCTATTTCACACGACCAGCCACACGGCTACCCACTACATGATGTGTACTCAATGTACATGGGGTGTACTTAAGAAAACTTCTTCTTCCCCGAACGGGAGTAGCACATGGTGTGTACCCCTAGAATACACGCCGTGTCTTCTAGGTTTTCTGATGGAAAAACACTGAAAACACCCGAAATGCCCGTTTTCGCCCTCGAAACATTAGATCCCAAATTAAGTGGCCACAAGAAAAAAATATAAGGAATAAAAGACTTAAATACATATTTAAAGGGGGTCTATGGATAAAAAATAAATGGACCTACCTTTGGGTGGATACCTCCTATGTTTCTGGTGATTTCACGGCTCCCGGTTGCCGCACGCAGACTCACCAGGTCGAGAGATTCGAATCGGTACCACTCTCTCCTTCCTTCTCTCGCATTTTCTCAGTCTCCAAATTCTCCCATATTTCATGGACAAGGAGGATCAGCATAAGAGATGTGCACAAGGATGAGGAGGAAAGAAGAGAGAAGAAAAGAAAAGGAAAGAAGAAAAGAAAATAAAGAAAAAAGGGGCATGGCCGGCTGCGACGCATGACATGAGTTTATTCCTTCCCGAGGATAAACTACCTATTTTGGAATCAACGACGCCGAACGAATATCAATCTGACGCTCAGTTTAATATTTATTTACAAACGAACCTACGCGAATAATTTAATAATATTAAATATTAAACATTTCGCCAAAATTCTAACAGCTCAGATTTCCTCCAAACTCTTGTCCTAGGGTAAACTCCCTATCCCAGGACCAAAGGAGTTGTCCAAAAAATTATCCGAGATTTGATGAGAGGGAAAATGAAAATTTTACCCCTCATGAGCATCCAACAAAAAAAATTCCAATTTCTACACAAAACGACTGTTTGTAGAAACATGGGTTCTTACAATTCTTCAATGATCACTTTCGACTCATTTAATATTCACCCCTTTACATTTTTATTAATAAATTAATATATAAAAAATTAGTATCTTAAAAATTCAACTATTTCTTTTATTTGATTTTTTTATTATATAGTTATACACACATCTACAAAATGAGTAACAAAATTATGGATTCTTCTATGGGGAACTACCACCTCCCGAAACGAGGATTGTTTGTTCTTCCTTTAACACCACTCAAGATGAGAATTAATAGTATTAATTTTTTTAAAAATATAAATACAATATTTTTAATTTATTTATTATTCTTTAATTTTTATATCACACAAACCCCCATTCTTTAAATATTTAAAATACAATAATATTATTTAAGGATGTGTGGGCTACAACCTCATCAAAGTGATGTGATTCGTTCACGCTATACTTGGAATGTATAAAACACTTTTTAAATAAAACTATGCAACCTAGATGAAATAAATATTATAATTTAATAATAATATTATATATATATATTTTACATTTCAATATTTTATATAAGATAATGAAATGAATGTAGTGTTCAGGAGTACATAAGACATACAATCTCCATGACTGGTAAATTTCATTCCGTATCTCAAAATATAATTGATAATAACAATAAAAATATAAAATTAATATATGATATATTTAAATAATGGTATTTTTTTGAGATGATGAAATTATGATCAATGTAATAGGAACAAAAATAAAATGTCAAACCATACCCGATAATGTTGTCAATTAACAACTGAAATAGTGAAAATAATAAATGATAATTATCAAAAAGGCAATATACTATTTTAAAAATATCATATATGATATTTTATATATTATTATAGTTATTTAATAAGTTATTTTCACGTTTAAAACCATTATAATGTAGATAATGAATGTTCACACAAAATAAAATACAAGGTAAGAGATTTTCAACTCACTTTTAACATATGTGAGATAAATTTTGTATTCACCACATTATTATTTTGTGGGATTTATAAAAAGATCATTTTGATATATTATTCAATGAATTATTTGTTATAAATTTTTTTTAGTTTAATTTTTAATAATTTATTCTATAAATATTTGAATATAATCCTACCATGTGGTAATGAATTTTATAACTAAATTCCTTTTCATTAGGTTATATTATTTCCTCATTGAAATTATTATTATTAGATTATGTGTTTTATAAATTTGTAATTTATATTTCCTATTTTTTTTATATAGATTTATATTTAATAAAAAATCATTAACATATTCTCTCATCGATGTTGTGGTATTTTAATAGGTTTACTATAAAAACATATATTGTTTTGATTATTTACACATGAGTATTAATAAGTGAAATTATTGGGTATTTGATTAATAAAAACTTTCATTTTATTCCCCTATGGTCATTTATGACCATTTTCAATAAATCTTAACAATTTTCTATTCATTAGTACTTAAAATTATGTATAATGTGTTTTCATGAAAAATAGCTTTCATTTTACACTTTTGATGGAGAACATGTTTCCATTTAAAATCAATTTTTATAAAAATGTTCAAAAAAATGTTGTTAAAAATTTAGAAATGATTTATAAAAATAATTTTCAAACATTAAATAATTTTTTTAAAGTAACATTGAAATAGTGTTTTTTTATAAGTGTTTTCAAAATTATTGGATATTTTCCAAAAGAATGATTGAAAAAGATATTTTTTAATTTTTTTAATGATTAAATATTTAAGACACATTATATTTCATAATCATGGGATATGATTTGTAGATACCATCTTTATTCTACAGGTGGATGGTTTTGGATTTATTTGGCCAGGGTATGTATTGACATTAAATTCAATGATACTTTTTTTGCCCAAAGAAATATTTAATTTTATATAATCTTTGATCATTGAATTTATCCTAACTATACATTTCATTTTCATTGATATATTCTTAATAAATCTATATATCATTTTGAAAAACATAGTTTAATTTGAAATATACATAATTTACAGGGAAACTATTGATAAATCCATATATTTAACTCAAATTAAATATTTGATAAGGAACATTTATCATGAATTATATATATTACTCAATATATAAGGATTTATATAGAATATTATGAAATGGTTTGGGGTCCATTTAATATAATACCCTCGATTCATCGATATTCTAATGAGATGAAATTGGATGGGAGAAACCCTTCGTGTATGTGTCAAAGAATATTACATGATGTCTTGTGAAAAGTATTGATTGTAGTATGAAAAACGACTTTTGAAAGGACATTATGGTAAAGTTACCATGTACCGTTGAAACATCAAGTCTAATAATTAATAATTTACCGCATTGAAATTCACATTTTATTTATCCATGAGGTTTTTTATTTGACATTATCTATCGATTTAGTTCATTGTCAGATGATTTATTAAATTGAATATGTTTCAGTTACATACCATGACATATTGATTTTATCTTATCCAGTTATTTATATGGTGTGGGTTTAAAGTAATTTATCATTCAATGTTGTTTAATAAATTCCTTCATAGTTTTTTACATGACATGTGTATTTTTTTGTTATATTACCATATTGGAAATTCATATAGATTAATTATTTATTCTTATATAAATATCCATTACTATAAATTTGAGATCAACTTTATTTTTTATTATTCTGTAAGATTATTTGAAGTGACCCAAGAGAAATATACAAGGATATAATAGATGGGATAAAGTTATCCTAAAAATAAAAAAACCTATGTTGTATTTTTTTTTAAATATTTATTTGAAGCCCAGTGCATATATAGGTTTTTTCAGGACTACTAAACTCTTTATTCAGTAAGGACTTAGTTTCTTATATTCATGATAATGTAATGTTAGTAAACACCAGCTCACGACTTTTGGGAGTTAGGTCTCTTCAGATGGTATATGTTGATGTTTAGTAAAAATCGCAGGATTACTATTTTGGAAAACAAATATAAGATAAAATAACCCCAAGGAAGAAGTTGAGTATAGTAATAGAAATGAATCCTAATGTTTTGGTAAGATAGATATTTTATATATGGTTTCACTTGAAATTCATCCCATTCTTGATACTACAAGTGAAAGCAATTTTTGTATATAAGTACATACAGTAATTTACTTTGAAATGTTTTGTTTGGATTTTTTTCATGTAAAACCAAGTATATGACCATGAGCCTTACTATGGACATGTTTTGACACTCCCACAAGCTATTATTACGACAATTATCATTTTTTACAACCATTATTATAATTTTGACTATATAATGAAAATGAATTAACAAGGTTAAATATTCGACAAATTAATGTCATTTGTTAATATAATATTTTTGACGTATTTACTGTGATTATAGAATTAAATTGTAAAAGTATTTTTAAAAATATGATTTATTATCGAATCGTGAATCATATTAGGATTGTGTAATAATTGGGAGGTGGAAATGTCTTCAATGGAATAATTATTATATATAATATAATTGGATTAAGAAATTACTGTTTTCTATAATCCTAATTCTCAAACGTCTCAATATGTTTTATTTGTTTTGGAATACATTGGAAGAAATTCAAAAAACTCATTATTTTAATATTATTTTATGATGAAAATCTATTTGGTGAATAAGAAATTTAAATTTGAGACATTATAATAATGGTACTGATAACATTTATTAACATTATGATCATTAATGACATTATAGTAATAGTTAAATTAGATTATTATAATTTGAAAAATATCATTACATTGAATAGAATTGTGAAATTGTTTTTTAATGTATAAATTTCAAGGATATCCATAATTAATTATTAAAAAATTGTTATAATTTTTTTAATAATTTTTTAGAAAAGTGAAACCTGGGGTGAAAACCCATCATATCCAAAAATTCCATTGTTCTTGAACCAGTTACAGAAGGATAATAAGGGTTTCCCAACTACCAATATCCTATGTGGTATCATGGTTAAGGGGTAATTATATGTTTTTAAAAAAATTTAGGAATAAATTCTAATAATGATCTTGTAGTGTTACTTTTAATGTATAGTGATTAATGTTTTAACCACATTGGATTTGGAGAATAGTTAGACAAAAATTAAATAACATGTCATTACTTTTGGGATCTTACAATCAATAAATTTTATTGATTTATGAATCAATAGAAATATTTGTAAATCACATTCCTGAGGTAGTGGATGAATTGAAATTTTATAAAAAAAACTAAGGATGAATTTTTTTTGAAATAGAAATAATTCAAGTAAGTATATTCTTTTATGACATTAGGAAATAAAATATTTTCTCAACATTATGAAAATGTAAAAAAAAAAATTTATCATAGTGTCATTACTTTATTTGGAGTGCAGGTTTTTTAAATAATCCTAAAATTATGTATTTGAGGACCTCCAAATTCCATTGATCATTCACATATTTTTATTTATGACATCAACCTCTTCTGATAAATATTTAGGCTTTTACTCCAAGTCCATATCAAAACTTTACATGAATGTTGTCCTTTATAGAAACTTATTTATATGTTATACCATATGACCATTACAGATACCATTCTTTGTTAAGATTATATTATATTACCTATTATCATGATGTGTTATTTGAAAAAAAAAATAATTTATAGATATTAACCATTCATTATGAAGAACTATTTTACATTTCCATGAATCAATTTATTTAATGGGTGAATTTAACACCCCAAATAGTATAGGAGAATAAATTGTATTTCATAGTGTGTATATCACAAACAAAAAACGTAAAAATGAAGAAAAATATACTTTATTGACGCAAAACCCCCAGATTTAATTTTTAATTATTTCATTAAAGTAATTCCATAACTTGCGTGACACACAACACAGAGTTCTAGCGCACCATAACATACCAAACTAGTCATTACAAAATAGATTATGAATATTATTAACTTAATTTTGAATCTTATATACTCTCTATTTTATTAAAAACATTAATATGTTTTTCTTAGAAATAATATAAGAATAAATTCATTTTTTCAAATAAAAGAATTATTTTTCAAAATATGAAATTTTACTACCTTTTAATGGTGAACCATTTAAAAATTAATATTTGAAACTTATATATATTATATTTAATGAAATTAAACTATTCATTAGAATTGGGATATAGAAATTTAGTTTGGATAAATTTTTGTTACTTTTCTGATAACTTTCATATTTTGATAAATATTGAGAAATACTAAATTTTAATTAAAAACAACTTTTTTAATCTATGTAAATTATAGTGTTAAATTATTAATTTGAAAGGTTTTAAAGTATAATTATATTATATTTTTATCATTTAATACTATTTAGGTCATTATAGGTAATTTTACATTTATGTATGACATAAACACATGTCAATCTTTTAATAGTTTTCACTTTTATAATACCCCGCTTTTAGGTTTTAACATGAGGAACTATTTTTTAAATAAATAAATGAAACTTCAATGTCTCAAATTTTAATAACAGACTTCATTTTTGAATTTTTAATATCAAAATTATCTTAGGGTAAATTTTTTGGTTTTTTTCTGAAAACATTCAATTTTGGAAAAACAGTGAAAAACATATTTTTATTTAAAATCAACTTTTTATTTAAATAATTATTTATTTTATTTAAATTTTTTTTAAGTAAAAATAGATATATAATACCTATATAAGTTTAATTTAATTCATTGGAGTAATTTTATAATAAAATTATATATATATAATTTTATTGAACATTTTTACATATTTTAACCACCCTCTAGGAGCATTTACAAATCTTCATAAAACATAATTTTACCACTTATCGGAGTAAAATTTCCATATTTCGAGAGATATGGATGAAATCAGAATGTAATATGTGGTTCAATAAAATGAAAATATTTTTGTTGAATAGTAACTTTTGTCTTTTATAACCACGGTTAAAAGTAAATTGGGTAATTAAGGGTAAAAATGATATTTTAATTACCCTAAAACATGTAATAATTCTATTGGATAAATACTAACCGATCAAAATAAAACATAGGAATAAAATATGATCCTATTTGTTTTACTTGGATTAGATTAGGTAATTTATAATGTTTTTATTTAAGAATGTTATAAAAGTGTTAAATTAACAAAACCATTTTTATATAGGGTTATACATAGGATAAATTAAACTTTAAATATTATTTAGAAAGATAAAAAGAATTACTACATAATGGTATTTTATTAATAATTTTATAAATTAAGTAATTTAATTTTGTTATGGAACAATGCTGATGCAGTTATTACCTTATTAATGAAATATTAAAATAATAGATATTATAAATATCCAAATAAATATAAATTGATACTTATGATGAATTACACAAATTTTAATGTTCTTCATGACATGTTGGGGTTGATTTGATAAATTTGTTTCAGAGTGATAAGGTTTTTATGACTATCTCGAAAACAAAATAACAAATAGTGTAAAAAAGAACAAAAAATAATTTTTAAAACAAATACTATTTTATTGGTTGATAAAATATTCATAAAAATCCATGGTCTGGAAAAAGGGATTAATTAATATTTTATAGGTAATTAATGAACCACTTGAGGTTCCATTGATAGTTTAGAGTATGTTTATTAAACATAGAGTGTTAGAATACAAAAAAACATGGTAAAAGTGAAATTAATTAACTAATAGTTAAATTTAAAATATAAGGATAAAATGGTAACCTAAACATGTCTAAAACCTATGCATTGAACTAATTTCGACCCATAACCACCTATGTCTCGATATAAATTCAATTGGAGCCATTGTAAACCGAATATGATGGTATAATAAATTAATACTTTAATCTTTTTCTAAAGAGACCCTCACCCCTCTTATAAAATGGCACTTCCCGTTCTCTTAATTTCACACATCCAATGCCTTTTGGATCATCCAAAACCTAACCAAATATCCTCCGATCTTTCATCAATTTATCCTATTTTCCTTCCTTTGGTCAAAAAGACAACCTATGTTCCCCTTCTAATCAAAACAACAGATAGAACCCAATGAAGAGGTAAATATTTCATCACCTCATTCATGTTCTTTTCTTCTTCAACTTCTTCATTAATTATTGTTACCATTATAAAATAATAAATCCAGTATCTTCTATATACTGTGATTTTATTATAAAAATGGTGCAACTATATTCATTATTTTATCCATCCTATAAAGGAATAAGTCAGCATATGTGTGTACGTATGGATTACCGTCTCTACGTCGTGGTGTATTTTGTTATTCAAACACTTAATTATTTTAATGGGAATAATAATTAGTATAACTGATATAAATAATAATTATAACATTTTAATGATTCTATATATAAGATATACCATCCAATTACATAATATCATTGCGTCAATATAATGATATTGTCTCTCGTGCGTATGTACGGATTACCGTCTACACGATGTGTTGGGATTCATTTCCACGTTCACCATTCAACGATGAATATAAAATATATATAATTAATTAGTATGTAACATATAAAATAGTAATTCTACTTAAAAGATTTATATATATATATTTACTTACATATATCTTATTAACATAGATCCATTCAATACAATACGAAAATGGAATCAATGTTTATTCGAACGTACGGCCTACCGTCCCCATAAATTGTGGTTTCCATTTCATTTCTATATATATTATACATATTCATATTATAAATATTTATGATATATAAATCAGGTATTTTATTCTGGATGTTTTTTAATCATGATCTTTGTGATACAATCAAGAGTAACAATTTTAAACCCGTACGATAAAAAAGAGAATATTTCCTGAAATACTAATTTAACAATGAAATAATTAATAAATTGATAGTATGAAGCCATAAATGAATCATGTATGATATCATAAATATTAATACACATCTGGTATACTTTAATGACATGCTATGGGTTATATACATAAGGTTAAACATACCCTCGATTAAAGGAAAGTGCAAGGTATTGGTTAATTCTACAATATCTTCATTATCCGAGGTTGTTTTTATGTGAGTATCTACCGGGATTTCGTTATCATATACATCTGTGTTTGATAAAAATATTTTCAAAAGAAATATTTTACAGTTTTGTGGAAGGTACCCTTTAACTACATGATCATTATTAATGGTTTAAATATTTATTCTTCAAAATCCTTTTCATTAATGTCCAGGTTTTCAAAATGTTTCTTAAGGATTTATTTATATGGACATGAATGTTTTTAAAATGTCAATTACTTTCAAAAGATTCAATGTGGCATGGGATGATTTGATTAAAAAATTTCATTTAATGTATTTCTTTCTAAAATGTATGACTATAAACTATTTTTATGAAAAATAGATATTTCTCTCAAAGAGTTTTACAAATAATTTTAATATATGTCAACATCCTTTGATGGATTATAATCATTTTTTATGTTGATTAATTATGAAACAAATCATCTATATTATATTGAAGGTTTTGTGATATGTTTGACTATGGATGTGTTATTTTTATACCAATCATGGGTTATGGATAAAGTATTTACATTTCATATGCTAGTTTTAATACGAATGACTATGTTATGTTTAAACACTTTCATATGAGGAATGAATTGGAGTTTTAAGTGATGGGTGGAGCCCTGTATAGCTCCTTGATACATCGGTAGATCTCTTGAGACAAACAAGTGTCTTGGCCCAAGGACTTGAAAACATATTATTTTTTTTCTAGCCACAAGGCCTCGACTATGTGGTTAGGAAGTCTGGCATTATGCATTCCAACATTATGAAATTGGATATTGATATTACATATGATTATTTGACTAGTATAATATCAATGTGAATAAGTAAATGGAATTATTTGATTTATCTTTTCCATATTATGGTGATGTTTATGATTAACAGACTTCTGTTTTAGTCTTATACAGTTACTTAAATATTTATGTTTATTTTTGAATGTTTCCACTATATTGTTATCCTTACTGAGCATCTGTGCTCACCCATTTCAATGTTTTCTTTTTCCCCAGATTACACGAAGTGTATTATGATTGATATGCAGGGTTAAGCTATGGGATTAATGGGGTTCTCAAAGGATCATTTTTGTTTTGTTTTATTTTCTCATATGTAATGTAACGTTCATGTATGTAATCTATTTTCCAAGGCTGCTAAATTGATCTGTCATTCGAGACCTGATTCCTATTAATCATGACAATGCTATGTAATCATGCACCAACTCTGGGCTTCTGGGCTCAAGGAGTTACAATTTAGTATTTAATATTTAATATAAATCTAATATATCATATATCATTCATTGCATGAAATACTAAAATAACTTCCATATCACACAACACTGATTATATTCCATATCTTATATTACATGTGTGACGTATTTTTACCAAAAAAATATACTAAAATAATAATATATATTTATCAATAATATATAAAAATCTCAGTAAATTAATTATTATCAATATTATTATCTAACATATAATAATATATGGTTTACATAGTTATAAAATGAATTCATTATTTAATAATTAATTATAAATTAAAGTAAAACTCAAATTATTATAATGGATATTTTTTTGTGATCACAAGGGTGTTTCATTCAAATATTTTTAAATAATAAATATTTTTTAATTATATTTAGGATATATATTAATATTATATTAATTAAATTTTTTTATATTAATCTATTAAGGTTAATAATATTAAGTTAAGAATAAATCTAGTCATATACTTAACAATTTTATTTTTCATAAAATGAAATTTTACAACCATTTAGTGGAGAACAAATTTTATTTTATTTTTTTTATATATTATAAATTTAATATTTCAAAATAAAATATATTTTTTATTTACAACAAAAAAATAGTTTATGGTAAATGTTTTTTATTTTTCATTGAGGTTTTATGTTTTCAATAATTTGTAAAAATAATAAATTTATATTCAAATTTTTTTTCCATATAATTTATTTATATGAAAAAATTATATTTTTATTGGTTTAAAAGTTTAATTTAATCAATAATAAAATATTTAATTCAATTTATTAAATTTTAATCAATTTCACATTTAAATCAAATATTAAAACATTTCAATATTATGTGAATGTTTTACCTTATAAATCCACTTATCATTCAGTTCATGGATTTATTTTAAATTAATTTCTCCAAAATTTGTTATTTGACTTTCTTAACATTGATTAAATATTTGGAATAAAAATTATCTTTAATTTCTAATATTCTATAATTATTATTTTTTATAATAGTTAATGTGTTTAAAATTAATTACAACGATTGATTGGCGAAATAGTTTAATAAAGTACAAAACATTAATCTTAATGGACATAATTACCGTGAAAATTTTTCATAATCCATTTCATGTCCATATCTAGACCATATACTTCTCATTATATACTTTTTTTGGAGCTACATTACTTGGAAATAACATGGGTGGAATTTTGTTTTCAAAATATACATGGATATCAATTATCCTCTACTATATAAAGAAACACTACCATCCTACATATTGTCACCTATAAAAAAATTATAGTCCAAAACCTGACCAAATAATATCCCAAAATTCCTCCCATAATTCTAAAAGAACCCATTTTTGTATAAATCAATCACCATATTTCTTCTGGTAAAAACCTAATGGAGTTACCGAAAAACAAGTAAATGTTCTTCTACAATCTATTTCATTTTATTTATTTCTCAACCCGTTAATTTTTTGTTATTATATTATTATATAATAAAATAATAATCCTAAATAAAATTTATTTTTGTTTGGTTATGGTTTCTAACTACACCTATAAAAACATCCATAAAATGTGTAATGATCATACCGATTTGTTTACAGTGAACCACCACATCGTGAAACAATGATTGTTTGTTATTCCTTTACAACCTCTCATGGTTGTCATTTTGATGGAAAGACTACAATTAGAAAATATATATGATATTTATTATGTATTTATTCTTCTTTAATTTTTATATTAAAAACATATTCACACTTTAGCTATTTTTGGTATATGATTACATCGTTTTTGATAGTGTGGAATACCTTTTTTTCAAAGTGATATGATTCATTCATTCTATATATGAAACGTTTAAGTTATGGTTTTAATAACACAATGTTGAAAATATTAGATAAATATGATATTGTAATTATAATATTTGTATACAATTATATAATTTATTTTTCATTTTATTATATATGACATGGAAATGGATGTAGCGTTCAAGCAGACATGCGGTCATCCATATAAAAAAAACGATACATTTTACTTCTTATCCAATTATATTTTGTATAATTATAAATAAATATATAATGAACATATATTACACTTAACTATTGGTTTTTGTTCGGGATATGAAGAAATCATGATCTTATTATTGTGGAAAGAATAACGTGTTAAATCACAACAGATAAACTAGAAAATTAAGACACGATATAGTGAAAATAATGAATGATTATTAAAAAATAGGTAATATAAAATTACAATAAGATCATATAAGAAATTACAAATTTGATAATTATTATTTTATATGGTCTTTACAAGTTTAAATCCATTATATAGCAGGATAAGTGAAGATCACAAGAATATAAATGCAATGTAAAGGATTTTCATCTTCCTTTTTACACATGCAAGATAAATGCCATATACACCACTCACATAATTTTTTTAGTGTATCTACATTCTATTTTGATATATAATATCATGAATTATTTCTTATTAATGTTATTTTTATTTTGGAATATTGTTTTTTCATTGAATGGTATTGGAATTAAATTTTACCATGTAGTAATGAATTTCATAACTTTATTCCTTTTCAATGGGTTATATTAATTCATCGCTATCATTTATATTATAGTATTATAAGAATGATAAATATTTAATTTATATATTACAATTTATTTTTGATTTATGTGTAAGTGAATTTAATGAACGTAATCTATTAATTTATTGATTCTTACATCAATTTAATTTATTTTCATGGTTTTACAACACACTCTCAAATTTTTTTATATTATTTATAAAATAATTTCCATTAGAGTAACTTATTAGATAATTGTTAAATAAAAAATTTATATATTAAAATTTTTTATTCCTGAACTTTATCATATTGTAGTACCATTTTCAACTTCTTGGTACCCAAAATCATTTATAATATGATTTCAATAAAAACTAACTCTATTTTTCTCTGAAGTCAGAGAAAATTTTTTTCAATGAAAATCTAGTTTAAAAAAAGTAAAAATCATTTTATCATTTTTAAAATGATCCATTAATGTTATTTTTACCCTTTACATAATTATTTATGTTTTATTATGTTATTTTGAAATAAAAGTTTTTTAACAAGTATTTCCATAACAAAAGTATGATTTACTCAATAATTATTTCAATTAATATATTTATCATATATCCATTCATAAATGAAATTACCATTTATATTTACATCACATGGGAGATGATGTAATGATTCTATCATTATTATTAATCTAGGTGTTTTTAAAATTATTTGGCTAATGATTTTATTGACATTCACTTACATGATTACTCTTAGTCCCGCTAAAATATTCAATATCTTATCATCAATGCAAATTTAATTTATCCCAATGATTCATACCATTTGACATGGATATGTTCCTTAACTAAACCTTATAACATTTTAACACATGGTGTATATACTAAATTATATTTGAGTTAATGGGGAATTATTGATGGATCCTTATATTTTACTAAATAAGTATATTTGATAAGGCACAATGTTCATAAATTAAATAGATTAATCAATATATGAGGAATTATTTTGATAGCTATGACATGGGTTATAACCCAATTAATTTTTTTCCAAGATGCATCAGGAGTATCATGAGTGTCACGACCTGTCCTCGGGGCCCGTGCTGTGACTACCCCAAGGCCGTCTTCCATAGGCCAGGGGCTGTCGACTAGCACCAAGGCGTAAATCCCGGTAAACAGGGAAGGCATTGCCATTGTATGTAAACAAACACCACAGAGAAAGAAAGCAGAAGAAGTAAACACTATGTAAAAACTGAGTACAATAGTAAGTGTGGAAAAGTAAGTGGGCCAGAATACAATCCCAAACTGAAAGTAAAGTACAACTGGATGGGAAAACAACAACTGAAATGTAAAGCCGCAACGTCGAGCTGTCCACTGGAAACCCCACCTGACGGGTGGGTACAGATAGCCTCTACAATCCTCGGGTCCAGACGACCGCTCCAAGTATGTCCCGCCCAGTGGTCCACCTCCAGGTACCGTGCTCCTCCTCAAGCCTCAACCACAATCAGCATTGTCCGTCGTCTGCAACCAACACAACGTAGTTCGGGCATAACCCGTGCAGGGGTGAGTATAAGCTACTAAATAGGGACCCTGAGACCCTAGAAGGTCTCCTAGAATCCACAAAGGATAATCCATAAGGGAAAGATACAATCACTAAATAACATCTTCCAATGCTTAGGTATATTACCATATATATACCTAAGTCATCGATTCCCGTTCGACTCCAACATCCAAGCCCAAGCATAACCCAGTCCACACAGGAAAGCAAAACGTAAATCCACACAGGATAGCACAACAAAATCCACATAGGAAAGCAAAACAGGATTCAGTTCACACATGTATACTACTTTATAAGATGGTAGAGATGATCAGGTGTAGCCACTGATTCATCTAAGCCGTCAGACCCACAAAGGATCGGTAGGTACTAACCCCCGCAATGACCCACAAAGGATCGATCATGATGTTGAAACCATAGCTATTGGGAAGCTCCTTCTCCATCAAGTATAGTGGTTATGCCGCTACAACCAAGTGCTCCCCTCTAACCTTGGACTACTGTAGTAGTCCACCTATCGAGTACTGTGGTCCTGCTACTACAACCAAGCGCTTCCCACCATGGGTCTGCCACTACAACCAAGCGCTCCCCCTCATAGCCTCTAGAGGTATTCCTTCTGTTGAGTACCACGGGTCAGCATCTAAAACCAAGCGCTCCTCCGTCGTGGGTCTACCGCTACAACCAAGCGCTCCTTTGTGCTGCTACAACCAAGCGCTTCTCCGTCATTGGTCTGCCGCTACAACCAAGAGATCCCCCTCATATCCTCCATTGGTAATCCTTCTGTTGAGTACCGTGGGTCTGTCGATACAACCAAGCGCTCCTCCATCGTGAGTCTGCCGCTACAACCAAGCGCTCCCCCTCATAGCCTCCAGAGGTACTCTTTCTGTTGAGTACCGCAGGTATTCCTCTACAACCAAGCGCCCCTCCACCGTGGGTATGCTGCTACAACCAAGTGCTTCCCATTTGGCTATCCGCAACACACCGAGTCGTTCGATCAATAGTCTTCAAGTCTCAACAGGCTCTAGGGTTTCCGCACACAGCATGCTCGTTCCGGGAGGGTCCACTCCACGAGCCAAGAGGTCGATGCATCAACTGACACATAGTCTGGAGTTGATGTATCCCAAAAGTACGGTAGTGTCCACTACCGAACCCACGAAGGATTCTTGTACTGTCTTCATTGTCGTCGCAGACGCAGCAAGCTCTAGGGTTCCTGCACACAACATGCTCGTTCGGGAGGGTCTACTCCACGAGCCGAGTGGCTGATACATCAACTGACACATAGTCCATAGTTGATATATCCAAAAGTTTTGTATCGTCAATAGTAACTCAACGTCGCAGACGGCGCGCCAATCGGACACCCGGTCTGAGAGTTATCAGCTTTTCCTTTCCAGGGGCCCGATTTGATTTCAGATACTATCCAACCCGGCCTCTATCCAACTGCATCCAAACCTCAAGCAAGTTATTCCAAAAGTTCCGTCTCATCAAAAGGAAATCAATGAATCAGATGGCGCGTCAATCGGACGCCCGGTCTGTGAGTTATTGGCTTTTTAGTCCTAGGGGCCTAGTTGGTTTTTAAGTCAAAACCAGCCCGACCATACTCCACCTGCATCCAAACTTTTGGCAGAGTGATCCAAAAGATCCATCTCACTTAGAGGAATCCATCCAAGTCGACGAAACGTCAAACAGACATCCAGAGCTCATGTTATGAGTGTTTCCGCTCTGAGGGCCCGGTTGGTTTCGTGTACGAACCAACCCATCCAAACCAAAATTATTCCTAAACCTTGAGTGTAATATACCCAAACGACCGTCTTGATCCTAGGATCGCATCTCCATTGACGGTGCATCAATCGGAGGCTCGCAACTATTTTTATGAGAAAAAGTCAGAAAAGGGTCGGAAAACGGGGGGTCTGGGCCCTGACCGACCCGACCCAACCCCCCCTGGGTCGGCCCGAACCGGTTCGAACCGACCCGGCCGACGCACTGGCGCTGGCCAGGTGCCGCAAAAGGCACCCCCCCCCCCCCGCACGGGGGCCGCTCCATGACACCCGGACGCGGCTTAAGCCGTGTCCCTCCTCCGCGGTCCCGCACGGCCGCGGGACTGGCCAGCGGCACTGCGACTTCAGCCGCAGCGGGTCTTCTAGGTGGTGTGTCGGGCGCAGCCGCATCCTGGCGGCCGGCCGCTGCCGGTCGCCGCCTCCGGCCGTCGGCGCCGCCGTGCCAGCATGGCGTGCCGGCGGGGGGTTCCGCGGACCCTCGGACGCGCTCCGGTGGTCCGATTTGCACGCGGTCTTCGCCAGTGCTCGTCCGGGGACTCGTTCTTCACTACAAAGCCTTCAAAATTTACTTGCGGCCCCATTTGTCATCTTCCGCCAATCCGCGCATAACAAAAAGAAGGGCGGTGGGATCGGACTTGTTCGTTGGTCCGCACCCACCACGTTAGCGGTTATTAATGCCTCACAACAATCATATTTATCAACTGGGGATATAAATCATGACGATTTAAAAAGAAACAACCCCTACCTCATCGTAGTCGTCGAAAGTGCGTTCTTCGCGAGATTGACCGTCGCGAAAGAAGAGAATCGTCATGTCGCGGAAGGGGCGTCGCATCGTTGCGGCACATGACGTCACATCGAGGATTTTTGAGGGTTAAATAAAACTCACAGATTTAATTTTACGAATTAAATCCATGTTGAGGATAAAATCCACAAAGGAAATTAAAAGATTTGAAATCACTTACCTCAAGCAGTTGTTCGAAGATTTTTCACAGGGAATGAATCGTCGTGGAAGAAGGGTCATGGAAGGAGAATCGTCGGCATTCTTCGTCAACTTTTGTCGAAGGCTGACGTTCTTCGTGTTCTTTGCGTTCTTCGCGTTCTCTGCGTTCTTCGCGGTTTTCACGTTCTTTGCGTTCTTCGCGAAGAAAGATGAAGATATTCTAGCTTCAGAGATTTCTCCAAATCCTCTAAACAAGACACCCCTCAAAAGACAAGTGTTGGTTTTATTTTTAATCTCATGCCAAAAATTGATTTCAAAGATAAGTAACGAACAAAATTAATTCATAGAATTAATTTCAACGAATTAACCGCCCAATTAATATGGGCCTTAAGAATTTAGTAAACGCGTCAGTTGACTTTCCTAAAGAGGAGTTTTTGTGGGTGAGTTACTTAGAGGAAAACAAACGGTGGGGCTCGTGCGGGCCCCACCTTACAAATATCCTACCAAGAGGGTAGGATTTTTTGGGTTCCAACCTATCCTCTTCAACTCACCATAAGCAGCTTTAAGTGGCTTTAAGGGGCTTTAAGTGAAATAAAATAAAGCGGTTGCACCACATAATTTTATTTTCTTCACTTAACCCCCAAAAATTAAAAACCACACTCGAGCAAACGCAACTTCGGAAGAGGCATTTCTAAGAAATTATCGGTGCTGCGATTCCATCGGTTCCCTCAGAATTCGATTCCGAGCACCGGTTCAAATTTTAGAAAAACCCGCACGTTCGTTCACTGAACATACCCGAGCCAAACATCGGAAAATGATTCCGGGCACACCGGGCGTTGGAATCAGGTGCCGTCAGAAACTGCACTCTTGTAAAATTCCAAAGAAAATTAAGAAAAAAATTTCCTTGAAATTAATGGGTCTTTAAAATGAGACAATCATAGGTGGGAATAAACCGTTTAGGTTTATATCTACGAACATCCTAAAATATATTGTGAAATGTATTCAAATTAGTATGTTAAACAATATTTTGAAAGGTCTTGATTGTAAATCTACCATGTATGTGGTAAACATTGAATACTATAATTAAGATTTTCACAAATTCTGGTTTAGTTTTTATTTATCCATGTTTTTTAAAGTATCTATAGAAGTCCTTAATTCACTATTTATTTATTAAATACATTGTGTTACAGTTACTTATTATTCTATATTGACTTTTTTTTCATGTAATTTAATTGGAAGGTGTTTTTATTTATTTACCATGACATATATTTTATACACCTCCTATTTAGTTAATTGGATACATTGAATTTGTCTTAGGATCTTACCATTCACATTGAATATTCTCATTAATTCAATATTTCAATCGCCAGAAAAGACAATTTATAATCATTTGACCTCACCATTTTTTTCCTTCCTTAATATTCCATGATGTTTGGAAAGAGATATATATATATATATGGATATATTAGTTGTAATAATTTTATCCTCAAAATAAATAAACTAGTTTGTAATTTGTGTTTTCATTGGAGCTAAAAAACTCATGCATGTATCAATTTTACCAATAGTACTAGACTTTTCAATCGTTTATGTGAATTTCCTTATAATCGCGCCGATGTAATGATAGTTGAAACTATGTCCATATTATAGGGTTGGGTCACAACGCCATTTTCTTTACAAATAGAATTCTATAAATATCTCAGATTAAATCATTATAATTTCAAAACATGGCTAAAAATATCATAAATGATATCTATAATTCAGTCTCATATTCATCTTCCACCAAATATTTCCACAGAAATAAACCATTCAAAGATAACAAAAATACATATATCTATATTATTTAATTTCTACAATGTGGAAATCATTTTTAGTGCTATTAAAACACAATAGTCTTTATTATTTCTCATGTTAAGGGAAACTTACAAGAAATTAAATCATATACACTCATAATAATTCAAACATGCCCATATAATAATATCTTACTCCATGATGAAAAATATCTCAATTGTTTATTATTCTCCATCTACATTATTTTTGAGAACCTGAAAAATCTATTTGTATAAAAAAATAATATATGTTTTGAAACATATAATTTCATCTACTAAAGATAGGATTGGATGATGGATTTTATAAAAATATTAAAATAATGAAATCAAATGTAGAAGTCAAAAATCTAATGATATAATCATATTTAAAATCACCTAATTCTAAAAACACAATATTTTTATATCCATTATAATCCATTTTCATTTATGATAATAAAAAACATTATTTTATCAATACATTGAGAGAAAAATTCTATATTTCCAGGATGATTACATGTTAATTAATAATTTATTGAATCATCCCATGTAATTTTGTCTTTATATGATTTAAATGAAGTTAAAAATTAATTTTTATCATTGAGAAACATCCAAATTTACTATGTGATGAAGTATTACATTTGAGATTACCAACGTTATCATTTTTTAGGAATATGGTTAAAATTTATGAACATATACTTACATTATATTCAACTTGAAAAATTTTGAATCATATGTTACGTTTTTAATATTTATGATCATAAAAATAATTACACTGGGTATGTTAGAGTATTATGTTCGTGGATTCTATTGATTGAGACATCTCCTTTGTTAACCAAAGAATGATTTTGATTGGAACGAATAATTTTCTATCAAAAAATTTAGATAAAGATATTAATAAAATATACTGATGTTGGAATATCATGAAATATTTTTCGAATAATGATACATTATCATGGATTTTTGAATCCTCAGTATATATCAAGTGTTTATGTGTAGTATTGAATGTCATATATTTGACTTTATTTTGTATAATTGTGATGAAAAAATTACAATAAAAACTCGTTAATTTAAAAGAGGAACATATTAATTGATAAAATATGACACATTTTACACAACTATTTCCAAAAAATGTGACAACCGGAGCCTTCTAAATATATTTTATTTTTTAAAAATCATATATTTTTAATATAATATGATGTACACAACACCGTGATTAACTAAAACATAATAATCAACTAAAAAAATGTTCAATACACATGACAATTATAACAAACACTTTCTATTATTTTTTTAGAATGTGGGTAAATAAATTATTAAAATAATATGCATTAGACATCTATAAATGGTTATAAATTTATTAGAAATAAAATATCAACCTTGTGAAAGAAAAAGTAATGTTTTCATAAAGCCTATATTTTTTTCATAATATGATTACTCACGATTTTCATACATAAATTAAAATTTTTAACAAACAACTATTGAAAATTGACATGTCATAATAATATTCGCTCTTATAATATAAATTTAAACAATATCATTATATATATTTTTTAAAATTTTTAGAAAAAGATTTATTTATTTATAAATAGTATAAAATATTGAATTTCATATAAAAAAAAATTTATTTTTAATATATTTTAAAAAATATATTAAATTTTAAATTTGTTTTAATGTAATATTAGTTCATTTATATTATATTGTAACTAATTTTGTTTTTTGTAATCACTATTTTGTTGAATTAAAATATAAAAACATTAAAAACAATTAAATTTTGATTCTTTGGAATAACTATTTTTTGACACATATGTGGGTTTAATATTATATTTAATTCTGCCACATCTGTGAATTGGTAATTTTCCAAAATTCAACACACTATAACATAGAAAAAATAGGATGGTAATGTGACCTAATGAATGCATTCTAATATACTAAAGGGTGTCTACTAGAAATGAGGGTGTTATATGTATATTGGGGAGAATATAACGCATTGTATATAGTGTAATAACATTGAAAAAATAAGTATTAATTATTATTCTAGTATCCAAAATAGTGGGACCAATTATACAAATATTTTGGGAAATAAAAGTGTGAATCAGTAAACTAATAATAATGAATCATGAAGTTAAAAATCTGATATGTATGTAAATTTGAATCTACAAACATTATAAAAAAATAATTAGCTGACACAAATAAACTGAAAAGACCCAAGCGACAAACCATATATCAGTCCCATCTATATACACCATACCATCTAGAAAGAAAAAAAATTAAATCATGAATACTTTCCTTTCCAAACATGTGTCCATGCAATCTACCTATGTACCAATAATCATCTCTCATATAGAGTGAGTAAAACATTATAATTCTACACCACAATGTCTAAATAGAACTAGTTTTTTAATATGACTGTTCAATAATGTGATTAATAGTTGTATTAATTAATCAATTAATTTAATATTCCAATAATCCTAAATCATCACAACACTTAAATTTCTATGATCATGTTGCCCAAACTTTTTCATCATAACTAATAAAAATGGAATAAAAAAAACTAGGAAAATCTATCTATTTAATATTTCCAGTCTCCAAGAAAATCACAATATATAATCATGTCAACGTTAACATGTCAATTGATTCTATATAATAATCTCGACATGAAACATTAGGCCATGAAAATTGTATAATCAATTTAGTATCACCATGTATATCTCAATATATAATGATTTCATTAACAGACATTGAAAATCCAACTATATACGAATTTTAGCAACATACTGGGCAAAGCCACCTATATAATAATTTTATAATCAAACCTGGATGTTAATCTTAAATAATAATTTCATCATCAAACTAGAAAATTCCACAATATAATAATTTCATGACTGAGCAAAATAGGTCACTAGAGAAAAGATAACACAATATCACATCATAAACCTCAATAGTTAATTTTTTAAAATTACTATTTTTATATAAATTATATCTTAATTTACAAACCAATTTATCTACAATCACATCAACAACCCATAATATTTCACCAAAATGAATCTTTTTTAAAACATCTACTCAAATATCTTTTCAAGCTAAACACACTGTAATCCATTAACAAATTTTTTCTTAATCAAAGGGTTTTCTCACCCCATGTGTAGACATAATCTCGATCACAACATTAATGTAATATTAATGGCACCAACAAATAATCAAATTCAATATTTACCATTATTCATCATTCAATAAAATATTTTTCACATTACGTTGGAAAATTACAATATTGGGATACTTCATTATTAACAAGACTATATTACTATGTTTTAAACCACCATCCTTTATAAGTTAATTAAAAAATTATTCAAAAATGAATCACCAACAAGAAAGAAAGAGAGTAAGATCACTAGAGGCATCCTATAACACATATAATCATCATCAACAAGAATAAATAGTGGAAATAAAATGAAAACATAGCATTAATGAATGAATTTGTAATGGAGTAGAAGGCCAATGAGAAGGGATCTACCAGCGATTAGACACAAATTTGTGACATTAAGATCTGATGAAATCATATAAAATCCCCTAAGAGTATCTTAGGGAATGAGAGGATGATATGATTAAATTGTGGAATGAAAAGTAATATTCATGGAGAGGTTTATAATCATTGGATTTTTTATTTAATTGTAATAATTCACTTCCATAACATGTAATTATTGATTTATTAAATTCACTAAAAAATACATTTCATATAGTTAAAATAACAACAATCAATGATTACATAATGTGGAACCGTTTCATGATTTGTAACAACTTCACATCATTAAACAATTCATGAAATATTCCAGTGCACATTTACACATCATGTAAATGGTACATGATGTCTAAATTCCTAATAGTTAGTTTTCAGTCCAGCCCCTATAGAACTTGCATGATTAATATTAAAATCATTCCATGTTCATAGTAAACCATCTTAATTACACATAATAATCATGTACTATAAATACATTAATTACAAAACATACATACATAATCTTTACGTCATATTCCCCAAAAATATCTCAATATATTAACAAGACTCAACCATCAAGGTCAATAGAGATGGAAACAGAAATAAAATGGTTTTCATGACAAAATAAAAGGAGGGATGTACCTAGAAACATAAGGGATCTTAAAACCATCCCCAAATATAACATATTGTTCCAAATATACTCCAAAAATCAATGTTATGTGTTGGTAAGAGTGGAATCTGAAGAGGGGGGTGAATTGAGTACCTAAATAAAATTTCTGTTTAAAACATGTGTTATATAGATCCCCCAATATTAAAATGGACCAATTAATTAATGATATAGAGATGTAAATGTCTAGTTGGTCAATAGGTTTCTCAATGGGTGATTAGTCCTCAGTTGAACTGGTGTAAAATACTTCATCAACATTTGAATCATGTTAACTGAATTAAACATATACACACACTAACTAAATCTACCTATAGATGTGAATAGAAAACAACTTTACGTTTTAGAAAATATAAACATTGGAAAATAAATAAAATAGAGAATAACAATATATAGTGCATAGTAATATAAATAAATAGGTCTAGTATCAATCCGAGACTTAATCGTCTCCACTTGGTGATCACCTACCACCAAAAAGATTATATGTACAATAAACAATGATACACAGCCAGTATAGAGCCTTACAATAGTTTTAAAAAATTCTCTAGGTTTTATAACCTCTATCAAAGTTCTTTATCAGAAAAACAAACAATATAGACCACAGAAATTCTCTTCCATAGTTATATGTAGGAAATAAAAATGCAGGAAAAGTTTGAATTGGGGATTTCTAGTATCCTACTATTAATGCAGAGGAGGGACTGTGTGTAATAGAAAAACACGCACACTTCTTAGAAATTGAAAATGAAATAACACAACAAAGATATGATTATAATCTTGAGTTTAGAATGATCTATGTGTTTGTAGTGAAAATCATGAATCCATTGAGTGAATAATTTGATGATTGAGTCCTTATCTGAATGTTTTCTCCAAAATAGAGTCTTGCAACTCCATGTTCTAGATTCGAGTATTCTACCTCTAGTGCTGATCAAGAGTTGATGAAGCATAGAAGGCACCTTTGAAATTATTCTCTCGAAA
This sequence comes from Viscum album, assembly GCA_963277665.1. Taxonomy (NCBI): domain Eukaryota; kingdom Viridiplantae; phylum Streptophyta; class Magnoliopsida; order Santalales; family Viscaceae; genus Viscum; species Viscum album. Next base: position 1,254,802,162 of record OY728140.1, on the reverse strand, counting down.
TGATTTACTAGAGATTCATGGATTCTCACTATAAGCATCTAATGATTCTTTTTTGATGAATCATGTAATATATTTTCATGTACAAAGGCACATCCCCACTACTCATCACTTCATCCACTGATGTCCTGATCTTTATGGGTGTTCCATTTTATGGTTGAGGTCTGACAATTGTAATGAGTAGATCGCATGCATTCTTTCTCATACCTCATATTTTCCCCAGATACGGTTTCCTGATATGTCTACAATCAGCATTAATTAATGTCAGAAGCATTAAATTTACCAAATAACACTGTTAGAATAATATTAAGAATTTGAAAAAGTATGGAATAGAAGAGAATCGGTAGACAGGTAACTGTAGCCTTCATAATGGTAGGATTGAATCAGTATGTGCACATCGGAATTCTTCAACTGTGACCTTCCATTGGTAACTATCCATATGTAGCCTTCCATCAGTAACCTTCAGCAGTAACCTTCCAAACATTAGCATAGCATCTGTGACCTGGCAAAAATGACCATTAATCTCTGACCTTTACAATAGTGACCTTTGCATCAGTGACCTTCACATATGTGACTATTTCATCGGTGACCTTTACAGTGGTGACCGTTTCATTAGTGACCTTTGCAACATTGACCTTTGCATCGGTGACCTTTGCAAAATTGACTTTTTCATCAGTGACCTTTACAATGGTGACCATTTCATTTTTGACCTTTCAAACAGTAACCTTTGAAATGGTGAACTTGAATCATTGACCACTACATCGGTAACCATTGCATTGGATTCAATTGGATCGGTAACCGTGCACATAGATAAATGAAACACTTTAAGCTTAAACCAACAAGCAGTGAGATTAAAAGTATATGAATATTACTTGATAGAAAGAAGAAACATTAATGAAAAATGATTAACATAAATGAATACATGATTATCACATAAATGAAACGTGATTTTGGATTATCAAAACAAGTGAGTCTAACAATCTCACAATTTTTGACAATCACAAATTATGTCATTGAGTTTTTATGTTTATGTAGTCTTGAATCAAGGTTAAACACACATTCTAATTTCATCAGTGATGTTCACATACATATACAATTATATGATTATAACAAAATTGAATCTAGAACATATGTAAATTTATGATAGAATGCTAAAGCACTAAACACTTCCCCCCTTTTTGATTAATAAATATAATACATAACGAAAATAGATAAAATAAAGTGTTTTTATTAAAAAAATAGTATTACCATATACAAAAAGGAATACACCGACACCTATCAGCAATGAAAGTCCACACTCAATCCAAATTTGATGTTCCCTTTGGAGCATTATATTTGGAAGCTTAGGATGCATGTTATGAAGTTGGAAGGTTATGACGAGGGTGATTGTTAGCAGTGTAGGAAGAGAATCCACCGTAGAATCAATAAACCTATATTGATTAGATCTCTGAGGAATCATTGTGGTCATAATTCCGATGGACTGTGTAGGAGTCATCAAAGGAGCTGCACTAGTAGAACATGAAATAGTGGAGGTAGCAGGAAAATAATGAGGAAAAATAATGGGTGTGAAGTCCACATGGAAGAAGGGTAACAGATGATTTCAAAAATCCATAATGATACTTCATCCTCTTTCCATGGGATAGAAGAAATCATCTTTGTTTTCCATGAATCTCTCCAAGGTAGGAGTCAGCTCTCTCAGCTTTCTCACATGATTCTTTAATGCCGGAGTGATATGAGGGATTCACGTGTTTTCCAAAAGAATCATTATGTGATAATTCATTTATTTCATAGTGTATACCCTCTTTTAGTATAAATGCACTTGATCTTTCATGTCCTTCTGATCTTGATCAGCTTCTCTAAGATAATTTTTCTACAAGGTTATGAAAATCCATGGTAAAGGAAATGAGTTGAGTGTCTGTGGTACTAGAACGACAGAAAGTTTCCACTTATTATCTAACAACGGTCCAAAAAGATTCAATGGATAATCGGGTAGGGGATGAAAAAGATCCAGATTCCACTAGAGGGGCTATAGAGATATCTACGGTCTCATTAAATGATTTGGTTATCCCATTGATTAGAATTTTCACATCCTCAGCTTGGCCATACACAAGGATTTCCATTGACTTATTAAAATCCTCAAATAGTGAGACCATTAGGTGAACCACATTTTTTACATATCTAAAATCTCTATTCGCAAGATCCCTTGAATCCATATATGCATCTATGATGGAAATTGACTGCTTCACTGATACCATAGAATCTTCCAATGGTTTTACCTGATTCGGACATTCCTTGACCTCAGGTAACACAAATGATGGGGTGGAAGAAACTATCATTTCCATTGTAGACGTAGAAACTTCTAGATTTTGTGTCATTGAGCTATCTAAAAAACCAATCTCACGTCAATGTGGCACCTCATATTTTACATTATTGATTCCAAATCATCCTTCATCACATAGTCTCGAGGATAAAGAACCATTGGCTGCACAACAATATTTTCTGAAATAGTAGTTATTGGAGGACATATGAAAAGTTGGTCATCTTCAGAATATCCAAAATCTAAGATAATGTCCACAAATCCGGGAGCTTTTTCAAGTCCTCTATTCCATGAGCAAAAAACACTAATCTTGCAGTATCATGTTCGTCCCCATGACATGGAGAATTATCCTGATCAGCCACCTCTATTTTTACCAAACCTCCTTATTCATCATCATCAACATAAGGCTCTACTGATTCTACTTCTACTGAATCTTCAACTTCTTCCATTTCAACTATAGCTTCAACCGAATCACCAACTTCTTCATCTACACATTATACCATTTTGGTATATACTATTAGAGGACTAAGACTTAGACATTACTCCTCACTCTCATCAGTAGTAGTCTCAAAGTCAGCATGACTAGATTCAGTGTCCTCATTCTCATCTAAGGTACCTCTAATGTCTTTTAAGAAATTTTATTCCCCTTCTTCTTCACTGGTTTCCTCATCAATGTCCCATAAGATAGTCTCCATTCTAAGAAATATCTTTGGTAGACTGGGAACACCAAAGGATATAGTAATGGAATGAGAATTTCAGGGAAGGTCAGGATCAACCCTATAATATAGTAGAGAATCCTCATTTTCTTTCACAGCATCAGCTTATTATTCATCATTTGAGTATGTAGTCTCCACATCAGTAGGCTTCATGACAGGATCTGTCTTATCCTTAGGCCTAGTTGGATGAGTAATTGGTTTGAATTACTCATATATCATAGCCTCATCATTTACCCATCTTCTTTTACATGGGTTCCAGAGGATAATCATAAACATGAAAAATGTCTTGGTAATGCAAAATTGTCCCTCACAACAATTGTTTCCACTTTATTTCCAACAACTCCCTATACATTCCACATTAAGGATATCAATCATGCATCAAACAAGGCATTAAACAGGGAATATGGTTTTTTCATATCTTCTAACTGAATCACTAGAATCATGCCCAAACATATCTTCTACCAATATTTCAGAAGATATAAAAGGAATGAATCCAAATATTTTAAGGTAGCAATGTCCCCTCTCCTGGGACTCAAGACATGCTGAACAAACATGAACAACAACCTATCTTCTCCTTCTATTTCAGCAGAAATAAATTTCTTCGGGATCCCACTCCATGATAGTTAAACCAAAGCTTATTCATAATAGAATTACTCAGTAGTGGGAGGCACCACTATTGAGGAATAGTAAAAAATCCCTTCACGTGGAACCCTCAAGCATTCATAGCACTCAACAGAGGAGAAAGACACAATTACTCCATTTACTCTATAAGTCATCCATTTATCATTCTCAAACTTCTCAAATATTAGATATTCATAAAATTCATTCAGTATAATCGGGTAATATGGTACATTATTTTCTACAAAACACTAAACCCGGCCCTGATCTTCTTGTACATTATTTACTAATGACTGGATCGATAGCAGAAACTCCGAACATAACTCCTTCTCAACCACAATTTCCCACTTAGATAAATGCGGGATGATTAGTTTTTCCACTTCCTGACATCCAATTCTATACCCATCAAAATGTCTCCTAGGATTCAACACATCTCCTTCATTACTAACCAACGATCTCTTCAATCTCGTCATCAATCTGAAGCGGTTCAACGGTTTTGGAAAAAGGTGACGTTCTATGTTTAGAAATCAAGAGGGTTTGGAGAGAGCTGATGCATATGAAATTGTGGTTTCTGTTTTAATTTTATCATTAAGGGATCTAAAATAACTCAAGTAAAAGAAATAAATAAAACTAAAAACATTTCAGATTCTAGCTGAAAACGCTAAAGTCACGAAAATGTCAACTATCTGTAAGGTCTGGACAGTGATGTTCCAAACAGTGAGGTTCCTAACTTTGAGGTTTCTAACTATGAGGTATCTAATGGTGATTTCCTGTCACAGAGGTTTATAACTATGAGCATCCTAATTGTGAGGTCCTAACTATGAGGTTTCTAACTGTGAGGTTTATCGTTGAGGTCGTAATCTTGAGGTTCCAAATGATCTGGTTCCTACCTCTGAGGTTTCTAACTATGAGGTTACTAACTATGATATCCTAACTTTGAAGTTTCTAATTTTGAGGTTTTTAATGGTGTGGTCCAAAATGTGAGGTTTCTAACTATGAGGTCTATCGGTGAGGTCGTACCAGTGAGGATTCTAAAACATTATCAATTTTCATTCCTATCTAATGTTTGATATAATTTAACCTCTCAAAATTCAAATTCTTTTTGAATATATCATCCAATTTATGTTCAATACCAATGAATTCAAGAGTGATATCACCTGTATGATAATGATTTCTCAAAAAGTGATGTCTCACATCATTTAGCTTTGTCCTTGTATGAGATTCATGATTTTTAGAGATGTTAATAGCACATATATTTTCACAGTTTATAGAGACATGTTGGAATTGATATCCATAGTTTAGTAAAGTGTGTTTCATCTACTAAATTTGAGCACAAAAACTACCATCTTCAATATATTCAACTTAGGAAGTAGATAATGAATCAAAATTCTACTTCTTACTACACCTTGATACTAGAGATTTGGATAAATGTGACATGTTCTAGAGTGGCTCTTCCTATCTAACATGAAACTAGAAAAATCATCATCTGAATAACTTATTAACTCAATTTATTATCTTCTTGGATAAAACAGACCTCTATTTCTAGTATATAGGAGATGTTTAAAAATTATTTTTAAAAATAGATAAATTATACTCTTTGAGATTGGCTTAAAAACGAGAAAACACGCATACACTGAACATAATATCTGGTCTTCTAGTAGTAAGGTATAGAAAACTCCTAGTCATACCTAGGTGATTGGTTTGATCCACTGATTTACTAGTTACATTAGTATCCAACATAAAAGTTGTACTCATAGGTGTCTCACTAAATTTATTACTATCCAAACCAAAATGTTTCAAATTATCCTTATTATATTTACATTGAATTAAATTCATACAATTTTTATTTCAAAAAATTTGAAATCAAAAAAAAATGTTAGTTCCACCATTAAACACATTTCAAATTCATCTTGCATAAATTTTTAAAAATCATTACATAAATTAATTTTAAAGGATCCATGAATTATATCATCAACATAAATTTGAACTACTAAAACATCATTGGAAATCCTTTTAATAAACAGTGTAGGATCTAATATCGCTTTAGTTATGTCTTTTGAGATAATAAAGGAACTATGTCTATTATAAAAAGATCATAAATCTTGTTTTAGTCTATATAATGCTTCAGAGAGTTTAAAAACACGATTTGGAAAATGGGTATTTGTAAAGCCAGGGGTTGTTCAACTAATACATCCTCGACAATGAACCCATTTAAAAATGTACTTTTTATATTCATTTGATAAGGATTTAAATTCAGATGATTTTTATAAGCAAGTAGTATCCTAATGGATTCAACTCTGGCTACATGTGCAAAGGCTTCCTTACAGTCTATTCATTCTTCTTGACTAAATCCTTGTGCAACGATTCTATCCTTGTTTCTAACTATGTTTCCAGATTCATCAACTTTATTTCTAAGCACCCATTTACTTCCTTTGTCCAAAGTGTCTTTAGGTCTGTCAACTAATTCCCAAAATTTTCTTTATTCAATCTGATTCAACTCTTCTTGCATATCTATAACCCATAATTCATCGCTGATTGTATCATTAATATTTTAGGGTTCAATCTATGAATGAAAACCATGACGTTCAACCTATTTTTTCATAAAATCTTTAGATTGTTTCAATATATTTAGATCTCCCACATCAACATCTAAAGGATGATTATTGAGAGTTTATATACCTCTAGAAAGAGATGTACTAGCGTTCTCATGGTTGTCTACTAGTTCAGATTCAATGGGAATAGATTCTAGAAAATTTCTTGAACTCGTTTTTTTTCACAGGGATGTTACTATATTTACCATTAAGATTCAAAATTGACTTATCATCCTCAATATATACAAGATTGGTAATGGGTTCACGTGGACCAATCTAATAAAATATTACATGAACTGATTATTACACACGTTTGGATCTCTAAATAAATACTCTATAAGTTATACCGAAGATTGAGTAACATAGGATAATTCCTTCATCATTTTTGATGAAAAGTTTTCAAGATTGTCCTTAGTTTTTAGTATTAATATATTGTAAAAAACACTCTAATTTAATTAAACTTAGGCTTCCTGTTATTGAAAATTCTATAAGTGGTTTTATTATGAACATGTAAAATTAATACTCTATTGATGATGTCACAAAATGTGTTACCAGCTTCAGACCAAAAATAGATAGGTAGATAATACACAATGAGCATAGTCCAGGAAATCTCTTGAAGTGTCATATTTATTCTTTCTAATACTACATTTTATTGAGGTGTTCTAAGAGCATAGAAATTGTAAATATAACCATTTTTTGAGAAAAAGGATTCAATGTCCTGATATTCAAACTCACATCCATGATGACGTATCAAGGTCATAATTCTAATTCCACTTTGATTTTCTACAGAGATGGAATATTTAATGAAGTAAGAGCATGCTTCACATTTGTGAGCTAGAAAGTATACCCAAGTATATCTAGAAAAATCATCTAAAAGAACATAAACATACTGCTTTCTATTTAAAAATGAAACTTCACATTTTCTAAACAAGTCCTTGTGAACCAACCCATGTGGTTGAGAAGTAGAGACTTCTTTCATTGGTTAGAAATAAAAATTCTATTGTATTCCCTTTTGACAAGAATTATACACTTTGTTAAAAGTGAATTCCAATTTAGGTATGTCTCTAACCAAACCATTCCTAATAAATTTTATATGTGAGTGCACATTGTAGTGTCCTAATCATCGGTGCCATTACCAGGATCCCTTATGAAAATCATTTAAACTTGTGAAATTTTTCTTAGCAAAAGAATCTAAAATAACAGTAAATACATTCTCATTTTGAATAGATGTAAATATTTAATCATTTTTATAATTAAAAACATTGCATGAATGATTTTCAAATTTAACATTGAATCAATCATCACACAACTGATGGATACTAAGAAGATTGTATTTTAACCCATCAAAAAAATGTACTTTAAAAATTTATACAGTATTGGGGTCACCAATTTGGAAAAAGCTGACGATCATCAATTTTTCATTATCACCGAATGCGACATGTCCACCATCAACTTTAAATCATGCTGTCTTATAAATAACTTATATTTACCCTTGAGTTCATTAAAAGAATCCTAGTGCATTCCACAGTATTCAAATATTTCATCCATAGTCATATTTTCATCATTATTTGATCACATTCATTCGTAGAATAATAAGAATTATGTATAGGGGAATTAGGTCTTACCTCAAATGATTCTGTCATGAAACACAGATTTGTATGTATATTCTTCTCACTATTAGAAGTGTCAGATCCACTGAAGATATCTTCTAAGGTACTCTACGTAGCTTTCGTAGAATTTTTATATCATTTTCCCTTTTCTTTATACTTATTATTAAATTTTTTTATTGGGGAAATCTGCCTTCACATGGACTTTTCATTTACACTCATAAGAGAATATATCAATTGTGTTATAATTTCATTTTAGATCCCTTTTCCACTTTCCTTTATTATTAATCATTCATTTTTAGTTTTATTTTCGGAAGAACATTATCATTTGGTACAACTTATTGAATCTCCTTGTAAGATGATCCTTATCATCATCACTGACAGAGTTAGTGTATTCAATTGTAGAAGTGTCTACCAGAGAATTAACTTTTTTTATCTATTCATTGATGTAGTTGTCTTGAATGATATAGATTTTTTTTGGTTCTTCATATACTTATTGATTCACCTTATGTTCTTCTTCATACATCATATGCATTCCAATTAGTTCCATCACTAGTAGTTTTCCCATGTCACAATATTCTTTGATTGAAACAGATGTTCCTCTATATCTACCAGGTAGGCATCAAAGAAATCTCGTAATAATGTCCTTGTTGTCCACTGGTTTCCCAAGAAGACTCATGATATTCAATATTTCATTGAATCTGAGATACATTATAGAAATATTTTCATCAAGATTCATCATAAAACTAACTTATTTAATATTTTATTTATTTAATCTTATTCATCAACATTAGTTGTTCCGTAATAGTAAATAGCTAGAGTATCCCAAATTTCATATGCGGTTTTACCAAAAAAAATTCTATTGAATGCTTCATCACCTATAGAATATTACGAAGCATTCATTTCATTACAGTTATTATTGTATATAGATTTATTCAATTGATACCATGTTTCCCTAGTAGTTTCATGAAATAAATTTTGTTCTTCAATGTTGTCCATGATTTCAGGACCCATGTTTATAGATAATTATTCAATTTTTTACCCACAGACCATAGTTATTTCCATTAAATAAAGGTGGCGTGTTAGTAGAAACACCAACAACTCTATTATCCATATTTAAATAGAGTTTAATGAACTGAAAATATAAATATGAAATAAATTTTACAAACATTAGGATAAAACTATAAATCACAGTTGAATTTTTTTTGAAAACATGAAAATAATTTAACCTCTAATACCAAATGCTGGATATAGTGAAATCTAAAGCAGGGGTGAATCGAGTTCCTAGAGAAAATTTCTGTTTAATACATTTTTTTAAAGATCCCCTATTTTAATATGGACTAGTTTATTAAGGTAGTAGAGATGTAAATGTATAGTTGTTCAACAGGTTTCTCAATGGTTGATTAGTCCACAATTGAACTAGTGTAAAATAATTCTTCAACTATTGAAACATTTTTATTGATTTAAACATATACATGCACTAACAAAAACAAACAATCAATGTTAGTGCAATAAAAAATTATGTTTTAGAAAATATAAGCAACATAAAATAGATAAAACAGAGTATAACGAAATTTAGTGCACAGTAAAGTAAAATAAAAGGTTCAATCTCAACCCGATACGTAATCCGCTCTATATAGTGATCACTAGCCACCAACCGGTTTATATGAACAATAAAAATTGATACATAGCATATATCGGGCTTTACAATAATTTTCAAAAACTTCCTATGGTTCACCCCATCTACCGCACTTTTTCGTCAAAAAAACAATCAATTCAAACCACATACGGTCTCTTCAACAGCTATACCTAGGAACAAGAATGTAGATAAAATTTTATGTTAGCATTTTTCTGTATCCTCTACTTTATGAACATGAGAGATTGTGTGTAATAAAAAGGCATACACACTTCTCAGATATATAAATTGAAAGAACACAATTCATCTAAGTTTATAAGCATGAGTTTATAAATCTCTATGTGTTTATAGTTCATCTGTTGACTCCATTGTGTGATGAATTTGATGTTTGAGTCTTTATCTAGATGTTTTCAGCAAAATATATTGTCGCAACTCCAGGTTCTTTCTGCGATTGTTCTGCCTCTGGTGTTTATCAAGAGTTTATGATCCACAGAATAAAAATTTGAAATTATTCTCCAGATATTATCTTGTTAAACTTTTTGATAATCTGGGTAATCCTCGAATGGTTCTTTATTGATGCTGCATGTAAGCTATTATCATGTATAGAGTCACTTCATGTCATCTCATCTTTTCATCCAATAAGGTTATTATCTTTCCTGGTATTCCATTTTATGCTTGAGGTATGATAATAATAATGAGTAGAACAAGTGTGGTATTTCTCTTACCTTGTACTATCCCCAGATACGGTCTCCACATATGACTATAATCGTCATTAATTATTATCAGAATAATAATATTTATCAAATATTACCATTAGTTTAATTTTAGGAATCTGAAAATGTATGGAATAGAAGATAATCAGTAGAATGGTAAAGATGGACATCACAATGTTAGGATTCAATAAGTAGGTGCACATCAGTAGTCCTCAACAGTGACCTTCCATTGCTATCTTTCCATCGGGATCCTTCCATTGGTAACCATCATTGGTAACCTTCCAAACAATAGCATTTCATCGGTGACCTAGCAATAGTGACCCTTCAATGCTGACATTTGCAATGGTGACCATTGCATAGGTGAAAATTACATCGCTGACATTCACATTGGTGACCTTTTAAACAGTGACCATTGAATTGGTGACCATTGCAATGGTGACCTTTTCACTGGTGACATTTCCAACATGGGAATTTTCAATGTTGACCTTTACATATGTGACACTTTCAATAGTGACCTTTGAATCGAGGACCTTTGTAACGATGACCATTTCATCTGCGACCTTTGTAACGGTGTTTTTTGAAATGGTGACCTTCGCATCGGTGGCATTTTGATGGGTATACTTTGAATCGGTGACCTTTGCATCAGTGAGCATACTCTTAGATAAAATCTGCACTGCAAAATTAAACCAACTAGCAGTGAGATTAAAATTATATTAATATTACTTGATAGAAACAAGTAACAGTAATGAAACAAGACTTACATAAAATGATAACATGATTATCACAATAATGAAACAGGATTTGGGATTATCAAAATAGGCAGGTCGAACATTAAGTCTCAAAGAAAAATCATTGACAATATTTTCACCTATCATACTCCCTCTCCTTATAATCCTAATAAGAATACCCATGCATCCACTACTCTCAAAACAGAGGTATAATACAACTTCAGAGAAAATTATCAATATATTCCATAATCTATATCATATAATCCTTCAATTATGAATGTAAAAAATTAATAACTCCCACATCATATACCACATGAGAAGGTTCTGTATGTAATATCTGATTCTTCTAGATGTGAAACACATCATGTATGACATTATATCCCTATAGATGGTCTAGTTAGTACATAACTGGAAAAACAATTTCCACTATCTCAATTTTTTGGAAGATCCTTGGTTCTGGAATTCATATTTCTATATATTTTGTTTCCACAACCTATGGGACACTATAATGAAAACATGATGAGAAACCAATCACATTAGTGGTTATATTCTATGGTCAGTGTAATATTTCTTCCTTCTTTATATGGTCACCATCCCCATCCATATAAATAGAATATACTCAAAAAAATCTTTATTTAGAGTAGTTACAAAAATTGTAGACACACATAAAACAAATAAATAATTTGGGGAAAAGAAATACATACCATATAAATCCAAAAAAATTCCATCTAGATCAATGGGTTAAATCATTCACTATAGGAAACATTATATGGGAATCATTTGGTGATCCCATGAATAACTCAATTACTAAAAATTAAACTATTATATATCCTATATGTTCAATATATTATACATATATTATCCCTCAGTACAAGGATGATATGTTTGGATGAAAAAGATATTCAATCATAATTCCATCTAAATAACATCCAAAATTGTGACATAAAACTGTGTTATATATTAGAAACATTACTTTTCATAAAATTTTGAAATAAAACTATCTAACGCACATAAAAATTAAATAGATCATTTATGGGATGGTCACCCTTATCCGTTGGATGTGGGATACCTTTTTCATTTGATCTATGATCACCCATACATCATCATCTTATTTTTTTCCTATGTAATCCTATCAAAAAATAAATCTTCACATCATCCCATTTCCAATAAGAAATGGAATGAAGTTAGAAAGGCCTAGGTGGCCTATAACTGATGGATTTCATTTTCTAACAGGTGAAACATCCCATAACAAATCCCACTATGTCATTTTTTATTCATAACCACAGTATCTTTGAAGGAGATCGTGATACATCGTTATCAAAATAGTATGTAAATTTCATCACGAAGCATAAAACTATATCATCAACTCCTCACGAAAATACATTGGAACCCATACTTTTCTTGAAAAATATGGAATTATCACTACCAAGAGACTATCTTAATAGTCTATCCCCACCATATAATTTTTCTATTAGATGAAATACGTCATGATCTGATACCTTCACTATATTGATCCGATCAAAAATCATGATCATAATATTTTTTTAATTTTAGAGATAATCGTCCATGGGATTCCCAAGCATCGAGATGAATGTCTTCAAAGAGAGACATCTTGGACCACCCAACAGAACATTCCCATACATCTTCTGTATTCTACTTCAAAATCATAACATTAATAAATATTTTTTTCATGTCCCAATACAAAATCAATCTCATTGTTGAAATACTATTGATACATGACAAATCATATTTTTATATGTTTTAGGTCTCTCTAAAAAGTATGTACGTGATGATCTAGGTATAAGTTAACAACACAAACATGTCACCAAAAAGATGATGACTTTAGATTCATAAGGCATGTAACACATTATATAACTATAGGTCATGTATAGGATAATTCCTCCCTTGTGGTTTTATCAATTTCATGTCATAATAAACTAATAAATCCTCTTACATCATAACATATTAAACTCCAAATATATATGCATCATAGTACATGGTATTCCCTTTACTTATAATAGTTTTTGTGAGGATAATTGATGAATTCATACTTTTATTCAACTCTTGAAAATAACTCTTCTAAGCATCTAACCAAAAAATCACACCCTTCTTGGTTAGCGTCATTTCAGCGCATCAATATGTGAGAAGTACCATATAATACAATGATAGTAACATTCTAATCCTTTTGAAATTAAAATCTAAAAGACATTCATGGGGTTACCCCCAAATACAACAATATCAAACTTCTCTTGTTCCACTAACACTCTTTCCTTATATATTACATGTTCAATGAAATGTACATAATCAATCCTGAAAATCCCTCCATTTAACATTGTGTAATGTTGATTCTATCTTAGTGTACTCAAGATGTGGTCAAGATGTTTTGAATGATTCTATGCTAACTGGGATTACACTAATATTTCATTAAAAAAACCAAAACAAAGATGATGAATATGAATAATTATCTAATTCATCAAGTCCATGAATTCCTCCTTTTCTTTTGTCAAACCAAGGTGGAAATTCTACGAACACATACAAGAAATGTTGTATTGTAATTATAGTACAAGGTATGTATGAGGTTATCACCCTCAATGGGTGATAAAAAATATAAAATAGATCCTCAATATGATCTTAAAACCTCTAAACTTGTCAAAGAGATAATCTATTCATCAATGTCGATAGTTGTTCAAGATTATAATCGGGTAAAATCTATGATAATCAACACTAAATGGATGCTTTCCATCATCCTTCTTGGTGAAAATAACATAAGAACACCATTTAGATACCTTAGACCGTATAAAACCATTAGTCTAGATATTATAACTAAATATTAACCTCCCAAATTACTAATAATTTCATATGTTATGGATGGATAGAAAATATATCCTCTACCAGATCCAACTTGATCGAGAAATTCATTTCCATCTAAGGTAGTAACAGGAATTACTCATTATGAATAACATGATTAAAATTGTCTACCACTGTAAGCATTCCATTCCTATTCATTCATCCATAATATAAAACTAGGACTTATATCTCCGTCATGTGAAAATCTGTTATACATTGAATTGTTCATACATGACCTCCCTAATGATCCCATCCATTATAGTGGTAATTGATGTAACCGTTTGGAGATAGAATAAGACTCTCCTATGATAATAGTCTATATGATCCTAGTATACGACTAACCAATAAATACTAGGAAACAAATAAAAAATCATTTTTCGCATAAATGGATCCAAAAAGAAATAGTAACCACCAATCTCTGGAGAACACACTTTTCAATGTTTGATATTCTCTAACATAACTCAGAATGGTGTATCGATGGTCAAAGAAGTTTCCAATATTTCAAAATCTCTTCTAAAATATTTTAAATATTACAGGATAAACTAGTATATGAAACTTATGTTTAGAAAAATCACACAATTGGCAGCTGAAACCTGAATTGTACCTATAACGTAGAAGGTATTATATCGAAAATAGTCAAAGTAGTAATTATATATTGTAGTTGATTATTCCATCGACCCATGCTACACTCTGTCTCCACTGAGATTTAAATATTTTTAGTACTTGCAATCCAACATTAGGGTACCACATCCACTTACTAATACTAAACATTGTTTGACTCAAGATACCTGTTTTCATAGGTATAACTGAGTCATTCCAAGACACCTATAGTAGTCTGGACACCCTTCCACTTCTCTTGTAGAATACTGTTCCAAAATATTTGTAGATGTACTTGATACTCGTAATAATGACTCATCAATGAAGGATATGAACATTGAGGCTTCTTGATGACAAATAATACACATTTATATCATATAAATGACCCAATATTGAGATGGATACTTAGTACATTGACTAAACTTTATAATATTACCTTAGAAAAAACATACAAAATGATTCTCCATTCCACCAAAAGAGGATATCCTAGTTTTCCCTTCAAAAATATCATGGATTATTACGAGGGACCATCTCATATTACCTTCAATGATGAGTACGTAATTAATCACATCTAAAAAAATAAAATGAAATTTTTTCACCCACTACTTCATATCATGGTGAATCCCATCCTAAAGGAATACCACGCTATAGATCTCATCATGAGATAATGATGGTAAAATGTAATAAAGGATTGTGAATCATCTAGAACAATCGATCACTAACATTCCTTTTAGTTTCAGATTCATGTACTCATGAGCCTTTCCATTTCTCAAGGTCCCATGACATATTTGGCTCCATAACATTTCCTCTAATTATATCCATGGTAATTCCTTTTCCTTCCCAAATCACTCTATAATGACCAAAAAATTCATTGAATGTTCATAAATCATCAACCCCAAATTATTCACCCTCTTATCGGTAGGTGTATTGGTGCGCTTTAAGATCGTCTGCACTAATTCGACCCATAACGCAATGGTTAAGGGGTATCTCACCATAGTAAACATAAGCCAATGTTGCAGCTATAACTATATCATTAACTCATACATTGATGTCACTATATAAACTATACTGAATTCCATAGATCACATGACCCTTAAGAAATAGTAAGAATTTTGATCATCTATCTGTTCCAGAGGAGCTAAATAAATTTATGGTTATATAATATTATGAGTTTTCTTATTATCCCCATCTTGGAACTCATCTCATATTAGAGGAGGGGAATTTTTTCTATTCATGAATCATAGACTTTATATAATGGGCTAAAAATGAGGTCATTACCAATAAGTGACATCAAATAGAGAACCGTTAGAAAATAGTCCCTCTATAAATGAAATAAATTTGTTTTGGAATGAGAAAATAGTTCATTCATTGCATTTATAAAATGTAACATGTACCTCATATAATATTTCATGAAGTAAAATATATCACATGCAGTTAATATTTACCTCTCATGAACAATTAATTTAAATATATATTCATATGTCACAATAATTATTCATGAATACTCATATCAATTCATATAGTGAAATGAGTATAAATATCTTGAAAACAATAACATCACACCACTTTTGAATCACTCAAGGTAAAATAATACCTAACTATAAAAATATAAAATCATTAAAAACTATACCATCCATTGGAACCCAAGGTTTTCACTATAAATGGGTTAAATACTACTATTAAAAGACTAATATAAATATTTAAATCATCATTATACCATTTATGCCCATCCAAAATAGAAATAAAAATGACCAATTACCAACGATATAACTTTGTAATGTCCCCATATATGACACTCTCTCACACAGATAAAAAGGGTTGGTTATGACACCTAAATCAGGCCTCCCCATAATCCAAAGGATTTTGACATGAAATAATTGTGTGATAGGTATAATGGAGAAAATATACACACTAGTATACAATAAAATTCATTGGAAACCAATAGGTATCAATAATTACTAGATTAACTGAAATAGTTAAAATAATAAACCATATATTTTGAATAACAAATAGAGGAATCAATAAAACCAATAATAATAAATTTGGTATTTACAAGATGGGTTGTATCTAAATTTCCAACTGAATATAATAATAATATAAGAATCATGTAACATAAATAAACTCAAATGACCCCAGAGTCAAATCCAATTTTGATTTCATATCCAATCATAATCATGTCTATTAAGAAACAATCCGAAGGAAAGTCCATTTATCTTATCCAATCCAAAATCCATGAAATCATATCAGATTCCACATGATGGAATAAAAAGGGTGTGAGTAAAAATCAATACATTTACACTGGATGCCTTAAAATAACGAGTACAATAACAAGTGCATGAAAAAATTTAATAAATAAGTGTATTGATTAAAAAAATTAATTCAGTACATTAATCATCAATCATCGACAATATGCAGGGATGTCACTGAACATGAAGCACAACCATACAGTCCATAACCAATAAATGCTGGAAAATAAATATAATAATTAAAATCCCTCTCTACAGCTATTAAACCCTCTATGAAAATCCATTTATATAATAATTTCAACATCATATTGGATAATCCCAATGTATAAGTGCTTTGTATGGTACCACTAGGCCAATCCCAATATATAAATATTTTCATCATCATCTGAAATAATCATATATATAATAATTTCATCATCAAACTGGGAAAATACTTCAAATTATGCATTTAAAAATAATCTATGAAAATATATTTATGTAATAATTTCGAAATAAAAAATGGAAAGGGAAATTATATAAGAATTTCAGCATTAAAAAAACACAACAATATAAGTATTTCAGAATCAAACTCAAAAGGTCATAATCCTATAGATATCACAATGGAAAATCATATTCGAATATAGTTATTTATAAAAATTAATATTTTTCATTAAAATACATTTTCGTTGATACAACACTTTTTAAAAAACTACATAAATATCCAATAAGATATTACAAAAGTGATTATATATCAATAAATCACCAAATATCAAATGTCATGTTAAACACATGATAAAACATTATCCAATCAATTATTGATAAAAGTGATATCTCGACCCAAGGAAAACCATAATTTAGATCATATAATCAACAAAATCTAAGGGGAACCAACCAATAATCCATTTCATGATTAAATAGAATTCACAAATTAATTTTTAAAGTGAATAATACATCCATGCAATCACAATATTGTTTATACATCAAAATTAAATAGGCTACACGATTATGTTTTATTTCACCTACCCTTATCCAGAGATCCTAAAATTATTCTAATATAAATTTCCAAAAATAATCAAAGAAATTATGATTCAGGATGGAACATAGATAACCTGATGTTATGATCAAAAAATACAATATTGGAGATTAAAAATAAAATATATCTTCAATGGAAGAATGATAAATTCATTAGTTAGAAAAATCTAAGAGAGTATTCTTATTTTAAAGTCTAAACCATGACATTCAAAGGTAATGAAATCTATCCCTGTCATTTGGAAGTCACTTAGGCATTGATCAGATGGTATTTACAAATAATAGCATAAAAATCATATGCATTGAGAGGATATAAAACCATGGATATTAGATTTAAAAAGCGTGAAATTATTTCTTATTATGTAATTATCTATTAATTTAACGTCTACAAAACAAATGTTTCACCTTGGGTTAAAAGAACACAAATCAAGATTTATAGGATGTGAACCATTTAAATGATTTGTAACCACTACACATTTTCAACCATTTCACAGAATCTACCAGGAATCAATTACACATCGTGTAAATTATTCATGATTTATAAAATCTCAATAGACAAATTTTAGTCTAGCTCATATAGAGATAACCTTAACCACATCTCAAGCCATCCAAACTCACAAAAAACCCTTATAATCACATTTAACATGAATATACAAAGACTCCATTTATTAAAAAAAATCCATGAAAATGAAATCATATCCCTCCAAAAATGAGTTTTGTCTCTATACAATTTTAGGCCACCAAGGTCTATAGACAAGGAAACCCCAACAAAAGGGGACTAACAAAAAAGAAAATGAGATGTATATCTAAAAAAACATTCCATATTAATGTATTGAATTTGGTAAAATAGATTAAAATGTTGGAATAAGAACAAATTATATTTTATAATAAGTTAAATGTATTTTTTTTACTATAATGAATTATAAAAACATTTAAATTTAATTGATACATGGATGATAAGTTTTTTTTTCTGTGAGGTAAAATTAGAAAAAGAGGGAAAAAATTTATCTAAAGAAATTTCACACCCATTTCTGGACATATTCTGACATTATCACCTATAATGATTAATAATGATATATATTTAGGCTTTTTAAATTATAGAATCATTGGTATCACTCTATCTCTATAAAAATTACCAATGTATCCTCTCCCCCAATAATAAAACAAAAACCCCATCTCCTCTCCTTTTCACACATCCAAACAATAAATTCATCAATTCCATAAAAAATATATTCCTTACATTCCTCCCCACATCCTAAATTCCTCAATATGATTAGGAAAATATCCTATGAAAAAATAATGTATAAAGAAAATATGGCTCTCCATAGATGAGTTATAACACATAAATATGCATATTTTTTTAACTTCATCATCCACCTCCTTAAAATGATGTTAGACTATGAAAATAAAATATAATTAATATCCAAACTATATTTTAGAGGTTTTTTTGATTTAATAATCGATATCCATATCCACACCAATCAAATTGGAAATAAAACTATTTATCATATGTACAACAAACAATAACCTCAATATAAAATATAATAATTGTTTCATCAGTAACATACATGACTGGATTTAATGATGGATTTATCTTATGTATATAATATTAGTAAAATTATTATATATTCTTAATTATGGTAAATATTATATTTTCTTACAAAACAGTCTATTGGGGATACAATAACATCTCTCAGGTCAGTGATTTTCCTCCCCATCACAGAGCGATATGATTCTCTTTTCATATACTCATCACGTAGAAGGTAGTAAGAATATATTTATTGAATATATGTGATATTTTTTACATAATAATACATTTCTATATAATATTGAACTTTTCAATTTTCACCTTATAGTCCATTGGAAAACATTAACATCACTCATTCATACATGTGGATTATCGCCTCCACATAGCCATGTGAAATGTTTTTCATTTTATTTTTTCATGGATTATAATTAGAATGAATTTCATTAATATGTATTCTATATATAAAATAATTTTTATTTTTAATTTTTTTTTAAAATTTATTTTAAAAGTTTTCATCCAAAAAGGAAATGGAAATAGTTTTCAGATGAATGTATAACCTACCGAATCCATTAATGGTTTAAAAAATTTTATATCTCAACATATTATAGATTAATAAAATTTCACATATAAGTAATACATATGATATTTACATTATGGTCAAATTTTTGATGATGTTAGGAACATGATAAAATCAAAGGGATTGAAAATACCAAACTAATACCAATATGAATAATAATGACATCATCAACCAAGATAGTGATTTTAACAATGAAATGTGCATAAAATAGTGATAAAAGAATATAATTCAATCATATGTTATAATAAATATATGTTTACTGGTTTATAAAATATTAATAATAAACATATATTTTTTATAAAATATGTTTGAACATGTGATAATGGAAATTGGACTTGAGTTAAGAATTTTCTAGCCAAATCATACTTCTGTGATACATACATCTTATTCACACATGTTAATTTTTGTGGATTATATAATGCACCTTTATATTTGTTATTCATTTAATATATTCGATGTCAAATTAGTTTATTAATCATTTTATTTTTTTTCTTTCATGTGGACGATGATTCAAATGTTACCAATGTGATAACCTTTTGTTTTATAATGTCATAAATATTTGGGATTCGATATATATATCTCTTCCTTTGATGAATTATTTGATATTTTTATCAAATAGTCAATATATTTACATCACATATAATGATAAATGAAAATATAAAATTATTTTTAAAAAAATTAAACACCTTAGTACATAAAATTTTGATAAATAATGTTTATGAAAATACTACATTATATCTCTCTTTGGACAAAAATAATTTTTAATCTGAATACATGTTTTGAAAAAATGTTTTATAAATTGTATGTTAAATTTATCAAATGAATTAATAATTTATTTTTTACTTATTTTTAACTTTTAATTTTTTATACATGAATCATCATTTATTTTGAAAACCAGACACAATTGGATATCAAAAAACGTTTGAATGGAAACATTATTTCAATATTTACCAAAATAATAAAGTTCAAATCCTTCACGAACGCAAAATTTTATACCTCAGAAGTTATAATTTGGAAATGTTAGTTTCAATTAAATTATTTTCTACATATTTTGTGAAAATTTTGTTTAAAAAATATTTATAATGTAAAAATGTTATCTTCCTAAAAAAAATATTCTATTTTTGTTATTTCTATCCATAAATGATATAACCCATTTTTATTGTACATATAATCAACAATGAATATTTTTAATTGATATAATATTTATTATTTTTATTTATGGTTTTTAATTACTTTTATTAAGGTTGAAATGATCCTTTATCAGTCATTATTTTTTTGATGGATGGTTTATGATTATGAATATTGATTCGGGTTAGTATTAAAATTTCATAGATTATTTTCTCTGTATTAATTTTTATGTTGGTTATCTTTCATTCATTTTTATGAGGACTAAATTGGTAATATTATTAAATGGGCGGGAGGAAAAATTATGTAGCTTCTTGATACATTGGTAAGTCTCATATAAAAATCACTCTGCCAAATTAAACGAGGTTTTACCCTCGTATATAAAATTTCTTTAAAAAAACATGACAATATTATTCATATGTATAGATGTAGATAATCTCTCATTTCATGATTAGCTATAGACATCTATGTGATTATTTTATTAGTTATTTTATCCATGGATATGTATAAATATCGTGTTGTTTTACCTATGTATTTTTTTATAATAAATGATTTCTACAATATTATGATCAAATAATTGTTTAATTGGATTTTTTTAGTTATTTACCTTTACATAAATATTATTATTATTAATTATTTATTTATTTACCTTAATTATTACCCTTAATTAGTATATGATCTCCACAGTTTAATATGATTTATTTCTCCTGTAATATTTAAATGCATTTTATTATTGATAACATGGCATAGGAGAAGGGGAAATATGCAATAATCAAAGAAAATATTTGTATATTTTATTTTTTATATAATAATTTTATGTCATGTATGAATAAAAATAACAAAGTCAACTAATATATTAAGTCATTTAATATTATATTCCATGTGTCATATAAAATTTTAATAATGAAACCGTTAACTCTAGATTACTAAGGTCTGGGTCATTTTAGTTGGTATTAGATAATGTTTTGGAGAAAACATAAGAACAAAATTTAGTAAATAAAATATTATTTAATGTAAACGTATGACATGAATTGATTAAAAGTATACAAATCATTATGTTGTTTTCTCTAATGTACATACTATATGTTTTCCCACAAATAAAATCCCAAAATGGACACTATACGGTGACATGGTTCTGGAATAGTTGTACCTGTGATAATAATAGTAAATAAAGTAAATCTTTCATCAATTGAATATTTATAGGTATAAAAACATTGGACACACTCCACAGCTATTTTGAAAATACTGTGAGATATTCATGGGTCAAATCACATTTTATTTAAAACCTAATGTTATGGGGTTTAAAAACACAATTATTTGATAACATTACCAATGAAACCATTTTTATAATTATAATATTATTCATGAATGACTTTTTGATTTTTTAATTAAATCAATATTTTGGGACAATAAATTATGTTTCATAATTTTTTGATTTAATATACTTCATATTTTTGTTTAGTAATAGTTTATAGAGGAATAAATTAGATCTATATAAATTTAGGTACAACCATGTATAGATTTCCATATTATGAAATATAAATAACTTGTTGTTGGAGAAAAATCTATATGAGATCAAATTAGAACCATATTGATGTATCTGAAACTAGTTATGAGATATAACCATTATTATATGGACTATCTTTCTGATCCACCATGTGGTGTATCAATTAAAAACCTCAATATGCATCACTCAACACAATAATTTAATGGGACTGAAAATATATTTGATGTAAATAAATATATATGTTCCATTGATAATATAATTACACCCTTGGGATGAAGTGAATGGTAGAATGATTTCATGATAGTTTATAATATCTCAAAAGCTACCAATCACTGGTGGGTATTGATTCAAAACACAAAACATTAATAAAAATATAAAAACATTGAATGTATGGATTTTACAATAAAGTTGTTATAAAGGAATGTTTCTCTAAATAAATGTGAGGAAAGGGATAACCAGTTACTATATTCTAAAAAATGGAATATAAAAATGTATCTTTGTATGAACCCATTATTAGATGGTTATTATGGAATTCTATAGAACACATATGGAACCTAAAGACCAAGGTGAACCATTTCTAGGATGTGAAAAATCGAATATTGAAAAGGGAAATGGACTTCTAACATTCTAATCATTTTAAGTCATAGTATCATGTGTTATAAAAATAGAAACATAATTGTAAAATTTTCATATTTGTTATTGGAATCAAGTGAATAATGGTGATGTGTTGGAAAATAATGTTAAATGCATTATGGGAATGGCAGATCATTCATATGAGATAATTTCATAATGAAACCATTGTGTACATTCTTGATGAATAAGGGATTTTTAAATATGTGTGTATAGAAATTACACCATGATTATGAATAACTGATCAAGAATAATATATCTAGAGATCAATGTGTCAACAATATTGATATAGATCATAATAAAAACCACTGTCCCTTGAATCATTTGAAAATCAAAATGATGAATCTGATGGATCAACGTAAATATAATTCTTTTAATATAGATGGAGTGGTATTATTAATGACTTTGTGTTCATGTTCATGAAATATGTTATTGGAGTTATTTTATAAAATATATTATTGTAATAATAATTATAAAATATTTATGTATAGGACAACAATAAATTTTTCATTACCGATTTGAGATCATATGGAAAATTGTAGAAATGTAAATTAAAAGTGATATGTTGTAAGAATTAATTTTTTGGAAAAAAATATATTTGGTGTATAAAATCTATAATACATTCCATATTTTAAAACAATAATGATAAATGGATTTTTATATAAAACTGTTTGTTACCTAGAAATTGGTTAGTAATTTGACAGTATATGTTAACATTGTGGAAGTTTCCTTAATGATTTGATCTATAGAATATACTCATGAACCCCATCTTTTTTTGAAGATTGTATTTCTTAATTATTTGTTTTCATTAGGATTCTTGTATATTTGATAATCGAAAATAATAGTAAATTTTTGGTTTTTGGTAAATCAAATTTTCTGATGATTTATGAAATGTAGTTTCCTCCTTTCTAAAATTTTGAACAGTAAAAATAGTCAGAAATATTGTACATTAGTAATAAGGTTATGCAATTTCGAATGGGATTTTTATTGGAATTTTGGATGTTACTATTGAGGTACTAAAAATTTATGTATTATATTGGATTACTTATTCATACCATTTGGTTTATTAATAATATGGGGAATAATTTTTTAATAATTTGTTGATATTATTATACATTAACAAATATGTTTATTTCGTTAAGAAAAAAACTCCTTATGAAATTTTTATTTCATATACTAAGAGTTGAAATGTAAATTTATTGAAGAAAATCTAAATAATAAAATTATGATTATGATATAGAAATATAACAATTATGTATATACCCTTATATTTATATAATATAAATGAATTATTATACACTCATTAAAGTATATGGAAACATAAATTTAATCCTAATACATTAATTTATGATAAAAGGAAGGGTTTTTCACCTTTTAAATATTAATGGAATTTTTTTATTTTACAATATATCAGTTAATAGCCTTATTGTGATAAATTATCTCCATAACTCTACATAAATAATGATGCTTTTCTTCCATGTTCGTATCTTCACATATAAATAATTTTCTTCAACGTGGAATCCCAGTTATGTGTTTATGATGATGAAATTTGTAATAAAATTATCTCTTATTAATAAGATATTTTGATAACACATTTAGGGTGCAGTTCTCCATCAAAGGTATTTCCAAACTTGATTCAATTGATTACAATGTCCACGAATACATGGTGAGGGAATTGATAATTTATAAAGGTATAATGTAACAACACAATATTTTAAAAGAGGAAATTTTTTTAAACTATATATGACATGAAAAAATATGATTGGATGATAATGTAACACCCCAAGACATTACAATATATTTATTTTTATCAGAGTGAGTAGCTGACGATGGGGGTGAATGTAATTCCTGATATAATTTATCTTAATATAATATGATATAAAATAAATTAATTACAATACAATTTTATATTTAATCAATATAATTCTATGTTGAATGATTTTGTTTTAAATTATTTCTCATTACTTATTTACAGATATGTTAAAACAATATTGGAAATCACATTATATTTTGAATAAATTTACTCAAAAAATCCAAATATAAATAGTAGTAAGGAAAAACTATCAATGTTGACAACTTTTATATATTAAAAACAAATATATATTAAATATTAAAAATTAATAATATGAAGCATAATGACATAGTAAAATACACATTTCGTTAATGGTCGGGAAGATACCTAATCCTTTCAACATGTATGAAGTATAAAAATGCACATAACATGTTGTCCAAGCTCAAAATCCTCTTCCACAGTTATACATTGGAAGAAAACAACTCATTCCACACAAGTTCATGTTCCAAAAAAACTAGGGTTAAAAAGAATTAACATATATAGAAGGTAGTATCTTATATTATGTAGTTATACTGTTGGAGTTAGTGTGTGTTATTAAACATAGAAAAAAACACTACTCAAATGTAAATTCAAGAAAATGGAAAAGAAACTAACTAGATCAGGAAAATGTAATCTTTTATAGACTTTAACACTTCATATGATCCCAAGTCCACATATTTTTCAAGTTGAGTATCTTGAAATTTATCATTAAATGTTACAGTAGAAAATTTTCGAAAATAGTGATAATTATTCATTCTATAATAAACTTTCTTAGTCATAAAAGAGTTCAAATATTTAATTGATGAATTTGAGTAGGTATGCAACGTGTAAGATCATGAGGGATGATCCTTATATATTTCAGTATATCAACATATTGATCATTCATCATCCTCAAACAATAGAATCTTATGTGAATATAACGCACTACATAAAAGAGTTTTCATTTCAGAAATATTCATCAGTATCTTATAGATCTTGTTTCTGAGATATGATAGGTTTCTTAAAAGATTCCATGAAACTAATTAATAAATAATACCTATAAGACTCTACATCACCTTCTGACTTACCATTTTTTATGATCTACATCCTGAATTTACTAATTCATCTATTTTTGGATATGACACACCATAAGATAAAATATGTATCACATATTAGAATGATTGAACTGTGTAACTGGAGGTTCGTTAAACCTGAATATCCTACTAAATTCATCAAGGATTCTACCTCTGAAAGCCTCTAGTTACTATTTGGAAATAGTATCTAAATGATTTGTTTTGGCATTAGGTGAAGGAGTAGATGACCTCTCAACACTAGGAACAAAAGACTATGTAGGGTCTCAACTGCCATTATGTGCATTTGAAGGACTATCATGAAGATCATAAAATTTACCCATTAAATTTTTCCCCTCTCTAGAACAGATAGTAGATAAACCATTAATTGGTGGACTTTCTTCATCATAATATTAAATTGAATATTCTATTATAATAATCATGGAACCATGGGACTTATCCCACACAATGTATACCTCACTCTCTACCTGATCATCATCATTCTCATAAAAAAATTTACCCTCAACATCATTGGACTCCAAAGAGTACAAAAGTTGTTTACTATTTCCTAGGAATTTTTCAAATTCTACATGAGCAGAAAAAACTCTCAAAGAACTAGGGGACTTATACCCCTTTATATCCACTCGTGTTAATCCTCTTGTTAATGTACCATCATAAACTAGGTTCTCTCGAAATAATATCCTGAAGGGATAATAAATGGATAATCAATGTCTCTAATCATGTTTAGGACTATGTGATATCAATTTATCCATATACCTGGTTGAAGTGCCATATCCAACATAGGATGGATGAGGCGTTTGAATCCTAACAACATCATCATCATGATCATGTCCTCCGACATAAACATTGAAATAAATAAATTAAATAAAAAAATAAATGAAATATATAAAATATCTATCACAATATTCTAAATTTTAATAATAAACAAATAAATGAAATATATAAAATATTTAGAACAAGTGTGTCACAATCTATCACCCAGGGACAGTGTCATGACTACCACAAGCCAGCCTTCTATAGGCCAGGGGCTGGAGACTATCACAAAAATGCATTTTCCCTAAAACGGGGAAGGCATTGCGTTTATAACCAGCAAACTCACAAAACCAAGCCCACAACAAGATACGAACACAGGAAAACTATATAAAAAAAAGTGTTAAATGTAAAAGGGTTGTTGTAATACAATCCCAACTGTAAAAGGTACAAGTACAACTGAAATACAATACAACTGAAGAAATAGAAGAGACCGGTACTGGATCGACCTCCGAGGTTCCAACGTGAATGTTAGGTACAGATCGCCTCCTCACCACTCCACGTCCACCCGACTCCTATTTGTACCTACACACCCTGTGGTCCATCTCCATTAACGTCGAATCCTAGTACACTTTGACTTAGTTAGTGTTGTCCATCATCTGTATCCAACACAACAAAGTACGGGCATAGCCCGTGCAGGGGTGAGAATAAAGATACACAGTAGGGACCCTGAGACTCTTTAAGTCTATAAAAATCTATTAATGAAAAATCAAAAAGTATGAAATCAATAGATAGCCTTACTTAGGTATATTTCCATTCATATACCTAATTTATCATGTTATCCATCTCAGTCACGAGGAAAACATAGAAGGACTAACTTAGCTCATAACAGGATTAATTCTAGGTGTAGTATCATGTAAAATTCCCAGTCACAATGTCAAACACCTCAGCTACTGGATAACTCCTCCTTAGTCGAGTATAGTGGGGATGCCACGTCACATAAAGGCACTACCCACAAACTATGGACTGATGAGGTACTCCTCCTTTGAGTATCGTTGGTCTGCCACTTCACATAGAGGCGCTCTCCACCGGGGGTCCACCATGTCACCACGGCGCTACCCCTCCTAGCCTACAAAGGTTCTCCTCCATTCGAGTACTGTTGGTCTACTGTGTCTTTAAGTTTCTCCCCATAGTGGGTCTGCTACATCACCTAGGCGCTCCATAATGGGCTAGTTGAGTCACTCCAACTCGAAACGGTTAGTAGTCGTCAATTCTCAACTCATCACTGAGTTCCTACAAAATGATCACTCTTCTTCAAGAGGATCATCTCAACAAGAAACTGTTCTCTACTCCAATTTCCAATAAGTCACATGAAGAAGTATCTCAAAGGTCTTCCACGTCAAAGGGGTCTCAACGGAACATAAAACATGTCAATCGGACACCGGGTCTGTGAGATTATATCATTTTAGTCCTAGGGGCCCGGTTGGATTCGTACACAATCTAACCTAACCATTACCCATATTAATCCCAATCATAGTGGGGTATCACTCAAAGGGAAATTATCGCTTATAGATTTCTAGTGTCGCTTATGTTTAATCAAACAGACATTCGGTGACAATGTTATGGAAAAAAAATGCAACTCAGTTGTAGTGGGCTCCAGTTCAGTCCGACTAGGTTGGACTGACTTGAAACGACCCAGCCTAGGCCAACTAGTTCGGGTTTACCATGACCATTAGCTTCGGCCCAGCTTGCTGGGTACGACTCGGTAGGCCGCGAGGACTCGCAGAGAGTGCCACTAGGGAGGCTCGTCCGAGTGGTGCTGCAAGGGAGAAGGGCGGATCTACTCGGTCCAGGGTGGTTCGGCCAAGGATGGTGTGAAATCGCGCGGTGGCGGTCCACCTGCAGGGTGGAGATCCGACAGGGAGCTGGCGGACTGAAGTCGGGTGGTAGTCTGGTGGCAGGGCTGCTCTGCCGGCTGGGGGGCTATGCCACGACCACGAGTCGGTGCCTTGTCCGCGGGGTGGTGGAGAGCCATGGACGACGACGGTGGAGACATTCAGAGCGGGGTCGTGGGGCGGCATCGGAGGTCGTGGTGTGGTGCCCTTGCGCAGTCACGTTCTTCGCGACCATCGGTGGTGTCGGTCACTGTTCACTTGCTTCATTGTGGTTGGTGGCCATCCTCCACCTTCACAATTAACACCATAGGTTTTGAAGAAGGGTTGGGCAATGATGGTTTGGCCCATATCCTCCATGTTAGGGTGGTAGCATATAGCTCGTCAAGAAATAATATTGTCAAGTTACAACTTCCCGCAATGTTAAATCCCAAACCATAAAAAAATTATAGGTATGAATATGGGACATGTATTATCACTCAAATAAACCCTCTACCTCGTGCGCTTGAAGAGGTTGGTGAAATAAGGTAGTACGGTAGTCGATTCTCTGTAGATGAAAACATCCCATGTCGGAAGAAGTCATGAGGAAGGAGTTTGAAGGAGGTCAGCATTCTTTGTTGGTGGAGCGTTCTTCATTGGAGGTCTTTCTCCCATGTTCCCACAATCCTCCTTTTCCAACACATTCCAAAAAATGAATATCCAACCAAATAAAATATGTTTATCTATTTAATTTGTTAGAAATCAAAGTTGGCTTAATTAATTTTCAACACTAAATGGGTTGCGTTGACATAAAATTCAAATTGCAGGATACCAAGGATTGCACAATTATTTATGTAGGGTTGGCATAATTAATTTTGAGGAACCTCAAGAGGCACCTCCACATTAAAAAGGGGGTTGAATATGTATAGAACTCGGGTGGACCCCACCACCATAACCTCTCATGGGAGGTTAAGGTGTGGTGGTCCCCACATCTCAACTTCTACATCCAGGGTGGTTACAAAAAAATAATATAAAATATGTGTTTATTTTATTTTATTATTTCCTTTAAAAACCCAAAAATTAACTTTCACCCTCGACCCACTGTCATCGAGGCAAAAGACTTCTTATGCGAATTCTGATGCTTCGAGTTCAATAGTGCCCTCAGATTTCAATTCCGAGCACCGGTTCAAAAGATAGAAAAACCCATTCTCACATTTATTGAACGTACCAGAATAGAGGTTCAGAAACTCATTTCGGGCACTCTGGGCCTCTAAAACAAGTGCTATACATTTTCGCGTACTCATAAAATTTTCATTTATTCTAAAAAATTACATGGTAATTCTAGGTCTTTAAATTCTCCCCAACTCAGTGCTTAAGTCCATGTAATCCACAACTCAAACTAGGTAAACATGTGGGGGTATAGAAAACACATCTGAGCCTCCCTCTCCCATGTTCTCTCCTAGAGGTTTTGGTGATTCTAGTGAATGCGCACCAGATGTATCAACCATCCACAAAGGACCCAATCCTGCCAATCCTCAATCTCTACTAGAACGTCCGTAAAAGTCATCGCATCACCAACATACATCTTTCCATGGCCGATGATGTGAGAAGAGTCATGAATGTATCTCCTCACCTGCGATACGTGGAAGACGTCTTTCACCCAGTGCAACTGAGGTGGAAGAGCTAAGAAGTATGCCACATCGTCAACTCTGTTGAGGAACTAAAACGGTTCGATGAATCCTAGAGAAAACCATATTCTTCAGAAAAATATGTACATACCTCGTAGAGGTTACACCCATAAAATAAAATGTGTTTTTCATCCTTGAACTCTAGAGGTATCCATCCCCTTCTAGGATATGACTTCTGCCTACTCTGTGTAGTCCTCATCCACTACTGGATGATCTACATGTTCTCTGCGGTAGCCCATACCATATCTGGTCTCATGAGTGTTGACACCCCTGGTTCAGTCCATCACAAAGTTGATCTAAAAGGTCACTCGTATAATGCCTCGAAAGCTATCATCCTAATGGTGGAGTGATTGCTGTTGTTGTATGCCAAATCCACCAAAGGTAGGCGATCATCCCAACTTTGACCGAAGTTGATGACATAAGAATCCATCATAACCTAGAGGGTCTGAATAGTCTGCTCAGTCTGTCCATCAGTCTGAGGATGGAATGCAGTGCTCAAATGAAGTTGTGCCCCAAAAGCCATCGGAACCCCCTTCCATAGCTATGAAGTAAAATGCACATCATGATTGGAGACCATTGTCGAGGGTACTCCATGTAGTAGAACTATATTATACACGTAGAGGAGTCCCAAGATCTCTACTGAACCCTTATCTATGAATGGTTGGAATTGGACAGACATGGTGAGTTGTTCAATGATCACCAAGATCGAGTAATGTCCTCTGGATGTACGTGGAAGTACTGTCACGATGTCCATGTATATCTCACCCCACATCCACTTTGTTTCCTATAAAATCATAACCAATCCTGTTGGTACCTGATTCTCTGCCTTCACTAGATGACATGTGAGGCACCAAGAAAAAAACCCTACTACTCATTTCTTCATTCCTGGCAACCAGTACCGTCTTCAGAGATCCTGGTACGTATTCTCCACTCTTGGATGTACCTATACAGGGGAAGTGTGTAACTCCCTCATCACTTCCTCCTAGAGTGACACGGTTATCATGGTACTTCCTCTGAAGAGGATGGCGTGCTCCCCACCATCAAAAAATCCATCAAGTGCCTATCTGGTGGATATATGAGAACATCAAGCCTTGCAGTCAGCATCCCTATGCTGCGCCTCCATGATTCGCTGAAGAAGTAGGGGAGTGATTGTAAAAGATTGAAGAAAAGATTCCCTATAACTATCTACAAAAGATATCTTCAAAGCGTATAGATGCTCTGTCACCTCGCCAAGAAACTGTACATCGGATCTCCAAAAGAGTGCATCTTCAAAAACATTATCCTCCAGAAGAGTATAGACTATCATGAAGTCATAGTCCTGAGGAACTCAACCCAGTGTCGATGTCTCAGGTTCAGGTCTGTCTAAGAGAGGATATATATGAGACTCTTGTAATCAAAGTACACTGTAAAACACTCTCCTTCAAGTAATGTCACCACATTTTCAAGGTGAAGACCACTGCTGCTAGCTAAAGTTCATGTGTAGCATAGTGTTTCTCATGCTGTTTCTGCTACCGAAATCCATATGCGATCACCACTCTCTCCTGCATCTGGACACATTTGAGTCGGTTCCCAGATGGGTCACAGTAGACTACATACCCTATTCCCTCCTCTGGAAGCCTCTAGATGGGGGCACTAGTCATCCTCTATCTCATATCATGAAAACTCTGTTCACATCTCTCCGACCACATGAAGGTTTACCCCTTCTTCATCATGGCTGATAGTGGTTCTGCGACTCTGGAGAATTCTGGCACAAACCTCTGGTAATGTCTATCCAAACAAAGAAAACTGTGTAGCTCCGTCACACTCTGGGGTAGCTCCCAAGCAAGTACCACCTCAATCATTACTAAATCCACTATAAATCCAGCCTCTGATACGACATTTCCCAGAAAGTGAACCTCTCATATCCAAAACTGGAACTTCGAGAGCTTACTATAAAGTTGGTGCTCTTGGAGTGTGTCCAGTACTCCCCGCGAATGATTGGCAAGCTTCTCCATAGTAGACGAGGTGATCAAAATTTCATTGATCAATATTAATGCAAATAAATCATGTTATGGATGAAATATCATGTTCATGATTCCCATGAACACTGATGAAGTGTTGGTTATTCCGAATGGCATAACAAAGAACTCATAGTTTCCATACTGACACCTGAAACAATCTTCTTCACATCCTTGTCTCGAACTCTGAGCTAGTGATATCTTGATTTGATTTCAATATTTGAGAACCACCGTGCTACCTTAAACTAATCAAAGTGGTCTTCATTCATTTGGAGTGGGTACTTGTTTTTCACGGTCACTTGGTTCAGGCGCTGGTTGTCAAAACAATGCATAATGATCCCATTCGGCTTCTTGGAGAACAGAATTGAAGCTGCCCATAGTGAAACACTAGACCAGATGAATCCTATCCCATGTAAGTCCTCTAGATATACCCATAGATAAGGATGCTCCAAGGGATCCATATGATATGCTGGTGTAGATATCGGTGTCATCCCAAGGTACAAGTCAATGTAAAAGTACACCTCCCAACAAGGAGGTAGGCACATAACATTATTAGGGAAAAAATCAGCATACTGGTCCACCACTACAAGAAAACTCGGACTCTCTGATCCAACCACTCAGAGGGAAAGGCTAGCTGTAACACCCCGAGCCTCCACAGTACACTTTTTTTGAATAATACAGTAGCGTGTGTTGTACGCAACTTCGAGTTCTAACACACACCAAGACCAATCAAAGTAGCTGTTATGAATAGTAATACCTAATTTTTAAAATTTTAGAAATTTTATCTCTCAAAATGGACTTCATTTTTGGATTCGGTGTATCTAATTTTTCCTAAGGTGAAATTTTGGTACTTTTTGGATAACTTTAATATTTTTATGAATAGTGAAAATTACTAAATTTTAATTAAAAACAACTTTTTTAATCCAAATACTTATTAGTGATAAATTATGAATTTGAGTGGTCTTAAAGTATATTTATAATATATTTTTACCATTTAATACAATGTTGGTCATTGTATATAATTTTACAATTAAACCGGATATAAATAAGTGTCAATATTTTGATAGTTATTATCTCTTAAAAACACGTTTTTTGTTTTAACAACAAGGAATTAATTTTAAATTAATTTCTAACACTTCTGTGTTTAGAATATGGAAAAATGGATTCCATATTTGGAATCTGGATTTTAAAATTGTGTAAATAGGTAACTTTTATTTTCAGACATTTTGAATAATTATTTCGGTAAATATTTTATTTACCATGGTTAAAGGGTAAATCTTGTAAATAAGGGTTAACAAATAATATTATAATAATACTAAATTACCCTAAAACATGTCCTAAACTTATTGGTTGATACATGTCCGACCATGGGCATCTTTAGGTCGATTTTTGGAACCCATGGAGCCACTTGTATGTGATAATGACACTTTATATTAATTAAGTTAAAATAAATAAATAAATGACATAAGCATATATCTTTTAGAAAAACAATTTTTAAATAGGGTTATATATGTTGTATATTCTACTATGAATATTAATTAGAAATATAAAACAATTTCCTACATAATGGTATTTAATTTATAATTTTTAGACATTTTATAATTTAATTTATTTATGACACAATGATGATGCTGTAATTACAATAATAGTGAAAAATGAAAATAATTGAAATTAGAAATACCCAAATAAATATAATTTGAGACTTTTAATGAATTACAATAATTTTATAGGATAACATGACACATTAGGATCTATTTAATTAACTATTTTCGAAGTAATCATTCTGTTTTGATTTTTACAAAAGTCAATTATTGAATAGTGTCAAAATTGAGAAAAAAAAGTTTTTAAAACAAATATTATATTATAAATTGATATTAAATTTCTAAAAATATAAGAATCGGTAAAAATAATTAAATAATGATACTTGTATCATGAATGGACCACTTGGGGGTCTCTTGGATGTATATTGTATGTTTATTAACTATATAATATAAAAATACATAGTGACATGGTAAGTGTCAAACTAATTAACTAAGTGTGAAAACTAAAAGATAAGGTTAATATAATGACCCAAACCTGTCTAAATTCTATTGTTTGAGTAGTTTTAGACCCCTCCCCACCTTAACATTTAAATAATACACTTTGGGGCCATTATAAACCGAATATGAATTTATTATAAAATAATATTTCTAGCTTTTCCAAAGGTTCCCCTCACCGCTCTTATAAAAAGACACTCACCCTTCTCATTAATTCACACCTTCAAAGCCTTTTGGTTCGGCCAAACCCTACCCAAATACTCTCTCAACTTCCGTCACTTCATCCTAGAGGCCTTCCTTTAGTCATAAAGTCATCCTATGGATCCCTTTTGATCAAATCAAAAGGAAGAACCCGATGAAGAGGTAATGATTTCACCACCCCTTTTCAAGTTTCTTTCTTCTTCCACTTCTTCATTATTTGTTATTAAAATTCTAAAATAACGAATCCAGTATCTCCTATATACATTAATATTATTATAAATATGGAAAAACCATAGTCAGTATTCTATCCATCCATTGAATGAAATGTCAACAAACGTGTGTACGTAAAGTTTACCGTCTCCATATCGTGGTGTAATTGTTATTCAATATATTATTGTTTGGTAGGGTATACTAATGATTTTTAATTCATGTAAATAATAAATATAACATGATAATGATTATTTATATATGATATACCATCCAATTATATATTATTTTAATATCAATATAATGATATTTTCGCTCGTACGTACGTACGGATTACCGTCTCCACGACGCGATGAGATTCATTTCCAAGTTCACCATTAATCGACGATTATAAAAATATATATTACTAATAAGTATGTAATATATGAAATAATAATGATACTATATATATATATATATAATTATTTATGTACTTACATATATCTTATTCACTTACTTCCCTTCAATACTATATGAAAACGGAAACAACGTTTATGCATACATACGGACTACAGTCTCCACAAAAGGTGTTTTCCCTTTCATATATATGTATATTATACATATTTATATTATAAATATATATGATATATTTATCATGTTTTATATTCTTTAGGTATTTAAAATCATGATCTAAGTGATACATCCAAGAGTGACATGTTAAAACACGTACGATAAAGAAAGTGATTATTACCCGAAATGTTAACTTAACATGAAAATTATTATTAAATAGGCAATATAAAGTCATAGATGAATCATGTATGACGTCATAAATATTAATATGGTTCTGGTAAAATTTAATAACATACTATGATCTTCGTATATGAGGTTAAACGTACCGTCGACTAAAGGAAAGTGCAAGGTAAGGGATTTTCATCTCATTGCTTATTCCCGTGAGATTCCTTCCATATTGCCATTGTTACCTTTTGTGTGGTTTATGTACTACCCATAATTATATTCTTTGTGTAATAATCTTTAATTTATTTTTATTTACATATTCATTGTATGATACCTCTTTCATGGGTTGTATTTTTCGTAAGTTACCAAACTGGTAAGGGTTAATTTCACAATCTCTTTATTATCCGAGGTTGTTTTTACATAAGTATCTACTGGGACATATTTATTATCCATGTACATGTTTTACGAAAGATTTTTCAAAGGGATTATTTTAAGGTACTTTTTACTAAAACATCATTTCCAATTTTTTAAATATTTATTCTTCTAAATTTTTCTAATTAATGTCCATGTCTTCAAAATGGTTTTTAAGGATTTATTTATATGGGCATAAATGTTTTTTTAAATGTTAATTCCTTTCAAAAGTTTCAATGTGGTATGGGACACTTTGATTTAAAAATGTCTTTAAATGACTTCTTTTCTAAATTGTGTGAATTTTAAATGTTTTCCTGAAAAAGGGGTATTTCTCTCAATGAGTTTTACTAATCAGTCTCTTCTATGTCAAAATACATTAATAGATTTTAACCTTATTTTGAAGTTGATTTATCATGATACAAATCGTCCATATTGTGTTGAAGGTTTTGTGATATATTTGAGTGTGGATGTGTTATTTTTATATCATTCATGGTTTATGGGTAATGTATTGTCATTTCTGATGCTAGTTTTAGTACAAATTTGTATGTTATATTTCATCCTCTTCTTAAGATGAATGTGTTGGACTAGTATTTTCTAGGTTGGGGACCAGTAAAAGTAATCCCTCCGGGTTGGTGTCCGGTTATTAGAGGCACTCCAGGTTGGTGTCTGGTTATTAGAGGCACTCCGAGATGGTGTTCGGTTATTAGAGGCACTCCGGGTAGGTGTTCGCTTATTAGAGGCACTCTAGGATGGAGTCCGGTTACAGAGGCTATCGTCATTGGGTTCTGGTTACAGTTATCCCTTAGGTCTTTCCATGAGGCCTCGAAACAGAAATTAATGTTCGACATCATGCATTCTATCATTATGAAAGTGGTTAGTGATATTGCATGTTATTATTCGATTAGTAGAATATTCATGTGAATAAGTAAATGGAATTATTTAATTTTATTTCGGCCATTTTATACTGAAGTTCCAGTTTAAAAGACTTTTTTTTTGTTTTATACATTGTCTTAAATGTTTATGATTATTTTTGAATGTTTCCACTGTATTGAATACCCTTAACGAGCACTTGAGCTCACCCCTTTCCATGATTAATTTTTCCCAGGATTCCATGAAGTGTAATGTGATTGATATGCAGGGTTATGCCAATGGAATAATGGCATTCATAAAGATTATTTATGTTTTTGTTTATGTCTTAAATTGAAAATGTAGCATTCATGTATGTGATCTATTTTTCCAAGACTGCTAAACTGATCGGTCCTTCGGGACTTGATTTCTTTTAATCACACCAATGTATTAAAATAATGCACCGACTCTGGGTAACTGGGGTTGGGGTGTTACAGTTGGTATTAGAGGAAGTTTAGCAATAACCTTGGAAACTAGATTTATATAAACTCTGATTAGAGCACATAGCCCTAAGATAGACATTGAGGATTATTATAGAAGAACTTCCTAGAATGTTGGTATTGTAGATATTTTGTGAGTCTTATGAGAAATATATCCCTGTCTGGATACGAGAAGGTAGAGGAGGCACTGGCACAGATGTACCTAGGGGTAAAACCCGAAAATACAGCTTTGAGTTAGACTCAAACGGGAACTGGTGCATTACAACGGGCCTTGCTGCACTCTTGGTTACGACACTCCCAGAGGATATGATTATGATAATTCTCATTTTCATTACAAACCATTATGAAGGGCTTATGAGTATATAATTTCTCAAAGAAATTTTTTTTATGATTACGGATTATATCCATAAACTGTTCATTTTGTTTTAGGTATTTTACAAGTTTGGTAATTATTCATTGCAATTCATAAACTGAACTAGTTTATTCTAATGTATAGATATGGTGCCCATTAGAAGGAATGTGAACTCCCGTATTACGTATGATCCAAAGAGTAAGAAGGATCATATATTTCGTGGTCCTATGCTAGAATTTATAAGAGAAGTAGTTTCCCATGTATTATTGTCATATGAAGAAATAATATCATTTGTTGATAAGATGAGTAAATAATTCTCAGAGTCCTATGGATTTGAAGGTAAACAAGAGAAGAAACGGATGGAAGAGATAAAGATGGATAAAGGGATGAGGGAAAAGAAGAATTTTCCCATATGTGATAACTGTGGGAAGAAACACCCTGGAACTTCCATGAAAGGAATGGTAGTTTGTTATAAGTGTGGAGGAAAATGGCACAATGTACGTGACTGCAAGGGTAAGAAAATGGTTTCAAATGTACAATGCTTCATTTTCAAGGAGTTTAGACACTACGCAACCCAATGTCTCAGTCCTCAGACTATGCCACAAATGCTGCTATTGGATAATAATCAAGTTATGATACTACCACAGATGAAGAGAAATGACTAGTGTTCTTATGTTGTTATTTTAGAATTATTTCATTTAAGTGTTGTATCAATGATGATATGGAAATAAATAAGGTTTTTACTAAAGTACTATTAAATTAAGGATTTGAGATTTTATGGTACTACGAAAAGTGACTCTATAGTGAGTTAATTTTTTTTCAAAATAACATGGTTGAATGAAAGATAAACCTTAACATGGTACTAATATAGAGGTAGTGGTTTTCGAATAATAGATGGTTGATTTTGGTAATTCAGGATGTTACGGCGTTGTAATAGAATATATGAGGAAGGCGTTCGCATGTTATTCCCTGGCAAAAAGGATCCTCATAATGTTTAACTTCCTTGTAAATTTTTTACTGTGAGTTTGGATAATAGTATTTTGGATAAGTCTAATGGTTGTAATGGATTAAGTTTGAAAGGTTATTTTTTTTGGATTCTTATAAAAGGACAACACGCAGACCGTGTGACGACCCGTCGTGTCGGAGAATGCTATGGGAATCGGACCCACAAACATAGTGAAATTGGGATTTATCACCTACCATTGTGCAAATTGAAGTTCCTGGATGGTATAATGTAGTTTCATACATAAAGGGTCTGATATGTGAATTATAAATTCATTATATTTGGAACACTATAATATTAGGATAAAAAGAGTTTTTTTTATTCGTATTATGTTTTGGGGTGAAAGATGAGTTTGTGGTATAAAATTATTAATGGATAAAACTCTAATTATAAAGTAAGTATATCTCCTTATGATCTTATCCAATATCATAAATAAATTCCTCAACATTATAAAAAAGGAACTTAGAACAAAAATGTTGTCCTAGATGGTACCTTAGATCATCACTATTTTATGACTTTGGGATTGTTGGCCTTTTCATAGCTATGTTCTCTACCACTCTCCATCAGATAGATGGTTAGATTTCTCTTCCATATCCATATTTTTTTAAATGGAACCCTATTATGTGTTATTTTCGTTAATCTTCATAATTTTTATTCATTCTTTTAAATAGAGGCCTCATTAATTCATTTTTCGATTTGGTATTTCAACTATGATATTTTGAAACGTCAAAAATGTGTTATCATAATACCTTATGTTTTGTTGAACCGATGGTATTTTAAGTCATCATAGATTAATGAATTTAAGGACCTCAATTTTAAACATGTTTGTGATTGATGACCTCAATCACTACCTATAAATATTTACGTCTTTCCTCTAATTATATGTCTATAGTTTCCACCGATGTCCATCTAATCGAGATCATAATTTTGTGGTGACCATTTCATTTCACTTTTCATCTTGATAAGGCTAAATTTTATTAACCAAATTTCCAATGTGGGTTTTTCCACAAAGATATTATCTATTTTCAACCTTTATTTTCAATAAACAATATTAAATTGCGAGGATGCAATTTATTAAAGGAGAGGAGAATGTAACACCCCGAGCTTCCATGGTACTCTTCTTTTTGAATAATACAGTAGCGTGTGTTGTTCACAACTTCGAGTTCTAACACACTCCACGACCAATCAAAGTAGTCGTTGTGAATAGTAATACCTAATTTTTAAAATTTTAGAAATTTTATCTCTCAAAATGGACTTCATTTTTGGATTCGGGTTATCGAATTTATCCTAAGGTGAAATTTTGGTACTTTTTGGATAACTTTAATATTTTGATGAATGTTGAAAATTAATAACCTTTAATTAAAAACATATTTTTTAATCAAAATAATTATTAGTGATAAATTATGAATTTTAGTGGTATTAAAGTATATTTAGAATATATTTTTACCATTTAATACAATGTTGGTCATTTTACATAATTTTACAATTAAACCGCACATAAACAAGTGTCAATCTTTTGATAGTTATTATCTCTTAAAACACGCTTTTTGTTTTAACAACATGAATTAATTTTAAATTAATTTCTGACACTTATGTATTTTGAATTTGGAAAAATGGATTCCATATTCGGAATCAGGATGTTAAAATTTTGTAAATAGATAACTTTCATTTTTAGACATTTTGAATAATTATTTCGGTAAATATTTTATTTACCATGGTTAAAGGGTTAATCTGGTAAATAAGGGTTAAAAATAATATTATAATAATACTAAATTACCCTAAAACGTGTCCTAACCTTATTTTTTGATACATGTCCAACCATGGGCATCTTTGGGTCGATTTTTTGACCCCATGGAGCCACTTGTAAGTGATAATGACACTTTATATTAATTATGTTAAAATAAATACAAAAATGACATAAGCATATATCGTTTAGAAAAAAACAATTTACACATGGTTATATATGTTGATTTTCAACTATGAATATTTACTAGAAATATAAAATGATTTCCTACATAATGGTATGTTATTTATAATTTTTAGACATTAAATAATTTAATTTTTTATGACACAATGATGATGTAGTAATTCCCATAATAGTGTAAAATTAAAATAATTGATATTATAAATATCCAAATAAATATAATTTGAGACTTTTAATGAATTAAACTAATTTTATTGGATAATATGACATAATAGGATTTATTTAATGAACTTTTTTCAATGTAATCATTCTGTTATGATTTTTACAAAAGTCAATTATTGAATAGTGTCAAAATTGACATAAAAGAGTTTTTAAAACAAATATCATATTATTGATTGATATTAAATTCCTAAAAATATAAGGTTCGGCCAAGAGACTTATATCATGATACTTGTATCATTAATGGACCACTTGGGGGTATCTTGGATGTATATTGTATGTTTATTAACTATATAATATAAAAATCAAAGTGACATGGTAAGTGTCAAACTAATTAACTAACTGTTAAAGCTAAAAGATAATGTTAATATAATGACCCAAACCTGTCTAAATTCTATTGGATTAGTAGTTTTCGACCCATCCCCACCATAACATATAAATAATCCACTTTTGAGCCATTATAAACCGAATATGAATTTATTATAAAAATATATTTCTAGCTATTCCATAGGTGCCTCTCACCCCTCTTATAAAAGGACACTCACCCTTCTCATTATTTTGCACGTTCAAAGCCTTTTGGTTCGGCCAAACCCTGCCCAAATAATCTCTCAACTTCCCTCAATTCATCTTAGAGGCCTTCCTTTAGTCAGAAAGCCATCCTATGGATCCCTTTTGATCATATCAAAAGGATGAACCCGAAGAAGAGGTAATGATTTCACCACCCTTTTTCAAGTTCCTTTATTCTTCCACTTCTTCATTCTATGTTATTACCATTATAAAATAATGAATCCAGAATCTTAAATATACTGTTATATTATTATAAATATGGTACAACCATATTCAGTATTCTATCCATCCCTTTAATGACATGTCACCATACGTGCGTACGTACGGCTTACTGTCTCCATGTCGTGGTGTAATTGTTATTCAATAAATTATTAATTAGATGGGTATAATAATGATTTGTAATTAATGTGAATAATAAATATAACATGATAATTATTCTGTATATATGATATACCATCCAATTATATATTATTTTAATATCAAAAGAATGAGATTTTTGCTCGTACGTACGTACGGATTACCCTCTCTACGACGCGATGAGATTCATTTCCAAGTTCACCATTCATCGACGATTATAAAAATATATATTACTAATATGTATGTAATATATGAAATAATAATTCTTTTTGAGATATATATATATATATATAATGATTTATGTACTTACATATATCTTATTCACTTACTTCCGTTCAATACTATATGAAAACAGAAACAACGTTTATGCGTACGTATGGACTACCGTCTCCATAAACGGTGTTTTCCATTTCGTATATATGTTTATTATAAATATTTATATTCTAAATATATATGATATATTTATCATGTTTTATATTTTGGATGTATTAAAAATCATGATCTAAGTGATAAAACCAATAGTGACAAGTTAAAACACGTACGATAAAGAAAGTGATTATTACCTGAAATGTTAACTTAACATGGAAATTATTATTAAATGGGTAATATAAATACATAAAATAATCATTGTATGATATCATAAATATTAATATGTTTCTGGTATAATTATATAACATACTACGATCTTCGTACAGGAGGTTAAAAGTACTCTCAACTAAATGAAATTGCAAGGTACGGGGTTTTTATCTCACTCCTTATTCCCGTGAGATTCATGACATATTGCCACTATTACCTTTTGTGTAGTGTATGTACTTCCCATAATTATATTATTTGTGTAATAAACATTAATTTATGTGTATTTACAAATTCATTGTATTATACCTCTTTCATGGGTTGTATGTTTCGTAAGTTACCAAACTGGTAACGGTTAATTTCACAATCTCTTTATTATCAGAGGTTGTTTTTACATAAGTATCTACTGGGACATTTTTATTATCCATGTACATGTTTTATTAAAGAGTTTTCAAAGGGATTATTTTAAGGTACTTCTTACTAAAACATAATTTGAAATGTTTTAAATATTTATTCTTCTAAATTTTCTCATTAATTTCCATGTCTTTAAAATGGGTTTTATGGATTTATTTATATGGAAATGAATGTTTTTTTTAATATTTTAATTCATTTAAAAAGTTTCAATGTGGTATGGGACACTTTGATTAAAAAATTTCTTTAAATGACTTCTTTTCTAAATTGTGTTACTTTTAAATGTTTTCAGGAAAAAGGGGTATTTCACTCAAAGAGTTTTACAAATCAATCTCATCTATGTAAAAATACTTTAATGTATTTTAAAATTGTTTTGAAGTTGATTTATCATGATACAAGTCATTCATATTATGTTGAAGGTTTTTTGATATATTTGATTGTGGATGTGTTATTTTTATACCATTCATGGTTTATGGGTAAAGTATTGACATTTCTCATGCTAGTTTTACTACAAATTTTGATGTTATATTTCATCCTCTTATTAAGATGAATGTGTTGGAGTAGTATGTTCCGTGTTGGGGACCGGTAAAAGTAAGCCCTCTAGGTTGATGTCTGGTTATTAGAGGCACTCCGGGTTGGCGTTCCGTTATTTGAAGCACTTCGGGTTGGTTTCTAGTTATTAGAGGAACTCCGGGAAGGTTTCCGGTTATTAGAGGCACTCCGTGATGGAGTCCGATTACAGAGGATATCTGGATTGGGTTCCAGTTATAGTTATCCCTTAGGTATTGGCACGAGGCCTCAACACAGAACTTAAAGTTCGACATCATTCATTTCATCATTATAAATGTGGTTAGTGATATTACATGTGATTATTCGATTAGTAGACAATCCATGTGAATAAGTAAATGACATTATTTAATTTTATTTCTGCCATATTATGCTGAAGTTTATGTTTAAAAGGCATTTGTTTTAGTTTTATACATTGCCTTCAATATTTATGCTTATTTTTGAATGTTTCCGCTGTATTTTGTACCCTTACTGAGCATTTGATTTCACCCCTTTCTATGTTTTATTTTTCCTAGTATTCCAAGAAGTGTAATGTGATTGATATGAAGGGTTATTCCACTGAAATAATGGCATTCATAAAGATTATTTATGTTGTTTTATACGTCTTAAAGTGAAAATGTAACATTCATGTATGTGATATATTTTTCCAAGACAGCTAAACTGATCGGTCCTTCGGGACTTGATTCCTTGTAATCATGCCAATGTATTAAAATAATGCACCGACTCTGGGTAACTGGGGTTGGGGCGTTACACTAGCCAACTGATGATTGGTCGGCTGCCCCCTCCTCTGGGAAATTCCGTCATGTGCTGCCAAGGCTCCCTTCTCACCGGTGAAGGTAAACCAGATCCCATCAGTACTGACACTCTTCACTTTTCACAAAAGACAGTCAATCTGAGCATCGACTGTAGATATCAAGTCCATAACCAATATGATGTCTTATGTCCTCAACACCACTACTAGGAGATCACAGCTGAAGCTCTTTCCTCCTAGTGTAAGCTCAGACTATTGGGAGTAGTGCGTTTTTGTCGAATCTGTTCCCGTAGGAGTCTCTAGCCGTATTGATCGAGCCAAAAGCTCCGTCAGAATCTCTGAGCTCCGAAAGAGGGTAGTGGAAATAAAAGAAAGACTGGTACCTATGTCTAGAATTACTGTAGATAAGGTTTTTTAGAAACACATCGAACCTCAGATCATCTCTAGACCACCATGATCGTAGGCCACAACATTCTAGAGCTGAGCTCGCCCTTGTCCTCCAGCTCCATACGAACATCCTCAATCGAACCTCTATCTCTTCAGGGGTGTCCCTTAGACCGTATTCTGTTCATCCACACGACGGTCTGGATAGTCACGAGCCATGTGACCATGCCTGCTACATGTGAAACATTTCCCGCTCCTGGTATGTTAGTCTCTACCTTGAGTGCCCCGCACAACTGATCCTGATTCATGCGGTCATTCACCAGTATGTCTGTTCCTCTTAGACCCCTAATACATCTGTATGCTTCCATATGTAGAAGACTACCCCAAGCCCGCATTCCATAGTTCATGGGCCGATGACTAGCACAGAAACGCGCTTTCCATAAAACTGGGATGGTATTGCCTTTATAACCTGCAAACTCACGTAACAAAGAACACAACATGATACGAACAGAAGCAAACTGTATAACCAAAAGAGTGATGAATGTAAAAAGGGATCCAGAATACTAGCCCAACTATAAAGTACAAATTAAGATAAAATAAAATACAATAGAATACTGAGAATAGGAAGCTACTGGATCGTCCTCTAAGGTCCCTACCTGAAGGGTAGGTGCAGATCGCCTCCTCATCAGTCCACGTCCACTTGTCGCATCTAAATAGAAACACTCTGTAT
Source organism: Viscum album (assembly GCA_963277665.1). Classification (NCBI taxonomy): domain Eukaryota; kingdom Viridiplantae; phylum Streptophyta; class Magnoliopsida; order Santalales; family Viscaceae; genus Viscum; species Viscum album. Next base: position 1,254,757,214 of record OY728140.1, on the reverse strand, counting down.
GGTCCACCTTCAGGTACCGTCGTGTCCTGGTACACTCAGCCTTAGTCCGCGATGTTCTTCATCTGTATCCAACACAACAAGGTGCGGGCATGGCCCAATTTAGGGGTGAGTATAACGATACTCAGTAGGGACCCCGATACACTTTAGGTCTCACAAAATCCATCAAGGATAAATCAAAAATTTTGAAATAAAAAGATAACTGTACTTAGGTATATTCCCAAACATATAAATAAGATATAATGTAATCCATCTAAATCATGAAGAAAATACAAGGGTACTAACTCAGCTCACAACAAGATTTATTCTAGGGCTAGAATCAAGTAACATTCCTAGTTACAACATCGAACACCTCAGATGCTGGATAAATCCTCCTCTATCGAGTAAAGTGGCCATGCCGTGTTACATAGAGGTGATTCCCAGTAGTCTTGGACTGATGAGGTACTCCTCTTGTCGAGTACCATGGGTCTACCACGTCAAATAGTGGAACTTCCCACCGTGGGTCTGTCACCTCACCTAGCCCCCCCCCCTCATGACCTACTATGGTACTCCTCCTGTCGAGTACAGTGGGTCTACTGGGTCACTATGGCACTCTCCATCAGGGGTCTCCCATGTCACCAAGGCACTCCCCACTAGGCCGGTCTAGTTAATGTGAGTCGAAACAGTCAATAGTCATCTAGTCTTACCTAGCCACTATATTCCATCACTATACTTTCTTGTCTTTGGGATGATCCATCCACAATCTACTGGTCGATACTCCAACTTCCACAATTTCACATGAATAAGTATCTCAAATTTCTTTCAAGTCGTAGTGGTCTCAACGCAACAAACGTTGCGTCAAATGAATGAATGATCTGTGAGTTACTAGCATTTTAGTCCTGAGGGCCTTGTTGGATTCGTGCTTGATCCAAAATAATCGTTCCACATGATAATCCAAATCGCAGTGGGGTATCACTAAACGGTCGTCCTCTGACTCGGTTGGAATGACCTGGCCCGCTAGGACTATCTCGGATGGACGTGTGGGCCCGCAGAGAGTTACATGAGGTCTGCTCGGATGAAATGTGCAGCGAGAGTATAGGGCGGCTCAGCTCTGCCCGAGGTAGCATTGTCGAGGATGGCGTGAGACCACATGGCGATAGTCCGATTGCGGGGTGGTAGTCTGGCCGAGGGGCGGTGGTCCGGCCATGAGGAGGTGGTTAGAATACACGAGGGGAGGCGGTCTAGCCACAGAAAAGAGGTCCAATCGCGGGGTGGCGGTTCGTCATTGGGGCGGTGTTCTGGCCGCAGGGCGGCTGTCCGGCCGTGAGGTGGCAGTCTAGCCTAAGGGTGGCGCCTCGGTCATGGGGTGGCACCTTGGCCGCGGGGCGGTGACTCGACTGTGGGGTGGTGAGGAGGCACGGATGACGGTGTCATCCTTGGTCAGCCTAAAGGCCGCGGGGTGGCGGTATTGGTCATGGGTTAGTGTCGTTGCATCATCGCCTTCTTCATGGATGGTAGTGGTGCCAGTCACCGTTCATGTTCCATTTGTGGTTGGTAGCCATCCCCCAACTTCAAGAAGAAGAAAACAAGATTTTCGGAAGGTTCGGGCCATGTTGGTTTGTAATGTACCATCTGTGTTAGGGTGGAAGCATATGGATCATCAAAAAATAAGAACATCAAGTTACAACATCCCGCATCGTTTAATTCTCTAACCACAAAAGAAACCATGGAAATAATATGGGAAAAGTATTATCACGCAAATAAACCCCCTACCTTGTTAGCTTGATGACATTGTCACGCGAAGTTATTAATGTCATTCACTCTTCATAGATTAATACGTCCCACGTTGGATGAAGTTTCGAGGAAGAAGGTCACAGGTGGTCCGCATTCTTCATTGGCGGAGCATTCTTCATTGGGGAGCTTTCTCCCATGTCCACCCAATCCTCCCTTTCCAACACATTTCTAACAAATGAATTTCCAGCCTAAAAAATATTTTTCTATTTAATTTTTTGGCAATCAAAGTTGGCTTAAATGATTTCCAACAATAAATTCGTTATGTTGGCATAAACATCTAATTTGGAGGATACTATGGGATGGCACAATAAATTAATAAGGGTTTTCATAATTAATGTGGAGGTTTCTAAAGAGTCTCCTCCACATTAATTGGGGATTTTAAGGAGTTTATACATTGGGTGCCACCCACCACCATATCCTCTAAGAGGAGGTTAATGTTTAGTGGTCCCCATTTCTCAACTTCCATATGGAGGGTGGTTACCAGAAAATAAAATAATACATGTGTTTATTTTATTTTATTACTTCCAAAAAAACCCAAAAATTATCTTTCACCCTCAACCAACAGACATCGAGGAGAAATTCTACATAGGAGAATATCAGAGCTGCAGGTTCAACTGTTCCCTCACGTTTTAATTCCAAGCACCAGTTCTAAATTTCAAAAAACTCACTTGCACGTTTAGTGAGCGTACAAAAAAAAAGTACATAAATTCATTCCGGGAAATAGAGGCATCATAATCACATGCTGTAAATTTTCATGGACTTGAAATATACTTATTTATTTCAAAAACATTATATGGAAATTCTAGGTCTTTACAATGTGCTTCTTACGCACAATTTTATAGAATCATGTATATCACCATCATCATTATTCCTTTAAGTTAACAAGTTATGTTTTGAATAGAGAGAGATAAGAGGACTATTAGGGGAAATGTAAATAAAATAACTTTTAGGGATCTTAGGATAACATCCCTCTACTAGAGAGGTATCATCCTTCTCGTAAACAAAAACATCCTATTATTACTCATCATCAAGGTAATAAAATAACTCATTTGGATCCATGCCAGGATCCATTAGGTTCATTGGTCTGGTTGGATGATATGTGGGACTTAATTACTTATAGATATTTTCATTGTCTCTAACGGATTTCATTATCCATGGGTTCCATCTCACCATCATTGACTTAAAAATAACATCCTTCATGATGAATCCACAACATTAAACCTCTTATACATCAACCTGAAAAATTAAAAACAATTTTTATATCAATGATTAAATATTAATACGATAAATTATAGATCATTATATGGAGTTTAAATTAAAATTCCCCAGAATATAAACAAAAAGCATTCTACACAGATTGATCTAATAAAATCATATCTAAATGAACAAGACCTACACATCCCCGCATGTCAGATCCCAATTTTAAGGATTTATTTTCTAGTTCAAATTTTGGATTGAAAATATTATAATTCATCAATTAAATGTTCACCAGGTATATGGGGATGATCAAGGATGTAATGAGAGTTTGGTGTGCGAATGAAAATGGAAAATAGAATTTCTGTTCATTTTCATGGTTGGTAGATAGTTACTGTAAACCGTGCAACCATCTGAGCTAATCAGGATGTGAAGGATCACGGTTAAAAAAATCCCTGCAAGGGGGATACACAAACCATGTGGCCTTGGATATTGGAATTTCCAATGATCAGTGCATGGTTTTAAAACAATGACATATTCTCTAAGTAACTATGATACACAACATACCTTAAATAGAGGATTCAGGATGGTTTGATAATTGATTGTAAAAGCCTTTGTATAAATAGTGCTCCCTTGTAAAAGTTAAAAATATAATATTTTTCATATGTCAGGATTTTTATGTTTCCACAAAATTTTTCATCCCATCATCCGAACTGAAACCCTAGTAATTAACAAGAACCCTCAATATCTACCAACAATCAATCTACCTAATTTATAGACTAATATATCTCTAGTGATTGTAGATCAAATATCGTGGTAATTCTAAGTATTCTTAAAATGCAATAAAACCCTCAATTTCCACAAGAATCTAGGAAGGGGAAAATAATTTGTATCTATATGGATATATAGTATAAAATGAGAGTGTGATTAATTCCATATTCATTATAGGTTGTCTATAAGTTATAAGACATGGTTTCTGATTGGATTAGTGCATTTTGGGATATTTTCATTCTTATCTATTCTTGTTCTTTTGGTTCTATTAGATATAGTTTCTAAAATGGGTTTCTAAATGATTAATTTAACTAATCACAATCCTGGTGGGATGTATTGAAGTTCAATAAATGATTTAGGTCCACCCATGGGGTATAGTGTCATTTTGAAACATGGGTATTTTTTATGTTAAGTGTTGAGTTGATGTGGTTAAATTTAAATCCCAATAAGAATATATTGATACTATTTTAAAATTCAAAAAATGAATAACAGTTTCTATTCATAGTTTTGATAATGGAAGAAGAGGTTTTCTCACGTTTCATAATAATGGGTTAATTGGGTAAATTGGGATTCTGAAAAAGGGTCTACGAAATATATTTAAAATACCTAAGAGGGAAAGTTAATCTAAAATGATAAAAATTTTAAATGAAAAACATCATGAGAATTGAAAATTATAATGAATGTTATTTCATGAGATAAATAATTAAAATGTACATTGGGTTGATATAAAGGTAATCAAGGAACTTGCCTAATCGGATAGTTAATGATAATGAGAATTGGGAAAATGGGATATGTATTGTAAATGGTAAATCTATTCTAGGGTTATAAAATAATATTAATTCCCATTTTGATTGATATGTATTCAAATTGATAAGTGTTTTGTTTTGTGTATGGTTTGTAATAAGGTATGATTGTGATGATTTTATATATAAAAATGTGGACATGGATTGATAGTGTGGTTTTTGGGCTTGTGATTCTACACCCATAGAAAGAGTAAGACTGATGCTCTAAAATATACCCCTTATTACATGGGTTATGGAAGGAGACAATTTTATATTCCCTTATTGATTTCATTTTATTAAACCATCTAGGATGAGGTTTCTTTTTGAGTGTGACATTTTTTATGAAGTGTTCTCCCTAGACAGATAGGGACATAACTATTTCCATTGTGCAAAGATTTTTTGGTTTATACCCAAGTGTAAATGATATATATGCGTAACCAATGGATCGGATGATGAATATGGAGTAGGAGACAAATATGGATTATGTGATGAAACTTTTAATATTGATAAAAATAGTTAAATTCAATATTGCTAACTTATGACACTCGAGTTGAAATTTTATTTCCATTAAATTTATTTACTCCTAGAATTCAGTATATATTGGACTGAATATTTTATATTCACCATTGGTGGTATCATACTAAGTTATACTCACACCTTTATCAAGAGTGGTTTGGTACCCCCAGCAGATTTAATTAATGCAGGTAAGTATGAGGTCAAAATCCATGTTGTTGGGAATTGAGACGTTCTTTAGAGTTTCATGGGTGATGTTCTGGACATGGAGTCTGGACCACATTGGTGATTCTTCAATTTTTCATTATTTTTTTCTAGATGTTTTTGAACTATTATGATTTAATGACATTGTTATTGGTGTTTTTTGTTCTATAGCCTGTTTTGGTCCAAATTTGATTATGCATGTTGTTAGGTTATTGAATATTTTTTGTACTATTTATATTTTTTTATACTATGTATTTCTATGTTAATGGTGGTATAGTATATCGAAATGACTTATTAGTCTGTCTATACAGGTCAAAAACCTATGGAGTATTGTGAATCATGTTTTAGGTCATGTGGTAACCCGAGTCAGAGCACCAAATTACTGTCTTTGGGGGCAGGGAAAACACAATGATTTATAAGAGACAGGTTCTTTATCACGATATTAATTACTATAACTTTATAATAGATAACATGATATATTAGGCCTTGTAATTGAGCTTGTTCTTGGGAGTGTCTGACCTATGAAAAACTAAAACCCCAAGTCACCTGGGGTGGGAATTGTTGTTCTTGTGGTGTGTTGTTACGTATATGATATTTCAGAATTGGATGGTGCACTTGGTGTCTGATATGATATTTTTATTATATTTATCACATGGAATAAATTTCATCATATTGAATGTTAAATTGTAAGTATAGGATATAGAGTATATAAGTTTCATTCATCATTGTAGGAACACATAGGATTAGTGTGTGGGATGTAAATGGTCATATTCAATTTGACCTTCTTGAACAACTTGAAGAAAATATTGTCTAAAAATGATTCAATTTTTTTAAAAAAATATTATGTTGATTAAGAGTTAATGAATATGCATAGTTAAGGGTGTATGTGAATCAAAATATTGGTCGAGGATAGTTATGAAATGGGAATTGTGTCATAGAGGAAGATGCATGTCGTGATCATGAAGGTTGTTTTTAATAACACGTATAATGAAATCCTCTTGAAAATGTTTCATGGATTATCTAGTTTATACATAAAGATGAATGGTTTCTGTTTGGTTGGTGTTTGTGAAATTTATTGTTTATTGATTGTAGAGAGCATTAATTTATAGGAACTATGAATATTTTATATTGTGTGTTCTAAATAATGTTTTTGGAATTGTAGATAAATTACCCCATGAATATGTCTATTTGTAGGGAGAAAAGATAATTCTTCCACGAATGATCCCTCGGTAGTGTATCAAAAATAAACTGGGATTCGATGAAATCGAAAATATTATTTTCATCATAAATTTTGACCTTTTATGCCGATGATGGAATGAGAAACAGAGCGGGTTGTACCTAGTAGGTTCAAGATGACTAGAGAGTTAATGTTGTAACACCCAATGGCCATCACATCATAGAGATAACCATAAAGATTCGAGTTCTAGATAGAGTCTATCCAGATGATTCTTAAAATTTTCGAGACTCCCTTTGAGATGTGAGTTATGTAGGTTGCTTATATGTTTCTTGTTCATGAAAAATATTGGGGGAAATCTTCATTCAGACTGAACAAGATGAAAGAATATTATGAAAATATTTACAAATATTTTTTACTGTGAATTTCTATCCAGAAAACATAATGTTGGAGAAGGATACATTGTTTCTGGATTTTACCCAAGGGGCCACGTTAGTGATGGATTATTCAAGTCATTTCACTGACATACGATGATTAATTCCACCATTAGAAGGGGATTAGGAAATCATGGATAAATGATTATATGATGGGATTGGTCATCAGATTATGTCCCTGGAGGATTTATTTTTTTGATAAAATTTTATAGGTGGTGTATTAAGACATTATTTCATAATGGAACCTAAAGTAGACTTCAAGTAGTGGGATTCTGGTACATGGTGGGAGAACTAGTGGGGAGGATTCTGAGATGAAGTAGCATTATTTAGGGCGTTTCTATAAGGGGTTAAGTTTAATTTGTAGTCAATGTAATGTATCGTCCTCTCAAGGTATAGATGAAGTGTTATTTTATAGTTTTAATGGTTGGGGACATGAATGAGAAATACCCCATCTAACTAGTTGATTACCGATTGTGTAGCATATTGGGGCATATATAGAGGTTCTCTAGGAATCCTCGTCATTTGGGAAATGCTGGAGGGTTTAGGAAAATTCCATGTGTGGTCATGGGGTTGGATTTATTTTATCAAACATGCAATTGGAAATCTACAAGGTGTACTAATAGACACGAAAAATGAGTTACTTCGGGGAAAGTGGTCCCCTATAAAAATGATATTGAAGGTCCAATCAATATGGATAAAGCCAATGGAAAATGGGAATTTCAACATCATGCAGTTCAGTATACAAATAATGGTGGTAGAGATATGATAGTGGCTAGTCGAGGTACGTTCATTTTTCATCCAAACCTGTTGTTGTTTTATTTCATAGTAGTACCTCACATTACATTGTTTCTTCTCATCTTGTAGTTGAATTAGTCATTGTGATGGAATATTAATTTTGGGTAATGTAGATAAATACAACATTGAGCCTATGAATGGAGTATATTATGTATTTAAAGAGGTTTTCTCATAGGGTTTATAGATACCATTTCCTATGGGATTTTTTCACGTTGAAATGAGAAGTTTTGATTTGAATATATGAATAGAATGGATAGAGTTGTACAGATTCCACATTCATTTTTAACATCATCATATAAAATTCATGGATGATGATGGAAAACATACCTTTATCAATGAGAATGGGATGTCTGTGTAGGCCTTGCAAGGCCAGTTTGTTAGCAGTTGGGTTAAATCAAAAGAAATGTAGCTTGTATTTTATGTTGAAGATGGTAGAGCGGAGTAGAATTTATTCCATACCACGGTGGATCAGTTTTAGGTTGTGTTTCTTAAGTAATAATCATGGATAAGACCTATGAGATATAATTTTTTCATGATATATTTATTTCCTGGAGTGGAGCCAGTTTCCATTCCACCATATTGACTGGTACTGAGAGAACTCAAGGAAATTAATGTTCAACGAGAGGAGTTTGATCATAAGGGGTTCATCCATAATCTTATGCCATCTTGGGAATATCCCATGTACCATTTCAATAAATATGATGGATCGATGGATTTGTGAAATGATTTTATAAAGGTAATTCAGATGAATATTCAGAATAGATACCCTCTTCCTCGAATTGATGATCTGTTTGACTAAGTGGTGATTCAATGTTAACTATATTCGTCATAGATAAGGGTATCACTAGCAAAGGGTGATGATTTTTGATATTCTGTGTACATATTTCAGATGTACGTACTTGTTGTTTGATTTTTCCTGAGGACATTTAGGTTGAAAAATTCATAGGTTCTGTTTACGGCTCTGATGAAACAAATCACCCAATCTTATCTAGAACATTTTTTAATTATATTTTTCAATGAGAAGTTGGTGCACTTTTAATCTATTAAGGATCATGATAAACATATTGAAATAATCATAAGTACTATAATAGAGAATAATATATATCCCAGGATATCCAAATGTCATTTTGAACTGATATGGTTCATTTCATGGGTTAAATAATATAATATTTCAGTTTGTCAGTAGATCCAAAGAAAGTGCAAGAAGTGGAATATTGGGAGAATCCAAATAAACATTCTAATACCGTGTGATTTATGGGGATGGATGGTTATCAGAAAATATCTTCCAAGTATTAATCCCATATTGAAATGAAAATTTTGGTTATAAATAAGAAATGTATCCTGATTTATAGGACTATGGAGTGTGATAATTCATTCTAATTATTGAATAATATGGTGAATACCTCAATGATTCTGATACTACCCATGTTTAGAAATAGGTATATTGTATTTTTTTATGCATATAATGTTTGATTTAGTGCTCTACTGATTAATTATTATCAATTCATTGTTTATGGGACATGGTTGTTGGGGTATCATGATTGAAATTAACACTACACAAGACCAGGAACTGTCTGTTTAGGATAACACCAAGAAATGATGGTGGAAAAACTTTTTGGGTGAATTATATACCATGTATTCCATGAATAATAGTCTAAAGTACATATTATCCAAATGTGATTAGAATATCTTATAGCTAATATGGTTATAGTACCATAAATCCTTGTATATTTAGTTGGAGTACACACCAAGAATGTGTAATAGTGTTGTAGATTATTTGAGTTTGAAAAGTTAATGTTACGATGTTCATGAATCAAGTTATGATTAGAGATAATGGAGTTGTTTGCTGAGATTCATCTGGATGTGAAGGATATACTTGGGAAGATCACCCTTGCAACCATAGAACTTTTTCCATGCTATTGAGCTGGGTGAAGGATAATTAGTAGGAGGATATGGTGTGTTTGGATAGAAAGGAATGCCTTGATGGTGGGGAGTCTTCTTCTGATTGTTTAATTGGTGATGATGGAATTGATAGTGTTTGTTCCTCTATGGTTGTGTCCGTATATAGGAAGAAATATGTGATTCACTAATTTCATGCATCAATGTAGGGATTTCTTCTGGGTTCAAACTATATGTATCACGATCATCGAAGAAAGTATTGGTGTTTGGGAATGAAGAAATTAGTTTCAGGTTTTGTGGGGTGATTCATTATTTTTCAGCAGGTGAAGGACAAACATCAACACCATCATGGGTTGTTGGAGGCATTTTTCATTCTTAAATGGAATTAATATAATGTAAATATGCTTTTCATAGTTGGTCCCCCAAGGAACCCTCAAATGATTGATGTATTCTACGTGGTTTTGGATCAGTACTCAATGGGTCCTAATTTATTTTCGATTCAATAAAATTTCACTCTTCATCAGTTGGGTGAGATATATGTTTGGTAAGTATTGGGGTTTCATGTTTTATTGAGAACTATATATTTGAATCATGATCTGTGTTTCAAATCACACTTCTGGAAGTCATTTTAGATGAAACATGGTACACAATTTGTTTTTTGAGTGTAGCATTTTCTCCAAGATGGATGATAAGTTATATCATACAATTCATGTATTAGTGAACATATAAAGGGATTATGTCCCATATTTTGGTGGATCGTCGTTATAGAATGTGTCCCTTCTTGTGATTTTTAATAATTATTATTTCTATGGTATGATTCAGATGGAACCATTCGATGCGATTTATAGTATAATATATCGATCAACATTGTGTAGGATGGAAATTCGGGAATCAAATTAGTTGGGGTTGATTATCATGAAATAAGTGACAGAGTTGGTTTAGTTAATTCCAAAATATTAAAAATGGGGAAGTTCAGGCTAAAATCATATGTTGATATGTGTCATCAACTTGCTGAGTTTGTTGTTAGTAATTGTGTGATTCCTCGAGTGTCTCCACGGTTAGTCCACCATCAAATTAAGAAATTGGGAATTTAGGCACCAAGGTATGTGGGACAATTTTATATCCTAGAGAGGATCTAAATAGTAGCATTCCAATTAGATCATCCACAGTGGTATAGTGGGATAGATGATGTTTTCCAAAATCCATAGTTATGTAATTCTCCCCTAGACTATCCCATGTGATTGATGTTGAATATGTCAAGGTCTAAGATGATGTTTCCATTATAAAGAATCTAGTTCATATCATTTAATATATTTAGAATGATTGGTGTGGCTATATTTCGTACCAATTTCATATTATATGGTATCATGGTATTGTTCAAGAATAAACTTGTAAAAAGAGGAAGATGTGTTGGTACAATAGACCGATCTATTTTCCATGAAATACTAGGTATATGTCAGAGTGCAGTATGAGGAAGATCTATTAAATGTCGTGGTGGTTGACATATCCCGATTTTCATGGATGTTTGTCATTTTTGAAAATTGGTTTATATCCATTTGAATTTTTTAATTAAATGTTCTCTTGCGGTTTGAGGAATCTCGGGGGGTCCCGTGATTTCCAGGAATAACAGAAATGAGAAAATAGACACTCAATGAATATTTAACTATGGGTGCATGGTTACAGTAAACCAAAATCACAAACCGTGCAAACTATAAGGAGGAGGTGCAAAGATAAGAAAAAACCATTCCAAGGGGAGATCGAAATTTTTTCGCCATCAATTGTATCCTTTGGGATGGTTGCGACACACTTTCTAAATTGTTGAAGTATGACTACATAACAATGATACCTGACCCCATATAGATAGTGGCTTTCACATGGTCTGGAAAAAAACTGTACAAACCATGTGGCCTAATAATATTAGAAGAAATTATTGTTTTTTCATATAGTGTTTTATAATTTTCACCTAATTTTCTCATCTTTATGTTAACTCGGGAGCTATTGATGAACCAAAACCCTCAAGATCTCACAATTATCAATATGTCCTATTTATAGGATGTTTGAAGTGTCATAGGATGACAATTGTTGCTCCAGATATGTCTAATCTTCTACTTAATTCTCTTTTACGGGTTAGGGTTTATATTAATAGAAATATTTTTTTAATTAACTATTATCCTCTTTTCCTAGATAAATCTAGTTTGGGTATTAAAAGGGTGTAATAATTTATATATATGGTTCTTATTGAGAGTGTGTTCATTACCAGATTCAATGTAGGAGGGCTACCAGCAATATCCCATGGTCTTTGAGTTTATTTTTTCATGTTTTCATTAATTATTTGTTATATATTATTGCAATTTTGCAGCTTTTTTTTATATTTCATAAATGGGTATCTAAATAATGAATTTATCATCACAAAAACTCCATGGGATGCATCGAGATTGAATAGAACGTTTTTGGGAAACCCATAGGGTTTGACAACATTTCAGAACCTATAAATTGGTGGTGTTATATATATAGTTGACGTGCAATAATGTACATCCCAACAAGAAGATATTGATATGGTTTGTTAATTTGAAAATAGAATAATTATAACTATAACTATAGTTCATAATGGCATATGATTGTTTTTTATGTCATGAAAATTGGTTAATTATGATAATTAGGGTTGTAAAAAATGGTCATCGAACTATGATAGTAATTCCAAAGAGAGATAGAAAAAATGGAATGATGAACTTGTTTAAAGGGTAGCACCTTGAGAATTGAGAAATATGATACATATGATTTCACAAGGTAGTGAATTTAAATGAGAAATGGGATGATATGAGATGAATTATGGAAAATGAAAAATTGGCTAGTAAATGACAATAGGAAATACGATAAGTAGGATAAGAAATTAAAATGGTAAATTTTTTATTGGTTTATGGAATAATTTAAATTCTCATGTTGATTATTACATATTGTTATTTTTAATGTATTTTTTGACTATCATTTATAATTTATTTTGTGAATGTTTATGGGATAAATATTAATGTGCTCATATAGTGGTTCTATGGGGTATTTGCATGAGGTTTTTTTCCCATAAGATGAGTTAAAATAAGGCTCTAAACACCACCACATAATGTAGGGTTAGGGAAGGGTACAAAGAATTATTCTTCTAATAGATGCATTTGTTGAAACCATCCAAAGCTGGACTTCTTAGTTAATGTGTCATTTTTGTTATAATGTGTATAACATAGTGGGAGACTGAAATTATTCCACTGTTCTTAGATATTGTGGATTAAACCCATGTGTAAATTATGAAAACACATATCCCATGTAACAAATGGGGAAAATGAACTATGAAAAGATGAGGGAATAAGAAAAACATGTTAATGATGATCCAAATGGTTAATGTGAATATTGTCAACTAATTGAACTCGATACGTCTTTAGAAATAATTTTTATTTATTTACTCCTTGTATAAATTATCTATTAAAGTTTGTATTGTTTATACAATAGAAGTTGTGGAATTATATGTTAAACTCACACCTTTCTCTGGCCCTATTCGATACCTGAGCAGATTTCGTGGTTGAAGTCCAGTATAAGGGAAAAGGATTTATTATTGGTAATTGAGTTTGGAATTGGATGTCCACGGGTGAGGTTAAAAACATGGATTCAAGGAAACAATTGTATTATTATGTTTTTATTGTTGTGGTTTCCATTAGTTTTTGTACAATTATCATGACATGACATAGTTATTGTTGGTTTCTATTTTGTACCCTGTTTTGGGAGATGTTTGAATATGAATGTTCAATGGCTATTCTATATTCTACCACTATATATATTTGAGTCTATTGTGTCATACATTTGTATCAAGGGAACAATATCCCAATATGACTTATTAGATCATCTCAACTAGTGGGAATCATCTGGCATATTGGGAGACACAGTTGAGGACATGTGGTGACCCGGATCGTAGAACTATAATAGTAGATTCATAGTCAAGGACATTAAATGTTATCTCATTGTATTAAAGTACCATTTCATAGTAAATAAATGTTGATGAAAAAATATAAACAAAAACATACAATCACAATCCAACTCAATATATGAATTATTTTTAGAGTTCTATATCCAGTTATATCATGAAACAAATCCTCACACCTGATCTATTCGTTGTCACAGGGTATCAAAACCTAATATTAAATTGAAAAAAATTATGATGAAATGTTATACATTTTTTCCAATACATTAAATAATATAAAACTCATTATAATTATTCATTCTTCTAATAAAATGGTTATTCTCACCTAAAATAAATGTACGTAATGATAAAAATGATGAAACTACCTAGGTTATATGGTTTTGGAATTTCAAGATTTTAACTCTACCCATCATTAGTCTAATATCTCCCATAATAAAAATTAATTATAAAAATGTATCTAATTTATGCCCACCAATTTTTTGTACTACTATATATTCTCTAGTTTATGGTTCCTAGCATCTCATGTTGGTTCTCATTTTTACCTCTTATAGAAACGTGATTCTTTGAGAGATGACAAACAAGGGACCATGATTCTCATTATTTCAGGGGAATTATGAAATATGAATGAGGAAATATGGATAATGTTTTGCATAGAAATCGGGAAGTTGAATATCTCTATGTATGTAGTAGTGAGTAAGAGTGACTCGATCTAATACATATAGCATGATTTATGATTTAGAGATTAAATATAATTAATCATAATTAATTGAAATTAATTAATTGAATAAAAAATATTATCAATAGATTAAAATAATTTTATCACTTCAAATAGGGAATGGTGACTCACCTAATAATGACTTGAATATAGTGACTCTCTAATGATGACATCCCTGTTATAGTTCCTCCAATAGTGACTCATTAATATAAGCACATTCAGTGGTGACATTCCAATGAAATCTCATATAACGGATTCACATCTAAAACAATAATATTATCCCAAATTAATCATACTTAATTTCTGTTTGATCTAGTTCAATATCCAAGAAATTAATGGTCTTATATAAATACAAGGAAGATGATTTACAATTCCTATGAAATAAATAGTAATATCATACTTATAAATATGTTTCCTCAAAATGTGATGTCATAAATTTAAATCCATTGTCCTATAATGGTAAAAAAAATCATAGATACATTTATTACACTTATGTTGTCACAATTAATGGGTGCATGTGTGAAATTATATCCATAGTCTAGAAAAGTGTGTTACATCCCCATAATATTATAAAACAAACTACCTACAGAAAAGTATTCAGCTTCAATAGTAGTAAGTGTAGACAAATACTTATTCTTATGACACATGGATTGTAAATACAGTCCTAAAATATGACATGTCCTAGAGGATATATTTATGTCAGTCTTACAACCACCCAAATAATCATCTTAATAAGATTAATAATGAAATGATTTTCCACCATGATATTATTTTCCTAAATTTTTTTTATATTTATGTGATTTTAAAATACATTTTAATATAAGAAATGTCACTCAATTGTGTTTTCATGAATACCTGAACACATTCCCTAAATAAATATAATATTATGTTGGGAAAATTAATTTAAATACGAAATCCAATAATAAAAATATAACTAGATAGATCCAGTAATTTTCTATCATTATCAATATCCATCTCATAAATAGCAGTCGTGTGAGATTCAATAATTTTAGTTATATATAAAACAAAAATGTTTTTAAGCACTTTACTCTAAATACATTGATATGAAATTATTCCATCATTGTTTTTGAAAAACTTTAATGAAAATATATAATTTTATTTTACCCATTATGGTCATTTCAAATTAATGTCCTGTCATATTTAATAAATTAGTATGCAATGAATTTTATGACCATAAAATTATAATGTCATCTTCATTTATTTGAAAAACTACAAAAAGTTTTGAAATAACTTTTAAAAAAATGTATTATTATATATTTCTTTTAAAGGCCCATTGGAAATTAGAATAGTGTTGAGGTTATCACACCAATTTGTAATGTTTTTTATTTAACAATGTAAATTTTTTGTCAATATAGAAGAATTATTTTAAAAATGAGGATTTTGAAATTTAGGGGGGTTTTCAAGAAAAATCCTCATCTATATGACAATTTAATAATTACATTTTTACATCCATTTGATATAGTTTAATTTCCAAATCTGTTACAACGAATTGTGATATCATAAAAAATTCAACTCTAGCCCCATGTGAAATGGGTTTCTTATAGTCATTACCTTCTTCTTGGCTATACCCATGTGAAACCAACATAGATTTATTTCATAAATTTATTCATGTAACATCAACCATGTTTTAAATAAAATTTTAGTTCCAAGTGTGAGAATTTATTTTGTAAGAACTATAAGTTTTGACTATTTATTTATTTTGAACATATTTGGTTCTTGGGTTTCCATAAAAAAAATGAAAATTAATTTTATCACTAATGTTATTAGGATAAAACTCGTACAAGAATGATTTATGTTAATCCTAATTCTTAAGTGAATCTAAAATCTATGCACCTCTATCTATATATCTAAATACAACAAAAAGAGGATGTTATTTAAGGGCACAAAAAATTTCTAAAAAATATGTATAACCATCTCATAACAATATACAAATTCATGTTCAAATTGTAAATATTTCACAAATAACACAATTTATCTTCTTTTATAATAGATCTATCAGATGATTTTTATTAATTTTGAGAGTAAAAAATCATTTTCAAGGTTTCCAGAGGGGTTTTAGGCTCACGTGGATCAGTTTAATCCATCATGACATGAATAGACTCTTCCAAAATATTTTCCCTTTTGTTAAAAACTCTTTATGATTTAATAAGATTTTAATAACCATATAAAATTTCATCATAACTCTTGGATGAATATTTTGAAACACTATCCTTATTTATTTTAAAAAATAGATTACAACTGAAATCCCTAATGTAATTAACCATTACCATTCATCTATTTCAAAATTCATAAGGGGTTTTATAAAAGATAATATTTATTATGACTGAATTAATTATTAACTAAGATATAATCACAACCTATTCCCAAAAATAAGTATCAAGGTAAAATTTCATTATAATAGTCCATAAATATTCATCAAGAGTTCTATTTCTTATTTCTAAAACACCATATTGTTTTTGGTTCCTATGTAATGAACTGTTAGTATTATTTGAATTTTTTGTGGATAATGAATCAAATAATTGATTTTCATTCCCACATCCATGATCAATCCATATGATATTAATCCTAAGTTCACTATATTTCCAAATAATATAGAATAATTTGTAAAATATAAGTAGGAATCACTATTGTAAGAAAAATAAATACCCATGTATATATAGAAAATTCATCTAAAATGGAATAAACATAGTGTTTCATATTCAAACTAGAAAGTATATACAGACCAATAAATCCATTTGTACTAACACATGGGGTTATAAATTAATAAATACTATTTAGATTTTAATGATATCTAGTTTTTTTCCTCTTGATAGAGGTTGTAGGCTTTATCATTTGGGAATTCATGATGAGGTAGATATTTGAATATCTATTTTAGAGTGACAATTATATGTGAGTGAATATTGAAAAGAATAAGTACCCTTTTAAAAATCAATTATTACTTAGGAATATAACATAAAGTGTAAATGTTTATAGAAATGTATGAATCTAAATTAACAACATAAACATTCGCATTTATCAAAACAGTAAAAACTAAAAAAAATTTAATCAAAAACATTTCAATAATTATTTTAAAATTTCTAATGAAACCCATCATGACATAGATATGAAATATTTAAAATATTTTAATTTGAGCCATCTAAAACTAATACTTTATAAATTAAAACATTTTTTAAATTACCAACATCACCATGGCCAATAATTTATCCTTTAGCATTGCCACCAAAATTGACATGTCCACTATTAGATATTATATAATTTTTAGAGCTTAAATAATCATACTACTTATTTCTAGAACACCCAAATTCCATGATACATTATATTTTTATTTTATCTCATTTTTTAGGATCACACAAAACAAATTTCCGTTAAAAAATTTTTTGTACCCAAATCATCATGCATCTAGAATGGTATGTAATTACGAAATTAAAAAACTAAATATTGTTTAATGTGTTTTATATAATAAATGAATAAAAAATATAGAAATATAAAAAATTAGTATATATAGTATAATACAAACTAGTAGAAGTTTCTCCAAAAGTACAATTGTTAATAAATTATATTTCGAGAATTCTCTTCTTTCGTCATTGATAAACCAAACCAGTTATGTATTTAGGTGTTATTTGTTTATAAAATATAAGAGTGATATTATTTATTCCATTAGTGAATATCTCTATGAAATTAAATAATTTTTTATTAGACGATTTTAATTAATAGTTATACTTTATTTTTAATACAAATTTCTTTTTTGAACAACAATGTATGATTAAGATTTAATGTAAATGAATGAAATTTATTAATAATTTTATATTAATATATAGAATCATTAATGTTATCATATAGAATGATAAAATATAAATACATTAATTAAATATATTTTTCTTATCAATTTATTCATCATTATAATTATTTTAAAATATGAATAAAAATCCTGATATATATTACATACCTTTGATGAGTTTCTCATGAAACATATGTTTCTTATATCATTATTTTCCTCTTGGGTAGTGTCTGGATAATTTGAATTTTCTTAAAAATAAATTCAATTTAAATTCATTTCATTCATACACCTCTTATTATTTTCATCATTTTTCTTTTTAAACATATTTATTGGATAATAATATTTGACATTCACTTTTATTTTATATTCATAGAACATTATTTCATTTGAAGTGTCAAATCACGTACAATACTTCGAGAAAGTTATTTTATTATTATCATTACCATTATCTATTGTATTTCTAATTAAATTTTTTTCTAATGAATGTTTTTAATTTTTTGTGGACAGACGGTCCTTCTCTGCATCATTGTCAGCTCAGGACTCTTTACCACTTTAAATATCATATTAAACATTCCATTTCAATCTTGAGGTAGAATTTTTATAGGCTTATCATTAATTTCACATTTCAAATTCAAATAATATGTTTTCATTATGTTATTCCTCAAATATCATTAATTTCATCTTAAATGTTTGATATATAATATTATATGTATTGAAATACATTAATTTAAACTTATTTGTTCTTTAATGAGAAAAAACTACAATATAAAAACATTCAAAAAATGTTTTTCATGCATATATTCTGTTGAATTAATAATCAACCATATAAAAATATAGTTCATTTATAACATTGTAGTTATTTTTATATCTTGTTTTAGTATCATCACCCCATGTATTTATAACATTATTTGGTATTTTGTATTTATCTACAATAGACGTCCAAATAGAATAGCCCTGGTACTTAATATAAATTTTCATTTTGATATTCCATTGAAGAAAAATAGTTCCATTAAAAAAAGGTTCTATGTTAGAATAACCATATTTTCATTTTCCCATTAAGAACTATATTTAAAATTAACAGATATTTATGATCTTAAAAACCCAACTAAAATCATAGTTAACAAAATATATTTATAATATTATGATACAAAATATTTTTCAATGAGATTATCTAATGTAGGGGGTTAATTGAGAACCAGATATATATTTTCATAAAACAATTTTGAATAAAAATTTCCAAATTATAATAAATTACAATTTAATAACAAATTGTTTTATAAATGTATGTTCTTGAAAATTATTTTTCAGATATTTATTTGTTATTATAAAAATTATTATTGGAAATAACATGAAATTTTTAAATCAATTTTCCCAATCAAATACTAATATATAAACATGAAAAAACTAGATATTATTGTACTACTTTTTTGTAGATAAAAACCAAATAAAGGATAAAGTATTTAGTTAATGAAAATAAAAGGAAATAACACAATGCGAGAAATAAGAGGTTTAGTCTCAAAATGAGAGATAATTCCATCCAAAGGGAAATCACCCTGTTTCATGATTATTATAAAACCATAATATTATCCACAATATAGATCGAGTTTGTTAAAAACTGATATTATTATGTCCAATATCAAAGAACACTTCTACTGCTATATGGTAGATGAAAACAACTCAGACTAGACAATGAACACATCCATAAACACATTAGGTAAGAAGATTAAAATATATTGAAAATAATGACTTTTATTCTCCAATTATAGAACATTAGTCGGTGTGTGTAAAGAAATAGTGAAAACAACACACTTGTCGAATTTAAAATCAAGAAAAAAGATAGATAAATATATATGAACATGGATATTCAATTATTCTCTATCTATAGTTATCTAGATAACCATGATTACTCATGATTGTCCTGGTGAGGATTTTGAGATGTGTCACTAAAGGTTACATTTAAAAATAAATTCACAAAACATCAATTTTTCTATATGTTTCAAAAGATCTTGATCGTCAATGAGTTAGAATAGCACATTTTGAAGTCATTAGGTATGTACCATGTATCCTCTAGATTTATTATCATTATTGTATTTGTTAACTTCAATTATTTATTAGGCATAATCCTTTCTGTATAGTGTATTCTAAGAATATTAATCCCTTCATAATGTAATTTCAATTTGATGAATAATCATTGATATCTTTTAGATCCTTATTCTAATCTTTAACTCCTTCAATTCATGTATCCAATAGATTAATGATTGATAATAATAAATAACACTACATTATTTTCAAAAAATTAACAATTTAATTTTTTTAAATCTAATAAAATATAATAGTGATGATACCACATATGGTGGAAATTCAAATCCAGTGGAAATTAATCTCTTGTGACAATTCATATTTATTGGGAGGACTTCTCTGGTGGTGAAAACTATTGTGGGAAGACATCTTGGGACGAAAGACATCTCTAGAGGTGATTCATTCTCACAATGACTCATTTTAACGAATGGTCACTCAGGATAATGGTGACTTAAATGGTAGTGATACATTCTTATCATGGGACATGTCTTGCGGTTAGCAATTTTGAAATAATGGTTTCTTATTCAAATACATAACCAAATTTTCATCAAACTGACTTATAAAGTAAAAGTGTATCGTAGACTAATAATCTCATTATATGTATAATATAGATGTTTTTGGAGATTTAAATTAAGTCGATGGGGAAAATTTATTTCCTAATAAATTTAATATAATTAAATACATGTGATGAATGAAACAGTAGTTATAAAAATGGATGATATTATATTATATTAACATTCAAAAACATGTCCATTATAAACTCACCTTTTATTATGAGGTTATAATATGAACATAAAATTTTATGAAAATTTTATTTCTTACGCATTTATAAATTGTAATATATGGATTATAAATAAAATAATAATTATTTGGATGAAAGAAAATGATTAACAAAAAACTATATATTTAAAAAAAAAGATTCAGTTATGCATTGAGCACATTATAATTAGAAATATTTTTTTAAAAAAATCATAATATAATATTAAATAATAAACAAAATTTATGAAATCCACATTTAAAAATTATGTTTCAGTGTGTTTTTGATAATTTTCTAAAAAAATATTATTTTCGTGAAAATGTGAAAATTATAAATTGGTATTGAAACATTACATTTTCATTTTAATTATTTAAAATGAAAAATTATATTATAAATTTATTTTAATTTATTATTATTGTAATTATATTAAAATTTAACAAATTTAGGCTATTTTTATAAATTTCATATTGAATTATAATATTGAGCCATCATATAATTTTCACTGTTTTCATTAAAAATTCAATTTATTGACACATATATGTGTTTTATTTTAAATTTAATTCTTCCTATTCTATTCATTTAAATTTAAATAAATCTTTCAAATTCATAATCATTATAATAATTATTATCTAATATGGGAATAAAAATATTATACCTTGATTTATAATAAAAAAATTTAAAATTTATAATCACTAATATGTTAAAATATGGTATACAAAGGGGTTAATCTAAAAAAAATTTAAAAGGGAAATATGAAAATTTAATATCTAATTAAATTAGAATATTTTGACCATATTTTGATTAAATATTTATAATTAAACAAATTTTCTTCTTTTATATATCAAATACATGTATACACCTTTATCTTTTAAAACATTCCATGTTTATACTCTCCCACAATTATAAATGGCCCCCTCATATCCTCCAACTGTCATAATTAAAAAAACTATTATTTTGGAAAATAAATGATCAAATTAAATCCTTAATAACCACCCCACATATTATTTTCCTTATAAAAATTATGAATACCAAATATTTTGGAATTAAGAATATTCTTAAAGATGCTCTCTGAATAAGAGGTAAAATTTAATAATGTTTGTATTTGTTTTTTTTTTCATCCACCTCCTTAAAATCATCTTAGTCTATAATTATATTATAAAAAATATATAAAATATAGACATGTATTTTATTATGATAATATAATGACCCACATACGTCTCTACATCCATCAAATGGTATACGATACCATCGACTGTGTGTACGATAAACTACCTTCGCACAAACCAAATTAATTCATTTTCCACCAGAAATATTCATGGTTGTATATAATGGTTGATTTCAATTATTTTTATTATATATATTAAAATATTATACTTCTATAAATTTTATTTCAACAAATTACATACATAACATTTCATGGTGGGATATGATAACTTCGCTCGTGTGTCTGGAGAACTGCCACCTCTTAAAGTGATCTGATTTATTTTTCTAATAATATCATATTTGAGGGAATTAATTGTATAATAAATAAATATATGTAAAATTTATAATCTAATAACACTTACGTAATTATAATACGACACATAATTTTATAACTATCAATCTGTTGGAATGTATTGACATCTCTCGTGCTTAATTGTGGACCACCACCTACAGATAGTGAGCTGAAATGTTTTTCATTTTATATTAAAATGTATGGTAATAATGATATATTTTATTTATATAAATTATATAAATAATTTAATAATAACAATTTAAAGTATAATTAACATTTATTTTTCTTTCCTTCCCATATTTGAGAAAAATTGAAATAACATTCATTTGTACATAAAACTAATCACATCCATAAATTGTGGAATGAATTATATATATATATATAATTTATTGTTAAATATAATTATATATAAAATTAATTCATATTATATTTAAATCATTCTTAACAATCTAGGGACCATTTAAATATGTGAAATTATAAATTACTATAATTAATAAATAAAAATTTATATTAAAAACAAATTAATTATCACAAAAAATAGTGATATTAATAATGAAATGTAAAAAAATATGTGATAAAATACTATATGTGAATCATATATGGTCTAAAATATATGATAATTGTTCTATAATATTCCTATAACAAAAATAAGTTAATTATATATGATTTTCGTTAACATTCAACGAAAATTATACTTCGTGTAAGAGTATCTTGTATCGCTTTTACATTTGGGACAAAAACTCCATTTTCACCATTAATTTCAGTATGTGCTGAATATTATTCAAAATTTGGTCACATATGTGATTAAAATTTTGTGGTAGATTTCAATTTATTTTTTATCAATAATTTTTCCCTTTTGGTATTCATTGTGTATTTAGAGATAAATGTAATTTTTTGGTCAATAGTATGTGGTGCACAGTTGATGCACATTTTGAAAAAAAAGTGCGCCCTTTCCTATGAATCCATGTGACCAAAGATGAATTTTGGATAGTGGATAACTACATGTCTAGAAAAGGGATTTTAAATCATGTTGCATAACCATTTGGGATGTTCCACTCAAATATTAAGGGGAAGAAGATTGTCATACAGTTTGGAAAATCATACGTGGAAACCATCTGACAAGCATAGGTTATTAAAATGGGATTTTTATATTTTTCTCCCCCAGTGGTAACCGTAATTTGACCAAACACTACCTACCTAGGATTATTCACCCTATGAGCCTCTCCATATCACATTTTATCTCTTGGACCTCTAATATTTTACAATTTTTTTGTTATTTTTTCAGGAATCCTCATATAAGAACCTCATTTCTTAGTTTTATCATAATTTATTGGGTATATATTTTTCTCTCTATAGTATTAATATTTACAGTGGATATGGTTATCTATTTTGTATTTTATAGTGTTTTGAGGTTTCAATATTGATTTTTTGCTTTGATACATTCTTTTAATGGGTCCATTGGCGGTGCGGTTGTGGTTTATCACTAATTATTAAATGTTTCATCACTTGAGGTATATAGTTCAATGATTAAACAATTTTTTATGATTTTTATATTATATATTGAGTGTTCAAATATGTTTATTTATTTATTTGTATGGAGAAAATGTTTTTAATGGTTTTAATATTCATATGGAATTAATGTGATTTCTTCTTAACTAAATTTTTTGGTTTTCATGTGCTCCTCCATGTTCATCTTAATGAAAGTTGTTGATAAGTGTGAACGTTGTTTGAAACCTATTTTAAGTTGATTTGGTTTTTACATTAAATTTAAATATGTTTTCCCCATGAGGAATGGTATTTTGGTAGAAATATTTTTTTTGTTTTTTGATGTGAATGTGGGGACCTATGTGAGAAGTGAATTATAAATTGAGCATGAATGGATTCCTAGGTATCTATGCGGGAATACTAGAACTAGTATACTAGATAACTAAGAATTGGATTATTATGGATTCATCTATCAGAATTTAATATTACCAAAATAACAAAATATTGATTTGGATTAGAGAATACTTGAATTTTGTATGATTCTCCAGTCAAGTGGCTCGTGCATGGGAACATTGTAGTTGGGTTTTCTCTTCCATGTTTCACTAATACAATATATAAAGTTTTTTCCATTTTTACTAGTTCTTATAAGGATATCAAGTGAAATAGTTCTCTATTGTTATGTTTTTACGACAATCATAATATGGTAAACCTTGATTATACTTCCATTTTAAAAAAGTCTTATTTGTGGAAAAAATGGTTTATTTAAAAGTTATGTCCTTTAAAAAGGGTTTCTTCAAAATACACTCTATGAAAACAGTTATATCCCCTCATTATATAAATAGAATTTAAATTTTACTATAATGTATTTGGAATTTAATATATACATTAGGTGTAATATTACTAGGCTTTAGATCACAACCTATAGACAACTTTAGGTGTTTGTAGACCCTGTAATTTTTGACTCATGTAATTGAATTGTGTGTCTTGGTTGTGGGTTGGGTTTCTAGTTGTCATATCATGATAGTGTTTTTGGTTGTGGATTGAGGATGATTATCCACTTGTGGCATGTATATTTTTTGATGGATTTTTTATTACTATTTGATTGTATATCTTTTTGTTTTTGGTCTGATGTTATAAAATCATAAATCAAGTAATTATTATGCCTTATTTATCTTTGGTTATTTTTTTATGTTTAACCTTGAGGGGTTTTTATATTAAATAAATGGGTGAAATAATTCCCAATATATTATGTTAATACACATGCACTAGTTTGCAACACAGGGGGAGCATAAATTCCATTCTCCTCATACCATTAATGAGGTACGATGTCAGTATGGATGGAAAATAGACATAGCTCATGAAAATTTGAAATTTATTTTCCTGAATATATGTATTTACATGGTATTTAGTGATAAATTTATCATTACTTATTTCATGTTTTTTATGATTCAAATGTTACATATTTTCAAAAGGCTTATTTTACATTTAAATCATCATTACATATTGTTTATTAAGTCTTCCTTAGGGTGATTATTAAAAATTTATATCATAATAAAATTTTATTTTCTTAACTCAGAGTTATACATTATCCATTATAATGAATAGTTTAATTTTTTCATTATTAGTTTCAAAAAAATGATCAAGATAATGTTTTTAATAAATATGAAATTATTTATATCATTATTCCAAAAGCATTTTTCATCATAGTACTAATTTTATAAAAATATTTTCAACACTAATAAATGTTTGAAAATTGTTTATTATTGAATAATTTACACATTTATAATTTTGTAAAAAATAATTAACAAACGTTTCATGGAAATTTCAAAACAAATCACAATTTGTCCTTTATGATAAATGTGAAAGGAACCTTTGTTATAATGTTTATGACATAAAAAAATCTCCCCAACAACACCACACAATGTTTTGATGAATCATTTTATAATTATGTATGGATATTTTAAAATAAATAATTTGTCAGAATAATTTTTTTTCATATAAAATTTACAGTCGAAATTTTAGTTTAATTAGAAAAAGTTTTAATGAAATTTATAGGGTATTCATATTCATAAATGAAATTTACCCCTTTATTATACATATGATACACTAGGGATATTTATTATTGAATCAATGCATGTAATTTCATTAGTGGTATAATTATTATATTGAATAGTTATTTATGATTTTATTACCATACAATATTTTACATTGGATAGTAAATGATTATGATCATTGATTGGTGTATGAATTAACATTTTATATTTCAATTTTTTCATAGGAATGTATATATTGATCTTTTTCAACCCTTTATTTTGAGTAATGATTTAAACATATTAGTTGATTGGTGGGGTGAAATTGCATATCCCCTCTATTTATCATTATGTCTCATGAGACAAATAAATTGTCAAAATTAATTGGTGTTTTTTCATAGATTAAAAATGTTATGTGATATATATTGATAGTGTGGGTAAGAGGTCTAGAATAATTCATTCTATAATTAGGTGGCATATTATTAATATCCACATTATTATTCAATTACTTATAATATTATAGTATAAGTCTCACGGTCATGTGATTATGTATCTACATTTAATTGATCTTTTGTAATTCATGTCACATTTTTTCGAATACATTTTTCAATTGTCATGTGTTTCATCTATTTACATTATAATATTTAATTAGAATATTTATTCATGATACCTTCTATTTTATTAGTTTCACATAATCAATATTTTAACTCACCCATTTCTTATGTTTTACGTTTCCTAGGATACTAATGAGTGTATTATGATTTTTATAGAGAGATATGATACGGTAAATATGGTGTTATTATATAAAACATTATGTGTACTATTTGTTTTTATATTTAATGTTAATTTCATTTATGAATATAATTCACTCAATTTACTAAAATGTTTGCTCCTTAAATAAAAAATTACTTGTATATAATTCCAATGTTATAATTAGACAAATTACTATAGGTATGTATGGCCAATGACTATACACATACACTCATGAATTAGAAATTTATCATTATGCACAAAATTTTTATTTCATTAATATTATTTTAAAAAATAATAATTTCATTCATGGTTTTTTATACATATTAAAATAATATTTTTACATTTTCAAATGATTAATTAATTTATTATAACAATTAAAAACAAATTCATTCTTAGTATAGAGGTTTTAAAATATAAAATATTGTATATTTAATACAATTTCTATTATTTCTACTACATTTTTTGAATGTTTTCTTCAATCAATCCTAATACATATCTAATCACTATAACCTTTGTCATTGATTGTAAAGTGTTGATTTTATCTGTAATATTTCATTATTCTACTTGGATTGGTCTCCTCTTCCAATATGCTTTTCCACTAGCTATATGTCGTATTTCAAGATATCCATGGGTTATTGTATCATCTACCAAAGTGATTTAAAACACAACTACAATAACTTCATCACATAACACAGAAACAAGGTTTATATATTTCAATCATCTTATATATTATCCACATATATGCATATTTCATGTTATTAATTCGAGGGAAACAACTCTTTAATCTCATTTTCGGAATGTGTATGTGTAGTAGCTCAGATCCTCGGTTTTGTGATTTCATTTTCTTTCAAAAACAATACCACCCTTCTATATTTACATTGAAATTGATAACTAGAATATGTGATAACATATACAACCATAAAACCAAAAGAAATTTTATCTCCAATATTAGATTTGTATTTAATTCAATATTTACTCCAATATTCATTATTAATCATCAAAAATTATAATTAATAAACCATTTATTTATCTATCAATAATTTACAATGACTGTAGAGGTGTCAAAATTATTCTTCCTAACCATAATTATGAAGGTCTGTAGTGAGGTGGAAAACCTCAAATGTAATCTTCTTATACCTAAAAAAATGTTTCCAAACGTTCTGATAATGATAGACATTGAGGATTTCACTAATGATGATATAAAAACTTTAGAAAAACCTTAATAAAATTCATCTCCCTTTAATAATTCAACAATAATAATATAGTAGTTGCATCCCTCCTTTAATCTCCTAGTTTATTCTTCCTGAGAAAATGATGGTTTTTTCAAACCCAAATTGAAATTTATAACCATGAATACAAATATAGAATTATAAATAATTCATTAATATTTATTAACACAAATTGGAATTGTATTATATGTTTTCAATATCTAAAAAAATTATATATGTTGTGAATTCAACACAAATCAATGTCTGAAAATTGAATTTGATTGTAGGAATAAATGTTCTTCTATTTGATTATATAAATCCAAAATTTTCATCTCATTTATTATATAAATTTTTAATAATTTAATCGTATATTTTTTATATGATATATCCTTTTGTATAAATTATATTGACTAGTTTATTAAATAGGTATGTCTATATATTTATGCTGATACTAGTTGTTTTCTTCCTCATTTTGTTAAAACATAAGATTATATTCCAAAAACACTAATGAAATTCCACCCACAAGAAAATATATATTAAAATATTATATGCATCATTTCTTCCCAATTAGTTAGATAAAAACTCTATTTATGATAAATCCAATATAATGAAATATATGGTTAATAGAATTTAATAAAATAAATATCATTTTTTATAATATTTATCTAGAATTCCCTTTTTAATTGAAGTGTGTGAATCTATTATATAAATATTATTTTAAAATATCCTCATTATAAAATGATAAACAAATAGGTTCACCTTAAATTCCACAAGATTAAATTACCTTCATGTTTATTGGGGAATATGGTTGTTCATTAGACAAATTCTTAGCTTGAGCTGGTGGGTTGAGACAGCTTTCCCAACCAATGATATTGATTCCTAGAATTAATCACTCTTACACCCATAGATTTCCATTTGAAGTAAAATTTTTATAGAATGATAGTTTTTATAGGGTTGAAGTACTATTTTATGTATAAAAATATATTGAAAATGATCTCATATGATCTTTCCCTTTTATCTTCATAAAATTTACTTATTTATATGTCCACACAAAATATTTGATAACACAATAACATTCTATATTTAAACATACACATAGATACATATCATACATTAACCTTTCATTTTTATGTATCTTCTAAATATAATCATTAGTGATTTCATAAACCAAGATAATATTCTTTTTGATACTACTGATTAACATACAATGTTTCTTATATTGGTCCATCTATATTTTCCATCTATGGTTTAAAGATTGTGACACATGGTGTGGACAGTTTTTAAAAGATGAAAAATATTTTATTTATGATGGAAATCTTGG
Source organism: Viscum album (assembly GCA_963277665.1). Classification (NCBI taxonomy): domain Eukaryota; kingdom Viridiplantae; phylum Streptophyta; class Magnoliopsida; order Santalales; family Viscaceae; genus Viscum; species Viscum album. Next base: position 1,254,728,075 of record OY728140.1, on the reverse strand, counting down.
TTTTATTTTTTGTAGTTTTTTTTAATTTATAACTTTTTTTATTTCACATAGATGAATGAACATCATATTTTTTAGAGTTTAAGATCATTAGAGTTTCATATTACTAGAGTGTAGAAACACTTTCATTCATGACCTACATGTCAGCTAGTTTAATTTAATTAATTTATTATATAATTGGATGTTATATTTTTTTATTTTACTATAATTGATCATATATATGAACATAATATTCTATCATATCATATAAATCTATCACACATTCATATTTTTTCGACAAATATTCTCCTATCTTTATGAGGTATGATTCTTTCAAGTAGTTTTTTTTTCAATTTTTTCATCATTTATCCTCATTGATTTTATATTTATTTGGTGTATACTAACTGAAATGATATTATATAAGTCATTAAACACTTTATATAATAAATAGTAGAACCAAATCTTTAATCATGTATTAATTAATTCATGTGTGGTGTATGGTTTCTATGATTAAATTTTTGATGTGATTTTATTAGAAAAGAAATCATTTCAGATCCCTTTAGGGAATAGTTTTATTGGGACATACAGACATTATTCATTAAAAATTTTGTAGGTATACCATTATTCATATACATGTTGGATTTCAACTGATTTATTTCCCTTCAAACAAATTGAATATTTTTTATTTACTGAGAATTAATATATCTTCATTATGAGATTATGTATTCCATTATTTAGAGGTGGAGTAATATATGACAGAATATTGATATTATAGCCCCCATTTTATGAATCTGATTATATATGAATGTGTTCTAATGTATATGTTTAAGAAGATTTATTCTATGTTTTTTAGAGTTGTTAAACATTTTTTAATTCTAGCTTCGTACATTTTATTTTAATCTTCAGATTGATCAGGTTTTATGTAATATTTTTATCTTCCACATAACTAAAAATTAGATCATATTAAATTTTAAAACATATTTTATCAAAAATAACCCTTTATTAATTATCCCTAATGAATGAAAGAATTTTATTACTATGTAATTATTATTATTTTTGTCTCTTTTACTTGATTTGAGATAAAATTTCATCATGCATGTTTTCTTTAAAATAATTATTCCAATAAATTATATTCATCCTTTATCAATGATTTATTTTAAAATATATTATTAATGAAATATATAATATATGTTTCAAACTAATAAGGAATATTAATAAGGTACATTAACACATGTATGAAAAAAATACAGTTGTTCTAACATATCAACTTTGATCATAACCATTATAACATGAATTTGAATCATCTAATTAATATCTCCAATCATTTTTAACGGAGAACAAAACACAAAAACTCCATTTGGAAATAGTTTGCCATTCATAAAATTTATTGTCTTCACATTGTTATCCTTCTCCTACATCTTATTTTTTAGTGTTCTCAGTTATACTTCCTTACCATTCATGACATTAATCAAATTAAAATTCTTTATATAATTCTCATCCATATAGAACATTTGAAATATTAATTTTATCCAGATTTTTATTGATATAAAAATGTTTTCTCATAACCAATAGATGTTTTAATGGATTGGTGGAATAATAATAGTGTGTAAGTAAATATATTCTGACATAAATAATTTTAAAAATATTCACATTTATATTTAACAACATCTATATATTTTGTTTCCATATGAACATATAATTGTCCCAAAAAATCCAAAAAATATTTTATATAAAGGAATAATATTAGCGAGATTTTTAAATGGGTTGGTAGTAAGGTTGTAACACCCAAAGCTTCTATGGTACACTTCTATTTGAATAATGTGATAGCCTGTGTTGTACGCAACACCGAGTTCTAACACACCATAACCAATCATACTAGCTGTTATGAATAGTAACACCTAATTTTTGAAATTATATATATTTTATATTTCAAAATGGACTTCATTTTTGGATTCGAAATATTGAATTTAGCCTTAGGAGAAATTTTGGTACTTTTCGGATAACTTTCATATTTTGATGAATAGTGAAAATTACTAAATTTTAATTATAAACAACATTTTTAATCAAAATAATTAATAGTGATAAATTATGAATTTGAGTGATTTAAAAGTATATTTAGAATATATTTTTACTATGTAATACAATGTGGGTCATTTGACATAATTTCACATTTAAACCAGACATAAACAATTTTCAATCTTTTGATAGTTATTATCTCTTAAAAACACATTTTTTGTTTTAACAACGGGAATTAATTTTAAATTAATTTCTCCCACTTCTGTGTTTTTAATTTAGAAAAATGGATTCCATATTTGGAATCAGGATGTTCAAATTGTGTAAATAGGTAACTTTTATTTTTAGACATTTTGAATAATTACTGCGGTAAATATTTTATTTACCATGGTTAAGGGTAAATCCGGTTAATAAGGGTTAAAAAATAATATTATAATAATACTAAATTACCCTAAAACGTGTCCTAGCCTTATTGGTTGACAAATTTTCGACCATAGGCATCTTTGGGTCAATTTTGGGACCCCATGGTTCCACTTGTAGGGGATAGGGATACTTTATTTTAATTAAGTTAAAATGAATACAAAAATGACACAAGCATATATCTTTTAGCAAAACAATTTTTAAATAGGGTTATATATGTTTCATTTTAGATTATAAATATTCTTTAGAAATATAAAAATATTGACTAAATAATGATATTTTATTTATAATTTTTAGACATTACATAATTTAATTTATTTATGACACAATGATGATGAAGTAATTACTATAATAGTGAAAAATTAAAATAATTGATATTATAAATACCCAAATAAATATAATATGAATCTTTTAATGAATTAAACTAATTTTCTAGGATAATATGATATATTAGTATTGATTTAATTGACTTTGATCGAAGTAATCAATCTGTTATGAGTTTCACAAAAATCAACTATTGAATAGTGTCAAAATTGACATAAAAGAGTTCTTAAAACAAATATTATATTTTTAATTGATATTAAATTCCTAAAAATATAAGGTTCGTCCAAGAGACTTATATAATGATTGTTTCATCATTAATGGACCACTTGGGGGTCTCTTGGATGTATATAGTATGTTTATTAACAATAATATATAAAAATACAAAGAGACATTGTAAAAGTGAAACTAATTAACTTAGAGTTAATACATAATGATAAGGTTAATATAAGTACCCAAAACTGTCCAAATTCTATTGGTTGAGTTTTTTTCGACCCATCCCCACCTTAAAATTTAAATAATCAACTTTGGAGCCATTAGAAACCGAATATGAATTTATTATAAATTAATATTTCTAGCTTTTCCAAAGGTGCCCCTCACCCCTCTTATAAAAGGGCACTCCTCCTTATCATTTCACCACACCTTCGAAACCTTTTGGTTTGGCCAAAATCTTCCCAAATACTCTCCAAACTTCCTTCACTACACCCTATAGGCCTTAGTTGGATCATAAAGCCAACCTAAGGAGCCCTTTTGATCAAATCAAAAGGAAGAAACCAAAGAAGAGGTAATGATTTCACCACCCTTTTCCAAGTTCCATTCTTCTTCCACTTCTTCTTCCTTTGTTGTTTCCATTCTAAAATAATAACTCTAGTGTCATATATATACTATGATGTTATTATAAATATGGTACAACCATATTCAGTATTCTATCCACCCTTTGAATATCATGTCACCATATGTGCGTACGTACGGCTTACCGTCTCCACGTCGTGGTGTAATTGTTACTCAATATATTATTATTTGGATGGGTATAATAATGATGTGTAACTCATGTAAATAATAAATATAACATGTTAATGATTCTGTATATATGATATAACGTCCATTTATATATTATTTTAATATCAAAAGAATGATATTGTCGCTCGTGCGTACGTACAGACTACCGTCTCCACGAACGCGATGAGATTCATTCCCCATCATATCCATTCAAGTATAATTATCATTTGATGATTTAAAAATGATGTTTAAGGACTTGATATCATTCTGTATATGAAAAATACACAATCTATCCATGAAAAACATGGATTATGTAACAAAACATATAAAAGAAAACGAGTAAGTTAACACCTGAAACAACGATAATTCAAAGATATCATTAACAAATCAATGATAAAAGATCATATATGATATCATATTAATATATATGATTCTTGTATAATTTATAAAAAATTATTTCACCATTATACAGGAGGTTAACCTACCCCAACCAAGGAAAAGTACAAGGTAAGGGTTATTTCACAATCTCTTCATTATCCGAGGTTGTTTATACGTAATAATCTACTGGGATCTCTTTATCATCCACATCAATGTTTCTTAAAAATGTATTTCAAAACATTTTTACTATTCACAAGAATATGCGTCAAAGTCATTTATACCCTTTTTTAACTTCTTATAAGAGGGTTATAAAGGAATCTTTCCGTCATTTCCAAACAAGGTGCTTTTTAACCTTTTCGACAAAATTAAGGTAAGAATGTTTTTTTAACTTATACGACGGATGAGGCTATTTTCCACCGTTATAAAATCTTCAAAGATTCCCTTACAAGATTATAAGAATATTTTCAATGAAAATGTTTTATTTTATATGGATCTTAAATGATTTCAAAATAAAAGAGATATTTCTCTAAAAAGAGTTTTGATTTCATCTATGTCAACATCCTTTGTTGGATTTTACGCTTATGTGAAGTTTATTTATTATGATACAAAAATTTTATGTTGTATTAAAGGTTTTGTGATATGTTTGACTATAGATGTGCTATTTTTATACCATTCATGGTTTATGGTGAAAGTATTGACATTTCTTATGCTAGTTTTAATACGAATGTTTATGTTATGTTTAAACATTTTCATATGGGAATGCATTGGACTTAATATATGACGGGTGGAGCCCGCTATAGCTCCTCAATGCATCGGTAGGTCTCATGAGACAAACTAGCGTCTTGGGGCAAGGCCTTGGAAAAATCTTATTTGTAGTCTTGGCACGAGGCCTTGGCCATGTGGTTATGATAGTTTGGAATTATGCATTCCAACATTATGAAAGTGGTTATTGATTTTTCATGTGATTATTCAATTAGTAGAATATCCATGTGATTAAGTAAATGGCATTATTTCATTTTATTTATGACATACCATGTTGAAAGTTCAAGTTTGAAAGACTTTTGTTTTAGTTATACATTGCCTTAAATGTTTATTCTTATTTATGAAAGTTTCCGCTATATTGTTATCCTTACTGGGCATTTGAGATCACTCCTTTTCAATGTTTTATTTTTCCCAGGAAGTGAAGAAGTAAATTATGAATGACCTGCAGTGGGATATGAGTGTGGAGTATGGAAACAATATGTTGTTGTAGTAGTTTTTCATTTTATGATGTAATGTAAGACTTATGAATATATCTAGTGTTTCCAAGGCTACTAAACCAATCGGTCTTTCGAGATTTGATCTTTCTTGTGATAATTCCAATGTTATGTAATAAGGCACCGACTCTGGGTAACTAGGGTCGGGGCGTTATAGTTGGTATCAGAGGAAGTTTAGTACAAACGTTGGAAGCTAGATTTAGATAAACTCTGATTAGAGCACTTAGACCTAAGATGAACTTTGAGGATTAGTATAGAAGAAATTCCTAGAATTTTGGTATTTTAGAGATTTTATGAGTTTAACAAGCAATACATCCCTGTCTGGATACGAGCAGGTAGAGGCGGCTCTGGCACAGATGTACCCAGGGGTAAAACTAGAAAACACCTCATTGAGCTAGACTCGAATGGGAACTGGTGCACGACAACGGGCCTTGCTGCACTCTTAGTTACGTCACTCCCGGGGGATATGCTTAGGATAACTCTCATTTTCTTTAAAAATCATTATGAAGGGTTTATGAGTATACACTTCCTCAGAGAAAACATTTTTATGATTATGGATTATATCCATAAATAGTTCAATTTATGTTAAGTGTTTTATAAGTATGGGATTATGTATTTTGATTCATAAACTGATCTAGTTTATTCCATTGTTTAGAAATGGAGCCTAGTGGAAGAAATGGAAACTGTATCAATGCACGCACTCCATGTAGGGATTTCCCTCCTACTCAAGATAATTATAGTGGAGTTGGTGATGCAACTGGTGTCGATCAGCTAATCACCATACTGGGACAACTCACTCAGGTTATGAATAATAACCTTACTCGTATGGAGCATCCTGATCCACAGCGTCGAGGATCAATGTTAGATCGATTCATGAGGCAACAAACACCAACGTTCAATGATAGTACAAATCCCTTAGTAGCTGAGAAATGGATAAATTCCCTAGAGAAAATATTTCAGGCCTTGGGGAGCAGTGAAAGGGAAAAAGTTATCATGGCAGTTTACCGCCTCACTGGAGATGCTGATCAATGGTGGTCATTGATTCAAAACATAAAGGATGATGATGAAGTATCAAATATGGAATGTAGGGAGTTCAAATATCTATTTATAGAAAAATACTTTCCTCGCGACCATCGAGCAGATATGGAAAGGCAATTTCTGAGTTTGAGACAGAAGGAGGATGAGAATGTTACAAAGTATGAGGCTAACATTACAAGGTTATCACGGTATGCTGGAGATTATATACGTTACCCAAGAAGTAAGATTGATCATTTCTTTGATGGGTTAAAACCATTTCTCCGTCGAGCATTAGTCTCACAATACTTTTCATCGTACGAAGACATTGTCTCATGTGCTATCAAGACCGAAAAGGAATTCTATAATTCTTATGACTTTAAAGAAAAGCAAGAGAAGAAGAGACCTGATGATCAATCTAGGAATGAAAATAAGTGGAAGAAGGGAAAGTTTAAATATCCATCTTGTGGTAAATGCGGGAAGAAACATCCAGGTACTTTCTTGAAGGGAATGGGAGTCTGTTACAAATGTGGTGAAAAAGGCCACCAAGCTCGTGATTGCAAGTGGAAGAAGGAAGCTACCAACGTTCAGTGCTACAATTGGAGGTAGATGTTTCATTATGCAAATGAATGTCCTAAGCTTCAGGAGAACATACCTCAGAAAAGTCCAAGGGATCAAGGCCAAGCTTATGCTATCACTACTGCTGAGGTAGAAGCTCCGAAAGACGTGGGGGAAGGTAATTTAATAGTTTCCTCAAGTTTAGAAAATGCATTATTTGATTCTGGATCATCGCATTGTTTCATATCTTCCCAGTTTGCTTTGAAAATTAGGTATTTTCCAATTTGATTTAACAAGGGAGTTGTCAGTTAAAACTCCTAAGGGAAGTATCATTGCATCAATGTTTTGTGAATCATCCCCCATTAGAGCACATAAATGTTTGTTATCTGCTGATCTCATCGTCATACATATGATTGAGTTTGATATAATCCTCGGTATGGCCTGGTTTTTTGACTATGATGTGAAGATTTATTATAAGAAGAAAGAGGTTACGATTCTTGATGATAATGATAAAGAACAGCTTATCTTTAGAGCAGAATCGTAACAACCTAATTCTTATTTAGATCCACCCCCAATAGCTCAACATAATTCAATTATTGGGGAGGAAGATAATGAAATGACTGTGGGTGAGGAAAGGAATGATCAAATAGAGGATGTACCTATTGTGAAAGAATTTTTAGATGTATTTCCGGAAGATTTACCTGGACATCCTCCAGAACGAGAAGTTGAGTTTTCCATTGATTTAATTCCTGGATCAAGGCCTATATCGAATACCCCTTATAGAATGGCCACTGTAGAGTTAGTCTAACTAAAGAAACAACTAGAGGAGTGGAGTAATAAAGGATTTATTCGCCCTAGTTTTTCTCCATGGGGAGCCCCTGTTCTTTTTGTTAAAAAGAAAGATGGATCTATGAGGTTATGTATCAACTACAGGGAGATCAATGCTATAACGATAAAGAAAAAGTATCCCCTACCTTTTATTGATGATTTATTTGACCAACTGCATGGAGCTCAATAATTTTCAAAGATTGACCTTCGATCTGGATACCATCAGTTGTGTGTAAAGAAGGAAGAAATTCCGAAGACAGCATTTCGAACTACGTACGGGCATTACGAGTTTACTGTAATGCCTTTTGGATTGACTAATGCACCCTCTATATTCATGGATCTGATTAATAGGGTTTTCAAGGAGTATCTCGATGAATTTTTTGTGGTATTTATTGATGATATCTTAGTATACTCCAATACCTACAAAGATCATGAAAATCACTTGCGCTTTATCTTGAAGACTCTGAGGAGGCATGAATTATATGGGAAGTTTAGCAAGTGTGAATTCTGGCTTCAGGAGATTTATTTTCTTGGACATATTGTCTCTAAAGATGGAATCTCTGTTAATCCTACTAAGACCAAGGCAATCCAAGAATGGCCAGAACTTACGAGTATAACTGAGGTACGCAGTTTTATTGGTTTGGCAGGTTATTATCGACGTTTCGTCCAGAATTTTGCCCGATTGGCTAACCCATTAACGAAGCTCACACGTAAAGGGGTTAAATTTTTTTGGACAATAGAGTGTGAAGAATGTTTCGAAGAACTGAAGGGAAGATTAGTCAATGCTCCTATATTGACTCTACCATCGGGGAATGATGGGTTTGTTATTTATAGTGATGCATCAAAGAAAGGACTTGGTTGTGTCCTTATGCAGAATGATAGAGTTATTGAATATGCATCACGATAGTTGAAAATTCATGAACAAAACTATCCTACTCATGATCTCGAGTTAGCAGCTGTGATATTTTCTTTGAAGATATGGAGGCACTCCCTCTATGGTGAAAAATGTGAGATTTATACTGATCACAAGAATTTGAAGTATATTTTCTGACAAAAAGAACTCAACATGAGGCAAAGGAGATGGCTTGAATTACTCAAGGATTATGAATGGACGATACACACCCACCCAGGGAAGGAAAACAAGGTGGCAGATGCTTTGAGTAGAAAAGACCATGGAGTTTTGAACAATATGAGAATTGAAAGGGATCCAATTTTCATGGATCTAGTGAAGATGGACATGGGAATAACAAGGGAAGGATAAATATCAATTCTTTTTCAAATGGTTTCCAAACCATCTTTACTAGAAAGGATTAAGAGTTCTTAGACCAATGATGAAGAATTTAAAAAGAAGATTAAAGCTATGAATGATTGGAGATTGAGAGACTTTGTGTATGAAGATGGAATTTTGAAATTCGGTAAGAGACATTGTGTTCCCGATTTACCTGATCTGAAAAGGGAATTGTTGGATGATTCTCATAGTTCCAATTTCTCTATACACCCTGGGAGCACCAAAATGTATAGAGATTTGAAGGAACATTTTTGGTGGGATAACAGGAGGAGGGAGATTGCTGATTTTGTATCAAGATGTATGGTTTGTGAACAAGTGAAAGCTAGAAGGCAACATCCTGGAGGAGTCATGCAACCTCTTCCCATACCGGAGTGGAAATGGGACAATATTACGATGGAATTTGTCATGGGGCTACCAAATACTCCTAGAAGGAAAGAGGTAATATGGGTTATTGTTGATCGTCTTACCAAGTCAACACATTTTCTTTGCTATAAGAGAAGATCTACCCCTGTAATGGTTATCAAGACTATATATTAATGATGTTGTGAGACTTCATGGAGTACCCCTATCGATTGTTTCTGATCGTGATCCCCGTTTTACTTCATGATTTTGGAAAAGCCTTCAGAAATACCTGGATACTGAACTTCATTTGAGCACTGCGTACCATCCTCAGATAGATGGACAATAAGAATGGACTATTAAAACCTTAGAAGACATGTTGAGATCTGGCTCATTTGACTTTCAGGGTATGTGGGATCAATATTTACCTTTGGTAGAATTTTACTATAACAATAGCTTCCATTCGAGTATTCAGATGGAACCATATGAAGCGTTATACGAAAAGAGATTTCGTACACCAACCTGTTGGGATGACGTCGGTGAAAGAAAACTTGTATGTCCAGAACTGGTGGAGGAAATGATTGAAAAGGTGAAGGTAATCCAAAATCACATCAGAGCAGCTCAAAGTAGGCAGAAGAGCTATGCCGATAATCGAAGGAAGGATTTGGAATTTCAAGTCGGTGATCATGTTTCCTGAATGTATCTCCATGGAAGGGAGTAATACGTTTTGGTAAGAAAGTTAAATTGAGTCCCAGGTACATCGGACCTTTCGAAATTCTAGAACGAATTGGGGTTGTAGCTTACCGATTGGCAATGCCGCTAAATCTCTCCAAAGTTCACGATGTGTTCCACGTATCTCTGTTGAGGAAATACATGCCTGACCCAACGCATGTACTCACCTATGAAGAATTAAAACTGGAACCCGATCTGTCTTATTGTGAAGACCCTGTCAGGATTCTTGATATGAGAGAACAAGTGCTGAGAAACCGGACGATGCGTCTGGTAAAAGTTTTGTGGAGAAACCATAAGATGGAGGAGGCAACATGGGAACCCGAGGAACTTATGATGAATAACCACCTGAGTCTTTTCATGTGATAAGTATATTATAAATTTCGAGGACAAAATTATTTGAAGGAGGGGAGAATGTAACACCCCAAGCTTCTACGGTACACTTCTCTTGGAATAATGTGATAGTGTGTGTTGTACGCAACACTGAGTTCTAACACACCATAACCAATCAAACTAGCCGTTATGAATACTAATACCTAATTTTTGAAATTATATATATTTTATATTTCAAAATGGACGTAATTTTTGGATTCGTAATATCGAATTCATCCTAAGGAGAAATTTTGGTACTTTTCGGATAACTTTCATATTTTTATGAATAGTGAAAAATACTAAAATTTAATTAAAAACAACTTTTTTAATCAAAATAATTAATAGTGATAAATTATGAATTTGAGTGGATTTAAAGTATATTTACAATATATTTTTACTATGTAATACAATTTGGGTCATTTGACATAATTTATCATTTAAACCAGACATAATCAAGGGTCAATCTTTTGATAGTTATTATCTCTTAAAAACACGCTTTTTGTTTTAACAACGGGAATTAATTTTAAATTAATTTCTACCACTTCTGTGTTTTGAATTTAAAAAATGGATTCTATATTTGGAAACAGGATGTTTAAATTGTGTAAATAGGTAACTTTTATTTTTAGACATTTTGAATAATTACTACGGTAAATATTTTATTTACCATGGTTAAGGGTAAATCCGGTTAATAAGGGTTAAAAAATAATATTATAATAATACTAAATTATCCTAAAACGTTTTCTAGCCTTATTGGTTGATATATTTTCGACCATAGGCATCTTTGGGTCGATTTGGAGACCCCATGGTGCCACTTGTAGGTAATAGGGACACTTTATTTTAATTAAGTCAAAATGAATACAAAAATGACACAAGCATATATCTTTTAGAAAAACAATTTTTCCATAGGGTTATATATGTTTTATTTTAGATTATAAATATTCATTAGAAAGATAAAACTATTTCCTACATAATGATATTTTATTTATAATTTTTAGAAATTACATAATTTAATTTATTTATGACACAATGATGATGAAGTAATTACTATAATAGTGAAAAATTAAAATGATTGATATTATAAATACCCAAATAAATATAATATGAAAATTTTAATGAATTAAACTAATTTTATAGGATAATATGATATATTATTATTGATTTAATTGACTTTGATCGAAGTAATCAATCTGTTATGAGTTTCACAAATATCAACTATTGAATAGTGTCAAAATTGACATAAGAGAGTTCTTAAAACAAATATTATATTATTAATTGATATTAAATTCCTAAAAATCTATGGTTCGGCCAAGAGACTTATATCATGATAGGTTCATCATTAATAGACCACTTGGGGGGTCTCTTGGATGTATATAGTAAGTTTATTAAACATATTATATAAAAATAAAAAGAGACATTGTAAAAGTGAAACTAATTAACTTAGAGTTAATACTTAAATATAATGTTAATATAAGTACCCAAACCTATCTAAATTCTATTGGTTGAGTTGTTTTCGACCCATCCCCACCTTAAAATTTAAATAATAAACTTTAGAGACATTAGAAACCGAATATGAATTTATTATAAATTAATATTTCTAGCTTTTCCAAAGGTTCCCCTCACCCCTCTTATAAAAGGGCACACCTCCGTCTCATTTCTTCACACCTTAAAAGGCTTTCGGTTCAGCCAAAATCTGCCCAAATACTACCCCAACTTCCCTCACTACAACCTAGAGGCCTTAGTTTGATCAGAAAGCCAACCTAAGGAGCCCTTTTGATCAAATCAAAATGATGAAACCGAAGAAGAGGTAATGATTTCACCACCCTTTTCCAAGTTCCTTTCTTCTTCCACTTCTTCTTACTTTGTTGTTACCATTCTAAAATAATAACTCTAGTATAATATATATACTGTGATGTTATTATAAATATGGTACTACCATATTCAGTATTCTATCCACCCTTTGAATAACATGTCACCATACGTGTGTACGTACGGCTTACCGTCTCCGCGTCGTGGTGTAATTGTTATTCAATATATTATTATTTGGATGGGTATATTAATGATGTATAACTCATGTAAATAATAAATATAAAATGTTAATGATTATTTACATATGATATAAATTCCATTTATTTATTATTTTAATATCAAAATAATGATATTGTCGTTCGTGCCTATGTACAGACTACCGTCTCCACGAACGCGATGAGATTCAATCTCCATCGTATCCATTCAAGTATAATTATCATTTGATGATTTAAAAATGATTTTTAAGGACTTGATATCATTATGTATATGAAAAATATACAACCTATCCATGACAAACATGGATTATGTAACAAAACATATAAAAGAAACGAGTAAGTTAACACCCGAAACAACGATAATTCAAAGATATCATTAACAAATCAATGTTAAAAGATCATATATGATATCATATTAATATATATGATTCTTGTATAATTTAATAACAATTATTTCACCATTATACAGGAGGTTAACCTACCTCAACCAAGGAAAAGTACAAGTTATGGTTTATTTCACAATCTCATCCTTATCTGAGGTTGTTTATACGTAATAATCTACTGGGATCTCTTTATCATACACATCCATGTTTCTTAAAAATGTATTTCAAAACATTATTACTATTCACAAGAATATGGGTTAAAGTCATTTATACCCTTGTTTTACTTTTTATAAGAGGTTTATAAAATAATATTTTCGTCGTTTCCAAACAAGGTGCTTTTTAACCTTTTTGACAAAATTAAGGTAAGAATGTTTTTTTAACATATACGACGGATGCGGCTCTTTTCCGCCGTTATAAAATCGTCAAAGATTCCCTTACAAGATTATAAGAATATTTTCAACGAAAATGTTTTATTTTATATGGATCTTAAATGATTTCAAAATAAAAGAGATATTTCTCTAAAAAGAGTTTTGATTTCATCTATGTCAACATCCTTTGTTGGATTTTACGCTTATGTGAAGTTTATTTATTATGATACAAAACTTCTATGTTGTATTAATGGTTTTGTGATATGTTTGACTATGGATGTGCTATTTTTATACCATTCATGGTTTATGGTGAAAGTATTGACATTTCATATGCTAGTTTTAATAGGAATGTTTATGTTATGTTTGAACCTTTTCATATGGGAATGCATTGGACATAATATGTGACGGGTGGAGCCCGCTATAGCTCCTCGATGCATCGGTAGGTCTCATTTGACAAACTAGTGTCTTGGAACAAGGCCTTGACAAAGTCTTATTTGTAGTCTTGGCACGAGGCCTTGGCTATGTGGTTATGATAGTCTAGCATTATGCATTCCAACATTATGAAAGTGGTTATTTATTTTTCATGTGATTATTCAATTAGTAGAATATCCATGTGAATAAGTAAATGGAATTATTTTATTTTATTTATTCCTTACCATGTTGAATGTTCAAGTTTGAAAGAATTTTGTTTTAGTTATACATTTCCTTAAATGTTTATTCTTATTTATGAATGTTTCCGCTATATTGTTATCCTTACTGGGCATTTGAGCTCACCCCTTTTCTATGTTTTATTTTTCCCAGGAAGTGAAGAAGTAAATTATGAATGACCTGCAGGGGGATATGAGTGTGGATTATGGAAACAATATGTTGCTGTAGTAGTTTTTGATTTTATGATGTAAAGTAAGACTTATGAATATATCTAGTGTTTCCAAGGCTACTAAACCAATCGGTCTTTCGAGATTTGATCTTTCTTGTGATCATGCCAATGTTATGTAATAATGCACCGACTCTGGGTAACTAGGGTCGGGGCGTTACAAAGGTATAAACTTTTGTAGGATTTTTTATCATACATAATCACAGATTATATTATATCAACAATCACATGGAACTAAAAGTGGATATTTCTCTACACATGATATCTTAATTTTAGTCTCATATATAATCACTCAAATATAGTCATATAATCCACATGATTTTATTTCATAGAAAATCACATTATTTTTTCCCACTAGACATCATAAATTTATTGACACTGTCTTCATCAAGTTCAATGTGTGAAATATTTTATACATTTTTCGACATAATTTCTATTTATTTCCTATATATATATATTTAATCCATTAAAGACCACCAATTTAAAAGAGATAATTTAATCTAATGATTATTTATTTGAATCAATTTTACAAAAATATTTATTTTCACATGTATTTTATTAAAAGTAAATAAAATCCATCTGAATAATATTTGACATGGTCACTTCACACAGCTCAACATTACAAAAAAAAACTTCTAAATATGTAAATAAGGCTATCTTCTATGAATTCAATTTATATCCCATAAACTAACTCATAATGATGTCAAATAACATACAATTCTTCTCTATAACATATATAATAGTCATCATATAATTTGAGAGCATTAGTTCAAATTTATTGTAAATCGTACAACTATATTTATTATAGAAACAAACATTTTTGTTTCTAATCTCTTCAATTTCCTAAAAAACACAAACAAAGGCTACAATAAAATAAAAAATATTTATTTACCATATTATATAAATTGAACACCTTTGGAAAAATTAATTATCATTTCAAAAGATAAATTAATATAATAACATGTATATGTATCCTTGAAATCCCATACACATATTTTTATTCTTTGTGAGTTTCCACAAATAACAGTCATAAAATTTCACTCATTTTGTAACATATTCTAAAAGCTATTCAGAAAATTTACTTATGATTATATATATTCTAAGAATAAATTAAATGTAGATATCTAATTAAAATATTTTATATTATGTGGAAGTAAAATTTACTGTTGTTTACAAAAAAAATATTCTTATTAGTTATCAATATGTTGAAAATTTAACAATATTAAACCATAATAAATCTGTAATTCTAAAACATCCAAGTATAAAAATATCCAAGGCCTAGATGAATAAAAAATAAGTGGTTATATGGCTCCCAATATGTGTTTTTTATAAAAACATTATATTTTTCTTTTCATCCTCAAATAATAGATATTCTGGAATCAATTATTTGAGCAATTTAAGAATTTGGGGAATCATGTATTCTTAATGAATTATGACATTCTAGACACAAAATCACAACTCTAGTTACCTCTTATTTTTTCTACAAAAAATTAATCAATTATAGTTATCTATTTCTTCAAAATCATTTTTATTCCCATTCAATGTATAAGAATCACTTCATGTCATTATCAATAATAAAATCACAAATTTTATATGATTTTAAAGACTCTTACACAATGAATTATCAGTTCAATAATCATCTTAAATAATATTATTTTCATTAGATATAGTTTCTCCAATGTAAAATATTCTTGTAGTAGTAACTTCAAATTTTCTTAATTAATGATGTCTAATATTATGCACACCATATACTTTAGATAAAAATCTTTACGAGGTTTCAATATATACATCATTGTTACTCAATTTTAATTAAAATAATTGTGAAATATTAACTCTAGGATGAATCATTACACGCATCCAAAACATTAAAATCATTTCTTTAGAGCCTTTTTTTTACAATGTCATTTAAATGATAAATGGTCCAATAATTCCAAGGAAATAATATACATTGGCTCAATGTTTTATGTTTTAAAAAATATCAATGTATTAAATTACATACTTATAGAGATATATTTTTAGCCTGACTTATTCTCAAATTGAATCCATATGTTCATTCCATTCTTAATCATCAGAATACATCAAAACTTTTAGTTCGTCATCTATACTCTAATTTTCTCTGTTCAGTATTACAATTAGAAGAAAACACCATTTTAATATAGGTAAAAACGTTTTAATCTACACAATATTGAAATATTCTTTTTTATAATTTAAAATAATATCTTATTACATGAAGGTATTCTTCAACCTCATCAAATCATCTCAGGGTGACATGAAATAAATTATAATGTAATTAAAATAAATCCAAACTCATTCCTACATAGTTATAAATTCCAAGAATATAAAATATTTTGAAATATTAATATTTCATTTAATTACTCTAATATATTATGTGACACTATTTATAAATATATCATGAAATATCCCAAATCAAATCAGCCACTATCTCATATTATATATTCATGATCTCACTATATTACATAAGTTATTCTAAATAGATGGGATTCATCTTTTAAAAAACTTTTCTAATACCAAAAATCTATCTATCCAAATATATATATGTACTACTATCTTAAACACTTCTTATTGAATCTATGGAATCCTCAACATCCAATCTTTTTACAGACATTGAGATCTATTCTTTCAATCATCTTATGTATATATTTAATTCATGAATCTGTCTATCTAGGTATTTATGGGTATCCAACTATTTATTTTCTATTTCCTATAGTTTATGGATAGCTTCTCAACCCTATTTATTCTCTGATACTCAATCCATAACCCAAGCCATCACTTTTTAATGATGAAATTGATAATGATAGCATTAATAAGTGATCACTAATACTACAGTCAAACATATGGTACATGAGGATTTTTTAAAATTGTGACGGGAAACCAAAATACAAACACAACCTAATAAATAATGTGAATGGAAGTGGATTTTTTATATTGGAATAATATGATAATTTTATAATGATTAAGAAAAATAGTGTTATCGTGTGATAGAGAATATTACTATAATAATATTTTTTTAGGGAACCCTTACAAAAAAAGAAACTTGACACTATTTAATATATAAGAGAGGTATGAATAGAAAGATTATATTACTAATAGATTATAAAAAACAAGGTAAAATTTTAACACATTGGAGATAATATATGAAAATAATGATTGACTACATGATAAAACATAAGTCAGAATTGCTATTTGGATGAAGAACCAAACACCAACAACCCAAACAGTCATTGGATTCCCTTTTACATCATGAATAATAAATTATTAATAATTTTCATACCTATTTTAGTCATTTTCATGAATATGAGTTAATTGTTTTCCAAATATAATAATTTTATTTTCAATTATTATAATAATATTGTGGATAATTATAATTATAATGTTTTTCAATTTAAATTACAAAAAATAGAGTCAGTATATTTGTAACAGTATATGGACCCTAAACATGATTATATATGATATTGATGTTTCCTGATATACAATTGGAGAAATTATATAATTAAAATGGTTCAACATCTCAATATATATATTTAAAATATTTACAAATTTAAATTTGATTATCTGTAATCCATTATTAACTAGTAAAAATGAATTTAATTTTTTATTTTTTAAAGCCATTATGATGCCTATTATATCATTATAAAATCATATATATAATTTTACATTATTATTGAATATGTATGTAATGATTTACTTTTTTGGAGATATTTAGGAATGGAATATATTAAAATTAAACATTATGAATCATTTTTTCGTATATCTACTATATAAGAATAAGGTTATTAAGGGAGTTTTAAAAGAGTGTGAAAACTAATAGATATATTATTTTCATAAAATTATTATAATATTTTTATAATAATAATAAAACATTACATGCAATGGTTAAATATTTTATGGATTTTTAATTATGAGATTTTAAAGGAATTACATGGGTTTTGAATATAGTACCTTTATAGAGTAACAAATTTTGAAATGTGATTGATGAGAGGGAATATGTAACCATTCATAAATAATTTTTGAATATAATTTAATAAATTGGAAATAAAATCATTAATAAATATTAAGAGGGTATTGTGAGAAATAACAAAAGATGTATTTTATAATATATAAAATAATATAGAGGGGACAGTTTCGATACTCATTGATTCACATATATATTATTTAGTTTATGAACAACATATGAGACATTTTTTCTAGAATGTGAATATTTCGGAACATCTAAAAATAATAAAATATTATATATTAAATTATCTTAAAAATATAAATTATTTCCCAAAGGGTCAAATAACTTATATTTCATTTAAATCCATATATATTAGAACAATACATTTCGAAACATATTCTCTATATTAAATTTTTAATGAGAACACAAATATCCCATTCATAATAGAAATATAAATTATGAATGTAGCTTGTATAATTAATACTGGGAAATGAAAAATAAGAAATTATATTATTGATTCTTAGTAATGAGTAGCATGAAATATATTATTACATAGAATAATCATGGAATAAGTGATATGTGAATAATCAGTTAAAAATATGAAACCATGGTCAACTTAAAATGAAAAAATTCTACATCCATTAAAATTATTAAAATCATAGATAAGAGTAATAATGTATCTTATGTAGATATATTTCATACATAAAAAACAAAAATAATATTTATCAAGGCCTTGTCCCAATACTCATTTGATCCAAAATATGTGGCATACAATGAAATATAACTTGTCTGGTATCATGGGACTTGTTGATTCCTTAATGGCATATAAAATATTAGGCCTCATATTTCATCTAATTAGGTCTAATTAATTCAATATAAGAGTCATAAAGACAATTTATATCATTATATTACTTACTTATTATTGATTTATAATGGATATAAATATATTGAGAAATATGACAATCAAATAGATCCACAATCAATTGAACAATGTAGATGTATAAGAGAACATCCATTATTAAACATGAATTTTAGATGGAATAATCAATGTAAAAACTAATACCCATATCTAATAAAAATAGGGGATATGGAACATAAATTTGGTTTGGTTATCCATGAAATATTTTAATTGGGTTCAATGGTTTCTGTTGGTTGGAGTCCAATGTAATTGAAAAAAGTTCTATCATCATATTTCTTTAAGAGTCTGTGAATATTCTAAACTGTATCCTCAATGAATTTCTATCCAGGTGTTCATTGTTAGGCCCACACATCTAGATCCATGGATATAATTAAATCCAGGGTAAACCATCAATTTTCATCAATATTACCCCTATATTAATAACATTCACAAACCATCCACTTCCCAATATCTATAAATATAATTATTTTATAAGAAATCAAAGTAACATTTCTTACCACAACCTATTTTATATTTTCCACCATGGATAATATATCTCGTGAATAAAAAAATAAGGGAATTGGAGAAAAATATATACTATAATAAATAAATTTCTAGTGTGATACGAAAAAAATAATCCTTGGAATTGTATATTTCAAAGAAGAGTAAATATGTGGTGATTATTACTTGAGTCATAAATAATAAAAATTAGGATGTAAAATTCAAGTTATGGAAAGAGTATAAATTTAATCATATGATAATGAAGTTAAGATACATATAATTATTTTAAAATACCATTTCTATAAACATTTTGTGATATAACATCTCAAATAGGATGTGTATACACAACATAATAGAAATTAGGTGCATAATATAAAGTATAGATCAAAGAGTTAAATTCATGATGAAAAAATTGAAACTATTTTCCTAACATAAAATAATTAATTTTCACACCAATTTAATAAAAAATATATCTTAATCATATAATTTTATACATAAAAATATATATTTTAATTCATATTATTAATAAAGATGCATTTTATTTATGAATTATTTTGATTTTCTATATTAGTGCCTATCATTTTGATGGTTTCTACTAGTATCATTATTTTAATATTAAAAATAATCGATCATCAAATATAATTCACTAAATTTTTATAAAAATTTTTATTTGGGATTTTTTTATAAATTTTAATGATTCAAATTATATTCATTATTGTTTTATATAATGTCCTTGAAATGAAGGCGATAATAACCATGTTTCGGTGTCTTTAATGAATGAATGGTGTTTTATTACTTAAAAAATTATATATAGATAAAATATCATCATTTAAAATCCTAGTATAAACATTTCAAATATATTATACAGATAAATATTTTTTCATATTCATCAATGATTAAAAAGGAATAGTATTGGTCTACAAGTTGGTTAAAAACATACAAAGATGAAAAAAACCACATTTAAATAATGATTACGAGGAAGTTTGTGGTAATATAATTATATCATAATCATAAAATAATTAATAATTTCATTAAAATGTTATAAATTTTAATTTTATTTAATTATAAGATGATGTTCTGGTCATAAAATTCTAACATGATATGAATGTAATATTATCTTCATAATACATATATGTTAAATGACTAAATTATCAATTCCTGTATGATTTTCATATAATTGACAGGATCTATAATTTAACATACCATAACCATAATTATATCCTAGTAATAATATTTATCATTTAATACCATAATTTTAACTATCTATGTAAATACGTGGTGGAAAAAGAAACATGTTATGTCCTTGAGGAAATAGTCTAACAAACCCATGAACAACTATTTTGTTTTCCTTAATGGATGGGTTATGTGAATAAATGGTGTTAATACCATTATTTTTGTAATATAAAAGTATATAAATGATAAAAATATCATTTTAAATGTTTTTCTAGTGAAAATTATAATGATGATAGGTATGTGGAAAACTATGTAGTTCAAAACTCTCACACCAGGGATTGAATTTCTACTAGGATTTCTCCTTGAATATGAAGATAATATGATAACTATAACTAAAATTGGGGATATATTCAAATAAAATGGTTATAATTACAATAAAATGTATATTTTTAATTGTTAAATAAGAATAATATGTGAGTTTGGATGTCATTAATATGTTACCCTTTCATTACAAATGGGAAGGGTAGTTTTGGGAGTACCCAATACATTTTTTATAATATAAGGTTCCTATTTAAAATTTAATATAATAATTGAAAATTTATTTTAGTGAAACATGTATTAGTGGATATATATATAATACATTCAATAAAATTCCTGGTTTATAAATGATTCTTTAATTTTAATGTACGGTAAATTGAATTTTCCTGTTTTAATTTTTTCATGATAATTAATTTTCAATCATAGTATTTAATTTCAATGAAAGACATAATGATTGAGAATTTTAACAAAATCATACATATAAATTAAAATATAAATATTATTATATTATATTATTAATATAATGGTACAGAAAGTAAATTTTTCTTTAATTACTATTAATCTCATAATAAATAGTATTTATAGATAAATAAATTTTAGATTAAAAAATATATATATATATAAATATTACAATTATAGTAGAAACAAATCCAAATTAAATAAATGGAATTTAGATAAATTAATAAAATCTATGACAATATCAATGTATTTTAATATTGAACAATCCTTAAAAATATAAAATTTTATGAAAATAAGTAATACATTTATATTAGTGTAAATTATTAATTAGTTCATAAGACAATGTAAATATGATTTATAAATTTGATAAATATTTTAATATGGATATGGTTGACCACTAAATTAATAATTTTACACATAAATATTTTTATAAATATATAATAATATTTTATATAATGGTTATGTCATAAAAATTACATTTTTCAACAGAACAATATATTTAAAAAAACAACTTTTTATTAAAACTAATAAATAATACCTATCTGATTTTATTTTGATTAAATAAAAATTATGATTGTTTAAGATGTTTTTATTAATATATTAATATATTAAAGAAATTAATGAATAAATGATCATTAAATGGGACATTTCATGATAGTTTAGTATATGGTAATTATCTTCATTAATAGAATATAAGGATTTACATTCTCCTCAACTAAATAATTCCAACCAATAAATTTGGGTATATTTCATATATCAAAAAATTATAGAAAATAAATCTTTATTGCTTATTCAAGCCCCTAGGTAGCCTCTTCTAGATTTTGATTTCTCTTAAGGACATTCCCTGCAAGAGTTTTACGGATCCCTATTAATTTCTCTATATGTTTGTGAATCTAGAAATTCTATACTTTTTAATTGAATTAATGTTCTAGCTATATTTTTGAATATGTGAACGCATATATTTTGTCTAGAATTTATTTCCCGAGTAATAAAATAAATATTATTCTCTTTACATTATAATTCGTGGGTGGCATAACTATGGTTGAACTACAACTTAATTTTATTCATGTATTAAAATAGGCCAAATGTACATTGGGATTCACATCCCCATTTTTATAAATTTTATAACTTCCATCTATTGTGAATGTATTTAGAATTCATGGTCTCCCACTAGAAATTCCATGTATTTCTATATATTATATATATATATATATATATCTTTTCTAGATCAGGATTCTCTAATATGTTCTAAAATACTATATATGTTAGTTATCATCTCCTACACAATCTCTGGGACAACTAGATTTCATTATCACTCATTTTCCTAATAAGTTTTTTTTATAAAAACCCATTATATATAATAATTTCATCCAATCCATCTATACGAATGAAATCCAGCTATTATTGTATAAAAATATCTCAAAGTTTTATATTGATGACTCATACCATGTTAATCAAGAGACGATGATCATTTCATGTATCCCAATTCAATAATATTCCTTTTAATCACCCAATAAATTTTCTTATGAAATGAATTTTCTAAAATAGTATCAACATTGATATAAAATTTAATAATCTTGATAAATTTCAATGTGATCAATGAATAATGATTAGATAAAATCAATAGATGTACCACATGTGTCATTAAGTGTCACAGTATAGTTTCTAGATATTTTTTAAGGAGGAATATTGTATCATATTTCTATTAATGAGAATTTATTTTATTCAGAGATTAACCATTTATAATAATTCATAAATTTTGTTTCTAAAGTATATTTACAAGGTTAAATATAACATTTTCACTCTCAAATATTGGTATATAAAGAAGTTTCGTGAATCAAATAATAGTTTTCAATCATCCTTATCCTATTGGAATTTTAATAATCTAAATGCATCGTCTCATACATTCCTCTTTATAATATCCCATAATAAATTTAAACATAAATAATAATAAAACATTGTTCTCTAATTGTTTATGTAAAATATTGATCTATGTGATTTATCTAACTATTCCCTCAGAAATTTTATTACATATGGACCACGTATCCTCTTTTCAAATATCAAAAATCCTTTTCTATAGTGTATGTGTGTAAATTATGTATTATTCAAGGAAGGATTATTCCATTTAATGTCTTAATCATCCTCATGGGATACACATATATTTATTAGAATGATCTATTTTATAATTAATCAGAAGTTTAATAATATATACCATCTCCTAGATATAGAAATATCCAAATAAACTTGATCCCAATGAATTAGATCCTTGTTAATCCACTTTGTTTTCATAACTACATGGTCCCTCCAACTCAATGCATCAACATTCTTGTTTTCCTTGACAATGTGGTAAGGTGTAGAGAAATTATAGTCCATGAGTAATTCAATCCAAATTAATTTCCTCATGTGGATCATATACTGCCCTCAAGTCTCATAATTCATTTGAGAGAGTGTAATCATCCCGATCATGTGCCGAATAGATTATATTATCCTCTCCACTAGGGAGAGAATAATATACAATGAATCTTGGATTCCATACTCATAAAATTTATCTCACAAGTGAGATTATATGATACACTCCTCGTGTCTCACAATTGATATGAGAGACTGTAATTATCTTGATCATAGGCTATGGATATGTTAATCATTCCCACAACATGAGAGAGTGTAATATAAATCCTGTCTGGGGTTCCATAGCCGTATAAATAGAACTCACTGGTGATACTCTATTCTACACTCGTTGAGTCATGTAACTAATCTAGTGGGGTGTAATCATCCAGATCATAGTCCATAGATATCTCAATCATCCACCATATATAACTGTCCTATGAGTCTATCCTAGTAATTCCAATAATAATGAATTCATGTATCAATCAAGTCATAAATGTCAACTTGTTAGGTTCAAAATCAGATAAAAAGAAAAACCTCTATACATCCCAAAAATATATACCACAATATATATATCCAGGATCAACTAAAATATTATAGGTAGTAGGTCGGGGAATACTATTAAATTTCATAAATAACAAGGCTCATAAGACACATCCCATGTAAGAACATCTAGTGTTTATAAAAATTATATCAAATACCTAGAAGAATGTAAGTGCATCCCAAAATAATGAATGTGGACTCACATCAAGGTCAACAGCCTCTAACTATGAATAACCTCTAGTAAACATTGAATCAATAGAAATACCCATGTCAAATATTTGTACATAGGTGTGAGTGAGGCCTAACCACCCAACCACACATTACTCCAATAGACCCAGGAGCTTAACAATTCGACATAGGTTCTAAGATGACATCGCTACCATCTCTACCCAATCATGGAATGCATCGAAGGGTGGTTAAATCAAAATAAACCTTCCTATACCATCAATTAAAGCATTAATGAAAATACTAAATCTGATCCCTTATATAAAAACAAGAAAATGCATCCCTCATAGGATCCTTGGAATCAACTGGTCTCACAAATTCCCTACCTAGGAGGGTATGTATCAGAAGGTGTTAACTTATTTAAATTCATAATTATTAATATATATCTCACATATCATCTTAGATAAAATAATTAAACAAGATTATTATATACACCAAACATTATATTAACATTCAATTATCTCTCTAAAGAGATGACTGGATTTAGTTTACTAGAGTTAGAACCCCCCAATTTAGGTAGAATCAAAAAATCAACCATTAAGATTTCTTATATCACTCCATGGGTTTCACCATCTTGATCTGTGATGAAAACTGATGATATTGGACTAATATAAAATTAAATTATGAATCTGGGGGAACGAAAAAATGAATAATCATCAAAGGGATTAAAATGGTAAGTACATGACATATCACCCTTGGTACACAACGTCTACTCCCAATGGCCCGTATGCACATGTACCCCCACGGACCAGAGTATGTAATCTCTACAAGTACATAACATGTAAAGAGCTAAAACATCATATATCATAAATGGGGTACCTCCATGTCTCCATTTTATAGTATTTCTGTATACATGGCCACGTAATATACTCATTCTATGATTGCAACACACAGGAGGTATGGTCGTGTACTCCATATGGCTATATACCAATTCATGTTGTTCCCTGGTTGGGAACATGGCATTAAGGATCCATACCAGTGAAAGATGTGTATTACCAAAGAAATATTATTACTCCTTAAAACATCATGTTCCTCGAATAATATGAAAACATGACATTTTCATATTAACCTCGCGTTGTGTTATTGGGTTTTCCCTAAAGGAAAACCCCGGAGATCCCCCAAAACTGAAATTAAACCTGAAAATTAAAAGATTCGACCAAAAAAGAACACATGAAATAATAATTGGGTGTTAAAAAATTCATCTACTAAATTTATGTTGTATTAGTGGAAAAACCTAAAAAGGACTACCTTAGTGATGAAACCGCCATAGTGTCATTTGATTCTACAGTCCACAGTTGTCGCATGCCGATCCAGTGCATTAAGAGCTTCCCAAAGGGTCCTCCATCTCTACCTTTGAACCAATATTAATCCATATACATGTTATATCATATACATGTTTAATTGTAGGATACCCTTATAGGAGATCAAAATATGAAAATTAGAAAAAGATAACAAAAGAAAACAAAAAGGGGAAATGAATGAAAATAATGGAAAAGAAAAAAATACTGGCACATGCCTCCCCAAGATCTAAACATTATTTTAGTCCATTAATTTGATAAATTGAGTATTACATACTCAAAAAAACAATATTCGAAGATCCTTTTGAAATTTATAACCATATGAAGCTGCAGATACAATTCAATATATAATGTATTAAATATGAAATATTAATTATTCTTCTAAAATCTAAATGGATTTGTATTCCACCAATCTCTTATCCTAGGGAAAACACCATATATTGGGACAAATATAATGGCCATAAAAAATTTGAGATCACCTATAATCATTAAAATAACATTTTCAACCATTCATTATTATAATAGAAAAAATGTCCCAAAATTGCATTCCAGAGAAACAAGATTCCTTAAAAACATCCCTTCACAAAACTTATCACCCCAAGAAGATTAGTGAAATGACTAGAATATATGAAATCAACATGAGAATATTCAAAATCAAGCTATCTTGAATACCCAATGACCAGTCTCATACTATAAACAATATCCTTATACATGAATGACATTTAACTATTACCAACCTAGTTCGCCCCACCATATGAATAGATTTATAATCATCTAACAAGAAAACTCATATCTCAACAACACTTTGAAAAAATATATTTTCAACTAAAAATTAGTATTACCTCCCATAAATGACATTTTCATTAACAACCATATGGATTACCTTACATCGATCCTCAATTGAAACCCCAATAGGTTTCTCATCCACGTAAGGGAACATATTTAAAATTCAAAAGGATCATGGGGTGGGTATGAACCTCTCAAGGAATACTGGTGATCAATTAGGATAGATCATGATCATATTTAATAATATTACAGAAATATTAATCAAAAGTATGTGTACATCTCCATTTGATCTATTCTCAACACGCACAATTATACACCTTCTTTTACCAACATCTTACACTATGTATCCAGAAAAAAACATGTCAATGTTCAAACACAATGCGTATTCCACCATAGCATGACATTCATGATTAACCCCTATAGTTGGGAAACCCTTAAATGACTTGTCTAGAAAACATCGTTCCATATTCCCCAGACAATCATTTTCTGATTTAAAAATTAAATGACACCACACAAAAAAACATGTGAATTTATCACACGAGTCATGCTCTAGGGAGTAATCTATTTCAAGGATAAGTTGGGACACTACACATCACGTCAGTATCATTAATCCATAAGCTCCATTGGAAATAAACTTCCAAATTTTGCACCTCACATATGCTATGTTTTATTCTATAGTCTCCCTTCACATTCTGCCATTCCATCCTTGAGCATTTACCCATGCTATGACTATATTTTCAAAATTTGAATCATTGATCGACCAGAAAAGTCACCCGAAAAATACTTTCCATCGAAACCAGTATTGAATCCAAAGAACAATAGTTGATTAAAAAAATATAACATAATAAAAATTAATTTTACCCAACACATGAGAACCTAGCATGCTTCGATCTCAAAATAGGAATAAATCATTATCATTAAATAAAAAAGAATCCAAAAATATTATCCATCCTCACATGTTGGATACGTTCAAACAAAACCGATGTTGAAAAATAATGATATGAGACAAAATTAAGGGCCTCTAGGTATCACACCTATCCATATAAAAAATCATAACAATTTGGTTTTATGGTCTAACAACTTGTCTGAAATCCTCTGTCATTTTTAAGGAAGGTAATGATCACAACAACCAACAAAGATAAAAACTGAACTCATGGAATACATTGTCTAGATCCTCTCTAGGCATCCTTAGAATGAACTCCTCCATAAAGGTCATGAATCCAACATAGAATAGAAGTTAAACTGAATCTACATGAATCTGAATACAGGAATACCCCCAAATGTTCATGACTAAAAGAAATTCCTAGAACATATTAACATCGCACTCATTGATCTTACTTATTAACGATGAACTAACAAAAACCCAAAAATTGTGTATAAAAAATTCATATCATTCTATAATTACCAACTATGGTCACTGCACCTCTCATGCATGATGAATGAGTCAGCAGCCTCACAACAAACTACTCAACGTAGATCTATAAAACCAACCATAATAAGGATATATATATATATATATATCTGTTTTTGTATGTGTCTATAAGTCCACATCCTTAATCATTAAATAATCAGGAATTATTATAATAATTCACATTGAGGATATTTTCTTGTTTAAATCTTTAGAGAAGTATGTTATAAAATATACAAAACAACTTGAATATTACATGTATACAATTCTTCTCAGAAAACAATTTTTTATAAAATAAATACCCTTAAAAGAAAAGAAACATGTTTAGTTCGATTTTTTAAATAGCATGACCATTATATGATATCATTATTTACCATATTACCCCTTATGTTCTGTGAAAATCATATCAAAAACATGTTATTAGTATAATAATCTCATTAAGGGATATCCAAAGAAGAAAAACTGTTAGATTTCAAAACCACATGTAAACCATGAATACATTATCATAAAATAATACTTTTCACCATAAAAAAGATGAAAAAACACTTTACTGGATAATAATATCACTACAAATCATTCTTTAATAACCAAAATATTACAATAAAATGCATAGAAAAAATATACCATATAAAAGGTAAACATGGGGAGTTATCATACGTAAATGGAATACCTATTTTGTCGACATTAAAAAATCAATTTTAAAAATGTAATAGCCATACAATGGACTTCCGTACCCAAATAATCTTAGTTTATAACATAACCACACATCCTTGGTTTATCATGAAACCGCTCTTCATTTGGTTTATCATATATCCACTTGTAAAATGTCCAGGTACCATTATAAAATCATTACAAATAAAAATATTACAAATATAAATATTTCAGTAATAACATTTCATTAGTAATAAAAGAAATAATTTCAAGATATTGAAATAATCAATCCATTTTCAATACCAAAACACCCAAAAAGGTAATAAGGGGTTTTTTGACCTTTTAATAACAATAAGGCTTATAGAGGATTCCAAATAAATATAGTGGTGACGGAGAGGTCATTTTCACCACATAAGTTAAAAGCAATCATTTGGTCATTTAGTAAAACTCTACATAGAAATAATATTCCCTTTGAAAGAAATTAAAATTAAAATGGGTTTATGATAAACCATGTAAATGAAAAAGGTTAATATTATCAAAAAATTCCTCAATAAAGGGATATTTAGACGAAGTCCCTTAACTCAAGTATGATTTATCTCATATATTAATTGTTATTATAAAATATAAAAATAAGATAATTTATATATAATTAAGAACCATTTTAATTTTTATTATTCAATTAATATCACTTATTTACCTTTGTATAAAAAATGGATAATTTTTTTGGTTCATATCAGACATTTTGTCGATGTTCAAAACATGACCAAAAAATGAACTTATTATAATTCAAAATTGTCCATATAGTCAAAATTAAAAAATAAATAGATTAATATTAATTATTTACATATGATATATATCAAATATATCCAATATATATGTATGTATAATATTCCAAAACATTTGTATATAAGAAATTAATTGCACTGTTAATGGAGAAGGTACGTCATACGTACGCATGAACACTACTTTCATTTCCTTTTCATATTTAATAGAATGAGAAATAAATGATACGTAGGTAAATTATAATTATAGTATAATATATATTATTTATATGTTACATATGTTCATTAATTCCATCCTTTATAAATTCTATGTATAGAATGAAAAAGTCATGTCACATTTAGGGGCGGTAGTCCACATTTCCTCAATTGAAATTATCGTAATTATAAAACATGAAATGAAATAAATTTATCTTATAAATGATCATTAAAAAAATATATAGATTAATTAAATATCCTATATATCAAATATAATTATTGTTTCATCATAATGGCCACCATTAGAGGTGGTAAGATAATATTGAACAATCATTGTTTCGTGAGGCATTAGTTCATCATCCAAAGAAACAGTATGTTCAGTACCCATTAGATGGAGGTACATGAAAGTGTAGTTCAAATATTTATCGTAAGATTAGTCTAGTGTAATTATGATAATGTATTTATTATGTAATAATTGAATAATAATATCATAGGTAGTGGGTAAGGAAAAATAAACGAAATGATCTTGAGATAAGACATTACCTCATATCGGGTAACTCCTTTGAATTTAATATTGAAAGGACATCCTTTATTTCATAATGCCAAAATTATGTGTTTTAGGTGGAAGAAATGTATTTTAATATCCTATTTGGGATGTGTTTGGTCGACCCATGGGGGCCTGAGAGGTGTGAGTAAGGGTTTGTGGTGGTTTCCTTTTATAAGAGGCAAGGGAGGAACTGTTGGTATGTCTAAAAGAATTATATTGTTATTAATTTAGTTCAGAATTAAAATAACACCAAAGTGATAAATTTAGTAGATATGATGAGTATCGGTTGAAATAATCTCATCCAATTTGTTTTAGAAAAGTGTAGGTCATTAAATTAGCCTTTTCATTTAGCTTTAACCCTTAATTAACTTATTTAACATTTACCATGTCATCGTGTATATTTTTAATTTATGGTTAACATTGTTACTATAAAATACCATGAAACCAAAAAAATTAATTAATGACATATTTATCATAATATATTTCAGGTGGCCAAATATGATTTTTTCGGACTATTATATCATTCAATTAAATATTAATTGAATTGAACACTCATTTATGTCAATTATTATAAAATTCATATCTTGACCTTTTAAAAATAAATAACAACATTATTAATTTGAAAGAAAATTCATTTGATAAAAAAAAAGTCATAATAATACAATAAATTAGTGGATAAAAATAATTGAATATAATTTTCTTAAAATATATATACACTAATTTATTTAAATATTTAATTAATAAGGTAATAACTACATCATCATTGTGTAATAAATAAATTTATTTATATGACATCTAAAACATATAAATTAAATTAAATGATTAATGAAATATTATTATCTTTCTAATAAATATCTATATTCAATGATATTACTTATATAACCACATATATACATTGATATAGTAAGAGATACATTATATAGTTATATTTTCCTTAACATTAAATAAAAAGTAATAAAATGTCATTTTCACACACAGGTGGCTCAATGGGGTCCTAAAATCGACCCAGGGATGAAAATGGTCAAATATATATCATCAAATAGGATTAGGATATATGTTATGGTAATTTAATATTCTTGTAATTTTATTTTTTACCATTTTTTACCAGATTACTCATTAACCAAGATAAATAAAATATTTACTGATGTTACTGTTCATAATGTCTAAAAATATAATATACCCATTTACACAATTTGGACCCCCTAAATACTAATATGGAATACTTTTATCAAAATTCAAATAACATATATTGCTGAAATTAATTTAAAATTAATTTCTATTGTCAAAACCAAAAAGTTTGCATTTAAGAAATAATTACATTCAAAAGATTGTCATGTGATTATGTCTAATTAAATAGTGAAATTACTTAATATGAAAAAATGGATTAAATGTTAAATCAACAATATAAATAAACATTAATACCAATTAAAAATATAATATTACCATATTAATAAATTAGATGAAACCACAGTTTTGACATAAAATACAGTATTTATTACTATTCATTATAAAATGAATTTCATCAAAAAATACCAAAAATTTACCCAAACTAAATTTTGATGTCCCTATTTAAAATATTAATTTTTTTTCAAATGGAACATATAAAAGTGAAAAAAAATATTTAAAAGGGTATCTCCATCTAATGGTGGTACGTCTACTTTTTAAACATATTTAAATATATATACGTAAAATTGGATTAAAACTCATTTTACTCCTCTAATTTTTTTAGATAAATGTAAGAACATTTAAAAAACATGTTTAGTCATAACATTATTAGTTATATTCACTCTATCCAATAAAATAGATATGCGTTATGTACCATTTTAAATAATTATATTTTTCTCAGTATGACTCATCATCGTGTGGAACAATATATATTGGAGAAATTAATTGTTTCGTGTCGAGTACACCATAGAACAAAGCATACCCTCTAATGTAAAATTAATATTTAATTAATAAATATTAATAATTATAAAAATTTATTATTAATTATTTACTAGGGGTGTTATATCCTTCCACCTTTGAGAAAATTTCTCCTCACATTTTTAGAATTGGGCTTGAAAACATCATTAAAATTCCAATATAGGAAAAAGAGTCAACAAAAATATCACTTAATATGAAATAATGATAAGTGTAATGGTCACTTGAGATAACCCATACAATGATTCCATGTAAACATGGATATTGAGGATAAAAATGAACAAGATGTTCTAATTGAAAGTGATAGAAAATATGATTAGGAGAAAAATAACCACTAGAAAACAACAAACTTGTTATAGGTTAAATAATCATTTAATCCCAGTTAGAAAAGAAAATAGACAAATTTTATGTTTTAAGTTCATTTTCATAAAGATTAAGAATTATTTTACTATATATAAAAAAATTAGGAATCGTACTTAGTTTTAATGTAGACATCCTTCCCTTAATAAATTTATAACAAAAACTCATCTTCTCCCCAAATGATGAGTATTTGAGATGACATGTTCACATAAAAAGTGATATAATCAACTTCTATATAATCACATAATCTACAAATGATGAACCATATATTTCCCATATCATTAGACAACAACCAAAACCAAAATGGTTAGTACTAGATCAGATAATCCCCAAAAATGATGATCTTTTATAAAAAGAAATAGAACTCATAATCTTCAAAATTGAACAAACAATACGGAATGTTCCATAAAGACAATTCAATAGACTATTTTACTTATATTTTATTAATATAATCTAAACTAATATTGAATCCTAAAATTCACAAGGCTTTTGTCGCATAGTATTCCACCCAAATCGTAAAATTTTACACTAAATAACATTTAGTACACTGAAAGTCTCATACTGAAGTTTAATTAAAATAATCTAATATTCACTATGAAATGTTAATCATTTCGATAAATAACCAAAATATCAATATATCAACAATAAAACATAAATTCTTCCAAAATAAAATTTCAACCATTAATCTACTACTGAGATCACATAGTATTATAATTTCATTATGCATATAGTGTTCAATAAAGAGAGAATTTCATACACAATAACCTTCATCACATAATCACAAAAACATTTTCCAATACTACGTATATCCATTTGTAAAACAGATGCACTCAAAATCAACAGATTCTTGAAAAATAAAATCATTTAACAAAAAAAAAAAGAATAAGTCATTATAACTAGGTACTTCACGTAGTCTAGTGGTAGGCAATAAATCACAGTCTCACTTTGTTTAAGAGTATAATTATTGTAGAATTGTCCTATTCTAAGGGTTGACACCCGGTCTTTGTGTTGTCCCTTTTAATATACTATATAATTCAAACAACATTAAAAAAATGAGATAGAATCCTTAAAAATGACCATAACAAATTTAAAAAAAATGTTATCTCATATATTGAAATTTCATCCCAAAAATTAATAACCTATAATTTCCTAAAATTCAATGATCATATAAACAAAAATGTTTAATTATAACTATATTAACAAAATAATATAAAATTCTCCATTGAATAAAATTTTTACATATCAATCATCAAGGTTGGACATAATATAAATAATCTTCCAAAATAATACTATCTTTAATATATTTAAACATATCATCCTCCATAGACCCTACATATATATTCAATTCACAAAATGTAGACATCTAAATAATGGAACATTCAACATGATCCCTTATCCATATTTTTCTATACTCATATTATATACTTATTTCCTAAAAACAAATTCATGCATAATGTCTTATGATTACAGTAATATTAAAACATGTGCTATGTAATAATCCATACATTTCATATTTCATTCTCAGTTTCCTCAACCCCAATTGGAAAGGCATTAGGTATTGGTAAACATATATTTTTCCAGTGTTACTAATCTCAATCCATAAAATTCTTTATACGAAATCTATTGGTATAATGGCCATGCTCTCCACATATAAAACATTAAATTGATCCCTCAGAATGTACTTCATTCCCTTTCCTATAGTCACCAAGTTTCTTCATTTTTAGGTGGTAGGTTATTGCTTAATGACATTTTTTACCACATTTATAGCACATACCCGATCCTTTGAAGTATTTTCCTATGTGATTTTTCCACATCCTTGAAAAATTGGTTTTTTAATATACATACATTTATGACTATTGAATATACATTCATAGGTATTTTATTCTCACAAATACTATGCCTAATTAAAAGATCCATTTTTTTGGTGTTCAATCGTTACTCAAGATTGTTGGTTATAAATAACCACAAGTGTTCTCATCACAACTTCATTTTTAGTTTCAGTATATCATTAAAATCATTATATACTATCTTATAAATAGGATAAATACTAGGATATACTTATTCATGTTATCTTAAAATCATTTGATTTATCTAATGTAACAATGACAGTTTCTAATATAATATCCATTTTGGTCATGGATCTTATTCTTAAATGACACCCTATCCTCTAACGTCATCTAAAACGACCTATGATACCAACTATATGACTCAATACTTAAACATTACATAATCTTGAATTATGTTAGTAATTCACACTTAGGATCTTCTCAGGATTATTGCTTGTGAAAATTATGTTATTACTTATACAAAACAACTTGAATATTTCATGTGGACACATCTACTCAGTATCCAATTTTTTTAGAAAATAAAAAATCATAAAAGTAAAGAAACCTGTTTAGTTATATTACTTAAACAACATGAATTTTTCATGATCTCATCCTTCACCCTATTACACATTAATTCATGTGAAGAACTTTTTAAAACATGGGATGAGAATAAAAATCTATGTAATGTATGCACAATGAAGAAAAGATTTTAGTTTTCAAAACAACATGTTAACCATGAATAGATTACCATAAATTAATACTTCTCACATTATTAATGTTGAAAAAAATACTTCACTAAAAATTGAACTCATTTAATACCATTTATTTGTAACCAAAATATTACTATTAAATCCATAGAAATCAATATATTGCATATAAATGGTAAACTTGAGACATTATCATACATTTAATGAATAACAATATGGTCGACTTCCAAAAATAAATCTCACACATGAAATAGCCATACGACCCACTTCCATACTCAATTCATTGGAGGTTATAATGTAACCAACCATCCTTGTTTCATCATAGAATAACCTTTCATTTGGTTTATCATGTAACCACCCTTCAAATGTCCTAGAACTATTATAAAAACATAACACAAAAAATATTGAAAATATAAATATTTCACTGATAACATTTTATTCTCAATAACAAGAAATCATTTCATGATATTGAAATAATCTATACATTAAAAAAACATTTTCAATACCAAAATACCTAATGTGAATAAAGGAATTTTTATCCTCTTAAAAACATTAAGGCTTATTGAGGATGGTGAATAACTATTACAGTGGCGGAGAGGTCATTATCGCCACATACGATAAAAACATTCCTTTGGCCATTTAGTAAAACTCTTCATAGAAAAAATATTTCACTTGAATGAAGGTAAAATTCAAAGGGGTTTATTATACATTTTTTATTTGATGCAGGTGTTTATTATCAATACATGCCTTAATGAAATCTGATAAAGAAGAAGGCACATGCCCCAAGTACAACATGTCTCATTTGTAACTTGTTATTTCTGAATAATAACCATAAGTTACAATCTACTTCTTTAAGAACCCTTTTCATTTTTGTTATTCCTTTTATATAAATTATTACCTTTCTATAAAAATTTGTTAATTATTTGAGTTCATATCGTACATTTTGTCGATGTTCAGAACGTTGGTAAAATATGAACATGTTATGATAAACAATTACCCACGTGGCCACAATTAAATCATTTCCAGAATGATATTAATGATTTAGATATCATATATATCATATATATAAAGTATATATGTATCTATATTAGTAAATAAAATTTGTATATAAGAAATTTAATGCATCGTTATTGGTGAAGGTATGTCGTACGTACGCTTGAACACCATTTGGAGTTCTTTTTAATATTTATTGTTATGAAAACTAAAAAATAAATATGTATATAATAATTCAAGTATAAAATCAATGTTATATGTGTTACATAAGTTCACTAATATCATACATTATGCATTCCATGTGTAGCATGAATGAGTCATATCACTTTGAGGGGGCGGTAGTATTCACTTCCACAAATAAATTTAACATATTTATACAACATGAAAAGCATAATGGTATGTTATAAATGATAATTAAATAAGAATGGATATAAAATAAATATTATATTTATCATATATAATTACAATTCATCTAAAATGGACACCATGAGAGGTGGTAAGAGAATATTGAACAATCATCATTTTCCTAGGCAGTAGTTTGTCATCCATAAAAATAGTAAATTCTATACCCATTAGAAAGATATTTTCTCAAGTGTAGTTATAATACATCACATAAAAAACCCAATTTATTGATGATTTTTTTTGTAATCAATGAATTCGAGCACATACTTAGTGGAGAGGGAAAAATAAAGGAAAGGAACATGAGAGAAGACATTACCTCAAATCGGGTAACTACTTATGACTTAATCTAAAATGACTTCATTAATTGAATTATACCCAAAAAATACATCTAAGAGGAATATATAGAAGTTGGGAGATTATTTGGGATGATTATGGACATGAAAATGGGACTTGAGAGGTGTGAGTAAGGTTTAGAAGTGGTATCCTTTTATAAGGAGGTGGGGAACATTATGAATATTTGAAATTAATATTTTATTATTAATTTATTTTTTAATTATAATAACAAAAATTTAATATATTTTGAATATCAGAAGAGTATGGGTAAAAATAATATCAGAAAATTCGGTTTTAGATAATTTATGTAAAAAATTAACCTCATCATTTAGCTTTAACCATTAGTTGACTAATTTAACAATTACGATCTCTTCCTTTATATTTATAGTATATGGTTACCATAGTTATTATAAAATGAAAATAGTAAAAAAATTGAATCATTAATAACATGTGTAGCATCATATATGTCAATTGTCTGAATCATATATTTTTAGGACTATTATATCATTTTATAATATATTTACTTATTTTAAAACTCATTTTAGTCAATTTGTGTACTATTTATTTTCTTGACTATTTAAAAATCCATAACAACATGATTCATTAGAAAAAACATCAATACATCAAAGATAATATTCATTATAATCCATGAAATTCTTGTATTTCATAAAAAGTTTGAAAATACATTTATTCTAATACTTATAATCGCATTTATTTAAATATTTCATTAATAAAGTAATCAATACATCATCATTGTGACATTAATAAATTTATTTATTTCATTTCCAAAAATTGTAAAAAAAAACCATGATGTGTGTAGTATTTTTAAATTTATAATGACTATTTATAGTCAAATATATCATGTATATAACCACATATGAAATTTTATTCCAAAAAGATATATGTTTAGGTGATATATTCCAAAACATTTATTTAAAATTAATTAATTGTCATTTTCACACACAATTGTCTCAATATGGTCCTAAAATAGAACTAATGATGACCATGGTTTGAAATATATTATAAAATTGGATTTGGACATGTGTTACCGTAGTTTAATATCATTATAATATTATTTTTGACAATTAATTATCAGATTTACCATTTAACCATATTAAATAAAATATTTACTAAAATTAATATTCATAATCTCTAAAAATATAAGTTACAAATTTATATAACTCAGACCGAATGATTCCAAATATTTAATAATGATTTGAAATTCAAAAAAAATTTGTTTCAGAAATTAATATGAAATTAATTCTTGTTGTCAAAACCAAATGAATGTTTTTTAAGAAATAATAACTATCAAAAGATTGACTTTTTGTTTATATGTACTTAAAAAGTGAAATTAGTTTAAATGATAAAAAATTGGATTAAATGTTGAAAAAATAATATAATAACACTTTAAGAACAATTAAAAATATAATCTAACCGTATAAATAAGTTAGATGAAAAGGAAATTTTGATGTAAAATGCAAATTTTTTAACTATTCATTGTTAATGAAATTTATCAGAAAAATAAAAACAATTTGACCCATGTAAATTACGATTTCCCACATCAAAATAATAATATATTTTGTAAAATGGACCATATAATAGTGAAATATATAATATTGAAAAACGGTTCTCCATCAATAGGATGTAAAACAACTTTTTAAAAATGTTAGAGTATTTATTCTTAAAATTTGATTCGTTCTAATTTTAATATTCTAAAACATATTTGATAAATGAAAATACATTTAACAATATTTTTATAGTCATAATATTTTTAGTTCTGTTCGTTCCCACAAATACAATGTCTAGTTGTTAACCACCATTTAAAATAACAATAATATATTATAATTATTTTAAGTAAGACTCAGCATCTACTACAGCATAATATTTCGCAGAAAACAATTTTTGCGTGTTGAGTATGGCATCGAACATAGAATATTCTATAAAGTAAAACATAAATTTAATTCACAAATATTAATAAATATAAAATGTTCATATACTTTATTTACCTAGGAAGTTATATCCTTTCACCCTTTTGAAAATTGCGTCCTCACAATTTTATAATCGGCCTCAATAACATCCTTGAAATTATTATATAGGAAAAAAGAGTAAATAGAACAAATCCCTTTAAAAAAATAAATAAAAGTACAAAGGAAAATAGAGATAACACATATTAGGATTCCATGAAAACATGGATATGGAGGAGAAAACTAACCATCATTTTCTAAGGGAGTCTGATAGAAAATATTATAAGGATAATGTTAACCACAAGAAAACAACAAACATGTGATTGGTAAAAGGGTCATTGATTCACCCAAGAATAATTAAACAAACTAATTTTTTGTATAATGAACCTTTTCATAATTTGGAAAATAAATAATCTTTACCAAATAATAACATATGGAAACATACATACTTGTCATGTAGACTTTCATCCCTCAATAAATTTCTACCAAAATATCATCTTTTCTCCAAATGATTAGTATTAAAGATGACTTGGTCACATCAAAAGTGGAAGAATAATATTCTAGATAATCACATAATCAAATAATGATGAACCATTTATTTCCCCATATATTTAGAAATTAATTAAACCCAAAACTAATAGTACAATATTACATAATCCCAATAAAGGATAACAATTTATAAAAAGAAATACTACTCCTAATCACCATAATTTAACAAACAATACCCAAGTTCAACAAATATCATTAAATACACAATTTTCCTTAGTCGTATTCACTATTATCCAAACTATGATTGAATCCCAAAAATCCAATGGATTTGATCACATAGTCTTCCCAAAAAATCGTCACATTTATCTTAAAATAACATAGACTACTCATAAAGTCGCAAAATGAAGTGTAGTTAACCTAAACACATATTCTCTATGATAGGTTAATTATTTCCATAAATAACACAAATCACTATATGTCAATAATAAAATCATTAATTATCCCAAAATAAAATATCACCAACTAATCCACAGACAAGATCCCGTAGTATTTTATTTTACATAATAATAGTGTGTTCTCTAAATAGTGTATGAATTTGAAAATATCCTTTACCATACAATCACAAATAATATTCCAATTCCAAGGATATTCATTTTGAGAAAACATAAGTTACAAAAATAAACTTATTCTTGATTCATCAAATCAGTTAACTAATAAAGAATAAGTCATACTGTAACACCCCAGGTAAATAAAGAATATGACATTTTTTATATTTATCCATATTTGTGAATAAAATATTAATATTACATTAAAGGTGATTCTATGCTCTATGGTGTACCCAACACGCAATAACGAGTTTCTTGGGATTCTTACGTTGCACTCTAATAATAAAATAATATTATTTTAAATGGTAGTTAACATGTAGCCGTTGTATTGGCGAGAATGGATATAAATAACTAAAATATGATTATATATGTTTTTAAATGTTTTTAAATTTATCCAAAAAAGATAAAGGCTTAAAATATGGAAAGAATTCAATTTTAGGCGTATATGCACTAGTTTTCACTAAAGGTCCACTTATCGCCTATTGATGGTGAACCGTCATTAAATATATTTTTGTTCACTCTTATACATTATATTGGACCAAATAAAACTCTTTTTAAGAATTGAGACATCAAAATTTACTTTGTGTAAATTTTTTGTATCTTTCCGATAAAGTTCATTTTTTAATGAATAGTGTAAAATGTTGTATTTTAATTCAAAACCACATTATAATATAATTTATTAATATGATTAGATTATCTTTTGAATTTGTTTTAATGTTAAATTATAATATATTTTTACCAATAAATCCAAAAGTGGTCGTTGGAATTAATTTCACTTTGAAATCAGACTTAAACTAGTGTCAATCTTTTGATACATATTGTTTCATAAAAACACGCTATTTGCTCTGACAGCAGGAATTAATTATTAAATTAATTAATGTGACTTATATGTTTTGAATTTTTTAAAATAGACTTCATTTTTGAATTCG
Source organism: Viscum album (assembly GCA_963277665.1). NCBI lineage: Eukaryota > Viridiplantae > Streptophyta > Magnoliopsida > Santalales > Viscaceae > Viscum > Viscum album. Next base: position 1,254,687,286 of record OY728140.1, on the reverse strand, counting down.
GAATATCAAATATAGATTAGGGTGAATTTTTGGGATTTTTCTGAAAAACATCAATTTTTGATGAATAGTGAAACCACTAAGTGGTAGTTATAAAAACTGAATTTTCTGTTTAAATGAAATTTTTCCATCTTTTTGTTTTGAATTTCAAAAATCCGACATACATGGTTTTCATTAAGAAGTAAAATGGGGTTCAATGGGATAAAAATAATTTTTTGGTGAATACTAACTTATTAAGTTTTTAATCCCGATTAGAGGTAATTAGTGTATTTTATGGTAAGAATAATGTTTTAATAAAATGAAATGACCAATAAACATGTCCTAACCTCATTGGATGTGTCATGAAGGACCAAGAAAATCCATGGATCAACTTGGGGACCCCATGGAGCCACTTTGGTTGGAAAATGACATAAATATCTTTTTATTTAATGTTAAAGTAAAAATGACACAAACATGAGATGTTTAACTAAAACAATTTTTTACATGGGGTTATACAAGTCAGATTTTTGACTATAAATAGTCATTCGAAAGCTAAGAAGATTTCATACATCATAGTAGTTTTATTATTATTTTTAGACATTTAATAAATTAAATTATTTATGACATAATGATGATGTAGTGATGACCTCATTATTTAACGATTTAAATAAAATGGATAGATAGTGTAACATATTAGACCTAAACATGTCCAAAACATATTGGATGGGTGGATTTAGAACCCTTATCACCTTATACTCAAAATAAATCAATTTGGGACCTTCAAAATCAGAAACGCATTTGAAAATAAAGTGACATTTTGTAACTTTACAAGAGTGCCCCTCCTCTCCTCTTATAAAAGGCCCCCACCTCTACATCCTTACCCACACCCCCAAAGCCTTTGTCTCGGCCATCCCCTGCCCATTTTTTCTCTCAACTTCATTGTATTACTCCTTGATGCCTTATTTTTTGCATAAGTCTTCCCAAGGAATCCTTTGAGCTCAAACCAAAGGGAGTTACCCAATTTTAAGGTAATATCTTCACTTGTGTCCTTTTGTTTTATTTTGCTTCTCCAACCCCATAAACTATTTTTATTCATTTATTTTGTAACAAATACAGTATCTTCAATATACTATGATGTTATTAAATGAATTATTCGAGCTAAACTTACACACACCTACATCTAATGGTTAAAAAACATACTGTTTCCGTGGATGGTGAATTTCTGCCTCCCGAAACGATGATTGTTCAACATTCTTCTAACACCGTCAAAGGAGGCCATTAAGATGACACTATATTTATATATGATATATAATATGTTTATGTTTCACTTAAGCTTCTATATTTTTCATTAATGGCATACCATTATGTTTTCCATTATGGGTAAACGCGATATCTTCATTTAAGGAAGTGCGGACTACCGCCCCCTCAAAATGATTTGATTCGTTAATACCATATGTGGTATGTATAAAGGATATATTTAATGATATTATATATGATAACATATTGGAATTAAATAATATTATGTTTTATTATGTTTTAATTCCATTAAATATGAAATATAAATGGAAGTAGCGTTCATGCGTACGTACGGCTTACCGTCTCCATGAACGGTACATTTCATTTCTTATCTCAAAACGTTATGTAATATTATAAGTACATATATATAATGGATATATATGTAATATATTACATCTAAATTATGGATATCATTCTGTAATTATAACATATATATATCTCTCTCAATTTTTTAATTCCATTAATATGACAAAAAATGAAAGTAGCTTTCATGCGTACGTACGGTCTACCGTCTCCATGAACGGTGATTTTCGTTTTTTTATCTCCAAATGATATGGAATAGTATAAAATGAATATTTACTGGATATATATATGATATTTTAATCATTAATACTACTCTGGAAATTATTTACTTATAACTACATGGGTGATCTTTTTTCAAACAAGTTCATTTTTTACAAATGTACCAAACATCAGCAAAAACGTCTGATATGAACTGACATTATTAAAAAATTATTATAACATTATAATATGTGATATTAACTGAATAATAATCTATAAATGAGGTACATAGGCAATTATTAAATGACCATAGTTTATTATTCAGGAATATAAAGAAACAAACAAGACAAGTTGGACTTGAGGTAAGGGATTCTACTCCACTCTTTTTAAGTACACACTTTTATGTCATTCCTTCTAGACTCATATTTCTTGTTGTTGGGATGTTATTTTATATTAATCATACTGTAATTGTTATTTTAATATTATGAGAGACCCTATTCTCTCTCATCAATCCATTTTGGAAGTTTTGAGTGGCGCCGTTAGGCTGCCGAATTTTCGTAAGAGATCAAACCCCTCACTTTCTTTTAAAGTACTCTCCTTTATGTAACTTCTTTTAAGATCATCTTTGTAATGTTGGGGGATGTTATTTTATATTACAATTTCTCTAAACTTTATGTTAATATGATGAGATACCCTATTTGATCTCATCAATCCATTTTTTTATGTTTTATGTGGCGCTGTTAGGCTGCCGAGTTTTCGTAAGGGATTTTTCATCTCACTTTTATTCCCGTGAGATTTATGCTACATTTTCCACAATTTCCTTTGAGTGGTGTATGTACTTCCCATTATTTAACTCATTGTTTAATATAATTTCATTTATGAGTATTTACATCAATGTTGTATTATCCTTCTTTAATGGGGTGCATGCCTCGAAAGATACCCATGTCGGTAAGGGAACCTTTCACCCTCCTCTTTTTGTAAAAGACTTCCTTTGTTATCTCTTTTAATTCACATAATATTATGTTGGGATATGTTATTCTATATCTTTATTGATTTAAATTTTATGTCCAAGTGATGAGATACCCCTTATTATCTCTCATCAACTCATTTTCTGAATTTTGTAGTGATGTCGTTAGGACGTTAATGTTTTTCAAGGGAACTTCATAACACAAATTTGATTCTTTGAGATAATCTTGTACTCCTTGATTATGTCATTCTATGAATATGTGTGAATAACCTCTGATTGTTTTACACTTAATATCCATTTATATTGGGTGTCTTCGTTTGTCAAACATTATTATTTAATTGATTTATCCTTAAACCAAGGATACCGTCTTTGTAAGGGACTTCATCTCAATCTCCTTTCATTGATGAACATTTTTGTTTTATACACCACTTTATTAAATACGGTGTATAAACCCCTTTGAATTTTACGATTATTCAAAATGAATCTTTTTATACGAAGCGTTTTACTAAATGACAAAAGGGAATGTTTTTGTCGTACATATGCGGCGACAACGACTTCTCCGCCGCCGTGAGTATTATTTGGTCATTGGATTCCTCAACAAGCCGTAATGTTTTTTAAAATAAAATAAATACCATATACTTTTTTTTGGTATTGAAAATGGTTTTGTTAAAGGATTCTATTATGTCAATTTATTTAAATGATATATTGTGATTGAAATGTGGAAATGTTATCATTCCTTTATGTTGGTTTTATGTGTTCTAATTTTATAATGGTACTTGGACATTATACGTGTGGTTACGTGATAAACCATATGATGGGTGGTGCCGTGAATACCAGGATGGGTGGTTACGTTATAACATCCAATTCATTGGGTATGGAAGTCATCTGTATGGCTATTCCAATAAGTATGTAGGGATGTTGGCCGAATGGCTATTCCATTAAGTGATATGTGTGGAAGTAGAACTTATGGTTATACCAGTTAAGTATGTTTATGTCCAAATTTACCTTTATATATTATGTGATCTTTATAAGGGTTTTATGGTAATATTTTGGTTACAGAAAGGTATGTAATGAACTTTTATTCAGTGAAGATTTTCTACTACTTCGAAAAGGTGAAAAGTATTACTTTGATAAAGTATACATGGTTTACTTTTTTTTAAAAAAAAACTAACAGTTTTCATTCATTGTGTATCCTTTACTGAGATTTTTATGCTCATCCCAAGTTTTTGAACTGTTTTTCATAGGACTTAATGTAGAATAGGGTCAAGTATGGGATCATGGGAAAGTCATGCAACATCAAACATGGAACTGAACATGTTTCTTTTTAAGAGTTTTTGTTTTATGGAAACTTAGTAAAAGTTTCTACTTTGTAATATTTTGAGATGTAATAGTTATGTCCTAATTCTCTAAAACTCTAAACCTGAAAAGATCCTCAATGTGAATTATTCCTTTAATTCAATATTAAGTAAGGTTTAAGGCTAGGGCCTTATACATACTAACCTGGGAGTTCACGTAGTCTGGTCATAGGCGATAAATCCCATCCGCAATTGAGTTGTTGGTTCAATTCCTGCATATTTTTCCGATGCAACATGTTTTCACACATTCTACATGTTGTCCTGTTTTTCAAAGCTGTATAATAAAAAATTCATTAAAAATGAATATAAAATCTTTAAAAATAACCATAACACATTTTAATCACAAATGAAATATCACGCCTTACATTTTCATCCCAAAAATCAATAACCTATAATTACCTCATATTCAAGGATCATATAAACCCAGATGGTTATTTATTACTATATCCAAAAAATTGATAATTCTTCCATGAATAACATTTTCACATATTTATCATCACAGTTATACATACGATAGAATTTCCTACAAATTAATCCCTTCATTAGTACATTTAAAAATATCATCATCCATTGATCCAACAAAACTGTCAAATACCTAAAATGTATACATAAGAATCATCAAAAAAATTCATGATCCATTATCTATGTTTTTTCATATTATTATTTTATACTTATTTCCTACCAACAAAATCAGACATAATTTCATAAGATTTTAATAATGTCAAAACACGAGCTATAAAATAATCCACACATTTCATTGGTCATTTTCTATTTCCTCATCCGAAATTGGAATGGAATTTGGATTAGGTAAAAATATATTTCTACGGTCTTGCTGATATCGTTCCCAAACTTTCTTTTTTGGAAATCTATTTTTATATTTTCCATGCACAACCCATTTAAAGCATTCACTTGATTCATCCGAAAGAACATATTTCCTTTTCCTAGATTCAACCAGACACATAATTTTTCCATAGTTGGTTCTTTCTTTATGAAATTTATTACCAAAACTATAGAATATTTCGGAGCCTTTGAATAATATTCCAATGTGTTTCTTTACATAACATTTACAATGAGGATTTTGAAAATTCATACATTTAAGATTAATACCAGAACATCCATAGGGATTTGTTTCTCGCATATACGATGCATTATAAAAATATCCAATGTTTAGGTGCTCAATCACGACCCCAGATATTGGGTTGAAAATAAGCCCAATTTTTCTCATTGAATCTCCCTTTTCATTTGATTTTTTATTTAGAAAACATCCACAATTTCCTTCACCTCATTTTTTACATAGGATCCTACTTCATCATGCTATTTACTGAAATCAAAAAGGTCTATGTGGTTTTATGAGTAAAACAATTTTATACTATCATATGAGGAGTAAAAACACTAATATAAACTGATTCATTTTATCTTAAACTCATTCGATTTTTCATCAACAACTATGAATATTTCTACTATGTGAACCATTATGGAAATTTCACATAAGTATAGACGACACCCTAACCTCTAATGTTATCTAAACAGACCTCTAATAACGTCTATAAAGACCCATAAATAAAAAATACATAACCTTTAATTATGTTCATAATTCACATTGAAGATATTTTGAAGTATAGAGCTTTAGATGATTAGGTTATAACTTATACAAATATAATATGAGTATTAAAATTGGACACTTCTACTCAGTATCCATATTTTAGTAGAATAAAAACTCATAAAAGAAATGTAACATGTTTTGATCCATTTTTTAAACATCATGACTTATAATTAAACCCATCAATCACCTTATTATAGCTTTTGTAATGTGAAAAAAACATCAAAAACATGGGATGATAAGAAAAATCTCAGTAAGGGGAACAAAATGAAATTAAACTGTTTGTATTCCAAACAACGCGTAAACCACGAATACTATATCTAAAAGTATTACTTTTCACATTAATTAAGTAGAAAAAACACTTCACTAATTATAATTTCATTCCTTAAAATTCATTTGTAACCAATAGATTACACTAAATCCCATAGAAAGCTACATATAGCATATAAAAGGAAAACATGTGACGTAATCATTATTAGATGGACAATCTGTATGGTCGACTTCTAGAAAACGTCATTTCAAATGGAATAGCCATATGAGTGACTTCCATACCCAATGAATTTTAGGTTATAATGTAACCACCCAAAATAGGTTTATCATGGAACCACCCATCATTTGGTTTATCATGTAACCACCCGTCAAATATCCAAGTAAATTTTTAAAATCATTACAGATAAAATATTGAAAATATTACTATTTCACTAAGAAAATTTTATTTTAAATAACAATAAATAATTTCAATTTATTGATATTATAAATCCATTCCAAAACCCATTTTCATTACCAAAACACCCAAATAGTGAATAATGGTTTTTTATCCTTTTAAAAACATTATTGCTAATAGAGGAATCTAAATAATGATTATGTTGACAAAGAAGTCTTTTTCGCCACATATGTTAAAAACATTCGTCCAGTTCATTAGTAAATATTTTCGAAGAAAAAATATTCCCTTTGAATGAATTTAAATGTTAGAGGGGGTTTTTATACACCATGTAAAAGAAGGAGGTGTATATTATCCAAACATTCATCAATGAATGGAGACTGAGACTTAGTATTTTACCTCATGTTTGACTTGTCTTATTAGTTCCTTGTTCATCCTATATAATAAACTTATGTTATTTTATATTTTATTTAGAGCCTTATTCAAGTATATTAGTCCATTTATATCAATTATTACATTTCTATAAAATTAATTAATTATTTGAGTTCATATCATACAATTTTTCAATTTTCAAAACTTGATTGAAAAATTAATTTTATATAATTACAAATTGACCATGCGGTCCAAATTAAATCATATCCAAAATGATATTAATTATTTAGATATCAATTATATCATATATATAAATTATATATGTATTTATAAATGTCCAAAACTTTTTTATATATTAAATTAAATGAGTCGTTCATGTATATGGTAAGTCGTACGTACAAATGAAAGATACATTCATTTATTTTTCATATTTAAAGGAATTAAAAATGAATGATAAATATGTATATTACAATTCCAGTATATTATATATGTTTTATATATTAAAAAATTTCACTAATTCCATCCTTTATATGTTCCATTTATATCATGAACCAGTTATATCATTTGCTGATGCGGTAGTCCACACTTTCCCAAATTTAATTATCATATTTATACAATATGAAATGCATAGAGGTATGTTATAAATGAGAATTACATAATAATAGAGATAAATTAAAGATAATGTATATCATATATAATTGTAGCACAATAATAACGGCCAGCATAATAGGTGGTTAGATAAAATTGAAAAATCATCATTTTGTGAGGCCGTAGTTTATCATCCACAAAACAGTACATTCTATAGCTATTAGACCGAGGTGTGTGAAACTGTAGTTAGAAACCAAATCATAAAAAAAAATTGTATTTATTATAAGGGTTTTTAATTCAATGAAATAATAATAAGAGAATAGGTAGTATATAATGAGTAATAAAGGAATGAAACATGAGAGAATACATTACCTCAAATTTTATAAATACTTTTGATTTACACTAAAATGCCTTATTTAATTTATTTCATCCCAATTTAAGCATTATATAATAATGATAGATATGTTGGGAGCTTATTAGGGACGAGTTTTAATGATACAAGGTGGCTTCAGAGGTGTGAGTAAGAGTTAGAGGTGGTTTCCTTTTATAAGAGGGAGGGGGTAAACTTCATAAATGATTGAAAGTATTATTTTATTATTAATTTATTTTCAAATTCCAATAAACAAAGTCATATATTTCAATTAATAGATTTTAATGGGTCTAAATATCTCATCCAATGTGTTTCAGACAAGTTTAGTTCATATAATTAATCTTATTTTTTATCTTTAACTCTTAGTTAACTAATTTATCTTCTTCCATGTCTTCTGATATATTTATAATATATTTTTGCAATAGTTACTATAAAATTAAAAGAGACCAAAAAATAGATAAATAATGACATATGTAACAACATATATATTAATTTTCTGAAACTAATATTTTTAGGATTATTGTATCATTTAATAAAATATAAATAGATTTAAAAAATCATTTATGTCAACTTTTATACTCATCTTATCATGAATTTTTAATTCCATAACAACTTTATTATTTGAATGAAACATAATTTTCTCATATAAATCAAGTAATAATAATCCATAAAATTTTTAATGGCATAAAAGTGTTTGAAAATAATATTATTTTATATTTTATAATAAAATTTATTTAAATAATTCATTAATAAAGAAATCATCACATCTTTATTGTGCCATTAATAAATTTATTTATTTCATGTCTAAAAATTATATTTAAAATACCATGATGTATGAAATATTTTTATATTGTTGATGACTATTTATAGTTGTAGATATCTTTTATATATCATCATATTAAAATTATTTTAGTAAAATATACATGTTTAGGTTATATTTTCCTTAACATTAAATAAATGTTTTTTAAAATACATTATCACACACAAGTCGCTCCTAGGGTCCTAAAATATACAAAAATATTCATAGGGTTGATAATATATCATCTAATAGGATTAGGACAATGTTTATGGTAATTTAGTATTATTATAATATTATTGGTTTGCCATTATTTTCCAGATTTACCCATTAACAATGGTATATAAAATATTTTCTAATGTAACTATTCACAATGTCTAAGAATAAAATATACCAATTTAAAAAATGATTACCTCATGATTAAAAATATGGAATCATTTTTTAGAAATTAAAAATGCTTAATTTTCAGAAATTAAATTAAAATTAAGTCATGTAGCCCAAACCAAAAAACATGATTTTATGAAATAATATCTATCAAAAAAATGACAAGTGTTTATGTCTAAATTAAAGTGAGTTGAAATACAATGAAAAAATGGGTTCCAATTGTAAAAACGTAATCTAATTACATTATATATACAATTTAAAAAATAATCTAACTATATAAACAAATCAGATGAAAAGGCAATTTTGACTTAAAATGCAGTATTTTTCACTATTCATTAAAATTTGAACATTATCAGAAAAATAGAAAAAATTTACCCAAACTAAATTTGGATGTCCCTGTTATAAAGAATAAATTTTTTTGTCCACAATAATATATAAATGTGTCAAAAATAGATTTAAATAGGTCCTCTATCAAAAGGCGGTAAAACCTTGATTTAAAAATATTAGAGTATTTACGGTTAAAATTGGATTCATTCTCATTTTAAGACTATAACTTTTATCAGATAAACTCAAAAACATTTAAAAACACATTTTTAGTAATATATTGGTTAGTTATGTTCATTCCCGCTAACACAAATCTAGTCTTAAAATACCATATAAAGTAATAATATTATATTATTATATTTTCAGTATGACTCATCATCGTGTGCAACATAAAATTTCAGAGAAACCCATTGTTGTGTGTTGGCTACACCATCAGACATATAATCCCCTATAAAGTGAAATTAATATTTAATTCACAAAAATTTATAAAAAAACGTATTCTTTATTTTACCTAGGATGATACAACCATCCCCGCTTTTGGAAATTGCATGCTAACAATTTTATAATTGGGATCAATGACATCATTGTATGTCCCAAATTAAGAAGAGATTCAATAATAATATCAATATAAAATAATAAATAAAAGTATAATGGTCATGCGAGATAACACATACTAGGATTCCATGAAAACATTGATATTGTGGAGAAAACTAATCGTTATGTTATGATTGATAGGGATTAAAAACATTACTAAGAGATAGTTAACCACCAGAAAACCAAAAACATGTGATAGGTTAAACGATATTTGATTCCCTAGTAAGAAAAGTAAATGGATAATGTTTTCATTTTATATTCATTTTTGAAAACATGAGAACATATTTTACTACATGGAATAATAACATAATGAAATGTTATTACTTGTTATGTAGACACTCATCCATTACCAAAATACTACCACAATCATATTTTATCTCCAGATTATTATTATTCAAGATTACCAAGTCACATCAAAATTGCTATAATCAAATTCTATGGAACCACATAATCCAAAAAAGATGAAACATATATTACCCCTATTTTTATACATTAACCAAAACCAAAATTGTTCATACAAGATCAAGTAATCCACAAAAGGAAACTCATTTATAAAAAATATAGTAATCTTAATCTCAAAAATTGAACAAAAAATACCCAAAGAACAACAATTACCATTCAATAAATAATTTCCTTATAATTATTCATTATAATCCAATCAAGTATTGAAACCCAAATTTTAGAAGGATTTGATGAGAGAAGTTGTTTGTTTTAAGCAGAGAAAACCATCGACCGACTCATTCGATAGGGTCATCTTAAATTCATTGAATATGTAGGAGACATCGATAGTTGATTTGTTGATAGGCATCACATTATGGTTATATTCTCTTCGAAGGAGGACCTCATCACCACCTGGTCGAGCACCCCCTTCAGCTTCAACGATTTTGGTTTCAATCTATTTCGATGGTCTTTCAAATTCCATATGGGTCGTGGTTCTCCTTTCACATCAGTATTGGTAAGCTTTCCTAATCTACCATTTTGGTTACAAAATCCCTCTATTGTTTGGATGTTTGGAAATCTTGTTGTATGGTTCATTTGTGCGGATATCTTTACTAAGTCCTTATGTCACCATGTTAACCTGCGTGTCTTCATAAGGAAGGATGTATCGAGGATCCCTTTTGATTACATTTGTGTAACTATTAGTGAGGAGTATAGATACATACAATGGGTGGTGTATGAGAACTGGATGTAATTCTTCTCATCATGCAAACAGTTGGGGCACTCTTCGGTTAGCTATCGTCGGGGTGTTCGTGTTTCTTGATTGTTTGTGGGTAGAGACATTGGCAGGACTAAGGGGGACTGCATGGAGGCATGTAAGTTGAATCAAGAGGATAAGGGGATTGAATATGATGATCGGGGTGTTAGGGATTTCATTTTATAGACTGGTTTGGATGTGCGACAGTCATCGAATCCTGTGGAAGAAATTTTGCTACCTTTTGATCCAATGGTCATTTCATTAGTGTTGGGTTCTGGGTATTGTTGGGAGAAGAATGACTTGGTGGAATTGGGAAATCTGAGGGGTTTTGAGGTTTTCCCTAGGATGAATCAGGACCTAAGAAGCCCACCCACCTGTAATGATTAGCGTCATGTGGAGAGTATGAGGTTTAATGTTGATTTGGCCCAAATGGTGGAGGTTACAACTGGTATGGAGCATCGAGCACACGTTGAGGAAGAGGAATCCAGTGCTTCTTATACGGAGGAATTGAATGCAGGTAATGGTGTCTTTTTTAAGGGGAGAGAGGGTCATGTTATGGAGGTGACATTTCCTACTAGAGAGGAGAGAACACGAGGTTCTGGTCTTATATCTCGAACCACTTTACATGTGAGAAAATGGTTTTATGGTCTGGATAAAGATAGTTTGAGTTCTATTATATCTAGGGTGATGGATGTAGATGAGTTCAATTTGAATCGAATCTATGGAATTGATGCTGGTTATTTTGAATGTGTAGAATAATTGGAATAGTGTAATAGGAGTAATAGTGGAAGGTGAAGCAAGAAAGATAACTCTTATTTACCTCCTCCCTTGGAGTCCCATTTTGCTAAGAAGCTAAATTCCATGAAATAATAGTTTTATGTTGTGGAGGACCAGATCATAGAACTAGTTAAATGTTTTGATGAAGATGTGGTTGATTAGGTTTTATCACTCAATGCGACTGAAGAGGAGGCATCGATGATGATGGGGAGGTCATTAAGGGTAGACCAAAATGAGGTGAAATACTCTTGGAATGATAATAGAACTTAATCCACGTAAGGGGGCTTCAATTAAAGGAGTATCAGACTTAATGAAAACATTCAATCTTGGGATAAACTAGCTTATGAGATTTAATGTATAATGGTGAGTGTAATAGTTATTTAGGTATCTTCAATATCATAGAAATTTCCTATGAAATATGTTTCTAGGAATCTCAATCTATTCTTCAATGATGTAAAAATGGTGGATCATGTTCACCAGTTTGCGAGGAATGAATGTTCGGTTTGAGTTTGTTTGTGGTTGGTTTTTTTGTCTTTGGATTGGATGGGACTCTTGTGATATGCATCCTGCATTCAATTTGGGTCTTCTCCAGATGAGTTTTAGAGCATTATTCCCTCACTAGAGCATGCTATTCAGAATAGGTAGCTTGGGAGGGTGTGGTTATGGAATCAGTTCTGTTCCTGTGCATTCCTGCATGGGACAGTCTGTTGATTGGTCATGATATAGTGAAGGTTGGTCTTCATGGTTTAGTGCTGGGGTGGGGAAAATACTGTATATTTTTATGGGATTTCTCAGTTTTGGACCTTTAGTTGTATTGTTGGTCATATAGTTTCTCACCTATTTCCTCAATGTGTTTTTACAAGAAAATAATTAATTTTCAGTCAGTATAATTATCCTAATCACATATTCTACATGATAGGTTAATCATTTATATAAATAACCCAAATCAACTTCTCTCTATAATAAAATCATAGACTCCTAAAAAGTAAAATTTCAACCATTACTCCACAAATTATATCCCATAAAATTTTATTTTCCTTAAGAAAATAGTTTTCCCCAAAGAGAGATTGTCTTCCAAAATAACCTTTATCCCATATTCACCAAATCATCTTCCAATAAGAAGGCTAACCATGTGATAAAAAATATGTTCCCAAAATCAACTTGTTCTTGATACATAAAATAATTTAACTAAAAAATAATAATTCATACTAACTAGAGACTTCACGTAGTCCAGTGGTAGAAGAAAAGTCAATGTCTCACTTTGGTTATGGGTTTAACTCCTGCTGCATTTCCCGATGCGAAGGGTTGTCACACAGTATGTGTGTTGTACTTTTTAAAAAAATGTATAATCCAAATTACAATAACAAAATTATATAAAATCCATAAAAAAATAAAATATTTTAAACAGAAATGTTATCTCATACCTCACATTTTCATCCCAAAAAGTAATAACTTTTAATTTCCTCAAATTCAAAGATCATTTAAAAAAATGTTTTTTTATAACTATATCCACAAAATAATGGATAATTATTCCTTGAATAAAATTTTCACAAATCAATCATCTGGGTTATAAATACTAGAAATTTTATTTTAATTAAATGATATCATTAATATATTTAAATATATCATTATCCACAGATTAAACATAACTCTTCAATTAATAAATTGTATACATATTAATCATCGAACATTCTTCATGATCCTTTATCCAATTTTTTCCTACATATTCTTTTATACATATTTCTTACAGGAAAACCTTACAAAATGTCCTATAATTAATAAAATTTCAAAACATGATCTATGAAATAATCCATACCTTTTACATGTCATTTTTTATTTCATCATCTTCAATTGGAATGTAATTATGTATTGGTAAACATATATTTGTATAGTCCTGATGATCCCATTCCCAAACCTTCTTCATAAGAAAACTATTTGTATTATGATCATCCACACCAAATTTTAAACATTTAATTGATCTCTTAGAAAGAACATCATTCCCTTTCCTATGTCAATTGGATGCTTCTTGTTCCCACGTCAGGTTCCTGCTTTGTGACCTTTATTACCCAATATATAGAATATTCACAATCCGTTGAATAATTTTCATTGTTGTTTCATTCCACATCCTTGAAACATCAGTTTTTGAATATACATACCATTATGATTATTACCTGGAATTATTTATGGATTTTTTCCTAGAATATACAATTCCTTAAAAATCACCAAGGTTCATGTGACGAATCATGACTCCAGATAGTTGATTGAGAATAACCCTAAGAGTTATCATTGCATCTCCCTTTTCATTCAGTTTCATATTTAGAGAACCATCAAATATTCCTTCACATCTATTGTTACTATGGCTCCGGCAAGATCCAACCATTTACTAATACCAAAAAGGACAGTGTGAGTATATCGGTAAAATAATTATATATTATCTTATGAGGAGGTTAAAGAGTATGATATTCTTATTCGTGCCATCTTAAACTCATTCCATTTCTCTGAAATAACTATGACTATTTATAATATGATAATAACTATGGTTATTTCACTAATTCTTATATAACAACCTAACCTGTAATGTTATCTAAACTGACCTCTAATACACACTTAAATGCCCCAGATTAAAACATTACATAATATTGAGTTAAGTTAATAATTCACATTACCAATATTTTGACGTTTATAGCTTTAGAGAATTTTGTCAAAACATTTATAAAACTACTTGAATATCACATGTATACACATTTACTATGTATCCATTTATTCATAAAATTATATCTCTTAAAAGAAAAGAAACATTTTAGTTCCATGATTTAAAGAACATGATTTTTTCATAAAACTATGTTGACCACAATCCACTTTTTTTCATGTGAAAATAATTTCAAAAACATAGGATGAGTATAAAATGCTCTGTACCGGATACACAAAGAATGAAAACTATTAGTTTAAAAAACAACATGTAATCCATGAATTCTTTATCATTATTTAATACTTTTCAACTTTAACAATTAGCAAAAAAACATCATAGAATATAAACTCATTGCGTACAATTCTTTTGTAATAAAAATATTTCCCTGAAAAACATAGAATGAAATATATAGAATATAAAATGTAAACATGGGAAATAATCATACTTAAATGGTTTATCCATAAGATGAAATTCCAAAAATCATTCTTACAACTTATATACCCATACGACCAACATCAATACCCAATGCATCGACATAACCACCCATTCTAGTTTTATCACAAAACCACCCATAATTTTGTTTATCACATTACCACCCTAAAAATATCCAAGAAAAAATATATAATCATAAAAAATAAAATATTTCAATAATTAATATTATACTAATAACATTTCATTTTAAATAAAAACAAATCAATTCTAACTATTTTCAAAATCAATCTATTCGAAAACCCTTTTTCAATACCAAAACCCCATAAAAGGGAATAAGTGTGTTGGTGCCCTTTTAAAAACATAAATGCTTATAGGGGAAGTGAAATAAATATTACGTCGGAGGAGATGTCATTTTCACCACTTAAGTTAAAAATAATACATGTATATCTTGAACGAGTCAAATCACTTTGAGGGGGCGGTAGTCTACCATTCCTCAAATGAAATTTTCACATTTATACAAAATGAAAAGCATAAAGGTTTGTTATTAATGAGAATTAAATAAGAATAAAGATAAATTAATTATCATATATAATATTTATAATTAAATTTCAATAATAATGTATACTATGAGAGGAGGTGGGTGAAGATAGAACAATAATCGTTTCGTGAGGCAGTAGTTTTCCATCAACAGAACCATTTTTTTCTATACCCTTTAATTGAAAAACTGTGAAAGTTTATATTGATTCGTTCTTGTTACAACATGATAGAATTTATATGATATTATTTTTGTGAGGTAAACATTAAATAATAAAGCCATAGATAGCGGAGAAGGAAAAATAAAGGAATGGAACTTGATAGAATACATTACCTCAAATCCGGTAACTCCATTTCATTTAAGCTAAAACAACCTTTCTAATTACCTTTTTAAAAAATTAAGTCCTCTAGGTGGTATAGAGAGATGTTGGGAGATTATTTGGGTAGATTTTGGATGAGACATGGGGGATTTATGGGTGTGATTAAGGGTTAGATGTGGTGTCCTTTTATAAGAGGGAAGAGGGGATCTTTAGAAAAGTTTTAAAGTATTATTTTATTATTAATTGAATTTATAGATATAATAAAACAGAAGTGATATATTTTTATGATAAAATTAGTATGGGTCAAAATAATCTCATCAAATATGGGGTAGACAAGTTTAGGTCCTAAAATTAACCTTATCTTTTTACCTTTACCCCTTAGTGAAGAAATTTATCTTTTACATTATTTTGAATATGTATTATATATGGTTACTATAGTTACAATAAAATACCATGACATCCAAAAATGGATCATTAATAAAATTTTAAAATAATATAGTTCAGTTGGTGGAATCATAGATTTTATGGACTACTATATAATTTAATAAAATATCAAATGATTTAAAAACTCATTTTTTTCAATATTTATTCTATTCATATCATGAAATTTTAAAAATCCATAACTAGTTGATTAATTCAAAAAATGTTACATAAATAAAATATTAAAAGTCATAATAAATCATAAAATTTTCTTATAGAATAAATAGTTTGAAATACATTAATTTTAACACTTATAATATCATTTATATAAATCATTCATTAATAAGGTAATCAACTCAACATCATTGTGTCATAAATATATTTATATATTTGATGTCTAAAAATTATAAATAAAATACCATGAATTAGGAAATCTTTTTATCCATCTAATAACTATTTGAAGTCCAAATAAACACTAATATAACCCCATATAATAATTGGTTTAGTAAAACATACATGTTTAGGATATATTTTCCTTAACATTAAATTAATAGTTATGAAATTAAATTTTTACACAAAAGTGGCTTCATGGGTTCCTAAAATAGACCCATGGATGACCATGGACAGACATATCTCATCCAATCAGATTAGGAAATTTTTAGGGTTATTTAAAATCATTATAATATAATTTTTTCCCCTTATTTTCCTGATTTATCCTTTAAACATGATAAATAAAATATTTTTTGAAGTTACTATTCATAATTTCTATATTTAAAAGATACCTATATACAACAAATGGAAGTTACTAATTTATTTATTAGTATGAATCAACATCGTGTGCAAAATAATGTTTCAGAGAAACCCATAGTTGTGTGTTGGGTACACAATAGAATGTAAAATTTCATCTAATGTAAAACTAATATTAAATTCTGGAATATTAGTAAATATTAGATTTTCATATTTTTTATTTATCTAGGATGTTACAATATAATAATTATCAAATGAATAGGCCTCCATTATCTATAATAATTGTAAACTAGAACGTGTATATGATGTAAATCCTACATGCCATACGTAATGCAAGATTTACCTCTTGTATTTTTCAGCCATGATTCCAAATATTTCCCAAACCTCATTCAATTTTTGAAGAGATAGATATCCATAATAAATCATAACACCCACACAACATGTACGTCGCCCATGGAGATAATCATATACAACTCTAACATCACATATTATAACAACAACCCCATCCTTGGAAAGTTAGAATAATTACAATAAAATATATTATCGGTCCACTAGTCGGTCATAGATCATAGGTTGTAGAACAATCCTAATACTCCATTTTACCATATCAAAAATAGTAAGCTTCATGAAAAAACTCATCTGATACAATAATGTCTCAAACCAACCATGAGGCCACTCAAATAGTGCTATGATATGGAGGATTAGGAGGCCAGATGCATTCCTCCTCAAATTCAATATGATGCCAACTAGAATGAGGGTCCTAGGGTTTTAGAGTGTGGACATTATTACATGATAATGTAGTAAAAAGGTTATTAAAATTTCTATGTATCATACACATCCAAATGTAAATATATTGTGGAAGTAGTGGTGAAAAATTCTTGAAACATGATATAATAGTAAATGAAAATGATGTAAATTCCCAAATAGATGTCTGTAAAATAAAAACATATTCACCCACAAGAATGACTATATAGATACAACATTAAAAAAGAAACTAAAATTAAAATTACAAGGCTATTATAATAACTCTATTCCAGAACATGTACCTGGTCTCTAGACATTTTCAAATTGTAGAAGTATGATATTAAGTCCAACAAAATTTTATTTTCATGATTAAGATACATTGGTCCATAGAAATATCTAACATACAACACATGAACAACCATAATAGAATATATAAGGTTGAAATGTTCCACAAGGTGAAAATCAATTATTTATGAACAATCTCATTAGGTTACCCCGAAAGGAAACCTATGAATGTACTATTATATGTGTATGCAAAAATTAAAATGCCCAGCCTAGTAGTGGAAAAACTAAAAAGGGTGTAAACCAAATGTGAAACCACAATAAAACACTGGACCATAATATCGGTAAACTAGGAATATGCAAAAATGTATGTCTATATATATATAAATATATATTTGTAGTCCCATACATATACATAAAAATATTGATATTCCATAAATGAGTATGTGAAATAAATAACATGAAACCAAACTCAACAGTCGATCCTTGGGTCAAGGATCATAATTGTGTGGATTTCCTATGCTATGGAATTGAGTTGGATGTCTTTACACTGAGTCTATGTTTCATTATGTCAATATCTCGGTCGGTTACCCCAATCGAGTCGTACATGCATCAGAAAAAAACTAATATATATCATTGAACAATGTATGTCACCATAGGGGTTACTCTTCCTAAACCTAGTTTCACATGTATTCACCTCAAATCACTTATAAATGAAATTGTACACTGATACTCAATCATGTATATAAGTATATCATTAATCAATGGTCATTATTAAAAACACGGATTCGAGGGAGAATGTCCTATCATCCTATAAAAATTCATTTATTTATTCTCCCTCCCACCTAGTATTGTATATCTAATCCAAGGTCTGGGACCTAGGTCTCGTTATATAGGCATTCAAAACATTCAGAGCTCAGATAGTCCTTAAGGGTGATATTCTTAGGTGATTTGTATATTGAAATATTTATCAGAATATGGCTTACACCCCTTGAGTATCATAATTGATTTGATAGAGGGATATCATCATGATCATAGGTCTTGGAGATCATAATCATCCTTAGAACTCTAGAGATCATAATTTACAATGAGTATTGTATACCATAACTATATAAATAGAACACACCGGTGTGTCAACCTGAAATACCCCTTGATCCTTGTAACATATTCATGATAGATTAATCATCCTAGTAAAAGGTTGAGGAGATCGTAATCATCTCAACTAATATAGAGAGCATAATATTCTATGAGACTTAGGTGACATACTCGTATAAAGAGAACTCATATGTGAGTTTCTACTCTACAACCCTTAAGTATCCTAACTGATCCGGGAAAGCATAATCACCCTATTCATAGATTGACGAGATCATAATCATCCCCAAAAAATATAACTTGCCTATGACTACATCCAAAAAACTCATAAAATTGAGAGTCCATGTTTGAATTAATGCATTTAAGTCACAACGAAGGGCTCAATAGCGAGATACTAGGAACCATATATGGACATCCAAAAAATGTTAATATAAATACATATACATCCAAGATCAATTGAACTGTCCTAAGTATAATAGAAAATATATGATATACCATGTCTCAGAATATATATCCCATTTATGCACATTGGGGAATCCTGATAATAATATCAAATCCCATGATGAACGTTCTGGCATACAAAAAAAGTAAAACACCAGGTGTCAAGATTAACAACCACCATCCATGAATGAAAAATGGAAATCATTGGTTCATCAACAATAACTATGTCAAAGATTTAAAAAAATGAGTGATGGTGTCCCGAATTCCCAACCATGAATTAATGTCTCTACCAGATGGGCTTAAAAGATGGACATAGGTTCTAAGGTGACACCTGCTACCATCTCTATCCAAATCCAATGTATAGCTCATGCTCGATCAAACTATGGGAACCCACATTGTCCATCAATACAAACACATAGAGGCTTCCTAAATGGGGTCAACAATGTAAATATTATTGATGGGACCCCTCATGGGATCATCCGATATAAATGGACACACAGACTCCTAGGATAGGGGGGATATCTCTTAAGGGGGATATCCTCAAAATATTCAGTCACATGAGATATATCATATGTAATTCTAGATCAAGGTATCAAACATTGTTGCTCCATACACCCAACAAAAAATTCATGTTCAAGTCTGTCTATTAGAAGACGAATGAATTTTTAATAGTTGAGGACGAACCTCTCATCCATCTAGATTCCTCAAAATACCCAGTCTATGTCCTTATTTTACTCTACTTAATTCACCATCTAGATCAATGTGGAAAATACTCCAAATTGAATATCTCTGGTCTGACATTAAATCTAGGGAATAAAGTCATGGAAATCCCATAAAGGGTTGAAAATAGTTGTAGAAGGAGTGTCACCCCTGGTACAAGTCATTTACTCCAAATGGTCAATTTGGGCCTTTACCATCACCGTACTGGGCATATAAATACACCATGTAAATAGTGTGTAATGAGGGAACAAAATGTGTTTCATGCATAGGGTATCTACACATGTCCCTCATATAGACTTTCTGGATACTTGGATTGGTCATGTTCTCTTACACAACATGAAACCCACATGGGGACTTTCTATATAATCTACATGGCCATGTATCCCTACTCGAGTTCTCCAGGCTGCTAATTGGTTATAAATTTGAGTACAAATACCTGGAGTGTATTACCTATACATGGAATATAATAATTAAATAATCATCTCCCACAAATGGTAAGAACACCCATCATGTTCCCCTCAACAATACATCATGTTATCGTGATTTCCTAAAAGAAAAACTATCTGAATCGACTGAAAACACATTTAAACTCTCAAATTCACAATATATGGACTCAAAAGGCTTAAAAATAGAATAATAGCTATTTAAAAACATAAAATACCTTATTTGTGGTGGATTTTATTTAAAAAATAATCAGACCGACCTTCAGGTGGATAAAAATGAAACAATATTCTAATACACAAACCATGAATGTTGCACGTCAATCCAAAGCATCAAGGGTTTTAGGACGACTCCTCCCCCTTATTATCTACCCCTCTTTTTCGCCTTCTCCATCTATTTTCCTTGTCAAGTGGCATAGGATGATTCTTTCTTGGGCATATATATAATGAGAATAATAGTATAATAGAATAATGAAAATTAAAATAAGAAATTAATTAAATGAAAGGAAAATAATAGAAAATAAAAGGGGTATGGGCGGACCATAGTTCCCAACTAATGTTTATGCATCCCATAGTATAAACTCTCTATTTTAGACTCAATGGAGGAGATGGAATCTCAATTTGAAACTCCATCCAAAGGTAACTATTGAATGAACTTGCACAAGAAATTTAATTTTTAATTTATTCATTATTAAATATTAATTATTCAACCAAAATTCAATCAATACGTTTTTCCAGAAAACTATATTACTATGGAAGACACCATATTCTGAGGATAAAATGTGGTTAGAAAAATTATGTGAGATCATTTGATAGGGGAAACACCATTTTTCCCCTTTAGAGCATATGAAAGAAAACAATCAAATTTCATCTAAAATTTTTAGTTAGGAAAACTGGGGTCCTTACCTTGGTTATAGGTAATTACTCAATCTATTTTCCAAAAGAGTATAGTTTGGGTTAATTTTACGGCTACAATATATGATCAATTATTTAATATGATCTACATAGTTGACAAAGCCAGATATTTCTTGTATCTAGAGTGGGGTGATTTTTTAGTTATATATTATTCAACACATTTAACTGTGTTTCAGTTCTTTTCACCACTTCTAGAAAGTGATGATATTTCAAGTGGAAGATAATTCTGTGATGGAATAGATTATTCCATCTGTATTCATGTAAATGAATTTTTCCTACCTATATTTTTTTTGATATATTTAAGTAAGAAATTATCAAATAGTATTATATGAGGAACAGAATATGTAAAATTCAAATAGGATTTGTGTCTGTGTTGGATAATAGTACATTCGATTTCACTAAACATTCCCTCAATGATTCTCATTTGGTCTGTGGTAGAAGTATTATAGATACTTCAAGATATATAGTGATCTATAAATGTATATAATAGAGGAATCAGAATACTTCGTGTGATAGTGACCATATAGAGTGCAAGTCTTGCATCTATATAGGAACATTCCGAGAGGTTGTCAGACATTTATATCGGCTTCCAGTGGAAAAGGTTCTTCACTTGCTCATACTTTAGGTGTCGGTTATTTTACACTTCTTTTTCTGGGAATTTGGAGTATAACCAAAATGAAAAGACTAGGAGGAGGTTGTGTCCATTGTATATAGACTTCATATTATCAGTAGCCCTAGTATAGTTTTAAGGATCAAGCTAATCTAACTATAGAATAACTTCCTAGATCATACTAGATGCATGAATTATTTGTGATATATAGTATATGAGTGTAGAAACTTCTAGAGTATGAGTTTCTATTATATTATCATCAACTATAGAATATTTTTTTGTTGATACAAGTGATTAGAACTCCTTTATCTCCTTATATATTGCGGAAAGCATTAGGATTGAACCATAGTATTGTTGTAAAGTAATGAACCTAGATACATCATTGGGAGTACAGTCAAAGGGAATATTCCAATGTAGTGAGTAGCTCCATGAGGTATGAAAATTAACTTTCTTATAGGACCTATTTTTCTTAATATCATAGGAGTCGATGGCATTATCAGGGAGGATTGGTTGGTTCTATATCATACTTTTGTGGGGAAAAATACCACATTGTGTCATTTACATCACCAGAGGGAATCAGTTATCTATATAAGGGTTAGTGGGATGTCTAGGATAGTAGGGATGGACTAGTGCATCATGGGATATGTGAAGTGACCACCCAGATTTCTAATCTATTCATAAGGAATAAGATTTTAGTTCAAGATAATTTCCCCCATTTTGTAGACCATTTTAGGTATATATATTCATGGTAGACTTTTCTTGATTGCCTCCGGATAGGTATGTAAATTTAATGATTGATCTCGTTCAATGATCATCAACAATTTCCATTCCTATATACATGTTGAAACCTACAAGGATACATGGGCTCAAGTGGAGGTTATGAGATATATAGGACATGGGTTTTATAAAGACAATTAATTCCTATGGGAGTTTTCATGATCTTTTCAAAAAAATGGTCGATGGGACCATTCAACTATTCATGGATTATAAATGGCTGATCCAGATTATAGTTATGAATAAGTATCAACTTGTTCATATTGAGGACCTCTTCGACAAACACGATTATTTGGGGTCTTTTATTAGATTGTACTGATACTGGGATATCATTTGGTGTGTGTCAGGTAATCTGGCATAATTCATTCAAAAATCCATAAATGGGGTGGTGTCTATGAGTGTCTTTTTATTCCCTTTGTTCATACAGACATGTCATTTATTTTGGTGGATTTTAGGAATAGGGTGTTCATCCGCCATATAGATTTTTTTTCATTGCATTTTTTGGAGACATATTTCTTTATTATAACACATGTAGTGACCACTATATGTCCCTTGAGATCATTTAGAATTCAATGAAAGAGAATAATATTTATTCAACGATTTCTAAGATCAACTTCAAGATCCACAAAATTTCACATCATGGGTAATATTATCTCAGAATCAAACATATATAGTGACTAAGAGAAGGTGAGTGAAATGGTTTCTTGGGGGAGACCAAGAAAGTTTGTTATATATAAATTTTCTAGGTATTATTGGATACGAATTGGATTTTATATAGGAAATGTCATATGTTACTTCACTTCTTAATAATGTTAAAAGTAATGTTTTTAAGTTCACGTGTTCATGATCATCTGAAGAATACTTTGAAGTGATGAGAGGATGACATACCTCAGAACATATTCTATTTTTACTAGAGAATAGGAGAGGCTGTAATGTGATCTATGACCGATTAGCAAATATTATAATGTCATTGTGTATAGATCTCAGTAGTTGAGGTCTATTTGTAGAAATTACCCAATGCATGACATTTATCTAGTAGTAGTTGTAAATTCGTTATGTTACTAGTGACACTATCAGATGGTTGAGCACATTGTGGTGTATATAGACAAAAAGAGACTCAATTATATATCTACACTATGTGACTTGAATACTATATAGATAATATTGGTCCAATATCTATATTAATTACATTTTTTTCTTGAAAATACATCGATAATGTGAATTAAATAAACTGATGCTCTATATAGAAAAATCAAGGTACATGGAGCATGGGAATCTAGTGATTAATAGAAATTTATGACCTTCTTTTCTGACCAATATCAATAGTTTCATGATATTCATGGGATGAATTACCTCGCATTTTTTACTATTACATATTATGTCCTCAAGATGGTAATGATCTTGAAATTTTAGATCCCAAAGTCTTGGTTAAATATAATATTATATCAAGAGATTCTTCGCCCACAAATGGTATTAAAGATATAGAGGGAATCCTCTATATATATGGAAATATTTGGGTCCTATGTATATGAAGGAATAAATGATGCATGAGAATCATGATTATACATGGGTAGTTTATCCCACAATCCTGATGATTTTTCGAGATATTCGATGACAAAATTGGAGGTTGGGTATGAATGTTTAGATAGTTGGATTTATCACAAGGTGTTACACCATCTAGTTGGTCAATGTGATACATTTGAGACCATTAGTCACGGTAAAAATGCTTTGAGTCACAGAATAAAACTAGGAATCTATTCTGAGGGACATTGTGTCAGGCTTACTAAGGTCTCCTTAGGGTTGCGACATAGTTTGTATTGTCATTGAAATATTGATGAAGGTATACTACTTGCTTCATATATATAAGTCTCTCTCAGACAATCATTTGGAGGATTGTTTGTCTATTAGATCATCTAATTAAAAAGGGTCCCTCAAACTATCATTTAATATAGGAATGATCAATTCATATTTTGGTTCTGGAAAGGGTTACAAAAAACTATGGGTACATAGGTTCTAATGAGAACAACTTATCTCCCTCAGACAGATGGACAATCAAAACATGACATGCAGGTTCTAGGGATCATTTTCTGAGCTAGATTCATTAATTATGGAAGTTATTGGGAGAATCATATTCCATTAATCATGTAATTTATAATAATATATTTTGTTATATTATTAAAATGTATGTTTTTGTGTTATTATAGGGTTGGTTGTGTTGTTAACCCCTATGCATTCTAGAGGTTGGAGGGTAATCACTACATTGTCCTCATCCCATTCAAGAGAATTCAGAACTGGGTTAGCTGATAAAGATGTGTATGACTACTTATCAGTAGAGAAAAATATATAATTCCAATCACCATAAAATACCTCTATATTTCAGGGATGGGGATCATGATTTACATCAACCATCGCATAAGCTATGTCATATATTAATTTAGAGGAAAAAGACGTTTTCATCACATTATATAGATGTTTTAGATTCTAGAGTGATATTGGATGCTAACCTATTAGTTATTATTATCTCATTGGTATTATTCCATGAATTACGTCACCCGCATTTCATAGATTTACTATTATCATGTCGACCAGCCTCATACATTCGATTCTGAGGAGGATGAGTTAGACGATGATTATATTTTTAAGTCTATCATATAATCATTATTGATAGGTGAAAAAAGGCTCTGCATGGACAATTTCCCCTCTAGTATGGGTTCTATAGTAACACGACAATGTAAATAAAAATACGTGGGAATAAGCTACTGACACACGTGCCTAGAAGATTGTGTTGTTCTTAGGTAGTATTTCTCCATCTTGTATGTTCAACTCGAGGATGGGTTCCATTATCATTGAAGACTGGCATAACCTATGAATTCACATAGGCTTGGATAAATTTAAATATTGTATATATGTTCATTATGGATAGAATATAAAATTCATGATGATTTTATAATGGTTGTGATCGTGTATAGGTCTTGTTTAGTGGTCAGAACCCCATTCGGTGGAGAAAATCACTAGGCCACATGGTTAGAAGAATCTTTGAATGCAAGATTTCATAATTTTTCCTAACCTTGTAGGGTGGTACAATGTATTGATGTTAGGCTCATGGTTTTCCCAAATGTGTTCCAGGGTCCGTAAAACCATTAATAAAATGTAGATATTATTACAATGTTTTTTCCACAATTGGGGAACAGTTTCCCTGACTGTGAGTCCAAACCACACTGGTTCAACCGTAGCACATATTAAGGTGAAATGTTTTTGCAATAATTAGACAAAAATGAATCCATACCATGCGACATATGGATTTATTATTATTAAAAGAAACTATATCAATTGTGTAATATCTAACCTTCCTCCTCAATTAATCTATTTCTAGTGAAGGAATCCACCATTTCCACATTTTTTTTTATCTTTGAATCTCTTTGATATAAATTGATCCCATTGGTCCATATGGTGTCCGATTAATGCATCTGTCATCTTATTGGATCTTTCCTATAAAGATATCAGTTTATTTATTATCATTCTTCATTCATCCTTATATCGATGATGTTATGTAAAGGTAGGATCATATGTCCAATTTAAAATCTGTTGATATATTGTTCAGAGATCATCCAATGCATTCCAATTTGGAGGTTAAAAATAAATGAGTGTCTCAAAATTATCTGGTATGTTGTCTATTTGTATTCCATATGGTTTTTTCATTTTATAAATTTTTTTTTCACGAATTTTATTTTCCCCAACCTATTATATGCATATAACTCTCTTATACTAATTAGAACCATATTATAAGATTATTTTATATATGGTATCCATTGTTGGAGGTTATAAACAAAATGTCAACCACCCAAGTAGGGTATATTCCTTAATTACCCCTTTATTATATTGAGATGTATGTCTATGTCATTTTTTGAGTGTGCAATAGTTTAATCCTGTTAATTGTAATCCCATATCTAATAGAATGTATATGGAAATGCAAATTTTATGAAATTTAATGTGATAGTTCCTCTAGACCCTTTTAATATATGTACTATAAATAATTATTCAATGGTTATCTGATAAAATTGGAAAATATTCTACATATATGTCATATCCAATTTAATTTTAATTTAAATGCTTGTTTAGATATCAATTTAACCACTCTCAATTTCAAATGGAAGGCATGTGACATAATCTTCTAAAATGTTTACGACATAAATGGTCTAATAAGTGGTTTCATTCCTAGATATTCATTTTGTCCCCAATGAAAGCAAAATATGTGAAGCAAATGACTTATTAAATGGAATGATTATTACATGGCCATAATTGATTAATTAAACCTGAATAATGCTCCTTTAATATAAATAATATGGAATTATTATAGGAGTTATAATAATTGATTTAGGTGTGGTTATCCAAGTAAATTTCTTGATCACTCATTTAGGCCAATAGGATCCATGGATTCATGTTACTGAGTTTGATACTCCCCTTGGAAACTGATCTTTTTCTACTAGTGGATTATAGGTATGAAACCATATGATCCATCCCTTGTCACTATTGGGATGCCTATGATACACTGCATTGAATCAGTGTGAAATCTTTGGAAATGATCTTCCTTTGATTCACCCTTGGGGCCAATCACTAAATACAATTTTTACCATGGATTCGATCACTAGACTAGGATATAATTATTGTTGTAGAATTCATTGGGTGATAACCATTAGATTTCACTCTTACCTTTTTTATCCTAGAAGAATTTTTTTAACAATTTTGGATTGACCCTTAATGTCAGGATTCTATAGTGATTACCTTCGATCCCTTTCATTATCATCATCATTATTGATGACTTTTTATATCATGGATCCATTAAAATTATTATCTTGTAATGATGTTAGTGTTGGTTATGTTTCATAAGAATTATTAAAATAAACTATAAATTAAATAATAAATTAAATGAATATATATTTAGATATCAGCTGAGGATAATAGAGTTACAAGTTTATTTACATAACTGTACTTATTTTAATTTATATATAAATGTTTCACATGATGTTTTTATTAAAATGATTAGATGTTATAGACATCATTGTTGGTGGACTATAAATATTTCTCTCACACAAAATAGGTCATCCATTGGTATTCTCATTGATTAAAATATGGGGACGTTGATAAAGGGAATAATCCTTCCATGGACACATAATATATCTTGTTTTCATTAGGATAGATCTTGGTAATACATGACCAAGAAAGAGCTCAAGATACTGGATAGTTATTGGTAATTTTTTATAGTTTTTTTTTGCATGTTATTCCTAATTCATAGTATCCATGATTTACATTATTGTATATATTTGAAATGTATAACCTGGTTTTGTATATTCATATAATTTGATATGATATTTATTTTTCATTTCTTCATTGGATGTGTCATATATTTATAATACTTCTACTATTTACATATCATCCTGTCTATCCACAATTCTAAACTATAGAAATGATGGAATAATATCCACGTGGATACATCCAATGAACTCATTACTATTCGGGATCCTCTACCATTTGCTGAGATGTTCTTGAGGCCATATGGCTCAATGGGCTCAGGGATCCTCTTAGTGGAACCCTTGTCTAGGAAATCATAATTACTAAAAAATTTAGTCTTTCGTGTTGGGATTCCATGTATCTTATTTCAACAAAAATAAATTAACTACTGACTATATGCAACTAGTTTTGGAGAAAAGTCCCTGATACATAAGATGTGACATTATTTAATTAACTCAAATCATTAGGACAAAAATAGTATATCTGAAGGAAATTTTTTATTTCATTATTGGATTTTTATTAGGAATATGAAAATTTTAGAACATAATTAATAATCAAGAAATTTATTACAAAAATTCCATGAACCATACTACCCTATTAAAATGTTTTAAAATATAAAAAATCATAAATATATAATTTCCATGATATCGACTACCATTTTATATGAACTGATTCTTCAATCCATCCTAATGAATATCTGATCACTATATCTTCTATCATTTAGTGTATAATCCAGATTAAGAGAACAACCATTCTTTGTTATCCTTGGAATGGTCTCTACTTTTATCATTATTTTTTATAAACTACATGTTGCCTTCTATATATCTACAAAATATATTATCATTCGTAAAACTTATTTAATACATGACCATGTCACCATAAACACTAATCATTGACATGATGTTTACGTCATTCAATCATATGTTATAATTACTTCTCTACCTGAATCCTATATTCCATTCATTCAAAGGAAAAAATCATCATTCTCATTTAACAAATGTCTATTGGTATTTTCTATTCTAATTTTGTGTGTGGATACACATTCTCTCACACACAATATATATTTTTGATTAGTACAATAACATTAAAAATAGGAATAAGTGAAATCATATAAAACCATAAAACCAATGGTAATTATACCTCTATTATTGTATTTTTTCAATTAAAAATTTACTCAAATATTCTGTGCGACTCATAAATTAGTTTATTCAACTACCCCTCCCCGGTTTTTTCACACCATTTAGATAAGGATTAGAATTTATGATAAAACAAATACCAATAAAAATACATGGTGATTATCTTTATAAAATTCCCCTCTCTTTGATAAATCCATTTTGAGGATTTAAGAACACATTCTCTCATATTTACTCATAGTGTTTTGTTATTTCTAAAATGGAGGTATTTATAATACCTTTGAAAATTATTAAATCCATATAAAAATTTATATAGATAAATAATTTTTAAATTTTTTATAATATAAAATGGAATCAATCTTATCAATTTAGAAGTTCTAAAAAAATTACCTCAGTTGTGGAGTTCAACATGAATCAATGCTTGAAAATTGAATGTGATTGTATGAAAGGAAGTCCATTATAGAATAATCTAAATAAGAATTCGACATATAATTTCACTTATAACTGATTCTTTAGTTAATGAATGATTTTTAAATTTCAGATATCATTTTTTATAAAACAATAACGACTTGATTATAAAATAGGGATGCCTATATATGTACATATGATACTTTTTCCATTCTGAGTTTTTGGGAAAAAATTATAAAATTCCAAAAAACATAAGAATATTTATTAACATAAAAAAATATATCAAAATATCCTAAGTAAATATTAATACCATTTGTTTGATAAACAAACCATATTGATTATTTATAGCCCCACAGTACGTCGTTAGATCCCTACAATACATTGAAAAATAATCTAAAAACCCAAAATATGATAGTATATTGATTGAAATGTAATATTGGTTTCGATCTGTATCAAACCCATAGAGATAGATCATGTTTTTTAAATTAATTAGAAAAATAAATGATGAAATTGTTTTGTTCAATTTGATTTGAGGGAAATAATAATAGTAATAATTAGATTTTCAGTGATGATGAGTGTCATGAAAATTGTCGTGATTTAGGGTTTGTGTTCAAGGTATTTCATTTATTATGGATTTATAATTTCTTGGTCTCATAATTGGGTAATCAAGTATCCTTGGTCTTTATATCCCTACCTAACAATGAGGTTACACATTAAGAATTGTTATCTACTTGGTACTGTCTCAAAATTAGGCAACCCAAAACCGTTGATAAACATAACAGAATTAGTTTTTCATAATTGACATAAAAAACTAAGGTTATGAATTGATGCAATAAATTAAACAAATTGAGACCACAATAATGATCTTTCAATTCTAAAAGAAAACTAATTATAATTGAATAAGTAGTTTTCAATAATCCAAAAAAGTGAAATAATAGATAAAAATGATCCCTAGCATAAAATCCCCCTATGATCACATCTCCCGGTGATAATGGACAACACACTCTTAGTGAGAGCGACTGACATGTGTACCCTAAGAAGAAAGTTGGTGAAAAGAGGCTCTAGATAGTCCAAGTGGTTGTCCCTTGGTGTCACGTATCCTTCATTAGTCCTAGTGTATGTTTGGAAGGGATTCCAAGCTTGGTATTTATAGGTTTTCCCTGACACAACTTATAACCCGTATAACATTATTTTTCTATGCATCGATGTCCCCACAACATGTAATGGGGTTACATGTTGTGTACTTCAGATTCAATTTTCCCTCTGCTGCATTGAATCTTTTGACACCGGTTTGACTGTTTGACTTTTTGAAGATGAGTTGTGATATTACAAAATATGTACTTACATCTCATGACGTGTATGATCATCATGAATTTTCTAGCCTAGATCTTTTTCCACATGAAATGGCCATGATGGGTACTCATAGTAGAAAACACAATTTTATTATTTTCAGTTTACAGCTCCTCTTTATATACACAATATGGTGTCAAGACTCTTCGCTTCGTTCATGGTGTGATGGCTCATTTATCTCATCTTTACATTCCTTTTCATTTATTTTTATCAAATCATTCATTCCATGCTATAAAAAATAAAAAATTCTAGTCATTCCCAAATTTTAATGATTAATCATTTAAATAAAAAATTCAATATAAAAAAATAATTGAAATTATATACATGAAATACACCTATCAAATCCTCCACAAAAAAATTTGTCATTATCCTAAAGGATTGAATGTCAATAGACTGCAATGAACATTAACCATACTATAATTATAATTCAATTTCAATATAAAAAATTATGCAAATGGAAAACAAAATGTTCTTGGTTCACACATAGAAAATTCTTAAAAACCTCATTTTTCAATTAAACAATGTATCCAATTATTTTATTTTACTCTATTGAAATAGACATGTTTTATCATTCATTGATTTTAATTGTTCAATTATTTATTATATTGCCTCGTAGATTAAATGTACCTCACATGAATTTTTAACTATCATTATCTTGGTTCATATGTAAATTGAATTCATCACATACCTAAAAAACATGTATCTTACCATGATCATATAAGGAACCCAATATCTACACCACATAATGTCAGATATAACAATTAATCATGAGGGATTATCTGTTTAGGATCTAAATTACTCTTAGGCTTCTGGGTTGGTAGGTAAATGATATAAAATTTAATCCTCAAAAATGTTTTTTGATGCTAAATTACATTAAATGATATTGAAAAATGTATCAATAATGATCTCTTATTTAAAAATTTCATCTCTCTATTACCCCTAAAAATCTCAAAGGGGCCCATGATACATGTATGTTCAGGGAATAAATTAACTTCTATTTACACTTCTAATTATTTAGTATTTAGTATTAATTTTTAAATATATTTTGAACGTTGTGCTACAGAAAAATCTCACATCCATTGAATAACCACATATTATCAATAAAATCATCATTTTTTATAATAGCAATTTTTTCCTCCAAAAACACAACCAATTTATTCATTTTTTTTCAAATGTCGTTATCAAGAGAGGTGAATAATAAAATACAATGACAAATTTCATGGCCTCCCCACAAATAAAAATCGATAATCCCTTAAAAATATATAAAAAATAATATACATCTTGGTACACACAATATATATATCCCCAAACATATTCTTTTAAATATAAAGAATAAAAATAATGAAATTCATAAATTGATAAAATTTTCTTTTAACATGGTTCATTTCACA
The DNA here is from genome assembly GCA_963277665.1 of Viscum album. Taxonomy (NCBI): domain Eukaryota; kingdom Viridiplantae; phylum Streptophyta; class Magnoliopsida; order Santalales; family Viscaceae; genus Viscum; species Viscum album. The sequence goes on along the minus strand of OY728140.1, from coordinate 1,254,654,799 downwards.
AATATGCAATTCATAGATTCTATGGGATGAAAACAGATTAATGCATGGCATGAATTAGGATAAGATCTAACAAAAATAATACCTAAATCATTGCAAAAGTTTTTTTAGTAATTACATGGATAAGATGAAGTAAATGTTCAATAACAGAACATGTCTTAATTGCTCATGAAATATATTAACAATGAAGTAAAATATTGGCTCCGTGGAAGTCTTATTAATGAGATTGGTGGTCTGGAAAATTACACATGAAAATAAAAACAAACCTTTAATTTACCTAATGAAAATATCAGAAATTATAAACCTAAATATATCTCATAATACTAAAATTTAAAATTACCATCATGCTTCCATTAATCATAATTTTTCAAATCCTAATCCACATTCTTATCACTACTAATTTTTTCCCAATTTTCTCATTCAAATGTATAGAAAATTAAATTTAAAAACATGGAATGGTAATTGTATTGGGAATTTTATGTCTCCAAGATCATTTTTTTTAAATAATTAATCATGTTTTGTGAATGTAATTGCGAAATAAATTTCTAAACAATTGTGGGAAATACTATTGAAAATTAAATAATTTAAACTCTTAATCACCTTTTAATGTACATATCCAACATGGGTTTCATAGGCATTGCCGACACCTAATCATAACGTGTACATGTCCTTCATGACATTTAAATCTTTTGTAGATTTTTCAATATTCTTCATTCTTAATAACTTGATGGACTTGGAAAATAAAAAAAACTGAAATCCCATGAAATGACAGTGAAATTCAAAATGATTTGGGTTGATTAGTTTATCATATAAATAATAAATAATGAAAAATACTAAAAAAATGGGTAGCCCCATGAAGGGATTTGTTTTATGGTTGTTATGTTGACCTTACCTTCATCAGCTCAAGTGAATAATGGTAGGAAAGAGGTAACATTATGTAGATCTAAAAAATGTTGATGCATGATTCCACAGTGTTGAATGGTCCCCTATTTTTATGTAAAACATATTTTACTCTCCTATTATCTAAAAAATTCTCTATCACCATATGCCCAATCCAGCAGTTCCTAGATGTTATGGAAAAATATAATGGAGATTCACTTAATTACAAAACATGATCACCTTCTTTGAGTTCATATTGAATTATTCTTCCTCCACTATATTTGTCTTAGTACAAAACATTCTAATCCTTATTCATCTTGTTAATTATTTTTCCATTACTCTCTATAGGAGGTACTTCATTGCTTCTTACTTGGAAACAATTATCCTCTTATTTCATAAAATTATATGAAATGTCAGTAATGTATTAATTTGTCTTCTACATTGGTTGGTGGTTATTGAATTTTTCCTATGATCCCCAAGCTCCCATACGCTACTCTCCATTTTGAACATCAATCAATGCACTTCATGTAGCTAGTAAATGTCTTCTCATGATTATTGTATCCCTATGTTCATCCATGTATATCACTATAAAATATTTCGTAAAATAGAACTCAATCACTTTAATGATGTCATATTCATGTATTTCACATAGAAATCTTATTTGTAAACCAGCTAGTTATAGCATAAATTCAGTTTGTTGCATCTCGTTCACTACGTGAATTTTGAATGTTGCATATGACATGAGAATTACACAGGCACACTATATTACATAAATAATTACCAATTATGCTTTTTAAAATGATTATTGGAATTGAAAAACTACCTATAACCCATTACATCTTTGGTAGGATTCTAGAAACTACTATTGAACTTCATCCTTCAAGTGGAATGGTGGATAATTATTCAATATTCTTATTGTGTGTCGCTAACTATTTCATAAAAATTGTGTACAAAGGCATGTTTTTACTAGCCTCAAAGAAAGGGATGTTGACGAGTATGATGTTGAAAATATCTAAAAACTTTTTCTTCTTCTCATCAATATTCACCAGCTTCATCCAATATGGAAATTATAGTGGATAATGGTTTGGTGGTGTCACTTCATCATCATCGCATTCTTCGTCTTCCTTACTAGCTTCCTGAATTTCGTCAAATACATGTTTTTCATTTTTTTTACCATCAAATTATATGCCACTATGTTGTCTGTTCTTCCCACTTATCAGCAATATATACTTCACATCAACCTAAGGATGGTGTTTTGGACATCATAGATATTATCCTCTCTGTCTTTCTCTATGTGCCTCAGTGATCTAACCAACTTGACCATCTAAATTCTTCATTTATGACTTTAGGTATTCTGAGTCCTTATTTATTCTCTAATTATATTTCGAAGATCGATTGAGTATGAGGAAAACTATTTATGTGAATATCCAATGGTGGTCATGAAATTTTCCATGGTGTATGCTAGGGAATGGACTTCACATGTCAGTGTTGGCCCTTGGTGTTGAGGTTGGAAATCTTTTTTCCTCGGGTGAAATTCTAATCCATGGAATTTAATATGTAGTTAATTTTTCAGTTTTTTGTCTCCATCCATGTAAATAAATTTTTTACTATCATTATAATTTGAATCATCCTGTTTCATAACTTGGGGATTCGGTGGAATCCTTATATCCATCGTTTTCATCATAGTCTCCATTTGAGCACTCATCTAACTATTGTCCACCATCTATTCTTCATGTAATCTTCTTTATTTCAGATTACATTGAAGTATATTTCTGTTAATCACATCCATTCGCTCATATATTTATTCTAGTGATTTTGTCATCCATGAACCTGAAAAAAATATAAACTATTAACTAATTCCCATGTGAGAAACCATAATAAATTTTTTGAATTGTAATCCACATGTCACTACATTTATGAGGACATTATCTTATCAATCCATTAAATCAATTCCATGAGATATATAATGGTTCTATATATAATGGTTCAAAATTGAGAACACTAAACTGCAATACCATTGAATTTAATGTTGGAAAAGACAATATTAAAAACAATAGTCCCAAATCATCCCTTGTGATGAAGGAATGAAGGGGAAGACTTTGTATCCAATTTCTTGCATTTTACTTTAGTAAAAATATAAACAACAAAAATATCAATGCATTGTTTGTTATGTTATAAAATTTGAATGTGGAAAATATCTCCAAGAATATTCAAATATGTGAATTGATATCTCTATGTTATAGCCCAATGAATTGTAGTGAGTGTGTGATCATTTTAATGATCACAAGATTTATCTTGAAGTGTTGAGTAGTGAAAAAGGGTATTATGATGTTTTTTTTAACTCCTATGTTTGAGGGTATCCCTTAGTTCATTAGAACCTATCCCCCTTGATTTCATCATTGGATTTTTTGACATAATAGGTGGCACTACTCATGCTCCAATCCATCAAATATGTTCCTACCAACTACTGCAATATGTTCTTTATCAATTTATTCATTTTATTTTCTTTGTTTTCATAAAGTTATCTCTAGCTATGGATCAAAATTATGACCTTCAGTCATTTCCTTCCTACGACAATAGTATTCATGAAATTGATTGCCTTTGGAAACTACAGTATGATATTACCAGGTGTAAGAGAGTGAATTAAAATAAAAACAACAATCTAAATTCCAATTTAAATTAAACATAGTGGAAAACATCCACCCAAATAGTGAAAATTTAATATCCCCCTAGGGTGTTGTTAGTTTCCTATGGTACTATGGAAAACAAAATTTATAAAAGCCAAACTATGCTACTCTATTAATTCTAATTTATTATTAGGTAAGTTCAGTCCAAACCCATAGTGACATAGCATATTTTTTATATTAATTCTTAAAATTGATGTTTAAATTTTTTTGTTCGATATATGAATTGAGAAATAGATGAATTATATATAGCTGTGTAAATCGAGATGAGAGGCATTCTAGGTTTAGAGATTTCTGGTTCATGTTCTATGGGTTTCATTGATTATGGGTAAATTTGTGATTGGTGTTAGAATGAGGTCAGCATAGATCCTTGTTCTTTGTATCCTTCCCTAACAATGTGGTTACACCATTGTAATGGTCATCTATATAAATTTTTCACAATATTAGGTGACCAAGACCATCCTTTAACATAAATGATATTATTTTTCATAATGGTCATACAAAAAAATTGCTGATAAATTGATGAAAAAAATTAATCAACGTCACACCACATAAATGATCATGAAAATTGAATAGAAGAAGAATCGGAATTGAATAAGCAGTTTTCAACAATCCAAACCTTGAAATAATTAGAAATAATGATCCATAGGAAAAAATCCCTTATATGTTCACATCACTCGGAACGATGGGAAACCACTCTCATGATGTGAGAGAGAGACATGGGTACCCAAAGAATAATGGTTGTGAAGTAAGGCTCTAGATCATCTGATGGTTTTCCCTTAGTTTCTATTGTCCTTCTTCAATCCTATAGTATGCCGTAAGGGAGTCCAAGGTTGGTATTTATATGTGTTTCTCATCACAACATATGTCCCATGTCACATTAGTTTTCTACCCATGGAATTCATCATGAGGAGTACATGGGAAACACATTGTGTACAACATATCTAATTTCTCTTTATTAACATCGAATATGTAGACACTTCTTTGTCTAATTGACTTTCTTGATGAATTGTACTAATAGTACATGATTTTTAATTGCATTTTACATTTTGTATCCCTATCACGACATTTCCATCAGAGATCTATTTCAATTGAAATGGTTATGATGTCTACTCTTAGTGAATGACGTGTAGACATTTATCATCACATTCTAGCTCATATTCATCTCTAAAATCTTACGTCACAACGTGAAATTTGGTTCATATTTCCATGTGTTTTCATTCCTTTTATAAAAAGTCATCATTTTCTACTTTAAAACCTAAAACAAGTGAAAAAATTCCAAAATATGGAAAGCATTCTCATTTTAATACAAAATTCAATATAAAAATTACACAAAATGATATCCATGAAATACACGTAATACTGATGAATCCATCACAAAGTAAAATTTGGTATTAATGTGAAAAAAGTACCACAAATCTAAATTTCAATGATGTATGAGAGATGTTCATTAAAATGGTATGATCTCTCTACTATTCATTAATTTTTTTAGTTTAAATGTTTAAATATTAATTAATGTTAATTCCATTTGGTGTCATAGAGGTAGTGGGGGTGTCTGACAGTATTTCAGATCTCAAAAAAAATTATTGGGGTGAATATACCTGGAGGTAAGCCACACGGTCGGACTAACCATGGATGAAAATGGAAGAGAGAAAAAGGAGATAACATGGTTATACACACAGCGTGACTTTGGGATCACACCCATGCAAAAATTTATAAAAATTTAATAGTTTAGTTTTTCATGATTTGAGCATAGTTAGTCAAAAAATGTGGGTGGCCCCTCTCTATAACTAAAAGAACATGATTGGGACTATCATTGGCTGACTAGGAAAACAAACCCTATACCACAATTTTTTGGGTGAATCTACACACGTTCAATTGAGTAATGTTATATATCAATCCTAATTTCACTACCTTACTCACTTTGGACAATAGCCACTTAGTAGAGGACCTTTCCTACTCGAAATCTTCTATGATCCCATTCCTCCTTCAGATAACATAATCTAGTGTCATAAATCTCATGGGATCTTCATCAGTGTGTTATGAATTCTGTTTAATATGTTTTTTTATTATTTTTGGTATGTACATCAAATTTTATGAGAAATATAATTTCACTATTATAATATTAATTTTCCATCCATCGATTTTCTCTAACTGTAATTATAATATGGAGTTTATACTTGATAATATTTCCTCTATAATGCTAATCTAGGTGAACTCATTCCTTTCACTAAAATTCAATGTGTTTATACATGACACCTATACAAATAAAGAGCCCCTTAAATCAATTATTATACGTTGTGGAAATTGAAATTTAAATCTTATACCGGTCATTTTTTTTAATAAAATTGACCATTATGATGGAATATGAATTAGACACCTTTGTTGTGTTCTTATTCACCCATTTTTATGGGATGTTAAATATTGATTTATAAATTGTAATTGAAGTAAATTATATTTTTATTTGTGATATGAAATGTAAAATGGATAGAATGAAGGGTGGAAAATGAATATCCATGTATTTTAGACATTTCCATGTAATGGATTTGTAAAATAGGCATGTGATTATTTTTATAGTGAAATTACAATGTGAGAAAATTGAAGACTAATTCTTCTAAGAATAACCCATGAGATGAGTCACCATCTGAGGTGAAATTTAATTAAAATTTACTTGGTGATAACTGTGAAATTAATCAAATGATATTTATAATATTTAATTTAACAAATTAAATATCCTTATATCTTGGGTCATAGATGGGTTTATTGATGAATTCCATGCTTAAACTCATTTGGTTTTGAGATTTCATATGCTTGAATGACACCTGAACTCCATCTTTTTGTTATCAAAGATAGAATCATAGGTGATGGAATTATATGTCAATTAACACATTGAATAAAAACGGATTTCATTGGTTAGAGAATGTGGGTATTTGATCACATATTCTCTAGGTGATTCTTGTAATCTGTTAGTGGAACACCTTGCATTGTCTCGAGTGTAGTGTTGTTATACAACACCTAGAGCGATACATTGGTTATAGAGAGGTTAACCATTGATGGTGTAACACCCCAAGATTTTATGAGAAATAATATTTTTAATTTAATTGATTTCTTTCTTTTTACTCTTCACTAATATTAGCTTACGATATATGCAAGACAATATTATCTTGTAGTATACACAACACTATTCTTAGCTTTTGAGGAACTCAATTTCATGTTCATTTGAGTAAAATTTATTTTACACAATAAAAGTATAGATTTTTATCAATGTACAAATAAACTATATTTTGAGTATTTTATATGAAACACCAAAGGATTCTCTCCCTAAACGCAATCCTGGCTTGGCTTGCATTTCACGCAAGAGAGACCTTATTCGATTGCATGTGGTGTACGCAATATCTTGTTTCACTGAATGAGATATAATAATAATATTTTTCTGAAAAGATATTATGAATATTATTAACTACATTTATAGTTTTTAACATTATCATTCATCTTACACATTATCTAGATCATGTTATGAGAACAAAATAAATTTTCTGGGTAAAATAAGTATTTTAAAAAAAAATGCAGTTTTGCAGCCTTTTGATGGCACACCCACTTTATATCTAGTTTTGAAACGTTTATAAGATAAATTTTACAAAATAAACTTATTCATTATAATATGTATATAAAAATCGAGTTTGGATAAATTTTTGATATTTTTCTGAAAACATTCATATTTTAATAAATAGTAAAAACACTCTAAATTTTAAGTAAAAACAACATTTTTCATCGAAATACATTATATCATTAAATTATAGTATTTAATTGTTTAAAAGAATAAATATAATTTATTTTTTTCGATTTAATATATTCTATGTCATTATCATTTATTTTACATTGAATTCATAGGTAGAAACATTTCAATCTTTTGCAATGTTTTAACATTTAAAACATGTTTACTCAACAGTGGAATGAATTATGAATTAAATTATACGAAATCTATGTTTTGATATGGGAAAAATAGATTCCATATTTTGAATCAGTAGGTCAAAATTATGTTAATAGCCAAAAAAAAAATTTTCGGCATTATGAATAGTAAATACAGAAAATTTTATTTACCACAATTAAAGGTGAATAAGGTAATTAAGGGTTAAAATAATATTATAAAATTACCCTAACTCCTGTCTTAATATAATAGGATGATTATATTCCACTATAAAAAAATATTGGATCTAAATGGAATCTATTGTAACCCACTTGGATGGGATTAAGAACATTAATTTATTTTATTTAAAGAAAGTGAAATTTGACACAGTCAAACTATACTAATTAATGTATTTTTAATATAATGTTATAAAAAAAATAAATTAAATTATAAATAAAAATTTGAAATATAAAATATTTTTCATTATCATGGTAATTTATTTGTAAATTTAATTAAATAATTACCATTATAACTCATAAATTATTGATCCAGAAATTATTTATTTAGTGAAAAATCAATAATACAGTTTTTATTAAACTAAGAATGCCCATAAAAGGCCCAAAAACCTAAAAAAAGTTATTTTCCTTGTACATATAAACAATAATCATCCAAAGGTATAATTTATGACCATTTGGAGACCTATAATATCGATTATGACTCTTATATTATTTTATTTTAAATGTTGTCAAAGTTGTCACCTTCCAAAGTTAATAAACATAACATTTTAAAAGATGGGTGTTTTAGAAGATAAATTTGACTTAATGTGTTCTTATGAAATCTATTAGATTTATATTCATCATAGTGATTTATTTTAAAGTTTTATGCAACAAATAAGTATAATAAATAATTATTCAAAAATGTTGTAGTAATTATTTTATTAAGAGAAATATCCAATAAATGGTTTTAAAAATATTATACTAAATATTAAATGAACTAATTAACATTATCCACGAATATTATTGATGCATATGATATTTTATGAACCTATAATGTTTTTGGTTAAAATATATTCTCTCTGTATGTTTTATTTATATTCAAATATATGAATAGTTATAAAATTTATAGAATTGGTATTTTATAAAGATAACATATTACTAAATTATTTACAAATCACATAAATATTTAAAAATTAAAACTTGAAATTTATATGGTCTAAAAGGTTATAAAGTATATAATTATGGAAATTTAGCAACATATAAGTTTGTATTTAGAATATTTTAAAATGTAGAATATTATTTTCACAAATAAAATTAAATAGATTAAATAAGGATAAATCTAAATGATAAGGTTTAAAATAAAATTAAAAAATGTCTAAACATTATTGGTTGATGATATTACAACCATATCTCATCTAATATATTAATTGATTAATTTTTTGGGGTTTTTACATGGGAATTTAATTTATAAAAAATTATTATTTTTTTGGTTTCCAAATGCGCCTCTCTCCTCCCTTATAAAAGAGCACCTCCTCCCTCTCTTACTCGCAACATTTTGAGCCTTGAAGATCAGCCAATCCCTGTACATTTTTCTTATCATCTTCCATAGAAACCTAATATAGGTTCTATACTTCTTCAAAAACCAACATTAGTTCCCTAAGATGTGGTTAAGAGGAGGCGCATCAAAGAAGAGGTTACATCCTTTACTGATTCATTCAAACTTATTTCTTCTCCTACTTCCTCAATATGAGTTGTTTCATTATTAGGTAATAACTCCAGTATCACATTTATAATGATTTTTTATTATGAATATGAAACAACCATATTCTATCATCTATCCATCCTTTGAAAAAATGAAATCACCACGCGTGTGTATGTACGGCTTACTGTCTCTATGCTGTGGTGTAATAATTTATTTCATCACAAACAAACTTGGATGGGTATAAGGATGGAAGAAATAACTATATATGATTATTGTATAGTGATTTTGACTCAGAAATATTATACACCATACAATTTAATACAATTCCACAATCAAGGAAACGATATCATCGCTCGTGCGCACAAACAGCCTACCGTCTCCACGATGTGATATGAATCATTCTACATGATCTTCATTGAATAAAGAATATTAAAATTAATTGAATGAATAAATATGATATATTTTACAATAATACCATTCTGTAAATGATGTATCTATAACCTATAAATAGGATGAAGAATTTATTCGACAGGACAAGCATAAGAATATAAACCAACGAACACCCGAATAACGAGTAGCAATAAAATAATCCTTTTATGAAGAGAAGAATATGACCATATATGATATAATAACAATGAATATGATTCTTGAATAATTCAATGACATTATTAAATTATTATACATGATGTTTGGATATATACAAAGCATATCAGACCTATGATACGGGAAAATTATTTCAATCTCATTCTTGTTCGAGATTGTTTATTCGTAAGTATTTACTGGGGTTATAGTTGTAATCCATGTCTATGTTTTCTAAAAATATTTTCATTAAAGGTTTAATATTCTTCCATGTATGTTTAAATACATTTTACCCTATGTTTACTTTTACCACATAGTATGGAAGGAATCTTTCTTTTGTTTACCATACGAGGTATATTTTGACTTTTCCTGAAAAAGTATGAAGAGAATGTTTTTTTATCTTCTACGAAAAAAAGGATTTTTACTGTTTTAGAAAGAATTATTTTCATGAAGAATCCTATGAAATATATCATGATTATTTTCAATAAAATATTTTGCTATTAAAATTGAATTTCATTTTTAGAATTGAAAATGATTTTGAAGAAGAAATGATATTTTACTTAAGAATTCATTTCACGTGTTTTATCAAAACAATTATCCGTATGAGATTACATTATTTAATTTGTTTATGTTTAAAGTATAATGTATCTATTATTTACAGTGTTTAATTTTTCTTATGATGAAATGGTATCCATTTGTTTTATATGGATTATGTTATGATGGGATGATGTTTATGAAACCAAAATTATTCTTTGGGTTATGATAAATGATTTATGATTATTTTGTGGAACACGAATGATTGATTTCATAATGAGATGGGTGGGACCTATATATCCATCCAAATAATTGGGTAATGGTTTATATATCATGATATAGACATGGATGGAAGGGAAATAAATATGGATCAAAAATAAAGTGCTGAAATGTCAAGTAAACCTGGTTCAGTAATAGACTTTGTCCACTATGATTGTCTTGAAATCAATGCCATGGATACTATGGAAATCATATCACATTATTAATGGTATGACACAATTCCATTATTTATTTCCATTCTATTTTGTCGTGATTGATGTTTCTTTATGATCTATGCCATATGTACTGCCATGATCTATGTCATTTCTCATGATTTTGATGTTTTATGTTCATATTTTACGTTCAAATATTTATGGATTGTTTTTATGTTCCCCATGTTTACCCTTAATGAGAATTTGAGCTCACCCTTTTTATGTATTCTTTTCCCCGTGATATAAATAATGGTTTTAGGAAATAAAAAAAAGGGTATGATCTTTAGGGGATATAATGATGATATTTCACCATGATTAGAAGATTATGTTCAGTGTTTCCGAAGACACTTAACTAATACGTTCTTTGGGTGTTTTTTTTGTCATGTATTAAGTATTCCACAAAATTAAGGTAATTTCTGGGTATGTCAGGATTTGGGTCGTTATAGTTAGTATCAGAGCAATGGAGGTAAAAATAAATCAGATCATTGGGAAATCTCACGTGTGAGCGTTGGACGAAGCATGGATTTCTTCCCAAGGGCTTCAAGAGGAAATGGTTGCCACTAGGGATGGTGGTATGTCCCACCTAGGGGGTGTATCCTCCCACAGAGTGCGCTGATAGGTTCAAATTTTAGTTCACTAGATGTAATTCTAGACAGTTATAGTTGGTATCAGAGCGAACGTTTAGTTAACCATTGGAAACTAGGATGATAAAACTTTAGTAAGATCCATAAGTATATTTATAAGGTATGTCTAATGATATCCCTAAGCTTATGTATAATTATATGTTATAGTACTACAATTAATGTAACGATCATAGAATTAAACCTATGATATTAGATATTGAAGGTACTCCCCCTTTATTATTTTGTTTTCCTAGCATGATTATTGCCTCTCACATTATTCTTTTTCTGTTTTAGATGATGGTTGGAAACCAAAGGAACCGCATTGATCAATGTAATGGAAAATTTAATTATTTTTCGCCTAAACTAACCAATGTGATGAGAGATGGAGTGGAAAATCATATTTCTATACTTACACATCTATGAACCATTCTAGACATCCAAATGAGCAGAAAAGGGAACAATTTTCAATTGAGTCCTTAATGAGGCAAAATACACCTTCTATAAAATGGTCTTCTGGTCAACTTATTGATAAATAATGGATCAGTACCATTGAAGAGATATTTTCAATACAACACTGTTCCGAACATGAAAAAGTCATTTTGGTTGTTTACCGTTTAGAATGTGAAGCAGACCAGTGGTGGACTCTAATTATGATTATAAGGCCATATGATGAAAATGAATATAAAGAATGGGATGAGTTCAAGAACATGTTTTTCAATAACTTCTTCCCTCTTAATCTTCGATCAAATATGGAAAATGAGTTCAATGAGCTTAAGCAAAAGGTTGATGAATCTTTTGGTATATACGAAGAAAATTTTACAAGGCTTCCAAGGTATGCATCTGGCATTATCATCCAACCTGAAAGTAAAGTTGATCGATTATTCAGTGGCTTAAAACCAATTATTATAAAGGCATTAACTATAATAGATTTCAGTAGATATGATGAAATTGTTCATTGTGCTATCATGTTAGAAATAGAAGTTGGTGTTACATATCCATCTCAAGGTTTTGATATTAAAAGAAAGATGGAGTTCAAGAAAAAATCTCAGAACAATGGTGAAAAGAAAGTGAATGTTTCTTTATGCTAAAAGTGTGGAAAGTATCATTGTGGAGATTTCCTAAAAGGTACTAAAAAATATTTCAATTGTGGAAAATAAGGTCATCGAGAATCTGAGTGCTGAAGTAATGGGAAGAAGGTTTCTAATGACGTGAATATATAAAAGACTACATAGAACGCTTCACCAACACTTCAATGCTTCAAGTTCAAGGAAATAAGGCATTATGAAAATAAATTCTCTAAAAAAGGGTTAATGGTGATCTATGTGAGAAACCTATTAACGAAAAGGAAAAAAGAAAAATCGCATGCGATCATTATTTGTGATGTTGAGTCTGAAAATGATGTTGTGGAATAATTAACTGTTTATGTAATGGGATTTAAATATAGTATCATGGAATCTATTTATAGTATTATAGAATATTGGAATATCTATGTGTTGGATAATTATGGTTTTTAATAATTTTATAGTACCAGTAACCATGAATAGTGATTGATATATTTTTGGAAAGCAGATGATATGCCTATAATGAAGGGATAATGAGAAAATAATATTTTTGATAGTATTAATGAGCTCATGGCTGATATAAGTACAAAGAGACATTATGGTTTGAGTATATAGAAATTTTGGGATTTTGGTATGTGGAATAATTTAACTTTTGACAATATTCATTTTTTCCCTAAGGATCTATGGTAACTCATGTTTCAAGAGAATACATGATTAAGGTATTTTCATGTTTGTAATGTGACCAACAAGATATATCCTATGACATATGGGGGATAAATGATGGTATTCACATGCTCGGTATATTACATTTCATGCAATTTTTACATTATTCTATGAGATTGGATAGAATTATTTTGGATAAGACTAAATATTGGAATGGATTTAGTTGGACATTGGATAGTATTGTTTAATGGTAGAACATTTTTCGATATTGTTTTTGTAATGTCAAAATTGTGGAGTTTTAGAAAAAGGCAACCTGCAAGATGGAAGACAACCTGTCGCATCAGAAAAGGTTGTGTGAATGGAACCCACTACTAAAGTGCGACATGCCATTATCACCTACCAATAGCATACAAGAAGTACCTAGTTAGTAGAAAGTAGATTTATTTTATTAACCATTATGATCGAGGAAGTATATGTCCATTTTTGGAACCATATATGATTAATATCACCATAATTTGACTTATGTATATTTAATAACTTTTTCTATCCTTATGCTTGATAAGGATGTAATGACCTATCATTCTATCGCATGATATGATAATACTTCAAGAATGAAAAAATTAACTTTATTTCTTTAAATAATAGATGATGGGGAAATTGTTCATGGAATGATCAACGATGATATTACACTGAAATCAAGTATGTATTTCTCCTTATGTAAAAATTCATCAATGATAGGGAAATGATCAAGAAAACCAAAAATGTTGTCTTAGTACATTCATATCCGATGAATTAGAGGGTACCTTAGATCATTACAAATTTATAACTTTCTGATTTTTGGCTATTTCATAGCCATGTTTTCTACCACTCTTCATCAAAACATGATGGATAGATTTCTCTCTGATATCCATGTTTCAACCATTTTTATCCTATGTGGAAACCCAATGATGAGTAACTTTGGGTATCTATTATGTTTCTATGGTTCATTTTTAAAATGATGTTTTTTATTCCTTTTTAAGATGTGGGTTTCTATGAAATAAACGTTCAAGTAGAAACCCATTTATAACCAAAACGTATTTCGAGGGAGAAATTCATTTTTATAGTGGTAGAATATAACACCCCAATATTTTATGAGAATTATACTTTTTAATTTATTTGATGTATTTTGTTTTATGCTTCCCCAATATTGTCTTACTCTATATGCAACACCATATTAGCTTGTAGTATGTGAAACAATTTTCTTAGATTGTGATGCACTCAATTTCATGTTGTTTTGAATAAAAGTAATTTTACAAAACACCAAGTATATATTTTTATCAATTTATATCTGAACTATATTTTGAGTATGTTATATGTAACACAGAATAATTCTTTCCCTACACGTAACCCCGATTTGGCTTGCATTAAACGCAAGAGCGACTTTCCTTGTTATCGTCTGTTGTACAGTAAACCGAGTTTCAAAAAATGAGGTATTATTATAATATTATAATGAACTAGATGTGATGAATATTATTAACTACCATTTTAATTTATAACATTATCATTTATCTTAAACATTTTCTAGATCATGTTATGAGAAAAAAATAAAAATTTCAGGTAAAATAATTATTTTTAGAAAAATGCAGTTTTTCCATCTTTTGATAGAACACCCACATTAAATATATTCTTGAAATTATTAAGAGTTCAATTTTTCAAAATAAACTTATTACTTACAATAAATATATAAATATTTACATTGGTAAAATATTTGATATTTTACTGACAACATTCACATTTTAATGAATAGTAAAAACATGATAAATTTTAATTGAAAAAAACATTTTTCATCGAGATAATTTATATGGTTAAATTATAATATTGAATGGTTTTAATGTATAAATATAATATATTTTTACCATTTAATATAATTTATGTCATTATCATTAATTTTAGATTGAATTCATAGGTAGAAACATTTTAATCGTTTTCAATGTTTTATCTTTTAAAACCTGTTTTCTCAGCAATGGGATTAATTTTAAATTAAGTACTACAATTTCTATGTTTTAAATTTGAAAAAATAGATTCTATATTTGTAATTAGTAGGACCAAATTATTTAAATATCATACTTTTTATTGGTATAATGAATAGTAACTACGCTAAATTTAATTTACCACAGTTAAAGATAAATAAGGTAATTAATGGTAAAAATAATATTATAAAATTACCCTAACACCTATACTAATGTAATTGTATGATTATATTACTCTCTAAAAAATACATGGGCCTAAATGGAATATATTGGAACACACTTGTATGTGACTACGAACATTAATTTATTTTATTTAAAGAAAGTGAAATATGTCTCACTCAAACATTATGAATTAAATTATTTTTAATATAATGTTATATAAAATATAATTTCGATTAAAAATAATCATTTTAAAGCTAAAATTTATTTCTTTATAATGGTAATTTATTTTTAATTTATAAGAAATAAATACCTTAATATATTATACATTAATGATGTAGAAATTCTTTATTTATTGAAAAAACAACAATATAGTTTTTATTAAACTAATAATACCTATAAAGGCCCAAAACCTGACAAAAAGTTATTGTTCTTGTACATATACACCACAGTCATCCAAATGTCTAATTTTTTACCATTTGTATCCTTATAAAAGTGATTCTGACACTTATATTTTTTTATTTTAAATGATGTAAAAGTTGTCGCATTCATAATTTAATAAACATAACATTTTAAAAGTTCATTGTTATAGAAGATAAATTCGACTAAAAGTGTTATTATGAAATATATTAGATTTATATTCATCATAGTATTTTATTTTTAATTTTTATGCAACAAATATGAATAATAAATAATTATACAAAAACGTTGTAGTAATTATTTTATCAAGGGAAATATCAAAAAAAATAGATTTTAAAATATTAAAATAAATATTATATGAACTAATTAACATGCTCCACGAATTTTCTAGATGAATATAAAATGTTAGTAACCTAATAAATTTTTTGGTTAAAATATATTCTCTGTGTGTGTTTTATTTAAATTCAAATAAATGAATAGTTTCCAAATTTACACTATTGGTTTATTGTAAAAATAACATATTATTAAATTATTTAAAAATAAAAAAAACATTTAAAAATTATAAATTGAAATTTATATGGTATAAAAGGTTATAAAGTATCAAATTAATTTAAATTGACAACATATATGTATGTATTTATGAAAATATAAAATTTAGAATATTATCTCCACAAATAAAATTAAATAGATTAAATAAGAATAAATCAAAATGATAAGGTTTAACTAAACATAAAACATGTCTAAATTTTATTGTTAGATGATATTAAAACCATATATCATATAATATTTGAATTGAGTCATTTTTAATGGTTTTTATGTGGGTTTTTAATTTATTAAAAATTAATATGTTTTATGATTCCAAAGGTACCCCTCCCCTCCCTTATAAAAGGGCACTGCCTCCCTCTCCACTTCAGAAAATTTTCAGCCTTCATGCTCATCCAAACCCAATCCATTTCTCTTCTACACTACCCTGGAAACATACTATAGGTCTTGTTATTCTTTAAATACCAACTTTAGTTCCCTGATAGGTTTTTAAGAGGAGACGCGTCGAAGAAGAGATAATATCCATTATCGATTCATTCAAACTTATTTCTACTCCTACTTCATCTATATGAGTTGTTTCATTATTAATTAATAACTCCAGTATCACTTGTATACTGATATGTTATTATGATTATGAAACAACCATATTCTATCTTCTATCCATCCTATGAAGAAAAATTAAATCACCACGCGTGCGTACGTACGACTTACCGTCTCCGAGCAGTGGGGTAATATTTTATTTCATCACTATCGTACTTGGAAGGGAATAAGGATGTAAGAAATAACTATATATGTTTATTGTAAAGTTATATTGATTCTTAAATATTATACACCATAAAATTTAATGAAAATCCTCAATCATGGCAATGATATCATCGCTCGTGTGTACGTACGGCCAACTATCTCCACGATGTGCAACAAATCATTCTACATGATATCCATTGAGTAAAAGATTATTTAAATTAATTGAATGAATAAATATGATATATATTACACTAATAAAAATTTTAAAGTGATGTATCTATAACCTATAAATTTGAATACAAATTTCTTCGAAAAAACACGCATAAGAACATAAAGAAATGAACACCTGAATAACAAGTAGCAATGAAGTATTCCTAATAATAAGATGATAATATATCCATATATGATATCATAACAATGAATATGATTCTGTAATAATTCAATGATAAAATTTAAATAATCGTACAAGTGTTTTGGATATGTACAAATCATATCATACCTATGGTATGAGATAATTATTTCAATCTGATTCATGTATGAGATTGTTTATTCATAAGTATTTACCAGGGTTATAGTTATCATCCATGTCCATGTTTTGTAAAAGTGTTACCATAAAAGGTTTACTATTCTTCTATATATGTTTAAAGTATTTTATTCCTTTTTTTGACTTTTACCACATGGTATGGAAGGAATCGTTCTTTTGTTTACCGTACGAGGTACTTTTGACTTTTCCAGAAATAGTACGAAGATAATGTTTTTTATCTTATACGTCATGAATAGAATTTTACGGTTTCAGAACACATTATTTTCATGGATATTCCTACACAATATTTCATGATTATTTTTATTAAAATAATTTTATTTTAAAATTGATTTGAATTTTTAGAAAAGAAAATGATTTTGATGAAGAAAGGACATTTTCCTCAAGAATTCATTTCGCGTGTCTTATCAAAAATATTTTCCATCTAAGATGAAATTATATAATATGTTTATGTTTCAAGTATAATGTCTCTATTATATACATGGTTTGATTTTTCTTATGATTAAATGGTATCCATTTTTTTATATGGATTATGTTATGATGGGATGATGTTTATGAAACTCATATTATTCTTTTAGTTATGATGAATGATTTATGATTATTTTGTGGAACACTAATGAATGATTTCATTACGAGATGGGTATGACCTATATCTCCCTCAAATTAATTGGGTAATGATTTATATATCATTATAGTGACATGTCTTGAACGGAAAATGAATCTTGTTCAGTAATACTGGGTTGGAACAGCAAGTAAACCTAGTTCGATAATGGAATTTGTCCACTATGATTGTCTTGGCAGTAGTGCCTTGGATACTATGTAAATAATATCATGTGCATAATGATTTTCCACAATTTCATGTTTTATTCCCATACTATTTTATCATTATTAATGTTCCTTAATTATCTATGCTTTATGTACTACCAATATTTATGTCACTACTAATGAATTTCTTGATTTATGTACATGATTTTCTGTTAAAATGTTTTTGGATTATTTTTATGTTCTCTGTGTTTAACCTATGCTAGAATTTGAGCTCACCATTGTTATTTTTTCTTTTCCTAGGATATAAATAATTGTTTTAGGTAAGAAAAAAAAGGGTAAGATATTTATGGGAGATATGTTTAGAGTTTCTGAAGACACTAAACTAATACAATCATTGGGCCTCTATTTTTTTCATGTATTAAGTGTTATGAAATTGCAACTTAATGTCTATGTAAATCATGCTTTGGGTCATTATAGTTGGTTCCATAAGAATGGAGATAAGAATAAATCTGATCCTTGGGAACTCTCACGAGTGAGCGTTTGACGAAGCATGGATTCCCCCCGAAGGGCTTCATGATGAAATGGATTCCACTGGGGATGGTGGTATGTCCCACCCAGGGGGTGTAGCCGCCCATAGATTACATTGATAGGTTTCAATTTCAGTCCACTGGAAGTAATTCCATAAAGTTATAGTTGGTATCAGAGTGAAGGTTTAGTTAGCCATTGGAAACATGGATATGAAAACATTAGTGAGATCCCTATATATATTTATAATGTATGTATAAGGATGACCATAAGGATAAGTATAAGTATATTTTATTGTACTAGAATTAATGTAACGATCATATAATTAATCCTAAGATTTTATATATCTAAGGTACTCCCCCTTTATTATGTTGTTTTCCTAGCATGATTTTTGCCTCTCACGCTATTGTTTTTTGGTTTTAGATGATGGGTGGACCCCGAAGGAACCTTGTTGATCAATGTAATGGACAATTCAATGATTGCCCTCCTAAATAAACAAATGTTTTGGGAGATAGAGTGTAGAATCTTATTGCTATACTTGCTCAAGCTATGTATCATTCTGTACATAAAAATGATTAGAAAAGGGAACAATATTCAATTGATTCCTTAATGAGGAAACGTTCACCTTCTATTAAATTGACATTTGAGAAAATTATTGAAGAAAAATGGATCAGTAAAATTGAAAAGATATTTTCCATACATCGTTGTTCAGAACATGAAAATGTAATTTTTGTTGTTTACTGTTTAGAATGTGATGCAGACCGGTGGTGGACTCTAATTATGAATATAAGGCCACAAGATGAAATTGAATCTATGGAATGGGATGAGTTAAAGAACTTTTTTTTCAATAATTTCTTCCTCGTATTATTTTAACAAAGCTTGAAAAGGAGTTCCTTGAGATTATACAAAAGGATGATGAAACTGTTGGTATATACGAAGAGAATTTTACAAGGCTTTCATGGTATTCGTCTGTCTTTATCATCCAACCTGAAAGTAAAGCTGATCGATTATTCTGTGGCAAAAAACCAAGTCCTTGAAGGGAATTAGCTATAAGAGACTTTATTAGCTACAAATAAATTCTGTGTTGTGCTATCAAGGTAGAACTATAATTTGGTGTTACATATCCATCTCATGGTTTTGACAAGAAATGAAAGATGGAGTTCAAGGAAAAAACTATGAACAATGGTGAGAAAAAGGTGAATGTTTTTTATGCTCAATGTGTGGAAAGAAGCATGTTGTAGATTGTCTAAAATGTACTAAAAAATGTGTAATGTGTGGAAAAGAAGGTCATCGAGCATCTATGTTCTGAAGTAATTGGAAAAAAATTTCTAATGACGCGAATAGAGAAAAGACTATAGAGAATTCTTCACCAACACTTAAATGGTTAAATTGCCAGGAAATGGGGCATTATGCTATTCAATGCGTTAATCCAAGGGATAATGATGATTGATGTGAGCAACCACTTTAGGCAATGAATAATGGGAATTCACATGAGATCACTATTTGTGAAGTTGAGTTTAAGAATGATGTTGTGGAATAATTAAGTGTTTATGTAATGGGACTTCAAAAAAGATTCATGGAATCTCATTTATATTATTATGGAATATTAGAATATTTATGTATTGGGTAATTATGGTTTACAGTAATTATCTCATACCAGTTACCATGAAAAGTGATTGAATTTTTTTTGGAAAGCAGATGATATGCATATAATGAAGGGATAATGAGAAAACAATATGTTTGGTAGTATTAATGAACTCATGACTGATATAAGGACAATTTGACATAATGGTTTGAGTATACAAAAATTTTGGGATTTTGGTATGTGGAAAGTGTTAAATTTTGACAACATTAATGTATTCAATAATATTCTATGGTAACTAATGTTTCAATAGAATACATGATTAAGGTATTCACATGTTTGGAATGTGACCATCAAGATATATCGTATGACATATGGGGGATAAATGATGGTATTCACATGCTCGGTAGATGACATTTGTAGTACTCTTTTACTTTATACTATGATATTGGATTGAATTATTTTGGATAAGCCTGAAGATTAGAATGGATTATGTTGGACAACAGATAATATTGTTTATGGCTAGAACCGTTTTTGATATTATTTTAGGAATGTTATAATGGTAACATTTTAGAAAAAGGCAACAAGCAAGAAGGACGACAACCTATTGTGTCGGACAACGTAGTGGGAATCGAACCCACAATCGAAGTGCGACATGACTTTTTCTCCTACCACTAGCCTACATGAAGTCACTGATTAATAGAAACTAGTTTTATTTTATTTACCGATATCATAGATGAAGTATAAGTCCATTTTTTGAACCATATACGAATAATCTCACCATAGATGGACTTATGTATATTTTATAATTGTATATATCCTTATGCTTGAGACAAATGTAATGACCTATAATTCTATCACTTGATATGATAATACATCAAAAATAAGAAATTCAACTTCATTCCTTTAAATAAGAGTGTAAGTTGAAATTGTTCATGTAATGACCAACAATGATATGACACTAAAATCATGTACGTATTTCTCCAAATGTTAAAATTCATCAACATTAGGGAAATGATCATGAAAACCAAAAAAATTATCCTAGTACTATCATATCTGATTAATCAGATGGTACCTTAGATAATAACAAATTTATGGATTTGTGATTGTTGACTTTTTTCATAGTCATGTTCTCTACCACTCATCATCAAAAACTGATGGATATATTTCTCTTCTATATCCATGTTTCCACCAATCTAATCTTATGTGGAAACTGAATGATGAGTTACAGTGGGTATCTGTTATGTTTCTAATGTTCCTTTTTAAAATGATTCTTTTGTATTCCATTTTATGATGTGGGTTTCTATGAAAGAAATGCTCAAGTAGAAAACCACTTATAATCCAAACGAATTTCAATTGAGAAATTCATTTTTAGGGGGGTAGAATGTAACACCCCAAGAATTTATGATAATTATAAATTTTAATTTATTTTATTTTTTTTATATTATACTTCACCATGATTAGCATACTTTATACGCAACACCATATTATCTTGTAGTATATGCAACACTATTCTTGTCTTGTGATGCAATAAATTTCTAGTTCTTTTGAATAAAAGTAATTTTACAAAACAAAAAGTATAGATTTTGATCAATGTATAACTAGAATATATTTTTATCAAGTTATATTCATCCCCAAATAATTATTTCGCTACAAGTAATCCTGACAAGGATTGCATTACAGGCAAGAGAGAAATTCATCATTAGCGTGTGTTGTACACAATACCGAGTTTCACTAGAAGATATATTATTATAATATTATTATGAACTAGAAGTTATGAATACTATTATCTACATTTTTAATTTTATAAAATTATTATTCATCTTACACGTTTTCTAGATCATGTTATGAGAACAAAATAAAATTTTCGGGTAAAATAATTATTTTTTAAAAAATGCAGTTTTGCCGCCTTTTGATGGAATGTCCACTTTAAATCTAGTTTTGACACGTTTATAAGTTCAATTGGACAAAATAAAGTTATTAAATATAATAATTATATAAAAATTCACTTTGGATAAATTTATGATATTTTTTTGACAACATTCACATTTTAATAAATAGTAGAAACACGGTAAATTTTAATTAAAAACAAATTTTTTCATCAAGATAATTAATATGGTTAAATTATAATATTGAATGGTTTTAGTGTATAAATAGAAACAGTTTTTACCATTTAATATAATTTATTTCATTATCGTTAATTTTACAATGAAATCTTAGGTAGAAACATTACAATCTTTTGAAAGTTTTAACTTTTAAATCCCATTTTCTCAACAGCGGGATTAATTTTAAATTAAATACTGCAACTTCTATGTTTTGAATTTGAAAAAATGTATTTGAATTTTGAAATTAGTTGGTCCAAATCATGTTAATATACTACTTTTTTTGGTATAATGAATAGTAACTATGCTAAATTTAATTTACCACATTTAATGGTAAATCAGGTAACTAAGGGTAAAAATAATATTATTAAATTACCCTAACACATGTCATAATGTAATTGAATGATTATATTTATTTCTAGAACATTCCTGGGTTGAAATTGAATCTATTGGAACCCACTTGGATGTGATTACGAATATTAATTTATTTTATTTAAAGAAAGTGAAATATGTCTCAATCAAACTTGAATAAATAAAATATTTTTAATATAAAGTTATATAAAATATAAATTCGATTATAAATATTAATTTTAAATCTAATTTTATTTTCCTTTAACATGGTAATTTATTTTTAATTTTTATGAAATAATTAATTTAACAGCTTATAAATTAATGATGTCGAACTTTTTTATTTAGTGAAAAACAATAATATAGTTATAATTAAAATAATAAAACCCATAAAAAGGAAAAAAAAAAGAAAAAATGTTATTTGACTTGTACATATAAACCATAATCATCCAGATGTAGAATTTTGTCCATTTGGATCCTTATAAAAGCAATCAGTACACTTATATTATTTTATTTTAAATGATGTCAAAGTTGTCACCTTCATAATTTAATAAACATACCATTTTAAAAGACGGGTTTTTAGAAGATAAATTCGACTAAAAGTATTCTTATTAATGCTATTAGATTTATATCCGTCATAGTATTTTATTTTTAATTTTTTTTAACTAATTACTATATTAAATAATTATACAAAAATGTTTTAGTAATTATTTTATAAAGAGAAATATCAAAAAATGGCCTAAAAAGTATTAAAATAAATATTATATGAACTAATTAACATGATCCACAAATTTTATAGATTAATATAACATGTTAGTAACCTACTAAACATTTTTTCAAATAATTCTCTATGTGTGTTTTATTTAACATTCAATGAAATGAATAGTTTCAAAAGTTACACTATTGGTATTTAATAAAAATAACATAAAATTAAATTATTTAAAAATAAAAAAAATTATTTAAAAATTAAAAATTAAAATTTTAATGGTCGAAAAGGTTATAAAATATCCTATTATTGAAAATTGACAATATATAAGTATATATTTATAATAATTTAAAATTTAAAATATTATTACCACAAATAAAATTAAATAGATTAAATAAGGATAAATCAAAATCATAATGTTTAAATAAAATTTAAACATTTAAAAATTTTATTGTTTGATGATATTAATACCTTGTCTCATATCATCCACGAATTGATTAATTTTTGGATGTTTTTATGTGGTGTTTGAATTTTTTATAAATTTATATTTTTTAGGTTTCCAAAGGTTCCCCTCTCCTCCCTTATAAAAGGGAACCACCTCCCTCTCTATTTCACAAAATTTTGAGCCTTCATGAACATCCAAAACCTTTTGATTTTAGTTATAAACTTCACTCGAATCCTACAAGATGTCCTGTTATCCTTAAAATACCCACTTTAGTGCCCTAAGTGGTGGTTAAGAGGAGGCGCGTCGAAGAAGAGGTAATATCCTTTACCGATTCATTAAAAATTATTTCTTCTCCAACTTCATCTATATGAATTGTTTCATTATTAATTATTAACTCCAGTATCACATGTATACTGAAATGTTATTATGAATATGAAAAAACCATATTCTATCTTTTATCCATCCTATGAAAAAATGAAATCACAACATGTGTGTGCATATAACTTACCCTATCCACGTCGTGGTGTAATCTTTTATTTCATCACTAACATACTTAGATGGGTAGAAGGATGTAATAAATAACTATATAAGATTATTGTAATGTGATATTGATTCTTATATTTTATACAACATACAATTTAATACAATTCCACAATCATGGGAAAGATATCATCGCTTGTGCATACGTACGACCTACCGTCTCCAGGATGTGTTGAGAATCATTATACATGATCTTAATTGAATAAATTTTATATAAATTAATTTAATGAATAAATATGATATATATTACAATAATACCATTCTGTAAATGATGTATCTATAACCTAAAATGAGGAAAAATAATTTATTCAACAAAACACGCATAAGAATATAAAGCAATGAATTCCCAAATAACAAGTAGAAATTGAATATTAATAATAAGAAGATAATAATATAACCATATATGATATAATAACAATGAATATGGATCTGTAATAAGTCAATGACATTATTTAAATCATTATACTTGAGGTTTAGATACGAACAAAGCCTATCAGACCTAAGGTAAGGGATAATTATTTCAATCTAATACTTTTCCGAGATTGTTTATTCATACGTAATTTTTATGGCTATAGTTATCATCCATGCCCATGTTTTCTAAAAAAGTTTTCAGAATAGGTTTACTATTCTTCCATATATTTTTAATGTCATTTTAACCCTATGATAACTTTTACCACATGCTATGGAAGGAATCATTTTTTTTCTTACCATACAAGGAACTTTTTGACATTTCAAAAAAATGTACGAAGAGAATGTTTGTTAACTTATATGGCATGAACATAATTTTACGGTTTCATAACACATTATTTTCATGAAGATTCATGTACATTATTTCATGATTATTTTAATTAAAATAGTTTTCTTTTAAAATTTCATGGCATTTTTAGAAAAGAAAGTGATTTTGAAAAAGAAAGGATATTTTCATCAATAATTCATTTCAAGTGGTTTATCAAAACTATTTTCTATCTAAGATGTATTTATTTAATATAATTATGTGTCACGTATAATGTCTCTATTATTAATGTGGATTTATTTTTTTTATGATGAAATGAAATACATTAGTTTTATATAGATTATCTTATGATGGGATTATGTTTGCGAAACTCATATTATTCTTTGGTTTATGATTATTGATTTTGGTTTATTTTTTGGAACTCGAAAGAATGAGTCCATTTAATAATCTTATCTATTAGAATAGTTGAGTTGAATATGTGTTTGAGATGTTACTAATCATGTAATTATGGAATTCAAATTTAATATATATGTATGAATATATTATAGATTTTTTATTTTACAATATCCCTATTTTAATATAGTAAAAAAATTCACATTAATTTAAAAAACATTCAAAAACCACCCCGTTTATTTTTGCATATGGTAGTTCATTAAATATATCCTTAGCTTGATCTGTAGAGTTTAAACACCTTCTCTAATAGATGACATTCAGATTTATATTTATTTATTCTTACAATAATACATTTCCATTTGAATTAATTTTTTTATAATGATATTCAATTCATGTTGTGTAGTCTTATTTTATTTAAAAAATAATTATAATAAGGTGTAAGAACCCATATCTTTGTTTCAGGTATGTTTTACCCTTTCTGGTCATTTTTGGGAAAGAGATTAGAATTTAGAAATTTTCCAATTACACACTATGTACTTTATTACCGCGAAAGGCCGTGTGCTGGCCATGTCCGGGCCACACACACGGTGTGTAGGGGTGATGTGGAGGCTGCTTAATGCATTTTATGGAGAAGCCTAGTACACGCAGTGTACTTTTTTGTCATTAAATGGACCGGGGTCGCGACTTAACACCGAATACGTCTTCTTATCCAGCTTCTTCGACCTTGAGCGAGGGTATGACCAAATATCTTCTCCGAGCCACCGATCTATCACCTGCTGTCCGAATAAAATGCCTTCGGATGCAATAGAATCACAGTAGTGAGTTTTTTGTTCCTCTTTGGCCACATTTCCTGATTTTCTATCTTCTGAGAGTTATCTGAGGTTGATCGTTTTAGATGATTTTGTATATCTACTCCGTTATATTGAGATTCATGGGGCCAAGGTTCAATTATATCGATCTTATAGGATTGAGGTAGGTGGTTTTTTGCTTATGTTTAATGTCTTTGAGTTTTTGTGCAAAAAGTGTCGGATACCCATGTATCAAGTATCTCGGGTTAGGTTTTTGGTCTTGTATTATTATCTGCCTTAGATTTCATGTATGCATGAGGTTATTAGATAAATATTATAGGCTTGTTGTATGTTTTAGGTTCACCCCACGGGTGTTATCCTTGTTTGGCAGTTTATCGCTGTTTGGAACATTTTCCTGAAAGGCAAACCCTATTGAAATTTCTAGATTTCTTGTTATAATTGATTGCATGTATTTCCTGCTATTTATATGATTTTGATGCATTGTAGCTATTATGCAAGTAGTTTTTGAACTTACATAGGGATGCTAACAGTCAATTATGCACCACCAGACTGCCCAGGGCTATGTGAACCTGGTGCGGTAGACTAAAGAGGGAATTGACGATTCAAGGCTTCCCTAGAGAGTATGTTATAAATTAGTATCATTCGCAAGACCTATGAGAATTTTAATTGGTCCGTTTTCAGAGTGTACTTAGTTACATATCGAGACTATAGGGGGAATTAAATTTATGTTCTTCCTCAGAGTTTCTATATCTTTCATTGCAATACCAAAGAGAAATTGACGGTGAGTGATTCCCATAGGGTTTATGCCTTTGTATGATTACTTGACTATAGGGGTCTAATAATATGATCCACCCATAAAGTCAGTGTTAATATTTTTTGGTTGTTTGTGACAAGTCCTCCAAGCCAAAGAACAATCTTGTGTTTTGTACGGCTTGTAGTTTAGGTAGTTTGCTGAGATACCTATTGTGTTACTTGACATGCATTGGGAATATAGATCTGTTGATAGATTCCATTGGTGATAATTAAATGACTTAATTAAATTACTAAATAAATGTGAATAGAGATTTATGGGATTTTTTACTTTGTATACTCCTTTTTCTCTGATGCATTTATTTCATTACTTTTGCTAAATTGCTCACTGACAGTAGGGCACAGATCTTGTGGTGATTGCCTAATGGGATTAGTCTCACACCCTGTTTGGGTCCTACAACTCATCCCAAATAGGTTATATGGTTGCAGTTATGGATAGGGATTGTGGCCCTTCTACTTTAGGTACATGATTGATGATTGGAGCTGGAGAGAAAAGGAGCGATCCTAGGCTAGCGATGCTGCTAGAGTTACTGTTTACTTTTATTACATTGTTATCAGTTGTATTTTAGCACATTGTTGTGTTTTATTCTTTCCTTAGATACCTGTACCCGCTACATCATTTGTCATCGTTAAAATATTATACATTGCTTCTGCTGTTTATTTTCAGTTATTGTATGAATTTTATTGCTTGCGATATTGACTATTATTTCCTTTTCATTATATACCTTACCAAATGAGGGAATAATGTTCCAATGACTCCCCTACGACCTTGCTGGTAGTCAGAAGCCTCTGGTGTTTGGGGAAACACCCATGAGGTCATCTGGAAAACCGGGTACGAGGCACCAGTATAGTGGCTCTAGATTTGGGTCATTACAAAGTGGTATCAGAGGAGTTCATTAATTTTATATTGACATACTGTTTACCGACATTAGATAGGGATATGATTAATAGGTAAATGGTAAATTGATATTCCCATGAGTTATAGACCCCGTGTACATGAAAAAATCAAGGTCACCTCAAATATTTTATTTTTCGAGTTTTTTAAATATTACAGTTTACTTGATTTCACCGTTGGGTGGTTCACTTGTTTTGTGTTTTTACTTTTTACATGATTTTGATTCTATTTTGTTGCAACCTAATGATATGAGGGTATTCCATCTCATGCATCATATATTCACTTCTTAGAAAATCACATGTCATGCATTTTTTTATGCCATCTAGATTTCATTAGAAATTACTTATTTGTTGTGATAGACAATGTGATAGGCAATGCATGCTGGTGTGACAGCTGCTATGATAGAATAACTTCTATGTAGATGGGGTATCGTTGTTTTTAGATTCATTATCATGGATACCAAACTTTGGTATTAGAGGTGTTATTGGTCCTTGAGGATCAGAATTTGGTGGTTCATGATTTGTTATACTCTTTACTTGTTATATGCATGGTTATGATGCCATGGTTTGATTATCGGGGATTATGCCCCCCACGGATCAGAATTTGGAACCTTAACGCTTGTTTCTCTGTGTTTTCTGGGCTCTGGTGCAGTTTTGAGGTTACTGTCCAAAAAAACCCAGACTACATGGTGTGTACTTCATGAATACACACCATGTAGTATTTAGCTGTGTCACTAACTGTGTGGGAAGGGACACGGTGTTGGGAATGTTTTTGTAGGAACAGGCCGTGTACTAGTTTACATGTCGTGTAGTATGACAAGGGTATCCAGCTGCGTCACAAACACCATGAGCCAATGATTTCCTTCAAGTGCATGTAGTATCCCTCTGCAACACATCGTGTATTGTTAACCATAGAGCCGATAGTGTAGCTAACAACACAGGTCGATAATATTTTCTCGTACATGCAGTTTGCATCATGAACACTCCTTGTAGTTTCGGCCGCGTAGCTAACAACACGGGTCAGCTAAGGCATGTCTAGTATACGCTGTGTCTCTTTTCAACACGTCGTGTAGTTTTTTATTAGAGGATCTATGTGACCATGACGTGTAGTGGAATACATGGGTTGAGAAATCCGGAGGGAAACACGATGTGTACCATATTGAAACGCTGTGTAGTAGTGGTCCATGTACCATTCTGTGTGGCTAACGACATGGACATAAGAAATATCTTAAGGACATGTCGTGTAGTGGAAAAAGACATCGTGTAGTTTCCTGATAGGACAGTCCGTGTTCCTAGCTATGTGGGAGTAATCGGTCATGATGAAAATGGGCTTAGTACATTCCGTGTGGTTTGAGAACACGCCGTGTAAACTAGTGGCTACACAGCCATGTATGTCCAAGGTACATGCCCAGGGTAAAATTTTAGGAAAACACATTTTGTAGTGGTACTACAAGTCGTTTAGTCATGTTTTTACCAAATTTTACAGTATTTATCTTCTGTTCTATTTTTCTCTCTTAAGTTTCAACTGTATTCGTTTTTAATAAAGGTGTGCTTTTTATCTCAAGACTCATGGCACCAAGACATCCTCTCGTTGCACCTCAGGAACCATGTAGTGATCGTACAACTGATACGATAGATCAGGGACTACCAGTAGTTCCTCCTATCATTCCAGTTATGGTAGTTGCAGTGATTCCAGACAAAGGTGCCGACGCTCAGTTTAGAGAGGGTTTCATGAGATTTATGCAGACCTTCAAGGGAGCTCAACATCCTTCCCGGTCGATGGAAGAGCTGAGACGAGTTTTACAACAGCATCATCCTCCCACGTTCACAGGTGATGTAGGACTGAAGGCTATAGAGTCATGGATAGAAGCCATGCTATCCATCTTTGATCACACGGAGATGCCTATGGAGAGTAAATTAAATCTGGAAACTTATATGTTGTGAGATTCCTCCAACATATTGTGGTATGTGGTTTCGTAGGCAGGGCACCAACATGCTATGGCTTTGGATGAGTTTCAGCATACGTTCTACGACTACTTCTACCTGGAATCATTGAGGGATGGCAGAGCTAGAGAGTTCATGAAACTACATCAGGGTACTCTCATAGTTATGGAGTATTCCTCTCGCTTCATAGTGTTACAGAGTATCACTCCAGTTCTGGGGAATGATGAGGTGTTCTTAGCAAGGAAGTTAGAGGAAGCCCTCAGTCCAGTCATCAGATCGCATGTGAACGTCATTCAGTTGGCATATATTACTCTGATAGTCAACCAGGTGCTTATCACGGAGAGAAACCTGAGGGATACTGGAGTTGTGGACTTGGGCAGTTCATATTTCTGGTCAGATTCCTTTCAGGTAGACAGCAGGAAGCGCCACAGAGAGTCTACATGAGGTGACTCGAGTAATCGAGTAATTATTTCTGGTAGACGAGATCTTACCTTTATAAACTAGGTTGTGTTCTATAAATTTTGGAATAATGGTCATAAGAAGACTTAGTGCCCAAGATACCTAGTGGAGTGACGATCTTGCGGCAAGATAGGACATCTGCAGCATTTCTGCAACGTTCTTCTTCCAGCGGCTAGTGGAGGAGGATCAGTTTAGACTTTGCGCACAGGAAGATGATTACTAGTTCCACAGAAGACTGGGGGATGGAGTTCTTCAGGTCGTTCAGGCTAGGGTAGAGGCCATGGAAGTAGTGGTCAGGCTCATTGAGGGTCAGCTCAGGGATCTCAGGCTGCTACACAAGGCCGCAGTGCTGGCCAGACTTTTGCAGTAGAGTAGATTGATCCTGATCAAGATCCTTGACCTTCCACAGTTCGAGGTACAATTTTAGAAGCCTCAGTTTTATCCTATTCACTTTTTGATAGATATGCATCTCATAGCTTTATTTCTATGCATACTATGTAAATTTTTAGGCTTATTGTTTATACATCCTAGGATTTGATGACGCTAGACACTCCTTTGGTAATTAGAACTGCTAGCATACGTCAATGCTTAGACTGCAACCTTGAGGTTGGTGGGTGTCAATTTCTGTGGAGTCTCTATGTTTTGGAGATGAGAGGCTAGGATTTCACTCTTGAGATGGACTGGTTATTTCCTTTCTAGTCCTTTGTCAATATCTATCACCATAGGGTGTGTTTCACATCACCAGAGGGTGAATCGTTTCTTCACAGGGGCGAATGGGATGTTCAGGAGAGCAGAGCAGGAATAGAGCATCTTGGGTTGGGCAGTGTTATGGACAAGATTTCTAGCATATATCTTGATGAACACGGGACTTCTCAGATAGATTCTACGTTAGTCGTTAGTCGCTTTCTAGATTTCTTTTAATAAGACTTTTCAAGTTTGCCTCTGGAGCGTGAGGTGGACTTTTCTGTTGAGCTTGTGCCAGGAGTGGCCTCAGTGTCCATTCCTTCTTATTCGATGGCTACAACTGAGTTGTATGAGCTCAAGAAGCAGTTGGAGGAGTTTTAAGAAAAGGTTTTCATCCGACCAAGTACTTCTCCTTGGGGTTCGCCTATCCTGTTTGTGAACAAGGTTGACGAAACCCTTAGGCTTTGTGTGGATTATAGGAAGCTGAACTAGTTGACGGTCCAGAACTGAGATCCACTACCACGGATAGATGATATTTTTGATCAGCATCGAGGAACCAGAGTGTTATTCAAGATTGAATTGAGATACGGCTACCCCCATTTGCATGTCAGACCATCTGATAAACCTCTTATAGTCTTCCGGAGCAGGTATGGTCTGTATGAGTATTTGGTTATGCTATTCGGTCTCACGAACGCGCTAGCAGTTTATATGGAACTGATGAACAGAGTTTTCCATCCTTACTTGGATTATTCAGTGGTGGTTTTCATGGATGATATATTGAGGTACTCTCACACTCGACACGACCATGATACCCATCTTGAGATCGTTTTGAGTACACTGGGGATAATTAGTTATATTCTATGCTCTCAAAGTGCCACTTTTGAATGGACGGGATTCACTTCCTGGGTCATGTAATCTCATAGACAAGAGTATCAGTAGTCCCAGAGAAGGTGCGAGCAGTAATTAAATGGGAGTAGCCGAAGAATATCTTCGAGGTATGAAGTTTTTTAGCGATGGGTGGTTAATACTGGTGGTTTTTACTGGACTATTCATGCTTAGAAGCATCATAGATAGGCTTGACTAAGAAGGGCATGAATTATTTTTGGTTCGCAACCTGTGATTCATCCTTTCTGGAACTGAAGGGGATATTGACTTCAACACCAATTCTAGTTTTTTAGGATCCAGGCAAGAGTTATACAGTTTTCTGTGATGCATCTGACATCAGGATCAGAGGAGTGCTTATGCATGAGGATCGTGTTGTTGCATACAGATCTCAGTAGTGGAGGAAACATGAGAGGAACTATCCTACGCATGCCCTAGATTTGGTTCTAGTCATTCATGTCTTGCATTGTTGGAGACAATATCTTCATGGGGAGACATTTGTGGTATATACTGACCATAAGACCCTCAAGTATATATTCACACGGTGTGACTTGAATCTGAGACAATGGTGGTGGGTCGAGTAACAAAAGTATTTTTATTTCGAACTTGATTATATGCCTGGGCAAGGCAACGTTGTGCCAGATGCACTGAGCAGGAGGACACATATACATGCAGTAGAGGAGGATAGTAGTGAGTGGCATCTTATGGCTTTGTTGCATGAAATGAATTTGGAGGTGCACGAAAGACAGGGTCAGACCATTGTTTCATCTGTAGCTGTTACCTCTACCCTTTATGATCGAGTTATAATGAGGCAACTATCAGATTCTGAAGGCCTAGCACTATGGAAAAATGTGTCAGGAGAGGACCCTCTTCCCCGAAGGATAGTAGAAGAGGATAAGATTTTGTGTTTCCAGGGACACGTATGGGTGCCAGCTGAGATAAATGAGAAGCTGATGAGATACTTCCATTCATCAGTTTGTGCAGTTCATCCTGGCTTCACCAAGATGTATTGTGATCTGCACTGCTAGTATTGGTGTCCAGGTATGAAGAGCGATGTTTCTGGTTTTTTCATGAGATTTTCCACCTGTCAGCAGGTGAAGGCAGAGCACAAGCGACTAGTAGGGCTTTTACAGCAGCTAACCATTCCCAAGTGGATGTGTAATGATGTCATGATGGACTTCCAGATAGGGTTACCGAGACCTCCACGATGGAATAACGCGGTATGGGTTGTCATTGACAGACTCATAAAGGTTTCTCACTTCTTTTCGGTTAAGGAGACTTTCAGTGTAGATGATCTTGGATGGTTGTACATCCGGTAGATTGTTTGCTTGCATGGGGTTCCGAGTACTGTCATATCAGATAGGTATGCACACTTTACGTCACATTTCTGGAAAGGTCTACAGAGGGATTTGGGTACACATGTACTTCTATGTACAACATACCATCCCTATATAGATGGCCAGTCAGAGCACACGATTCAGGTGCTGGGAGGACATGCAGTGAGCATGCGTCCTTGATTTTGGAGGTTCTTGGGAGAGACATATACCTCTAGTAGAGTTTTCCTAGAATAATAGATTTCAAGAAACTATCCAGATGGCACCTTATGAGGCATTGTACGGTAGGCCGTTCCGATCACCCTTGTCTTGGCTCGAGGCAGGAGAGGCAGCTATGATGGGACCTCGTTTTGTTCAGGAGACCACAAAATAGGTGGAGTTGATTTGGAAAAGGACGGCTACTGCCCAGTCTTGGAAGAAATCTTATGCTAATTAGCGGAGACAACCTTTGGAGTTCATGGTCGGAGATCAGGTTTTCCTACGTGTTACCATGTGGTTGGGACATAATTGGATTAGGAGGTAGGGTAAGCCATCACCGAGATACGTCCGGAAGTTTGAGATTCTAGAGAGAGTCTGGATGGTTTCCTATAGGTTGCAATTACCACAAATATACAAGGATATGCATGACATCTTTCATGTTTCTCTTCTTCGACGTTATTTCTCTGACCCGTCTCATGTCTTTCAACCTGAGGAGGTTGAGCTAGAGGAGGATGCATAGTTTGAGGAGAATCCTATCGTGATTGTTGATTGTAGTACAAAGTTACTTCATGGCCGATCTATTCCTCTGGTATGGGTGCTATGGCAGCACGACTGTGTCCAGGAAGAGACTTGGGAGAGGGAGGCCGATATGCGATCATGGTGGCTAGATTTGTTCGTGGTTTCTTCTTCTCCACCTTATTAGGGTAATTAATGGATGAATTTCAATATGTGGGAACGTTTTTAAGAACACATATCTTAATTTCAAGTATTTTTTTCCTTTCCATGTCATTTCCTAGGAAAATGAGGATAATTTGGAAATTTTCCAAGTACACGCCATGTACTTTCTAAGTACATGTTGTGTAATTTGTTTTTGGGCAAGGTCGTGTGTTGGCCGAGTCTGGGCCACACACACTGTGTGTAGGGGTGATGTGGAGGCCACTTAATGTTGTGTACAGAACAGCCTCGTACACGCAATGTACTCTAAAAGTATAGACCATGTAATTTTTTTTCCATTAACAGACTGGGGTCGCGACATAACCTTGAATACGTCTTCTTCTCCAGCTTCTTCGACCGAGAGCGATGGTACGGAGGTAGATCTTCTATGAGCCACTGATCTGTCAACTGCTATCTAAATCCAATGCCATTGGTTGTACTATAATCACAATGGTGAGTTCTTGGTTCCTCTTTGGCCAGGTTTTATGGTTTTTTCTCTTATGAGAGTTATCTATGGATGGACGTTTTAGATGTTTTTGCAGATCTACTCTGTTCTAGGCCGATTCATAGTCCGAGGTTCAATTATATCTATCTTATAGGATCGAGTTTGGCGGTTTCCTTCCT
This sequence comes from Viscum album, assembly GCA_963277665.1. NCBI lineage: Eukaryota > Viridiplantae > Streptophyta > Magnoliopsida > Santalales > Viscaceae > Viscum > Viscum album. The sequence goes on along the minus strand of OY728140.1, from coordinate 1,254,619,797 downwards.
TATGATGAATATCATTGAGTTTTTGTGCAAAAAGTGGCGGATACCCATGTATCGAGTATCTCAGGTTAGGGTTTTGAACCTGTATTATTATCTACCTTAGATTTCATATATGCTTGAGGTTATTTGATGTATATTATAGGGTTGTTTCATGGTTTAGGATCTCCCCATGGGTCTTATCATTGTTTGGAAATTTATCGCTATTTGTCATAGTTTCCTGAAAGGCAAACCCTATTGCAATTGCTAGTTTTCATGTTTTAATTGATTGCATGTATTGCCTGCTGTTTATATGAATTTGATGCATTGAATCTATTATCCAAGAAATTATTGAACTTACTTAGGGCTGCTAACAGAAGATTACGCACGACTAGACTGCTCAGGGATGTGTGAACCTAGTGCGGTAGAATAAATAGGGAATTGATGATTCAGGGCTTCCCTAGAGAGTCTGTTATAAATTAGTATCATTCACAGGACCTATGGGAATTGGACTTTGTGGTTACTCAAAGTGTCCTTAGTTATTTATGGAGACTATATCGGGAATTAGAAATAAGTTCTTCCTTAGATAGTCTATATATTTCATTGCAAGACCACATGGGAATTGATGGTGAGTGCTTCCCACAGTGTCTTTGCCTTTGTATGATTACTTGAATATAGGGGTATGCAAGTATGAGCCACCCAGAGAGTCAGTGTAAATATTGTTTAGTTGGTTGTGACGAGTACACCTAGCCAAAGATCAAGCTTGTGTTTTTACTGCTTGTAGCACTACTGAAAATCCGGCCTTTAGAGGTCGCTCAGCGACCGCCATTGGCGGTCGCTGTTGCCTCGTCGCTAGAGGCTTTTAGCGACCGCCAATGGCGGTCGCTATAGAAGGCCGGCAGATCGGCCTTCAGCGACCGCCACACGGTCGCTAGTATATAAAAAAAATTAAATTTTTTTTATTGAATTGTATATATATATATATATATATATATATTCATATATATACTATTAAATACAATATTTTAAATATATATATATATATATAATATATTTTAAATGATTTAATATATATATAATATATATATAATATCAAATCATTGTGCTATAATAATTTAAAAACTTCGATTCAAGAAATAATCTCATTTCAGGTCATTCGGAGCACGTTTGCTCCGAATTGGACCGCTGCACGCCGTTTTGGTGTTTTCTGGCGCCGGAAACGCGTTTCCGGCCGCTGCGGTCAAACGGAACCTCCGAATGAGGTGCCGTCTGGCCGACCATTTCACAATTCATGCCCCGGATGTTGTCGTACGGTTTCGTGGCATTCGGAGGTCGTTCGGGTGGTTTTGACCCCCCAACGCGCCATTTCAGCATGCACAGCGCTGCTGAAAAGGACACAATCGGACGTGCCGTGCGTACCACACTTCCGTTGGACATGAGCCCTCCTCCTGCATCTCAGGAATAATATTTCTATCGTTCCCGTGTGGTTTCAGGTCGTTCGGAGCACGTTTTCTCCGAATTGGACCGCTGCACGCCGTTTTGGTGTTTAATGGCATCAGGAACGCGTTTCCGGCCTCCGTGGTCACACGGCACCTCCGAATGAGGTTCCGTCTGGCCGACCATTTCACAATTCATGCCCCGGATGTTTTCGTACGGTTTCGTGGCATTCGGAGTTCGTTCGGGTGGTTTTGACCCCCCAACGCGCCATTTCAGCGCGCGCCGTGCTGCTGAAAAGGACACAATCGGACGTGCTGCGCGCACCGCACGTCATCTGGACATGCTACCTCCTCCTGCATCTCAGGAATAATATTTCTATCATTCCCGTGCGGTTTCAGGTCTTTCGGAGCACGTTTTCTCCGAATTGGACCGCCGCACGCCGTTTTGGTGTTTAATGGCGCCCGAAACGCGTTTCCGGCCGCCGCGGTCACACGGCACCTCCGAACGAGGTGCCGTCTAGCCGAACATTTCACAATTCACGCCCCGGATGTTGTCGTACGGTTTAGTGGCATTCGGAGGTCGTTCGGGTGGTTTTGACCCCCCAACGCGCCATTTCAACGCGCGCCGCGCTGCTGAAAAGGACACAATTGGACGTGCCGCGCGCACCGCACGCCCGATGGACGTGCGGACTCCTCCTGCATCTCAGGAATAATATTTCTATCGTTCCCATGCGGTTTCAGGTCATTCGGAGCACGTTTTCTCTGAATTGGACCGCCGCACGCAGTTTTGGTGTTTTATGGTGCTGGAAACGCGTTTCCGGCCGCCGCGGTCACACGACACCTCCGAATGAGGTGCCGTCTAGCCTACCATTTCAAAATTCACGCCCCGGATATTGTCGTACGGTTTTGTGGCATTCGGAGGTCGTTCGGGTGGTTTTGACCCCCCAACGCGCCATTTCAGCGCGTGCCGCGCTGCTGAAAAGGACACAATCGGACGTGTCGCGCGCACCATATGTCCGATGGATGTGCAGCCTCCTCCTGCATCTCAGGAATAATATTTCTATCGTTCCCGTGTGGTTTCAGGTCGTTCGGAGCACGTTTGCTCCGAATTGGACCGCCGCACGCCGTTTTGGTGTTTAATGGCGCCGGAAACGCGTTTCCGACCGCCGCGGTCACACGACACCACCGAATGAGGTGTCGTCTGGCCGACCATTTCACAATTCATGGCCCGGATGTTGTCGTACGGTTTCGTGGCATTAGGAGGTCGTTCGGGTGGTTTTGACCCCCCAACGCGCCATTTCAGCGCGCGCCGCACTGCTGAAAAGGACACAATCGGATGTGCCGCGCGCACCGCACGTCCGCTGGACGTGCTGCCTCCTCTTGCATCTCAGGAAAAATATTTCTATCATTCTCGTGCGGTTTCAGGTCTTTCGGAGCACGTTTTCTCCGAATGGGACCGCTGCACGCCGTTTTGGTGTTTTGTGGCGCCAGAAACACGTTTCCGGCCGCCGCGGTCAAACGGAACCTCCGAATGAGGTGACGTCTAGCCAACCATTTCACAATTCACGTCCCGGATGTTGTCATACGGTTTCGTGGCATTCGGAGGTCGTTCGGGTGGTTTTGACCCCCCAACGCGCCATTTCAGCGCGCGCCGCGCTGCTGAAAAGGACACAATCAGACGTGCCACGCGCACCGCACGTCCACTGGACGTGCGGCCTCCTCCTACATCTCAGGAATAATATTTTTATCGTTTTCGTGCGGTTTCAGGTCGTTCGGAGCACGTTTGCTCCGAATTGGACCGCCGCACGCCGTTTTGGTGTTTTATGGCGCCTGAAACGCGTTTCCGGCCGCCGCGGTCACACGACACCTTCGAATGAGGTGACGTCTGGCCGACCATTTCACAATTCACGCCCCGGATGTTGTCGTACGGTTTCGTGGCATTCGGAGGTCGTTCGGGTGGTTTTGACCCCCAATGCGCCATTTCAGCGTGCGCCGCGCTGCTGAAAAGGACACACTCGGACGTGTCGCGCGCACCGCACGTCCGCTGAACGTGATGCCTCCTCCTGCATCTTAGAAATAATATTTATATCGTTCTTGTGCGGTTTCAGGTCTTTTGGAGCACGTTTGCTCCGAATGGGACCGCCGCACGCCGATTTGGTGTTTAATGGCGCCGGAAACGCGTTTCCGGCCTCCGCAGTCAAACGGCACCTCCGAATGAGGTTCCGTCTAGCCGACCATTTCACAATTCATGCCTCGGATGTTGTCGTACGGTTTCGTGGCATTTAGAGGTCGTTCAGGTGTTTTTGACCCCCCAACACGCCATTTCAGCACGCGTCGCGCTGCTGAAAAGGACACAATCGGACGTGCCTCGCGCATCGCACGTCCGATGGACGTGCGGCCTCCTCCTGCATCTCAAAAATAATATTTCCATCGTTCCCGTGCGGTTTCAGGTCGTTCAGAGCACGTTTTCTCCGAATTGGACCGCCGCACGCCATTTTGGTGTTTTATGGCGCCTGAAACGCCTTTCCGGCCGCCGCGGTCACACGGCACATCCGAATGAGGTTCCGTCTAGCCGAAAATTTCAAAATTCACGCCTCGGATATTGTCGTACGGTTTCGTGGCATTCAGAGGTCGTTCGGGTGGTTTTGACCCCCCAACGCGCCATTTCAGCGCGCGCCGCGCTGCTGAAAAGGACACAATCGTACGTGCCGCACGTACCGCATGTCCGATGGATGTGCGGCATCCTCCTGCATCTCAGGAATAATATTTCTATCGTTCCCGTGCAGTTTCAGGTCGTTCGGAGCACGTTTTCTCCGAATTGGACCGCTGCACGCCGTATTGGTGTTTAATGGCGCCGGAAACGCATTTTCGGCCACCGTGGTCACACGGCACCTCCAAATGAGGTTCCGTCTGACCGAACATTTCAAAATTCACTCCCCGGATGTTGTCGTACGGTTTCGTGGCATTCGGAGGTCGTTCGGGTGGTTTTGACCCCCCAACGCGCCATTTCAGCGCGCGCCGTGCTGCTGAAAAGGACACAATCGGACGTGCCGCGCGCACCGCACGTCCTCTGGACGTGCTGCCTCCTCTTGCATCTCAGGAATAATATTTCTATCGTTCCCGTGCGGTTTCAGGTCTTTCGGATCACGTTTGCTCCGAATGGGACCGCCGCACGCCATTTTGGTGTTTTGTGGCGCCAGAAACGCGTTTCCGGCCGCCGCGGTCAAACGGCACCTCCGAATGAGGTGCCGTCTGGCAGACTATTTCACAATTGACGCCCCGGATGTTGTCGTACGGTTTCGTGGCATTCAGAGGTTGTTCGGATAGTTTTGACCCCCCAACGCGCCATTTCAGCGCGCGCCGCGCTGCTAAAAAGGACACAATCGGACGTGCCGCGCGCACCGCACATCTGATGGAAGTGTGGCCTTCTCCTGCATCTCAGGAATAATATTTCTATCGTTCCCGTGCGGTTTCAGGTCGTTCGGAGCACGTTTGCTCCGAATTGGACCGCCGCTCGCCGTTTTGGTGTTTAATGGCGCCGGAAACGCGTTTCCGGCTGCCGCGGTCACACGGCACCTCCGAATGAGGTGCAGTCTGCCCGACCATTTCACAATTCACGCCCCGGATGTTGTCGTACGGTTTCGTGGAATTCGGAGGTCGTTCGGGTGGTTTTGACCCCCCAACACGCCATTTCAGCGCGCGCCACACTGCTGAAAAGGACACAATCGGACGTGCCGCGCGCACCGCACGTCCGCTGGACGTGCTGCCTCCTCCTGCATCTCAGGAATAATATTTCTATCATTCTCGTGAGGTTTCATGTCTTTCGGAGCACGTTTTCTCCGAATGGGACTGCCGCACGCCGTTTTGGTGTTTAATGGCGCCCGGTCACACAGCACCTCCGAATGAGGTGCCGTCTGGCCGACCATTTCAAAATTCAGGCCCCGGATGTTGTCGTAAGGTTTCGTGGCATTCGGAGGTCGTTCGGGTGGTTTTGACCCCCCAACGCGCCATTTCAGCGCCCGCCGCGCTGCTGAAAAGGACACAATCGGACGTGCTGCGGGCACCGCACGTCCGATGGACGTGCAGCCTCCTCTTACATCTCAGGAATAATATTTCTATCATTCCCGTGCGGTTTCAGGTCTTTTGGAGCACGTTTTCTCCAAATGGGACCGCCGCACGCCGTTTTGGTGTTTTGTGGCGCCTGAAACGCTTTTCTGGCCGCCGCGGTCAAACGGCACCTCCGAATGAGGTTCCGTCTGGCTGGCCATTTCACAATTTACCCCCCGGATGTTGTCGTACGGTTTCGTGGCATTCGGAGGTCATTCAGGTGGTTTTGACCCCCCAACGCGTCATTTCAGCGCGCGCCGCGCTGCTGAAAAGGACACAATCGGACGTGCCGCGCGCACCGCATGTCCGATGGATGTGCGGCCTCCTCCTGCATCTCAGGAATAATATTTCTATCATTCCCGTGCGGTTTCAGGTCGTTCGGAGCACGTTTGCTCCGAATTGGACCGCCGCATGCCGTTTTGGTGTTTTGTGGCGCCGTAAACGTGTTTCTGGCCTCCGCGGTCACACGGCACCTCCGAATGAGGTGCCTCCTGGCCGACCATTTCACAATTCACGCCCCGGATGTTTTCGTACGGTTTCGTGGCATTCAGAGGTTGTTCGGGTGGTTTTGACCCCCCAACACGCCATTTTAGCGCGCGCCGCGCTGCTGAAAATGACACAATCGGACGTGCCGCGCGTACCGCACGTCCGATGGATGTGTGGCCTCCTCCTGCATCTCAGGAATAATATTTCTATCGTTCTCGTGCGGTTTCAGGTCGTTTGGAGCACGTTTTCTCTGAATTGGACCGCCGCACGCCGCACGCCGTTTTGTTGTTTTTTGGCGCCGGAAACGCGTTTCCGGCCACCGCGGTCACACGGCACCTCCGAATGAGGTGCCTCCTGGCCGACCATATCACAATTCACGTCCCGGATACTGTCGTACGGTTTCGTGGAATTCGGATGTCGTTTGAGTGGTTTTGACCCCCCCAACGCGCCATTTCAGCGCGCGCCGCGCTGGTGAAAAGGACACAATCCGACGTGCGGGGGGCAGTACATGGGTGGCGAGGGGCTGTACAGGGGTGTGGGGGGCTGTGCGGGGGGTGGCAGGTGGCAGTACGAGGGTGCGGGGGGTGTATGGGGGTGCGGGTGGGGGGGGGGGGCTGTACGGGGGTGCGTGGGGGCTGTACGGGGGTGGCGGGGTGAAGTACGGGGGTGTGGGGGGTGTACGGGGGTGCGAGGGGGGGGGGGCTGTACGGGGGTGGGGGGGGGCTGTACGGGGGTGCGGGGTGCTGTACGGGGGTGGCGGGGGGAAGTACGGGGGTGCGGGGGGCAGTACGGGGGTGCAGGGGGTTGTACAGGGGTGTGGGGGGGCTGTACGGGGGTGCGTGGGGGGGGGGGGGGCTGTACGGGGGTGCGGGGGGCTGTACGGGGGTGGCGGGGGGCAGTACGGGGGTGCGGGGGGCAGTACGGGGGTGCGGGGGGCTGTACGGGGGTGCGAGGGGGGCTGTACGGGGGTGCGGGGGGGGGGGGGGGGGGTGGGGCTGTACGGGGGTGCAGGGGGCTGTATGGAGGTGCGGGGGGCTGTACGGAGGTGCGGGGGGGGGGGATGTACGGGGGTGCGGGGGGTTGTACGGGGGTGTGGGGGGGCTGTACGGGGGTGCGGGGGGTTGTACGGCTGTGCGTGGGGCTCTCCGGGGGTGCAAAGTCCATCCCATTGATTACAAAAGTGAAAAATAAAAGTGATAACATCTAATTAATACATATTTCTTTTATCGATACCATATATAAATTTATAAAAAATACATTGGATAATACATAATCTATAATATTAGATTTATTGATCTGTTGGAATTAGTTCGACTTTTTCAAATGTAGAATCATTCAAGATTATCTGATCAATAGCTCAATATGTGTATAAAATATTTAAAAGACAACCATGGATGGTAATAATTCATTACTTAAAAGAATAAATACAATACATCAATGTCAACCCTACCAGTAAAAACAAAAAACATATCTCGTGAATATATGGTGCGTCACGCGTTGTCATCACTGCTACCTCTTTCTGGTGGGCCAGGTGCCTACAACAAATAAACATTATAAATATTTTAATAACAAAAATAATTTAAATTAAATAAATAAATACAGTATATACCTGCGTCGTATGATCCCCTGTACCATCAGCTCGACGTACATATTCCCGCAGTGCTCTAACCTCAGCTATCAATTGCGCATTTGTCTCCTCGGAAGCGTGCAACCGTGCCACAAAATCTGACATCTGCTGTGTCATATGAGCAACAACAGGACCGACAACCGCAGCACGTGACACTACAGAACGAGGAATCCCTGCTCCATAGGTCAAACTATAGCCATGCCCGTCCCGACCAATAATGCGATGAAAGATCTCATCTTGTCGCATGGGAAGCTGTCTCTGGTCCTCTGGCAGATGTTCTAACTCAGCTTCAAATTGAGCCTATGAAATATTTAAAAATACATAAATATATATATGTTAATATATAGATTTATGTAATTATTGGTAAGTACAGACACTAACTATCAATGCTGCAACCTCTGGATCATTGCGATCACGAGTCCTTATCCACACCAACATTTTATCAGTTGCTGCACCTTGACCTCGCAACTGTATATTGAAAGAATATAAACACAAAACCATATTAATTAATTAATTAAAAAATGAATAATATATACCTCATGTTGGATCTGAGACACGTGACGATTCCCGAGCCTGTGAGCTGGTCCCTGCAATGCTCGATTCTCCAAATGGCGTGTTGACACCTCCTAAATTCAATTCATTCAAATTTCAAACAAATCACATATTCCTGAAAATATATATACAGAAAAATAATTAATATACAAAACGCAACACCCTCAGTAGACCAATATGCAACCAAGTCACGCCACTGAGCCGGGAGGACACCTCTCGGGACTTTTTCAAAATGTCAAGGGCACCCACATTTGGTACTCAGTGGTCCCTCTTCACTTTTCCCTTATAATCTTTCCACATGTTACGGCATTTGCTCATACACACGGGCCGAAACTCTTCAGGGCATACTTTAAAATTTTTCTATAAATAAAATAATCAAACATATTAGTATTCTTTATAAATAGAAAATAAAGTAAAATTATTTTCTTACCTGAACCTCCCTCCATAGACGGTTTAATGTGTCCTGAGGGATAGAAGCCCAATCACGCGTGGTCAATGGAAATCGATGTGGGTCACGTATGATATGACCCAGCTGACGAATAAATTCCGGTGAATTCGGTCTCACGGGATGAAATACCTCATCAAATGAAACATCTATCGTCGTGTCGGAATTCCATGATAATATGCCACGACCAGGGCCTCTCCTGCGAGAGGAAGAAGTAGCCGAGTCTGATCCTGTTGAAAATAATTTTATATATAAATTGAAAAATGTTATATATATATATATATATGTCAATTACATAAAAAATATAGACAATGACATTCAAACATACCTCGACCCTGAGACGTAGATTCCTCAGATGGATGATGTGGATCTTCTGCCTCTTCCCCTGACATGTCTGCAGTCATAGAAAATATCAGTAATGAGTCCAAAGTGTTTAAAAGATAAATTGGATTGTTCTTAATAAATCAAACTTGTACAACTGTTAATCAAACAAAAAATGGATTGAATAATTAGTTGTTAATGAATTTTAAAAAATCAGAAAGTTAATCAACCTAAATATTTATGACTGAATTAACTTACAAAACTGAGGATTAAAACTTATAAGGATTTATAAAATTATTAGATAATTTATGATATCCTAGGACATTCTACTGAATAGCGGGAAAACAATTATACCTTTCATTAAGCATGCAAATCGACAGTTTCTCCTTCAACAGCCGCTCTGACCCAATAAATATCTTCTTCACGTTGAACTATGGTATGTTGATCAAGTTGTTGGTAAACAAACAGAACAGTCTCGGGTTCATCTTCTTCAAATGAAAACACTCCTCGCTGAGACATTTTGACAACAACTTTCCAACTTGGATCCGAAGGCAAAGTAACGAAGAATACTTGTTCCGCTTGTGATGTCAAAATGAAAGGTTCATTCTCAACTCGTTCATTATTTTTGTATAACATATAGTTAAAATTCACCAATGAAAACTGATATTGATCGACTTTACATCCACGCACTGGATCAACCCAATTACACTTTAACAATATGTACTTCAAACCGTGTGTGTATACAACTTCAATGATGTCTATCAATTGACCATAGTAATAACTAGAATCGACAATGGGACAACCGATGCCACTGTTTTGTGTTGCTCGTTTGTCGTCAACATCTTTAATGCGAAATCGAAAACCATTAGCATCAATAGATTTATAACGACGAGCCGTTGTAGATGGAAACTCAGCCAGTTGGATAAATACATCAGGTAGCGTGGGGTCCCCTAACTCCCTCATCATACGAACCTACATAATTTATAAAAATCAATACTGATATATGCAGAAAGAATTAGTTTAATACTTCACTCATAATGAAAATCAATTTATACATACATAATCCTTGAACCAATCATGAAATGCCGCATAATGAGATTGTTGAATTTGCAACTCAGTCGCACGATGCTTCTCTTGTTTTATCTCATTAATGTGTTTCGTGCAAATGATTACGCGATGTTTAAAAGATCAACTTATTCAAACAAAACATGTAAAAGTTATACAAGCACATTGATAAGATACTTACTGCATTAATGGTGCAACTAATGGAGTATTGAACAAGATATATCGATGTGCTTGTATCCACTCGATGTTGTCCATATCAAATGTGGTTCCTTCTCCAACTGGACCATCATGAATCCGAGAGGGCTTATCTAATTTTGTTTCAACATCCGTAAGATATTCTGCACAAAAGGTAGTACACTCATCCATCAAATAACCATTGGCTATTGATGCCTCTGGATGAGCTCTGTTGCGTACAAATCTTTTCAATGTACTCAAATACCGTTCAATAGGATACATCCACCGGAAATTGCACTGGACCAGCAGCCATTACTTCATCAGTTAGGTGCACTGTCAAGTGGAGCATAACATCGAAAAATGAGGGGGGGGGGGAAGTTTCTCAATGTGACAAAGCGTAAGTACAATTCGGTCCTGCAAACTTTTTAAATCACTCATTCGTTGATTTCTTAAACAAAGCTGTCTAAAAAAATTACTCATCTCAATCAAGGGCTGAACAACATTGGGGGATAAACAATCACAAATTGCAATTGGAATCAACTGCTGAAGTAATATGTGATTTTCATGACTTTTCAACCCTTGCAATGTCTTGCTCGTCAGATTCACACACTTTGAAATATTAGAAGAGTAACCATCAGGCACATTGACCATCTTAAAAATGGAATGAAATGTCTCTTTCTCCTCTATATTCATCAAATACTGTGCAGCAGGAATATATGACTTGTTTCCCTCAGCTAACTGTAAATGCAACTGTATCCTTAAACCCATTTCTTCCAAATCAAGGTGTGCATTAACATGGTCCTTTGACTTTCCACTGACACCTAAAATGGTCCACAATATGTTATCACAAACATTTTTTTTCAATGTGCATGACATCCAAATTATGCTTCAACATGTTAGTTTTCCAATACGGAAGACTATAAAAAATACTTTTCTTTTTCCAATTGTGACTGCGCTGCCTACCCGCAGCACGGATATTACGTACTGGAGGAGCCACCAATTCCTGAATTTCATATACCGTGCGGATGTTTTCTTCCTCAATCTGCGATAACATTTCGACTCCTTTCATGATCTTTGGTGCTGGGCTGAACTCTCTAGAACCATCAAATGCCACTCTGCCCTTTCTGAACCTGTGCTGGGGAGGGAGAAAACTCATGTGACCCATGTATGCCCATTTTTTGGAATGTTTAAGCCATACAGATTTTTTTACTTTTATTGCAACAAGGGCAAGAAAATTCCCCTTTCGTACTCCAGCCTGATAAATTTGCATAAGCTGGGAAGTCATTGATTGTCCACAATAAAGCAGCATGCAATTTGAACATTTCATTCATTTCGCAGTCATAAGTCATCACACCATCGCCCCAAAATTCATTCAACTCATCAATCAATGGCTGAAGGTAAACATCAATATTATCCCCCGGACTTTTAGGTCCATCAATAAGAGTGGAAAGTAATATAAATTTCTGCTTCATACAAATCCACGGAGGAAGATTATATGGAACCAACACCACGGGCCATGTGCTATGAGTTGAACCAACCATAGACTTGAATGGATTGAAACCATCTGCTACCAATCCCAATCGGACATTACGAACATCTTTAGCAAAGTCGGGATGTCTCTTATCAAAATCCTTCCATGCATGAGAGTCTGCCGTGTGGGTTATCATGTCACTTTCATGAACTCTTTCTGCATGCCATCTCATTAAATTAGAAACTTTAGATGACATAAAAAATCTTTTCAACCTCGGTTTAAGGGGAAAGTAACGCATTTGATTTACGGCAATTGGTTTCCCCTGTATCGCAATCTGACATTAATGAGTCTTATTTCCCCTGTTCTCTTTCCACCTGGAAGCGCCACAAACCGTACAAATATCCAAATGAGCAGTTTCATTTATAAACAACATACAGTTGTTTGAACATGCATCTATAGTCTCATATGTAAGACCTAAGTTCTCTGTCATCTTACGAGCATAGTAATACGACTCAGGAATCTTAGCGTCGACAGGAAGAACTTTTTTCAATAAAACCAAAAGCATGTCGAATGATGTGTCTGACCAATATTTCAAAGTCTTCAAATGCAACAACTCCTAGATAAATGAAAGTTTATTGTAAGAAGTACATCCAGGATATAATTCTATTTTCTCATCATCAAGTACTCCATAAAACCTCCTCGAATCACGATCTGCACCAGAGAGAAGATTTATCTCACCGGTCTCAAGATTCTGGATGTCAATGCCTTCAGGATCAAACCCACGTACCATTTCAGTAAGCATTTCCTGCATTGGATCAGTCATCCTTGCATCAATATCCATCTGAGCTACATCTATATTTTGACAACGAACATATTCTTCTCCATGACGAGTCCAACTCTTATAATTTTTCAGAAATCCATTAAAGAAAAGGTGCTCCCTCACAGTATCTCGTGTGAATTGATATCTATTAGCACATTTTCTACATGGAAAACTAATATACTCACTTTCAAATCCTCTCGTGAAGTCAATAAACTGCATAATGCCATTGAAATATTCTCTAGACGTTCGATTTGGAAGATCAATCCAACTCTTATCCATAATAATATCTGTATAACAAACATTTCACAATACTTATTACATTTACATTTTTAAAATCAACTATATTCAAAATAAATATTAACCATTTTTTTATGAACCATTGATAAAATAATACTGTAACTGAAAGCTCATGTTACCTGATTGAGCTACAAACCTGAAAGGGAGGGGAGCCGAAGGCAGTGCTGTGAGGGAGAGGAGGCAGCGAAGGGGAGCCGGAGCCAAAGGCGGTGCGGCAAGGGAGGGGACGGGCGGCGGCGGCGGCAGGGAGCTGGAGGAGAGGAGGCGGTGTGGGGACGTGGGACGGGCAGCGAGGGGGGGGGGGTGTCTGGGGTTGGGGGGGGGGGGGCTGTCCGAGGTGCGGGGAGGGGTGTCCGGGGTATCGGGGGCCTGTCCGGGGTGCGGGGAGGGGTGTTCGGGGTGCGGGGGTGTCCGGGGTGCGGGGGGGGGGGGGGGGATGTCTGGGGTGCAGGGGGGCTGTCGGGGGTGCAGGGTGGGGTGTCCGGGGTGCGGGGGGCATGTCCGGGGTGCGGGGGGGCTGTCCGGGGTGTGGGGGGGCTGTCCGGGGTGCGTTGAGGCGTCTGGGGTGCGGGGGGGGGGGGGGGGGGGGGGGGGCTGTTCGGGGTGCGGAGAGGCGTCTGGGGTGCGGGGGGCCGTCCGGAGTGCGCGGGGGGGGGGGGGGGCTGTTCCGGGTGCGGGTGCCGTCCGGGGTGGGGGGGGGGGAGGGCTGAGAGGCTGGAGGGCGGCGGCCGGAGGCCTGAGGGCGGAGGGTGGCGGCCGGAGGCCGGAGGGCAGGCAGTGAGGGAGGGCGGGCGGCGGGGGCGGGCGGGCGGGGGGGGGGAGGCTGGAAGGCGGGGGAGGGCGGGCAGCGGGGGAGGGCCGGCGGCGGGGGAGGCCGGGCGGCGGGGGAGGCCGGGCGGTGGGGGAGGCCGGGCGGCGGGGGATGGGAGGGCGGTGAGGGAGGGCGGCGAGGGAGGGAGGGGGTTAGGGCGGCGATCGGGAGATCGGGGTCGAGGGGGCGCGGGGGGGGGGGGGGGGGTGCAGAAGCCCCACGTTTTTTATGTAGGTTAGCGATCACCATTGGTGGTCGCTATTGGTTAGCTATAGAGACCGCCAATGGCGGTCGCCCGAGTCTGGGGGGCTTCAATGCCCCCTTTTCTAGTAGTGTAGTTTAGGTAGTCTGCTGAGATACATGTTGTGTTAAATACCATGCTTTGGGAATATAGAGTTGTTGCTAGATTCCTTGGGTGATAATTAAATGAATAAATTAAATTACTAAATAAATTTCAATGGGGGTTTGTGGAATAGTTTACTTAGTGTACTCCTGTTTAACTGCTTCATTTATTTCATTACTTTGGCTAAAGTGCTCACTGGGAGTAGGGCACAGATCTTGTGGGGATTGGCTACTGGGATTAGTCTCACACCATGTTTGGGTCGTACTTTACAACAAAAAAGGATATATGGTTGCAGGTGTGGATATGTATTGTGGCTCTTCTACATCAGATACATGATTGCTGGTTGGAGTTGGAGAGCATAGGACAGAGCCTAGGCTAGCGATTCTGCTGGAGTTGTTGTTTACTTTTAGTACTTTTTTCTCGGTTTTATTTCAGCACATTGTTTTGTTTGCTTCTTTCCTTAGATACTTGTACACGATTCATAATTTTTCATCATTATTATATTATACATTGCTTCAGCTGTTTAGTTTCAGTTATTGTATGTTGTTTACTGCTTTTGCTATTGACTGTTATTTCCATTTCTTTGTATACCTTACAAAATGAGGGAAAATTATTCCCAATGACTCACCAAGGACCTCACTGCTAGTTGTCAGCCTCTAGCATTTGGGGAAATGCATTTGAGGTCACGTGGAAAACTAGGTACGAGGCACCAGTTGAGTGGACACCGATTCGGGTCTTTACACAATGTCACATACATTCCATCCATCTATTATTCATCAACATAGATTAATGATACAACCAAATCATATATTTGATGACAAAATATCCTTTCTTATTTGACCATACACACAGTGACATATCAACCACATAATATAAAAAATTTTGGTTTCTTATAAATGTCACCATTAGTTATGATTACACCCCAAAGATATTTTGGCAGTTTCTATTGATTATATTTTTTTTTGTATATTTCATATTCTATAATTTTATTATGAGGTTTGTTTCTAATGACCAATGATGAGGTGTCTTTTCCAAATGTTGATTCACAATTTCTATTAGGTTGGAAACAATATTTTCCCTTATTATTATTACTTTTGAATTATAGTTTTTTAAATTTTCACATAGATTATTTTACATCCTCTTATTCACATTTTGACATCATTGGAGTTTCATGTTATCTAGATGCAGAATCAATATCATTCATACCATAAATTTTAAATTGTGAGAGTTCATATTTTTCATATATATATATATATATAATGTTTTAGTATTTTACCATTACAAATCATATAAATTTCCATAAATTTCTAACATATCATATGAATTTTTCACAAAATCATATGCATTGTTTCAAGAGAGATTCATCCCATTCTATAAGTATGGATTAATTCTAGTAGCATTTTATAACATTTATCTATCATTTATCAACATTGATTTACTATTTAACTGAACTATAACTAATGAAAATTTATTACAACTATCATTATCACATTCCTCAAAAATCTGGTAGCTCCAACCCTACCAACTTGTTTTTTTTTCACATCAGTTGCAAGCTTTCCAGCATGACATGCACTGTGTATTTGTATTAAAACACCAATATTTTGAGATATATTTAGGGAAAATATTTTTAGGTGAAAATTAAATTACATCATTATTATTTTAGTATATGTACTATTTTTTATCTAACCATGTTTTTACAATATTTATTTTCTAATAATAAAAACAAAAAAATTTAGATGTTGAGTGAAAAAATGTATCATTATTATTGGAAAACTTTTTCCATGATTTAGTGGTGGATGAATTTATAAATAATCTTAGTGTATTATTTCCAAATGTTTATGAAATATTATATATATTAATAACATCAAAATTATGTGTCAATGTATTTTTATTCTCATTTATACAGGTATGTCAAATTAGTTTTAATTAGAGTTGAGTTAGCTTTATTTCATTCTCTAGGAAGATCATATTGAGGGATATATTCTCATATTACAAATATCTATAATCGATATCCATATCAATTTTAATAAATTATTTATCATAAATAAATATTTAACATTCATCACTAGTAAAAGAAACATTTTCATATCAATGTACTTAATATTTTCCATAGATTTTAAAAGCATTTTTTGAGAATTGCATCACCCATATTTTTAGATTATGTATATTTATTTGCATTATGTTCATCCTATAAATGTTATTTCCTGTAAAATATTTTCTTGATGATATATATAAAAAATAATTCAACCTCAGTAATAATATTCCTAAGCTACATTCAAACATCTGATTAAAAATATCTAGTGTTTATATTGCACTAGCATTCATGACATCCATTATAGATTAAATTTGAATAATCTAAAGAATATATCCTTCAATAATGTATCGAACACAGAATACAATTAATCCATTATAAATGATGTAACAAATTCATCTTTATAATAATGTTCCCATTTTTATCCTTTTTTTAAGTCATATTATTCTATTTTATGGAAGGAAATTTAATACTATTCTTAATAGGGATCGAATAGAAATTATATATATGAGGAAAATTATTTTAAAACATTGGAAATATTTATTTTAACATGATATTTTCATATATAACTTGGGTTTCACATATACCATCTGAAATGTAAATGGATAGGTGTACCACTTATTTGGTATGTGTTAATCCATGGCCACCAATTTTTTTTCAAAATTATTACATTTTGAATTTGACATCATAAGAATATTAAGTTTCAAGGAAACCAATATAGGTCACAAAAAATTAACATATAATATGAAATTTAAATGAATTATATCAAAATAACTTATCTAATATATTGTACTAACGTATAAAGTTCTCAATGATTTTTTAGATCCATAATCTTGAATTATCCTCTATAATAAATAAATAAGAATTACAAGTGGACACATCTCCACACACCACAAGGAAATAAGAGTCTCATAAATATTCTCTTATATGAAGTCATAGAACCCACATTCATGTATCTCAAATGTCATGATTATCTAGTTTCCATTCGATTTCATCAATGGATTCCAAATGATTCTACCAAATCATATGGTGGAATGATTACATATATTATGTCACATGGGTTATATGAAGTCCCACAATATATATACAAGTGATTCTATCAAATATTTCATTTGGATGTAGATCATTTACTATGATGTCAACTTCATTATATTAATAAAATTGATATTTTACTTCTTGAAATTAACCTAATTATTTGTTACAAAAATATTTCTCAATTATCTATGGCTCAGTCACATAACCTAGATCTACATTAAAAACATATTTTGAATAAGAAAACAGGGATGTCTCATTTTAAAAAATTAAAATCATTTTAATTGACATAAAATGTTTTCCACTATCTTATTCTTACTCTCTATAACATATAAATGATTCCTCTTCTTCTTCATATAGATATTTAGTTCTCATGGATGATAGATCACACAAATTGAATCATTGTAACAACATACATTCTACATATAATCGATTAGATGACCTCAAAACCTCACAAGAATATACCTCTATAATAATTACAATAATCAATTTATATGTAATATATAAATTGAAATATATAGTAAAAAGAAGTATCCTTTCAAGAGGAAAAATAATATAATAAACATTATTGGGTTTTCATGAAATACAACACAAAACATTTTCTTCATAGAGAGTATTTGACAAATAACACTAATTAAATTCCCCTTATTGAGAAACATTTCAAAAATATATTCAAAAGTGATTCCTATGTTTATATATATTTTTAAATTACAAAAAAAATATAGATATATAAAACATATCATTTCCATTCCATTGAAGTAATATAAACTATTTTTTAAATAAATAAGATCAGATAATTTATCCATTCTATGATGAATTACCAATGATAAACCATAATCACTGAAAAATAATCAAACATCCCAAGATCCAAATAGCATAGTCCTTGATGAATAAAAGCTCAGGGGTTCTATGGATCCTCAACCAAATATTTATATGAAAAATTATATATAAATTACAGTCATCAACATATATAAAATGTGGAACTTATTATTTTATTTAATGATGAATTTATTGGTTCATGAATTCTAAAAAATTATGATATTCATAACAGAAATAAAAATTCAAAAATCATTTTATTTTATCCTACACCATATTAATCAATTAATGACACCTAATTTATCATAAATCATTTATATACCATTTAGATGTATAAAAAACCCTTAATTTCAATCAATATTAAGATTACAACCAATACATAGTACTAATTACAGTTACACCATTAATGATCACATCTCATATCATACTAAATAATATCATTTTCACCAGATTTATATCTCAAATGTATAATATTAATCTAGTGATTAAATAAGATTAACCAAGATATGACTATTGTATATTTTGAAGTCCAATATCTTATATTATAAAATATTAATAATGTTCAATTATAATCTTTTTCAGTTACATTATTTTCATCAATATGATTTGTGGAATTTTATCTATGGGGTGAATCTTTACGCCAAACCAAAAAATTAATCCTAGTTACATTATAGTCTTATATTTAATAAAAATTGATGGAGAATTATGAACATTATTATGATGAAAAAAAATACCTTGTATTGGAGTTAGATTTTTCATCAATTTAAAAAATGAATGAAATGATTTCTTGTTAGGTCATTTGATCATGAAATATTTTTCATTTAAAGTCATACATACCTACATTTGTTAATATTTTGATTACATAAATGTTTTTTAGTTTAGAATATACCATATAATTTTTTATATAAACACTTTGAAATATAGGAAACTTATTTAACATAGTGGTTAAAACCGACTTACTGTGCATGAAATTTATAGAGTCTAGTTATTGATTAAATTTTATAACTTATTACTCCTAAGCATTCTATAAAGTCTTCAAATAACCTCATAATGACATTATTAAATAATGGAATTATTAAATTAAATCTAAACTCATTTCTTCTAGATAATAGGTCATAAAAAATATAAAATTATGAAATATGAATATTTCAATAAATTCCTCTAGTATATTATGTGCTCATGTTCTTCAATCAGTATTGATGCTTCTCATATCACTTTAACCAATATCCAATATTATATAATGATGAACTGACAATCGTATATTATTTATTCTAAATTGTTGGGTTTCCTATTTTAGAATGGTTTTCTAGTACCAAAAATATATATATCCAAATAACAATATGAATTAGTAGCATACAATTAACATGTTGAAGAATGGGATTTGTCCCCTTC
Source organism: Viscum album (assembly GCA_963277665.1). Lineage (NCBI taxonomy): Eukaryota > Viridiplantae > Streptophyta > Magnoliopsida > Santalales > Viscaceae > Viscum > Viscum album. The sequence goes on along the minus strand of OY728140.1, from coordinate 1,254,600,597 downwards.
ATGTCATATCATAGACATAATTATTTACTATTTAAATCATTCGAAGTATATAATTCATGAATGAATCTATCCATCCTAGTATTAAAGTGTAGTAAAGTCATCATTCTCAATTACCCATAGTGTATGGGTATCATCTCATCATCATTGGGGGTATTATACATAATACATAAACTAAAGAATCACATATTATTGATGAAATTGACAATGAAAACCATACTAGGTGTATAGTAATACTAGGATCAAATTAATTGTACAGGATATATTTAATAAATTAATATTAAGGGGAACCAAAATCCCATAATATCCCCAGAAAATGATTTAAATCAAAATTAAATGTTTATATAAGAATACTATGATAGTTTTATAATGAGTAAGAAAAAGGGATATAGTGGTTGATGGAGAATATAACTATAAGAATAATAATATTTTGAGGGAATCCATAAAAAATGAAATATTAAATAAATGATCATAAAATTTGGGAATGGGAAAAGATATTATATTAATTATATATTATAACCAATAATGTATAATTTCAGTACATTATAGATAATATAGGAAACAAATTATGGAATAAATAGAATAGAAATGTTAAAGAACAATTTTTAGGAAGATGTACCTGACAAATCATATCCTAACATAGTCAGTATGGCCATTGACATCATGAATTATAATGGATTAATATTTTTCATTATTTTCTACATTTTATTGTACATTTAATTATTTTTATATATGTTTATTTATATCTTAGATGATTCCCTTCTATTATTAAATTTCGATTTTGCGTAATGATTATTATGATGTTTTTTAAAATTAGAAAAAAAGATTCATTATATTTCTAATAGTAAGTGGACCTTAAAAAGTTGTTCTATGATAAATTTATGTGTCATCCAAAAAGGATGATGAAATTATATATTTAAAATAGAACAACAAATTTATATATTTTTTAAAAAATTTACATGAGAATAAGTGTTTTATTATAATCACATATTACATAGATAAAATGACTTTAATTTTTTTGAGTTAGTTATGATGACTATTATATAATTATAAAATCATATAAAAAATGTTAGTTTTTTTATTTTTGTTATATTAATCATTAAATATATTATTTGGAATAGATAGAAATGGTATATTTTAAAATAATATATTATAAATAATTTTTTTCAAAAATCTACCATATAATACATTTTTTATGGGATATTAAAAACAGGTGATGAAGTAATATATATATAATTTTCATAAAATTTTACAATATAAGAATAATAATAATAAAAGTTTACTTTTAATGATTACATATTTTATGTAGTTGTTATGATGATAATTTAAATTAGCACACATGAACTTTTTATTTTTTCGATTGATATAGTAATAACATATCAAAACTGTTTATTGAGAGTAAATAAGTAATCTCTCAAAGATCAATGATCAAAATAATTTACTATCATGAAAATGAAATCAAGAAATTATATTAATAGGATTTTGTGAATTATAATGATGTAAATATTTAATAATATTTGGAAGAAACATATAAGGAATCATTTTCTATCCACATTGAGTCATTCAAATTTTATTGAGGGTGTGTGCTTCATATAAGAGTTTCATGTTTTGAATAATGAATTTATCAAACATATAAAATATTTTAAGCCAATATCTTGTAGATATATTACATTATTGGTTGAAATTAAATGATTTCCAAATGACTCAAATAGTTTATATGTCTTGTAAATCCATTTATATAAATATAATACATTTCAAAGAACAGTATATATGGTGAACATATTGTAAGAATAATAACATCCTTTATATATTATAAATGATAAGTATACATTTTTCTCTACATGGATTTCTAGGGAATATAAAGAAACATGACTTATCATAGAATGTCATAATTAATTCAGGTAGAAAAGAATACTACCTAACATAAACATTGAATAAGGGATATAGAAATATTAAATAAATAATATGAACACATAATCCACTAAAATACGGTTAAATAAGATTACATGAAAATAAATGAAAACATATATAATAATAATAACTAATATCATAATGATCAATTTCATAAATATAGAAAAAAAAATCAAGGCCTTGTCCCTAGACTCATTCATGCTACAATAAGTGGAAAAAACCAAAATATAACTAGTTTTTTCTCATGATACATATCAATGCATGAAGGGTATACACCATTTTGGGCCCCAACTATCACATAGTTCCATATAATTCAATCACTATAACAAAAAATTAAGACTATTCATAACATTCCAATAATAAAAAATTATTGAATAATACTTTTATATCCATATATTTAGCAATAATAACATTAAATATATTCATATAAAAATATAATACAGTGAATGAATAAGAGAAAATTCATTTATTAAATTGGAATCCCTTTGTAATCATCGATGTAATAGGTTCTATCCATATGAAAGAAATATTTTTGCATGGAAAACATTAATTTGATGATCTATCCATGAATTATTCTAATTGGCTTTAATTCTTTTAATTAGTCGGAGGCAAAGGTAATAGTAAAAAAACATCATTCATCCTCTTCCTATAAGATCATGAAAATACTCCAAACCATATCCCTGAAGATTATCTTTATATATGTGAATTATTTGGCCTATACATCTTGTATAATAAGTTTCCTTGTATGAATTAGAGTTTCACTTATAGGGGGAGTGGTGAATCAGTTATGTATTTTTATTTTATGTTTCCTTTCATATGAGACAACCTTTTCATCCTGTTAAATATTCCATTACCTATAGAACCTAATTCAAGAAAAAATTCATATAAACATAAAAAATTACAAGGTTCAATATTTTACAAGAGTACATACATCCATTGTATGGTTTGGAAAAAACCCAACCCTATAAAATCCACTAGAAAATAATCCTATGATGTAGAATACAATGAGTAGGATGTGTCCTTACACAAGTGTGGAATTATGATTATAATACAATAGTGTATTTTATTATTCTAGAATAAAATAATTCTATATAATGTTATGATGATTTTTTATCAACATACAGGAATTAGATCATTCCAAAACGTGATATTCTCATTCCTACACAAAATCTTGAAAGAAAATCCAATAGTCCTCCATGAACTATCCTTATTCCACCATGAACTACTTCTATCCTCTTCAATCTATGTTTCACTTTCTAGAACAACTTCATTGTGGACAACCTATTATTCCAGAAAACCTCTTTCCTCGATGAATGTAAATTGCCTCTCGAACCACCTTTCCTATAAGGCGACTTTTCCATTGGGGGTTGTAGATCCACAAAAAAATCATCAGAAAACTATCCCCACAAACTATATATTTCACAAAAATAATTCCTTTGTGAACCCTACTCTTATACAAAATTCTTCGGCCTGAACAACTTTAGACTTATCCCAATATATTCTAACAGTAATGAAACATTTTAATGAAATTATCTCAGTCTAGCTGAAGAGATTATGGTACTTTGTTTCATAAAATATATCTAAAAATCCCTCTAATACAATTTACTAAAAACATCAATGAGGGATAGAATTCTCCATAGGCTATTCTCGTCCCATGATCCATTTTTTCCTTGGTTTTTCACGTATCATCTCTCATCCATCACGGTGCTCGATCTCTTCTGAAAAAAACACATCACCTCTTATCCACAAATGACAACCACTATGAAAACTAAAATCCTCCCACATTCTCGGATCACACCAAATAACATTTTACATTGGCATAATCCTTCCTTTTCCAATTTTCCATCATTTTCTACATAACATTTAGGTGGTACATGAACAATGCTTCACGGTCTGTAAACTTTTCTTTTCAGACAACTATATAAATAACTCTTCCCTTTCCAAAATAGAAAAATATCGATTTTGAGTCCAAAAATATTGCCATACACAGGTATAAATCACTACCTTAAACACCTTTTTGGGAAGACACCAACAATAAATATTCACAATCATCTAATTTTACGAAGAACATATTATTTGTTATTTTTAACCACTGATCATATATCTTTAGCATTGTCAGATTTTCAAAGAAATGTTCTATGACTTCATTGCCATCCAAGAGCAACATTCATCTCGATCAAACCATATTATGATTAGAATCCCCTTATCTATGCTTTCCCATAATACGGATTGTATCACATGGTCAACAAAAATATTAATAATTTTCTGAAATTCAAACCATAAAAGAATGATTATATTTTACCATGATTTTAAAATGTTAAATTATTTATACTTTTATTAGAAAATGAAAACACTATTCCAAAATAAATATTCAGACATTATTCAACATACATCATATTCTTAAAAGTATCGAGTTGTAATTTGAGTCAATTTTATACCAAATTGATGAAATGAGATTACGCCTAGGGGCATCAGATGGATTTCTAAATCCACAGGCCTATATCCAAATATATTTTTATTCTCCATCAAATATCATATAATAATTTTACAAAAACATTGTATAGATTTTCTGGAATGTAAAATATAAATATTTAATAAAAAGATCATGTGATTGGAATATGAATTTATGATATGAAGTCTCAGAAATTCCATGACTAATAAGTAAAAAAATTACATGGATATGTATTCACCACATAAAATAAAATATAGGTTTATTATTACTAGAGTCATAAATAAATTAAAATTAGGTTATAATGTACCAGTTAGGAATTGGATATAAATTAAATCAAAACATCATGATATTTAGGGATTTATATTTATTCTAAAATACCACTATTAAAATTATTTCATGATATAAAATCTATAATATAAATTATATACATTACATAGATTAAATTAGGTGAATAATATAAATATATATCTCAAAGAGATGAATTCCCAAAAAAATACCCCACCCCATGCCCTAACATCTATGAATTAAATTTCACCACCTATATGGTAAATATATATATTAATCAAATAATTTTATCAATAGTAAAATCATTTTTTACTCTTACATTTCTTAAAGAGTCATTCTATATAACAATTCTTATGATTTTCCATATCTATGTTTTTTTTGTTTTGACAATTTCTTCTAGTTTATGAATTATATTATTTGTATAACTTATGAATCCTAAAAATCATATTACAAGGTAATTAAAATTAAAATTAGGTATTATTTATTATTTATTTTGATTTTCCAAATTTCTTTGAGGTATTTTTATACCTTTTCCATGATGATGATGTTGATAAAAAACAATTTTGGATATTTTAATGAATTAAGGAAATATAGTTTATTTATAAATATGATATTAAAAAAAATATTATTGTAATGAGAAGAAATATTATTAAAAAGTTTATATCATATTATAATTGTAAATAAATATTAATATTTGCTTATGATATAAATACATATTATTGTTCAAGTTCTTGGTTAAACAGACTTAAGAATGAACATAACAAGATTTATCAAATTATTAGAAGGTATTTTTGTTGTAATAAAATTTTATAATAATATTAATAATATTATTTTTCTTTTATATGTGTAATATCTTATTATTTTAAATAATTATAAGTAGAACTAATGGATATAAAAATCCATCATTATAAGAGCTAAATAATATCTTTTTTATAATATTTACTTTAAATGATTAAATTTTAAATTATATTTTTTTATCATATAAATAATTTTTTGTTATATTATATAATATAAACATAATGATATCTTGAAAATAATGTTTGTTATTTAATTCCAGCATTATATATGACCATGTAACTAAGTGATGTTAAATGAGACATGTTAAGTGTTGGAGGAGGTTGTCCACACAACACATGGAGAAAGAATTTTTTCCTTAACGGATGGGATGTAAGTATAAATAATGTTAATTCCATTATTATAGTAATTTTATAGTATAAAATTGACACAAATTTCATTTTTCTATATTTAATGTTGAAAATATTGTAGATTATATGTTTATGAAAACTATGTAATTCAAAATACTCACATTGTGGAGTAAAATATTACATATAAGTGTCCTAGAATATGATGGAGCTAGAATAAAAATGACTGAATAAAAAATTTGTTCATAATAAAGTGTTATAAATAATATTGAATGGAATAGTTTAATATATAATTAATAATAATATGTGAGTATTAAAGTGAAGGATATGTTATTCTTTTATTAGTGAAGGGAACAATTATTTTGGGAGTAACCATAAAATTTTAAATAATGTATTATTAGTATTATATATGTAATGTCCAAAAATTGATAAAATTGGTCAAAATAAATTAATCATGAAAAATAACAAACATTCAATTAATTGAATATTTTTAATTTATTTTGGTCATTTAAAGTATGGGAATGTCAAATTAACCCTTTTACTTTTTCTGTTATAATTAAAATTAAGAAATTATAATTAGTTTTAATCATAAAGATATAGATATGCTCTTAAAAATAATAGATATATATAATTTAAAATTCATATATAATTTTAAAAAATTAATCTTATACTGTATTGGAATGTTAAATTTTTAATGAAAATAATTAATCACCTAAGAATAGTTTTTAGACATATGACATTTTAATATTAAATTTTCCTATAAGAAAAAATATATTGGAAGAATATTTTAATTTAATAAATTAATTGGTTAAAAATAAATTTTTCCCTCATCTATAATTGTTATACAAAATCAAACTTTTGTTGAAAATTCCTAATTTTCTGAAAACATGATATGTATTTTATAATTAATATAAAATTAATTTAATTCATGATATATCTGGAATGGGATTTATAATTTCAGTGAATATTTGTTAATGGTTTGCAGTAACCATTAAAATATTAATTTATCACATTAATGTTATTACAACCATCTTAGAAATTTTTATATAATGGTTATGTCATAATAATTACATGATTTGAGAGAATAATATTTTTCCACTATAAACAAACCTATTTAGAAGAAACCAAAAAATTCATACTAATCTAATATTAATGTTATGAAATAAAAAATTAATTAGGTTTAAAAGATTTTAAATTATTAATCTAATCTATTAAATAAATTCATGAAAAAATGTTCTTTAACTAGAATATTTCTTGAATGTTTAGGGAATGTTTTTTATTCCATAGTATATTATTGGGTGTTACATCCCCCCATTGAATAATTTTAGCCCTAAAATTGGGTTTTATATCATCTATAAAAAAAATATAGATAAAAAATCCTTATACATTCTATATCCTCCCAGTTCACTTCTTATAGTTTCTGATTTTTCTAAAGGACATTCTATAAATGAGGTGTCCCATTCCACAAAACTTGCTCAATAAGGGTATGAATCTGGAAATGACACACATTATGAGACATGCCAAGAAAAAAAATTATTCACTCATATGTGATAACATATATTGTACGTGGAATGTACTTCCTTATTATTAATACATAGATTATATCCTTAAATTTATAATGATTTTGATGCATAACAAGTGGTAAACTATATCCCAATTTATTCCCATATTCCAAAATTCCCAATGAACATAAAACATAGAATCATTATTTTACTAAATCATATAACATCATTTCATGGTTAAAAAATCAATAATACATTATCCCTAACATAAATTCCATGTATTTATATTTATTATTAGAATAGGCCTTCTTTCTGGTTTGGGATAATCTGATTTGTTCCAGCATAATCCTTTAATTCAAAGTCATTTCCTCAACAAGCTATAAGATAAATAGATTATTTGGTCAAAAAAACCATAATATGACAGAGTAAAACAACATAGTATATAATAAATTTTTATTGATCCATTTCTAAGATCAAAATTTATCTATAATTTTAGGAAAAATCCACCAAAGGTAGATATTGATCGCACATACCATGTAGGACAAGATACCAATACTATTTTGTAATTTTAAATTCACTACTAGTCCTTTTTAATTTCTAATGAGTCTTAGGTTGATAATATGATCGTAAAGGAATCTCAATTTTGAGAGACTATTTATAATTCATGATGAATTTCAATGGTAACAATGTTTCTTGCTCAGATACAATCGATAGAGGTATCCAATGAATCATTAAATTTTATTTTGTATAGTATCAGGAAAGGTTCTCAAAGGGCATATCTTATCATATAGTTATGAAATGAGATAACTACTTAAGTTTATTAGTGATAACCTGTATAGTAACATTCATACTTTGTCTATTTTACATTGTAGTTACAAACATCATTATAAAATTATCCCTCTCCAATATTGGTATAAAATTAGTTTTCTTGACTCCCTTAGTATTTTACCTCTCATCCTTTACCTGATAATATAATATTAATATAGAAACACACTCTATTGTTTTCCTCTTTACACCATCCTAGAGAAATTTTTTCTTAAATAAAAATTCTAAATTTTAATATAATGGTGTATGTCAAAATTTTAGTTGTGTACTTCATTTAATAGTTCCCTTATAAATATTGTATATATCATCCATGTAACATAATCACAATATCAACAAGATATATATATATATATAGTGGATATTGTTAATTTTCTTATTATAAAAATATTTTAAATTACTTTCCATGTTCCCATAATTATCCTATGACTTCTATATAATTATTAGAATCCATTGTCATTAGTTTTATTGGAAAATTAATAATCTATACCCTAACCAAAAAATCATAATATCCAAATTTACTATATCACAACATATAATATCTTTATTATTCATCTTGTTTCTCAGTACTATATGGTCAATACATGTAAATTCATCTACAGCATTGTCCAATTTCTCCATGTGGTATATTATCGATAAAATATAGTTCTTGAATAGTTACAAGTATATTCATCACCTCATTTTGATAAACTTATGAGATATAATATTCTTAAACTATTCTGGTCCATATATTTTTTTGCATCTATCACCATAGATTCATTTCATATATATTTTTTAATAAAAATTTATATCTTTTAGATTGATTCCTTGATTTTTATACTAATATTCATGGATGTTCAATTCCCTAAATGCACTATAAATTTTTCAACAAGTACAACCAATCCCATTCATCAATGCAGACATATTAATAAAAAAATTTCATACTTGATGGTAAGTTAAAAAATTGTGCATTAATCAGACACATATTCATCTATCTAAAAATAATTAATATTCCCATAACATAGAAAATTTAACCACATGAAATGTTAACATTGGAAAATGGTGGGATAATTTGGATAAATTATGATGAATCTACTGCTATAAACCTTATAATACATAGAAAAACAAGATTGTTGTTATTGTCATTAATTTTTTCTATTATTTGGATACGTTTTTGGGGATGTTTGTACTGAATTTCCATCCTTAAATATGATATGACCATGAAATGATATTTTTTTATCTAAAGTCACACATACTACAATGATAATAAAATTAATTTTTTCCGAGGGTCTCTAAATTATTTGGAATCTGAATCTCATGTTCAATATAATTCTTAGATTATATGAATATATCATCAATGAATACCACCGTAATGATGTCTAGATACTATTTGAATATTATATTCACTATATTCCTAGTGATAGATGACAAAACAAGTCATTCAAAATCGTACAATCATATACTTGCAACTACAATACCATGTTTAATAAATAATATTCAATATCATCCTTTTTCAAACAAATAAGATGATAACCAGATACAATATTGATCTAGAAATGTTTTGGGATTCCTGGAGTTGATTAAATATGTTATGAGATCATCTAAAAAAATAATTATTCATTAGAGTAAAAATCCAGATTTTCGAATAATTTATACATATTCTTATAGAAATATTATCCTTTTCAGAAAATAAAACAAGACACCCCCTGGTGAATCCCTAGCTCATATAAATATATTATCACTTAGCTCATATAATGGTTTATTCTACTCCACCAAATCTACTTTTTCTATTTTATATGAAGTTTTTTACTCTATAATAATAATAGATTCAATTTCATCTTTGTGCATTTTAATATATTAAAACTAGAAATATTTATTTCGCTATAAATTAATGATAATATAGAAAGTGGATCATTTAATTTTAATCCATTGGTATGATAACTTAATTTGAAAATAGAGTATCCAGATGAATCATAATTTGAACTTCATAACCTATCATTATTTCTAGAACCTTCCAGCATGAATTCTTCCTTAATAACTCATTTACAAGTATTATCGAGACTTATATAATGATCATGGATATAATACAATTTATATCTTAGTGTGAAGATAAAAATAAAACAATATAAAATATATCATTGAGTAAATTATCAATTTAGCTGCGATAGTGTCATTAAGAACACAGAATTTTGTTGTTGTAATAGAAAAACAATTCCCTTATATGAGGTAAAATATCATGATGTTAAGAGAATTGGTTTTAATAATGTTTACTCAATCAATAATTAATTTTTGGAAAATCAAAAGCATTGGATATTTATATTTATTTTTGAAAATGGTGATCTATTTCTGTGTACTTGTAAAAATAATAAATTTCACTTCCAACAAGAAATATGTAGATTCATTCCGTAGTAATCACATGTATTAAATCCCATCCTTCTTTTATTATTCATTTTTTTCAATGATCCTCCCATAATTATAATATTCCCTCTTATATACCTTGTTTTCCTTAATTAAATTAATATGAGAGATAATCTTTTTGGGATGATAGTCACTTGGGAATAAATATTGATATGATAAAATGGAATAATAAAAAAATCAAATTCAATTCAATAGTTTAACCCATAATTGAAATGATCAATATTGATTTCTGATCTATGTACATGGTCTATAGTTTACCAAGATTACCATGAAATGATATAATGATATTTATAAATATTTTCCTCCAACTATATTTTATGCCTTTGGATTCACCTTTCCAATCTCACCCTTTTATCACGAGGAAATAAATTTTCTTACAACCCGTCTATAAATGTTCCTCCTTCCACACACATGATCCAATAATTTTATTTAGTGGTTTGAATTTATGACAATAAATTTTCTATAACTCCCTTTAGATTAAAGACCACCTTGATGAATATTTTATTCTAACAATATCACAAATTGATAGACATCATCATTACGGACATGATCCATTGTTAATATTCAAAAGGATTAGAAGAACCACTGAATTATGGATGTTTTAAAATCATGATGAAATATAAAATAGTAAAAAAAATGTTGTGGATCATCTGGTTGTGTAATGTGGGTGAGAATATATTTCATAACCTAGGTAAACTATACCAATATGTTATTTAATTGATAGTTTTCAAACTCAACTTCATTAAATTATTCAATATAAATAACCCTAAATTTTTTATAGTGGTTTGATATTGTTCCCTTTCCCTTAATATGTAAATTACCAAAAAAGTGTGTAATTTTATTTTTATTATTTGAGACTTTTATGAGTCTGTGAAAATTGAAGGGGTGTGATTCTGAGGCTCGGTGTACCCTAAATGAATTTTTGAACCTTTTAATGGTACGTTCAGCAAATCTATGGGTGACATTTTCTATCATTTGAACTGTTACTATGATTAAAAATCCGAGGGTACCATTGAATCTAGAACGCTGAGGATTCTCCTTGAAACAAGTAAACATTGTCTAGCGAGGGCCGAGCGAAAAAGTAATTTTTTTGACTTTTTGAGAAAAGTTAATAAAATAATTTAAAATAATTATTTATTCTTTTCTCTCCATTGTCTGGCGGACAAAGATTCTATGTGGCATCGATTATCCAGTAATAAGGAACTTTAATGAAACACTTGGATGACATGTATTCCATAATGTAACGATGGATTTAATGGTGCAAAATAGAAATGTTGTTTCATAAATGAAACAACAGAATGAAACGACATCACGTAAATATGGAAACTCTACTGGGTGTATCTATAATTAGTTTGACATGTCCGGGAAAATAAGGAAAATGTTTTTTTGGTGATTCTTGGGAGAATCACTAACGCACTTCCACCCTAACAAAGAATGAAGAACACTGAATAACACCTTTTGAGGGTCATAACCAGGAAGCAACATCGACGCTGTAAACCATCATGTATGAACGTGAGACAAATAACATCATAAAATATTGTGGGTTCATGTGCATTGATATTTACTATCAAGGAGTTCGTGAAAAATATAATGAACGCGGACCAACCGACTAACAGGTTGATCTGCATCTCGTCTAATCATGCAGATGGTAGTTTTGGAATCTTAATCTCAAGGATTATTCTCCTCTTGTTAATATTAATTTTACCTCATGTTTAAAATGATAACGTGAAGGGCCCATGAAGAATGAAACAAGTCCTAGACCCCCCCACTAAACTATTTCATTAGTGCGCTCTATGTGGAAGAGCCACTAACATGATGTTTGAGGGCCGTGAAACGATGGAGGTATTCTAGTGGCCTATAGAAACATCAGTCAGTATGCCTTTCTAGTGGCAGATAGCGGTGGCTAGAGGAGACCCGCGACAACGGGCCCCGGGTGGTGGAAGGGGGCACGTCATCGCGTGCTGTGGGGGGAAGAGGCAACTAGCCTAGGGCTGCCACATGGTGATGGGTAGCTCCACTAATTGCAGCAGCCACGACCTGTGGGCCATGATTGGATGGGGTACCAAGGTCCCGGTGTCACACCACATCATGTTATACAAAAACAACCTCGTATCTGTGGGGACAACTGGGAGAACCGGTCTCCCTTCCGGCAGACCAATCAAGATGTGTGCCGAACAAATGGGTCGGGTGGGACCCACGACCCAGCATGTCGGGCCGGTTCCACAGCCCAGCAGGCAAGTGCAGGTGGGCTAGGTCCCACATGGTGGGCCATGGAAACCATTATCGGGGCTCTTGAACTAGTCTGGTCGACCCCAACGGGGCAGACAAAGTAGAATCGGGTAGACCCTTAACAGGTCGGACAGAGTTGGGGTCATGTAGGCCTAGGGTCTCATAGTGTCGGTCCAGCCTGACTGAGTCGGACCAAACCCAGACCCAACCAGCCCTCAAATAAAAAAACACAATTAAATGACAAACTAGGTGACTTTTGGTAACACCGTTTGTGGTGTTGATACCCCTTTGGGGAAGCGGTCACATTGAAATATATTGGTGGGCCCGAACATGGCATGCCAAATTGAGGTGTGATCACTCCGATTTCATGTAAACAATTGTATCTAACAGACCAGACATCTTATCCAAGCACCGTCTATGTCATAAGGACCCTCGTTACAAGGCGTTGAAGTAGATATAATCTAAGTGAGTTTTTATAGAGGTTTAGGTGCTAACTAGGTTTGGTCATGCTTGAATCCAATCGGTCCCATGTAATAAAAGTTCCCACATCTCACAGATCGGGCATCTAATAAATGTGACGTCAACCACTTAGGGACCCCTATGATAGGGAGGTCCCTTGGAAAAGATTTTCTAAGGACTTCCTCTCTGATGAAAATGGATAGATGGGTTGAGTAATAGGGTTTCTCAGAGATTAGGCGTGCTCGGTGTAGGAATCCAGTGGCTGGCTAGAACATGAAATAGAACAACAACCAATACCGGTCAGCATTAGAAACTCTAGTGTTGGATGACATATCAGTATGACTAATAATTACTACCTATGTATCAAGAACCAAGGTGGGTCCAAACCGACAACCAATATGGATCAGCACCATCGACCAATACGAGGGAGCACCAGCGACAAATACAGGTCAGCATCTTGCGCCCAATACATGTCAAAAGTTGTGACAAATAAGGGTAACCTCTAGAAACCAATACGGTTTGTCATACAGTGAAATATATGGGTTATTAGTAGATTTACTAAAAATAAGATGATATGGATATATGACTAGCCATCCATATCCCAATAACCTTGAAGGAATACCAGAAGAGTGAGTTTCCATTTTTTCTTATTGCATACTGATTTAGATCATGCTTCTGATTATACCATTTTTTTATTTCATGTGGATTTTCCTTTTTTGGATTACTTAGAGTTATTTGGGGGTGTTGGGGTCCCCTACTGATTTGTTATACACACCACCTACACATGATCTGCCCGCATGTGTGTGTCTGGTGCAGATTACAGATGCTCTGAGGTAGACTTTTGAGGTTTGGGACTTAGTGGAGCTTGGTGTGATGGGATCTATCGAAATCCTCTTCTTATGCTTCAAACATATAGCTACTATCCTCCAGGTAGATAACCAAGGAAGATGAGAGATCTATTTACATTCCTTCAGTTTCTATATATTTTATTCCAACTCACTGTTATCTGTTTATAGTTGTCTCTGGGGTTTTACACTACACTCATGGTTTTACATTAATTTTGGGGGTTTTTACTTCAGTTTCCCTTATTGAGTGTGTACAGATCTTTAACGTAATGCGTTCTCAATTTGGGAAAATCCATCAGGTGCAAGTCACCCACCCCTGGCCTATGGAAGGCGAGCTTGGTGTAGTTACTTCTAGGCCCCATGTGATGTGTCGTGACAAAGTTCAATCAGAGGGAGGTCGGTTTAACCAGAAGAACATAGAGTATATATTTAATGTGGAAATGATGTAAAGAGTCTTGGGTTCAGTTTTCATTTCAGGGAGTCCAATGATGGTGCATTGACCTAAGTTTCCATAAACAAGGAAGTTGAATTCGGTAATCAAAATTGGTAATTAAAAGGAGTGGTTGTTATTTTTTCAAATGGATTTCATGATAATTATTGAGTCAATTCAACCGGTATAACTTATTTTCCAATGATCACATGTTTCGTAAATAAATCCTTGATGAACACAGCCATCCAAGATTCAGATTAGAGATCATGATAGTGGCCCACCGAGCGATGAGGAATCAGTACACAGACCACTCATAGTGATATCTCCTTCTGGTGGTGAACAAGGATCACCTCCACCCGTTGAAATGAATATTCTACCAGTGGATCATGCATGATAGTTGATCACATTTCACGAGTTCCAATGATAGAGGCCTTTGAGTTTTCAAGGCAAGATGGACCCCCAGGAAATAAAAGACAGGATTGAGGCAGTTTTGGGGGTCATTCTCTTAGTAGAGACACCTGATGACCAGATGTCAATCATGGTCTATATCCTCCTTCAAGGCTCGGAAGGATAATGGTGCTGATCATTGCCCCAGGTGCATGAGGAGATAACCCTTAGCCAGCCAGTCATTGAGATCCTTTTTTGTGCAGTGTTTGTGCTAGTGACAATACATTCTATGCATATTCCGGAGCTGCTGCATCTGTAGTAGGGAAGCCAGAAAATGTATCAGTATTTGGGGAGATTTACTGACCTCTATCGATACTCCACTGACATGGTACGAGAACCATATATCAAGGACTAGACATTTGAGTAGGGGCTCTGATTAGAGATCAGAGCTACGACATTTTCTCTCAGCATCCCGAAGCATGTTGAGATGGTAGAGAAATCTTGGATTATTGGGAGATTCTTTGTCGAGGAGACACCGATAGTTAGATCCCCTACCAGATTATATGTAGAAAATTAAGCTAATGCTTGAAATAGACATGAAACGTAGAAGCATAAGTGGGTAGACCTTCCAGAGGGCGACCATGAGATGCGGGGTCAGAGGTTTGAGGCTCAATAGGTTGTGGTAGCCACCAGAAATGCATTATTTTTTTTTCTGTGGGGGGCATGGTCACTGTTCTCGTGACTGCCTAACACCCCATGCGGATGATCGAAAGACTGTGGAGGGCCACCAAGGCAGCGACATCGGTAGGAGCCTAAGAAGCAGTCTGGTGGTAGATGCTACTGGGAAGCAAGACGTGCAACAAGTGGTGTTTGAGGTCACCAGGCACTAACACCACTTCCACAGGTAGTTTACAATGATCTTAGGTAAGGGGTGAATTAGGAAAAGTCCAGATATCGGAATTAGAGGATCATTATGTAGAAATACCTAAGAGGATATGAGGTATGATATTTATCGTAGATTCTTTAGAAACAGTTCTTATCAAAACATGTGCTAGAAATTCTTTCCATGATGTGGACTTAGTTCGGGAATCATAGATACCTACTGAGCTTTTAGCTCTACCTTTTGATTTGGATATTCCTACGAGATTAGATTCAGCGGATACACACTGGTTCCGACAGTGGGATTTTACTCTTAATGGAGATAGTGTTTGATGGGATATTCTAGTAGCGGCATTGACGACCTAAGACATCATTCTCAGCATGGACTAGCTAACAGTAGTTCTCACATAGATTTAATACATACAATGTAAAGTGTGACGTACGTGAATAGATTGAACCCAATATTCGATTGATGGTGTGAAGGAAAACAGAGTAGCATGATATGGACTTGTTCTCATGTCGGTGCAGTCAATTACATATCAGTCGGCTTGCATGACCTTCGACATGGTAGATGAGGTGAGTCTAGAGTTTTTAGTAGTGTTGGATGAGTATGAGAACATATTTTTAAATGATGTCCCAGGACTACCTCCTAGGAGAGTGGTAGACTTCCGTATTGAATTGTACCCAAAAAATGTCTCAGATATCTACACAAGCATATCAGATGGCCTCTAGGGAGCTCTGGGAGTTACAACTATATTTGGAGGACTTAAAGTGGAAGGGATACTTATGGAACAGTGTTTCTCCATGGGCCTCCCCAGTGTTGTTTTCCAAGAAGGCAGATGGAAGTTTGAGGGTATGTGTGGACATCTAACTCCTAAATAATGTCATCATATAGAACAGTTATCCTCTTCCAAGGATTGATTATCTGTTTGTTTAGTTGAAATGGGAGAAGATGTTCTTGGAGATACACCTCAGATTAGGCAATCATCATCTTAGGTTATAGGATGAGGACATACTAAAGACATCCTTCTGATGTTAGTATGTCCATTACCAGTTCTTGGTGATGCCTTTCAGTATGACCAACAATCCAGAACTGTTCATGTGGCTCATTAATAGGATCTTTTATCCATACCTCGGTTGTTTTAGAGTGGTCTTCATCGGCGACATCTTGGTGTACTCAGCGTCCGAGGAAGATAACGCGTTATACTTGATGATATTTCTGGAGACACTCTGGGTGAACCAATTATATGGGAAAATCTTGAAGTGTGATATCTAGATACGAAGGGTCCACTTATTGGTACACATTATCTCAAAGGCTAGTGTTGTAGTGGATCCTATAAATACCTGGATAGTATATGCTTGGGAGCCTCCCACGAGTGATTTTGAGGTGTAGAACTTCCGTGGATTAAAAGGTTACTATCGGAGGTTTATACCCTATTTCAACAGAGTAGCATGACCTATGACTACCTTGATGAAGAAGGGGAAAACCTTCTTATTTACAATGATGTAACACCCAAAGCTTCCACGATACACTTATCTGTAAAACAATAAAATAGCATGCGTTTTACGCAATTTCGATTTCTAACACAACACAACCAATAAGACATGTTTTTATGAATAGTAACACCCATTTTTTAAATATTATAAATTTTATTTTTCAAAAATATACTAAATTATAGGATTCAAAATATACAAATTAGTTTAGAGTTAAATTTGGTTATTTTTCTGAAAACGATCAATTTTTGATGAATAGGGAAAAATACAGAGCTATTATTTAAAAATTACGTTTTAATTAAATAATTTGTTATTTTATTTAAATATATATTTTGAAAAAATAGATACATAATAAATATATATGTTCAATATAATTCCTTGGATTCATTTTATAATAATATTAGATATATAAAATTTTATTGAACTTTTTACCGTCTTTTTCCCACCTTCTAGGCACATTTGAAAATTTGCATAAATCATAATTTTACCAATTCTATAATTTGAATTTCAAAAATTAGAGAGACACAATTGACATCACTATGTAAATTTTTTTTAATAATATGAAAGTAATTTTTGGTGAATATTAACTTTTTACTTTTATTTGCCACGGTTACATGTAAATAGGGTAATTAAAGGTAAAAATTATATTTATAATTACCGTAACGCGTGTCCTAATTCTATAGAATAAGTATATTTAGACCATAATCATTCCTATAAATAAAATATGATCATTTTGGTCCACTTTTATTAGATTACGACAGTTAATATAATTTTATTTAAAGATGAGTTAAAATTAATAAATTCGACATTTAATAACTAATCCATTTATAATATAGGGATATGCATAAGATAAATTCATCTATAAATATTAATTATAAATATAAAAAGATTTACTACCTAATGGGTTTTTTATTAATAATTTTTATACAATAATGAATTATATTTATTTATGACACAATTATGATACGGTAATTACTGAATTAATGAAATATCAAAATAATTGATATTATAATGTTCCGTATAAATTTAAATTGAGACATTTTCTGAATAAAACTAATTTTATAGGTTAATATGATATTTAAGGGTTCATTAAATGAATTTATTTAGAATTTATAAAGTTTTTATGACGTTCACAAAAAATACCAAATATTGTCAAAATTCACATAAATGAGTTTTTAAAACAAATAGTATATTAATAATTGATATATTATTCGATAAAATATATGGTTCAAAAAAAGGACATAAATAAGGATATATATATTAATAATGAACCACCGGGGGTTCTCTAGGTGATTTATAGTTTTTTTACCATTTATTATAATAATGCAAGAATAAAAGGTAAAAGTTAATATATTTAACTAAGAGTTACATCTAAAATATAAGGTTAATAAGGTGACCTAAACCTATAAAAAAACTATTGGCTGAGAGGTGTTCAACCCAATCCCACTATATCCTCTAAATAAATTATTTTAGATCTATTATAAACTGAATGTGATTTATGTATAAAATAATATTTAATGCTTTCCTATAGTGACCCTCATATCTCTTATAAAAGGGTACTTCTTCTTCTCTCAAAATCATTTCTCCAAATCCATTTGGATCGGCCAAAACCTACTCAATTATCTCCCCATCGACCCTCAATTTGATCTAGAATCCTTACTTTGATCAGTATTCCAAACTAGGGATCCCTTTTGATCAACTTCAAAGGAAACACCCGGAGAAGAGGTAATAATTTCACCACATCATTCAAAGTTCTTTACTTCTTCCACTTCCACTATCATTGTTGTTTCATTACCAAAAAACAACTCCAATACCTTATACATAATTTTATGAAATTATAAATATGGTATAACCAAATTCATTATTTTATCCATCATATGAATGACAAGTCACCATACATGTTTACATACGACTTAACCTCTCCACGTCGTGGTGTTTTTTGTTTTTCAAACACTTCATTATTTGTATGGGTATAAAAATGAGTATAACTGATGTAAATAATAAATATAACTTGTTAAAGATTACGTATATTAGATATGACATTCAATTAAAAATGATTTCACCATAAATATAATGATATCGTCGATTGTGTGTTTGTATGGATTACCATCTCCATGAACACGAGGAAATTCATTTCCCATCATAACCATTCAAGAATAATTTTCATTTTATGGTCAAAAATAATGTTTAAGAACTTAATATAAAAATGTATATGAATAAAATAAATCCTATACATAACAATTTTGGCTAACGTAACCAATATTATAATGGAAAACAAATCTGTTAACATCGTAAACGATGATATGCCTGAAATATTATTAACAATTCAATATTAGAGGACCATATATGATATCATTTTTATGTATGTGGTTCTTGTATAATTTAATAATTATTATTTCACTATTATACCAGAGTTTAGCAAACCCCTGATAAAGGAAAATTACAAGGTAAGGGTTAATCATACAATCTATTAATTGTCCGAGGATTTTTATATGTGAGTATCTATTGATACAACATTATAATCCACACTCATGTTCTTAAAAACGAATTTAGAATTCTTTTTTCAATTTCCTAGACTATTAGTTACTTTCATTTATAAACGTTTTAAACTTTTTCTATTATTTTTTTAATGGAATCATCTAATTTTTCCATACATGTTCCTTTATGACATTTTCGACAAAATTAAGGAAATAATTATTTTAGAACTTATAAGGCGGGTGTGCTTATTTTCTGCCATTATAACACCTTTTAAGATCCCCTTAAAATCTTTTATGAATATTTCCAAAATATTTTTTTTTATAATTATTTTACATTTAAATGATTTCAAAATAGAAAGATATATTTTTCTCAAATGGGTTTTCATTCATCTATTTCAACATCCTTTGATGGATTTTACTCTTGTTTGATGTTTTATTTATTATGATACAATCATTCATTGGTATTGAAGTTTTTGTGGCATGTTTGACTTTGTATGTGTTATTTTTATACCATTCATGGTTTATGGTATTATTTTTAACATTTTAAATGCTAGTTTTAATAAGAATGTCTATATAATGTATCAACTATTTCATATGAGGAATGAATTGGACATTGTATGTGATGGGGGGGAGCCCACTATAGCTCCTCGATGCATCGATAGGTATCTTGAGACAAACTACTGTCTTGGCACAAGGCCTTGAAAAAATAATTTTTTTTGTCTTAGAATGAGGCCTTGACTCTTAGGATATGATGGCCGACATTATCCATTCCATCATTCTGAAATAGGTTGATGGTATTACATGGGATTATTTCACTAGTTGAATATCCATGTGAATAATTAAAAATAATTATTTGATATATATTTTCCATAATATGATGAAAATTAAGTTAAAAAGTATTGTATTTTAATCTTATACATTTCCTTAAATGTTTTTTTATTTATGAGTGTTTCTTATATATTTTTATCCTTACAGAGCATCTGGGCATACACCTTTCTCTGTTTTATTTTTCCCAGGATGTGAAGATGTGTATTAAGATTAAACTGTAGAAATACGACATGGGATATAAAAGTGTAAAAATGTGACAAAATGATGTTTTTTATTTATTTTATGATGTATGTTACAACTTATGATTGTATATAGTACATCCAAGGCTACATAACTAATAGGTCATTCTGGATTTGGTCTATTGTGATCATGCTAATGTAATGTAATAATGAACTAACTATAGGTCACTAGTGTTGGGGTGTTGTAGTAGTTATCAGATGATGTTTATTACAAACAATTAAAGCTATATTTAAAAACAAATTTATTAGAAAACATTACCCTATTATATACTTTGAGGTTTAATATACATGAACTTCCAAGAATTTTTTTAATGTAGTTATTTTTTGAGTTTTCCAAGAAAAGAATCCATATATATATACGAGCAGGTAGAGGGGGATCTGGCACATATGAACCTAGGAGTAAAAACACTGACACGGAGTTTTGGTCTCTACTTGGGGTTACCTAGGACATGACTATGGGACTTGTTTCACTATTTGGTACAACACTCATAAGGTATATGCTTAGGAAGATTCACATTTTCATTACAAACATTGTCAAAGAGTTATCAGTATATACCTCCGTAATTTTTATTATTATTATAGACTATATTGATAAAATTTTTAATTTATGTTTTGTGATTTACAAGTTTGGAATTATGTATTGTGATTCATAATATAATCTAGTGTTTGGTATTGTTGGAAATGGATCCTAGTGGAAGGAATGGAAACCATATCAACGAACATAATCTTTAAAGGGATTTCCCTCATACACATGATAATTATAGTGGATATAGTGACACAACTGGTGCTGATCGGCATATCACTATCCTGGGAGAACTCACAAAGGTTATGAATAATAACCTTAACCATATAAATCAGTATAATACATAACATGGAGGATCAATGTTCTACCTCTTCATGAGGCAACAACCACCAACATTCAGTGGGACTAGAAATACATTTTTAGCTAAGAAATTGTTATGTTCCTTAGAGAAAGTATTTCATTCTTTGGGGAGTAGTGAATGGGAAAATGTTTTCATCATAGTTTATCACTTCACAAGAGATTAAGATCAATGGTGGTCATCAATTGAAAACAAAAATGCAAATGAATAAGTATCAATTGAGAAATTGAGGGAGTTTAAAGATCTTTTCATAGAAAAATAATTTCCTCATGGCCATCGAGAAAATATATGAAGACAATTTCTGAGTCTGAGGAAAAAGGAGAAATAACATGTTGAAAAGTATGAGGAAAACATTACAAAGCTTTCAAGGCATGAATCTGATTATATAAATAACCCAAGGAGTAAGATTGGTCAATTCTTTGATCGTTTAAAACCATTTCTCCATTGAGAATTAGTCTCACAATCCCTGTCATCATATGAAGATATTGTCTTATGTTCTATCAAGATAAAAAAAGAATTCTGTAATTGTTATAAATTTAATTCAAAGAATTTGATGAAGATATCTGCTACACACAATGGAAATAGAAGTAAGCGGAATTAGGAAAATGTTGAATTTACCTCCAACAGTAAATTTTGGAAAAAACTCTCCGGTACTCGCATTAAATGAATGGTAGTCTATATTAAATGTTCTAAAAAGGGCCACCAAGCTCTAGAATGCAGGGAAGAAAGTGGCTATCAATGTTGAATGCTAAAATTGTTAAGATATGTTTCGTTATGAAAATGAATTTCCTAACCTCCATGGAATAATACATTAGAAAAGGACAAGGGATAAAGTCCATGATTATGCAATCACTACTGCTATGATTGAAGCTATGAAAGACAAAGTGGTGGGTAATTTAATGGCTTCCTCACATATATCCAATGATTTAATTAATTCTGGATCATCACATTATATCATATTGTCCCAGTTGTCTTCAAATATTAGATATTTCCAATTTGATTTAACACATTAGTTTTCCGTCAAAACTTTTTAGGGAAGTATCATTGCGACAATGTTTTGAGAATCAGTTATTATTAGTGAATATAAATTTTTTTATCATCTGATCTCATTATCACACACATGATTGAATTTGATATAATCCTATGTATGGATTGGATTTCAGATCAAGATGCCAAAAATTATTATAAGATGTATGTTACAATTTTCGATGGTCATAATAAGTACTTTATCTTTAGAGAAAAAATGTATCCATCTGATTCTTTTCTAGTTCATCCCCATGTAGGTCCACTAAATTCAATTAATGGTGAGGAATAAAAAAACAGTATTGGTGAATAAAAAATGTTCAAATAGTGGATTTACCTATTCTACATGAATATGATGATGTGTATTCAGAGGATTTACAAGGACATCCTACAGAGTGGGAAATTGAGTTTTATATTGAATTAATTCCTAGATGATGGGTCATATCAAAGAAAACATATAGAATCTCCCATGTAGAATTTTTGGAGCTAAAGAAATAACTAGAGGAATTGATTAAAATGTATTTAATCTCCCTAGTGTTTCTCAATGAGGAGCCCTTGAACTTTTTTATAAGAATAATGATGGATCTATGGGGTTGTGTATTGACTACAGGGAGATCAATTCTATAACGTAAATAACATGTATCCCCTACCAGGAATTGATGATTTATTCAATCATCCTCATTGAGCTCAATATTTTTCAATGATTTACCTTCGTTCTGGATATCATATATTATTTTTGTGAAGAAGGAATACATTTCGATGACAACATTTCATAGCAGTTGTAGGCATAACAAGTTTATAGTAATTCCTTTTGGACTGACTAATGCACTCTCTATTTTCATGGATCTAATGAAGAGATATTTCAAGAAATATATTGATTAATTTATAGTGGTATTTATTGATTATATCTTGGTATACTCTAAAAGATACATAGATCATGAAAATTACATGCGAACTATTTTGAAACCCCTCAATATATATGAATAATATGGGATTTTTAGAAAGTGTTAATTTTATCATCAATAAATTTATTTTATTGGACATATTATCTATAAAGATGGAATCTATATTGATCCTTCAAAGACCAAGCCAATCCATGAATGGCCTGCACCAACGATTATTACTAAGGTATATAGTTTTATTGGTTTAGGAGGATATTATCGGCGCTCCATCCAAAATATTGCCTGATTGGTTATATCATTAACTAATCTCCCACATAAAGGGGTTAAATTTGTTTTCAGTAAAGAGTGTTTAGAATGTTTATAAGAACATAAGATAATATTATCCAATCCTTCTTTCTTGAATCTACCATATAAAATGATGGGTTTGTTTTTTATATGAATGCATCAAAGAAAGGACATGGTAATTTTCTTATGTAGATTGATAGTTATATTGCCTATGAATCACGACAGCTAAAAAATATTTAAAAAAACTACCCAACTAACGATCATGAGTTAGTAGCTATAATATTTTCTTTGAATATATGAATACACTATCTCTATGGTAAAAAAAATGAGATATATACTGATCACAAGAGTTTGAAATACATTTTCTCACAAATATAACTCAACATGAGGCTAAGGAGATGGCTAAAACTACTAAAGGATTATGATTTCACAATACACGACCACCCAAGTATGTAAAATAAGTTTGTTGATGCTTTGATCAAAAAGGATCATGGAGTTTTTTTACACGATTATTGTTGAAAGGGATTCTATTTTTCATGGATCTTGTAGAGATGGCTATGGGAAAAACAATGTTAGGTGAAACATAAAAACTTTTTAAAATGGAATCCAAACCATCTTTACTAGAAAGGATAATGATTTCTCAGACTGATGATGAGATGTTTTAAAAGATGATTAATGATGTTAATGATGGGAGATTTAGTGACTTCATATATGACGATGGAATTTTGAAATTGGGGAACATACATTGTATTTTCAATATACCTAATCTAATGAAGGAATTCTTGGATAAAGCTCATTATAAGGACCCAGCCTTAAACCTTACTTAATATTGAGTTATTACAAGATTACACATTGAGGATCTTTTCAGGTTTAGAGTTTTATAGAATTAGATCATGAAACTTGCATTACGTTCCACATTTAAACAAAGTGGTTACATAAAAGACAGTATTCATTCTTCCCATCAACGGAAACATATTTAAAATATAACACAGATTCTTTCTTGAAACATCCTTGACACTATCATCACATCATGTACCTTTCCCTTGACCTATGAAAAACATTTCAAAATCTTGGGATGAGCATAAAAATCTCAGTAAGGGTTATAAAAATATGGAAAGGAAACATGAGTTCATATATACATAAGAATTAAATCATACTTTACCCATAAAACATAGGCACTTTAACATACCTCATCAAACCATGAATAAATCATAGAAAACATAAGACATAAAGGTAACTTGAGGAATTCATAACATTCTTACATAGGGAGTAACCCTCTTGGTTACGTTTGGAATACCCATCAGAGTATATTCCCTAAATCTCTTCGGAGAAACCTTAACGTTTCACTCCTTCGCGTTACCCAATGCATTGGAGAGCTATATCGGGCTCACTCGCCCTTAGTTTATCACAGAACCACCCGTTCTTCATAACAATGCCCAAGAACCATAACATAATCGTATCACATAAACATGAATAAAGGAAACATAACATTTCCACATTTCATTCACAATATAATATTTTAGGATATTGAAATAATGAATCCATTCAAAAAGAAACCATTTCCAAAACCATTTAAAACATTTAATAAAGAGATTTTTGAATCAAAGTGTCCCATACCACCTTGAATCTTTTAACATTTTAAACCATTAATGTCTATATAAATAAATCCTTAAAAACATTTTGAAAACAGGGATATTAATAAGAAAAAATAATTAAAACATTTAAAACGATATTTTGGTTAAAGGGGTTTTACCAAAATTAGAGACACTTGAATACAATAATCGAGGAATAACATTTAGTCAGAATTTTATAATATCATGAGAATAAAAGGATTCATGATATAATACTCCAAAGGACAGTATATAAACCATATAAGAGTGAATTGGTGCATAACAACAATGAGCCCTCAATAGAAATGTCAAATGTGATGAAATCCCTTATAAAGAAGGTATCCTTAAATTAAGGACAAATAAATCTCAAAAAATATGTGTGACAAATATATATACACCAAATATAAGTGGATATTAAGTGTATAACAATAAAAGGTCATTCACACATATTCAATGGATGACATATTCAATGACTACAAGTTGAACCCAAAGAAATCGAAATTGGGTTAAAAAAGTTCCCTTGACAGCCTAACGACATCACATCAAAATGAGTTTATGAGAGATAAAAAGTGTATCTCATCACTTGGACATAAAATTTACATCAATAAGGATGTATGAGAACATATCCCAACATAAAAATATGTAAATTAAAAGACCCAATAAAATAAGTCTTTTAAAAAAAAAGGAGGATGAAAGGTTCCCTTACCGACTTGGGTATCTTTCAAAACATACACCTAATGAAAGAAAGACAATAGGTCATTGATGTACATACTCATAAACGAATGTATATTACACAAAGAGTAGAATAATGGGCAGTACATACACCACTCAATGGAATTTTTGGCAAATGTAGCATAAATATCACGGGAATAAAAGTGAGATGAAAAATCCCTCACGAAAACTCGGCAGCCTAACGACGCCACATAAAACATCCGAATATGGATTGATGATATCAAATAGGGTATCTCATCACATTACAATATAATGTACAGAAAGAGGAATATAAAAGAATATCCCCCAACATTACAAATAGGAGATTAAAAGAAGTGACATAAAGGAGAGTACTTAAAAAGAATGAGAGAAGTTAGATCTCTTACGAAAGTTCGGCAGCCTAACGGCGCCAATCAAAACTTCCAAAATGGATTGATGAGAGAGAATATGGTCTCTCATCACATGAACATAAAAATTACAGTAGGATTAATATAAAATATCATCCCAATAACACGAAAGATGAGCTTTAAAAGGAATGACATAAAAGTGTGTACTTAAAAAGAAAGAGAGGAGTAGGATCCCTTACCTCGGGTCCGACTTGACTCGATCGTTCTTTAATCTCCTGAATAATAAAAATGAGTTAATTTCTAATTCCTTAAGAACCTTTTTCAAGTTCATTATTACTTTTATACAACTTATTACCATGTCATAAACATTATGTAATCATTTAAGTTAATAATATTTGTTTTGCCGATATTTGGTTCTTAAGTCGAAAGTGGACTTCTTACAATTACATGTTGTTCGTGTGGACAAATGTTTATTATATACAGAATTTTATTCATTATGTAGATATCATATATGTCATATATATCCAGTACATGCATGCATTTATAACATTACATAATCAGTTAGAGGTAAGAAATGAAATGCACCGTTCATGGAGACGGTAAGCCGTACGTACGCATGAACGCTACTTTCATTTCTATTTCGTATTTTATAGAATGGTATAATAATTATATAAAGGTATATTATAATTCCAGTATAATATAATATATAGTATCATATTTCCATCCTTTATACATCCCACATATAGTATTTAACGAATCAAATCACTTTGAGGGGGCGGTAGTCCGCACTTCCTTAAATGAAGATATCGCACATACCCATAATGGAAGCCATAAAGGTAATAAAAAAATGAAAAATACATAAGAATAAATAAAACATAAACATATTATATATCATATATAAAAATAGTGACATAATAATGGCCACCGTTGAAGGTGTTAAATGATTATTGAACAATCATCGTTTCGGGAGGCAGAATTTCACCATCCACGGAAACCGTATGTTCTTTAACCATTTGATGTAGTTGTGTGAGAGTGTAGCTCGAATAAATCTTATAAAAACATCCTAGTATATTGAAGATACTGGTGTTGTTACAAAAGAAATAAATACAAATAGTTTAGGGGGTTGGAGAAGCAAAATAAAACAAATGAACATGAGAGAATGAATTACCTTTAAAAGTGTAACTCCTTTTGATTTGAGCCTAAAGGCTTCCTTTAAAAGGATTCTGCCCAAAGGGAATCCTATATGATGAGGAGAGGGATGTGGAGAGAGTAAATGGGTAGGGTTTGGCCGAGCCAAAGGCTTGAGGAGTGTGTTAAATGAGGTAGAGGTGGGGGCCTTTTATAAGAGGAGAGGAGGGGCACTTTTGGAAAGTAAAGAAATATTACTTTATTTGAAAATGTGTTTCGGTTTCAAAAGGTCCCACATTGATATAATTCGTGGATAAGGTGATAAGGCTTTGAAATCCACTCATACAATAAGTTTTGGACCTGCGTTGTTCATAGATTTTACATTATCTTTCCATTTTATTTAAATCATCAAATAATGATGTCATCGCTGCATCATTATTATGTCATAAATAATTTAATTTATTTAATGTTTAAAAATTATAAAACAAATACTATGATGTAGGAAATCTTTTTATATTTCCAATGAATATTTATAATCAAAATGTTGACTTGTATAACCCCACTTAAAAATTGTTTTAGTAAAACATATCTTGTTTGTGTCAATTTTACTTTTACATTAAATAAAATGTTATTTATGTCATTTCCCAACCAAAGTGGATCCATGGGGTCCCCAAGTTGACCCATGGCTTGTCTTGGTCGGCCATGATACAACCAATGAGGGTAAGACATGTGTCAAGCTCATCTCATTTTATTAAAGCATTATTTTTACCTTAAACTACACTAATTACCACTAATCGTGATTAAAAACTTAATAAGTTACTATTCACCAAAAAAATTATTTTAATCTCATTGAACCAAATTTTACTTCATAATGACAACCATGTATGTCGGATTTTTGAAAATCAAAACACAATGATGGCAAAATTTCATTTAAACGGAAAATCAGTTTTTATAAGTACCACTTAGTGGTTTCACTATTCATCAAAAATTGAAGTTTTTCAGAAAAATCCCAAAAATTCACCCTAAGCTATATTTGATATTCTGAATTCAAAAATGAAGTCCATTTTACAAAATTCAAAACATATAAGTCACATTAATTATTTTAATAATTAATTCCCCCTGTCATGTCAAATAGTGTGTTTTATGAAACAATAAGTATCAAAAGATTGACACTAGTTTAAGTCTGATTTCAAAGTGAAATTGATTCCAACGAACACATTTGGATTTAATGGTAAAAATATTTTCTAATTTAAATTTAAAACCAATTCAAAATATAATCTAATCGTATAAATAAATTAGATTAAAAAGTGGTTTTGAATTAAAATACAACATTTTACACTATTCATTAAAAAATGAACTTTATCGGAAAGATACCAACAATTTACACAAAGTAAATTTTGATGTCCCGATTCTTAATAAGAGTTTTATTTGGTCCAAAAGAATGTATAAGAGTGATCAAAACTATATTTAATGACGGTTTGCCATCAAAAGGAGATAAGTGAACCTTTAGTGAAAACTAGGGCATATACGCCTAAAATTGAATTCTTTCCGTATTTTAAGCCATTACCATTTATTGGATAAATGTAAAAACATTTAAAAACATATATAATCATATTATAGTTATTTCTATCCATTCCCTCCATTACAACGACTACATGTTAACTACCATTTAAAATAATATTATTTTATTATTAGAGTGCAACGTACGATTCCCAAGAAACTCGTTGTTGCGTGTTGGGTACGCCATCGAGCATAGCGTCCCCTTTAAAGTTATTTAAATATTTTATTCACAAATATGGATAAATATGAAATGTCATATTCTTTATTTAACTGGGGTGTTACACTCATAGCTCCAATTTCTATATACAACATTGTAGAACTAAGATGTATAGATAGTTGAAGGAACATTTTTGGTTTGACAACAAGAAAAGAGAGATTGATTGACTATTTTCAAAGATTTATGGGTTTTCAATAGGTGAATGATGGACGAAAACATCCTTGAGGAGTCATGCAACATCTTAACATACCTGTGTGGAAATGGGATGATATTATGATGGAATTTTTCTTATTGGACTAAAAATGGATCCTAAATGGAATGATGCAATATGGGTCATTTTTTTGTCTTACCACGTCATCAAATTTTCTAGATATAAGAGAATATTTACCACTTGAATGTTTAAAAAGACAATATATTAATGAAGTTTCAATATATCATGGAGTACCCCTATCGATTATTTCTGATCGTGATCCCCATTTTACATCAAAATTATGGAAAAGTCTTCAAAAGGACCTGGATACTAAACTTCATTGGAGCACTGCCTACAACCCTCAAGCCAATGGACAATCAGAATGAACTATTCAAACCATAGAAGGAATTTTGAGATTTTTACTCACTTGACATTCTAGGTATGCTGGATTAATATTTACCTCTACTAGAATTTTTCTATAATATTACCTTCCATTTATGTACTCATATGGCACCATATAAAGTGTTACATTGAAAGAGATGTCGCACACCAACAAGTTGGCAAGATGTTCGTTATAGAAAAATCTTATGCCCAAAACTTGTTGAGGAAACAATGGAAAACAAGAATATTATCAAAACCCACATTAAAAC
This sequence comes from Viscum album, assembly GCA_963277665.1. NCBI lineage: Eukaryota > Viridiplantae > Streptophyta > Magnoliopsida > Santalales > Viscaceae > Viscum > Viscum album. Next base: position 1,254,570,318 of record OY728140.1, on the reverse strand, counting down.
ATATTAAAGTATGAAAAAGTCCTATGCCAATAACCGATGGAAGGATTTTGAATTTCAAGTAGGTTATCATGTTTTCTTGAAGGTATCTCCCTGGAAGTGTGTTATATGATTCAATATGAAAGGAAAATTATGTCCAAGGTACACTGGACCTTTCGAAATTCTTGAACGAATTGGAGTTGTAGATTATCATTCGGTAATGCTACCAAGTCTCTCCAATGTTCATGATGTGTTCAACATATCACTGTTATGAAAACACATGCCAGTCTGAACACATGTGCTCTCCTATGATGAAATTGAACTGTAACCTAATCTGTCATATTGTGAATTGCCTTTAAAGATTCTTGATATGAGAGAACAAGTGTTGAGAAACTAGATGACACCTCTTGTAAAAGTTCTTTGGAGAAATTATATGATGGAAGTGGAAATGTGGGAACCCGAGTAACTTAGGATAGGGAACCAACCAATTATTTTAATGGTGTAATATTCTAGAAATTTGGAAGATGAAATTATTTTAAGGAGGGAATAATGCAACAACCCACGCTTCCTTGGTACTCTTCTCTTTGAAATAATACAATAGCTTGCATTGTATGCAACATCAAGTATTAATACACCACCTCTAATCAAACTAGTGGTTATGAGTAGTATTACCAACTTATGAAAATTTTATAAATTTTATTTTTCAAAATGGACTTCCTTTTTTGATTCGTCTTATCAAAATTACCTCACGTTGAATTTTTTTTATTTTTCTGAAGACATTCAATTTTCGATAAATAGTGAAAACCACTAAACTAATGTTTAAATTTTCTTAATTAAATTTTTATTTAGTTTATTTAAATTTATTTTAGGTAATAATAGATATGTGAAACCTATATATGTTTAATTTAATTCATTGAGATCATTTTATAATAATATTATACATATAGATTTTTTTTTTAAAATTTTTCCGTCTTTTACCCACCTACTTGGCGCATTTGTAAATTTGCATAAAATGTAATTTTACCACTTATGTGATCTGAATATCAAAAATTTGATAAACATTGTTTACATCTGTATGTAAAATGTGGTTCAATAAGATGAAAATAATTTGAGGTCAATATTAAATTTTGAGTTTTATTTACCATGGATACAAGTAAATTGGGTAATTAATTGTAAAATGAAATTATAATTACCATTAAAAATGTCCTAACTCTATTGAATGACTTTATTTTAACCAAAATAAATCATAGTAATAAAACACGATGATGTTGGTTCACTTGGATTAGATTAGAACATTTATTATTATTTATATTAAAGAAGAGTTAAAAGATTAAATTAAAATTTTAATGACTTAACCATTTATAATATTGGGTTATACATATAATAAATTAAACTTTAAAAATAATTATAAAGAAAAAATGATACCCTACATAATGTGTTTTTTTTAAAAAAATTATATATTAAATAATAAAATTTATTATGGACACAATGATGATGCAGTAATTAACTTTTTTATTGATGGATTAAAATAATTGAAATTTTTAATATACAAATAATTATAAATTGAGATTTTAGATGAATTACCATAAATTTATAGGTTAATATGACATGATTGGGTGGATTAAATAATTTTTTTCTAAGAAATAAAGTTGTTATGACTTTCAGAAAAACAAAATACTGAATAGTGTCCAAATTGACAGAATGGAATTTTTTTAAAATAATATATTATTAATAGATATAATTGTTTCGGTGCGGATGTGCGTCGGGTTACGCTGTTCCGCCAGGACGCGTTCGCGCGTGCACCCGTCAACCCGAGGGGATGGGCGCGCGGCTTGTGGTCCTGCAGTCCCGCTTTCCAAGGGCGGGCGGCATTCGTCCCTTATTCAGGGGCGTCTGCTCCTTGATCGAAACCGGGATGATGGGATGTCGGCTCCTCCTTCCTTGGACGTCTCCTCGGAACTCGTCGCCTAATCTGGGTCTCCCTCATAGACTTAAGAATGTTCGTGAATCTCGTTCCCGGTGCCATATCTTCATGGACACCGGTTAATTACGCTGCTTCCGCCCGGACGCTCCAAGGAGTCTGGGCGGGGCAGCAACCTGCAGTGAGAAGGCCGGGTGGCTCTGGGTGATGGGGGCGTGTCGTAACACTGCGGCTCTACACGTCTGTCTTCCGTCCCTAATAGGGCTTCTCGAAGGCATGATGGCCTGAGGCATCCCGTACTGGGTGCGGGGAACTGTGTCACCTGAGGTTTTCCTCAGCTTCCCATGTTTAACACGGGGTATGCCGCGAGTTTAACGTCCAGCGGGGACGGCGTCGGACCGATCAACACGAAAAGTGGATCAGATGACAGAACCCCTTGCGGGGAACCTCCGACGCTGGGGCCAGCACATGGGCGGCTTCCCAAGTAACGTGGAGTGGAGTGAAGTGGCATGACCCCACCGGGATGTGGCGGCCCGGGTAAGGATCAGGATGGATGATGGAGTGAAGAGCTTGGACCCCGTAGGGGCTTCCTACGTACCGCGCGTTAGCACGGATCAAAGTCAGCGTAGTTCGGGTATACAGTTTAACGTCATGCTGGACGTCGGCAAGCCGACTCACGAAGAGGTCTAGGCCGCCGGGCGGAGGATTGAACTGAACCACCTCGCACAGAGGGGGATGGAATGGCCGGGTGGATCACAGTTTCACGTCATGCTGGACGATAAAAGGGGAAATGGGAAAAGGGGCTGTGGGGAGGCACAGTGGAGATACACACGGGCAGTCTCCCACAGGGGCGGATTCATAGGTGAATCGACGCAAGCGTGAACCCTGGAGGGGTCCACTGATGGACGAACCGACGTAAATACGACCGGGACGACCAGGTGGCGGGCTTGGACCTCAGGGAGGCTTCCTACATACCCTGTATAGAAGACAGGGATCAAAGTCCACGTAGTTCATTCTGTCAGGACTTACGCACTTGAGGCAGCCCGGATGCGGCAAAACTCAGTTGGAAGGGACTTGGACCGAAAGCAGAAGACACCTCGATCCCAGTCACACCCTCTACTGGCTTCGGCAGTGGGGAGGCGCAATGGAGATACACATGTGCAGCCTCCCACGAGAAACTAGGGGTTTGTAATACCCTGCCCCCGTAGGGAAAAGCCACTCCCATTAAATCGTCCCAAAAGCGGGACAATCCCGACATCCCTGCAGAGACGAGCGGGTGGGGGCCACGTCCAAACCGGGGGAGACCCTGCGTGCAGAGCACGGGATCGGACGATGCGGACGGTTTAACGTCTTGCCGGACGAAGTACAGTTTAACGTCGTGTGTTGAGGACGAAGCGGACGGTTTAACGTCTTGCCGGACGAAGTACAGTTTAACGTCGTGTGTTGAGGACGAAACACTTGGCAGTTTAACGTCTTGCAGCGCGGACGATGGGGGCTAGGCAGTTTAACGTCGTGCAGCCTGGACGGATACAGTTTATCGTCGTGCAGGACGTGGTGCAGTTTAGCGTCATGCAGGACGAATGCTGAACAGTTTAACGTCTTGTAGCTCGGACGTAGTGCAGTTTAGCGTCATGCTGGACGATAAAGCCGCCGGTAGGTCCGTGTCACTTCGCGCGAGCCTAGGGGGGGGCCGCACGGAAAGACGACGCACAACGCGGGCACCTGCGATGAAGACCATCGGGCGCCACGCAGGCGGGTACCCAAAGGGGGTCAAGGGAGGCGACCCTGGCGGATTGCGCGCAAAAGAGGAGCTTTGCGCGCAAAACCGCGGATCGGCGCGCAAAATGGCGGGCTGGCGCGCAATTGGGCCAGCGCTTCGCGCGCGGATGATTGGGATTGCGCGCACCGGGCTTCGGGTAGCGCGCGGGGGCAACGGCTCATTCTCTAACGAATGGCCACTTTGAAGATGGGGGTGCGCGCAATCGGGTTGGATTGCGCGCACCCGGGGGCAATTGCGCGCAAGAGGCTTCTTTTGCGCGCAAAGGCCTTCGGGTTGAAATTTGTTCAAAGGAAATGAGCCAGGGGGATTGCGCGCGAAGGCGGACCCCAAGGCTCGATTGCGCGAAAGAAAGGAGGTTACCTGAAGATCGGCATTGCGCACGGAAGGGATTGAATTGCGCGCGCGGGAGACCGTTCGACTTCCAGCAACCCTTGAAACGTTGGGGGTCGCCTAGTATTTATAGGCAACCCCGGGCGCGGAATCCAAGGCGCGAGCGCGGAATTCTCCTCGCGGGCGCGGAATCGGGCACCACGCGCAAGGGAGTTGCGCGCATCCCGGGGGGTGTGCGCACGGATCATCATCTTTGCGCGCAGACCTCTGAAATTCCGCGCAAGGCCTCCGGGCCCTCCGAAACATTCTTCCGACTCCAAATATGACCTCTCTTTCCGCATCCGGAGCTTCGTTTGGGAACAACGGACTTTTCCGGCGTCTACAAAAGCCCCCCCTCGGAATCTGATCGGCGAGAGGTCGCAACGATCGGGTTCCGAGGGAGACGCCGGAATGCCGATGTCCTGGGCGGCGCGGGACTTAGGCGCGCAAAAAGGGGCTCCGGTCGCGAAATTCGCCGCTGCGGTCGCGCGAAGCGCTTTCCGCGCAGCGCGGACCCCGGCCTCGCCTATAAATAGGGGCACTGGGTCCCTCCGTGCCGTACATTGGCCTTCCGCGCGATAAGCATCTCTGCTCTCGTGCGCGAAATTGCCTTTTCCGGCGCGGAATTCGCCCGCTCGTCGCGCAAAACCGTCTGGATTTCGCTCTGTCTTTGCGCGAATACCCAGGGTTTTACGCGAATGACTTCCCGATTGCGCGCCGTCCACTAGGATTGCGCGCCGACTCTCAATCTTTTCCACCAGCCTCGTCCGATTCCGCACACTTCATCCCTTAACCCGCACGACCCCCGGAACTTCTGAGATGGCCGCGAATCAAGGAAATGAGGGGGATGCCGCCACTCGCAGGGCTGAGATGGCGACGAACGAGGAGGTTTACGGAGACAAGGAGATTGTTTCCAACAATCAATACTTGTTCGACTTACTGACGCCGGCCCAGAAGACATATCCACTGTCGGACAACCTGCCGCTCTGGAACTTCGGCATCCTAGATGAGGTTCCGGTGCCAGGGTTCGAGATTGATGCGCCGCGGACCTGGGTGACCCGGGAGGACGAGCTTCTCCGCTATAACATCACCAACAATGGGCATCCTTCCAGGGAGACCAGACACTTGGATGTCTATGTCCTGAACCCGAGGACGCGAACCATTGATGGGGGTGAGCCTACTGCGGAGAATTATCCAGCCCTCTACTCGAGCATATATCGCCAGAGCGTCACGGACGACACCAAGGGCTGGCTGAAGGACTGGGACTTGCGGTCTGGGGGCAACATCACCAGCGAGTGGGCCTGGGCGTTCTGGGTACGCCACACTTGCGATCACTTCGCAGAGGAGCTGCGGTACATCGGCCTGTTCGAGGCGGTGTGGACGTCGCAGTTCCACTTCTACCAGCAGTCCGAGCAAGGGCCGGAGCTGTTCACCCGATGGTCTCCGGATACCAACACCTTCCATCTTCACCATGGGGAGGTCGGCATCGGTCTCTGGGACATCCACTGCATCGGAGGTATCCCACTAGAGGGTTACCAATACGATGAGTTCCTGCCACCGAAGAATACCTGGGAGGACAGGTCACGGACTCCCATCCTGACCTGGCATCTGCTTGACCTGGCTACGCAGCGGCTCGGGATCAAAGACTTCCAGAAGGACATAGCCTACAAGGAATGGTTCGGCCAGTTCTTGGAGCATGACCCGGCGGTCAAGATGCCAGGTAGGGGGAAGCGGTGCCCGACCGCAGCTCAGAGAAGCCGGAACGGGTCGTACTGGCGGGTCCTGGAGACGGGTGACTATCGCTCATGGGGGTACCGCGTCATCGAGGCCCGGGACCCAAATGTCCGGTACGCGGCGTTCCTGGCCGCCTTTCTGAGTGGGTGGCTCCTGCTAGTGCGGGACGCGAGAATGGGCGTTCGCCCGGCGACACTGGCGATGGCGGGCGCTATGGCCGCCAACAAGAGATACAACCTCGGGGTCCCAGTGTTGGCGAGGCTGTATGCCATCCTGGGACGCATCTCACGAGGGGGGTCGCCACAAAGGATCTGTGGGCCCTTTCAGTTCTTCCACGGCTGGGTGGCTACTCACCTCGGTGGGTACACGTTTCCGAACGCCATCATTCCTCCGGGCAACGGCCTACGACCCTCCCTGCTGAACATCGAGGGGGTCGCTCCGATGACCCTAAGTGAGGAGGGCGTGCGGATCCGGATTGGCAATCATGCCAACTTCAACTTCAGTCCGTTCCCCACTCCCGTCGGCCAGATGATCGACAATGGGCAGGGTCCGCTGGAGCAGCATGAATACTTCCTGAACATGCGGGGCGGGGTGCTCGTGGCTCGGATCGACGGGAAGGTGATCTGCGAGCCTTACGTGCCGACCCGGTTCGCCAGGCAGTTCGGGTGCCTTCAACGGATGCCGAAGAGGGTATTCACTGCTGTCCGGGAGGAGACGAACCCTGGCGTCCTTCGCCAGATGTGGCTGATGTTTGCCGCTTTCGGCTCTGGCGACGTCATCACTCTCCCTCCTACCGGAGTTGACGCAGGCTTGGCAACCGAGTACGCCGAACACTGGGCCATCGCGTACCCCGAGGGGCTTTTGCGGAAGCTAGTTCGGCGGCTCGAGGCTACCCGTGCGGAGACCGGGCGTCAAGGAAGGAGGCGAGGTGCCGCCACACGGGGGAGAACGGAGGCGCGCCAAACAGCGGAGCCGGCGCGGGCAGGGACTTCGGCGGCGGGCACATCGTGAGCTGCCGCCACGACCTCAGCGCCCAGAGAGGGGGCACGTGCGGTGGTCGACGAGGGGCCCGGGAAGCAGGTGAGACGTCTGCTCGAACCTTCCCATGATGCGGTCTTCCCGGCGCTGTGGTCGGCCTGGATGACTCTGCGGCAGTCACTGGGGACCGACGCCATCTGGCGAAAGATACTCAGAGAAGGAATCTATCTGCCAGAGGTCGGGCGCCTCCAGATTGCCGACAGAGTGGACTTCAACCGGCAGTATGCGTATCTGACGGCCATGGACGAGTACGCGAGCCAACGTGGTCAGCGCGCGGAGCCATCCCTTCTGGTGAAGGTGATGCTCGGTCTCGAGCCCGCTCCGGAACATATGCCGCCGGAAGAGGATGACAGTAGCAGCGACTCCGAAGAAGAGGAGGAAATGGGGGAGGATGAAGGCTCCGAGGGAAGATCCCATCAGGGGAGCCCACGGGAGAGCGATGAGGTGGCCGGCTCTGACAACGTTGTTGTCACGGAGCTCCTCGAGGTCCGCTTCTATCCCTACTCAATCTGCTTCATCCACTCTCTTATGCAGCTTCTAACCCATTTCTCCATCTTTCTCAGGAGCACACGGATGTCGGTCAGGCGTCCTCAGCAGGAGTAGGAGAGGCGCCAGCAGGACAAGGCGGGGGCCAGGCACCCATTATCGAACTGACAAGCGCTAAGGGGTCCCCTGCTGCAACTGTTCCTGCGGCGACCGGGATAGCGGAAGATGACGCTCCGAACTCCCGTAAGTCTCCCTACTTTACTGCTGGTGCTTGCTGTTGACGACCCGTGACTAACCATGGCATGCCCCGCGCAGTGATCTCAACATTGGAGGCTCGTCGGGTTGCCGAACCCGGGCCATCTACGAGTGGACCAGTGGTGGACATGCCGCCTGCTCCGGAACAGACTTCCCAAACCGAGCCGGCCCCACCAACTGCTGATCAAGGGGCTGCGGACGTCGGCGGTGCTGCCATCGGAGAGAGGCTGGGGGCTGACGAGGGTGTCAGCGCCGCTGGGGAGAGAGAAGAAGGTCGCCCAGATGTTGGGGAACCTATCCCTCATGAGGACCTCCCAGGGGCGGACCCTGCAGCAGACCTGCTGGCTGCCTTCCCTGCCTACCGGCCTGCCAATCCCGAGGAGATGGACGACTCAGACACGGAGGCGGTCGAGGAGAGCCGGATAACGCGCCGTAGGGGGTGGAAGTGCATCCAGCGCTTCCTCAAGCGAGACCCATCGGAGTGGCTGGGGCGCATGGGATCACTTCAAACCTGGCTGCGCTTCCTGTGTGCCGGGGGAGCTGATGCTCAACGCCTCCATCTAACGGTCCGTGATTTCATGGCCGAAAAGATGCGCGAGAGCTGCCGGCGTGCCGACGTCGCACAATGTCGGGACATGTCGGAGAGCGCGCGGGCGCTCCTCGCGGCAGAGCAGGAAGTCCGGCGCCTCGAAGGGCAGGCGGCAGAGAAGGAGGCCTTCGTCGCAACGTGTACCGAGCTTGTGGAGCAACTAGCAGCTCAGCTGGTTGACGCCCAGGTACAGCTGACGGAGGCGGGCCAACAGATGGTCACAATTCAGGTCGAGTGGGAGCGTGCACAGGCTAGAATCGACGAATTGCGCGCTGCGACCGCCGACGAAGATAGGGCACGCAGAGAGCGAGAAGCAGCTCTGGAGGCCACCAGCCAAAGGGTAGCGGCATTAGAAAGACTCATCCAGCACTCTAATCCCTAAGGGCTTTGTTTTTCCATTCCCAAAACATTTGCTTCCGCTACTTTGATCCATCTGTATGAATCAATATATTTATCTGCATCTTTTGGTTTAACATGCTCAACCACAATTCGTTGTCTTGCGGGAGTGTTAACCAAGCATCAGGCATCCACAATTGGGCCTGGATTCCTGGAGAAAAGAGGGAGGTCATTCCTAAGAAAGGAGACCTCAGACCTAATCAATGTACCATCCCCCCAACCTGTTCCAACACACGAGCGGGACAATGCTAGGGGCGTTGAGATTTTATCCGAACATAGGGAAATGAGAAAAGGTGAATCGTGCGTCCCGAATCCAGACATCCACAACGGTCGGCCTTCCAGGAAATGCCTGAGACGGTAGGCGGACAGCGGATCGACCATAACAACTGCAATAGACGGACCGAAAAAGGCCATCATTCATATTGCAGGAGGCGGACCACATGTCATCATGAATACCGCTTTGGGGTTCCTTCAGACACAAGGGTGGAAATCCAGATCAACAGGGCATGCGAAGCGTGGGGCGAAGTGACGATTTGTTCGGACAGAATCCAACGCTCTCAAAATTGCGCCACCGTGGGGAAAGCGTATTAGGCGGATGCACTAATCTGGCCGTGAATCACCCCAATTCTCAGACAGCACCTCTTTGACGAGGAAACAGTCGCTTCCCACCATTGCAGTGGGGCATCCCGAGCTGAATCGGGGAGAATATCACAACTGCACCACTCTACCCGAAGTCAGGCCAGACGGCCGGCGACGAGGAGGGGCGGGACTTAACGATCCCTGAGGCTGGACCCGAGTCGGAATGCCCGGGCGTTCCTACGTACTCCATCAGGCTGGAGATCAAGCCATACGTAGTTCTGAGAGTGCAGTTTAACATCATACAGGACGTAGGACCCCATTTGGGGAGATCTTAGTTTAAGGTCGTAGAGCTCGGACCATAGGGGTAGATCTTAGTTTAAGGTCTTTAGAGCTCGGACCATAAGGGCTAGATCTTAGTTTAAGGTCTTTAGAGCTCGGACCATAAGGGCTAGATCATAGTTTAAGGTCTTTAGAGCTCGGACCATAACGGGAGATCTTAGTTTAAGGTCTTAGACCTCGGACCATAAGGAGAGATCTTAGTTTAAGGTCTTAGAGCTCGGACCATAAGGAGAGATCTTAGTTTAAGGTCTTAGAGCTCGGACCATAAGGAGAGATCTTAGTTTAAGGTCTTAGAGCTCGGACCATAAGAAGAGATCTTAGTTTAAGGTCTTAGAGCTCGGACCATAAGAAGAGATCTTAGTTTAAGGTCTTAGAGCTCGGACCATAAGAAGAGATCTTAGTTTAAGGTCTTAGAGCTCGGACCATAAAGACCTCCAAGCACGCCACATCGTGGTCATATCCCCTGGATATGCGAAGATGCATTGAGGGATAGTGTCAAGAGTGTCGAGGTTTTGCCTGGCCGGAATGGGAGGTGGAAAATGTGAATCATGCGGCCATTCATTCAAGGACTGGGGGCACCGGCGTAACGATATGGGAGTACTGCCGACCGTGGCGGAAAAGCAGCATCAATATCGCACTAACCGTTGGTGGAGTGAGGCAGAAAACGAGCATCGACCGCTCAATCGCAGGATTCATATCGATTTGCTGCCCGAGGCCATTGGGGGTACCGGCCCGAGTCGGTGGGAGAGCACTGAGGCATTGTGTCCGAACCGTTCACGGGGGCTCCACCCAGGGCGTAGACGATGGGTCCGAATGAAAGGGAGCACGAAGCCTGAAAAGTGGAAGGAACCTGACCAAGCTAAACCTGACACTCCTGGCAATAAACCAGAGTACTCTTGACACCGGTGGACCACGACAAGGGGTCGGGGAACACGCCTTGAGGGTGACCTGAAGGCGGCGGATTCCCCAGAGAAGGGGGGAATCTCTAAGTGGTGGGGGGCTGGACCCGAAGTTTCAAACATCCGGGCATTCCTACGTATCCCGTAAGGATGGGAATCAAGCCACACGTAGTTCTTGAAGCACGGCGCATCACAATCGGGCACCAGCGCGAGGAAGAGTGCGGGTCTGACCCTCGCACACAAAAGGAGCGGCATTTGATATTTCTTGTTTGTCCTTAAAGATGAATGGTTTTTCTTTGTGCGGCGACATGACTGTGATTGAGAAATCTCTGGCGTCGCCACAATAATCAAGCCATGGAAGGCATTGATGAATGGCGTGGTTATTAACCAGCGCCCAACATGAGTGTCCCCCGAGGAGAACATCACGATGCAGTGCCGTTTCTCGTCGGGCGGCCAAGACGATCACAGTTTACGGTCGTGTGGTAGGACCAGACAACACAGTTTAAGGTCGTGTGGTTCGGACCATGGAGGAATCCGCTTATTGCGGTACGGTGGACACGGCGGAGGTGGGAACATACCCAGCCCTGCGGTCACGCACGATTCCAGGAGGAGAGTCTTGGGATAGGGGTCTGCGTATGTCCATCACCCGAGGGGCAGAGATGCTAGCCTCCAGATATACTGGGCCCAGAACGCGATTGTTCGAGCGACTCCTTCCTCCTTATGGGGACGAGGGTCCAGCTACGCACGGCCCTTAGGGAGGATATCCGCATATATCCTTGGTGCTCAGATCATGGGAGCCTCGAACGACATCATTACCCTGGTTGGTCTGTCTAACGTGTAGAGGTGTACTGTAGGTCAGTATGAAGAGTGTCGAGATTCCACTACAACGCATAAAGGCGGAGTGTGATGAGGACTGCGCAACCAATGTTCAGAGCCTGAAAGAGCCGACATGGCGATCAAGGATGTTTCTGACGCATTCGCAACACAACATCCGATCGCGTCAGCCTAAGACGGGGCAAGCAAACGAGCATCAACCGCTCAATCGCAGGATTCATATCGATTTGCGGCCCAAGACCCGCCGGTAAATCGACCCGGAGCGGTAGGAGAGCACTGAGGCATCGTACCCAAACCGCTAACGAGGATCCCTTTGAGTGAAGGCTCGAACAAGAGGAAGCGCGAGGCCTGACAAGCAACACAGGACTTGTCGGGATTGAATCTGACACTACGAGTCATAGACCGAAGTACCCAAAACATGTTAACGGGTCACCGGGAAGGGTCGGAGGACTCACCCTGAGAGCAACCAAAAGAGGGTAGATCCCCGTGATCAACCAAGAAACGGGGCTGGACCTGAAACACAAGCGTTCAGGCGGTCCTACGTATCCCATAAGGATGGGAATCAAGCCGCACGTAGTTCTTGAGAGGCAGTTTAACGTCATGCAGGACGATGAGGGGTGTGAGGTAGTCCCACACACGGGGGAGGCGTACGGCGCGGCCAGTAGACCGACGTGAATGAGGACATAATCCCCCGCTCACGCGATACGCCTCGCACAAAAAAAGGGGAACTGGGGCCAGAGGCCCAACGCGGGATAGAGATTCCCGGGAAATGGGGCTGGGCCTGAAACATGAATGTCCAGGCGGTCCTACGTATCCCATAAGGATGGGAATCAAGTCATACGTAGTTCTTTGAGAGGCAGTTTAACGTCATGCAGGACGATGAGAGAGAAAAAAGGAAGGGGGGAGCAGAAGGCATCCCCAAACGTGGGGGGGGGGGGGGCGTACAGCGTGACGAGCAAACCGACGTGAATGAGGGCATAGCCCCGCGGTCACACCATACGCCGCACACCCGGGGGCAACTGGGCCAAGGGCCCGAGATGGGATGGAAATTCCCGAAGGATGGGGCTGGGCCTGAAACATGAAGGTTCAGGCGGTCCTACGTATCCCATAAGGATGGGAATCAAGCCGCACGTAGTTCTTGAGAGGCAGTTTAACGTCATGCAGGACGAATGCTGAACAGTTTAACGTCTTGTAGCTCGGACGTAGTGCAGTTTAGCGTCATGCAGGACGAAACACTTGGCAGTTTAACGTCTTGCGGCGCGGACGAATGCTGAACAGTTTAACGTCTTGTAGCCTGGACGAATGCTGAACAGTTTAACGTCTTGTAGCCTGGACGAATGCAGTTTAACGTCGTGCAGGACGTGGTGCAGTTTAACGTCATGCAGGACGAAGTGCAGTTTAGCGTCATGCGGGACGACTGTGCAGTTTAACGTCATGCTGGACAAATGTGCAGTTTAACGTCATGCTGGACGTCTGAACACTCAGGCAAAGTATTGCTTGAGGAACCTAGCGTTGGTGGGAGGAGTGACACGCTCACCATCCATAGTCGCTAGGGAGTACGCGCCATTGGGATAGACCTTGTGGACAACAAAAGGCCCCTCCCACTTGGGCTCCATCTTGGGTGGCTTCCTGCCGGGGATCATCGGTGCTCTTAGGGCTAGCACTAGATCACCCTGCAGGAAGGAGCGGAGGCGAACCTTCTTATTGAAAGCTCGAGCCATTCTGCTTTGATGCCTCTCCAAGTTGTGCAAAGCGCGAAGTCTATTCTCATCCAGTGCTTCCAACTCGACTAGACGGGCTTCAGCAACTCTGTCTGGCGCTTGCTGGTCGTAGACCGCAGTGCGCAAGGACGGCAACTGGATCTCGATGGGCAGGACGGCCTCAGCTCCATACACCAGGGAATAAGGGGTCATCTGGGTGGAATTGCGAGTCGTCGTCCGATAAGCCCAGAGGGCGTTGGGGAGCTTGTCCGGCCAACTCTTCTTGTTCTGACCAACCATCTTTTGCAGAATGTTAGAGAGGGTTTTGTTGAACGCCTCGATCTGTCCATTCGCCTGCGCATGATAGCGAGATGTATGGTTCGAGCGAATGTTATACTTGGCGTACAACTTCTTCAACTCGGCTGCTCGGAAATTGGTTCCGTTATCCGTGAGGATAGCGTGAGGCACTCCAAATCGATAGATGATGTTGGAGGTCACGAAGTCAGCGATCGAACAGGATTTGACCTCTCTGAGCGGAATCGCTTCTGCCCATTTGGAGAAGAAGTCTGTGGCGGTCAGAATGAACCGGCACTGGCGAGCTGTCGCCGGCGGGTAAGGTCCCACAACGTCCAGTCCCCAGACTGCAAAGGGCCAGGAATACCTTGTGGTATGGAGAGGCTCCGGCGGCCGATGCACAAAGTTCGCATGAACCTGGCACGCATGGCACCTCCTGGCATGCTCGATGCAGTCATGGATCATGGAGGGCCAGAAGTATCCTAACCTCCGAATCTGGTGGCACAGCTTCGGCCCAGTCTGGTGGGCGCCGCATGAACCATCATGAACCTCTTGCATGACTCGTGGGATCTCAACTCCCTGAAGGCAACGGAGGAGAATACCATCAAATCCGCGTTTGTAGAGGATCTGCTCCAGGCCGGGACTGCTCTGGAGGACGAACTGCGATGCGCGGCGTCGAACTCGCTCGCGCTCGGCCCGATCCGATGGAAGAATTCCATGTTGGAGGTACTCAACCAAAGGCGTCCTCCAATCAGGGGCTGATCCGACTGTCATATCTGGGGTACTCGGGGCTCCGGGCATAGGGGCAACTGTGGTAAGGTTACTTACCAACGGGCCGCGATCTTCTTCCGGGATAACGGGAGCGATGAGCCTGCGGCGCGTCACGCGGACGATCAGGTTGTCCTGTTCAGGCTCCGCAAGTGACGCAGCGAGGCTGGCCAAAGCATCTGCTCGACCGTTCTGCGACCGGGGAACATGGACAATTTCCGGCCGAGAAGGGAACCGGGCCATCAGAAGGAGGGTGCACTCCAACAATGGCACAAGTTCCGGCTTCCTGACAACGTAGTCGCCATTGATCTGCTTAACGACCAGCTCGGAGTCCCCTTTCACGCACAGACGGGGCACGTCGATCTCGAGAGCCAACTCGAGGCCGGTGATGAGGGCATGGTATTCCGCCTCATTGTTGGTACAGCCCTCTGACAACAGGAAAGAGTATGGCAGCACGGCTCGCTCCGGGGTAATGAAGACGATGCCCAAGCCCACTCTATTGAGCTTAGGATTATCGAGTCTTCTACCGGTGGGGCTCCGGGATGCACCGTCAAAGTGCATCTGCCAGCATGGATCGGCTCGATCAACCGAGAGAATGGCCTCATCAGGAAAGCCTAGATCCAGCGGCTGATCCGCGGAGGTCGGGTGAGCTGCCAGAAAGTCTGCCAATGCTTGCCCTTTGATGGCCTTCTGAGACACATACCTGATGTCGAACTGCTGGAGAATCACAGCCCACCGCGCTAGGCGGCCAGTCAACATAGGCCGGCTCAGGATATATTTCAACGGGTCTACCCGAGAAACCAACTGTACCTCATGGTGCTGCAAGTAGTGCCGTAATTTCTGTACGGCAAATACGAGCTCCATGCAGCTCTTCTCGATGGGGGAATACCTAACTTCCGCATCGAGGAGCATGCGACTGAGGTAATAGAGGCTATTCTCTGTTCCCTCGTTGTTCTTCTGGGCGAGAAGGGCACCCAGGGACCGTTCCAGGGCGGTCACATAAAGGACCAGCGGCTTTCCGGATACGGGCGGCATCAGGACCGGAGGTCGAAGCAGGTACTGCTTGATTTCCAAAAAAGCGGTCTGACACTCTTTATCCCATACATAGGTGGCACCTTTCTTCATGAGCCGAGAAAAGGGCTTACACTTGCCGGACAGATTCGCGATGAATCGGCGTATATAGGCTAAGTGGCCTTGGAACCCTTGCAGTTCCCGGACGGTACCTGGGGGAGGCATCTGGCTAATCGCCCTGATTTTCTCTGGGTCGATCTCAATACCCCGGTATCTTACCACAAATCCAAGGAACTTTCCGGAGGTGACCCCAAAGGCACACTTCAACGGGTTCATCTTCAGGCATCGAGACCGGAGGAAGCTGAACACTTTCTCAAGATCTTTGAGATGGTCCTGACGCTGGCGTGATTTGACAACCAAGTCGTCGACGTAGCATTCCACCAGTGTGCCGAGGATTGGCTTGAATATGCGGTGCATCGCCCGTTGATAGGTGGCACCTGCATTCTTCAGGCCGAAAGGCATGACCCGGTAGCAAAAGGTACCTTGGGGGGCCCTGAAGGCAGTGAACTCCTCATCCTCAGGGGCCATCCGAATTTGGTTGTATCCGGAGTATCCATCCATGAAGGAGAGGGCTTGGAACCCTGCCGTGGCATCAATCAACAGCTCTGTCACGGGAAGGGGAAAATCATCCTTCGGACAGTGGCGGTTGAGATCGCGGAAGTCGATGCAGACTCTAATCTGCCCGTTCTTCTTCCTGACCGGCACAATGTTGGCCAGCCATTTGGGGTACTGAACTTCCCTCACGAAGTTGGCTTTGATAAGCTTGTAAACTTCGGCCTCAACCATGGCACCGTGGGATGGGTGCGTCTTCCTGGGAGGCTGCTTGAACCCGCGATGGTTCGCCGGGAGACCAAGGCGGTGGACGGCTACCTGAGGATCTAGCCCCGGCATCTCGTCATAGCCCCAAGCGAACACATCACGGTGCTGCCTGAGAAAGTCCACGTACTGCTGCCGCTCCTCAGAGGGCATGGAGGCACTATCCAATGTGGGTCTTGGATCAGCCTCGGTTCCAAGGTTCACCTGTATTAACTCATCGACCGTGGCGGGGACGCCCTCCTCAAAGGCTGGGGGTGCGTCTTCCATATCCTCTCCGCTCGGGGAGGGATCGTCCACGGGAGAGACTGCGTTGGAAACTACACTGGGGCTACCAGATCCTGCTGGGCCACTGGTGCTGGCACGGGCGGTCACGGCCATCTCATCAGGAGACCCGCGGACCGTCAAGACCATGGCGACGTCCAACCGGTGAATCGGGAGGACGTAAGCGTCATCCAGACTTGCCCAGGGATCGCTTGCAACAGCGACAGCCTCAACCTCACCTGCCAGGATCTGCTTATCCTTGCTCTTGTAATAGTCCGCGTCCAGATAGCGGGCTTCACATGAGGCAAAAGGAGAGGCATCTCCTTGAAGCACGCCTACTCGACCATTAAGGGAGTATTTGAGGCATTGGTGGTATGACGAGGGAACCGCCGCGTGAAGGTGAAGCCATGGCCTGCCCATCAATGCGTTATACGCAGTGTCCTGAGAGACTACCATGAATTCGGTGTTGGCATCCAAGTCACCGAACTGGGTCTTCAAACGTATCTTGCCGACCGGGGTTTGCTCGGTGCGGTCGTACCCCTGGATCCTGAGGTCGGAGGGAATCAAGTCATCCTCAGACAACCCCAATCTCCGGAGCGTCCGAGTTGGAATCAGGTTAATCCCGGACCCCGTGTCGACAAGACAGCGCCGGACTTCAAGGCCATTGAACTGGCCAGTGACATACAGCGGACGGATATGTCCCTGTATAGGAGGGTCTTCATCCTTACCAGAGAACGAGATAACTGCCTGACATTCGGCGTCCTCGATCGTTTCGGCGTGAAAGGCCTCTGCAGCCGCAACCTCTGTCTCAAACTGGAGGGGGCTTTTCAGGGCTTCAGCGAGTGCCTCGCGCATCTCAGATGACATGCGCAGAGCCTCAAGGATGTAGAGCCTTGCGGGGATGTCGGCCAAGTGCTTCAGGACATCATACTTTTTGGCCAAACGCGAGCCCCTGGTTGCAGGAGGTTGCTCTGTGGTTGGTGGCATGACGGACCTTGCCGGTTGGATCGGCGGCCGACTGGTACTTGGCGCATCTCGCTGTTCACTGGTCGCAGTCCGGGAAATGGTCACCGTACTGGAGTCAGGAGGCCGGGATGGACTCGTGGCAGGGCGGAGCTGGTCGCGACGCGGCTGAGGCGGTTCTGCCTGGTCCCACACCACAAACAGTGGCGGAGGCAAATCCGTCATCCCCGGATGGGGGGGCTGCGCGCGCTGAGCTCGGTTTTGAGCCTGCTTCCTAGTCTCAGTGGCGTGCACGGCCTGGCTGGAGGCACCAGCGGCTGTGCCCCGGCGACTCCTGCTGCTGCGGTTCTTCCGACGGTGGCGACGACCGGGGACACTAGGGAGGTCCACCTGGTGTTCTTCAACGTCGGGAACCGAAAAGGGATTTACCAGCTCGACGGTATTAACCGAAGCGTACCCAACACCCGCCACCTGTGGGGGGGAACCCAGGCCATCGACGTCGTGAGACGGAGTTCCCGATTTCCCTTCCCCAGCCCCTGGCGGGTAAGACTGAATGCTTGGCCGGGCAACATGCCGGTCTTCCAACACCTCTGAAAGCCATCGGTCCTCATTTCGAGGAGAAGAGATTCACGTCGGGTTCACCATTTTTCTGTTTCGGTGCGGATGTGCGTCGGGTTACGCTGTTCCGCCAGGACGCGTTCACGCGTGCACCCGTCAACCCGAGGGGATGGGCGCGCGGCTTGTGGTCCCGCAGTCCCGCTTTCCAAGGGCGGGCGGCATTCGTCCCTTATTCAGGGGCGTCTGCTCCTTGATCGAAACCGGGATGATGGGATGTCGGCTCCTCCTTCCTTGGACGTCTCCTCGGAACTCGTCGCCTAATCCGGGTCTCCCTCATAGACTTAAGAATGTTCGTGAATCTCGTTCCCGGCGCCATATCTTCATGGACACCGGTTAATTACGCTGCTTCCGCCCGGACGCTCCAAGGAGTCTGGGCGGGGCAGCAACCTGCAGTGAGAAGGCCGGGTGGCTCTGGGTGATGGGGGCGTGTCGTAACACTGCGGCTCTGCACGTCTGTCTTCCGTCCCTAATAGGGCTTCTCGAAGGCATGATGGCCTGAGGCATCCCGTACTGGGTGCGGGGAACTGTGTCACCTGAGGTTTTCCTCAGCTTCCCATGTTTAACACGGGGTATGCCGCGAGTTTAACGTCCAGCGGGGACGGCGTCGGACCGATCAACACGAAAAGTGGATCAGATGACAGAACCCCTTGCGGGGAACCTCCGACGCTGGGGCCAGCACATGGGCGGCTTCCCAAGTAACGTGGAGTGGAGTGAAGTGGCATGACCCCACCGGGATGTGGAGGCCCGGGTAAGGATCAGGATGGATGATGGAGTGAAGAGATTGGACCCCGTAGGGGCTTCCTACGTACCGCGCGTTAGCACGGATCAAAGTCAGCGTAGTTCGGGTATACAGTTTAACGTCATGCTGGACGTTGGAAAGCCGACTCACGAAGAGGTCTAGGCCGCCGGGCGAAGGATTGAACCGAACCACCTCGCACAGAGGGGGATGGAACGGCCGGGTGGATCACAGTTTCACGTCATGCTGGACGATAAAAGGGGAAATGGGAAAAGGGGCTGTGGGGAGGCACAGTGGAGATACACACGGGCAGTCTCCCACAGGGGCGGATTCATAGGTGAATCGACGCAAGCGTGAACCCTGGAGGGGTCCACTGATGGACGAACCGACGTAAATACGACCGGGACGACCAGGTGGCGGGCTTGGACCTCAGGGAGGCTTCCTACGTACCCTGTATAGAAGACAGGGATCAAAGTCCACGTAGTTCATTCTGTCAGGACTTACGCACTTGAGGCAGCCCGGATGCGGCAAAACTCAGTTGGAAGGGACTTGGACCGAAAGCAGAAGACACCTCGATCCCAGTCACACCCCCTACTGGCTTCGGCAGTGGGGAGGCGCAATGGAGATACACATGTGCAGCCTCCCACGAGAAACTAGGGGTTTGTAATACCCTGCCCCCGTAGGGAAAAGCCACTCCCATTAAATCGTCCCAAAAGCGGGACAAACCCGACATCCCTGCAGAGACGAGCGGGTGGGGGCCACGTCCAAACCGGGGGAGACCCTGCGTGCAGAGCACAGGATCGGACGATGCGGACGGTTTAACGTCTTGCCGGACGAAGTACAGTTTAACGTCGTGTGTTGAGGACGAAGCGGACGGTTTAACGTCTTGCCGGACGAAGTACAGTTTAACGTCGTGTGTTGAGGACGAAACACTTGGCAGTTTAACGTCTTGCAGCGCGGACGATGGGGGCTAGGCAGTTTAACGTCGTGCAGCCTGGACGGATACAGTTTAACGTCGTGCAGGACGTGGTGCAGTTTAGCGTCATGCAGGACGAATGCTGAACAGTTTAACGTCTTGTAGCTCGGACGTAGTGCAGTTTAGCGTCATGCTGGACGATAAAGCCGCCGGTAGGTCCGTGTCACTTCGCGCGAGCCTAGGGGGGGGCCGCACGGAAAGACGACGCACAACACGGGCACCTGCGATGAAGACCATCGGGCGCCACGCAGGAGGGTACCCAAAGGGGGTCAAGGGAGGCGACCCTGGCGGATTGCGCGCAAAAGAGGAGCTTTGCACGCAAAACCGCGGATCGGCGCGCAAAATGGCGGGCTGACGCGCAATTGGGCCAGTGCATCGCGCGCGGATGATTGGGATTGCGCGCACCGGGCTTCGGGTAGCGCGCGGGGGCAACGGCTCATTCTCTAACGAATGGCCACTTTGAAGATGGGGGTGCGCGCAATCGGGTTGGATTGCGCGCACCCGGGGGCAATTGCGCGCAAGAGGCTTCTTTTGCGCGCAAAGGCCTTCGGGTTGAAATTTGTTCAAAGGAAATGAGCCAGGGGGATTGCGCGCGAAGGCGGACCCCAAGGCTCGATTGCGCGAAAGAAAGGAGGTTACCTGAAGATCGGCATTGCACGCGGAAGGGATTGAATTGCGCGCGCGGGAGACCGTTCGACTTCCAGCAACCCTTGAAACGTTGGGGGTCGCCTAGTATTTATAGGCAACCCTGGGCGCGGAATCCAAGGCGCGAGCGCGGAATTCTCCTCGCGGGCGCGGAATCGGGCACCGCGCGCAAGGGAGTTGCGCGCATCCCGGGGGTTTTGCGCGCGGATCATCATCTTTTCGCGCAGACCTCTGAAATTCCGCGCAAGGCCTCCGGGCCCTCCGAAACATTCTTCCGACTCCAAATATGACCTCGCTTTCCGCATCCGGAGCTTCGTTTGGGAACAACGGACTTTTCCGGCGTCTACAATAATATTCCTAAAAATAAAAGGATCGTCCAAATGACATAGATATGGTTATATATATTTATAAGGAACTACATGGTAATTTTATTGCTTTTTATTGTATTTTTATTAACTATTTATTATAATAATACAAGAATACTTGGTAGAAGTTAAATTATTTAACTAAGAGTTAAATCTAAAATATAAGGTTAATAAGGTGACCTAAACCTATATAAAACCAATTGGTTTAGATGTTTTTGACTCATACCCCCCATAGAGTAAAAATAAATCATTTTTGAGCCATTATAAACATAATATGATTGTATATAAAAATAATATTTCAAGCTTTTCCTAAAGTGACCCTCACCTCACTTATAAAAGGGTCCTTACCCTTCTCTCAATGTCACACCTCCAACGAAATTTGGCACTTCCAAACCCCACTCTAATATCCTACCAACTACCCTCAAATCACCCTTGAGTCCTTACATTGATTGGAATGAAATCCTATGGAGGCCTTTTGATCAACTCGGAAGGAAACACCTGAAGAAGAGGTAACAATTTTACCGCCTCTTTCAATGTACTTTTTTTGTCCACTTCCCCAATCATTGTTGTTTCAAATACAAAGTACCAAATATGGTACCTTATACATATTTTGATTTTATTTTAAATATGTAACAACCATATTCACTATTCTATCAGTCATATGAATTACAAGTCACTATACGCGAGTAGGTATAACATACCATCTCCACATTGTGCTGTAATTTATTATTCAAACACTTCATTATATAGATTTGTATAATAATTTGATTAAATTATGTATATAATAAATATAACATGTTAAGGATTATTTATATATGACATATCATCCAATTACACCTGATTTCACGATCAATATAATTATATAGTTGGTCGGTCATACGTATTGATTGTCGTCTCCACGAACAAGATGAAATTCATTCCCCATCATAACCATTCAAGAATATTTTTCATTTTATTATTAAAAATAATGTTTAAGAACATAATATCATTCTGGATATTAATCATATACATTCTATCTATAATAAACATGGATTACAGAACCATGCATATAATGAAAAATGAATCAGTTAAAACCCAAAATTACGATAATACTGAAAAATTATTTGCAAAGAAATGTTATAAGATCATATATGATATCATATTTATGTATTATGTTCCTGTATAATTTAATATCAGTGATTTAACTACTATACATGCGTTTAACATACCATCGATCAATGAAAAGTACATGGTAAGGGTTAATTATTTAGTCACTTCAATATTCGAGTTTGATTATATGTGAGGTAGTACTGGGACCTCTTTATCATCCACATCTGTGTTTCATAAAAAGTTATTTCAAAATATTTCTAATAATTCATAGAATATGGTTTAAAGTCACTTATACACATTTTTTGAATTTCTATATGATTTTTATAATGGAATCATCATGTCGTTTTCCAAATAGGGTCAATTATGACATTTTCGACTAAATTAAAGAATGTATATTTTTAAAAATTTTAAGGCTTCTGTGAATTTTTTCATGTATTATAACAACTTTGAAGCCTCCCTTAGAAGAATGTGAAAATATTTTCCAAAAAATTGATTTCAATTTTATTTATGTTATTTTAAATTATTTCAGATTAGAAATAGATATTTCTCTCAAATGGTATTGATTTCATATCTTCCAATATCCATTGATAGATTTTAAAATTGTTTGAAGTTGATTTATTTTTATAGAAGAAACCATATTGTATTGACAGTTTGTGATATGTTTGACTATGTTTGTGTTATTTTTATACAATTTATGGTTTATGGTAAATGTATTAACATTTCGTATACTAGTTTTAATAATATTCCTTATGTTATGTTTCAACCATTTCATTTTAGGAATGCATTGTGATAAGTAAGTGATGGGTGGAGCCCGCTATAGCTCCCCGATGGATCAGTGGGTCTCATGAGACAAACTACTGTCTCGGCACAAGGCCTTAACAAAATATTATTTATAGAATTAGAATTAGTCCAAGAATATGTGGTTATAATGTCCAACATTATTCATTCCATCATTATAAAATTGGTTATTTATATTAAATGTGATTTTTTGACTAGTAGAATATCCATGTGAATAAATAAATGACAAAGTAGTTTCATGGCACAAGGCCTTGACGAGGGATGAATAAAGATATGGAAGAGTTCGTATCTCAATGCCTCAATTGTCAAAAATTGTAGGCCGAGCACTAGGTACCAACAGGATTGAGCCAACCTCTCGAGAAACCAGAGTGGAAGTGGAAAGTGATATCGACGTTCTTCTTTATGGGATTTCAATGTAAATCTAGAAGGCACGATGCCATCTGGGAGATTGTTGATCTACTCACCATGT
This sequence comes from Viscum album, assembly GCA_963277665.1. NCBI lineage: Eukaryota > Viridiplantae > Streptophyta > Magnoliopsida > Santalales > Viscaceae > Viscum > Viscum album. The sequence goes on along the minus strand of OY728140.1, from coordinate 1,254,547,554 downwards.
TGGTCCACTTCCATTCAATTCGAGAGAAGGGTTTATTAGGGATCGTGGGAAATCTCTACGTTCAAGAGATTGTGCGATGTCATGGGGTGCCTTCGACGATTGTCTAAGACTATGACACATGATTCACATCCTAGTTTTGGAATGGATTTCAAGAGGCCTTTGGGTCTCAGCATCACTTATGCATAGCATTTCACCCATAGACAGATGTTCAAACTCAACGGAACACCAAGACCATGGAGGACATGCTTCCTGCATGTGTTCTAGATTTTAGTCTTAGTCAGGAGGAAAACCTATCCTTGGTGGAGTTCGTGTATATCAACAACTATCACTCCACCATTTCTATGGCCCCATTTGAAGTGTTTTAAAAATGATGGTGCATACTGAACATGTGCTGTATTAATCCAAGAGAGCTAGCACTTGTGGTCCCAGAGATGACAAAAGCTATCACTGCGATGTTGAAGGTCATTCAAGAGTTGATGATGACTTCCCGTAGTCGACAGAAGTCCTATTCTGATAGACGACAGATACCAATGGAGTTATAGGAGGAGTAACATGTATTCTTGTGATTCTCCCCTCATTAGGGATTATAAAGATTTTTCCAAGGTGGAATACTCTAAACGAGAATTATCGGATCATTCCGGATACTTCAGAAGATTGGGACGGTGGTGTACCGCTTGGCACAACCACTACAATTTGAGAGGGTGCATGAAGTCCTCCTAATTTATCTATTGAGGAGATATGTGCTTGACCCTTCTCACGTCATCGACCATGGAATGATAGAGATTAAAGACACAATAAATTTTGTGGAGTTCCTTATGGAGATAGAGGATCAATAGGAGTGGGTTATTCATGGTTGGTTGATTCCACTAGTTCGAATTCGTTGACAACACATGAATTTGATAGAGAGTACATGGGAGCGATAGACTCATGTGTGTGCCCAACAACCCTTTTTGATTGTGTAGACATTTTGGGCATTTGGGTACGTAAATACCTAAGGAAAGGAGGAGGTAAAGACATGAAAATTCCATGTAATTTTTTTAAATTATTTGGGATCATTAAAAGACTGTAAAAATTGATGGCGCGTGATTATGAGGCCCAGTGTGCCTGGAATAAATATCTGAACATTTTTTAATTTAGATTTAGTAAACATGTAGGCAATATTTTCTATCATTTGAACCAATTCTTGGAATAAAAATATCAGGACACAGTTGAATCCAGAATGCCTGGATTTTCATAGATATGACTTAAATTCGGCCGATGAGGGCCGAGTAGAAATGTTAATTTTTTGATTTTTCATGAAAAATAAAAAAATAATTTAAAATAATTATTAATTTTTTTTCTCTCCATTCTGCTGCGGATGAAGAAGTTGTGGGGAAAAAAATTAGTGATAGCGAACATTAATGAAACCCATGGTTGACCTGTATTCTGTAATGTATCAGTGGATTTAATGGTGCAAAAACGCGACAGTATTTTGTAAATGGAACTACGTAATGACGCAATGACATGTAATTATGAAAATGAGGCAGTGTGGTTCTATAATTTGTTTGATTTGATGGAGAAAATAAATAGGATGGTTTTGTGGGATTCTCAGGTGATGCTCTGACGCACTTCCACCTCATCGAAGAATGAAGAACAATGAAGAACGTCTTTTGAAGGTCGGAATGTGGAAGCATCATCGGCGCCGTAAAACCTCAAGGACGAACGTGCGGAAAAAAATGTGTGGAAATGAACGTCATAGAATATAGTGATTTATGTTCATTGATGTTCCCTCTCTTCCAATTATAGAAAAATATAACTAACATAGAAAAACCGACTATCATGTTGATCTACGTCTCGTATAATCATGTGGCTGGTTGTTGCATGATCCTAAACTAGGGGATTATTCTTCCTTTTATTATTTTTTAATTTTCCTCGTGTATAAAATGATAATACAGAGGGAGTAGGATGAAACCAACAAGTCTTGGATCCTTTGCTAAATTTGTTCTTGGTGCGTCCTTCGTGGCAGAGCAACAAACAATGAGGCAATTCATTTGAGGGAAATGAAATGATGATGATATTCTGATAGGCCATAGAAAAAATAGCTGGCACACACTACAGACAGTAGCTGGCGGGGGATGGAGGAGACCCGTGGGAACCGAAAATACAAGGTGGACGGCAGCATGCCATCACGTCCCGCGGTTGCTATAGGCGGTCGGGCCGAGTTGGCCGCACAGAAGATGGGTGGTGCCCGCAGGCGCCGAAGATGGCAGCAACCAGGGCTAGCGGGCCATGGTAAGAGGGGGAAGTGCAATCCCCATGTTGGGCCACATCGCACCATAAAAAATGGCCCCGCATTAGTGGTGCTTGATGGGTGATGTTTTCTGCCTTCAAAAAGATCGGGCCATATATGGGAAATCGTAGGGTGGGCCAAGTCCCATCGATGGGCCATGCCTACACCAACCCATGCCCATGAACCGGTCAAGATGACCCCAATAGGCCCGACCCTATTGAACTGGGCTAACCCTTAATGGGCGGGACCCAGACGGGGTCCGGTAGAACCTGGGTCTCGTTTCGTCGGACCGACCTGATTGAGTCAGACTGGGTCAGATCTAACCAACCCTCGCAAAAAGAATCGCATGTAACTGATGAACCGAGTGTTATTTCAACACAAAATAAGTGGCGTTGTGAACCCATTTTTGAGAATCAGTTCCTTTGGTATATTCTGGTGGGCCCGACCGAGCCATCTCAGACCGAGGTGTGATCACTCCCTTTTCACAGAAAGGTGTGTAACTAACAGATATGGCATCCGATAGATGTGCCATATCTAGCATAAGGACTCCTGTGACATGGTGGTCCATTAAAAATACTCTAAGTGAATTTTGATGGACCATGAAATGTGAATAGTGTTGAATCACATCATAATACAACTGGGGCCTTTTAACAAAAGTGCCCTTCTATCACAATTGTGCATTTGATCGACGCGTCGTCTGTCATGTTGGGACCCCTATGACAGGGTGGTCCCTTGGGTATCATTTTAGTATGATTTCATACCATCTTAAAGTGGAATGATTTCTTGAGGATCATATTCATTCAAAGATCGGACGTCGTCCATGTGGGAATTTAGTGGTTTGCTGTGAAATGAAGAAGAAGAGAAACTAATACGGGTCAGCATCCAAAACTCCAGAATGGGATGATCTAGCTGTACGAAAAATGATCTGTACCTTTGTATCAGTGACCAAGGTAGGATAGCACCAGCAACTAATAAGGTTCAGCAACAGTTACCAATATGGTTGTGCACCAGCGACCGATACAGGTCAACGCCAGCAACCAATACGGGTGAGCACTAGAGACTAATACAGGTCAGCAAAAGCAACCAATACAGGTCAATATCTAGTGACTAATACTGGTCATCATACAGTGACCTATACTGGTTAGTAGTAGAGTTACTAAAAATATGATGATATGGTTGTATGACTAGTCTGGCACATTTCATTAACCTGTTAGTAATACCATTAGAGTGATCTGCCACTTTTTCTTTGTGATTAATGATTTAGATATTGCTTGTTATATTATCTTTGTGGTATTTTAGTTATGTTTTCCATTTTGGATTACTGGGATACCTCTGGGGGTCTCACGGTCTCATATTGAGTTGTTATAGTCACCACCTGCATGGGCTCTTCCAGCACGCGTGTGTCTGGTGCCGTCTACTGACGCTCCAAGGAAAACATTTGAGGTTTATGTCTTAGTGGATCATGTTGTGATAGTAGCTATCAAGATTATATTATTCAAACTCATACTTATAGAAACTACCCTCTAAGTATATCTCCTAAGAAGATGTGACAACTGTTTACTTTTCTTTAGTTTATCAGGCCTCTATTCCGGCACAGTATTTTCAGTTTTACAGTTGTATATGTGGTTATACATTACTATCATGGTTGTAACTTTTTTTTCTGGGTTGTCTAGTTTAGTTTCCCATTTTGAGAGTGTCACTACTGGGAAATAGCCTTATACACATTGTTTTTCTTAAAAATGTTTGTATAGGTGTTCCATATACTGACATATTTATAAAACCATGATTATAGGTATAGTATACAAACCTATACCCATGGTTCATCAAAACTGTGATTATAGGCCACCTATAACTATGGTTTTGGGGGAAACCATAGGAATAGATTTTTTTTGATAACCTATTCCCACGGTTTTCCAAAACTGTGGGCATAGGTGTTTCTTTAAAGCCCTATACCAATGGTTTAAAAAAACTGTGGGTATATGGGTTTTCTTCGAAGACATACATATGGTTTAAAACAACCATGATTATATATTTTTCAGGGAAAAATCCACGAGAAAAAAAATATTTGGTAGGAAAACCTATAACGATTGTTTTACCTCATATAACCATAGTTTGAATTAATATATTTAAAGAGATAAAAATATTTAGACAAGTAAACTCTGTAGGATGATGGTTGATGATTAGTTTGTTACTTCTTGGGGTCTGGGTATCGAATTCCACCGAATGATTTGTTTCTGATATATAGAGGTATAATAAAATATTAAACTAAATGTTGATTTAATTAATGAAAATTGGAATATATTGGTTGTTTAGTCGCAGATGATTTTGGGATAACAGTCGGGGGTCAAATCTTGTGGCCATATTTTTCCTAATACAGACAAATATTAATATATTTTGTAAAATATAGACATACGTAGTGAAATGTGCCACATATTAGTTGTGAGACACGTTTGGTAGAAATTCTAGTTGTTGGAGGTCCTGGGATCAACACATGAAGGTTCCATTTTGGTACAATTAATACACACAGCTTTAAAACCATAGGTAAAGCCTTTGACAACATGTAAATTTCATTGAGGATTTGACAGCGTGGGAGAAAAAGATAATCCCATGGTTTTACAAATCATGGGTATAGGCTAGGTATCTATCCTGAATGCCTTGGTTTCCCATGATTCCCAAAACTGTGGGTATATCATATACACTTATATTTTGGGGCTATACCCATGTTTTTAAACCATGGGTATATGTCATTTTTCAGTAGAGTTTACAGATATCTAATGCAATTTCTTCCCTATTCGGGAGAAGCCTTTAGGTGCTAGTAACGAAAACCCTAGACATTGGAAGGCAGGCTTGTGGTAGCCACGTAGGAGCCCTGTGGGATGTGTCATGACATAATTAGTCACTATTTATCTATAGTTGAATACACAAAATTAACATCTAACAATGATTCAGAATATAAAATTCCAATAATGATTTCTAGTATATTCCATATTAATAATGTGTATTATTACATTAAACATGTGAAAATATAACTTTGTTCCCATAAATATAATCCCTAATGGTTTGATGAATCTTTCAATCATTCCAACTATCACTTCCCAATATATATAAACATAAATCCATTAGTTGTAATAGATAATTGGATTATATTAAAATATTTCTCGAATGATCAACATCCTAGAATTATCAAATGACTATATATATGAGTACAATAAACATAAAAACATTTTATACACTATGGTAATATTGTGTGAACATTAATACCCCTATTATCATATAGCTTAATATTATATATATTCAACATATTGGTTTCCGAGTGAATAAAATAAATATGGGTGAGATCTTGTTTTCATGAATGAGTAACATAATGTTAGAATCATACATAATAAAAATATGGAATAATTGATGTGAAAAAAATTAATGATCAAAAAATATATATAATATATTATAATTGAAAGAATTACATATCTATGATAATAAATTTGAACCATGATAACTATTATTGATATTCTCATTCTAATGGAATGCATATTTTTTATGTAAAAAAGAACACTATTTAACCATTCTTCCAAGAAACATACCTTTCATGGGAAGAAGAACACACCATAACTCAGGATTTAAATTAAATGATACATATTGATGTGTCAAAGAGATTTATAATTTTAGGACCTACCAATCACCTTCTTCATTATGATGAATTACATATACGATTAATCATGAACGTCAATACCACTCCTCAAGAAAAGTCATTGGGATTTTATTTCCATTCATATTTTGAGAAATAATAAGTTTTAATACATCCCAATTCAATTGAATATGTGTATGACTTGGATAATATACCTAAATTAATAATAAATTCATGGGGAATCAACAATGTAATATGTACAACCATTATTCATGCAACCATAATGATGAGGGTACCATTAATGTTTGAGGTAATCCATAAGAATATAGTAATTTCATTCAATGGTTTCAATTAAAATGTTTGTATGTAAATGGTATGAAAAATCCATCATCATTTTTCATTAATTAAATAGAAATATTCCAAAGTAAAAAATGTATAGTGTCTCACTATTTTTTTTAATTTTCATTCACTCATCATGCATCATGGTTATGATTCAGTCAATCATCAATTAACCATTTTTATGGTGATTACCCATATATTCTTTTATGATATGAACACATCGACATTATAGTATCAAAAAACGGATATATTTTCTTTGAAACTATGCACACTATTACTTCACAAAAAAATATATGGTTTCCCCCATGGAAAAGGTTACAATTGAATCAAAACAATTTGAGAGAGGGATAAAATGGAATTTAAAATAAAATAAATATTATTATCAACATGAAAAAAATTCAGGTATATTTTTAAACCATATAAAAGAAAATAGGTAGTGATTATAATAGGAGTCCTAATGAATGAATATTAATACGAAAAACTCATAAATAATTGTTTTCATATAAATAAAAGCAAAAAATATTGAAAGTTATTGATTATATATGAAAAAAAAATTCTAGGAATAATAGATTACCATGATAAAATATCTCAAATCGTCCATATATAATCCTCATAAAACTATTATGTGTCTAATATAAAATATATCTCAATGATATGAATTAGAGAGAGTAAAAAATTTTATATTATCCAGAATTATGTAAATGTATATTAGCCAATAGTATAACAAAAAAATAAATCATAATAACTTTATTATTAAACTTCAACTTATCAGTTTTCATTCATACTATTCAAAATTTTAATTCTCAACATGAACTATTCATATTTTCCACATTTGTGTTTATAGTTTTGATCATTTGAACTAATTTAATAGTGGTGGTATTTAATTTTATTCCTAATCTAATTAAACTAATACAATTTTATTAATGATACTTTTATGCAATAATTTTAAAAAATTATGGAATTCTATATTCATATAATGAGTTTTTTATACATTCTCCCTGAATATAATGTCATTAATAATCATGTTTTGGTCATTTTTCAGGAAAAAGTGTTGTTTCTTTAATTCAATAGTTAGGTATTGATTTAGTAACTCGAGAATAAAAAATTAAATTAGTTTATCTTATATGTCATATTATGAAGTTAAATTTGTTTTATTACTTATCACTGATAAAAATTCAAATTATGGATCATGTGGGTTCTCAAATCGACCAAGATATATACATACCATGGATTAATGAATGATTATGAGGTATTATTCTTTAAATATAACTATTAACTATGAAAAATGATGTATTTAGTTATAGTATCTTTTATATATTTTAATTATCTGTATTTATTGAAATAATTAAGGTTTATGGATATATTACATGATCCTAATAAAAAAATTCCTCTTAGAATGGATATTCAATAGTATTAAATTAAAAATAACCATATTTTGATTATATCATTAATATTTATCTACTTTTATATACCAAAACTTCAATGATATCATTAAAATTGTCTTTATATATTAAGAACATATATATATATATATATATATATATATATATCAACCCTTATAACGCATTGAAGGAAAAAATAGCACGATATTTAATGGATGCGGTAGTCATCCCAACAAATGTAAAATGTGTTAGGTTTTCTATATCGATGATGTATATGTATAAGTATTGATAAGAAAATTAATATAGTAACATTAAAATATATAAAGGGTAATAATATAATTTTACTTGTGTAGGAAAACTATTTATTGGAAATTAATGATGAGGAAAACTGTGTAGTTGCAAATAATTTTTTCAAGAACCTGAATTTACCTTAGATGAATACATGAATACGAAAAGCCTTAAGATAACTATAATTTACCAAGAAACTATGATAATCTGTAGGTTTATAGGGAGAATTAAATCTTATTTTTTTATGGAAGAATTTGAATTTTTTGTAAATATTCTAATGTCAACGATGTAACAATTTTTTACCGGAAGAGAATGACAATTTCGTGTATAACAATATTATTTTCAGTAATATAAGGTAAATAATAAATTTTGAACAAAAATAATAGATATAAGTGAATGATAAAAATATATTGGCTTCCAAATCTCAACAATTAAATTAATAAAATTATTACATGTTTTATTACTTATATAATTGGATAAACTCAACGCACACTTCTATATAATATTGTGATAATTATTTTTGAGGGATGATAAGTAATTTAAAAAATTATTTAAATTAAAATATTTGTCAATTTTGATAATTATAATATTATATATAAATATATTGTTATAAAATAATATTTCTAAAGGTTTATTATTTTAATATAATATAAGTACAAATAATCATGTAAAAACGCGATTTCAAGAAATAATGTTTTCAAACATTAAATATATATTGAATAAGACCTATCTCAAATACTAATTTTAATGGAATAGAAAGATTTATTATTAATAAATTAAAAATTATATTGGTTTCATGGAAATATAAAATATATTATCCCTTGAAATTTCATTATTAAATGAGTAGTCCAAAAAAAATTATATTAATGTATCATTTTAATTACATATAAAAAACTTAGGTATAATATTTATATATTCAATGAAAATTTTAAAATTAATAATATTTCCTTCAAATTAATATTTTCTAATTCAAATTTTTTATATTCTTATTGGCCTTTCATAAAAAATGTAATGTCATACATAATACAAAATTAAATGGAATAATATTTTCCCACTAAAACCCAGCACTTTTAGAAAAAAATTACAAATCTAATTTATTAGTGATGTGATAAATAAAAAAATGAATTTATTTTAGTAAAAGAAAAATTATTAATTATTTTATTAAATAAATTCCTGAATAATGGCTCTTTATAGGTAACACTGCATGATAGTTATTGATATAGTGTTTAACTACTATAATTGAGTCTTAGATGTTACACATGGGAACATTACTATGAATGCATAGAAATGAATATTTGTAATACAGTGAAAATATTATATATATATATATTAATATAATAAAATATTTTACAAAATACATAACACAAACCCCCTTATTTATACGAACCAAGAAGTAGTATTATTTATTTATAAATGTACAAACCTATCCATTGGGTTTACTCGTAGAAATACGAATAATTTAATTTTTGAAAAATTATTTAAATTTTATACTTAATTCAAATAATTATTCAAATAAATTTTCTTTCAGTACATTTTTTATAATTATAATCATAATAATAAATTAAATTTCTATATAAATTACATTTGTATCCAATATGGTTTTATTGAAATTTTTAACATATATTGTAATTCATTTTTACCCAATTTAAAAAAATTTCAGAAAAAGAAAATTATTTTTTAATTAAAAAATTTTAAATTATATTAAGGAAAAATTATTAAAAAAAATTAATAGTATTTATACTTTAATAATTAATATCCCAATTTTTGTATAAAAACAAATTTATTTTCTTTAAAAAATTAACTAAAAAAATACATTCCTGTTTTGTATTTGGTTTTAAATTATAATAAAATACATTTTTATTTATCATAATAATTCAATAGGATTCAAAATTATATATGATTTTTTAATATGTTGATGCATATTCTTAAAAAAATTAAATCATTGTTCTGTTGTGTTTTACAGATTTATATTGTTACTTATTTTTTAAAACAAATACCAATTCGGCATTTAATAACGGAATAAATATTTTCAGAACGAGGGACCAATTTTTTTATTAGGTCAATTTCATTTTTATACACAAAAAATAGTTCTTATATAGAATGTCCATCAACATGGTAATGGGTAAAAGAGTTTAATCACCATTAATACTAAATGCCACTTTAAGAAAATCCTCACATAATATTGCATTATTTCTTTGTAAGAGATAAACATTACCATATCATTCCTTACATAAAATATACTAATATTTTTTAACATCAATAATTAAATTTATATTATTAATTTTTATGAAAATACCTAATTTTCATCTTCAATTTATTAATATCTGAAATATATTTACATCATAAAAAAGAAAGTAATTATTGTCAATAATTGGATATATTCAACAATGGTATATTATTCTTATGATAGTAATAATTTAATCTCAAATTTTGATATATATATATATATATAACTTAAAATATAATGCAATTATGATAATTCCCTTGTGTGAATACATGAATATAAATTTTTTTTATTGTTTCTTTTTTTTATAGATTTTCATTATTGGTAATTAACCAATGTCATTTTCTGGAAAATTTAATTGCTGTATTTTTATGTTTTTTTATAATATGTTCTAAACATTTAATTTTTTTACCTTTTAACATTGGGTTTTTTAGAAATCAAACACTAAATTTATGTCTCTACAAGGTTATTATCTTCGATGTGTGACAACAACTAAAATAAATAGTGTGTTTTCATGTATGTTTTACAATAAAATATTCATCATATGAAAAGGAAATTAAATATAGATTTATTTTCAAAAAATTTTGAAATTAAAATATTTAATGTCATAACATTTGTGAATATTTTATTTCCCAAATATTTATTTGAGTGGTTTTGGATTGAAATGGACTGATGGGTTAGAAGTTATGGAAATCATATTTGAAAGCTCTTTATGTTTCAATAGAAACAACTCAGAGTATGAAAAAATAAGAAACATATAATTTAAATTATATAATCCAAATGAATGAAGTATACTTAAATCATCATCCTAATTTCTATTATTCTTACTGTTTCCTTCGAATCGATATTTTGTTTGTTATTATTTCTCCTATTTATCAGGAAGAACTGATCTGTTAACGAATGAAATGATTGATAAATAATATTTCCCTTTTGATGATGAATCTCATATAGAATATTTTTATTTTTATCATGATAGATGGAATTATTTATAATCATTAGAAAAAATTTCCACATCTTTATTTATAAAGGAATACAATAATAAATTAAAAAAATATTGATAATAAATTCCATCTTCAATTTATCAATTTAAAATGTGTGGAAAATTTTATTAGATTAAATAGGATGAAAATTTATAATTAAATATAATGAGGATTTATATATTGGAAATTAAAATATTTACACCATTTTAACATATTAATATAGATTAGATTTTAAATATTTCAAAACATGTTTTGAAAAAACATGAAAACTGAAACCGTGTATTCCAAATTATATTTGTGACATTGAAAAAATATATAAACAATAATAAAACCCATATCATATTGTGGTTTTAACATTAGTTTTTATAAAAAAATATTAAAGCATCAGAAATTCACATTTCACATCAAATTATTGAAAAATACATGTGGGATGTGAAAACATTATTTTACATAAAAGTTAAATAAAAAACACAAAAACTATAAAAATATTCTTTTAATATCAATTTGTATTAAAAACAAAGCTGTAAAAATATTTTTTATTATCTATTTTTACAAAAACATAATAATATTTTACAAATTTATAATTTGTTTCCCAAGAAACTTTTGGGGAACTCATGTATCTTTAGAAGACATTGGGGTTGAATGTTATGTCCATCAAAATTTAGACTTCTCTATGATTTATAATTGGGAGCTCTCCCAAGTGATGACTATAAATGTTCATTCATAATTTTTTTCCCTACATCCATTTAATAAAAAGAATAAAAATTGAATTTAAATATGGTAAATATATTTACATTATTTTCATGAAAAAGATATATTACACTAACATTTATTGTCAGTCTCCAAAAAAAATGACATCAAAATATCCTCTAAATATTATTTTTATTAAATATTTTTGTAAAAATGTTTTTCAATTTTGAGATAATTTCCAAATAATGTTTCCCAATCATGGTGGTTAAAAAATAATTTGATATTTAATGATATGGTAATAGAAATTTGGAATTCCTTAAGAATTCATTTATATATGACCATATATTGAATACCATAACTATTGATCCAATGATCTATTTTTTCTCCACTACCAGAACAAAATTAATATTTTGAAAAAAAGATATTTTTAAAATTTATGAGTTTAGTTTTTAGTATAAATAATATTTAACTACTTTTAACATATTTATTATCAAAAACCGATGTTAAAGACTTCTATAATAATTTTCAACATCATTTTTTACTAAAAATATCTGATAATATTATTTTAATATCAGTTTTTGAAAAAAATAATTTTGTTAAATTTAATATTTATTTTCCTATGAAATATTTAGAAAACTCATGTATTAAAAATGGATTCATAGAAGATATTTAATGGGTTTGAAAATCGATAATTCTCTAAGACATCTCATAGAGAATTCCAATATCTAATTATCATGTAATTTTGATATGTAATTCTTTTATAGTTCCAAAATCAAACAAAAATAATCTCATGAAATTAAATAATTCCTAGAAATAAAATCATCAACTTAAAAAAACTATGACAAAATAGCACATTTAACATCATTTTAAAAAAACAGCCATTAATAGTTTTCTATGTAGACATTGAATGTCTATTTTTCCTAAAAATTATTATTAAATTAGTCATTAAATTTTGGATACTCGAAAACCTATTTTATAATTATTATATGAGGACTTTGAAAATTGGTCTTGAAGAACGAAAATTAAAACTCTATCAATAAAGAACATAACTCTACTACGAAAAGTAGACAAATATGGGAAATTGATTTTAAAAATAATTAATTTTTTATTTATATTTATGAATTAAGGGATCCAAAAAATAGGAAACTAAAATTAATAAAAAAAATCAATGTGTTTTTATTTTATTTTCATTTCATTCATTATTTTATTAATTTTAGATAATATTAATAATCTTAGAATAAAATTAATGATATTTTATGGTAAATAAAATTTTACTGAATGTTTTATAACTACAATAAATATTATTATAGGATAGAATATTTGATATGTGGTCAAAAAATTCATCCATGGACCATCTGACACAACTTTTCCACAAATAATTATATTTATTAAACATAGTTATAGAATAATGTTCTAGATTTATTATGGTTAAAGATGGTTAATAAATGGTTTAAACTGAATTATAAACTTTATAATGACATAAAAAATTGTCCAAAATTTAATTAGATTAATATATATATAACATATACTATTGATCATTTATATCATTTCCTTTTGAAATAATTTTTCATTATAATTTCTTTAATTAGATTTAAATAATTTATAAAATTCCATGTTTTCATCTCCTTAATTATTAATGTGAACATCCACTCCTTATGTATTCATTGTGATTGAACCTTATATGTTAGAAAATTAATACCCCAATATCATCTAACATTCCTTACCATAGTTATTGAGATACAAGTCACCCCTATGTCCATCCTAAAAAGAAATTTGTATTATAAAAAATGAGACATCTTACAAATGGTGTAATATTATTACTCGACTCTTCCAAAATATTTTTGTCATTTTACATCATATAAATATATCATATCATTTTAAAATGAATAATGATTTTTCATAAATTTTTTGGGATAAACTAATGGTTATGTTAAACCCATTTTCCATATATTTTATATCGAATCATAAATGAAATAAATGATGTATTGTGATGGACCACTCTAGTCCATTACCCTACTGAAATTTCATGTGTGAGGTTTTTTGGGAGGTCAAGGGGACTTATCCCCAACACTTTTAAAAATTTCTAGTTCTATGAATTTTGTTTCATGTTATGAGAATCATGTTATTAGTGAGTACGATGTAAACAATGCATTAGTGAGAATGATGTGAACAATGCATCAGTTGGATAGATGTGAACAGTACCATCGGTGAGACCAATGTGAAATGTGCCTAGGTGAGACCGATGTAAACAGTTCTATCAATGAGGCAGATTTGAACAGTGGCATATGTGAGACAAATGTGAATGGTGCATGGGTGAGACCAGTGTAAACTATTCCATTAGAGAGATCAATGTGAAATAATAATCGGTGAGACCGATGTTAAAAGTTCTATCGGTGAGACTGATGTGAATAGATCATCAGTGAGACTAGTGTGAATAGTATCATTAGTGAGACTGATGGGAACAGTGTCATCGGTGAGACTGATGTGAATAGTTCATTAGTGAGACCGATCTGAACAGTACAATAAGTAATACTGATGTGATCAATGCTATTGGAGAGACCTATGTGAATAGTGCATTGGTGAGACCAATGTGAATAGTGAAATCAGTGAGACCGATGTGAATAGTGAATTGGTGGGACTGAGATGAATAGTCCCTCGTTGAGTCATTGTCTGAATGCTACCATCTGTATCAGGGAGTCAGATTGTGAATAGTGACATCGTTATTGATGAGTCATTTTTTGAATACTGTCATTGGTATCGTTGAGTCATTGTGTGAATAATGTTTCCAACATCAGTAGGTGTACAATTATTCTAACGTCTGTAGGTGTAAAAGGTTTACAACTTCCGAAAATTTCTATCATTTAATGTTTTCATTGTCATTAATCAAATTCAAGGCCTTCTAGTAAGTTATTTAAGGGAATTCAAATACCATTGCACCTATATTAATTTACCTACCGCTTGAGATGCCTTAACATGGACGAACCATATATTTTAAGGCGATCTTTTTTTAATAGAAAATAATGCAGATATTAAACCGCAACTCTGTAAATATTTTAATGAGATGAGATATCTTCCTCCCATGTTCTAAATTATTGTTCCCCAGTGCAAGACACTTGAACCATTCCTTCTTACTATAGGATCAATGTTATCTAACCACAATACATGGATCATTTACCTATGATGTTTGTTCTTGATTCATGTACACCCCCATATTTTGGTGCAAGCAGAAAGTGTCGATACATCCTCGATAGAAGGTAATATCATCAATAGATCTTGTGTTTTCATTGATCCTTGTCCCCATGTTCCTTTATTTCCCTATTATTTAATGTGATCTCCATGCTTCTAATGGTGTTATCAAGGGTGTTAGTTGGTGCAGTTGTGTTGCGATGTCCTCATGTGGAAATTGTTGTCATGGAGGAGGTGATCATAATCCGTTATGTGAATCATTCTTGTATAAAGATCTTAAATAACCTTTTGAGGTAGGATAATCATTGCTTTACTATTAATTTTTTGTGAAACTATAGAGTTAATATGTTTTACATACGAGACAACAATGAAATTTAAATAACAATACAAATCAGTTGCTATCAATTGAATGTCATTGCCTATGTTTTTCTAATATAGTGTGATATATATCCTTTCATTGTTTAACATGTCTTTCTTGATGGAAATTGGTAAAGAACCTAAAATAGGATCAATGATAATTATTTTATAAAGAAACAGATGCATGAAAATGAATATGGTTGCTGTTTTTGTAATTTTATGTTAATCAAGTTAGTGCATTAAGCATGTATAAATGTGTGATAACTATGATTGTTTTCTTTTATAGGTTTCCCAAATTTGGGACATACTATTAATGAACTATTTAATTCATGAGGGATTAAATGAAATTTTGTTTGATAAAAGATAATTCCTCATAGGGTTCTGAGTTACACTTGGGCATGTAAAGCCAAAGATCCTTATGCTTATAATTGTGGGAGATCATTGTTTGTGAAGTAATAATTCCTTATTTAATGTCTAAGTGCCCAGTTGATATTATGTTTGTTTCGTGGTGGTTGTGATGTGATTTGGGCCTAGATAGTTATTGTGAAAGGTGTGGGTATGGAGGCCCATTGGTGGTGGAAGCAGTTGATGCCTTAAGCAGTTAGTTGAATCAGTTTATGCATATTGGTGTCAAGGAGGACACTAAAGATGATTAAATGAGTTGGATGTGAATTCTTGGATACTTTCTGAATCTTGTTGGTCAATTACCTATATTTCATTTCCCACTAAACAAGGAATATGGTTTTTCTTACCCTCCTTCCAAAAGTGAAAAAGACACGTGGGATATGCCATGTGTTTTTTGTGTTTAGCTCCATAAGGGAAGATGTGTCAATAATCATTATATAAGGGGAAAGGTCTTAATGTGTTTTTTGACTACCAACAATGTTTATCTCCCTACTGTTTATTAGAAAAAATTGTTTATCTAGACTACCATGGAATATGGGAATGTAATAATGATGTTAATAAATGATTGAATAAATAATGTTAACCCATGGGGTTTGAGCTTTCTTGGGTGATATGGTACGGTAATATTTCGGAGATGATTTGGTTCTTGGTAGTTATTATAATGAAAAATAATGTGGAATTGTTAATTGTTAATTATTTATTAAATAATTAATTATCTTAAAGTAGAAATAATAAAAATTTAATGAAGTAATGTAATAAATATCTTTAAATGGATGTCTGATTATAGGATACCAAGTTATTGAAGTGGCTTCTGGGAGTCCGAGAGACCTTAGCCGTAGTTGAGTCTAAAAAAAGGTAATGGTAATAGTGTGGTTGTCAGCTATAATATATTCTATAATTTTTTATGTTTCAATATTCTAGTCCACCCTATCAATTAGGGGAACTGAGAACCTCGGGATTCTTATCCCTAGGTGGTGTTTTCCCCAACATTTTGGTCGCAGGATGAATGGATGAATACACACATTCTTCCCGCTCTCATCACATTGTAGTTACTAGTATTGGTAGGCATTGTGGTTAGTTTTCACCATGTGTATGTGTAGAGAGTTTTAATTTCTTGTGGTTATTCACACAATAATATTCTAGATATAGCTTCCTATGGACTACTTTATGTGTAATATTTATAGGTTGTGACAGCTTTAGGATCCTAAATCAGTATATTGGCTATAATAGCAGGAGGTTTAATTCCACCCATATGATACATGTTAGGTGATTTTTAGAGGTTCCCAAAAACTAATAGGTTATATTGGTTACATGGATGTGGCGTTTTTGATGCCCGAGGTGCAGGTTGTGGTGATACGTTTAGGTGTATCTGGGAAAGCCTTTTTAGGGGGAGATTATTAGGACATGCAACATCAGGGAAAATAGGAAAACTGGTGGGGAAGTGGAATCGAGTTTCCCTTGAAAGTCTTCATTATATTATAAACTCTTGTATGCAATACATGGTGGGGTTATCATGGTGGGGATTGGAACAAGTTACACCTGTTTAGGTGATGAGTTGTTTTAATTTTTTTTTTGTTCCTTAGCATGTTTTCATTCCTTTTGAAAAAGAGGATTTAGAGAGGATACTAATGAGTATAAAATTATAATAACCCTACATTTATATTAACTATTATTCAGGTCACATTGAGTAGGTCAGAGATAATGCCTGTCACAACTAGCTTGGGGTTGTAGCAACTGTTTCGGGTTCCTGGTTGTTGTTTCTTTTACATTATTTTTTGTACTTGCAATTCGCCCTTTCAGTTGTAGTAGTTTTTGAATGAAAATACATATGCGTACTTGGGATTTCATATAATTTTAGTCTTATTTGGTGTTTGTTGGTTTCTATATTATCTATGTCTTTCACATGTGTTCTATTTGAGTGTAATTCCTACCATTTGTGTATTTAATATACACTAGGAGCTTGTTACTAACCTGTGGCCTACTTGAGGTAGGACTCCAGGGTCACTATCTCCCTTCTCATATTGTCGGCACATGCGGGGTACACCTTGTGGGAATGAGGGGTCATGACAGTGTGGCATCAGAGGTCTGGTTGAGGTATAGGATGGAGTTTGGTGTTAGCTACATATGAGGTTGAATGGGTTGGTAGGGAAACCGTGTAAGTTATGTTTAGAAAGAGTTTTAAACACAGGAGACTGGATATGAAATATGCATTTAGGTAACCCTGTAATCTGATTGAAATACCATTATGTTTATTTTGGATACAAAATAAGGTGATATTGGTTGGAGGGTAGAGTCCTAGGAAAGAATCACACATCATTATTCTATATTCCTATGTTTGAATGGGTAACCATAGGATAGGTTAATGTAAAATTAATAGAATAATTTAATTAATTAATTAATGTTTAGTCTTCCATTTTCCATGTTTATGAGCCCTTACTGTTTGTTATTTTTCAGGTATGGTTTCAGGTCGATGTCCTGATTTGGTTTGAGCAGAAGAATTCTAGTAGGATGTGCCAGCAGTTCGCTGAAGGGTAAAAGTTGAAAACAATGACACATGGATATGGGAACTCCACAACTATTAATTGCAAATTCTAAAACAACATTTAGGATTTGTTTTAGATGAAATCATAGAAAACTAGTTGGAATAGGTTGAGATAGCTTTCAGTTTGATCCATGCTCGGAAGGAGAATTTTGTATATTTATATGTGATGATGTTTCATGGAGAAGCAATGCAATTGCGGTAATTGTTCCTCTAGGAACATGACGAATCTAGGATCTCAAGGTGGGAGTATTGGGAGATGTTTATTGTTGAGTTTCAATATTCGACTAGAAAGTTATCATGTTTCGATGGGATTTTTACCATTGGATAGTGGAGCTCTAGTGTTTGAGATTTTGGAATCCATTTTTGGAACCTTTTATGATATTTTTCGGACATCTTTCCAAATGGGGAGGCTTGGGGGAAGGATTTTTGAGGAATAATTTCCTCAAGTGATCCAACACCAGTTCATCCATTTTATGCATAAGATATATATTGAGGTGATAGGGAGGGAAAATGTTTTCGATTAAACACTGGACAGAACTGGATCTTCATGAGAGGGGATTCGTCATGATTCTTCATGATGTTGAGATGTCGTATTGTGTTCCCAGTTATCCAGGAATAAGAGTTTCCATTTCCCATGGGTAGGTCCCAGACCTCAGCATCTCATTTCTCTGGGGGAGGCAACACTCAGTCCTATTGTAATGGACATGGAGACTGATATAATTGTGGAGGTCATGGTCATCAAGAGCAAGAGTTCTCAACTATTCAGAGTAGTCATTGTAAACCTGGTGTACCACTCCATGTCCACCAATTGATCAAATTCCATTCGAGGCAACAATAGTAGTTGGCCATACATTGGATCATCAGAGAGTAGATGAGGCACATAGAGGAAAACCCTGTAATGCTCCCCATCCTCTGAGAGAAGAGTGGAACTATGGTGTTGTTCTTCTTTAGGGTCAGAGAGGTTGTGCTGGAGGTCATGGTCAGCTTCATTATTTATCATTTCTAGCGCCAGACAAGAAAAACATCATTTGAGGTACCTTTTTTATTATTCTCTAGTTGGTTTTTTTGATTCATGAGTGAAAAACTCTTTCATATCACTAGCCCTTTTCCATGCTTTTGGACTTGGGTATTGAGGCTGCCAGTTCCCTTGGCATTTACTATACTCGTTGGAGGACGAGTTGACTTGTTTGAAGTATGTAGAGACTATGAGCTAGTGCTGGGTCATAACCAATCTTGGGGAGATTTCTTATGTTTACAGATACATCCATATTATTTCATACTCAACATGGGTTTTTTGTATTTAGTGCGGTCTATTGTGGATTATTCGAGGATAAAGGTGGTGTTCCTCAATGCTGATGGAGATCCAGGTGTGTTTGTTGGGGAGTGAGACCCTTGGATCAGTCAACGGAGTGTTATATCCTTTTAAACAATTATGAATAAGGTGAGACTCTATATTTATGTGGTTCACCAATTGGTGTTTCCCAGGGTCATAAAAGAATATATTTATGTCATTCAGGAAGAGGTTGTAGCATTACCCAAATGATGGGATATCGTGTATTGGATCAATCTAAAAAAAGGAGCCTCTTTTATCTTTATGCCTCTATTTAGGAATATTTTTTTTATATTTTTGTAGCTGTGTATAAAGCGTGATGGTCTATTACAATGCGGTTTTTTTAGCTGAGTGTGTCACCATGGGGTACAACATGATGGTTTGTGAAGAAATAATTTGGCATGTTGTAGTGATGTATCGATTTATTGTTTCATAAAAATCGTGGTAGTGAAGAATCACTATCTTATTTAATGGATTGATGATTTTTTAGATCAACTGAAGGGTTACTATAGGATCCCAATGATCTAATTTCAGTCAGTATAAAATTAGATTCATGTGAAGGATAATGATATCAGAAATACTACTTTCGGTTATCGTCATGGTCATTTCATGTTTTTTGTAATTCCATTCAGAATGAAGAATGTTCTAGATGCGTTCATGAGATTGATGAATGTTGTGTTCCTTTATTAATTTGATATGATCATTTTGGTCTTCATTTATGACAGTTTTGTGTAATCTACACCTCTGGAGGACCATGTCGAGAATATGTATGTTGTTTGGGGAGTTCTTCAACAACAAAAGCTATCTGGGAAGTCATTAAAGTGTGTGTTTTTTGGAATGAGATATTTTTTTGTGGAATGCTGTGTCCCAATAGGGAGTATTTGTGGAACCGTCAATGTTAGAAGTGGTTTTATCATGGGTAACCCCCATGTTAGTGGCATAGGTGTGATGTTTCATTGGTCTCGTAGGCTATTACATGAGTTTCATAACCAATATCTCTCGGGTTTTGACTCCTCTATCATCATTGAACAGGAAGGATTAGACATTTGTGTGGGATAATTGATTTCAATAATATTTTGAGTATCATAAGGTAAAGATTTTAAGTTCTCACATTATTTATCTTCTTGAAAAGGTTGTTCAGTTTGATGTTTTCTGAGATGCTTCACATCTAGGGTTATGTTTGGTTTTGATGTGGTAGAGATTAATTATTTCTTATGGGTCCTCACAGTTGAACCCCCATGAATGTCACTATGGCACTCATGATCATGAATTGGAGGAAATTGTTTTAGATACGATGATGTGGTGACATTAACTCATTGGTGATCACTTTTTCTTTTTCACTGATAATAAGATCTTGAGGACATTTTCTTATAGCGTGACTTGATCTTGCCAAAGTGTTGGTGGATGGAGTTCTTACAAGAATGCGGCATCAAAATATCGAATACCCTTGAAATGGAAAATTTTGAATATGATGTGTTTAGAATAATGTCATGTAGTGATTATTTGTATGAATCTCAGGACTGTTAGAGAGCGATGGAAGAAATTTCATCATTATTTCGCGATATGGGAGAATATCGGTGCGGATGTTTTCTTTTCTAGATGACGGTTCAGTCATATCTAGTGTAGATGGTGGATGATTCCCGATTGGGGGATATAGAGGTTGACATCTGGAGAGACTATATTATTTGTTCCATGTCCCCAAATGGTTTGTCTGAAGATAAAAACCTCTAGGTGTTATCTGAGTGATGGATTTTTTTTCACTAAGAAACATGTGAGATGGTTATCAGAGAGTTCCATATTATGCCTTTATTAATGAATCCTAGAATGAAAACGATGTATCGAGGCTTGAGGAGTTAGTTTTGGTGGCCTGGGCTCAAGCCTACACTAACAGTGTCTGTTTCTCCAAGTTTGGTCTGCAATAAGGTGATGACAGAGCACCGTGTACCCAATAGATTTCTACAGCTATTAAATATTCCTTAGTGGAAGTTGGATGATATCTCAATGGGAATTTTTACATGTTTAACTCGATTTTATGGAGGTCATGATGCTATTTGGTTGTTAGAGGATCATTTATCAAAGTCATCCAACTTTATACAAATCATGTAGTTGAGCTCAGTGGATGTTTTGTTGAAGATGTATCTAGAGGAGGAGGTGAGACTCCACAGATTCTAGAGGATGATCAATTCCAATAAAGATCTTTTTTTTACATCTAGGGTGTGTATAGGTCTCTACCATGCTTTTGGTTCTCAGTTATTCCTGGGTGCTACTTTTCATCCACATACGGACAGTCAGACAGAGTAGAACATACAGACTCCAAAAGACAAGTTGTGATCTTCTGTCTTGTATTTTTTATATTCATGTATGAGGAACATAACCATTATGGAATTCACTTAAAAATATAGTTTTCACTAAACCAACAGTATGGTTCCATTTGAAGCCTTGTATGGATGAAATTTCCTTTTTCTGGTATGCTGGACTGTGGTCAGAGAGTCAGCAATTCTCAGACCAGAACTAGTGCAGAATACGACAGATATAGTTCATGTAATTTTTGAGAGGATAAAGAGAGAGAAATATCGTCAGAAATCATATGTTGACCAAAGGAGGAGAAAATTGGAGTTTGATGTTTGAGATCATGAGTTTCTGAAGGTGAATCCCCACTGTGGGCAGCTAAGGATTAGTCATGGTAGTAAGCTATAAATTCTGTTTGATGGGCCTTTTGAGGTGTTGGATCATATTGGAGTTGAGGCGTATTGAGTAGTACATCTCCCTTTGATAATCTGGATACATTATGTTTTCAAGTGTCACAAATCCATCGTTATCATAATGATGAATCTCATGACATCGAATTGGGAGATATCGATGCTGATGATGATACGACATTCGAGGAGCAGCGTGTAGATATCCAAGGAATGTCAAAATAAATCTATTAGATGAATAATATGATAAATAAAAAATATATTAAATTATGTTATTTATTATCAATTAAATTCAGAATAAATAATTATTTGGATTTACAAATATCAATTGGGATGGTTTTACGAATTACTAAAAATATAATCGTAGAGGTTTTTCCTACATCGTCATAATTTTCATTTCTTGTAAATGCAATAAGTATGAATATAATCCTAAGTCTCTAAAGTGGAGGAATATATAGAAATAACTCAACATTTTTCTGAATTTATATAGATGAAAAAATATCATGAAAACATTTATGTTTATATGGTATCCCCAATTATGATTACATCTGAAAATAATTATTTTGTAAAATTATGAAAATTTGATTCGACAACCTATGAAAAATAACATAGTATTAAATTAATATTTCATAAAAATTTAAGATAGATAAAATTTTTGTTACGATTGAGTATATTCAAAAAAAAGATAACATGTAATGAATATAATTTCCAAATCATATACAAAGGCTTGATTTTTAATGGCATTAGTTGTCACATAGGGACTAACTCAAACCATCCATTTACATAGGCATTGTGGTGAACCAGAAATAATCTATAATAAATCCTTCAAGATAAATTTTTGATTTCATCTATCTATTTTTTTATTTGTTTCTAACTCAACATTTTGTATCATCAAGAAAGCATTTTTTCAATTTTTTTAATAGATGGGGAGAATATATGGTTTACTATTGACGGATGGGTTAAATTATTTCATAGGTGTGGATTTCATTTTTTAAATATATTCAGTTTAAATGCCTATGATGATGTATATAAAATTTTATTTACATTAAATGTGTGTATAAGATATCATAAGATAATTTTTTCATTTATAAATTTTATCATACCTAAAGAACAATATCACATGATAATAATACTTATGAATAAATAATTTGTTTTTGTAATATTTGATAGAAATTGATATACATTAAATTCATATATGTTATGTTAAATAATATATTTTCTAATATTATTATTTTTCATTTATAAATTATAATGAAACTCATAGGGGATATTACTATCAAAAACTACATTAGAGGATTATAAGGATTTTCTTAAATGATAAGTTGATGAAAATTATCCACATGATACAAGAAGGGATTATATGAATTACTATTAAATATTATATTTTATTAACATAATTCTAGACATGGACGAATAGATCGATCTTGAAGATAATCACCATGCCGTACCACAATCTCTTATGAAAAATAGGATTTCCCATTTTGAGATCTGCATTGTAGTGTATTCAGTTACACAATACATGTGGTCATGAATATCTATAATGGGTACCCTCATGAATATCTATAATGGGTACCCTCATATGTTGCATCATTATGGGTCTATATTTTACTGAATAATTTGTCTAATGAATTTTTTATCTAATATGGAATCATGTTGTAGTGATGTTTCTATAGAGTTGTCTATATAGAGATTTAATCAATTTCATAATATCATGTCAATGATCATGGAAGAGCAATTGGGGCGTTAGCACATGATAAGTGTGGATCTATTCAACTTGGCTACCATGCCCAATTTCTTAGACCATTTTTTCATGATATCTTTTGAAGCGATGTTTTTACCATAGATATGATGAGCACTTCAAGGTTTAGGAAAATTGAGAATGTTATGTTTTTAAATAATAGAATACAACATAGTAGAGAGAATTCTATAATCTGAAAGAGGTATTTTTTGTTTTTTTGGTGTCTAATTAATATTTAGTGATTACCTATGGTCCCATTTCTTATAAGGGATAAAAGGGATAATGATGGTTAATATAGACTCAATAAGATCCATTTTATTTAAATGATCAGAGATGAAATTCTCTGAATATAGTAAAAGGGGATTTATTAGATCTACATGAATGTTGAGAGTAGCATATTAGAATGGTATTATATGATATTTATATCAGTGTAAATTAATCCTAAGGTAAAAAATAGACAATAAAATTTTAGTATATAATTTAATTTTTAATCATATAAATATGATCAAGGTGGCTAAAAATGGAACTATAAGATTATCATCTGGTCTTCAGTTAGTGAGCTTCCTCTTCTTGTTTGAAAAGTGATTTTAGAGGTTTAATGAGACCAATATTTTGTGTAGTATAAAATATGAAATGTATTCTTATTTTTTGTTTCATTAAACCATGATAGATCACAATATCCATGGAGAATAATAGTTATTGTGAAAAAGTTAATATTCACGATTTTTAATTAGTTTCATTAATATATTTTTATGATAATCAAAAAAAACATTCCTTACATAAAGCGAAAACTATAATGATAATGGTATTTAAGGGTAAAAATATTTCACACCCAGAGTCAACCCCACCACTAAGCAGAAAACTCCCATTATAAGAGAATACCATTCTATGATTACATGTGAAAATATATATCTATAATAAAACATGTGAAATTAATTATTAACAAAAGAATTCAGATTATACAAAAAACATTAGAATTTACAAATGATAGTTTTAACTCTCCAAGCATCCACGATACACTTTTCTTTGAATAATAAACTAGCTTGCGTTGTGTGCATCTTCGAGTTCTAGCACAGCATGGCCAATCAAACATTCCATTAAAAAATAGTTATAAATAGTAGGACCCACTTTTTGAAATTTTATATATTTGATTTTACAATATGTAATCCATTATTGGATTTAGAATATCAAAATTATCTTAGTATTATTTTTGGTATTTTTCTAAAAACATTTAATTTTTGATAAATATTGAAAAACACTGTGTTATTATTTAAACCCGACATTAATTTTATTAATAATAATTTTTATCCTAATTTATGTTATAGTCAAAATAGATACATTATACATATATTAATACAATGTAATTTTTTAAGTCATTTTATTATAAGATTAGATATGAAAAATTTTCTTGAACTATTTAATGCCTTTCACCCAACTTCTAGGTACATTTGAAAATTTCCATAAATTTTTTTTACTACTTAATTGAAATAAATTTAAAAAATGTTAGAGACACAGTTTACATCAATAAGTAGAATGTGGTTCAATAGGATGTAAATAATATTTGGTTAATAGTAAATTTGGAATTTAATTTACAACGGTTTATTATTAATAGGGTAATTAAAGGTAAAAATTATATTATAATTACCCTAACACATGATCTAATTCTATTGGATATGTGTTTTTAGACAAAAATAAACATTTTTATTAAAACGTGATCCTCTATGATCCACTTATATTAGATTAAGACATTTATAATTATTTTTTTAAAAGAATAATTAAAATAGTTAAATTCAAATTTTAATAACTAAATCATTTTTAATATAGTGTTAAACAAGTGATAAGTTATGTTATAAATATTAATTAGAAATTTTAAAATATTTCCTATATTATTTTATTTTATTTATAATTTTTAGACATTATATTATTAAATTTATTTATAACACAATTTTGATGCATTAGTTACCGAATTATTGATGCATTAAAATAATTGATATTATAAATGTCAATATAAATTTAAATTGAGACATTTGATGCATTAAACAAATTTTATAGGTATCTATGATATGTTATAATTTATTTAATGTATTTTTTTCAATGTAAACATGTTTTTCTTACTTTCAAAAAAACCAAAGACTAAATAGCATCAATATTTACATCAACGGGTTTTTAAAACAAACACTATATTATTAAATGATATAATATTCCTAAAAATATATGGTCTGGAAAATTCACTTCTATTATTATATATATGTCATTGAAGAACCGCTTGAGTTTATCTAGGTATTTTATAGTATGTTTATTAACCATTTAAAATAAAAACCATAATAAGACAAGGTTAAAGTTAAACTATTTAACTAATTATTAAATAAAAAATATAAGGATAATATGGTCACCTAAAAATTCCTAAAATGTATTGGTTGATATTATTTCAAACCATACCAACCTTATAATAGAAATAAAACCTTTTAGAGCCATTGGAAACCACATTTTATTTTATAATAAAATAATATTTCATGATTATTTTGAAATGACCCCACCTCTCTTATAAAAGGGTACTTGCCCTTATCTTAATTTCAAATAACCAAAGCTATTTGGGTCATCCAACCCTGAATAAAATAACTAACCAAATACCTTCACATTAACAGAGAATCCTAACATTGATCAGAAAACAACTTAAGGAGCCCTTTTTATCAAATCAAAAGTAAGCACCCGATGAAGAGGTAATAATTATCATCACTTCTTTCAAAGTACTTTTATCTTCCACATTATATTTAATTTTTTAAAGATATAAATAATAAATATATTAAATTATACATATTGTGATTTTATTATAGATATGTTACAACCATATTGATTGTTCTATCCATCCTATGAATTACAAAGTATCCATACATTTGTACGTACGACTTACTGTCTCCATTCCGTGCTGTAGTTTTTTATTCAACACTTCATTATTTTGGAGGGGTATAATAATGAGTATAATTTATTAAATAATAGATATAACATGTTAATTATTCTCTATATATTATATACCATCCAATTACATAATATTTCTCCATATATATAATGATATTGTCTTCAGTGTGTACGTACAAACTATCCTCTCCATGAACACGATGAGATTCATTCCCTATCGTAACCATTCAAGAATAATTTTCATTTTATGATTTTAAATAATTATATGGAACTTAATATCATTATGGATATGAGTAAAATAGTTCGTTTCTAAAAAATACATGATATACATAACAAAATATATATAGGAAAATGAATCCGATAAGACTCAAAAAAATGATACTATTGAAATATTATTAACAATGAAATATTAGAAGATCATATATGATATCATATTTATATATGTCGTTATTTTAAAATATAATATAAATTATTTCTCTATCATAATTTTTGTTAACATATGCTTGAAAAATTATAAGTACAATGTAAGGGTAAATTTTATAGTCTCTTTGTTATCCGAGTTGTTTATACGTAAGCATCTACTGTGAATTCTTTATCAACAACTTCTCTATTTATTAAAAATGTATTTAAAAACATTTTTATTCTTTCCTAAAATATGTTTTAATGTCATTTATACATTTTTTTTTGATTTTTTATAATTTTTTTAATGGAATCATTTCATCGTTTTCCATATGAGGTACCTTATGAAATTTCTACAACTTAAGAAAAGAATGTTTTTTTAACATATACGGTGGGTGCAGATATTTTCCACCATTATAACACCATCGAAGATTCCCTTACTATTTATAAGAATATTTTAAAAGTAAAATTTTACTTTTTTAATTATGTGGCATTCAAATGATTTCAAAATATAAAGATTTATTTATCTCAAATAGGTATCATATCATCTTTTTCAACATCCATTGATGGATTTTACACTTGTTTGAAGTTGATTTATTATGATACAATCTTCCATATTATATTGAAATCTTTTTTATATGTTTGAATGTGGTTGTTTTATTTTTATACCATTCTTGGTTTATGGTTAATGTATTAACATTTCGTTATCGAGT
Source organism: Viscum album (assembly GCA_963277665.1). Lineage (NCBI taxonomy): Eukaryota > Viridiplantae > Streptophyta > Magnoliopsida > Santalales > Viscaceae > Viscum > Viscum album. The sequence goes on along the minus strand of OY728140.1, from coordinate 1,254,519,478 downwards.
TTTAATACGATGATTGAAGTTTTGTTTCAAACTTTTCATATCAGGAATGAATTGGAGTTATTATGGGAGGGTGGAGCCCATTATGGCTGCTCGATGCATCTGTAGATGTCATGAGAAATACTAGTGTCTTGGAATAAGGGCTTGACAAAAAAAAATTATATTATTTATACGAGGCCTTGACTCTATGGTTATGATATCTGACATTATACATTCCATCATTATAAAATTATGTATTGATATTACATGTGATTATTAGACTAGTTAAATATACATATAAATAAGTAAAAGGAATTAGAAGATTTATATTTGAAATATTATAATTATGCTTATGTTTAAAATTATTGAGTTTTAGTCTTATACATTTCCTTAAATGATTATTATTATTTATAAAAGTTTCCACTATATTGTTATCCTTAATAAACATCTGATCTCACCACATTAGTATGCATAACTTTTATTAGGATGTGAAGAAATATATTGTGATTGAACTATAGGGACATGAAAAGGGATATGAGTGTGTCCTATGAGGACACAATGTTGTTTTTTGTTTAATTATGTAATTAGATACATATTTATATATATAGTACATACAAGGCTACTAAACTAATCAGAATTTCGATATCTGATTTTTTGTAATCATGCCAGTCTTATGTAACAATGTTCATACTCTAGGTAACTAGGGTCATAGAGTTATAGATGGTATTACATGGAGGTTTAGTAAAAACATTGGAAATTAGATTTAGAAAAACTCTAAATAGTGACAATTACTATAAGATAGAGTTTGAGGATTAGTATCGAAGATATTTCTTGAATTTTGGTAATGTAGATATTTTTTCAGTTTTCTACGAAATTCATCCATGTGTGGATACTAGTAGGTAGAATCATCTGTAGAACAGATATATCTTGGGGTGAAACCTGAAAACACCGCTTTGATATAGACTTGAATGAGAACTTGTGCACGACAACATGACATAATGAACTCCTGGTTATGACACACCCAAGGGATATTCTTAAGATTGAATAAAATTTTATTTACAATCCATTATGAAGGATTTATGAGTAAATATAACCTCAAAGAAAACATTTTTTATGAATATGTATTATATTCATTAACGGTTCAATTTATGTATGGTATTTTACTAGTTAAGAATTATGTATTGCAATTCATAAACTAATATAGTGTATGTCATTTTCTAGAAATGGTGCCTAGTGGAAGTAATAGAAATTGTATCAATGCACATAATCAATGTAGGGATTTACATCATACTAAATATAATTATAGTGGAGATGGTGATTCAACTGGTGCTGAACAGCTTATAACCATACTTGGTCAACTCCCCCAAGTTATTAATAATAACCTTAATTTTATTGAGCACCCTGATCCACAACGCTGAGTATCAATGATCAACCGATTCATGGGGAAACAACCACCAAAATTGAATTGGACAACAAATACATTTTTATCTGAGAAATGGATAAGTTATATAGATAACATATTTCATTCATTGGGGAGTAGAGAAAGGGAAAAAGTTTTAATGGTAGTTTATATCTTTGAATGAGATTCAGATTAATGGTGGTCATTAATTCAAAAAAAAGGAGGATGAAGAAGCATAAAATTTGGAATAGAGTCTGTTTAAATATATTTTCTTATAAAAATACATTCCTCGTGATAATCATGATGATATGGAATAGAAATTTATGAGTATAAGGAAAAAGTAAGATGAGAGTGGTGATATATATGTGGATAACTTTATTACATTTTCAAGGCATGATACAGATTATATATGTAATCCATGAAGTAAGATTGATCGTTTATTTTATGGGTTAATACAATTTCTCCCTAGAGCATTAGTCTTAGAATCCTTATCATCTTAAAAATATATTGTCTCATGTGCTATCATGTGAGAAAATAATTTCTCTATGTCTTATGACATTAAATCAATGAAAGATAAGAATGGATCGGATGAAAACTCTAGAAATTGAAATATGTGGAAGAAGGAAAAATAAGAATTTCTATCCTTCCGTAAATTTGGGATGAAACCCCCAGTACAAGCCTAAAGAGAATGGGAGGTTGTTACATATATAGAGAAAAATTCCACCAAGCTCATCATTGAAAATGGAAAAATAGGTTGTCAATGTTGAATGCATCAATTTTAATGGAATGTGGCTTTATAAAAATTAATTTCCTACGGGTCAAGGAAACATACCTCAGAAAAGGCCAAGGGAGAATGGCCAAGCATATATGATCACAACTACAAAAGTTGACTTTCAGAATGATGTGCTAGAATGTACATTAATCATTTCCTCAAATTTAATCAATGAATTATTTGATTTTATATCATCACATTCTTTCATATCCTCCCAGTATTCCATGAAAATAAGATCATTCCATTTTTTATTTAACAATGGAGTTTTCAGTCAAAAATCATATGGGAAGTATCATTGTAACAATGTTTTGTGAATAATTTACCATTATAGAATATAAACGTGATTTATCTATGGATATCGTTATAATACCCATTATTTTATTTTATATAATACTAGGTATAGAATTTATTTGGAACCAAGATGTGACAATTTTCTTTAAGATGATGGAGGTTAATTTTTTTTAATGATTATATGGAATAACATATCTTTAGATTAGAAACATCACCATCTATTTCTCATATAGATCCACCCCTAGTAACTCTATAAAATTCAATTATTGTGGTGGAAGATAGTGAAATAACAATGGGTGATGAAACGAATGTTCTAAGAGGTGACATACCTATTGTGCAATTATATGTTGATGGGTTTCCATAGGATTTACCTAGAAATCTTCCAGAATGATAAATTAAGTTTTCCATTGATTTAATTCCTAGTTCAAGGCCTATATCAGATACCACTTATAGAAAGGCCATGGTGGAATTGGTGTAAATAAAGAAACAACTAGAGGAATTATGTAATAAAAATTTTCATTCACCCTATTGTTTCAATATAGAGAGCCCTTGTTCTTTTTGTTACGAAGAAATATGGATCTATGAGGTTGTGAATTGACTATAGGGATATCAATGCTATAACAATAAAGAACAAGTATCCCCTACCACACATTGATGATTTATTTTATCAACTTCACAGAGATCAATATTCTTCAAAGAAGGAACTTCGATATGGAAATCATCAGTTATTCATGAAGAAGGAAGAAATTTTAACAATAGCATTTCATACCAGGTATGGGAATTAAAATTTTACAGTAATGCATTTTGTAGGGAATAATTCACCCTATGTCTTCATGGATTTAATTAATAGCATTTTCTAGGAATATCTTAATGTCATTGTAGTGGTATTTATTGATTATATCATCGTATACTAAAAAATCTACAATGATCATGAAAATAAATTGCACACAATTCTATAGCCTCTTAGTAGAAATAGATTATATAGGATGTTTATAATGGATGAATTATGGATTGAAGTGATTTCTTTCACAAGAATATTGTCTCGAAGGATGTAATCCTTATTGATCTATCTAAGACAAGATCAATAAATGAATGGCCAGCATTAAAGAGTATAACTAAGGTATAAAATTTTATATTTATAGCAGGTTATTATCTGCATTTTGTCCAGAATTTTGACTGATTAGATAACACATTATGCAAACTCAGACATAATGGGGATAAATATATTTGGAAAAAGAGTGTGGATAATTTGTTGATGAACTAAATATGATGATTAGTCAGTGATCATATCTTAAATCTACCTTAGGTAATGATTGGTTTGTTATTTATATTTATGCTTCAATGAAGAACTTGGATGAGTATTTATGTAGAATTATAGACTTATTTCTTATACATCACAATAGCTAGAAATTTATGAAAAAACATTCACACTCATGATCTTGGGTTTATAGCATTAATATTTTCTCAGATGATTTGGAGACACTGTCTCTGTAGTGAAAAATGTAAGATTTATACAGATCACAAGATTTTAAAGTATATTTTCTCACAAAAAAAAGTCAACATGATGGAACCAAGATGGATTGAACCACTCAAGGATTACGATTTCACAATACACCACCACTCTGGGAAGGGAAATAAGGTGGAATATGCTTTGAGTAGAAAATAGCATGGTGTATTGAATAAGATGACTGTTGAAGGGGATCCTATGTTCATGTATATAGTAAAGATGGATATGGGAATAATAATGGAAGGAAAGACATCAATAGTTTTTCAAATTGTTTCAAAATCATCAATACTATAAAGGATAAAAATTTCTCAGAATGATGATAAAGAGTTTAAAAAGAAAATTAATGTAGTAAAGGATGGGAGATTGATTGACAACATATATGAAGATAGATTTTTTAAATTTGGGAATAGACTATGTGTTCATGGCATACCTGATCTATAAAGGGAATTGTTGGATGAGGCTCATATCTCCAAATTTTTTCTACACTCTTATAGCACTATGATGTATTGATATTTTACAGAATGTTTTTGGTGGGACAATATAAAGAGGGATATTTCTATTTATATTTCGAGATGTATGGCTTGTCAAGAGGTAATGGCTAGAAGACAACATCCTAGAGGATTCATGAAACCTCAACTCATACATGACTGGAAATTGGAGGAAATTACAATTCACTTTGACTTGGATCTACCAAGGGATCCTAGAAGATATGATTCAATATGGGTCATTATTTATCGTCTTACCAAGTCAGAACATTTTCATGATATAATATGAGATTTAACACTTGAACATTTATTAATACTATATATTAATTATGTAGTAAGAGTTCATGGAGTGCCTCTATCAAATTGTTTCAGATTGTGATCCTTGTTTCACATCAAGATTCTAGAAATGTCATCCAAAATCCCTAGACACAGATATTCTCTTGAGAACTACCTAAAACCATCAAACATATTGAAAACAAAAAAGGAATATTAAAAACATAGAATGTATGTTGAGATATTTCTAATTTGACATTCAAGTTATGTGGGATTTGTATTTACCTCTGGTTGAATTTTCATATAACAATTGCTTCCATTCAAGTATACAGATGGCGCCATATGAAGCGTTGTATATAAATAGATTTATCACACCCACATATTGGGAAGATGTTAGTGAAAGAAAACTCATTGGCCTATAACATGTTGAGGAAACAATAGAATAGGTGAAGATCATCCAAACCCACATTAAAGTAGCTCAAACTAGGAAAAGGGGCAATGTCGATAACCGAAAGAAGTATTTTTAATTTCATGTAGGAGATCATCTTTATTAATAAAGGTCTTTCCATGGAAGGGTATTATATGATTTGGTAGGAAGGGTATATTAATTCACAGGTACATTGGAACAATCTGAATTCTAGAATGAATTGGAGTTGTAGATTTCCATTTGAAAATGGCTCCACACCCCTCCAATGTTCATGATGTGTTCCATATATCACTATTGAGAAAATACAAGCCTGAACCAACACATGCACTCACCTATAAAGAAATAGAAATGGAACTCGATCTATATTTTTGGGAAGATCCTGTCAATATTATTGATACCAGAGAACAAGTGTTGAGAAACCAAAATGACTCTTCTAGTAAATGTTCTATGGAGAAACCATAAGATGAAAGAAGCAACTTGGGAACCCAAGGAACACATGATGAAGAACCACCCAAATCTTTTTATATAGTTATATTCTAAAAATTTAAAGGTTGAAATTATTTGAAAGTGGATGGAATGTAACACCCCATTCTTCCATGGCTAACTTCTATTTGAATAAAACAATAGTCTGTGCTTTACACAACTTCGACTTCGAGCACACGACGACCAATCGAACAAGTCGTTTAAAAAAATAGTTCTGAATAGTAATACCCATTTTTTTGAAATTTTATAGACATTATTTTTCATGTTGGACATCATTTTTTGATTTGGAATTTCAATATTAGATTAGTGTAAATTTTTAGTATTATTCTCAAAACTTTCAATATTCGATGAATATTGAAAACATACCTGTTATTGTATAAAATAAAATTTTATTTAAATATAATTATTTTTATTGAAATGTATTTTAAAATAAAATTAGAAACATAAGAACTATATTTTTTCAATTTAATTCATTGTATTCATTTTATAATAAAATTAGATATAAAAAATTTTATTGGACTATTTAACGCCATTTACCCACCTTTTAGGCATATTTCCAAATTGGCATAAAACATAATTTAACCAATTCTATAAACAGAATTTCAAAAATCCATGAGTCAGGGATAACATCATTATGTAAAATATTGTCCAATATGATGAAAATAATTTTTCGTGAATAGTGACTTTTGAATTTTATTTACCATAGTTAAAATCAAATAGGAATTAAGGTTAAATATTTTATTGTAATTACACTAACACTTGTCTTTTTTATATTCGATATTATTTTTTGACCAAAATAAACATTACGAATAAAATATGATACTCTTTTGTCTGCTTGGATTAGATTATGACAAATATTATTATTTTATTTAATGAATATTTAAAAGTGTTAAATTCAAATTTTAATAACTAAAAAAATTTTAATATAGGGTTTATATTAGATAAATTGTACTATAATTATTATTCAGAAAAAAAAATTTCATACATCATGGTATTTTATTTATAATTTAAAAAAAATAAATAATTAAATTTTTTTATGAAATAATGATGATGTAGTAATTACCGTATTAATGAGTGATTAAAATAAATGATATTATAAATGTCAAAATAATTTATATTAAAACTGTTGATGTATTCCACCAATTTCTATTATTAATATGACCTGTTAGGGTGTATTTAATTTTTTATTTTTAAAGTAATCAATTTTTTTAACTTTCATAAAAATCAATAAAAAATAGTGTCAAAATTGACATAAATGAGTTTTTAAAATAAATACTATATTATTAAATGGTATAATTTGTCTAAAAATACAATGTTCATACAAAAGAGTTATATATTGATAAATACGTAATTAATGAACCACTTTATTAAATAATGGATTTTTGAATTATTTTTATTAACCATGTAATATAAAAATACAAGAAAACATGGTAAAAGTTAGTCTATTTAAATTAGAATTAAATCTAAAAGGTATGGTTAATATGGTTACGTAAACTTATCTAAAACCTATTGGTTGAAAATATTTAGACCCATCCCCATAATATCCACGAAATAAATCCATTTGGAGTAATTAGAAAATGAATATGATTTTATAATAAAATAATTTTTTTTTAATTTTTTTAAAGTGACCCCCACCTCTCTTATGAAAGTGCAGTTCCAATTCGCTTAATTTAAAACCTCCAAAGAAATTTAGATCATCCCAAAACATCTCAAATATCCTCCCAACTACCTGAAAAGAATCCTAGAGTCCTTAATTTGATCTGAATGTCAGCCTATGTATCCCTTTTCATAAAATCAAAAGGAAGCACCTGATGAAGAGGTAATAATTTTATCAACTCATTCAATGTTATTTTCATCATCCTCAACCTATTTCTTTGTTGTTTCATTTCCAAAACAATAAATCCAGTACCTTCTTCATAATATGATGTTATTATGAATATTTTACAACCATATATCATTATTTTATCCATAATATGAATTACAATGTCACCAAATGTTCGTACATACGGCCTACCTTCTCCACGTCATCGTGTAGTTTTTTATTCATCAGTTCATTATCTTAATGGGTATACTAATGAGTATAACAGATGAAAATATAAAATATAACTTGTTAATAATTATGTATATATTATATACCATCAAATTACATACAATTTCACCATCTATAAAATTATATTTTCGCTCATGTAAATGTACAGATTACCGTCTCCAAGATTATGAAGAGACTAATTCCCCCTCGTAACCATTCAAGAATAATTTTCATTTTATGAATTAAAAAAATTATTAAGAATATAATATCATTCTGGATATGAATAAAATACATCCTATTCATAATTAACATGACATATGTAAGAAAAAATATAAATGAAAACTAATCTGTTAACATACGAAACAATGATACTACAAAAATATTATTAACAATGAAATATTATAATATCAAATATGATATCATATTTATGTATGGGATTCTTGTCTATTGTAATAATATTGATTTAACAATTATATATGTTGTTAATGTACCCTTTACTATGTAAATGTCCATGGTAAGGTTTAATTTTACACTCTCTTTATTATGTGAGGTTTTTTATACGTAAGAATCCACTAAGAATTCCAATCATCAATATTCTTGTCTCAAAAAAATGTATTTCAAAAATAATATTTCATAAAATAGTGGTTAATGTCATTTATACCCTTGTTGGTATTTTCATATAATGTTTTAAAAGGAATCATTTCGTCATTTTTCAAACAAGGTACCTTATTAACTTTTCAATATATTAAAGTATGAATGTTTTGTTAACTTATACGACGGGTCCTGCTATTTTTTTTCGTTATAAATCATCTAAGATTCCCTTATAAGATTATAATAATATATAAAAAAATCTTTTATATTTATGTTACATTTAAATTATTATAAAATTTAATGATATATTTATCTTATATGGTTTTTGATTTCGTGTATGTCGAATCATTTGAGGGAATTTACTCTTGATTGAAGTATATTTATTATGATACAATCATCTATATAGTACTGATCGTTTTGTGATATGTTTGATTGTGGATATGTAATTTGTATACTATTTGTGGTCTATGGTTAAAGTATTGACATTTTATATGATAGTAATATAACGAATGTCTATTTTATGTGTCATACATTTCCTATGAAGAATGTATTGGAATTAGTAATTGATGGGTGGAGCCCGCTAAAGCTTCTTGAAGAATCGGTAGGTCTCATGAGGAAAACTAGTGTCTTGGCACAAGGCCTTGAAAAAATCATATTTGTAATCTGGAATGAGGACTTGACTATGTGGTTATGATGTTCTCCATTATGCATTCCATTATTATGTAATTAGCTATTTATATTACACGTGATTATTCGATTAGTAGAATATCCATGAAAATAAGTAAATTCCATTATTTGATTTATATTTTTCATATTATACTGTTGTTTATATTTAAATGGATTGTGTTTCAGTCTTATAAACTACCTTAAATGTTTATGATTATTTATGAATATTTCATTTATATTTTTATTGTTAAAGAGCATCAGAGTTCACCCTTTTCATATGTTTTCTTTTTTCCAGTATGTGATAAAGTATATTATGATTAACCAATAGGGATATTATAATGGATATGATTTTGTTCACAGTGGACAGAATGTTGAAATATTTTATTTAATGATGTAATATAAAACATATGTATGTATCTAGTACATTATAAGCTACTAAACTATTCGGTTTTTTGAGACTCTATATCTTCTGATCATACCTATGTTATGTAATAATTCACTAACTCTGGGTAACTAGGGTTGGGGTGTTTCAGATGTAAAAATATAAATAATAATAATGCAATCAGTAATAACTATATATGTTAAACAATTTATTGATTTTTTAAATAAGATGTTATAAAATAATTTTAATAAATATATATTATCCATATAATTTAATTTTACCTAAAATATAATGTTTTTCAAAATAAATTTATAAAATAATGGAAACCTGATAACTGATAATAATTTATATTAATATTTTTCATCACCATTAGATATAAAGTTAAAATAAATAAATGTTATTAAAATAAATAACTCCCTAGAAAATACTAATAAAATTATTAATTAATTATCCTAGATATCATATTATCGCTCTTATGTATTCTATGTCATTATTATTTTTACTCATTGAAAAAAAGATAAAAAATTTCCATAAAATCCTATTCAAAATATGTCTAATCAAGATTATTTTTCATAGCCCTTATTAATTATAAGGTTATAATATGACTGGAAAATAATTAATTAGTAAATGTATCCATTTTATATCACTGTAGTAATAATAAAATAGTTATATCTATCTAATTTTTATCTATCTATCAGTTTATAAAAAATTATACAATTTAACTTTTGATAATAACCAATGATAAAATTAGTAAAAAAAAATCACCCCTAGACCAGAATAATATATGTGGTTTTAAATAAACATCCATTTGACTATATCATGGAATGACAACTAACTCAATGAATTTTTTGTTTATTATTTTTGAATCTATTTACTTGAATCCTAATATCTAGTTAAATAAATACCATACAATTTAATCAAATCCTTTAGTAATGTAAAATTAACAATATATCGTAAATTTTTTTAAAAATATGATCACATTGGAATATGTGAAATTTTATGAATGGAGTGAACTCAAATAATCTATAAGAGGTAATACAATATCATTTATTTTTAAAAATGTTATAAAAAATCATAATCCTAAATTATACATGATTATTATTAAAAATTAATGACTACTAGAATAATATCACAATATAATAAGAAATTTCAATATAATTTTTTCATATTTATAGATCATTTATTATAATATATGAAAGGATGGTATTAAATTCATAACCCAAACCATGTTATATTGATGTAAAATCATAATATAAAAATAATAAAATCATGTTGAGATAAAATTTTAATTTCACATGTGAAAAAGAATAAACAAATTATTACATATTTAAACCCACTCTTCCTAGACCCACATTACATTTTTGATAAATCTTACCACATCATAGTCCCATATAACTAAATAGGAAAATGTAATCTCATATTATCCAAATATAATGTTGAAAAAAATGTAAATCCCATCGATTCCCCATATAATATGAAGATATCCAGTGAGATTAATCATTAATTTGGGTATTTGATGACTATAAAAAGAGTTTATAAAAATTAATATATTTATATATCCATATATATGTGTGAAAAATTAATATAAAACAATCATGAATCCATATATATCAAAGATGGATTATGATAAGTTAATTAAAAAACCCTTGGAAATATATTTTAATTAGAAAGTACTTGTGTTTACTATGAGTACTGATAAATGGATGATATTGAGAATTATTTTGATCTTGTAAAAAAACATAAATTAATTCATAATTAATTTATGTGGCTATCTTTTTTTTCTTTAGGTAGGAAAATATCCAAAGGAATTAGTGATTGAATAATTTTACAGGATTTTGACCATCTATTGTAGTACTACGTGATATAGAACATTCTCAAGATGATACCTATGAAAATATAATAATCAAACATTTTTAAATAAAATTTTCCAAGGGATTATTATATTCTATTACATATATACTTAATATTCTAATGTACACATAATATATTATACTCTATATGGATGATATGTGTCGATGATCACACAAAAATATGACAATGGAAATTCTCCACTAGGATAAATAATATATTAGGATGATATATATCTATTTCAAATCAATAAATAATCTTTCATATATGGTTCAAAGGATATTATATTGTGGGTATAAAAACCACTATGATATTTATGATATTCTACCTGATGTAAAATATATGATGAATAATATGAAGTATTTCATTAAAATTTATAAATAATAACATGATAATTAAATTGTATTGTAGAGTATAGCAAGGTATTTTTGTGAAGAACAATTACCCAAGAATGTTGTTTCATTGAATGTGATTGTTTTATTTTTTTTAAAGGATTTTATAAATAAGTACCAAAATGAATAATAAATTCATTTTTTATCTTAATGACATAAATTTCATGATGTGGAAGTTTTATCCATGATCTATGATTCTTCCAATGGGAAATGGATTTTAAAAATTTTGATAACATAAAAATATAATTTATATATACATTTCAAATATGAAAATATATTGTCTTTAAAGATGATAAATGTTACATAAAAAACATTTATATTATCATGTGTACGTTAAATGAGTAAATATTATAACTATTATGAATTAAGAGTAGTATGTTGAGGTGAAATACTATGTGTTTAGTTTATAATTAATATCCATAAAGGATCATGAAAAATAATATTTGTGATTTGATATAGGGATAAAATGATATGAATAAATTTTTAGAAAATACCTTGATATTAATAGTCTAGGATTCAAGTAGTTTATGATTCATTATAATTACAAATAATTGAGTAATTCATGTGGTATAATTAAAATATAAATATAAACATGTTATGATGAGTTAAATATTCAGTTATATCCACCAAATTGATAATATATTTAGATAAATTTTTGAGAATAGTAATATATTTTCTCTTTCTAAATATTATGTTAAAAAATATGTTAATGATGTTGAATCTGTAGTGTTGTTGAATAAAATGAAGGCTTGAATAATTAATTTGGTGTATTCACAAGAAAACTTGTTATTTTTATGATCTTCTTAGATCTAATTTTTATACTTTTGTAAATAGCGGGAATTTATCATAATGAATTTTATAGATAATTATAAATAGATATAAATAAAATGTAATAACTATTGTTATTATTGATTCAATTTATTTTTCATAGTCAATCTAATCATAGGATGGATTTGGTCACCATCCTTGCAATTGACCATTTGAAATATATTGTGTTCTCAACTTACTATTATCAACATTTTATGTATTTGGGGGGAGATGAAATGAGTTATTTCAAATAATAACATTTCAAAATGATTTTATTTTTAGTATTATTTAAATATAAAATTAATGTGACTGAAATTGAACAATCCAACTAAATAGTGTTATAAAACAAATTACTAGAAATTTGTATTGTTATTAGAGGTAATTAACGTACCCTCTGAGTAATAAATTTGGGATTGAAGACTTAGATTTAGAATGTGATTTTTTTAAAATTTTAGGTGTTATTAGATAATTCATATAGAACTATCACGTATTAATTAATAATTTGATTCTATATAATAATTATACTAACATAATAGTTATTCAGGTTTTCAATGTTATGGTTACCACATTTCTAAGGGATTATCTTATTAAATCATTAGATTAAATGAATTATAATATTGATTGGTAATAGACTTATTTATTTATTATGACCATATTTGATAGTCTTTATTCATGGATATATTATCTTGAAACTACACAATAGATATGGGAGATGGATGAAAATTGTCAAATATTGAATTTTAATGTGATATAATGATTTTTTTTAATTATGGTTAAATATTAATAGAGACTCCTTTTTATAATCATGATGATATTTATTAATACTTTTCATATAAAAATTAATCTATCATAATCAATAGAGGTTTTAGAAAAACTATAAAATTCAACCTCTATAAAGAAGGTAATCAAATAATTCCATGACCTTTTTTCCATTGTTTTATGATACGAAGGATTGATATTCATTTCATCTCGATGAAGATCCTAATATTATAAATAAATTTCAAATAATAATGAAAAATATATTGAATAAAAAATATATAACTAATTAAAACATAATTTAAATTCATAAATGATATAATGCTATAAGAAAAAATAACGAATAAATTTTTGAAATATAAAATTCTAAAGAATGTGATAAATATAAGGAAATATTTTGATCATGTATTTTATAAAAAATACTATATAAATATTATTTATTTTTATGCTCACTAATTACCAGGTTTGATCTTATGATGAAATTAATTTAAAGCAATTTCATTAAATAGATATTTATAAAAATATTTATTCTGGAACTGAATGGAGTCATTGGTATATGAAGACTTCTTGTTAATAAGTTCAGAACAAGTTTTTAGAAAATAAAATAAACAATATTCAATGATAACATTTATATGAGTATCATAAAAAATCATCCCCAAATTTGGAATATTTTATATGGGTATGATACCATATGATTTCAAAAAAGTATGGTTAATCCATCATACATTTGGTTATAAGATTTCATTTGAATATAATTAAAGTATAGATAAAGAACCCGACTTCAGTATGGAACCCTAAATTTGGGTGAAAAAATGTATGTTATGCCAAATCAACATTTATAATCTTCCCTAAAATGTCAATGCTACATTTGATGTTTTGACATTATGTGAAGGAACCGACTGTTTGAATATTCAGTGACAGAGTTATAAATCCAAGATATTATCTATGATTTAGTCGTTGGTATTTATGGGAGTAAAGTGAAGTTAAAATATATTTTTAAGCTGATTCAAAGTGCATTATAATAATTTTAAAGACTCTATTCAATGGATTAATTCATTCCAATTTCTATGTGAGGTTTTGAGTATCTTGTATGAATTAAATTTGAATAATTTCCATCTATTAGGATATATTCATAGATATAATCAACTGAAATAATGTTTGGTGTTCTATATATTTTCTCTAGAATATTTTTATCAATACAATAATTATATATAACTTCATATTTGTGAATATATTATGAATACAAAACATTTATACATATCGATAAGCCCTTTTAATAATGAAGTGTCTCGGTATTGAAGTTATACATATTTTAAAATTATTGTACAATGTGAATAATTATTTTGTTCGTTTCAACTAAAATTAATGATTATTGTATACTATAATATCTTCATGTATATCAATACTTTTAGAAGTTCATATTTGAATAATTAGATCTATATTCTATCCTTTTCATCTACATGTGTGATCAATAACCTTTCAATTATAAAAATCAAACACATTAAGTATAATGGATTGTATACTACTCTAGCTCAATTCTGGAAGATAAAAATTCTCTTCAATTGAGATGTGTAGTAAATGGTTCTAGTAAAATAACAATAATGCATTATTTATCCCTATTATTTAGGTGTTATATTCCTTTACCCATTTGTTTTTTGAAGATAATATTATAAGAGGAACTTGTCTAGTGAAAATCACTATGAATATCGAGAGTTAATTGATTGAGTAGACAATGGGAACATTGTTCCATGAATCAAAATAAATTTATTTTTATTTATTTACTGTTTTTATACTACTCAAATCACATACCTAAAAGATTGATGTATGTGTATATAACTTTAAAGGAATGTTAAAATTGAGAACCTATCCAGATTATTGAAATGTTAATTTTAACTCCCAATTGTTTATATTTGTATCATTACAACCAAGAAATTTTTATCTTGGGTGTGATTTTGTGATATAGAGAAAGAAAATAAAATGTATATTTTATATGGAAAGTAGATTTAAATGGATTTTCCTTGATAAGTTATAACTATGATTCATACACAATATTTCAATGGTAATTAAAATGGATGCTATAAATAATGTATGACCATATTTTTTATGAATATTGGATTTAATGTATACATGAATATTATCACTCCATATGTAATTTCTATGAATCTAAAAACATGGGAGGGAGAAAAATTGGTTGGTCATGGCATATAATAAAAACTATCTAAATTAGTTCATTTGTGTACTTGCTCTTGATGAATTCAATCGAGTATCTCAATATCGTACAACTTATAAAACATAGTAGATAATTCCACATTCATATGCAGGATATGAAAATGTTATATAGATAAGGTATTCTTTTAAAAAAATTAATGTTTCATACCATTAGAATGAATGTTGCTAAATGCATACCAAATTGAATGGAAAATTGGCTGAAATACTAAATGATGTTTATGTTCTAGGATATTTAATAACATAATCATATCATGTACTAAAAGTATATATATTACATCCAAATAAATAAAATGGAATATATAAAATTATTCAATAATAATCTCAAATATTAAATTTTTAAACGAATGATATTATTGTATCATTGATGATGTATAAAACATAGTTTCAATATGAATCTAAATATCAGAAGATAGTGAAAATGGAAAAAAACTGTTAAAGTTTCATTTCAAAAGAATGACATGAAATAAATAGAATATATAAACATATTAAAATATTTATAATCATCATATTCTGAAATGGAATGATATTAGTTAGCCAAAAATAGTAGATATTTATATTAGAAGACGATATACTTTAGAAGATATAATTCATGAAATATGAGAATGGAACTAAGGAAATATTGTGATAGTAATAAAAAAATATGTGTCCTGTTATACCATACTTCTCCCAATTAAAATATGAGACAAGAAATATGTAAATGAAAAATAAGTGGAAATATGCTATTTATAATAAAGGAAAATGATCCATGAAAGCTATATGAGGTGTGTTTGAAGACTCCAAATACTCCACCAAATATAAAATAAAAAAATGAGGCACAAAATCACAGAGAAAACATGTCTATTTGGAATAAGTTAGAAGATGTGGTTATATCATATTACTTGTCTCCATCTGATTATGATGGCAATTCAAATCAAATATTAGAGACTTTCTTCAAAAATATCGATGAAAAATATGATTATTCTATTAAAAAAGATAAAGTCTCATAAAAATATTCATATTATAATTTAAAGTGAAAGTGATGAAATTATAAAACAAAATTATGAATTAATTGAATAATTTATATTTATGCATCAAATAGTGTTGTTAATGAAAATGCAATAAAATAATTACAGGATAATGTGGACTCTAATTAATGTATTTCTATTGTTTTAACAAAATGATAAAAGACTATAAAAGATATTATTGTAAAAAATCTTATAAAAAGATAGAAAATTTTTAATAGGAATAAAGGGGACAATAATATATAAATTACTTTTTACCTAACTCTAAAAATAATACCTACTTCTTATATAGAATTAAAGGACACTATTCTATTAACTGTTACATTTGAATACTAAAGATATGTTGAATATAAAATTCAGATATTTTTAAATATATGAATGAATATAGTAATATAAATATAACTAATATAAGGAAAATATAGATTCATATATCATTTATTACAGTCATAGTTTGACATAAGAATATTTGGGAACTAAAATAAACATGTTTTTAAATTCAGTTCTAGCTAAAGGCAATTTGTTCATGAATTATCTGTTTTATATGGAAAATGTATTCTAAAAACATATTAGTCAGGAGTATTATAAAATCAAAAATCATAATAAAAGTAATGGGGGAAAAGTCACCTTTGAAGACAAGGAAAACAGAAATATTGTCGGATTTGGATCGGCTGGGCATGAAAAGTCAATCTCAATCAACAATGTATTGTACGTACTAGGCTTAAATCACAACCAGATATGTATTTAACTAATATGTTATTATGGTTATTATTTTTAATTTTCTAATTATTAATTATTATTTTTACCTAATTATCTTATTAATTATAGAGCACCTAGAAATGAATATGTATATACATTGGATGTAAATTTCTTGGGTGTTGAAAAGTGAATGGTATAACTACTACAACAATTGAGTCATGGATATAGTATAAAAGGAATATAATATGTAATTTATTTCCCATTAATATATTTTATATAAAACAAAAAGTTTCCGGTATTCCCAGTACCAAATTTTACCATGATATAGTTTTTGATGCACGAAAAAATGTAAAAAAAAGAAAAGATCTTTTGAATTAATTAACAAATATATTATATATAGACTTCTAGAAATTTTTTTATTGTTTTTTTAATGATGTTGAGTAGTGTTTTTGGCTATAAAACTATATGACTTTATATTAGTGGATAATTATTCAAAATTTACTCGTTTTTATTCCGTTAAACAAAATATTGAAGTATTCACAATTTTTGAAATTTTTGTAAAATTCATCAAAAACATTTTCATTGAAAAATATTAATCGAAGATAATTTTATAATGAAGAATATAAATAATTTTTTGTAAATATAGTCTTTAAACACACATTATCCAAACCATTAACAACTAAAAATTAGATTATTTAATGAACAAATATATCTCTTCATAAAATAGAAGGGACCTTGATGAATTAATATAACCTTCTTACCCATTTTTGTGATGAAGTTGTAAAAAATCATGATATTTAATAAATAGTGTTTTAGTAATACCAATAATTAAAAAGATACTCTATGAACATTGGTGCAATAGAAACCACAATGTACTATAATGTATTTGGATTCAAGGTTTAAATATTGAATTCTAAATAAAACCTTGGAAGATTCGATCCAAAGGCTGCTAAAGGAATATTTATAGGATATTATGCTACATACAAAGCCTATAGAGTGTATAATAAACATTAATGTATATTTAAGAAATTATTTCATGTGATATTTTATGAACATGAACCTTATGATAAAATGAATGGTAATACATATGAAATTGTTGAATCTTTTAACAACATGAGGATTGAAATGAAAATGAGAGATTTTGAAAAAAAATTAGACGAAAATCATCCCTATCCAGATGAAAATGATATAGAGGAACCAGAACTTGTCTTACATTGAAGATATAGAACCTTAATGTACTATCATTTAGAAATTATATTATGAAACCTAGAAATAGATGTATGAACTAGAAGGAATTTATGAAAGATACATGTATTTTGTGCATTTATGTCATAATTACACCCAAAGACTATTGAAGAATCATTGAATAATGAATCTTGGTTATTATCTATACATGATGGTATTAATCAATTATGTAGAAATTATATTTGGGAATTATTTGACAAACATACCGATAATCCAGTTATAGTATCCAAATGGGTTTTTGAAATAAAAAATATAGTAATTGGATCATTTTCAGAAATAATGATAGATTAGTAGAGAAATGTTTCAACAAGGAATAAGGGATATATTATGATGAATCCTATGACCATATTTATAGACAAGAAGAAATTAAAATACTTCTACCTTCTTTATCTAATATAAATTTTAAATTAAATCTGAATGATGTCAAATATACAATTCTAAATTTATATTTAATAATGTATTTTTATATTGAACAACCAATATGTTTGGAATACCCTCATTAACCATGTTTTTTTTATTAAATTTACGAAATAACTTTATGTTCCTAAAAATGAAACTAGAGATTGGTGAGAATCACTAAACTCGTTTTTTTGGATAATGAATTTCTATGTGTATTAAAAGATCATAGACTTTTTTTAAAAAAACTATTTCATCAAATATACTAATATTAAAATCATTAATTATGTTTTTATTTTCTGATCATTAAATAAAAATAAATGTAATGATTTTCAATTCATATAAATGTGAATTTGAAATGTGTTAAATGGGAAAATTGAATTTCTTTTAAGTATTTCAAATGTTTGAAAAATCATTGAAAATATTGTTAATGAAATTAAATATATCATTTATTTGTTGAAAAAATTGGACTAAAAAACTAAAATACTTACATAACCCCCATGTGTACTAATATAAAAATTGATTTGGATGAAACTAGACAACCATTAGACAATAAGTATTATAGAGATATAATTGGATTATTACTAGATTTGACTACTATTAAACATGAAATACTATTTTTATAATTTTGAGTAAGATCTATTTTAAAAATCATAATCACATGGTAATTCTATAAAAATATTTTTCAGATTCATAACGGTAATTATTTTTCCATAACCACATTAATTAATCACATATGACTTTAATTTAATTTCATATTCATATGCTGACTTTGTAGACATTAGATTTTTATTGAAAAATTACATCATTTGATTTCTATATTTGAAAAATCTTTCGTTTCCTAGTAGATTATGAAACATAATTTAGCTACTTTATCAATTTATAAGGAATAATATATATATTCTAAGAGTTGTTGTTCACAAGTATTGTGGATGAAACACACATAAGTAGTCTTTAGATATTATATAGTAATATACCTATTTTATGTGTGGACACACCCTTGTAATTAATATTTACAAAAAACATAATAAGTGATTATAAAACTAAGAATATTAATATTGCGCATCATTTTCTAAGATATAATGTTCATAAATGGATATATTTTTAGAATTTTTAAATTCTAAAAATCAATTTGATTATATTTTTAGAAAACAAATTTCCACTTCACGTTTCATTTTAATAAGGGGGTTATAAAAATTTAATTTTAAATAACATTGAAATTAATTTATTTTCAATAATATATATATTTATTTATTTTTATTCATTAATTTATTTATTTATGAGAAAAATGTTTTTTGAAAACGTAATATTTTCAAAATAATTAATTTTGACAATTAAAATAATTAATTGCCTTAAGAAATTATAACTTAATCACCCAAAAAATCAAAAAACCCTTATTCTCACTCTTTCTCATATTACCCTTATATTTTAAAACATTTCCCCTTCTGGAAGACTTTTTTATATAAACAATTATATGAAACACTTCAACATTAGGATTCTCAATATTTTCATATCACCTCAGAGTAGATGAAGAAGAACTATGTGACTCAAAATGTTAGTGTGACCAATTCAAAAAGATAAATTATTGAGATGTTGTCATAATTGATTATATGTATCAGAAAAAATAGCATTTTAAATAAATCTGTTGATTCACATATTTTTTAATATCTATTTGATGAAAAATATTCTAAATTTATTTTTGAACTATAAGTGAACAAGTTATATAAGAATGATCATTTAATTTTTGGTTAAATAGAGTATTTTATCACCTCTCTAGTATATGATAAGGAATTTTAAATATCATAAGTAGAAATGGAAAAGCATATAAAATTAACTCATAAAGGAGTATTATATTTTTATATTCTATTGCTTGGAAGTAAGGATCATCTTTCAGAATATATAATTTCATTTCTATTTAGTATAATCCATTTTTGTAGAATTATGGTTATGGATATTGTGGATGACTGATTTGTATTGATTAAGTTCATTTATTATACAATCCTCCCAATAGTTGTATAATTAGGAAATATCATATATCATAGCATGTTTTTCATGTCCCCCTATATAAGTTTTATTATGTTTAATTTCCCCATAAATATGATTAGATATCTGATTCACTTCTCTCAATCAGAGGGAAATATTTCCTTATAAGTATATAGTAAATTTATTTAACTTGTTTGGTACACAAATAATTATATTCTCTTTTTATATATTCTTAAAAATTTAAATCACAATGAATTTTCTCTATGGTTTTTTGTTAATAAATTTGTTTTCTTTTAGTATTTTTTTAAGGTAAATTTATTCTAATTAGTGGGAAGGCTGCCAAGAATCTGGTCCTATTACTCCAACGGAGACACAAAAATATAATTGATTAGTTAATATGAGTCATAAATATGCTTAAGAATCATAAATAGAAATTTATTGTAATATATAAAAGGAGACTATGTTATGATATTTCTGATCAATATGAAGTATAAAATAATGAAATAGTTATAGATTTACATTTCACATGTCCAAAGAACATATAATAACTTCCACATGAGAACCCTAAATTTGAGATAGAAGATCCTAGGGAAGAAACTCCTTCACTATTTTTTTAATAAACTATTCCTCTTGGGAAACAACAAAATTAAATTCAACCAAATTATAGTAAAATTATATTTGGAATTGATTCGTTCAATAAAACTTCTCAATGATGTGAAAATGTTTAAACCATGATAGTTGAAACCACTGATGTTGATGAAAATAAAAATATCTCAAGTTATTCGAAATTTATTAATATAATATATCATAAATCTTGGGAAAAAATATTTTTTCTTGATATTATATATTTTATTATTGATAATACTATAGATAAATCTGTTGTTATAGTTGAAATGTCTCCCCAATCAAAAAACCAAGAAGAAGGTACAAATTATTCTTTGATTAATAAAGTTTATCAATATGGTGAACAAGTTTTAAAAAATAAATAAAAATAAAAATATTATTCAATAAGAACATGAATTTGAAAGAAAATATATGGAATATTTGAAACAATCATCTATTCACAAAGAGGAATTTTAACTTGTTCATTCTCAACTGCATATTCTTTGAAAAACTTCTATTTCCAAAAATGATTTTAATGCTTTTCATTGAGAAATATTAGATATATTGGGAAAACATAAGTACATGTTTTTCATGAAATATAATATAATTATTCAAAATGGTTTTTGGGAATTTATTTTGAATCAACAAAAATAAGTGTTATTCAATCCAGAGCTACAATTCTACACCACCAGCATCTCCAGATTTAGTTAAAAGATTTGAAGTGATTACTTCAGTGAGGTCGAATGTGAATTATAAATATCATACTCTTCAATTTAATAGTGAACCAATTAATGAGATGTTTGATAATAAAAATAATCTTATTAAAAACATACCCTATAGTGATATAGAAAAAATGGACTCTCATTATGTTATGTGAAAATATTATAATGGTTCTTCATAGAGTGGTAAATCTATATGAGTTTCTAAATGTTAGACTAATTGATGGTTTAAATATGGTCAATTACTCAGAATATATATATATATATATATATTAGGTATTCTCCACTTCCATGTGTCCATCTCCCATGCCTCCACATTATATTTTCTCTTTGTACCCTCTCTCCAGATACGCACGTCGCCCCACAGCGCTCTACCTCATATTCTATGCGCCTCCCAATCCCTCTCCCACATTTTTTTATGGTGTCTAGACAGAGATTTACCATGACCCCCACCTCTGTCATCATCCCTCTCCCGATCAAACCAAATTGCGTAGCGATCCTTCTCCAACCTCCTCCTTCTCCTCAGTTGAACTACAGTATCTGCGTTTTTCATTCTTTTGGACATGGGCTGGATTATGCAATTTGTGACCTAGATTTCCCCCAAATTGTCGATGCCTGCATCAATCTCATCCTAATTTTGCTATATTCTGTCCTTCTTGTAAGTCTTATTTCTCTTAATCTAAGTTTGGTCATACATATGCACGGTGTTTTTTATGTAACTCGCATTTCCATTAATAGTTTATTTAGCTTGCAAATTCGTTTATACCTACCACCGCTACATATTTCTCATACGCTCCTTAGAAAAACCTACCTTTAATGACTCCCTCACACTTCTTCTACTACGCCTATTCCTTGAAACCCTACCCCTTGACTCTCTACACCCGCCATACCCCTCCAATTCAATTCATTTGATTCCCTGAAACCCTACCCTCAGTCGCACGTCGCATCCATCACCTGCACCTCATGTTGCTTCGCCTCCACCTGCAAACCCAATCCCATGTCCCTGCTTTATGATATCCATGATTTTTTCTACAAGAAACATCTGGTATGTCTAACATTATTATTTTATAATTCATATTATCAAAGTTATATTCACATTTAAATATTTATGAAACCAATTTTGGTTGTAAGAATCAATGTTTACAACCTGTGTTAAGTTATTTTTTGGTTCTCGTATGTTTCTTTGCAATCTTCATCATCATCCATTGGATCTCCTAGATACTTATAACTCCATACTACCATTTTAGGAATTTTTTCATTTCAATACCTTATGTACTAGAGACTATTATAATTTTTTAGTAAATAGGTATGAATAATTTATATGTTTACTCACCCCTGTGGACCAATTTAAAATTCAATATGTTAGCAGGTTCCTATCATTAGGCTTACTAAGAGTGAACATACTCACAAATGGAGACAAATATATTGTGAGGACACTTCTAAGTGGTCATTTCTATTCATAGATGCTGGGAAATTTAATGAACGAATGTAACTGATTCTATTTGATTTTGTGGTTATCCTGCTATTTCGTTACATTTTCCTTTTAATTTTTAAATAAATTAAATTTGTTCTTTCATATATCATAACAAATGGGGGTCCCTATTCAAATTCCATGTCTTTCAGAAAAACCTAGGTTGTCACATTCAAAAAGGTATATTTTATATATTTGCAGTCTATCTATATTTTGCCAATTGGAATTTTTAACTACAATTTCTCTTATGAATTTCTTCATTTTGTGTCCTATATTTTTCCACTATATCAATTTTGAAGGGAAAATAACTAGGTCTTTGAGCTTTAATTACAAGACTGTTCTCTCTAACAACAAGAAGTTGATGAAATTCAAAAAGGTCTATTTTATATATTTACAGTCTATCTATATTTTGATAATTGTATTTTTTTACTACAATTTCTTTTATGACATCCTTCAACCAATAGATTCCACTTCAAATTTCTATAAACTAGCACTTAAACCTAATGTTTTGCATGACTACATGAATTCAAAGGTCATTGGGATTCATATCTAAACTGTTTAAACATACATTCCATCATAGCTTCTTGGAAATTGAATGAATGAATGTAACTGATTATGTTTCATTTTGTGATTATCCTTCTTTTTCATTACATTTGTCTTTTAATTTTTACATAAATTGACATTGTTCTTTCATATATCATAACAACTGGGGTTCCCATTTCAAATTCCAGGGCTGTCAGAAAAACATAGGTTGTCACATTCAAAAAGGTAAATTTTATATATTTACAGTCTATATATATTTTGGCAATTGGATTTTCACAGTACAATTTATTTTATGAATTTCCATATTTTGTGTCCTATATTTTTACAATACATCTATTTTTAAGGGAAAATTACTAGGTCTTTAAGAATTAATTACCATACTGGTCTCTCTAACTATAAGGACTTGATGACATTCAAAAAAACCATTTTATATATTAACATTATATTTATATTTTGGAAATTGTATTTTCTAACTAAAATTTCTTTTTTGAATACTTTCAACCAATATATTCCATTAGAATTTTTTATACACTATCACTTTAACCAATTGTTTTTCATAACTACCAGAATCTGATGTTCTCTGGTACTCATATCTGAACATTTTAAACTTACATTCCATCTTACAACTACCATTGTAAATTTCACTACTTCTTTTTAAATTGTTAATTTCACTGTACTATTAAAGTACTGGTCATTAGTTTCTAAATATATAATTTCAATTTAACATTATTCACTTATTTATGATTTTACCCAAAATTATTACTCAAATTATCACCACGAATTTACAAGAGTTTCAATGGAGACTACCAAGGGAACAAGTACAAATAGGTTGCTAGATACGTATTAATCATTACCTGATTTTTATGCTATTTTCAAAGTAATGTTATTACCTGGTATATATGTCAGTAATTTTTAAATATAACATTTCACTTTAATATTATTTACTTCTTTTTTATTTTCTAGGACTTTTTTTTCCAAATATTTTACCATAAATTGATAACAATGGAGATTACTATGGGAAATGCTACAAATATGATTTCAGATATGTATTAATCATTATGTGAATTTCGTTTGTAATTTATGATTCATTCACTACCTTCCAAATGGGTTATAAATAATTGAATAATTCATTGTTGGTGGTCACAAATCTGAATTATTTCCTTCCTAGTGTTGAAAATTCAATTCATAACATAGTCACGGGGGCTGCAATATATGGAATTTAGTAGAGAGGTATTATGTTCATAACACTTTCTTTATCCCTCACTGATTTATTCATCATTCATTTTAATTTTTTATGGATTTCAGCAGGGAGATCCTCTGATTATTTTTGAAATTTCATCTGCTAATTTACGCTCATGCTTGATCTTTGACCCGATTACTCCACTATGAATCTGATTCCTTTTAAATATGAAATTTTGAATCATTTTAATTTACAACCAAAGAAAATTTAATATGAAATTTGATGTGTTATAAATGAAATCATACACATTATCCACATGCAATTGAACATTTGAGAAGAAAATTGAATGTGTTTCATTCATAGGTTTTTTATTTGATGCAGGAATTGTATTTTATTATAATATCTAGTATGAAGAAGACATAAAAGATGCATTTATTCAATATAATTACAATTTATGTTTCTTAATTTCCCATCATGTTTGTTGCAATTTATTCATTTTATTCAATACTAGGATGTTAAAAAGGATGATGTGGACTGCACTACATGTGACTCCTCAACCTATTCAATTCATGGCGATATTAATTTGGTAGGGATGGTGATAATGAAATTTGATGCAAGTTATTTAATCATCATGGATAATACATCTTTTTTATTCAAATTTTCAATGCACAAAAATATTATTAATTTTCACGATCCCACTCTATCTATTAATTTGTTATGTTGCCTTATGTGTAGCATACAATATTCCCAAGGCTAGCAAAGGACTGGGTATTCAATCTAATACGAAGCATTCTTATCCCAACCAATGGCTTATTAGATATTCCAACAAGGATTTTCTTAAAGAACATTGTGGTAATTTTTATATCATGAAAATAACTTATAAATGTAATTATAATTTATTAATTTATTTCGTATGGTTGTATAATTTATCAAATGTTCATATATCTATTGAAAAATTACAACCATAAGAAGAACTAATATATGTGTCAGTCATCAACTTGTACTTGGGAAATAATTGTAGTTGAGATTTTCTTATATGCACCATAACAAAACAATGACTCAAATTGAGCATATGTGTCAAATAATCGTAGGGAATAGAAGTGCTTGTAATTTATGTAAATGCTACCATTTTCATCTCTAATTATGTTAAGGATCTTTAAATATAGTAAAAGGGTCTTATGATTAATTTTTTAAGTTCAAAAAATTCTTAAGAGATGTATTTATCATTTTGATCAATCTGTTAGATTGACATAATGTTATATATTCTCTGGTTCTGAATTTTATTCCTAGAACTCTTCAGTAACATATTCATTGAATCAAAATAAGCTCAAGTATGTGTTACTTTAACAGATCATTACAGATGAAAAATAATCACTCCCCTACATTGATGTTCCAGAATCAATTATTTTTTGAAAAAAATTCTTTATGAAAACACCCAGGATCGGGTAAAAAAAATATTACTTCAGGACACGAAACTTGTATTTTTTTTGTTAATATTTTGTTTGTATTACAGTGAGTTGTCAATCTGAATATTTTTAATATTTTTTGGGTATCTTAATTTCTATAATGGACATTTTTAATAGGTTGAATTACATTACCAGGATAGGTTCTGCAAATGATTTAGTTAAGTGAATGATATAAAAAACTAATTTCTGTTCAGACTGATTGAAAAATCACTTAATGAGGTTACGACCGATTGAAAAATTATGTTCACAATGATTGAAAAGATCCATTCAGATTGATTGAAATTTTTTGTTATTTGGGATGTTTGAACATAACTGAGACATATATATTTCCCTATGGTTGTTACAGGGGTTCAAGAATTGATAGTTAAGGTAATTTTGAAACATGTATGTTTCCCTTTAGTGATTGACAGGGGATCCAAATCTGTTTGAATATGTTCACCTTGGTGGTTATAAAGGTTCCAAATTCTGTAGAAAAGTTGGTAAAACATGCATCTTTTTTGTTATATTCTATGTTGTATTACAATTATTTAACAATCATCATTTTTAATGTTATTTGGGTTTCCCTTTTACTCTAATGGACTGTTCTTTTACATCATTTCAAAGCTATCATTTCCCTTTTCCTCCTCCGCATTCTGATTGATCTCTTTTGTTTTATAATTATGATGGTCTCTTTATATGATGTTATGCTTTTATCTAATTTTTGTATAAAATTATACTTCATCACATGAGAATTTAGCAACATTTAATATTCTAAATAGGTATGTTATTATTATATTATAAAATTGATCTAATTAGATGCTATTTTAGATATTCCATGTTTTCCTTGAACAAAAATACATTTTCAGTTTTCCAGTTCATTATAGGTAGTTCCATGTCCTTAACTACAATACCATTATTTAATTTCCTCATTTCTGTCCTGGTTGTCCAAATACATTATGCACCGCAACATACCTTCTACTAATCCACCGCCAGGTTAACTCTATCACTCATTGGTCCTATGTCCTGCCCATCCACGATTGACCCAGCATCAAGCTCATCATGTGGTGTTCTGGAACTCATCTATAACCTAGTGTTCTTTCCAGGCCTTGCTGCTCACCTAGGCCATGCATCATTTCCCAGGAAGAAACCAACACCATGCACACATTCAACATGAGGAATAAAGTCCCCATGGTTATCTACTCAGTGCTTTCATCCACACAGGATATCTTTGTACCCCTATAGCTTTATTAATCTCTTCAAAAAGAATAATTGACCTATTGCACATTTGACCTCATACCCCACTATCCATTGGCCTCTATGATTTTCACACCATGTGATATCTCTCATTCAAGTTTTCCATATACCCTAGACAACACATATGGTGATGCAACATGTGATGAAATTATCAATGCTCTGATTGCTAATAGTTCTACTTTTGAAAACCGAACAATACTGTCCTAAAAAAGCATTGATTTTTTTTCTTGCATGTCATATTATTTATGGATACATGTGTGTTTACATGAACATAAATATATAAATATTTATTATCAAATCTTTATTCTATAAAATATTACTTTGGATTTCATTTGAACTTTTTATCTTTACTGCTTTTAGGAAAAATATTGTCTTAAGAAGAAGAAGAAATATGCAGCCAATATACTATTAAGGCTCCCTTCTATTCTAAGGTAACATTTCGGCATCATTATTTATATCTTATTACCATACTATTACTTTTATATTGCGATGTGTCCTGTCTCATTATTCATTCCTCTGGTTTTCCATTTTTAAATTCCCAATAAATATGCTCATACATATATCTGGATTAACAAATTTGATATGCCATATTCCATTTTTACTATTTATTTGTGGTTTGTGATTAAGAATTTGATTCATTATGTTTTTTTGGCTGGTATTAGACCAATAATTCATGGCTTTAACATTTGTTATTTATGAACTATTACCACATGAATCTACTTCTGTGTTATATCATATTAAAATTTTGGGTTCCAGTGGAATATTGTATAAGAACTGTCACTTAAGTAGTCCATTTGATGCGAAGGGGGTGCATACCAGGAAGAGATACTGGGAGGTCTAAATGGAAATTGTATTGGATTCACTCAAGTTGAAGTTCAAGAGGATCTACAATCAACATTCAATAGAAACAAGATGTGTGGTTCCTACTCTGAAGACCACACCTACTAATGGATTGAGGATGACTTTCTGGAACTGTCTAACTATGGATAGGTGAATGACATCACATGTTTTGGGTTCGAAACCAAAAAATTGTCCCTTTACTTTATTTTATTTACATTAGTTATTTAACTATTTAACGAAATTTTTCTTATGATTTCTAGGTGGAAAAAAGCCGGATAATACCTCATACACCTACTGCAGATCGAATCGTACTGTTATAGGAAGCATAAACAATCATCGAGGTTTGTGATTGGACTTTGTTTTTAATGTTTTTTATGTTTTACACCTTCCTCTTTAATGTGTAAGTGAGATAGTTCCCATTTAATTTGTAGGATATAGGTCACTCTTATCGATGATGTGATTTAGTGAACTCTGTAATGGACATTTTTGGGACTATTCAGGTAAAAAACTCACATAAAATGTGTTGGTGCTAATGCTTCCATTGAAGGAATTAGGAATCCCTACCTCCATCAACACTAAAATTGACTTCAAGAGACCCTCAAATCATCCTTCAGTTTTTAGATGGTATGATTTAATTAATTCAATTTATTGTCTTTATCATTGTCATATCTCTTTCCTGATCTTTGTCCTATTTCATGGTATTTTTAAATTTTTTTGGATGATGGTAAAATTAAATTTTGAAATGGTGAATTCAGATCAATAAGATTTAGCGTCTGCGGAGAGTATGGAGAAGACCAACCAGCTTAAACATGAATTTATTATTGTGATGGCAGTGGACTATTCTAGTGGTGTTTCTCAAACTATAACATCACCCCTTAATGTTTTCAAGATAATATTCTAGATCTGACTATAATTCCATGATTTTCATTTTCTATACAACTTCATTACTATCAAAAGATTATTCTATGAAAACAATACTCGATGAAACAGATAATGTCCATGTATTTTTATTATTTCATTTATCAATGTTTTATTTAACAGTCTTGTACCACACTTTTGTGTTATAAAAAAGATTATTTAATTTATAAACCTTTTATTTAACAATCACAAACCACACATTTGTGTTTTAAATATATTTAATATTAATATGAATTATTAAGTTCATAATATGGTATTCTATTAATGAAAATAAGAATTGTTTTATAGCACCGTGCAAAAGCACTAACAGGGTATAAGTTATATATGTTTTATAGAATAAACTCTCTCTAAAAATTACAATGAAAATAATGTAATTATTGTAATTTTTTAATATACTCAAACATAATTAGAACATATAGTGAACCTGGCCTTTAATCTTCTAACAATGATTATTTCAAATCTATTTTTTATCCAAAATAACACTTTTAATCATTAGGAATTATATATTTTTTAAATAATTAATTTTATATTAATATATATTATTATTTATGTTAAATTATACATCTAGAATAAATGTGTAATTTTTCTATAAATTAGAAATAAATCATTCATTTCTAGTTATGTTAAAAAGTATACTTCTACTAATACATTATTTATACCCATTCATTATGATATCACAAAAATGGGGTTAAAATTCGGTGAACTGAATATTATTAAATCAATTAAACGTTTTTATCATTTATAAGAAAAGATACTATAAAAAATAATTTTCAAGAACCCAAATATATTTATCTTTTTTATGAGATATTATTTGTGTCTAAATATCTTATAGTTTTTCTATGATCTATGAGGGGTTTTATAATAATAAAGTAATAAATTGTTGTGGATTCATTTTCAATACAATATTATATATTTATTATAGATTTTATACTCAAAAATACCCTTGTGTGTTTATTTATGAAATTTAAATCATTTAATTATAGGAAATTCATATTCACAGTTATTGTTTTTGGAATTATAGTTAAGTCATTGATCCATAAGGTATATTTTTAATATTTTCATATTATGTTTAAGAATATTATGAAACAGATTTCATACCATATGTTTTTAATCCTAGCATAAGGAATCCAACGTTTGATCAGAATAATGATTACGGATCTTATAACCAACATAGTCATGTATGTTTAGTAAATCTACAAACTGTTTGGACGAATCCTTTTAATTGAAAACATGCAATGTATTAATTATGAAAGCAATGTTAGGAACGAATACTATGCTTGACATAAAAAAATTCTAATTCATCAATATCTTTTTATCCAACACTATTTTTAAAAAACCATATTTTATGTTTTTAATTACGTGAAGAAACCCTACATTTAACAGTAAAACAATGAAGATTTAAATATATGATATTATAAATGATTTTTAAAATGGTCTTCATGGATGTGGAGGTCTATTAAATTCTATTTTATGACAGTTTAAAAGGATCATTTTGATAATTCTAAATACTCTATTCAATGGATTATATCATTACTATTTAAAAGAGAAGTTACAACACCAGTGAAAGAATAATATATGAATAATTGTGATCTTTCAAGTGACATTTGTGGATATACACAAGAAAATGAATGATTTATGTTCATAATAACTTGTACAGAGTATTTTTACCATACCCATATGATTTATGACTATATATAGGGGAAATATTTTGTATACATAACAACTACAACGATCGAGCCACCCTATTAATACTAATGTTGATACAGATTGACGATATATATATTTCAACCTCAAAAATACAATGTTTCTACTGATATTTTTTGATTCTATTTTTAAGGAACATGATTTGGTACATGGATCTCTAAAAATATAATATTATATGAAGAAAATGATATTTGAAGAAGAATATCATGATTTTTCATTTACTTCTCAAACTACTGTCAATAACCTATCCATTCATCAAATAAAACACTTTCTATTAATTATATTATTGACTGATCAAACACATTCATGAAAGAGTATCACCCTCTTAGACTATAAAATTGATAAACTAGTTCCATTAAAAAAACAAGAAGGATTTATTTAGCATTCAAGGGAATGTGTAAATTACATTTACTGAGTTGTTGTTAAATTCTATTGTG
This sequence comes from Viscum album, assembly GCA_963277665.1. NCBI lineage: Eukaryota > Viridiplantae > Streptophyta > Magnoliopsida > Santalales > Viscaceae > Viscum > Viscum album. Next base: position 1,254,487,730 of record OY728140.1, on the reverse strand, counting down.
ATAAGTGGACATTGCCTATTGAAAATAACCATTATTGGAGAGAGATCAATGGAAGATTGTAATATGGGAACATTGTAACCCCAATCAGTATAAAAATTATTTTATTATTATTTATTATTTATCCACTAATAAAATGTCTAATAAATGGTAATGGTGCACATATGGATAAATCAAAATCAATTTTAAAAAGAGAAAATATTTCAAGATTATCATAAAGATGAAATTCACCACCTCTTGTCTGTCATTTTATTATTCCAACATAACTAGATTAAAATTTATCATTTTTTAATGGACCATAAAATTGTTAGAGTAAAATAACAATGAACGAATAAAAAAATATATTTTAATTGTGGAAGAATATTGGATTTTTTATATATTTGTTCAATAAAAATAATGGTTAAAATTTTAATTTGGGGAATGAAAAATTTATTTCCTAAATATAAATTGGGAAACAATAAAATCAGTTATATTTGAATGAAGTTGTATCTAATAAGGATTTCAATGAATATGTTAATGGATCTTCAAGAAGATCATGTCTTTTTACTATTTAGTGATTTAGGAGATGTAGTTACCCATAAAATAAACATAATATTTTAAGATAATATTACAAAACAAGTAGTAACATTGTGTAATGATTAGGTCAATAAAGGGTGATACACAAAACATATATTGAACGAGGAACTTAAATCTCATCATGATAAAACTATCATCTATAAAAAATATCAGAGTGATTTTGGGTGAAAAAAAGATGAATATGAATTTACAATTAATAATAATTAGTATTTTCGAAAAAATAGATATTTTATAATATATAAATCTTTAAATAAGTTTTATTTATTTTGTAATTTGGTTTAAACATAAAACTAAGTAAAAAACCGCAATATACTATTTAAATGTTGTTATCAAATTTTATATATATCACATTGCCATTCCATAAAGAACGAGAATTCCATTTCTTAGAGATAGTTAATTGACTTATTAAATTGGTATATAAATAACGAAAATACATCCTAATGGACCAAATTGATTGTTAGGGTTAGAAAACAATATTATATAAATGAAAATTACAAGACAACATGAAATGTAATACCACATCTCAAATTTTTTGAAATCTTACATAATCTATTAGATTATCAATATAGGTCATTCATAATAAAAATATTCACATCATCAGGAAAAAGAATACATAAGTATGGGGAGAGAATAGATAATCTATATGGGTATGAAATAGATTATAAGAATAAAAAATAATAAGGCATGTGGAATGAAAGATGAAACATTCCATTAAATGTAAACATGAGAATAACAAGGAAGAAATATAAACTAATTATATAATTCTATAACAATATTTATCCATGGATATTAAAGATATTGATTAATAACATGGGATATCAATTACTAGTTTCATAATGTGGGAATTCATGTTGTGGTACATAAAAACCATATCGTACAGACCTTCTCCCAAGATGTACATTAGCGGGTAAAAACCCAAACTAGTTTATCTCATGAGACCTACCGATGTACTGAAGGCCGATAAATGGACCCACCAAAAAAATAATATGTCTAGTAAATTTTTCATTTGAATTGTATTAAATGTATAGAATCATAATTTTTGTTTACTTTTTTTAAAAAAAAACTCATGGAAATTTTACGAGTACCTAGTTTTTGACGGCGCTTGATTTAGAGGCCCGGTGTGCCCGGAATCAATTTCTGAAGTTTCGTTCTGGTATGTTCAGTTAATGTACATTCAGAATTTTATATCTTCTGAAAAATTGCTCAGAGTCAAAATCTGAGGGCACCATTGAACTCACAGCATCAGCGATGTTTAGTGACACCTTCATCGCAGTTTCCTTTTATCGGGAGTGAATGTTTATTTTTTTTGGGATTTTAATTAAATTGAATAACGTTAAAGTTTTAACTTTTTTTTATGGTGGTTAAACACCTGAAATTATTTAATTATCTATATTTTGAATTTTATAGAATTGTTTCCAACCATTAAAATAATAGTATGTCTATTATTTTTTGTGTTGGCATAATTCATTTGTGTTGTAAATGAGAGAGAACATCATCCTCTCAATATAGAACGTGATGAACGCTCTTTCCACCGAAGAACGATGAGCACCATCTTATCCCTCTTCAACAGGAGAAATTAGAGAAAACACCGCCGCCATCGAAGAACATCGATGACTTCATCTCGACTCATCTTCCCCGAATACAACCTCCTCGACATCTTCATCTTCTACCCGACATTAACGAAATGAAGTCTTCTTCTTGTGACTTCATCAACAAGAATCAATCGAGGTAGGGGGTTTGAATTTTTTTGTACTCATTCTTCATCGTACAAATTTATTGGTTGATAACTGAATGATATCACCGTGATGAAGAGGGTTCAGACCATACAAACACATCCCGAACCTACCCTTTTGTTTGTTCTTGTTCATTGACAACGGAAGCGGTACACGTGATGACCGACAACGAGCCGGAAGTGAAGAAACCAGTGGTGCCAGGGTGTTGGGTCGCCACAAGGGTGCGGCACCACCATGCCATGCAAAGAACCGACCCACTTCCAAGCGAGCCATGATGGCATCAGAGGGTCATGGTTCCGTCTCACCATGCTAGATGGAAGGGTCGCGACCAGGAGGGCTGGGGCAGTCAGACGTGGAGCGGGATCGGCGCCACCTGGGTCCGTTTCGATTCTACCAGAATGGAAAAGTCATTCGGGTGCTAGAGGGGTACGTAGTTCCCCCCATGCCACTGCTTAGGCGGACCCCCACCGCGCCACCAGGTCGCCAGGCCGACGGGGCCGTCGGTCCAACCATGCCTCTGAGCCACCTTCAGGCCAGGCCACAACGGGCTGGGCCACCTCGGGCCAGGCCACCTCGGGTCGGGCCACCCCTCGGTAGGGAATCCCTTAGGCCAGGCCACTCCCATGGTTTGGGACACCCCCTTATACTAGGTCAGACCCCGGTTTAGGTCGGGTCGGTATGACGGGGTCAGACCAGACCCGAACCCGCTATGGCCTGATTACACCATTGCGCCCATAACATGAGATACAAGAATCCTACCAACGTACCGTCTATGGAAACAGAAATCATAGAGTGAGATGGTTCCTTTGGAATATCCCACAGGATTATTGGACAATTTTGGAGTATGGTCGAGTTGGATTGAACATAAAAACCAACAGGGACCCTATGACGAAAATTCCAATAACTCACAGACCGAGCATCCTATTGAGGCACCATCTATTGAGGTGAGATGACTATGACATCGTAGTCCTTTAAGATATTTCCACATGAGACTTCATGAAATTTGGAGTATCGACCAGTATATTGTGGAGTGGATCCTCCCAGAGACGATCGTATAGAGTGCGGAGACCTAGTAGCTGAGAAACCTGATGGCTGCTTAACCGATTCGACTTGGAGTGATTCAACTAGCCTAGTTGGGAGTGCCCAGTATTTGGTGGAAGAACAATGGATAATGGAGTGCCTGGTATTTCGTTGCAGACCCGCGATACTCGAAAGGAGGAGTACCTCTGTAAGATATCTGTGGGAGAACCTGATATTTGGGGGCAGAGCTATATCAGACGGGGAGCCTAGAAGTTGGCAGCAGACCTGCGGTACTCGATAGGAGGAGTACCTCAGCAGTACAAGGTTAGTGAGAAGTGCCTCTGTGTCACGAGATTCCAACTATGCTCATCAAAGGAGGAGTTCTCAAGCAGTCATGGTTTCGATAATGAAAATCCTTGTTTGAGCTGTATTAATGACTTTTGTGTTTACCTCTTGATTTAGATGGGTTACTTGATAACATAGGTATATGTATGGGAATATACATAAGTAATGGTTATCCATTGATTTAATAATTTTTGGTTAATCCTTGTTTGATTTTGTGAGACTTCGAGGGTCTCTAGGTCCCTACAGAGTGTCGTTATACTCACACCTTCACGGGCTATGCCCGCACATCGTTGTGTTCGATGTAGGCGATGGACAATGCTGACCGAATTGGAGTGTACGAGGACTGGACAGTACCTGGAGGTGGACCTCACAACGTATCGGTACACGGTTTAGTCTGACGAACATGGAGTGTTATGGAGGCCATCTATACCAACCCTTCAGTTAAGAACCCCTGATGATGATCTAGGAGCTGCTTTCACCTATCAGCTGTTTTTCCCTTTTTTGTTGTACATGATTTCAGTTGTATTTTTACTTTACAGTTTGGCTTGTATTCTTTGACCTCCATACATTTCAGTACACTTTTTATAAATATTTCACTTTTTTTTGCTTCCTCTTTTACTATGGTTGTGTGTGTTTACGATTTATAAAGGCAACGCCTTCCTAGTTTTAGGGAAATAAGCCTTTGGTGCTAGTCGCCAGCCCCTGGCCTATGGATGAAGGGCTTGGTGATGTCACAAAACGGGACCTGGGGGACGGGTCATGAAAAATTGGTATCAGATGAGTCAGTTCTACCATAGAACTCAGGACTTGGATTATTTTCATTGAAGCAATACTGTTATGGGTACTTTGTGTGGATTAAAGTTCAGGGAGTCTGATGTTTGTCCGGCGACCGAATTCTCCATCCACTAGGCCCCTAACTACTGATTTCAAACATAGTACAGGGAAAACACTGATTACGTGTTTTCTTTCGAATGATTTATTTAAGTCAGATCAAACCACGTCAGCTCACCAGGTATAGTCTTTTGTCCAGGTCAAATATATTTCTTTCAGGATGCTTCCCGCAGACAACCAGTTAGATCCCTAAGAGTAGTACGTTCTTACATCCCTCTGAGATATGAGTCCTCAATACATGGCCATCTTATAGTAGAGAAACCAGCGGAGGCACCAGCTGTACTACTTTCAGTTGGGCCACCGATGCCACCATCCCTAGAAGCAGAGCGTGCACGCCACTTGATCGCGCAACACGAGTTCTAGTGCCTGAGGACACCCATGTTTCTGGGAGAGATAGACCCACAGGTGGTTGATGATTGGCTGGAGGTTGTGGTGAGAGTCTTCAGACTAGTAGGGACACCAGCAGACTTAATGGTGATCCTTTTCCAGCCTCCTTCAGGTAGCATCGGGCAGATGGTAGAGCCTGATGCTCCAGATGCATGATGAGGTTACACTTCTCTGGGCAGAATTCGAGGACCTATTCCGGGCGGAGTTTGTACCAGCCACCCTTCGAGCAGTGCGGATTTAGGAGCTACTACATCTGTAGTTGGGAAACATAATAGCAGTGCAGTACTCAGTGAGGTTCACTGACCTACCATGATACTCAAGAGATATGGTACGAGACCCATTCTTCAGGGCCCAGACCTTCATGTAGGCACTCATGAAAGAGAGCAGAGCCACGATGATCTCCCTCAGCATCCCGATGCAGGTGGGGGTGTTAGATAAATCCCTCATAGTAGAGAGTTTCCATACTGAGTATTCATCTGCAGCGAGACCTACTACTAGCTGACATGCAGTGGCATCTTCTATTGCTGGAAGTAGATAAATGATGTAGAAGTCTCAGAGGACCAGACCCATAGGTGGTCGACCACACGAATCAGGATCAGTTGTGCAGGGAACACATAATGGTGATAGAGAAAGTCATTCCAGGAGTGGACAGTGTAACACCTGTGGTGGTCTTGGTCACATGGCTTATGACTATCTGACCAGCCGCTCTGATGATCAGCAGATAGTTGAGGGACTCCCGGGTAGAGGCATAGGTTCGATCGAGGTGGTCCGTAGGGTGTCGGAAGACATGTAGGAGGATCTGTCCGTGCAACTGGTGGTGGAAGACATTATGAGGTGTTATTGCCACCACTGCCAGGAGGTCCAACCCAACCACATGGAGCGGGTGGACAGGGTAGAGCACAACTTCAGGCAACTGAGGCCTATGATCTCAACACTCTAGTGATGACTCGAGGTATGATCTTTATAAACTCCACCATAGAGTATGTTATTATAGACACAAGTACCAATAACTATTTCATTTCCACTTCCATCGTTCAGAGCTCGGAGATTCCGACAGAGCTGTTGGCTCGATCCTTATGGCTAGAGACTTCCACAGGTTCATACTCGACGATTACGCACCGGTTCCGGTAGTGTGATCATACTCTAAGAGGCGATAGCTTTGGCATGGATCATTTTGTAGCGGATTCAAGGCCTTAGGACATCAGTTGGGGTATATACTGGTTATCTACAGTCGATTCTCGGATCGACTATATTAGGCGAAAAGTGTGGTGTGTCCGCATGGATGGAACTAGGTTCACCTTCACCGGTGAGAAGGGAACATTTTCAACACAAGAATGAAAAACTCGGAGGTGGGTTTCGTCGATCACTCACCAGTTGGCTTGCCTTACCCTCGGAGCAGAAGATGAGAAGTGTTTGACATATCCTATAGTGGTGGACCTGTATGCAGATGTTTTCCCTAACGATGCTTCAGGACTACCTCCTCAATGATAGGTGGACTTCTACATTGACATGTACCCCGGGATGACACCGATATTTACTCAAGCGTATCAGATGGCTCCCACTGAGCTTTTTGAGATGCGGGTACAATTAGAGGACTTAATGGGGAAGGGATTTATTGGTCCTAGTGTTTCTACATGGGAAGCCCTGATTCTATTCGCCAAGAAGGCGGATGGGAGCTTCAGGCTCTCCATTGACTACCATCACCTGAACCAGGTTACCGTGAAGAACATGTACCCATCTCTGAGGTTGGACTAACTCTTTAATCAGCTCAAGGGATAATGTTGGTTGTCGAAGATAGACCTCAAATCAAGCTATCACCAGCATTGAGTTCGGGATGAGGATATGCAGAAGACCACTTTCAGGTGTTGGTATGGCCACTAAAAGTTCATGGTTATGCCCTTCGGCATAATCAATGCTCCAAAAGTGTTCATGAGTCTTAGGAATACGATCTTCCATCTATACCTTTATTTTCTGTCGTAGTCTTGATTGATGACATACTGATCTACTTGAAAACTGAGGAGGAGCATGCCTACCCTTTCCAGGTTGTACTGGACAAACTCCGAGCACACGAGATTTATGGAATGCTCTTGAAGAGCTAGTTTTGGATTCGAGAGGTTCACTTCTTAGGACATGTCATTTCGGAGGCCGGAGTTGCAGTAGATCTAGCGAAGATTGAGGTGGTACTTGATTGGTAGCCACCTAGGAGTGTGAAGGAGGTATTGAGTTTCTTGGGCTTGGCTAGATACTATCGGAGGTTCGTTCCAAACTTCTCTAGAGTTGCATCACTAATTTCATCCTTGACGGAGAAGGGGAAACCCTTCTTATGGTCGAAGAGATGCCAACATCTATTTTAAGAGATGAGGTAGAGGCTGACAATTGCCCCCATAATGAGGCATCCTGATGAAGGCATAGGGTTCATAGTCTACTACGACGCATCAGGGACCGGACTCGGGTGTGTCTTGATGCTGGAGCACGTAGTGACCGTGTTTGGTTCTCGGCAGGCGAGACATCATGAGTAGAACTATGCTACCAATGAACTGGAGTTAGCAGCAGTGGTCTTTGCCTTGAAGATGTGGCAGCACAATCTGATTGGAAAACGTTTTACCATGTACTCTGATCATCAGAGTCTCAGGTATATCTTCTCTCAGAAGGACCTGAAACTGAGACAGTGATAATGGATTTAGTTCCTCCAAGACTATGACTTCGAGACAGTATATACTCTTGGGAAAGGGAACGTTGTTGCATATTCTCTCAGTCTAAGATCATGCATTCAGCTGCTAGGAGAGGCGATAAAGTATCTATCTTCTTTACAGATATCTTTTGTGGATAGGGATGGAGCATCCTATCTACAGTCTCTCAATAGTCACTCGTCCACTTTTTCCAGCAAACCAGGGAGGTGCTACATGGAGATTCTGGCTATGAGACGCAATGTGCTCAGATATCCACAAGGCAGGCACCTGATGTATTTTCTAAAGGTGGGGATCTCTTCATCTTATTTAGAGGATGTACCATGGTACTAGTTCCACTTCAGGATGATGTGTTGAGGGAGTTCCGCACTTCCCCTCTAGCGGCACATCTAGGTTTGGTGAAGATGTATTAGGACCTTCGAGGACAACATTGGTGTCCAGGTATGAGGAAGGTGGTAGCAGAGTTTGTCTCACGATGGCCTCAGTTGTCAGCAACTGAAGGTGGAGCACTATGTACTAACAGGCTTGGTACATCCCTTAGAGGTCCCTAAATGGAAGTGGGATAGGATATTCATGAAATTCGTGATGGTTCTTCCAGTTATATTTAGGAGTCACGACATGATATGTGTGATCATTGACCAACTCACCACGTCAGCCCACTTCCTACCAATCAGAGAGTAGGGATTCGTTGAGAGAATGTGATGCCTATATGTGCAGGAGATTGTGCATTTACATGGAGTACATTATTATATCATCTCTAACTGAGACACATAGTTTACCTCTTGGCTATGGAAGTGGTTTCAGGTGACTTTCGAGACACAATTTTACTTGAGCACCACCTTCCATCCTCAAACAGATAGTCAGACAGAGAGAACCATTCATACACTCGAGGACCTGATCCGTGCTTGTGTCCTCAACTTCGGTCGTAGCTGGGAGGGCCACTTAACATTGGTGGAGTTCACATACAACAATAGCTATCATTCCACCATAGGTATGGAACATTTTTAGGCCATGTATTGGTGACCTTGAAGATCGCCACTATGCTGGACAGACTCAGGGGAGTCAGCACTAGTGGGACCAGAGATGGACCGAGCTACCACGGAGAAGGTACTGATCATATAAGAGCAGATGAAGACTAATCGGAACAGACATAAGTTGTATGTTGATAGGAGACGATGTCCTCAGGATTTTGAGGATGGCAACCACATCTTCCTATAGGTCTCACCTCGATGAGGTCTATGGATATTTGGGCGAGGCCGTAAGTTATCTTCTCATTTCAAAGGATTATTCTAGGTCTTCATCAGAGTATGCGAGGTGGATTACTGCATTGATCTTACATCTCAATAGCACCGGGTGAACGACATATTCCACGTATCTTAGGTGGGGAGATACGTGCACGACCCATCCCACATCATCGACCACGGGAAACTGGACATCGATGATGGGGAGAAATTCACAGAGGTTTCAATGGAGATTGAAGATCGACAGGAGCGGGTCTTACGTGGACAGTCGATACCTCTGGTGCATATTAGCTTGCAGCATGGGAACCTCAAGGGGAGAACATGGGAGAAAGAGGCTCATATGTGTTCTTAGTACCCTATTTTTTCCCTTAGTTCATGTTGCTGCATATAGAGACGTAAATCTATGATGTGGGGAGAATGTAAAGACCCATCATTCTAGTTTATTTTTTAAAAAAAATGCATGGGAATTTTACGAGTACACATTATCTAACGATGCTTGATTCCGAGGCATAGTATGCGAGGAATAAATTTCTAATGTTTTGTTTGGGTACGTTCAGTAATCTTATGTTAAGAATTTTACATCTTATGAACCGGTGCTTGGAATCAAAAACTGAGGGCACCATTGAACTTGTAGTGTCGATGATCGCTTAGTGAGACCTTCACCATAGTTGCATTTTATCGGTAGTGGATGTTAGTTTTTGGGGGTGTTTAACTAAATTAAATAAAGTTAAAGTTTTAACTTTATTTTATTATGGTGGTAAAAACCTCTATGTGGAGGTTAGTGTTGGGGGCCACTCTCACATAACATCCATTGGGAGTATTTTATTTTTTGGTACCCACACGAGTTTCTTAACTCTTCTCACTCCCCATTAATTTTGTAACACCTCTAACCCCTCATTTTTTGGGTTAAACTCTCCACCTTCCCCATTTACTTTAATGTGGAAACTCTCCCAAAATTAATTAATTAAACCCTTACAATTAATTAATTAGCTCAATTTTAAACTCTTTGAAATTCATTCCAACCATTAAAATAATAGTATGTATATTATTTCAGGTGTTGGCATAATTCATTTGGGTGGGTCCTGGGAGAGAACTTCTTCCTCTCAACAAAGAACGCAATGAAATCTCCTTCCACTGATGAACGATGAGAAACGTCTTCTCCCTCTTCAAACGAATCCAGCAGAAGAAACACTGCCACACATGAAGAATGAAGATGACGTCATCTTGACTCATCTTCCACGATTCCTTCATCCTCAACATCTTCATCTTCTACCCGATGTTAACGAAATGATGTCCGCTTCCCGTGACATCGTCAATGAGCGAAAGTCGCAGTATGGGGTTCAAATTGATTTGTACTCATTGTTCTTCATACAAATACCTGGTATGAGAACCGAATGATATCACCTTGACGAGGAGGGGTTGGACCGCACGGACACAGCCCAACCCTCCCCTTTTGTTTGTTCTTGTTCGTTGACGATAGAGACTGTACAAGTGGTGACCGAAAATGGGGCATCCACAATGAATTTGGCTGTGCAATGCTGCAAGGTCCCCACAAGGGTGTGGAACTGCCGTACCACCGAATGAACCGATCCGTAGCCAGGTGGGCTGCGGTAGTGTCGAAGGGGAGCGGTGTTGTCTCACCACGCTGGAAGGATGGTCTGCGGCCCGGAGGGCCACGGTAGTCTGACATGGAGCGCGACACAGTCCCACCATGCGGAGACTAGTAGGATGTCTTTCCTGGATGGTACGCGGTGGAGGGGAACGACGCCGGCACATCGTGCCATTGTAAGGAGCGGCTGGCCGCTCGGGCCAACCGGGAGGTGCGGGGACCCATTGGGTCCCGTGTGAGCAAGACCGGCGCCACCCATCGCCAGTTCTATTCTACCCGAGTGACTCTGTCATTCGTGTTACCAGGGGAACAATGTTTCCCCCCTGGCCATGGCTAAGGCCGACCCCCGCTGGGCCGCCGGACCAACTGGGCTGCCATGTCACCTTCAGGCCTGGACTCAATGGGCCGATCCACCTCGGGTCATGTCGCCTCGGGTCGGGCCGCCCCCCCAGCCAGGCCACCCTCGGGCCTGGCCGTCCTCAGGTCGTCTCGTGCCTTCGGTCCGGGCCACCCCCTTGTTTTAGGCCACCCCCTAGGACCAGGTCGGGCCGGGTCGGTCTGACTTGGTCGGACCAGACCCGGACCCGCTATGGCCCGATTGCAGCTTTACACCCATAAATTGGGATATGAGCGTCCTATCAAAAAACCGTCTACAATGAATGAATGAATAGATTGAGACAATTTCATTGGAATATCCCACTTGATTTTTGGACACAATTGGAGTACGGTCGGGTTGGTTTGAACCTAAAAACCAATCAGGCCCCTCAGACATAAATGCCAATAACTCACAGTCTAAGAGCCTGATTGACACGTCATAAGTTACGTTGAGACCCCTATGACATGGAGGTCCATTGAGATAATTCCACATGAGACTTCATTACATTTGGAGCATGGACCAGTAGCTCGTTGAGAGGATCCTCCCGGAGACAAGCGTATAGAGTGCGGAGACCTAGTAGCTGACAGAGCTGATGACTGCTTGGCTGATTCGACTCAGAATGATTTGAATAGCCCAGTGGGGAGTGCTTGGTATTTTTCGGCAGAACAATGGAGGATGGAGCGCCTGGTAGTTGACAACAGATATGTGGTACTCGACAGGGGGAGTACCTCTATAGGCCATTATGGGGAGCTCCAGGTATTTTGCGGTAGACCCACAACGGACAGAGCACTTGGTAATTGGAAGCAGACCCGCGATACATGAAATAAGGAGTACCTCAGCAGTCCAAGGATAGTGAGAAGTGCCTCGGTATCGCGACAGGCCCACTATACCAAATAGAAAAGGATTTCTCCATGGAACCATGGTTTCAATAATAAAAATCTTGGTTTGAGATGAGTCAATGACTTTTGTGTTTACCTCATGATTGAGATGGGTTATTTGATAAATAAGGTATATGTATGAGAATATACCAAAGTAATGGTTATCTGATGATTTCATACATTTTGGTTAATCCTTTTTGGATTTTTTGAGACCTTGAGTGTCTCTGAGTTTCTACTGAGTATCTTTATACTCACCCCTGCACAAGTAATGCATGCACCTCATTGTGTAGTATGCAGACGACGTACAACGCTGACCCATGCGGAGTGTACGAGGAATGGATGGTACGAAGAGGTGGAACTCATGACGTAACGGTACACGGTGGAGTATGACGAACGTGTAGTGATATGGAGTCCATATGTACCTGCCATTTAGGTAGGAACCCCAGAGGACAATCCAACAGATGATTTACCCATTAATTTGTTTGTACTTTTTCATTTGTACTTGCTTTCAGTTGTATTTGTTCATTACAGTTGGTCTTGTATTCAGGCCCCCCATTATATTCAGTACACTTTTTATATAGCTTTTACTTAGTGTTTTCTTCCACTTGTACTCTGGTTGTGTGTGTTTACGATTTATAAAGGCAATGCGTTACAGTTTTAGGGAAATATGACTTTGGTGCTAGTCGCCAGCCCCTGGCCTATGGAAGGCGAGATTGGCGTAGTCACAAAATGGGCCCCTGGGGACGGGTCGTGACATGAAACATAATCAAAATATGCATTCAAATTAAAAAATGATATAATATAGAAATAACATTCTTAATCATTAAACATAATCACTAACCATTTAGAGTAATATGGATAATGGTATCAAGGTAGACCATATATAAAAAACCAATCCTAAAATGTTCAATAAAATATGATAGATGACATCCCAAAATAAAAATCATAATTTAATATAATAATCAATTTGGGTGTTTTATTAGATTAATATACAGTTATAATATCATTTATAAATTATATATACAAATACTCTTTAACTTTTCATAGAAGTGTATTGTTTCAATGATATTTTTATAAAACTATAATCCAAGAATGTTATTATTTCCACCATAAAATTATTATTTTTGTAAAAATAATTGTGGTATAAAATATAAACTAGAGTGGTCATGAAATTAGGTAAGAATTTGAAATTATCCTATAAATCGGGATTATATATCAGAAAGAATTAAAAAAGAACATTAGAAAACATGTAACTACCTATAAAATAAATAATAATTATTATTTGTAAACAAATATAGAACATTAAACCAAATTTTATGATAATTACATTATAATAATTAATAATTTATTGGTTTAAAAATATATAAATTATTATCCAAACATTAAAATGGAGGTTTGAGGAGAAACCCTTACAATAGGTTTGAATTTGTTAAACATTTGACCTTAATATCCAAAATAATCAAAATAAATCCATTAATTATATACTTAATTACATTATATAAATTTATTTGGTTCATTACTATTTTATAATTTTTATTTATGGACTTATTCTTTTGTTTTATAGTTTAATTTCATCATTTTGGAGAATTTTTTTTTATTGTTTCCCTGATCGGTTCTATTTTTTATCATTAAGGAGTTCGTGTAAAATGGGTATAAATGTAAACAATTGAAATTATATGTTATTAATGTAAATAAACAAGTGTAATTAGAATTATTTATTATTTGTATTTCAAATATTACGATAAATCATTATATAACAAGTTAATGATAATCATTTAGCTTATTTTTAATTGTTTTCTTATTACGTTGTAATATTTTTGTTCTATAATTTAATATTATTTAAATATGATGGATCCTGAATATTAAATAAGATAATGTACTTATTTTATAATATATTAGCACCATTAAAATGGTTTCATGAATAACCATGTAGGATAAATTGATGAATGAACATGATTTGTCCATGAAGCTTGTAAATCGACACCTCAAGGATGATGAATTCATTTTTAAGATAAAAAAGAGGGAGTGAAGTTGTTGATAATGAATTTTCCATTAACAATAATTAATTAAAGTATATAGATAATACTAGAGTTATCAAGACCATTTTGAGATAGGAGAGGAGGATAGATTAATACAAGAGAAGAATATTTAATGTAATTAAAGAGAAAAGGATGAGGAACAAATATCTTCAATACTCTTACATGGAATCCTCAATAATGGGATTGGTTTCGGTTATTTTAATTACACCAATAACGTAATGATGTCATGGAGAGTCATGGAAATAATATTGGGAATAAATTTTCAAAGTCACAATTCTTTGATGGTGCGAGTAGAAGGGGTGGTGGGGTGGGTATTTATAAGGGAGAAGAGGGGTGATTTATCTTTATTTTATTTATTATATTATAAAATTTCCCTATTTCAGTAATAGTGCATATTATTGTGACTAAATATATAAATAAGTAAATGTGAAGTCTAAAATTGTTTTTTCACATTATCCAAACATTACATATGACTCAATGAATAATGTATTTTTCATTTATCCTAAACAATATTTTTATACTATTCACAAAAAATTCAGGTATTTTAGAAAAATACAAAAAAAATCACCGTAACCATTATTTTAAATTTTAAAATTAAAAAATTAACATCCTCTTATGAAAATAAGTTTCTAAATATGAATAATTTTAGTTTTCATTATACCTACCATTTAAACTAAAATCAACTTTTAATTTTATAAATTATATTATATCTCATTCATAAATTAACTGTGGTCCCATAAAATTAACCAAATTTTAAAAGAAAAATAATTATTTATCTATGAATACATTTCAAGAATATTTATTTTCTTCTAAATAATTTTTTAATTATGAAACAGTATACAAATATTTATGACTCCCAAAAAATACCAACAATTAATTAATAATTTTAAAAATAGTTATTTTCATATAGTTTTAAATAGTAATATCATACATTTTTTAATATGACAACTATATTTTATTTATATAAAGATTGGTGAGGATACTATTTAAATGACCGTATTACTATTCATAAGGGTCGTATTATTATTCCAATGATGAAGTTAATATTTCATTGGTTATGATTCCTTATGTTTTGGAAATACCTCTTATTACATTCATTATTCATTTATGATATTTGTTTTATGTCCTCTATATTATAGTATGTGACCTATATTATATGAAATAAACATAATAAGAGAAATTTACTTGATAATGTTTCGGCTCACTATACTCAACCCTCATACTAATATTTAATCCTCATAATTTTTATATTTTCACCCAACAAAAATATTGGGATTGTTCCTTGTAATATTATCCATAGGATCCCATGTAGCCTCTAAAATTTCATTGTTTTTCCAAAGATCGTTTACCAAATGAGTCATACGATTCCTCAGTACTAGTTATTTTGTTTCTATGAATTGGATAGGATCTTCACAATTGGATAAGTCATGTTCCATTTATTTTCAATCAATGTGAGTACATGAGTTGGGTTTCACATGTACTGCCTTACCAAGGAGATGTGGAACACATTCTCAATATTAGAAAGTCTATGAGTAATTCTCAAATGATATTACATTGCTCCAATTTTCATTATAATTTTAGGATCAATGTGTCTGTGGATCTATTTACATTTCTTCCATAATATTATAATACACTTCTATGGAGATTCATTCATGAAAACATGATCTCTCATATGAAATTACAAATAATTCTTCTTTTACTGGTATATATAATTTTCCCACTTTGAGCTTCAATGATATGGGTTTTGATGATCATTACCATTACTATTTCTTCCGCAACACTGTATGGGCATACAAGCATTATGTCACCAATTTCATCCCAATAAGTTGGTGTGTAAAAAATATTTCCATATAATACTTCATATGATTCCATTTGAATATTTTAGTTGAAACTATTGTTTTACACAAACTACACCCAAGATAAATACTGATCCCACATAACTTTTTGTTCATGTGAACACAATCAGAACTTTTATTCTAAATTGTGAATCATTCATTCTAAATACACATCTATTTGAGGGTAAAAAAAAATTCTCAAATGAATATCATTATCCAAATATTTTTCTTAGTTTTTTAAAATGTAGATTTTAATCATGGTTTGGGAAGATAAAAAAATAATATTGGATCTCTATGAAGACTAACAACTTCATTAATATAGGGTCAGTAATGATCTCTCATTGAAAATTATCCCCTATAGCATGAAAATGTGAATATTGGTTATTTCAATCGATAATCACCAATATTATATCATTCTTTCTTTGGATGTTTTTTTAATCTAGAGAAAATATTCCTAGTTATGTCATCGTATTTTTATGTAGAAATATGAAGGGTTTGCAGGAATCATTTGGAATGTTATCTTTAATCTTTCACATGTTGACATACTAAACATCTTGATACATAATTAGCTATTTCATTCTTCATATTATCCCATAACATATTTTCCTTCAAATCTATATACATCTTAGTGCTACAAGGTTGTATAGGTAAATTATAGATATATAAATTATCTATGAACTCCCTTTTTAGCACAACAATATAGGAAACACATATTCTCCTCCTATGTTTTATAATTCCATCCTTGCACATGATTTCGTTCAACATCCTATCATTTACAATATCATTTTTATTTTTAATATTCTCAATAATACATATATAAGTTTTATTTATTTCAAAAAATGATGTTTCCAAAAAAAATTATAAAATTAATGATGTTTATCCTTCATTGATAATTCTCATATCAATATTTTTTATATCCATCTACAAAATATCATTTTCAATCATAATTTTGTTAATATCACCATTATCCTAACTAATAAATAATTTACTACTGTATTTTCCTTCAGTGGGGGTAATGTATTTAATAATCATTACCACTGGATAGCTAGATCCACTGAATTTTCATCATGTTGAGTTCTTTCTGGGATAATATATACTATAATCTATTGTGATATGTATATATCATACATTATTCACCATAGAGATAGTGCCTATATACCTTTAAGTTAATGATTAAATATGATAGCTCATGATCATGAGATGGATAGTTCAATTGATGTTATTTTAAATGTCTTGTTGCATATAAAATGAATCATTCATTATTAATAAGGACACAAGCATTTCTTGACTTTGATGTATAACTATAAATCACAAACCCATTATTCCTTAATGGTAGATTCACGATCAGAGATTTCTAAAATATCCTCATTAATTCTTCAAAAAATTATTCACAATATTTTTACCTTATGAACATATCCCATTAATGTGTAATCCCGGATAATGGGTTAGGTAATGAAATAATGTTATGAACGAATCATTGATAATAAAAAGATAATCTGAAAAAAATATGTACCTCAATTATGGATGTTGATGTCGTTCATTTCTGAACACCAATTTTCTTTGTAGAATTAACTATGATTATGTATTTAGAGAAAATATGTATATAAAAAGGAACATATTTATGTAATAATTATCTCATTTTAATCATCCCATATGACTCATATCTTCTAAGATTATTCAGAATAATTCATTTGTGATTCTATTTTTCATTGTATCATTTACTCTGTACTAATATATCATCAATAAATACAACTAAAAATTCATCAATAAAATATTTTAAAAATCATTCCAATAGATCTATTAAAATAGTGGTTGCATTTGTCAATACAAAATAAATTATTGTAAACATCAAATAACCATATCTATATCGATGTTTTTCAATCAGAATATCTTCCTTTCTCAAATAGAATTTATAATATAATGATCAAAGTTCATTCGTATAAAATAATTGGGCTCTGTGATGTTGATCAAATAAATCATCAATTAGAGGGAGATGATAATTTACCTTTATCAAATTATAATTAATTTAGTTAAGGTCAATACACAACCTCATGGGTCCATCTTTCTTCTTGAAAAATATAACATGGGATTCATGCACAATATGCAAATAATAATTTTGTAGATTTAATTCCATTGTAATAGAAATTGTTTAATATTCCTACTATGTAATTTCATTAAAATGTTCTAAAATGGGTGGATCTAAATTAGAATCAAATCACGATTATTCTAATCTAATGTTAATGAACATTATATAATTCCCAAAAATTAAAAATTCATTTATCTTGCAATATAATTTTACATAATACAATGAAATACAATCCGTACAATGAATTTTATGAAATCCAATCATAGGTATGATGATAAGACCATCAACTAAAGCACATTTATTATTTATAAAGTGGACTAATTCATATTTTTTTTTCAAGGACACTTCCCTAATAATTATTAAAAAAGAAAAACAAATTAAATCATATTGGAAATGAATATTTTTCTTTGAAAACTATGATGATTTAAATGAATGTTATGATCTATAATCAAATAAATTATTGGATATATTTGAGGAAACAATTATAATACCTACCACAACATCAATAAGAACATTAAAGTCAGAGTTTTTTATCACATAAGAAATCACATGCCCCCTTATCCTTTTGCAAGGAATGTTTCCTTAATATCAAATGAATTTATATGAATAATGTCCCATATTCATACAATTATATCTTTGAACATTGAATGATTAATTGTTTCCCTTTTAATCATGGGATTTGTGTAATTTTTTTCCACACATGTATCACACTCTGATTCGATTGAGGAATGTATTGTTGTAATTTTTCTACAATTAATCCAAGGTGGAAAGTGAACTCTTCCCTTCTTCCCTATTTCATTATATAATTATCTAGATTTTTCAGAATCTATTTTCTTATATTTTTTTCATTGAATATATTAAAACATAAATAATTATTTTTCCTTAAAACACATGATTTTATATTTTCATATGATTTGAACTTTTGGCAGACAAATTCTCGTCAGCGAAATTGTTTTAGACCAACAATGAACCTATAAATATTACTTAAGCTGTTATTTATATTAACCTGATGCAAGTATTTATATACATGTGATGTTTTATTTATACATTGAAACATTATCATTGCCTTTTTCAACTGACTAGGAAGATTCTATTCTACATTTGCTCACTGTTTATGGGGAATGTAAATTTTATAAAAAAAATTAATTAAATTCTTTCCATTAAATGTAATCCATTTGTTCCTCCTCTATCAGGTTTTGTGTAATTTCCAACCATTGATCGATTTCTCCTAAATGAATTCAAATTTTCAAAACAACATTCTCTATTTAATTGAATTCCAATGCCGTAAATGTCTTCTCAAGAGATGATATACACTTCTCTTCTATAACATAGTTTATAGTCCCACTATATGATGGACACGATTGTCTCATAAAGAAACATATCATTGAACCTCCATGATGTGGATCAAGATTCTCTATATGGGTAAGGATATTATTTATAATCTTAGTTATCTTTCATGTTATTGTTATAACTTTCTCATCACCGATTATAGCTCCAGAAACAATATCTTTATCATTTATAGGAGAGAAATCCATATATAGAATATTCATGTTCATGAAATTTCAATTCCTTCCAATATTCCGAATTTCAATATAATTAAATACTTTAAATTTGGTAATAAATCATATTTTATAATGTAAAACTAGAAAAATATTAACATTATATAAATTTTATGCATGTCTACGCTCACAATCATTATCATGGTTTCTTTGGGGACATAATTTCATTTAAATCCATCAAAATGGTTTGTTAGAAAATATGAATTACCCAATGCATAACCCCTATGAGTTCCAATCAAGTTGTATAGTAAATAATGTTTTCTTATTCCAGATTACCAAGAGTTAGCCCTAAAAACCATGTTGGATTTATTTTCCAATGGTACATCATTGCAAGAACCATATATACATATAGAATCTAGATGAGGTTTTATTTCATGGAAATCTATATAATCACTACCTTACCATGATTATAGGATATTATATTATGCTTACTATTAATGTATATTTTTGTGTTGTATTGAAAAATCTATGTTTTCTAATGGTTGTTTCCATGGAGTATATTAAACATCCTCTGATACTAACTATAATGACCTCAAACCTGGTAGTCATGAGACGATGTCTTAATTTTTAGTATTAGCATATAAACTAGTATGATACCTCCAAATAGTCTAAAAAATATAATACTTGTAGAATACTCGATAAAATTTTTGAACATTACATTAAAACATGAAATGAAATAAAAAAACTTCTTTTCAATCACACATAATCTCTTATATTATCTACAAAAGTCACTAATAATACACATATTAGCATCATGGGGGAAAATATAACTTAATAAAGGGTGATATCTATTTCTCAAAAAGGGAATGAAATATATAGAAAGAATAATTAAAAAATAAGGAATGAGGATTTACTTTATACACATCCCAATAAATGTATACCTGATCCTAATACTGATGAAATATAACCTGATCAAATAATCCCAACAGTAATAATTATACATGGATATTAAACTAGTCTTTTAATACCTTGTAATATTATTAACTAGTTATATATTGAGTGAATGCATTATGCGGGGCATCATATCCATACAATCAAGGCCACATTTTAATACCATACATAATTGGGTACAAACCCAAACTAGTTTGTCTCATGAGACCTACCAATACATCGAGGGGCTATAGATCCCCCAGACACATAATAAGTAAAATTCATCAAACACATGAAATTTATGAAACATAATGAACGTATAAATTAATATTTAAAACATTATATGAAATTAAATTAACTTCCCCAACCAATAAACACAGTCACTAACAATTTGGAGTAATATGGTGAATGGTATCTTGGTAGCACATCCAAAGACATTATAATCATAACCCATTCAATAAAATGTGGTTAATGATATAATAGAATATAATCTAAATTAACCCATTAATCAACATTTTTTTAGAAAAGATTATTGGTCACTTATAAAGTGATCAATGAAATCTTGATATTAATTCTCATTTACATTGAAAAGTAGTGTTTTTTTGAAATGTCATGGTATAAAACGAGAGCACAAGTAATAAAACCATTCCAAAATAATTTTTTTGTTATACAAATACAATGGTGTCTTAAAATAAATTATATAGTGATCATGAAAATAGGTAACAATTCAAATTGTTCCCCTAAATTGGTCTAGAGTACGTGGGAGAATAGAAAAATATCCTTATTAAACATGAAACTCCCAATCAATGAAAAATGATTTATGAATGGTACACATATATATACACAAACACATAATTTAAGTAGATTAGATAATAATAATTAGTAATTTTCTGGGGGTAAATAAATAAAAAGATTTATTTTAATTGAAAAATGGATGTTTGGGGAGAAACCCTTACCTCATATCTAAATGTGTTCTGAACATGTTCATATTGTCCTGGATAATAACATTAAATCTATTAACTTTTTAATAATAAAGTATAACTACTTATCTTTTATAAGTTATTATTTTATTATTTCCATTTATGGCATTATTTATGTGTTATAGTGTTTAATTTCATCATTAAGGAGCATTTATTTTTTTGGTTTCCCTTATCAGTTTTCTTGTTTTTGAGTAATGAAGTTCATATAAAACGAATATAATTCACTAGAATCAGTATTATTTGTTATAAATTAACAAGAAAAAGTTTAATTGGTATTATTTATTTTTTTCCAAAGTATGATGTTGAATCATGAGATAAGATCTTAATGAAAATGTTTTAGCTTAATTTTACAGGTATTTTGATAAAAATGATTTTAAATATATTATTTAATATCGTTTATATTTGATTGTTATAAAAAATTAAATTAAATATAATAAATATTATATAATCTAGTTCAACCTTAAACATGGGTTTTGACCTTCCTTAAAGGATAAATTAAATAATTAATGTCCATCATCCATGATGGTTGTAAATCGGGACCCATCAAAAGTTGATTTCATTATTAAAATAAAATATAGACCGAGTAAGGAGATTGATAATAGATATAATATTGACCTATAAAATTTCTAGTATATAGATAGTACTGGAGTAATATTTATCACTTGGACAATGGAGGTGATGATATAATAATAAAATAAATGAACATGAAATGAAATTAAAAGGAAAAGTATGAGGAATTTACCTATTCAATTCTCCTCCAAGAGAAACTCATTAAAGTGATTGGTTTTTGTCTTTTAATGATAACAAGAGCTCTATGATTTTGTGAAGATTATTGGGGAAAATATTTGGATGATATTTTAATTTTCCCAACACTTGGATGTAGTGGGATAATCAGTTTGTGATGGGTAGTATTTATAGTGGAGGAGAGGGGAGATTTCTAATTATTTTATTCATTATTTTATTATTTTTATCAAGAAAATAAATAGTCTTGATTCTTATGTCTATATAAAGTAATAATTTCATTTATTTTCTATACGTGGGTTCTTACGTTAGAAAATAAAATCCTATTAATTAATAAATAATGTATTTATCATTTATTATAAATTATTGTATTTTACAATTCACCACAAATTCATGTAATTAACAAAAATACCACAAATTCACAATAACCACTTTTTTTAGTAGAATAAAAATATGAACTCTATTTTATGAATACAATTTTCTAAATACTAGAAATAAATTTTTATATTAAAACCATCATTACTAGAAAAATATTAATTTAAATCTATAACTTATTTTCTATCACATTCAAAAATTAACTGCAGTCTCGTACAATTATCATAAAACCATAATTAATCAAAAAAATCACTCTTCATTATATTTTATATAAATTAATTTCTTTTTAAATAATTTTTTTAAATATAAAATAGTAATTGAATATTTATTACTAACAAAAAAATACCAACAATAAATTATTAATTTTAAAAACATTCATTTAACTATATTCTTTTGTAATTAAATCATGATTTCATTTTGAAGTCTCCTATATAATATTTATACAAACATTGGGGAGGATAATATTCATTTCAAAAATATCATATTCATAAGATTCATATAACTATCCATAAGGTCATGTTATTATTTCATTAGTATATGTTCCTTATATTCTAGAAATACATCTTATTTCATTCATTCATCATTTAGGATGTTTCTATTATCTTATTTACATGAGTTTATATGATCTATAATATATGAAATAATTATAAGAAGATAAATTTCAATTAGGAGTTATAGGAAATTACACATTCAATATAATGCTATGAATACATTGAAGTAAATTTTGATGTTTTATTATATTGGTGAACAATTAATACATTGGGATTGAACATGTAAAATATTAACATACATCATTTTTTTAAAAGAAAATTCATTCAACAGAAATATTATTATTCCGATAGTGTGATTATGTATAAATAATTAAAATTTTAAATAATGAATTATTATTTAAATTAAATTTATTTATAATATAATATGTAAAAAATTTCATCATTAATATCATGGTTTTTTACATTGAAAAAAATAATAATAAAACCAAATTTATATTTTAAAATTCATCATTCTAGAAACATTAAAATTTCTATTTTTTGTGATTACTTTAAAATTACTTTTAGTCACTTACATGATTTTATTTTTAGAAAATGTATTTTATACTTTAAATAAATATTTCAATATATGTAATTGTGTACACTTAAATTTATTATCATAATGAACAGTTAAAATGGAAAAAATTTCTTACAATAATTTTTATTTAAAACTTTTTTAGCAGAGGGGAGTTAAACTAATATATAAGTATAAAAATTTTATGCAAACATGTCCAATTTTTTTTATTAATGATAAATATAATGTATCATATCATATAAAAAATTAATTGTTATATGGTTCCAATTTCAAATGAAAGTGACTATATATTATTTAAATCACTAGTGAAATTCCATGTATGTCTGTCACTAAATTTATAAAAGGGAATTACTTATATGTACTTATTAATACTCATGGATCATTCTCGCTCAACCCAGATGTAAAACCCCCATCCTAGATTCCTTACCATATATTTTGAGATGTTTTTTCTTTGCATACAAAAATCATAATAAGGCATAAGGTTTATGGAAAGTAAAATCTCTCAATTATGCGATAATCATCTTACTAAAGTATTTCAATGATTATTCGACTCATATCTTCCCTAAACTTGTTTTATCTATCATTACATAATTAATTATTTATAATAAATACATTAATATGTTATTATTATTATTATGGGAAGACAATATTCATCGACCATTCCATCAAATGGTAATTGAATGTATCACTCGTGCGTATGAATGGACTACCACCCCACATAGAGTTATGGATCATTTTCCATTATTTGATTTCATGGATGTATATTTTTATGGATTTATAATATCTATATAATTTTATTATATTTTTTATTGGAAGGAAAATCTCTTATTTTTCTTATTAAATTACCAATAAATAGAAAAATATAATGTCGGTCGTGCGTACTTCTGTAAAACCACATCACGGAGGAGATATGATGAAAATTTCATTTTGAAATTACATGGTTGGTAAATAAGATATATATATATATAACTATTTATATATATAAGATTATTATGATATATTAATTAATTTTAAATGTTTAAATGTTAAATAAATTTTTTTATATCCTTAAATAATTATAAATATCACTTATGTGTACGCGCATACTATTGCTTCCAAGAAGTGATTTAGTTTATGTTTCACCACTACTTAATATGAATATTTATTAATATATATATATATAATATGATACATAAAAATTTATTATTATTATTGATTTCCTGAAACCATGACCCAAATTCAAGGACTATAACTTCATAATCAAATATTGTATGAAAAATGAGGTTGTACACACTGAAAATAATGCTGATTATGAATGATTTACAATGAAGGGGTGATAAGATGTTATTATTAAACCATTTATGGTATAAGTTTGAATATATTTCTATAATAGATTAATAATTAATTTATATTTATTATATAGATGGTTCGAATCAAAATGAAATAAAATGGCTCTTGTGGAAAGGATTTATATAAGAATAAAATTTATTTTCAAGATTATCTATAAAATATTTTAATTTAATGAAAAAATATGGATCATATTTATAAAAAATATATTTTATTCTCTACTAGTTATTACTATAATGTTGTTGTAATACTGAAATAATCCTCTATTTGGTACATAAAATGAAAAAATATAATTTTAAAAAAAACTTACATTGTTTCCCCTTCGGTTGATAGCCTTGTTATATACCATCTGTGTTCATTAAAATATATTTAATAGTTTTCTATTCATGATATTATTATTATTTAAATTCATTTTTAACAATATATAAATGTATTTTTAATTTTTTAATATTTAAATTTTATTTTATTTTTCAATCCGAATATTTATAACATTTATGTAAAGTTTAAAAGAAATCATTTTCATAAAAGGTATTGAAAAATGGATTTTAAAACCTTCAAGAATATAAAATTAATTCAATATTATGTTTAAAAAATCAGTAGTTATTTTTAATGATTTTTTTACTATTTAATAAAAACTGTTATTTTTTGAATATACAAAATGATAATGATAGTTTTCAAATTTTGAAGGAAATGTCCAATTTATATTCAAATCATATTTTTAATCATTTTCAATATTCAAAAATGATTTTTATGATTTACATGGCATTTTATATTTGTGTATAATCCAAATTGTTTCTATATATGGATAATGAAGTTCATTTTACATGGATTATGAAACCAATATCATTCACATGACATTGTTATATTAGGATGAAATCATTTTGAACCCCATGTATTTTCTATGAGTTTTAGTAAAATCAAATTATTGTAGGTTTTTTAAAATTTTATCATGTATATGGGTGATGATATGATGAATATCTTATTGTTATTTTATTTTGTATAAAACAAATGTATTGTTTAAATTATGTGAATAGTCAAAAAAGATTTATATTACATTCTAATTAATTCATAAAGGATGATTGAGTTAAGAAAACATATAAATGACTATATTTTGGATCTATGATGAGAAAATAAGAATAATAATCTCCTATTATATCGTGTAGAAAAAAATATAAATGAGAATTTTTTCACTGTACTATTTCTATTACTCCATGAAAAATATTTGATACCTAAGATACTATTATTATTATAAGTTAATATAATTTAGGCACATAGTTCATATTATATGTTGTTATGATTATTTTAAGCTCTCATGGATCATGAATTAAATAATGATGTTTCTTCACAATTATAAATCATGCAATTTAATTTTTTATTTATTTATGTAGTAACTCATGATTTATAATCTTTGATTGATTTTGTATTAACATTTCATCTAATAATCATAGTATCATACACTTATACATATATTATACTAACATAGTATAATTTATTGATATATTACACCAATATTTTTTGAAATTTATTTTTTTAATAAATTTAATTTCTTTTATAGTTTGAGGTACACATAAAAACGAGTTATAATAAAACACAATTTACAATAAAAACGTTATTATCCAATATGATAGTTATTTCCTAGATGTATGAATGATTAGTTTTTATAGGAATAAATTAATTACGAAAAAAACATATTTTACAAATTTATATCAAATTATTTTTTCCCCCTAATTAGTTATAAATGAGAATAAGAACCATTTTAAATGAATGTAAATAATTTTCTACAAAAAAAGTTTATCTTCTCAGAAACTCATTTTACAATAATAAATGAGAGAAAATAAATTATTTTCAATTATTATATTTATATTTATATTTCATAAAATCTATAAAATTATTAAATTCTATATTATGTGTTTTAAAAACATGATATTATAATAAATACATTTTTTTTTAATATATATAGTTTTTTAAAAAAAATAAGATTTATTAAATTTTACAAACATATTTACCAATTAATTTATGAAAACAATTACGATTTTTCTTAAAATTATATTTATTTTCCATATCATAATCTAAAAATTATATTGGAGTAATTTTTTGATAATTATTTGAAAAGAAATTTTGTGATGGGAATAATAAAAAATATTAGTTTTTATGAAAATATTAATTTTTTTATTCAGAAAATATAAAATAAATTTTTCATATTAATGTGGTTTCAAATGAAAAAATAGTTAAATTATGTATATAATCATCCAATTTATCTAATTTTAATCAATTTTATGTTGTTTTTTTATATAAAAATGTTATCAACATTTGAAATATTATGCTTTTGGAATATGGATTTTTTCTCACATCTGTGGGATTAATTCTAAATTAAATTATTAAATTTCTATAAATTAAATTTCAAAAACGTTAAATAAGTTATTATATATTAATAATTTATATTTATAAATATTTCTATTTTTATTTTTTGACACAATTTATAATAAAAACTATAAAAATTAATTACCAATTTTTTGATTACGAATTGATTACCTAGCGGTTAATCAAAAATGATAAGGGGTATTATGATTTATAAACAAGTACAAAACACATTTAATAGACTTATTTAGTCCTTATAAACTATTTTTTTCTAAAATAATATATTTTTTATCCTTGAGTAATGTGAAAAATGTGTTTAAAAGTTTTTATGTTTTAATAATTACATTTGAGTCATCTCCCCAACTTATATGAGCCAGCCCATCCAACCCTACACTTCACACATCAATAAAAAAATAATTCCAATAAATGATAAAATTTATTTATTAATTTACTACAAAAATTATAGAGTATTTATTTAAATTATTTACACTTCCAATGAGGCATTATGTATAAAAATAATGTTGTTATACAAATAAGAATATAAATTCATAGCCTTAATTTTGTTTTATTTATTCAACCGCCAACATTAAATATAATTAAATGGTTATGATATAATAAAATTAGTACCATAAAAATACATTGATGTTATTCATTTATTTTATTAACATATATCCATTTCAACTTCCATTAAATGGGAAATTAAATAGTTTATCGTTTACAGTCCACAACTTCCTCATGAAATAATGTTATTAATTTTCAATCTCTGCTAAAAATATAAGTATATAATCATGGATTTATCATATATATATTATTTTTTTATATTTTAATACATCTTTAATTATTATTAAACATCGTACTTTTTACCTCTCATCCCAATGGAATGAAATAATGTTGCTTGTGTGTACGATGAACTGCCACCTCGGGAACAGATGTGATATTTTTTTTATTACATGAATGGTAAAAAATGATATAAAAAGTTAATATATAATATATTTTTAACATAAATAATATTTTATATGAATTATAACACATATAAATTCTTTCATTCAATTCCAATGGGTATATGAAAATTTCATGCATGTGTACGGCAGATCGTTTCCTCATAAACCGATTTGATTCATTTTTCATTATAGAATTATGTGGGTGGTAATCAGTGTAAATAAAATTAATATATTTCCTATAATATAATAAAATATTATTCAATTAATTTATAATATCACTTACCTTTCATTATTTTATTTCATCAAGAGAATTGGAATTGGGTTCATGTGTACAAATGGTATACCCTCTCCATGAATAGTGTATTTCATTTTTTAATTCATTATTTTGTGGATTGAGATAAATAAATACATTACAAATATATACTATATTCAAATAAATGTATAAATTTTGGATATTATGGCTAAAGGATCAATGAAAAAGTATTGAAAATACCAAATGAAAACACAAATTAAAAACAATGTAGTTATTACAAGAACCGTGATTGTGAAAAGAATAAATGATAAAAAAGTAATAATAGGTCATAAGTAAATTACTGATTTTAATAAATATAATTATATGTAATTAATAGGTTTAATTAAAATTATATTAATTATATATGAGTTTTGAATGCGTTTGAAGGAATTCGATACCTAAGAAAGTGGATTCCCTTATCACTTTCATTTTCTGTGAGACTCAATTCAAAATATCCACATGTATCATTTATGCTTCTTATATAAATAAAATTAATTTAATTGATCATAATTCTAATTAATATTATTTCAGTATAGAATTACATTTTTTATATATATTTCATTGTGTTATCATTTCAAACTTTATGAACGTGTTAAGGTAATTTTGGTATATTTTTTCTTCATTTGGAAAACATTATGTATTAAACCTATCTAATTTTATGAGGTGTATATATGGTCACCTTGACATGTAATATGTTTAATTTATTTATTATCCAGATTTTTTTTATCATTAAATTATATATTTTCTTGGGGCTTAGGATTCAATGTTAATAAAAGTGATAATGGTTTTATTTTACAATGTATACATTAATGAAAATTGATTATCATTATGTTTCTAATTATGAAATATTATTATTCATCTCTTATAAAACACATTTATTTAATTATTATGTTTTTAATTCTATATAATACATGTTTTCTATTCATTTTTCTATTATAAAGGAGTAATGATTAAAAATCGTTTCTATGGTTGAAAACTTGTTTTCATAAATATCTAATTTTTATAAAAATTATTTCCTATTTTTTAACATTTTATTAATAATTTATTAATGAAATTTGTTTGAATTATTTTTTCTTACAATGTTATTTAAACGAAAACACCATGCCCGTTTCCATACAATATCATGTTTAGATTTGATCACAAAATGTGTATGAAATTATTGTTTTAATATTTATGGAATGAATGGAATTTTACACTATCATGACCACACAATGTTTTAGTTAATCCATTTTATTTTCAATGGTTTTTTAAAAAGAAAATAAATTTTAAAAACATTTTATGTTTTAAAATCATTTTTCCCATCTGAAATGGATATTTTCATTTATAATTGTCATAAATATTATTTAGACTTTAAATTAAATGATTCTTATGTTATTTTAAATGAAATTTTAAATGAAATTGTTTTATTTTTTTAAATAAATATTTTTAAATTTTTAAATTATATTATTCGCAAAAAATATTCACAATTAATTTCCAACATAATTTTTCATATGAGATAACATATTTGATATAACAGAAGAATTTTGGGGAAGTCTCTAAATGTTACTATAATTATTCTTTCCTTGTATTATTTATACTTTTGATGAAATGTTTTTTAATAAACCTATATCTCTATCATAGGCCATGCTATATTCAAATATATGATGGAACCATGATATTTTCTTTGGTTTCGATATGATGAATTTTTTCTCAAGCACAACACTTTTCATTGGTTCTGATTTGATGAATTCTTTATGTATCCCATTTCATTTAATTAGATATGATAAAATTGATGTTTTATTATCTTATTAAACACATATGTATTATTTTAATTATGTAATTATTGGGACACATATCTCTATCCAATACATTAGGTAATGATTGATACCTTAGGATGTAAAAAGTTATGTAATGAGCGATTAAAACTACTTCAGTATGGTAATTTTTTCACTATGATATTCTTTGGAGAGATCCTTACCTATTATAGTTATTTGGGGAGTAAAGACATTCAATTATTACATCCATGGAAATCATACTTGACCATAATAAAATAAAATTACATACTTATCTGTATTCCAAAATTCAATGTACTGCAATAATTTTAAATTCTCATGGATTATGTTCATTGACTTCATAATGAATCATATCCTATAATCTATATTTATTTAGGCTAAGACACTAGACTTTTATCTTTAAGCTGAGTGGTATTTTATTCATATGTTATGCTCGTGGTATCATTCCATTATACTCATGCTTTTTATTTATATTTTCTATTTTTACCTTTAATGTAAATCCGTGATCTTTATTTTTATGGATATTTTACACCTGTTATGATTATTTCTATTACATTTCATATTACCAATAATTATCCTAGATAAGAAAAACTAATAGGGATATTATTTAGCACTATTACAAACCAATTTTTATGATTCCATAAAGAAACTCGAACCCATAAATTCTTGGGATGGAATATAATTCTAATTACATTGGAATGATTACATGTTAACAATGCCCAAGATTACGAATAGTTTTTTAGTTTTGGTAATAAAAATATATACATTATTCTTTAATTACATAAGAATAAAATAATTAAAACATATATATCTTCTTCTTCTTTTTGTATAAATAATTTATTGGATAACTTAACTCCATCAAGTAAAACTTATCATATATTTCATAGTACAATTTGTGTGTTCATTGGTAAAGAAACATAATAAAGGTGATATAAAATACTATGTAATGAAAAAATGTAGTTTAATAAATGATGGATCAATGAGAATAATCATCACGGCTTGGTTAAAAACTGAACAAAAATTCCATGTATTCAATAAACCAAATGGTTGTGTTTAAATCAAATTGGAAGGTAATACTTAGAAACACATTCCTTTAATATAACTATATATTGAAAAATAAATGTGGAAATGTATGAAACAAAAAATATTTAATTTATTCAATGAACTAAAAATGTATTATATCCATAGATATGATGATGAAAAATCACATGTTTGAAACATTATTGAAATTAAATTTGGGAAATGATTTCGTAATGGAAGACAAGTCTAGGGAACATTAAAACCTATATCATCAATACCATCAAAAAAAAATGATTTAAAAAATAGAAAATAAACAATTTAATGTTAGTAAATATTATTTTTCTCATGAAATCATATCAATTCATTGAGGATCCATATAATGGAATGGCTCCACCAGTCAATTGTAGTCCAAATAATTACTCATATAGGTTAATAAAAATTAATAATATAACTCACCAAATATCTGTATTGAATAATGAATATATGAATTTCAATATTTCCCAGAATAGTCAAATAACTATCAAATTATACAACATATGTAAAACTATATATGGTTTTTATTAGTAAAATATATGATAAATGTAATGGATAATTAGTGTTAAATTTAAAGATTATTGAGATTAATAGATATAATATTTCAAGGTAAAATATCAAATGATTCATTGATGTGAATGTAGATACTATAATTATCGAAATGAATAACAATCCATTCATAGAAGAATATTATTTATATAAATACACAAAATCCCATGTAGATTAAAAATAAAGGGTAGTTCTTTTTTATGAAGAGGAATACTATAAAAATAACCTTTTAGAGCAATTTTAAGGGAAATATAATGTTTTTTAAATACATTTTAAAAACGCATTCATTGAAAATCGATTTTGGAAAAAATATTTAAAAAGGATCATTTTAGAAATTAAATGTAAGATTCAACAAAATAACGGTGAGTAAATCCATAATTTTTTTACAGGGTAAGTGGACATTCTTTTTCATGGTAAAAATGCATAGAAATTTCTATATTGGGAAAGAAGAAGTAACATTCCTTTGAAAAAAATGGTAAAATATAAAAATGTTGTAAATGTGTTTACCAAAAAAAATTAAATATATTTTTGGAAATATTTTAATAAAACATTGATGTTAAAAGAAATCATATTCCTCAACTAATGTGAGAAATGACATCAGGTATGAGTAAAAATAGATTCTATAACTTTTTGACTAAAAAATTGTTGAAAATGATAATAATAAATTAATATGATCATAATCAAATATAGGATACAAAAATTACTTGATTTATTATAAAATTTTCATTTTGTTTCAATAAATGTAACTATAATTGAAATATCATTATTTTATTATTGTATAAATAAATATTTAAACATTAAAATGTGTCCCATACCACATTAAAAAAATATACTACTATACATCATGAAGGAATAATATTAAATGATATTTTTGAATACCATGAAGATAAATTAATTACTGATATATTTTATAAAATAGGAATTGTATAAACCGTATAAAATATTTATGTGTTAAACTTGGCATTTATCTCGCTAATGTAAAATGGTGTGATAAGAATAAATTAACTTTAGTTTTCATTCAAGTGAACACACATTATCTTCCTATATAATTAATTAATCTGAGTTTTATATTATAATCCAAACTATTTTCGTTATTATCATTACATTTATTAAGCTTTTTACGATGTTATAAACAACTACGTAAATAATTAGGTTTATGTCAAGTGTTTTGACCAATTACAGTTTATGTGTCCAAAAAAATATTCATAGGTCAAATATGTTATAAAGGTTTCATTATATTGCATACTCAGAATTATAATCATGAAATATAAATCTTGGTTATAAATTAATTATACATTTAAAATAAATATTTAAAAATGGTTATAAAAAATGAAAGAATGATTCAATCTAGGAGGTAATAGGCCAAACATACACCTGGGTAGCATTTTCATTTTTCGACGATCATTATTGAAATAAAATAAATAAAATTATATATTGACATTATATTAATTATATAATAAATACTATATTATTTTATCTGATTTAAATATTAATATAATTATTGTAATGAAAAAATCACTCATGTCTAGGTGTGGTAGTCCAAATGTTCACAAATGACGTTATCAATTTTTTATGTGCATGAAAGTGTATTTAAGAAAATAGTATATAAAAAATTTTCATAATGTTAATAATTTCCTAATTATCAGATATTTTTGTGTCACATATTTTAAATTTAATATTTCTTGTATATATTCCATGTATCCTGTAAACAAATCACTTCGCTTGACAGCGTGGTATTCCACAATTCCACAAACTATGTTATTTTTTACATAGAATGTAATATATACATATATATGTGGTAAAACAATTAAATAAGAATTTAGATATAAAAAATATTTCATATAAAATATATTAACATGTTTTTAATCATAATTATTACCATGATAGGTAGTGAAGGAAGAATGAACGACCATTATTTCTTGAGGTGGTAGTTTGTTGTTCCCATATGTAGTATGTTTATCACCCATTAGATAGTGGTGTGTATATGTTTAGCTAGAACAATTAAATAAAAAAATAATTGTATATTTAGATTAATATTTTAATTATATAATAATTATATTAAAATAATTTATGGTCTTGAGGAGTAAATGAATGAAAATAAATCAATTGAAATAGTTACATTAATAATAGTGTACGTCCTTATGATTTATAAAAACATGATTAGTTGGAAGAATTTATTATAAAAGAGAGTCATTAAAGATGAGAATATGGATTTTGGGAAGATATTTGGGATGATCATGGTAAATTCTATGTGCTTTTATATGTTTGGGTAAAGGGGAGAAAATATAGCCTTTATATTGAAGGAGGAGTGGCAATCCTGTAATATTTTGGAAAAAAAATTATTCTGACTTATTTCATGTTAGATAAAGATAAAATAAATGAACAATTCTGATAAAATAGATGATATTTTTGATACTATGAAATAAAATATCTATAGGAAATGTTTATATATCGTTTTGGGCCTTATGTTTAAGGGTTCGTCCCATATTAAGTTTCTCTAAACCTTAATCATTAAAAAAATTAATTACAGTCACTAATAATATTGGAAAAGTAAATTTTGTTAATATTAGAGATTATATTATTTTTAATCCTAACATTGAATCCATTTTACATATTCTAGTCATATTAGTGACACAAATTAGTTAAAATTCATCATGTAGATAGAACAACAACACATATTTTTCAAAGTAAAAATGTCAGTTTGTTTTGTTTGTGCAAAAAAGTTCAATGTGAAATTGAAAAAAATGAATTAAAATGTATTATATTTTAAAATTATTATCTAATTTAATTTTAAAACCAATTAATATTACAATTTTAACTTATTAATAAAAAATATAAAAATGATGATTTGAAATAAAAATTTGCATTTTTAAATTTCAATTAAAAAATGAAATATTTCAGAAAAATATAAATAATTCACCTAATACTAGGTTTTTATTCTTTTCAAAATTTAATGTATTCATTGTCGAATAAAATAATTTAATTGGAAATATCTATATTTTAAACGGAATCTCAGTTATTAGGAGGTAAAATTATAGTAATAAAAATATAGGGGTTTTTTGTATAAAATCGAGTTTGTACTTATCTTATGCTTATCAATCATACTGTTTGAATAAAAAACATTTCATTGAATATATAAAATATATATTTCATTATAATAATTCAATATTTTTATTTAAATTTTTTTAGGATAAAACTATTTTGGAAGTATAATAATAAATATATTTCATTTTATGTCAAATTAGTTCTTATTTGTGCTTCTCATTGATTGGTAACCCATAAATTCATTTTATATTAATGTAAAACAAAAATTAACTTAATATAGTTAAAATAATTCATAAATTCTAGTATATATCAAATTATATTAAATAAAAATATTTTAATAATATATTATTGTTCGGTAAAACTGGGTCTTACGAGTAACGCAAGCCATCAAAGAACATCACTTTTGTGTAAAACACATTCTAACACTATGTCGAATTCCATGAAATATATAGAATATATTTTTAATATTCAATATATTTTAATGTGTCTACATTTTATAGTTCATAATGCGCTTGGTGTCGCATGTCATACATGATATAGAATACTAGGTTCCTATATTAGAATTTATAACCGTTATATAATCCCAAACATAATTAAATTTCTTCCTCCCAATTTATACTAGATATTTGGGATATTTGTTTATATTTACTCTATTTATATCCATCATATTGAGAATAATATGTAAAAAATACTCTAGAAATGAGAGTTTGGGAAGTTAAATGTTCACATGTAGTAATATATAACATGACATCCTAGTAGGAGAACATTACTGAAAAGTAGAGATACGAAGATTGAAGAAAAAACATAAGAATTAAAAGGGGTAAATGAGGTAATAAATTTAAAAATTAAAGAAAAGTATATTTTAGACATCCTCAGATCCATAAATTTTTTATTATTTATAAAGACAACATTTCAACAAAAAAACTTTGTATTAGAACAACAATTTTTTATGATACATTTCCTACTATTGTGGAATTACATTACATTCTATGTATATGTAGTTGATAAATTTATATAAACATAATTTCCACCTTATATTGTTCTTTGATGTATCTTCAAATTCATTAAAAAAAATTATTGATGTGTGATGAAAAAAATAATTTTTTTAAAGTATCTTAAGGCCCATAAAAGAGTAACATGTATGAATATTTATCTTTCACTATTATACGAGACCAATATGGTTTATAGATAAATATATAATAATAAATATTTATAATATTGGTTTATCATTAACATTTTTTCATCAAATTGTTTAAATAAAAACTAGGAATATTTAACCAGGACATAGCATAGGTCAATGGTTGGCATGAAACCGTTTTCATTATTTTGTTCATGGATTTAAGGCCTTAGACCTTATCATATTTGATTGGTTGTGACCCATATTATAGGATTTCCTTTTCTCAAACCAAATTATTATAATATCCAAAATAAATTTTATATATATCATTTAAATAAGGATAATCACTAGACATCCATTTAAAAAAAATTCAATACAACCTTAATACATAAAAACATCATGTTCATATTACCACTTAGGCCTTTCCTTGATATATGGTTTCTCCATAATGTAATTTAGAGGATTTTAAAATAATGACATGTTATCATAACTCTATAACTCATTAGGAATAACATATATTATTAATTTTCATTATCAATTGAAATTTTGTTAGAATGGTTTGTATCAAAAATGGGGATAATACGAATAATATCCTCTCAGAGTGTCAAACAAGGTGCATAGTAAGGCATGTTATCTTCTAAAAGGTTACCCTGAGTCTAGAATGCAAAACCTTTTGGGGTTTTTATACATAGTTTTATTGGTACTAGAAACATTCTCCTAGTATTATCTTGATATGGATTTATTTCTAGGAAGTCCCATATAATCGGTACCTTACCAAAATTCTAGGATGTTTTACTCTACTTCTTCTCAAATTTTACAAGAGGGTTATGTTCTCTTACATATGTTTTCATTTATATATTTCCAATGGTTTCTATAAAACATAATTAGATATCAAATGTAGGAAACCAACCCCAAATATCCCAAACATTGTGTCTGGTACAAAATAAATTAACTTGATTATAAGGAACCAAGCCTTGATGGACTAAATAATTTAGTAGTCTTAGTACACCAGATACATACTTGAATCTGGTATTACAAAAAATAAAATAATTATAAATTAATTTTTTTCTTATTTCTAAATAAATTACATTGAGGATAATAATAATAAATTTATTATATCCCTACATATCATCATTATAATGTTCTTGTTATCATGGGGAAAGTACCGTAAATAGAGTAATATGAAATACTCAATCTGGGAAATTTATAGTGGAAGAAATATTTAATTAATGAGAATATTCACTATGAAATGTTAAATATCATATGAAACATGTTATTTATTCAATATAGTGATTGAAAATGAAAAAAAATTATGGAAACATAATAATGATAAACACTTTCCATTAAAATAACTAGACAATGTGAAATGAATATGAAAAACGTATAAACTAAATCACATTTAATTTAATCAATTTATATAAAGTTAAATGTCTATATATATACGTCAACGAAAAATATCATGGATGAATAATAACTGAAACTAAATGAGAGAAATGAATTCTTAATGGATTTCGGGACTATGGAACATGAAAACCTATAACATCAATACCTTTCTCAATACGGTTTAAAACTACAGATATGAAATAATTTAATTGTTCCAACTTATTTATATCATTTGAAAATATTGATACATAGAGGAGCTGTATATTGTCCGGGATTCACTCTTCTATAGCAGTCGATATCACTTCTCAATTCAAATAATTAAAAATAATATCAGGACTTATCCGATGTCTTTAATGAATAAACATTACTTAATTATCAATGTTTAATCAAAAAGTCAAATAACCATCAACTTATACATTATATGTTAAATGATATATGATTTAGGAACTATTAATATATATGATAAATAAAAAATATAATTAGATGTAAATTCAATGTTCAATGATCAAAGGACATTAAATATTTTAAGGGGAATAACGAATGATTCATCCAACTGAATGTGAATAATATCCTCGAAAAAATGAATTATAAACCATCCATTGGAATAATAAGGATGATATAGACATATCATATCCCATGTGCATTACAAATAATTTTTTTTGATGATAATGAATATAAATACAATAAATATACACTTAAAATGTATTCATGAGGAAAGTATCCATTTTTATATAAATCCTTTTGAAAAAATTTTTGATGGAAAATAACTTTTGAAAAAAAATTATTTAAAAATTTACCATTCTACGTGCAACGGATGTGTCAATGAATTGATGGTGAGTAAATTTGTACTTATCGAATGAGGGAAAGACATTCATTTTTCAATGTAAAAATGTTTAAAAAACCATTTTCATAAAATATTAGAATATTCCTTTTAATAAATAGGGAAAAGAAAAAAAAGGTAAAAATTTATATACAAATAAATTATAATTTTACTTTTGGAAAAATTTTATAAAAAAATGTGTTTTATTAGAAAATTGGTACCTTGAAAAAAGAGGGAAATATAGTTGTGTTTTTTTAAGAAAATTTTCAAAATAAATTTGAGTAACAATGAGTGGAGAATGTTCATGAATAATTAGAGATGTTGAACATGAAGGTGTTTTTTGAAAAATGGTCATATAATTAATTTGAATGGATATATTGTTGAAATATCATTAATATTATGTTTGAGAAAAATAGGATATCAATAATCCAAAGTGTCCCATAACACTTTTTATCATTTTAAAACACGAAAATACTAATGGAATTATATTAAATATTAGTTTTCAATACCTCGATGATAATGTAATTAATAATACAATATATAAAAATGGTTAGTATATACATGAAACATATAATGTTTGAGGTGAACATAACCTTCATCTCGTCGATGTAAAAATGTGAGACATGAATCAATTAACATTACTTTTCATTTTTGTAGAATGTCTTTTAACGTCATTTATAACAAACATACGTTAAATTTCATATTTATTAATAAGATTTATTATTTTGATAATTACATTTATTTCAATTATTACCAAGTTGTGTACAACTACATAAACAATTATGTTTACATCAAGTGTTTTTACCGAATGTTGTTTTTGTGTCGAAAACAATTTTTGGTAGGTCAGCTATGGTCAAAGATTCATTACATAAAATCAACAAAATAATAATTTTGAAAAAATAATCTTGTTTGTTAATTAATTATACTCTTAAAATCATTCATTAAATATTGTTATGAAAAATGATTCAATGATACAGTCCTTGTGATGGTAGACCATACCTACGCATGAGTAATGTTCACATTTATCAATGATCATTGTGGAAAGAATGTACGTATCATTATATGTTTCTAGAAAGATCATTATATCATAAATAACACATTATATATTGAAATATTCATATATATATATATATATTTATTGTGATGAAATAATAATCACATCATATTGAGGAGGTGGTAGACCACACATCCACAAGAATCTCTATCAATTTATAAGAGACTGAAAGGGTAATAAAAAAATGGAATATATATTATTTCCATAAATCTTATTAACTAATTAATATAATATATATGTCAGTTATTAAAAAGATACTTAATTAAAATATTTTATTATACATTCCATGTATTGTGATAATGAATCACCTCACTTGAGTAGTCAGTAGTCCACACTTCCACAAAAGTTGTTATAGTTTATAAAAATGGATTGAATAAGGATATGATTTTTAAAATAATTATATAATATTTCAGACATAAAAAATATCATATATAAAATATATTTATAGATTTCCCATCATAATTACCACAATGAAATGCAGTAAAGGATGAACAAACTCTCATTCTTTCATGATGTGGTAGTCCACCATTCACATAAACAGTAAGTTCGTCACTCATTAGATAGAGGTGTGTTTAAATGTAGAAAGAAAGAATAATTATAAAATTTAAATTACATATAAAATATTGAATTCCTTATGTAATCATTAATTAAAAATAAATTAATGGTTGGAATAGTAAATGAATAATAAGAGATCGTTTGAAATCATTACTTTAACAATCAAGTGACACTTTTTAGTTAATACCAATAAGATTACATTTATTTTTTCCCAAACAATGGATTCAATGAATATGAGATATATTTTAGGAAGATATTTGGTTTGATAATGGCTGAACCTATGTGATTTGAGATTTTTTTGAAATGTGTAGAAGGGGTGGCATTTTATAGAGTAGGAGGAATGGAACTCTTGTATTATTTTGACAAAATAATTCTTCCCATGTTTTTTATATTTAAATTATATCCAATAATTGAACCGACTCCATAAAATAGAGTATATGGTCAAAATATTTATCATAATTATCTCTTTTACAAGTGTATATGTCTTCTTAGGCATTATAGTTATGGATTAGTCTATTATTAAGGTTAATTTAACCTTATTCATATTAATTATTTTTAATTACATTCACTAATATTATTGGTGAAAATATAAATTTTTATTATAATACATTAAGTATTATGATGATTAAAGATATGGAATATATTATTTCCAAATTTTAAACATATAAGTTGAAAAAATTAATTTAATATTCATATCACATGAGGGTACAACAATGCGAGTTTTTAAATTAAAAACCTATGAAATATTGATATGTTTTTATAATCAATATCATAGAGAAATTTGTTCTAGTGATATATATTTTATTACTATATAAAAATAATAAATAATAAAACTTTATACCATATTAAAATTATAATTTTTACTTATATATAATTTTTTAGAAAAAACAGTTTTGAACTAAATTTATGTAATATTAACTATTCATTAAAAATGAAATTTTACCAAAAATTAGCATAAATTATCCATAACAAAATTATTATGATTACATATTAAATATGATATATATTTTTTCATATTTAACAAAAAACTGACAAAATTAATATTTAAAATGATTTCATCATAATAATGTGATAAAATTAGCATTAAAAAATATATATGTTTTTAGGTACAAAATACAGTTTTTTCTTATCTTAGGAATTTACACCATTATTTAGGAATATAAAAAATATATTACAAAATATATAAAATATATATTTAGTTAAAATAATTCACTAATTTTAATTAATATAGTGTATTAAGATAAATATCCTATGAAGGATTAAAAATAAATATTTTTCATTATACATTCAATATGTTCTTATTTTCACTTCTCATTAATTGGTAACACATGGATTAATTTTATATTCATATACAACAATAATTTTCATAATTTAGTTCATAATATTTATAATTTATAATTTATATCTTATTATGTTAAATAATAATATTTTAATAATATATTATTGTTCAGTAAAACATGGTATTTTGTGTATTGCAAGCCACCGATGAAGGTATCTCTTGGGTGTGATGCATGGTTAATTTGTTTTATGGATTAACTGTGTTTAATTTATTTATATTAACAAATATATTTTAAATTATACGGATATTATATTCCCTTACATTCTTCATGTTGCATGTCATACACACTATCGAATACAAGGATCATATTTAAAATTTCAGGGTGTTACATTGCATGAATCTAAAGACAATATAAGTTTATGATCCTTAGTCCTTTGTATGGATTGTGAATTTATGATTCATCTATAATTATGTTATATCTATTTATGAAAAAATGGGTTGATATAAGTTTAATCAGTGGACTGTTTTAGTTTTCCATTATATAAAAGGATGAGATAATATTAATGGGATCCCTACGTATGTTTCTAAAGATGAGTCTAAAGATAATTATATATAATGGAATATAACATTGAAAATTAGTTAATTGTGGAGATAGATTATTTATATAAATAAACCCTTATCATGAGTCTACATGTGGACACGGTTCTACCATAGATGTACAAATGGGTAATATTTCAAAAAAGGGGAATCTATATTGAATCTTGGGTTTCATTGTAAATGAAAACTAGCCTTACTGAACACCATGATTGACCCTCCAATTAGAAATTATGTTTATTATTTATAAAATATTTATGAACTATAATGAAGTTTTTAAATAATGCTATTGAAATACTTAGGTTATTCTTATGGTTGAATATATATAAAAGAAAATTTTAGGATTTAGAAACCATATAAGTGATTATTCATTATTATTTGGATTCACATTATGAGAATTAATATATAAAATCCACTATTTAATTTATCCAATAATATTAATTAAAAGTTAACATTTTAGTATGTAATGGAAGAAAAAATCATGTGACTTTACTTCTGAGAAACATAATCTAATATGAGTTGTAATGAAAATATTAATTTCTTTACTAACTAAAATTAAAAAAAATGAATCTTATAAACATATAAAGGATAAATGGGGGGACATATATTATTTTGATTTTTTAATGGGGAAACATAACCCATCATTTAGAGGTTACAATAATTAGCTTGTTTTTAAGAAAAATGATTATTACCACTAAAACTATATTTTCAGTTTTTGAGATTTTAGAACACTAAAAATTCAATTTGTATTTCATACATTTTTAATGTGAAGTAAATCAATTGTGTCCACTCACTAATATTATGAGGAAATGTTATGATATTTAATATGTTAAATTTTTTGTATTTTAGATATGATTTTTCAAAAAGTACATCATTCATATTACATTAATGAAAATGGAGGAGTATATTGATGTAAAGTACACAAATGATGAATAGATTTGTAACTATAAGGAAATGTGTACAAGATATTTCAGTCACACATTAAAAATTATCATATTACATAAAAATCTGGAGAATGAATCATTAATGAATTAAAAAATTATTTAAAGGTAGTTATCAATAATAGATTTTTGTGCATTGATGATATAATTCGATTTAATCTCAAGGTGGAAAAAAGTATTTAATTACATTTTAATATCATGGTTTTTATAAGAAATTAAATATTGAGTTAAAAGGAGACACAATAAACCATAGATATAAGAATGTGATGATTACATCATTCCATAATTTTGGTAAGAAACATGATGAAATTATATTAAAGGGTTGTTAAATATTTTATGAAAAGAATAGAGGTTCATCGGGTTTT
Organism: Viscum album; assembly: GCA_963277665.1. Taxonomy (NCBI): domain Eukaryota; kingdom Viridiplantae; phylum Streptophyta; class Magnoliopsida; order Santalales; family Viscaceae; genus Viscum; species Viscum album. The sequence continues at coordinate 1,254,444,999 of OY728140.1, read as the reverse complement.
AAAATGAAAAATTGATTGGAAAATGTATTCTAATAATAAAAACAAATAATAATTTCAATAGAATGAACCACCTACACATCAGTTAAGTGAAATTATGTTAGGAATTTTTGTAATCAATTCACCAATCCAAAGGCTGTTGAGAATGTTAAACCACAACCAACTCTAAAGAAAAATGAAATTATAAATTTTTATACATCACAACAGATGAATTGAATCAAAATAATTAAGGATAATTATATTTCCATACTTTTTTTGGGAATTTGATTTTTTAAATTATATTAAAATATTTCTTTGAAAATATAATTTTTCATCTTTTAGTGGATCATGATGTGATTATATGAATTAAACATCACATGGTACATGAATTCATCAATTATAAAATCACATATAATATTCTATTTGTGAAAGGATGATTCCAAATTCTAATGAAATATTATTTTAAGGAATAAAGGGTAATATATCTTTTGTAATAATATGTATCCTAATTATAGATTAAAATAAGAGTTATGGAAAAATATTATTGGTTTATGAGTTCAATTTTGATAATCTATTCAAAGTCTTTAACACCCCTTCCGAGGATTTTATGTTATGGATTTATATCATGATTAAGAATATTTTTTGAGAAATATTTGTGAATAATAACATACGGTTCCGTATAGATTTTAGTGTAAAATATATAACATATAGAAAATAATTTTCATTTTATGGTAATATGGTAAATTGTATTGGTAAACATTATTGTTTTTCATATAAATTATGTTGAGTTAATAAGATTTTATTGAAATTTGATAACGTTTTAGTGTGTATATTAATAATTTTTTGGTAAATTATAACCCACAACCTAAGAGATGGCATGATATATCTAGAATTTTCCTTGGTCATGAACCAAAAATTAATAAATTCAATGGGTATATAACCTACAACTAGATTATTTGAATGAGTAATTAATTTTGGATAATAGAAATGGATATATTTTTTAGTACATATTGTGATGTTTGGTTTTTTAGTATGTTACGGATTAGAGACATATGTTCTGGGGGATTCGCTAACAATTATCCATATCACCATATAAATGAAAAAAACCATCCTAGATTTTTTATTAGAGTCCAAAAAATTTCTTAAATTGAACTATGTTATAAGTCTCGTAGTTGATCGCTATAATAATTCAGTACACTTTATCACAATCATATAATATTCATCTTGAGATAATATTTTCATAAAATACCTTTCATAGAGTACCAAATTTCATTTTATCAGATAATGATCCATGGATTATGTCAAATTTATTTAAAAGCATTCAGAAACACCTATTATAGAGTTGTGATTCAGCATTGAATACATCCTAAGAAAAATAGCCCGGATGTGTGAAAGAATAAATCCCTATTCAGATTTTATAGGATCATATTCTATGGATTTCAATGTTAATTTGGTTCAACACATTCCTATACATTAATTATATTACAATAATGTCATTCCATCAGGGAACAAAAATTTATCCTCACGAATCCCTATATGAAATGAATTATAGATCTCCAATTTATTATAATAATAATAGAGAATGATATATATTTGGTCTTTAGAAAAATGAAGAATTTAAAGATAGGTTTAGCGACATTATACAACACACAAGGGAATAACAAAGTCAATAAAAATTTTATGTTCATAATCATAGACATGATATGGAATTTTATATCGATGAGAAGTTGATTTGGTTAATTTCTCTGTGGATGAGGGAACGAAAAAAAAACTTTTATATATGCAATCATTTGAAATTCATGATCATTTTCGGAAAATATCTTAATGATATTTAATTCTACAAACATGTTTCAAGAAAAAGACATATTCCACCTTTCCCTTTTAATGAATTTCATATTTCTACCATCACATGTACCAAAAATAGTGTTCATTTATCTGTAGATGATATTTAGTATTTGGAACAACTGGTACATATTATGCATTATATTGATAACATATTATTGATAATGGCCACTCACGTTGTCAAATAGTTGAATAAAAACCCACTCTCTTGAGTAATAAACAAGGGAACCAAAAAATATAATGTGGTTGGTGTATCCTTTTTTATTATAAACAATGTTAAAAGTATTCAAGGTATAATTTCAATTTAATGGGTAGAGAATATAACTCCTCGTGTTTTTATGATTTGTTTTCAAATAATTTTTATTTCAATGACATAATTTTCTATACATAAGACCATGTTATAATGAAAAATATAATATAATTATAATATTTTTATCGAATGTTATAGATATCGTGTAATGTATTCTAATCCAGAACTAACACTAGTTTTCGAAAGTGGTTAGTTATAGGACCTCAAGAACACTTAACCATATCCAAAAAACTACAGTGTATTACTGTGGGTGTAATAATTATAGTGGGCAGACTATAACCACTTGTTATAGAGTTATGATAGATTATATTAATCATATGAAATATATATTAGGGTAACATGAAATTTGGGAAATATAAAATACAACATAAAAACCATACCATAAAATCCAACAGAATATTCCAATATCTAATAAGGGAAAATTTAATGTTCTATTGGAATGTAACAAAATTAATTATAAATACAATACAAATGAAATCTAGAACACACAAAAAACTCAAAGGTCATGTATCCCAAAATAAATTTTTGTTATTTATCTAAAAAACATCACATCCTATAATAAATAATCAACAACAAGGTCATATTCCCTTGTCAAATCATACATCCATGTAATCTATTTAGGTACAAACAATGGATTGAATATGGTGTGTATATAAATTATTACATAAAAAGGACTATGTTTAAACGTAACTATTATGATTAAAATTGCATGAAATAATTCAATATTTCGGTGTATTAATTAATTAACATTATAATAATAAATCATCAACCTTCATTGTCTCTAAGAAAGAATATCTCTGAGCTTGTCTTATAAAAATGCCCACCCTAACCATATAACTACCGTAAATCATAACCTTCTTAAAATTTATGAAGGAATGTCTCCGAAATAATGTAATAATCATTCCAACCATAAAAATATATCCATGAAATATAACACAGAAATGTGATTCAATCCCACAATATAATAATTTTAGTAATAAATCACATCTTATCGCAGTGTATAATCATTAAAGCATGTATCACGATCAATATGGGTATATAAGAATTACAACATATATCAGGTCCAATATCGATATATAACCATTAAAAAATTTATTAGGGATAAGCTGAGTATATAATAATTACAACATGTATCAGGTCCAAGTAAGGTGTATAAAAATGACAATAAGAATCACAGTACATAAGAGCAAGGGTATCACATATCACATCCTAAGGAAATATAGATAATTATGAAAATAAGAATGTATATTTAAATTACTCATATCATTAATAATTTTTTAATAAAAAAAATATGAATTTAATTTTAATTATCAAGAAAATCCCTGGTTAATCTATATCATGACATCACCAAAAACTCATGTCAAGGTAAATAAAATTTTAGAAATCAATCAATTCATTTATAATCAATTGATCCGTAAATCGAATGGTGTCAAAACTATTGATCTAAAAATTTAATCCATGTAAATTCCAGAGTATAAATATAGTTCAACATATAATTAATTTATGTGATGTTTAGTTAGCATATTTTCATTTTTAAACATACTTTTATATTAAACATCCCATAAGCATAATTTTTAGACACCCTTCCATAAATAAGTGATTAATGAAGCACCAAAAATAAGAATCACCCATACAAATGAAGGATGGGAATATCATGATAAGATAAATAAAATTATATCATGATTAACATAAAAAAATGGTCAAATGATTAATCATCCCCTAACAATGAATAACGTAAGAAGAATTTAAAACTAATGACAAATACATTCCGGGGATTGATTGCACAGACGAGATGTCCAGAATAGAGGAAAGGATTACAAAATATTAGGAAGAAAAAACCTTGGTCAATTGGAGTATTCTTCAAGATTGAGAATTTGTAAATCAGTAACATGGAATATTTAAAACCATTAAACTGTATTTTTCATGTTGTGTAACTTATTTTAATGTTGTGTATTCCTTTTTATAGGGATCAAAAAAAATGTTCCCACCACAGGTTAATATTTATCCTAATCAACTCTTATATAATTTGAATTGGATTCACTATGTGTATCTATTTAACACCATGTACTAGTTCATAATATATATCTAGTGGAAGTTAAATGTTAGGAAACATGTACATGTTGTGTACTCACACAGAAGTTATTATTCATCCCACAATATATAAAAGAATCCAAACCACCTCTAATGCCTTCCGAAGCAAGGAAATACATCATAAACTCATGTGAATTTTTTATTTTTAATTAATTAATTAAAATAATCAAAGCTACCTAAAATTGATGTCATTTATCCCAAAAAAGAAAACTTTCTCTGAACAAGACTCAACCATCATGGCTCAAACAAAAAACTAGATATCAGATATAATTTGAAACAATGTGATCTTACAACATCACCAATATATAATAGATCATTCTTATGATTCTCCATAAATAATTTGTGTGACATGAAAAATTTAATAGCCACTATTCTCACATATTAGACTCCATCACCTAGTAAACCTCTTGATTGGCCCATGTTTCCACTCCACTCAAATAAATTTTATAGCAATACACTACTTATATATACCTCTATATTGTACAAAATTCATAAAAATTTCTTCTCAAATGGTATATAATCACTAATATCGACACATTAAATATCCACAATATTATAATGGGTTATGATAATATCAATGAATAATATAAAAAGAAAACACATCTTTATTGGAATTTTAGTTTATCATATAAGAAAATCAGGGCACCACTTGGCCAACTTTATCCACTATAAAAATATCCCAAAAAACAAGGTCGTTATCTATCCCTATTTCCTGATATTTCATTTCACCAACCATAGTGACACCACATTGAAAACATGATGAACAACCTAAATGTTTTGATGTATTATATGATGGACAACATATGATTTATGCATTCACTAAATAAAAATAGACCACATACTACTAAATAGAACCCATATAAATTTCGCTTATATGATACCTAAAAAACCAGATCTATGTCACGTAGACTCAATAGGAAGTAGAAACTTTAATGAAATTTCAGTCCAATCGTTAATAGGTTCTATATAGGTCGATGAAAGGAAGCCATTATTATTTGAAAACTCCTTGAGTTGTATTTACCTCTCCCAAAAACCACCATAATCCAAAACACAAGATAAGGATGTATCATCAAGAACCTAAATAGTCTACTCTGATTTATAGTGAGTCTGAGGATGGTATGAATCCTTCAAAACAATCATTGATCCCAATGCTTCTTGAATATCCTTTCAAAATGGTTATGTGAAATTAAGATCTCTATTGAAAATGATATTCCCCATTACACTATGAAACCAAAATACCTCACAAATGGAAAGACTAACCAAGTAATTATCATTGATGGTATTTATGATATGTAAAATCTCTATACCTTTCTTAGTTTATCCATAATATCCCATAAACCATATTTATGAAGGGGTTTCCTATGTAATTGTATTAAAAAATCTATACTGATATCATCCAATTTCATCTCAATATTGGGAAAAGGTTGTTAAATCCCAACTATACTCATATTCATGTCATTCACCTCCTGAAAATTGAATCATCTCTCCAAGTTTCCTAATACCTCATATATAATTCCAAACCACTAGTACATTTTTGTAAATCATAGTACATATTTTTTAATACATGATTCTCTACCCATCATTAATCATGAAGCACTTTCACTTTCTCCTCAAGAAATCAAATATTAACCCAATCCTAACCAATAATAAAAGGGAACATACACTTACTAAGGACCATCCCAATGGTGTCTAGACACTATATAATTTATCTCTCATATCAAAAACGTCTGAATTATATAACATCACATTCTAAATATTCTATAAAATCATTTTTATAAAAACTATCGATTTCATGGATACTCAACCCTATCACTCCAAAACATCATTTTTCCTGTTTGTAAAGAGATCCACCATTTAGATCTTGTCTCTAGGCTCCAACACTATATATTTCTTCATATTTCATCTCAATGAATTGGAATATATATATTTTTTCTTCCATATGTATAATTGAAATCATAGTTGAAAGACTACAGATACTCTGCCCACCTCCTCAACGAAGGCTTATGTCCCACTAATAAAAGATGTACCTAATTATCTTGCGATCCATTTAAACCAATAACCTATCACCCATGTGATAATGTACCTACAATTTCATGTAATTTATACATTTTATTTAAATTTAAATTTTGTGTAGGGAAATAACTCTAATGAAACCTCATTTTCTACAACCATACGAAACCACTATACCCTCTTGCATCAAAAAATATCTGCGTCCAACCCTATATATGTCATCGTATATGATATATATATTACATGAATTATGTAATTTGATGATAGGTGATTATTTTATCCTTCTTTTTATTTCTTGAAATGAGATATAATAATTATTGTACTTAAAAAACTTCTCCAGTTTCTTGGTATTCCCTTGACAATATTTCTACTAGTTGGGAGACATCCTTTATAAATTTTCACGACCCGTACTCAGGGCCCATGGCGTGACTACCCCAAGCCCTCCTTCCATAGACTAGGGGCTGACGACTAGCAGCAAAGGAGAAAATCTCAATATCTGGGAAGGAATTGCATTTCTAAAACATTAACACATCCAACAATAGTAAAAGAGGATGTAATAGACTAGGTAAAAGAGAAAGTGATGAAAAGTAAATGGGACAGAATACAAACCCAAATGGGAAGTACAGCTACAACTGAACCAAAGTACATTATAAAATACAAACAGCTAGTAGATAGAAGCAGCTCCTAGGTTTTCCACCTCGAATCCTTCCTGAAGGGTAGGTACAGTTAATACAGCTTCTGGATCTTCCACCTAGAATCCTACTTGAAGGGTAGGTAGAGATAGCCTCCTCAGCGCCCTCATCTATCAACCACCTCTGGGTACCGACTCTTCGTGAAATCCACCTCCGGGTACTGACTCGTCGTGAGGTCCACCTCCGGGTACCGTCTAGTCCTAGTAATCTCGATCTCTATCAGCACTATCCTTCATCTTGCATCCAACACAACGAGGTGCAAGCATACCCCGTGCAAGGGTGAGTATAATGAAACTTAGTAGGGACCCCGATACCCTCAAGGTATCAGTAAAACCAACAAGGATATCCACAAAGAAGGATCTCAACAGATAACCCTTACTTAGGTATAAGTACATATGTATACCTAAGTTATCAAGTAACCCATATCAATCAAGAGGTAATTACAAAGGTCATGGACTCGGCTCAAACTAGGATTTTTATTCACGATGACCAAAACATGGCTGCTAGAGAACTTATCCTATGTCGAGTATAGTATCACTGTCATGACTCTGAGATGCCATTCAAACCTTAGACTACTGAGGGACTCCACCTTTTTCAAGTACATCGAGTTTTCCACCTCACAATGTAGTGCTCCCCACCATGGGTCTGCCACATCACACAGTAGTGCTCCCTTTCATAGCCTACAGAGGTACTCCTCCTGTCAAGTACAGTGGGTATGCCACCTTACAAAGTATTGCTCCCCTTCCATGGGTCTGCCACCTAACATTGTAGTGCTCCCCACTAGGCTATACGAGTCACTCTGAATCGAATTAGACAAGTAGTCATCAGGTCTCATCCATCTACAACATCACCGTACTCCGTACGCTCATCTCCGAGAGGATCCTCTCCCCGAGATAGTGGTCGACACTCCATGTTTCATGAAGCCCCATGAAGAAGTATCACACAGCCTCTTCACATGGGTCTTAACTCAACAGATGGAGCGTCAATAGGATGCCTGGTCTGTGAGTTATTAGCCATTTTGTCTCGGGGGCCTGGTTGGTTTCATGTACTAACCAACCCAACCGTATCTCAACTTTTCCCTGAACTCTCATATGGTATACTCAAAGAGGTCGTTTCTCAACGAGATTACAAATGCTGATGACGGTTCTTCAAATGGTCATCTGGTCTGAAAGTTATCGTATTTTCCGTTCTAGGGGCCCAGTTGGATTTCAGTTACAATCCAACCCGGCCATACTCCAACTGCGTCCAAACCTCAGGTTATGTATACCAAAATATCCGTCTCACTAAATGGAAACCAACAAAGTCGACGGCACATTAATCGGACATCCGGAGATCATGTTATAATCGTTTCTGGTCTGAGGTCACGGTTGTTTTCGAGTTTGAACCAACCTGTCCATACAAAAACATTGCCGGAGTTTGAGTATAACATACCAAAACGACCATCTCGATCCGAGGATCCCTACACAGCTGACGGTGTGTTGATTGGTATTCTGTAGCCCATGATATGGGTGTTTGAACAAACCTCGTCCGAAAATAGGGGCTTCGGGCCTGGTCCGACCTAGCCCAATACCCCATGGGTAGGACCAAACCGGTTCGACCCGACCTGGGTCTGGGAACGGCCTAGTTGGGCATGGCCTAGCCCAGCTGGCACGGCCTGGCCTGCGGCTAGCGCGGCCCGGACCGGCTGGGTGCGGCTGGCCCAACCTGTGCGGTCTACAGCCCCGCTCGGAAGCTAGCTGCGGCTCAGCGCTGGCTGAGAGGGGCGCAAAGGGGGAGCACTTCCCCCTGTTTGAGGGAATAGAAGACCATGTTCGGTCCATCCTAAATGTTAGTCGTGGGGTTATGACCCCCCGGTTTGCTGGAAAATGGCCAGCCTTTATGGTTGGCCGATTGAACCACCGTGGGACCCTTCAGGGTCCCGCATCCTAGAGACATCGGCGGCCAGCACTACCGGCCGCCCCTACTGGCTCGCTTAAGCCTAAGGTCACAGATCTTGCTCTACCGGCACGGCGTGACGGTGTCGCGCCCCTCCGCCGTGGCCCGCTCCGGTCGCTGCCTCCCTCATTTTTTCCAGCGTCGCGCAACGGCACCGCGCACCACCATCGTGGCCCACTCCAGCTGCGGTCCTCTTCATCCCAGTGCGGTGAAACATCACCATGCCGCCTTCGCCTCAACCATCAACGAAGAACAAGAAGAAGAAGGGGAGGAGAATCGACCATGATTGTGCGGTCAATTCTCCTCCTGTTACGACGATATCATTAGACCAATTCTTGAACAACGAACGACGATGATTAAACATGAACAAAGGAATTAATCCCTACCTCAAAACAGGAATGATGATCGCTTGACGAAGGAAGGAGCTGCTATCGTTGTTCCATTGATGTTGTTGCGAGATGATGGCGTCACTTCATCATTATCGAGAAGGAAGAAGCAGTGGTTGGGGTCGATGTTCTTTGCATTCTTCAATGAGGAAAAGAAGTCCTCTCAATCCTCTGAAATCCCCTATCTCAAGACTCTCCCCACTAGAGATTAGGCCAACACCCACAATATTAAAGTATAACACTTTATGAAAGAGTTGGCATAAGGATTTCTAGAGAATTCGAAAACATGCCAAATAATTAAAAGATGTTTAGTTCATTAATGAAGAGGGTTGGAACATTAATCATGGGAGGTGGAGAGGCTCCCCTTTATGAAGGGATGTTGTCAAACATTAATCAAGGGAATTTATTGGGGGGTAAAGGAGTTTAAGACCCATTTTGGTCCCGTCCCTTAACATCCCCTCAAAGGAGGATATGTGTGGGTGGGCCCCACAACCAACTTCCCCATTTGTAGGATTTAACCAACTCAAAATAAAAATTGTGTGAAACACAATTTTGGTTCATTTTAAGATTAAAATCCAAAATAAAGTCAAATCCGCATAAAATGCAACTGCGGTGAAGTTCCCCTTAAGCAATTACCGGTGCTGCGGTTTTATCGGTGCCCTCGAATTTCAATTTTGAGCACCGGTTCATAATATAGAGAATGTCGCTCGTTTGTTTATTTAACGTACCCGATTTGAACATCAGAAATTGATTCCGGGAACACCGAGCCATAGATTTATGTGGTGTTAGAAACTGTGCACTCGTAAAATTCAAAAGAAAATAAGAAAAAAATTCCCTTGAAATTTTTGAGTTTTTACATAACTCCCACCTTAGGGAATTATGTCCCCGTAAAGCTACAACACAAACTTGGGAAACTAATGGAGTTACCGAGCATGCATCTGAGCCTCCGGCTCCCATGTGATCTCATGGAGGTTCTCGTGCTACCAACAAAAGTGCACAAGAGGAATTGACCGTCCCCGTTGGACCAGCCCATGTCGATCTTCAACCTCTACTAGAACCCCGTATATGTCGCCCATCATCGATATCTAGATCTCTATGGTCGATAGTAACGGAAGGTCGTGCACACATATCCTCAGCTGAGATATGTGAATGTTGTCATGCACCCGGTGCATCTGAGGTGGAAAGTCTAGGTGGTAAGCCACTTTAACTACTCTACTGGGGAACTGGAAAGGTCCGTTGAACCTCAGAGATTACATGTCGCCGTTACCACATCACTGTAGACCTTGTTGAGGTGAGACCTGTATAAAGATGTGGTTGTCACCCTCGAACTCCATTGGTCTCATCTCCTATCAGCATAGGACATTAGTCTACTCTATGTAGTCTTTATCTTCTCCTGGATGATCTGTACCTTCTTCATCATAGTCTTAAACATATATTGTTTTACACGTGCTGACTCCATCACTACCCATAAAGGATATCTGAAACGCAGTCAGCTGCTGTCTCACCACTCCTAACAGTTGAGTGTCGGATCTCCTACTAGGATAATCTTCTACAACATCCCCCTCCACAAGTGTATAAAATATCTCGATGTCATAGTCCGCGAGGAATTCAAGCCATCACCGCTATCTCGGGTTCAGTTCCTTCAATGAAAAAACACACCTGAGACTATTAAGATTAGAGAGAAGGTAAACTGTTCGCTCAATGAAAAATGAGTGAGACTAGCCAATTGTAAGAACTCATCTACACCCTTCATTGTTTACGTTCTTTAAGAGCTGCTGAGATTTCTCCTCTGCTGAAAAGTGAAATCTGGTCTCATTCCCTAGGTGGACCACGTTATTCTCCTAATACAATCATTTCTGAAATGAATGGTACTATTTCAGGCCATGGACGATGTCGTAAGGTCTAGATGCTACTACCAAGAGATACAACCATTACTCTCCCCTCCAAGGGTCGAGTAACTCTATCGGCAGCAGTGTGTGGTCCCTGTGTATCCTCCAGTAGGTATCTCGAATGTCTGGATCAAATTAATGGTTTTAAACCAGAACCTCTTAGAATTAACCTTACAGTGTTGATTGGAATGTAATCGTCACAAATAAAGGTGTCTTTTATTACTGTAGATCTAAGTACAATACACATACAACTACAACCGCGACAACATGGAAACTAAAAACACCAAGAACAAGGTCCTCCAAGCCTAGACCTGCTCTTTTACACCTGCTTCAGGAGCTTCATAGTCATATGCTTCTGCTGCCTGAATTTGAGATGTCCCTATCGACATGTTTCCTATGGTCGGTGTTGTCATCCTGGTGGTGGTGGTGGAAACACCTCGAAGCGTTGTCCACTCTGGGACGTTCTTTATATATATACTGATCGTCCGAGCAGTAGGTCGTACAGTCACGAGCCATGTGACCCTGTCCTCCACATGTGTAACACATCATGGAAGGTTTGGCTCTATCTCTAGCCTTAGTGCCTCGCACTACCGATCCTGAGTCTTGCGGTCGAACACCTGTAGATCTGGACCTCTTGAACCTCTGTGTCCTCTGTCTACTACCAGTTATAGAAGACTCTGCAGCATGAAGACTAGTGGTGGGTCCCGCTGCTGGAGTCTTCTCAGCAAAGAAACTCTCCACTATGAGGGCTCGTTCCAACACCCCTGCCTGGGTCGGGATGCTGAGAGGGATCATAAAAGCTCTGATCTTGTGCCTCAGTCCCTCCTCGATGGTTCGGGCCTGGAAGAACGGGTCTCGTACCATGTCTGTAGAGTAGCGTGAGAGGTCTGCACCGCTCGAATGGTGGCTGGTACAAACTCTTCCCGGAACATGCTCTCGAAGTATTCCCATAGAACTGATGTGTCGTCTAGCATATGAAGCATCATGCTCCACCATATACCTGCTTCTTACTGAAAGAAGCTAGCAGCAAGGATCACCATAAAGTCCGATGGTTTACCTATTAGCCTAAATACTCTCACCACAGCCTCTAGCCAATCCTTAGCCACCTGTGGGACCGTATCTCACTGGATCCTGGGTGGCCTCTGTCATTGGAACTCATGCAGCACACTCAAGAAGCGTGCATCGCCTACTGCTAGGGCTGGTGGCATCAGTGGCCCAATGGGTGGTAGTACCACTGGTTCCTCCACTGGTACCTCAACTGGATGAGAGACCTATACTGAGGCCACATCACTCAGTAGCCTGTCAGTAGGTAAAACTCTTAGGGGTCTAGCTGGTCGTCCACGGGGAAGCATCTTGAACGAACAGATGTGACACAGTCAAAAGATTATACATTGTGAGGTGACCTAGTTTAGGCTGATTTAAAAGAATATTTTGAAAACACAAACACAATCTGTTTTTTACTGAACTGATTCTGAAATTAGTATTTAAGGTCCTGGTGTATGGATACGTCGGCCGCCCACACCAAAAACAGACTCCCTAAACTAAAGACCACACATATTACCCTTAACACCATTGCTTCATAGAAAATAAAATATCAGAGTCCTAAGTTTTACAGTAGAACCGGCTTCCTCTGATACCAATTTGTCGTGACCCATCCTCGGGGCACATTCCATGACTACTCCAAGCCTACCTTCCATAGGCCGGGGGCTGGCGACTATCACCAAAGGAGAAAATCCCAATATTTGGGAAGGCATTGCCTTTATAAAACATAATTATAAAGGTAACCATTAGGGTTTATATGATCCTTACTTTTGAGGTAATTATGGGTTACTCTATGTTATAATGAAGAATGAAAGGCATGAGATAAATTTAAGGATAAATTATGTTATGGTTATTTTTGATGATTTTATCTTTTTTTTGGGAATGTTATAAGAATTATAGTGTTTTTTAAAAAGGACAACATGCAGACCGTGTATCTACCCGTCGCGTCAGACAAAACTGTGGGAATCGAACCCACAACCAAAGTGTGACTGGTATTTATCGCCTACCACTAGACAAATGTGAAGTCCCTAGATAGTTTGACTAATTCTTTTTAGTTAGATGATCTTATGAATCTTGAATAAGTTGATTTTGGGTTATCTATGGGAATATTAACCTATCATGGGGGATATGTGATTATGTTAAATACTTTTCCATATGAGACGATAAGAGCAACTGATGTTATTTGGAGATAAATGTTAATTTGTACCTTGGAAGACTATTTGATGAAATCCTTCAAAAATTTGGGTTTCAATATTAGTTTGGTTTACTTTGACGAATTTTATAGACAATTGTTTATTGAATGGTCTTTGTTGATCTTTGGGTATTGTTTGACATATTTTGGAGATGAAGAATAGATTTTTTTATAAAGGATTATCCTTATTGTGTATTATCTTATCTCATACTAACATTTTTTGTTTTAGTTTTGGTTAAGGTCTAAAGACATGGAAAATATATAGTTATCTTTTTTGGATTAGGTGATTCTCTATAAGTTGAATATAGCTCTATCAATGTGAACAAGTCATCCAAAATACTAATCTTTTGGAGAAAGAATGAGTTCGTGTAAGAAATATATTAATAGTTGATAGCCAACATGACAAGTAAGTATGAAACCCTATCTTTTAGTTCAGCTCATAAATAAATTCCTCAATGATAAGTAACTTAAAACAAAAATGTAGTCTGTTAATTATTCCTACTGGGTAATCAAATACCGTTTAACCCATCACAAGTTTGTGATTTTCTTGTGGTTAACATTCTCCTAAACATGTTTTCTATCACTATCCATCAAAACATGGCCGTTTTTTTCTTCTATATCCTTATTTTCCTACATGGAATCCTAGTATGGGTTAACTCGGGGTGACCTTTTTACTTCTCTTTCTTTATTTTAAAGATATATTTTTACTGACTCTTTTTCCGATTTGGGATTTTCAACGATGATTCCGTGCCTAATTTTAAAATTGCGAGGACGCAATTCCAAAAAAGGAGGGAAGGTTGTAACACCCCAGGTAAATAAAGAATATGAAATTTTCATATTTATCAATATTTTTGAATAAAATATTAATATTACCTTAAAGGGGATGCTATGCTCGATGGCGTACCCAATACGCAACAACGAGTTTCATTGAAATCTTACGTTTCACTCTAATAATAAAATAATATTAATTTAAATGGTAGTAAATGCCTAGTCGTTGTAATGGAGGGAATGAACGGAACTAACAAGAAAATAATTATATATGTTTGTAAAAAACTGTTACTTTTATCTAATAAATGTTAGAGGCTTAAAATGTGAATGAATCCAATTTTAAGTGTAAATATTCTAATATTCTTTAAAAGGTCGATTAACCGCCGTTTTATGGAGAACCTCATTTAAATCCACTTTTGTCAATTTTATGTGTTATATTTGACAATATAAAATTCTTTTTTAGAATCGGGACATCAACATATACTTTGTGTAAATTTTGGTATTTTTATGATAAAGTTTATTTTTTAATAAATAGTAAAAAATTTTGTATTTTAATTCAAAACCTCTTTTTAATCTAATTTATTTATATTAATAGATTATATTTCTAATTGGTTATAATGTGAAATTATAATATATTTTTACCATTTAATCTAATAGTGGTCATTGGAATTAATTTCACTTTGAAATTGAACTTAAACTAGTGTTAATCTTTTAATAGATATTGTTTCTTAAAAATACGCTATTTGTTTCGATAGTGGGAATTAATTATTAAATTAATTAATGCAACTTATATGTTTTTAATTTTGTAAAATAGGAATAATTTTTTATTTAGGAATATCAAATTGAGATTAGGGTGAATGTTTTGGTATTTTTCTGAAAAACTTCAATTTTTGATGAATAGTGAAACCACTAAGTGGTAGCTAAAAAAACTGATTTTTCGTTTAAATGAATATTTACCATTTGTGTGATTTGAATTTAAAAAATCTGACATAAATGGTTGTAATTAGGATGTAAAATGTGGTTCAATGGTATTAAAATAAATTTTTAGTGAATTGTAACTTTTCAGTTTTATTAATCGCGATTAGAAGTAATTAATGCAATTTAAGGTAAAAATAGTGTTTTAATAATTTGAAATGACCTTAACACATGTCCTAACATTATTGGATGAGTCATTGACGACAAAGACAATACATGGGTCAACTTTGGGACCCCATGGAGCCACCTTGGTTAGAAAATGACACTAATAACTTTTTATTTAAAGTTCAAATTAAAATGTCACAAACATGTATTGTTTAACTAAAACAGTTTTTACATGGGGTTATACAAGTCATATTCTTCACTAGAAATATTCATTAGAAATATAAAATTATTTCCTATATCATTATATATTTTTAATAATTTTT
Source organism: Viscum album (assembly GCA_963277665.1). Classification (NCBI taxonomy): domain Eukaryota; kingdom Viridiplantae; phylum Streptophyta; class Magnoliopsida; order Santalales; family Viscaceae; genus Viscum; species Viscum album. Next base: position 1,254,429,464 of record OY728140.1, on the reverse strand, counting down.
AGTCATTAAATATATTAAATTATTTAGGACACCATGATGATGGAGCGATTACCTCATTATTTAACAATTTAAATAAAATGAAATGATAATGTAAAATATAAGACCTAAACTTGTCAAAAACCTATTTTATTTGTGTATTTAAAAACCTTATTACCTTATCCTCAAAATCTACAATTTTTTTACCTTTCAAATCCGATAATCATTTTATAATAAAGTAACAGTTTATAACTATTTCCTGAGTGCCCCTCATATCCTCTTAAAAAACGCCCCCACCTATACCACCTTACCCACACCTATAAAGCCTTTGGATCGGCCAAACCCTGACCATTTCATCTCTCCAGATCCCTCTATTCATCATTGAATCCTCAACTTTGGGCATAATACTTTCCAAGGAAGCCTTTGAGATCAAATCAAAAAGAGTTACCCGATTTAAAGGTAATGTCTTCCCTTGGGTTCTTTTGACTTATTTTGCTTCTCCAACCCTATAAACTATTTTTATTCCATTATTTTGTAACAAAAACAGTATCTTAAATATACTAGGATGTTTTTATGTGATGGATTCGAGCTACACTTACACACACCTTCGTCTAATGGTTAAACAACTTATTGTTTCTGTGGATGGCGAATTTCTGCCTCACGAAACGATGATTGTTCAATCTTCTCTTAACACCTTTCATGGTGGCCATTATGATGTCACTATATTTTATATATGATATGTATGGTATTTATGTTTTCTATATGCTTCTTAATTTTATATTTAAAACATTACTTTATGCTTTTCATGTTGTGCAAATGCGATAATTGGATACGAGGAAGTTTGGACTACCACCCCCTCAAGTGATGTGACTCGTTCCTACAATACATGGAATGTATAAATAATTAAATTAATGAAAATATGTGACCTATATAACATATGTATTATACATTAATTATAATATATATATATATCATTTATTTTTTAATTTCATTAGTATGAAAAAAGAAATGAAAGTAGCGTTCATGTGTACGTATGACCTACCGTCTCCATGAACATTGAATTTCAATTATTTATATCTCCAAATGTTATGGAGTAGTATAAAATGAATATTACCTTGATATATATGATATTTAAATCATTAATACTATTAGGGAGTTGATTTACTTATAACTACATGGAAAATCATTTTCAAACAAGTTCATTTTTGACTCATGTACAAAACATCGACAAAAACGTCTGATATGAACTCACATTATTAACCAATTATTATAACATTGTAATATGTGATAAGAACTGAATAATAATCTTTAAAAGAGGTCCTCAAGAAATTATAAAATGAATAGTGTTTATTATTCAGGAAAATAATGAAACGAACAAGACAAGTCAGACTTGAGGTAAGGGATCCAACCTCTCTCTTTCATTTAAAGTACTCTCTTTTATGTCATTTCTTTTAAGATAATCGTTATTATGTTTGGGGATGTTTTTTTTATTCCTAATACTGTAAATATTATGTTCTTATTATGATAGAACCTATTTGATCTCAAAAATCCATTTTTTGGAAGTTTTAAGTGGCGCTGTTACGCTGCCGAGTTTTCGTAAGGGATTTTTCATCTCACTTTTATTCCTGTGACATTTATGTTACGTTTGCCGCTATTTCCTCTGAGTGGTGTATTTACTTCCCATTATTATACACTTTTTGTAGTATAATTTAATTTATGGGTATTTACATCTTCATTGTATGACCCTTCTTCCTTGGGGTGTACGTTTCGAACGTTACCCAACTCGGTAAGGGGACCTTTCACCCTCCTCTTTTTAAAAGACTTATTTTGTTATGTATTTTAATTCACATACTATTATATTGGGATATTTTCATCTATATAATTATTTATGTAAATGGTATGTCCATGTGTTGAGATACCATTCACTCTCTCATCGACTAATTTTCTGAATATTGAAGTGATGTCGTTAGGATATCGAATTTTTACATGGGAACGTCTTAACCCAATTTCGATTTCTTTGGGTTCTACTTTTACTTCTTTAACATGTCTTCCTATGAATATGTGTGAATGACCTATTATTTTTTCACACATAATATCCACTTATATTGGGTGTATTTATATTTCTCACACATAATTTTGTGATAGATTTATCATTAATTTAACGATACCATCTTTATAATGGATTTCATCTCAATTTTCATTTCCATTGAGACTCCATTGTTGTTATGAAACAATTAACTCTTATATGGTGTGTATAATGTCCTTTGACATATTATATCATGAATCTCTTTATCCTAATTATATTATAATGTTCGGATTAAATGTAAATCCACAATTATTTGTATTCAAGAGTCTCTCATTTTGTTAAAAACTATTTAACAAAAATATCGTTTTAAATGTTTTAAAGATTAAGTATTCAAAATCATTATCTTTAATGTCCATGATTTTAAAAAGTTTTTCAGTATTTATTTATGTAGAAATTAATGTTTTAAAATTATAATTCCATTAAAATCATCAAATTGGTATGGGACACCTTGATTAAAAAATTACTTTTAAATGGTTTTTTGAAATTGGATTATTTAATTCAATATCTTGGAATTACTTATTATGATTGAAAATGAAATGTTGTTATTAAAATGTTTATATTTTCAATATTTTATGTGTAATGATAGTACTTGGACATTTTACAGGTGGTTACATGATAAACTATATGTCGGGTGGTGCCGTGAATACCTGGATGGGTGGTTATGTTATAACCTCCAATGCATTGGGTATGGAAGTCGGTCGTATGGCTATTCCGTTAAGTATGTGTGGAAGTCGACCGTATGGTTATTCAATTTATGTATGTTTATGTTCCAAGTTACCTTTATATGTTTTCTATTTTTTATATGGGTTTTATGGTGATCATTTTCGTTACAAAAGGGTAAGTAATGATCTTTTATTCAGTGAAAAGTTTTTTACTACTTCATAAAGGTGAAAAGTATTACTTTGATAATGTATTCTTGGTGTACATGTTGTTTTGATAAACCAACAGTTTTCCTTCTTTGTGTATCCTTTACTGGGCTTTTTATGCTCATCCCAACTTTTTGAAATGTTTTCCACAGGACATAAAGATGAGTGGGTTCAAGGATGGGATAAAGGAAAGACATGCTATCTAAATCATGGAACTAGACATGTTTCTTTTTAAGAGTTTTTATTTTATGGAAACTAAGTAGAAGTGGATACTTTGTAATATTTGAGATGTAATATTTGTGTCCTAATTCTCTAAAAATCTAAACCTGAAAATATCCTCAATGTGAATTATTCATTTAATTCAATAATAAGTAATTTTTAAGGGTGGGGCCTTATATGTATTCTAAAATGATAAATGTTTATTCTACAACACATTATTTATGATCAATGTCTAATTGGGTATGAAATTGTTTTGTTACTATCATCATATCCTAGAAATACATGTATCCTATTCCGACATATAGTGATGGATTGATATCTATTTTGTTTACTTACACTGATTATATGAGGTTTCCAATTCATATATTATAATTTTTTGAAGGTTATAAATAATGGAAATATTTAATAACTGTGTGAGAAGACCAACATGATAGGTGAAATAAATGTGATATGTTAAAAAAATATTATATATGTTTATTATGTATATAGTCTCCAAAGACACAATAAATTTATTTCCCACAACCATCAATTATTATGATTTGTATGTTATACTCATTTAAAGTACTGAAATATTTACTTATATTATTCTCAAGTATCCTTTTTTTGTATATGATAGGGGTTTAATAATTATTATAAATTACTATTAGAATACATTATCGAAAAATATATGTTTAATTATAATTATTGGAAGGTTTTTGAAATATTTGGTAAAGTATAGATGGTATGGTTCTCATTGAAAATACATCTCAATCTAGATAGATTAATGTGCAACTAGACATAAAATAGAAATAATTAGGAGTGAAAATTATTATTTTTTTATTGTGTATTATCATGATAATCCACGATTCATGATGATTATTCCTAAAACTGCATGCCTATCTATGAAAAGAAATAAGGAATTAATGTGTTAATTTTCATTTTATATATAAAACATTATGAATTATTTTAATAGAAAATTAAAATTAGGTCATACATACATTGTCACGGATTGAAAACTATGTGACATGATTTAATCATCCTATAAATTACCATTCATTTTTTTACATTAAGTTAATACCCTTTTACTAACGAAGTACTTGATTTTTTTGTTAATGGATATAACATGGGATAATTATAATAATGATGAATTTTATGGATAATTAATTGATTTTCATTGTATGAAAATGAAAATTTTTTTAATACATAACATTTTCTAATAAATAATTAAAATCATTTTTGTTTTATATTTCAAACAAAAAAGTTTCAAAAATGATTTAAAAAATTGCTAAAATAGACTTAAAAACTCATTACATCATCAATATGACAAACTAATCGTAACCATGGGTTTTTATAACATCAAAAAAATGTATCAACAAATATAGAATTGTAAATAATAAATCTAGTTACAGAAAAATGTAACAATTCAATGGTTAAAGAATGTATTTAAATATAGAATTTTTAATGTTCACCAAGTTCTATAACCAATAATCAAATCATTAATTCATAAACAAGTATCCTAGATACATAATCAAGATATAAGATCTCACGATCTTCAACGAGGCCAAGATGAGGGTTCTCAATGTCTTCCTACCCAATGAATCATACAGGTTCTCATGGAAATATCCACGAACACATCTCCATGATCTTGTACATTAATTCATAGTTATTTTAATTGAGTTTTTCATGTGTAACCTGTTGTGTTCAATAACTCAGTCATTCCTGTGTACTCTCGGTTTTTCCATTTTTCTAGAATTGCATGTACTTGTGTACTACAATTTTGCACATTTTTATATCCTCACAGGGCCACATGGAATGCATTAGGTTCCACATGGAACAAGATCATTGTCATCCAAAAACCCTAGAAGTGAAATCTGGTTTACTATGTGGTGTGTGTACTTGAAATACACATATTGTAGATCCAGTTTTTCTGCAGAATCCTATTAGCATCTCATGTGTCGTTCCATCTAGGTTCTACCACTATTTTATCTTTCAATCATTATAGGGTGTCCAGATATGTATTTATCCATACCCAATCCATTAGTAATGGATGAATATTTTCCACCCAAACATGGTATAGTTCAAATCATCACATTTTTCTACTAACATCATCACTCTAGATTCCAAATTCATGGAGGTATCACTTACAACCTATAATAAATGTTCATCCATCAGCATATATTTATCCTATCAATCAATCCAACAACCTCCACAAAAATCATCGATTTAAGCATTCTTGGATCCCTCTACCAATGTTGATCTACTACCCCGATGGAGAACTTTGAAGAACATGTGGAATGAGTTGTAGGGAACAACATGAAAAAAATAAATCCATTATTGTCAATGTGATATCGACCTAGAACCATAAAATCATGGTTTCCAAGGGTAATAGAAATTTAAATAAATAATTTATATGATCAATAATATTAACAAAAATATTAAAGGATTATGTGAAAGATCATAAATAATATATAAATTGAAAATATATTTGCACATACATGTTAAAGAAATTGGAAAGAGTATTGATCCACAAATAACGAGCCTTACCTCAACTATAACTTGATCATTTCTAACGAATGCATTCTTTAGTTATTATGATGACTTATTTTTCATGATACAAGTAAATCCTCTTGAGTTTTTTCATATTTAGTTATACTATTTATATCATACATCAAATATTGATACACCTCTTAAATAATGAAAGTAATTTTTGTAATTTCAAAGATATTTTAAATAATATGGTTTTTAAAGTGGAAATTAAGTTATTGTTATAAAAATAATTATATAATAAAATAATTGTATTATCCTTTTATCATACATACAGTTGGATAACTCTAAAAAATCAATTTCAAACCATCTTTTGTCTATTCCTTGGGAAAATCCCATGTTTTGTAATAAACCATTGTCCCAAATAAAAAATTCAATGACCCACAAAACAAGAATTTATTTTAAAATATAAATGATTCCCCGAAATATAATAGAATATATATTAATTATATATATATATATATTAATTATTGGGCATACAGACTCCCAAATTCATCAGTAACAATGAGGACATGTCAAAATATATTTTTATAAATGATTAATAAAAAAATACAATAAAATTATAGTCATTTTAAATAGCAACACTGAATAGAAATTTTATCACCAATTATGTTTGGAGAATTAATATTTTTTCTGTGATGTTTGTTAATTAAAAGTCTAGTCAGATCATTGGTAGACACTATTCATGATCTCGAGGTATCATATTGAAATTTATCCAATTTAATGGGATGATTTATAGATAATATTTTTCTATTTAAATTACTCATACAAATTATATAAAATTAATTAAGTAATTCCATGAACTAAATTTGAAGGATGTCGAATAAATTAGTATATACGCTGAAAATTTACAAGTCATGTAATGCTATAATGTGGAATTATAAGTGATCCTAAATTTATGATTCATAAATTATTTGGTGTCTTAATACCATGTTCCTTACAGACTCTACCCATAGTATACATCGATAGATATGAAAATACTGTTTGATGTTAACTCAATGTACAAATAAATATCAATATTTCTAATAAATATGAAGGGTTTGATAAGATTAGAGTTGGGAAATTTAATAGAATATTGATTAATAATAACCATGGAGGGAAGTCTATAATCTTTCCATTACATTATTTATCTACAAAGAAAGGAGGGTGGAATTATCTTATGGGGATTTGAAAAAGTTTTTGTAGTATAAAATATCAGTACTGAGGAAATGAGTATCAATTTGATTTAAAGAGGCATATAAATAATGTAATGAAATTTCATCTGAATTTTCCACCAATAAGATAATGGGATAATCTCATTTACTATGTTCATTATTCCTATCAGTTCATCAATAAATGGGAAAGTTATTAAAAATTACATCATGAACCTTTGAATAAATGATATAAATTGAAATCACATTTGATCACAATTGTTTATGTGTGTCATGATAATGATGTGGTGAAATGTACAATTACAATCATCTACAAAACTAGGAATTATTATTTTTTCATTTTTTATCCTCATTTTTATATATGATGATTTTTCTGAATATATAATGTGACATTCTAAATTTTTTTTGGAGTAAGAATTACGAACTCCTATTGTTATGATGAACACATCTCAAGTATATATAACATATCTAATAGATGTCCCTAGGAATATACTTATTCCATGTAATTTAGTTCACCCACAAGGATAATTTGATGTTATTATTACTACTGATCAGATTTCATTATATGTATAAAATTTCAATTTTGGAGGATGTGAAGTAAAATTTGACATTACAGATCAACCGATGACCATATTTCCGAGTGAATATTAATATGAACTTCTAATGGGGATTATTTCCATTCTATGATCTTTATAGATATTCATGAGGGGTATTTATATAAAATATTATAGGGAAAATGGAATTGAATATATAAATAATGTATAGTAATATGTATATTTATTTTTTGGAATAATTACTGACTCATCACCTTGAATAAAGAATTGGATTTTTAAATAGAACTCATTCCTGTTGGTACTTCAATTTAAAAGACTCTATATTTTATAGTGTAGATTTAGTTATATTAATTGAATAATAAGCTATTTTAGAATAATGAAAATGGAATAATAGTCTATATTATGTCACCTTAGGGATCTATGGATCATTTTTCAAAGTGTAATGATGGATATATTCCATTTTTCTTTGATTGTAGACTAATTAAAAACACATATATAAAGAATAATTATCAAGGAACATGTATTGGTGAATTATTTAATCAATATGATGGAGCTAAATACTCTTACAATATTAAACCTCATTCCAGATATGATAAATTGATGATCAAAATAGATGATATACAAAAGGGATCCTTCCATATGAGGTATAGAGACTATTAATTTATTACTATTCTATTTTTACTTACAAATGATCCTGCTATCATCATGGATATAATGAATTGAGTATTCATAAATGAATAAGATCCATCTGTGGAATATTTATTAGATTTTATCATCATATATTATTGGACAAACCAATTATAGTTTAATTACATGATAATTGAATTAGAATCTTGTGGATGTATAATCTATATTCAAATATCATCAATTGAAAATTATATCTATAGTTAATTCCATTATTGGGATTCATATTCTCAGATAATGGTATATAATTAGATCCATCAAGGAAGGATGTTATGAAATACATGGCCTTGGATGACCATAATAAATGAGATATGTAGTTTTATTGTGTTGGAAGGATACTATTGATGAATTGTGATAGATTTATCAAGTCTATAAAATAAAAAAACACTCTAAATAAAAACGAGACCATTTTACATTATACATATTAATATGTTTAAAATTTTAATTAACTGAATTGGTGTTTGGTAAATAAAAAAAGGATTACACTAACCAATTTGAGAGGATGGTATATTACCAATAATGATGTATCATTGAATGGAGTATGCTTCTTAGTGATATAAAATTATATGTGTTATCATATTCCTCGTGACGATGTAATATTCTTGGTAATAATTAAGCTAAAATTAATTTGAAGTAAGATCCATTAATTATTACATTGAAAATATTGAGGTATTATATTTTTTCCATAAAGGTGTTATAAATAAAAAGATAATAAAAATCCTAATGTATATAATGAATCAAAAATGGTAGAATTTTTATCATTGGATGGGATATATTAAAGATTATAACTGCTTAAAACATTACCACCCAGTAAGATAAATTTAATGTAATAACTCTGAATCAGAAGTACCACATAATTTTTCCATGAGATGGATACAAATAGAAAATATATTAATAGATTTTATAAATATTTTTTAATAAAATAATGATGACTGGAAATTGGAAATTCTTATTCAAATAAATTTATAGCTATACAAAATGAATGAATTAAGGAGGCCCCATTGGTAGATTGGGAACATCCTAAGAATGTAAACAATGTTTATGAGTACAAAAATCACAGAGATGGAGTGATAAGTTTCATGAACTTGGGTTATCCCCCATTAATACCAGATCCCATGAAGGATATGTTATATAATAATATTGATCATCCTTTTCAATTTATATTGGATGTATTATGATATATAGTGATATGAGCACATTTTTCGTGTTGGAAAATATTAATGGTAAAATTGAAATGTATATATGTTGATTAATAGTATGTCTATAAGTTATGGTTGGGAGAAATAAGTAGGAGGTGTTTTTATAAATGATTCCCAAATTATAATGGAAATGATATAATATATCCATGGATTTCATCAGTGGACTCCCCAAAACACCTAAACACTATAATATTATTTAGGATGTCTTCGATCTACTTATTAAGTCACCAAGTGTCATTAAATGAAGAGAATATTTCACTATTCATTATAATTTCCTGATATTCATTAAAGATGTGGGTAGGTTTCATAGAGTACCATATTCAACTTTTTTCGATCATGATCTATGGTTTAACATTATGTTCAACAAAATTACATAGTTATATTTGAGTAAACATATAAATTACAACAACCCATATCGTCATAAAATAGATGGATAGTATGTGATGACCATAAAAACGAAAGAATATATATTCATAGAATAATTTATGGATTTCAATGATGTTGGGGATAAATTTTTTTTAAATTATTATACTGACCAAAATAAAATCTTTAACTAAATCATTCTTATGGATACTTATAAATACTATTATAGCAAGAAATAAAGAACTCAAACATTATGGAATGAAGTTGGATAATGAACTCTTTAGTGTATTGACCTCACTAAGGATGTTTCATAGATGATGAGAGACCTTAAAAATGACATTGGTATAGCTCAAGAATAACATAAATATTATGATGACTATTGTCGATGAGATCTAGTGTTTGATGTTATTTATTCAGTATTAGTAAAAATATCTTCATAGAATACGGTAATGAGATTTTAATATAATTTAAATATGAAACCTTTATATATATAATCCATCAAAATTCATTATTTTATAGGTAATTTTTATTACTTCAAGTAATTTCAACATAATCTCCCTTATCATCATTATTTTTTCATTGTATCTCTCTCAGAGAAGTACATACATGATTCTCCATAGATATAGAACATAGTTTTTGGATCATGTAAGCTTTATATTTAATTAAATAATCTAAATAACCCATAAATAAATATTCAAATCTAATATTTTGCAACACTTGATGTGATACACCTTATGATTTTGGAAATTATTTCATCCAACATAACTTTTACGAGTTTGAAAGCTTGCATATCATGAAACACAAAGAATAAAATGAACCAAATTGCATTTATAGTTATAATTTTAATTTTAACTATTTGTCATATTGTTAATGGAAAATTGGATAAATCAGTGCTAAATCCGTGAAATAGGGCCCCAAAATCAGCCAAACAATCCTCTGTTATTTCAATAGATGTAAATTTATCCATTTCTACCAATGTTTTGAATATTAGGAATCTTGTGATAATTTTATTTTATAATTTTCTATATATTTTTTTGGGAAATGAATAAATACAAAATGTCACTCTGCTGAATTTAATAACTCTAAAATTATATCATATTGGTAAAAAATATATATTTTTAGTAATAAATTATTATATTAGTGATAATTGAAAATAATACAATGTTAATTAATTTCATAATTATTAGTGATTTAAAAATTTCCTTAAATTTTAATGATATGTCGAACGATATTTATTCGATTAATATGAAAGAAAATAAATGATTTTAATAAAAATCAAATTGATACAATTTGAATTAATATGTAAGTTATATTAATTTCATGAATACATATTACATATTATGAATTATTTATATTTTAGTCTTATAATTTTTGGGAAGTAATGTTTCATTCCAATAAGAATAATGGGAAGAGATATTAATATAAAAGTAATTGTATTTTAAGTTATATATATTTTAATAAATTTTTTAAGAAGGAAAAAAATTATATTGTAAAATTAAGATGATGATTGTTCAAAAATGTTATTTAATGAATATTTATTATCCTATATTCATAATATAAATAAAATTTTAACCCTTTAACCTTGAAAACATCATTAGTATAGTTAGGGTAAAAATTCACTTACAAGTGAGTTTAGAAAAAATATAGGGTCTAAAAATATATATTAACGTGAAAAAATGGTCATAAACATATCATAATATCCTTTTAAAATAATTAATATCATTTTCATCCATTTAACATAATGATAAGTCATATTATATCCTAATATTTTATATATTTCAAAAAATAACATTGTTTATATTTTATGAAAAATAGAAATATTATTTTAGGATTCAAAATTCATAAAATTGTTATATATAATCAAATGAATATAATATGGGTAAATATATAAATAATTAACCATTTAATGGTCATAAACACTTTTTATATTATCTTCATAATCCCAAAAATATTAAAAAAATGGATATCAAACTAATTGTCAAGTAGATTAGTGATTGGTTAAAGCTATGATATAAGGGTTAAAAATTAAAATAAAATTGTCTAAATAATATTTTACTTATTTATTTTGGATTATGGTCATATAATATTTTAAATACATATATTTTGTGGCACATGAAAAATTTAATAACATTAAATTTATTTAATACTTTAAGTAATTCCAAGAGCATCACACTCATCAGTTATAAAAAGGAACCACTTTTCATCTTTTAATCACACCCTTTAATACCTAAATCACGTAACATAACTACTATAATATCTTCAACACACATCATCGTGCTTCTAATCATTCCAAAATTCAATTGATTCAAGGATTATTTTATAATCCAAAAGTTGATTCCCAATTATTATATACAACTCTTAATTAGGCTTTTGCCATTTCATTTCTTCTTAAAAAATCACAACATCCATGGTAGGAAATAAACAAAATTATTTTGGTATCTTAATCAAATATAATTTTTATTAGAATTATTAAAAAACAATTATCCACTTTCATTCCTTTATATTGAACGAGAAAACAATGCTCAGGTGTACGTATGACAAACTATCTCCATGCCACATTGTAATTTTTATAATCACCCTAGTCCTTGGATGGATATATTGATGGATTTGAGGAAATTTAATGTATTTTAAAAAATTAATATTATTTTGTAATATTTTATTATTATTTACATATATTTAATTCTATCATTCAAAAAATTAAATTAGCATTCATGCTAATGTTAGACCCACTATCTATATGAATGATATAATTCATTTTTCTATATCTATCCTTTATGTAAGAAACTAAATATATATATATATATATATTATATTAATGACATTTTTACCTTGATTAAAATTATATATATTATAAACCATTTAATGTTTAAAATTATCGTGACTATCATACATAAATTATCAAGAAAAAAATTAAATAGGTAGTACCACGAAATAATGATATTAATGTGGAAAAATTATTAAATGGGTATTGAAATGATACAATATGATAATAAATGAAATAATAATTATTGTAGTGATTGCGGTATAATATTATATTATGTACATATTTATTATAATGTTGATTATAACACTTTAGAAACATATCCAACTTTCGTGAAGTATTTTCATCATACTTTTAGTTATGTGGTACAAATTCCATATTCACCACGTGTTTCATTTATGTCCCGTTAAAAAATATAATGAATGTATTCTAGGATTACACTAGTGAATAATATACCTAATTAAATATCCTTATATGGTACTCTCTTTCATGGTGTTTTGAATCAAATATGATATTGTTTTGAAGGGTTTTATGCCCCAATATCATGGTTTATAGGGAGTGTTTAAAATTAAATTTTTAATGATTTTTTTTATGATCTATAACTCAATAAACTCATGATATTCCTTTCCAATTAGTGATTTCAGGATATTAAATGTTTTCCATTCATTTTACACTCATTAATTACTCAAGGGGCTGATATTCTATTTTATATTTAAAATTTCATTTCGTCTTATCATTTTTCAAAAATATATTTACAGCCTTATTATTGTTTTTAAAAGAAATTAATGAATTGTAATACTATTATAATATGGTTTTTGAAATTATTTTTAACATTTATTTCTCTTAAAAAAACTCAGAAGAAATATTCCTCTTATTTTCAAAATGATTGTATTTTTGTAACAAAAAAATTGTTAGCAGACATCATTCGAACAAACATAACATGATTACATTTCCCAATATCTATTTTTTAATATACTAGATTAATTTTTTGGATTTATTTTCCAAAAAATATATTTCCTTAAATTTTTTAGATTTTTTTTATCCTCAAATTTCAGATTTAAAATAATATTTTTCTATAGAAATCGCTCAGTAGTTTTTAAAAAAAATTCATATATGAACCATCCATTGATGGAACTTACGATTTAATAGGGATTTTATGCAACTATTCTACGAAAATAACTTAATTTTTAATATTTATGATTATGATGATTTGATGTGGATTATATGAAACTCATTTATTTCTATATTATAGTATTGTTATAATGTATCTTTTTTGAAACACATTTATCACCCATGGTTTATATAATATTTCAATAATGGAATGTTTATGAAAATTAGTTCTCTGACACTATTATTCAATGTTGAAAATATTATTATATTTTGGTAATAATATTTATTATTTTAATCATATTTATTGTGGGATAAGAATTATATATCTATCAAATGGATTTGATAAACATTTATATCCCATGAAATAATAAGAACAATAATGTGTCTTGAACCAAATTCTGTATGTGACTCTATAAATTCTGATAGTATTGAGAGAGAATCTAGACCAAGGATATGATGGAGAGGGTAGTGAACCCAATCCCCAATGATGGTGATGGTTTTGATCCACGAATAAGGAAAATAATTTCTCTGATTATTGGTATGGAACAAAAAATTAACGTATTTCTATGTAATAATCTCTTGGATCACGTTCTATGATTTTTTTATTATAAAGATCTTATAATCTACCAACTACTATTTTCTGTCTCAATAACATTATATATGATATAAATGTTATGATTTTAAAATGTTAATACAATATTCTCAAAAACATTTACTCATGTTTGGTTTAAGTGAAAACAATTTCTCCCATGTTTAACGTTACTGAAAATCTGAGAACATACTTTCTAATATTTCCTTTATATATGTTATAAATTATATTTTTATGTATAATATGAATAATAAAGTTGTTATTTTTTAACTACATAGTTTTAGATGATATAAATATTTTATTACCCTATTTTTTGTTTTCTTCAGTACCCATGGACACTAAATATATTTGATACATGCATTGATCATAATGTTTTTTGAAAAAATTTCATCTAATATGATGGAAAATGTATGAACGATACGAATGGATTTAAATTGATTGAATCTGAAAAGGGTTTAGTTAAAATAATAAAATATAACATGAGATTGTGAGTTTGAATGAATAGGATAATCTTATATAAAGATGAACATCCATATATTTGGTAAATTATGTATTATCGTTTTCATTGAGAAAAAATATTGTTTGTATACTAAAAGTATTCATGGCTGGGGGATTATGTGTTTATGTCATGTAATACATAAAATAGTTTCTCCAGTATATATTTACAATTATTATGGTACACAATGAGTACTCCCTTGATGGAAACTTCTTTCACAATACATGTCGATATGTTTGGGTAAATTAAAAAATTTTATTGTACATTGTGCATGATTTAAATAGATGATGATCATGACTGACAGAAGATAAAACTAAAGTATAATAGACTATAATATTATTTTAATTTATAAATTCTGTAAAATTATTTAGTGAACTATCACTATGATTATTCTTTGTAAAACTATTTATTTATTTTATGTAATGGGTAAAACTATAATGATTAATGTTAATTCTGAATGTGAATGATAATGGGATGATTTTTTGACAATAACAAAATTAAATTCAAAATTTATGGGAAAACATTATGATTATTCTTATTTATATATCATAGTATGTAATATATCACTAAATTAAAAAAATCCAATTTGATAGAATATAAGACATAAAACACCGAGATTAAAAAAAACATGAAAATTTATAATTAAAATATATCCACTACAATATATCCATTAAATTGGAAGATCTGAGTATAAATAATGAAATTATAAAATATATATATTGAAAACAGTTAATAGATTTTTTTGAATAATTCTTAGGAAATTTTCATTGAAATATTAGTAATGTAATTTTATTCATACAATATTTTTTTCAAAAATTATTATTATTTGTTGGTATGAAAATAATATAAAATTTTTTTTAAAAATTTTAAATATTTATTTGAAAAAATTAAAATCATTTTAGACATCAGAATATATAAATTATTATAAAGGTAGTTTTTTGAAATGATATATTTTCCAATGAATAGTTAAAAATACTACATTAATTGAAAAAGGAATGTTTGTATCAAGTTTATAAAAATATCCATTTTTGTCTTAGTTGGATTCAATGTAATATTATATATTATATATTATGAATAATATATTCATGGTTTTTAGATGAAATATTATGATTGTATTTGGTGTAGAATGTGTTTTTTAATTATGGAGACAATTAGAAAGAAAACCAATTTCACATTTATTTTCCATTTTTTCTTAAATTAATTTCAACCACTTAATGAAATTGAATATTTAAAAATATATATAATCATGAATGAGGTATAAATTTTTAAAATAGGTATTGATTATTTTTTGTCATTATAATTTGTAACCGTAATAAATCATGGTTACCATGATATGGTTATATTGGGTAATTTGGATAAAAATTTGCGATAAGGAATATAAAAGACAACAATCCATTATTAATGTTATTGTATTTATATATATCCTAAATAAACATAACAGTATTGAATATATGTATTTTTATTTAAATTTAAAAATTCATTTAAAAATTATATTTTATTATGGAATGAAAAGTAAAATCTGTCATTCTATTTGTTTTATTAAATTTAATGTTTTCACATATATAAAAATAAGAGGGTTGTTAACTTATCAATATTAATATGAAATATAAATAAATTATTTTTATCATATTACTTATTTCAAAATTTTATTAGTGATGTATTTAAAATACATACTTCAGCAATACAGATGAAACATTTATATAATTTATCTTAAAACTAATTGAGTTTAAGTAATCTAAATGTAATATAAATTCAAATAATTGTTTCTATGAACAAATTTTGTAACAAATAAAAACATTTAGTTATTTTTTACGGGATTATATTTTAATTCTATATTTGTCTTCATGTATTTAAAATCAAATTAAATTTACAGGGTGAAAATTACATTAATGATATTTTATAAAATATAAATTTCCATAAATTTTGTAAAATAAATAAAACTCATATATTTCAAAAAAAATTAATGTTTTATGGATTATAAATTCAACCATCATCCCTTTATTTTTATTATTAATTTTATAGAAACATTATAAGAACTTAAAATGAATAGATAATTAAAATTATGTAATAATAAATGATATTAAGAGGGGACTGAAACATAATGTTAAGAATGAAAATATACCAAAATAATATCTAAATTTTATAATGTTATATGATTAAAACTAGAAATAATAATTCGTTATAATTCAATAATTCCTAAAATTACAATAATCCACCCCATTTATAAATGTATATCTATTGATTCTCTTCTTTAACCAACATTAGGCCATCTATCATGACCAACCAATAGCAATTAATCTTCTCAATTTTCATATACATGTACTTTATTTTTTGGACCTCCCACATTTCCTACACTATGTACCTTAATAAGGGATATGAAGGATGTATGTTAAAGAAGAGGTAATCGTCATTAATGACTGTTTAACGGTTGTTTCTTTATATACAACTTATAAATCTGATGTTTCCATTTTAAAAGAAAATATTATTATTCATAAATATACTCACATGTCATTATGATTATGGTAAAACCATATTCCATCTCTTTTCTATCACATGAAGTTAATTCTTCGCTCGTGCATATGGACGACTTTCTATCTCTATATAGTTGGGTAATTCATTTTTATAACCATGTTATATGTATAGTTATAATGATGGATCCAATAAGTTCATAAAATATTCAGTAAAATAATATTTTTGTGAAACACATATATAATATATATCTTCTTACATTCCAATCTATTTTTAAACAATATTATCCCTAATGCGTAAGTGTGGACTATTACATCCACAAATTGATTCCATATGTTTATCATTTAATCATTAAATGGATTGTAATAAGGATGGACTGAATGAATATAAATATTATATATTATTTAATAATGAATTTTTTATTATAAATTATTATTCAACTCTCTAAATTTTATTTTTTGAAAATATGGAACATCGATAATGGGTACGTATTCCATACCCTCTCTAAGAATGGCTTAATTCAGTTTTCTGTCCCAATAACTTATGAAAGACTCTACATACCTTTATATTGAATCTATAATATATATATCTAATTTATAAAATTAGATATATTATTAAACCAGAAATAATTACAATTTCCAAAAAATAATAAATATAAGCATAAATGAAAAATAATGTTGTTAACACACGCAACAATGATAATTAATAAATTTTGGTAGCGAATGTGGGATAAAATGTTACAAATGGATATTATATGATATTATTTATTTTTAGATGTTTATTTTATTTTATTTTAATAATTATATATTTATTATATATTTAGTTAAAGGAAATTAAACAAATTTTAAATGTGAGGTATTGGAATTCGTCCTATTTTCTACTTCATTGAGAAATATTTGGTAAAATTCACATATGTAGATTTACATTCCATTTATAATTAACATGTGATATGACCAAGAATAATATTTATTTATTGAATATTATTATTTATCCAATTGAAGTTACTCCTTCAATGTAAATACTCGTAAATTTCGAGGATTTTTTTTCATAAATACTTTGGAATTTTATGATTTAGTGGCATCTGACGGCACCTGATTCCGAGGCCCGGTGTACCAGGAATCAATTTCTGAAGTTTATCTCATGAATGTTAAGTATACTAACATGTGTCTATTTTAATATTTTGAACCGGTGCTCGGAATCGAAGTCTGATGGCACCGATAAACTCGTAGTGCCGGTTTTGACTTAAGGGGACATTCACCGTAGTTGTGTTTTATGCGGTTCAAAAGTTAATAATTGGAGAATTAGCTTAAAATAAATAAATTCAGTCTATAAATTTTATTTATAACTAAGGTAGTTATATTCTACAAAGGGGAGTTATGGGTGGGACCCATAACAACCTAACTACCCATGTGCGGATGTTTGAGAGGTGGGGCCCACATGAGCCCCAACCATTTATTTTCCCCTAAACTTCTTAAAGCCCCTTCATTAATTTGGAAACCCCCCATATTTATGAGGACCTTTCCTCTCCCTCTCCCCATCTTTAACTCTTACCAACATACTATAATTAATGAATAGAACCTATTCTTTTAATTAATGAGGTGGTTTGAATGTTTCAATTTGAAATGTCTTCTGTTAAATAAAATAATAGGGTAGCTTATTATTTTATAATGGGGGGGGATATTTTTGTGTAAAGAAGAGTTGGGGAGGGCTCTTGAGTTTTGGGGAAGAACACCGATCCTCGGACGAAGAAGGGAATCTTCTTCGACATAGAACGTCAGTTCCAAGAAGAACGATAGATGTGACATCCTTTATTTTCTCTGTGAAAGGTGAGGAGATTCCGCATCCTCCTCAGACCCACTCTGACATCACCTACAAATCATTTCCCCGTGACGCCATCTTCCGCGATGCCTGGCCTGTGATGTCAATTATCAAGGTAGGGGTTGTTTTATACATCTTCGTATGTGTGATTTGTATCCTCAAGCATGAGCATTCTTTTTTTCATGAATTATTATTTGAGTCTCTAACATAGAGGGAATGGGTAAACGAACAATCTCCTACCCTCTGCAGGTTGCTCGTTTGTGCACGGAATGATGGGAGATGACAAAACAGGGCTGAAACAGCATTTAGGAGCCTTCACAGTAATGTTCGGGACATGAGATGATTGTCGGAGTAGATGGAAGTTAAAACGGACAACCAGAGCAACTGCAGTGACCCGTGAAACCTCATGGCGGCGTGGTGGCGCCGACGACCGGAGGTGTAAACAAGCACCGGTCAGCCTCCCGGAGGCGGTGGCACCCCAGCGCACTGCTGGAGAAGTCCCACCGTAGTAGCAGCCGCAGTGGCGACAGGGTGGATCATGCGGCCGCGTGGGATCATGGACGACCGATGGCGGTGCCAGGTGGCGCCACCAGTTCAAATTAGCGGGGTTCAAGCTACCACCGCTCCGCGTAACCACTCAGCGAGACTGGTCGGGCCGGGCTGAACGAGACGAGCAAGACTCGGACCAGGGTCGGGTCAACCCGGTTCGGGCCGACCCAGGGTGGGTTGGGCCGGGTCGGACCGGGCTCAGACCTCCCATTTTCAGACCATTTTTGGTTACACGGACATATCTTGAGCTACAATCCACCGATCGACTCACTGTTAGTTGCGTAGGATTCCTTGGATCGAGACGGTCGTCTCGTTATATTACACTAAATATTTTGGCGATGCTTGTTTATGGATGGGTTGGTTCGAACCCGAACCAAACCAAGCCATTAGAGCTGAAACACTTATAACTTGTGGACCAGAAGTCCAATAGACGTTCCATCGACAACATTGGATTCATCATGATGAGACGGTCCTTTTGGAATAATTTAGGTGGGATTCAGATTATATTGTAGTATGGTCTGGTTAGTTTTAGTTTAAAAACCATCTGGCCCCCCCGAACGGAAATGCTAATAACTCACAGACCGGGCGTCCGATGGACATGACGTCTGTTGCGTAGAGACCACCTATGATGAGGCGGTTCATTTTGTTACTTCTATTTGAGACTTCATGAAAGTTAATGTAATGACCAGTAGCTCATGGAGCATACCCTCCCAGAGACGACCGTACGGATTGCGGAGACCTAGTAGCTCTAGACATGACGACTGCTTGACAAATTTGAATCAGAGTGATTCGATTAGCCCGGTGGACAGAGAAACCGGTATTTGGAAATAGAACCAAGGCAGACGGAGCACCTAGTAGATGGAAGTAGACCCACAGAACTCGATAGGAGGAGTACCTCTTTAGGCAATTAGGGCGAGCACTCGATATTTGGCGGCATGACAATAGTGGACGGAGCGCCCAATATTTGGTAGCAAACCCGCAGTACTCGACAGGAGGAGTACCTAAACAGTCTAAGGATAGTGAGTAGCGCCTCGAGTCATGACAGAGAAACTGTACTCGACAGATGAGGAGTTCTCCAGTAGTTGTGGTTTCGATAATAAAAATCCTGGTTTGAGCTGAGTCAATGACCTTGGAGTTTTTATTCATGATTGAGATGGGTTACTTGATAACATAGGTATATGTATGGGAATATACCTATGTAAAGTTTATCTATTGAGATATTTTTCATTGTGGTTTATCATTGATGGATTTAGTGAGACCTTGAGGGTCTTGGTGTCCCTACTGAGTATCGTTATACTCACCCCTGCATGGGCTACGCCCACACATTGTAGTGTGGGTTGCAGACGATGGACAAAACGGATCGTGGTTGATGATTGTAGAGCTAGACGGCACCTGGAGGGGACCTCATGAAGATTTGGTACCCAGAGGAGACGAATTGACGTGGACTGATGAGGAGGACATTTGTACCTACCCTTCAGGTAGGAACTCGGAGGACGATCCAAGAGTTGCTTCACCATTCAGCTGTTTGTAATTTCAATTGTATTTTCATTCATTTGTAGTTTTACTTTTCTGTTGGGATAGCAGTCCGACCCCTTTCTACTTTCAACACACATGTTACTATATTAATTAGGGTTTTCTTCTGTTTTTATTCCAGTTTTGTGTGTGTGTTTACGTTTATAAATTAAATGCCTTCCCAGTTATAGAGATTTACTCCTTAGTTGCTAGTCGCTAGCCCCTGGCCTATGGAATGCAGGATTGGGGTAGTTATGACACGGGCCCTAGGGGACGGTTCATGAAAAATTTGTATCAGAGGAGTCGGTTCTACCGCAGAACATAGGACTCTGATATTTTCTATTTTTTGAAGCAATAGTGTTAAGAGTATATAGTGTGGTTTTTAGTTCATGGTGTCCAGTGTTGGTGCGGCAGCTTAGGTATCGATACAATAGGACCCTGACTTATGATCTCTGACTTAGTGCACGAAAACAGTTATTGTGTGTGTGTTTCCAAATGTTTTTTCTAATTCATCTCCCACTAGGTCAGTTCACCAGGTATAGTCTTCTGACCGTGTCACATCTGTTTTTTCAGGATTCATCCCCGTGGACAACCATCTAGAGCCCTGAGAGTTATACAAAATGAAATCTCACTAAGAGACGAGGCCTTATTACAGGGCCCACTCCTAGTTGAGGCATCAGTGGAGGAACTAGATGTACTATTTTCCGTGGGGACACCGATGCCCCCAGCCCGAGCAGCGGGCGATGCATGCCATTTGAGCCCGCTGGACGAGTTCTAGCGCCAGAGGCCACCCATGTTTCGGGGAGAGACGGCCCCACAGGTGGCTGAGGATTGGCTGGAGGCTGTGATGAGAGTCTTCAGGATTGTAGGTACACCAGAGTACTTCATGGTGATCCTTTTTTCCAGCATCTTCAGGATGAAGCTGGACGATGGTGGAGCCTAAGATCTAGATGCATGATAGGGTGTCAATTCTATGGGAATATTTCAAGAGCCTATTCTGGGTGATGTTTGTACTAGACACCCTTCGAGCAGTGCAAATACATGAGATAATTCAACTGCAGAAGGGCTGCATGAGTGTAGCTCATTTCTCATCAAATATCACATTCCTCTCATGCTACTCCACTGCTATGGTATGATACCTGTTCTTCAGGGCCCGAAACTTCGAGCAGTTAATCAGGCGAGAGATCAAGGCTTTAGTTATCTCCCAAAACATTCTAAAGTAGACATGAGTGTTGGAGAGAGCCCTTATAGTGGAGAGTTTCTTTACTGAGCAATCTCTAGTAGCGGGACTGACCACTAGTCGACTTGTAGTGGATTCATTTGTAGCTGGCAGTAGACAGACGACACATGGGTCCAAGATGACCAGACCCACTAGTGGCCGACTGCACGACTCAGGTTCTGTTGTGTGGGGCAACCGGAGTGGAGAAAAAACCATTCATTCCAAGAGAGGGAAGTGTTACTCCTGTGGTGTGCTTGATCACATGGCACGTGATAGTCCGACCCGCCATACAGACGATCAGAAAATAGTTGGAGGACCTCCCAGGAAGTGGAGGAGGTTTGATCAAGGTGGACTGCAAGGAGCAGGCGACCGTGGTAGAGGAGCTGGCCATGCATCTGGTGGTGGATGACGCTTTTAGGTTTTGCCACCACCACAACCAGGAGGACCACCCCGACCACAGGGAATAAATGGATATGGGAGAGCACATCTTCAGGTAGCTGAAGCATATGACTATGGAGCTCCGGAAGCATGTAGAAAGGAGCAGGACTAGTTCCAGGAATGGAGGCCTTTGTTCTTGGTGCTTCTAGTTACCATGTTGTTGTTGTTTGTGGTTCTTGTGTGTCTTCGTACAGGAGCTGCAGAAATAAAATACACTTGTACATGTGACGTTTTCTTTCCTCCATTTTTATGTGGTTGATACTGAGAGGTTATGGTTAAAACTGTTGACTTGACCCTCACTTTTGAGATTCTTACTGGAGGAGACCCTATGACCACACACTGATGCCGACAGTGCGACTCAACCCTTGGAGGCGAGAGTGACAGTTGGATCTCGTGGTAGTAGCATTCAGGCCTTAAAACGTCGTCCATGGAATGAATGTATCATTAATGTTATGATTGAAAATATTATCCAATGGGTGTGGTTCATCCAGGGAATGAGACCAGTTTCACTTTTCAGAAAAGGAGAAATATTAGCAGCTTTTATATATCCTAGGTGAAGAAGGATGATCGTCAACCGACTTCCAAAGTCATCCAACATTCTACTGACCAGAGATTGTATGAGCTATGACAGGGAAGGTGCAGATCATCTAGGAGCAGATTAAGATTGCACATATAAGACATAAATCCTATTCTAATTGGAGACAGAGACCACTGGATTTCTAGGATGGTGACCACATCTTTATACGGGTCTCACCTCGATGAAATATATGAAGATGTGGCTGAGGAGGCAAGTTATCGTAGAGGTTCATTAGACCTTTCCATGTCCTCAGTAGGGTTGGTGAGGTGGCTTACTTCTTGCCCCTTCCACCTCAGTCGCGCCGGGTGCACGATGTCATCCATATATCCAAGCTGAGGAGATGCGTGCATGACTTGTCTCACTTCATCGATCATGGGGAGCTGGACATCGATGACTGGGTGACATTTTCAGAGGTACTAGTAGAGATCAACGATCGACGAGAGAGGTTCCTATGTGGATGGTCAATTCATTTAGGGTGAATTTGTTGGAAGCATGGGAACCTCCAGGAGAGCACATAGGAGCAGGAGGCTCAAATGAGTTCATAGTTACCTCATTAGATTCCCTAGATTATGTTATTGCTTTAAGGGGACGTAAATCCCTGAGGTGGGAGTAATGTAAAGTCCTAGAGATTTGAAGGAAAATATTTTTCATAAATACTTTGGAATTTTACGATTTTGTGGCTTCTAACGGCAACTAATTCTGAGGCACGGTGTTCCCAAAATCAATTTCCGGAGTTTAGCTTGGGTACATTTAGTAAACGAACGAGCGGGTTTTTATATCTTTTCAACCGGTGCTCAGAATCAAAATATTAGGGAACTGATGATCTCTCAGTGATGGTTTCTCACCAGAACTGCATTTTATGTGGGTCGAAAGTTAATAATTGGGGAATTAGATTAAAATAAATAAAATTGGGGTGTAAAATTTTATTTATAAATGAGTTAGTTATATCCTAAAAATGGGAGTTAAAGGTGGGACCCACAACCACATAACTACCATTGTGTAGATGTTTCAGATGTGGGGCCCACATGAGCCCCAACCTTTCATTTTCACCAAAACTACTTAAACCCCTTTAATTATTTTGGAAACCCCTCATATTTATGATGTTGTTTCCTCTTCATCTACCCCTCTTTATCTCTTGCAAACATAACATAATTAAAGAATAGAACCTCTTCATATTATTATTGAGGTGGTTTGAATGTTTGAATTTGAAATGGCTTCTGTAAAATAAAATAACATGGTTGATTATTATTGTATGGTGGGGGGAGGAATTTTTTTTGTAAACAAGAGTTGGGGAGAGCTCTTGAGTTTTGGGGAAGAACACCGACCCTTCGACGAAGAACATTGTCTTCTTCAACAAAGAATGCGGGTTCCATGAAGAAGGATCGACGTGACATCCTTTATGTTCTCCGCTACAAGTGAGGAGATGCCACTTCCTCCTCGGACGCACTATGAAATCGCCTACGAATCCTTTCCCCGTGACACCGTCTTCCGCGATGCTCGATGAGAGACATCAATTATCAAGGTAGGGGTGATGTTTTTTACATATTTGTATCTTTTATTTTTATCCTCAATAATGAGAATTATTTTTTTTGATGAATTATCATTTGTGTCTCTAGCACGGAGGGCACAGGTAAACGAACAATCCAGGACCCTCTGCTGGTTGTTCGTTTGTGCGCGAGATGATGGGTGATGATGAAATGGGGCCGCAATAGCATTTAGGAGCCTTCGCAGTAATGGTCGGGATCTGAGATGACCATCGGCATAGACGAAAGCTAAAACGGACCATAGGAGCAACTTTGATGGCCCACCGAACCTTGTGGCGGGGCGGGTTGTTGGAGTGGCGGCACCGGCGACCGGAGGTCACAGCCGTCGCCAGCCAGCCACCTGGAGGCGGCGGCGCCCCAGCGTGGCACCAGAGAAGTCCCACCCTGGTAGTAGTCATGGCGAAGATGCGGTAGATTCCGCGGTCGCATGGGATCTGGGATGACCAGGGGAGGTTCCATATGACGCCGCCGGATCAAAAACAAATCAGGCCCCTCGAATGGAAACCAACCGGGCCCCTCGAATGGAAAATCTAATAACTCACTGATCGGGCATCTAATTGACGTGCCGTCTGTTGCAGAAAGACCCCTTTGACGAGGCGTTTATTTGTGTTACTTCTACATGAGACATCTTGGTACTTGGAAGTAACGACCAATAGATCATAGAGCAGACCCTCTCAGAGAAGAGTGTATGGAGTGCAGATACCTAGTAGCTATAGGCCTAACGACTACTTGACTGATTTGACTCAGAGTGATTCGATTAGCCCAGTGGACAGAGCACCCGATATTTCACGGCAGACCCATGGCCGACGGAGTGCCTGATAGTTGGCAGCAGACCCACGGTACTTGACAGGAGGAGTACCTCTATAAGATATTAGGGGGATCACCTGATATTTGGCAGCAGACCCACAGCGGACAGAACACCCAGTATATGGAAGCAGACACGCGGTACTCGACAGGAGGAGTACCTCAGCAGTTTAAGGGTAGTGAGTAGTGCCTCAGAGTCGTAATAGAGCCAGTTCACTCGATAGAGGAGGATTTCTACTGTATTTGTGTTTTTTATAATGAAAATCATGTGTTGAGGTGAGTCAATGACCTTTGTGATTTACTCCTGATTGAGATGGGATACTTGATAACTTACATAAATGTATGGTCATATACCAAAGTAAACGTTATATATAGAGATCACTCTTTGTGGTTTATCCTTGATTGATTTAGTGGGACCCTGAGGGTCTCAGGGTCCCTACCGAGTATCTTTATACTCAACCCTGCACGGGCTACACACGCACCTCATTTTGTTTGTCGCAGACGACGAACAACATTGATCGTGGTTGAGGATTGTAGAGCTGGATTGTACCCAGAGGTGGACCTCATGAATAGTTGGTACCCAGAGGAGACGGATGGATGTGGAGTGCTGAGGAGGACATTTGTACCTACCCTTCAGGTAGGAAATCAGATGACGATCTAGGAGCTGCTTCACCATTTAGATGTTTTTCTTTTCAGCTGTACTTTCTTTGAGTTGTAGTTGTACCTTTCTGTTGGGCTTTTATTCTGGCCCCTTTGTACTTTCATCACACTTTTTACTATTTTACTTACTGTTTTCTTCCTATTTTACTCTGGTTGTGTGTGTGTTTTTACATTTATAATGGAAATTCCTTCCCAGTTATACAGATTTATGCCTTTGCTGATAGTTTCCAGCCCCAAGCCTATGTAAGGCGGGATTGGGGTAGTTACAACACGAGCCCTGAGGGACGGGTCGTGACAATCAATATAAATTTATTAATGTAATTAATATTTTATTATATTTTTGATTCGGTATATTTTTATTCCAAATTCATTTTATTCAATATTTTTTAAGAAAAGTCATCTCGTTGAACTCAAGTTATTAATTAATGAAATTTTATATTTTATTTAAAATATAACATATTATGAAAGTAATAATTCTAATTTTTTATTAAATGTATTCATTTTATAAATGAAACTAAATTAATTTTTATTATCTTATATTGAAATGACATACATTCATTCAACAACAATATTTTTAAACCATTTTTCTTCTTCAATAATATTTCTTTTAATTGTAAATAAAAAGGCATAAGGAAAAATTATTTTAAATGACAACTTTGAATTTCCATAAACTCTTTTATTGTTTATATTTTACTACAAAATCTACTTTTCTAATATTGACCTCTCATATTTTGATAAGGTTATAAAAAATAACATTCCCTGTGAAAAATCAATTTCATATGCCCAATATGTATTGATTTTTTCACAAATATTAAATTTTTATCCTATGTATACATATTTCATAAAAAAATATATAATTCTTAAAAAAAATATTTTATTTTGAACTATATTTGATTGACTGGGGAAATGTGGATTAATCCATATTCTATATAATTTATATTTATTTCGTGATAATGAAAAATGTATATAAGGTAAATGGTTTGTTCAGTATATGAGGAACACATTGAACATGTAGTGACATGTGGGTCTAGGAATTATATTTCCAAGAAAATAATTAATAGGGCTCTCCAAAAAGATCAATAAGGTTGCATTAAATGTGAATTTTTTTTACCACCGCGTCGATTAAACATGAATAACATAAGGATTTTTTGGTATATATAATAGGGTGCTTTAAATCAAGAAATCAAAAAATATCCATTCCCATCATTTATAATTTTTTATTATCCACGATATTACATCATAATTAAATTGTAAGGAAGATTTTTTTACTCATTTTATTGTAATAATGGAAAGTGATTTCAATTCATTACCTTGGAATATTACTTATTATTAATTTAATCATGATATCTTTACTGTAGAAATCCTTAATTTTGAATTTGAGTTAACCCATTTATTATTTTTATTTTACCTATAATATTAATAAATATATTAAGATTAATATTGAGGACATAGGAATATTTTTATGATCTATATTTTGTTTTAACATTTAAATTTGAATCATGAATGTATATATTAATTCAATAGTAGTAAACTACATTCTACTTTGGGATATGAATACATATATCTATTGTAAATTATTTCAATAATATACAAACTATAGGTTATTTTAGGTGGGGTTTTCATAGTTGGAATCATATATATCTTAGTAAAAATCGCATGAACTAGATTTTATATTAATAAAGACAACAATAGAATTTTGATGATACCTTATTCAATTTGAGAACAATTACCATTATATCTATTTCACTTTATGAATAATTATTCATTACTATAATAATATAAATCAGTTTTTTCTAGTATTTCCAGGAGTTAATAATTAAATAAAGGTATCCAACACCGATGTGTAACGTATAGATTTACCTTCTAACCATGAAAATGAAGCTGGTTTTGGAACTGAGAAGATCATGATCATATTAGAGGAAATTCTTCTATTTATATGAATATAATTTACAAATGTATAAAACTATATTTATTAAATCATTATTGAATTTTTTTGGAATTTACTATGTGAAAAAAGAAACAATATTTTAGTGGAACTAAAAATACATTATTAACAAAGAGTTGGATAATGATTCATTGAATGATATTATACCACACCATGTTAATTTTTTTCCACCATTTCATTTATTTATTTTTAATATGTAATATATATGGGTTATTTTTGGGATGTTTTGGGTGCCATTTAGAATTTTTTTGGGGGTTTTTATCGGTGCACAGTTTGATCATTATTTGGGTAAAGAAGAAACTCCTACATGAAACATTTCACAGTTAGACAAATGAAAAGAAGAAGGGGCATGGGCTAATTAAAATTTTTCTATACTATGTGGTAGCCTGGGTGAAATCATGATACTCCAAATAGTGATCATTATAATGGTTTGTTTATTGTTGCAATGTTTTTTTATCACGCCGTTTGAGTTTTAAAACATCTTGATGTAGCATGTTTATGGTTTGTTCATGGTTTTCTAAACTGTGTGGAAAACTACTCCCCATATATATTTGTGATCCTCAAATTGTCTAGCTCACTCATTTCCCAAATAATTCCCACTCCCCCCCCCCAAATGGCCCTAACATGGTATTTTTCCCTCTCAACATTTTTGGAAAATATCCCCATTGAATTAGAACTGTTCTATAACTCGTTAATGGTGCATTAAACATTATTTCTTATGGTAAATCCACAATCTTAGTTGTTTGTGATGAGTTTTCTTAGATCTAATTCACCTCATCTCACTATTTCTTATATCTACACCTATTTGGGTAGATAGTAGGGTTTGGAGACAAATATGTTTATATTTGATCTTTTTTTCATAAGGGAAGGAATCTAAGGATTTTTCATGGAGATTTAACCCAGTTTCGTGGGATTTTAAGTTTTCTTCATCGTTTCCATCATAAAACACAAGGTAGGAAGCATCACCCTCGTCTCCTCTGCTTATAACATGGAGGATTTTTTACAAAATGATTAAATTCAATGAAATTTATTGTGATTTATGTGTGAAAATAAGGGTTGATCCCATATTTTCTTTCCGTTTTTAGATTTGTGTGAAATTGTTGAATATTTATCAAATGATCATTGACAAATGATTTCAAATTTTTTATTTTAGTACAGTTTCTACATTCTATTTATGTAAAAATGTTATCTAGGAAAATTTAAATTTAGTGAAATTTGTTTAAGGTATTATATTGTCATGGATGTTGGGAAAAACTTTTTGTGTGTTCATATTTAATTTCAAGGATTTTTTGAAATTTTACCATGCACACGATGCCAACGGTGTAATAGAACATAATATTTAATCACAAATTGATGTTTTTATAGATCGCTGAGAAACCGATCATGAGTTTGGAACATTCATAACACATTCTAAATTTGGGGATGTGTGGATGTGTGGATTTGAATGGGGTAGGCCAAAGTGTAACTTGTGAAATGGGTTTGGAAAATTTTTTGTTTTCATTCCTTATATAATTGTATTATTTGAGAAAAAATGTTTTGATTTTCTGTTGATTATATTTTTAAATTAACTATTTTGGAAAAAATGTTATATAACAGTTTTTATTTAAGTTGGATAACATGTTCTACTGTAGTGGTGTGAGTTGGGAAGTCAAGGGGGAAAAATTATTATCATTAATCACCTATTCATTATAACAGTGGTTCTTGTGTAGATACTGTTTATTAAGACATTATAAAAGGTAATGTACCACACATAGTTAATAGAACTTTTTGATACATACGATATATTGGATAGAGGATAGATCATGGTTATAACTTGGAGTTAAATTGGAGATTTTATGTTTTTCTTTCCACTTTTTACTTGGATATAGTAGTCATTCACTATAGTATTCTTTTTAGTTAGATTCAGAAAAATGAAATGATGAGTGATCATTCATTTTTAGAATGAACCATACGGTGGTTGTTTGGTTTTGGTTTTATTGGTTATTAATTTTATAATAAAATGTAAAATCGTCTTCCACTTATTTTAAAGACCTTTAATACTTATTTCCATCCATTAGTGTCTTGGGGATGACTCTTTAGGCCAAGTAACCATTCACCAACACCTCAAGACAATGAGAATAAGAGTGATGTTACACGTGGTATCATCTATTTTTGATCAAAAATATGTTTGAAACATGTGGTATCAGTTTTTTTGGATGATAAATATGGTTGAGAGAAGTGGTACTAGAATTATCCATCTGAATATATTTCTGGAACAATTTTTCCTTGACATGGTATGTGTTTTTTTCGTAGAATTTAATCATTGTAAATTATTCCTTATTTAGGGATCATGTAATATAGTAGGATTATTAGGACATGAAATATTGAACATTAAATAAGTAGATAAGATTTTTATTTTGAACATAATGTTATAAGGTATTTTGGTACATAAGTGTTTTTGAGACACATATAGGATTTGAAATTTCCTTGTCATGGGTTTATCTAATTAGACCAACACGAAAATAATTTTAGGAATAAAAATGGTATGATTATAAAAAGAATGTATTTATTATTAATTTATGGTTTATTTTGGAAATAATTTTTGTGCAAACAATATGTGATTAAATTTGAAATTGTAATGCCTACAGTTAATAGATTGTGAGACATATAATGTTTTGTGTTTCTATAAAATGGAACCCGTTAGGCATCCGATAATCCAATGAAGAAAAGTTATGGTTAATATTTTTACACTTGAGTGACATGTGAACTAAATGATTCTTCAGAGTATTATCCAAGAATTTCAAGTTGTGGATAGAGGGAAGTGGAGGGAGGAGAAATGGATAGTTGATCATTAAGTAAAATTAAAATAATAGAATCCACCACTCATTCGTGGCGATACTAAACAAGAGTAGGAAGATGTTTGGATGAACCTGATGAATCATATCATCTATTTTAATGGCACACTAGAAGAGAAAAATGTCATATTGGTGATTTATATAATGGAAGATCTTTAATGATAGTGTAGGGATATAACTGTTTAGGCTAAATCAGACCAATGAATACCATGAGTGGATTTTGAAGAACTTATTAATAAATTATTCTATTGTCTCTTGTTAAAAATTCAAAAAATTACATAATTATTCATCTTGATATAGAAAAAGTTTCAATAATAGAGTTTGCATCTAGAGTCATCAATTTATTGTGCTTTTAACATGATGTTACTTCTAGTGCATCCTTGAAGGCACGAATTTTTGAATCAAGGATAAAATATTATATTATATAAAATACTATTGTGGATTATATTAAGGATTATAAAAATATAGAAAATTGATAAATAGTACCTAAATTAAACATCAAAGAAGCTATGGAACATGGAAGTATGTTTATACCCACAAGAAATAGTTGGAATTTATGTTAAGAGTAATTATATGTTGGAAAACTATTTCCATGGTTGGAGCATGAATGAAAATCATATATCATGATCAGTGAATCTTCTATTGTAATCCCATATCAAAGATGGATGTCTCTGATGTGGTCAACATGACCATATGAATCAATAGTGTGTAGAACCACCGAGGATATTCCACAATTGAAGTAAAAAGGGTTATATTTAATGATATTGTTTTAGTTCTCCAATGTTAGGTGTTTGGGGAACATATTAGGTGTCAGAGCCTTGATATGTTTTAACATGGACCAGAAATTAGAATCAGTCTCGTCAGCCGAATAGTGAGAGCAAATCAGATTTTAGGAATCAAATGAATCCCAAGGACATGCAATCTCAATAGGGAAACAATACTCAATGTGTTGCGATGAGGAAATTATAAGGATCAGAAATGGATATTGTGGATAATTATCCATGATTATATATAGTGAGAGGTGAGATTCTTTTGAATTATAACCCTATTAAAGTGTATTTTATACAGGATAATTACATTCCATTATTGCTTCTTTTGATATTTATACTCAGATCATAAAACATGATATATATTTTTTCCATTGAATAAAAAATCTCCAGTTCTTCAAAGAGAGGTTCAATATATTTTCTGTGGAATATTTTATATAGAAGTTGATTGAGAAAATATAAAATGGTATTTCCTAGTTAATGAGAGTAGTATATTTGATATAACACAATCTATAGTTTTGTTGAAAACTCTCAAGGCTCACATCAATTATTATAATAGAAAGGTCAGGTTCATAACTGATGATGGTGCACAACTTCCATTTTGGGGAGACCATAATATAAATTCTGGTGAAAAGATCTTGTTAGAACATTAAGTAGGATTTATCTTGTACTACCTACTCGAAAATTCTTTGAAATTGATATATGAAATTGAGATGATTATTTTTCCAACAGTGGTGTTATAATGACCCAACCTTATACATTACATAATATTGAATTAAATGAATAAGTCACATTGGGGATCTATTAAGGAATAGAGTTTTAGAGAATTGAGAAATAAATATTACATATCAACTTGAAAATTACATGTATACACTACTACTCAGTATAATTTTTTTTAATAATATAAACTCTTAAAAATAATCATTTGTTGTTCTATGTTTTAGAAAACATGACCTTTTCTTGATCGAATCCTTTAACCTATTCATCTTCAGGTAATGTGGAAACAAAACATGTGATGAGATTTAAAACCTTAGTAAGAGATATAAAATAAGGAAATGAAACATTAACCCATCAATAAATACAAATCAATGAAACCAATACTTTTAAATCATAAAATACCTCATTAAATCATATGATTTATGAATAACATCCAGAAATCATAAATCATAAACGCAACTTATGGAATTTATAACATACATACATTTTATCAATCACAACTATATAGGGAGTCAAATTTGGAATTCCCATCACATTATATTACCTAAATGTCTTAGGATAAACATTAACATTTTTCACTGTCACGTTACCAAATGAATCTGAGAGCTATCTCGGGCTCACCCGCCTAGGTTTATCAGGAAAACACCATTATACATAAACAATAACCAATAATGATAACATATTCATAACACATAAATCATGAATAAAGGAAATATAACATTTCCATATTGCAATCACAACATTCCATTTCAAGATTTAGACATAATCAATGCTTTATCAATCAATTTTCAAAACCATTTAATACATTTAATAAAGAGATTCTTGAATAAAATTGTCCCATACCATGTTGGTGATTTAAAAATAATTATCATTTTAAATTATTAATGTCCATATAATTAAATCCTCAAAAAAATTCATACATTGTAATTAATGAGATATATTTAGAATAATAAACCATTAAAACATTTAAAACGATATTTTAGATAAAGAGTTTATAATAAAATGAGAGATACTTGAATACAAATAATTGAAGAATAACATTTAATAAAAAATTTATAAAATCATGAGAATAAAGGGATTCATGATATAATATTCTAAATTATATTATATACACTATATTATAGATAATTGGTGCATAACAACATTTAAGTCTCAATGGAATGTCAATTGAGACGAAATCACTTATAAATATGGTAACCTTATATTAAGGATAAATAAATGAAATAATTAAGTGTGAAAATAATAATACCCCCAATATAAGTGGATATTAATTATTAAACAATCATTGGTTATTCATACATATTCATATCATGCCATAATGAATAAGTTGATGTTTAACCAAAAGAATTGAAATTGGGTAATGATGTTCCCTTAAACAAATTCGATAGCTTAAAGGCATCTCATTTATATAATAACTTGGACATAATATTTACATCAATAAGGATATATATGAACATATCCCAACATAGGAAGATGTAATCTAAAATATATATAAAAATAAGTCTATTAAAAAGTATAGTGTGAAAGGATCCCATTCCGATTTGGTAACTATTGGAAAACAACCCATGAAAGAAGGATCATAAAATGATGATGTAAATTCCCATAAATTAAATTATATTACACAATTAATACAATCATGGACATTACATACACCACACAAAAGGATATAGTGGAACATATATCATGAATCTCACGAAAATAAAAAGTGAGATGAAAATCCCTTACCACATTGTAATCAATCGAGTCATATGAACAAAAGTTAATAACCACCCCATGATTCATAGAATAGCATTAATATAAATATAATCATGATAATATATATCAATCTTCAGTACAAATTACACCACATGCAATTAATTAGTGGCGAACAATGGATATCTCGTGGAATTAAATATGAGATAAGAAACCCCTTACCTCATGTTCGACATGACTCGTCTGTTCCATGTTCTCATTGAATAATAAACTAAACATAATTTATACTTTATTAAGATCTTTTTTCAAGTTTATTATTCATTTTATATCAATTATTACCATTTTATAAACATTATTCAATCATTTGTGTTAATAATGGTTGTTTGGTCTATATTTGGTAATTGAGTCAAAAATAGAGTTCTTATAATTACAATTTTTCCTTGTGGTTGATATTCCATTATCACTAGAATTATATTAATGATTTAGTTATCATATATACCACATATATCTTGTATATATATATGAATTTATAATATTAGATAACATTTTGTGGTATGAAATGAAATGCACCGATCATCGAGACGGTAAGTCGTACATACGCATGAACGCTACTTTCATTTCTATTTCGTACTTTAATTGAATTAAATCATAATTATACATATGTGTTTTATAATTCTAGAATTATATATTTTATAACATAATTAAATCCATCTTTTATACGTCCCACATATGGCATTGACGAGTAATATCACTTTGAGGGGGCGGTAGTCTACCATTCCTCAAATGAAAATATCGTGTTTACCCAAAAAGGAAACTATAAAGGTATGATATAAATTAAAAATAAAGACACATAATAAAAACATAAACATAATATATATATCATATATAAATATATTTCTATCATTATGGCCACCATGAGGGGTGGTTGGAGATAAACGAACAATCATCGTTTCGTGAGGCGTTAGTTTTCCATCCACAAAAATAGTATGTTCCTCATTCATTAGATGGAAGTGTGTGTACATGTAGTTCAAATCCTTATCATAAAAACATCCTAGTATATTTAGTATTCTAGTTTTGTAAATAAAGAAAATAATTAAAAGATTTTAGGTGTTGGAGAAGTAAAATAAAAGAAAAGGATTTAAGAGAAACTATTACCATTAATTTGGGTTAATCCCTTTGGTTTGAAACAAAATAGTTTGTTGGAGTGCCTTCTGCATAAGGTATAGATTTTATGTGGAATAGAGGGATCGTGAGGGCTTGTTTGGGTAGGCTTTGGATGAGCCAAGAGGATTTATAGGTGTGTGGAATGAGTTATAAGTGATGACTTTTTATAAGGGGGAGGATGGGCTCTTTAAGAAAGTGTGAAAATATTATTTTATTATATAATGATATTGTGTTTCTAAATGTCCAAAACTAGTTAAAGTCAATGATAACATGACTAATGGTATAAATTAAATCATCCAATAATAAATAGATGGGTTTCATATTATAATTTTTTTATTTATAATCGTATTTATTAAAATCATTTAATAATGAGGTAAATACTGCATCATTATTGTGTCATAATTAATTATATTTATTTTTTGTCTAAAAATTATAAAAAATATATCATGATCAAGTAAATGTTTTTATATTTTCAATGAATATTTATAGTCTAATAAATAACTTACTTAACACCATGTACAAATTAATTTACTAAAAGATATTTGTTTGTCATTTTGGTCTTTACATTAATTAATCTAAAGTGTCATTATCTCTCCCAGGTGCCTCCATGGGGTCCCAAAATAGACCCATGGATGCCCAAGGATGGCCATGGATCATCCAATATGGTTAAGACAAGGGTTAAGCTAATTTTGTATTATTATAATATAATTTTTACCTTGAATTACCCTATTTACCTTTAACCGCGATAAATAAAAGTCAAATGTAACTATTCACCAAAAAATATTTAATCTTATTGAACCAAATTTTACATAATAATAACAACAATGTCTACAGGATTTCTAAAGTTAAATTCACATAAGCGTTAAAATTAAATTTAAAAGAAAAAAATATAATCCAAGGCCACCCTTAAAATTCATAAAAAACTACTACATAGTAGTTTTAAGAAAAAATATAAATACTACTACATAGTAGTATTAATATTCATAAAAAAATTTATGTTTTTCAGAGAAATACCAAAAAATAATCCTAATATATATTTGATATTAAAAATTAAAAAATTATTTATATTTTACAAAATTCAAAACATAGAAGTTTCATTAATTAATTTATGATTAATTCCTGATGTCAAAAAAATTAGCGTGTTTTTAAAAAACAGTATATGTCCAAAGATTGATACTTGTTTATACCAAATTTTAATGTAAAATTTCAACCAATGACATTATTTTCATTAAATGGTAAATATATAATCTAATTACACTTTTAACACATTTAAAAACATAACATAACCATATAAATAAATTATATTAAAAGACAGTTTTGAATTAAAATACATTATTTTACACTATTCGTCAAAAAACGAATTTTATCAGAAAAATACCAAAATATTACCCAAAAAAAATTTTGATATCCCGATTCTAAAGAAAAATTTTATTTTCTCAAATGGAACATATAAAAGTGGAAAAGAATACATTTAAGGAGGGTTCACCATTAAAAGGTGGTAAATCAACCGTTTAAAGTTTATTATGATTAAAATTAGATTCATTCACATTTTATGCCTCTATATATTCTTAAATAAATGTAAAAACATTTAACAAACATGTATAATAAATTTGTAGTTATTTTTGTTCATTCTGTCCATTACAAAGGCTATGCGTTAAATACCATTTAAAATAATAATATTATATTATTAGTGTGCAACGTCAGATTTCAAAGAAAGCCATTGTTGTGTATCGGGTATGCCATCAAACATATCATCCCCTTTAAAGTAGAATTAATATTGAGTTTACAAATATTAATAAATATGAAAAATTTCATGTTCATTATTTACCAATGATGTTACATCCTTACCCCATTTTGGGAATTTCGACCTCGCAATTTTACAACTCGTCTTGGAAACATCATTAAATGTATCACATCAGAAAAGAGTCAGTAAAACGATCACTTGAAAAAAAATATTAGTACAATTGTAACCCAATATAAACCATACTGGGATTCCATATAAGAAAAAATGGAAATGGAAGAGAGAGAAAATTATAATGTTCTTATGGAGTGTGATATAAAACATTATTAAGAGAAAGATATCCACCAGGAAATCACAATCTTCTGATGTGTTAAACGGTCTATTATTACCCATTAGGAAACACAAAACAAATGAATTTTGGTTTTATGTTCTATTTAAAATTTTTGAGCTACTCATTTACTACATAGAATAACAACATAAGGAAATATACATACCATTAAATTTGAGTTTCATCCTTTAATAAGTGTCTACCAATAACTAATCTTTTCTCCAAACAATGAGCATTCAAAAAGACTTCATCACATCCAAAGAAATCGAATCAGCTTCTAGGGAATCAAATAATCCAAAAAATATGAAAACTATACTTCCCTTGTCATTAAACATCAATTAAAACACAAATGGTTAGTGTGAGATTAGATAATAACTAAAAGGACAAACATTTCAAAACAAAAAACTGACCATAATCTCCCAATTTTGTCAAACAAAACCCAAATAAAAACAAAGACCATTCAATAAACAATTGACCATAGAAGTCATCAAAAGTAATTCAATGTAATATTGAAACCTAAATATCAAAAGGATATAATAACATAGTGGTCCTAGATAAATAATAGCATTTATCACAAAATAACATCATTTTCTGAAAAATTCTCATATTAAAATTTAATTACCCAAATCACATATTATTCATGACAGGTTAACCGTTTTCATAAATAAACCAAATAATAATATGTCCACCTTAAAAACATAGATTTATTCAAACTAAAATTTCTACCATTTTTTCACAATTGAAATGTCATAGTATTCTATCTTCCATAGGCATATAGTGTTTCCCCAAAAGAGTGAACTTCTTCCATAACAACCTATATCATTTAATAACCAAATAATTTCCCTATATTAATTATACCCATTTTATGAAACATAAGTACCCAAAAAAACTTATTGTTGTTCTATGAAATAATTTTACTATGATAATAAGTCATATAAACCACAGAATACATGTAGGCCTGGTATAGGCGATACACCCTTGTCACCCTTCAGTTGTGTGTTCGATTCTAGACATGTTGCCGGATGTTTTGGGTTTTCACCCATCCAATGGGTTGTCCTTTTTATAAAACTCAAAAATAATAGTAACATGTTTTAACCTCAATGTTTTATTAATACCTCTCATTTACAACCCAAATCATTATGATCTCAGCATCTTAATTCTTGAAGTATTATATATAATGACATTTTTTTATTTCTCCACCATATGATAAAATAAAGTAATCCCCAAAATGAAAAACATAATTCCTAGATCATGGTGTCCATTAGGTTTCATCGTCATCTTGTTCACGTAGTTAGAAGGTACAAGCATTACAAAAATGATTTTGATATCCTCAAAAATAATTTTTACTTCATCCAAATACAACATGTACAAAATGGGTCATATGGGTGTTTATAGAAAAATTGTTTTGGAAGATAATCGTGTATAACATATAATTTCAAAACATCTGAAAAAACAGGATTTCTATAAAATAGTTGGACCAAATTTGTGTTGAAACTTTCAATTAATGGTCCTTTTAAAATTCCATAGGTATTTGCTGAGAGACTATATTGTAAAACAAATATAAATAGGTTGATCCTGGGTCTCCTTCTTCATCACCTTTTTCAAAATCATAATATGATTCAAAATATTTTGATAATGCAAAATATTTGAAAATGCGTTCATAATATATACCTTTCATGAAAATAGGAGAATATTTTTAAAATAAGATATGTTTAAATACAACCCACAATCCAAGATGATAACGAGGTATAATGGAGGTGTTTGATATCTCAAAAAACTACATGCAAGTGAGTTTTATACTAGAGGAACTTTCACAATCATCCTACCATGACATTGCCATAATTATTTCATGCAAGTCATCAGGAGGAGATA
Organism: Viscum album; assembly: GCA_963277665.1. Taxonomy (NCBI): domain Eukaryota; kingdom Viridiplantae; phylum Streptophyta; class Magnoliopsida; order Santalales; family Viscaceae; genus Viscum; species Viscum album. Next base: position 1,254,390,237 of record OY728140.1, on the reverse strand, counting down.
TGAATGATGCTTGAGATCCTCCTCCTACATTTTGTAACTGACATTCCTTTATCTAAAAAAGTTATAAAAAAAGGATTTCAATGAAATAATAGACATAGGGACTAACCATGTGTCTAATGAAAACTCCTAATTCTTAACGTTTTCTAAACCGACCTATGATACCAACTATATGGACCCAGCCTTATACATTACATAATTTTAAATTAAATGAATATTTAACATTGAGGATCTTTTCAGGATTAGAGTTTTAAAGAATTAGTCCATAACTATTACAAGTAACATGAAAATTACATGTAGACACTACTACTTAGTATCCATTTTTTAAAATATAAACTCTTCAAAAACATGTCTAGTTTCATGTTTTATATATAATGACTTTTCCTAGGTCCCATCCTTGATCCTATTCATCATTATGTACAGTGGAAAATTTAACAAAAACATAGAAAGAGCATAAAAAGGTCAGTAAGAGTTATAAAATAAGGAAAGGAAACATTAACACATCAATAAATTCAAATCAATGAAACCAATACTTTTCAATGATAACATACCTCATGAAATCATAAAATTTATGAATAATATATATAAATCATAAATCATAAAGGTATCATAAGGCATTCAAAACATACTCACATTATAGTTATCAAAACTACATAAGGAGTCACATTTTGAATACCCATCATAGTATATTCAATAAATCTCATATGAGAATCATTACCGTTCACCTCTATCACGTTACCTAATACATTGGAGAGCTATCTCGGTCTCACCCACCCGAGGATTATCACGGAACCACCCGTATACGTAAACAATGCCCAATAATCATAAAATATTCATAACACATAAATCAATAATAAAGGAAATATATCATTTCCATACTGCAATCACAACATATCATTTCAAGACATATACATAATCAATGCATTATCAAACTATTTTTAAAAACCATTTAAAATATTTAATAAAGAGATTTTTGAATTAAAGTGTCTCATACCACATTGATTATTTTAATGGATTTAACATTTTAAAACATCAATGTATATATAAAAAATCCTTAAAACCATTTTTAAAACATGGACATTAATGGGAAATATTTAGAAGAATAAATCATTAAAACAATTAAAATGATATTTTAGTTCAAGAGTTCTTAATAAAATGAAATATGCATGCATACAAAAAAATGAGGTATAAAATTTAATCAGAAAATTATAATATCATGATAATAATGGGATTCATTATATAATAGCCAAAGGATAGTTTATACTCCATGTAAGAGTGAATTTGTTCATAACAACATTGATGTCTCAATGGAATGTAAATTGAAACAAAATACCTAATAAATACGGTATCCATAGAATAAATATTAATCAATGAAATAATTATATGTGAATTATAATAATACACCCAATAAAAGTTGATATTAAGTGTAAATCCATCAGTGGTTATTCACACATATTCATAGCATTACATATCGAATCAGTAGAAGTTTAGCCCAAGGAATTGAAATTGGTTGAAGAAGTTTCCTTATGGAAATTCGACAGTCTAGCGGTGTCACATTAAAATATAGAAACTCGGTTAATGAGAAAGAATAAGGGTATCTCATCACTTGGGAAAAAAATTTACAGCCATAAGGATACATAAGGATATAAAACAACATAGGATGATGTAAACTAAAAGACATAACAAAAAAATATGTCTTCTAAATAGAAATTATTGAATGGTTCTGATACCAATTTGGTTACTTATGAATCATAGACCCCATTAAGGAAGGATAATATAATGATGAAAAAATACCAATAAATTTAAGTATGTTACACAATGAATACAATCATTGTCCGTACTTACACCACACAAAAGGAAATAGTGGCAAAATATAGCATGATTCTCACGGGAATAAAATGTGAGATAAAAATCCCTTACCACATTGTAATCGATCGAGTCATATGAAAAAAAGGTAATAACCACAAAATGATTCATAGAATAACATGAATATAAATATAATCATGATAATATATATCAATTTTTCTTAAACAATACACCATATTTAATAAATTAGTGGTGAACAATGGAAATCATGTAGAATTAAAAGTGAGATAACAAACATCTTAAATTGTGTCCAACTTGACTTGTTTGTTCCTCTTTATTCTTGAGTAATTAACTAATGTTATTTTATACATGCTTAAGAATCTTTTTCATGTTTATTATTCTTTTTATATCACATATTACCATGTTATACACATTATTCCACCATTTATGTTAATAATGGTCGTTTGGTTGATATTTGGTACTTAAGTCAAAAAAAAATGGACATCTTATAATTAACAAAGGATATTTATGATTTAGATTTCATATATATCATATATATCCAGTGTATATATGTATTTATAATATTACATAACATTTACAGTTATGAAATTAAGTGTACCATTCATTGATACGGTATGTCGTACGTATGCATGAACACTAATTTCTTTTCAATTTTGTAATTTAATGGAATTAAAACATAATGATACAAAGGTATATTATAATTACATTGTAAGATAATATATAATATCATTAAATCCATCCTTTATATGTTAAATGTATGGCATTAACAAGTAATATAACTTAGAGGGGGCGGGAGTCTCCACTTCCTCAAATGAAATTATCACGTTTACACATAATGGAAACCATAATGGTATGATATAATGTAAAAATAAATAATAATAAAGAAAAAATAAAAATAATATATACATCATAACTAAATACATTTCCATCATAATGGATACCATGAGACTCAGTATGAGATAATCGAACAATCATTTTTTCGTGATGTGTTAGTTTTCCACCCCCATAAAGTGTAGGTTCTTCATCCATTAGATAGAGGTGTGTGTAAATTTAGTTATAATACATATCATAAAAATATCCTCATATATTGAGGATAATGGTGTTGTTATTAAATGGAATAATAAAAAGAGTTTAGGGGTTGGAGATGTAAAATGACAGAAAATATGTTAAGAGAAACTGTTACCTTTAATTTGGGTAACTCCCTTTAGAATGAACCAAAACAGTTTGTTGATGTGCCTTATTTTAATGTTAAGGCTACTAGGTGGAAGAGAGGGATCTTGAGAGCTTATTTGGTCTAGAATTGGACAAGCCAAGGGGCCCGGGAGGTGTGTGGAATGAGTTATAAGTGAGGTATTTTTATAAAGAAGAGGAGGGGATCTTTAAGAAAGTGTGATAATATTATTTTATTATATATTTATACTCAATTTCTAAATGTCCAAAACTATTTAAAGTTGAATATAATAGGAATAATAATAGAAATAAAGTCATCCAATACGAATTGGACATGTTTTAGAAGTTAATTTAATATATATAATTAGTTTTATTTAAAATATTTTTTAATAAGGTAAATAATACATCATTTTTATGTCATAAATACTTTTATTTTTTTGATGTCTAAAAATTATTAAAAAATATCATGATCTATGAAATAGTTTTATCTTTTATATTAATAAATATAGTTTAATATATATCTTATATAACCCCATTTAGAAATCATTTTACTAAAATATATTTGTTTGTGTCATTTTGGTCATTACATTAAATTAATTAATCTAAAGTGTCATTATCACTCCCAAGTAGATCCATGTGTCCCAAAATAGACCCATGTATTCCCATGTTCATCCATGACTCATACAATAAATTTTGGACATGTTTTGTGGCAATTTTGTATTATTATATAATTTTTACCTTGAATTACCCTATTTTTCCTTTAACCGCAATAAATAATAGTCAAAATTTACTATCACCAAAAAATTATATTCATATTATTGAACAATATTTTACTTATTAATAACAGCCCTGTATTTAGGATTTTTAAAATTTAATTCACAGATGAGATAAAAATTCATTTAAAAGAAAAATTCAGTTTTTTAACTACTACTAATCTGTTTCACTATTCAATAGAAATTGAAGTTTTTTAGAAAAATAAAAAAAATCAGCCTAAGGTATATTTGATATTCTCAATTCAAAAATGATTTATATTTTACGAAATTTAAATCATTGATGTTTCTCTTATTAATTTAAAATTAATTCCTTTTGTTAAAACTAGTAACATGTTTCTAAGAAACAATATCTCTCAAAAGATTGACACTAGCTTATTCACAATTTCTAAGTGATATTTCCTCCAATGACCAGAATTTTATTAAATAATAAAAATATAATCTCATTTAAAATATAAAAACATTTATAAAGATAAAATAAAAATATAAATAAATTAGATTAAAATACGACTTTGAATTAAAATATTGTATTTTTCATTATTCATCTAAAATTGAATTTTATCAGAAAAATAAAAAAAAAATAACCAATGTAAATTTAAGTTCATGAATCTAAAGAATAATTTTTTTGTCAAATGGAACATATAAAATTACCCAAAAATATATTTAAAGAGGGTTCTCCATTAAAAGGTGGTAAATCAACATTTTAAAGTAAATTATGCATAAAATTCAACTCATTCTCATTTTAAGCCTCTAACTTTTATTAGATAAATGAAAAACCATTAAAAAAACATGTAAAATAATTTTTTAGTTATTTTTATTCATTTCTACAATTACATCGGATAGGCATTAACTACATTTTATAATAATATTATTATATTATTAGTGTGCAATGTAAAATTTCAAAGAAACCAATTGTTGCATATTAGGTATGCCATCGAACATAGCTTCACCATTAAAGTAAAATTAAAATTTACTTCAAAAGTATTATTAAAAATGAAAAATTTCATGTTATTTATTTACCTCGGATGTTATAGGTGTATTATTTTCCAAAAAAAAAATTTATGGTTTCAATCAATTAGAGAATTGATGTTTCGAATTGATCTAATTATGGGGACCAGTCCTATTTCCATTATGTCTTAGCAGATAGAAAAAACAGAGAGAAATGAATTTAATGTAAAATTGGAAGAGGTTTTATGAAAAGTGTACATTCTACCAAGCACATTATGGTAGGAATAACCAGTCTTGTTCGTTAAAAAATGGAAATATTTTTTTGTCTCTATTTGGATTACTGTAATCTTATCCACATTATGATAATGATTAGGTATCTACATACAAGAATTGATTATTATGTTTATTCAATTGACGAAACTCAGGGGTTCTCTAATATTTAATTGGAATAAGGATATTACGAATTGTGGGTTTGAATGGTAGATATTCCTTAAAAAATTATAAGAAGATATTGTCATTAAGAATATGTGGTAATACCATTCAATTAATGTAATTCACCCTATTTCTTATTGTTGTTAATGAATCTGAAATTTCAAGGATATCAATATTCATTTCTTTCTGTTTTTTATCAATAATATATTTTTGTATTTAATGATAATGGATGAACATGATAATCACCTTGATACAATGTTGGGAATCTAGAGGGATCATCATCGTTATGTAAAATTGTCAAACAGTGATTTTTTTATAAAAGTTGTATGCTTTTTTTTGCATGTACTTTCTAAAAAACGGCATTTATGTGGATCCAGAAAAAATATAAGATGTGATATATTGGAAACCGCTAATGTGTGTCTTCCTGATACATAATTATCAAGGATTATATATTTGTTCTCAATTATTTGTTCATGATTTTTCATGAATAATATTTTATATGTATAATTTAAATTTTAATAATAATCAATTACAATTGGATGTTGTATGCCCAAACACTTTCTATGAGATAAATGATTAACTTATATTCGCACCTATCAGGATAATGTCTGAATCCGGACACCAGTAAATGGTATATTGTGGTGGTTTTTGATCAGTTTTGTGATGTGTTTCATACAATGAGATCATTTTTTTCTTATTTCTGTAGGATGTTATGATTTAATGAGATTAATTACAAAGAATATGACTAGGATTTAGATGTTGTAGTCCATTTTTTGAAGACACATAATCATTATCACATTGTTGTGAAATTTAATATGTCCATGGATCATAAGAGGTTGATACATATTTTCTCACAAAGAGATTAGAATATGAGGCAATGTATATGTATGAATTCTCTACAAATTTACATATTTGACATGATATGTTTACTAGGAAAAGGAAATTTGGTGAAAATTTCATTAAATTGAATGTCATATTCTAAATTGTAAATAAATTCTTTAGATTAGTTACAGCTGATGTCAATACTCTTCGATATTCATGTGGATGGTGACGTGGTGGTTTTATTTCAATATTTAGAGTTTTCTAATATGGTAAAGATGGTTAAAGAGGTGCATATGTATAACTCAAAATTATTGCCAATTACACCAAAACAAAATAGTGCAGTGACAATTGAGGGATGGATACTGGGTGGGAGTTTAGTTTATTTGTTTAGAAATAATATGGTAACAGTTGTATCATACTAGGAACAAATTCATGATGATGAACACCATTCAAAATGGTTTCTTCATCCTAGAATATAGAATATGTACATAGCATTACAATAATAGTTTTGGTGGGTCGATATGAGAATAATGGTGGAATATGATATTTTATAAATCATAATTGGTTAGGAATGTAATTTAGAAAATCAATGACAAGATGGTATGTTTCATTCCTTTACTCTTATTATTTGGAAGTAGGAGTAGATATCTGTGCATTTTGTTATAGGTCTCACAAGGATAGTTTGGAAATAAAATGTAATATGGGTGATCATGGATTAACTCACAATATCAACTCATTTCATTGAAATTCGTGAAACTCATATAGTGTAGTATATTTAATTAATATATATCTATGAAATAGTAAAGAGGTAAAGAGTAACTATATCAATTGTGTGAGACATTGATATGATGTTTACCACCCATTTATGGTAATTCTTATATAAAGTCATTATTACTCATCTAATTATGAGTAAAATGTATCATCCTTATATGAATGTGAATCCAAATGGATGATATATCATTCAGAATACATGTTATGGGTGAATTTAATGGATTTGGGTGTCTCCTAGGAAGATCATGTTCTGGTAGTGGTGTTACCATATAATTATATCTATCATACTTTGATTCAAATGGATCTATTTGATGTGTGGTTTGGGAATCCTTGTCATTATCTAATGTGTTTGGTGGAACCTTGTGAGGCATTAATAGATGAGTTTCGAATTTTCTAATAGAAAATGGGGAATATTTTGTTGAACCTGAATCAAATATAGGTGGAATAGATTCACCAGAAATAATTTTTTTATTATCATTGATGATTGTTTTCTTTAACTGCTAGTGATCATGTGTTCATTAGGATCTCTTCTGGGATTAGACATCATCATTTTTTCATTTATGGAATGTTTTATCATCGATACATAGTCCATTTTATGATGATGTAATAGTTTTGGGAGGTGTCATATCAGTTGGCACTACAAATGTGGTTTTGTATGGTTCATAATGTTTCCATGTATCCTACTTGAAAATGTATCCCACAAACACTAACCATTTGATTCAATTAGTTCACATTATCCAATAGAAATATTTTTCATTGGTATATATATCAATATATATTTGGGATATAAAAGATAATCTCGTGCATTAAAACATCATCTATTTAATGTAGTTAATGTTGAAACATGGTCAGATTTAGGAAGTGAGATAGGAATGTGAGAATGAATATAAATATTATTAGATGTGAATCATTTAAGGAAACTATGGTTTTTTACTCGGTCATTATTGAATGGATACTGGTGTAATCAACATGGTATGCTTTATTTTCAAGTAATTACATATTTCTATATGAATATTAATAATATAAATTATAATGGTAACAGTATGGATGGTTTTGGGAAATTTTGGGATGTCTTTTGTGTCTTTATATAGTTTAAAATTTTGATAATGGTTTTCATAATCCATGAAAATCCTAAAGGAAGTTGTGCTAAATGAGATAGATGTAATGGGGAATTCACTTGGGCAACTCATTTTTGGTCCAAAAAGTGTTCCAGCCAATAAAAAATTGTTCTACATGAGATAATGGGCTTTCTCAGGGTATTCATATGTTTTGGAAACTTAGAAATAAACTATGAAAGGTTTAACCATTGTGTATGTTTCTTAAACATGTCTTCTATGTGGTTTTCCTAACCGCTGGACAGTCTATGCTCATAATAAAATTTAAGTCATAAAATTTTGGATCTTAGCAGTTTTCTCCTATAACTACCATATTTTCCACCATAAGGGACCTAACTCGAGAATTGTATTTCTTAATGGTTGGGTAAAATCTTCCCAATGAATTATATGTGATCTAGAGTTCGTCTCTCGTTCATTGAAGATTGATTAGATTAGTAATTCATCATTATTGGTTTTTTTATGAGGTGTGATCTTAGATTTACTTCTTCAACTCTATCATTTTTTTAAATATACACCGTTTGTGAGTTGATATTAGGTTATAGATTCCATTTCTATTTAAATGTGGACTTGGTGTTGATAGGGGATGATATCTATGTTTAGTTTGTGAAGATTTTACTCAGTTTCATAGGCTTTTAGGTTTTGTTCAATATTTTCATAACATATCCAAAAGTAGGTGTCTTTACACTCTTCTCCACTATTTATAATAGGTGTTTATAGCATCAAAATGATTAAATTGATTGAATTCGATTGTGTATTGTTTTTAAAAACCTATAAAAAAATTCTATATTGATGATTTTTGGATTAGTGTGAAGTAGTGTAATTTTTTTGATGTTCATTTAAATTTTGTTTTCTAAAAGATGATTTTAAAATACATTCTGGATTTCTTTTATGGAAATATATTTTCAATAAAAATGTTGTTTTATTTAAATGGTTTCATAATGTATAAATTGGAATTTTAGTGCGGAATACCTGGTGTGCTTTTTCATATTAAATTATGATGCTGGTTAGCAATATGACCTTGCACATGGTGATAATGCTATAATATATCATATGATTGATTACCTTATGATGAATTAGTAGATCGATGAGAACACTCTTTTGAGTGGGTAGATTTCATAATGAAGCGTTCATCTGTATATGTGATGATATGTGGATGAGAATGGGGTATGTAAAAGTGAAATTAATGAAATAGTTTCAAAAAAATATTGGTTTTTGTTCCTTGGAAATTTATGTTCTTTGAGAAAAAAACTTAAATTAGAACTTGTTTTTATTTTTATGTAATATATTTTATAAAATTTTTATATAAATTGTTTTATATAAATTGTCCATCTTGTTCTAGACTTTTGGTGTGATTATTGTTCTCATTGAGGAAAATCTACTAAGTTTCATTACACACCCATGATTTGGAAAATTTTTGTTTTTGGAGATGTTATTTATCAACTCATGGTAAATGGTAGGGTATCACACATCTTTAGTTGTAATTGACGATATATGGGTTATAGTGGAGTTGGTGAATTGGTCATTTTTGGAGATTGATGTTTTAATTGGAGTCCTTAACTTTTGACTTCCACAATTTACTTTGAAATTATTGTCTTTCATTGTGGAATATGTTTTTGATTGATTTTGATAATGAAATGGTGAATTCAATTCCAGTGTTATCATGAATAATGTGGGTGTTGTTTGGTAATGGATTGTGTGGTTAGTATTTTTATTCTCAAATGGAAAATCATCCAATGAATGTATTCAATCCCTTATCAATTTATTTCAATACTTCAGAATCATGGGGATTATGATTAAGTCCATGTACCCTTACAATGCAATCTCAATCACATAAGATGGGGTATGACATTACCAATATTCCATGCATTGGGATGTGATGAAAGTGAAGGGGTTATTCTAGATATTAATTTTTTTGTAATGGATATTCATATGAGTTAATGTCATTTATATTAAACACTAACGAGGATAAATAAATTGAATATATTGAACAAATAATTTATTATTCTATTTTTATTGATAAATAATTCCCTTGAGAAAAGCAAGATGAAATAAAGGAATATTTCATTGCAAGAATGAAAAATAAATATTAAAGTCTGATAGATTATGAAGCCATGATTACATGTAAATACAAGCTTCAATCATAATTCACGAGTAATATGAAATTTAAAATTATCCATTTATTTTATGAGCTTATGTCAAGTCTAGGAAGGGATCTAGTATCTCATATTTCATTAATTATATGATGGAATAATATCAAGGGATATTTATTTACAGAATTTATTTTCATCATCTCATATATTCATGGAAATAATTAAATTACTAGAATTAATTAGAAACAGTAAAAAGGTAATGGTGAAAAGAAGGAAAGGAAAACCAGGAAATTTCTTTAATAATAAAATTATGGATATATTTATTGAGGAAAATTCATGATGTATATGTTATTTTTTATATGTGTTGGGATAACAGTCATATATCTATTGAAATAAAGAGAAATAAATATAACACTATTATCCACTTCATGAAATGTATTTAAATGGTTAATTATTCAAAATATAGTCCCAATCTATAAATGAATATTCCAAAAAATATGGATAGAGGATAAAGCTTAGCATATGCAATCACTATTACACATGTTCATGTTCCAAATGATATAGTTGTGGGTACATTAATGATAACCCAAATTTTATTCAATGGTTAATATTATTTTGGAAATATGAAGTCTTTTTTATCTAATATTACATAGTAACATTTGATATCTCCCAAACTACTTTATAATTTAGTTTTCAGTCAAAAAATTAAGTTGATACCACACCAAAATAAGGATGAGTAAATGAATTCCAATAATGATAAATAATCATTCTATATTAAAATTATTTATTAATATACAAAATGTTTATTAATATAATCATTTCTATGAATTGGATTTAAAAATATAAGGAAAATTTTAATTTTAATTAGTGGGAAATGAGGATTCCTAATGAGGATGTGGAACTAATTATTTTTTATCGGATATTGTTTATAATCTGAGTCATATCTAGATCCAAACCATATAGATCTTCTGAAAAATATACTTTGGAAATAAGAGAATACACAATCTCTATAAGGAACATGTTATCATAAAATCATTAATTTACATACTTTATAAGAATTCATTGATGTATTTTCTATGAAATTACATGAAAATATATTAACGAATGAATTTGAGATTTAAAGTTATTTAATCCTTTGTGTCATAACTATATATAGAACTCTATAAATGATGAATTTGATGTAATTATTAAAGTTAAAAAACAAATGAGTATTGTGTTATGTGATTTATAAGCTCTAGTTTTTAAATTTGGGATCCCTTTATCATACTTTTAAAGAATATTTAAGGATTTATGAGGCTGAAAAATTATGATAAAGAAATAATGTATATATAGAAAATAAAAAGGTGTCTTCTATCATGAAACAATTATTTTTTAAATTAAAATTATAGAGACAAATATTTTTTTAAAGAGACAACTTCATTCTTTCATTCATCAATTATGAGTATATAATGGTGATATTCCAAAAAAACATTAGAAACACGGTATGGACATTACGAGTTAAAAATAATGAGAACTATATTGACTAATGTACCCCCCCCATTTTAATATATCTAATGAAAAATATTCTCCTGGAATATCAAGATAAAATTTTACAATACATATTAATAATATATTTTTGAAATATAATATATATAAGGATAATCATAATAAATTCTGTATTATTATTGAGACTCAAAGAAGAAGTAAGTTATATGGGAAATTTAAAAAGTGTGAATTCTATCATTTTAAATATTAATTTCATTGAATGATTATCTCTGATGGGGGTATTTTAGTAGATCCTACAAAGAAAAATATTTTTCAATAATTTCTGACAAAAAAACATAATTGAGGCACATAGTTTCATTGTTATACAAGGTTATAAACTGATATTTATTCGAAAAAATGTGTGATTGGATATCCTGTTAAATTAGTTTACATGTAATGACATTTGGTTTATATAGAAAAATAAAGTTGAAAACTGTTTTAATTAACAAAATATGATTTTAGTGTATTCTATTATACTAAATATACTATCAAGAAATTATGTATTTGTGATATATGGTGATGCATCAAGGAGGGTACTTATGGTTTCATATGAAGAATGATAATGTTATTATATATGCATCGTAGGAGGTAAAAAATCATTAATGAAACTATCCAACACATGATTTTGATTTGGCATCACTAACAAATTCTTTAAACATATAGATACATTATGTTCATTAAAATATATAGTAGATATACAGAGACAATAAGAGTCTGGAATACATTTTCTCATAGAAAGATATTATAATGAGAAAATATAATGGCTCAATATACTCAAGGACTATTACATCAAAAGAAACTAAATCAAAGGGAATAAAATTATCATATAAAATGAATTGGGCATGAAATGTCATAGATCCATGAAAAAAATGTCGTTTTAAATTTATTACATGTTCATGTATTTTGAAATCATTGTTCTATGAATTATTCATAATGGGGTAATGTTAATCTTTTTTAAAATGATTTCCAAACTACCTTTTTGGATATGATAATGTGTTACCTGAATGGTGGTGAGAGTTCCAATAATTAAACATCTACCATTAATGATTATAAATTAGAATAAATTAGTATATGAAGATGGAATTTTTGTTTTTAAAATGATATTATGTGTATCATCTGTATATTTGATGAAAAGTAAATTATTAGATGATTCTCATTGGTATAATTTTGTAATACGCCCTGGTTGAACATATATGTATAGAGATTAAAGGGGACATTTTAGGTGGGATAATATTAACCAAGAAATTAATGATTATGTCTTATGAGGTTTTGTTTTTCTAAAAGTGATTTATTATAGAATGCATCATGAAGTATTCATAATATACATTATTGTTCCTATACGTATGTTTAATGACATGACTATTGATCTTGTGACTAGAATTATAAATAATCATTAAATGTATAATTCAAATTGGGTTTTAGTAGTTCACATTATAAAATTCTAAAACTTATACACTATAAAAGATTATATACCTCATCATAATCATTAATGGATCTAAATAAATTAAGGGTTAATACATCATGGGGTACCACTTTTAGTCGTGTCTGGTCATGATCCTTGATTTATATTGAAATTCTATAAAGTTTATAATTATTATATTGTTTCTAAATTTCATTGGAGAACATTCAATATTCCATAATCTAACGGGATGTTCAAAAGCATAATTCAATACTTTGAATATATTTTGATTTCATGTCCTCATTTCTTTTGAGGAAAGTGTGATAACTATTTTCCACTTGTACTTTGGTATTAAATATATATTCTTATCCAAAATAAAATGGTTTCATATTAATGAATATATTCCAAGAGATGTCAAAATCCATATATTTTGGAACAAGATGGTTAATGATAACATGTGGGTCCAGATATTATTGAACTTGTATTGAAAAAAGAAAATGTTATTTAGACTAATAGTAACGAATCTCCAATCAAGATTATGTTTAATTATAGGATGAATGATTTTTAATTTATATGGTTTTATTACATATTAATAATAATATATCCCTGAGAGGATGATATAATAATTTAAAATAAATAAAAATTGATCCCTAGATACATAAGAACATTTTTAATTATTGATATAATTTGAGATGTGGATTGTAATTTGTAATTACACCAAACCCATCAAAAATACATACTGTGTTTCCTATCTCTTTGTTATGAATGTATATTCCAGACAATACACATGAAGTAACAAATAAATAAAAAATGTTGGTACCTAATCTACCTTACTATGAATATCCTATATAGAATCATAAAAATAGAGGGAATTTTTTAAGGAATCTGTTTATGCAACTATTAAACGTACTACGGAGAAATCCTAAAATAATGGAAAAATGTTGGAAAATCAAGATGTTATGAATAAGAAAATACCCAAATAATTACATGGTAACAACCCTGAATCATTATTTGGATAAATTTTTAGAGGAAATATTTTAATAAAATGAAACATTAAATGAATATTAAATTCAATATCATATACCACACGCAACAACTTGGTTAAGTGTAGCGTGATGAACTTATATTAAAATATGACCGATATAAACACTCTATTAAATTAAATGATATATATTAATAAACACTTTAGGAAATATATATAATGTTTAGGAAAATTATTATTTATTGATTTATTATTAAGAAATTATATCATTATTTTTATAAGTCATTTTATTTTTATATCACATATTTTATTAAAATATTATTATTTATTCATTTTGTGAGAAAATAATGAAAATAATTTATTAGTCTTTTATTAAAGTTTTAAAATTAAGATAATTATAAAAATAAATATATTACAATTATATTATAATGAGTTTTTTTTGTATTTTATTGAAATGATTTATTTTCCATTGAATAGTGAATAATATTTATTTTTAATGGAAAATGTATTTTTCTTCAAGTATTTAAAACGGTCCATTTTTTATAATATGGTTTGAAAAATAGATCAATCATCTAATAAATAAAATAATTAATATAATTTGATGAAATTTTATTGCTCAATATGTAATAAAAAAAATTTATGCTTAAATTTTTTTTATTTCTGAAAAACTATTTTTCATCATGGAATGTGCCCTTATCATAAATTAATTTATTTCATATTTTATTACATTAATTAAAAAAATTATATCATAATTAATTTAGAATTTACATACTTATAAAAAAAATTCTTTTATTTATTATTGATTTGAATAGTTTCCATAGTATTTAATTGTTACAACATGAAAGGTAAATTGGATATTTTATTTTAAAATTAATATGATAAGGACTAAAAAATGACCCACATAATGTACATAATTTTATTTAATGATTATGTTTCATTGATATAAATATAAATGTTGAATATATAACATTTTGTTCCCATTTGGCTCTAATTACTTCCTTTATCATATCATAATTATTGTAAAATTAAAAATGGCATACTCTTTATTTAACAATAAAATAATGGTGTACATAGAAATAAAAAGAAATCTTAATTTTTTATAAATATTAATTTTAAAGATAAATTTTTTATTTTCTTCATATTAATTTATTTAGAATTTTTAGTGATGATATACTTATAATAAATTCTTGTGGAACACCAGCATAATATTTTTTAATTTAATTTTAAAATAATATAAACGAATTTTAAAAAACATAATGTAATATAATTAATATTAATTACTAATTTCATCAATTTTTAGGAAAATTTTAATAATTAATGATGTTTGAATGATTTAAATTATAATTCCCTCTTTTTCGTGTTGTAAATGAATAATTTGGAAATTGAAATTAATGATATTTTAAAATATATAATGTTTCAATATATGATTTAAAATTCATAAAATATCAGAATCAAGAAAATGAATGGGATTATTTTATAAATTTAAAAAATGGTACAATTACAGGTAATTAATAAATTTATATTAAAAATATTTTCCTTAAAATTGTAATGAGATTGAATATAATGGTAATTGTAAAACAGTTTAACATGAGAGAAAAATAAAATATACATGTAAAAACATACCCAAAAGTAGTAAAAATGTTATTCATTGATAGTATTTAGACTTAAATTTTTTTAATATAATAGTAATATAAATATTAATTCATTTTGGGTAGTCTAATAATTACAATTAATTGTATATGTCATAAAATTTCAAGAATTCCCCTCCACTCATTTATAAATGGAAGCCTCTTAATTCTATACATTAAACAATTATGATCCATATATCATGAAAAAAATGACACATTCATATTTCAGACATCATTATCCTCGTTATTCATAATATTCCCATTTCAGAATTCCAACCCTATTTCCCTTTTTAATTTATCTAATGGAAGACTACAAAAGATGAGGTAATAGTCTTTACCAAATCGTTCATGTTCATTTATTATTTCACTTGAAAATAATTTGTTGAACTATTATAAAATATTTAATATATAAAAAATCAAATAGTTATTATTATTTTTGGAAAGCCGTATTCCATCTTTTTCCAAACCTATGAGAAGTGAAGAGATATCTTGTTCGTATCTATGTCTTACGGTCTCCACTTATGGATGTAATAATTATTATATTACAATATTACATGTATTTTAATATAAAATTTAATAATTATAATATATTATATTTATAACATAAATATGTTTATGGAAATATAAAAGCATAAATACATTCATAACATTCAATCCTTTGAATGATAATAATGTCACTATGACATACATGAAGACTACCACTTCAAGATCATATGTTTTCTATTTTTTATTTATATAAAATTTGGATAGTAATAAGGATGGATTTCATTACAATATTTGATATATAAATATATGAAAAATATACATAATAATAATACTATAAAGAGTAATTAATATTTTAAATTCATTTTGTCCATCCGTCAAAAAGTAAGAATTACATCTATTGGTATATATGGACAACCATTTTTATGAATGAGGTAATTTATTTTAATATATAAATCATTAATGGAATAATATAAGTATTTATATAATTATTATATATAATAAGTATACCATGTCTAAATTTCAATATTTTGTTGAACGAAAATAATTTAGCAAGAACTAGATCAAGTGAATCAAAACATACATGAAAAATGAATTCGTTAACACCTAAAATAATTATGACAATTAAGTATTATTAAAAAAATATTAATATGATATATGTATATCATATATGATATTATATATAACAATATTGTCATATTTTTATAATTATAGAAAATATTTATTTATTATATAAGAGGATAAAAATTGTTCATCCTAAAGGAAAAATGAGTTGGGGGATTCTATCTTAAATTCCACAAGATTAATGAATTTGGGGTTATATAAAAATATTTAGTTCAATCTGGTTTTCATACTAAAAATTTGATATTTCTAACATTAATATATATTTATTCATTCCTATAAATTATTCAATTTATATTACGCTTTCTAGATTGATTTTTAAAATTATAGTCAGTGTTACTTCTATTTTTAATAGATTATATTTTTCCCCTCTAACCATTTTTTAAAAAAGTTCAATAAAAACATAATATTAATTTACTCAACAGAATTATTAAGTATGCTTTGTTATATCATTATATTTTGACATAATTTTTTAGTATTCATTATAAATTTATCCCAAAAGGGTTATTTTCATCAAATTTCCAAAATAAATATTTTTTATCTTATAATGTGTTATATAACATTACCATTACTATAAATTTAATACCATATATATTATTCTAAATGATATAATTTTTTTTTAAAATGAAAATCATTTTGAAAAAATAATATGAAATTTTTCCTTTTAATTTCATAAAATCATTAATTGAATATATTTTAGTACAAAATCTTTTTTTAATGGACAACTAACATATCATGATTAATTTATGGACATTAAATTTTCCATGAAACATTAAAATTATAATAATATTTTAAAATAATATTTATCTTAAATATATTTATTATTTAATATGGTTAATCATATTTTTAAAAAAAATTATAACATCTACATATTGTCTCTTACATTGAATGTTATTTTATTAACTAGGGAAATATTTATTAATCAATATTATTTACTCATCATATATATTTCTTTATTAAGAATATTTTTTATGAATTGATTTGATATATAATTATATTTTTAGTGTATTATAAATATGGTGATAGGTGGGGCCCAGAATTTTATAGGCCCTCAATGCATTTATAGGTCTCGTGATTCAATTATGTAAGCTAGAATTAAATGGGTTTCTAGTGTATAATAACCTATCGATTAAATAGTCATGGGAAATTGAATTGAACATATATATTTATTGATATATGAAATCATGTAATAAAATATTAATCATTTCCTTCATTAAGAATCTGATTTTTAATAACCATCATATTAATGCATTGATATTATAAATAGACATGTTTTGTGCTCATTTACTTCCCTTTTCCATGGAATATCAAAAAAACATATTATGATTAATAAATAGTATTTGAGATTAATTTTATTATATAAATTTAATATTTCAAATATAATCTAATAATCATATATGTATCTGTTTTCAATAATACTAAAATATTAATTTTTTCTGATCAAATAAATCATATCTACAGACAGTGTAACAAATAATACACTACATCTGGGTTACAATAGTAGGGGTTATCAAATTATATATTATAATAAACCTAAAAAAATTAGTTTCATAATGCATTAAATAACGTAAATGTTTAATTTTATTAAATTTCACATGTTTATGAACTTAGAGTAATAATTGTCAATTTTATTGAAGTAAATAACTAGAAAAGGGTAACCCATAAGAATGTCAAAAATATAGGTAATTTATTTTCTAGGGGTAATTAATGTTCCTAAATGAATGAGTTAAAATTGAATACAATTTTTATCTATGTGAAACATGGGAATTTTCCAAGTCAATTCCATAACCCAAGGGGTAAATTTGAGAACACTAAAGGTCATATGTTATATTTATCAACAATCTGAAAGGAATTTTTAATGTATTGAGATTCATGATGATTCAAATTGTAGTGTTTTATAAAATAATTTTATTTATAATACTCATAAATATATAATTAATTCCTCAAAAAAATTCTATTTTCGATTTAAATGAAAATGTTTTATGGTACAGATAACCCTGAAATTTGATAAATTTTTACGTTATTATTTTACGATACAACACGACTAAGGGAAATATAACACTTAATAGGATTCTAATGTTTAGTTAAAACTTTTTAGTTGGGATAATGAAATGATTCATATTGATATCTTATATGGAATGGTATATGTCACATTGGAACTATTTTTTTATCTTTTAATAAATGGTATTATCTTATTATTGATGTAGATTACTTTATATATGGATTTATGGAATATATATAATACAATATTATTTTATTTGAAGAATAATATAGTGTTAATTATCGGAGGCATATATTTTTTCATTTATGGTTTATTGTGATTTAGGTTATTCTTATGTTTTAATAGAATCATTGTATTACATTGTTTCTGATATGAAATTATTTTCTACATTATGTGTATTATTTATAAATGTAAATATTGAACATAGAAAAAATATGTGATGAAATCATTTAGATATTTGTTTTTTAAAATCTCCATTAATATTTTGGGTGAGCCTTATGTTTATTTTTTATAACATGGATTAAGATAAATATTGTATGTTACTATGGTTGTTTTAAATATTAATGTATTTAAATTATTTATATGGTGAAAATTATTCTAAAATATTATTATTTTGTAAATATATAATGACAATAAGAATTAATTATAAAATTTTTAGTTCATTCTAAGTTCTTTTATATATAAATTTCACCACATCAGGCATAAGAATATTCCTAAATTTTAATTAATGAGTAATAGATTATTTAAAAAATCATCAATGAAATTGGAAAAAGTTAAATTTTTATTGTAAATTAGAATAAATTCATGTATGTATATTTTCTCATGTACTAAATTATTATATGACCATAATTTCTCAACATGAGGAAAAGTATCTTGAAATAAATGTGTTATAATTTTACCTTCCTTTCCTATGAATTGATTGTATTTCCACCAAATAATTAATTATCATTTTTTCTTCATTATGATTCTCCACAAAACATCCTCTACCACTCTTTATTATTCCATAGATGGTAGTTTTATTTTCAGTGTATATATTTTAACTTCTACTGATATTATTTTTATTCGGGAATATTTTTACATGTTTTTTGGGTTAACATTTTGTTTCCCACATCTAATTTTTAATGGATTATTATTTATCGCATTGAATGATATTGGTTCTCAAAAATTTAATTTAAATATTTTGAACCATTTTTGACAAACATTAATATTTCTATGGAATAGTTTATTTATGGTGGGTAAAAGGTAACACCAAGAGATTATACAATATATTCATCATTAATTAATTTGTAAGTGTTAGATAGATTACATGACTTTTAACACCTAGATTAAAACATACAATGGTATATTTTTTTCTATAAATACAATGAAAAAAATTAATAAATAAGAATAAAAATATTTTTTAAAACAAAATTTATTAGTTATTGCTTAATATATATATAAACAATTTTTTGTATTCATTTAATATTTCATAAATTAACAATTATTAAAAAAGTACCTTATTTAATTTAATGTTTTAATATTAAAATTATTTATAGAAAATATTATAAATTGAATATTTTTATAATTATATCATTTTATATCATAATATCATTTTTATGTTTCCTAGAATTATGTGGATTTTATGGAAAAATTAATACTTCATTGAATTGTTAAAATAATTGGATTTTTTAATCAGAGATTTAGTTTATTTTTAACTTAACATTATGATTTTAATTTTATCCAAAAGTAACTAAATTATTATTTAATGAAATATATTATAAATAATTTTCCTTTTAATGATCATTACACTTGATTTTGGAATAATTTATTTTTTGGGCATTCGAAATATTTTTCAAGAAAGTGGGATTTCTTATACTATGTACACATATTTTAAAATATATTTTTACCACTTTAATAAATAGAATATTAAAAATATTATTCAAAATTTTTAATGAACACTATACTATTTATTATATATTTTACTTTCAATTTTTTGTTATTCTAGATTGTTGCCCTGGTAAATAGTTTTCTGCATTATATTCGTTAAATGTGTAAATGTTGGTTAAAAACATGAGATATGTTCTCTAAATCAACAATGAAATGAATATATTTAATTTAAATGTATAAATTATTCAATTTTGAATCATGTCTCAAATAATTTTTTACAAGGTACCATTTTACTTTGATTGTGGCGTTTTTATAATTTTATGAAAAAATAAATTCCAAATGCCCCTATCATGAAATTAATATCCCTAAATTATTTACTTGTGGATATTTTGTGGAAAATTCAACATTTAAATGACGATTTTATATATAAATATATTTTTTATGGTAAGTTATTTTTAATTTTTTTTATTAAATAAATGAAATAAAATTATATGAAACGATGACACTGTATATATTCTATTATTAGAAAAAATAAATAAAGGATGTAAAAAATATTAAATGTAACATGTTTTAGAATAATTTGTTTGTTATAATAACTTTTATATGAATGTAACATATTATATTTGTGTCAATGTTTAATATTTTAGTTAAATTTAGTTCATGTTGATTTCAATGTCAAAATATATGAATTGTTCTTAAAATGACATTTAATGTATATTCTGTTAAATATATAATTAAATTAATAAGAATTCATAAAAACTGATAGAGAGTAAAAATATGATAATAAATTGTCTTAACATTTAGAAGAATTCATTTTATAATCTATTTATGCCTTTAATTTATAATTAGATCAGGTTAATATTGAAAGAGTTAATACCATGGTTTATGTTTAAATTTGTTAACCAGTGGGATAGAAAAAGTATATAGTTGTAAATGATTCCTAAACAAGTTAAAATTTTATTATTATTTTATATTAATATCATATCTTATTTATAATCAAATTAATATCAATGTGTAACTATTTTATAGGAGACATACAGTTATAATATTTTAATATTTCATGCTTTTTAAAAAATGTCATTAATTATATTTCATAATATATTATATTTTATTAAATGAACTAAAATTCATAAAAATAATATATTAAGAAACATTAATTTTATATATTTTAAAATATCAAAAAAGGTCCATTTATGGGTCAGTCTTCATTTTATATTATATTTCTAGACAATTATTCAATGAAACTAATATATGTGGGGAATAAGCATCACCATTCCTTTTATAACTACCGTTGGATGAGAGTATTTTTACTTAATATTATTATATATTATAAATATATAAATTTTGATCTAATTTATAATGATGAATAATGTATATTATTTAATACTTTATTTAATTCCAAGGGTGTCCTGCTCCACACTAATAAAAGGTGTCTTAATTCCCTATATTATGAAAACATATTTTTCCTTTTATATATTCCAATACATTCCGAACTATAAATAAATATTCATTCCGTATATCATATAAACCTTTTTTATTTAAAAACGACTATCCATTTTAGTCTTTGGTGTTTGACAAAATCATTTTGTCAATGAAGACGTATAACACATAACTGTGAAATTTAAAAAGAAATTCATATTCTACCACCTCTAAATCCATGGTATATATTATAAAATAAGAAATTTATAATATTAAAAATAAGTAATTGTTTTTATTATTAGTTAATAATCATTATCAAATTTATTTCTCTCTTACGGAAATAGAAAACAATGCTTATTCATAAGTAAGACTTACCATATCAATGTAGAGTTGTAATTCATTTCTCTTAACTACATTACAAGGATAGTTATAAAAATATTTTAATTAAATATATATTTATTAAATTTTATTATGATTAATTATTAATGGTAAATTAATATTTACCCCTTTTTTGTTAAATCTGTTGAGAAGTGAAAATAGTTTTTATACATACCTACGACTTAACATATCCATAAAGGGACTAATACAATTTTCTATCTCAATAAATTATATATTACATTATATATATATATTAAATATTATATATATATCATGATAAACACTATATATATGATTGAAAAATGATTACAGTACAAGTACCATAACTACAAAATTATATTTCTAATGAAAAAGAAATGAAACCAGCACTAAGAATCAATGATAATAATAATATATTATTAATTAATTTGATTTGAACTATTATAAGTGAATTATATATTATATTATTATTATATAAATAAAAATATAATATAATAAAATTAAATTTATTATATTGTAGGATAAAGATCAATTGTATCATATAAAAAATATCTATGCATATGCATCAAACTTTAATTTTTATGAGAGACAATCCATATTCACCAATTATTTATTTTCTGAGGTGTTTATGAATTTTCAGGAATTTAAGTTATTATTATTCATATTAAAAATCTATTTATTAAAATATATATTTGTGTTTCTCTCATTAATTATGTTTAAAAAAATTGTTACCATAATTGTAATGGTTTTGTGGTAAAATCAAATTTGCTATATGGATTGTTTTTTATATGAATTTAGTAAGGAAATATTATGACATAAATCTCAAATATCTAATGTATTTTTATCTTATATAGTTATTTTAAAAAAAATCATGTTTTCCGTTCATTTTCCTCTCTTTATGGAATCATGAGACTCAATGAATTATTTTATAGGAAATCAACA
Source organism: Viscum album (assembly GCA_963277665.1). NCBI lineage: Eukaryota > Viridiplantae > Streptophyta > Magnoliopsida > Santalales > Viscaceae > Viscum > Viscum album. The sequence goes on along the minus strand of OY728140.1, from coordinate 1,254,367,072 downwards.
TTATTTCCCTCTTTTGCTGAAAATAATTTTTCTTTAACAACAGTGTTTTATAAACATGTCTTCAAAACTATTTTTACTATTATCATATTAATTTTTAATGTAATTTTTATCCATTATTTAAATATATCAATTAAATAATTGATAGGGTTCTTCTTATAAATTTCTAAATGAGGATCTTTTTATATTTAATGAAAATTTGGCCGTGATATTTATTTTAACAAACACAACATGAAATATATTTCTTACCTTCAATACATGTTTATGTCATGATGCTTTCATTAAATTTATCCATATTTATTTTCAATGAATATTTTATACATAATGTTTGATAATTTTAATGATTTAAAAAATTTTATTTCAATTTGGAAGTCTATTTTTTCTAATGAATTATTCCATTGATATTTCAATGTAATTTTTCAACATTGATAGGGTATATTAATATTATTAATGTATTAATGGGGATATTATCCAATAATAACATCAAAATTATATAATTTTATGTCTTATAGGTTTATTACTTATTTTTTATTTTATGTGACCTATTTCATTCCATTGTTTAATTATGTTATTTTGAAACCATTATGAAACTTGTTTCTTTTCAACATGTAATTAAATAATGAAATTTTGAAATTATAATTAATCATGTTTACATTCCATGAATTATAATATGATTCATGGTTTATATATCTTCTGAAAGATATATTAATATGTTTAATTATGTGAAGGTATGACTTGTAATTATATATCCATTTGTTGCATTTGCCTATCTTAGATATCTCCTTAGTTAAAAAGATCTAGAATTTGGAGTGAACCGGTTTAGTTATGGGACCTTATCCACTTTGATTTTCTAGGGAGTGAACATTGAATAATTTTATGATTTAATGGTAATTAAACCTATTCAACTATTATATATTAGTGAAATGATCCTTACGAAGTAAATTATTCTACATGATATTGTGTATGTAGAAAATATATTTTGTATGCTACAACTTTTTTCTTAGGGATAATGTTATTTGACTCTTAAATGATTCATATCTTATGAAATACCATGATTTATTAAATGACTTATATTATTATCTATGATATTTAGGGTGCGTTTCATAAAATTGAAGATCATATTATAAATCCCTAATTAACATATTGTGTTTAAGTGATCCTTAATATTTCTATTGTTTTATCTTTAATGAGAAACCTGGATTTCAAAATGTTCCTCCTTATAACTCTATATTATGAATAAATATATTAATTAATATATGTATAATAAGGATTTTTATTATGAAGAACATTGTGAGAGAAAACCTAGATCAATTATCAGCCTTTTATTAGTCTACATTTATTTCTAATTTCACTAATATTATAGGATGACACAACAAGGATTGTTTTGGTATGTAATTAATATTAATCTTATAAGATTTATTATATATTTATTAAAAGTATTGATATGTATATTATTGGAATTAAATATCCATATGTAATAGAAACAAGTAACCATGAAATAATAATTACTAATTAAATTATTTATCCAAAAAAATACAACAACCAATAATAGAAATATGATAATGATGGATAAAAACCCCTAATGGAACAATGAAATTAAAATGGAAAATATAACTAGAAACAATTAAAATCATTGTAAATTATTTAATAGTAACCGATGCGAGAAATATAAATTCCATTATATCCATGTACAATGTGTGTGACATCCAACCATCATGCCGGAATAGTCCCAAACCAAGATTATGAAAATATTCCCTTCTTCACTATGAATAAATTCCCCTTGATTCATTAATAAAACGTCTATGTTGATCCAAGGGCCTGTTCAAGGTGTGATATAAATAGTCTTATGGAGATCCTACAAGGTTTTTCATATTTAGCTCTCATAAAATTTTCATAATATGATATTATTAAGAGAAAAATTGTAAGATAAAAACAATAAAATTAAAACCAAAAAAAAGATATTAATTTGTTTCAATAGTAATTAAATAGTTTCATATAATATAACATCTAAAATAGAATATTTGAATGTATTTATCATTTTAAAAGTGTGTATCCAAAATATACTTCAATTAAATTAAAAATGGGAAGAATCACAATGTTAATATAGGTCTACGATAATGAGGATCCCCACACTATGTAATAAAAAAAAAGAACTATATACCAAAAAATTCCTTGGTACTATAATATAAGAAGTATAGGAACCCCACAATGTGTGACCCCCTTGACGTCATATAATGAAGTCCCCGAAATGATTACCTAGAGATTATTGGAACACCTCAATGTGTGACCACCACTATGAGACATGTGATTCCCCTCTTATAGAGCTCAGGATCGTAGGCCCATATATTTTCAAATCATTTATAAATGGAATATAAAATTCCAACAATCTATCCAATATACTTTACTCCAAACTAAAAAAAATTCATTTCATTGAATTATTCTAATCAATCAAAAAAAATTATTGAAATAGTGAATTTTTGGAAAAATAAAAATGTAATAACCAAAATATATATAAAACTCCACACATAAATTTTAAAAAAATTTAGATCCACATATTAACAACATCAAAATAAAGGTTTATAAATAATTTGGAATTTGTAGTTCATAAAATTAAGACATAAAATAAAAAACACCTCATACACTAGGTATTCCAAAAATACCATGTATTATGCACTCCAAACGAGGTAATGGATCGATGAATTATGAGAAAATACTAAAATAAATATACAATAATTCTAATTAATATTATATGCTCCCAACATGAATGGATATGTGAGAGTGAATACTGAACCTAATGGTCTAAAATATTTACACAATGGTTAACCAATATTAAATAAATTCCCCCTTCATCCAAAGGAAAATATATTTAAAAAATAATAAAAAAATTCATACTTTCCTTATATCAATTTTTTAGAAATAATTCCTAGAAAGATATTAATAGAAAATAAAATAGATATAGACAAAAGGATATAAACAATTAAGAATGGAATCATGCCTATGAAAATAGAGATCTAACACAATATGATCCATAAAATGTTGATAGTTATCAGGAAATGTATATCCAAATTCACATAGAGGATATAATTCTGATTAGATCCCAGACCACCAGAATTAGAACATTGTCAACTAGATGTGTTTTAGGCCTTAAAAATAAAATATTTATTAATTATTTAATATTAAATTATTTGTTATCATGTTTTTAATAACAATGGTCTACCAATGTGAAATGACATTATCCCATATTACATGATTTGAGGAGATAAAATATGTATTTGTCCAATCTATGATCCCACAATGTTTCCACCAATTAAACTCCAAAATCAGGTTCTGGGTTTCCTAGGATGAACCACACTATTTTCCCTAATTTTTCACCAACCATTCATATGCCCTGAAAACACTAACAAACAAAACTTTTATCATGAAATAACCCATGAAAATTGTTAAACAACAGATTCTATGAAATACTATATACATACCCTAATTTTACCTCATGATGAAGCTCTTAAAACTACCATATAACTTTCTACCCTTATAATTTCATTTTTGATATGGTTGATCACAAAGAGAAGGGGCTATTACACCCTCATCAAATATTCCCTATATCACATGATAAGAGTATCCATTTAATGTTTTCAAGAGACTAGGAATACAGAAATAGGAAATATAATTATAAATTATTCATTAAAATAAAAATATATTTGTTTAATAGACTATTGAATCATATGGTTCTTGATAAATATCATCTAAATTAAGGAATTGGGAAGGGAGGTTATGATATTTATTATGCCAATATATTTTTAAAACATCCTGAATATTATTCAACTAATATTAAAATGGTAATTTATATTACACATACCCATTCCTCTAAAATATATTAAACAAAACATATCTCAAAGAAATAATACCCTAATTACAAGGATAAGGGTAATATTACCAAGGTGATACAATCAATCAAACCCGGTTACTGATAAATAAAATTGATGGGGCAGATATTATGGGTAAGAATTATGTTAACTCTTGTACATAACCAATCAATAACATCTAAATTGAGATTTTTTTGTTGTATCCTGGATAATTATATGATTACAAAAAATATAAACACCACATGGATTGGACCAATAATGTTACGATTTACATGTGATACAAAGTATATCGTCCAAAGTATTCATTCTGATAGATTTGTTGTAATTCTTTTTATGAACAAAAATTAACTATTCCCATATAGTTATCCAAAAATCAAATGAAATGTAGAAAAAAAATCAGAGTATATCCTTCATGATCTAAAATTCACATTTCATTGGTCCACCTATCTAAATATGATAAGCTTATTAAATCAGGTATCAATCTGTATCAAATCCTATATAACATTCTACAATTAAAAATTAAATTAGGGAACCATGCATAAGATAACATTATGTGTTACCCCATATTACCTCAAAATATCATACACATATTGATTTAAAAAATCATAAACTTATGTGAAATATAGAACTAGACTGATATAAACCAATTTAGTACATGAGTCAATCACTACTGAGATAGATTTCTTCCCATCGGGAGTTCGTGGTATTCAAATGATGAAATCAATTGGTGCCTCATCCCACTTCATTATTAAAATAATAAATGGTTAATATAAACCAAAATAATTTTACTTATCACGTTGGTTTGTATAGAAAATGGAGGCAATATCAATTATGTCATTGTTCTTTCTCAACCAGAAGAACCAATATTCATGTTATCATATAACTTTATAGTACCAAGTTAAAAAGCCACAAGGAACTATGACATTCATGATCTGATTCTTCCTAATATATAATAGGATATTGAACTAAATCGTGAATGAAATACATCCTTATGAAGTTAGGGACAATCTATAAATGTTCTGCCAACCATATATAGATACACTGATTTCCATGAACACAAAATTTTCCTATTTCTCTTAATGAATTAATTCATGGATGGATAATAAAAATTCAATATCAGACATAGTCATAAATGTCTCATCCTCACTCACCTCCAAGTGTATATTAGAAATGAGTACCATGAAAATATATCACTAATTAGATACCATGTTGAAGTGAGTGGGAAATTTTTATCAAATGGAATCTCCAATAATATTTCATTTTCATGTTGTATAAGATATGTTGATCTCAAATTTTTAAATTTACTCGACCCATTACCTTCACCTGAGGTCTATGTACTACAATGAGAATACAATGTGAAACCCCTAATGATCTAAATATAATGATATCCTCTCCCATATAACATATTGTTTCCAACACATTGAGATCATGTGTAACTATACCATGTATGATATCAATAGTGGGAATGATCATTTTTTTGGATGAAGCTAATAACAGCTACATCAAAATACATTATCTCACAATGTAACTGCACACCCTGGGATGATAATAAAATAATCAAAATACAAAACATAATCCTGACCACCATTTGGTAAAACAAATATCGGTTAAATGGATATAAATTTTATCAATTCATCAAAAAATAACAATCATTTTTTAACCAACATGAATTACACCCCTTTAATTATAAGATATGTAAACAGAGATTCATGTTTTGAGATGTATTTCATAATCTATTTATAATAAAATGATTCAATAAATATTATACATATATCAAAATAATTACATAAAAAATAAATTGGAATGAAATCCATAAAATTTTCAATATCAACTCATATGTCATCTTCAAAATCCATATATCATTATAACATCACTTCATAAATACATAAGTCAAATTTCAATAACAAATTTTAAAGATGTTTGTTACTTGAGATTCCAAAGACCAATTTTATATGTTCTTTTTTCTACCTCTCATATTTTTAAGAATGATTCATATCACCCAAAAAAAAATTCATATTGTAGTTGAATATTTAGTTCATGAATGCCAAAAAAGATGAATCATTTTTATCTAGTACAAGAAGAATCACAAGATATTAAATTATTTTATAACTACTACAAAAGTATGATTTTTGAATATCAAATTCATTAACTATGATGTAATGGTAACGTGACCATTAGTTGATCATTATGAACAATGTTTCATGGACTAATTCATCAAATATGATATCATCCATTCTCCATGATTATTTAATCACAATCAACGTTTTATTAATATTATTATCCATTCCCCAAGGATGAATATTTTCATCATCTTTCTTAGAAATAAGCATATGATATTACCAATTAAATACAAAATGATAAATAAATCCCTCCACCTTTATACATTATAAAATAATAAATAACTATTTCAAATCAACTGGTGCCATATGCTTGGATGGAAAAAAGATTGGATGTGTTCTAGGATAAAGATTGATTGAAAATCACCCCAACCATTCATGAGGAAAACATGAGATATAATCTAGTAATAATTTGGGAGAACTCATTACAATGATAGTAAGATCAAAACTAAAGGACCAGTTCTTAAAATTATCTATCAAAATAAGATATAGAATTTCGTAATTATTGATGTGAAGGCCCTACTTAGAAATACCTATTATCACAATCACCTTGAGAAACTAATTAGATCTCATTGGGTTTAGTAAAGAACACTCACTGGTCAAAAACATTAACCTTGCCTTTATATGAAACCACTCAATCAATCTAAATGGGGAAATAAGTGAATAGAGGATGTGAACATGAAAATCCAAAATCAACTAAACATGAGATAAACATAATGAATAATTAGGGCTTTAAATAACTTATTTCGTTTTTTTCCTCAGTTGGATAATTAATTACATAAAAATCAATATTTTTAATAGATATTTTAAAACATAAAAAAAATAGGTCAATATAAAGGAATGATATGAGCCTATATTAAATTAACTGGTTTATATACAAAATTCAATAAATATCAAAACTCACATTATTGATATGTGTGCATCATATTCCAAAAGAAACAATTTTACTATTTTAATATTCTCTACTATTTAGGGATATGGATATATCCTCGTCGAAATTGAATATTTTCATTTTTTTCATTTTTTCCATTGCATTTGATAAACTTGAGCTATATCATTATATAGAAAAATTGAGAAATATCCTCAAAAAAATGAACTGGGAAAAAACTATAAGTGTTAATCCATGGAGGTTCATTATAATAAGGATTATCTTTTATATTATCTCATCACTTGTAAAAAATTTATGGATCACTTCAAGATGTTAACTATTATGTGGAGGATGACTGATTCAAATAGATATCTGCTCGAAATCAATGTATCTGATTCCAGATTATCTTCATTCCCTGTTATCTAGTAATGTTCATAATGTATGAGGAGGGTGTCCAACCGATCCAAATTATCATAAATGATTCATTTCCTCCATTAGTTCTCAATGAAATCTATTTTTATATGTTAAATTCATATTCATGGAGATTGGATTATTAATTTCAGATCATAAACCCTTATAGATTTAGTAATAATATATCTAAACATTTTCATATCCTTTAATAAAAAATAGATCAATTTAATGAAATAATATCATATTCTATTGCCCTTTTATCCCTTATAAATAGATATAAAATCCATAGTCATAGACATATAATTTTTTTCATAGAAGAACTACATGATGAAAATGGTCTCAATATCATTCAACTATAATATCTCATTTTTATTTTCCTTGATCACCACGTCCTATCTTCTCTTTATATGTCTCTCAAGCCTTATTAGATTCAACATTTCTTTAAAATATTTAATAGACTCATTGAAAAAATATATCTGATTATTTTTAGATATATAACACTTTTATTTTTGGGGCATTCAATCCTCGAATGGTGAAGGAATTGTGGATGATACATTCATCAACTAAATCAATTTCATCGATAAATTCTTCTTTTTTACTATATATATTGAGTATGATAGAGAGTTATATTTTATTCCTCTCCATGAACATTCCATATTATTACCCTATGAGGGTCCTAATAAGAAAAATGGTCACCTCGAAGAGATTCATTTATAGAACCATATTAGGGTATAAAAGGATGTTTTCTGGGAGTCATGGAACTATACTGCTGAATGAGAGGATCCACAAAATAAATAATAAATCAAAATTTGAATATGGAGAATTTAATAAATACATGATATTTTATGTAAACACAATATAAAAGATGTATTTCTCAAAATATGGGGGGTAATAAGATGTTTATTTCAATTATATATGGCTTGTCCATCACTCATAAAAAACAAAATGACTCCTAACAAAATTATCACTTATCAATAATGAATCCCAATACGTGAAAACATTAGTACGACTATGATCTAATACCCCCTTTTCATGATCATACATTGATGGACCATCAATCAAGGTTATGTATCAGTCCATAAAACGACATTACTGGAATTCCCAATCCCAATGATTTATCAATAAGCTCTAGGGGAAAATAATAACTTATATAATTATTACACCCAACAAGATACAATGACATCATGAAATATATCATATTTATAGATAAAAATTTCATATGAAAATAAATTAATATAAAAGTGATATATAATTTCAAAAAAAACATAATATAATGTTCCTGGTATTAGGGAAACCAAATTAAAAAAGACAGTGAGAATTATAATAATGTTCAAGTGGTAAATATCTCCCCAGCCCACCATCTGAGTTCGAAATCTAACTAAATCAAATACCCATTGCCACACTGAATGCCTTGAATTTTCCAACATCAAATACATATATGTCTAAAAACACCCAATACTTTATCAATAGTGTTAGATAAAAATCTATGTTATATCTAACCATGTGTTATGTAAGCATACATTGTAAAATGTTCGAAAATTTGATAAAACTAAAAAAATGAATTCTAATTAAAATTCATAAATTAACCCAAAACTTGGAAATATAATTTTCGATTATTTTATGATAAATGTTTTTATAAAATGGTTTTAAAATAACTATAAAATAATCAATTTATCTATTTATAATCTTTTGTCATAAATCTGAATTAAAGAAAAAAGTGAAATGGAAAGTAACCCTATGATAATGTTGGTCTTATATAGCTAGTATCTAGACCAATTAAACCTATAAGTTCTATTTAGAAACAAAAATGATACTATAATATTGACATAAGGATCAATGGAACATAATGATGCTCTAACCCCCCTACAATGTCATCTCAACATATCCAGAACCCAATGAACAATAGAGGAATGGAACACAACAATGTGTGTACCCCCTTGATTCATAGATATATGTCCACAGTTGACTTCTCATTATTATATGATGATATTTAATAATATATTTCTCATTAAATAAATTCTAATTTTTCTATAGCTCGTAGGGTATGGAACACTGAGCTTAAATGAAATGAAATATAATAAAACATAATTGTTACCATGTTAAAATAATATGAATAAAAATATTCTGATAAAATATTTTTGGATTCTATATAATGAAAATTAATTATAAATTAAAAACAAATAAGTACACATTTTCCAGTATTGTTATTATGGTCATTATAAATAGGAGTTATTCAAAAATGTTTTTATGAAATTTATTATTTGTAATTATAATTAATTTTAAAATTTTATAATAAAATTTTTGAAAAATTATATATAATATAGAAATAATTATCTCAATATTATATTAGGGGAAATTTTTTAGAACTTTTAAAAAAAATTCAATTTAATATACAGTAAAAATACAATTTTTTTAAATGTTATATATTTTCATCAAATCTAAAAATATTACACCAATGTTCTATTTTTATTTTTTTTATTTATGTAATTTTTATCCCAAATAAAAATAATCAAATTAAAAAAATAGTTTTTAAATTATTCTTAATTTTGGTATAAGATCATTTTGTGGCTTAAAAAATAGTTCCTGTTATAAAAAATAAAATTAATAAAAATTTATTATTAATGATAAAAAAATTAATATATTTTATATAATATTATTTATATTTGAAAATATATAATAGTAATTTTTATACAATGGGAGTAGGTTTACTCAACTTTTTACATAAAAAGTATTTTTCAAAAAGGGGGTATCAATTAATTATGTGCACATATTTTAAAATTATTTATTTAAAATTATATGTAAAGAATTTTATTAAATAGTTAAATATTTGGAATCCAAATGAAACATTTCATAATGTTTCTACATTCATTTTTGTCATTACAAATAGTAACCAAGGTAGAAAAAATAATATAGTAATGTTAAAAATGGATTAGTGAGAGGCGAGTTAAAGTAAAATTATAAATGAGACAATTACTTAAATAATATAATTAATATTTTATCTATATATATTGTTCATCCTCCCTCATTAATAGTCCACTTTGGAGCTACACGCCTGGATTAATACATAACTATAATTTAATATGTTAAAAATTTCTAGTGTCTTTGTGCCTCCCTTATTAATGGACATTAAATCTCATATCATTAATGCACATAATAAAACCTTAAATATTGAAAATACCAACCCAAATATCTTCATATATTCACCCCACATGATGTAGAGGTCCTGGTTTATTTAAAACCATAACATTGGAAGGCTAAGTGTTTATTCAAATGGAGGTATCCCAAATAAAAGTTATAAATCTAAACTGAGGGTTTTGATTATATTTATACTTATAACACATTCAATTTTATTCAATCTATGAGGATTTTACATAAATATTTTCCCTCATTTGAAAATATTTTATTAGGTATATAGAAAAATATTTATTCATATCCTTCATCATCATGTTGGAAACAAAGTCATTGTTCATGTGTTTTTTATACTACCTCCTCGTAAAGGAAAGTATTTCATTTTTATCAGAACCCTGGATGTATGGTTATTATGATGAGTATAGTTTTAATATATTATATTTTTGAAACAATGTATCTTATAATATTATTATTTTGATACTACTATATTAATATTGTTTCTTTCATAAAATGATAATATCTTTCATATGTATTGGCAGAAAACCACATCCATAAAGCGATGTGATTTTTTTCCATTACATTTATAAATGGATTGATATAACTATATTTATAATGAATATATTTGATAATTATTATAGAATAATGATTCTTTAATGTTTATTTATGTTTTATCCTATTTTATTCCATCAATAAAAAATATCGATCATCTATCATTCATATATAAGGATCACTACCTCAATGATGTTATATAATTTTATATCATTTCACCACTATATATGAATTATTATTAATACTACCTAGATGAATATTTTAATATAATGAAAATACAAACAATTTTATTTTAAAATAAACATATAACTATAATAAATATATTTATAATTATTTAGTGTTGTGCATGAGAGTCTCATGGTTGATATCTTATAGATAGGATTTGACAATATAATTAATATAATGAAATATTCATTAATCGAATATATAATTTTTCTTAAAAATTTATAAATTATTATGAATATTTTAGGATGGTGGGAGAATTAAAAATTATAGGATCTTAAATTAAATGTAATCATTGGGTTCTTATAATAATATATATTTTGTTAAAATTTAATCAAGTTTTTTTTGGAATTAGGTCAAAATAATATATTTTGTCGGAATGATCATCCTCCTTAAAACTAAATATCCGTTTATAATGGTGATGTACTTCGGTTAGTTAGATATGTGGATAACACTTAATCATTTTATACATACAAAAATTTCCTCCAAATGTGCATGGTAATGGTCTAATTGTACATTCAAATAGAAAAATAGAAAATTAATTGACACTTACTGGTATTGAATGTAAAATAAAATATATAATAGAAGAAAATAAATGAAATGTGAAAACAAAATATGAAATAATCATAAAATAAAAAACTAACATACTATATTTTAGGTTCATATACATTGTGGAAATTAAATAAATCTCCCATTCATGCTATCTATTTGAGGGTGAGAGAAAAAACGAAATAAAGACACAACAATTTGTGGAGTAGGTTAGCTTAGGGACTCTACTACAATGTAATTACTAAACCCAATATCATGTCTTCTAATCAAATGCATCTACCCCTTATAATTTTTGTTATGTGAATAATTATAGAAAAATATTACATTAGTATCTTAAAACGACAAATAAATATGTATAGGTCAATCATAATGGTTCAAAATAGTCCTATTTCAAAAGGTTTTTGACTCTATCATGATTTAATGATGATCAAATGAATAATAATTATTTTTTCCAACATATTTATGTGACACTATATGGAATGATTTTAATATTCCTTTTATACCATTAGGATTAATTCTTCACCATTAATCTATATATGATGTATTCTTATTTATATTGATGTCATGAATTGATAATTCATGATGTGAATTGTAGTTTCATATTGTTTTTGTATTTTCGAAAGCAAGATCATTTCCAAGCATCATATTTTACTATTAACTTGTCAGAAATAATATAGAATAGTTATCATCTTGAATTCCATCTCACTCTTCAAATATTCTATTTTAATATTTTCATTATATAAAAATAAAAAAATGTTTAAAAAGACAAATATATTGGCATCATATTTCATGATTATTAGAAAAATTATAATTTTTAATATAAAAAAATTTATCCATGAATGATGTAATAAAATCTCCACATAGAAAAACAAATCATTTATCTTATGAATTAAATACTATAAAAATTAAAATTTATGCTCACTCTACCATAGATTCAATAACAACGTTAATAAAAGTATGTTATCACTTGTGAAATTAAATTTTAGTGAATCATATAATAAAATATTAAGAAAATAAAAATTTTCATCCATAAAATTAAATTATATATTATAACATTTGTATTTTATATTTAAAATTAGGTTTCATTATATTATTAATATTTTTAAATTTATTATAAATGAAAATGAATGTGGATGTTTTCCATAGAATTAATATACTAACTCACCATCTATGTGATAATGTAAATGAATATTCTTCTCATACCTAGATTAATGTTCCTTAACATAGGATTTCAATGCATCTATATTATCCATGATTTAGAGACAAATTGACATGTAATCATTTCTAATTGAGCTTTATGATCAAACAAGTACGAGGATTCAGGGTAGGTATTTAAATTATTGAATGAATTAAATATCGAAATTGAGTACAGTTTCTAATGTAAACTTCATGAGAATAAAAAGAAAATAGTTAAATATATATTTTTAAAAAGTTTATCAAATTTCCACAAATAAAAAAATTTAGACTAATTAAACAATATTTTACAAATAATCTAACAAAATTTTTTTTATTTCATTATGGTTTTTTAAAAACAAACACACATACACCATTGAAAGAAAAATAATTTCTTCACGACACTATTTTTACTAGTTATAACAAGATCACCAGTCATGTATTGGTGATTTTTTAATTTCCAAAGACACATCAATTATTTTATTTTTTGAATGTAGGTGTGAAATTAAAATAAAGAATAAAATTCGTAAAACATTCCCCATGTTCAATAGATTCACCCCATTTAGATCTATTTTAGAAATCATGTCCCTTCCTCTATGAAAAAATCTCTTAAAAACTCTTCTTTTTTACCATCATATATAATACATAGAGTAGTTTAGGGAGGTGGAAGTATGAATGTAAAACATATCATCTATAACATGCAAATTCATGGTATATATGATCTTAAACGTATTACGATAATTAAAGGTTTTTGTTAAATGGTTAAAAAAAGCCTCATTAATTTATATAGTAAATTTGGTAGAATTTTTGCATTGAAAAGATGAAAATAAATTTGTAGAAGATAATATACTTGATCCCGTCGAGAGAAAATCAAAATAATTAATTGTTTAATTAAAATGTTTTTTTTTCATTAATGATAACATGCTATTCAGACACAAAATCATGGAAATTTAGACTAAAAATTAATCAATACAATGACATTTCCTTTTTTCAAATAATTATAAATAATTAAATAATTGCCTTTAAAAAATGAAACCACTCTCCATAATTGTGATACAAAAATTTTGATCCACCCTTCTTTACATTACATATTCCATACCGAATATTTTTTGATTAAATTTATATATAAATAAATTTAAAATATAATATGATTATCATCCTTTGAATGGTTTCCCCAATATAATTGACTAATAAATGTTGAATGAATAGTATGCATTTTCGGGTTTTATAATTTGCAATCTGAAATATATGGGAGAAGATGAATAATGAAGACAATAAAACTCCTACTCCAATGTTGATTTTATTATCATAAGATAGATTCTATAAAATTTATTACTTTTTCCATTATCATTTACTTTGGATCTATAAATCATAAATCTCAACAAATCCCATAGTCATATATATAAAGTTCAAAATTTTATTTCCAAGAAAAATTTAAAAATAAAATTAATGTATAATAATTATGCAACAATATATTATAATAGATATAAATAAGAAAAATAAGGTTTCCACTTTTATGATTCTTCTTTTTAATGGGTTATTATGTCAACCATAGATGGGTTATTTGATTAGAATATAATATAAATATAATATTTTTTAAAAAACATTATTTCAAAATCATTCCAAATTATCAAATCTCCATATCACTAAAATTAATGTGAAGTGTAGTGGAGCTGAAGAAAATATATATATCATATAATAATGTAAAATTAAGACATATAAATTATGTGGATGTGGTAGTTCAAATTAGATAATAATCACTTCAGGTTAAGAATACATGTCCTTACATTGTTCTTCTATTTCAATTTTTGTTATATTTTATTATTTTAGAACATTTAACTTAGTTCATATTATTTATCATGTGGAAATGCAAAATAATTATGAAATAACAATATATAAATGGAATACTCTAACTCATTTTTAGTCATCATATGACTAAAATTTTATTTTTAAAGTACTAATTGTAAAAAGTTATTTGTTGAAGTCCAATTTTAATTTTTTTCCTTAACATTGTTGTCCGATAAATTTTTAAATGGACCACATTATATTTGAAGTATGATATCATTTTTTTGTTATTATTGAAATAAACATAATGATATGAGGGTATTTTGTATCATACAAATATTTTATTTGGTTGTTGTACATACCATCATTTCTAGTCTTTCATTCACACACAAATTATGCCTCATCGAAATCTGATTCCATGCCAAGGGCTAAAACTTATTCCCCACATAGGTATGGTTTTATATGATTGGTGGATTTACAATTAATCTTTTAAATATTATATTCATGTTGTGTAAGATATATCAAATAGAAAAAGACTCTATATTTTAGATTCTGGATCTATTTAATTCCATGTTGATGGTTTTGATCACATGATAAGTTCTTAACAAGGTCTATCCTTGATTTTTAAATATACTATTTGAATTATTATTCACATAATTTATATTATTTTTAAGTAATAAACAATATTTTTTCAATTAATATTAATATTGAATCATAGAATAGTTAATAAGAGATCTTATTACCTAAAGATTAAATTAATTTAAATAGATCTTACAAAAGAATACCATAGTAATTGGAAATTATATTAATAGTGTTTTGAATCATATGAATACACTATTACATTACTATATTTATGTTTGTAAGATACACGTGTATAATCCCTCTATTGGATATCCACACAAACTTCATTGAACGCCAAAGAATGTTGATGGATTTCTGGCTTCTATCATAGTGTGTTGATTATATAAATTTTTTTATTGGTATCACTTTGAATTTTTTAATATACTAAAATAATTTTTGTTTCACTATAATTCTAAAGATGGTGTAGTGAGATATTATCAAAAAATCATACTTCCATCTAGAGAGTGGGATTTTGAATTTGACTGCAAATTTTTTTTATATTTGATCTATCTCTGTCAAATTCTACATAAATGATATAATTTTCACTCTATAAGGATAGGGTTGGGGTTCAATTATTATTTAATTTCATATTGCATCCTAAATAATATATTAAACGTCACCTAATCCCATTAAATTTAATAATAATAACACTAATATTTTTATATTTCTACGTATACTAACGCATAGGTAAATTTTATATTTTTATTTTGAGAATTATTAATTATCACCAGACATATTCATTGTGTGATCACCCATATAGAATATATCAAATACCTAAATAGATATTTTATTAAATATATATTATTCATATGACCATTTTATTAATAGTTTGGAAAATTAATATTTATTAAATATTAAATAAATAAAATAAATATTTTATTTACCTTCTATTTAATAAATATTTATTAATTTTTCACTATTCTATGAATAATATTTATTAATTATTGCCTAATTTGTTAACAACTTATTTACAATATTATAAATTAGTAATTCTAGGCTAATTATTTTCTTCAGACATGAGAATAATATTTATTCTACATAACTATAATATAATATAATTTAATTGAGATCAATGGAAACAATTATTTCTTGATCCTCTAGGCATATTTATATTTTTCATTAGGAATTATTTCCTGTTCTCTATGATTATTTTCTAATATTGGGTCTAATCAACCCATATAATGACAGTCAGGTCTCAATGTGGACAACCACATGGGACTGATAATTTGGAAACATTATCCATTTTCAATATTTTGTCATTATTCATGATGTTTAATCATGTCATCAACATGTATGCTCCATACATGAGTCATTGTATATCTAATAGTCATTAAAAAATGTTCACGTCATAGAATGTTATGTAAAAATACATCTCAATATAATATTGTTATCATGGGATTTCATGCTCTTTATTATAGAGAGTAACCATTAATCAATTTTTAATTAAATATATTCCCTATGAATTTATCAATAATATTTTATGTAGAAGATACACAAATATTGGATAAGGTAATTAAAATAATTTTTACATTACCAAATATATATGTACTATAATGTAAAAAGTATTTTGTTATAAGGAACCAATGAATCAGAATCCTAATCTAAGTAGAGAAATCAGAAAATGAATGATTACATATCACAAGAGAAACATTCTACTATTGATTTGGGTATAGATCATTGGCCTACCACGTTACTATCAATAGGGTTTCAAAATCTAGATGTATGTGTGGTGAAACTGTTTATTATATGATCTCTACCTTAAGAAAATACCCTATGGAATGATAAAATAAAATATTCTCCTTTGATACCATGTTAGATTTTTGACATTATAAAAATATCATAGTTAATATTTCTCAAAAATAATTATACAATTGTTTCTTTTTAGTTTCACTTGAAATTAGAATTTTCCATAGAAATCCTCTACATAAGATGCATCAAAAGATACCACATGCTTAGATATTGTAGATATAGAAACAACTTTTTATATAATGTATTTATTTTATATTACTTCATACATTTCCAGAATACAATATCTAATTGAACTAGCTGAAGAAAATTATTCATTTCCATTGATCACAGATATTATATCTTCTAATAACACCAAAAACTCTTCCTATTTTATTATTTCATGTACAATTAGATAGTAATAAACTGTGACATAATACTGTTAAGTTGGATAAATTTAATATTCCCCAATTATACAATATGCATCAGCAATATAGAAAATTAATACATATGATGAAATTTGAGATAAGTTTACAAATCAATTATTTTTGAAATTATTTAATCTCAATAAAATATTATTATTCCCAATAATTTTTAATGGAAGTATTTTATGGAAGCAACAGTTTGGAAGGAAAATGTATACACTAATATGTTTTTCCTATAAATAGTAAATATTTATAAAATTACTAGATTTAAAAAACTAATTTACTTATTTGTAGATATTCATATATATAACATAGTTTTTGCATTCAATTTTACTTAGAGAAATTTCCACACATAGTCTCACAAAACCAGAAAGGCTCATCATTTAATTTCCATAAATAGTCCATATATACATATTAAAAACATATAGTTCTCTCTAAATCCTATTAGTGACAAATTCCAGTCATTAGAATCAAATGAATATTATATTATCCCAATTAAATATGTATTCCCAAATGAATTTATTTAATATATATATATATATATATTCTTAGAATTTATTGATTTATGTAATCCTTTATATTTATTCCTTGTAGAAATTTACAATCAGGTCTCATTTTGTTTTATTCATATTGAAATATTTACATGATCTTTTAAAAATGATAAAGAAATTAATATCATTATAAGATATTGATTATCATATAAATATTAATTGATAATTTTATTTTGAAATTATTTTATTCATGACCATTGGTGTATTGGTTTTTCCATAGACTAATCCTTTCAGTCATCAATTCTAACTTATTTGTAATTTCTTATAAAATATGATTCTTTATTATGTTGAATATACCCCATATATTCCAATTATTAGTTTAAAACCATAGGTTATGACAAAATAAATCACTATAATGTATATAAATAAATTTATATTTATTTTAAAAAGATAATTTAATTTCATAAAATAATGAATGAAATAGTTTTAGTTAGATAAATTTAGTATGATACTATATTTAAAATTAAACATTATGAATTTTAAAAAATTATTTTAACAAAATAAACATCAATGTTTAATTCACCAATTCACATTAATGTAAGGGTAAATTGATCGATATTTTTTAAGGTCATACTTTATGAATAGTGAAAAATACTGAATTTTAATTTAAACCATTCTTTTGGTTTAATAGATTTATAAATAAAATAAATATTCTAATGTGGTTTTGAATTATATATTGTTTAATTAAGCACCCAATAATTATATTTTGGTCATTTCAATATACTTTATTTCTAATTGTTATATAAAATCATTATAAACTTGTGAACATTTTATCATTAAAACCCTACTTTTTTACTTATGTCTGTAGGATTCAATTTAAATTAAAATTTTATACTTATGTGAAATGGATTATAAAATTTGGACTAAATATTTCAAATAATTATCATTTATATTTCTTAATCAGATAATATAATTTTTTTATAAAATTGAATTATGAATTCAGTATAAACAAATTACCATTATTAAGGTAAAAATATGTATTCAAGGGTGTAAACAAGAAAGATATGGGTAAATATTACAAATAATAATGTATAAAAACAATTTTATTAAATATTTATAACCTCCCACAATTATTTCAATATAATGGACAACTTTAGATCTTCGTAAAATATGATAAGGTAGGGGAACTCAATTCTTATAAATAATACCATGTCTATCCTCTCCCACACTACTAAAAATAGACCCACCCCACCCATCATTCACACAATCAAAAATCAATTGGTTTATAAAATTCCTACCCAAATAAATTATTTAATACCATAATAGAAATATATTTGTTTTATTTTGGATATTAATTCAACCATTGAATACATTTCTAGTAATCCTAAAGAGAATACCTAGAAAATACGAAACTTTCATCAATGTGTTTTTTTATTTCATTCTCCATTTTTTTAAAAACATTAAACCATGATTATAATAATATTTATCATCAATATTATTTGATGTTGTTATAATAATTTAATTTAACACAAAAATATCCACAATTAATAAATATTTTTTTGAATCCACATTCTTCTGTACGGTGGAATACCATCTAGTGAACCGATGACATTTTTTCCATTACAACATTTAACTGTTGGGTATGAAGACGGATATAAAATTTATATATGATATTTATGAAATTATTATATATATAGAGTCAATATATAATATATAAAATTTTAAATAACATTCCCTAGAAGATATGATAATGTTGCTCTTGTGTACATCGTTCAAATGCCTCATGAATCCTTGTGATTAATTGGTAACTAGCACTCCAAATGGAAGATGATATAGATAAATATAATTAATAAATGTGTTATAAATTAAATAATTTATATATATTAAATATTTATCATTATTAATGAAAATATACCATTTTAATCCTTTCCTTTTCACTCAGATAATGATAATTACATTATTAGTATACGTTTGTGGTACCTCCTACACGGAGTGATGTGACTATTTTTTCACCAAAATAGAAAATAAATGATTAATACAAGTATATTATATGTTATATATTATATAATTATCTTTTCTAAAGAAACGTTATTAGAGAACTTATACCAATTATAATCATTTCAAAATGAAAATTTTACTCTTGTTTACATATGACCTATTATCTCCACGATTGTAATGTATTTCATTTTTCATTTCCATAGTTCAAGAATTATTTTAAAATTATTATTGATGAATAAATATGATAATTTTTTAATTATTCCTATTATGGAGATGTATAAATAATCTACACTTTAACCATTTCAATCCAACTAAATTCGTTTCGGACATATTAGATGAATATGGTAAAAACATCTGATGTAAAATTAATTTATTAATTTATTTTTTATAACAGTATAATAAATGAAATAAAAGAAATATTAAAATTGAAATAGGTTAAATAAAAATTTAATAGTTAACATAAGTTTATTATTTTTAATGATGAACTCACTTGGGACAAGATAGACTCAAGGTATAGGACTTTATCTCGATTTCCTTTCACTTAGGATAATTTTGATCTTTTTTAGGTATATCCTTTTATGAGGTGGATATAAAGTTGAATTAATATTTTATACCATTAATTTATATATTATCATGTTATTTAATGTTATATATAATTATATTCATTCATGGGAATTATGAATCAATTATTCATATTGTGATAAATGACTTTTCATTTAAAAATAAAATTTTACTGTTTTCTATTAAACTCTTTTTCTCATTCATTTCAATGTTTCTAAAATGATTTTATTAAAAAATTATATGAACATATTACTATTTTTATCTAATTTTTTTGTCAATTTTTACATTATTTTTAGTTGTTTCAATATCTAATCATTTAATTTATTTTATATAGAAATGTTTGAAGAGAGAGAAACGTAATGTTTTATTCATAATGTAGATGGAAATAATAAATTTTCTACAAAAATGATTATTATTTTTATTCCATATTACATTTTAATATTCCATATATTTTCAAAGAAACCCCTTTTTCGTTTTTTTGGTACTTCAAATGTGGTTTCCAATGAAAATGGTATTTTTATATTGAAATTGGTTTTTAAAAGAAATGTGTATTTTGATATCCAAAATGGTTTTTTGCGATATTAAAAGAGTTATTCAAATGTTTTGAAATGGAAAATATATGAATATTTTTTTATTCATGATATGGAAAATTATCGTTATACATGTGAAATTGGTACACATATATCGTGTCAGGTGATCCAATTATAACTTATACAATGGAGCTTCTGAGATTGCGTCAGGTGAGACTACAAAACATATATGATGTGGAGACCCAAGTAAATTTTTTTGGTCAAATTAAATCATAAATTATTGTTGTTCCATGATTTGAATTCAATTAATTGGGTAATATATGTTATTTTAATAATAAATAAGAAAAGGCATAGCAACGGGTTTCTCATATTGAATTAACTAGGCTCAGATGACTTATAAAAAGTGTTTAAATTTAGTTTTAAAATTTGATTTTATATCTTTTTGTCATGAGTTTTTATTATATTTATATGCGTTTGGATATATATTTTTGTAGAAACAATTTGTTTTTTTCCATGTGATAATATTTTATGTCATTCTGTCAAATGAAACAAATGTATCGCTAAATGCTTAATGGGTTTTCATATTGTTACATTACTAAAAGGTTACATTATATTTAAATCTCTAATAATGATTTTTTGGACCTCTATACTTTCTAAATGTTTTTCAAATTTATTATGGATAGTTTATGGAATTGATAAAATAAATTTTATATCCATGAACCATTTTCATGGATAGAAATACTTTTTTGTTTAAAAAAGTTTTAGATGATTGAAAAAAGAGATATTGATGAAATATGACCACATTCTATTATATAGTATTCTTATTTATATTTTATTACCTAATTCTATAAAAATATAATACAAAAAATATACAAAGTGTTAAATAATGTAATTTTCTGACTAAAAATTATGATTTTGTAATGATCAATACTTATTAAGAATGATTGTTTTCATATGTCATTTTAGAAAAATTTAGTTGAAAGGAAAATGTTATCAACATATCCATAAAATATTAACACCATCACTAAGATGAAACGATATATTACTATGAGATTACCATCATGCATCATCAATAATTTTTTTCTTCGGAGTTGATTTCCATAAAGGGAATAGAAATGGTGTATTGTGAAGGTAATAAGGGTAAAAGTCCTTCAAAATTATAATTCTATGATGGATGGAATTATAATTGATTTTTTTAGTGATGGACTATCAGGCATAAGGTATTAATAATATTTATATCCATGCAAGAGATTAATATGCTCATCCGTGAAGGATTATGTTTATTGTAAATAATTTAATGGGAAAACATCAACCATCATTTTTTGGATAATCTAACCATATGATAGATAATATATGGATTATATCACAAGAGAATACATTTAATTTCATTGAATTATTGGAATAAAAACGGGTTATTTTATTTTTTTTCATTGTGAAGTTGAAGTTGATTGATTATTTTATTTGGTTCTTAATTATATAGATAAAGTTGATCTTGATTCCACGGGATGGGAAATAATTATGATATTTTCTATGAGAAGTATATTCCAATGGGGTTTCATATATAAATAGGAAAAAATTAATAGTGTTGATAAAAAAATAATTAATTTGTGACAATATATGATGAAGAATTCAAGATATTGTCTAGGTATGATCCATATTTAATTATAGAATCTAATTGTAATATTAATATATTTTACCTGATGTTGAATACATTTTTATGAAGAGAATGTTTTTAAGGTAATTTTAGAGTGACTTATAAGTAGTTCATTATTATAATAAGGTTGAAATGTATTTTTATAACTTTAATGTTTCTTAAGATGATAATAATAAGATTTTTTTTGTGGAAGTCATTGGATAAGTTTCTAGATTTAATGTCAGATGTAAATCTCTAAAAACGATTCAAATATGGAAAATGAATTTTCTAGGAATGTTTATAAGGATACAAAATGTTTTTTCATTAATTTCTTGTTATTTAAAATCCTAATAAATATAAAGAAAGATAACAGAAAAAAATAATGGGGTAACCTATAGTCATCCATATTTGACTTGTTTTGGTTATAATTAGTTGGGAAATGATGAAAATATTTGACCAAACATAGTTTCATAGTATTGAAATTATCAGGATCATAAACTAAAAGGCTTAGAAAATTCATTTTCATATAAATTCTGAATTAAAATTGAATTATTTAATTAATAAGATGAGGAAAAAATGAAAAAGTACAAGAGTAACAATAAATATCATTGGGTCCAAAATAGATGAATGTTGGAGGAATCCTTAAAAAATAGTGTACTATAGTTTATATGAAGGGAACCAATACTAAAAAATCATAATCAGTTCATCACTGTTAACATTGGAAGAAATAATAACCACAAATATATTACCCTCAAGTCTCATATAAAGAACTATCATATTAGGATCAATAATGGAATTGAATGAAATTATATGATAGATGACCATCATGGGATAATCAAATAGAAATTTCCATGAATTGACAATAATGGTTTAATTTGATTAAATTTCAGATATAAGGATTGATCATGACATATAGATATTAGTCCATTACAGCATCTCCACATCCAATGCCACTATTGAAGTACCATCTCAATAACATCTATAAAATTCAATGATTATCATTATTCGAAAAACAACACCCACAATCATGATACCTTAAACACAATTAAAATGATAATATGGTTTTTGGCAATCAGAAGTGGGTTTCAATTTAACCTAATCATTTGTAGTGATCCACCTAGGAGAATTCACAACTATAGAGTAACCATGCATGTTGAGGGTGTTTAGAACCAGAGGAATGTTGGTACCTTTACACTACTACACTAATTAATTATGATGATCATGGAACATTCACATGAATTAATGAATATTTCGAAAAATATCTTGGATAATATATATATTTCATTTTCCAAATCATCAAACCACCAATTATAATGAAAATAGTGAACACCTTTTATGGTTCATGATTCCTTACCTACTAATAATATATTTCCTGAAGAGTAAAAAATTCAGAATATCCAACATTAAAATTAAGAAATCCCAATATAATTCTGAAATACCATTATGATTTATATATCCTATAATATAAATACATAAATGTATAACCGAGAGACTATTATATAATATTTTAAAATAAATTCTTGTCTTTTAGTTTAATTATGACATATATTTCAATACATTAAGAATATTAAAATGTTTATGATTATCATTAATCATTATACCCTAATAGTGGATGCTCCAAAAATGAAAACATATATTTGGATAGATATCTATTCACCAGTGTCTAAATACAACACTCTCTATGTTTTGAAAAGGGTTAAATAATAGCGTAAAAAATAGATTTGTTCAATTTTCCCAATTTAGGGCAATGTAATAAAACACATTTATGGGTCCTCATAAAAATAGATGTTGTGCATTGAAAATTTTTGGTCTTTATTCATAAATGCATCTTTGAACTGAGGATGAAAATATCCATGAATAATTATAATTTCTATGAAAATAAAATTTTGAATGAATATGATTGATCTTTCTAAAAAGTTTTTATAGAATAAAATTCCCCCAAGACTAATGATCCCCATAGAAAACCCCAAAGTAATATGGTAAATCCCTCAATATTGGTCCATATATGGGAACCATTGTAACATTTTACCCAATCAAGAATTAATTCCCCACATTCCCTCTTTAAAAAGTAAGATAATATTTAATCCCCCAAGATATCCTCCCATAATAGTTTATCATATAATCACCAAAATCTATATTCCATACATTTGATATAGACCCTCTTGGAAAATATATTTCAATTCTATTCCATGATGAGACTCTTCTAGTTAATAAATATATATAAAACAATTCTGGTATATTATGTGATTTTCAATACTACATTGCAACATCTAAATGTAGATAAACATGAATTAGAATAGAAGAAAGTGGATTATCAACCAATGAAATCCATTCTCTAAGGATATACAATAAATTATCTTATTCCTGATCAATCCCATAAATAGTTTTAATAGATTGTCATAATAATAAATTAAAACTCTCCTGATAAATAATGAAGCTCCAAAATATATCATTGGGATGCCCTTTTACATCAAACTAACTAAATTTTGAATAATAATGGATCACCTGTAGGAATACAGTTTAGAGATAAGAGCACTAATTAGTTTTGCATTAATAAATTGGTCCGATTTATATCAATAATAATAGATAATTAGTTTTAAATCATTAAAATAATTACAACATAATTGAGGATAAATGATATTTTATCCAAAAATAATTTATGTTAAATACTATTAATGTCATATGTCCCTTTAATTATTTGATTCAAACCATATTCAACACAATTATTGTGGTTTCTACTATCTATATCCTGGGATAGAATGAAATGGATCAAGGATATAGGGTTACATTATCTCGATCACCTATATGATTTTAATAGACGTAACCTTTTACCCATATGAGAAATTTAGAAACACAGATAGATGGAGAATCAACATAAAATATCAATAGACTACTTAGAAAACCAACATTTTTTAATAATTTAAATGATAACTGATTACACCCTATAATCATAATAATTTTTATGTGTCAATCATATCCTTAACATTGGTTCCAATTAGTATATTTTCCCAACCATTAATAAATTACTACAAATGCTCAATAGCTCATAGAATTAAATTAAGATTAATAAGTCCAAGATTTGTATTTTAAAACAATGTGAGGAATATAAAGGGACACTATTTTATTTGTGACGTTAGAAAGGACTGTATATGAGAAAATGAAAAACCCAATGGGAGGAGATTTGTCAAAATTTGTTGGGTGTAATTATTTAATGAATAATATCAAAAATGGATTCTAAAGAAACATATTTTAAAGGCCTTCCACTAAAAAAATAATGAATAGTACCGACCACATTTCATTTGATAATGAGCTGTGATTCAGAATAAAAAACAAATGGAAAACCATATGGACATTGAGATCTCTATGTAATAAGTTACTTAATATAATAAAGAATATCCAACTATATTTGGAGATAAAAATTATTTTATTACCCATGTTTATAATAGAATTGGGAACATTATCAGAGAAAGAATCAAATATAGCTTAATCCTACGAAAATTCATCGTGAACATAAGACATACTAGAAATATTCTTAGATATGTGAGACACATCCCAAGGGGAAGATATACAATCATAAATTTTAAACATAGCATGAGGGAGAGGATTTGTGTTCCTTCCATTAAAACAATTATCACTACTAAATGTACGGAATAAATATGTATTCATATCCCCTACCTCAATAAAATTTTCTTCTAATATCTCTTTAGAATATTTCTAAAGATCAAGTTTGTATTCCTTTAAATTTTATCTCTTATTATACATCATATTTTATTGTTTATCATGCCAATGATTTTTCAACTATATATCATGTTTCTCAATCTCTTCCAGAATTAATTTGTTATAAAAATACTAATCGGGGATCAAAATGACCAAAGAACACAAGGAACTCTTGAACCCTCAAAAAATCATCTAATGAGAAGCTCAATAAAACAATTCAACAGTAGTGTTATAAGATTTCAAAATCAAATCATTAAATCCCTCCAATTATATCCAATAATATTTTTAAAAGAAACACTTCTTGGACTCCACGAATGTTTGCATATAATGGGGGAGAGGGGAGTGTACAGATAAATATATGATTAGGTTAGTGGAATAGGTGAAAAAGAAATTTGAGATGGCTTCGAAATTCCCCATACATCTATCATTGGTACTCTAGATTCTACTACTACCCCTTCGATGATTTCCTTATCTGCGGGGATCGCCTGAATAACACATGTCCATGATTGTTTTAGAATAAATCATTGAATTAATTGAATTCCATTATTAGGATAAATTCCCCCTCCCTTATTCTTAGTTGAGCCCAAAATATTTTTAAAATATCATAAAAATCCACGAATCCATAATACAGTGGAAATATGAGAGTGATTTCTAAATATACATTCTCTCTGATCAGACACAAATGGAAAAACAAATAGTCTTATGACAATAAATCCTAATGTAACAAAAATTAATATAGATATGCTAAGTATAAATCCCAAATAATCTCCATTGATTTGATCAATCATGAAGATCTAGATGTTTTTATTATGAATATATCTTTGCATAAAATGAATAAATTGAAAATCAAAATCATTGAACATTGTGGATTATGTTTTGAGATTTGGTTGTAAGATGTCTAGTAATCAACAATTTCCCTATGAATAGTAGTTTGAATGATATTCCACTTTAAAAAGTATCCCAAAATCATAGAATTAAAAACAATTGAATTAGTCATGCATAATTATAGGTGCCAAACATTCTTTCTGAAATATAGATGGATGATATGGTTTTGGAATAGTTCTAATGACTCTGGAATGTAGTTTTGGTTTCCCAAACAATGAACCGCCCCAATCAAATGATATAGTGAATAATAACCTCTCTAAAATCTTCATAAACATGGAAATAATTATGAGTTTTAGTAATCTCATATTGGGGATGAGGATCATATGATATATTAAAAATTATAAGAGACATGCTCACTAGAGACATGGAAACATATACACTAATGTTCCGCACTACAACAACTTTGGAAATCTATATATAGAGAGAGAAAAACCAAGACCTTTGAATGTTTACATATTATCACTACAAGGGTATAATTTGGGTAGTTAAATGCTATATTATTAAAAACAAGAGAATGAAACCACTAACTAGACAAAATAATATTGATTATAATGGTTCTAATCCGCACTAGAACCATTAGAATCATTAAAATTGGAATTCAATGGAAGCAATAGATCTGGGGAGTCATGGGACCAGATCGTAGTGTTTATTGATTATCTGTAGACAAAATATTAATATAAATGTTCATAATATTGAGTATCACGGGATAGTGAATATGAATTCAAGAGAAGGAAATCTATAACTCAATTAAACACATTTTTTATTTCATTATATCTAATAAAATATCAAACCAAAATTCCATCAGATAGCTCCCTGGATATCAAACAATCATGAGCTAATGAAGACTACATTCAAATGAGATCATATGATTGAAGATAAAGTCTACCTATAGTCCTATTGATAAAACCATTGTTCATATAGAAGTATACAATGAAACAATGAGTGTAAAAATATAATCAAAACTAGGGAAAATGGGAAAAATGTTTTTATATAGTGAATGATCATGCCATACACAGAACTGTTATTTTTTGCAACATAGAGGATACTTAAATAAAATCAACACATATAAAAAACAAAATAGTTTGTTAATTTCTAATTTTATCTTCATTAGATAAATTTATTTTTTATAATTATAGTTTATGATTGGCTATTAAAATAACTATTAATAGGTATATACCATGTGTATTCAAATTATTCCATTTCCCTATTTTTCAATTTGTCATTGTATTAATTAATTAATGAGAAATTTTGTATTAAATATTGAATGAAATCTCATGAAATTAAGATATAAGTTTCGTTTAGAACTCTAGGATTGAAATTAAACTGACAAATAACATATTGTAATATTGGATTTTTGTTTTTCATGATAATATATAATGAATTGTTATTAAATTTATGTTCAGTTATTTCATTTCATTGATAAAATATCGATGGTATTATGAATTGATATTATATGTAAGTGAAATATTCATTTCTCATATTTTTTAATAATATGAGCATTCAAATTCGTTATGTGACACCAGTAAATGAGTAAATTGAGTTATTTTTTAATTATATTTGGATTTTTTTCGTATCAACACATTGAGATTATTGTTGAATTAGTACATGATGTGAATCATATTTCTTTAAAAACATTATTAAATATAACATATGAAAATTTTTGAAATGGGAAATTAATTACAAGAGTTATTAGAGAAATGTTTCCTTTGAATTATCACTTCTCCATAGGGTGTTTCTATTTTTTTTATTGAAAATAAATATTCTTCAATGATAATTTTAAATTATTATAGATCCTTTAGAATCATCACTATTAATAACATGCATAGTTTTCCTCATATCTACATCTTCAATTTAATCAAGGGAGCATAGTATTTTTAAAATGATGACCAAAGGTTTGTTTTTTATTAGTTTAAATTGAATGAATAATACATTCTAAAGACATTGTTTCGGACTACATATTGTCACTATGAGTTTCTAGTTAGGTTTTTTGGGTAGTCTAATTCACCGACTAAATTTATTGAACATATGAATACAGTTATTCCTATGTTCTTGGAAAAGTTTGTTGGTGTGTTTATCAATGATATATTTTAATAATATAAAATTTAAAAGGAACATGAAAGATTCTTATAGATTATTTGGTAAACCATAAAATAAAAGAAACTTTTTGTGTAATCTAATAAGATTGAATTTTGGATGAAAAACATTTCATTCCATTTCCTATTATTTCTAATGATTGAATAACTATTATACCTTATAAAACAATTTTTATTGATGAGGGGATGAGATCCAAAAAATATCAAATAGATTAATTGTTTTCTTATATTAATGAGAAAAAAATTGTGGTTTTTTTTGAAAAATTTCAAAGTTGTATAGAACACTAACTGAGAAAACTAAAAAAGGAGTCCAATTTATCTATATAAAATTATTTAATGATATTATTAGGAACAAAAAACATATTTCAGATTATTATATTTTTTAAATTTATGATATAAATAATTTATTTTTAAACTACAATGATTCATTATTGAAAGGACATAGTTTTTGTCTTATGAAGAATTATATAATTTTATTGTTTTCTACATTTCTAAAATAATTAAAGAGGATACTAATGGGGGATTATCCTTGTAGAAAATTTATAATATAAAAAGAAGGATAATATTTCTGATTTTAATATTGATGAAGAATATTTTTTTTATTTGGAATATGATTATGTGTGACATTAAATTACTAGTCCATGAAATATTTTTTTCCAGTAAACCTCTTATTTATCTATTTTCCATTAATTTAGAAATAAATATAATTTAAATATCCCATCAAGATTTTTATTTGTGGGATGGAATTAAAATATATATTTAAAAAATTAAAATTATGTCTTGTAATTTTAAATAGGTTAATGGATGATTGAAATTATTGAAGGGGTTGCTTTACCCTTTACTATAATATGGTGGAAATGATAAAACATATTAATGGATGACACTATAGGATTTCCATATTATTATCATGGTAATAATGATATTTTTGATATTGTTGATTAATTAAATATATCGAAAATTTCGTTCAATTTTGAGAAGAAAATTATTTTGATAATATTTCTAAAATATATCTAAACATGGTATTCATGTATCATATAATTTCTCTTTCTGTTTTCTTATACTGTGATACCGGTTTAACATATAATTTCTTAAAAATACATTAGAATTCCTTTATTAAAAAATTAAAATTTAGTACATATTTTCCTCCTCAATATGATTGAAATTAGGACAATAATATTAAAAACATGTTTGTCTAGTTCATTGAAGATATATTTATTACTCATGATATTCCGATTAATATCATTTTTTAGTTGTGTTTTCTTATAAAAATATTTTTAATTCCTATATAAGGATGGAACCATTTGAGATGATATATGGATTCTGGTATCTGAGAGAAAATTTTTTAGGATGATATAAGAAAAAAAAAGTTGAGAAAAATATATTTCATGTAGAAAATGTATGATAATGATAAATTGATTTAGAAATATATCTAAAAAACATAGTGAATGATGGAAGTTTTTATTTAGAGACAATGAGAATATATTTCATTCATGTTAGGTAAACATGTCTTTCCCAAAATTTCTATATGGGAATCTCTAATCAGTTTTGGTAAGAATATAACTCTATTTACATGGTACATTATAATATATAAAATCCTCAATAATGATGGATTGGTTTCCTATTAATTGGCCTTACCTCATATTTTATCCTAGGTACATATATTTTTTATTATTTTTTGTTATGAAAATACATGTCAGATTCATCTCATGTTTGGAGCCCATGAGTAGTTTACTTGGATGAAAATATTTTTTATGGGAACAATTACATCAAATATATACTATATAGAGTTGTTTTTTTAGAATATGGTTATTATATAGGTTAATGTTCTAACACCAGATTCAGAAAACTCTATGTGGTAAAGTATCTCGTCTTGATTAATATGTGAATAAAATTGTGATTATGTGACTTCTAAAATAGGAAATATTTTAATGAATGGGGTAATGAGATAAATATTCACATAGTTAAACACTTTTTTTAAATGTTTTATTTAGAAGTTAAATTTCATATATATATATAATTAATTTTATAGAATAAATATAATTTTTTAATAATTCATTTAATAAATATATTCCCGGGAATTTACTTGAATTTTCATAAATGATTTAAATTTTGGCCAAATTGTGAAAATTAATGAATTTTATTAGAAAATTGTCTTCACTTATAATTTATTTATATAGATAAATTATATTATAAATTGTTTGTAAAGTAAATTAAGTGAAATTATACATCTATTAATAAAATTTTTGTAATTAGAATCAATTGATTATGGAATTTTCATATAGAAACATTATTACCATTTTATGATTTAATCTTTAAAGAATCCATTCTTACCCCAGTTGAATGATTAATTTTAAATTATTTCTCGCCACTTATGTTAATTTATTTTCGAAAAATGTATTCCGTTTTTTCAATCATCAAAATTTATTTTATATATTATTTTTATCATGTTTTTTTGAATAACATAAACAATTAATGAATGTAAAATAATTACTCTGGTTAAGGTAAAAATTGGTTTATTTGGTGGTAAACTATACCAATAACAGAAAAAATTATTTAGAAAATAGTATAAATACTATTTGACAACCCTATTTAAATAATTACATGTATTACGTTCTATGATGTTCTATTATGGACTCTTATGGAATATGTAATACATTTAGCACTCAATTCTTTTCAACCATACCAAGTGTGTCCTCTCGCACAATAATAAAATGATAAACTATTTATTCCTCTCTTAACTCCATATACCATATTGTTTTAGCCAATTACTGCCCCAATTACATATTTAATTCTATTGTATCATCTTAGAGGCCGTATTTGTCAAATTAAAACAAGTGTAAACATATGGTGTTAAACTGATGAATATGAATCATTCCTCAATTACTATTTTGTGTTTATTTATAAACCTCATTTAATTCTAATTGAAAAATTATGATATAATAAAATCTATATAATAAATATATTGGGATGTTTTTACAATGATTTAATTACATAAATTTACATCCACACTAATCAAATGTTCTAGTAAAACATTGTTTATGTGTACAATGAACAACCGCCTCACGATCAAATACCATTCATTTTTCTATTACCACATCTCATTATTGGTTATGACAATGGATATAATGTTTATATATGGATTCTATAACAAAAATATACCTCGGTAGTCCATATAACCGTATATATTTTCGCATTCCATTCTATAGGATATATGGTATTGATGATTTTGTGTGTGGTGGACTACCTATTCGCAAATCGATGTGATTCATCTTTAACTAACGATTCAGATAGAATGTGATAATGGTAATGTTAAAAATTATATATTATATTAAAGATAAAATTATTATATTATTGAAATATTTAGAATTTTTAAATAATAATATATCATTTTTCTTACATTTTTCATTCACATAATTATTATAATATTGTTTGAGTACATGGGCACTACTGCCATCACAATACGATTTGACTCTCATTTCATCATCACACCACATGGATGACAAATATTAGAAAAAAAGTTTTTTATATGATATGATTATAATTATGGATAGATAATATATTAAATATCTTCTTTCCATAATGATCATTGGAAAAAGAAAATGTTACTCATTTGTACGTACAACCTACCATCCCCACGATTGTAACATATGAAAAATTTTCAAAACCATATTTCATGAGTGTTTTAAAAATGTAATTTATAAAAAAATGATAATTATTTACTTATTATTTTTACGGATATGTTAATATATTAACCTATTTGACTATATTAATCCTAATAATTAAATTTTTGACACATAAACTGAATGTGTTCAAAACATCTGTACTAAACATAATTGAGTGTGTAATTTTATATAACATAGTAATAAGTGAAATAAAATTAATAATAATCATTAAAAATATTATCAATCATTTAAATAAGTAATATAATTTTATTACTCAATATCATAATGAAACACATGGAAAGTTGGACTTAATGTAAGAGACTCCATCTAAATATCCCTTCGTTGAAGAATATTCTGATGTTATGCACCTATATAATTTAAGAGGTGTATATATAGAACCATGGATATTTTATATAATGAATTTAGTTCATGTCATGGTATTTTATATTTTTTTAATTTTATTCTTTATTTTTTCTTATGATTATAATATTTCAAATTGATATCAAACATTTCTTTTAAAAGAAATCTTCTTTATTATTTCCCTTATATTCACTTTCTCTTCCAGGTCAATGTTATTGAAATGATTTTATGACAGAATTAATATCGATATATAATATTTATAAATTAAATTTTCAGATACATTTTAATTTATATAAAATAATTTTCATAAGGAATATATTTAAATTTTATATTGGGAACATTTTGAAAACGTCATAATGAATGTCATATAATTATCATATAGAAGAAGAAATAATTATCAACTATTGTGGACATTATTTTATTTACATGTATTATTTAAAGTAAACTTATTTTCCATTCCATGGTTATTTTGGTATTGAAAATAGGATTTTAAATTAAATATGTATTTTGGTTTTGAAAATTGTGTATTTAAAATATAAGTGTATTTTGATATCCAAATGTGATTATTTATAGGTATAAAATAGTTTTTCTCAATGATTTATGGGAAAAATTTAATGTATAAAAATATATTATTAATTATATGGTACTTGAAAATTATAATTGAGATGTTTGTGCGATGAGATATCATAGGGTGATCCTGTTATAACTTACATGGTGGGGAGGCACAAATAGTGCCATGTGGGCCTATTACAACATATATTATGGGACAGACAAAATTGATCGAGGTGGAACTCTTACATAATATATGATGTGGTGAACATAAAATTCTAGGTGAAACTGTTATATGATAAACAACTGGTTTTCCCCAGATAACACACTAATACATTGAGTAATGTTCTTTTTATTAATAGGAAATAATGTGGGAGTTACCAAAGGGTTTGTCCTATGTATTGAAGTTGTATCTACTTAATTCTTATATTTGATTTATGTGAGTTATAAAATTTATTATATAAGTCACCTAGATAGGTAATTAATTTTTTGATATGTGTTTTAAAGGATTTATCTTTGAAAAATATTTTTAGGTTTTTATGTGTTAATGTTTTATTTACTTTTCTCAAAGAAAATTTGTTGAAATATAAATATTTAATGAGCCATCATTTTCATTTATTTTAATCTCAATTATTGAGATTTTTTGAACATCCTATATGTTAATTATTTATAGTATTTTATTATGGGTTAGGGAATGGATAAATTATAGTTGAAAACACATAAAAGTTTTCAGGATAAGATTTTTTTCTTTATTTTTTTATGGAGGAAAAAATAGATACTAATAAGATGAGTCAAGTTTTAACAATATAGTTTTTAATGATTTAGTTATGGAAAAAATTTCTAAAAATCCATTAAGGAAAATTCATCTATGTGAAATAATATTATTTTTTGTATAAAGCCCATTAATTTTTCATTTTGAAGGATAAGACATTATGAATAGAGATATTGGAAATATGGATCCTCAAAATTATGATAGCTAGAGTATATTACATGAATACTTTCTTAAAATTCATCCATTTCATATTACGATTAAATATTTATTTATATTAATCCTTATTATAATGTAAAAATATATTTATTACACACTATATTGAACAAAAACAACTAATTTCATTATACATTCCTAGAAAATTTTTTTCTCCAGAAATAATCACCCCACTTTTCATAGTGGAGTCCAACCATAATGAGAAACATCATGTCCATAGAGAGACATATCCCATTAAAAATTATTCTTCTCTAACTAACATTAATGACACGGTCTTCTATTTTAGATATATAGTGGGTCTTGACTAGATGTTAAATGAAATAGTGTATACCAGATTATTAACTAAGACTCACCTTTGTATTTTATGATCATTTCAATATAATGGGTCTATTAACAAATAATTTTCAAAAAACCAATATTGTATTATCATAATTTATTCATATAATATTCTAATTTATATTATATACAGTATTTAATATACATGGAATATGATAATTTTTCAATAGTATTTTTAGAACATGTATTGGACACACATTATAATATTTCCAATATATAAAACTCAAAATTGATATTTTTATTACTACCATCATTATATTGATGAATATATTGAAATTTGTGTTTGGGCATACCTTTAGTGGAAATGTATAATGAATGAATACTTGGATAAGATGTTCTCTGACAATCGTGTTTTCATAATCTTCAATCTTTACCAAGGGTACCCATTTACCACACAATGGATTTCTAAAATATCATATAGAAATATCCATATGTATATTAATTCAAACTTGGAATTTTTTTTACAATTTCATTGGAAATAAATCATAAAAAATTTGTAACATAAATTTTTTCATAAGTGGTTATTTATAAAAAACATTTCATGATGATTCTTTAATATCCGAAATGATACAAAAACTCAAACTAAAACACTTTTATGGGTATAAAAAGTCAATTTTACTATTTTTACATATCCAAAATTATATTTCCAAAGTATTCTAATTGTTTCATAATATTTTATATTCACAATTCATTGAAATGGGTATATATGATTCATGAGTTACTAATCCATTTGATTTGTATAGATGTACCATAATAATTTTTATTTCCAATTTAAAATAATATCTCAAGGAGACTATAATGAAACTAAGATTAATTTTTAGATAGCACATATCATTGCCACAAATAAATACATTTATAATTTTTTTGTAGTCAGATCCTATTAGCTGATATAGGATTCTCTCTTATATCATTTGTAATACACATTATAACCTTTGCAGTTAATCTAATTCCAATTACATAAATTCATAAATGTATTTATTATATCTATTTTGAACAATGTGTTACGAATAAATAAACGATGAATCTAAATTAAGAGGATTCGATTTCATGTTTATTTAATGCATTAAATTTTTTTCTAGTGTCCATAATTTCCACATAAGAAGAATACAATATCTTGTTTAGTATAATGAAATTATATTTTTTTATCATTTATGGGTTTTTAATAGTTATTTTCTATTTATATTAAATATGGTTTCATTTTCATGTTAATTAAAAATTATTAGTATAATGGGAATATAAACATTTTGAATCAAATACCAACAATATTTTTGAGGAATGGTTACAATATTCGTATGTAGCATATCTAAATCATTTATCTAGGATGAAATATATAAGGATAGCCTTTGTGGTATGAATAATAAGAATCTTAAAATGTATAATTTATTTTCCAATAGCAAGACCAATTTCTTAATCTAATAAATATAACCCATTATTGCTAAAACATTATCAATTTCAAGATTCCCTTCTTGTATTTGGCACATATATTTTTCATTGAAAATCAAATTTTTTTCAAACCATTCCGTCTATTTTCCTTTAAAAAAAATTTAGATATTATGGTGTAAGAATCCATATACTTATATTGTGTCATCAATTATTAATACATATTTGATTATATAGTACACCATTCATATGAAGCAACATCTACATAACTTTTGATTGGAAATTATTCAACTTCATTCTCCTTCTAGGGTATAAGGAAACAAATAGCCGATTCCAATATCTAATAAAAATGTTATGATGATTATTAATATAATAAACCATTATAACTTATCTAAATATGTGTATTTTTCTATAGATACCTTGAGTTACAAAATATTAATGTTTCTTCATGGGTTATCTAGCCATTTTTTCAGTAATTGAAATAGGTTAATAGTACATTAAGTTATTATGAATTATGTGAGACATAAAAAATATTAATATATATTAAGTATCAAAATATTTTAAAATTTCATCACGATGTTCTCCTTTGATTAGGGAATGATGATATATAAGCACATTACAGTTTGAAAGATCTATAATTCCCATCATATGATTGAACATATATATAAGAAAATTATATGATTATATTCATATATGAAATATTTCCAACTACAAACTGGTAGCTCTATGAAATTTTTTGAGTACTCTCTTACAAAAAAATCCAACTGAGTTCTACTAAATACATATCTCATATTTTGTGACGAACAAACTATGGAAATTAATTTCAATTCATGTTTTTTTAATTCAAACCATAACCAAATGAGATTTTAATGATATAAGTAAATGTCTAGACTACAACCATGTAAATATATTGTACTGATGTTTCATTCATAATATATTAATACTTGTATTTTTCTTATTTAATATTATTATCAAGGATATTACATATTATTTAAAAAAATTAATTTATCATTTAAATTTTTATTAATATTTCTTTTTCTTTTTCTTTATGTATAAAATTTGTTATGATTAATAATTTATGAATAATCAATTTTTTTAAAATTGAAATTTTTATATTATTCAATTTATTTATATGATTTTATTCTCCCATATATAATAAAAATCAACCATATTATAGAAAAAATTAAATAGATAAATGACATAATGAGGAACATATAATATGGTTTAATTTTTAGATGATTAATAATTACACATGTATCCATTACGGAAAAATCATTCTTCCAATATTATCACAAGATTCACCCTTCTACCATTTGATCAATGTTTCATCCATGTTGGTTTCAATTCAGTTCAAACATGAACAACCTCCATTAACCAATATATACTCTTTTTCTATATTTGTTTTTTTACTTACTCTTATGTGATAAGAACACCGTTATTGGTTAAGAGGAATAAAACAACAACTTTGGTCATTAAATAACTATATATTAAAAAATTATGGATTCCACATATGTCATCATATTGAAATAAATATTAAGTGATTGAAAATCCAAGAATTATTATTATACTAGTACTATGCCCGTGCATTTGCAAGACACTATAAAGAATCATATTATCAATAATGGAAAACCAATTTGGAAACATAATAAATCATATTATAATTGGAAATGTTTAAAACAAAAATTTAGTGGTAAATATTATGGAATGGAAGGAACAATATAGAGTCATTTATTGAGATAGAATTCAGAATATAACAAATAACATGTGATTCTAAAAACAAAAAATTTTTCTAGAAAAAAACTCAAAATTCACCAGACTCCCGCATCAACAAACCACATTCTACAAATATGTATAGGATAGAAATATCTACCATGACAGAAAATGTGATAGTTGTTCTAGAGTTACATCATCCCAAAACCCATGATCACTATTCGTGTATCAAACCATTAATATATTAAAAAAATAGTTTCACTGATTGATAATTATGAAAAGCAGAGAAAAATAATAACATGTAACATAATTTATATATGAAATGGATTGAAAAAGAATAAATATGATGCAATAAGAAATTGTAATACATGATGTAATAGGGTACCAGAATATCTTTGTCGATGTTGTTGTGGATCCCAATAACTG
Source organism: Viscum album (assembly GCA_963277665.1). Taxonomy (NCBI): domain Eukaryota; kingdom Viridiplantae; phylum Streptophyta; class Magnoliopsida; order Santalales; family Viscaceae; genus Viscum; species Viscum album. The sequence continues at coordinate 1,254,328,322 of OY728140.1, read as the reverse complement.
CAATTTTTAGACTGCTCCTGATTTCCTATACGTTAAGAGTTGAATCATAATGAACACACTGAACAATATTTCCAATAACATATAAAATGTTACAGATCTAAAAGTTCAATACCACAAAAATCACTGAATCTCCTCTATAACCATATATCAGCTACAATTATGTAAACCTAGAATACAACACACTTCTTAGATCCCAAAACATGAATAAATGTTACAGAAATACTGATATCTGAAATATGTAAAAATTACATATTGAGAAAATAAATGTTACAGAAATGGTGTAAATAAATGTTACAGAAATGCTAAAATAAATGTTACAGAAATGATGAAATATTGGAGAAATATATGTTACATAAATGTAGAATAACTGGAACAAAAATACTAAATAACTGGAACAGAAATACATAAATAGATGTTACAGAAATGGAATAAAATAATGATCATCCTTATATATCAATTATGAATTGAAGAAATAAATTTTGCAGAAATGCTGAAATCTGGAAACAAAAGTTTAGATAATGAGTACGGATGTTTACATATTAAGAAGTTTCTATTGTAATAAGATGTTGCAGAGCCCAAAATTGGAATGTGTATCAACTGTAAAAAATAGCAGGGTGCCAATAAACAACAGTATGCTTATCTTCCTCCACCAGGAAAATCAGCAAGTTCATAATAAAGACATATATGTAACAGAATTACTGAGTAACTAGAAATGAAGTTATGAAATTGAGCATTGAAAGTTTCATTTTAACAGTTTTTACTGTTTTTAGATGATACAGATCCGAAAACTGGTTTTGGTATCTACTATACAGATATCCAGGGTTCCTTGGAACAACTATAGGAATCTATTCCTTTTTTAGAACCATCATTTACTGCATGAAAACATATTATATCACAAAACATACCAATTTTCTCCATTGATGGTATGTTTGTTTACCCCATCAAGGGTGCTGTGAGAAGGCATATTTGTCAAAACACAAATGAATTATTCATATTGTTGCAATAATAACAGAATGTCACACCTATTTTCCCAGCACCTCCCTTCTTCCTGCCATTATCCTCCTCTCCCCTTTAATTCCCTCCATCTAGCCCAGCCCTTCCCATCCCCTCTCCTCCGTTCTCATCCAACCGACCAATCCCCTGGCCCCCCCATCCCCTCCATCCCAGCCCACCCTTTTCCCCCAGTAGCCCCCTCCCCTTTTTCATCACCCTCCCCTCCCCTTACCTCGTTTCCAAGATGTCCAGCCTCTGGAATCAGTTATGTTTCTGCAATCTTACTGAAATTAAATATGTTTCATATGTTTTCATATTAATGTAAGTGAACCAAACTGTTATCTGATATAAATTCATTGACATGGTCTGTTACCGCAAGAGAAGACCCAGCAAGAAAAGACGCATTGAACCATAGTACCACCAAACCATATCTGTCCGACCACCATGAAATTTAAAATATTACGATGAAATTGATATTATTGTTATCATAGTAGAGAATATAATCATTGGAATGCATGTGTTTGAAAATTTATATTCAGGGAAATATAGTCTTACCTTGATTGGGATATTCATCGAATTAATGGGTGAAGTTTCAGTTCCATAAATTATTCCAGAAAAGGTTCCAGACAACGCATCATCAAACTGGATCCATGTACACATATCAAAGTATTGGGGAAGCTCCAATGTACCTGGAAAAGCACAACTATTTTCCACTGCCTTTATTTCATAAAAAAGGTATTCTAGACATGATGAATGTAACATTCTCTTAAAAATAAATATAGAAATATGAAATATGAATATTTGAAGTAAAAGAATCATTCACTCAATGATATGCTAATAGAACAATATACGGGTTACATAAAATATATTCAATTTCATAAAACGAACAGAAATTATGACGTCTACAAAAAGATGGCAGGATAACAGAAATATTTTTTTAGTAATACATAATTGTTTGACAACAGTTACTAGGAACCAGATTGGAATGATCTGCAGATAAGTCATGCACACTACAGATGTTGTTAGGAAAATTCCAAATTAATGGCCTCGATAGACCAGAGTATCAACACTTAATTGCATTAGTCAGTCACCTTGTTCTCATTTTTCCATCTATGGCATGTCGAGGGGATTACCACAACTTCACGATACTGGGTTGTCTTCACAAATCTTCAGATTATGTTGAATATATTCTTCATTTTAAAAATCAGATAGGAGGTTTTTCTACATGTTGAATAATTGGACATTAATATGTAGATAACATTTCCTGAGATGTGTAATTAGTGAAACAGGTGGAATAAGTGTCTAATAAGAATGATTTTTAGTAAATCATTCTTGAAATATTATCATAAATATTTTGAGTAATATTAATTTACTTGAGTAGATGACATATCTGACCCTGATATAGCTATTCTGGAGCTATTGTACGAAGTAGAACACCAATCATCATGATATTACTATAAGTGGAAGCAGAAAAGAGTATTAGACAATGGAGTTTCATGTTTTGGGCCATATTAATTGAATAAATATAAATGAATATCACCATGTTATTTTCAATCCCACTACCCAACTCTGTAGATCCACTCCTCTGATGTGTTTGTCTTGTCACAAACAGGTGAAATTAGTTGTATATAATAAGTGGAATAGTATGTTGAGAGTGCTATAAAATTTTACCTCTTTTTGCACAAAGGTTTCACTAAATATTTGAATGTACATATCATTATCACTGATAGAATTTACTTTGTAGCTATTCTATTCAAACGAACGATAACAGTTTTGAATATTAAAAGTAGTTACATCAATTGAGAATAAATAATTCATTGACTTGAATACTTCAAACTGTTGAGGGAAATCGCACTCATCATCATCCTAATTTGAGAAAGAAAACAAATGTCAGTTATCAGATAGCAGAAATAAGATTAGATGTTATAATAAGATGATGCTACCTATATCAGAGAAACTCTTAAATTTTAAGTTGTTTCATGTATGAACTGCATAACTTTTTTGTCGATCATAACAACTTAAAATGATCCTGTCTTATCTTCAACCATGTGATGAACCCTAAATATGTTCGATATATTATTAAGATTGCATAATGAGTGGATGAAAGGGTATCCCAGTAGCAACACAAAGATGTAATGTTAGAATATTTTAAATTCAAATAGTTGCTGAACTGGAAGTGGTAGTATTTGGAGATAATTTTCATTTTTGGCACCACAATGTTCCATCTAAATTGTGAAGCTTTTTCATGAAAGTGTCACTGGACTCATAAAAACAGCTATGGATGCTTTGAATTTTTAGTAATGTTGCTGAAATTAAGAATCTTGTAGGCTAGAGTAGATTGGGTACATTAAACAATAATTAATAAAACAAAGAAAAAGTTGAAGGTAAAAGTAAATGAATATTTACATATGATAAGAACATAGAACCTACATGTTAAAAGTTTTTTACATCAGCAATGTACTTTTTGTTACTCAAATATTGTACTTTTGTAGAGGGGTCTAGATTCATTGATGGTGGACTGTGTAACTGGGATGACAATATGAACCCAAACCTACAGACATCCGTAATTAGAAAAAAATAAACAGACATCATATAAATTATTAAAGCAATGGACAACAAATAACAGAGAACTAAATATACTGAAATATTTACAATACAAACCAAACCAATTTCTAAAATTTTCAACTTCTTTAATGTCCATGTTGTACAAAATCATTGATGATTGAATAGTAGTTGTCCCAATTACATCTCCGTAAAATTATATGAAAACAATTTTAGTGAACCATTGGTTGATGATTAAAAAAATAGATGTACTAACAAAAAACAGGTTAAATGTGGACAGATACTATACTGCTTAATTTTTTAACCTAGACAAGTTGTATGATCAGAATGTTAGGTGAGTACTTATATTAATCCAAATAAGATGAAATTCCAGTATTATAATTTTCCCATAAGCTGAAGTGAACTTGAAAACCTTTGTAAGGAAAAAAAATTCGTTATTTTTAAATGTCATTAATATTCCATGTCATAATAACACAATTTTTTAATCACCTGTCATCCTTAAAAAATATTTTCTTCCTAATGCTCAAATTTTCCATTGATTGCACTACCTGGGAGTATAACAGAATCCCAATGATTACTAAATCATAAAAAAAAGAATGAAAAACAATGAAGGGGAGTTAGACTATATTGGAAAAGACTATGTTGTTGAATATAAAAACATTGAATACAGAACTATATCAATGCACTGCAATGGAAGTATACCTATTAGACTATCTTCTAGTACAGTCCTTTGAGCAATGTCATTAAATGAAGTGAAATTAAAACTGAACAGAGGGAGTTGTGAATCAGAAGGACGAAGAAACGTTGTTGACGTGAATAGAAATCGGCATGCATGTAGAGTTCCCAAGTAACATCCTTGATTTGGACCAATTTGAATGTTTTGATTGTAATTGCGGAATCCCTCACACACGATATCGTTGAACATACAGATAAGCTGGTGGTTAGTAATTAAGCATTGTAACTTCATTCCCTAAAAATAATAAATATAATGGTGGTTGTAATTGAGATAAAATATTTGACAGAAGACATAGATATTAATGATCTAATTGTACTGCAGTAAGACAATAGAAATAAGGTGTAATGATTTGAAACATGGACATATGTATCTCCAAGTACAAAATCGATAGTGACATTATTGTTGGTGAAGTGCCCAGATCAGTGTGAATCACTGAGAGGGGGAGGGGGTGAATCAGTGATCCTTTAAAACTTTTTACTAATTGATTCTTAATCAATTAAACCTCTATGGCTTATTAAGGCCTTGATCCACTCTTCTTGTATCTCTCATCCTTTCCTTGAGTGATGAAGTAAATGTAAAGGCACAAGACACAAGGATTTACAAGGTTCGGCACCAAAGTCCTACGTCCTTGCCATGTTGGTTATACACCCCAACATGGTTTCTCCCATTATAATATGTTAGTATTAAAATGGTAGATACAAAGTCCCACTGTATCTCTCCTGAGTCCCACAGGAGGGTCTTTATACTACGTCCCACAGTGTTACCAGAGTCCCACTGGCCTACTCCATAATCCCACTGAAAACTTCTTCCACCCTGAGTCTCACAGTGGGCTTCTCCTGGCTCCTCGAGTCACACGAGTAGCTCTTCTTCACTTTAAGTTCATCAAGTATCCTCAACAGCCTGGGATAAAGGCTGATGGCCTTGCTCTGTACCTCTGCTCAATTGTGATGAACAGGTCATCTCGTCTTGCTCAGGCTTTATCACCTTCTTCTAAGGATGACCCGGCTTCTCTCTTCAAGAATCTTCAACAGCCTCTGAAAAAGGTCTGTTGGTCTTGCTCTCAGCTTCTGATCACTTCTGTTGATCAGGGTCTTCTCAATTACTGAAAACTCAGGCATCTGATGTCTATAACATCAGTTTGGCTTCAGTCGCACTTCACTTCAACTTCATGAAATAAATGCATGGGAACTCTGCATCCTCATGCACTAATTTCATGACCTTCTCAATTCTTCAAGATCTTCTGTCTTGGACAACTTAATTACACACCACTGATCTAATCTTTGATTACGTGCACATGTGCATGCATGTATGCATGCACTATCCTGTTCTTCTTCTAGGTGCAGTAAACCCTCAAAGGGTGTAATCCTTTTTAGCACACACCCTCTCACTTCCTTCACACACTTTGTTCTTTTTGTTTACACACACATAATGTGTGTTATACTTTAGTGTGAGTATCCTCCTCTTCTTCTAAGTGTGTTCACTCCACTTAGTGCACACACTAGGTCCGGCCTTCACTTGTTTAGCACACACAATTTGTTCTTCGTTTTGCACACACTTGAGCTTGGCCTACTTCACTTACTAAGCACACACACTTCCTTGTTCTTTTAATCTTCTTCAAAGTGTGAACTTCACTTATGCACACGCATGGTTCTCCATTTTTCACACACAAGGGCTACGGCCTCATATTTAATTTTCATAAAAAAGTTGTGGTGGCCTTCTTGTTTTGCACACACCAGCCGTAGGGCCTTCCTCCTTCACTTGGCACACAAGCACAAGTCTCGGGTCTTCCACCTTTGCACACCCACTGCCTGAATATCCAATGAAGGCGCTCAAGGGGGTGTGTCCTTTCTCCTCTTCACAAATTCCGCACAAGCCTCAAGATTCAAGGGCGCGCAAGCCACAAGACACCTCAGTCGCGGGGCACACAAGTGCCTTGGTGCACAAAGGCGCGCAAGGTGCACTGCCGCAGGGCGCGCAAGTGCAACACCCGCAGGCACTTCCTCCTGCCGCACAAGTATGCGGGCAGTGAGGGTGCCAATCCTCGAGAGCGCAGATTCAAGCGGCTCGGGATCTTCCGGTCGCGCAAGATAGGCGCGCAGGGGACTCCTTCGGGACCTCGGGTGGTCCCAAGAACTTCATCCGCACAAGTGAGTTGTGCGGGGCTTCTTCTTCGCGAGGCACAAGGGTGCTCTCACGGGACTCCGGGTTTTCAACAAAATATTCAGCAAACTAAACGAGGGCTCTACCTCTCTTTTTATAGGCAGAGACGTCTCAGATCATCCGCGTGCGATAAATCATTGATCTCCTGAAGATTTCGGATCTTCAAGATTCTATGAAATCTTCTTTTTCTCCTCTGTTCACGCGGGTTCTTTTCCTTCATTATTTTTCACGTACATGCGACTAAAAACTCATGCAAGCCTATGTTCTTTTCCATGAAAAATATTAACCAACATATCCTCGGCACTTCGTTTTCCTTAGGCCGAACTCGAAATGCTCCCCTCGTTGCATGCAGGCATATTTTTATGCATGTATGTGTTCAGTGTGGCCAGACGAACCGAATGGACGTCTTAGATCCTTCAGAGGTGGACGGGAACTCGAAAACCGGCCTCGGGTAGCCTCTGGTTCATCGGCGGCTTCATGGGAGGTGCCTCGTCTGAGCTCGAGGAAGACGATGTGGCAGCCGTCGGATCAGATCTTTGGACGACCGCGATCAGAAGATCTCGTGCGGGATCGATCGTGCGGTCGAGATCTGGAGCGCGATCGATCGATTGGCCAGGATCCGCTCATGGAGATTTTTACGCATCCCACATTGAAACGGAGCGCGGTTTTTCCTCGGCTTATCAACCTTGCTCTCCCCCCTTCACAGCAATTGAATATTCTCCCTCCACGGTGTCGCCCCGCACCGTGTTCTCTCTGCGGGCGCGCGCTTGCGCCCACCCCTGCCACTCGGGGCACGCCACTGGCGCCCACTATGATTGTCACGGGCGCGCTCCGGCACTCACGTTGTGCGGGCTTCATTACCGCGTGGCCTCGGGGCTTATACACGGCACCGGCCTCTCTCGGGCTGGCCCCATGGGATCCCCTTGGGTGTGGTGACCTAGTCCCACATGTGCCTTGGGTTGAACCCTTAAGGTTGTCCCATGAGGTTGGTATCCTTTTTGCTAAGTAAAACACTTAAGACTTTGTATAAAAACAAAGTAACCAAGTGAAAATGCCAAATGCCACCTCAAGCCATCTTCTTCTCCATTTACTCTTCTTTATTTCTTCTTCTTCATTAGAATTCCTCCAATTCTCTTCAACATTTTTTCATCACTTAGAAATGGAATTTCCGAAGGTTCTTTATCAACCAAGCTCCTAAATCAAATAATTCTTCAGCATTCTTCAATGATCCAATCAGAGATCAAATTGGAACATCTTCAAATCATCATGCGCTAAGAGATAGTGCATGGACTTCTTCAGCTCACTTCATCCACTTAGAGTTTGTGGATGTATCTTCTTCATCTCCTCATGCATTGTCAGTACAATGCATGGTCTTCAAACAATGTTGTGACATTGTATCTACTTGATACAAGTTCTTGGAACTTAAAGAGTAGCTCAACAATCGTCAGATTTAATGATGATACTCCATCATCATCAATTCTTCAAGTGGTGTAACTTAGTATCATCTTGATACAAGTATTAAAACATTAAGATCAGTTCTACAATCGTCTGATATTCATAGAGAATGTTTCAACCACAGCATCCTATGTCACTTAGTGAATCTCCTAAGTGACATTCCTCTAAGTACCATGGCCATTCTCCTTCATAACCATCACCATCACATCCTTTGTCATTCACATCTTGACATTCCTTGACATCCATGCATTCCATGACAACATCATGCCTCACTGACAACAAATGCAACACAGTGCATTTCAATCTCCCCCTTTGTATTTGTTGTCAATACACTTCTTCAGCACATATGAATGGGTCAATATGTGTGCCAATATTTTCTCCCCCTTATTGGAAATCAAATGAAAAGGTGTGGTGTGGCTCTCTTCAAAATATTTCTTCCTCCCATTGAATAGCATCTTCTTGAAAATCACTAAGAGAGGGATGATGTCACATGTTCTCTTTAGCAAAGAACCTTTAGTAAATCAACTCTAAGTCTACTTGGGCTAACCCGGTGTAGAAAACAAGAGTGATATGACCAAGGAATTCAAATATGTCCATAATTCTCTACACATGTTAGATCATGCTTAGGGGTTTGAAATTTTTCAGATATAACAATGTATTTGCTAAATCCTGCACCACTTCACAAAACTCATTAGAAAGTTCAGGTGCAAAGATAAAGCTCCCCCTTTCATCCATTTGTCTTCAATCCATACTCCCCCTTAATTGACAAAATAAACTCAATTAAGAAACAATGGATGATAGTATGATTGGAATACCTTCACTTTTCTCAAGATGGTATTAATCTCAGAATCCCATCTTCTTCATATTGGCTCCCCCTCAAGGGGTGAACTCCATTCTGTCCAAACCATCCTCCAGTTGAGAATGATCATCATCTTCAATTCCCTGTAATGTTAGCACATGTAAATACATGTTATTAGGGAATAATATGGAACCTCCTTGGTTCATCAATGTGAACAAAAAGGTGGAGAAGATTCTATCAATCGAGATGTCCCATTTTCACCATTCTTCACACTTGCACATTTGATCTTCAATGATGTTTGTGCTGGTGTGGATCTCAACACATCTTCATGTGAAATATTATTCTACACTTTTGCCTTAGAAATTTCCAGAACTTCATCTTCATCTCTTTGAAGATCTTTGGCAAGTTGCAACTGATTTGGCCATACGACTAGTAAGTCACTTGGAAGTGTGGCCTCAGTTCTGGATATTCCACATGGTTCTTTGGATGCTGTTAAGCTACCTTTCTTAGGCAGCTTATTTTCAATCAATCCCCTCTGCTTCTTCTGGATTGATTGTCTTTTTGTGTCTAGTCTGCTTCTATTTAATTCCATGTATTGTTCACAAAGATCCATGGTGTGTCCTTTCTTTCCACAGTAGAAGCATGTTTTCTTGGTGGTCCTTCTGGATGCATCACCCTTCTTGGATTTAGAATCCAAGGACTTCTCTTCCTTTTTCAACATCTTCTTGGGAGCATTGTCACCTCTCTTCTGTTTTCTTCCCAAGGATTCTTTCTGAGTCAGGTTCTGTGATCTTTTCATCATTTGAGCTCTGGATACAGTTGGATATAGACATGTACCTTTTTGACCACTTTTGCAATCATCCCAGATGTTGTCAAGTAATCCAAATCTATTTGCAGTAAACAGATGTCTCTGGACCTGTGGATGCTGATTCTTTTCTTCTGGCTTGCTCCCCCTTTGCATGGGCTTCCTTTGTGATTTGACATTCAGTGGATTGTACCAACAATCCTTCGCACAGTGCCCATACTTATTACAACACCAACACTGACCCACAAATCTTGACCTCTTCAGTCCTTTTGATTGTTGGGTACTTTTCTTGACTTGCTGTGTTGTTTCAGGAGAGCATTCTTTCTTCACTGTCTTCATCCATACTTGTTTGGATTCATTCTTCCATCCTGCACTTTTAGTGGAAACACTTTTAGAAGCATGAGTACAAGATGGTATGGATGGTAACTTCTTTTTAGAATATTTTTCCCTTTCATTAGAGGAATTATTTCTTTTAGAATCATCCTTCTCAAAGCATACTTGAGTAGCAACATTTATCCATTCAGCTGACTGGGAGGATTCAGCTTTGGGTGATTGCAGATTTTTCAATATCACCTCTAGTTCTAAGAATTTCTTGTTAAGGGAGTTCTTCTCATCCTCAACAGTTCTTAGCCTTCCTTCCCAATTTTCTTTCAGCTGTTCTAACTGGTCTTCATGCACCTTCTTCATTTCTTGTAATGAATTGTCAAGCTCCTTTACCCTGTTTACTTTTTCTTCAAGTTGAGAATCTCTGACATTCATTGAAACTTTGTGCCTCATTTCTAGTGCATGGAAAACATCTTTGACCACAGTCTTAATGAATTCTTTCTCAGAAAGGCTTCTTTGTAATTCTTCAGTAGTGTCTTCATATCTTTCATTGCAAAGTGATACTGTTTCATCTTTAGCCTTCACCAGCTTTCTGAGAGTGTTGGTTAAGCCAACCCTTTTAGCCAATAGGAATTCCAGAGAATTGGCTTCATCTTCAAGCTGTAATTTTTCTTCTTGAAGATCAAGGATGCCTGTAGCTATACACATTGCCACTTCCTTGGGGACTATCTTCTGAAGATATTTGATTGCATTTAGAAGATCATTGTTCCTTCCATCTTCATCACAGCTAGAGCAGGATTCATCAGAAGAATGATAAAAGGAATTGTCATCTGATGTGACTTTCACATTTCTTTCCATAGAAGGAGTTCCTCTGATTGCACCAGCCTTCTTCTTCATCTTCTTTGCCTGTTTCTTTATTCTGTTTTTTAGAATCTTGGCAGATATCTCCATTTGAGGCTGTTCATTCATTTCCTCAAATATGCAATCCATATAGACTCTCTTGGATCTTTTATAGGTAACCTCCCTCTGATACCAATTGAAGTGCCCAGATCAGTGTGAATCACTGAGAGGGGGAGGGGGTGAATCAGTGATCCCATAAAACTTTTTACTAATAGATTCTTAATCAATTAAACCTCTATGGCTTGTTAAGGCCTCGATCCACTCTTCTTGTATCTCTCAGCCTTTCCTCGAGTGATGTAGTAAATGTAACGGCACAAGACACAAGGATTTACAAGGTTCGGCACCAAAGGCCTACGTCCTTGCCATGTTGGTTATACACCCCAACATGGTTTCTCCCAGTATAATCTGTTAGTATTACAATGGTCGATAAAGAGTCCCACTGTATCTCTCATGAGTCTCACATGAGGGTCTTTATACTGCGTCCCACAGTGTTACCAGAGTCCCACTGGCCTGCTCCAGAATCCCACTGAAGACTTCTTCCACCCTGAGTCTCACAGGGGGCTTCTCCTAGCTCCTCGAGTTACACGAGTAGCTCTTCTTCACTTTAAGTTCTTCAAGTATCCTCAGCAGCCTGGGATAAAGGCTGCTGGCCTTGATCTATACCTCTTCTCACTTGTGATGAACAGGTCTTCTCGTCTTGATCAGGATTTATCACCTTCTTCTAAGGATGACACGGCTTCCCTCTTAAAGAATCTTCAACAGCCTCTAAAAAAGGTCTGTTGGTCTTGCTCTCAGCTTTTGATCACTTCTGTTGATCAGGGTATTCTCAATTACTGAAAACTCAGGCAGCTGATGTCTATAACTTCAGTCTGGCTTCAGTCTCACTTCACTTCAACTTCATGAAATAAATGCATGGAAAATCTGCATCCTCATGAACTGATTTCACGACCTTCTCAATTCTTCAAGATCTTCTGTCTTGGACAACTCAATTTCACACCACTGATATAATCTTTGATTACGTGCGCATGTTTATGCATGTTTGCATGCACTCTCCTGTTCTTCTTCTAGGTGCAGTAAACCCTCAAAGGGTGTAATCGTTTTTAGCACACACCTTCTCACTTCCTTCACACACTTTGTTCTTTTTGTTTACACGCACTTAATGAGTGTTATACTTTAGTGTGAGTATCCTCCTCTTCTTCTATGTGTGTTAACTCCACTTAGAGCACACACTAGGTTCGGCCTTCACTTGTTTAGCACACACAATTTGTTCTTCGTTTTGCACACACTTGAGCTTGGCCTACTTTACTTACTAAGCACACACACTTCCTTGTTCTTTTAATCTTATTCAAAGTGTGCACTTCACTTATGCACACACTTGGTTCTCCATTTTTCACACACAAGGGCTACGGCCTCATCTTTAATTTGCACACAAGAGTTGTGGTGGCCTTCTTGTTTTGCACACACCAGCCGTAGGGCCTTCCTCCTTTACTTGGCACACAAGAACAAGTCTCGGGTCTTCCACCTTTTCACACCCACTGCCTGAATATCCAATGAAGGCGCTCAAGGGGGTGTTGCCTTTCTCCTCTTCACAACTGCCGCGCAAGCCTCAAGATTCAAGGGCGCGCAAGCCACAAGACACCTCATCCACGGGGCATGCAAGTGCCTTGGTGCACAAAGGCGCGCAAGGTGCACTACCGCGGGGCGCACAAGTGCAACAACCGAGGGTACTTCCTCCTTCCGCACAAGTATGCGGGCAGTGAGGGTGCCAATCCTCGAGCGCGCAGATTCAAGCGGCTCGGGATCATCCTGTCGCGCAAGATAGGTGCGCAGGGGACTCCTTCGGGACCTCGGGTGGTCCCGAGAACTTCAGCCGCACAAGTGGGTTGTGCAGGGATTCTTCTTCGCGAGGCACATGGGTGCTCTCACGGGACTCCGGGTTTTCAAAAAAATATTTAGCAAACTAAACGAGGGATCGACCTCTCTTTTTATAGGCAGAGACGTCTCGGATCATTTGCGTGCGATAAATCATTGATCTCCCGAAGATTTCGGATCGTCAAGATTCTTGGAAATATTCTTTTTCTCCTCTGTTCACACGGGTTCTTTTCCTTCATTATTTTTCACGTACATGCGACTAAAAACGCATGCAAGCCTCTGTTTTTTTCCATGAAAAATATTAACCAACATAGCCTCGGCACTTCGTTTTCCTTCGGCCGAACTCGAAATGCTCCCCTCGTTTCATGCATGCATATTTTTATGCATGTATGTGTTCAGTGTGGCTAGACGAACTGAATGGACGTCTTAGATCCTTCAGAGGTGGCCGGGAACTCGAAAACCGGCCTCGGGTAGCCTCTGGTTCATTGGCGGCTTCGCAGGAGGTGCCTCGGCTGAGCTCGAGGAAGACGATGTGGCAGTCGTCGGATCATATCTTTGGATGGCCGCGATCAGAAGGTCTCGCGCGGGATCGATCGTGCGGTCGAGATCTGGCGCGCGATCAATCGAGCGGCCAGGATTCTCTCCTGGAGATTTTTCCACATCCCACATCGAAACGGAGTGCAGTTTTTCCGCGGATTATCAACCTCGCGCTCCCCCCTTCACCACAATTGAATCTTCTCCCTCCACGGTGCCGCCTCGCACCGTGTTCTCTCTGCGGGCGCGCGCTTGCCCCCACCCCTGCCACTCGGGGCGCGCCACTGGCACCCACTATGCTTGTCACGGGCACGCTCCTGTGCTCACGCTGCGCGGGCTTCATTACCGCGTGGCCTCGGGGCTTATACACGGCCTCGGCCTCTCTCAGGCTGGCCCCATGGGATCCCCTTGGGCGTGGTGACCTAGTCCCACATGTGCCTTGGATTGAACCCTTAGGGCTAGCCCTTGAGGTTGGCATCCTTTTTGCTAAGTAAAACACTTAGGACTTTATATAAAAACAAAGTAACCAAGTGAAAATGCCAAATGCCACTTCAAGCCATCTTCCTCTCCATTTCCTCTTCTTTATTTCTTCCTCTTCATTAGAATTCCTCCAATTCTCTTCAACATTTATTCATCACTTAGAAATGGAATTTCCAAAGGTTCTTCATCAACCGAGCTCTTGAATCAAATAATTCTTCAACATTCTTCAATGATCCAATCAGAGATCAAATTGGAACATCTTCAAATAATCATGCGCTAAGAGATAGTGCATGGACTTCTTCATCTCACTTCATCCACTTAGAGATTGTGGATGGATCTTCTTCATCTCCTCATGCATTGTCAGTACAATGCATGGTCTTCAAACAATGCTGTGACATTGTATCTACTCGATACAAGTTCTTGGAACTTAAAGAGCAGCTCAACAATCGTCAGATTTAATGATGATACTCCATCATCATCAATTCTTCAAGTGGTGTAACTTAGTATCATCTTGATACAAGTATTTAAACATTAAGATCAGTTCTACAATCATTTGATATTCATAGAGAATGATTCAACCACAACATCCTTTGTCACTTAGTGAATCTCCTAAGTGACATGCCTCTAAGTACCATGGCCATTCTCCTTCATCACCATCACCATCACATCCTTTGTCATTCACATCTTGACATTCCTTGACATCCATTCATTCCATGACAACATCATGCCTCATTGACAACAAAAGCAAAACAATGCATTTCAGTTGGAGTTTTTAGAGGAATAATTGCACTAGATGTTCAACACATGTACATGTATCTTTAGAGTTTCATTTGACTCTGGTGAAATATCACACAATGGGGTTATTGATCTGGACATCAGTTTGTTATTCTGTACATTAATAATTACTATAGAAAGATAACTAAATCATAATATAAGGAATCAACATAGTTACAGAGATCACATTATATAGAAAAATTAAAAGATGAATCGATAAATTTAAATGATAACTAAGACAGGTTATCAAATATTTCGTTATAGACAATATTGCATGTGAAATCAGTAGCTATGTTATGGCTATCTACTACAATTATTTTTAAACCATTCTGTTAGGTGACCCTTGAAACAGCCACATATAATTGACTGTGCGAGAACACAAGCCTACATAGAAATAACCCAACTAAAGAGAAAGATTTTCCTTGACTCTTATTAGTAGTCATAGCATAACACACTATCAAATAATATTGTCGTCTTTATAATTTGAAAGGCCATCTAACATCAGACTCTGTCATAGTTAGTCTTGGAATGAGTGCACAGTACACAGAATGACAGCCAGATAAAACTTTTGCACCAATGACATGGTCTGCCAAGTGTGTAACAATCATGCGAGTGCCATTACACAGACCAACTGATTGATCCACATTTATTAACAACATTACAGGAACCCCAATCATTAGAATAATTTTTTTGCGCTGCTAATCCAGAGATATTAATTCCATTTAAAAAATCAGACGTGTATATATATTGAGGGATATCTGAATCAAAAATGGCATTGCAAACACCGTCAGAGCTGATGTAGTCTCTACTTTCAGCATTTGTGAGAGATATCATGTAGATATTGATTTCTTGAACAACATCACATGTTGGAGCTAGAATCGCTTTGTCCTTTAGATATCACACATCATCGTATTTTTGTGTAAAAGTAGGATATGTGAAGTCAACAATTTCAGCCAATGCATTATTGGTTGATTTTAGCAGATATTTTTATTGTATATGAATTACCAATTCACTATCATCGGGTTGTCCTGTGTTACAATCACCAATATCTAAAACCCACTTTGAAAAGATTTTTAAGTCATCAGAATCAGTAATGGAAGTCTCAGATTTCATTTGCATATTTTTTGTTTGAGTTAAGACTCTACATTATTGCCAATGATGCGATGATTTAATATAAGCAAGAACAATGTCATTTCCGTTGCCACCTGGAATAACTGGTAGAATTTGAAAAAAAATCTCCACCCAATACAACTGTGATTCCTCCAAATGGTATAGATGAACAAATGAGATTTTTAGTTGTCATTATATCTATCAAAGTACGGTCTAGAGCCTCAAAACAGTACATTTGAACCATGTATGCCTCATCCAAAATAATCAGTTTTGTAACATGTAATAGCAAGGCTAAGTCACTCCCTTGCTGAATATTGCAAACAGGAAGTTGTAATGATGCTATTCCACTTGAAGATATTTACAGAACAATACATCCCTCTAATCACAGCAATAATGTGAGTACTCTTGAAATAAATGTTTTCCCGGTCCCTCCATATCCATTCAAGAAGAAGAAACCCCCACAACTGATGATATTGAAGACAAAATGATATATATCAACTTTTTTTCACTACTAAGTATACCCTCTAAATTGATGTAATAATTTCGAAGACCCTCTTTCTTGTAGTTCAGTTCCTCTGTAATTGAACGATTCGTAACATTGTCAATTTCAAAATATGGAACAGGCATAGGGGACAATATCTGAAGACACCTACCGTTTCTTCGTAAAATGACTTCTATTTCTTGCAGAGAAAACATGTTCCACTGTTCAACAGTGAGAGTGAGATCTGTTGAAAATTTGAAACATTTTAAGAGATGTCTGAATAAAATATTAAAAACTGAATTAAAAATTTTTATGGGAACAAATACCATTACGGAATAGAGAAAAGTATAAATACAAAAGCAGCAAAACCCTTCAGTTGTAACATAGAAATTCACAGAATCATTGATAGTACATGACATGGACTAATAAAAATTCATGACAAACATGTATTTTTTTTATATTAATATGCATAAACATGCACATAACTTAACACAGATTAATGTAAAATTTATAGAAGTGTGTAGAAAAATGCATGCAGAACCATGCCATTTATAGTTCTGCAAATAAATGAAGTTCTTTGATGTATACTAATGTATTTTTTATAATGTATTGATATCTTATCAATATACATATGAAAATGGTAGATTATGAGTACATATCAGTGGATTAATAATGCTAGATACAATGAACTAATTAAAAAAGGATAGATACTACATGGAACACTTGAGTGTAATTATATAATACAACTATAACCAAGTCAAATAAATGTATATGAATGTGTATAACATTTGATATTTGTTCACCTATGACAAGTTTTATCAATGATAGTCGTAGTTAAGAGTATAAATATTATTTCAGAAATAGCTACATGTATTATTTAACCTAATAGCTTGTAGATTCATTAATAGAGTTAGTGATGTTAATGGATTACTAGAAGAGTAAATAGACTTGTATAAAATAAAGAAACAAAACATTAATGTATTGACGTAGTTGGAAAATGTGGTTGATAATTTGAAACATTCCTTGCATTTGAATCTTTTTTCTTGAAATATATAAGATATGTTCAGAGAGAATATTCCATGTTTCATTAAAAACTTTAACTGGATGAGAAATGTTATTTGAGATTAGCATGCTTGAAAATAGTCTGTGTAGACAGTGGAACATTCCCCATGCTGTGACCTCTTTAATAGCATCAAAGAATTCTTGTTCATCTGCTAGTAGACCCATAGCATAACATGCCTCCCTAAAAGTGCCATAAATAATGTCGTTGACAGTTTTCAAAACGTCATATGATGTGGAACCTATGATTTTTGTTAGAAGAATCCACAAGTAGTATAACTCTATTGTGGTAAGAGGCACATAGTAGGGTCGACCAATACTGAAACCTTGTTATCAGGGATGCCAATTCATGTCTGGACTACAGAAGACGAATGTTGTCGGGTATTCTACGAAAGATAAACATCTACCTTATTGAAATGCCAATTTTTATTTAAACCAAGAAGTGAACATTGTTTCAGCAACATTTATGCCAGTTAGGACATCTTCAATTCTGGAAACATCTCTATATGTCACAGTATGTTGCCCTAGTAAATTATAATGCATCATGTCAACATGTGGATATCTGTAATCTATATCATAAGAGAAGATCTGCCAGGATTCCTTACAAGGTGATATGTAGTGACAGTCGTAATACATCTTTATTTCATCAATAGTGTTGTCTACGCCAGTTTCGTTGATGGTTTCATAAAGTGCGGCCATTACATGATCATTTCCCTTGATTATATATTTAAAGAGATTCTTGATATAAGAATACTGGTAGAAGACCTCAATATTTAGATGTGCTTAATACCTGAGTAGAAAAACTGGATTGGTACCAAAAAATGATAATCCAACTGAACACCATATTTATGGATTGATCTATCGTTATCCCTTCTATGATATATAACATGACTTTCGTCATCTATTGTTGTTTTACCAAATAAAATTACGAAGGACCTTAGATCATTTTCAATTTTTCATACAAGGAGAATATTGTCTGACATCTCCACAAGGGCCCTGGAGCATATAGTTTTTAACAGCTTCATTTAGTGTTGGGTAAGCAATTTTATCTAGAATCTCAGCAGACACAACTCTGTTAACATCTGATGGAGTGATAAGTTTGTTTTCATGGAAATGAAATCATAAAATGTGAACATACGGAAAACCTCATTTTTGGAATTCAATGGTTCAAACAACTGTAATGGAAAAATAGAAATAGGTTTTTTCTGGTTAATATTAGGTGATGTAATTAGAAAGAATAAGCTAAAAATAATAAACAATAATAATAGATCTTATTAGTTAAACATATTTAACTGTCAGAGACTATCTTACCTACCCTTGATTTTCCGAATAAACAATTTTCTCTTAAATCTTTTAGATGAGGATAGACCATTATATTGAATACTTGAGATAGTAATTGTGGACAGTCAGCTGGAGGACGATTCTTCTGTGTGACAAATCTACTGATTTCTTGCCACATTGGGTTACATTTAAATGTAAGGAACAAATCTAGATACCCTGCCCAATTAAAAATTGGCATTGCATCGTAATAATATTGAATCATATATCTTGGACCACCAGTAAAAGAATAGGGAAAAATTATGCGCTTCCCGCAAGAGGAACCTTCTCAGTCACCGTGACGGAATGCATCTTGCAATCCATTGAATTGGTCGACCCGCAACCGCTTCTGGTTGAAACAAATTTACAATAGTCTCAGAGACTCAATCAATGTGTAAGCATCAACTAAAAATTGTTGCAGCAGTCATCTAGAATGTAGCATAGTGGATGGTTCAATTTCATGGAACTGTAGGTGAAAAAAGAAATATTCTCTCATTTTAACCATTATTAGATTAGAACTGGTTGTGAATGTAGTAGCGCGATTCATTAAGTTGTCAACATATCCATCCTGGATACCAGGGAAAATCAATGGATACTGTAACGACAGATACAATGGTTGAAGCTCAACAATTCGTTGCAATGCACCACAGTTGGTTTGAATGATGATGTCACGTTCTTGGTTTAGATCTTCATCATCTCCGACAATAAGCATGGAAATTTCATATTTTTCGGTAAGTTATGTGTTGCATCATGTGTATGACTTTTCTTAAGAAGGTGTAGCTTTAAGTTTGGATCCTCTTCACAATTTATAACATCTTTTGTTTATATGAATTGTTGAGCTAAAGCATTGATCTCATGTAGCATATGTTGGAACTTATCAACACTAACAAATTTTATAACTGATTGAAGATTTTTTCCATCAGAGCTGGAAGAGATATTTGTGTCAGAAAAATACAATGAAATGCATCAGCTTTATATTCATAGAAATGAATTTCAGAAATCTCATACTAATAACTAGATTCTGGCACTCAGGTTCTGTGTCAAACACATATAGCTCGGCAAACCATGGGGTTTGTCCTTCTACCAAACACAAACAACATATGCGATGGTAGTTCTGTTCATTTAGTATGAATGTTGTTGGGGTTGTACCGTTGTTAAAAGACATAACAACCTTCCCACCCAAAGACATGAATGCAAACATAGAATTATTAAGATTTATATGTTATTAGAAAGCTCGTGCTTTTGAAGAAGTTCGATTTAAAACCAACATATGTAGGTATAGAGGAGGTTATGGGAGAAAATACAAAGAAATATTTCCCATAGAGTATCATAGATCAAATCGTGAGGTTTTATGGTTGCTTCATTTTCTATTTCTCTCATCATACAACATATTTGAGTGACAGTACTGGCATACATATGTGGGGTCTTCGATATCTGAGTATCCTGAATGTTGGGGAAAAGTTTATTTAAAACAATATTAAATTTGCAGAGACTGTACTCGAATAGTATTTAATTTATGATATTAATAATTCCAGAGTACTAAAATCAAAAACCTATGTTCTCCACAATGTCCATTTCTATTGAGTTTCCTGCAGAAGTTGATGAAATGTAAATACGGTGTGTGATATCTTGTATAGAATGTAATAATATTTGAAGATCAATTGGTTAGTCAACAAACCTAAGGATTGTACAGTTCTATTGACGAAATCTGTATTGTTTGAAGACGTTGCTGAAATATGTGAAGGAAAATATTTTCGAAAAAAATAAAAAGTTACTGCAACATTAAGTGGTTATGATAAAAAAAATTGATAAATCTATATTAATGGTTAAAAAACTTATTACATAACTGTCAATAATTAAGTAGTGTACTGTAGTACATCAATATTGGGAAGACTTAATTTGTACACATAGGAAAGAGTAAGAACTGAAATTTAATTGACATTTCTTATTTACGTGTTTTAGTCATACATTCTCTGTCGAGTTGAGTACTGCTGAGTTAGTGAGATTGTTTCCTCATTCAGCATACCTAGTGGAAAAATTGAAAAAAGGGTTTCATGGTCGTTAATTAATAGTTTGACCCATATTATGGTCATAAAATTTCACAGACAGAAGACTTACTAAAAGGTACGGGAGAGAGCGTGTGATGTATATGTTTTGATTTTTTTTGGCAATCATTGTCAACTATGTAAGCCATTCACAAGGTACTATGAACAAAGAAGAAACAAACGATTATTAGTCTTCCATCGTTTGAAAAAATAAGCATTGAATATCATTTTTCAAATGAACATACCATTAACACATATAGGTGACAATGGTAACCTTCGGTCTGTATGTCTGATGCCATTTGCTGATAGTGGATGAATAATTGGACCGCCGATGGAAACAGTAGAAATCATTAGAGAACCTATAGTACACAATAGTATGGTTACTAAATTTATTGTCATCAAACTCATATAATGATAGTTGTATAGTTAGTAATTAATTTATTATAAAACTAAGACAGTAATCATGATTTTCTTGACGTTGTTTCATGAATAGACTTCTGTGGATCCTTGATTCACTAGAGTGGGAAGGCGTATGCATGGTTTTGTAGGTTTTATTTGTATCGAACTGTCTAGGGGGCATGAAAAAAAATATATTATTAAGAGTTGATAATTGAATATAAAATGATTAAAAATTATCAGAAAATAATGTTCCTTTTTAAATTTGAAGATCAGTTTAAATGATTAATATTAACACAATAGACATGAAAATATTTACTAGAGCTACTATACATTAAAATACAAGATTTTAATAAATGACCATGTAACAGAAACATAATGTACAGAAATTGGTTTTCATTCACATTTATGAAGCGATACCTATGTGAAAATAATTGATACCCCTCAGATGAAAGACACAAAAGGGTGTTGTCAAAGCAGTCGTATATTATCACCGACAAGACTGAAGTTATATGTGTTAAGTGTCAATGATGGAATGGAGCAATCAAATATCTCACATATCCAAAAATAGTATACGTGGAAGGAATATGAGTTAACAGTTATGAAAAAAACAAATATCTATCTAACAAATTTAACTTTCAAGGTCACGTGAGATTGGTATTTCTATATACTTGAGAATAAAATAAGTACGCCAACAATGGTGGGTGCATAATAAATAAGGAACTATTTCATGGTAGCTCCCATAAAAGTGTCAAAATGTTAGAAGTTGGTATGTGCTGTTATATATTCTATAATGCAGAGTCCATGTATTGATTAGGATGAAGATATCCAAAACATGGCTAAAAACAGATACCCCATGATAGTTGAAAATGATATAATCTTATTACAATCGAAATAAACATGTAAAAGATGTAGTGCAAAGTGACAGAGAATACATTACATTGTTAATAGACAATAGATCCATATGGAATAAACTGAAACCCTAATCGCGAGGTTGACAATGAAATAGATCTTTGGGATGTATCTGACGGTATGCATGAGGTCGTTTTCCAGGACGGTGATGGAAACAACGATGCTTTAGGGGATGGTATGCAAGACGAGATGACCCGAAACGTCAAGCGATGTATTGAATCGTGCTTCTGTGAAGCCCTATTCTTGCCCTGACAAGCCGGTATAGATAGCGATCCGTTGCAAATTCCTTGAGCGGGTAGAATTGATTATTGGATAACGTAATCACCCCTAGAAATTGAGAAATTTAATAGTGTATGAAATGCAAGGGGAGAATGGAGGAATTGAATAGTGGTGAACAAAATGCGGGTACAGGAAATGCGGGGGGAGATTAGAGGAAGTTGAATAACACATGTAGACGAATCAGAATGAAGTCTGCGAATGAACATTGTGAGTTGAAACCCAAATCTCGGACTGAGGATCATAAAATCCGAGCGACGTGGGAGGTCGGCATTGATCTCGGAGAAAAGATGTCCGAAGATCAGCCCGATAGAGAAATCGAACAATGGTGGATGAAATTCGGGTAGAGGAAATGTGGGGGGAGGTAAGAGGAAGGCGTCGAGCTCGGATTTGTGTTTTAGGATGATGTCCATGAATAATGATGATGAGTGTAAACACTATGCCCGGACGAAGGAGGAGGTAATCCAAGCGATGCGGGAGGTCAAGGAAAAATCTTTGCAAGAAGATCCTGATAGGATGGGGCTATTTTCGGATGAACTTTATAAATAAGGAGGCATGGCTTCATATTTAGTCGACACGTCAGCTCTGAATAACCTAGCTTTAGTATATATAGTTGATTAAATAAAATCAACACATAAATTGATATGAAACATAAGATTATTATTCATACACATTAAATGAATATATTAATGTAATTTTCCTAGCATTTAAATCATTTCATTCAATGTTATTAAGAGAAAATTATTAAAATGATTCAATTAAATAACAAATTATTAAATTTATTACCATTATCTTAAAAACCGTTTAATTTTTATTTGACAAACCCTTCATAAATTATGTCCTTAAAATAAATGGGATTACAGATATTTATATATAATTTTAATGATTTATGTAATTATTTATTAATTATTCAATAATATGTTACATAGTAAACTCATTTGGTTATAATAATGTTAATATGTATTAATGAATCCATTAGTTACCTATACTAATTTAATTATGGTCCTTTTTTTAGATGCTACTCTCTGTGTACTAAATATTTTCTTTCCATATTTATCAATTTTTATGTATCCTAGATAAATGACTATGGACTTTTTTTATTGGATGGGTTACATGTTGTGTAATAATGAGGTACACACCATGTGGTTGAAATGTTTTTTATCTTAAAAAATTAATTAACTATACATGTTATCTAAAAGTGGAAATTCATGGATAACATGATGTGTACAATATCTACACACCATGTGGTCTTCATAACCGACCAGTTAACAAATATCATTCATTAGATTCATTGATTATTTAATCACACAACATATACCAATTCTACATGAGTTTTTTAATTAATTTATATAGGTATTTTAGGCTAACATTGTATAAACCCTATATTTAAACCAAGGGTTTTCATGAATATATCCACTATACAATATTTATTGTAGGAGCTTTACACCATCTACATGATGTGTAACGAATTTTTTTTCATGATGGATCGGTTAACATATTGGGTACAATAAATTCAGTGAATGTAAAAACTTATCAATTTTCTCCATCTATATATCCTGGTTTTGCGAACATGGGTATATATCACGCATGAGTAATTATATACTACCATTTCCACGATGTGATGTCATTTATTTTTCAACAATATTTCGCATGGATGGTAATAAAGATGAATTTTATGAATATTGATTATATTTATGATATCATAAAAATCATGTAAATATGAATTAGTATTTACCTTTATTTTATTCTATCAGTCAACAAATGGATACATCATCTAATTTATGTATAGCCTACCATCTTTATTGATGATGTGATTGATTTTATATAACTACATTTTATAAATAATTATATATATATGTATAATTAATATATATTCTTTTATCCATGGTTACAATTTTTTAAATTATTTTTCATTGATCAACGTATATGGATCGAGACTTTTAGATGAAAATATTCCTGGAAAATAATCCATTTATCACCTGCAATAGCGATTTTACGAACAAATTATTAATAAAATGCTTGTAAGTTGTTATAAATAAAAACATAATATTATTTTAGATATATAGTTATGGTATAAAGGTATAATAAATCTGTAGTATTATATTGTAGGTTTCAAAATGAAGAGTTAAAGGTGAGAATTGATATAAGATATTATTTAAAAATCTCATCATTATTTAGATTTGTCTACGTTTTACTCTTTAAAAAATAATAGTCAACATTTATGTAAATGTTTTATTAATATATTTTTTAAAATTTATATTATTCTAAAAAAGTTTACATTTATTTGTACTTATATTTTCATTTTAACAAAATTATTTTAATGGAATCATTATATCATTACCGAAAAATGTAGAACACAAATTTTCCAAAAAAAAATAGTTAGAATAATTTTCACACTTCAAACCATGAGTGGCTATTCAAAATAACAACACCAAAAATAATTTAAGATGACATTACAATTTCAGAATATTCTTTTGAAATAATATTTTTTCGATTAATATTTCATGTATTATTTTAAATAAGAAATTAGTTCATAATGGACAGGTTATCTTCATAATGAATTATTCCTTGGAACCCAGAAAAATATTTTTCAATCCACGATTACATTATGATCATATGAAACACATATGAATGTATTTAATTGTTTTTTGACTGATTCTTATGTCTCCCTCATTTACATTTCGTAATGTATTATATTTCTTGATATGGTGAAGGGAAATGCGTGATGATTTAATGACCTTTATGGGAAACAAGTCAATGTCATTGATCTATTGTGGGAAACAAGTCAAGATGTTGTATACAATGTGGTAATTGGGTCTTCATTTATTTTATGATGTTATTGGATGATATCCATGACATATGAAATTGTTTCTATAGTTATAATCATTCCACACATATTTGGACTGGTTCATAAGGTTCCAAAATGAGTTTTCATGAAATCTCAATAAAACTATTCATTTATATTATGTTGTTAATGTTTTATACTATAACTATTGAATTTTATATTCATGATATTATGTATTATATTTTTATGTTATGGTCAAAATCTTAGCAATTTAATATTATCATACACTTTTTTGTGATCATAAACTGCTATCTCGCTTTATTAACCTTATCGATTATCAGAGCTCACACTTTTCATAAGTTTCCTTCCCTCATCTTTTGAAGAATTTTTTTAGTAGGAAATTTTTATAAAGGGATATCTCTATGAATATGTTTTCATGATATTTTTAATATAATTTATAAAATAAGTACATTGTATAACTAATCTCTAAAAACTATAAAACATAATGTTTCTAGTGTGTATTGTATTTTATTGTTATGGATAATCGTTTTAATAAATTTTTTAATTTATTATAAAATGTTCAGAATATAAATATTGGGATTAGAATAGGATTTATTCAATCATATAATAATCGTTTTAGATAACATTCATGTAAACCCTTGTTATTTTTTTAAATATTTGATTCAATCCTAATTTTTTTGTAATGACCATGAATGACCTAGGTTTAATGATAGGTTTAATAGATGAAAGATTCATTAATAAGGAATTATGAATATATTTATTATAATTATTTTGGTATATAATAAAGTTATTTTTCTTAGGATATTATTTATTAGTTAATAGCTAGAACATAAAGGAATCATGTTATTGTTGAATGTGATAGAAAATGAAATGAATGCCCAACATAGAAACCAAAAGATATGATAAATAGAATATAGAATTGATATAATAATTTCACCCATCATTCTCTGGATCTGAATCATATCAAGTTTCCAAATGATCAAAGTATGGAACAATATATAGTTGGAAATTTCAATAGTAAACATCGATCATATATTACTAGATATTCTAACTCATTAATGGTAGAGTGATAGATCAAAAATAATTTCAATATATTTTATATTATTAAATTATAAGGGAAATGAAAAAAGATATCCTAGATATATTTGTTCTAGAGGAAAAAGGAGATCAATGATATAATATTATAATGTATATATCTTAAGATGATGATATTAAATTCATTGAATGTAATATTTTTTTTATTTTAATTATTAAATAATTTCCTAATATTTTACATTCAATAATGGAGAATTAATTTATTGATCTAATGAAACAGATGTCGAATCTATATATACTAATGAATAAAATTTTAAATTCTATCATGGTATGATATGGTGTAATTATTAGACCTGAATGTAAAATTGATCAATAATTTCTCTACATAAAACCTTCTATATAAATGTAATTATATATAAGAGAATATCATTTTTATAAATAAATAATTCTATCTAAACTCAAAGATAAAAATAGGAATTGATGATTCCCACTATTCCAATTATGTTGATAATAAAATAAATATTGTGCCTTGTGAAAACTAAAATAAGTCACATGGTGGAAATTAAAAAAATATCCGTCTAAATTTCCCAAATGTTGGTTGAAACATCAAGGTATGTTATTGAATGGAATGAGGATGTGATTTAACTACATAATGGATTTCCTGAATGCCCTCAAATTTCAGAAGGATATGAAAAGGATGGTTAAACAAATACATGAAAATAAGAATACAAACAATTCATCAACCATGCTCCACCTTATCATGTGATAGAATAATTGTAATTATTGTTAATATTTCATGAATAATAAATATTTTTTTATGATTACCATCATTTTGTTATTAAGTCTATAAACAAAGGGGGATATCATATGATCACGACTATCAAACATAGTATTGAGAAGGAATTATTAAAAGTAATTCTTATTATTCACTCAAGAATATCTATTTTATTATTTTATACATTATCCGACCTCTGAATTATTTATATATAATTTTCTAAGGTTATCACCATATCACCTCCAAAAATTGATGTTGAGTTAGTTTAGAGAATTTATAATTGAACAGTGGTTGAATATCATGTTTACAGTTCATCAATGATTGATGTATATCAGAAATGCCTCCATTAAACCTAGTTATTATCCCTTTAGTAGAATTAAATGTTATTATGGTAATTTATTTTATTTATCTATAGGGAGCCCATATTAATTTTAGATAAAGAAAAATCAATTTTCATAACATGAATGTACTATTAATCATTTATTTGATGTAAGGATGGATATGTACATCTAACAAATGTTTTTCCCTTTTTGTGGCTCTTAATTTATATACATTAATTTTTTCTATTAAAACATGCATGGGAGAAAATAAAAATTACTGATAGTCATATTTTATGTGATTTTATTGATGTATTAACAACATAATGGCAAGTACTTCCATCAAATAGTGATTTTGTGTTTTTCAATTTAAATCATAATCGGTTTTATGCTTACTTTTCTAACACATTATATTATGGGTCAAAATGTATTAAAGGAAATTGATGAAAAAATAAAAGGGAATATTGATAATGGATTCATACAATCTTTTGTGACACCTTAGGTTTTTAGTATTCTTTTTTAATAGGAATAATTGTAAATTTAGTTTCTCCATTGAATATTGGTAGAATAAAAAATCACGTTCAAGAAAAAAATATCCTCTTCCTCAAGTTCGTGGATTATTTAATCTACTTCAAAGACATCGATAATTTTAAATCATTGATATTCATTTTTTTTATCATTAATTATCTATTCAGAAGAGTTTTATACCCTAGATTATATTTTGTACATCATATGGACACTAATGATTTATAATAATATATTTTGGTCTTATTAAATACCCATATATTTTCGTGGAAATAATAAATATAATCTTAGAGCCTATAAAGATATGTTTGTGGTAGTATTTATTAATAGTTTCTGTGAATATTTAATGAGCAAGGAAGATTATGAAGAACAGATAAGGGTTTTTTAGATGACCATGATGAAGGATAATAATTATTAATAAATTACCAATTGAATATTTTGGATTCATAATGTATCTATTTTGTGTCATAAAATCTCATGTCTAGTTATATTAGTAGATAGTTTAAAGATATAAATTATTTAGGAATGGATAGAATAACCTAAATGACTAAAATATTTAATTGTCTTGGCTTGGATGGATATTATCATCATCTTATGAAATATTTCATTTTATTTTCTTGTTCACTCCCCATGTTGACTCATAATGGCGTTTATTTTTTATAGAGTAATAAATGTGAAGAAAATTTCAAGGAGCTAAAAATAACATTGTTCAGTGAATCTACTATAACGTTAATTTTTTTTTAATGATTTGTCTTCTATAGTGACACATTGATAGTGTTAATGAGATTTATTATCAGCAAAATTATATGGTGGTAGATTTTACCTCATGATTTTTTTTCATGACTAACAATAAACAACTCAATATTTAGAGTAAGAAACTGTAATTTTTTTAATTATATCTATTTATGTGTTAATTATATATTGACTGGTGTGGAATTAATACTTATCCAAGAATATTAATTTTCATTTTCACACAAGAATATTTGGTCATCATCCAAAGAAGATATTCAGATTTGATTTAATATTATGACT
Organism: Viscum album; assembly: GCA_963277665.1. Classification (NCBI taxonomy): domain Eukaryota; kingdom Viridiplantae; phylum Streptophyta; class Magnoliopsida; order Santalales; family Viscaceae; genus Viscum; species Viscum album. The sequence continues at coordinate 1,254,299,842 of OY728140.1, read as the reverse complement.
TAAAAATACATTATCTTCTAGTGAATGAAATCAAGGTGGAAAATGCATTAAGACGAATAGATCATGATATGTTATCTATGATGAGGACCAGAAAATATCCAATATTTATGGATTTATGAAGGATTTATTTTAAAATCCCAATGTAAGGAGAGAAATATTGTCTGCTTCAAATGAATTTTCAACCATCTATCCATGTGGTGATTAAAGAGGTGCAAGAAGAAGATTTGTATCACATAAATGTTTAAAAATTTTCTTATGATAAACCATGATTATTATAGAATAATAATAATAATAATCTATGTATATTCCCCTACCATAATATACTTTAAGAAGAATATTTTTGTGGCTTGTTGTGGATAATTATATATTTATCCTGGAAGTAAAAAGTATTAGTGGAGAAGTGAGGATGTATTTCTAATAGGATGGAATATAGAATGACATTATAGTGTATGTTTCTCAATATATTATTTTTTAGAAAGTTACTGATGAGAGGTATAAGTCCAAATCGATTTCTCGAACATTATCTATACCTGGATAGAAGAGGGAAAACATCACCAAGTATTTTTTCATTAAACACCAAAAAAATAAATTTCCGTTTTTTGGATAAATTTCGATTTTATATAAGTCTATTAAAAATTTAATTTTATTTATGATATGATTTAGATATATTTTAAAGGAATTTTTCTTCTTTGATTCCTTCAAATGATGAAAATTCTATATCTCTAGGGTTATTATCCTATGAAACCATCCTTAGTAATTCACTAGATGGTTTACATTTATGATAATGAAAAATTATTGAAACCAGTTATTCATGTTACATGTTTATCAAGTATGAAATAATAAATATTTTCATTATATTTGGAAAACATATGAATTGGATAGAATTATGAAATGGGTTTTTCTATTGTAGTACAATAATAAATGGTTAATTATTAATGATTTATAATATCAAAGGGATCATAAAAGGATATCCAAATCCCATGAAAGTCTATACACATGGATATCAAAATCCCAAATGTGGGTCAAAATAAAAATATTTCATTCCTAGAGAGGGTACATGAGTGGGAATCTCATGAATAATACGTGACGAATTTCATGGTGGGTATCAATGAATAATAATTTTTATGATTTTGAATATGTAACACTTTATTCCACTATTTTATGAAATTTTTTCATTCCAATGATATGATCATATTGATACTATATTTCAATTTATTAGTTATTATTGTCTTATAAAAATCCATGACTTATTCCTCGATATATTATCATGATCTATAAATTGATTGGTATGATTTTAAAATGTTATGATTTTGTTCTAACACCCTTATTAGCATGTTATATTAAAAAAATTCATCAATATATATCTTAATTCATTACCCTTAATAATAGTTTGGGATCACCCTTTATTCTGATTCATTTTCCAAAGGATATGATGATTAGTTATTTGAAATATATATCTATTAATGGTGATATTTGTAATAAAATTAATGGGGGATGATATAGATCTTTTAAATACTATTATTTCTTATATATAATTTTACAAATTCCCAACAACATTACAATTATAGCAACCTTAGTAAGGATATTTAGTGAATATTTAAATAAAAATTTGTAATATATATGTATGTAATGTTTGGTATCCCATCATCCTATATGTAAAATGGGATACCATTTTTTGATCATTTTAAATAATTTCCAATGGTAAAATCAAATTTAAGCAATCAAACCAAAATACCGTTTTCAGAAAAATACAATGATTTGAAATATAATTTTCTTGACCAATTAAAATGATCATTCATATACATAATTTTTTAAAAAATATGAGGGGGAAAATATACCTTAATAAATACACCATATAAAAATTTAAATAATTTATATATCACTCTATTAATTGTTAAAAACCATTTTTATAAATGATTATGATTTTTTAAATCATAATTCAAATATTTTTATGCAACTACCAGCATCAAACATGTTCAATTCCCACAATATAATTGAATCCATGAACCAATGGATATGGTGGATATAAGAATAAGGAGATGATCCAAAAACATGAATCCGAAAAAATAATATTCATATTACATTTTATAAATTCCAATGAAGAATTAATGGATACGTCATTTCATGATGATCTGAGAAAATACACAATGATCATCTCAGATCCATGAATTCACCCACATTCAATGATTAATATAACTTAATCTTAATTGGATCAAAAAATATACCACATATTTTGTTAATAATCCATTGATCTATGACATTTATAAAAACAAAAAGGGAATATAAATAATTTATAATAACTTTGATGACTACATACATAACATTAAAAATCATTATCTATAAACTTAGAATCGATGAGATTTGAATATCAAGAGAAATTTAATTTTCAAAATTACTATATAGGGTCTACATGAATAGTACTGTATCCCATCAGATGATTAAAGTGGAAAAATGGGTTTTAATAATATATTAAAAATATAATTCATATTATTTAAAATAATCTGATGTTGTTTCAAAAAATGGATGATTTTGTGTCAAATGTGTGACCCCATTCCAAGCTACTGGAGGTGCTTCGATGTTTCATTGCATGATTTTTACAATCCTTCCTCCAACTGTAAGAAATGACTATATTTTAAATTCTAAATACTAAAGAGAAGGTAAAAAATTTATCATAACCTTGCACAATTAATTCAGAAAGTAAAACAAGATGAATAGTATCCTTTGATGTCCAACATTATTTTCCTTAACCAAAAAACAATAATTCATAGGCCCATAAAATTCAATAAACTTAATAAATTCAAGAGAAAATGACATGAAATGATAAATTAAATGTTCTATAAAAAACCATATCCATAACATAAGATGATTTTAGGATTTGACATTATCTAATTTATGGGAAAAATTTAATTGATGTAATTGATCAATAAGATAATGTGTTGTGAATCATGAATACTAACTAAGATAATGTTTTTTAGTGAATAGAAAAAATTAATAAGATTTTGTAGTAAGTGAATTTGGATATGGGGAAAATGTATCATCAATTGTGTGTATCAGAGTTACCAAATTTCCAGTGAGTAATTTTTATATGGAGGTAGAATGTAACAAAAAAATAATTTATTATATTTTTCTCTTAAATGAAATTTCTTTTCATTAATTTAATTCTCTAAAAAAAATTATTTTTCTTGAAGCCCAAAATAATATTGAAATAAAATAATTTAATATTAAATTTGTCTCTTTATTAATGGATTAGATGGATTATATTGGCATAAAAAATGTATAAAAATAATTAATTACATATATATAACAATAACTCATTTGTTTTCAATAGTTTAGAATTGAAAATGACATTATTTTTTGTTAAAAGGGGCGTTTTTATATGACCATATCTATTGATAAATAATTTAAATTTGTATAAAATATTACATATAATAATTTATCATTCATATATTTATTTTACAAAAAATTGATTTATAATTAATACATTTTGAATCATGAAAATTAAATATGTCTCAAAATGAATTATTTTTAATTTAATAATTTTATAGTTAATTTAATTGAAACTAAATAAAAGAATTTAATATTATTAAATTTATTTCATTTTTTATATTCAAATTTAATATTTTTTTAATGATTTCATTATATTTTTTTTATAAATTATTGAAAAAAGATTAAAAATTTGTTTTCATGGTTAGAGTTACAATGGGTTTTCCAGGTATTATACATTGAGATTTGGGTAAATATTCCAATTAAACATTCTTAAATGTAATATTTTAAAGATATATCTAACTTATTTGGTCCTAAATTCAATTTTATAACAATTTAGGTCCACTCACTAGTAAAATATATTTCATATTATTTAAAACATTTATTTAAATCCATATGTGTCACTTCCTCCACATATAAGGAGAACATTATTCAACCATCAATCACAAAATTTTATCATTATAAATATATTATTATGAACAGTGGAAAACCATTTAGAACATATTTTTTATTGAATTTGAATTGAATGTATATTTTGTGTGTATGTGTGGACAACCACATGGATGTATTGGTATGATACATTTTTCAAAAGCATATTTTAATGGTTTTTATTTTGATGTATTTATTAATTAAATATAATATTAATTAAATAATTATTCAACAAGAATTAAATTATTTTATATACCCTCTAACCATCCCACCATATTGAAATTGACAACGTCCCTTATATATATATATGAACTACCACATCCACAAAGCTATGCAACTCAGTATATATTTTTTGGTTACATTGATATTAGAAATGATAAATTTTTATATTTTATATGTTGTTTACTATATAAAAATTATTCTTGTATTCTGAATTTTAACTATAAATTCTATCTTTCCATAAATCTAAAATTGGAAGCATCACACTTTTATAAATACAATATACCATCTCAATGATGTAAGGTAATTCATTTTTCATCAGTATATTATCGATATTGGTATAAAATTATATATAAATATAAAATATGATACATATGACTTAATTTTGATTTTAAAAATGATTTTTCCATGATAATTTTTAATGGTCCATAACTTTTTAACTGAAACACCCATGAAAATAAAATATTTTAATAACTAAAATGATGATGATAACTCACGATTATCAATGGATGGTTTATAATTTTATTAAGTAAACTGGTAATGGTATTAAACATTGTATTATTAATATATAATTCATTTTTTATAAATAAATATTTAATATACCAGATTAATGAATGGTTATTATGTAATATGATACATAATGTTAGAGTTTATATAATAATTCCGCTTCATTTAGTTATTGTGTATGATAAATTTTAATGAATGGTGATTATATGGTTATTATATTTTAAAACCATTATTATTAATTCTATTATGATTATTCCTATAAATATAATGTAATATTATCATTTTACACTATTTGGCAATGAAAATTTCTGAGAAAATAAATTTGAAAGAAATTGATCTGATTTTTAAATTGGACGATACGAATTTTACTCTGAATCAATGTTCATTACTTTTTTCTAGAAAACATTAATTTTAATGTTAAATATATTTTTTATTGATATTTTCTTTTATATTATAACTTATTTTCAATGTATTTAAAATTAATTTGAATATTTTTTTCTGCAGAACATATTTTTTAATTTTTATAAAAAGTGTATGAATATTAATTAATTGATTATTTACCACACATCCATATTTTACTACACGAAAGACTATTGCTGGTTTTGATGATTAAGTTACATGTAACCATGATTAATTTAAATGAAAATATTTTTTCCAGAATTATGTAAATATTTTTCTATTATAGATACAAAAAAGTATATTTTTGATAATGTTTATTTCTATGGATGTCATATGATGATGTTGATTTTAATTTGATTTTTGGATACTTATTTAGAGCCCTAATTTGTTTAATAACTGAATATTATTTATTTTACCCAATTATTTTTCACTTTTTTTCAATTATGAAATTATTTCATGTTTATAAAATATGTTTCATTTCATTGGGTTATGATATGCAGAATTCATTATATTTTTTTACTTTTCTATAAATATGTTGGTTTTTCATTATATAATGGGTGAGAAAATAAATATATAGACTTATAATGCATTTTGTAATTATGAATATCGTACGAAAATACATTGAGATGATGTTGTTAAGAAACAGTACGAATCAATTTTGTTATGAAACTCATTTGAGAGAACAAATTTAATAATTTTTTATGAGATTATGATATTATCTCTAAATAAGTTACATTTAATAAAATTTGGAAATTATACAATTTTAATAATTTTAGGATTATTTTAGGATTCACTAGATATTATTATTACTTCCAATGATATTGACTAAGCCGTACGGTTCATATGAATTTTAATTATTCTTATTATATGACCTCATAGATTATTATTGATTACTAATGATTCCACGTCATTATTAATCAAATATTTTTAAATTAAAATGATTGATTCAACAACATGTAAATGGTTAGTTATGATTTATTTTTCTTGAAATTCATACGTTAGCATCATGGTCTCGTATATTTTTTCTTATATTATGATAACTTATTATTATTTATTGTTATATCCATTATTTACCCTTAATGATCATATAATATCTACAGTTATTATGGATTTCCCAATGTTATAATTAATGTTAATAAGTATTAAATGTGTAATGAATGTATTAAATGAAAAAATAAAAGTTATGTTTTAGAAAATTTATAAAATAAGATGATTATGTGTGTATAATTCAAAGAAACTAATCCTTTATATTCTCCAATCATGTATTATTTTACAATATGTTGAATATTATACTAAACATTAGAAATATTTTTATATTTTATGAAAATATCTAGTTAAATTCAACGAAAAAATAATTATTAGGATGATGATTTTACAACAATAAACAATTATGAATTATCCTCATGTTAAATCAACTAATACTAAGGAATAAATTACTAATATATAATCATTATATATTAATGCTAAATATTCCAAGAATAATCCTTGTAATGTTTATAAAAACCTGTGGACATTTTTACATATAATAGCAATAATGTGTGAATTTCTATATTCTGAAAGTGATCTAAACATATCATATTTATTATAGGGTTATTAAAGCAATTTTACATAACATTACATGTTCTAAAACCTAAACTATCTTCATATAAGTTTTTTAAATTCATAATACATCACTCTTCTATTATGGGATGTTTTTTATATTTTTTAGAGATATTTACCCTATAAAAGATAACATTTGTGTTTGGAATACCAATAGAAGAAATGAGAATTTTTATTGAAAGATATATCATTCTAACAAGGGATCATTTTTAAATAGAATCTATTAGTTATTTGGAGTCTATCTAAAGACCCAAAATATTATCAATAGAAATTATATTATCATAATAATGATATATAATATAATAACATAAAATTAAATTAATAACACAATAAATTCATTAAAAATATAATATGAATGAAATATAAGGTTTTTATATATGTTAAGAAACCTGTAATGATTAAATAATAACATGACCATTAAAATTTTAATACAGCACACATGAATAGTGAAATAAAAATAGAATCGTAACCTCACCTATAGAATTATTAATAAAATTTAGGTATTTTATTAATGAAAATATGATGCAGTTATTTCATGTCATAAGTAAATAAAAGTTTTAAAAATAAAAATTTTGGTGTTTCTATTTTAATAATTCGTAATTGATTATTTAAAAGCTATTATTAATTAAATTATTTAAATTAAAATTGATAATAAAAAAATATATTCATAAATTAATATTATTTGACGCATGATTATAAGATATTATTATGATATTTTATATAATTTTTCATTTTTTTCTAAATCAGTTATAATTTTGAAATTACTATATTTAGAATAATTGATAATTTTTATTTAAATTAAATTTATAATATATATGAAATTATTTTCATATAACTGAGTCAATTATTAAATTCTATATGCTGAAATATTATGATCATGAATTTTTAGGTTTTTAAAAAATACTTAAATTTTTTTGAATATTGAAATAAGATAATTTACAGTATAAGTAAATAATTCGATGATTGAGTCATGATTAAGACTAGGATTATTTATTATACCATTAGTATCAAATCACATGTTGTAATTAATTTTATTATTAATAATAATCCTTAATAATTCTTCCCTTGAGAAAAATATTCGACTAATGAATATAATAATGAGAAAACCCCATCTCTACCCCTATAAATACCACATCTTTTCCGCACACCATTAAATCATTGAGAGCTGATCAAATTATACCCAGTTTTCATCCCAGGACCTTCCCCACATCCAGGAGCCATTGGTATCAACAAAATACCAAAACCAATCCCCAGAAGGATGTTATCAAGAATGATTCAGGATGTAAATTCCACTTTTTTTTCTACTGTCGAAGAATATATTTGAGATTAAAAGTTTTCTATGTCAAACGGGTTATTATCGATAATTTTTTTGTAATTTATATAAACTATATTCACCTATTAAATCATTGAAAAATAATAATGTTCCATTCCAATTGACTAAGGAATTCCTCAATTCTTTTCAAGAGAAGAATATTCACCTGACAATATCATCTATTTATTATTTCCATAATCTGGATAGCAGAATATGGTGAATTGTGACTCATTGGAATCGTGGTTGTGATGTTTTATCTTGCAAGGAGATATTTTGAGTGATTATACCTCATGTAATTTGAGGATTACAAAGAAAAACTAACCAAAAAATGATTTAGAGTCAGCTCAATCCGTCTATTCCTTAAAAAAATGGTGTCATTATATCATCTGTAATAAATTCATGGTGTTTATCAATCATAATATCATGAACCATTATTTATAAAAAATTATATGAATTTGAGGAAAACAATATTTATGTTATATCACCAAATGATATATATTTATTTGATTATAAACCAAGTAATTAAAAATCAATTTTTGAAGCATTAAGAAGAAATTCATAAGCATAGTTCGAAAAAGATTCTTCAAAAGAGTTGTAGTTGATGTTACCCATAACCAACATGAATTTGAAATGTGCTAACCTAGGTGATGATTTAGTTTTCATTTCAGTTTTGGTTGTTTCAAAGTTGGTAATTATGTTGAAGGAGACATAGAAATCCGATGCAGAATTAGTTGAAATTGGTTCAATAATCAATGGTTGGGAGACCATTTAGGGCTAGAGGATGGATGTATTATCATTGTTCTAGTTTAGTAATCAGATTTTTGTACCTATGGATTGATAGGGAAAAAAATTCACAGTTATCACCATTCACGATGATATGTCTAAAAGGGAATACATAAGATTTTGTAAACTATTGAAAGATTAGCTAATGGATATTCATAATAAGGAATTTGAATATGTTGGCTTCATGATGCTCAACTTTTCAAAAATGTAAGGATAAACATCAATGAATATTAGTTATATTTCAATATTAACCTATTTCAGTGTGAAATTGGTAGAAGAAAGCTATATAGTTTGTTACATGAAACTGAAAAATGGACTGAAAATATGATGTCTTAAGGGTGATTTTGGATCTACTCATGAATTTAGAACCATTCCTTCCCATTTTGGATTCTCATATAGTGGAAGATATATCCAAAATCATTATAAGATAAGTGGTTAAGAGACATGGAATTCTTGTTTCGATCATATCATCCAGATATTCCAGGGTTACAACTCATTTTTGTAAATCCTTATCGAAATCTCTTTGGACACAGATGACTATATGTATGGCATATCATCCTTCGACAGATTTTGAAATCTAATAGGATGATAAAAAATTAGCGTAGAAATATTGTGGGATTGTGTAATGGATTTTTGTGTCTCATGGGAAGAGAACATTCCACTAGTTGATTTATTATATTAAAATAATTATCTGAAATAGATACATATGTATTTGTTTGAAGAACTGTATAAGAGTCCTTGTCATTTTCTATTTGTTGGGGGGAAATAGGTGTGACTTCACTACCTCGATCAAGTATTTGTTTAAAAAAATGAGAATATTATGTTGATCAAGAATATGATGGAGTTGGGTTGGCATCATCCAAAATACTATCTGAAGAATCCCCAATGGTCGGTGTATTTCACAGCGACTGATAATGTGTTCTTAAAGATATGTCCAAGTCATGGACCTCGATGTTTTGTGAATAATGTAAATTTAATTCCTCGATAAATAGTTTCTTTTGGGATACTGGGAACAGTTGAGGAGGTGGAATATCAGTTACCATTGCCATAAAAGAGCATAGTGGTATAAAATGTGCTTCACGTATCATCGTAGAAAAAGTATCAGTATAACCCTATCAACAAGAACATATTTGATCATGTTGGCCTAGATCTAGATACTTCATTAGTACATTTCCCGATGGGGATTATAGATAAGAAAGATAATGTAATTTGTGGATAAAAAACATATGTATACAACTTGTTTTGTTGATGCATGACCAAATTAATAATGATACATGAGATTTTAAGAAGGAAATGAAAAAGATATAGTCCAAACAATTTCATAGAAATATTTTCTTTCCACTTTCCTATGACAGAAAGGCCAATGGTGGGGAGAATGTAGCACACTCAGTTTTTGGTATGTATCAATTTTGATATTTTTTTTTGTATACAAAGTATAAATGTGAGTTATCGGTGAGTTATTGTAATATTTTATATTTTATTGGGTGTTTTCTATAGTTTCACATGTGTTTCATGATTTTTGAAGACCGTATAACACATATAAGAAACCATGCATATTGAGACATGGTAATAAAGAATGGTGCACGAGCTATGCACGATTTACCCAAACCATGCGTCCACTAAGGAGAAATCATACATTAAAAAATTCGGATTTGTCATTTTTTAGGTACCAAACTTTTCATAATTAGTTTATAGTTTTGAGACCATGTAAGGTGATCATGGAATGGGTTCCCTTAACATAGTGGTAAACTAACGATTTTCATAACCTTGCAACTAAACTATTCCTAGAAGTAAAACAAGTTCTTAAAAGTGGATCTACATTAGTATAATGTTTTAATTACCTATTTTTACACAAAAATTGAAATAAAAATTTAATTCTCTATCTCTATTTGTAAGTAAGGTTCCCCCATTGAATTGGAAGAAAATTGGAGCCATTTATTGGTACGTTGAAGCTCAATTATTATGGTAAGGTTTCATTCAACATCTTTATTTATGTTTTTCTTAAATCTACTTCGATATATCTATATATTTCATAGATATCTGACAATTATAAATATCATTAATGTTTATAATTCCAAATATTTTTAAATTTGCCTTTTTTATTATTGGTGTAGAGATCTATGTTGGTTTTGTGACGTTTCATCCTTGTTTTTCTAATGTTTATCATGTGATTCTTCATTTCCGTCATAACAGCTATTTTAGGTGGCTTCCCTCCCAAATCCTATTTATAGAAAATATTTTATTAGTTAGAAATTAATATAGTTAATTAAAATTAATTGTGTAATTTTTTTGAAAAACATGTTATAAATCCTCTTTAGTGACGATTTATGATTTTTTGATGAAATTGTGGAATTGTGGTGATTTTTTGGGAAATGTTCTTTGTTTTCATGAAATTAAAATTTTAATTTTAAAATATAATAATGGTGTTTTTTAGAAAAGTCTTTTTTGGGAAAGGTATTCAATGAAATTCTTATTATATTGTAACGGTTTCATAATGTTTGTATTAGCATGGATTTTTTTTGGCAAACCTGGCATGTCTATTCATATAACATTTATGAGGCTTGGATGAAATATAACCTTATGCTCCATAAATAAGGTGTAATATGACATAGGATATAATTAAATTTTGAAACCATGGTAGATAGATAATAAGCCTATAATTATAATGTAACTATCATAAAAAATAAATATTGTATTTTTTTGAAGATATGTGGAATGGGGTTGTTATTCCAATAATAGAACTTCTGAAATGGGTTTAATGCATTTTTTCGTTAAATTAAATAAAAATTGAGTTTTTAGGAAACTGGTTAATATAGAACCTGTTTATATATTTTAATAATTATTTTATATTTTTTTTATATAAATGGTATTATATAAATGTTTCTACCTTTTATATACTTTGGTCATGAGTAGGGAAGTCATTTGGGAAAACCTGGTCAATTTTAGTACTGAACCCTACTTTGGAACTCTAAGGAATTTTCATATGTCATTTATCAAGACATGTTAAAGAGTTATTTATCACACATATATAGAACTACCACCTGATACATGGGCTATTTGGTGATGTTGGAAAATTTACCTTCTAGAGCGTGGACTATTTTGGTGGTCTCCAATTTTAATAGTTTGTTTTCCTCTGCATATTTTGATATTGTAGATTTCTTTCTTGGTACTCAAATATAGTATGAATTTGAAAATTTTAAATTTTAATTTTTCATTATTATCATCCATCATATAGTGGTTTTTATGGACTAATTGGTTCGTTAATATCCTATTAAAGGGAAAAAAATCCTCAACATGTATTGAATCCCTTCAATATTTATTGTCATCATTTGGTGTGTTGGGGTTGTCACTAAAGGCCATGTATGATATCAATTCCCTCTGAAGACAATGATATGGGTTGGTATGATAAAAATGATATCATTCCCATTCGTTCCTTTACCAACAAGAGGTAATCATTTTTTCCAGTATTGGATTTGAATTTTTTATTGTCTATTCCTTGTATTGGGATCATAAAAACAAGTAGGGTTTTAGGGGCATGTAATTTAAAGCCTAAAAATACAGAACATATTTTTTTCATAAAAATAATGTTACCAGTAAGTTGGGTACATATGTGGTTTGGATACACTTATATGTTTGAAATCCTATTTTCATTGGTTAAGCCAATGACACGAGAATGACAGGTTTTAGGGGAAATAGTTTCCACTAAGATTGAACATATCATTTTGAGTAATGATTTATGATTTTTGGAAAATGATTTTGTTTTTTAAAACATTGAAAATGTTTTCAAATGAATGGATTTGGAATTTTAATAGTTATAGTATTTTGAAATGGCTCAATATTAAAAATAATTATTAGTTATTTAAAAATGGATTATCATTGTAAATCTTCATATTGGAAATCAATTTCATGATTTTTGATGTGATTGAATTTGAATTGATAATCCATCAATTTCAATAGAGTGCGACTTATGGTGTTTTATTGTGTATAAAATGGTACCTAGTATGTGTTGTAAAAACCAAATGGAAGAAAATACATGGAATGATGTTACAAATAAGCCACATGTCTACCTAGAGATATATTACAATTTCATTCAAGAATTTCTGGCTATTAAAAAGGGAATCAATGATATTATCCAAGGTTAGTAGATCAGTATTTCTAGTTCCAAATGTATATCCCACCAATCTTATTCAGGGATTATGAACTATAAAATAAAGAGGTGTCACGAAATAGGATGAATCATATCATTGATTTCGTCATCAAAAAAGAAGAGATGAATATGAATATAGTGACATATATTCTATAATATATAGGATGTATGTGGTGGCAGAATGTGGTGTAAGATAAAGAGTATCATGGCCATAGTTTGATGGATTTTTACGAATTATTCAATAAAAAATTACATCCTTTCATATTCATTATTAAAAGAAAGTCTTAATTCTACATCCTGAAGCAGTAAAATCTATCTATCATAGATTATGAATCTATTTTTAGGAATGCTATGATATTTTCACCTGTTATTATGAATAGTGAATCCTTTAATGAAGGAATCTCTTCATAGGGACTGTGTTATAAGATTCACTCGAAGATATTTGTGCTTTTTAATACAGATTATAATAAGATAGTAAACAGAGCGATGGTGATGAAATAATACATATTAGAATCTATGGGATGAGGAAATATATTGATACCCAATAGAACTGGTGGGAACTATAATGCTAGGTGAAATAATGAGCGGGACAACTATTTCCATGGTTGTAGCATGAATTATAATCAAATGATTGGATTAGTCAATATTCCTCTGAGACTCATGAAAAATTAGAGTTTTTTTCAGTGCGGTTCATTCTACCACATATTGTCTGAGTGTACAAAATCACCAAGAGTATGAAATAATAAGAACAATATGAGAAATATTTTAGTGATATTTTATGAGGTTCCTTGAGGATAGTTATTCAGGATACTTTTCTGGTATAGAGGGAATTATGTGCTTCGATGGGGAAAGGTAAGAAAATTCAAAATCAATAGCAAAATAGAACTATCAGGGTTGATTCTACTAATATTTTGAGTCGATTGGAATGGAAATCATAGATTGGAAAAATAAATGTATATCATTTGAAAAATTATAAGGGGATGAACATGTAATTTTGGTTGACAATTGAAGACCATCTATATTGTGAGGAATGATACTTTTGAATACTACCCTTTTTCTTGTTCCATTCGATAATGGTTCACCAAATTACCTTATTTATTGTCTTGATATCAATTTTATAGAGTTTAAAGAATGTGATAATTTCCTCTATGATATTATTTTATACTCATATTGGGAATAGAGTTTGATGATACTTTCTATGTATAAAATGTTCTATAAACATTGGTGTGTCCATGATGAAATGGGTTTTCTCTATAACATATATGGTAGTTGATGATATAATACTAGGCAGGGATTGGTTGAAAATGTTCAACTATCATATCGAATATTAAAAAAAATCGATTGAGGATAGCATCAAGAATATATTTGTTACTGAAAGGGTTGTAAAGAAAGTTTCAACAAGATAGTTACAACTAGTCGAAGGAATTATATCAAACCTTTTGGAGGTGTATAATTTAGTATTGACTAATTTTATCAAAAATAATAGTTTTCTAGTTGTCTAGAATCTGTTTTGGGATTTGTATCATTAATATTTCTATGGATTTACACCTATAAGTGAAGTAGATTTCAAGATTTATTTCCTCCATAGGACTAGTACAATATTATTTCTGTCATCTATAATGGAACAGATAGTTGTAATGGATTTTAAAGTTCATTTGAAAGAGCTATAATGAAATATGTACATTCTTCCTAGAATTTACCCATGATTAAAACAACTATATTCTATGAAGAAATAAATTGGAACTCTAAGTCTATGTATGGATTATCAAAATAATAACCATGTTTTGATAAAAAAAATGTATCACATTCAATGAAATGATTATTTTTGATCAATTGGTTGGAGAAAAGTTGTTCGGTAATATTTACATATGGTCAGTTTATCACCCCTTATGGGTTAAGAAGGAGGATATTATGAAAATAGATTTCCAACTCCAATACAGTCATTATCAATATGTTGTAATTTTATCGGTATTACGAATGCACCAGGGGTATTTATGGAATTGATGAATCAAATATTTCAGAAATATCAATACTGTTTTTAGGAGGATTTTAGATAAAAAATCAGTGTATTCATGGACATGGCAAGAACATGAGGGAAACATGGTGTCAATGTTGGAAATATTGAGAAACCACCATTTTATGTTATATTATCGAAGTTTTATTTTTTGATACATGAGGTATGATTTAATGGCCTTGAAATTTTTGAAAGAGGTGTATAAGTTGATCTAGAGATAATAGAAGTTTTTATATATGGGTACCAACAAATAAAATCTTTTAGATATTGACTTTTATTTGTCTATCTATTTATGAAAAAAAAATTCATGTAACTTCTCATGACTAGGATCACCCATGATAGCATTGAGAAAGAATAATATTCATTTCCAATGGACCATGTTATTAGATAAATACATTATAGATATTAATATTTTCCTTATATAAACAACAATCATGATATTTATTGATCCAAGATAAGGGTATATGGTGTATTGGATGTTTGTGGACTAGTGTTTTCGATGTGTTCTCATGCAAGGATATCATGCAGTTGCTGATGGAACATGAGAGTTTATGGTGCATGAGATGAAATACAAATCACAAACATTAATTTCAGTTGTAGTTTTATAGGTATATTTAATAAGTAATCATAATATATTTAGTGATAAATAATAGTTTTTATATATCACAAGACTAAGAAGATTATTTTTTCAATAATATATATGATGTTGAGGTAAATAAGTTACATGGAGTATCACTAAATGTTTATCTTTTACCTGAGGTGTATATTGGGTAATTATAATCTAGTAGTTGATGTATTAAGAAGAAATTTGTATAATTAGTTAGTAAAAAGGTTCATCCAAGGAGGGGAAGCTGATGTTTTTCCTTGCCCACGTGATCATGAAATGTTTCAAATGTGGTGATTTTGAGGATTAATTTTTAGTTGTAGTGGTTCTTTTTTTGGGAAATACAACAAAGGAGGCACAAAAATTCCAATGAATGGTTTGTTACAATGTGGTCAAAACTAAATTTTGGGGAGACCATTGAGGGATGGAGGTTGGATGGGTGTTAAATTTTGTGGTTAAAAATTCAGAGGGTTATAGCTTTGTCTTTCCAAGAAAAACTTCTTCATTATTATCATAATTCAAGATGGTTTTTTCATCCTTGAATATGGAAGATGTATAAGGATTTAAAAGATATTTTTGGTGGATTTGAATAAAAAATTAATGTGGTTGTGTTTTTTTCGTGATTATTTAATTTTTTGAATCTTCAGGATGAACATTAATTACCAGTAGGAATGATTCAATATTTACATATTCATGTGTGTAAATGGGGGTAGAGAGATATTTATTTTTTTACAGGTCTTATAAGAATGGTTTGAAAACAAGATTCAATATGGGTGATTATGGATAATCTCACCATGTTGTATCATTTCATTTAAATTAATTAATATCATACGGTGGAGGATCTATCCAAAATCAATGTATGAGAAGTTGTATGGAGACATCGAATACCTATTTCAATCATATCAAGAATATATATTTGGATTACGTTAGATTTTATGAATACATATAGAAATACCATGGAACTAAGGTTTTATTTACTATAGTGTATCCTCCTTGTATGGTCATCTAACATTAACAGATGATACAAACATTGGAAGAATTGTATAGGACTTGTTTCAGGGACTTTGTGGGTCTTGGGGGGAACACTTTCACTTTGTGGAATTATCATATAACAAAAACAATCAGGACTCAATATATATGGCACCATTTGATTCACTAAATGGGTATCCTTTTCGTTCTCTACTTTATTGGGTTGAAACAAGTGATATCTTGCTTGATGGGTTATTTGTGTCCATGAAACAACATTAAATATTAAGATTACTAGAAAATGATAGAAATAGCTCCGGTAAATAGAAATTGTATGTGGATCATAGTTGATGGTTGATTTCATACATAGTGAGTGATCATGTGTTCATTATAATCACTATAAGGCATGAAAATTTATGTTTCTGGATGTAGGTAATATAACTCCTCGATAAATAATTCATTTTGAGATACTATGAGTTGTTGGTGACGTGGTATATTCGTTGAATTTTCCAATATTGTTCAGTTTGGTGCATAATGTGTTTTATGGATCTCCGTTCAAAATGTATCATCCTAACACTAACCATTTTATCATATGGGATCATGATGAAGAAAATTTTGATGGGAAATTTATATATATCATGGTGCTTATTGATGATAACAAAGATAATGAATTTTGATTAAAATTCTTCAATCTAGTGTGAGATTTGTGGAACCATGGTCAGATTCTGGAAAATACATAGGAATGTGAGAAGGAAGTGAGAGAGAATGGGTCAGGATTCTTCTGGAGAAATTTTAATTTTCTACATTCTAGTGATTGAAACAAATATTCATGGGATAATTTATCATCCCTATTATAGGGTATGTTACACTTTGATTAGGATTTTTTGTACATAAATTATAAGGGTGAGGTTTGGGAGAGTTTGGAGAACATTAATTGTTTTTTTAAATTTCTTATGTGTGAATCAGTGGTGAATTGTTTGTGTAAATCATGAAATATTTGCAGAAAACCATGAACAATGTGATTAGGGAAAATGGTTTAGTGAAGAGTGATGCACATTATACCCAAACAATGCATCCACTTAAGGTAAACAGTGTGCTTTGAATGTTTGATTTGGACTTTTTGTGACAATGGCTTCAGCACTATTATTGCATGATTTTGGGACATTGTGAGGAAACCATATGAGGGGTTCCCTCTTGCTATGGAAGGCGTGTGGTTAGCACATGGTTTTCCTATCCATGTGATGAATTTCTTCATGGAATAAAACATGATCTTAAAATGTGAATTTATGATATATTAATGATTTGGAGCCCTATTTTTTCCTAAAATGGCTCTAACATGGTATTTTTCTTTCTCAGAGGACAAGGAAGGTTCTCACATTTAAATGGATGTGATCTGATGCCATTCCATGTAGTTTTGAATTTCTATTATTGTGGTTTGGCTTCATTCTATGTTGTTCGTTATGTTTTTTTATAATATCAAATTCACATCCCCACTTTCTGTTTCATAGATCTATTCCCTCTTTGGGTAGTTAAATGTTTATGAATAAAAAATATTATTCTATTTGGATTGTTTTATGATAGGGGATGATATCTTTGGAGGGTTCATAGATATTCAAAAAAGGTTTTGTGGTGGTCATCATTATGTTATTCGTTTTTTTGTATAATAACCCCATGTAGATGGATTCAAACTCGAATCCTCTTACTAGAACTAATTGGATTGGATTCAAATTCATTTTATTTATAGTAATTGATTTTTGAAATTTTATGCATATATCGATACAAATATTCTTTAGTGATGATTTACGGTTTTCTAGTAATTTTGTAAATATTGTAATTTATTGTTCAAAGTTCTTTGGTTTAATGATTTAAATTGGTTATTTTAAAAATAGATTTGCAGGATATTTGAAAATAATTGTTGGAAATCGGTTTTCAGAAACATATTCTTTTATATAAATGGATTTACCATGTTTATATAAGCATGGATATATGTCATACATAGTGTGTGTGTGTTTCCATATTTTATTTTAGAAGATTTGTTGAAAAATGACATTGTTCTCGGTGCCAATGGTGTAATGAACATGTAATATAATTAATTTTTGATGACTTGGAAGATCGACATGAGTCCACACATATTTATAGAACATTCCAAATGAAGTATTACTAGTTGTATGTGGATATATTTGTTATGTATTGGTTATGAAAAAATGGAACATGGGAAATGATTTTGAAACATTTTTTGGTTGATTCCATTAAAAATGGGTTTTAATAGAAAATGGGCGATATGGAACTTTTTTATATTTTTTATAAACTTTTTAGAAATTATTTTATTTAAATGTTTTATTATAAATGTTTATAACTGTTTTACCCTAGTATCATTAGTATGGTAGACATTAGGGAAAAAATACTGAGTTTTAGTACTCACCCAATCTTTGGAACTTTGGGGATTTTGCTCATGTCATAAAACATGACTTGATAAATGGTAATGTATAACACATAATTAACTATACATTATGATGCATGGGCTATATGGTGTAGTTGGGGCATGGAGCTTGTGTATTATTGAGTATTGTGGTTCGTTGGGAGTAAAATTAGTTTGTATTCCACTCTTTATATTTGTATGTCAATCATCAATTTTGGTACTTGAATATAGTATGCTTTTGAAAAATTTAATTTTCATCTATATTTGATTATAATCATTCCTCATATAGGTGTTTTAATTGTTTTGGATAAATTTTTTATTTCCTTTTATATAATTTTTAAAATATCACTGTCATGTATTGAAACTCTTTGACATTTATTTCTAGCCTTTGGCATCTAGTGAATTTCTATTAAGGCCTAGTAACATCCCACAACCCTATCCAGACAATTTGAATAGGAGAGATGTCACGTCCCCTCATATAAATCATTATTATAAATTCATTAACTTATGTTTAACGGAATTTTATTATTTTAATTGAATAATCCATCATCTTTACATTCCCTCAATTTTTTAAAAAACATGAAAACATCATATGTGATGTGTTAATTTAATGATGTCAAGGGTGTAGAGTTCTAAATTTCCTTTACCACATTCACGAAGGTCCTAAAACCATTATAGTGGTTGAAAAATATTGTAAAACATATTTTGTAACCTTATTTATGTTCTGGATCTATCATATAAAAATAATAATAAATGATAAAACAAAACGAGTTCAATGTGACCAAAAATTTACAAAATAAAAGAAAAAAATTATATTTAATTATTTATATAAGGATTAATCCTCATACCATATAACCAAAGTAGTTATAAAGTTAATCAGAACTTATATATGTTCATTATTAACAAATAATTTCCAATATGTAAATATATTCTCACATTACATGATTTTCGATAAACGTATACACATAACTAATCATGAAAACCCTTGAAACCAATGTCCCTAAATGATAATATTGTATCATATATGTCAGAAAAAATTAAAAGAATAAAATGAATAAAATTATAATGTATAAAATAGATTTAAGAATTGTTATGAATTAGAAATTAATGGATTTAATTTCATAATACCAAACAATAAGATCACATTTAGAACAGTTTCAGACATAACGGAAGAGATTCTTCCTAATCCTACATATTTCTTTCAGGATGATCATTTTCCCTCTTTATCCAAATGTAATTATTATTCATTTTAATTTAGTTATTATAAATACTATTAAAATGTTCTATAATCATTTATCCATATCATATCATTGTTATTTAATGATAAAATATATATTTTATAATGGTTTCTCTCTCAGTTCTTCTCGATAAGAAAACCTGATTCTAATGATATTCTTAATTCCATACCCATTTTTAGGTTCTCTATATAATTGGAATTAATCCACAATTATTTATTATAAAATCAATCATTGAATAATAAAAAGTAATATAATTTAATTTTAGGATTATATAAAACAAATATAGCTTTTCCACATTAAATGGTCTTAAGAATTTTCCATAAACCACATTAAATTTTTTAATTTAAAATGTTTCCTAAATCAAAATTTCAAATTTATTCACTTTATTTTGACATATCTTTTTACTATCTTTTAATATTTTATGTGAATATACATTTTTATTTAAAAACATTAATTCATGGAAATCATTATTATATTCTATTATATAATGCATTTTACATGATTGTGGTACCCAATAGTTTTTATTGGTTACCCTTTTGGTTATGTTTAATTCCATATGTTTGGTTCTTCATGTGTAACACATATTCATGAACATGTTATGATGCATGTGTCTTTATACAACTTCAATAAATTGGGTAATGACTAATCTCGTGAGATGTCATTTGGAGATAAGGAGTGAATCCAATTCCATTAGGTGACTTTTTCCACCATGACATGGAAGCTTTACTTGACTCTTTTTTTGTCATGTGATAGGTTGTTACCACATAACTCTGGTTTTATTGTCATATGATCCCATGTTATAAATGATATTCAACATAATGTTTATATATTTTACATTAAATTTTTTAAAATTATGTTATTCATTTTAACCCATTTTCAATGTTTTATTCCTATACTTATTCCATTATTGAGCATTTTATATCATCTATTTTGTTCATGTATGATGCATGTTACCATATGTATATATATATGATGAAATAGATTTAGGATATCATTATAATGATCTAAAAAATATATTTTGGTATCATATTTTTTAATTATGCACTTAATATTCCATATAAAATATACATTATGATCATTGGTTGTATTAGATTGTAAAGTATGCATAAAATCATGTAATAATAATTCTGAAATTATAGTGATGCTATAGTTGTTATTAGAGTAAGCTACAGTTATTTATGGTTATCAATACTAGATAACAATAGTAATTAACTTAATGATTATTTGATCGCATGGTTAACCTTTATTAGAACTTTGGGTTTCAAAAGATAGGGATTAAATTACATTTACATGTTTATCATTCAGTGATCAATGTTTTCATTTTCTATTTTTATTAGATATATATTTGACCCCTCTAATTGTAAAGTGTTTTTTGTATTTAAGGGTTGTATATATAAGAACCTGTTCCAAAAGTCTATGTGATATGCAATGTGATGATTACACTAATGATATTGCAAATATGATGGGAATGGGTTTTGGAAACATTATTATAATACTTCTTCAACTGAATCAAGTTATAAATAATAACAAGAATCGAATAGAATTCTAAAATCTCATATGTAATATAATTTTTCCTTCAAATCCATGATATAACAAATTCCTCCAATATTTAGTGTATATTTTGATCCCCCCACAATGAAAAATAGATTATATACATTTAGAATATATAATCTATAGTATAATACCCAGAAGAACTGAATTTTTTTATGGTAGTCTATCATTTTGATTAGGATTCTTATCAGTGGTGGGATCTAATCAAAAACCTGAAATCTAAAGATATAATTGAATCAATATAATGGGGATATTTCAAGAAAATATATTTCAAAAAATATTTTCCTTAAATTCACCATAAAAAAAATAAAGGGAGTTCCTAATAAAAAAGGAAATGGAAATTGATTCTATTGGGGAATATGAGGCAAGCATCACAAAGCTTGTAAGGTATGACTGCGAAATTGTCATGATTTCAAAAATGTAGGTGCATCAATTCTTTAGAAGAATAAATTTGAGTATTGGAAAAGTGTTGTCAATTGAATTCTTTAATATTTAGGAAGGCATTGTTTTTCATTCCCTTAACGATGAATTGGAGATTGAAGACTCTTAGTGGTTTGATGATCCATGTTAAAAAATATGAAAATAGAGTCTAAAATGGTTCAATCAATAGAAAAATCCCTTGATGTAACGACTTCCTAAAATACCACATTTTAGAAGAGTAGAAGGAATCATCATGGAAATTTCAAAATGGTGAGTTTGAGATACTTAAAATCTGGATGAGAATGTAATATAGCATAAAACTTCTGAATGGATATGAAGAATCCATAAATTTTGGATGAAAAAAAGAAGGTTCAGATCAACAAAAAATAATGTAGACAATTATATTAATTACATAGAACATGGGTATTTTGAAATCCATTTACCGAAGTCAGGGGTTGTTCAAGGAAATCAACACAAATAAAACTCCAATGAAACAAGGAAGAGAATATTCTATCAGTACTGTTGTGGTGTATCCGAAAAATAATTTGGGGATTAGTACACTGGTTATAAATTATAGAAGAGAGAATGTACAATTTGATATAGGTTCTACCCAATATTTTATATCTTTCATGTTTAGTATAACAATTCAAACACCACCTCCAAGCATGGTAGTTTAGAAATGTAATAGAATATAAAATATGGAAATTATTGAATAAAAGTATACAACTCATCTTCAGTTAATGTTTGTGGACAAGACCTCCCATGAAATGTCATCATACATTTTTTCGTGGAGTTTGATGCTATATTTGGCATGTATTGGCATTTTTTATACAAAGACAACAATGATTTTAGGAAATGGAGACCACTCCTCACATCCCATGGAATCCTACAATATTTTACAAGTGTTAGGAGGAGGAAAAACCACCTTAAAAATAATTATATCGTGTGTGTATATTATTTAATTATGATCCATAATATCTATCAAATATAATTGATACAATCATGGGAATCATGTAAAATGACATTCTCATTGTGAGGGACCTCCCTGATGTGCTCTCCAAAGAGTTTCATAGACTTCCTCCAGACCAATAAGTCGATGTAAAAAATTTACTTATTCCTAAATATATGCATATATCAACCCAAAAATATAGAATTTTCACCATTTGATTAGATGAAATAATAATTCTGTTATATGAGAATATAGAATAGGGTTTTACATGCTCTTGTGTTTCATGATTGGGTTAACCATTACACTTATTCATGATGGTCTGTCAAATTTCCTATGAATTTATTATCATGAGAAAATAAATATCACAGAAAAGTAAAATTATAATGTCACATGGGTAGATAAATTTTAATATCAGCTACGTGGGGATAATTATTTTTATATAGTGGACCTCTGGTCATGATACAGACAAGTAAAAGTGAGGAAGTAATATATTCCCAATATTTCTATTTTATAATTATATAGACACTATAATATCATATAAAGTCCCTTCAGACATACTAACGATAAATAAATTTTTATAAATATAATAAATAGAGTATTTATATATTACCAATACAGGTTTTTGGTAACAATTATCGAATATATTTTGATATACTCTAATATAAATAAGGAACTACATGATAATTTATCTACTGTTGAATAATTTTGTGGGAGAGAATATATTGGAAAACGACATCAAATTTTAATTTTGGATGAATAATATATAATTATTGGCGAATATTATCACCAGAAATTCAATATATTTAGTTTCATCCAAGACAATGAAAATATTGGAGTTTCCCACGGTAACATACATAACAGAGATCCTTAGTTTCCTTTTTTTAGTTGTGTATTACAGGATATTTTTTAAGAAATTACCATGATTTTTAATTCTATAAAGAATGTTTTCATTGAGTGGAGATACAAGTTTCACAAATAGTGAATGCGATGACACATATTAAAGTGTTAAAAAAGATGATTATAATAACACCAAGTATCAATATACATACTATGGGGGAACTCATTATGGTGTACAATAATGAATCAAAAAATGAATGGGTCTGTTTACTACTGAAAAATGATAATGTGATAGCCAAACCATAATTGAAGATTATATTTCAGGAAAATTATTTCCCACACCTGATGTAGACATAGAACCTAGGATCTGGGCCTTTGAAATTTTGAGGAATTATTTATATGGGGAGACATGGGAAATGTATAATATTTAGAATAACCCCAAATTTATATTAAAAAAATAAGATTAATATGCCTCAGTGGATATGGCTCAAGCTCATAAAGGATTATGAATGCTCAATCCACTACAATCATGATAAGGGAAATAAGGTAGCTGATTATACAAGTAGAAATGATCTTATATATTTATTATAAATTAGAATTTATAGGGATCAAATCTACATTGATCGCAAAAGGAATGACTTTGGAATCATTAAGTAATGAAAATAGGTAATCATAACTCAAATGATTTTTCAACCATCCCTCAGGGAGAAAATAATGGATTCTCAATGGAATGATTTTGATATTCAGAATAATATGGATGATATTTGAAAAATAAAATACTTAGAGTTCAAAATGGGTGATTAAGGCTCCATGATATTTGGGTCACTACTATGTGTATTATAAAATGCATAAATAATGAAATATATCTTAAATGATGCACATAGCTCAACAATATCTATTCAATGAGGGAGAATAAAGTTGTATATGGATCTTCGAGAGGAATATTGGTGGGGAAATAGTAAGAACGATATCATTGACCATACATCATTGTGACTAGTAAGTCACAATGTGAATGATGAATAAAAAAATGCGTAAGGGGATTATGAAACCACTTCCCATATCAAAATGGAAATGAAAAAACATCACCATTGACATTTCCACTGGAGTATCGAAAACATCCCCTGGAAATAATGTTATATTGGTTATTGAGTATATATTTCAATTAAATATCAATTATTCAAAATTTGAAAGAAATTCTCACATGATCCACATACATTGATATATATCAAATAAATTGTTTGTATGTATATATTAACATTATCAATTTTATCTGATCATGATCTAATATTTACATCTATGATCTCGAAATGTCAAAAAAATTCTAAACAATTAATTCTACCTCAATATGGGATATTATCCTCAAAATAATGTATAAAAAGAGATAAATGCTCATGAACGGGACAAAATTTGATATCGTGTTCAAAAGATGGCAAAGAATGATGGGACCAACATTTTTCATTGGTCATATTATCTTATAACACCATTCCCCACTAGATCATATAAATGGTAACATATGAAGCCCATTATGTGAAAATATGAAAGAGTCCAACATGATATAATGATTTTGGTGAACATAAACCTCAATGACCAAAAAGGATTGATGAAATGGTATAAAAAATGAAAAACATTCAGCTACATATCAGGGAATCTAAAAGTAAAAGAACAGGTGTCCATAAAATTATTGATTGGACGTAGAGTCTATGGTTGAAGAAATGGTATTCCCCCTAATTTTTTAAATGAAAAGTATCATATGATTTTGGATTAAGGAAATGATGAGTCCCAGGTATATTATCCCCTTCTATATTCAAGATCGTATTAGAGATATGACATATTTTCTAACAATTCTGTAAACCATATCTTATGTACATGATGAATTTAATGCATAACCATTGAAGAAGTACATAAAATATTCATCTCATATATAGAACTATGTAGTGTTAACTTTGTAAAATGATCTCCCTTGCACGAAGTATCCAATGAGGTTATTAGATTGTAAATATAATGTTTTACGCAAAAATATAATCACTTGGTAAAAGTATTATTATATAAAAATATGAATGAGGAATAAAAATTGGAACCAAATGATGTGATAAAGGAGAAGTACCCACACATTTTCTAAAAATAGAATGTAAAATGAAATTTCAAGGGTGAAATTTCATATGGGGTAAGAATGTATTCTCCCAAAATTTTATCAATGGAATTTCCAGTATTATAATTATATCATATAGCGTTATCATAAAAAATAACAATAAAAACAAAATACAATATTTTTATATAAAAATGATTGAAATAAGAGGTATTTACATAAGTATAAGAAACAATGCATTTGAAATATACACATGACCATTTTAGTATTAATATAACCTAGAGGAATAAAATATTACTAATAGAATATTAACCTCACCTATGAAAGTATAAAAAATTTAAGTATCTTTTGAATTAAAATAATATGTATTTAATTCAAGACATATGTAAACAAATTTTTTAAAATGAAAAATTATGTGTTGGTATTTTTTTTATGTTATTTGTATTTAATTACTATTTATTGAATAATTTAATAAATAAAATGAAAATTTATTTTAAAAAAATATATATTAATAACATAATATTTTGTTTTATTATTGTTATATGTTAATTTTAGGTTACATTAATTAATTTTCAAAAGTGTTTTCAATCACTTATAAATTTAAAATTTCGATTATTAAATTTTTAATAGTTATAATTATAAATTAATTTTCTCAATATTAGAAAATTATTTTCAAATAATATAGTACATTTTTAAATTCTAGATGTTGCAATATTGTTATGTGTAATTGTTTTAATTTTTCAAATTTAGTTTATTTTTTGTTGATTAATGAAATATTGTAATTTATAATATAAGAAAATAAATGATTTTACTAGTATGAATGATCCATGAATGATATATGTGGACATTATTTTGAACTCAAATTAAATAATTAATATTTTTATTCATAATAATGTCATTATTATATTTCTTGATAAAAATTATAAGCTAATTAATAAAATAATAATTAAAAACCCCTCTCCTCCCCTATAAATACCTCCATTCACAACCTATTTTTCTCACAACATTCAAGCATTGTGACATTTGAATATTGTTCCCAACTGTATTCCAATGTGTTTCGCCCATTTCCATTAGCCATATGTAACGCCCCGACCCCATTTACCCATTGTCGGTGCATTATTTTAATACATTGGCATGATAACAAGGAATCAAGTCCCGAAGGACAGATAAGTTTAGCAGTCTTGGAAAAATAGATCACCTACATGAATGTTACATTACACTTCATAATATACAAAACAACATAAATAATCCTTTATGAATGCCATTATTCCCTTTTATTAACCCTTCTTATCAATCACAATATACTTCATAGAATCCTGGGGAAAATAAAACATAGAAAATGGGTGAGCTCAAACGCTCAGTAAGGATAACAATACAGTGGAAACTTTTGTAAACAAGCATAAACATTTAAGGCAATATATAACAAAAACAAAATCATTTTAAACTTGAACTTCAACATATTATGGAAATAATAAAATGAAATAATTCCATTTAATTATTCACATTGATATTCTACTAATCTAATAATCACATGCAATATCAATAACCACTTTCATAATAATGGAATGAATAATGCCAGACTATCATAACCACATAGCCATGGCCTCATGCCAAGACCACAAATAAGATTTTGTCAAGGCCTTGTGCCAAGACACTAGTTTGTCTCATGAGACCTACCGACGCATCAAGGAGCTAAAGTGGGCTCCACCCGTCACATACTAAGCCCAATTCATTCCCATATTAAAAGGTTTAAACATAACATAAACATTCGTATTAAAACTAGCATATGAAATGTCAATACTTTCTCCATAAACCAAGATTGGTATAAAAATAACACATCCACAGTAAAACATATCACAAAACCTTCAATACAATACAAAAGTTTTATTTCATAATAAATAAACTTCAAATAAGCTTAAAATCCATCAAAGGATGTTGACATAGATGAAATCAAAACAATTTGAGAGAAATATCTCTTTTCTCGAAATCATTGAAAAGTCACACATTTATAAAGGAAGTAATTTAAAAGAGATTTTTGAATCAAAGTGTCCAATACCACTTTGAATCTTTTAAAAAGAAATATCATTTCAAAAAATTCATGTCCACATAAATAAATCCTTAAAATCATTTTGAATACATGGACATTAATTAAATTATTTAGAATGATAAGTCATTAAAACATTTAAAATTATGATCTTGACAAAGAGTACCTTTCAAAAATTCGTAAAATATTCATATTGAAATAATTTAAAAGTCACATAATTATAAAATAAAGCATTTACTTTGAAAATATTCTTATAAGCTTGTAAGTGAAGATTTGACG
This sequence comes from Viscum album, assembly GCA_963277665.1. NCBI lineage: Eukaryota > Viridiplantae > Streptophyta > Magnoliopsida > Santalales > Viscaceae > Viscum > Viscum album. The sequence goes on along the minus strand of OY728140.1, from coordinate 1,254,271,557 downwards.
ATTTTAAAACGGCGGTAAATAGCCGCACCCGACGTATAAGTTAAAAAAACATTCTTACCTTAAATTTGTCGAAAGGTTAAAAGTGTCTTGTTTGGAAAACGACGGAACGATTCCTTTAAAAAAATAAGGGCATAAATGACTTTAACCCATATTGTTTGTAAATATTAAAAAAAATTGAAATACATTTTGAAGAAACATGGATGTGGATGATAAAGAAATCCCAGTAGATTATTACGTATAAACAACCTCGGATAATGAAGAGATTGCAAAAAAACCCTTATCATTTTGGTATCTTACGATACGTACAACACATGAAAGAGTTATCATACAATGAATATGTAAATATACATAAATTAATGTGTATTACACAATGAATATAATTTTGGGCAGTAAAAACACCACACAAAATGTAATAATGGCAATATGACATGAATCTCACAAGAATATGGAGTGAGATAAAAACCCCTTACCTTGTACGTTTCCTTTGTTGGGGGTAGGTTAAAATCCTCTATAATGTTAAAATAATTGTTATTAAATTATACAAGAATCATATACATTCATAAGATATCATATATGATCTTTTAACATTGCTTTGTTAATAATATCTTATAATTATCGTTGTTTCGGGTGTTAACATACTCGTTTTCTTTTATATGTTTTGTTACGTAAGCTGTGGTTTTCATGGATAGGTTGTATCTTATTCATTTCAAGAATGATATCAAGTCCTTAAAAATAATTTTTAAATCATCAAATGATAATTATACTTGAATGGATATGATAGAGAATGAATCTCATTGCGTTCATAGAGACGGTAGTCCGTACGTACGCACGAGCGACAATATCATTCTTTTGATATTAAAATAATATATAATTGGGTGGTATATCATATATACATAATAATTATAATGTTATATTTATTATTTACATGAATTACACATCATTATTATACCTATCGAAAATAATTATTTATTGAATAACAATTACACCCCGACGTGGAGACGGTAAGCCGTGTGTACGAACGTATGGTGACATGTTATTCAAAGGGTGGATAGAATACTGAATATGGTTATAACATATTAATAATAATATTATAGTATATAGGAGATACTGGATTCATTATTTTATAATGGGAATAACAAAGAAAGAATAAGTTGAAGAAGAAATGAATTTGAAAAAGGGTGGTGAAAACATTACCTCTTTTTCGGGCTCTTCAATTTGATTTGACCAAAAGGGTTCTTTAGGTTGGAATTCCGATCAAACTAAGGCATCTATGTTATAGTGAGGGAAGTTGAGACAGTATTTGGGTAGGGGTTGTCCGAACCAAAAGACTTTGAAGGTGTGAAGTAACGAGAAGGGGAAGTTCCCTTTTATAAGAGGGGTGAGGGGCACCTTTGGAAAAGCTAGAAATATTAATTAATAATAATTTCATATTCAGTTTCTAATGGCTCCAAAGTTGATTATTTAAATTTTATGTTGGGTATGGGTCTAAAACCATTCAACCAATAGAATTTAGACAGGTTCGGGTTACTATATTAACCTTATCATTAAGTATTAACTCTAAGTTAATTAGTTTCACTTTACAATGTCTCTATGTATTTTTATATTACATGGTTAATAAACAAACTATATACATCCAATAGACCCCCCAAGTGGCCCATTAATGATACAACTATCATTATATAAGTATCTTGGTCGAAAATTAGATTTTTAGGAAATTAATATCAATTAATAATATTATATTTGTTTTAAAAACTCTTTTATGTCAATTTTGACACTATTAAATAATTATTTTTTTTAAACTTATAAAAGAATCATTACTTCACAAAAAGTCAATTAAATCAATCCTAATATGACATATTAACCTATAAAATTATTTTAATTCAATAAAAGTCGCAAATTATAATTATTTGGGTATTTATAATATCAATTATTTTAATTTTTCAGTATTATGGTAATTACAGCATCATCATTGTGTCATAATCAAATTAAATTATTTAATGTCTAAAAATTATAAATAAAATATTCTTATTTAGGAATTCTTTTTATCTTTCTAATAAATATTTATAGTCGAAAATCAAACATATATAACCTTATTTAAAAATTTATTTTCTAAAAGATATATGCGTATGTCATTTTTGTACTTATTTTAACTTAATTAAAATAAAGTGTCCATATCACCTTTATGGGGTCCCAAAATCGACCCAAAGATGCGCATGGTCGGACATGTATCCACCAATAAGGTTAGGATATGTTTTAGGGTAATTTAGTATTATTATAATATTATTTGTTAACCCTTATTTACCTGATTTACCCTTTAACCATGGTAAATAATATTTTTACCGAAGTAATTATTCAAAATGTCTAAAAATAAAAGTTACCTATTTACACAATTTGGACATACTGATTAAAAATATGGAATCCATTTTTCAAAGTTCAAAACACCTAATTGGCAGAAATTTATTTAAAATTAATTCCCACTGTCAAAACAAAAAGCTTGTTTTTAAGATATAATAACTATCAAAAGATTGATACTTGTTTATATCTGGTTTAATTGTGAAATTATGTCCAATGACCAACATTTTATTAAATGGTAACAATATATTATAAATATACTTTAAAAAAACTCAAATTCATAATTTATCAACATTAATTATTTTGATTAGAAAAGTTATTTTTAATTAAAATTTAGTAATTTTCACTATTCATCAAAATATTAAAGTTATCTGAAAAGTACCAAAATTTCACCTTAGGCTAAATTTGATACTCCGAATCCAAAAATGAAGTCCATTTTGAGAGATAAAATTTATAAAATTTCAAAAATTCGGTATTACTATTCATAACGGCTAGTTTGATTTGGTTATGGTGTGTGTTAAAACTCAAAGTTGCGTACAACACATGCTACTATATTATTCAAAGAGAAATGTACCATGGAAGCTTGGGATGTTTCATTATAAATTTTTGATGTCCCCATTTAGTCAAAAAGTATAAAATATTGTATTTAAAAAGGGTTCACTATTAAAAGTTGGTAAAAGTGCAATACTGACAATGAATTTGTTCTTATATTATGTCTAAGAAACTCAAAATATGGATTCTAAAATTATAAGGATTATATAAAGTTTAAAATTTAGTTAATACTATTCATAACCTCTTTTGAACGTTTTGTTTGGTAAGTCATGGTGCGCTTTAAGTCAGTGTTGCATGTAGTGCAAGTTATTGAATTATTTTGAAGAAATAACAAACTATGAAAACTTGGGGTGTTACACCATAGGTCTCAAAAAAAAACTAATCCCCCCTTTGGTTGTTCTCAAAGAGAATTATCATAGATGTAAAATCATTTTTGGTTTTCATTTATTTTAACTTCAATTTCTTTTATTTTTAGATTATTTCCACACCTAACCTCATAAGAATTCTATAATTACAATCTAAAAAAATATATTATGACATTTTATTAAGATAATGAAATAATCAATTAATATTTACTTCCCCTCCCCATTTTGTTCTGAATATTAAAACATTTCATGTGCTATGTTTATTTATTGCGTTAAAAAATGAGGATTTTTCAATTTCCATTAAAAAGTTAAATGTTGTTCATAAAACCATTATAATGGATTACAAATATTTTATAATATAATTTATAACCTAAATTATGTTCTTCAACTAACATATATACATATGACTAATTGAAAAAATAGAATGACTTTATTTTTATCGAAGAATGCTAAAATTAACCTAAATGATTATCATAAAATAAATATCCAATTATTCATCCTAAATACATAAAAAAAATTATTTATAAAAATAATTTATTATTATTTAATTTCATTAATATGATATAATTTCCATTACATAAAAATACTCCCATTTAATATTAATTTTTATATGTGTACAGGTAACTGATCAAGAAAAAAAAGGAATAAAATGCATCAAAATTATAAAATTATATATTATTACTCATCAAACAATCATTGAATTAACATAATAAAATAATAATATGTAAAATTAATGCATTATTGGATATTATTTAATTAATTAATTGATTTAATTTTACGATCCAATACATTAATATCATTTAATTAATAGATTCATATTTAGGGTATGTGATTCATTCTGAGCCTCCATTTTTGTGGGTTTCCTTTTATATCACTTTAGCCTATGTTAATTTATAATTATTTTTATTTACATCTTCTAAATAATGTTTATATGTTCAAAAATCATGTATCAATATCATATAATAATTATTTTAATGAAAAAAACTTGTTTTAATCAGGTTCACATCCCAATGTTTCCTGATAAGAAAACTTGATTCAAGGGAAATTTCTAATTTATTACCCATTTAAATTTCCCCCATTATCATATTTAATCAAAAATTATTATTCTAAAATAAATTATTTCATAATGAAAAAATGTTTTAGTTCATCTCGGATTTTTATGAAAATAAATATTCATTTTCTTTTGTAAAATCTCGTTTATATTATTCTTATACAGTTCTAAAATGGTTTATATTTTTAGATTCATAATCAGTAATTTTAAATGTATTATATTTTGTTTGAAATTACATATCATCACATTTTTTTATTTTATATTACTAATGTACATTGTAATACTTGAAAACATCATTTCACAAACACCATTATGATATTCCCAAATGTTATGACTTTTAACATGATTATGACATCATGTTGATTATATGGGTAACCCTTATGGTTTTTGTTGATTACTTTAATATTATTATTCATGTGGAAAACATATTCGTGAAAACCTTTATATTGGGTGATGCTAGATAGTTCTCCAATACATTGGATAATTTTACCCCACATGATAGATCATGTTGGGATATCGAGTTAACCTGATTCTATTATTGGACTTTTTCGATCATGTATTGTCATATAGCATTGAATAATGTTTCTGTCATGTTATAATTTGTTTCAAAGTCTTATTATGTTATTGTTATGTTTTCCCTTGTTATACATGTTATTCTTGCTTGTGTTATATTCATGTTCCATGCCTTTTATGCCATTATTTTATACCTTATACCCCATGGGATCTATTTATTAATATACACATTCCATTAATGGGATTTTTAGGTCATTCCTTTATGTATGTGTTGTCACAACCCATCACCTAAGTCTCATCTCGTGAATACCCCAAACCCACCTTCCATAGGCCAGGGGATGTCAACTAGCACCAAAAGTGTGATCCCTAAAACTGGGAAGTGATGGCCTTTATAATATGTAAACTAATGCAACCAAGCACACAACAAGATACGAACACAATCAACTTTTTAGTAAAATAGAGTGAGTATAATAAAAAAAGGGGCCATATTACATGCCCATCTGGAAAGTACATGACACTGAAAGTACCAGTAAACTTGAATAACTCCTGTGATCTCCCACCAAGGATACTACATGAAGGGTAGGTACAGCTCTCGAACGGTCATCTCTATGGTACGCCTCGTCTAAGGTCCACCTCTGGGCTACCTTCAGTCACGGTACTCTCATCCTCAATCATTGATGTTCGTCATCTACACCAAACACAATGAGTTGCGGCATAGCCCATGTTGGGGTGAGTATAATGATACCCATTAGGGACCCTGAGACCCTCAAGATATCATAAAATCCACCAAGGATAAACCAAACAACACAAAATCAACTGACAACCCTACATGGGTATATTCACATACATATACCTTTGTTATCAATTTAACCCATCTCAATCATGTGGTGACACAAGGTCTAACTCAAAATTCAAAAGCTCAACTATTACACAAAGAAATGTAAATCATGAAGGTATGTACCACATAGGTACACCACACATAATAATACCACCACGGTATTACAACGATGGAAAGGTACCACACATGTACAGACTCAACTCGCACCAGGTTTATCGTAGGCAAAATAGAATAGATGATTATATGTAACTATTGAATCATCTTCCTCTATTAAGAGGTTGACCTATGAAGCATCCTAAATTATCATCAGACCCACAGAGGATCGTAGTATATTGTTAGATCCAAACATGATCCTAGTACCTCATCTGAACCACACGGGATCCTAGTACATTGTCAGAACCACACATTATCCTAGTACATCATCAGTACGTCGTCAGTCCCACACAGTATCATAGTACATCTCCATTATGTTTTCAGACCCACGTAGGATCCTAGTACATCGCTAGACCCAAACAGGATCCCAATACATCGCCAGTATGTTGTCATACACACACTGGATCCTAGTACATTTCAAGTACATCGTCAGACCCACACTAGATTCTAGTACATCTCCAGTACGTCGTCTAACCCACACGGGATCCTAGTACATTACTAGTACATCGTTAGATCCATAGAGGATCCTAGTACATAGCCATTATGTCTTCAGACCCTCCATGGATCCTAGTAAATTAGAAGTACATCTCCAGACCCACAGTGTATCTGAGTACATCGCCACAACCCGCTACATGGTTCCCGCACTATGCCTACTCGTCTTCAGGATGGTCTGCTCCTCAAGCCACTATTCGATACTCCAAATTCCATGATGTGCCACTATTATGTATCCCAATGTACCTCCATGGAATAGGGGTATCAATGCAATATACAGTAAGTCAATCGAAATACCGGTATGTATGTTATTATCCTTTTAGTCTCAAGGGCACGGATGGATTCGTGCTCGATCCAACCAAAGTGTATCCCATCATTATCCAATTATCAAGTGGCATATACCAAATGGACCGTATCGCTCCATGGTTTCCAGCTCCATTGATAGTTTTTCAAATGGATGTCTGGTTCCTATGTTATGACTGATAGATTGAAATTGGGTTGAATTTGTCCTAGGTGTGGTCTGACCCAGCCCGACCCGACCTGGGCCTACCCGTCCCGATTCAGGTCGACCCGGCCCACGGGGTCCGACCCGGCTCGCTGGGTGGGATGGCTAGAGCGGCCTATCCTGGGGAGGCGGGGCGTCCTCGGTGCGGTGCGGGGGCCGGAGGGAGCCGTGGGGGCCACGGGACGGCGCGACACAACACGGGGATATGGTGCGGTGTGGGGGCCGTCGGGCGGCGTAGAGGTAGTGGTGTGCTGTTGGGGATACGGTGCTACATGAGGGTCATGGGGAGGTGGGGTGGCCGGGGTGCTGTTGGGCGACTGCGGTTGCACCGTCCCCTTCATCACAGCCAGCGGTGTTCCTGCCACCATATCCGAGTCCAACCCATGCCATTCATCTTCACCAATCAATTCCTTCTTCCAAGGAGAGGATCACATCAAAAACACAAGAAAATTTTAGAGAGGCTACGCCATGTTCTTCTAGATCGCACCCTCCAAATTATGGTGGTATCAAGCGACTTAATTAAACTTGTATGAAGAATGCCAAACCCTACAACCTCTAGAAATGATGATTCCCAAAACCGCAAAATTAAATCATCCGCGGATCATGTATTTAGAGATTTGATCAACATTATTTTTTTAGAAGGGATGAACATGGGAATCAATAATCACATAATTAAACCCCTACCTTGGAGGTATGTTAATGGAGGTCGTGTGGAAGGAGATGAAGTTACATGTTATATTGGTTTCGATGTTCGTCACATTTGCAATAATATTATAAAATCGGCTCACTTGTCATCCTCATTCCTCAATTTCATAGTGCGTTCTTCATTGGAGGATGAATAATCCCTCCAAGGTTCTCTCCCAATTATCGTTTTCCATCCCTTTCCCATATTACCTCAAAAATGAAATGCCAACATAATTTTAAAAAAGTGGATCAATTATGATGGCACAATTAAAAAACGATGACACATCTCATTAAATTTTATTTTTCTTGAACAATTAAATGAGGAGTTTTCATAATTTATTTTGGGAAGATGAGTGGTTCTATCCCATTAAAGGGGATTTGGTGGTCCCCACCACTAGAAATCAATTTCGGAGGTATTGAGATCTGTGGTATCCACCCCCATAACCTTTACATGGGAGTTTCAAAATAAATATAAAAAAATTTAAAAAAAAATTATTTATTTTTCCATGAAAAACTCAAAAACTAACAATCACCCTTGACCTACTATGGAAGAGGTAAAGGTATCCTTAAGCGAATACCGGCAATGTGAGTTCAATAGTGATCTCAGATTTCAATTCTAAGCACCAGTTCAAATGAAAAAAACCTATTCGCACGTTTACTGAACGTACCTCAAAAAGATCATAAATTCATTCCGGGAACACTGGGCCTCGAGATCACAGTTTATAAATTTTCCTGGTCTCATAAAATTTCCATTTAAATAAAAAAAATACAAGGTATTTCTGGGTAATTACATACTCCCCACCTCAGGGATTTGCGTCCCTGAAAGCCACATCACAAAACTAGGAATACAATTGGGGGTACATATCATGAATCTGAGCCTCCCTCTCCCATGTTCTCTCTTGGAGGTTGATGTGCTTCGAAAAAACATGCACCAAAGGTACCGAATTCCCAGGAAGAACCCTCCCATGTTGATGGTCAAGCACTGCTGGAAGCTCTGAAAATGTCTCCCCATTGTCGATGTCTAGATCTTTGTGGTCGATATAATGAGATGTGTTATGCCCGTATCTCCTCAGATGGGATATTTGAAAGACATTATGCATCCAATACAACTGAGGGGGAAGTGATATGCGGTAAACCACCAAGCCAACTCTGCTAAAGACCCTAAAGGGTCTGATAAACCGTAGAGTTAACTTGTCACCCTGACCAAATCTCTACAAACCTCGTCAATGTGAGACTTGTCTAATGATTTGGTCACCATCCTAGAACTCCATAGGTCTCTGTCTAATATGTTAATAAGAGTTCTGCCAACTCTGTGCAGTCTTCATCTTCTCTTGGATGATCTGCACGTTCATTGTGGTAGCCCGTACAATCTATGGTCCCACGAATTTTGACTCCCCTGGCACAATCCAACACAAAGGTGATCTGCAAGGTCTCCTGTACAATGCCTCAAAATGTGACATCCCAATGGGGGAGTGATAGCTATTATTGTATGAAAACTACACCAGAGGAATGTGATCCTCCAATCTCAGACCGATGTCGAGGACTCTAGTGTGCAACATGTCCTAGAGGGTCTGAATGGTCCGCTCATTCTATCCATCCGTATGAGAATGGAAGGAGGTGCACAAAAAAAGTTTCATCTTGAAATCCTCATACAACCCCTTCAATAGCAAGGAAGAAAAAATGCATCATGATAAGAAACAATCGTCAAGGGTACTCATTGTAGCTGTACAATCTTCTGCACATAGAGGCATCTCATGCTCTCTACTGAACCTTGATCTTTGATCGGTAGGAAGGGGACCGACATGGTGAGTCCGTAGATGATCACCCAGATAGAATTATGACCTCTAAATGTATGTGGAAGACCTATAATGAAGTCCAGGGATATCCCATACCACTTTCACTATTGTACCTTTAATGGTTGGTCTATGACTGTTGGTACCAGCTGCTCTACCTTAACCTGCTAACAAGTAAGGCACTGAGAGATAAACTCTTCTACCACTTGCTTCATTCCCAACCACCAGTGCTGTCATCGGAGAACCTTGTACATTATTTCCACTCGTCGATGTACCGTTATAGGTGTTTTTTGGAACTCCATCAACAAATTATCCTGATGTTACACTGGTATCATGGTGGATCCTTTAAAAAAAATGACGTGCTCCCCATCTTTAGAAAATCCATCAGGTTTATGTCTTGTAGTTATCTAAGCAGGTCGAGTCTCACAGTCAGTATCCCCGCCCAGAGCCTCCCTAACTTGAAGAAGAAGTGGGGAACATACTATAAGAGACTAAAGAAAAGATGCTCCATCCAGATTCACAAAGGACATATGCAAAGAAACTAGATGCTCCATCACCTCACCTAGCATCCATATACCAGATCCCCTACTGATTGAATCTATTTCAACATTCCCTTTCCCGTTAGTATAGACTCTCTTGAACTCATAATCCTCGAGGATCTTAATCCAATGACGTTGTATCAGATTCAGGTCCTTTTGAGGGAAGATATATATGAGACTATTGTGATCTTAGTAGACTATAAAATGCTCACCCATCAAGTATTTTCGCAACATATTTAAGGATAAGACAACTGTTGCTAACTCCAGGTCATGAGTAGCGTAGTTCTTCTCATGATGTCTCAGCATTCGAGAGACAAAGGCGATCACTGATCACTCCTACAATAGGGAACATCCGATCCCAGTCCCTAATGCGTCATAGTAGACTATGTACCTTATGCCCTACTCTGAAATCCTCAAGGTGAGGGCACTAGTTAGCCTCTGCCTCATCTTCTAAAAAACTCTACTAGCATCCCTCCGGCCACATGATGGGTTTCTCCTTATTCGTTAATGCTGATAGAGGTGCTGAAACTCTGGAGAAATCTGTAACAAATCTCCGAATGTATCTAGTAAAAACCCATGAAACTTTGTACCCCTTGCACAATTCTGGTTTGCTCCCATGTATTTACGACATTAAAATTCACTAGATCCACTTCAACTCCATCCTCCTATATGACATGTTCCGAAAATTGTTACTTTTGGATCTATAACATGCACATAAAGAGTTTTTCCAAAATATAGTCCTCTCGGAGTGTTTCCAGTACTACCTGCAAATGATAGGTAGGATCCACCTCAGTAGCAGAGTAGATTAGAATGCCATCAATGAAGACAAATACAATGAGATCAGGGTGTGGCTGAATGATCTTGTTTATGAGTCCCTTGAACAGAAAAGAATGTTGTTCATGCTGAAAGGCATAACCAAGAACTCATAATGGCCATACAGACATCTGAAATCTATCTTATATACATCCATGTCCCGTAATCTAAGCTAGTGATAACCAGATCTGAGGTATATCTTCAAGAACCATCGAGCTCCCTTCAGCTAATCAAAGTGATCATCAATCCTCGGGAGTGGGTACATGTCCTTCACGGTCATCTAGTTCAGGCACTAGTAGTCTACAAAAATCCTCAAGCTCCCTTCTGCCTTTTTCTAAACTAAATTGGGGCTGCCCATGGAGAAATACTGGCCCGAATGAACCCGTTCACTTATAAGTCCTCCAGTTATACATGAAACTTACGAAGTTCTACGGGAGCCATCCGATATGTTGGTGTGGATATCAGTGATGTCCTCGGGTACGAGTCAATGTAGAATACTACATATCTTTGAGGAGGTATACCCAGAACAACATAAGGGAATACATCTGTGTACTAGTCCACCACTACAGGATAACATGGACTCTCCACATCAACCACTCTAAGGGTAAGGCTAGACAACTGATTAGTGACCGGATACACTCCCATCTGAGTAAGTCCATCCTATGCTGCAAAGGCTCCCTTCTAGCTGGTGAAGGTAAACATGGTCCCATCAATGCGGACACACCACACTTTCCTCCTAATATAGTCAATCTGAGCATGAACTATAGATAATTATTCCATACCCAAGATGACATCGTAAGGCCTCGATGCCGCTATTAGGAGATCCCAGCCAGAGAGCTCGCCTTATAGAATTATCCCACACTACTGGCACCAGCACGTAATCATCGAATCCACTCCCGTAGGAGTATCTAGCCGTAAGGAGGGATCCAAAGGCTCCGGTGGAATCTCCGAGCTCCAAACGAGGGTAGTGGAAATAAAAGATTGACTGAAACATGTGTCTATAAGTACTGAAGCTAAGGTGGAATAGACAGAGAACATACCTCGTATCTTCTCAAAAGCTCCATGGTCATAAGCCTCAGCTTCAATGAGCTAAGATCTCCCATGTCCACCAGCTATATATTGTCGGTATAGACTACCTAGTAGTGGTGGTGGTATCACCTCGAATCATCTGCCACTACTAGTTGCACGAACATCTCCTCTTCCACGTCCGCCTACACACTGCAGACATCCTCGGTCGAACCTTTGTCTCTGAATGGGCACTCCCTCGACCGTCTGTTGATCATGTTTATGACAGGTTATATAGTCACAAGCAATGTGCCCCTGCCCACCGCATGCGTAACACTGCATCCTCCTTGCCTGAGTGGCTCTCTCTCGGGTGCCCCGCATAACTGACCCTGAATCATGTGGTCGTACACCTATAGGTATGGTCCTATTATACCTATATGACATATGTCAGCTGCTAACTATAGAATAATCTTCTATATGATGTTTGGTGGTGGGTGTCACTACGGGCGACTACTCAGCAAGAAAACACTCCACTATGATGGCTCTCTCTAACACCCCATACGTCAGGATGATTAGAGAAATCATCGATTCCCAGATCTCTCACCTGATGCCCTGATCGAGTGTCTGGGCCCTGAAGAATGGGTCCTGTAACATATTAGTGGAGTATCATGAGAGGTCAGTGAACCTCACTGAGTATTAAGCCACAGTCCAAGTGCCCTGCTGCAGATGAAGAATCTCTTGTATGCGCACTACGCGAAGAGTCGTTGGAACAAACTCAACACTAAACATGCTATAATAATCTTCCCAGAGAAGAGTCACCTTGTCATGAACATGGAGCATCAAGATCAACCAACTTTATGCTACTGCATGTAGAATAATGGAAGCAATGATCAACATGAGATCAGCTGGTGTCCTTACCAGTCAGAATACTCTCACTACAGCCTCCTTCCAATCCTCAACAACATGTGGGTCCATCTCTCCCATGAACCTGGGTTTCCTCTGGCGCAAGAACTTTTCCAACAAACTTAAGCAAGGAACACCCTCTACTGCTAGTGATGGGGGAATCAGTGGCCCAACAGGTAATGTTACCACTGGTGCCTCCACTGGTTCCTGTACTGGAAGATGGCCCTACACCGAGGCCTTGTCACTCGATGGGCTATTATGACGTACTATATCCGGAATCCCAGCTGGTTGTCTGCATGGAGGTATCCGGAAAAGAAAAAGTGTGCCATATTCATTAGGTTAGAGCTGGGGAGATGAAACAAAATGATCACAAATGAAACTCTTCAAAACACACACACAATCATTGATTTTGTGTAATGAGTCAGAAATCATAAGTCAGGGTCCTGGTGTATGGATACGTCAGCTACCGCACCATAACATAATTCCATTAACTGATAACCACACGCACCATACTTAACACTTTTTCCATTAATAAGATCAGATTCATATGTTCTATGTTAGAATCAACTCCTCTAATACAAATTTTTCATGACTCGTCCCCTAGGGCATGTGCCGTGACAACCCAATGCCTGCCTTCTATATGATAGGGGCTGGCGACTTGCACCAAAGTCATATTACCTAAAACTAGGATGGCATTGCCTTTATAGCCTATAAAGTCACTCAACCATCAAAATAATGAGATACGAACACAACGAACTGTATAGTAAACTAGAGTGGGTATAATAAAAAAATGGGCCAGAATACAAGCCCAACTAGAATGTACAAGAAACTGAAAGTACAAGTAAACTGGAAGAGATCCTGTGATCTCCCACCAAGGTTACTACATAAAGGGTAGGTACATCTTTTAATTTATTGCCTCTGTGTTATGCCTCATCTATGTTTCATCTCTGAGCTAACTCCAGTCATAGTACTCTCATCCTCAATCCGCGTTGTCTGTCGTCTGCACCAAACACAATTAGGTGCGAGCATCGCCTGTGTAGGGGTGAATATAATTAAACTCATTAGGGACCCTAAGACCCTCATGGTCTCACAATATCAACCAAGGATGAACCAAAAATCACAAAATCAACAAAAAACCCTACTTAGGTATATTCCCATACATATTCCTACGTTTTCATGTAAACCCATCTCAATAATTATGAAACAGAAAGTCCAACTCAAAATCCCAATGCTCAACTGTTCCACAAAAGAAAGAAAATAACGAAGGTACATCCCACATAGGTACGCCATATAGGAGAATACCACCAAGGTATTTCCATGAAGGAAAAGCACCAAACATGTACAGACTAAGCTCACACTAGATATATCTTAGGCATAGTAGTATAGATGATTAGATTTAACTACATAATCATCTTACTCTGTTAAAGGGAAGACCCGTGAAGGATCCAAAATCATCATCAGACCCACAGAGGATCACATTACATCATTAGACCGACATAGTATCTTAGTACCATGTCATACCCACACAGCATCCTAGTACATTTTTAGACCCACAAAGGATCCTAGTACATCGGCAATACGTATTCAAACCCATACATGATCCTAGTACATTGCAGGTACATCGTCATACCCACAAAAGATCCTAGTACATCACCATTACGTCATCATACCCACACACGATCCTAGTACATCCCCATTATGTCATCAAACCCACACAGGTTCCTAGTACATCCCCAGTACGTCATCAGAATCACACATGATCCTAGTACATCTCCATTATACCGTAAAACACACACAGTATACTAGTACATCGACCTTACATCTTCATACCCACAAAAGATCCTTGTACATCGCCAGTACGTCGTTAGACCCACACATGATCCTAGTACATCACCAGTACATCTTCACACCCACACAAGATCCTATTACATCACCTATACATTGTCAAACCCACATAGGATCCTAGTATATTGCCATGACCATCTACAGGGTTTTCTCACTGAAATTTATTATCTCTAGGAAGTCTGCTCCACAAGAAACCAGTTAATACACCAACTTTCATGAATCCCCATGATGAAGTAACACAAGGACCGCCATATCATTGGGGTCTCAAAGAACTAAATGGTGTGTCAATTGGACGCCCAGTCCGTATGTTTTTTGTCTATTTGTCCTGAGGCCTGGTTGGATTCATGCTCGATCCATCCAGAAAATATGCCAACATTATCCAAATCTCATGTGGGGGATACCAAAGATACCTTTTCACTCTAAGGTTTCCATCGTCATTGAATGTTCATCTAACAGACGTCTGGTTCCAACATTATGATTGATTGAGTGAGAATGGGTCCATGTTGGCACCGGTCTCATCTGACCCGGCCAACTGGGTCTGGCCCGGATCACTTAGACCAGCCCATATCACTTTTTTCGGCCCAGCCTGAAGGGACCTGCTCGTCCAGTGTTGGGCGTCTAGGCCGAAGTGGGTGGTTGGGCCTTAGCTGGGAAGCCCAGCCAGGGTGGGCCAGCCCAGGGCGACAAGTGCGGCTGTGGTGTAGCGCAGAGGTCATGGGGAGGCATGAGGGCCAGGGTGGGGTGTAGAGTTGTGGGGTGGTGCGAGGGCCGCCGTGCGGCACAGGGGCTTCACAATGGCTCGAGGGCCATAGGACCGAGCGAGGGTTGCGGTGTGGAACAAGGGCGACGGGGCGGCAGGGAAATCATGGTGCGGCTAGGCCGCGGTGGTGCGGCTGGGAAGCCACAAGAGTGTCATCGCCATTATCGCGGCCAACAGTGCACCAACCGTCGTATCCGAGTCCCACCAGTGCCATTCCACGGCACCTGTCGCCACTTTCTTCCAATGTGGGGAACTCAACAAAAACTCAAAAAAATTCTGAGAGGTCGGGCGATGTTCATTTGGCATGCACCCTCCACGTAAGGGCGGTAGCAAGTGGCTTAATTAAACATTTATGATGAATTCCAAACCCTAAAACCTTCAACAATGATTATACCCAATCCCACAAAATAATCATCCATAGATCAACTAGTTAGAGAGTTGATATGTGTTCCTTGTTTAGAAGGAAAAAACATGCGAATCAATAATCACATATAAGTGAACCCCTACCATGGAGTATTGTTGATGGAGGTCATGTGAAAGGAGATGAAGTCGTTGGGGATAATGGTGTCGTCATTCTTCACTTCCGGAAAAATTTTCCAAAGTTGGCTCAAATGACATCCATTTTCTTCAATTTCGGAGTGTGTTCTTCGTTAGAGGACAAATAATACCTCTAACGTTATCTCCCTATTTTTCTTTTCCAACCATTTCCCCAATTACACCAAAAATGAAAAGCCAAGATAATTTTAATTATGTAGATGAATTATGTTGGAACAATTAAAAAATGATGACACATATGATTAATTGTTATTTAGCTCCAAAAATTAAACAGGTAGTTGGCATAATTGATTTTGAGATGTTGAGAGGTTTTCTCCCATTAAAGTGGTTCGGATGGTACCCTCTACTAGAATTCAATTTTGGATTTTTTAATCTTGCTGGTCCCCTCCCCCTTAACCATCACATCAGAGATTCAAAATTAAAAAAAGATATAACATTTTTTATTTTTATTTTTCCATGATAAAATTATAAACTATCATTCACCCTTAACCTACTGCAGTCGATGTTAAGGTCTCCTAAAGTGAATACATGCGTTGTGAGTAGAACGGTGCTCTCTTGATTTCAATTCCGAGCAGTAGTTCAAAATTTACCAAAACCCTCACGCATGTTTACTGAACGTACACTAAAAAGCATAAGAAATTCATTCCGGGAACACCGGCCCTCAGAATCACGCGCTGTCAATTTTCTTGGATATATATAATTTCCATTTAATAAAAAAAATTACAAATAATTTTTGAGTAATTACATGTATTCTCGAGGTTATCATATGTATAAATTAGGGATCAATGTTTGTTTGGATCTAAATATTACAATTAAATAATTGAATTTTTTTTAGGTTTTAGAATTTTTAATTATGTTCCTTATTATACAAAGACACTAGCTGTTATGATACTCGGTTGTATTTGATGGTAAATTATGCATAAAATAATGTATGAACCTATTTAAATGTCTATAGACAATATAGTTCACGTAAGAATCTTTTATGTGTTATTGCATAAAAGATTATTTATATTTATTCCAGAAGGATTAAATTAATGAGTATCTATCTAATAATGATGATAAAAAACTCTCAAAATATGTATTTTTGTCAAAAAATATTTAAATGTTTTTCAATAGAAAATAAATTTTATACTCTCTTATTAATTAGGGGAGATTGTGAAAAACATGGTTATTTTATATAAATTTTTATAAAATTAATTCTAGATAGAAACTATAGGCAAAACTAAATTTGAAATTTCTAAAGAGATGCATTGGAGAGAGGTCACCACATTAAGATGTGGATCTTAAAGAAACTAAATGCCATAATCTATAGTTAGATGATACTTTTTATTCAATATAGAAGAAAAGAGTGAACAATATAATGAAGAAATAAACGGTCATGATAGATTTAATGTTACTATTGGAACTGAGAGTTCATTCGAAATTATAGGAATTTATATAATATAAATTTTGAGCACGAACACACTTTTTAATGTATTATCCAATATTGTTAATGAAACTATGGACAAGACAAAATTACAGTTAATTTATAACAAATTAATTAATAATTTTTTAACAATTGGATTTAGTCATAAATAAAAGTCATGAATAATTATTGTTAAAACAATTAACAAATTATAATATAAAATAAATTGAATTGAAAAAAAATAAAGTCCAAAACCATTTTTTGAACATATTTTTATATTAAAAAAATTATTTAATTTTTACATTTTGTATGATAGTTTGAATAATCCTATTTATATAAAGATATTTTAATAATTAATATTTTATATGACTACAAATCAATAGATTGTAATGGCAGTTAATAATCTATGAATAAATTACCAAATCATGATTATTATATTTAATTTCATTTTTATTAAACTATTTGAATATTTATAATTAAATATTTCTAATATATGAAATTTATTAAATTATGATATTCCTATATGTTCATAATTATAAATCATTAGAATCATAGAGAAACCTAGAATAACAAAAACAATATGGATTAGAGATTCTAGCTTGATAAACCATTATTGTGATTATTATATTATGGTCACCGCCCAATGTATTACGGAAATTATTATAATGATATAAATAAATTAATAAAATTTAAAAAATATCATTGTCCTAGTATGTAATAGAATTACAAAAAACACCATGAAACGAAAAATCCCCAATTTCAATTACATTGAAAATAATAAATTTGAATTAATATAGAAATCAATAATAAATTCAACCAAGAAAATAATCTATGTTAAAAACACCATTGGTAAGCATAAATATTATCTATCCTCCCAAAAAATATTTATATGGTATCCTTATTATTGAAATCTAATTATTTAATGCTTTGATGAAATTGTGAATATAAACATCTGGCCTATAATCTGAAATCCAATATTGGAGGAAAAGAATAATAAAAAATGATGAAAAGGAGGTTGGATCTACCTTCAATTTGTGTTTTAAATTCACCCAAATATAATTGTTTACAAAATATAGTTTATAGGAAAATAATGTGGAGATATAGACTAATACTATATAATTTTTAATTTTTGGCAAGAATGTGGAAAATGAAACCTAAAATGGGTTTCAAATAATATTAACTAGAAGGATATATTTCCCCTCCCTCGAAACAATCGTCTTCCACTCCAATGATTACACAGTGAATATACACAATCCATTTACTTTCAGTCTAGTGGGGAAACCCCCACCAGCTTTTTCTATTGGTAGAGTTTGAAAAAAACTTGGATACCCAATATCCATGTAAAAAAATATATCAATAAAAATAATATATATATATATTTAAAAGATCAACTTTATGAATTTCATACCAGAAAAAAAATGTATAAATTCTTTAAAATAACTTCACAAATCCTGAAATTATATTGATCATTAAATGAAATTATAAAAATTTCATTATTCTTTGTTTTAAACCATGTTTATTCTAGGTAAAAAACATTAAAACCATTTTCTATTTTGTCAAAAATGATAATAGACATAAATAAATATCCAATATAATTTATATATATAAATAAAATAAATCCCTCTTAAATTGATTGTATATTTTTTATAATAACAAATTTACATTAAAACATCATGTCCCACACAATGATTCACATCATGCCTATGATATGACACTCCTTAAAAAATAATATTATGAAAATCATTAATCAAACATAGAGAAAAATTAATACTAAAAGAATATATTTCATCAAAATTTATAATAATTGTTTCTTATCAAAATTAAAATGGTATTTTATTTTTAAATTTTTTTATGCGTCATATAGATTACTAGTTACCACTAAAAATACTATTTCGATCAATATACTTGACTAATACATTGATTGATGATTATTTTAAAATATAACTAAATCTAATGTAATGAAAACTTAAAATATAAATGATTGGAGAATCATAAATAAATGAATATAATTATATAAAAAATGTATTATCATCATGTAATAACTCATTTTAATTATAAAATAATCTAAAATGAAATATAGTATCGTTTTTTCTCTCTGAATAGAAATATACAACCTTTCCTTTTTTATGTACTGATATTTACTCAATATTTTGGTTAATTAAAACTAGAATTAAACATTAATTACTCTTAACCATTATATTGTAATGAATATACTAAAATAAGCTTATTCACACCCTTAATTTAAATATCTTAGTGAATAAGTGGGGTTAATGATCATTAGTATAAAAATATTAGGAAAATAATTCTATGTGAATTAGCCTAAATGTTTTATCAATAATATAATGATTAACCATACAAGGAAACTACCATTCAACAATAAATCACATAAAATATACATGTATTAACAAACAATATCGACACTATAAATAAATTTGACTTGTGTACTTCATTTTTTTCTCTTATCCTTAAAATAAATCTACCGAGATTTTATAGAAAAAATTAAAGAAAATGTGATATTCCCATAAATACCATGAATTTATATATATATATTCTCTAAAAAAAATTCAAATATTAAATTAACATTTGATAATATTCAATGTTTTTTATAGGTTGAATAAAAGTATTCTAGAATTTATAACACTATAAGATGTAGGCAATTGTGAAAAAAAATTTCCATAAAAATTACACAATTGATTGTATTAGCCAATCCCTAAATGTATCATTGTTTCATGATTATGATCTCCAATGTATGTTTCCCACACATTACCCCTCGCATCATGGTTCCTCCATTTAGATTATCCTTTCTTAATAACATTATTTATTTCAAAACATTCAAACATATTATTCTATGTATTGTACTAGATTTATATGTCATTAATATTTTAATGAAATTCATCAGGTGTTTTATTATAAAATTTTCAGGCTTTTATAAACTATATAAAAACTTGAAATTGAACATTATAAAAATGAACCAATTTAAATTAAAAATTAATTGTTACGTATAATTAACATTAAAGTACAATAACAGAATTTTAAATAACATATTATATAATTTTATAATTTTATACTAAAGAATATATTTATAAAAAATTTTAAAATATAAAAAAATATTTCAAAAATAAAATAATTATTATTTGATGATTTCATATAAAAAACATTTCCTAATTATTCAAATTGGATATAAAAAATAAATGAAGAGAAATATAATAGAATGTTCACGGATCTATATTTTATCTATACTCTAGTTTCTATAAAAAATTTGGTCCTACTTGTAAATCATAGTACACTAAAAATATGAATATTTTGGAAACACATAGTCCAATTAGATTTCCATAATGTGGGGATAATAAAAGGTATACGAGGTCATTTTTACTTATTGATCAAAGAAATATAAATAATGCATGATCATAAACATGTTCTGTGTAACACTTGGTTGTAAATTATTTTAATTATATAATAAATTATATATTTATTTTTTAAAATGAAACAACATGATATGATTACTCTACACACAACATTTAGCTAACATTCATCTCACGCATGACCGAGTATTAAATCCAATAAATGATTCCATAAAATTAAATAAAATTTTTTCATCATTTATAAATTTTATGATTCAAATTAAACTTCATTTTTACTGTATAATTTAAAAAAAATATTAGGGTTAATTTTTTTATTTCATATAAGGATGTAAAATTTTTATGAATACTGAAATCAATTTCTTTATGTTCGCAAAATGCATTTTATAGGAATAATTATTGAATTTATTTATATTTTTATATTATTTTAAAGACTTAATTTATCAATTATATTTCTATTAATATAATATAGTTAATTATAATCATTTATATGTTTTCTTAAGATATAATTACATAATGAGCTTTTCATCACTTTTAAAATAATAAAATGTTTTCACATCACATCATCGAGATTATCTTTATGCGTAATTTTTACACATATTTAAATTTAATTGTGAAAAAAGGTCAAACAGTATTATAGAAATTATAATATTTATGAACTAATAAGAAAAAAATTGTTTTGTGACCAATACTATTATTAAAAGTAATTAAAATTTGTTAAAATGATAAATGAAAAAACAAATCTTAACATGGGACTACACCATAAATATAAGGTCCAAAATCACCTAGAAAAATACAAAAATTAAATGTAATGATAAAATATAAACCATATCCCATATTTTATCTAATTGCATGAGTTATTGAAAAACATATTCGGGAAAGTGTACCAAATTAAGAGTTTAGTATTGGTAATGAAAAAAAGGAAACCATCCTAGCCTTTAACATTTATTAGACTCTAGAGTATGGAGGATGCTATATAGTTTTAGTTATAAAAATTGTTTTGATATTTAAATGAGTTATTGTTATTATGATAATTTAAATATAATTTTTGTAGATAATATAATTACATTAAACGGTTAATAAAGGTTAACGCATAGAATATATAATTAATAATTAAATAAGATAAACAATGCTAAAAAAATTAAAAGTAAATTCTACAATTAGGATTACTACTCTATTAATTTTTTAGATTTATATACCATGTTTCATATATTTGGTCTTTTTATATTGTAATTACAATTTTGTTCTCATATTTCTAATTTTAAAATAAATCAATAATATCAAAATTGACATTAATATTATACTACAATAAATTAATTTTTTTAAAATGATTTAAAATTAATAAACAAGGTATATTATGAAAAGTTATTTTTAAGCATTAATAAATATAAAATATGTTATATTCATGGACCATTTTATCTTTTATAATTAACATATTGAACCATATGTAGTAAACACTATAATGACAAGAAAATACTCAATTATAGGAGAGTATAATGAGTTATCAATTGGCCTAAAGAGTCATCCCCAAGATGCCAAAGGTAGGAAACAAATTCCAAATTTTTTAAAAATACAACTGGAGGATGATTTACCCTTTATAAATTTATCTAGTAACAAAACTTCTCACAATATAATGCCTGAACAAATTTAATAAAACTCTACTACTTCATATATCTCAAAACCACATAAAAGTGTTAATAAATAGAATATTAAGCACCTATCAATGTAAAGAGTGAATTACAAACAAAATACCTTATAAGGAAAACAATAATCCATACTCTATAATCTCCAATATCCACAATCACTAAACATCCCAAGTATAATGAGGTAGTGTGGATATGTGTGAAACGTTACCATTTCCCCTATCCTGGAAGATATCATATGAAAATGCATCAAAGTGACACAATATAGGTGAGTATAAAAGAAACTAGGTTTTTACTAATGACATACCTACTCACTCCACTATCATATAATGAATATCACATTGTATAAAATAGGTTATATGAAACAGATTTTCCAAAAAATTTATAAACAAGTATAAAAAAGAATGAAACCCAATTATAAACAAGGGTAACCAAAGGTAGATAAAATAAATTCCCAACATGTTATAATACAGAAAACAAATAATTAATGCTTAAAACACATTTCTCATTATCATTTTGGCATTACCATTCCATTGTATATAGCACACCCACATAAACATGCTCTGTTTGATAGTCAAATACTCATGAGTAGTCTAATTTTCGATTATCTTATGTCCCAATGACACACAACCCCCATCCATGATCATGATCCTTGACCCCAATGGTACAAATCCCTTATTCAAGGTCCTTATACAATAATCGCACATAGTACCCTGTATGAAAAACCATTTTAAATCAACAAAACAAACTTTTTCGATAAAACCACATTTTTTTAAAACACAAAAAATAAACAAATTTCTATTTAGACATTTCATTGCAATAAATCATTAAAATTTTATAGAAAAAATATAATCTCATCCATGTGACATAAATCTAGAATATAACATTTTTAAATTCTCTATATTATAATTAAGAACACACAGATTAATCAAATTCCCAATTTTTCGATTTCTCCAATTTGAAAAACCATCCTCAAAAGTGTTTCCAACGATTGATAAATATCCAATTAAAAACCAATTCAACAACTGATATTCAATTTGAATTCATGTGAACCAGTTATACTAATTGAAGATTAAAAATAATCCTCTTATCTCAGTGGTTTTGATGATACATGACAACGATGAAGAACGCTTTAGAAACCCAGGTTGATTCTCCCAAAACCCTCCATAGATCTCTATTCCTATAAAGATAATGACCAAATATCAAAAAATTGGGCATACACTAAGATAGATATTATCATAAAGGGAATATATCTAAGAAAATATGATTAGATGAGATGTAGATCTCTGTATTTATAAGAAACCGATCATGAACGAAGAATAATATCATATACATTAAGAATTCTTCTTCCATTCACAAAGGAAATCCTTCATATAGACTGAAAAACCCTTGGAAGAAGTATTCCTACCTCAAAAGATGATTAATATTGGTATAGATCCATTTAATGGAAAAAAGTAGAGTGTTATTACCAAAATTAGGGAGATCTAATTGTTAATGATCTCATTTCACTCAAAGCATGAGTTGGCCGCATGGTTCGGAAAACATTGCACTAATCATGTCGTTTCCACTTCCCACCCGGCCTCCCCTTGAATGGCCTCCTAAAATATTCTCTAACCTTGATAGTGATAATATCACATGGAGACCACTGTCCACGGTTTGGTTGCCTGGTTAGGAAAACTATGCACAACTTTTGCGACTTCCATTTAGCCCCAAAACACTTCCAGAGTTCTCCCAACTCTCCCAAATTACCCCCATACACATTACAAGTATAAAAGTATCATGTAAGGTTTATGTAATTTAAACTATGGGTACTAAATTATCCCCACCATTGGTATTTCCATCCTCATAATGTAAAAAATATTTTTTCCACTGAAATAGTTGCGACCAATGTTCTTTCATTTCTGTCTTGAGTTCCCAAGTCCTTTCCTGAATCTGATCATGCTGCCCTTAAACCCACACAAAACTAATTATTTTTACACTCAAGTCGTTATCTAGACTATAAAAAATAAGTACTAGTATGTGTATAGATGAAACATCAAGCTCTAGGTCAACATGATCTCATCTGATCACATGGTCAGTATCAAGATGATACTTTTTCAACAGAGATACGTGAAACACATTATGCACTAAACTGAACTGTGGTCATAATGCCAACTGATATGCCACCTCTCTAACCCATTACATTATCTCCAAAAGGAAAAAATTTCTTGGATATAGTTTTCCATTCATCCTAAAATGATGATTTCCAAGCCTCATTGATATCCTCAAGAACAAAGGTTTAATTACTACAAAATTAAATGGTCAACGACGACAACCCCCATAATATTTCTCATTAAATTGAGCCATATCCATCCATTAATGATCAGCTTAATCCTTTTTTGTTGTTTCTTTGATATGAATTGTCCCAATTTGTAATTTCTAGACAATTTCCATCAAATACAATGTAGAACGACGGGGAAAAAATAAAATTCTTTAAATGAATCCATATGTATCGAGGAAAGATTGATGTTATTATATGATAACTCCAACAATGGTATATTCTCCTCCAATGATCCACCAACATCCATTACATAACCTTGAATCCTTTCTTTCATCATTTTTATCGTTCGCTCAGAATACCCATCTGTATGAGAATTATATGGTGTACTCTTAGTCAACTGAGTCGAACGGGCTTGCTGTTTGGATTTCCGAAAATAAGAATTGAACCTCTGCTCTATGTATGGGACAATTGACACTAGTATGTCAATCCTCTTCACCACATACAAGATATATATATTTGAAATAAAATCCATGATAAGAGTTTCACTAATTAGAATTATATATGGAAACTTTATAAGATGATCCATTATCACTCATATTGTATTGTGTTTCTGAACTGTTCTGGGATGACATGTGAAAAAATCAATCACTATCAAATCATATTTCCACAATGGTATAGGTAGAGACTATAACATACCAACTAATCTCTAATGCTCTTCCCTAACATACTGAAAAGTAATGAACTTAGTAACAAACTCTTCCATTATTATTTTCATTCCTCTCCACTAAAACAGTTCCTTCAACACCTTATACATATTCTTTTTCCTGGATATACAACCCATCACGAATGGTGGTAAATATGAAGGATTTGTTCCTAAAAATTCCTTGGTACACCCTTTTTCCCAGTGTATACATCAAGGCCATTTCAAACATCATGAGATACTTGATCAATCTCCTTTTCCATAAATTCAAATCTCCCTATGAAAAAAGTGTTTTAATATGTTATGGTCCATAATCAATGTGAATTTATCATCAAAGAGTTAATATCTCCATTTTTTCAATGCATGCACAACTATAACTAACTCAAAATAATATGTTAGGTAATCGTTTACATGCACCCTCGATTTTCTTTAAAAATAAGTAACCAAATGGTCTCCTTACATGAGAACATAACCCAAACCCAGTCATGAAGCATCACAATACACCAGATACCCTTGTCTTGATTCTAGCTAAATCTAGATAGGTTCCAATGTATAATGAACTTAAATTTCCTTGAAAGAATTCTGGAATTCCTCTGTCCATTGGAATAGAGAATTATTCATTGTAAGAGCTTCCATTTGTGATGTTGGTTGTGAGTAATCAAGCATAAAGCCTCGATAGTAACTAGTTAGTACAAGAAAACATCGTATTTTGATGACATTATATGATAGTTTCCACAATATAACAACTTCAATCTTTTTAGCACAAAAAATGAATTTTTTAGAAATGAAATGGCCACGAAAAGACACTTCATTTATCCAAAAATAAAAAATTGATAAATTGAATACAAACAGTTATCTCTCATGATTTGTAACATAGTTTCTAGTTGCTCTTTTTCATCATCCATTTTCACTGAATACACCATGATTTCATCTGCAAACACCACCACAAAAGAGTCTAGATATCACTGCAATATCTGATTCATCATAGCCATTAAAACCACTAGTGAATTTGTTAGGCCAAAAGGAATGACTAAATTTTCATAATGGTCGTATCATCTTATGAAAGTTTTCGTTAGAATATCTTCTATCTGAACTCGCAATTTGTGATATCCAGGTCGAAATTAAACCATGTATAACCACTAATCCCTCATAATTGATCAAATAAAACACCAGTGCGTGTAATTGGATATCTATTCATTTTCATAACATGGTTCAGATTATGATAATCAACACTCAGAAAATGAGTTAGTTCTAGATTTTTCACGAAAAAGTCCAGTGATCCTACAAAGACATACATGGTTGAATGAAAACCTTTCATTATATATTCTCTAACTGAACAATCAAAAATATTTGTTTTATCCTATAAGACGGAAGGGGATTAGGACCAGTACCTAGAAAGATATCAATTTTAATATCTACTTACCTTAGAGGTAGTAACCCAAAGATGTTTTGGGGTAAATATCAAGAAATTGATCTAAATATTCTAGAAAATTATTTTCCTAGAACTCTTCCATTGGTGCCAATACAAATTCCACAATATGGTATGAGATCGTTCCCACCATTTCTGCCAACATGCTCTTTTCATCTTTCTTAACCATCTTTTCTCATCTAAAGAGAAGTTCAATGCCATCCTCAATCATGAATCTAATTTTTCACCTATAACAGTCAATGTGAGCCTTGAACGTTATCAACCATTCCATACAAATTATTACATCGTAGAAATCCAGGTCTAACATTGAGAAGTCCTATTTAAGCTCAACTCTATCAAAAGTAATAACACATGATCTACATACAAAATATTGACATTTTCATTCACTGAGAGGAGGTTGGAGTTTCAAAACATAAGGAAATAATTTCCAAAATTAATAGTAGAAAATAAACAGTAAGAGAATTAATGAAATAATGTGATGCACCAATATTGAATAGCACACGAAAAGGGTAATATTCAAAATAATTCCACCTCCAACCATATATGGATCGTCCTAATCATTGACATTGATATACTCAGCTCCATAAAATTCCTTCATCATGGAATTATCTTCCTTGTTTCATAGATTATATTTCTATGGTTGAATAGCTATGGTTTTAATAGAATCACTATGGATAGCTCTACTCTTCTAACAGAAGTACTTCTGTTTTCCTCTCCTTGTCGAAGTTTACATTGCTTGGGACACCTGATGTGTGTCTCAAACACCTGACCATGGAGCCCTATGCTAACAGAGATGAAGATGTCCAATCTTCTTGCAGTTATGGAACTCTCTAGTTTGTGTCGTATACTCTAAGATTATGTGGTCAAGAGAACCACATTGAAAGCAACATGGTTTTCTCTAGGGTCATGGATGAAGAATCACTAATCCAGCCCTATGATTTTAATTTCCACTTTCATCTTAGAAATAAGTTTTTTTATATTTTTCCCAAATATTGATTTCCCAACATTCCTTGAAGGTATCTTCAAATCTCCTCATATGAATGTTTTGATATCACCTTCAACAACTATCTCTTTATTCACATATTTTTATAATCAGTAATATAGGGCACCACAATATTTTTTAGAATCCACTAACTCATCCCTAATTCGATTATGTGTGCCTTTAAAGACACAAATGACACAAATTCTAGTGAAAGGCACACAAAAATCATGAACATAGATGAATATTCCATGATAAAGTGAATATATTGTTTCATGATATATATGTCACACTTTTATTTAGATTTTTAATGTATTAGGTTAAGATTTTATTTTGAATAATTCCTCAAAATCATCACCTGTGAGTATTTCATCCAATTTTGCCTGCACCGCTAAATCCCACTACTAGCATCAATGATCATTGAGTACATAAGTTGCCATATTGTCATTGGGATCAGATTGTGTGCTGTTGGAATCGAATATACGATTTGTATTACACAACCAGACCTCCACCTTTTCGGGATCAACATCACCACATATGATAGGTGGATTCTAGTTCATGAAAGGGATGATTGATCTACATTTCTTGGTGCATTCCTTAGGTTCCCTATATCCATAACATGAAAATAATAGATAATACTACGAAAAATCTCTTGGTTAACCCATGGTTATGGTGAAACCATATTCTCCACTACTTCTTCACATTGGTTTCAATGATGCCTACCAAGTTCCATTTTCTAAACCAACAACAAAATCAATCAATCTCACTGGCTAAAAACTAATTGATTGTCATTTCAAATTCAATCACATCAACTATTACCAAATTATTTTCTAAAAACAATATTTTTTCATGTTCAACCATTTTTGAATCATTCATTCATGATTTTTAAAACCAAACTATTTTCAAAATACACCAAATATCCTTTTTTCAAAATCATCCTTTTGTAACCAAATTCAAATTTTTTTTTTAAAAAAAATTACACCTTTGCATGAAATCATAAAACATCACCCTTAATTAAATTATAAATACCTATGAGAAGTCGTTATTTTACATTAATATCATTCTTATCTCAATGAATAAACACATGAAAATGAGATTCCCAACAATCTAGAAGTGTCACCAAAACACATATGTACCAAACTCCTCAGTAACGTGATTTTCAATTCAAAAGTGATAGCTACGTCCTTTTATGATATGCATTTCATGTTCTGAAAATCCTATGCCATTCATTGATTCCATCCCTTGGAATATAGAAGAAATAATTCGAACTCCGAGACCAAGAACAATGATTAGTCCTTGTTAGGAAATGACTGAAAAAGTTGATAACATTTGTATCACAATTGAAGTACTAGACTAATACCATTTGTAATGACCTGCTAAATTCCCATTAGGTTGAGAGTACAATGAGTCATTACATGGCCTTAAGATACATACCCAAGACGATAAAGTCTATAAATTGATGTCAACGGTTTTCCAATACATGTGGGGGACAATTTACCCTTTATGAAATAAACCATTAACCAAACATCCCATTGTATGACAATTGAACAAATGAAAGATAACACTACAAAGTCATATATCACAAAACCACTTCAATGTGTGATACAACGAAAGACCTAAAAAGTATCAAATTAAATAGTGGGTAAACAAATAAATACCCTCAGAAGACCCCAAGACCTTATGCTACACATGCTCCAGGCTCCATTATCACCGAACATCCCAAATATTATGAGGTAGTGTTAAAATGTGATAAATGTTACACTTTCCCCTATCTCGGAAGATAAAATATGAAAAATAAAAAAACATCCAAAGAAGAGGTGAGTATAAAAATCATTCAGCCTTCCACAATAACTTCCCTACTCACATCACTAGGATATAATGATTAACACATTATATAAAAATGTTTATATAAAACATATTACCAAAATAGTTTATAAACATATATAAAGATACATGAAACTCATTTTTATGAAATTGTATCTAGATTATGATGATAACAATTCCCAGAAAATAATTTTCTAGAAAATATCTAATCATAGCTTAAAATTACATTTATTTTTATAATTTTGGAATACCAATTCTATAGTTCACAACACACCCATTAGATCATTCTTTGGTTGATAGTTCTATACTAATATGAATTCTCTCATCCAACTACCTTGTGTAATA
This sequence comes from Viscum album, assembly GCA_963277665.1. NCBI lineage: Eukaryota > Viridiplantae > Streptophyta > Magnoliopsida > Santalales > Viscaceae > Viscum > Viscum album. The sequence goes on along the minus strand of OY728140.1, from coordinate 1,254,241,895 downwards.
TCGAAACACAACCACTATCCTAGGTCACCCATCATGTAACCCAATGGTAAACGTCCCTTATTCAAGGAACATATAACATGAAATCACACAACCCCATATATTCCAAACCATTTCAAACAAAAAAAACATACAATTTCAAAAAAAATGCATTTTTACAGAAAACCAATGAATAAACCAATTTCAAAGATGCCATTTAATTTCCATAAAACATTACACTTTTATTGAAAAAATATATTCCCTACCATGTACAATAATTCCATTAAATACCCATTTTAAAACCTCTATATTAAAATAAGTAACACCAATACAGTATTCAGATTCCAAATTTTCAAGATTCCCCATATTTTCCAAACCATCACAAAAAAGGATTTCCAACAATTGCTAAATAGCTAATACACACCCAATTCAAATATATATAATCAATTATAAAGAATTAACATCATTTAAACTATGTGGAGTTTTCAAAGAAGACTCCTAGCTAAATGTGTTTGACAAAACATGACATGGATGAATAACGCTTTAGAAACTCTTGTCGATTCTCCCACAACATCATGTATATATCTTCTCCTAGTAAGATCAAGAACAAATATAATCATATTCTGCATCCACCATCATATATATAACCATAATGGGCTTAGATATTTGATACCAATATAAGAGAATAAGTAGATCTATGTAGATCAATGAAACTGATCAATAATGAAGAAGAATGATCACATACCTCAAAAATATTGCTTCGATTCAAAAAGGAAAGGCTTCAGATCGACTCCATAATGCTTGGGAGGGTTTATAATTCAATTAATGGAGATTAATATCAAACATGGGATATTTAGGGTCAAAAATTGAGTTATGAAAAAAAAGTGAGATCTTTTTTTATAGATCTCATTTTGTTGTTGGGTTAGGAAAACCATACGCTAATTTTTTGGTAAAAACTGCCTGAATAGACTCCCCATGCATGGTCTCTAAAACAATGCTCTAGTTTTTTTGGAGATACTACCTCTGGGGGACCACTATGCATGGTTTGGCAGTACGGTTTGGAAAACTATGCACCGCCCATACGATTTCCCATTAATACCAAAACACATCCTATTTTCTAAAAAATCTCCCAATCTACTCTATAACACAATATAATTATAAAATTATCAGTTAAGGGTTACTTATAAAGAATCGGGAGTTATAAAAACACTCTTTATGTACATATCGGGTTAAAGAAATGTTTTTGTACAGTACATGCACTTATTTTTCAAGTAATTTTCAATAAAGAATGAATTGTTTTTTGTAAATTAAATATCATATTTATAATTTATTGGGTTTATAATTTATAATTTACCTTTTCATAGTTAATTGTTATAGGTTAAATTTATTAGGATGGAATACTAGATACATTAATGAGAAATCAAAATAAAATATATAGGGAAGAATATAGACTAGGGAACACTGTTATAGAAATATTATTATTATTTTTTTCCCGTGAATTATCTAGCCTAAAATTTCACACTAATACATAATTTTTCTATTTTGGAAGAACATGAGTAATTGGAGACCTCTAAAGAGTGTATTCTTTTTTGTATTTCCATGAATGAAACACCCCTCCTTTATAAAAAAGGAACAACCTCTTCCCCTATTTATTCGATATTAATACTCTTTGGTTTATACAATATAAACAAAAAAACTCCCCCCAAATCAATCCACCCATTATAGATTTCACACCATAAGAATAATGAATACAATATAATCCCTTTCATGAAAACCAAAAGCAGCTCCCCAAAAATGATGTAACATTCATCAATTAGATTTTTCTGTTTTTTTCTTTAATCCTTAATTTCATATTATTAAATCACTATATATGAAAAAAAAAATATCCTCAATTTATGGAAGTCATTTACTGTTATTTATTTCACATAGTCCTGCACAAAAATCCATCAAATGGGAAACAAAATTATAGTACATGTATGGTGATCTACCACATCAGGAAACATTGAAATTTATTTTTTCTATTACCACCATTAATGGTTTGGAATTATGATGGAAATTATTTTTCTATATATACATATATATTTTTCATTATATAATTTTTATTCTATAATTTCAATATATAACATAAAATTATTTTTTTATTTGGTTTAAAAAATATAACATTAATTTATTACATGTGGAAAACCTCGTCCTCAAAGAGATGTGATACATTCAAAAAATACAAAGAATTTATTGAAGATAGTTTTAATTAAAAATATATGACATAAATGAAATAAATAAAATATCAACGAAATTATTATGTGAATATAATTATAGTATAACATTTTTTTGTTATCATTTTTACACATTAATAAAAGTTATAAAGTCATTCATGGACATGTCGAGTACCACCTCCTCGAGGTGATGTGATTCATTTTAAAACAAATTAATTATATATATAAGTATATATTAATTATTGTCATTCTATTTATTATATAATAGTCAGTGTGTAAATATATATACATACATTTTTCAAAAAATAATATTTCAAAAGTGGGTATGTTAATCAAAATGCATACAACTGACTGTCTCCATGATCCTAATGTAAGAACATTTATCAAAAATATAACTAATAATTGTTTTTTTATATATAATTAATGTATAAATATGATAGTCATTTCGTGATTATTATTTGATATATGTGTATATAATGAACCCTTTGAAGATAGTTGACCAACAAAATTCATTTTTGACACATAAATTGAATATGGTCCAAACCTCTTATGTGAACTTCATTTTTTAAGAAGTTGTATACAATTTTTTAATATGTAATTGGAATTGATAAAAATCATGAAAATGAACTTATGGAACTAAATAACTGACAATACATTTTTATTTAGGATGATCAAGACACATGTGGAAAGTCAAACTCACGGTAAGTGATTTTATCTCAATTTACATTCCATTAAGACATATTTTTTGTTATGAATCAATTCACTTTTATATGGATCATATACTACCATTTTATTTTATATATCATGAATATAATTATTAATGCTATATTAAATGCTTAATTTTATTTTATTCATACATAATAATTTTTAGTCTATTGTTTCAATGTGGTATAGGGCACTTTGGAATTTTTAATGATTATTTTCGTAAAATATAATTTCAATGATCATCAAATGGTATTTATATTTATCAAAATAAAATAACATGTTGATACATGTCATCCAATAATAATATATTGATAAATTCATAGTATTAATTGAATATATATATATATATATATTGATATATCATATTGTTTATTAAAGAAATTGAATATTCGATATATACAGAATTATTTGGAGTGGTATGACATCTATTGGGGATAGTTTAAAGTAATCCCCTAGATGAGTGAAGAGATTAATGGAGAAACATTATTATAAAAATTAATCAATTTTTCTAACCATCATATTTTAAACAATCTTATGAAAAGTATAAATATTATAGTTCATATTGGACAAACCAAAATTGGTTTTGTGACTTGTATGTTTAAAACTATCTAGTGGATGGCCTTGAAGGTATTGATTTTATGTACCTAGTAAACACGCTGTAAAATAATTATTAATTTCTGTTGCTGATAATTTTATTGTTATTATTATCATCCATGATAATTTTCCTTTTACATATCCACGAATGCATTTCATTCCCAATTTATTGATTAAATATTATGTGTTTCAATTATATGTCAAGTCATATTTATTATGAATTATAAATTTTTTTAAACAGAATATGTGTTAAATTATTTACTCATCCATTTTGGATATTCATCATGATTCATTATTACATATATTGTACTTAACCTTACCGAGTGTCAATATAATGATTATTATGATTCATTCCCCCACATAATAAAAAGGAATCATTGAATGAGTATCAAATATGACTATCATTTATTTTTTAAAAGAAATATTTAATATATATAATTAAAGAATGGGTTTCATTTATGTAATATGGTTTCCAATAACATATAAGCCATTTTTTAATTTCAGTTTCAATTCCTTGTAATTATTCGTAGGTAATAATGTATCGCACCGACTCAAGGATTCTAGGGTCGAGGTATTATCATTGGTATTATAGGATGTTTCGTACCATAATCAGAAACTATATTAGGAAAACATATATTAGGGAACATATACCTATGCTAAAATTTAAGGATAACTATTTACAAATATCCATTATTTTTTGTAATGACAAGATTATGTTTGTCTACCTAGAAATACATCATTATCTAGATACTACATGTGGATGTGGTTTTTTCCTACATATACCAAGGTATAATAACTCTAAAAAGGGAAGTCGAGCTTGACTCAAGAATAACTTGGTACACAAAAATATCCTTACTATTCCCCTAGATTTAAACTCCACGGTGTACACATAGGATAATTCAGAGTATGTTTACGAATCATTATGAGAGAATTGAATAGATAATGACTATGAATGAACTAGGATAATCATTAGACCAATAAATGGAATTTTAGGAAATAAAAAGGATGTTTTATTATCATTTTGATATTATAATAAAAACATTATAAAAATTATATCTAGTTATTTACCATATTTAAACTATATCCATCATTATTTTGGGAACATTTTAGGAATTATATTAATATATATTTAAATAAATGACAACCTATAAGGCAGTGGAGTCGAAGCCATTCCCCAAATATGATAAGGGTTCTATGACTAACACCAACATACATGATGTACTGGTTATAGTTTTATTATTTTTTATTCAACAATATAATGAATAAATATTAATGATGAACATATAGACTTCATTTTTTCATTTAGAGATTAATGAAATTTAAATTTTTATATTCAAAGATATTTTGAAATAGATATGAAAACTTCATTATTGATCATATGATCCAGTAAAAGAAAAAAATTACGTATCCATATAAATCCATTTGTATATTAATTTATTAGAGTAATGGATTGAATCATAATTTAATCAAAGAAAAAACATAATATGGATTTATTTATTTGAATTTTAAAAGTATGAAATAAGTATATTTCACTATTTTATTGGTTAATAATATAATCAATCATCATTACAAAATGTATCATAAAAATGATGAACTAATACATTAGATTTTTATGAAAATATGTTCTTATAAATAACCAGATATTTATGGCTTTTAAGACCTCAAATTTCCATTGATCATTCACTTGTTTGTGATTTATTATCACAATCACTCCCAATAAATATCTAATGCTATTCCATGTTGCCTTTTTTCTTACCATTATTTATTTTCATGATGGTATTTTATAAAACCTATTCATGTTTTGGGTGTTATAAAAATAGTATTTTGAAATATCAGACACCTAATAATAAAATCATGTTTAAATTATGATGAAGAAATGTAATTAAGGTGGGGAGTTTGTCACACTGAAAAAACTTAAAATATAGTTATTTTATAATAAATTAATTTATATTTCAATATTTCATTACACAAAATTCCATATAAATTTTACACTAAAAACAACACTATGTTAGCTTGAATCACATGAAAGACCGAGTTTCACTACCTTTTATTGGTATGCCTATTTTAAAAATATTTGTCGACACTTTTATGAATTTAATTTTTCAAATTAATATTCATTATTTAATTTAGAATATCAAAATAATAGGGTGATATTTTGATATTATTCTGAGATGTTTCATTTTCTATTTTATTGTGACAATTACTACATTTTAGTTGAATAATACCATTTCAACTAAATTATTATTAATGATAATGTAAATTTAAACATTGTTTTAATGTCAAAATAGATAAATTATATATATATATATGTCTAATTTAGTTCACTAGAATCATTTTAATATTTAATTTAGATATGACGACTTATTGAAATTTTGAGAATATTAAGTATAAAACATATTTTTCACTAATTCTCCAAAATTAGATTTAAAAATAATGTTCGCACCTCTATGAATTGAGTTTCAAAAAACAATATATTTTTAATCATTAAAAAAATTATGCTATAATAAGATCAAAATGGTTTTTGTATCAACTATTTAGAAAATTTAATTAATGTTAATTAAAATAATGATGGTAAAATAAAGCATTACAAAGAACTAAACCATAAAACTATGGGGAAAAATGACCACAAAACAAGTCAAATAGACATTAGATGCTAATATTTCAACCATATCACTTTTTGGATCCTATTTTACGAGTCAGGGAGGCATATGATCAAGAAATTGAACAAGATAATAAGTTTAGTATAGAGAAATACAAAAATGGAACGTTTTGTACATTTTAAATGTATAAATCATTAGAGTTTGGAAGAAAACACATAGTTTCAGTTTTAAAAAATATTTTTAAAGATATTTTTGCTTTTTATAATGATAATTTAAATATTATTTTTCATATGATTTAATTATACTAATTTCATAATCAACACTAACACATGGGTTTATAAATTAATAATTAAATAAAATATATGATGATAAAAACATTAAAAGTAATGAAAATTTAATGAATGGTTGGGTTAAATTATTTTTATATTATTATAGAAAATAAAATATATTTTTTTGTAATATATTTTAATTCCCATAATGTTTTGATATTTTTAAATTAAATTTAAATAAATAATATCGAAATTGACATTAAGGTTATTTTATAATAAAATTTATTTTATAAAATAGTCGAAAATTAATAAAAATCATATCATATACCAAGTGAATATAAAATGATATTAAATAAAAAATATGATACATTAATTTATGAATTTACCTTTTATAGTTAACATATTGACCTTATATATTAAAAAAATTGTAAGCATGATCTGGGTTGATGTTGTGTTTTTGTGCATCACCTAGTCCTGTTTTAAAATTAACATCCAAAAAACATATGAATTTCATTTTTTAAATTAGATATTTATATTATAAATATGTTTTTTTTATATTGTATAATAAAATTCACATAAATCTACTCTCAATGGTTAAATTACAATTGATGGAAAATAAGTTACGAAAATGAATAAAAAATGAAAAAAAAAGAATAAAACATTATGAATAATGATGAAAATTATAAAAATGAACTTATTTTTCGGTTTTGGGAGTTTCTGTAGACAATAAATGCACATTAATCATTTATATGTACATTATAAAATAACATGAGGAAAGTGGAACCTCCATGTAGTGTATACCATTTCGAATTTACAAGAATGTCAATCCACCTCCAATATAAAAAGGCATTCACTCTTCCCCTTCCTCTCACCCCAATCCACAATGTATCATTAAAAAAATTTCTAAAATTGTCAGCAAACATACCTCCCCTAATTATAGAATCAACATCATTGGATGAATGAAAACCAACTATGTTCCTTGGTGCAAACAAAAAGGAGTTTCTGGAAAAATAAGTAACAATCCACAACATGAAGTTATATATTTTTTTACAACACTTAATTTCTAATTATTCCATTATTATATAATAAAATCTACATTATTTGTATACTAATATTTTTTTCATCTTATTGGTTCAACCTACACATACACACAAATAAATCAAATGGGAAACAAACGTACCACATGTCGCACCCCAAACCGTGCTTTGATTTTATTTTATGATTTCTTTGGTATTAAATTATTTTGCTCTGGTATGTGATCAGTCTCAGATCAGATTTTTGAGTCTTCGATAAAAAACGCACCATTGGGTTCGACAACGTCGGACTCGCGGGTGGAGCGCGACGCCGCGCGGCTTCGCCCATGCAATTGATTGGCCTTTCGTTAATTTTAATATTATTAAAGATGATATGAATTCATTTATTATTTTTATTTTATTGTTAGTGGTTAAAATTGTTATTATTATTATTACTAATGTTTGACACAAATTAATTTTATGACATAATTCTTATTACTATTATTGTTATTAATGAGGTTTATAAAAATGATTATTGTGATTAATAATATTACTAAATTATTATTATTATTATCATCATTTTATTATTACTATTATTATTATTATTATTTGATACACTAATATTTAGATATTGTGAGTTTAGCCCCATATATATATATATAGTTTATTTTTACTTTATTTTATTGTTTCTATTTAACATTTTCTTTAGGGTTTGTGCGCACCCCGTTCTTTTACTCCTCCGCGCATAGCCCTTGCCCTCTGCCACCACTTCCCTCCTTCTCGCTCACCTCCCAGCCGCCTCCCCTCTCTCTTCTTCTCCCCTCCCCGCGCGACTCTGCTGCGCCGCCACAACCTCCCTCGCAATACCGCTTCTCCTTCCAGCAGCAGCCACCATCTGTCGATCCCCCAACATGCGGCCCTCACGATAGCCACGCACCCCAGCCTTCCTCTGTCCGCAGAAGGTCACACTCTGCATCCCTCCTTCCCTCGCAGCAGCCGTTGCTCGCGAAAAGAAACTCCCGGCCGATGTGATCTCCCCCGGGGTAGTGCGCCACCTCCTGTCGAATCCCACCAGTGCTACCCCCTCCTCCCTTACTCCAGTGCACAACAGCACTCCCGACATCCCCTTTTTTCTCGTCGGTTCTTCCCCATCGTCCCCTTCTCCCTCCTCCTACCCAGCGGCTGAGCCCTCACACCCAACTCCACTACATGCGCTGCACCCTGCCAGCGTAGGACTCCCGCCTGGTCCACCTCTTTTGTTGCACCCCGGCCTGCCCGCTCGTCCTCCTTCCCTCTTGCCGTCTTCAGCCATCACGCACCCGGCGCACCCCGACACACTTTTTTCCCCCTACTCCACAGAAGCGGCTGCCCCCTGCCCTGCTTCCTCCAGCCCGCACAGCCTTTCCTCCCGGCCAGGTTTCCATTTTTTTATTTTTTTATTTATTTTTTTTATTTTTATTTGATTTATTTTGTTTTATCTTATTACTATTATTATTAATGTTCATATTTTTATTTTGTTATTATTATTATTGTTTTTCATATTGTTATTGTTATTATTATTATTATTATTAGTGTTAATAATATTAATATTATTTTGTTATTATTATTATTGTTTTTCATATTATTATTATTATTATTATTATTGTTATTATTAGTGTTAATAATATTAATAATATTTGGTTATTATTATTATTATTATTATTATTAATGTTATTATTATTATTATTATTATTATTATTATTATTATTATTAATGATGATATTATTAATATTAGTATTGTTATTATTTCTATTATTTTTTTTATTATTCTTACTATTCTTATTGTTCTTATTGTTATTATTATTGTTTTTTTATTATTATTATTCTTATTATTTTTATTATTTTTATTATTTTTATTATTCTATTGTTGTCATTATTAATTTTATTTTTATTTTTTTTTATTATTATTATTATCTTCATCATCGTACTCTTGTTGGATCATAGGTTTTAATTGATGGTGGGTTTTTATTTATATTCTTAGGACTTTTAGGACCCGCATAGGGTGTTTCCGAGTGAGCGTCGTCGCCACGACTTGTTTCCGAGGTTCTATCATCTCTGCGCTTTTGTTTCAAGGTGAGCATATATTCCCGTCGCTTGGTTTCGAATGCTCTGGTGAGTTATTGGATGTGTCTGAGTCCTTGATATTTATTATGCAAAGTGGTAGACTTTATCACGTGGTTTCGGACACACGTTGTGTCATCGCGCCTTAGTTCTGAGGTTGTTTTGCCTTCGCGCTTGATCTTGAGGTAGCTTCCCTTTGCACTGCCTTTAAAATTTAAGTTATATTATTTCATGCTTCTTGCACACCCTAATTGTTGAAAGTAAATATTTTATTAATTTTAATAAATATGAGATAATATACGATAATTAATTTTTCATATATGATAGTTAATTTTAAAATGGTTATTTAGTGTAAAAGGGAGCCGTTTATTTTATACACGACACATGAAACATCTTTTTTACGAGCGGACACCCAATAATGAAAGAATTCTCGTTTGTCTTTTAAAAATAATTTACGAAATATAAAATAGAGTTCAGGTTTGATGAGAAATGGTTTCTTTTGAAGCGTGAACAAGTACTTTGGTTCTTTAAAGAAGTTGACTGGTTGGCTATTAAAGGTTATTTGGAAAAATTAAATGTTTTTTTTTGGTTTGGTTTATAAAAATATTGTCAGTATGTGACGTAGTGTTTTTTTGGGGTTCTTTAAATGGTTTTAAACTGGTTTTTGTCTCATAAAAAAGTTGTACCCTTCTTTGAGTAGCGTTTGTGAAATGTATTAAATGCCCGTTTGGCACTTTATAGAAAGGGATGAAAATGTTTTGATAAAAACCCTCTTAGGATGACTCTCATGCCTTAGTCCCAATTGATTGTTTGGGAGGCCGCGCTTATAGCTCCCAGGTACGTGAGTAGTTTAAAGGCATGAGGTTGTTCCACGGAGTGGCTCAGGTGATGCTTGTTGTGCTTTATATATATATGTATATGATTGGATGCTCCGTTGGCATCAGTTGGCTCACCCCTTTTTCAACACTTGAGACATGGGAATCTCGCATATTGAGAGAATATTTTATGAATTATTGCTGCACTGGTAGGTCATGGTACTGACCAGTGGCCCATAGTAGGTGGATATATTGGGTTTATTACTATGGGATTTTCCCTTGACCTGCCCGTGAGTGGATGGTCGAGCGTATTGTGAGTTTTGATTTCATCGTGACATGTCGATAAGGATGATTTATCATGTATTGGTGTCTTCTGGTTTATTCTCCATCTCCTAGGTTCACCCATGTCTATTTAACTTTTGTATCTTGCAGTAATGATTATGATTCTCACAAGTATACCTACATTTCCCTTGCTGTGTGTTTTACTTTGTACATTCTGGTGTATTTTTTTCCTTGGAAAATGGTAAATTTCTTTTGATTAGGATTCTAATAATTGTTTTCAAATGAAAGTGTTTGATCCCCTTTTTACAAATTTTAAAATTTAAACATCACTTTCCCTTTTCCTGGAATGTCATTGAAACTAATGAAATAAACCCGAATTTGGAAATGGTAAAGGGCAATGGTTCATATTTGTTTTTAAGAAAAATTCTTAGAAAAACATACTTTTATAAATTGTAGTTCAATCTTGAAATGATGTTTCTTTTATTTTAAAGGTAGTGCATTGGGAATAGATATCGGGCTAGCCTACTGTGTTTTAATACTCACGCCTATACTTATTTTCTATTTTTAGTGTTTCTGCAGGATATAGCTTGAGTGCGCTCGCCTAGGGCGACTCTTGATCGTTGATTCGGAGAGCGACCCGCGAGGTCTCACGGAGTTTGTTCGGGCGTCGTGTTTGGTTAGTTTGATTCCTGTTTGTTACTGTTTAGTCACTTTATTTGGTTTATCTTTTCTGTGCTGCTCTGTATTATTTTCGCTGTCTTATTTATTTATTTTGGGTGAAATTGTTCCCATATCCTCCTTTGATACCACTTTGTCACGAACCAACCATATGGTCAAGTCACCCACTGACACAGAGAGCCCTGTTTGAGTTGTTTTTGATTACCCTTGATTTCTAAAAGTGGTTTGAATCAGAGAAGTTGGTTTTGAAAAAAAAATGTTTGTTTGAAATGACATGTTAAATTTGTAGATTTTTTTAAAAGAAGTGGTATGAATAAAGTTTTTTTTGGAAAATGAAGTTTCATTGTTTTGGCCTTGGTGTTCCGATGAGTACTCACATGCATTTTGGTATATTGAAAATGTGGATGGATATCTGGTATGGTGGATGGATACCCTGGGTGGCACAGATACATGCATGTGACTGAGTCTCTAAAGAATACCAATGGCGAAGGTTTAGCCCACTTAGCTTGTTCTAAATTATAGATGATTTCAAAGAGAAAAGTTTTGATGTTATGATAACATGTTTTCTCGGATTTCGAGCTTGTCACCTATGCGGTTTTTGATTTCGGGGTTTTTATTCATTCGTTGAGTTGGCCTTGATTGGGTTTTTGACTTTTCCTTGTCCAGAGGTTATCCCTTTGAAGCTTTGATGGGTGATCGTAGTGCCGTTGATCAACTTAAGGATTTTATGATTGAGTTTCGGAAGTTGGATCCACCTCTCTACTATGGTCAAGAAGAAACTTCTGTGGCAGAGGAGTGGATGTGGAAGATTGAAAGGGACTTTAGCCTCATTGAGTTTCCTGATTCGTTGAAGGTCAAGTTTGCGACCTTCATGCTTGAAGGTTCACCATGGATGTGGTGGAAGTCAGTGTCTCAGAACAAGACCCGTCAAGAGATTACTTGGGACTTTTTCAAGGCCTCGTTCATTCGCATGTTTTTCTCTGAGGAAGAAAGGGTGAGAAAGGGGATGGAGATGTGTTGTCTGCAGTAGGGCGACAGATCCGTGTTAGAATATTTTCATCGCTTTATGGAGCTAGTCCCTTATTTTTCAGAGTATGCCACGAATGACCCCATGAAGGCTCGACGCTTCGAGGTGGTTCTCCGCCCTGATCTACAGTAGAAGGTGTCAGAGTCCAACCTAACTTCTTTTTTCTATCTAGAAAGACAATAATTTCATGTCGAAGCTGCGATGGTAGGATTTCTCTAATTAGTTCTCCCTCCTTCGATCCCTATGAGCACTGGTGAAGATTTTGGAAAGGAGATGAGTAAGAAAATGGAAGTGGATGGATCAGGTGGTGGGATCAAGAGGCCTCGAGATCTTTCATAAACCTCTTCAGGGTGAGAGATTATTGTGTGTTATCTGTGTGGCAAGCGGGGTCACAAGAAGTCATCGTGCCCAAGCACTCCGAATCCCTGCCAGGCATGTGGACGCCTGGGTCACTTGCGACGATTTTTTCGGGGCGTTGCAAGGAAGCATCGCAGAGGAAGTTCTCAGAAGTAATGTGTTGTGGGGTCTTTGTTCAAAGTTTCCAGTGTAAGTTTCCTTTCAGTGTATATGATCTATTATCGTGGCCTATGTATGGGTTTTGTTTTTGGTTTGAAATGTATGGGAACTTCATGGGTATTTTGATGAACCTCGGCTTTCAATGCTGGTGTGTTTTTAATTTTAAAATCTTTTCCTTCAATCTGTCAGATCAAAATATGTATCTATCTTATTTTTATTATCAGAACCTGACTGCGAGGCAGGATATGCTTCGTCCATCAGAGATCCAGCCAAAAGGTGTCGGAGTGAAGCCGACGCATAGTCAGGAACCCCCGGGGGAAATTTTAAAGAGTCTGGTTAAAGTCGTGCCTCTATCATCGTGGTGAGATAGTTTTGGTGTTGTTTCTCTGGTTTATCTGTCGTTGTAGTTTTCTCTTGTCACAAAGCGCGTGATGAACTTAACCCTCAGACAATGTCGATAATTTTGTCTTTTTGTTTGGATGTGAGGTGTCAATTGGTGGTCATGTGTGGACAAACCATGTGAATCAGTTGCCAATTTGGGTTGTGTTTATCACGAAGTGATGGGTCGTGGATAGTCGTACGTCGTAGTTTCAGAGATTCAGTCCTTGGGCCCTCCCTCCCCACCCATGGGGTAAGGGTTTTTGGTTTGCGCAATCTTTTCAGGTCAACTCCTATCACTTTTGGATATGAGTAAGTGGTTTAAATGTTTTTTCTATGCTTTTTATATCTTGAGTAAGGCCCGGTTCTGGCCTAAGTTGGTTTTCTAGTTGGGCTCTAGTAGGTTAGTTCTTTATGATGGGGAGACCCACCATGAGTCTCTTTGGGTTTTCTCTTAAATAGTTATCGAATGCTAGTTGAGTTCTTATGGTGGGGAGACTGTTCAGGCCTCCCCTCTGTTGGTGATTTATTTCAGTCAATGTGGTTCAGTCCCACTGGTAGTCGTTGTGAGGTCCTTGGGTTAAGAGGTTGGATGGTGTGGTGTAGAATCCTTAGGTGTTGATCGATCTACTGGATGATGTTGTGGCTTTCCGGGGGAAGAAACCGTTATGGTGGGGAGAATTTTCGCACCCCAAACCCTGCTTTTATTTTATTTTATGATTGCTTTGGTATTAAATTATTTTTCTCTGGTTTACGATCAGTCTCAGATCAGATTTTTGAGTCTTCTATAAAAAACGCACCTTTGCGTTCGACAACGTCAGACGCGCGGGCGGAGCGCGGCGCCGCGTGACTTCACCCATGCAATTGTTTGGCCTTTCGTTAATTTTAATATTATTAAAGATGATATGAATTCATTTATTATTTTTATTTTATTGTTAGTGGTTACTATTGTTATTATTATTATTATTAAAGTTTGACACAAATTTTTTTTATGACATAATTTTTATTACTATTATTGTTATTAATGAGGTTTATAAAAATGATTATTGTTATTAATAATATTACTAAAATATTATTATTATTATCATAATTTTATTATTACTATTAATTTTATTATTAGATACACTAATATTTAGATATTATGAATTTAGCCCCATATATATATAGTTTATTTTTCCTTTATTTTATTTTTTCTATTTAACATTTTCATTAGGGTTTGTGCATACCCCGTTCTTTGCCTCCTCCGCGCATAGCCCTTTCCCTTAGCCGCCACTTCCCTCCTTCTCCCTCACCTCCTAGCCGCCTCCCCTCTCTCTTTTTCTCCCCTCCCCGCATGACTCTGCAGCGCCGCCACAACCTCCCTCGCAAACCCGCTTCTCCTTCCAGCATCCGCCGCCATCCATCGACCCCTCAACAGTCAGCCCTCACGACAACCACAGACCCCATCCTTCCTCTGTCCACAGAAGGTCGCACTCTGAATCCCTCTTTCCCACGCAGTAGCCGTTGCTCGCGCACAGCAACTCCCGGCCGACGCGATCACCCACGGGGTAGTGCGCCACCTCCTGTCGAATTCCACCGACGCTACCCCCCCTCCCCTCTTGCTCTAGTGAACATCAGCACTCCCAGCTTCCCCTTTTTTCCCGTCGGTTCTTCCCCATAATCCCCTTCTCCCTCATCCTACCCAGCGGCTGAGCCCTCACACCCGACCCCCCTGCATGCGCCGCACCCTGCCAGCGCAGGACTCCCACCTGGTCCAGCTCCTTCGCTGCACCCCGGCCTGCCCGCTCGTCCTCCATCCCTCTTGCTGCCTTCGGCCATCACGCTCCTGGCACACCCCGACGCACTTGGTTTCCCCTGCTCCACAGAAGCGGCCGCCCCCGACCCTGTATGCTCTAGCCCGCACAGCCTCTCCTCCTGGCCAGGTTTCCTTTTTTTTTTATTTGATTTATTTTGTTTTACCTTATTACTATTATTATTAATGTACATATCTTTATTTTGTTGTTATTATTATTGTTTTTCAAATTATTATTATTATTATTATTATTATTATTATTAGTGTTAATAATATTAATATTATTTTGTTATTATTATTATTGTTTTTCATATTATTATTATTATTATTTTTATTATTACTATTAGTGTTAATAATATTAATATTATTTTATTATTATTATTATTATTATTATTATTAATGTTAATATTACTATTATTATTATTATTATTATTGATGATATTATTAATATTATTATTGTTATTATTACTATTTTTTTATTATTATTCTTACTATTCTTATTATTCTTATTGTTATTTTTATTATTTTATTATTATTATTATTATTATTATTATTATTTTTATTATTCTATTGTTGTCGTTATTTTTATTATTATTATTATTATTATTATTATTATTATTATCTTCATCATCGTAATCTTGTTGGATCATGGGTTTTAATTGATGATGGGTTTTTATTTTTTGGCTTAGGACTTTTAGGACCCGCGTAGGGCGTTTCCAAGTGAGCGCCGTCGTCGCGCCTTGTTTCCGAGGTTCCGTCATCACCATGCATTGGTTTCAAGGTGAGCGTATATTCACGCCGCTTGGTTTCGAATTCTCTAGTCAGTTTTTGGATGTGTCTGAGACCTTGATATTTATTATGCAGAGTGGTAGACTTTATCACGTGGTTTCGGACACACGTTGTGTCATCGCGCCTTAGTTCCGAGGTTGTTTTGTCGTCGCGCTTGATCTTGAGGTAGGTTCCCTTTTCACTACTTTTAAAATTTAAGTTATATTATTTCACGCTTCTTGCGCACCCTAATTGTTCAAAGTAAATATTTTATTAATTTTAATAAATACGAGATAACATACGATAATTAATTTTTCATATAAGATAGTTAATTTTTAAAATGGTTATTTAGTGTAAAAGGGAGCCGTTTATTTTATACACGTCACATGAAACATCTTTTTTATGAGCGGACACCCAATAATGAAAGAATGCTCGTTTGGATTTTAAACATAATTTACGGAATATAAAATAGAGTTCTGGTTTGATGAGAAATTATTTATTTTGAAGCATGAACAAGTACTTTGATTCTAAAAAATTAGTTTTCTGGTTGTCTTTTAAAGGTTATTTGGAAAAATAAAATGTTTTGGTTTGGTTTGGTTTATAAAAATCTTGTCAGCCTATGACGTAGTGTTTTTTTGGTTCTCTTTAAATGGTTTTAAATTGGGTTTTGTCTCATAAATAAGTTGTACCATTCTTTGAGTAGCGTTTGTGAAATGTATTAAATGCCCGTTTGGCACTTTATGGAATGTGATGAAAATGTTTTGATAAAAACCCTATTAGGACGACTCTCATGCCTTGGTCCCAATTGATTGTTTGGGAGGCCGCGCTTAGTAGCTCCCAGGTACGTGAGTAGTTTAAAGGCATGAGGTTGTTCCATGGAGTGGCTCGAGTGATGCTTTTTTTGCTTTATATATATATGTATATGATTGGATGCTCGGTTGGCATCAGTTGGCTCACCCCTTTTTCAACACTTGAGACATGGGAATCTGGCATATTGAGAGAATATTCTAAGAATGATTGCTGCACTGGTAGGTCATGGTACTGACCAGTGGCCCATAGTAGGTGGATATATTGGGTTTATTACTATGGGATTTTCCCTTGACCTGCCCGTGAGTGGATGGTCGATCGTATTGTGCATTTTGATTTCATCGTGACATGTCGATAAGGATGATTTATCATGTATTGGTGTCTTATGGTTTATTCTTGATCTCCTAGGTTCACCCATGTCTATTCAGCTTTTGTAGCTTGCAGTAATGATTATGATGCTCACATGTATACCTACATTTCCCTTGATGTGTCTTTTACTTTGTGCATTCTGGTGTATTGTTTTCCTTGGAAAATGGTAAATTACTTTTGATTAGGTTTCTAAAAATTGTTTTCAAATGAAAGTGTTTGATCCCCTTTGTACAAATTTGAAAATTTAAACATCACTTTCCCTTTTCCTGGAATATCATTGACAATAATAAAATAAACCCGAATTTGGAAATGGTAAAGGGAAATGGTTCGTCCTTTGTTTTTAAGTAAAATGCTTAGGAAAACATACTTTTATAAATTTTAGTTCAAACATGAAATGATGTTTCTTTTATTTTAAAGGTAGTGCATTGGGAATAGATATCAGGCTAGCCTACTTAGTTTTAATACTCACACCTATAGTTCTTTTCTGTTTTTAGTGTTTGTGCAGGGTATAGATTGAGTGCGCTCGCCTAGGGTGACGCTTGATTGTTGAGTCGGAGAGCGACCCGCGAGGTCGCACGGAGTTTGTTCGGACGTCATGTTTGGTCAGTTTGATTCCTTTTTGTTCCTGTTTAGTGACATTATTTGGTTTATCTTTTCTACGCTGCTCTGTATTATTTTCACTGTCTTATTTATTTATTTTGGGCAAAATCATTCACATAGCCTCCGTTGATGCCCTGGCGCTTGTCGCCGGCCCGGGAGGATCGGGAACGCCTCTCGGGCCATGTCGCGGACCGACTCGGGTGACCGATTCAGGGTCGACCCAGGTTGGTTCGTGACACCACATGTGTACGATGAACTACAAACTAACAGAATTATTATTAATATTTTTTCATTTTAAACCAACTATAATTAAGAGTTATGGTGGAAACATTATTTTTAAATGATATATATGATATTTATTATTTCATTATGGTTCATTATATAATGTATTATTCATAACCTGATGAGTTTTATTTGGTGTAAACATGATTCCATCGTTTAAGGGATTGTAAAATATTTTTTCATTAATTTTATGCGATATGTTCACACATTAAATAGAATTTATTAAGATTGGTTTTAATTAAAAATATGGGACATAAATGAAATATAAATAATATTAATGAAATAATTATAATTATATAAATATAATATTTCATTCTTGATATTACCCTTTACACCAACCAGAAAAAGTGATAATGTTGTTTATGGATATGTAGACTATTGCCTCCATCAAGTGATGTGATTCATTATAAATCCACAAAATTATATTTATAAGTATATCTTTTTTAATAAAATGGTATTTACAAAATAAATAACATTATGAGAATAGATTATGTTGCTTAATTTCATTCCATAATGATAATCGAAAATTTAAAATGTTACTTATGTGTATGTTGGACCAACTATCTCGATGATCTCAGAATATTCTCATTTTTCATAAACATCATTCATAATTGGTTTTAAGTGTATAATTTATGTATAAATATGATAATTATGTCGTGATAATAATATTTAAAATTTCTATACAATGACTTCTTTGATAATATTTAACCAACTGAATTAATGTTTGACACATAAATTGAATATGTAAACAACACCCATTATAACATTCATTATTTAACTATATGAGGAAGGGAACTATAGAAGTGACAGGTACTGTGTGGAGCTATAGCAGGGTGTTACTGTATTTTTACTATTCACATAATGGGCCTTGGGCTAAAAATTTGGGCCTACAGGCCATGTAATGTACAAAATTCCCACTGGGCCATTGGTCTATGTAATGGGTCTCCCTCTACCCAGTTAAAAAGGTCTCCACTTTTCTTTAATAATAAATGTGGATTCGACCCCAACCATTAAAAAATATCAATTATTTAACTTGTTGTATAAAAAATTATAATAATTGAAGTAAAAATAAAAATAAAATCAAAACTTAATCCGATGAAAATAAATAATAAACATTAATTTATTATATATGATGACAAGTACACACATGACAAGTTGGACTCAAGTTAAGATATTTTGTCTCAATTTACATTCCATTGAAACTTTTTGTCATTATACACCAATTCAATTTTATTTGCAGTATATACATTCTTTAGAAATGTTATATCACGACTCTCAATTTTTCATGATATTCTATGTTTAATTAAATATTATTCCTTCCAATTGGTGTAGGTATTTTTATTCAAATTTACAAATAAGAATTTAAAACAATATAATGTTTAAATATAATTTTCATCATTACTATTTTCAATGATATATAAATTTAATTTATATTCCAAAAAATAAACAACCCTAATGGTATCATTTTAACCACAATCTTATTATTTATAAAATTATATTAATTATTCAATAAAGATATTTGAGGATAAATATAATTTTTTATTATATAAATCTATTATTCAATATATGATGAATGATTTTGACTATAATTACATGGGTGGAAACCATTTAATATAATCCACTCAATGCATCAGAAGTCTCATTAAAAAGTTTCAACGAGATAGCTGATTTTTTCTTATAACCAGTATGTTTTAAACTTTTTTTGATAGGTCTTAACAGTATAGTTTATACGAGACAATGAAAATTGCTTTGTAACCATTATGTTTTAAACCATAACAATAATGGGGTCAATGGTAATGGATCCATGTTCCTAGGAAACATCCAAACCCATAATTATGAAATGTTGTTATTGAAAATTTAGATTTGGTTTTTTTTATCAATGAGATTTTTTTAATCTGATATATCGATGTATTCATTTCATTCTCAATTTAATTATTAAATGGAAATATTTTTTGTTATCTACAATTCTATATTGATTATTCTCTATGATGTTTATAAAAGGGAATTTGTTTTCAATTATTTAACATTAGATATTTAATGTTCTTATTGATTCATTATTGGAACCATTATAGTTACCCTTGAATAGAATTTGAGCTCACCATTAGTATGTTTCAATTATCAATGATATAAAGTGGAATCCATTGAATGATTTTCAAGGATGTTGATCTATTAATATAGTTATGAAATATTTTCAAAGGGAAATGTATAATAGGATTCATTTATGTAATATTGTATAAAAAATGATATTCAATTAAGTACTTTAGGATTTTGTTATATGTAATGATTAAAATTTAATAAATTAGTGCATCAGATTCTAGCATCTAGTGTGAGGGTGATACATTTGGGGTGTTTAAACCATTCTCGAGAATATTTAATTATATGTATCTAGTTAATCTCAATACCTCATATTGAATCACACTATATATGGGTCACTCTCACTTAAAGTCATTAGATAATCACTAAAAATAATAATTAATGATATATATATGGAATTGATTAGGAATAGGTCATGCTCATGTCACGAACCGCCTTCACCAAAAGGAGGGAAGGGTCAGCAGGTTGCCAGGCCCTTCCTTCTTTAAGTTGAAGGAGAGATAATGACCCCCGAAACCCGCCTTCAATAGGCCCCGGAGTGGCGACTAGCACCAAGGGTATAGGAAATTCTCGCAAATGGAAGTCATTACCCTTTTTATTATTTTGGATCGGGAAATAGGACAAGTCAACCACCAAAAAGGGAAAAGAACAAGTGTATATAAATAAACCCAAACCAAGCCCACATGCATGTTTAAACAATTTTTATAACAAGGTACAAGTACGAGGAAGCTCAAAAGTACAATGCCAAAGAAAACAAGAGAACAACAACTGCACAACTCCAACTGCCCGACTAGTAGGGTCCCGCACGGCCCTGGTAGTCCTCCTGGAAACCTGAAAACAGTTTTATATACGTAGGGTGAGCATACAAGTACACTCAGTAGGGAAGATACTAAGACTCTCGTGCACAAGTGGGGGAACGTACTAAAGTCCCGTGAGAAAGAGTAAACCAAACACCTAACTAGGCAAACTATCCACCCCAGACCTCACCAAGGCTCGCTCCCCAAATAACGCAAGTCAAGTAATATATATATAAGAGAACATCGATGTTTGGGTACCCCGCGCCACTTTCCCACTGGTTATTGAGACATCCTACGCATCGGACCAATCTCGCCATTCTCACCACAGTCCCACTGCCACACCCGCCCGCACACACCTCGGCCACAACCACACGCAGTCCCACTGCCGAATCCCGCCCGCACACACCTGGGCCACAACCACACGCAGTCCCACTGCCGAAACCCGCCCGCACACACCTGGGCCACAACTGTCACATGTAACCATGCCTGCAAACACCTAGGCCAGAACAACCACTGCCACGCCCGAAGACACCTGGGCCTCATCCCGAAGACACTTGGGAAACCACCTGCCGTACACACCTGGCCAACCACCACAACACCCCGCCCGATGGTTCTTGGGCTAATAATGGACTTCAGGCCATCACAGCCGACCCGAAGATACTTGGGCTATCCGGGAAAGGGAGCAGAAAAGGAGCTAATAACCAGCCACTAAGGATAGTGTTGGGAAAAACACCCTTCCCCCATAAATGGGGGTGTTCGGCACTAAGTGCTCAACTTGGGTGGGGCGCGAATAAGAAACACAAAGCTACAAGTATAGATATAGGTAACAAACACTCACCCAAATCTTAGGTTTTCCTAGCCAACCTACAGAACACGACACCACTGCGTCCGAGTCACAGTTCACGACCCTTGCCCACAAAACCATTTGTCCCAATTCTTGTTTCACGTTCAATTAAAAATGTTCAAATGATTTTAAGCACTACTGGGAAACTACCATAAGCATAACCAAAGAATGTGTCAAAAGCAAGGATCAACCAAAACACTCACACCCGGTTTTGTTAACAGAGGATCTCTCCCCAATTTGTGATATTTTAAGTGACCACTCGGATTTAAAACTCACAACCACCGAATCCATACCAACAGGAGATCCCATCCCCAAATTCATACAACCACGGAGAGTATAAAAGAACAGGGGATCCCATCCCCTCCCACATTTCCAGCAGTCGGCCCGAAAGGAAAACAACCAACCACCACTACCAACACAGTCAGGGATTTTCAGATTTAAACGACTTAACACACTCCATGATTTCCAAATCTGTGTGTTCTAACCGGGAATTATCACAGAAGGGTTGATCCTGGTGCTTTCAATTATTCAGCCGGATGTACGTTATTAACCAATTTCACAGCAGGAGTTCACAAATTCAGTAACCCATTTAAAACATCACGAGGGGATTCATCAGTGCACATACAACGACCACCAACAGCCTCAATTTTCAGAAACATAATCCAGTACAACAAGGGAAAGATCACAGGATAAAGCATAACAACGATCATAACCCCTTCCCCTTCTTTCTTTAGGACTCCGTTTATTATCTTCATTTAGGTTTGGTTCAACCCATTCCATAAGGACAAGAATAACGCCCGGACCGCATGATACACATAAGTGAGAGACGAAAGAGATTCCCTACTTGTTGATAGATGGTCGACGTTTAGGCCGGGGGCGCGGAACTTTACGGATAACGATGCGGCGGTCCCGATGCACCCGAAGAGCCATGATCGAAGAAGGGGGAAGCCACGGCCTAACCCTTAATTTATAAGAGCTGGGGACGGTTGAGATGAAAACACAAAACCACGTAAGACAAGGGAGTCGTGGGTTGAACACGTGGCTTGACTCATCATTAAAGGCGCTGGGTGGTTTAAACCGGCCCATGAATTAATGAAGCATTTAATTAAAACCTTTGTGCGCGTTTCGGATTTCCAAGATATTTTTAACAAGGAAGAATAGGGTTTAAAACCCTATTTGCGAAAAAGGAGCGTTACTGGAACAACTTGGCAAGGCCGGGCGACGTCGGCCGGTCTCACCGATCGGTCCCACCGATCGGTCGCACCGATCGGTCTCACCGATCGGTCTCACCGATCGGCACCCTTTAAGGATCCAGATTTTGGCAAAGGAAGGGACCAAGGGGGGTCTGGGTCATCACATCAGATACCTCTTAAACGATTCTCGTCCCCGGGAATCAAAACAAACCAGAAGGAAAGAGAGGATCCGAACAACCATCTTCGAAGATACCTCTTAGGAGTGGACCCCCGCTAATTGAAAACACTCCCCTGCCAAGAACCAAGCAACATACCACGCCAATCCGCCCGGTCATGTGGGTTTGGGGAGTCCCCCTCCCCCATGTCAAGATATTATCCGCTTTGGGCGGCACTGACTCGCCCGCACGGGTTTAATCGCATCCACCTTAATGCGTCTTGATTAGGGGTCGGTTTCCCCCTTCCCTTTAGCCGGGGCTTTCCACACATAACAGAGGAAAGGAACTAGTACACTTCATAGCCAAAAAGGTCAAACGTACTGTCACAACAGGCACCAAAGGTTCAAATCTCAGAACAACTCGGGGTATTGGGCACGCATCTGTGCTTCCCTCTCCCACGTACTCTCTTCGAGGCCGCCATGTCTCCACAACACACGAACCAAGACGATGGTTCATCCGCGGAGCACTTTCTCCTTGCGATCCTCGATTCTGACTGGCCGTTCCTCGAAGGTCGCGTCTCCTCCCACATCTAGCTCTCCCCAGTTGATGACATGAGAGTCATCATGTATGTACTGACGAAGCTGGGAGACATGGAAGACGTCATGGACCCTCTCCAACTGAGGTGGTAGGGCCAGCTAATATGCTACCTCGCCAACTCGCCTCAGCACCTCGAAAGGTCTGATGAACCTAGGGGAGAGCTTACTCCCCTTTTCGAACCTCCGCTGCCCCCGTCGAGGGGAAACCTTCAAAAACACATGATCTCCCACCTCGAACTTCAGGGGCCTCCTCCGACGATCAGCATAAGATTTCTGCCGATCCTGAGCTGCTTTCATCCTCTCCCGCACTAGCTGGACTTTCTCCGTGGTGCTCTGCACTACTTCTGGTCCAAGAGTACCAGTCTCACCAACCTCTGCCCAGCATAAGGGTGAACGACATGGTCTTCCATACAAAGCCTCAAAAGGAGCCATTCCTATAGTAGAGTGAAAACTGTTGTTGTAGGAAAACTCTACTAAAGGCAATTGTCGTACCCATGATCCTCCGAAATCCAGAACACATGCCCGAAGCATGTCCTCCAATGTCTGGATAGTCCGCTCTATCTGTCCATCAGTCTGAGGGTGAAAAGCAGTGCTAAGGCGTAGCTGGGTGCCAAAAGCATGCTGTAACCACTTTCAGACTCGTGAGGTGAACCGAGTGTCCCGATCTGAGACGATAGTCTTCGGAACTCCATGCAAACGCACCACCTCATCCACGTACCTCTGTGCTAAGGTATTCACGGGTCCTGACTCCTTGATAGCCAAGAAGTGAGCGGATTTTGTCAATCGATCCACCACTACCCAGATAGCATCATGCCCGCCCTGAGCTCTGGGTAGTCCTGTGACGAAGTCCATCGAGATGTCGTCCCACTTCCACTCGGGAACATCTAGAGGATGCAACAGACCACTAGGAACACGGTGTTCAGCCTTCACCTGCTGACACACTAGGCATTTAGCCACGAACTCTGCCACTGCCTGTTTCACCCCGGGCCACCAAAACTGTCCCCTCAGGCCTTGGTACATTTTCGAAACACCCGGATGTACTGCCAAGGCTGAGCTATGGAACTCATGAAGGAATTCATCACGTATCACCTCTGGAACAAACAACCCCCCATGAAAGAGCATCCGACGTCGGCTATCCTCCGACCATCCTTCTGGAGCGTTCCCCTGATCGACACGATCCCGCAACACTTCCACCTCAGGATCTCCCCACTGAGACTCTTCCACTTGTCGAAACAGAGATGACTGCACTATCATTTGATATAGGCAGCCTCTTCCACTATCCATCTTTGCATCCAGGTGTAAGGAAGCCAACTCCTCCATCGCCTTCCAAGAATTTGCCGACTCTCGGACCGCATCCTTCTGCGTCCTCCTGCTCAAGGCATCAGCCACCACATTGCCCTTGCCCTCAGTATAAGAGATTTCAAAGTCGTAGTCCTGGAGGAACTCCACCCATCTCCGTTATCGCATGTTCAATTCCCGCTGGGAGAATATGTACTTTAAGCTTTTTTGATCTGTGAAGACCACAAAGCATTCCCGGATGAGGTAGTGTCGCCATAACTTTAGCGCAAAAACGACCTCTGCAAGCTCCAGGTCATGGGTGGCATAGTTCCGCTCATGGGGGCGTAGCTGCCTCGACCCATAAGAGATCACCCCTTGTCGCTGCATCAATACGCATCCCAGGCCCTGTCCTGAAGCATCACAAAATACCTCATAGGCCATCCCTTCTTCTGGTAATCTCAACACTGGGGCACTAACCAGCTTTTCTTTTAGGTAGCTGAAGGACGACTCACATTGCTCGCTCCACACGAAAACCTGGTCCTTCTTGGTCAAAGCCGTCAAAGGGGCTGCTACCCGGGAGAAGTTGGGTACGAATCTCCGGTAGTAGCCTGCCAGTCCGAGGAAAATCCGAACTTCCGCCACATTCTTGGGTGCTGCCCAAGAAACAACTGCCTCAACCTTTGATGGGTCGACTGCTACCCCCTGCTCAGACACTACATGCCCGAGGAAGTGCACTTCTCGGTTCCAGAACTTTCACTTGGACAACTTCCTGTAGAGCTGGTGCTGTCGGAGTACTTCCAAAACTGTCCTCAGGTGCTCTGTATGGTCCTTTTCTGACCTTGAATAGATCAGGATATCGTCGATGAATACAACCACAAACCGATCCATATACTCCCGAAAGATGGAGTTCATAAGTCCCATGAACACGGCCGGGGCGTTCGTAACACCAAAGGGCATGACCACGAACTCGAAGTGCCCATACCTGCACCTGAACGCCGTCTTCGGGACGTCGCTATCCTTTACCCTCAGCTGGTGGTATCCAGATCGCAGGTCGATCATCGAGAACCATCCTGCTCCCTTCAGCTGGTCAAAAAGATCATCTATCCTCGGAAGAGGGTAGCGATTCTTGATCGTTATCTGATTCAGCCTCCTGTAATCGATGCACAACCTGAGGCCACCATCTGCCTTCTTTGCGAACAAGACTGGGGCACCCCACGGTGATGCACTTGGACGAATGTAACCCCTCTTCATCAGATCGTCAATCTATACCCGCAACTCCCGTAGCTCCGAAGGTGCCATCCGGTAAGGAGCCATCGAGATCGGTCGAGAGCCGGGCTGCAGGTCTATCCTGAACTCGATATCACGTCGAGGGGGTAGAGTCGTCACCTCCTCAGGAAAGACGTCCATAAACTCACGAACGATCTCTGGTACTTCCACCATTTCCGCATCTACTGATTCTAATGTTAGTTCGGTCAACAAGGAGAGGAGAGGCTCCTCCCTCCTGTTTCCCTTCGGACAGCTCCGCTCGCCGGTGAAGGTAACACGCTGGCCGTCCAAACCTGAGAACACCACCCTTCTTTGGAAACAGTCGATGACGGCGCACACAGAATATAGCCAGTCGATGCCTAGGATGACATCGTACGGCTGAATCTGTAGCAGAAGGATATTCCTAACCGACTGATGTGGCCCTAACATCAGTCTACATCACCGACAAACGAACAGCAAGTCGGTCTGACCTCCAACTAGTGTGCTCAACACCAGGGGCACTGGAAGTCTCTCGGCATCTAGACCCAAGGGGCGGGCTAGACTGGGTGCAACAAAGGAGTGCGAAGCTCCGGTATCGAACAAAGCAAAAGAAAGAGTGCTAAACACACTGATCGTACCTCGAACAACCATTGGCCCTGCTGGAACTGTTGCTTCTGCGGTGTGTAACTGTCCACGCCCAGCTCCCCTGCCCCTCGGCTGTCGGCCATCTCCCTGACCACGCCCTGGTCGAGGTCCCTGGGGAGCGCCCGAGGTCGGCCTCCTCCTCCAACGCCTGCCTGCGGAGGAGCGGGAGCTTGCTGTCCCTGCTGCTGCTGCTGGAAGGGTCTGGCTGGAAACTGCTGCTGCGGCGGATGCTGGGGATGACTGCCACTACTGTACTGCACTCGATCGGGGCACTGACTCCGGAGATGTCCAGGGCTCCCACAGATGAAGCACCGTGGTCCTGAGCCTGAAGGGAAAGAACGTGGGCCAGGGGATTGAAACCGAAACTGCTGCGGTCTGCTCCCTGCGGGTCGGAACCTGGAGGGTCCCGATGCTGGAGGCCTGGTGCTGACGGCCTTCCCCTTCGATGGTCCCAGCTGGATCCCTTCTCGTGACAGTCCTCCTAGAGCGTGCATCCTTTCCACCACTTCGGCCTTCTTCTGAACCTCTAAGTATGTCGGAAGGGTAAAGGGGGTAACAACATACTGGAGGGAGGGTCGGAGCGCCTCCTCCAAACGTCTTGCCCGAGAATCCTCATCGGGAAAGAGGTCCGGAGAAAAACGCAGGAGGTCCTTGAACTTGATTCCATGTTCCCTCACGGACATGCTCCCCTGCTGGAGGGAGAGTAGCTCCTGCCTCTTCTCTGCCTTCATTGTCGAGGAGAGAAACTCCGCCCGGAACTCCTTCTCGAAATCCTCCCAGGAAACCTCAGACTCTTTCCTACTCCCCAGGTGAAGCATCCACCACTGACGTGCCGCTCCTCGCATCTGGCTAACATCCAGAGGAACCCAGTACTCAGTCGGGGCCCGAATCAGGCCGAAGGCTATGACTAGCTCCTCCAACCAGCCTTTCGTCTTCATATCGGAGGTGCTGCCCTCATATTTCTCGAGGGCCTGTCGCTGGAAGGCTCGAAGAGCCTTCTGCCACTGGTCGTCCTCTTCCTCCCGATCAGCTCTCTGCCGATTGGCCAAAGTAGTGTCAGGAGTCTCGATCGCCTGTACCACGCGTGGTCACCTTCCAGGTGCCATAGCTGTAAGGTAAACAAGGAATGCCTAAGCCCAGTAGTGCAAAGAAAGTCGTTCTTAAAACTTATTAAGATTTAATTTATTCTTAATTTCCCAAGACATCCGAGAAACATAAGAACACAAGTCTTTTATGATGCATGTAACTTTCCTAGGGTCTCTACCCTGCAATCAGTGTGGCCTCACTTGGTCGTTTGGTAGGTCCAGAGTCCTTGCATCAGACCACGGGGGGCCCTAAAATCTCGTGTCCTAGCCGGTCTTCCCTGGGCTAATTCACACTCCAAGGTCACCCTACACAGTTGCCTTACCACCCCATGCAATCCTCACTGTGCCTAACTCCAGACTCCGTCCTATCTCTCAACCATCACCTCTGATACCATTCGGTCACGACCCGCCTTCACCAAAAGGAGGGAAGGGTCAGCAGGTTGCCAGGCCCTTCCTTCTTTAAGTTGAAGGAGAGATAATGACCCCCGAAACCCGCCTTCAATAGGCCCCGGAGTGGCGACTAGCACCAAGGGTATAGGAAATTCTCGCAAATGGAAGGGATTACCCTTTTTATTATTTTGGATCGGGAAATAGGACAAGTCAACCACCAAAAAGGGAAAAGAACAAGTGTATATAAATAAACCCAAACCAAGCCCACATGCATGTTTAAACAATTTTTATAACAAGGTACAAGTACGAGGAAGCTCAAAAGTACAATGCCAAAGAAAACAAGAGAACAACAACTGCACAACTCCAACTGCCTGACTAGTAGGGTCCCGCACGACCCTGGTAGTCCTCCTGGAAACCTGAAAACAGTTTTATATACGTTGGGTGAGCATACAAGTACACTCAGTAGGGAAGATACTAAGACTCTCGTGCACAAGTGGGGGAACGTACTAAAGTCCCGTGAGAAAGAGTAAACCAAACACCTAACAAGGCAAACTATCCACCCAAGACCTCACCAAGGCTCGCTCCCCAAATAACGCAAGTCAAGTAATATATATATAAGAGCACATCGATGTTTGGGTACCCCGCGCCACTTTCCCACTGGTTATTGAGACATCCTATGCATCAGACCAATCCCGCCATTCTCACCGCAGTCCCACTGTCACACCCGCCCGCACACACCTGGGCCACAACCACACGCAGTCCCACTGCCGAATCCCGCCCGCACACACCTGGGCCACAACCACACGCAGTCCCACTGCCGAAACCCGCCCGCACACACCTGGGCCACAACTGTCACATGTAACCATGCCTGCAAACACCTAGGCCAGAACAACCACTGCCACGCCCGAAGACACCTGGGCCTCATCCCAAAGACACTTGGGAAACCACCTGCGGTACACACCTGGCCAACCACCACAACACCCCGCCCGATGGTTCTTGGGCTAATAATGGACTTCAGGCCATCACAGCCTACCCGAAGACACTTGGGCTATCCGGGAAAGGGGGAAGAAAAGGAGCTAATAACCAGCCACTAAGGATAGTGTAGGGAAAAACACCCTTCCCCCATAAATGGGGGTGTTCGGCACTAAGTGCTCAACTTGGGTGGGGCGCGAATAAGAAACACAAAGCTACAAGTATAGATATAGGTAACAAACACTCACCCAAATCATTGGTTTTCCTAGCCAACCTACAGAACACGACACCACTGCGTCCGAGTCACAGTTCACGACCCTTGCCCACAAAACCCTTTGTCCCAATTCTTGTTTCACGTTCAGTTAAAAATGTTCAAATGATTTTAAGCACTACTGGGTAACTACCATAATCATAACCAAGGAAAGTGTCAAAAGCAAGGATCAACCAAAACACTCACACCCCGTTTTGTTAACAGAGGATCTCTCCCCAATTTGTGATATTTTAAGTGACCACTCGGATTTAAAACTCACAACCACCGAATCCATACCAACAGGAGATCCCATCCCCAAATTCATACAACCACGGAGAGTATAAAAGAACAGGGGATCCCATCCCCTCCCACATTTCCAGCAGTCGGCCCGAAAGGAAAACAACCAACCACCACTACCAACACAGTCAGGGATTTTCAGATTTAAACGACTTAACACACTCTATGATTTCCAAATCCATGTGTTCTAACTGGGAATTATCACATAAGGGTTGATCCTAGTGCTTTCAATTATTCAGCCGGATGTACGTGATTAACCAATTTCACAGCAGGATTTCACAAATTCAGTAACCCATTTAAAACATCACGAGGGGATTCATCAGTGCACATACAACGACCACCAACAGCCTCAATTTTCAGAAACATAAACTAGTACAACAAGGGAAAGATCACAGGATAAAGCATAACAACGATCATAACCCCTTCCCCTTCTTTCTTTAGGACTCCGTTTATTATCTTCATTTAGGTTTGGTTCAACCCATTCCATATGGACAAGAATAACGCCCGCCCCGCATGATACACAGAAGTGAGAGATGAAAGAGATTCCCTACTTGTTGATAGATGGTCGACGTTTAGGCCGGGGGCGCGGAACTTTACGGATAACGATGCGGCGGTCCCGATGCACCTGAAGAGCGACGATCAAAGAAGGGGGAAGCCACGGCCTAACCCTTAATTTATAAGAGCTGGGGACGGTTGAGATGAAAACACAAAACCACGTAAGACGAGGGAGTCGTGGGTTGACCACGTGGCTTGACTCATCATTAAAGGCGCTGGGTGGTTTAAACCGACCCATGAATTAATGAAGAATTTAATTAAAACCTTTGTGCGCGTTTCGGATTTCCAAGATATTTTTAACAAGGCAGAATAGGGTTTAAAACCCTATTTGTGAAAAAGGAGCGTTTCTGGAACAACTTGGCAAGGCCGGGCGACGTCGGCCGGTCTCACCGATCGGTCGCACCGATCGGTCGCACCGATCGGTCTCACCGATCGGTCTCACCAATCGGCACCCTTTAAGGATCCGGATTTTGGCAAAGGAAGGGACCAAGGGGGGTCTGGGTCATCACAGCTCATGTAATGTTACACATTATCACATCATATATGATTAATTTGATAGAAAAAATATATCATCATCATTAACAATCACTTTATGGGTTCCCTTTTATATAACCATATCTATTTGTTATTTTAATAAAAAATTCCCCAAGAGATCCTTGGGACATTAAATGTGGAACATTTGTTCATCAATTATATAAAGAAGATATCAATATGAATCCTTTTTATTCCATACTCCATATAAATTATTTGGACTTAGGAATTATTATAAAACATTCCACAATATTAAATTTATAATCGTCACTCATCATTTAATCTATACTTAATACATTCATTAACAAGTAATAGTTATCCATAATATCTCTTATTCAAACACAAATACTACTTTTAAAATGACAATCAAGAACTATATTTATTTAATTTAAATGTGTTACTTTTAAAATCAAAGTAATTTTAAATATTGAAAACTCAATATATATATATATATATGGTTTTTAACAATATTTTTACGAATGATGTTTAATTTTTTATGTCCATCTTTATTTTTTATTTTTATTTCAACGTCTTATTTTTGTGACAAATATCCACTAGTTTAACCTATGAATAAAATTTATTACTAACAAAATTCTATCGATTTTCCATGGATTACACTATTACATGTATGGTGACCACATTACATATTATGTGGTGTATTACTTATCCTCAAGTATTTTCATCAATGATTATATTGTATTAGCAATTTTTGGAAAATAATACATAATCATTTAGAAAATGATGTAAAATAAAAACTTGGAAATAACTATATGAAATAAAAAAGGAAGGTCTTCATAAAATTACAAAAAAAAATTAATCTGACTTTAATGTAAATAATAGTCATTAAAATTCAGTCAAAAAAATTAATCAGACTTGATATAACTAAACAAATAATAATTCCAAAACTAGTGCATTAGAAAAATACTGACTTATAAAATTACATGTGGAAAATATCAAAATATATCATCATGAATAGACTGTTATAAAAATATTTCATTATAAATATATCATTCCATTTCAAAACAATAATGTGATATATACTCATCATATGATTTGATGGATGGGATGCGTGGCATAATACTAAATTATTATTTCCTTGTATAACTCATGAATTAATATATATATAGAATTTTTAAATTTATATACCAATTTTAATTTTAAAAAATTTCATAGGCATGCTTATAATATATTTACTAAAAACTACATATAATTTATAATCATTCCTAACAAAACTCAAATGAGTTCACATAAAATAAGATAATCATGCCATGTTACTTGTTATCCATCCAAATCATTATGTATATGAGGTATCTAAAATTTATATAATAATTATTTAACAATCCAAATCAATTACTTTACATGATCTTAAAAAAACTTCTATTCATTATTATCTTTCTATGATTTTTTTCGACAAAATATTGACCAATAATTAACGATTACTCTTCCAATCAACACACATTTTTATAATCATTTTAATTTCCCTAATAATCTTCAAATTTAATAAAATATGTTAATCATTGATCATATCCAATATTAAATTAATTTCAAAAAAACTTCATATAATTTTTTCTAAAGATAAATATAGAAAATATTATTATCATTACTTAATACAAAATATAACATAATATCATTTTAAATATATTATTAGAGAGATTCCATGTGTTCTATTAAAACCATAGACTTTAATATATCAACTTTTATAATTTAGATCACAATCCCAACACTATTCCTTTCACCAAATCAATATTTCATAATAAATAACAAAATAGTTTCAAATAAATTTCAAAAATAATGTATTTTTAAAAATTAATTAGTCAATAAAATATCTGAAAAATTAAAACTAACACAGATCCTTAAATCATAATCATATAACAGAGGATATGTGACATATAAGATAAAAAATCAAAGTGATTTAGCATAAAAAATATTACACATTATTAAGCCTTTCAGGACCTTCTAAAATGAAATCATTTTTTGGATTGTTGTATTCGTGGCCAACAATTGAATTATTTTAGTTGTTATAATCAACAATACATGATAAATCATAACTAATAAAGAGGGATAGATCTAAAATTAAAACATATTACTGATGTCAAATCATTTTATTTACTTCCATCTACTTGATCATAGTGAATTTATTGTCAATATAGTGATATTATGCCATAAAATCACCCAAATGAACAATAATACTTGTAAAAATTATTTTAATATATTTATAATTATTAATGGATAGTGATATCATTTTTTAAAATTATTTACTGGTTATTTTACTTAACAATATATTTTGGGATAATGGTTTCACAAACTATGATCCAAACAATATAGATTTTTCAATAAATATTATTATAAGATGTAGTAATATCATATGGTTCTACAAAATTGTAGATGTATTAAACATAGAACTATAATTCATGACATTCGTTGAAGGTTATTTAATTTTTTTACAATCATTAGTTAGTAAAAATGCCTATAAATAATTATAATATTATCTAAATAAAATAAATTTATACAAATATGAGAGTTATATGGTGATAAAATTATAAAAACCATTAGAATTTTAATCATAAAAAATATATAAAACATCGTCATATAGGAAAAAACAAATTCCATTTCATATATATTTTTAATTCTCCTTCCCAGGATTATAATTTCATCATTCCATACAACTTTAATACATAAATAAAATAAGAAATTCATCTTCCAAAAATATTATCTAACAAATCAAGAATCTAAATGTATATCTCATTAGAGACTTAATTCAGTTCTGGATTAACAATTTCATAGAGAAATGATTTCATTTCATCACCCTTAATTCATTACACTCACTCAATATGGTTATATATAATCATATTTCTTTAAAGACAAATCACATATTTATAATAATTTAGTTGATATTAAAATTCAATTTCAATCTCTTTCCAATATTTTCATGCTTGAATAGTAAACAGGGTTGACCAATAATATTTGTAGTTATAATGTTAATTTATTTTCAGGATTTCAAATCAAAATATGAAATTTTCTCACTAGTAATTCATTCATATCATTAACTTATTACCATTCTAATAATTGTGATCATAATGTAGCTTTATATTTCATCATTCTATTCCACAAAAAAGATTCATGATATGTTGGTGTATCTTTATCACTCCATGATATAATTCCCATATATAGTTATAAAATTAATATCAACCACTTACTTGAAACCATATGGAAGCACCACTCTATATCAACAATATATTGTTGAGTTATCTTATATGAACTATCTTTAAATGGGATTCAATTATTTATTGAATAGTTTTTTCAAACCGAATGTTTTTCTTTTTACCATTATCAAATACTTATGTGGCCATATCAATTTTATGAAATAATTTTCAATATTATTCATCATGAGACTCGAAATGAATATAAAAAATTAAGAGTATTATTTTCCAAAAATATTATACATATTCAACAATTTTTTTATTTATAATACATATATTTTCTATGTTATTACTATTCAATGTATTTTAATATATCTCAATAATAACATATTGAGATAAAAATAAAATTTTAATCCAGTAAAATTCAAATATTTGTTTAATAAATCATTACATAGTATATTATGACACATGTATTCTATAAATATTTCTATAAATAATAATTTTTTCTATTTCTCCAATAAATATCCAATATATAAAAAAATTTATACAAGATGTAGTTTATATCATATTTTTGTAGGAAACATTGTTAATAAGATTCCATGGTATCCCCTTTCAATATAATGTATCCAAATCAATTTCTAGATACAACATAGTACACAAAATACACATTTAAAATCTCATGTAAAATCAAAACTATAATTTGTATAATTATTATGTAAAATAATATCATGATATATTAAAAACACTTTATTTGAAATAAAACACATTCCATTCTAAAATTATACATTTTCAATGATTCTAAATCTGAAAAATCCAAGAAGAAAAATTGATTAATATTTTACTAAATTATGAAAATAAAAAACCTCATAAATAATTTTACTCCACTCAGATCACACCGCAACAACAATATTTCCTCAAAATCCACCAAATTAATCAAATCCTTTGGAAAAAGGTATTGAATCTACATTACATTCATTTAAAAATAAATCTATATATTATCATTTCAATTTTAATTAATCAATTTACAATACATTTGAAACTTATCATGAAATAATTATTTCATGTGTACGAAAAATTATTACTAAACATATTAAAATTTTTCACATGACCAGTCAATAACATAAAATGGGAAAAACTAATAGGGAGATAAAGGTGATAAGAGATAAAAATTATACCATAATTATAATGTATAAAATCGTAGTGTATATCCCACAAAAACATGAGGTACCACTTATATTAAATAATATTTCAAAATAAATGAAGATTCAAAATTAGTGAAACATAAATAATATAAAATGTTCAATCGCATTTTCCAGAACATAGATCAACGAAGGATTGTTTGGTGGGAAACAATAAAATATTTAAAGACATAAAGGTGATAGGGTATAATGATTTCCAATTAAATGAATTATTGAATTTCTAACATTGGGTTTTGGTCCTATATTAAAATTTTTAGGGAGATAAAAATACCATTACACTATTTCTATGTTTGGGCCACTTGGATAAAAAATAGTGTACGTAATGGTGTACTCGTACTTTAATTTTATATAATATCTCATGATGAGCCCACATGGTTAGAAAAATTAGGCACCAAATATCAACACCCACATAGACTATTAGACAGTGTGTTTTTAGTCTAGTAGCAATGTCATTAGAATGTGCACTAACCATTCCCCCGCACAAACCCAATATTTATAGTTTTACCTATTAATACCATTATTGGACATCATATAATTTATGTGTATCCCTGGCCAAACCCAAAATTATATAAATATTCATTTTCCTTTTGTTCACAGCCCAAAAATCATCCAAATATTTAAAAAAGTCCCCAATAATTATCATATACAAGTTCCAATCATAAAATGATCAAAATAAATGCTATAAATACATGTTTTCTAGTAAAGGTATATTATTTACCACCATTATTTATTAATTACGTGATGAATTTTAATTATCTATACTGTTTTTACATAATTACATTTTGATGAAATTAATTCTAGTGGTGGGGGATAGTGGAACATTAATAATTCTTTGAGATTTAAAAACATAAAACATTCAACTATCTAAGTAATATTCAATAAAAATTCATATAATTATTAACTATTTTTATATTAAAAATTTATGGAATAATTATCATGATTTATTATTTTATATAATATTGTTCATTAGTGTGGTAGAATATATATTGATTAGAGTTTAATATTATCTAATAGTGAACTGTGAATGTTATTATCAAAATTATGTATAAATCATGAATAAAATGCTTATTAATTTTTTTTACCTAAGGTGAAAAATATATACATACATCTCTATGTTAATTGAATGGGGTGATTTTACTAATTGATAAGTTGATTATCCTATTATATTTTACTCGTGGAATTTTCTGAGTTAAGGATGATGATAATGATGACAAACATTAATATCATAGTAATAGGTGTTAAATTTTGATATAATTTAATTATGAACATTGAAAAAAGAATATATAAATTAATATATATTAATCCCTAATGCATTTATGTTATTATTATTTAAATTATTATAAAATAGCGCATCATTTTTATATTCAGGGAGTAACACTATACTAGGAAATGATATCATATGGTTATCAATGGAAATTAAAAAAATATATGTTTTATAGATAGATCCCAAAAAATTTAGACCCTTTAATAAAGAAGGTATGGAATCCGTAATCCCTCTTCTAGAATTATACTTTTAACACATTATACACCAATATGGTGTTACAAAATTTATTCTTAAATAATAATATCAAATTTCATTTGATCATATTTCTTTCTCATGATGTACACTACTGTAAATTGGTTTGGTAAAATGTGATAATGTTTTGATATATATATCATCCCAAAAATTTCAATTTAAATAAAAAATATTTGATATGTAATTTTCAATTAAATTATCTATAGATATAGGTCTATGAATTATTAAATAATGTCATAAAGGATTCATAATAAAATTATATGTTATTTATGGTAACATTAAGGATGGGATAATATCCTAGTTAATACTTAAACGACTTTACTAAAGGATGGTATAAAATACTATGATAATATATATATATATATATATAATGATGTAATGAAATTTTTTATTGTATCTATAATGCTGACTTTAGAATTTTAAATAAAAATGATGTACTTTGGGACATTATAACAAATATTGTATTAGAATTCATGTTCTTATGTACTAATTATTAATAAAATGTTTTGAATTTTCAAGTAAATATGGTGATTAAAGAGATTATAGTGTCTGTATATGGAGTTACACTAACACAGATCAATATAGATCTCTTAGTTAATCATTTGACATCCTTTGGTAAGGTATTTCCCATTAGGATTTTATTATGGGAATTTCAGTGTCAGTGGATATATTGAATTATAGATGTTATGTTGATAAAATTGAGAATATATTTATACCTTCTTGATTGATAATATGATATATATATATATATATACCCATACCTGCAATTTAAATTTGAGGAATTTGTGTTTTATTAATTTATTTTTCATTTTGACGTTTTTATACATTCATGAAAGGATTCATTCAATTTTATATATAAATATTCTTGGTTCATTTCATTGACCTATTAGATATTAGATCTACGCATAGGGAGTAATGTTAAACCATGAACACAACCCATAAGATTTAAATGAGAAATTAGTTCTATTATTGGGGTGTATTATTGTGTTGGATGATATTAAATTTTTGATTTGGAATATAGATAAGTATTTTGAATTTAATTTTTTATTATTACAAGTACATGGAATTCCATTTTTAGGGGAAATAATCAGTCATATGAATGGTCTCTGATCATTTTTATTTTACTCAAATTTGTATCCTCATGATTGTTCACATCCACCATGACTAATATAGAGGGTTACATACCTAACGCTTACATCCCAATATTCTATTGGCTACGAACAATATTTTATGTCATGTAGCTCACAATGATAAAATATACCCAATAACCCAAATAAATACAAATAAAAATAGAATGACTTACTATAAATATGCATCATAATATAACTACATAATATAAATATTACCCATATTATCCAAATATATATTAATAATATTTCAATATATATATATATATATATATGTTCTACTTTAATATCATGAAATTTACACTCCTATAAAATGAAATTAACATAGGTAATTAATATATACATGTAGCCTGAAATTTATAAAAAATGAGATGAAAATATAACAAAAAGTCATGAATAATTGTTCAATCATATAATCCAAAATCAACAAAAAACCATTATCATGTACACCTATTAAATAACATTTTCTAATACTCATGTCATGAACAATTAAATCAAAACACATGTGGAGATTCCTAGTCTTGGAACGTGTATAACACCGTAGGCCACCACTACAACACAAATAGTTTTTTAAAATATATTTAAATTCAAGAAACATTTTTATGTAGATATTTATAACAATCTGTTAAACATAATTATATCGCTTCTATGATTATATTTTCAAAGAACATACATCCATAGTTATGGTAATTATAATATTTGGAGTCTGATAGAGCCATTTTGTTTTTTGATGAATAGTAACATACCTTTATTAATAGTAATATGAATAGTAAGCCAGATTATTATTTTATTTTCTTAATGTTATAAGACAATGAGAAGTTGAATAGTTTTTCAAGGTGTTAAAAAATGAGTTATAGATTTAACATTATTATTTTTGAATAAATTATAATTTTATTTAAATAATAATTAATAATATTTATAATATTATTTACAAAAAATGGAGTTTATTAATGAATTATAAACATCGAAAAATGGTTAGGGTGATTTTTTTGGTACTTTTCTAAAATTCATGAATTTTTTATGAAAATAAATATACGAAAAAGTTTGATGAATGATTAATATTTGTTTTACTACATCATTTGTGATTTAAGGCTGATGTAAGCCCACATGGTTCAAAAAAACAAGTAATTATAAATATTTTGGGTCATATTAATCAATAATATTCATAGTATTGAAAAAAATATCATAATAATGAATAAATTAATGTAAAATCTCTTCTCTTCCCCACTATGAATAGCATCTTCATTCCCCTCATTCTCGCACAACTCTCAA
Source organism: Viscum album (assembly GCA_963277665.1). Classification (NCBI taxonomy): domain Eukaryota; kingdom Viridiplantae; phylum Streptophyta; class Magnoliopsida; order Santalales; family Viscaceae; genus Viscum; species Viscum album. The sequence goes on along the minus strand of OY728140.1, from coordinate 1,254,202,930 downwards.
GCAAGGAGAATTTTCTATGTACAAAATAATCCCCCCTAAGTATACGCCCTTTTCTATAGCCCTATGGTCACACGAAAATGAAAAACATAAAGGCCTTAACAGGGATATCTAGGAGAGGACATTAATATGTAAAAATCTTATTCATTTTTCAGCTATTTTCTTTCGAAGTCCTTTTTTTCTTATAATCTCTTTCACCCCACATATCCAGGAAGTATGAAATCAATATAATGATTTATATTCTATATTATAACATTTTCATGAAAAATATTCATCATCTTCCTTCAACTCCACTCCATCTTGTTCTAAATATAAAAATACCAACAATGATGTGCATTTTTACTAAAATCAAGGATGATGTGTTTGAAATATCCATTAAATCTATCAAATATGAACATAAAGCACATTTAAGGGTTCATACAGAATGTATATTGTATTTAGTTACATATTTTGTGCTTTGTAATTAACTTCTAGTAATGAGATTAAATTATATAATGAAATAGGTTCATGATTACCAAGTAATTGGCAAAAAAAGATCTAAACAAATATCATTAATGTTTTTTCTAATGATATGTCATTATATGATAAAAAATGATTTATGGTCTTATTATATATTAAATAATCATATTAGTACAATTTAATTTCACTTATAGAATTTTATTTCCAAATGATAAGAAAATAAAATACAAAAGACCATGTAAATCATATAAAGAATGCATGCAAAACAACAGAAGTAACAAAAAATAATAATTATAGTTTGAAATTATCTCATGAAATGATCATATAAGGTTTTATAAACATTAATATTATAATATAAGATATTAATAACCCTCTTTTTACCTTTATACAAGAGGTTTAAATGGTTTTGAAATAAGAAAAACACAATGTAAAGGAATTCATAACCCGATTTCCATTCTTTGGGTTAATATTCTACTTCATTATTTATGTGGTGTTAAAAAAAATTTTGTGAGATTAATTTTTTATATTCATTTGAATTATGTTTATTAATGTTATATATACATATTTAATCCACTCTATTATATCTCACTTCTATTATATGACATTATAATGATCTTTTCTTTTAAAATCCTCTTTAATCATTTTTCTTTACGGAATTCAAAAGAAATGTTTTTATGAAATTTTTCATGTTGTGAGATTGTGTTCATGTTATTAGGAATTTTCATGGAGGATGATTTATACATATATCTCCCTCCAATTCATTTTGTATGTGTATGTTTTTTTCGGTTGTATGCTTACTCCATGTGTAACTACGTTGGTTATACAAATATCAAGTTTTCCATGAGGGTTACAAATTATAATGAAGTCGATAGGGTTACCAAATTATATATTAAATTCCCCAAAATACATTTATGACCATATTTATGTACTATATGTTTTTTTAAAATCTCATTGAAATCTGATGTTTCAACAAAATTTCTACAATGGGTACCTAGATTATCTTTTTTTTTCTGAAAATGATTTCATACGTTGCAGGTATTCATGGACTAATTTTTTGTTCCTTATTTTTATAACAATTAATAATATTTAGGTTCTCATCCCAATTTTTTAAATGATTTTCATAGGTTATATGTTTTTGTAATTAAAACAAGGAGTCCAAGTTAAATGTTATGATGATTTTTCAAACAGAACATGTTTGATTAAAAAAGTCATATATTATGGAATAAATGAACACTGGTTTTGTGGTACCTTTTCTATATGAATGTGGAATTTTATTTGTCTATTATTTCCCAATTATATAATCTAATAAACATGACAATATAACTAATATGAAAAAAATAGATTCCTTCACTAATGTTCAAGATTATGTAATGAAATATGGTCAAGTCTATATAGTTTGTCCAAGAGTATGGGTTAGATAACGTTAGGGGTTAAGATGAGGTTAATAGAATACCATTAATGATTTTTAAATTATGGCTAATCTTAAATGGTATGTAATTTAATGATTAACATGTATTTTTTAATAAGATGTGTTTTTTCAGAATAGTTTACCGTAGAAGAAGTAGGGAAGTTGGAAAGGAGAGGAACCGACAAAATGATATCCTTCTAAATATGTAGCCATGAATTGTTAGGGAATGAAACTGATATGTTTTTCACTATAATGGATTTTTTAACACAAGTAATAAATAGTGTTGGAATCCATGAAGTAGTACAACCTTATTCCCTATAATGTATAATGACGATAATAGAACATTTTACAAGACAGCAACCTTCTTTATTCACTGGATATTTTGACCTAAAAGTGGCTACATGATTGATTAAGGCATTGGAAAAAGTATTCAATGTTATGGGCTATTCAGATATTCAAAATCAAAGTCTTTCCATTAATCATTTTAAATTTGAAGCTGATCGGTTATGGTCAAAGGTCATACATATCGTAGACATACAAGAGAATGTGGACATAGAGAGTAATGAATTTAAATGCATTTCATTGATAAATATCTTCCTATGGTGGTGCGACCTAGGATGAAAATGAGATTCCGCGATTTGAAGAAATATGAAGATGATTAAGTGGTTGTCAATTAGGATAACATCACCTGACTGGTGATGTATGCTCCAAACATTATTCTGGATCTTGATAGAAAAATCCACCACTCTTACTCAGGATTAAAGCCATCGTATCATAAGTCATTTGCCTCACATGAATTCAACAGTTATAAGAAACATTTCAATGTTTTTAGAGGGAAGAGATGTAGTTTGTTTATAGACATCTTCACATTGAAAAAAAGGATAAAAAGAGGTCCATAAGGTATGAAATAGGTAATAATAAACTAATAAAATCTGATGGTATGAAATTCTAGTTTCCAGTTTGTGCAAAGTGTGGAAAAATCACCCAGGGGAATGCCTTTCCAAAAATGGGAAATGATTTTTATATGGAAAGATTATACATATGGAATGGTATTTTAATGAAAATGATTATAAGTATAATCCTAAAAATGGAACTATTTGTGTTATAAATGTGGATAGATGGGTCTGGATGTAAATGCATGCCCCAAGAGAGATCTAAATTATAAAAAGATGCCATACAACTAGCATAATATTGTAGATAGATTGATCATGACTACATCATCATAGATTGGGTCATTCAATGATATTGTATCAGGTACATTTTTAGTAAATTAATATTTTTCAATTGTTTTATTTGATACGGTCTCTACAAAATCCGTTATTTCTCTTAGATTTTAATGGTAAATTAGAAATATCATATCAAAAAATGATTCCAAAAAACTCTTAAAACACCAGGAAAAAATATTTTCATAAAGTGTAATTATTGGATTTTTTATATTGTGGTCTATGGAAATAAATTACCTAAAAACCTTTTTTCCCCTTTTTATAGTTTATGTCATTCTTGAAATGGTTTTTCTTTCATTGTATGAAGTAGTGATTGACTATTGATGTGAAGAAGTTGTTTTTTAAAATTCTTTTTATTTTGTATACAATAATGAACCCAAAAAATTATAACATATCAAGAGGATGAGAAACTATTGAAATATGAAAAAGAATGTTATATTGCTCATATTGTTGAAAACATGGGAACTGTTCAGTTTAATGATTTTCTAATGGTAAATCAGTACCCTGTTGTTTTTTCTTGTGGAGTTACCTAGTGTCATACCAGATCGAGAAGTCGAATTCATAATTGACATAGTTCCTAGTGAAAATATAATTTCAAACCCACCATATCAAATTTTTCATATAGAACTTATTGAATTAAAATATAATTTGCATGAGTTTCTTGGTAAAGGCTTCATTCATCTTATCTCTTCACCATGTGGCGGTCCTGTATTTTTTTCATTATAATAAAAGATTGATCCACGATACATTAAATTTATTATATAGAACTAAATAACATCACATTAAAAATAAATTCTTTGACTCATATCAATTCCTTATTTAATCTTCTCTAGGGAGTGTAGTACTTTTACAAGACAGCCATGAGATCTGTATACCATCAGCTTATATTGAAAGAGAATGATATCTCAAAAATACATTTTTATACTATATATCGGAATTATGAATTTATTGTTATTCCATTTGTGTAAACTAATTAACCTTATGTATTAATGGATCTTATGAATATAATATTTCATGAGTTCATGTATAAGTTTGTGGTTGTGTTAGTTGAGGTCATCCCTTCATTTTTTATGAGTAATGAGGGGTAGGAAAAACATATAACTGATTTCGTGAAAATTATTATAGAAAATAATATTTATGGAATATTCATAAAGTGTGTTTTTTGGTTGCAATTCACTTCTTCTCATGTGAACATATTAAATATGGATTGAATAGTAGTAAATCCAACCCTAACCATAGTGGTTGTGGAAGTCCTTGACCTAAAAATGTTATATAGATTTCTAATTTTATTGGATTACAAGGTTATTACAGATATATTTTTACAAACATTTCACGTTTATCTATCCCTCTAAATTTGTTAAAATGAAAATGGTAAAATTTATTTGGATATGAGAATTTGATATTTGTTTTCTGGAACTAAATAATATGTTAGTGAATGCTTCAGTTTTGTCACTACCATCACTAATTGTTGAGTTTTTCATCTATAGTGATGCATCATTTAAGGGACTTGGTTGTGTTCCAATGAAGAATGACCATGTAATTTCTTATGCCTCAATATAACTAAAACATCATGTTTTAAATTACCCCACACATGATTTGGAATTAGCAGCTTTGGTTTTTTTCATTAAATATTAGAAGTTATCATTTATACTAATCCAAATATCAAATATATACTCAACATAAAATATTGAAGTATATATTCACAAATAAATAATTAAACATAATGTGGAGAATATTTCTTTAACTAATAAAGGATTCTGATTGCGTGATCAATTTCTATCAGGGAAAAGAAAACAAAGTGGCGGATGCATTGAGTCAAAAATATCATGAATCATTAACAATGAAACATATAGAACATGATCTATTGATTATTGACTTCGTGAGTTTAGTCTTAATAGACTTTTGTGCAGTAAATACATCTATTTTGGTTCAGATTTTAGAGTAGTCATTGTTATCAGATTGAATTCAGCATGTGCGGAAGGAAGACCGTGAGCTTTAGAAACTAGGATAATTGGGAAAAAAATTTATGTTTTTAGATTTTAACCTTAATAATGATTGTGGTTTATGATTTGGGAAAAGGATATGTGTTTCTTTGTGATTACCAGTGGAAGAAATATTTGTTGTGTGAAACTCATAGATCTCCGTTTTCATTTCATCCTGTCAGTAATATAATATAGAGAGAACTTAAGGAGTATTATTTGTGGGATAGATTGAAAAAGATATCTTACATATATTACAGTGAAATGTTTGACATGTAAATAGGTTAAAGAAGAGTGAAAGTTGCATACGGGATGCTTCATCCACTATCAGTTCCATAGTGAAAATGAAAGAATATATCCATGGACATCATGGTGGGACTACCTAAGACTTTTCAAGGTAAGAAAGAGATTTGGGTTATTATTGATCATCTAAAAAAATCTATAAAATTTCATTCTATTCGAGATAAAATCCCATTGGATGAACATTTTTTAATGTGACTCAACGAGATTTCCATGTCACATGGAGTTCCAATTTCAATTGTATTTGATAATAATCACATGTTCACCTTCAACTTTTTGAAGGGCCTTCAGAAATCATTAGTAATAGTATTAGGTTTATGTAATGATTTTCATCCTCAATCAGATGGGATTTTAGAATAAAAGATTTAGACTTTGGAGGATATGCATAGTGCTTGTTAGGCAGACTACATGGGATGTTCGTACCAAAATCGTTCTTTAGTTGTGTATCCTTATAATGACAATTCTCATTCACATATATAGATGGGACCATTAAAGGTTTTGTCTAGTAAGAGGTGAAAAACTACAAATTTTTGTGATGATGTTTGGGAAAAGATGTTTATGATACCATAATTAGTAGATGATTTGGCCGAGAAAGTATGATGATCCAGAAACACAAGAGGATAGCTCAGAAAAGCTAGCAAATTTATGCAGACAATAGGCTGAAAAAGATTCCTTATGAGTTTGATGATCATGTTTTTTCACAGAATTTCATCATGGTAATTAGTTATTCATTTTTTTATGTATGGAGAGATAAGTCCATAGTTAATTGGACCTTATGAAATTATTAGGAATGTAGGACCAATTGACTTATGAGTATCTTTTCCTCTGAGTTTATCTCAGGTACACACTGTTTTCCATGTTTCAATGTTGCGAATGTATGTTCGTAATTCATCTCATGTTTTGATCCCATAATCAATTTAGTTGGAAAGGAACCTTTATTATAAAAAGAAACCAGATCAGATTCTTGGTCAAATAGAACATATATTGAGGAATATGGTAATCCACCATGTAATGTTTTTGTGGAGATACAACCTAGTTGAAGAAGCAACATGGGAGTTTTAGAATGTTATGAGGGAAATGTACCCAAATTTTTTTAATGAGTAAATAAAATTGAGATGACAAAATTTATGGATGGTGGAGATAATTTTACACCCCATTTATTTTAAAAAATTTAATTCATGAAACATTGTTTTATGAAGATAGTTATAACAATCCTTTATACATAATTTTTGTGCCTCTAGGATTTGAATATCAAAAAATGGTCTTCTGTAGTTGTGATTAGTATGTTATTTGATGTCTAAAAGAAACAAATTTTATAGGTAAATATTAAAATACCCATATGAAGTGTAATATGAATAGTAATATGAATATTAATATGACCCTTATGAATAGTAAATAATAATATTATTTTATTTTTTTATAATATATTAAGATATTAATTAATTATTCAGGGTGTTCAAAATGAGTTATAGATTTAAAATTGTTATTTTTTTATAAATAACCTCTTTTAAAATTTTTATTAATAATATTTAGAGAATTATATTGACAAAATTATGTTTTTTTTAGAATTATACACATCCAAAAATGGTTAGGGTGAATTTTTTAGATTTTTCTGAAATTCATGAATTTTTTATGAATAGAAAAATACGATAAATTATGATAAATGGTAAATACTTTTTTTACAACATCATAGGTTATTCAAAGATGATGTAATCCCATTAGGGGTTACATGAATGAAGACTATTCAATATCTTGAGAAAAGTTATGATAATAATGACTAAAATTATGTAAAATTCTTTGTCCCCTCTACTATAAATACTACCCTCTTTCCCATATTACTCACACACCACTAAACCTTGATAATAGACTATGTTAGGCCAAATACCCTCCTCAATGTTCTTCAACAATTCCAAGTCTAGGTTGACTGACCAAAATTCCAAAACCAAAGGGTTTAAAGAATATCTCAAGAAAAAGAGATCAATAGGTAAGAATCCCCATCCGTTTTTGTGAGTTTTCATTCAAATTCCTTTCTTTTTTATACTCCATTTCCCTAAAATTATCTATAAGGTATTAAATATGATGAATCATAAATATTGTATGTGTAATAATTTTTATGTAAATAACAATTTAGTTATTCCCTCTACTATCCATCTTGTTCTAAAAATAAAAACATTGTCCACGATGTGCCAATTCACCAAAATTATGGACGATGTGTTTGCAATATCGATTACATTATTCAAATATGATCATAAAACCATTTAAATGGATGAAATAGAATTTTTTTTTATCGTCTAACCTATTTTATATTACGGATTGAACATCTATGAAATAAATTATATTGTATAATGAGACATGTTCGTGATTATAAAGGAACCTCCAAAAATTATCAAAACAATCATCATTAATGTTTATCTAATGATCCATCATCATATGAAAGAAAAATTATTTAATTTATATGTATATATTTATGTAAAAACTAAATAACATTTAATTATATTTCAATAATTTCATTTCTATATGACTATAAAATCAAACAAAAACTGGCCATGTAAATCATGTAAAGAATGCACCCAAAACAATGGAAGAATAAAAAAACTAATAATTAATAGGTGAAATGTTGTAATGAATAGATCATATAACGTATAAAAAAACATTAATATGTTTATATAAGATATTTATAAACCTATTTTAAACATTATACTTTATTTTTAAATTTTTCTAAAGTCATACAAACTAGAGGTAAGGAAATTCATAATTCAATTTCCATTCATTGGGTAAACATTATACATAGTTATTTATGTGGTTTTAAAAAAATTTATGAGATTAATTTTCATTATGTAATGTTTATGTAGGTGTATATTTATATTATATACATATTCCATCCACTCTTTTATTTTTAAAATCAATTACATGATATTTATAGGTTAATTTTCTTTTAAAACCCTCTTTTAAATTTTTTTACACAATTTAATATCAACATTTTTATGAAATTATTCATTTTTCATTATTTTTTATGGTTAATTGGATGTGTTTATGATAATTTATGGATATATATCTCCCTCATATTCATTGATATGTTTATGTTGGAGTTTTTCTAATTGGTTACTCTAAATGTAACTGCGATGGTTACACAAATTTGAAGGTAGATGTGAGGGTGACAAATTATAAGGTAGTCGAAAGGGTTAAAAAATAATGTAAGTAATTCACCAAGATACAATTATGGTTATATTTAGGTTCTATATATTTTTTTAAAATCTCATGGAAATATTGTGCTTCATAAAGTATGTTTATACGATTAAAAATTATTTATTATTAAATTATTTTATATGTTACAAGTATTCATTGACTAATGATTTTATTCTTTGTTTTTATATTCCTTACTGACATTTTTATGATCATATCATTTTTAAAAATTATTTTCATAGTTTATAAGGATGTGTAAGACAACAATGTATGGAAACATACATGTAATGATGATTGTTTCAATTAAAACCTATTTTAATTAAAAAGTCTTATATTATAAAATAAATGGAAATTATTTTTGTGATATATGATCTATATGAATGTGGAATGTTATGTATAGATTATATCCTAATTTTATAAAACTATATAAATTAAAATATCCTCAATATGAAAGGAAGTGATTTATTGACTAAAATTCAAGATTATATAATGTTATAAGTTCGGGACCTTATAAAATCCAATTGTATTCATAAACAAAATATTATTATATAATTACATGATAATGTAGCCTATAAAAATTATAATAATAAATAAATTGTATATAATTTTAATTGAAATATCATTATTTTTAAAACAACTATATGTTTGATGGAGAACCATATATGAATCAACGAGCCTAAAAAAACAATGGAATATTATATGTGACCATTATAACCTTCCCATTAATTTTTTTGGAATGATATAAATAACGAATTTATTAAATAAATATAAATTACTTAATTATTATAATTGTTTTATTCAGGATTAAAAAATAAGTAATAAATTTTTATTAACTCCATTTAATAATTCATTTAATTGTTTTCTTCAAAAGAATATTATTAACATTTTTGGGGAAATATTTATAAATAATATCATGAAAATATTAAAATTAAATTCGATAAAAATGATATATATTAGGAAATAATAATAATAAGATTATTTTTTAAGTGAAATTGTAGTTGTTTCATTGATGATATATTTTTAAATAAATAATAAAAAATAACAATTTCTTAAAAATTACATTTTATTATGATTTAAATTTTATCATATACTAAAATAATTATTATTTAATTTGATAAAATCTAGTTAAATTCATTTGATTCAAAATTATTTATGAATTTTTAATAATTAAAATGTATGCATTAAAAGACATTTTTCAAAAAGAAATTTCATTGTGATATAATCATTTATATTGAAGTTAATTTTTCCCACTTATAGAAATTCAATATTTGATAATTGAATTCAATATATCTAATCAATGGGTGAATTTTTTTATATAGGTAAATTTTATCTTTTTACATTATAAATATTTATATCAGTAATATTTATAACATGTGTAAGGGTATATTACATATTTATGATTAAAAATAAAATTAAATCAACTAATGGATGAACATAACACGTGACTAAAATTTATTAGATTATTATAACTCATCAATAATGATAAAAAATTTAAATCTGTTTACCTTTATCAATTTGACCGTGATTTTAATCCATTATATTATTTTAAACATGGAAAAGATAAAATTTCAATTCTCTTAATTTTATTATCATTATATTTCTGAAATAATGATAAACAGTGGATATGTTTAGTTCAAATTATTCATTTTAATGTAAAATTATTTTTAAATAAGGGATATTAATTTTTTTATTTTTGTAAAGAAATAACTTCCTTTATTTCAAATACAACACATATATAGTTCTTATGCGAGAATTAAAAATTGAAAATGAAATATTTTTAAATCCCTAAAAATAATACTATTTGAGTTTTATTTTACAAACCAAGATTTTACATGATAAAATATATATATTAGAGGCAGTCTTGTGAATTTTTATTCTATTTATATTATTTTCTTATAATTTTAAAACATTATTGAATTGAATGCTTCAAAAATTGAAATTAATGTTCTTTAATAAAAAATAGTATTTTATTAAAAGATTTTAAATTCCTAAAAAACATCAATTCCGAAATTTGGATTTTATATGGTTTATGATTTCATACCATGTTAATTTAGGGGTGGTATTTCATTTTATATTTATTATATTAACCAATTAATTTTTAAAATATTTTGTATCACTATAGTTATCCAAAGGGTTAATGAATTGATAAAAAATTATCTCGGTAAAAATATTATAGAGAAATATTAAAGATACATAGAACAGATTATTTAAGCTCATCTTCATTTTATATTTGAATAATATTATTTTGGATCCATTTTTACCTCAAAATTAATTTTTATTAATATTATTATTTTACGATGTTCCAAGAAATCCCCTATTATCTCTTCTAAGAGGGAACATAATCTTGTCATTTGAGAAGACAAAAAATAATTATGGTTCTTACAATCCCAACCCAATTGACATTATATATCAATAATCACATCCTATAGAATATTTTTTATTAAAAAACCTCTGTAAGATAGATTATTGTTTAAATATTAAGTGGTTGTATGAAGAAGAGGTATTGTTCTTCAACAAGTTTTTTTTGTTTTTCTTCTACCGCCTTCAGAAATTTTAGAACCATAATAAAATAATAACACCAATAGATTAAATAAATATATATTTTTAATTATTATAGTAAAACATATGTCCATCTCATCTTCAATCAAATGTGTTATGAAATCATCATTTTTCTGTCTGGTGGACTACAACCTCATGAACCGATAAATTAGTTTTCCATCACCATACCTTGTGCATGACAATAAGGTTAGAATTGTTGTATATATATGATATTCGGGTTAAATATTTCATAATTAAAAAATATAAATCGTTTCATTTATTACCTTTCCATTCACAAATAAATAATAGAATCGTGTGTGCATACGTGTGGACTACAAACTCCATGAAGCTATTTGATTCATTTTACATCACCACATATAATAGGTTATATATATAATTATGTTTGAAAATTTAATATTTAATTTATGTTAAAAAATTTATTCTACAAATAATATATTATTTGAGCCTTCCATCCATAATGGTTTTAACAAATCGTGATGTCACACATGTATACATACAAACTATTTTGCCTATGATGATAACATAGTTATGTTTTCATAACTATTTTCAATTAATGGGTTATAGGATCCATTAATTTGAAAAAATTTATATTTTCATGAATATTAATTAGGAGGTAGTCTAACATTTACACAAGTTACCATGGTCAACATATCAAAGTTTGGAAATTATGGACTCGATGTTCTCAACAAACCTAATGTAGTGTTGATTGATTATGAAATTAACTATCTAATTTAGCTTTATATAAAATAATTTGACGATACATTATTTTACTTGGAATATTTAATCTAGAAATCCAATAATTTAGATGAGTCTACTATAAAATTGTTAATGTACATACCTGGAATGTCCTAACTCAAGGTTAGGGAGGTCGTCTCAATTTTATTTCATTGAGGGATAAATTTATGTTACCCAGAAATATTTTTTAATGAGTTTAATTTACAGAAACTTTCTAAAATTATATTATTAATTATATAAATACGAGTAAAATTTATTTTAAAAATATAATTAATTTATCCACGGGGATTTAACTGGAATGTTTCTAATCAGTAACAGTTTTCTTAACTCATTTTCCTTTTCAAGGATTATTTCTATTTTTCATTGAATTATTTTTAAATATTTATTTTTTAATAGATCAATTGGTTGTTTAATTATATATTTCCAATATTTGGGGGTTAATATTGGTTACAAATAATCTCCCCATTATTAATTCCAATATCAATGACATGATCTTTCTATGGGTAATACAAATAAAATTCACATTATTTAGGACATAAATTTATAAAATTAAATTATATTCATTAATGTGGTATTTATAAATCCATCATGACATTTTATATCATGAATATCATTATTTTAAATATATTTATAGTTTAATTTAATGGTATTCATTCACGAATCTTATGATTGAAAATTTTCCATAATTATAAGTTCCTTATGTTAATATCTTGTTTCTTTTTAGAAATCATTATTTCTAATGTTACATAGGGGGAAATAATTTGATTATAACTTTATAAACTACATATATTTTAGTATTCTATATTTATAAATTTGTTTTATAAGTTTAATATTTATTTTATTAGTTTTTTATTATTGGAACATCAATAAGGTTGTTTGTATGTGATACTGATATGGTATCATCATTCAGATATCTGGTTACATGAACATCTCATAAATAGATATTACATATTAAAAGATGAATATTTTTTACATAAAAAAATATGAACCTTTAAACCATGGGTTTTTAGTTCATTTGGATTCTTTATAAAATATATTCTTATTTCATGAAAATTCATCAATATACCTCATAACTATCTTAATGTTATGCAATCATTGTATACATAATTATTTTAAGGGTAAAAATGAAATATATCATTCTAGGATCATATTGCCAAAAAAATTGAATAAGGGCATGCAGACATGAAAAAAAAATTATAAGACCATACAATGTGTAAAATAGATAAGAATATTGATTAATGAAATAAATATTGGTAGTTAAAAAGATAGGAATCAATAGAGAATCAGATAACATGAGCTATGTGAGAATAACATTAGAAGAAGACATGGAATTGTGGAATTCACATAAGAATGAAAAACATACATAGTATTCAAGTATTGTTACCAATTACATCATAGAGGAATAGGTCTGGTCTAGAAAACGTCATAGTAGTTAATGTTCACACTTAAGACTATTATAGTGTACATAGACCCTTAATGATCTAGTTTCACTCATAATTTAATTGATTATTATCTCATTATATATATTTCTATTCCCAATTAAATAGGGGGAGACATAAGTCCCACCCACCTAATAATTAATATTATAAATATGTGTATGAAAATGTCATAAAAATTTTATAATATCATAAAAAATGAAAATAAATTGGATTAATAAAAAATTTCTTCATAACATAAAATTTGGAAAAGAAACATGTTTCATAGTCCATTATTCCATTCATTATTCCAATACTAATGGTAAATGAATCATGTTTTATTATACTTTTGTCATCATATAACCCATGGATGAGAAATGAGTTTCATAAATGTATTATAATTCATAACATAAACCCTTATAAGAGATAATAATAATGGTATACTTAGATTTTATCCCTAGTAACGCATAGGTAACATAAATGTTTTCAACATATATGGAAAATTATTTTGAATGATCACTTATAACACTTCTTAAGGAAAATTTCCTTGTAGTTTTAAAAATACATTTTAATATATAAAAAATTTAAATATTTTTATTTGACACTAAATATGGATTATGAAAAATGATTCTTAAATAATCGAGTGGTTATGGCAATGGAAAATTTTGTTAATATGATACATGTTTAAATAATTGATTTCTATCCCATTTTCAATAAAATCCATACGAACATTAAAAAACATAAATATTAATATTAATATTTTTTAAAATTTCAATAATGCCTAAAATTTTCATTATTAAATCAATTGCATAATGAAAAAAAAGAATTGAAATCATTTATTTGAAAACATGTATATGAATGAAAATTGGATATTGACTAAAGAATAAAATATGGTCAGTATAATTTAAAAAATAATTTTGAATTATGGGTACATAATTAGATAATGAACAAATGTATTTTTAGTACATGACCATATGAGAAGAAGATTAATTATTTGTTTTTGAGATATAGATGAAAATATGTTTTCACTAGATGCATAACCATAATAAATTTTGATATATGGTGATATTGTAACATAAAACCCAAACAACATTAGTGACATTGAATTGTAAGCGCTGCAATAGAATAAAATTAATTGAAAAAAAAGAATATGAATAAAAAAATCATTATGATATTATATGTCGAAGGGGATATATATACACCAAATAAAATAACACGGTGCATTTCAAAACACATGTCCCAATGTTGAACAATTGGGACAAAAATATCATACCACATTGGGAACATAGGAAGAGTGGACACAATGAAGTGGAGATAATAAAATTGATATGTAAAATCCAATAAATTTATTCCTAAAAATCATAAAATGAAATATTATGAAATATAAAAACTTGATAAAACAATCACCTGAGAATATGGATTTTTCCACTCAGAAAATAAAATGGAGAAACAAATCCCTTAACATAAGTCTCAACTACATTCTTAAAAAATAAAATCCTACTAACAATAAAAATATATGGTTAATATACATATATTTAATAATAAAACTTATATATATCATAACTAATATTATTTAATTATTACTATTTATTACCTTTTTTTTAAATTCCATTATAAAATCATGTGTCATGTAATAACATTTTTTTTGGATGTCTATTTTGATTAGTTTATTTCGGACCTATTATATTGATAATGGTTCCATAATATCCAAAAAAATAAATTTTATTTAATTATCTCATTTATTCTGTAAATATCTATTTATATAAGTCTAATGAAGTTAGATATATAAAAATTAATGTTATATTTGTGGACATGATAGGGTGTATATGTGAAATACCATAACATCCATTTTTCTAAAGGATGGACATAAATAAAGTGAAATTATAATATAACTTTATAAAATAATTTATATTTAATATATATCACATATATTAATTAAATATAAGATAATTATATTCCATTCAATGTGATAGTGGAAACAAATCACATCGCTTCGTGATACAGTAGCCCACTGTACAGATGAAAAAAATTATTCTATCCACTATGGAATCTTCATTTTGAAATATTAATTAAAAAAGTATAATTATGTTACAAATATCCTAAATAATATTTTCATTTATCATTTTTACCATTTATTTAATACATTTATAAAAAACACACTACATCAATTTTTCAATTAAAGTTTATAGTAATCATGGGAAACAAAATTTCTATCCAACATGGATCATGTTAAGAGGGAATATGATTTAATATAATATTAGAGATATTATAATATCATATATTTAATATATAAATATTAAATTATTTATTTTATCAAACCATGATATGTGGTCATAGAAAACAATTTACATTGCTTTGTGATGTGGTAATACACCATACACTCGGTAGTCAATCTCATTAATAATTTTATAGAATAATAATTTTATATAACATAATATATTACCAAAATAAAATCATAATATAATGGGTATACTAGTTTTAGTATCTCCACAAAATGGAAATTTTTTGGATGACTTATAATAAGATTTGAAATAAGATAATTTTATTTAAAACATTCCATCTTCTTCATGAAATATAATTTGGTTTAAAATTAAATTTCTATATAATGTATTTCTTATCTCACAATGGCCTAAAATATATAACAAGTATTTAGGGAATACATATGGGTAGGTATTGTCAAATTTAATTTTTTCTAACTGTCAAGGGGAGTGGAGAGGGGCTGGCCTTTTAGAAGTGGGGTAGATAACACACATGGGTTTTTTAATAAATAAAGTGTAAACAACTATTTCCATATTCAAAAAATATTGAAAATGAAAATTTATAGAACCTTAGTTGATATATTGTCTTAATATTACCATTTAGTTTGTTTTGGATAGGTTCTGGTTCATTTATAATCCTTATATTTATAGTTTAACCACTCAGAAAGTCCATTTTTACCATAACCATGGTAGATAATATTTAACATACTTATAATAAATCAGGGTCAAAAATTATGTTGACTATATAATATAATATAAATTATACATATTCCAATTAAATAATCTATTTTTATATTTTTCTATTTGTATATTTTGTATAATTTACCTAAAATCATTCATGTGGATGTAATGTGAATATGGTTTTCCAAAGTGAATATCGCCAACAGTAAAAATTATATTTATATCAAAATACAACATGAAATTGACTTAAATAACCAAATTTGAATAAAATTTATATTTTTAAACAAATTTTCTACTTCTGACCATAAAAATTAATGTTTTTAATTAGTAAGGGTCTACAATAAATTAAAACTCTTAATAAAAACCCTAATTTTACCATATTCATCAGAAACTAATTTCAGAAAGTTATAGAAAATATATCCAATGATCATTTTTAAATGTAAATTTAAAATGTATAGTCAATATTTGAAATAAATATTATAAAACATTAAAAACATATAATTTTAATTTAATTACACAGAATATGATAAAAAATATTTTCAGTAAAATGTAGTTTCTATGCATAAAAAAGAATGTTTGGTTGTATTATCAATAGATAACACATAATATAAATGTTAAAAATTTATTTAAACCTATAATATATAACATTTTTATAATAAATCACCATTATTGATTGATATAATTTATTGAGAAAAAATTTATTTTTGTGAAAAAAAATTGTTATTCGAAATATGATTTTTTATTTTATAATTTATTTTAATTTAATTTCTAATTAATTAATAACTGAATTTTTTCATTTCATATATAGGTGTAAAAAAATATTTTCATAATTTATTAAATCATACATTGACCAACAAATAAAGTGATTTCAGTATAACTATAATAAAAATAATAATATTATTAATGCATGACATTATTTTATTAAACACTTTACGTTGTGTAATGAGTGAAAAACATATTCATTCATATAATAAATGATAAATATAGTCTCTCATCTAATAAAAGTTAATTTCAATGATGTTTTTAACATAGGATAAATACAGTGTTCTATTTTAAGGAATACTAAAATCAGTGTTGAATATTTTGTATTATAAATCAGTCTTCATTATTATGAATTATAAACTAATTTTTTTATGTAACCAAAGATAGTATTGGTTTTGTATGTAATGAAAACTATCAAAAAATTGATTTATTCTTTCAAAAAAATATATATAGGGGTGTCACATTCTATAACCCTTAAAACTAAAATATCACTCAATATCCTTAGTTTTGAAACAATCAATTGAGCATACATATTTCACATTACATCCCCATGTTGATATATAGTTTTATTAGGATAATGGTTTTATGACAATACATTTACCCAGTGAGTGGTCCTCTTTAAGAACACATTGTCAATATGATTCTACATTTCCACCAGTTATTACTCCTCGTAAATATTGTTATTCAGTTGCATGACCAGTTAATTCAGTACATGTTAAGGATTCAATATTTATATTCCCTAGAGAGTTACGTGGAACACTACATGATCTTGTATGACATTTTTTAGAAAAAAAATAAGATACTTTTTGGATGTGAAAAATAATTTCAAATAATCCAATATATATAGGGCTCTATATTCATTTTTTAATAACAAAAATTTCATTATTTTTGGTTTTTTTATATACATTTTCACTACACATAATTCCCTATGAAATGAATATTTATGATAAATCTTCAATGAACATGTTTTTAAAAAATAATCCTTATATATTCTTGAAATCATTAATGAAAGTCATTTAAAAAATAATCATTATATATTTCATGATTTATATATCATAATTATCAAATTTTAATAACAAATTACATTAATCACTCTACTTTATTCTTATAAAATTACCTATTTTTCATTATCTTATTCAATAATAACTATTTCCTAAATTGTTAAATATGAATATTGTATCATCATCTATGAACTAATCTTTAATCAACTTTATTACGTTTAATAGAAACAATTCTATTATATCCACACATATCTATTGTATTTAATTCATAGACATTTAATAAATATAAGTATAGCTAATACACATACAACCTTGATGAATCTCTTCATGAACATTCCTACTACGATAATAATTTTAATAATTCACATACATACAAAATTTAAAACATTGAATAATTAACTACACAATACATATTTTTATATTCACGCACATTTACATAATCCAACATTTCATTTTTACCTGTAATTAATTTATTAATGTCCTTGTACTCCATAGTCACAACATATTCACTATGTTTTTCAACATTCCTTAGTGTTATTTTTCCCACATTTTTGACTTATTATATATTATGTCATCACTCCTCTATAGACACCACAACAGATGCTATTAGATGACGCTATACAATTCCTTTTTGGTGAGTCATACATTTGTTTAAAGTTAATTTATTATGTAATTTATCATGATAATAAATTAGTAACAATAATATTATCCTTTACTATTTTAACAGATCCATTTGTTTTATCATCAAAACATTTTCTAGGATATTCAATAGTAAACTGACTATAATTTTTTCCCACCATTGATTAAAATAAATAATCATATTCTACAGATAATATTCAAACTGGAAAACCAAATAATCCTAAAAAATAATATATATGATGTCTACATCATGAAAAAATATTTTCAATATATGAAACCATGGAATTAAACTATGTCATCCATTGAATTATTCAATTCTCCCATGATTGTTCGTAAGGATTATGTGAATTTTAAAATCATATTCCCTTTGAATTTTTATATAGGAATGTAGAAATGGATATTGTTACGCCACAAGTGAATATCCAGTATAGATTAGTTTTCCCTTTTCAGTGTTCTTACAACAAAGAACATCTATAACAAATATACATCCACTTATTGTATCTAAGAAGGGAAATAAATAATTTTTAACTACCCACACTATCCTTTAGAAAAATGCCATCACATTTTCCAATAAATTGACTACTCCTTTTAATTATGATTAGAAATATCCCAAAAAATATTCATAGGAAAATCCATGGGGATCTAGCTAAGAGTTTTTTCATCCAACTTTCAATGTCTATCTAAACCATGGTATTATTCCACTCAATATTCCCAAACATCCCATAATTATATTTTTTTTATCATAATAGATAAATATTCAATACATAACATTAATATATACTAGTAGACCATATATGATTAGTTTTATGGGAGACTAGATAAACATTATTCATAGTTTAAGAATGGTATTCAATATCTCCCAAAAAAGATCGTACCATTTGTCACGACCCGAACCATACCGGGGCCTGAGCCAAAACTACCCCAAGACCACCTCAATAGGCCAGGGGCTAGAGACCAGCACCAAAGGCACAACAAACATGGGGAGGCCTTTGCAGAAGACACTTTACACACCCCTACAACTAACTCAATGCAAAAGTGCAGAGAAACGAAAGAAAGATACCACACTACTACAAAATGGGAAACCAACATACATGCATTTACCTCTAACCTATACAAGTAAAGGGATGGAAAGTAATGACAACTAAAACGAACAGAAAAAAGGGGGAAAACACGCGCCCAAGCACAAAGGTGCCATAACCTGAAAATAGGTAAAACAAAAGTAAACCACTGGTGAGTCATGCCCAGAATGTCCTGCAATGGCCCCTGAACGCAGCCCAAGCTCCTATGTCCTCTACGATCCTCCGTATTCTCGATCGACTTGTCCATATCCTTCAAGGGCACACCAAGTGCATGCAAAGGCCAAGAAGGTGTGAGTATAAAAATACTCAGTAGGATGCCCCGAATGCTTGAGGGAGAAACATGGGATGTACTAAAATTGTGATCAGTAGACAGAGAAAAGAGAAGTGTAAGAGTTCAATAGAGAGAGAGTGCAGATCATCCCAACTAGAGAAAGGAAGAAGACTCGTCCAGATGCAAGGATCTAGAGACAATGAGAAGACGATCTTCTCGTCGAGCCTTTGCTGCCTATAGCAGGATAGTAGACTCGTCCAACCAAGAGGATATAGACATGGAAAGCATGTGGAATACCCGACGTGTTTTTCCCCTCCTATAAGGAGAGTAACTGAACCCAAGGAGTGGGAACAACAGTAGCGTGAATATATATATGCTCAATGAAAAACCCTAATTAGTGTGTAAGGGGATCTCTATCTCCAAGATCAGACCAAGAAGTGTCTCCAATAGTTCAAAAGATATCCAACACTGAACCCAAACGCCACACACATAAACCTAGGAGGTAAAAGTCAAAGGGGATCAATCACCACTCCTATATACTATCTGATTTGGGAAGAACTGACTCGCATGCATGGCTTTTAGGTCGCGACCCAAGGACGCATCTCGATTTGAAAATCACACTTCATTCATATATGTCCGACGATCACATCAAAGCTTCCACATCGCTGATCCATACATCCAAAGATCCTGCTCTGGTAGTCAAGGAGAAAAAGTCACTAACTAACCACATAGATAGGTACAGAGTCTAAAATTACAACAGGTGACCCACTTTCTAGACTAACTGGAGGGTAAACCCCACTAAGCCTACAGTGATCCACTACCCACCCCTTCTAGAGGGTAAACCTAAATAACACATCTAGTGACCCACATTTTAGCCCCGCTAGAGGGTAGACCATAATAATTCGACAGGGGAACCACTGCCCTACCTGCTAGAGGGTAGACTTGGAAGAAGTCGACAGGCAACCCATTTCCCAGCCTTGCTGGATAGTAGACCCTAAGAAGTCGACATGTGACCCACTGTCCATCCCTATTGGATTGTAGAACCTTTGAAGTTGACAGGTGGCCCATAACCAGCCATGCTGTAGGGTAGACCCTAAGAAGTCGACAAGCTACCAACTGCCCCGACTTGGTGTAGGGTAGACCCTAAGAAGTCGGCAGTCGACCCACTGCCCATCCATACTGGAGGGTTGAACCTATGAAGTTGACAGACGACCCACTACCCAGCCTTGCTGAATGGGAAACCTTGATAACACATCGGGTGAACCACTTCCCAGCCGAGCTGGAGAGTAGATCTTAATATGTTGACAGGTGACCCACTACCCAACCATGATGGAGGATATACCCTAATAAATCGATAGGTGACCCACTACCTAGCCCTTCTGGAGGGTAGTCCTGGAATAATTCGACAGGTGACCCACTGCCTACCCCTGCTAGTGGGTAGACCCTATGTAGTCGACATGCAACCCACTGCACTGCCCTGCTGGATGGTAGAACCTAAGAAGTTGTTCGATAACTCAGCACTGCAACTGACATCGCAGGGTGTTACCAGCATCTCTACCGTGCGTTAGTTTGCATGCATCATAGGGACCTCCATCCAACACCCTTTTATGTTTCCACATTTAATAACATCTCAAACGAGGCTCTACATTACCAAACGGATCAAGACGTTGCAATACTCATTGAAAAACACACGAGATAGACCATTTACTCACCCTAAATGGCCAACCGGTGAATATGTTACTATTCACTACAGCCTGCCCAGGTGGGAGCCACAACACGATCCTGAAAAGGTAGGGTGAACTGTGCCATCATGATGCTCTCGGAAAAACAAATCAAAACGACAATTCATTCGCCCCAAATGGACGTCTGATGAAAACGTCACAGTACGCTGCACGCCGCTTAAAAGACGGCTCATGGGGCCCACGCCTCAACTCTAATTCGGGTAGGAAAAAAGAACTGTTGCAATACCATCGGAAAAAGACATAGAACACAGTGCTGAAACACCCCAAACAGATGTCGGGTGGAAAATTAATATTGCATCGCAAATCGTCCAAACCGGCCCCCATGGGGCCTGATCCCTATATCTGGCCCGAATACTCAAAGGAGCATGTTGAAACATATGCACGAGGAATATGATCATGTTGATGATGATGCCCGTCAATCAGACATCCCAAACAAGAGTTAGGTCTGATGCAAGAATAAATCAACAAATAAATAATTAATTAATTATTCGCTTTAAGCGTTTCATGCCTCTGAGCAATGAAACAAAAATATAATGGTTCTGGACGAACGTCGGAAGGTCTGTCTCAACTCCAGGGCCATAGTGCCTCTGACGACACTTCAAAATGATGTCCGGCTCGCAACGTGCATCCATCGTGGGGTTTATTTAATTATTTAATATTATTAAATTAATGATCTCGGGTTACCTGCCTGCAGACGCATAACTGAAAACCAAAAAACGCACTTTAAAATGGATGCCTCATCGACATGGTCCCACATCCGCAGACAAAACATCAAACAGACATGCCGTTTTGGAGATGCCACCCCCCAAATGCAAGGGGGCCCTAACCGGGCCAGTTCACCCTAGCCGGCCCGGTCTGAAATGCCGGCCCGCGGCCCAGCCGTGGGTCCGGCCTGCTTCAAACCTCCAGACCCTAGGGTCTAGTTCTTCAAACAGACCGGTTGATGGTCGGTCTCCTCGCGTCATGCTAGTAGGACTAGCCAAACATGGGTTCTTGTTCCCCCCAGGGTGCCGCCTCCACCGACCGGCCATGCAGGCCGATCTTCTCCGCGTCCTGCATCAGGACCCCTGTAACACAGGTCCTGGATTCTTCCGCACGCCTGAGGTCGTGCCTCAGTTTCCTCTATAGAGCACGACCTGACGCTCATGACGACTCCTCTTCCAGCTACAACACCACGCCAGCCACCTCTACTGGCCTCTGCACCTCTGACCTGAGTCCCCTCAGCGCCTCCGCCTGCTGCCGCAGCGCACAACCGTGTTGCCCCCTTTATTGACCGGACACTCACACCACACCGCCTCTGGGATTCCCCTACTACTCCACCATCCCTGCTCTACTAGACACAGAAACCAGCAAGGCCCCACTCTGGCTTCCCCCACACGGGCTCGCACCCCCAATCCTGCTCGACTCACCGCGGTCGTCGCGCGTATCCACAGGCCGCTCCTCCCTGCCTACTCAGGTGGTCTCTTCCGTAGACTACACGTACCTCATCAAAGGTATGATTTCGATTCCGAGGCTAGAATTTGAACCCTCGGTACGAGGCCTTCACAGTGCCTCCCCTTACTCGTCGATCCGTTGAGAATTGACACGTCTGAAATTCGGATGAAGAACGCCCAAGAACGAAATATGGGATGAGGCTCGAGAGATGGTTGTGTTCATTCGACCATCGCCCCAAATTCCAGAATTATAGATTTTAAAATGATGAAAATTGATGAAAACTCTATAAATTGAGTATGGTTCAATAATTCACAAAATCACTACCTCGATTTCGATGTGCGGTGTAGGAGATGCGTTCGTGAGACTCCAACTTCGAACCGCTGAGGTTTCGGTCAAGACCGATCATCGATCCAGAGAAGAACATCTAGAGAGAGAGGGAGGGTGGGGAAGATAGAGAGTGAGAGATAGAAGGATGAAATGGGTTTTTCTATCCAACACTTAGTGAATTTATATAAATTCACTTAAACTCTCCCAACGGGCGCGGATTCTGAAACCACCGCGCCCACACATTTTATATCACGCATTGGAAAAACACCCCATTTCTAACTCAACAGATGTATAGGATTTCTATTATAAGGCTTCATTAGAATGTTATTCGAAATGATCTTCAGTGATAAAAATCACTAGGTTATTAATTCAAAAATATTGTTTTCCCCTGGGTGACAACTCTAACAAAAGGCCTGTGCCCACAACTTTTACACCCCACGGAGGGTAAACAGAAATCCCCAAACACAACCGTGACCTCGAATTTCTGATCTGAGCAACCGTTTAGGAGTTATTCAGGTTTTTACTATTAAATGAATAATTTGATAATTTAATTATCCATTTAACACACCACCAATGATCGAGGGGTCCGAACATCCCACGCCGACTAATTTTATGTCGCACATGGGTAAAAAACCTATTCTGGACCCAAATGTGGTCACAGATTTCCAATCCAATCAACTATATAAGAAATATCACATTTTATATAGTTAAACATGTGTGCATAATATAAAAACACTTAAAATTTTTATATAATTTATTCTGGGAATTCCTGACTTTGGAATTTCATGTTGTCTGAATGCCTTGCTATGGAATGTTTTCAAGAAAATTTTCAAAGACTTAGAGACCCAAACCTCAGTTAATACATCATTCCCTCCTTCATGATTTTTTCCCATGAAAATAATAACTATGAAAAACAACTCGGGATACAGATCTCACACCAAGCACTCTCGCGCCCAAGAATACGTGAAAAACAACATTCTAACACAACATGCGAACCATGGGATGGTTCGTACTTATAAGGTATGATACTCTCAAGGAAATGCATAGGAATACACACGAGCATCATCAGATGCGAAACATGGATGAAATTGTGAGCCCACCACTACCATTTGGAGAAGATGGTAAGATGGTAGGCAACCTCACCATCTCTTGCACGATTCCCGAACGGCCCAATGAAACTTGATGGACTTCCCTGGACGAACCACTAATTTCCACGACGCAACCAAAATCACAATTTGTTCCTAGAACATGGTCTCATTATTACATCTTTCAGAATACCCATCTGGTGAAACACCCAATGATATCCAGTAACCCATGTTTTCACAGATGGTGTATCACAACCGAGACTCTCTTACACGCTCAACCAGTGAAGGAGTCGTCTACATAAACTACATACATGTCATACCCTCCTGTAATACTCCATCCAGCATCATCGGAGCCGGTTCAACCCTCTATGTTTGGGGACACACCTCAGAAACTGGTGGTCTCAGTAAGCCACAAAGAGCTCTCCTCGAAGAGAGTTTCTCCACATTCTTAGGGGAAAACTACAACCACCAGCACCAACACAGGGTTACACTGACACCCTGTTTCACCCTTTATAACCCCTCCAGCAAGGTGTTAGATGAATGTGTACCTCATGTAGTACCTAACAAGTTCTATGGATAAAATTAGAAAGAGACACAATGTGTACCTCTTTTCATATCTTGCACGAAAGGACTATAAACAACCACAACACATAGCCTCCCACAGCATCGTCTGTCAGTTCCCAAATCCTAATATGGGCCACCTAGTGGTGGTGGTAGGATCTAGAAATGTTGTCCATCAACCACAGTTTATCTTCATTTCTTCCAATGCCGCCTCCATGGGGACAACCCTTTCCTCGCCTGGGAGTTCTCTTATCACGACACTGCCACTATCGTGAAGGTGCATCTACCAATTATCTGGAATACTCAGTATATTTGGTCTAATAGTATCACGCCACGTGATCTCACACATCACAAACATAGAACTAGTTATCCCATGTCTATCTTGGTTCTCTATATTGTCCCCTACCATGTACCTAAGTCTAATCAAGGGGAAACCTCTAGTGTCGACGCCCCACCAATCGACGTCCCTCTACAAGAACTTTCTCTGTCAGTAGTGCCTGCTCCAGCACCCTGAGATGGGTGAGGATGCACATGGGAACTATGATGGAATGAATATCCTCTATAGATATCTCATTCAAACATTTATTCTCAAAATTTTCTTCCATGGACCACATCCAAAGAGTACTATGTTGGGTCTGCAAACCCATTCCTGTACTGAGCCACTTCCATCACTCCCTGCTGAAGCTCTAGCTGCTCCCGAAAATAGAAAAACAGTAAGTATGAGGGTTATTAATCCTCATGAAACAGCTCCTAAAAGTAATCCCACGAGAGTACCTACTCATCGTGAATCTGAGTAACCCTGGCTCTACTAACGCCAAACTGCTTGGTGGAAAAAATGTTTGGATGTCGAGTCCACCATCCAACCTATCAGTTTCTGAACAATCCTGAAGAGGTGAACCAACAACTCTCGAAAACCCTTCACTGTCTCAGGGTATAGCCCACCGTCGAACCTTAGATATATGAGATTCTAGAACGCACGTAGCACGCCTAGAATACGCTCGTCAACAGCCCTAGATTCCGGTACTATTCGCTACTCCATAAGTGGAGGTGCTACTGCATGTCCTACTAGAGAAATGGTATTCATATGATGGATCTTGAACAGAGGCCTCTTCGCTTATGGAATAATCATCACGATCCGGAGCTAGTATCTTGGTTGTATATCATTTCAGAGACATCCAGAACCCAATCAAGGTGCACCGTGGTCAAAGGAGCATATATATAACAATAAATATGGGGAGATGACCCAAGAAGGATAGTCAAAGACTCAATCCTATATGATGCATGAATCAAATTACCTGAAACATGTGTCTTAGTGTGACTATTTCAAAAATGGGTTATCAAGGTCCTCGTGAATGGATATGTCAGCTGCCGCACCATCACTGGACTCCCTGGCCTGAGAGCCACTCTCGAGACAAGTTGACACTATTTCCCCATAACTCATCCAATTACTTTTTAGGGACGTCTGAACATCGACCCAAGGAACGTACCTCCTCTGATACAACTTTGTCATGACCTGACCCGTACTAGGGCTCAATACACAACTACCCAAAGCCTGCCATCATAGGTCAGGGGATGGAGACCAGTGCCGAAGGTGTAAAAAACTAGGGGAGGCCTTTTCCAAAGAATCTATACACACCCACGCAACTACCTCAATACAAAACTGTAGAGAAAATAAATAAAGATACAACAGTTCTACAAAAAGGGAAACCAACATTCATGCATTAACCTCTAACCAGTACAAGTAAAGTGCATAAAAGTACTGACAAGTAAGCGGAACAGAAAAATAGAGGCAGAACATGCGCCCAACCAGAAATGTTCCACAACCTGGAAACAAGTAAAACAGAAGTAATCTGCTGGTGAGTCACGCCCAGAAAGTGTTTCTATGGCCACTGAACACGGACCAAGCTCTTTTTTCCTCTACTCTTCTCTATATTATCAACCAAACTGTCCATCAACTGCAAGGGCACCGTAAGTGCGAGAAATGACCAAGAAGGAGTGAGTATAAAAATACTTAGTAAGATGCCATGAATTCTCTAGGGAGAAACAAAGGAAGTACTAAAATGGTTAGCAGTAGATAGAGAAATGAGAAGTGTAAGATTGAAAAATAGAGAGAGTGCAGCTCAACCCAAAAAGGGAAAGGAAGAAGACTCATCCAGACGCAAGGATCTAGAGACGGTGAGAAAATGATCTTCTTGTCGAGTCTTCGCTGCCTATAGCAGGAGATTAGACTCGTCCAAAAAAGATGACATAGAAATGTAAAGCATGTGGTATACCCCAGAAATCATTTCCCCTCCTAGAAGGAGAGTAACCGAACCCATGGAGTAGGAACAACTGTAGAGTGTATACATATATGCTCAATGAGAAACCCGAATAAGTGTGTAAGGGGATCTCTATCTCCAAGATCAGCCCAAGAAGAGTCACCAATAGTACAAAGGATGTCCAACGCTAAACCCAAACGCCCCATACATCAACCTAGGATGTACAAGTCAAAGGGGAAAAATCACTACACCTCGATATTATCCAATTTGGGTGACACAGAGTCACCCCAATGGAATTTAGGTCACGATGCAAGGACATGTCTCAGTGGGAAAAGCGCCCCTCATTCTTGTATGTCCTAAGGTCACGTCATAGTTGTCACATCGCTGATCCATACAACCAAGGATATCGCTCTAGTAGTCACGGAGAAAAAGTCACTGAACAACCTCATAGATGGTGATCGAGTCTGAAATGCCAATAGGTGACCCACTGCCCATCCCTACTAGAGGGTAAACCCCACTAAGTCTACAGTGAACCACTACCCTTCCCTACAAAAGGGTAAACCTTGATAACACATTGGGTGAACCACTTTTCATCCCCACTGGAGTGTAGAGCCTAATATGTCACCAGACGACCCACTGCCCACCCCTACTGGAGGGTAGACCTGGAAGAAGTTGACAGGTGACCCACGGCCCAGCCTTACTGGAGGGTAGACCCTATGAAGTCGAAATGTGACCGACTGACCAGCCTTGTTGGTGGGTATAACCTAAGAAGTCGACATCAGACCAACTACCCAGCCTTGCTAGAGGGTATACCCTATGATGTCGACAGGTGACACATTGGCTAACCTTGCTGGAGGGTAGACCCTCTAAAGTCGATAGCAGACCCACTGCCCAGCCTTCCTAGAGGGTAGACCCTATGAAGTCAACAAGTGACCCACTACCCAGCCTTTCTGGAGGGTAGACCCTAAGATGTCGACAGGCGACCAACTGCCTAGCCTTTCTAGATGGTAAACCTTGATAACACATCATGTGACCCACATCCTAGACCCGCTGGATACTAGACACTAATATGTCGACAGACAACCCACTGCCCAGCCTTGCTGGAGGGGTAGACCCTAATATGTTGATAAGAGACACACTTCCCAGCTCTACTGGAGGGTAGACCTGGAAGAAGTCAACATGCGACCGATTGCCCAGCCCTGCTAGAGGGTAGACCCTATGAATTGGTCTGATAACTCAGCACAGCAACCTGCATCACATGGTGTTACCAACATCACTACCATGAGTTGGTTCGGAGTGCGTCAAAGGGACCCACATCCAACACCCTTTCATGTCTCCACATATAATAAGTTCTCAAACAAGGCTCTGCAAGCCCAAACGGATCACACTGTTACAATCCTCACGGAAAAACATGCGAGATAGACCACTTACTCGCACGAAACGACAAACCAGTGAATATGGTACTATTCAATATCGCCAGCCCGGGTGTGACCCACATCACGATCCTGCAAATTTCCGGTAGAACTGCAGTATCACAATGCTCTAGGAAAAACACATCGAAAAAACTATTCATTCACCCCGAACAGACATCTAATCAAAAATTTGTAGTTCGCTGCACTCCACTTAAAAGATGGCTCATGAGGCCCACGCCTCAACTACAATTTAGGCCGATAGAATGCACTGTTGCAATACCCTCGCAAAAACACACAGAATTCAATGCTCAAACACCCCATATGGATGTCGGGTTAAAAAACGACATTTCATCACAAATCGTGCAAACCGGGCCCTATGGGGCCCGATCCCTGTCTCTGGCCCAAAAACTTAATGGATACTCTCAAAAAGTTCTCACGAGGACTAGGA
This sequence comes from Viscum album, assembly GCA_963277665.1. NCBI lineage: Eukaryota > Viridiplantae > Streptophyta > Magnoliopsida > Santalales > Viscaceae > Viscum > Viscum album. The sequence continues at coordinate 1,254,173,714 of OY728140.1, read as the reverse complement.
TCATGTTGCCGGTGATGGCCCATCAATCGGACATCCCAAACAGGAGTTTGGCTCGACGCAAGAATAATTAATTAATTAATTAATTAATTAATTAATTATTCACATTAAGCGTTTTGTGCCTCCGAGCAATGAAACCAAGCTATAAAGGTTCCAAATGAACATCGGAAGGTTAATATCGACTCCAGGGCCACAGTGCGTCTGACGGCATGTCAAACGAACGTCTGGATCGTGAAGTGCGTCCATCTCAGGGTTTATTTAATAATTTAATATTATTAAATTATAGCTCTCAGTTTTCTCGCCATCGAGAGCATAACTGAAAAACCCCGAAACTCACATTAAATGGGATTAACTGTCGACATAGTCCCACATCCCTAGATGGCGTGTCAATCATACAAGCCTTTTAGGAGATATGACCCCCTGAATGCCAGGGGGGCCTAACCGGGCGGGTTCACCCTGGTCGGCCCGTTCCAAACCACCAGCCCGCGGCCCAGCCGCGGTTTCGGCCCGTCATGTCATTGCCTGATGTTCACTCCCCACATCAAACCTCTGGACCCTAGGGTCTGTTTCTTCAAACAGACCAGTCGAAGGACGCTCTCCTCAGGTCGCGCTAGCAGGAACCGCAGAACGTGGGTCTGTGATCCCCTGGGGTGCCGCCTCCACCGACCAGACATGTAGGCTGGTCTTCTCCACGTCGCACAGCAAGACCCATCTACCGCGAGTCATGGATTCTTCTGGATGCCCGAGGTCATGCCTCGGGTTCCTCTAATAAGCACGACCAACCTCCAGCGTTGGCTCCTCTGTCTGCTGCAGCACTGCGCCATCCACCTCTGTTGGCCTCTGCACCTCTGACATGAGTCCCCTCGGTGCCTCCTCCTGCGGCCGTAGTGCACCGCCGCGCTGCCCCCTTTACCGACCGCCCACTCACACTGCACCGCCTCTGGGCTTCACCCACTGCTCCACCGTCCTGGCTCCACCAGCCACACAAACTGGCAATGACCCGCTCCAACCTCCTATGCACTGGCTTGCACCCCGAGTCCCACTGGACTCACCACGGCCGCTGTGCGTAGCCGCCAGCCGCTCCTGCCGGCCCACTCCGGTGGTCTCTTCCGTAGACTATCGGGACCTCATCTAAGGTTCGATTTCAATTCCAAGGCCTGAATTCAGACTCTTGGGATGAGGCCTTTATAGTTCCACACATTACTCGTCGATCCTTTGAGAATTGACACACCTGAATTTCGAACGAAGAACGCCCAAGAACAGAATATGGGACGGGGCTCGGGTGATGGTCATGTTCGTTCGTTCGTCACCCCAAATTCAAGAATTATATAATTTAAAACTATGAAAGTTGATGAAAACTTCATAAATTGACGATGGTGCAAAAATTCACATGAACCATACCTCGATTTCAATGTGCTTCTTAGGTGATGCTTCTGTGAGGCTCCACTTTCGAACAACTAAGGTTTAGGAGAATATCTCTACTCGATCCTATGAAGAACAGACATAGATAGAGGGAGGGAGGATAAGATAAAGAGAGATAGAGGGAATAAATGGGTTCTCCCTTCCAACAGTTAGTGAATTTATAGAAATTCACTAAAACTCTCCCAACGGGCACGAATTCTAAAAACTCCGCGGCCACCCATTCTATATCACACCTATGAAAAACACCAAATTTAAAACTCATAAAAATTCCCAGATTTCAATTCCAAGGATTCATTTGAAAGATATTCGAAAATATCATCAGTGATAAAAACCACTAAGTCATTAATTCTGAAAGACAGTTTAGCCCCTGGGTGACATCTCTCACAGTAGGGCTACGCCCACAACTTTTACACCCCAGCTATGGTAAACGACACGCTTTAGACACAACTGTTAACTCAGATATGCGATCTGAGCTACCTTTTCAGAGTTATTCATGTGTTAGCTATTAAATGAATAATTTGATAATTTAATTATCCATTTAACACACCGCTAACGAGCGAGGGTTATGAACATCCCGCGCTGACTCATTTTATGTCACCCCTAGGGTAAACACTGCATTTCAGACCCAAAAGTGGTATTAGATTTCTGATCTGATCAACCATCGAAGAGATATCATATTTTCTTTTGTTAACCACGCATGCGTAATAAGAAAACACTTATCATTTTTATATAATTAATTCATGGAACTCCGGACATTGGAATTGCACGCCGTCTGAACACCCTGCTATGGAATAATATCAAGAAAATTTTCAAAGTCTCAGAGTCCCAAAACCTAGGTTCTTACACCATTAGTTACTCTATATAGTAATTCCAATCTTAAAACCATTCATTATATCCCTGGTAATGAAAAAATAGAAATGTTTTTCTCAAATTACCTTTTAAAATAACAAAATGAGATATAATTATAAGATTATGAAAAGAATAAAATAAAAATAAGGGAATACAAACGTGTGGTTAACATTTGGAAACAACACCATTTATATAAAATTTAATAATCTAGTGTTCTAGAAACGTTATTGGTAGTTTAGAAGTGATCAATCATAAGGGAGTCAACTAAAATCATCCATATGAGTATAATATTTATATAAGACATGGAATTATGTGATATGAATAATGATAAAGAATCATTTACTTAGTACTAAAGTATAAATTTTGAGGTTATCGTAGTGGAATCGGTTCACATCCCAAAATATATAGTTGACAATTTTCACTCCCATGTCTATCATATTGGACAATGACCCTAATTAAAAAAGGATCACTACCCATTCTAGTATTATCTATCTCATGATATAACAATATTTACCCAATTAATTAGAGGAACATATAGGTCCCAACTCTCTCAAAGTGTATATAATATATATGTGTTCTAAAAGATTATATAGTATTCATCTTATCATACCCCATGTAATGAAATATGTTTTATAATATTTATTAATAGAATTAAATCGTGAAAAGTAGTGTATTTCATAATTATTTAATCATTTCATTATATAATAACTCATAGACAAAATAAGATAGTTTCATAATAATTTTATCATGGTATAACTGTTGGATGATAAAATGGTTTCATCGTCATCCTGTAATCATTAACATGAAACATTTATATCCATAATAATGATAATATCCAAGTATCATATCCCCAATAAAGAATAACTAACATAAATAAATATGATCATATATGGAAAATGATTTTGAAATATCACATGGAACATTTCATGAGGAACATATTCTATCCTTTTTGAGAAAAACATAAAAAATCTTTTTAAAAATGCATTCATTTGAAAATAACCTGAAAACTATTAAATTTGGATTTATAACATTTAGTGGTAATGATAGGGGAATATTCTATTCATATTATACACATTTATTACATTTATTACATTCATATTTTCCAAAAAATACAAATGATTCTAGTCTTCAAAAAAACATTAATATTATTTTAAAAAATATACAAGAAAATGGTAAAAAATTTATTATAATATCCTTTTGGTGTTGGTATTACATTTTTTTAAAATTTTCATGAAAATATGGATATGGATGAAAACAATTATTCTAAGAAAAAAATATGGATTGTTTTCATTTAAATATTCTTTTTTAATATTTAATACATAAATAAATGAAAATGAAATGAACACTTGTAATTTCATGAAATAAATAGGGTTGAATAAAATTTATTATTTTTATGAGAGATATTTCCTTAAATATATTCGTCAAAATAATAAACTGAAACAATCAAGATAAATTATGAGACTATAACATTGAACCCTTAATAAATTTTTAATATTGAATTACAAGACAATTGATATTATAAACTTAAACAGAACATATAATTTAATGATATTAAAAAAATCTTTGTATTATAAGTCAAATGTGATGTATATACAACTTATTATTGAATATAGGTTCATATAATTACATATTTCCCAAAGAAGACAAAAGGAGACCAAAATGATTTACCACATTGGTTACATTTGAAACATAAAACCCCCAAGAGAGAGATCCTAAAATGGATATTTAAATCCCAAATATTTTTGGCTGATAAATATAAAATAAATTAATGGTATGTAGGTACACCATATTAATTATACTAATGGTGAATACGTTATGTGTCCCTTTGAAAATAAAATAGAGACATAAATCCATTACCATATATGGAAATATTATTTTTCCAAATTAAAACATTATTTATAATATATATAATATAATTATAAATATATTATATAACTATAATAATATATAACCTTCCATTTACGAATTAATTTTGATCTTCTTTTATTTTTATATTAATGATTCCTTCTTAAAATCATGATCGGTTAGTAACTACTTTGTTTTGCATGTAAGTTTCTTTTATTTTAATTTCTATTAATTTATTAATTGATCCATTATATAAAATTTTTTATCCGTGACATAAATTTATTATTTATTCATTATATATTAATTTATATTAGCTCATAAATTTTAGATATTTAAAATAAAATTCATCATTCATGGATACAATGGGTACTATAAACACATGAACATTGTTTGCATTTTATGAATTGATGAAATAAGAAAATGGTAAATAAAATATTAATTTTAAATAATAATTTATATTTCATATATATAAGATATAGTCATTAGATTTAATCTTATTTACATATGTTTAAAGTAATATTGAAAACAAATTATATCTCTTTGCGAGCCAGTATTCCATCATATAGACGAATGATGTCTTCTTATATCCAATGTAATGGAAGGTAATAAGATATATTTTATATCCCGATAAAAAATAATTATATTAATAATATAACATTTAATAATATAATCTATCCGTATTTATATACATGTAATACAAGAATGAAAAACACATCACCTCAGTTTGTTTGGCGGTTGTCCTCTATATAAACGAGTTGCATTATTATCATCCAATGGATTTTGTTTAATGAATGTATATGTTATTCTATTATCTCATTGGTATAATAATATTATAAATATAATAAGTAAATATTAAATTCATAATTATATCCATCAATTATTGGTGGGGATGGGAAATGAATAACATCAGTTTGTGGGATAGTAACCCACCGAACACACAATCAATGGTTTCCCTTTCCCATTTCATTGAAGAGATAATTGATATATGTTATGATATTATCATAATATCATATATTAATATAATAACATTTATTATATCCTCAATATTGATGAAATTTTTTTGGATTTAAATGAAATAGTAAAATATAAACCCATATTTAAAAACAATACCACATCTTTATAAAATCAATTTTGGTTTAGCATAAATCGTTGCATGAATGGAAATATAATCATAAAATGGTTTCTAAGATATGGGCGTGGATGTAAGGAATAAATTTTGGAATCTGTTGGTTGAACCCAAAGTTTTTAGAATTGGGAATATGAGGAGAGTGTGGTGGTATATTTAAAGTATTGGAGAGGACACACAAGGTATTATTGTAAATATTAAATTGTACCAACATTACTCATTTGAAAAAAACTCATGAATTGGAACTTCCCAAACTGTATAAATTATAAAGTCTATATAAGGTCATAAAATAGATTTTTTCCTCTTATAAAATTATCATTAAATTAGATTCTAGTTTAAACCACCCTCGCCACCCCCCAATAAACAAATTTTTACCATAACTGTGATATATATTTTATTTCTATTTTAAATATTAAATCTGATAAAAATTACATCATCATATCAGATAATTTAAATTATTATCATTTAAATATTGAATCCATTTTTCAAAAATAAATTGAAAGATCTTCAATAATTTAATTTAAAATATAACCCTATAGAGGTAATGAGAAAGTTGTTTTCCAAAGAGGAAAACATTAATAGTTTAAAAAGATTTTATATCATTTTTCTACATTGATTAATATTACAAGTATTGGATTAGTATATTTTTAATAGAATTATTTTTATGTTCAATAAAATTTTAATACAATTTTAACGTGATTAAAATCATTGAAATTAATAATAATTCACAATAAAACAATAATTTTTCATTATTCATCAACAAATTTACCATAGAAAAATCACATAAAATAACCCTAAGATAATTTTGACACACTCAAATAAATATTATTTTTAATTTTTCAGAAATAATTTTATTAAAATTTCAAAAAAATTATTTAAAAATATTCATGTAAAATACGATAAATCTAAAAATTTTAAAATATCATTTTCAGCATAAAATTTGATTTATTACAATACTATTTCCATTAAGTATATAAGATAAATTTTTAAATATTTATATTAATGATTAATATAAATATTTAGTAAAATATATTTTATAAAAAAGTGACTTATTTAGTTTATTGTGATAAAATGTGTTTGTTGGAATAAAAATATTTTTCAAAAAAATAAATAACATTATTTTAAATTGGTTTCTATTTTCATTTATAATTATTTAGAAACCATAGATTTATTTTAAAATATAATTTTGAACCATAAATGATAAATAATTTTATTAATCATATTCATTACCACCATTACAATTTTTATGTTTTAACTATTATGTTAACTTATATTATTTTAATAGTATTCCATGTGTTTTATAAACTTGATTTATTGTTCAATGCATGCCAAACTAGATGTTTTGTGTAACTAAATATAAATTGATTATTTCATGTAAAATTATTTAAAAACATTGTTGTATACAATAAGAGGTAAAATATATATTTCATCAAACTCAAATTAATCTTATTGTATCATGTGATAAAATATAAATACATTATTGTATAGAAAAAGAGCCAAACACTATGTTTGTATTGTGTGTAATGAAAAATTTCAAAAATATAAATTAATTTTAAAATAGTATTTATTAAAATATTGGATTGAAACATGATTTAGATTATGTTTCATTCGTACCTATGCTATCCAAAATAAATAAATAAAAATGCCTTTCTAAACATTGATTCTTTACTGAAGAAATTTTACACGTCATTTTTGTTCTTTTAAAAGATTTTTAAAAAGTAATTTATTAATGTTTTACAAAGGTGTTACTTTCCATTATCTATTTCAAAAATTATTGAACCATTTTATTCAATGTTAATAACCTCAATGTTTTTTCCCACCGTCATCACCATAATATTATTTTAATATACCACCATATACATCCAAATTTATTTTCAAATAAATGTATTTTCATAATAATTTATGAATTTTTAGTTTTTTAAATTTATTTTCAAGGTGATAATGTATTATAATGAAATTATTTAATTATATTTTAATGTAATTTCCATTTATAAACATCAATAACTCATGATTATAATTACACTCTAATCATAATATCTTGTATTTATACCATCCAGATCATTTATGTGGATGAATTATCATTTCAACCAATTTAATTTCCATGGGCAAATAATTCAATGAATGAATTATGATTATAGTTATCATTGAATATAAAAGTCCTTTAAATGATTTATTAATTAATAATACTTTGATATTTTTTTTATTTTGACCACCTAAGACTGATATGACTTACAAAAATGGTTGAGCCCCATTATATCTCATAAAAATATAGTGATCTCAATATATCCTATGTGATGGGTACACACAGATAGTGCTCTAATGAATTGTGTAATGTAATTTGTATTAATAGAACAGAAGGAGGAATTTATAAGAGTTTTTATCCCATGTATTAATATCGGATTTTATTATTTCTAAAACTGGGATAAATAGGTTTTGATGTTAATTTTCCATGTTATGAAAATAATTTCATTAATTTTTATTTGTTTTTTATTATTCGGTTGATCCTGATTAACAAACAAGGTTATTTTTTATTGATTCTAATGACCATTTTTAGTGGTTTTTGAATCATTTGATGATTGATGATTGATGTATTTATTTACATTATGTCCCTTTTTTTCTTCAAGAACTATGCTTATGAAATCATACAATTATTCTTATTTTACTATCACTATTGAAAGTTATCTATAAATTAATTTGAATTCCCTTACATTGTATTGAAAATCACCTTTATTATCTTTCCATTTCAAAAAAATTTAATATTCATGATAAATGATTTAGTTCTATAAATATTTCATATCTAAATAAATTTTACAGAGATTTTGAGGACTTTATATGAAATATTTAAAGGTGTTTATTATGGGGAAAATACAATCATAGTGATTTTAGTGTTGTCTATATAAGATATTTATCTTGTAATCTAAAAATTAATTCTTAGAAGGTCCTATTTCATATAATTTATTAAAATTTTACTTTAAATATTCTATGTATTGTATCAAAAAGTTGTATATATTTATTTGTATCGTTTCCCAAAATGTATTGTCTATTTTGTTAGATCTAGATCATGAAGTACATGATATGGGCAATTATAGTTTGTATCGAAGTATCATTTTGATATATTTTGACTATATTATGATTTTTTCTGATGTTATATCAATCATTATGGATTCCATTATAGGATAATATGATTTAGGTTGATCAATTATTTAGATTCTTATACACTTCTTTTAAGGATTTAAGTGACATAATATTAAGGTGACTAATGATATATTGGGAGATGTTTTATTTGGTTATGTTATATCTAGACATTATTATTAATAGGAAATATTATTTGAGGAATCAAGGTTGAATTATAATTTGGAATCATCTGTTATGTTAACATGGATTTATGGTGATTTCAGTTGATTTTTTGTAATGATTACCTTACATTGGATATTACATGATTATTGAGTATTACTTTTTTAGGATTTTATTTTATAAGAGTCTACAGTTATTTGGAGATGAATTAATAATTAATCATGGAATTATTTTTGGTCAAATATGTATAATTTTAGGGGTGTATTTTGGGTAATTTTATGCATTGTTATTTATGGGTTGATATAGTTTAATCTCTTAGTGTTATTGTTTAATTTTTTTAATGTAATGTATTATTTATTAAAATAAATGTTTATTAATTTTGGTTATTACCATAACATGAGATAAACAATTTTCTTTTGTTTAAAATTTAAATATAGTATAAATATATTATCATAAAGGATGTATATGGTCAGATGGGTGTTGATTTTAGATATTCATGCCAAAACATTAATCGTTAATACTCATCATTTGGATAAAATATTGAGATTTTGGAGGAAATTTATTATAGATTAAAATTATACATGTTATGTAATTATATTACCACATTTTCATTTTATAAATGGAAAAAAGAACTCCTTAATTTTATGAAAATGATCCAATTTTTTTTATCATTTTTCATTCATTTCATAGAAGTTTATGGTCTTCTTCATGCCTTATTGCGTTACAGTTTTGTCATCATTACCTTTCTCATGATTATTCACATGATTTTAATAAATGATCCTTTTCACTCAATAACTTTTTTGAAACATTATGATTTTTATCCATGTCAATATATTCACATCCCAATTATTTTATCCAATTACGAAGCATGGTTTAGTGATATTTTATATGGACAATATATTTTCACTTTCCCACCACTCAAGTGAATGTTATATTGTATAATTTTTTATATGTGACCCCATCAAAAAACATTGAAAAGTAAAACCATGAAAATAATAATCCTGAGTACATATTGATATGATTAAATTCATTAAATTGTTTATAGTGTAATATTTTATATGTTTAAAATATTCCTTAATTTGATTGAACAAAAGATACAAAACACAATGCCAAAATGAACCATGAAATAATATATATGACTAATATAAAATAATCATTAAATTTAATGGTATTAGGAAGTATTAAAAAATCAGGAAAAATCTATTAATTTCATACTCAATATATATTTATTGTTTAATTTATAGCAAATAAGAACAATATTTTAATAAAATCAATTTTAATCGTTAAAAAAAAGTTTTCTTCCAATATGGTTTTTATTAACTTTTTTAGTAATATAATATTTATTAATTTTATTAAATTAAGTAAGATCATTTTTTAATTAGAAAATTATTTTCGTATTCATAATATCAAAACATTATTTGGGTTAAATTTTGGTATATTTTTCAAAAAATTACTTTGCAACAATTGTGAAAATTACAAATTTTCGTAAAACTGTAAATTTTTACAATACAATGAATCATTATTAATTAAAAATTATATAAATTTTAAATTTTATTTATTTTATAATAGAAATTATAATTAAAATAAATTGAATCATCTTTATAAAAAAATTTCATATGTGTACTGTTTGGATTTAAAAAAAATATAAAAACCAATTTCATTACATTTTCTTCTTTTATATTAAACCATGTATTACCATTATGAATACCAAGAAAGAAACCACATACTATAAAAAATATTAGTAAATTGTAATCATTGTTACCCAATACGTTCATACATATATATTAAATTTAATTGAATTAATATTAATTACATAACAAAATAATTTAGAACATAATCGAAAAGGTTCAATGTTATTCAACCCTGAATACAAAAAAATTGATTCATTAGATATGTAAATAATATCCCATTAAATTATTCATTAATGAAATAATTATTATAAATATCATACATAAAATCATTCATTATTACTTGGTGAGATAAATAATAAGAAAGGGCGTTCTCAAATTCTCAGTACGGGTAAACATGAGAGATATAACAGATCCCATAATGATAAAATGATTATATTTGATGAAAATATTATATTAGAATTCAACACCCATAGCATTTATATCATAGATCATAATAATATGCCTTGGAATAATATACATAGTTTATATGACATGATTATTATTGGAATAAATGAAAATGGGGAAATAGGTAATAACATTGGGATTTGGAAAATGATTGGGGTACAATCATAATCATGGAAAATAATTTTGTTATATAAGGCCCACATACAACTCGTGACTATATTTTTCGGTTTACACCACATCCCATCATATCCTTATTTAGTTTTCAGTACCAATACTATCTTAGTGGACATAGTCCATTATTAAATTATGTTCACTCCCAATTCCAGTACTTATTATATAATGAGATATCTATGTTAATGAAGTCCGTTATAGGGTTAAATAATTCAATTAAACCCCATATTATAATAATAATACATTAATATTTATTTCAATATATTAAAAAACATTTTTCAAATATCATAACACATGGAATAGAGATAGGTTTCACTAACATTTTATTCATTTTAACAACACGTAACCCTGTGCAAATAAATGAATTTTTTAAATATTTTTTCATATTATTTAAATACATAACTAAGGAATAATGAAGATTATATCAGTTATTTGTAGTTCTTATAATGATTTTTTAACAATAAAAATGGTTATGATCAATAAAAAATGACTATATATTTTTATATTGAATATTTCATTTCGAAAATTCCCTTTTCATTTGGAAATCACTTCTTTAAATTCGTAGAATTTAAAAAATATAATGGAAATTATCTTATTTGAATAGAAATATGAAAACATATAATATATGTTAAATATATTATTTAAGCCTTAATTGTTGTAAATTACACTGATTCAATGTAAATTATTACAAAATTTCCAGTCACCTTTAGATAAAAATTTCAAATGTACGAAATTTATCTATTAATACGTAGATTCAATATAATCCAATTTTTAAATATTAATTCATTGGTCGATATGAATTTACTTGATCATGGTATAATATTAAAAAAATTCTGAAAAAAGAATTAGTAATCATTCTTACAGAATAAAATGTTTTATCGACCTATGAGAGAAATAATGTAGGTTTCCTTAAATAAATTAATCTTTCGGTCTCATTAGTAAATGAAGAGAAAAAAATGAAAGATAACTTGAAGACTGTAAAAATAATAATATAATAAGTATATTCATTTAATTATTTATTGATATGTAATAAATTATTATCATAAAAAATTAATTACGAACAATCTTGATAAACAATGTTATTGTAACATAAATTTCGTACACCAATAGAAATTTTTTGAGTAATAATCCCCATGAATAATTAAATTAAATTGATTAATTTAGTATCATGGAAACATATAAATATAATTTTATAACATGTAATATAGCCTATATATTCTAATATATATAAAATATATGTTCCTATTATAACATATGTCCTAAAGAAGATAATTATAGGTGATAACATTTTCTTACATGGTAATGATTAAAAAATGGGATTACCATAGATTGATTTTTTAAATACAACTAATTGTCAATATTAAAATCAAAAAATGAATACATATGGTTTTTATAATCCATATAGTGGAAACAAGTACTAGATATTACATATGCCTCAAAAAATATATTTGAGATGAGAAACACTTACCAGAAGTTGGGCATCCTTCAAATTTGATATAACCTCTACTGTAATAATGTGAAATTATTCATAAAATTATTCCAAAATAATGAAAATAATTATAAAATCATATATTATCAACTTATAAAATTTTAAAACCCATTTATTATTAATTTATTATTAAAATCTATAATTTTGAGTGTAACTATTTTCTTATTTAATTTGAATTTTGGTTCGTTGGTTTTAGTACCTGATAATTTATTGTGGATGCATAAACTCCAAAATTATAATAATGGTATAAATATTAAATATATTCATTATAGATCATTATTTTCTTCCCTAATGAATAGATATATAAAATCAATTACACCATTCATTTAGAGGGTATTCCATATATATGCAGGTACATTGTATACACTTTTCTATGGAGGGGGAAATGGAGGTAAATAATAATTCCACATTAATGAATAATAATAATATAATTATTATCATACATAATTCCCAAATTCATCATTATAATCATCCATGTAAATTTTTGGAATAAAATAAATTAAAAATATATGTGTATATGGAATGTTGTACGTAGGCATAGTGTAATTTTTCTCTTAATATATGATGTTAGGAAGGAGTAAATTACTTTTTAAATAAAAATAATTATATTTAAATATATTTAATTTAAAAAATAAATTATTTTATGGTTTATACAATTTATTTAGATGATATAGATGAATAAATAAAAATGAAGACGCTTGGTGAATAGTAATACCCCTTAGTTTACAAACATCAATGGTCTTAAACAATAAGCACAAAATGGGTAGTAATTTGAAATTTTTGAAATATGTATAAAAATTGGATTTATTTTGGGATTATTTTATGTCATGGATTGGTAGGGAGAGAAGGAACACAATTTTGTAGTAGGAGAGGAGAATAAGTTCCCTTTATAAGTAATGAGATGGGCACCTGTGAGTTACATAAAATATAATATTAATATAACATAATTTTCATGATAATGTTTATATAAAATGATATATATATAATATAGTATCAGTTTATGTAAAAATACCTCAATAAATTTATATTTATAAAAGTTTAATTGATATTTTATCCATATCTCTATCTTTTAACCCCTTATTAATCTTTTTAACTATTTTCATTGTTGAACGGTTTATTAGCCATTAGGGGACTTGAAACATTCTATAAGACAAAAAGTGACCAGTAAATAGAAAAATTATCATATTTTTATCCCTATAACATTCAATTTTTTGAAGATTTAATTTTATGGAATTTTAATTTACATAACAAAATATTATTTTTTATAAAATCACAATAATTAAATATTTTGAAATACATAAAATATCATATATTAATATGTTTCTAACTCATGTAAAATGGTTACTAAATGATTTTGATTGCAAGAAAATAGTGAAATGATATTGATATATTCAAAAGAAAAAATTTTCTCTAGTTTAAATATCATCATAAACATTATCGTTTGGATTTACCCCGTGGATCAATAATTTTAACCTTAACCATGGTAATAAATTTTTCAATATTTATGGTTTATAATTAATGTTATTTAGTTTAAATTTGATAATAAATTGGATAGTGGTAAATTTTTTGGTAATATATAATCATAATTCACCATATTCAACTTTTTATGAATTATATAGAATTTTTTGAATGAGGATTAACCTAAAATACTATTAATATCATGTTAAGAAATATTACCATAATTTAATTTTCAAAACATTATAATAGAAATTTAAATTTTATTTAAATAATTCTCAAAACAGTAGTATTTCATAATTATCGAATAAATTAATCTAATAAAATAATCTATAAATATTTTATTATATAAATATATTTAAGATCATTTATTTTGTTTTTCTATTAGTCTAATAAATACTATGTTGGTGTTTCCTATGAAATTAAAATAACCATTAAATCATTAAAAAATAAAAAAAAATTAACATGATAGAAAATAATGAATCTTTAAAATTATTATTTATATGCTAACATAACCTCTTTTTACCTATGTATATAAATTATGGACATATAAAATTCAAGAGATTGAAATTTTATTTTTATTATATTCTTAATATAATTTAATTTTCATAATCAAAGAAAAGTGGAAGAAGGTGGACATAAACCCGGAATATAAATGGATATTGAATAATTTCACCAATAATATTTTATAAAAGAATGTTTTTGGTTTATTGCATGACCTTATAACATGGTTTTATCCCGGTTTTATCTAATTGATCTTTATCAAGGTGACAAATATTTATTCTGATTGCTATTTATAATGAACAAAATGGAAACAAGACTATTTACCAAATATTATCCTCATAACACAAAATATGTAATAAATTTTATGTTATATATATATAAATATAAGTGGAATATTCCCATTATAAAATATGTGAGAAAAAGAAAATGGAAATCATTTTTATATAAAATCTCATATATTCCCAAAAATGAACTTATTCAAAATTATTTATAACGATTGATTAATCAAAATTTTATATAATATATTAGTAAATGATATTTAAGTTATATTAAGATAAAATTCAATGAATAATAGTATGTTTCAAAAAATTTAATGATTTCCAAAGAAACTATATTTTTCATAAGTTAATAAAAATAAATCTTTTATAAAAATACAAAAAATATTTCTCTATGATATATTTTGTTTATTTATTTAAATAATGATATCATAGATATTAATTTAAACTCTTTTTAATATTATAAATTATTTAAAATATTATAATAAAAAATTAAAAAAAAATCATTTTGATGAATTTTTTTAAATTAAAAAAAATATTTATACCAAATTTTGAGTTCATGTATATTATAAATTTACTTATACATTTGATTTAAGTAAAACATTTATATCTCAATTTCATAACATGGATAATCCTATTCATTCCCATCTAAATATTATAATACATTTTTAGAATTATGTTGCATATCATGAAATTTGTCAAATACGTAAAAATTATTTAAAGAGAAATATATTCTAAAATATTATGGTGCCACATTTTACCCCACTGGAATAAATTTAACTCCCAAAATTTATCTCTTTTGATATAAATAAGTATGATCCGAAAAAACATTTTTTCAAAACCAACTTATTTTTAATGGATAATAAATCTTTCATTCAAAAGTAAAAGATAGTAAATAAATGGAAACATGAAATAACACATTACTAGGATCCTAGTGAAGGGGAACATTTGTGGGTAGTTAAAATACTGAAATATAGGAGAAAAGTAATATACAAGGACCAATATAGTGTGATATATATCATGATCAGGATAATTATAATAACCAAAAAGACATAAATCATTGATAGGAGAAAATTCCATAAATTCACAAAAAAATATAAAATGATAAAATTATTATTTCTAGATTTCTGTAACAAATTATGGAGATTTTATGACTACAATTACATTGTGGATAAGTACTTTAATTTCATGATTTATTTCTATAAAATACAACATTTTTCTTCATCTGGTTATGAATTTATGAATTTATGATATATTTATCTCTCCAAAAAATGAAGATTGATGTTTATACTATCAAGAATCATGTATTAAAAAACATCATTGATAATAAGATCTAAGAAAAAAAGGAAGAGCCAATATTCATGTTCCTAAATAGGTACCAAATCCAAAATTTTAAGCATTATATCTCCAAAATAGATAAATTTAATCATTTAATATATGAAACCTCAATAATAACAAGCATATTTCAACTTATTAAATTAAAAAATATTTATTTTTAAGTTTCCTCAAAAATAAATGTAACCAAAATTAAAATTAATTAATATAATTATTAAATAAAATATTTCATTAAGGATAAAATTTATATTTATCCCCAGATAACATGAAGTATCGCATAATTTCACATACCAAAAATTTAAATACATTGATTATCTTAAAATAGTATATTAACATGGATTAGTATAAAACATATATGAAAATATACATACATCCAAAATTTAACACTATCCTTAAAAATAAACTAAAATCACAATATATTTAAAATACTATATATCGACAAAAATTTATAAAAAACATTTAAGGATAACATATACTATATTTTCAAAAAGTCACTAATTTGGGTCTAGGTCAAAAAATACAACCTAATATACTTTATCAATATCGATTATCTCTCTATCCCACTAATCATCATTTAGTCAAAAAAATGAATATATAATTAGTTATCATTCCCCAAATAATTTTTTCTAAAAATATGTCACTTTAACAGAAAACCGGTTTTCTTTGTTAATGGTTCCAATTGATTTATACTTTCAAATCACTAGTTGAAACTACTATGAAACAATCAATATATGATTCATGATTAATATGACTATAAAATATTTTATAAAAAACATGTATTGAATAAATATTTACTTCCAATGCCAATAAAAATTATTTATTCCTCTCCAATAACCAATATTATATATCCCCTTCCATTATAATGGATTTAACCATTAGATTGGGGCTTTGATAATAGTAATTCCAGCTACCCCAGACATAGGAAAATGAATAAATTTGATTTTTATTTATATATGAATATTATTTCCACATAGAATCCATCATACCCATCATTTTATAAATATTCCTTGGTTCACCATTCAACATTCAAGACATAAAAAATGTACATTCATTTCACTATGGACATTTCCAAATGAAACTATATGAAATTCGTTATTCCTATTATTTTATGTCCAATGAAACTCATCAAATATTATATTTTTAAATATAGATAATGATAGTTTATTATGAATAATCAATCATTTTCTCATTCTGGTTTATATTAAAAATTTGTTTCCCATGAGTAAAATCATTCCATTATCCATCATATTAATAGTTAAATTGACTCCAACTTTTCCCAACTATTTAAAAAAAAGTAAAAAAATAGTTTATGAAAAAATAATAAGAATTATATATCCAATAAAATTTTCAATATTTTATAAACACTTACACATTATTTCCAATCTTCATCACTATATGATTAACTTAGGAAATTAATGATAATAAAAAATTCAAATCCTTCATAAGGGGTTGTAATATATGTGAAATAACCTAAGAATTAAACTCTAAATATTCAAACATGTATTGATGTAAGGGAACATTCACTATGAATTAGATTGATGTTAAAGATATAAATGGAAAACAATTTTTATTGTTACTACCCCATGATTAATTTGTGGTAAAAAATATCCATATATTGTATCTAAAAGGGTTTGTTTATTAGAAATACCACACTCCATTACTAAATATAACTAAAGATGTTATCGTATACATAGAATTATATATTGTTTTATCAGTAATGTTATTTATAATAATTTCTGATGATAACCAATCAATGAAGTGATACTAACTACAGAGACCCATATGTTTGATACATAGATATTATAACTTATTAGATGAATATTCATTAAATAAAATATTGTTTCATGTGATATTTTTATAGGTGCAGTGTCATTGAAAATATAGATACCAAAAAAGGGTTCATAATATATATACACCATCTCCCATTATTTTCATAAAAAATAACTCCCTTCAATGGTATATAATACATATAACTATTATACATATCTAGGGTAGAGGACTCGTATGAAGGGGTGATCTCAAATCCTTAGTAATTTTTATCAATGGATATATTGATGATTAAATTAAAAAAAATAATAATTGTAGAATAAAATCATATTAAAATTTTAAAACAAAACATTTGAAATCATAGATCATAGCCTTGTTTCATGTAATAATTATTGGTAGTTAATAAGATAGTAATCATAATGTAATTAAAGAATATAATCCATGAGATCATAACATTACCATATACACAGTTTCTGGGATACACATTAGCATGTAACAATCATTAGATTTGTTAATGATCACTAATAATACTATAATAGTTTGTTGGTTTCCCGTATAATTCCATCAAATATTTAGTAATGTTGCAATCCAAATTCAATCATGGGGGACTGTATCCCTTACACAATTGGTATCACTAACTATTACAGCCTATACTATTATTTATGATATCAATTATTACCCAATGAATTGGTGATATATATAATTATGGTAGTTCTCATCACATAATCATAATCGATTACCATATATTCCCAAAAAATCATAAATCATCTATCATATAACCAAACCCATAGAAATAATATCAGATATATATACATTTCAATATTTAATGATAAATTCACCAGTATAAACAAATGGGTATCACAAACATATCAACACAATTCAATTAAAACATTTATAGAATTAATAAGGAATATATAATTAGATAATATCCTTATTAATTATTATGAAAAAATAAATTATGTTATCTTATAATAAAAGAAATTATAAATTATTACATTGAATATTTCATGAGGAAACAACCATTTCATTATAAAACTAAATCATTAAATTAAAAAAATATAAAATATTATGAAGAAAATTATATTCTTAATGAAACATGTAAACCTAAAAATTTATCTTTAGTGAATTGTTTAGTCATAGAGTGGGGAAACCTCATTCATACCATGTACATTAACAAAATTATTCTTTTACCATTATTAGTGAAAATTAAAAATTAACTTATTTGAAAAAAATAATCCTTTCCAAACATTTTCAAAAACCCTATATAATGTGAAAAAAAAAATTATAATCATATGAATATTTTTAAAAATTCTTGAATGTTTTTGGAAAATTTTTATATAGAAATAAATAATTTTTGTTCTAAAAGATATATAAAACTATTTTCATGGAAAAATACTATTTCAGTGTATTGATCATATAAAGATATGTAAGTAAATGGAAAATTTCTCTAATCCCAAAAAAAAGGGAAGAATAACATTCATTTGATTTAGTAGATATTTTTCGAAAAAATTTCATTGTCAGAAACTCCATAATAACAATAGAATTATTAATGAGAGTTTAACATATATCCATTAAAACATTGGTAATAATTAAATCCTAATACCCATGAAACTATAACATGAAATTGTTCCATATATATAATTAGAAAATTGAAATTCCAGATTAAACATATAAAATTAATTTTTTATAATTCTTATAAGATAAAATTGGTCCATTACATAACATATGTCCCAAAGTAGACAATTTGAGACAATACACACTTACCCACATGATAATAAATGAATTAAAAAAAATTTAAAATAGAGTAACACATTTTTATTTGTATATAAAAATAATTTTCATTTTTAACCACTTAATATACATACATTTTCATTAATTACCAAAAACAAGTGGTAAATATTATATATATTTAAAGACAATAATAATGTGACGATAAACCCTTACATCTTGGTCGACGATAATTAAAAGTTATCCAACCTCCAATATAAGGAAATGTAAATATTTTATAATTATATGAAATAAAAATATAAATTCTTTTAATATCATATATGATTGTTATCTATCATTTTAATAGCCAATTACTTTTAATCCCGTGTTTAAATTTTTATTTTTTAGAGTTTACTATTCAATTTTTTCATAAGAGTTTTAGTTTGATAGTTTCGACACATGTAATATAATCCTAGTTATTTAATATCACAAAATTTAATCCTGAAATAAATATAATATATATTCAGTAGATAAAATGCATTCATACATAAAATTAAATGATAGGAATATTAATTAAAATGTTCATTGAGGTAGTATAATGTATGTGCACATGTACGATATTTTAACTTTCTGAAAAATGGAATTATTGATAGGTTAAAAATAAATAAACATTAAAAAATCATAATCATCTCATATATTCCATTTATATTCATTAAATATGTCATTGTGACCATTCAAGTGATTTTGTGATGAAAAACAATTTATAATTCTATGAGGAGATGTTAGGTGGTACTTATACACTAGTGATGATTTCTCATTACATATGACTAAATGATGGTGGAATCCCATTGTCCCATACTCATAATAAAAATTAATAATATTAATGATACTAATTTATTTATTTTATAATTTATTCCATTGATTTAGATGATGTACAAAAAGATAAATAATTTAAAATTCTCAGTTAAGAGGTATACTTCATTGTAGAGAAACCACTTGGATTACACCTTAAGCCTACAAAGGATGGTATTTTGGAATGAAAATAAAATATTTTATATTTAAAATATAGTTCATGATATTATAGTAGATATAATCTATGATATAATGAAAAAAATGAGTGTGTAAGAAAAGAGAATATGTTCCCTTTTATATGGGAGGTTTGAGACACTCTTTAAATCATGTTAAATATTAAATTGATATAAATTAAATATCATGACTATGTGGGACCAATTTGAAAATATTTAACATAGTTAAGTATAAATAAAAATAATCTCCTCTGATAATACTTAGGGTTGTTCAATTTTTTGTTTAATCATTATCTGTTACATTTAAACCCCCATTATTTTTTTACAATAATGATGAATTTAATGTTTTATTACCATTTATGGATCTAGAATGGTAATATAAAAGGATAACTATATAATAAATTTGATAATGGTTGATATTATAAACCATATATCGTAAATATGTCTAAATATATTATTTTTATTAATTTTAAATCATTTTAAAATATATTGTATTTTATAAAATTTAATTAATGGTATTTTTTGAAATATATGAAATATTTTAACATAATATAAGTATAAATCATGTAAAATGGATCCTAAATGATATTAATTTTATTAAAAGGATAATATTATGTTATTATATTATATAAATATAATATTTATTTATATTTATATTATTTTAATAATTATTATATGGTTTCTTTATTTGATAATAAATTTTAACCATAACATATGTAATATTAGTTTAAATATTAAAGGTTTATAATTTTTCAAATAATGTTAATCTTGTCCACAAATGGAAATAGGGTGCAATTTTTTTACCATTTATCATCATATTTTTCCTCATTCGTTTTTTTATTTCTTTTTAATAATTTAAAAAACAATATTTACAATGAAATACAATAAATGTCAATTCAAGAACTATTAATATAATTTGACTTTTAAAAAATTTAATGGAATGGGATTCGAATATAAACCCTTAATAAATACAAAATATGTTATAATAAACATTAAAATTTATATAACACAATAATCACTCCAGGTTTTTTACATTAAATATTTTTGGAATCATTTATCATTTTTATCAATATAATAAATTTGGAGTCTATTTTAAAAAAAAATTTAAGGTAGTAATTCATTAATAAAATTTTAATTTATTTAACATGATAAAAAATAAATTATACATCAAATAAATATTTATACTTCAATATGTCCAATAATAATCATTATATAAAAATATTATAGACATTAAGATCAAGAGAATTAAATTTTGTATTTATTCATTTTTTTTAATTGTTTTAATGGCTGTAATGAAAGTAAAATTGAACAAAGTAGTTATTATATCCCAAAATAGGTATTACACACTTTTTCCCAAAGACAGTTTATCACATGACCTCTAGGACACCTCTTTGTATGTCTGATGTTTTCGACTAGTAGACAGTTTCTATTTTCAATCATTGAGAGATGATACCCTCTTTTTTTATGATCAGAGTAATACAATAGTAGAAATAAGTTAACAATATAAAAAACATATGACAATTAGAATAACATTATCTCATGATAACCATATCAAGAAGTAAAATTTCAAAACTAAAAAATAAATATTCATAAAAATGCATCTTCCATGTCTTTGAAATCGATACCCAAAAGTAATGACACTAATAACATCACTGAGGGTCCCAGAAAACATCTTTTTTTACAATGCATTATTCACCCCCAAAACCCACTATTATAAGGATATTCCCTTATCCTACTAACAATAATCAAATTCCATTCTAGTATGGATCAAGAAACTTGTGTTTGGTGTTAGTAAAACACAGTAGGCCGCCATTAAAAGAGAGTAAAAGCATATCCAGTCAAACAGTGCATGAGGTTTTATAATGAAATTTATACAGTTCCTAATTAAAAGTTTATCACATTATCATTTATTAATTATTTAATAACATTATATCTAGGGTTCTTAAAGAGACTCATACCTCATTTAATATTTCCATCATGCAGGAGCCAGAAGAGCTATAGGTAATATGATACCTTTATAAATAATTTAGATCAGGCCATGAACTAATGTATTCAACGTTGAGATCTTATCTCAAAACATATTTTGAAAAATTCTGAAGCTCAAAGTGCTTCTCGTTAATATCATATACTAATACCTGCTTCATCTCATGCTGACTCCCAAAGCATTCAATGGTGATATAATATCCTAGTACCTACTTCAGCTCAAGCTGAAGCACAATTTATTCTCAATAGAGGCCATATCTCAAGGTACCTTTTTCAATATTCATTACTTTATACATAATTTCTCATGTTATCAATATTATATTCATTCTTGAAAGACCATTTTACCACCCAAACATCAAACAAATGTTTGGCCACGGTCCAAATCCTTTATTCACAAGTATAATGTCTATGTTTAATGTTTATATATAAAATCAATAACCATGATACCATTACAATTCTGATAATTATATTGTACATTCTACCTTTTATACTTCTCAATTGAATGATCATATTCACATTCTATTATTCGCATGTCAATGGCAATGTTTCCATTCATATATATCATGTTAGAATGACATTGTTCCAATTATTTAACACATAATTAAATCAAAAAATTATTTATCAACATAATTTCAATTAATAAATCATCATTTATGTTAAATAAGCATTTTCATTAGTTAATATAAGAATTAACTATTCAATACAATAATATTATTTAAATATATAATATTTAAATACAATCATTTAACATCTAATTAATTAATTAATTTATCACACAAACACCTTTAATTAATTTCCCAATTTATTATGTACGTCAAACCCTTTAATTAATTGGTCAAATAATTAATCTATATATACAAACCAAAAATCCCACAATTAACTCTATAATTATTTATCACTTAGACATTCTTAATAATTATTAATTTTTTGTAATTCTAGGGTCCTGAAAAAATTCCGCAAAGGAAATTTTGACCTAAATCGCCCAAAAAATTGGGGAAAAATAATAACAGAAGATACAAAAAGGAACAGTCCGTGAACCAGTCCATGGAAGTGCAACGTGGCCAGGCATGGAAAGGCACCCCCCTCCATGAACCATTGTTGTTCGTGAAAAGGAGGCAGAGAGCCTCCGTGGTCATGAGGCAAAATGGGCGCCAGTCCAGTTCACCGTCACAAACCACCCCAACCAAGGACCGCGTCGACCGGTTCAAGCCGCACCTGCTGTCATTCGCAGAATAGATCCGGAACCCTCTCCTGCCGTGGAGCACTCCCTGATTTCACCTTGTAAAGGGGGGAGCCTTCAATTCCCACTGCGAGTCGCGGATTGACCAAGTCAGCTGTGAACCGGGTATTTGGTTATGGGCCTCCGCAAAAGGTGTTATGTGGCCACATATACATTCCTTTACCCAATATATAAAAGGAGACCAAGGGGTAAAGATGAAGGTAATCGGAGAACTGGAATAAGATTAGGAGGAAGGAGATCGGTTGAAGGAAGGCTTCGAATTTCGCAAACAGCGAAATTCCCACATGCGAACAACAGCAGGTATATGAATTAAGAAGGAATTTGGAAAACACATAATAATTTGGTGAACCATGAACCTAAAAATAAAAAAAAGGATAGCCATGAACAAAACCCCCCACTGCAGATGACTTTCCCACGGACCAAAGAGTTTATTCCACCTTTCCTATCTGTCGTGCCACGTAGCACATTCCTATGCGGGAGATGCCCCGACTGATGAGCCTCAGATCGGCGCTGCCCTTGGCCACCACTGCCCGCCTAGAACCTTCTGCGAACCACCCTGGTTCGCAGAATGAACTTGAAACTGCAAACCACCCTGGTTCACAGATTGAACATAAAGTCGCAGACCACCCTGGTTCACGGGATGCCAATCAGTTCGCGGACCACCCTGGTTCGCAGACGGCTTCTCCAGCAACGTGGCTCTTACCCACACGAAGGGATCCACTACCCATAGCACTGGGTGGCTAGCCAAATACTTCAGTGTTATCATTTTGCATGCCAGCTAAAATCCTTCCGATCCAGCCAGGTCCTCCGTGACTCCCTCATTGGCCTATTCATCGGCCCCGAGCCGAGGCCTCCACTGAAGCCACTGGATCTGAATGGTATAACTTCTAGGCGCATCAGTGCGCCACTTTGAGTTCACATACCCACGGTAAGCATGGGGAAAGGGGTTTCCCTGACCTGTGAGAAGATTCCTGAAGCATTCCTGGGTTTACATTCCCACGGTAATGTGGAGGCTGATCTCGGGAATTCCTTTTCTGCCCCTCCACTCTCCTGGGCTCCTCAGGGGTATTAAAATACCCATCATAAGGAAGACCTCTTGGACTGCAAGAGATGAGATGGGGAGATGAGCACTCCCTTTCTCTCTCCTTACAAGCTTTGTCACTCCAGGCGTCCATCTCGGAGTAATCCCTAAACTTTTGGGTCTCCTCAGAGTGTAAGACCAAATTCGTCTCCTATGGCGCCTTCATGCGTAAGCCCCACTCTGCTTCTCACGGATGCACCATTCGCGACATGATCCTCTGGTCCCTACTGCCTCTTGTTTCTCACCCCAATCATGACTCACGTGGTCTTAGAGTAAGCATCGACCATGACATCCTCCAATGGGTTGCCCCAGAGCGTAATCCCCAATCCAAAGTGAACTACGGGGACATTGATCCCTACCCCCTAGAAAGGGTACGTAGGAAGCCTCCATGAGGTTCATGCCTGCCACCCATCAGACCACCTGGTCTCTCTCCACGTCGGTTCCTCAACACCTTTGCGAACTACGTGGACATTGATCCCTGCCTTCTAGGCAAGGTACATAGGATGCCTCCATGAGGTTCAAGCCCACCACCCGGTCATTTCTTCACATCAAGTTCTACCCTCATCTAGCATGTTGTTAAACTGTATATCCGAACTACGTGGTCTTTGATCCATGATTCCTATGTAGGGTATGTAGGAAGCCTCCCTGAGGTTCAAGCCCAATAGTCGGTCGATCTGATCATCTCCAAGTCGGTTCACCACACCACTCCTAGCGCCGCCTCAAGCGACTTCCTGCCCTTCGGGGTCATTAATCCATTGAGGGATGGTAAAACTTAGGCAGAAATGATTCTAAACCCCTGCGTTCAGTTGACCATTGACCACCAAGGTTAAATCCGTGGATACTATGTTTGGGTATAAACCAATTATTTGTGAACATATGAATACGTCTTAAATCTATAAGAGAGTCCCAGAGCAGGAAATAATTCCCCCCCAAAAGGGGTGTGATGAGCCCGACATCCCATCCTCTCAACCAATGTGAGTTCTTAAGAGTTGCTAGTCAGACCATCCAACGAACGCCTGCCTTTGGAAAGCAGGTCCATCAATCATTGGATACAGATCCGTTCGACGTTTCGTGGCTGAAAACCATAGCGAAACAAATAATGGTGAACCAGAGGAGAATCTTTAACCAAACATGAAGGATTCAACATAATCCCACCCTTTGCCCCCTCAGGCTCTAAAGGAGGGCCAGGCGAGGTCTTTAACTACACATGGGATTATGAGATGCTACTTTGATGGGTTTGTTGCTTGTATTTTCAAAAATGTTTCGCAGGAACTACATTCAGAACTCCCTTCGATACAATGGCATCGCAAAGGAACTTGCTAGTGTGCGCTTCAAACGACGTAAGGACGACACTTACTCAACAACAGAGGACCCTGTCACCCACCCAGCTTTATCAATGCTAGGTTTCAGAAGTGCTGATCTGAGAGTTCTATGTGAATATTACTCTCCCAACGGTGGAGGTGTCCATGCACGCCCTCCAATCCATCATGATTCGTTGGTTGCATTCCCATCATTGACTGCAAAGGAGGATCCATAAAGCCCCTATCTCTATCTTTAACCATTTCGGGAGCCAATCCCCACAACGGGACAATGCATACCTCCGTTATCATAGGGAGGAAGATGATGTCGATGTTGAGGACTTCATCCCAGTCGAAAGGGAGTTCCGCTCTAAGGACCCCGCTAGAAGGCCTCATTTTGATCAAGCTGCAACCCAACATCCTCGCCCCAAGGAGGATGTTTCCCTGAGGATTCAGGACCACGGTCCCCGAGCACCGGCCCCTCGGACTATCCGACGAGGGCGGCAGACATACAATCGGGGACTGGTCATCACCCCGGTCCTTGAGGAGGAGCTCCGCTGCTCAGCCACAGAGACGCACCACGAATAGGCACCTACACCTGGTCGATCCTCCCAAGCCCGCCATCTAGACATGGCGGCACCATATGAGATGGCGCGCATCCCCGCCGAGCTCCATCATGCCCGTCGCTCATGCAGGACGACACTTACCAGGCATGAACCTCTCCCTACCCAGGGTCGTGAAGCCCACCAGCAAGACATGGTGGCAACCCGGGACCAGTAGGACCAGCTCATGGCAGTTGCTTTAGATGCCCTCCATCATGATATGGTGGCGATCAACAAATCATGCCACCCAGATATGGCGGAAAATCATAGGTGGGATCGTCTCCCCACTAACAAAGGCCGCTAACTCGATACTGTGGGAAACCAATATATGCAGGGCCGACTCCCTGCGGATGCAAGTAAAGTCTGCCACCGCGATGTGGCGGAAAACCGAGAGCAAAATCGGCATATCCCGGTACAAGGATAGACTCGTTCACCTGCCCCGACACAAGATATTTGTTAGTACCCACCGATCACTGGAGGACCGGAGCAGGATATTCCATCTCCGATACTTAAATGGGCCTTCATTCCCGTTCCAGCTATAGATGCCTCTCTACATATCTTGGAAATGATGGAGGAGCAGGTATCGATCCCATATCATATCTTGCAAACTTACCAGCATGTAATTGCATCGACAGAAACATCAAGGACTCGGGCCCATGAGCTCGTCTCCCCAATTGAGGCGACCCATATAAGAGATGAGATAGCCACGTCAGAGCAGATCTGCATCCCTTCTTCAGCCCAGGAGGGTCACCGGCAATATTCTACGATGCAAGGGAAACCGGATCGAGCAGCTTCACTCGTTCCAACTAGGGGACACTCGTCCATCATGGTGGATGCTCCAGAGCAGGCATATATCCCTGCTAAAAGTCAAGATGTTCGTCAGTGTATCCCAGAAACATCACGAGACCCAATTATATAGGGACCCAAAGGAGGTGAAGCACAATTTCAACAGTAGACGGTCCCCGCTGCCCGCAAAAGAGTACCCCGAACGCGGCGAAGGAAGCCGAAAAATAAAGAGCGGTTTCATGACTCCGCTCTGCTGGAATCTAGGGTTTCCGACGCCACTAAGCACACATAAATGGCTCAAAACCCTTCCCAACCATTACCATATTATGGGAGTGACAGTATTAGTTGTGAAGGTTCCCCCCAAAATGTCACTACCAGCAGATCTGAAGGTCTTCCCCCGATCACTCGTGGGGGCCTCCCCTATGGGAATATAACAATCGGTCACGAGAGCTTCTCTCTTGATGCGTGTCAGGGAAACCATCCACATGACCAGAAGATCGATAAGAAAGAAGTTCATCCACTTTTTGCGGTCCACACTTAAGGACCTCCCTAGGGTATACACTGCAATCACTCTCCATGAAGTAAGACCACAGATTATTATGGTAGTCCTCGCTGTCATAGTCACAACTACGGAGGTCCTCCTCATAATGATGTCTCATCAAGAGAAGAAGGCCCTCCCCTTGTCGTGGCCTACCCTGAAGGTCCTCCCAAGGGGTTACGCTGCCACGAAACTCCACGCAGTCATGCATCAGGTCACGGTGGTAGTCCTCACCACCCTGATAACGGATGTCCTCCCCGTAGAGACGTCGATAATCAAGAAGGCCCTCCCCTCATTACGGTACATTCTGGAGACCCTCCCTAGGATGTATCCGGCAGATATTCTCTATGCGGCATCAATAATGGAAGTCCTCACCATTGTCACAGCTGTGATGGCAGTACTCACCACCATGGTCGCCATTGCGAAGGTCCTCCCCGCAATGGCCCCAATCAACAAGAAGGTCATCCCCTTATGGTGGCGTGTCCTGAAGGTCTTCCCCAGGATGTGAATCGAACATGAATCCATGATGGTCATCCTCACCATTATGGTAGTTGTTGCGAAGGTCCTCCCCATGACAAAACCACGTAGCTAGAAGTTCCTCCCCATGATGCAACATGCCTTGGAGGTCCTCCCAAATGTGTGCACTGCGAAAGTCCTCTATGAAGTGAAGAATCAGGCAGTAATGGTAGTCCTCACCATTACAGCCGTCATTGCGAAGTTTCTCTCTGTGATGACATATTAGATCGACAGGAATGTTGTCCTCCTGCCGAATCAATCACCGAAAATCCATCATATGTCGAGGAACTCATAAGGACGGGATCAAGCATGTAAGATTCCTAGTTTGTCTCTAATGACACCCTTCTTCGATCAGGATCCGTTCCCGGGCCGATCTGGATCGCCCACAAGACAATCTGATACCTACCGGTCCCACTGCCTACGACTATAGTGAGAGCCTTAGTTGGGAAGACTAAGTAGAGGAATCAATGACAGAGGAGTATTTCGATATGATACAACTGAGGAAACGACCAGCCAGGAATGATATACCCGTTATGTTTTGGCCCACGGCCACCTCTCAGTACGACATACCCAGGGAGTTATCGAAAGAATGCATGCACGACATCCGCTATAATATATGGATGACCCTTCGCTGGCAGAAGTCAAGCTTCCTGACCTATGATGGGTATGTAGACCACGTCAAGACAATAAGGGACCTCTTGCGTCACATCGGCATGGAGTCCCTTTCCTCTACGCGACATCAACGCCCCGAGAGGCGCAAAGGGAATATGGAGGCAGCTTGCCTCCAAGCACTGCATAAACTACACCGCCTCATCGGTGACGCTCCGACGAGAGTGCATATTAGGGGATGGGGGGAACACGGAGATCTCCATTTCACTTCTCTCCCCACCCAGAAGAACACGTTCAACATGCTATCATGTAATGTCGTCACATCGAGACGGCAATCGGGTGGAACCCCAGTTCAGGAAAGGCAACACACCCAACAAAGTCAGGCATCAAGTATGTCCTAGAAGCGTCAGGCCCGGTAGGAACGAGCCATTAAAAAACTCCGGAATCAGGCCACCAAGAGCATACAACATGCCTATCCCCTAAGAGTGTCCAATCATCTATCTCTGCATTCCTCCCAAGAAGGGAATGATCCATAGGTGAATTTGGCACCAGATCTGGTTCACCCCCATATGGGGGCATGTGAGATCAGGCAGGCCACGATAGCCGCAGCCACGGCTACAATCCAGGGTCAACCCTATCCTACAAGGTTGGGGGCATCTTTAACAAAAAATGACCATGTAAGACCAATAAAACCATGAAGATACTCAGCGTCCAGGGAACGGAGCCAGCCCCAGCCCTCAGGGCTGGGGGAATTATTACCCCCTCAACAACAACCTCCCCCACGAGAGTTGGTATTATCTCTCTTAGGTAAGATAGTCAGAAGAGGAGGTTCTCGTCCTATCCCGTCATTTGAATCATTATCCCCTCTAAGAGGAAGACGCACCGTAAGGTCGCATCAAAGAACATTCTGCATCACCCTTCATCAAGAAGTCCGAGGGCAATCCACGGTCATGAAAAGGAAGGCCAACTGAAGACATGGGAGATACTCTTATTATTTGGAAGATGTTGTCCCCTACACCCCGCAATATGCGTTCATCAATTCCATAGAGGCTAACCCCATGGGTGACCCCAGAGAAAATGAAAATCCAGATGGATTGGGAGACGACGGTTCCCTTCAGACAGTGACTCACAATGAACCACCAAGTGTACACACCTAGAACCAAAGGGCCACTTTAAATATGGCATCCCCTTCAGCTAAAGTACCTCCTCCTACCCTAGGAGCTTCAATAAAGGATAAGAAAAAAGGAACGTTTACCGTTAACCCGTCCCCCTCTCTCGATAAAAACGAGCCACTTACGCTCGAAGAGAGGTTCGCTCGATAGGAAGAAGAGATGAAAGAATTGAGGCGGCTTAACGCCAAGCTACTCTAGAGGAACCACCTTATTGAAAGTGTGTCCTAAGTATAGCCACGTCATGCACTCCTGACCAGTGCACCTCAAAGGCTAAGGCTTGCCCTGGAAAACGAAGCACAATCAGGGCTCCTGCCCAATGAGGCGCATGGTTCGTCCAACTACCTAAATTTGGATGATGAATACCAGGATTTCCCTCCACTCTGGAGGCAACCGGTGCATGTGCGCTCGAACCCTCCTAGGGTACCCCGAACGGAATGTGCACCCTTGGTGCCAGCCAATCCGGATCCTCAAGAAATGCCTCGGGCTACGCCTGCCCAGGACCGGGCCCAACAGGATGTAAACCGAGTACTCACCAACACCATCGAGGCACTAACATATCGATTGGAAGAGATGGAATGTCGACGTGCTCCGATTCAGCCAGACTGTAATCCCTACTTGATTGGTTGACCAACACACCCCCTCCACCTAATTTTGGGAGCCCTGTATTCCCCGTCATCAAGGGATCACGCTATCTAGAGCAGCATTTGATGCACTACACATCCTATTGAGACCACATGATGGGGACTCCGGAACATTAAGAAGAAGTGAAACTCAGATTCATCGTATGGACATTGCAAGGATCTTCCTTCGTCTGGTATACGAGTCTACCGGCCTAGTTGATAAAGAGCTAGGAGGCCCTCTGGCAGCAGTTCCTATTCCACTTCAGCTCAACGGTGCCTAAAACAATGGTCAGCGATCTTATGAACTGCAAGTAGTGGGAGAATGAGAGGGTCTCAGATTTCATCGCCATATAGAAAGGTATGACCTCTTCTATGAACAGGCCAATGCCTCAAGATGAGATGCTATCCATATTCATCGATAATATTAGAGATGAGCTACGAACCCTGCTCATACTATTGGAGTTCACCGCTGGCTTTCGCCATCTCTCATCCATCTCATAGAGAATTAAGGACTCCCTGTAGTATACAAATTCAAAGTCCCTAATAGCCTTGCAGGCTCCTGCGAAAAGAGCTCCTAGAGCTGAAGCATCCACTGTCACACTCATGCGTGGCCCTGTGCCCGCTCCACCGCTCAGGCCTCCACCAAATTGTCAAGGGCCCCCTGCATATCAACGGCCGCCCCCGCCTAAACGGAGTGATCAGAGAGGACCGAAGCAGAACCAATTTGAGGAACGAAGGAAAAAAATTATACGCATTCCAAGACGATCAAGTTTTTGGCTACTTCATTGCCACCATGAACTGCAACTTGCTCTGCCTCCCTGAGCCGAGGAGACCTGAAGAAGTCAGCCGCGATGACAGGACAGATTACTGCCCCTACAATAAGATGTTGGGGCATAGTATCCGAGAATGCTTCGCCTTCAATGACATCATGGAGAGGATGGTAGAATCCGGAGAAGTCGAGCTAGGACCACCCCCATCATAGGTGGCATGTATTTCTACCACCGACTCCGACAAAGAGGAGGGGTGGCAGAAAGTCACCAGCAAGAAGGGGTAGAAATTTGACAACTGGATGACTTGGAAGACTATCAACCGAGCCCAGGGCATACTCTGACCTCAACTAAAGCAGCCAGTGTTAACACTACCTGCCCCTGGAGTCGCAGAGCCGAAAGCATCGGCCTCACAACCCTCCACAAGCCGTTCATCCGGACAGAACTGAAGGAGGAAACACTCACAAGAGGTTGTGTACGCGATGGGACCAATGTTAGTCCTGACCCTGGAAGTCTTTATGCCCTTGAATTTGGCATCACGGGCACCGACCAACCAAACGACACCATCAGAGACAACCTAGCAGGTTGAGCTATCAGATGATGAAGAGACAATCTTTTGATCTATCAACATAATCCATCTCATGGAATCATTACCTCACGAAGGGTATGATTACGATCCCGGGTTTCATTCATAAGGAGTTGGGAGGAGAAATCGCAGAGGCAGGGGATACCAGGGGAGGCACAGCCATGGCCGAAACCATCCCTATGGTTGGACCCTGGACCAAACTGTTAATACCATGGAAACATGTGGGAGAGCCCTTCAGCGGATTTAGCAGGAGAGGGAATTCCCCTCCACCTCCACAAGCAGCCACTCTAGACCTATTGTTCTGTCATACCCACCAGAGGAGGAGCAAGTGTCTGGTCATGTAGCACTCAAAAACAGGCCGGCCAAGCCAAGTCCTCCAAACCCGGGAACACCAACGACATCTGTCCCTCCGACTAGTCCCTCCTCGTCGAATTCTCCATCTCCCAAAGCACCTGTTAAGTCTCTCCCACCAATGGAGAAGCGCCGACTACTAGAGAAAAAATACGACATCCTTATGCAGTTGGTTTCAGTGCCAGCCATGATGTCAATCCTGGATGCCCTGAGTCTATCAACCAACCATAGGGAGACACTTATTGAATGTTTGATCAGACCCACGAATTCCAAGATGAGGTAGTTGCCGTTGATATTTATCGGACGGTGACTGGCCCGACTGAATGCAATGTGGTGATTTTCATCACCGATCAAGAAGAAGATGCCGTCGTGCAGGGACACATCAGACCGCTATATTTTTCCGGCACATTGAATGGTATTGAGATTTGGAAAGTCTTTATAGACAATGGATCTGGAGTTAACATCCTTCCCCTACGGACACTCCATAAGTTGGGCTATAGTGAGGACGATCTAATTCCCTCATCCACAACTTTGTTAGGCTATGGAAAGAGTGAGAAGAATTCAATGTGAAATATTAAGCTAAAGACCCATTTTAATGAATTGGTATCCTACACGAAATTCTTGGTGGTCCGAAAAAGCACAGCATTCAATGCCCTATTGGGAAGGTCACGACTCCATAAGCACATGTCCATTCCTTCATCTGACCATTAGTGTATCAAGTACTGCATCAATGGAAAAAGTGAGATGGTGCATGCGGACAAGGCCCCTTTCGAGCTCTCTGAGTCACATTACATCGATGCTAGTTTCTATGAGAAAAAGAAGAAGAAGCCGTTGATCGACAATGTCGACTGGATCCCCGCTCTAAATAGCCTGGAAATAGTCCCCGATGACCCCCTCCTGCAGCTTGGTATAGAATATTTCCATCTCATCAACTGTGTTGATAGTAGGAGTTCATGTCCGGAAACGCATTCAAATGTACTCATGACATCAAACATGATGGCCGAGAACTAAAACGCGGGAATGTCTACCAAACCTCGATTTGGGGATGAATACAAAAGTGGCGTTGTCCATGATGCCTCTACCTCAAACCCTCGAAGGCTTAGACTGGAAACTCTATACTCATAAAATAAAGAAGATGGGGACATGGGAGAAGAAGAGGGGGAAGATCTCAGAGATGCACCTCCTGCATTTGAGGAGGGTATCTCCACCACTGTGGATGAGCTCAGGGAAATAAACCATGGTACCGAAGAAGACCCGAGGCACACTCTCATTAGCGCAGCCATGTCTCTCGAGGAACACGAGGTATATACCTCCTTCCTAAGGAATAATCGGGATGTATTTGCTAGGAATTACATGGAAATTCTAGGACTCTATCCCAAGGTAGCGACACATCACCTAGGTCTTCCAGAAGACCACCAGGGCTACAAATAGGCCGCTACAAGGACACACCCCTCACATGCTACCAAGATAGAGGCTGAAGTCGATAATCTCATTATATAAGGCTTCATGAGGGATGCCTAGTACCCTATTTGGTTGGCCAACATCATCCCTTTCAAGAAAAAGACTGGGCAAATCTGTGTCTGCATTGACTTCAGAGACCTTAATCACCATTCTCTGAAAGATGATTTCTCAATTCAAATCACCGAGTTGATAATTGATGCAGCGGCTGGGTATGAGGATCTATCCTTCATGGATGGATATTCTGTATATAATAAAATCAGGATGGCCAGAGAAGACGAAGAATCCACTACCTTCAGGTCCCATAAAGGGGTATTCTGTTACAGGGTCATGCCATTTGGACTCAAGAATGCTGGCGCCACGTATCAACGTGACATGCATCGGATCATTAATCCGTTCCTAGGGAAATTCATTGAATGTTACGTGGATGACCTAGTGGTCAAGTCCAGACCGCACTCGGATCACCTTTCGGACCATGATACCTTCTTCAACAAGCCCCGACATCATAGATTGAAGATGAACCCCGTGAAATGCACAATTGGGGTTACGTCAGGGAAATTCCTTGGCTTCATCGTACGCCATTGCGGCATCGAAGTCGACACTGAGAAGACTAGGGATATCCTGAGCCTACCACCCCCTTGAAATCTCACTGAACTGAGGGATTCCAAGTACACGTAGCCTATATTAAGCTGTTCATAGCCAACAAGGAAGGATAATGTTTTCCCTTCAACGGGTTGTTGAAGAAGGGGGTCACGTACCAATGGACGAATGACTGCAAAAATGCGTTCGACAACATGAATAAGTACCTCTTAAACCCACCTGTTCTCATGACCCCTATCGAAGGAAGGCCTCTCATTCTATATGTGACGGCCCTAGAACGGTCACGGTGGGCCTTCCTCGCATAGAAGAACAACACCGGCAGCGAAAACAATCTCTATTACCTCAGTCGAACCATGATTGATGATGATACTCCATACTCAAATATCAAGAAGATTTTTCTAGCCTTGGTCTTCATGGTTCAAAAGCTGCGAAATTATCTGAAGTATTATGAGGCCCATTTGATCTCACGGAGTAACCCACTCAAGTGCATCCTAAGTCGCCCGATGCTAATCAGACGCTTATCCCGATGGGTGCTCATCCTGCAATAATTCGACATCCGGTTCATGCCTCAAAAATCCATCAAGGGCCAGGAATTAGTAGACTTTCAAGTAGAGGACCCTTCAACAGGGACCACTGCACCAGACGCTGAACGACCTGATGAAGATATCTTCTCGGTTCAAGATGTGTTCCCATCATGGAAAATGTACATTGACGGTGCGTCTCGATGCCCCACTGGGAAGAGGATGGAGGATCCCAGATTCAAAAAACTGGGACTGGGGATAATAATCGTGTCCCCAGAAAAGGCAGTTTTTCCATAATTCTTCTTTCTGTCAGAGGAATGTACAAACAATGAAGTGAAATATCAAGCCCTTATTGCAGGCCTGGAACTCGCACAACAGGAAAAAGTACAAAACCTTAAGATAAAAGTCGACTCGGTGCTGGTCATCAGGCATGTCAACGGTGACTATAATATTAAAAAGGATGATCTGATCCACTTGTTTGACCATTTCCCAGGATTAATGGACAATTTCTCAACAGAACCAGAACTGACTTATATTCCTCGGTCCCAGAACGCTCAGGCTGATGCATTTGCCAACGCGGCCACAACCCTTGTCGACCCAGACCGGGATGAAACAGTTTTCAGCATTTCTCACCATCGAATTGTTTTGCCATTTGTTCAAGATAAGACAGAAGAGATCCACGAAGTCACTCATGTCCCCAAACTGTATGCTCCTTCTACTGGCTGGATGAACCCCATCATGAACTATCTTCAACGGGGATTGCCTCCATCTGACAGGTCAAAACGAGAGAAAGTTCAGAGAAGTGTAATAAATTTTTCTCCTATATGGCAGTGTGGGTCAGCAAGAGGTCCTCTACAAATGAAGCTCGATTTAGTGCTCCTTAGATCCATTGAAGGAGAAGAAACTACCATCATAATGACTGAAGTACATGTAGGAGCATGTGGAGCACATCTACCAGGGACAAAGCTCTCCCGTCAAGTTCGAAGGCTTGGGTACTATTGGCCCACAATGGCATGATAATGTGATTGTTTTACCACAAAATTACACTCATTCCAGATTCATGCCAACTTCATACACAATCTCCCTGAGTTAATTCATCAAGATATGTACTCCTGGCCATTTTACGTCTGGGGGATGGAAATCATGGGACCATATCCTCCCACAACACCCAAACTGATGATGTATAACCTCACGACGACCGACTTCTTTTACAAATGGGAAGAAGCCATACCCCTCAAGGAAGTTGGGGCAAGAAATATTTTCAGCTTCATGAATACCAATATCATCACCAAATTTGGTGTCCCTCATACCATACTGACGGACAAAATCAGCAATTTTTGCTCTGCTGAGTTGGAAAAGCTATACCATGAGTATGGTATCAAGGCTAACCACTCATTCTGCTACCATGCATTGGCCAACAGACAGATAGAAGAATTCAACAAGACCCTGTCCAAAATCTTCCTGAAAATGGTGGACAACTACAAGAATTCATGGCCGGATAAACTCCTCCATGCATTGTGGGCTTATCGAACCAAAATCTACACCGCTACTTGGTTTACCCCGTACTCATTGGTGTATGGAACAGAGGCGGTCTTTCCCATTGAACTCCAAATTCATCCACTCCTTGTTGCCATCTGGGATCGATTATCAGATGATAAGAAGTCAGAGATGTGGCTAGGTGAATTGGAATAGCTAGACGAGAAACGGTTGCGCACTCTGCACCATCTGTAAGTGTACCAAAACCCGATCGCACGAGCCTTCAACAAGAGGTCCCCCTCAATTATTTATTGGAAGGAGAATTAGTGCTGGTCCTCCGAACCCCAATGATGCCTGGAAAGATGCCTCCAAAGCAGGAGCCCAAGTGGGAAGGACCATATGTTGCACAGAAGGTCTACTCTAATGGAGAATATGCCCTGATCTCCATGGATGGGCAATCCACCATGGCTCCTACGAATGCGAGATTCATAAAGAAGTATTTCTCATAGAAACTATATGAGCATCGTCTGAACTGTATGACATTAAACTACCAAGCACCTCGTCCTCACCACATGACGTTAAACTACACGGAATCTAATAATACCCCCATCCACGCCGCATGATGTTAAACTGCATGGCCTTCATTTTTTGGTCATGACCACATGATGTTAAACTATGTGTACACCGTCTTCGCCGCATGACGTTAAACTGCAAGAATTTCATTTTTTCGTCCCGACCACATGATGTTAAACTGTATAGACACTATTCTCGCCACATGACGTTAAACTGCATGGATTTCACAGAACTATGTATGTCTTGATTCCTACCCTTGCAGGATACATAGCGACGCCTGGATTCCATATCCTGGCCCAGCCACTTCAAACAAAAATGTCTCCTTTCCCCCATTTACGGACCAGACCTGCACGGGGTGTATCATCCTTAAAGTGAACTATGTATGGCTTGATTTATGCCCTTGCGGGAAATATAGCGACGCTGGGATTCCCTATCCTGGCCCAACCACATCAAAATAAAAGTGTCCTCTTCCCTTGTGTACAGACCAGACCTGCACAGGGTGTATCGGATTTCACAGAACTACGTACAGCCTGATTTCTGCCCTTTCAGGATACGTAGCGACGTCGGGATTCCATATCCTAGCCCTTCCACTTCAAAAAAAATTCCCCCTTTCCCCCGTGTACGGACCAGACCTGCACGGGGTGTATCATCTTTATAAAGAACTATGTATGGCTTGATTCCTGCCCTTGCGGGATACGTAGCCACGCCGGGATTCCCTACCCTGGCCCAGCCACTTCAAAAAAATGCCCACTTCTCCTGTGTATGGACCAGACCTGCACAGGGTGTATCGTCTTTTAGAGAACAATGGGAGGCTTGATTCATACCCTCGCAGAATACGTAGTGACGCCAGAATTCTACACCCTGGTCCAACCACATCAAATAGAAAAAAAATGCATATTCCCCCATGTGTGGACCATACTTTCATGCGGTGTATTCACATCCTCACCTCATGACGATAAACTACATGGAGCCCGTCCTTACCACCTGATGCTAAACTGCACGGATAACAAGAATTTATAATTCCCCTCCCCCTGTGTATGGACCATACCAAGGTGGGGTATACTCATTCTAGAGGACTACGTACGGATTGATTCCTGCATTCGTAGGATACATAGCGACGTGAGGATCCCCAGTCTTGGCCCATCCCCTTAAAAAAATTCCCTTTACCCCTGAGTGCGAACCTAACCAACACGGGGTGTACTTCTCATCCTTACCGCATGACATTAAACTGCGTGGAAAATGATGTTAAAAATTTTCCTTCCCCCATGTACGTACCAGAACTGCACGGGGTGTATATCATCATCCTTACTGCATAACGTTAAATAGCATGGGGTTCATCCTTACTGCATGACGTTAAACTACACAGATGTTATCCCCACCGCACAATGTTAAACTGCACAGACCCCTTTTTCTTTCACGGTTGGTCACATTCGTCCTTACTGCATGATGTTAAAATGCATGGGGTTTTTCCTCACTGCATGGCGTTAACCTACACGAACATCGTCGCAACCCACCCAGGACACATGGCGATACGAGATGATGATAATCCCTGCACATTTGGATACATCCTTTCAATATATCAGACTGCATGACCCAGATAATTATGGATCTTCATAACCACTCATGGACATCAGAGGTGGAAATTCATCAACCAATGGATACCTTTGTACGACTATGCATACCATGCCCTCAGCGGCTCTTCATATTGATTTCCCTTGGCTCGTCTACCAAAGGCACGATTTCCACAAGAGAAACTCTAGAATGCTATGTATGCTTACCAGCCTCAGAGCCCACATACCATACCTTTTGATCCAAAAGTTTATGGCGAAGTGGTTTACAAATTCATTCCCCTTTTCACATCCAGATGTTTCTAGGGTTTCATTATCTGGCTAGACTATGTGTCTGTCAGTGGTTCACATAGTGACCTGCATCAAAAAACCTCAAGCCAGGACTAGGCTACTTTGGCTCAACCGAAAATTGCAGTGAATATGTTTTTTGTATACTCAGTCACCCTTATCCCCACATGACAAACTCTACACATGGAGAAATCACGGATTCTCATAATCACTCATGGCCATCGGAAGTGGAAAGTTATCGACCCCTGGACACCTTTGTACGACTATCCATACCATGCCCTCAGCAAATCTGCATAATGATAGCCCCTGGCTAGTCCATCAATGGCAATATTTCTTCAGGCGGTACTACTCCTAGCTCCGTACGCTTAACAGCCTTACAGCCCCACACCATGCATCCTGATCCGGGAACGCTCAAAGTTTCAGTTTACGACCATCATCCCCCACCTTGATCTAAGTATATCAGATTATCTTGACGTAATTATCCTTCGAGTGACTGAAGAAATAATCACCCAATGGTCCGAGCTCTATGACCGATAAACTAGGAGTAAGTCATCCTCACCGCATGACGTTAAACTGTCTGGAGTGAAGGTACACCCCCGCGAGCAAGATAAATCAGCGCAGTGGGGATCTTTATTATTTAATAGTGACCAGGGACGAATATCCATGACATGTCTGGATATTTCCTCACTAGATGATAGACTTCGTGGCCCAGACAATCGTGAATCCTCATGTCCACTCACGACAATCGGAAGTGGAAAGTTATCGACCCGTGGAAAACTTTGCATGACTATGCATACCATGCCCTCAGCGTCTCGGCATATTGATCGCCCCTGGCCCATCTACCAAAGGGAATATTTCCTCGGGCGGCACTCTTCCTAGCTCTGTACACTTACCAGACTTAAAGCCCCCATATCACCTCTCTTGATCCAAAATGCCCCAGAACCATGATTTACACCATCAACCCCCCTTCCACGTCTGGGTCATGTTGAGGTATTCAAGCCCAGTTATATTCTGATGAAGAGCAGACTTCACATTAATGCCCCCCATCCTCGCCGCATGATGTTAAACTACACGACAACCTTTAATGATATCCTTGTCTTTACCGCATGAACTTAAACTGCATTGAAGTCATCCTCATTGCATGACGTTAAACATCAAAGAAACCGTCAAAAATGTCCCCATCCTCGCTTCATGATGTTAACCTACATATAAACCTTTAAAAATGCCTCTCATCCTTTCCGCATGACGCCAGACTGCATAGATTATGTCCCAACCACATGACGATAAACTACACAGTCATACTCATCATGGGTTCAATATGAAACAGAGGATTTTCTTCATCTTTTAGTGCAGGGGTCAGACCATCACGAACCACCTCCTCACACAAGCATGAGAAAGCATTACATCACCCATTCTCAAGAAGTTTAGTCTAGATATTTCCCCCGTATTCAGGAACCCTCTCATCATAAACCATACTCTATAGTCAGTAAAAATCCAAACTCTAATAGGCCACCCTTGGTGGTTCCAAGTCTCAACTTCCCTGAAGTAGATCGGCTATCGGATGTGGGTAGTATGTGACATATGGACACCTTTGTATGACTATTCATACCATTCCCTCAACGGATCTGCATATTGATCACCCAAAGCTCTTCTACCAAAGGAAAAATTTCCTTAGGAAATGCTTTTCTCCGTACGCCTTTTGGCCCTTAAGCCCCCATTTTCATCCCGAGATCTAGAAACCCTCTAAGCTACATATTACCAACCTCTTCCACAATCCTACCTGAATGCGACGGAACATCATTGATGATATTACTGAGAACCTGGAGAAGTCGTTCCATTTCAGATGATGTCCCAGCTGAATGACTTTAAACTACGTCATGCCTCAACCATCCCTTACGCTAACTAAATGCGTAGATTGGTGGTCTTCGGACCATGCTCCTGGTTAGTACAGATGCTTCCAAAACCCTTTCAGATGTCACACTCCCCTTCTGATCCACCCATGGTGGTTTTCCTAATTTTCCATTCCACCCATTATGGTTTCCATAAG
This sequence comes from Viscum album, assembly GCA_963277665.1. NCBI lineage: Eukaryota > Viridiplantae > Streptophyta > Magnoliopsida > Santalales > Viscaceae > Viscum > Viscum album. The sequence continues at coordinate 1,254,132,698 of OY728140.1, read as the reverse complement.
CTGGAATCCCATGAAGTCCCATGGACATATGAAATAGATAAGTCTTTTATTTAAGGAAATCATTGTATGAATATGCATACCATGCCCTCATTGGATCTACATATTGATTGCCCCTAGCCCGTCTACCAAAGACATGTTTTCCTTGGTCAATGCTCTTCATTCCTCTGTACGCTGACATGGCTCCCATGCCATGAGACATGCCATGCATGTCACTCAAATTCAAACATGTTTCCCCCACGTGCGTCTAAGGGGTATTAATACATCTTTTAATCAGTTGAACCCCATTGGGGCCCTCTCTCCACCATATTTGGTCAAAGCTGTTCGACCTAAAACATCTGTAATGACAGTCTTGTAAGCGGGACTTTAAACTGCTCACAGAAGAAATAGGCACAAAGCCTGTTAGGCCGAGAACCCGAAAAGGGTGACCTAAGAAAATGACGGGTTATACCCTATGGGTCCATACCGAATTGGACCAGGAAAAATCAAGGCATTAAAAGTAGAAATAGACAAAAAGATTTTACGGTTTTTCTATAAAACCCTAGAAAAAGTCAGACTACACTAACTGGATTCCATGGTCCAGGAAAAAGTTAGAGATTGATTTATTTTTAGTCCTGGACTCGGATAATTCCATATTCACAGAATTAACATATGTGGAAATCATACCAAATAGTTTCTATCATAGGAAAAGGGGAAAAAGGCACAAAGGAAAAATGTTTCTTTGTTCCAATAAAAAGTGGTTAAGAAGGGAATCCACAATCTGGAGCCTCCTCTAGTGCAAAAGGAAATTATCGGAGTGTTTCGGCGGATTCACAAAGCTGTATCAGGCGCTGGTGAGAATCCTCGATTTCCAGAGTGAGGTTATATAGTAAGGCCATATCAGCTTCTGCACCAGTCCGCAATTCTTCTTCCTCCTGAGCCGCCTTTGTGCTTTCCCTTATTTCCTCCTCCATCTGCCGCTCCCCTTCTCTAATCAAGGTGGAGACGTTGGCCTCTTCCTGCTGCAGCAACGGTGTCTCGGTTTTCATCACATCCAGGTGAGAACGCTGCTCACTAACTTCTCTCTGGAGCCCTGCGACGACCCCAGAATGGTCATGAGCCTCTGTTAAGAAGAGTGGCTGAGTCACAAAATGGTAAGCATCAGATTGGGCAGCCGAAATATGAGATTCGAAATCACCTAGCCTCTCTCGATTAGCTACTACCTACTTGACTATGTCATAAACACCATGATAGTCGAAGCCATCAAATCCAAGTAGCAAAAAAAAATTACTTTGCCTCGGTAATTTGGTCGGCATCTCGACCAAGGGTGTTTGAGAGATCAGTCTCCTGATTTTCTCCCTAGACCTTTGGAAAGAGGGTCGAAGGCTGGAGAGTACTAATTGGTCGGGCTCCAAATCACTCCCAGATGAGGACACATATTCAGTGATGAAAATCACCATTTAGGGACCCGAGGCGGCCTCACCCACAATCTCTGTCACTGCGGCAGCTTCAACCCCGATAGTTGCGGTCATAGGCACAGCAGGGTCTGGCGACACAATTGTCAGCACCAGAGGTTGTGGTCCTGAAGCCCGAGAGTCAGTAAGACAGAGGATTACCCCTAATTAGATATGGTAAGAAAAGTAATTTAGTAGCAGGAGACCGAGGAACATACTCCTAATCAACGAGGAATATGCATCGGCGAGCTCTGCAATGCCACGACATCCAGTCGAAGAGGATGCCACATATTCGATAGGTGAGGGAATCCTGGGAGCCCCTAGAGGGGTCCAGGGACTAAGGCCATGCATGAGGCCCGTTGCTTCCAAATTCGTCCCCACATGGTCGCCTACGGATACAATGCTCGAATAAGTCACTCCCCCGGTGAACAAAATAATGACACGCTCCTATTTCCCAGCAACTGGATTAATGGAAGGCTCTTCCTCCATCATCACGGGATCTGTTGGACCTAGGGTGGTTGGCTCCATCAGATCTGAATCCCCCTCAGCGATCTTGGGTTCCCCGTCGTCCTCCACAATTGAATGATTTATCTGATCATCCTGGGTCTCGGATACCAGCGGTTCGTCCTCTGGCATATCTCTGACTAATAAAGCTGGTAATAAAGTGTCCATAACCCCGTCTCCTCCGGCAGGGCTCACTATCTCGTCATGCCCAGCCGTGGATATGGGTGATTCCGCAGACGGAAAGGAGGCGGAAGGTAGAATCACTTGGGTAGCCACAGCCGGATCCCCAAGTGGTCCTGCACCATGCGTCAAACAGTTAATGACTAACAAAGTCTATGAATGAATGTTGGAGAATGAGGAAACAGGAAGTCATGATTACCATACATTCCATGTTTGAGTTGTTCCAATAAATTAAATGCCTATTGCCGTCTCTGGATCTGCCCAGGGGATAGTTCGCCCAGAATTCTGGATGGGACGGGAGGAGGAAAGACCCTAGCTGAATCTACGATGGTCGCCTCCATGAGCTCAGCAGTTCCAGGGGATCCTTCCTCGATGTCCCTTGTGGGAAAAATCACTTTCTCCCCCGCCGCGGTACCACGAGGGGTATAATCTGGAGAATGAATCACCCCCTAAGATTCTTTCACACCCTGCATGAATGGAATAAACCATAGAACCTCCACAATTATGAGGGTGGGGAGAAAGTCACAATGGGAAAACAGAGAAACCTATTCTTCTGGGTCAGAAAATTCACAGCGTCTAATCATCATAGACACCTGAATGCTCCCATTGAGACGATTCCGGAGTGAATGTATATACGCATCCATATCCTTTAATGAGGTGACTATTTCATCTAATTCCTCTTCCAACTACTAGTGGGGTGGTGGGAAGATCGTCCCAATACCTGGAAGTTTAATAGGGCCTGTTTGAAGAATCTCCCAAACTTCCTCATCTGAACCACTGACCCTCAGGTCATCCCAAATCCTCCAAGCCTCCAGGAATGCGTCCAGGGCATTAAACTCTAACTGGGGAAGATCAACCTGAGAAGGTCGGGTGGCGGTAGAAGTTGGTAAGGGCGCTAATGGCTGAATTTGTTATCCAGATCTCACCCCCGCCTTAGAACTCTCTGGGACTATTGGTGGGCCGGACCTCACAAGTAAGGACTGAAATTCTTTGGATTTAGCCATGACAGGGAAATCATCAAGATCATCGCCCCCGGAAGAGTGCTCACTTCCCTCCCCCTCCTCATCAGTCACCGGATGTAGCATGGCCTGGTCTTGGTGGTTTAATACCCTGTGACCCTTGCACACATAAATATAGTATTAAAGATTATGGAGATATCGATTGACCCGCTCTGGGTCCACATCATAAAGAAAGTTAATAGGAGATGATATATAGACCAGATCATCAAAAGACACTTCTAATTCCTGAAGGTACTACCACAGAGAAAGGGGGTACTAGCTTCGAAAGGCTGACCGACCCTTAAATTCGTTCAATTGGCCCCAAGCTGTCGGAAAGGAAGCATCAGCGGGGATAGTCATCCCCCGTCGAGAAGCCTCAAGGGCAAGAGAGGTTACACCTATATCTATTAAAATCATCCCTTGAAGCACGGGACCAGTCGAGTGATGAAGGATTTTTCCTGGCCTAGTTGGAGCACCATCCTCCATTCGCTTCCTTTTTCCCTTTGTTGATTTAGGACTTCAAATGGTGGGAACCAATGTCCCAAGCTGAACATTTGGGTATGATTGTACCCAGGAATCAGCATAATTCCTGGATAAGAAAGACATGGAGACCATAAGCGTGGGGTTCATAACCTAACAGCCTGTATCCTCCCGGGTAAATGTTTACCACAATTTCCCGACCACCATCAAATTACGGCTCTCACCGGCATCATTAAGTGCGCGGGGACAATGTGATTGGACGTAGCCAAAATGACGCCCAAATTGGCAAGTCGTGTACCCCTCGCAGATCAGTTCTCCACCAATACAAGACACCAGAATACCCTCTCATATGGAGAGTAGGTAGCCCCTCTTGCTAAAATCTTCTGTTATGGTGTTTGTAATTGTACTGGATGGGGAAGAAAATGGATGAAAATTGATGTAGTCGTAATTTGAAATTTGACTTGATAATAGACGCTTGTTCAAAACTATCGGTTCACTATCGTTCTCTTTGGTCACCCACTCATCGGGCATAACCCCATTGGTCAGTAGCAAGTACGACCGGAATGTGGTTCCCGTAATCTGAAGAGGATTGATAAAGGTGTAGTAGTTCTTGATGTGTACGGTTAACCATTCCCAAATGATTGGGAAGGGGCATGCCACTCGGTTTGGCCGTTTCCTGTCAGTAATGTTACCATGTAATCAGTAAATCCTAGCTAGTACTAGAAAAACTAGGTTGATAACATTACCGGTAGCCAAGTGTGCCTCCATGAAAAAATTAGTGACCCGCATGCCACCAACCTTGTGTACGGGTAATAACCAGCCACTTAAGAACATAACCGGACAAGCTACTAGGTGGAGCAATCGATCGACACCTGGAATAGGCTCCCAGCCCCAGCAACGAAAATCGCCTTCCTCAAATGTTATCCAATAGTTGCACCCCTGCTTATGGGACTCCATTGTAGGTCAAGTCGTGGGCCTGCATGGGAGAGCTGTGGATTCGTCAGATTTGTTCTTTCTCACAAAAGCATTGACCCATTCACGGTATGGGACGAGCTGTTTTAGAGACATATCCTCTGAGTGCTTTTGAGCCTTGTTAATGAGATTCATTACTAGGGGGAGTCGTCTCTTCATTCTCCCACACATAGGAAGTATTCAGGAACTCGTCATACATACTGCTAATGATGGGGACCCCCAAAATCTGAAAGACGTCCCACAGACTATTGCCCACTTCCCCAGGGACTAGATGGATGGGGTTGGTGTTCGGGATCCAACGACTCATAAGTTGTTTGGAGAGGGCTTGAGGTCGGTGTGTATAGGTTTGGGACACCTAGGCAGCTTCATAAAATCCCAAGACTCACAACTCTGCCCTAAATTCTGCGCAGCTCTTGTGAACCCAGAAGGGCCACCCCCAATCTAATGACTTAAATGCTCCACCCAGTCGGAGATCACGATTCTCCGGCCAGCCGTGCTGGTCGCTTACTATGACACTGCAGTCAATACTCTGATAGTAGTTGATTGTTCCTTCCTATTGACGTGGTTATCCTGTCGGAGATACTGGAAGGTGATTCAACACAGATCCAACAGCTATACCCCTTGAGGAAGGCCTCCCGCCTGTAGGTATCATGAACTAGGGAATAGTGGAGGTAAATATCCATGCTTCAGGATTATTGTCCAGGGAGGGTTCTGGAATTGGGGTATCGAACAATAAACTGAACCCGTAGATAGGGAGTATGTTAGAAAAAGGATATTCCTGCTGTGATTTGGAGAGACGGTCGGCAATGAAGGAAGATGGTCGCGAGTGGATAACTCCATATTGAACAGAGGAAGCCATATCCTTGAGGCGTTGATCAGCAGTTGAGAGGGGCTCTGTAGCAGGCCTCGGCGTTGAACGAGGGGGAACCATATTTTCACCCTGCACAATGACAGAAATCAGTCCGGAATAAAATCTGGACAAAATTAGCCAAATGAATGGCTAAGGAGCCTTCATAATCAAATCTGCAAGGAGGCCTTGGAGGATGGTTCACGATGAAATCATCCCTCAAACCATCCCTTCACTAAATCAGTCCGCGAATCCCTGGACCATGGAGCGTTGGCCAGGAAACCACGATCCAAGTCGATCAACGGTAATTAAATCCCGAGTTTATTTGTAAGACTCAGATACTTTTTAATGTTAAAGATATATTTAGTTTGCGGAGTATCGAAACCGCGAAAGAAGTTCCTCTGCAACCCATCATCACTTAATTTTTAATTAATTAAGTGTATTGGTTCATGGTTGGGAAGTTGGTTCGAGGGTGAAGGAGTCCGTGAAGAGGGAATGGTTCGCGCAGGTTTTTTTCAGTTCGCGGATGAGGATCTTCACGAAGGAGAAAACATGCGGAGGTGAAGGAGCTCTAGTTTCACGATGAATTAGTTAATGGAAAAGTGAGGGTTCCCCGTATTTATAGGCATGGTCCCCTATCGGGTCCACCTTTCCACCACAATCAATCTCCGTTTTAGGACCTATTTTCATCAGAATGGCCTCCTCTAATTTTCGATCGGACCCCATTCCGATGGGGGGAATTTGTAGGGTCCTGAAAAACATCTGCAAAGGAAATTTTACCTAAATCCCCAAAATAATTGGGGAAAAATAATCAAAGATGAGACACAAAGGACTGGTCCACGAACCATTCCACAGAAGAGAAACGTGGTCAGGAACCTCAAAGAACCCCCCTCTGTGAACCATTGTCTTTCGTGAAATGTAGGCAGAGAGCCTCCACGGTCGCGAGGTAGGATGTGTGCATGCCCGGTTCCCCGTCGAAAACCGCCACAACTGTGGACTGCGTCGACCGGTTCAAGTCTCACCTACTGTCATTCACGGAACATAGGCAGAACCCTCCGCAGCCGCGGAGCACTCCCTATGTTCTCCTCATGGAGAGGGGGAGCGTTCAATACCCACCGAGAATCGTGGATTGAACAATCCAGCTGTAAACCAGGTATTTGGTTATGGGCCTCCGCAAAAAGTGCCGCGTGGCCACAGATACATTCCTTTACCCACTCTATAAAAGGATACCAAGGGGGAAAGAAGAAGGGAATCAGAAAACTGGAATCAGATTCAGAGGAAGGAGATCGGTTGAAGGAAGGCTTCAAATTTCGAAAATAGAGAAATTCCCACCTGAAAACCAAAACAGGTATATGAATTAAGAAGGAATTGGAAAATGAATAATAATTTGGTGAACCGTGAACCTAAAAATAACAAAAAAGGATAACGCGAACCAAACCCCCCTCCTCGGATGACTTCCCCGTAGACCAGGGAGTTTATGTCTCTTTTCCCATCCGTTAAACCGCATAGAACTTTCCTACGCAGGCGAAGCACCGACCGATGAGCCTCCGATCGGTGATGCCCTTGGCCGCCACATCCTGCCTGGAACCCTCCGCGAACCACACAGGTTCACGGAATGAACCCGAAGCCATGAACCTCCCTGGTTCGCGGATTGAACCTGAAGCTGCGAACCCGCCTGGTTCGCGGGACACCAATCAGTCCATGGACCACCCTAGTTCGAGGATGACTTCTCCAGCCGCGTGGCACTTCCCCACGCGAAGGGCGCCACTACCCATACCTCTCGGTTGCTAGCCAAATAATTTGGTGTTCTCATTTCCAGAGCCAGGTAAAATCCTTCTGACCCACCCAGGTCCTCTGCGACTCCCTCATTGTCCTATTCATCGACCCCGAGCTGAGGCCTCCATCGGAGCCACTAGATCTGTGTGGTATAACTTCCAGGCGCATCAACGCTCTTCTTTGAGTTCACATACCCACGGTAAGCAGGGGAAAACGGGTTTCTCCGAACCATGAGCAGATTCGAGAAGCATTCCTGGGTTCACATTTCGACGGTAATGTGGAGTATGAGATTGGGAATCCCCTTTCTACTCCTCCACTTGTCCAAGGATCCTCGGGGGTATTAAAATGCCCATCAGAAGGAAGCCCTCGTGGACTGCAAGAGAGCATATGGGGACATGAGCACACCCTTTCCCTCTCCTGATGGGCTTTTTCACTCCTGGCATCCATCTCGGAGTAAGCCCTGGCCTTTTGGGCCTCCTCAGAGTGTAAGACCCAATTCGTCACCCTGGGATACCTTTATGCGTAAACCCTACTTGGCTTCTCACAGACGCACCTTTCGCGACGTGATCCTCTGGTCCCTGCTGCCTCTTATTTCACAAATTGAGCATTACTCACGTGGGCTTAGAGTATGCATCGACCATGACATCCTCCTATGTGCTTCCCCAGAGCGTAATCCCCATGCCAAAGTGAACTACGAGAACTTTGATCCAAGCCTTCTAGATAGGGTACGTAGGAAGCCTCCATATGGTTCAAGCCCGCCAACCATCAGACCACATGGTATCTCTCCACATCAGTTCCTCGAATCCTTTGTGAACTACATGGACTTTAATCCCAGCCTCCTAGGCAGGGTATGTTGGAAGCCTCCATGAGGTTGAAGCCCACCACTCAGTTGTTTCTTCACGTCGAGTTCTACCCTTGTCCAGCATTACGTTAAACTGTATATCCAAACTACGTGGAATTTGATCCCTGCTTCATAAGCAGGGTACGTAGGAAGTGTCCCTGAGGTTCAAGAATAATATCCAGGCGATCCCATCATCTCCACATCGGTTCACCACACCACTCCTAGCACCGCCTCAAGCGAGTTCCAGCCCTTCGGGGTCATTAATCCAACGAGTGATGGTAAACCTCGTGCATAAATGATTCTGAACCCCCACGTCCAGTTGATCGTTGCCCACCAATGTTAAATCCATGGATATTATGTTTGGTAATAAAGCAAAGATTTTTGAACATATGAATACGTCTTAAATCTATAAGAGAGTCCAGGAACAGGCAATAATTCCCCACCAAAAGGGGTGTGATGAGCCCGACTTCCCATCCTCTCGACCAATGTGAGTTCTTAAGAGTCGCGGGTCACACCATCCCTCGAACGCATGCCATTGGATAGCAGGTCCATCAATCATTAGATACGGAGCCGTTGGCCGTTTCGTGGCTGAAAACTAGAGCGAAACAGTAATATTAATTATTCAATCCACAAATCGCAATGTCACATTATTAATTTAGAAATTAATTATTAATGATCTAAAATCCCAAGATCACATAATTAATTAATAATTAATTATCACAAATCCTCAATCCTATAATTAGTTAATGAAATAATTAATCATGTCACGCTCTTCAATTAATTCAATAATTAATTGATCACAATATTTACAATAATTAAATCAAAAATAAATTAATCACATTCAACTCCATCATTTAATTCACCAATTAATTGATCTCATTTATTATATAATTTAACTACTAAATTAAATAATCACATCGTTTATAATTATTTAATTAATTAATTTATTAATTACTTTATTTAATTAAACAATTAAATAATCACATAACTCCTGTAAATTATTTCATGTATTGATTAATCCACTTATTTGTCTCAACAAGTAAAAAATCATATTACACCCATTAACTAACTCAAAAATTAATTAATACTATTATTTAATTCAATAAATATATATTATAACAACTACAATTTATTTATTCATTGATTAATTCATCTCTTTATTTAATTTAACCATTAAATAAACACCTAACTCCAATTAATCAATTATTAAATCATTAATTTATCTATATAATTAATTTATTAATTAATCACATAACTCAAATTAATTAATTCATCCATTTATTAATCCCTTTATTTAATTCAATAATTATGTAATTACATATTCTTGATTAGTTAGCTCATCCAATAATTAATCCCTTTAATTAAATCAAAAATTAAATCATCCTATAAATCCCATCATTAATTGAACCGATTAACTAATCCCTATATTTGATGAATCATATAAACAATCAAATAAATTTCATTATTTAATTCTCTTATTATTTACTCTCAACTTAAAAATTCAATAACCACCATCAATTTATCAATTTATTATTATATATCCATTATTCCAACTACCCCTTAATTAATTCCACTTTTAATTATCCTAAATCGTACAATTCATCAACCCCATACATAATTACATAATTAATTATTTCAACTCACTCAATTCAATATCTAGATAATTAATTCCTTATTTAATTATTTTATTTTACATAATTCAATAACAGTTAATTAATTCCACAATTATTCATTCCACCTCACAAAATTAACGAATCCCATAATTAATTTTTCAATTATTTATTCCAACTCTATCAATTTATTAACATTATAATTAAATCAAATAATAATTATCTCTATTATAATTATTATACAATTCTATAATTAATTTAACAACTAATTATTCAACATCACAATTCATTAACTAATAATTAATTCAGAATTTATTATTCAACATCACAATTCAAAATATAATATTTAACTCAACCAATATTTATTTCTCAAATCCCACAATTTTATGATTCCAACAATCCATTCAATAATATGTCATTTAATCCCCTATTTCCCAATATCAACACTTCACAAATATTTATCCATCAAATTAATTTTTACAATTCATGATCGCTTAATTAATTAATCCACAAAAATAATTAATTGAATTTGTAATTTCAATTTCTAAATGAAATCTACAAATTCAACAATTACATATAATGAATTAAAATCATGACTAAGTGATGTAATTTTTAGACCACCTTCTTCAACAGTGTGGATGGAGAATTATCTCAAAAGGAAAACTCAACTTTAAGAGGAATAAAGATGTGGAATAAGGTCATGATTAAATTCCTCCATTTAGTGATGAACAAGAACCGAACTAATCCCAAATTTCAAATATAATAGTCAATAATATTATAATGAATGAGATCATGATTTAATTCCTTTATCCATGATTTAAACAAATCAAGATCTCTTAATTCAAGATCAAGATCCAAAATTCCAATATAATGATAAAAAAATCTAGATCAAGATCCAACAAAAAAGAAGATAAAATACCACCAATATAATAGTATTTAATGGAGATAGAGTTAATAAATCAATGGGGAATAAACCATATACTAAGAGTCACAACTATCTACACATCGAGCTTCTAATTTCAAATAATGGAGTTCAATAGAATTAGGAAACCATCCACAAGCCTAAAAAAATTATAATATTTTATTTGGGTCAAGATTGGGTCGATTTGATGTTAATATGGGGGTTCAAGAGACTTTAAAATAAATATCAATTACATTTATTTTATTATTCCTGATTTGCTGGATGAAGTTACACAATTATTAGTAACCCTAAAAATTCGTGCAACCTTTTCACACTGTGGTTGCACACATTTTTCAACCCTAAGAAAACCATATGACCAAGATTCATACATTTTTTACCGTTGAATTTGAAAAGATTAAACCATACATCAAATGAAAACATTGGCTACACACTATTTTTAATGTTTCTCAACCCATAGAATTCATCTCCTGTATCAAAAATTCTATATTTTCACTCAAATGAATCATTGATAAGACCAAAACAAGTTAAACACTAATTAAAGAAAAATAATACCTATGAATTAGGTCGAGGAACCTCTAAAAAGGCTCTCAACATTAGATTTCGATATATATGAAAATTTTATTTAAATTTATAAATTTATCCAATGAAATGAAATAATGTTAGTTTTTGGGATGATTTAGAGACCTAAACTCTTTGAGTTAACCACATTTTAACATTTCACATAATCATCATAACTTATAATTCCATCCATTTCTAGTTATTATTACAAAAAATGAACGAAAGCTATTTTGATATTTTCATCCACCTAATTCAAAATATTAAATCCACTTTAAATGGTATATTTATATAGTTAGAATTTGTATATTTAAAAATAATAAACCAAAATGATTCATAACCCATTTTAAAAAAAATGAGTTTTAGGAAAAAAATGAAACTCTCCCAATAATAGTGTTGATCAATATTAATTTATAATTAATTAGAATAAAAATAATTAAATAAGTATTTAGTCAATTTGAGAATAAATTCATAAAAAATTAAACATTTTAATGAAATTAAATTTCAGTTTTAAAAAGAATTTGTATTTTTCAGAATTAACTAAAATCAATATTTTCATAAAAAACTAATGTATCCCCATAAGATTATTTTAATATAATTATTTCAAAAAATATACCATATTTATAAAATTAATATTCTATATGTGTTATGAATAATAATAATTGATTCACAACAAATGTACTAAAAACCATTTGAAACAATTTTTTGTCATCCATAATAAGAAAATACTAAAAATTTAGCAGAAATATTTTCTATATTAATATTTAAATTTTATTAATGTAAATAAATTAAATACATAATTCATAATTTGGTTATTCTATTTTATAACCATCATAATTTCATTATTAGTATTATTCTCATTGTCTTATATAATAAATGCTATAGAATAATTTAAATTTCATTGAAGAGATTTATATTAAAAATATTTGTATCACATAGGGATTAACATAATTATCAGAAGGAAATACTTTAATACCATTAAAAACACATTAAAAAATTCCTTACAGCACAACAATTTCATTCAAAAGGGTAAATATTTCTAAAAAACATTAACAGTAATGTAAAACAAAATTACTAAAAATAAAACAACATTATAATTATATAAAAATACATAATAATTTACTAATTTATTATAATAACTTCTAAATCAACTAGAATATATTCTGTAGTTTAAAAAATCAATATAATCCTTTCGATATTTGAAATTACTATCAATACCACATTAATAATTAATTATAATTTACTTAAGTATTTGAAAACAACAAAAAAATTAGGAAATTTCCAATGAACAACCAAACACCATAGAATTTCAAAAATATGATGAAGAACATTCCACCCATTTTAATCAAAATAATATAAAAATATTATCATTCTCAAGAATAAAAAACTAAAAATAATTGTAAAAGGATGGCAGATAAATCAGCAAACCCATGAGATATCTCTTGTGGAGAGTTCCATATTTTGAATAAATTAATAACTCGAATGAAAATATATTAGGAGGGACATTAATAAAATATGAAAACAACTTCATAATAATAAAAAAATACCCAATATGAAATATTTAACAATATATAACAATTTATATGGTAGATGAAATATTTCTATAAACCATGCTAGTTAAAGAGTTAAAAAACAAATAATTATTTTCAATTTATTATATAAAATTTATATGTGTATCCAAACACCAAATAATAATAAAATAATATTTAAAACTAGAGTGATAAAATTTTACAATGAAATAATTGAAAAAAAATCCAATTTTTTTTCCAAAACTACTTTTATAATAAATTAAAGAAACATGGAAATCTAAAATTTATTATTTACGAATAACATTTCCCTGAAAATTTATTTATCAATAAATATTTTATTTCTAATCTAAAAATGAATCTAGTCAATAAATTATTGTACACAATTTTTTGACTTAATGAATTTCAATTTATCCACCCTCAAGTGTAATTTTTATCAATTAATAACCATGATTAGTTTAAATCATTATTTCATTATACTAATTTATTCTATTAACACAAATAATCCATAAAAGTATTTAATTTAAAATATATTTCGATAAACATAATTTCATATTTTATGTGATGTTATCAATAAATAAATCATGTGGTTTATTCATTCCACCTAATCCATGTTCAAAATTTTTCTCTGATTGTTAAAAACCATTATTTAGTAGGATCACACTTGTAGAGAATCTATTACGTTTATAATGCTCCACATTTTATTTTCTATGATTGAATGGAATTAATACTGGATCATTAAAATAAGTAGAACATAAAATTCACTAATTTTTTCATGATTTAATATCATCAAAACTTTTTCGTGCATACAAATCAAATTATTTCATCCCCCATACCACATTTTTTTCCAATATAGGGAGTCACATACTAACAAGCACGATTTTTAATTTTTTTAGTACTACAGAACATTTTATATTATTTTTCCACTCACCTCAAATTCCAAGGTCAATAATATATTTACATAGTATGAGAGAAATAACTTCCATTGATGTAAGTATACCATTAAAAACCCATTATATAATAATTTTTTTATCCAGGCATCACAAAGATCAACAAAAAAATAATATTAATGCCCGTTCTCAAATCATTTTAATAGTTTTAGTTCCATACCTAACAAAACATCACATATAAAGGCATCTAGAATCCTATTCCAACATCATGTTCATAACCATTTCCTCATTCCACAACCTCAAACTATGGAAGTCTAATCAATATCATAGCCATGGAATACAATATTTAGCACCATCACATCAATGGGAATCCCTACAAAATATCATACACCAATATTCATCATATTCACACATCACATAACAGTATAAGGATATTATAAATAGAAAAAAAGGAAAAATAATAAACAATGATAATAGTTTATCATGGACCTGAAATAAGAAATTTATAACTAACAAGATGAAATACTCAATCATACCACAACATTTTATTTCATCATGTAACCACCTTAACTACAATCATGGATTATGTAATTAAATCAACAAAATTGATTTCCATAGGTATCCTATGATCTCATATATTCATTTTTATATATCATATAAACATTCTATTAAGAATAACATCGCGTTTCAACAACCTTTAATGATGAATATTCTCATTTACATGCCTCTATCATTATTTCCAGAAAAAATAATTTACGTACTCATGTTATTTATTCGTTACTATTAACATATGGATGAAAAATTTCACTGAACATTAATCATACATAATTTTATTTCCTAAAAAATTATAATAATCATCATATTCAATCAACATTCCCCTTTATTTTTTTAGACAACCATGTTTATATGAATTAATTTATTATATCACTTTCTTTTCAAATTTATGTGTTTCAATCAAAAAATCCCCCACACAACATATCTCATATTCCTTGCAAGGATATATATTTTCAGAATCAGTGAACCACATCTCATATATGACAAATATTTCAAAGCATGAGGACTTGAATCTACCCAAGAAAGATATTATCACATTTAAATGGAATAAATAGGAAATAAATAATGATACTTAATTGTATAATTATTTATTAATGTATTAAGACACAATATTAAGTACCATGGATGGTTGATGAATATATATATACTCATAATTATCATTTACCCAATTTTTGTTTCATCTTTTAAAACAGTTTGTGTAAACAAAATCCAATGTGGATAATGTATTAGGTGTCCAACAAACATGAAATAATATACCCAATTCATGAAAATCGATATTTTCAGTCAATAGAATATAAAACCCAAAATTTATTCACATATACATATTTCATTAGATATTAACTCATTCATAATATAACTTTTAGAATATATATTAATAAAAGAAATTGAATATAATAGACAATGTCCAAGGAATTGTAATGTAACACCCAAAGCTTCCACGGTACACTTCTCTTTGAATAATAAAGTAGCGTGTGTTGTATGCAACTTCGAGTTCTAACACACACCACAACCAATCAAAGTAGCTGTTATGAATAGTAATACCTACTTTATGAAATTTTATAAATTTTATCATTCCAAATTGACTTAGTTTTTGTATTAGGAATATCTAAATTATCCTAAGTTGAATTCTTTGTAATTTTCGGAGAACTTACAATTTTTTATGAATAGTGATTAATACTTAAAAATAACATTTTTAATCAAAATAATTTATAGTGATAAATTATACTATTGAGTGTTTTAAAAGTATAATTAGAATATATTTTTACCATTTTATCCAATGGTGTTCATTAGAATTAATTTAACTTTGAAATTGGACATAAACAATTGTCAATTTTTTGATTGATATTCTTTCTTAAGACACGCTATTTGTTGTGACAACGAGAATTATTTAGAAAATTAATTAATGCAACTTATATGTTTTGAATTGTGAAAAATAGACATCATTTTTGAATTCAGAATATCAATTATAGCTTAGGGTAAAATTATGGCATTATTGTGAAAAACTTCAATTTTTGATTAATAGTGAAACCACTAAGTGGTAGTTAAATAACTGATTTTTTTCATTTAAATGAAATATTAACAATTTTGTGATTTTAATTTCAAAAATACAACATACATTGTTGTCATTAGGAAGTAAAATGTGGTTCAATGGGATTAAAATAATTTCTGGTGAATAGTAACTTTTAAGTTTAATTAATCGCGATTAAAGGTAATTAGTGAAATTTAAGGTAAAAATGATATTATAAAATTATGAAATGACCTTAAAACATGTCCTAAACCTATTGGATGAGTCATGTTCGACCAAGAAAATACATGGGTCAACATGGGGACCCCATGCAGCATCTTTGGTAGGAAAATGACATAAATAACTTTTATTTAAAGTTAAAATAAAAATGTCACAAACATAAGTTGTTTTACTAAAAGAATTTTTAAATGGGGTTATAAAAGTCATATTTTGACTATAAATATTAATTATAAATATATAAATATTTCCTACATCATGATAATTTTTTTATAAATTTTAGACATTAAATAAATTAAATTATTTATGACACCATGAAGATGTCGCGATTACCTCATTAATTAACGATTTAAATAAAATGAAAGGATAATGTACAATATAAGGCGTACACTTTTCAAAAACCTATTGGATGAGGATATTTAGAACCCCTATCACCTTATCCTCGAAATATATCATTTTGGGTCCTTTAGGATCCGAAAAGCATTTCTTAATAAAGTAACATTTCCTAACATTCCAAGAGTGCCCCTACTCTCCACTTATAAAAGGCCCCCACCACTACCACCTTACTCACACTTTCAAATCCTTTTGGATCGGACAAACTCTGCCTAAATACTCTCTCAACGTTCCTCCCTTACTCCTAGAAGCCTCACATTGGGCAGCAGTCTTCCCAAGGAAGCCTTTGGCACAAATCAAAAGAGTTACCCGATTTTAAGGTAATGTCTTTGCTTATGTTATTTTGTTTTATTTTGCTTATCCAACCCCCTAAAGACTTTATATTCATTTCTTTTGTAACAACACAAGTATCCCCAATATACTAGGATGTTGTTATAAGAAGTATTCAAGCTAGACTTACACACACCTACATCTAATGGTTAGAGAACATACTGTTTCTGTGGATGGAGAATTTCTACCTCACGAAACGATGATTGTTCAACACTCATATAACACCTTCAAAGGTGGCCATTAAGATGTCACTCTATTTATACATAACATATAATATGTTTATTTTTTACTTAATGTTCTGTATTTTTCATTTATGGCATACCTGTATTGTTTACATTATTGGTAAACGTGATATTTTCATTTTAGGAAATGCGGACTACCGCCCCCTCAAAGTTATTTGAATCGTTAATGCCATATGTGGGATGTATAAAGGATGGAGTAAATGATATTATATATGATATTATACTGGAATTATAATATACCTTTATATAATTATGATTTCATGAAATACGAAATAGAAATGAAAGTAGCGTTCATGCGTACGTACGGCTTAAAGACTCCATGAACGGTGCATTTCATTTCTTACCATTAAACGTTTTGGAATATTATAAATGAATGTATATACTGGATATATATGAGATATATGATATATATATCATGAATATAATTTTGGATATAATGGATATTTCACCACATGAACAACTTTTAATTATAAGAAGTTTATTTTTGACTCAAGTACCAACGATCGACAAAACGACCATTATTAACATAAATAATTACATAATGTTCATAACATGGTAATAAGTGATATAAATGGAATAAAAAACTTGAAAAATGTTCATAAGCAATTATAAATTAACTCTAGTTTATTATTTAGGAGGTTAAATAATGGTCGAGTCAAGACATGACACAAGTTAAGGGAACATCTAAACCAAATTTCCATTCATTGGGTTAATCTCCTAATTTCAAATTATGTCATGATATTATTATGTCCTATCATGTATTTGTACTTTCTTTTTGTGTTATTATAGTGAATACACATAATAAATCTATTTTATTTTAAAATGTTATCTTTGTGAGGGACTTCGTCCAAGTCTCCTTTCATTGGGGAAAATTTGGTTTTATACACAACTTTCCTTTATACGGTGTATAAACCCCTTTGACTTTTACATTTATTCTAATGGAATATTTTTATACGAAGTGTTTTACTAAACGACAACAAGGAATGTTTCTCTTGTCGTACGTATGCGGCGACAACGACTTCTTCGCTGCCATGGCCATTATTTGGGTTTCAGCTTCCTCTACATTCCATAACATTTTTTAAATGAAAAATAAATATCATGTTTTATTTTTCTTTTATTTTGGTATAGAAAATGGTTTTGAAAGTCTTTTTATTATATCAATGTGTTGTATTTATATCTTGTGATTGAAATGTGGAAATGTTATGTTTCCTTTATGCATATTTTATGTGATATGATTATGTTATGGTTTATGATATGTTTAAACCTATTCATATGAGGAATGCATTATACTTAATAATGTACGGGTAGAGCCCGCTATAGCTCCTAAATGCATTAGTAGGTCTCATGAGACAATCTAGTGTCTTGGCACGAGGCCTTGACAAAATCTTATTTGTGGTCTTGGCACGAGGCCTTGGGTACATGGTTATGACAGTCTGGCATTATGCATTCCATCATTATGAAAGTGGTTGTTGTTATTTCATGTGATTATTCGACTAGTAGAATATCCATCTGAGTAAGTAAATGGCATTATTTCGTTTTACTTTTTCCATATTATTCTAAAGTTCAAGTTTAAAAGGATTTTGGTTTAATTATAAATTGCCTTAAATGTTAATGTTTATTTATGAAAGCTTCTGCAATATTGTTATCCTTACTGAGCATCTGAGCTCAACCCTTTAAATGTTTTAATATTTTCCAGGATGTGAAGAAGTATTTTATAAATGACCTGCAGGGATAGTCAGAAGAGGATATGAGTGTGGACTATGAAGACTTGGTTATTAGTTTTTCGTTTTCTGATGTATTGTAACATTTATGAATGTATCTAGAATTTCCAAGGCAACTAAACTAATCGGTCTTTAGTGACTTGATCTTTTGTGATCATGCCAATGCTATGCAATAATGCACCGACTCTGGGCAACTGGGGTTGGGGCGTTACAGTTGGTATCAGAGGCTATTTAGTACTAACCTTGGAAGCTATATTTAGATAAACTATGAATAAAGCACATAGCCTAAAGATAGATTTTAAGGATTAGTATAGAAGAACTTCCTAGAATTTTTCTATTATAGAGATTTTATGAGTTTTTTGAGCAATACATCCCTGTCTGGATACGAGTAGGTAGAGGCGGCTCTGGCACAGATGTACCTAGGGGTAAAACCCGAAAACACCGCTTTGATCTAGACTCGAACGGGAACTGGTGCACGACAACGGGCCTTGCTGCACTCTTGGTTATGACACTCTCGGGGAATATGCTTAGGATAATTCTCATTTTCATTACAAACCATTATGAAGGGTCATGAGTATATACTTCTTCAATGAAAACGTTTTTTATGATTATGGATTATATCCATAAATAGTTTAATTTATGTTAAATATTTTACAAGTATTGAATTATGTATTTTGATTCATAAACTAATTTATTTTATGCCATTATTTAGAAATGGTTCCTAGTGGAAGGTATGGAAACTGTATCAATGCACGCACTCCGTGTAGGGATTTCCCTCCTGCTCAAGATAATTATTGTGGAGCTGGAGATACAACTGGAGTCGATCAACTTATTACCATACTAGGACAACTCACTAAGGTTATGAATAATAACCTTACTTGTATGGAGAATCCTGATCTGCAATGTGGAGGATCAATGTTAGACCGCTTCATGAGGAAACAACTGCCAACCTTTAATGGGGGTACAAATCCATTAGTAGGAGAGCAATGGATAAACTCCTTAGAGAAAATATTCCACGCCTTGGGAAGTAGCGAAAGGGAGAAGGTTATCATGGGAGTTTACCGCCTCACTAGAGATGCCGATCAATGGTGGTCATTGATTAAAAATACAAAGGAAGATGATGAAGTATCAAGTATGGAATGGAGAGAGTTCAAAGATCTTTTCTTGGAAATATACTTTCCACATGACCATCGAGAATATATGGAATTGCAATTTCTGAGTCTAAGACAAAAGGAGGATGAAAATGTCACAAATTATGAGGCTAATATTATGAGGTTAGTGAGGCATGCAACAGATTATATACGTAACCCAAGAAGTAAGATTGATCATTTCATTGATGGGATAACACCATTTCTCCGTCGGGCATTAGTCTCAACAACCCTCTCGTCGTATGAAGATATTGTCTAATGTGTTATCAAGACGGAAAAGGAATTCTCTAAGACTTATAACTTTATAGAAAAGCAAGAAAATAAGAGATATTCTGATCAATCAGGAAATTGAAATAAGGGGAAGAAGGGAAGAGCTGAATATCAGTCCTGCAGTAAATGTGGAAGGAAACTCACCGGTAATTTCTTGAAGGGAATGGGAGTCTATTACATGTGTGGTGAAAAAGGCCACCAAGCTCATGATTACATGGGAAAGAAAGTTATTGTCAATGTGGAATGCTATAATTGTAATTAAAATGAATTTACTAAGTGTCAGGGGAACTTACCTCAGAAGAGGCCAAGGGATCAAGGCCATGATTATGCTATCAATACTGCTAAGGTTGAAGCTTTTAAAGACGTGGTGGCAGGTAATTTAATGTTTCCTCAAGTTTAGAAAATGAATTATTTGATTCTGGATCATTGCATTGTTTCATATCTTCTCAGTTTTCTAAGAAAATTATATATTTCCAGTTTGATTTAACAAGAGAATTGTCAGTCAAAACTCCTAAGGGAAGTATTATTGCAACAAGGTTTTGTGAATCAGTCCCCATTAGAGCACACAATTGTTGTTTATCCGCTGATCTCATTTTCATACCTATGATTGAGTTTGATATTATCCTCGGTATGGACTGGCTTTCATACTATGATGCAAAGATTTATTTTAAGAAGAATCAGGTTACAATTTTTGATGATGATGATAAGGAACACCTTATTTTTAGAGCATAATCTTCACCAACTAATTCTTATTTAGATCCACCCCCAGTAGCTCAAATAAATTCAATTATTGGTGAGGAAGAGAATGAAATGACTAATGGCGAGTAAAGGAATGTTCAAATAGAGGATGTTCCTATTGTGAAGGAATATGTAGATGTGTTTCCGGAAGATTTACCTGGACATCCTCCAAAACGAGAAGTTGAGTTTTCCATTGATTTAATTCATGGATTAAGCCCCATATCGAAGACCCCTTATAGAATGGCCACCATGGAATTTGTTTAACTAAATAAAAAACTAGAGGAATTGAGTAATAAGGTAATTATTCGCCCTAGTGTTTATCCATGGCGAGCCCCTGTCCTTTTTTTTAAGAAGAAAGATGGATCTATGAGGTTGTGCATTGACTACAGGTAGATAAATGCTATAACAATAAAGAACAAGTATCCCCTACCTAGAACTGATGATTTATTTGACCAATTGCATGGAGCTCAATACTTTTCAATGAATGACCTTCGATCTGGATACCATCAGTTGTGTGTGAAGAAGGAAGACATTCCTAAGACAGCATTTCGAACAAGGTACGGGCATTAAGAGTTTACAGTAATGCTTTTTGGATTCACTAATGCACCCTCTATATTCATGGATCTAATGAATAGAGTTTTCAAGGAATATCTTGATGATTATGTGGTGGTATTTATTGATGATATCATGGTGTAATCCAAAATCTCCGAAGATCATGAAAATCATTTGCGCATTATCTTGAAGACTCTTAGAAGGAATGAATTATATGGGAAGTTTAGCAAGTGTGAATTCTAGTTTCAGGAGATATATTTTCTTGGCCATATTGTCTCTAAGGATGGAATTTCCTTTCATCCTTCTAAGACCAAGGAAATCCAAGATGGCCAGCACCGACAAGTATAACTGAGGTATGCAGCTTTATTGGTTTGGCAGGTTATTCTCGACGTTTTTTCCAGAATTGTGCCCGATTGGCTAACCCATTAACGAAGTTCACACGTAAAGGGGTTAAATTAGTCTGGACAAAAGAGTGTGAAAAATGTTTTGAAGAACTGAATAGAATATTAGTTAACGCTCCTATATTGACTCTACCATCAGGGAGTGATGGGTTCGTTATTTATAGTGATTCATCAATGAAAGGTCTTGGTTGTGTCCTTATGAAGAATGGTAGGGTTATTGCCTATGCATCATGATAGCTAAAAATTCATGAGCAGAACTATCCTACTCATGATCTCGAGTTAGCGGCTGTAATATTTTCCTTAAAGATATAGAGACATTATCTATATGGTGAAAAATGTGAGATATATACCGGTCACAAGAGTTTAAAATATATTTTATCACAAAAATAACTCAACATGAGGCAACAATGATGGCTTGAACTAATCATGGATTATGATTGCACAATACACTACCACACAGGGAAGGCAAATAAGGTTGCATATGCTTTGAGTAGTAAAATATCATGGAGTTTTGAACATGATGAGAGTGGAAAGGTGTCCTATTTTCATGGATCTAGTAAATATGGATATGGTAATAGCCATGGAGGGTGAAACATCAAAAAAATTTCAAATGGTTGCCAAACCATCTTTACTAGAAACGATAAAGTTTTCACAGGCCAATGATGAAGAGTTGAAAAAGAAGATTAATGTTGTGAATGATGGGAGATTGAGTGACATTGTGTATGAAGATGGAATTTTGAAATTTGGGAGGAGACTTTGTGTTCCCGATATACTATATTTAAAGAGGGAATTGTTGTATGATTCTCATAGTTCCAATTTATCTATACACCCTGGGAGCACCAAAATGTATAGAGATTTAAAGGGACATTTTTAGTGGGACAACATGAAGAGGGAGATTGCTGATTTTGTGTCAAGATGTATAGTTTTTCAACAAATGAAAGCTGGAAGGCAACATCCTGGTGGAGTATTGCAACCTCTTCCCATACCTGAGTTGAAATGGAATAATATTACGATGGATTTTGTCATGGGACTACTAAAGACTCCTAGAAGGAATGATTCAATATGGGTCATTGTTGATTGTCTCATGAAGTCAGCAAATATTCTTTCTATAAGGGAAGATATACCACTTGAACGTCTAGCAAGACTATATATTTATGAAGTTGTGAGACTTCATGGAGTACCATTGTAGATTATCTCGGATCTTGATTCTCGTTTCACAACAAGATTTTTTATATGTAATCCAAAGGACTTGGATACCTAACTTTGTTTGAGCACTTCTTACCACCCTCAAATAGATGGACAATAAGAAAGAACTATTCAAACCTTAGAAGACATGTTGAGATCATGCTCACTTGACTTTCAAGGAATGTGGGATCAATATTTACCTCTGGTAGAATTTTCCTATAACAATAGTTTCCATTCAAGTATTCAGATGACACCATATGAAGTGTTATACAGAAAGAGATGCCGCACACCAACTTGTTGGGATGACGTTGGTGAAAGAAAATTTGTAGGCCCAGAACTAGTGGAGGAAATGATGGAAAAGGTGAAGGTAATCCAAAACCACATCAAATCAGCTCAAAGTAGCCAGAAGAGCTATCCTGACAATTGAAGGAAGGATTTAGAGTTTCAGGTAGGAGATCATGTTTTCTTGAAGTTATCACCCTGGAAGGGAGTTATACGCTTCAGTATGAAGGGTAAATTGAGTCCTAGGAACATCGGACCCTTTGAAATTCTAGAACGAATTGGTGTTGTATCTTACCATTTGGCAATGCCTCCAAGTCTCTCCAATGTTCATGATGTATTCCACGTATCACTGTTGAGAAAATACATGCCTGATCCAACGCATGTACTGACCTTTGAGGAATTAGAACTGGAAACTGATATGTCTTATTACGAGGAGCTCGTCAGGATTCTTGATACAAGAGAACAAGTGCTGAGAAACCGGACGACTCATCTGGTAAAAGTTCTATGGAGAAACCATAAGATGGAGGAGGCAACGTGGGAACCCGAGGAACATATGATGATTAATCACCCGAGTCTTTTTATATAGTGATTTTATATGAAATTTCGAGGAATAAATTATTTGAAGGAGGGGATAATGTAACACCTCAAGCTTCCACGGTACACTTCTCTATGAATAATACAGTAGCGTGTGCTGTATGCAACTTCGAGTTCTAACACACACCACAACCAATCAATAGTAATACCTACATTTTGAAATTTTTTAAATTTTATCTTGCCAAATAGACTTCGTTTTTATATTTTGGATATCAAAATTATCCTAAGTTGAATTCTTTGTAATTTTCGGAGAACTTCCATTTTTTATGAATAGTGATTAATACTTAAAAACAACTTTTTTAATCAAAATAATTTATAGTGATAAATTATACTATTGAGTGTTTTAAAAGTATAATTAGAATATATTTTTACCATTTTATTCAATGGTGTTCATTAGAAATAATTTCACTTTGAAATTGGACATAAACAATTGTCAATCTTTTGATTAATATTCTTTCTTAAAACATGCTATTTGTTGTGACAACGAGAATTAATTAGGAAATTAATTAATGAAACTTATATGTTTGGAATTTTTCAAAATAAGCATCATTTTTGAAGTCAGAATATCAATGATAGCTTAGGATAAAATTTTGTCACTATTCTAACAAACTTAAATTTTTTTAATAGTGAAACTACTAAGTGGTAGTTAAATAACTGATTTTTTTCATTTAAATGAAATATTACCAATTCTGTGATTTGATTTTAAAAAATCATACATACATGGTTGTCATTATGAAGTAAAATGTGGTTCAATGGGATTAAAATAATTTTTTGTGAATAGTAACTTTTATGTTTAATTAATCGCGATTAAAGGTAATTAGTGAAATTTAATGTAAAAATGATATTATAAAAATATTAAATGACCTTGACACTTGACCCTAACCTATTGGATGATTCAGGGTTGACCAATACAATACATGGGTCAACTTGGGGACCCCATGGAGCCACCTTGTTAGGAAAATGACATAAATAACTTTTATTTTAAGTTAAAATAAAAATGTCACAAACATAAGTTGTTTTACTAAAAAAAATTTAATGGGGTTATACAAGTCATATTTTTTACTTAAATATTCATTAGAAAGATAAAACGATTTCCTACATCATGATAATTTTTTTATAATTTTTAGACCTTAAATAAATTAAATTATTTATGACACCATGATGATGTCGCGATTACCTCATTAATTAACGATTTAAATAAAATGAACGGATAATGTACAATATAAGGCTTACACTTTTCAAAAAACTATTGGATGAAGATATTTAGAACCCCTATCACCTTAGCCTCGAAATATATCATTTTGGGACCTTTAGAATCCGAAAAGCATTTCTTAATAATGTAACATTTCCTGACATTCCAAGAGTGCCCCTCCTCTCCACTTATAAAAGGCCCCCACCACTACCACCTTACTCACACTTTCAAAGCCTTTTGGATCGGCCAAACTCTGCCCAAATACTCTCTCAACGTTCCTCCCTTACTCCTAGAAGCCTCACATTGGGCAGAAGTCTTCCCAAGGAATCCTTTGGCACAAATCAAAAGAGTTACCCGATTTTAAGGTAATGTCTTTGCTTATGTTATTTTGTTTTATTTTTCTTATCGAACCCCCTAAAATCTTTTTATTCATTTATTTTGTAACAACACCAGTATCCTCAATATATTAGAATGTTGTAATAAGATGTATTCGAGCTACAATTACACACACCTACATCTAATGGTTAAAGAACATACTCTTTCTGTGGATGGCGAATTTCTGCCTCACGAAACGTTGATTGTTCAACACTCATATAACACCTTCAAATGTGGAAATTAAGATGTCACTATATTTATACATAATATATAATATGTCTATGTTTTACTTAAGGTTCTTTATTTTTCATTTATGGCATACCTTTATTGTTTCCATTATGGGTAAACGCGATATTTTAATTTTAGGAAGTGCAGACTACCTCCCCCTCAAAGTGATTTGAATCGTTAATGCCATATGTGGGATGTATAAAGGATGGAGTAACTGATATTATATATGATATTGTACTGGAATTATAATATACCTTTATATCATTATTATTTCATTAAATACTAAATAGTAATGAAAGTAGAGTTCAAGCGTACGTACCGCTTACCGTCTCCATGAACGGTGCATTTCATTTCTTACCTCTTAACGTTATGGAATATTATAAATGCATGTATATACTGGATATATATGAGATATATGATATCTATATCATGAATATAATTCTGGATATAATGGATATTTCACCACATGAACAACTGGTAATTATAAGAAGTTTATTTTTGACTCAAGTACCAACGTTCGACAAAACGACCGTTATTAACATAAATAATTACATAATGTTCATAACATGGTAATAAGTGATATAAAAGGAATAAAAAACTTGAAAAATGTTCTTATGAAATTATAAATTAACTCTAGTTTATTCTTCAAGAGGTTAACGAACGGTCGAGTCTAGATAGGACGCAAGGTAAGGGAACTTCATAACCCAATTTCCATTCTTTGGGTTAATCTCCTACTTTCAAATTATGTCATGATATTATTATGTCCTATATTGTATTTTTACTTTCTTTATGTGTACTTATAGTGAATACACATAATAGATCTATTTTATTTTAAAAAATTGATCTTTGTGAGGGACTTCGTCTCAATCTCGTTTTATTGACGCATATTTGGTTTTATACACAAATTTCCTTTATACGGTGTATAAAACCCTTTGACTTTTACGTTTATTCAAAAGGAATCTTTTTATATGAATTCTTTTAATAAACGACAAAAAGGAATGTTTTTCTTGTCATACGTATGCGGCGAAAACGACTTCTCCGCCGCCATGGCCATTATTTTGGTTTCAGATTCCTCTACAAGCCATAACTTTTTTTTAAATGAAAAATAAATATCAAGTTTTAATTTTCTTTTATTTTGGTATTGAAAATGGTTTTGAAAGTATTTTTATTATATCAATGTGTTGTATTTATATCTTTTGATTGAAATGTGGAAATGTTATGTTTCTTTTATGCATATTTTATGTGATATGATTATGTTATGGTTTATGATATGTTTAAACCTATTCATATGAAGAATGCATTGGACATAATAAGTGATGGGTGGAGCCCGATATAACTCCTTGATGCATCGGTAGGTCTCATGAGACAAACTAGTGTTTTGGCACGAGGCCATGACAAAATCATATTTTTGGTGTTGGCATGAGGCCTTGGCTACGTGGTTATGATAGTCTGGCATTATGAATTCCATCATTATGAAAGTGGTTATTGATATATCATGTGATTATTCTACTAGTAGAATATCCATGTGAGTAAGTAAATGGCATTATTTTATTTTACTTTTTCCATATTATGCCAAAGTTAAAGTTTAAAAGGCTTTTGTTTTAGTTATACATTGCCTTAAATGTTAATGTTTATTTATGAAAGCTTCCACAATATTGTTTTCCTTACTGAGAATCTGAGCTCACCCTTTTCAATGTTTTAATATTTTCCACGATGTGAATAAGTATTTTATGAATGACCTACAGGGATATTCAGAAGAGGATATGAGTGTGGAATATGAAGACTTTGTTATTAGTTTTCCTCTTTATGATGTATTGTATCATTTCTGAATGTATCTAGTGTTTCCAAGGCTACTAATATAATCGGTCTTTCGAGACTTGATCTTTTGTGATCATGCCAATGCTATGCAATAATGCATCTACTCTGGGTAACTAGGGTCAGGGAGTTACATGTAATATCCTTTAGGAATGAGGTATCAAATGAATATTTTTTGTTTTAAATATATTGGATGTAATTGAAAATGTGACTATAAATATTTGAAAATTTCCATAAAAATTTTTTATCATTAATTTCTATGACCACAAATAAATATAACCGTTGGGAATTGGGGTTTTTACAAATAATATTACTATTATAATTAATGTTTATAAATGGTAATTATTGAATATAATTGATGTAGAAAGGAGAAATAATAAGCTCAATCGGTAGGATCAATAATTTTAAATCCGAATTTTCTGAACATTTATTGTATGTACAATGATGTGGGTTCATCCTTGAACAAGACCACACATATAATCGACAATTGATTCTTAAAAAACAACAATATAAGTAAAATTAAACTCAATGTAGATCAACACATTGTCAATATTATATGATCTATCAGATGAAACTACACACATCAAATAAAAGGTCATTAGGCTGTATGATGGTTTAATAAGGGTTGATGTATCTAGAAACATAAAAGTGTAATTTTTCTATATTATAACAATGAAATAATAATGTCAACAAATTCTATATTATGAATTATTTAATTTAATTAAATACAGATGATTATAAGATGAATTTGATAAATAATTTTTTAGATACAAATAAAATGTAAATGTATTTTCAAATATTAAATTCAATTTTATAATAAATTTTATTATTCTAAATAATATTTTATTTATAGAAACTGTTAAATAAATACATTTAATTTAAATATTATTGGTAATTTAATTTTATAATGTATTTAGAAAATATTATATTTTTCAAAAGTTAACAATATCTTAAAAGTTAAAATTTTTAATTGAATAATGATTTTTTACTTAGAAGGTAAAATTATAATTTTTAAGGGATTATTTTTTATAAATAACTAATTTTATTTGAAATTAATATGTGTAAAATATTGTGGAGTAATGTTTTTTCTTTTTTACAGAAATTGTATCTTTATATGAATAGTTGAAATATAGATTTGGTTTTTGGATTGTTTTATGACTTCATAAATAATTTATAATGATGTTAAAATTGTTAAACTAAATTCATTCCCGAAATATATTAAATTATGAATATAATATATTTTAATGTATTTATATAAACTATTTACCCAATAAACGTAATTAAAAATCCAAAATGGAAATTTTGATTTTAAAAACTATATTTTGTAAAAAATTATTTTTTACATAACCAATGAATTATAAAAAATTTGTTTCTATTATAATGAATTAAAATATTATACCACATTACTTAAATATCTAATCTGATGAGTAATATCCTTGGGTAACAAAATTGTTTATTATTTTTAACAACCTATATTTCTAAGACCATTAATAACAAATTGATACATAATTACTCCTCATTTATATATATGTCCACCCATTGTCAAATTTTTACCCAATGAAAATATCGTAAGATTGGAATTTTGGTCATTTTTGTTTTCTATAGTACCCCAAGTTGTCTAAAAAGTCCTATAACTTCCCTATATCCACTATAAAGTGATAGTTCCCAATGAAAAGGAATTGTATATCCCTTTCCTCCATTACATTCATCTTTATCCTTTATAGTAATTTATTCTCACATTATTATGGTTTCTTCATTGAAATTATTCCATTACTACCAAAATAATTTTGAAATCATTGAAATTATTATGGTTACTTCATTGAAATTATTCCATTACTACCAAATTATTACATTACTCCTCTATTAATGCATGTATTTCCTAAACAATAATTAATAGTATAACACATTCCTTTTTTGTGTACTTATTGTAACACCCCAAGATTTCATAGTGTGTTATTTCTTCAAAATAATTCAATAACATGCACTACACACAACACCGAGTTCAATCACACCATGACTTAAAAAAATCCATTCAAAAGAGGTTATGAATAGTGTTAACTAAATTTTAAACTTTATATAATCCTTATAATTTTAGAATTCATATTATGAGTTTATTAGACATAATGTAAGAACAAATTAATTTTCAGTATTGCACTTTTACCAAATTTTAATAGTGAACCCTTTTTAGATACTATTTTTTAAACTTTTTGACTAAATGGGGACATCAAAAATTTAAAAGGAAATATCCCAAGCTTCCACGGTACGCTAGCGTGTGTTGTACGCAACACTGAGTTCTAACACACCGTAACCAATCAAACTAGCTATTATGAATAGTAATACCTACTTTTTGAAGTTGTATATATTTTATATTTGAAAATGGACTTCATTTTTGGATTCGGAATATCGAATTTAGCATAAGGTAAATTTTGGTACATTTCGGATAACTTTCATATTTTGATGAATAGTGAAAATCACTAAATTTTAATTAAAAACAACTTTTTTAATCAAAATAATTAATAGTGATAAATTGTGAATTTGAGTGGTTTTAAAGTATATTTAGAATATATTTTTACCATTTAATATAATGTTGGTCATTGTACATAATTTTACAATTAAACCGAACATAAACAAGTGTCAATCTTTTGATAGTTATTACCTCTTAAAAACACGCTTTTTGTTTTGACAGCGGGAATTAATTTTTAATTAATTTCTGCCACTTCTGTGTTTTGAATTTAGAAAAATGGATTCCATATTTGGAATCAGGATGTCCAAATTGTGTAAATAGGTAACTTTTATTTTTAGACATTTTGAATAATTACTGTGGTAAATATTTTATTTACCATGGTTAAGGGTAAATCCGGTAAATAAGGGTTAAAAAAATAATATTATAATAATACAAAATTACCCTAAAACGTGTCCTAACCTTATTGGTGGACACATACCCGACCATGAGCATCCTTGGGTCAATTTGGGGACCCCTTGGAGCCGCTTGTATGTGGTAGGGACACTTTATATTAATAAAGTTAAAATAAAAATAAAAATGGCATAAGCTTACATCTTTTAGAAGAACAATTTTTACATAGGGTTATACATGTTGGATTTTTGATTATAAATATTCATTAGAAAGATAAAAAGATTTTCTACATAATTATATTTTATTTATAATTTTTAGACATCAAATAATTTAAATTATTAATGACACAATAATGATGCAATGTTTACCTCATTAATAAATCATTTAAATAAATAAGATTATAATGATTAAAATATTATCTAAAACCTGTCCAATTCTTATTGGTTGATGTTATTTAGAATATGATTCATCGTATCTTCGACCTAAATGATTTTTGGACCATTATAAACCGAATATAATTATATTATAAAGTAATACTTTCACTCTTTCCTAAAGAGCCCCTCTTCTCCCTTATAAAAGGACACCACTTCTACTCATTCCTCACACCTCTGAAGCCACTTGGCTCGACCAAACTCTGCCCAACTAAGCTCCCCACATCCCTCTCCTCCTCCTTGAAGCTTCCCCTTAGGCAGAAATCATTTCAAGAAGTCCTTTGGTTCCAACCAAAGTGAGTTACCTAAATTAAAGATAACGATTTCTCTTAAATTATTTTCCTTTATTTTGCTTCTCCAACCCCCAAACTCTTTTTATTTCCTTTCTTTTGTAACAACACCAGTATCCTTAATATACTAGGATGTTGTTATAAGAAGGATTCAAACTACACATACACACAACTCCATCTAATGGATGATGAACATAATGTTTCTGTGGATGGCAAACTAACGCCTCACGAAACGATGATTGTTCAAATACATCTTACCGCCTCTCATGGTGGCCATTATGATGGAACTGTAATTAAATATGATATTAATGATATATATTTTATGTATAAGCTTCTGTAATTCCATTTTATTTCATACCATTATTCGTTTCATGTTGTATATACATACGATAATTTCATTTGAGGAAGTGCGGACTACCGCCCCCTTAAAATGATATGACTCGTTCATACCACACATGGAACGTATAAAGGATGGTGTTAATGAACTTAAGTAACATATATAAAATATTATATTATACTGGAATAGTAATATACCTATGTATCATTTGGATTCAATTCTTTTAAAATAAAAATTAAATGGAAGTAGCGTTTGTGCGTACGTACGGACTACCGTCTCCACGAACGCGGTGAGATCCATCCTCCATCGTATCCATTCAAGTCTTATTCTCATTTTAGGGTTAAAAATAATGTTAATATCATTCTGATTATGAATAAGATTTAATCTATCCATTACAAACATGTCTTACGTAACCAAACATTTAAGAAGAACGAATCGATTATAACCTGAAACGACGATAATACTAAGATATTATTAATAAAGAAATGTTAAAAGATCATATATGATATCATATTAATGTATATGATTCTTGTATAATTTAATAACAATTATTTCACCATTATACAGGAGGTTAACCGACCCCAACAAAGGAAAAGTACAAGGTAAGGGTTATTTCACAATCTCTTCATTATCCGAGGTTGCTTATACGTAATAGTCTACTGGGATTTCTTTATCATCCACATCCATGTTTCTTCGAAATGTATTTCAAAACATATTTATTATTTACAAGAATATGGGTTAAAGTCATTTATACCCTTGTTTGACTTTTATAAGAGGTTTATAAAGGAATCTTTCCGTCGTTTTCAAAACAAGGTCCTTTTTAACCTTTTCGACAGAATTAAGGTAAGAATGTTTTTTTTAACTTATACGGCGGGTACGGTTATTTTCCGCCGTTATAAAATATTCAAAGCTTTCCTTACAAGCTTATAATAATATTTTCAAGAAAATGTTTTATTTTATATGGATCTTAAATGATTTTAAAAATAGAAAGAGATATTTCTCTAAAAAGTGTTTTGATTTCATCTATGTCAACATCCTTTGATGGATTTTACGCTTATTTGAAGTTTATTTATTATGATACAAAACTTCTATATTGTATTGAAGGTTTTGTGATATGTTTGACTGTGGATGTGTTATTTTTATACCATTCATAGATTATGGTGAAATTGTTGACATTTCGTATGATAGTTCCAATAAGAATGATTATGTTATATTTCAACCTTTACTTCATATGAATGTGTTGGACAAGTATGTTCCAGGTTGGGGACTGGTTAAAGTAAGCCCTCCAGGTTGGTGACTGGTTAAAGTAAGCCCTCCAGGTTGGGGACTGGTAAAAGTAATCCCTCCAGGTTAGGGACTGGTAAAATTAAGCCATCCGGGTTGGTGTCCGGTTATTAGAGGCACTCCGGGTTGGGTTCCGGTTACAGTTAGCCCCAAGGTCTTGGGACGAGGCCTTGACAAAGAAATTAAAGTTTATCATTTTGCATTCCAACATTATGAAAGTGGTTATTGATTTTTGCATGTGATTATTCGATTAGTAGAATATCCATGTGAATAAGTAAATGGCATTATTTCATTTTATTTATGCCATACCATGTTGAAAGTTCATATTTAAAAGGCTTTTGTTTTAGTTATACATTGCCTTAAATGTTTATTCTTATTTATGAAAGTTTCCGCTATATTGTTATCCTTACTGGGCATTTGAGCTCACCCCTTTTCTATGTTTTATTTTTCCCAGGAAGTGAAGAAGTAAATTATGAATGACCTGCAGGGATATTATGTGGGGATATGAGTATGGATTATGGAGACATTATGTTATTGTAGTAGTTTTTCATTTTATGATGTAATGTAAAACTTATGAATATATCTAGTGTTTCCAAGGCAACTAAACCCATCGGTCTTTCGAGATTTGATCTTTCTTTTGATCATGCCAATGTTACGAAGTAATGCACTGACTCTGGGTAGCTGGGGTCGGGGCGTTACAGTTGGTTTCAGAGGATGTTTAGTACAAACCCTGGAAGCTAGATTTAGATAAACTCTGATTAGAGCACGTAGACCTAAGATGAACTTTGAGGATTAGTATAGAAGAACTTCCTAGAATTTTGGTATTGTAGAGATTTTGTGATTTTTCCAAGCAATACATCCCTGTCTGGATACGAGCAGGTAGAGGCGGCTCTGGCACAGATGTACCTAGGGGTAAAACCCGAAAACACCGCTTTGAGCTAGACTCGAATGGGAACTGGTGCACGACAACGGGCTTTGCTGCACTCTTGGTTACGACACTCCCGGGGGATATGCTTAGGATAACTCTCATTTTCTTTACAAATCATTTTGAAGGGATTATGAGTATATACTTCCTCAAATAAAACATTCTTATGATTATGGATTATATCCATAAATAGTTCAATTTATGTTAAGTGTTTTATAAGTATGGGATTATGTATTTTGATTCATAAACTGATCTAGTTTATGCCATTGTTTAGAAATGGCGCCCAGTAGAAGGAATGAGAACTCCAGAAATGCACCTGATCCAAAGAGAAGGAAGGATCATATCTTTCATGGTCTTAAGCTAGAATTTATAAGAAAAATAGTCTCCCATGTATTATCATCATATGAAGAAATAATATCATGTGTTGATAAGATAAGTAAAGATTTTACTGAGTCCTATGGCTTTGAAGGGAAGCAAGAGAAGAAAAGGATAGAAGAGAGAAAGATGGATAAAGGGAAGAGGGAAAAGAATAATTTTCCCATATGTGGTAACTGTGGAAAGAAACACCCTGGAACTTGCCTGAAAGGAATGGGAGTTTGTTATAAGTGTGGAGGAAAAGGGCAAAAAGTACGTGACTGCAAGGGTAAGAAAATGGTTTTAAATGTACAATACTTCATTTGCAAGGAGTTTGGACACTACGCGATCCTATGTCCCAGTCATCAGACTATGCCGCAAATGATGTTATTGGATAATAATCAAGTTATGATACTACCACAGATGAAGAGGAATGATTAGAGTTCTTATGTTGATTATGTCAATTGAGTGTTGTATCAACAATGTACTTGTTATAATAATTATGGAGTATATAAGGATTGTACTGCCGTACTATTTCATTAAGGACTTGAGATTGTGTGGAACAAAGAAAAGTGACTCAATAGCAGGATAAATTTTTGGAAAATATATGGTTGAGAGAATGATAAATCATAATATAATTCTGATACTGAGGTAGTGATTTTGGAATAATATGTGATTGTTTTGGATAAATTATATTGGATATTCTTGACTACCTTGGAACTGATTAATGATTTGTATATTCCATCATTGTTGGGGTTTAAAACATTTTTGGATTAATGAAGTATATCCAGCATTCTATATGGAATAAGGGAGCATGAATGTAATCAATAAGGAATATGGTAATACATGATGAAGGTATTCAAATGCTATTACGGGGTAAAAAGGATCTACATTATGTTTACCTTCCTTATAAATGTTGGACTGTGAGTTTGGAAAGAAGTATTTTGGATAGTTCTAGTTTGGATTATTTTGGATTGCCATAAAAGGACAACCCGGAGGTCGGGCGGCAACCTATCGCGTCCGGCAAGGCTGCGAGACTTGAACCCGCAACCGAAGGGCGACAAGGGTGTATCACCTACCACTGGCCCACGAGATGTCCTGGATTAAATAATGTAGTTTTTTTAAAAGATCTGGTAGATGAAATATAAATTCATTTATTTTGGAACCCTGTACGAATAGTATAAATAGAAAAAAAAATTACATTCTATTATCTTTTAGAGTGAAAGATGAGTTTGTGGTAGAATTTTATTAATGGATAAAACTCTAATTATAAAGTAAGTATATCTCCTTATGATCTTATCCAATCTCATAAATAAATTCCTCAACATTAATAAAAGGAACTTAGAACAAAAATGTTGTCCTAGATGGTACCTTAAATCATCACAAATTTATGGCTTTGGGATTTTTGGCCTTTTCATGTCCATGTTCTCTACCACTCTCCATCAGATAATTGATGATTATATTTCTCTTCCATATCCATATTTTCCTACATGGAACCCTAGTATGTGTTATTTTCGGTAATCTTCATACTTTCCACTCATTATTTTAAATAGAGGCCTCATTAATTCATTTTTCGATGTGGGATTTCAACTAAGATATTTTGAAACGTCAAAAATGTGTTATCCAATACCCTATGTTTTGTTGAACCGATGGTATTTCAAATCATCATATATTGATGATTTTAAGGACCTAAATTTTATACTTGTTTGTGATTTATGACCTCAATCACTACCTATAAATATTTACGTTTTTCCTCCAATTATATGTCTCTAATTGCCACCAATGTTCTCCTAATCAAGATCATAATTTGGTGGTGACCCTTTAATTTCTCTTTTCTTCATATTAAGAATAAATTTTAGTAACCCAATTTCCGATTTGGGTTTTCCCATAAAGATATTTTTTATTTTCAACCTTTTATTTTCGAAGAACAATTTCAAATTGCGAGGACGCAATTTATTGAAGGAGGGGAGAATGTAACACCCCAAGATTTCATAGTGTGTTATTTCTTCAAAATAATTCAATAACTTGCACTACACGCAACACTGAGTTCAATAACACCATTACTTAAAAAAAATCCATTGAAAAGAGGTTATGAATAGTGTTAACTAAATTTTAAACTTTGTATAATCCTTATAATTTTAGAATTCATATTATGAGTTTCTTAGACATAATGTAAGAACAAATTCATTTTCAGTATTGCACTTTTACCAAATTTTAATATTGAACCCTTTTTAGATACTATATTTTAAACTTTTTGACTAAATGGGGACATCAAAAATTTAAAATGAAATATCCCAAGCTTCCACGGTACGCTAGCGTGTGTTGTACGCAACACTGAGTTCTAACACACCGTAACCAATCAAACTAGCTGTTATGAATAGTAATACCTACTTTTTGAAGTTATATATATTTTATATTTGAAAATGGACTTCATTTTTGGATTCGGAAGATCGAATTTAGCCTAAGGTGAAATTTTGGTACATTTCGGATAACTTTCATATTTTGATGAATAGTGAAAATTACTAAATTTTAATTAAAAACAACTTTTTTAATCAAAATAATTAATAGTGATAAATTGTGAATTTGAGTGGTTTTAAAGTATATTTAGAATATATTTTTACCATTTAATATAATGTTGGTCATTGGACATAATTTTACAATTAAACCGAACATAAACAAGTGTCAATCTTTTGGTAGTTATTACCTCTTAAAAACACGCTTTTTGTTTTGACATCGGGAATTAATTTTTAATTAATTTCTGCCACTTATGTGTTTTGAATTTAGAAAAATGGATTCCATATTTGGAATCAGGATGTCCAAATTTTGTAAATAGGTAACTTTTATTTTTAGACATTTTGAATAATTACTGTGGTAAATATTTTATTTACCATGGTTAAGGGTAAATCCGGTAAATAAGGGTTAAAAAATAATATTATAATAATACAAAATTACCCTAACACGTGTCCTAACCTT
This sequence comes from Viscum album, assembly GCA_963277665.1. NCBI lineage: Eukaryota > Viridiplantae > Streptophyta > Magnoliopsida > Santalales > Viscaceae > Viscum > Viscum album. Next base: position 1,254,095,957 of record OY728140.1, on the reverse strand, counting down.
ATTACTGGACACATACCCGACCATGAGTATCCATGGGTCAATTTGGGGACCCCTTGGAGCCGCTTGTATGTGGTAGGGACACTTTATATTAATAAAGTTAAAATAAAAATAAAAATGGCATAAGCTTACATCTTTTAGAAGAACAATTTTTACATAGGGTTATACATGTTGGATTTTAGATTATAAATATTAATTAGAAAGATAAAAAGATTTCCTACATAATGAAATTTTATTTATAATTTTTAGACATCAAATAATTTAAATTATTAATGACACAATAATGATGAAATGTTTACCTCATTAATAAATCATTTAAATAAATAAGATTATAATGATTAAAATATTATCTAAAACCTGTCCAATTCTTATTGGTTGATGTTATTTAAACTATTAGTCATCTTATCTTTGACCTCAATGATTTTTGGACCATTATAAACCGAATATAATTATATTATAAAGTAATACTTTCACTCTTTCCTAAAGAGCCCCTCTTCTCCCTTATAAAAGGAGACCACTTCTACTCATTCCTCACACCTCTAAAGCCACTTGGCTCGTCCAAACTCTGCCCAACTAAGCTCCACACATCCCTCTACTCCTCCTTGAATCTTCCCCTTAGGCAGAAATCATTTCAAGAAGTCCTTTGGTTCCAACCAAAGTGAGTTACCTAAATTAAAGGTAACGATTTCTCTTTAATTATTTTCCTTTATTTTGCTTCTCCAACCCCCAAAATCTTTTTATTTCCTTTCTTTTGTAACAACACCAGTATCCTAAATATACTAGGATGTTGTTATAAAAAGGATTCAAACTACACATACACACAACTCCATCTAATGTATGATGAACATAATGTTTCTGTGGATGGCAAACTAACGCCTCACGAAACGATGATTGTTCAAATACATCTTACCGCCTCTCATGGTGGCCATTATGATGGAACTGTAATTAAATATGATATTAATGATATATATTTTATGTATAAGCTTCTGTAATTCCATTTTATTTCATACCATTATTCGTTTCATGTTGTATATACATACGATAATTTCATTTGAGGAAGTGCGGACTACCGCCCCCTTAAAATGATATGACTCGTTCATACCACACATGGAACGTATAAAGGATGGTGTTAATGAACTTAAGTAACATATATAAAATATTATATTATACTGGAATATTAATATACCTATGTATCATTTGGATTCAATTCTTTTAAAATAAAAATTAAATGGAAGTAGCGTTCGTGCGTACGTACGGACTACCGTCTCCACGAACGCGGTGAGATCCATCCTCCATCGTATCCATTCAAGTCTTATTCTCATTTTAGGGTTAAAAATAATGTTAATATCATTCTGATTATGAATAAGATTTAATCTATCCATTACAAACATGTCTTACGTAACAAAAAATTTAAGAAGAACGAATCGATTATCACCTGAAACGACGATAATACTAAGATATTATTAATAAAGCAATGTTAAAAGATCATATATGATATCATATTAATGTATATGATTCTTGTATAATTTAATAACAATTATTTCACCATTATACAGGAGGTTAACCGACCCCAACAAAGGAAAAGTACAAGGTAAGGGTTATTTCACAATCTCTTCATTATCCGAGGTTGTTTATACGTAATAGTCTACTGGGATTTCTTTATCATCCACATCCATGTTTCTTCGAAATGTATTTCAAAACATATTTATTATTTACAAGAAAATGGGTTAAAGTAATTTATACCCTTGTTTTACTTTTATAAGAGGTTTATAAAGGAATCTTTCCGTCGTTTTCAAAACAAGGTCCTTTTTAACCTTTTCGACAGAATTAAGGTAAGAATGTTTTTTTAACTTATACGGCGGGTAAGGTTATTTTCCGCCGTTATAAAATATTCAAAGCTTTCCTTACAAGCTTATAAGAATATTTTCAAGAAAATGTTTTATTTTATATGAATCTTAAATGATTTCAAAAATAGAAAGAGATTTTTCTCTAAAAAGTGTTTTGATTTCATCTATGTCAACATCCTTTGATGGATTTTACGCTTATTTGAAGTTTATTTATTATGATACAAAACTTATATATTGTATTGAAGGTTTTGTGATATGTTTGACTGTGGATGTGTTATTTTTATACCATTCATAGTTTATGGTGAAATTATTTACATTTCGTATGCTAGTTCCAATAAGAATGTTTATGTTATATTTCAACCTTTACTTCATATGAATGTGTTGGAAAAGTATGTTCCAGGTTGGGGACTGGTTAAAGTAAGCCCTCCAGGTTGGGGACTAGTTAAAGTAAGCCCTCCAGGTTGGGGACTGGTAAAAGTAATCCCTCCAGGTTAGGGACTGGGAAAAGTAAGCCCACCGGGTTGGTGTCCGGTTATTAGAGGCACTCCGGGTTGGGTTCTGGTTACAGTTAGCCCCAAGGTCTTGGGACGAGGCCTTGACAAATAAATTAAAGTTTATCATTATGCATTCCAACATTATGAAAGTGGTTATTGATTTTTGCATGTGATTATTCGATTAGTATAATATCCATGTGAATAAGTAAATGGCATTATTTCATTTTATTTATGCCATACCATGTTGAATGTTCGTATTTAAAAGGATTTTGTTTTAGTTATACATTTCCTTAAATGTTTATTCTTATTTATGAATGTTTCCTCTATATTGTTATCCTTACTGGGAATTTGAGCTCACCCCTTTTCTATGTTTTATTTTTCCCAGGAAGTGAAGAAGTAAATTATGAATGACCTGCAGGGATATTATGTGGGGATATGAGTATGGATTATGGAGACATTATGTTATTGTAGTAGTTTTTCATTTTATGATGTAATGTAAAACTTATGAATATATCTAGTGTTTCCAAGGCTACTAAACCCATCGGTCTTTCGAGATTTGATCTTTCTTGTGATCATGCCAATGTTACGAAGTAATGCACCGACTCTGGGTAGCTGGGGTCGGGGCGTTACACTTATTATGTTTTTGAAATAATTACACTAATTTTATTTGCGTCCAATTTCATTATATTATGAGCACCCAAAAATTTCACTATTCATGTGAATCTACCATGATATTAAAAGAATTTATTTATTGTGTATTTGAAATTTTAAACCCAAATTCCATTATTAAGACTTAAAAATGTTCAAATTGTCATGTCTTTAAGCCCAAATGTTCTAAAAAAATAATATGAAAACTGTTATCTATACTCTAAGGGTTATTAATAAGTTAATTTATTTTGATATATTTGGATGACATGAATTGAGACATACAAATGGTGTTTTATGATAGTTCTCCAATGCCTTGGGTAATGAATGAATTACTAGAGATAAGTTTTTTTGATCCCTTGATGAATAATCATTTTAATTAAGTTATATAATAAATTTAAAATAATAAATGGTTGATTTATTAATAATTTATCAATGTTATGTCATAAAAACATTTCGATTTTATGTATCATTTACATATCATCATTTTGTAAGGTTTTTTCATTTGTTTTTCCAAGATGATCACTCATATTCCATTTCTTTATATTATATTATATTGGGATTTAAGATCAACCTTCTCGATTGATGTATATCCCTAGAAAATTACATTTCTAATGTGACTTGTGATGTAATAATAATGTATTATTTCAAAAGGATTTAATATTGGTGATGTTTATGTATTCTATATGATATTCTTGTGTTATGTACATAGTTTACAAGACACTAGACCTCAACCGATCTTTTAATGTTATTAATGTAATATATTTTAATTAAATTTGGTTAAAATCATGTATTAAAGAGTTATTTCACCATAAGTCATTCCAATTTACCCAAAAAACATTACATTAAATGATGTCAAAATCTATTGGAACACAATTTTTCTTATCTCAATCTCTATGTCACATAAAATATTTTATTAGTATATTTTATGTTAAATTTTCACAAATATCATATGAAATTGAATGGGATAAAATTATATAAAATATCATAGAAAATATGTGGTCATATCATCTTCCTCCCTTTATATTTTTTCCAAGCATTATGACAGACTCTCCCCAAATTGATCCTCACAAGGTGAATTATGAATGATAGAATGGAATATGTTGTTATATAAATACTGAACTTATAAAATGTGATGATCTAATCGTAAATTAAAATCCATTAAACATGATCTTTCTAAATCCTCATGGGTTGGATGGCTCACTCAGACATTTAATATTTATGAATGTTATAATAAATACTAAAACCCAGCTATCTATCCATTGATTATAGAAGTATTATCTTGATCCACTTTAAATCTTAAAACATTGATTAAATAAAATGGATATTTTTACTCCATAGAGTAATACCACATATCTCAGTTTTAGCATAGTGATTTTGTTAAAATTTAAATACTCATGTATTTCAATGGATTGTGATGAAATTGTAAGGTGATGGACTATGACCCATATGGTGTTATTTTGTATAGTGGTTCTAGATTTTCCTATTATTAAATAAATGGTTATGTTTTAAAATTAGTCATTATTTTTTTGTAAGTGAATTCATTATTCACTTAATCATATATCATTCCTCCTTCACTTATTCTTATAGAAATCATGAGGGAAAAAAACCTTATAATCTATCAAATCATGTTATTAAAGAATATGTTTTTATTCATATCAAAATACATCATAGTCATTCAAAAAATAATACTGAATGATGAGTTATGTGAATAATCCAAAAGATAAATTCTTCATTACTAGTTTATATGTTCCACATATCCAAGTTAGAAAACCATATAACTCTATATTTAACAATGTAAAATTCTAGTGTATTTGTTACCTTCCTACATAGATATATATAATTTTTTCTACCCTCTTAATAATATATATAATTAATAGTTGTGATTTTAATTATGATTTGTAATATTAAATTAACTTTATGATTACGAGGTCAATTTTTTTTTACAAGAATATTTAATAACTTCTTATCATCTTCATTGACTAGTTCATAGGATCTTTTCTAGTCATAGAACCTTTCACATTACTTCCCATATATATTTATATATTGTGATAGATTGGAAAATCATAATCCCTGATTTGATCTAGCATGATTTTTTGAATATTGATATCCTTTTGAGTGAATACATATTTGAGACAATTATTATTAGTATATATTTCATACTTATTTTAAAATAGATAATGAATTTTAATCATCAATGTGAACATCACTCTAGGGAATTCTATATCATAGATTGAGTATTTTTACACCGGTATATATAATTGTACAAACTCCATGGAAATCAATTTTTCATCTTTCATGAGTACACTACACAATTCTATATTGGATGAATCACTATCTATCAAAATAAATCCAAATATATGGGTAATTAGAGTATATGTGCATGTATTATACATTTTTAAAATATTTATATAACTCCATTCATTTATTATCTCATAATAAATTATCTCTTATCAGAGTTAAATTGGTTAGTGGGATTAAAATAATTAATTTTTTATCAAAAAAATATTAGAGTTCCAAACCCATCAAAGTTAACTACTAATATACATTAAAAATATTGTTCTCAACCCTCCTTCAATGTTTTCATTATTTCAATGATTGATGATATCACTTTTTTGTGATAACATTCCCCATGAATGATTCATTCTCTATCCAAATCTAAAATTTTCATTACATTTCATGAAATTTTCATTTCTTAGGAACTTTAGTATAACCTTCCAAATATCATCATGTTCATACTTTCATTAAGAGTATATTAGAATATCATCTATAATGGATTAAAAAATTTAAAAATGTAATCCAAAAATGCATTATTAATTATGTCTGAAATGATAAATGGAGAATTAATGAGTCTAAATGAAATCACTATATACTCATAATTCCCCAATAGTGTATGAAACATTTCTTTCGGAAATCCCTCTTCATCAATATTTCCTAAAAATGTATCATATTAATATATACCTTTTAGATGTATTATGATCCAAATTGGTGGTTGAACAAGTCATAAATCCGAGGTAGATGGTAAATTTTCTTAATCATAATAATTTTACTCAAAATAATCAAAATAGATTCTTATTCAACCGTCATTATTCATGATGAAAAGGACTAACACACTGCATGGTAAGGAATATGGGGAATATAATCCATTTTTCTATATTATAATTTAGTTTCATTATCCTTTCATCAATGTAAAAACTTTTCAATCTATAACATGCCCTTGATATTTTTAAAAATCATGGTGTATGTTAGATTAATAATTAAACTTCTATGCTAAGAGGAATACCATGTAGTTATTCAAAAAACTCATCATCATATTCTCTTATAATGTACATGTCATCAATAATGATAATTTATTATATCTAATTCATTTGAGATATATATAATTTAATGTAATTAAATAATATATATTCTAGGGATGATGATTATAATGCATATTTATCCTCCTACACACAATCAAATTGAATTGCGTGACAATGCATGGTACATTATGTAATTTTTATGAATAAAAATTAATCTTCAGTCAATTAAATGAATTCCCAAACATATATATAATAACATAAAATTGTAATAAAAGGAGTATCATAATTTTCATTGGTAAATTCAACCAATTAATATTTCTAGGGGATTAATTATATATATTGCGTGTAATATTTTCAAAATTTTTTGTTTTCAACACAAAATAAACATCCTTATTTTAATATTTTCTGTGAATAATTATATATAAAATTTATGATATAAATGAATGTGTATATTTACATTTAAATAGTACAACAACTATTATTCAATGAATAACTATCATAACTTTTAAAATTTTATTGTCTAGAGTTATCTCAAAAGTTGTGATGGGTTATTCTCTCCCATAATCTTAAGACCCCGGTGATTGTTCTCTTCATTTACTATTGGAAATGCTTGGCTTAGTCCATTGGTCATAGTAGAGGCCTTATTCATTATTGATGATTAATTTGAAATCTATATAATATCTGTAATGGCTTAGAACCTCCTGGTTCATTACTTTGCCAATTTCTGGTGTTTGGGATGCCCTGGACAACATCAGTATGTCTAGATCCGATGGGTGGCATATCAGTGGAAGGATGTCACTGTGATGTCACCCATTGGTTCCACCATTCCGTGATTCACCGATTGGGAGTCACCAATCTGTGTGTCGCCGATTGGTGCCGCAAAGGGCTTTTTGGTCTTTCTTTCCCTATATTCATGTAACGACACTTTTGAGTCTTTTAACCTTTTTAAAGAGTTTTATAGTCATTTTTAGACCTATAAAAAATTTATTAAATCCCATAAGGGTAGGTGACCCTCCATAGACCTATTTACCTCTATTTAAAATAATCCTTTTATTTCACAGCTATCATGGACACATCTTCAATGTAAATTATTAATTAACAAATTTACACCATCGTGTGTAATGCTCCAACTGTGTGCTGATACCATGATCTGCCTTTGACGCCATTCAAGAATTTCATATCCCAAAACACCAATATCTCTCCTTTTTATCACTTGGAAATTCTCCTTCTTCGGGGCTGGTCTCTTTTGCTTCATCTCAAAGGTGCATTTGGAGTTCCCCCCTTCCCGAGGCAAGTGGTGCATCTGTGCTAGGGCTTTTCTACTCACTCATGGATTTCCTGGTGTTCCTCTCCTACATGTCACGCATCCCAGTTATTGGTGTGAGGATTAAAACATCGATTGTTGATAATACAAGTAGGAGTTTTCCTTCGTCTCTCTATATTGTGTATCATGCGGGGTGGGTATGATAATGTTCCTTATAGGGATGGACAAAACCAAACCATAATGAAGATAATAAATGGGTTTTAATGAATAAAGGGGTTTTTCATGATGATTTATTTCTCTTTTACTATTTTCAAATAATTTGTGAATTGTATGGGAATATGTCCAATGAAAATTATGGGAGTTGGTGGTCCATTCATGCGCAATAACGAGCCTCTATTATTCTGTATTTTTCTATGATTAAATGGTTGTAACATGGAAACTAGTTAATCATGTAAAATCGGTTGATTAAATGGATTCCTAGTGAAAAATAATCCGGGCGTGGCCACCCCAGTTAACCAAACTAAAATGGAGAACTTAATGAACGTTGTGTTTAAAATCTGAAAACACGCTTCCTCTATTCTGGTTATGTGGCTGATTGTTCTGCTCGATGCTATTGAGGTGACATGGATGGGGATGGGATCCCCTGTTGTGGTTTAGTTGAAGGTTTTTGGATATGAGGTTATACGGGGTCGTATGTTTACGCCTGGTTTGGTTCTAGTATATTGAGGGATCTCATGGGTCCCTTTTGTTCTTTTGACGCTACAAGCGAACTGGTTGAGAATGCATATTTTGGTGCTTGGTTGTTTTCCTTCGTTGTCTTGTGGCTATAACTGTTAGTTGGCCTTTATTGAAAAATTTCTTAAATGGATGAATTGGAATGTGATAATAATAATGGGTTGCAATGGAATTTTCTTTCATGGAATGAGTTGTGGCTTGGTTGTGGTTGTTGTGCTTTTTATGAATAAATAGTAACAAGGGTGTTTGTGTTTGGGCTTCTTTTGGATACCCTAGGTTGGTATGACTAATTTTTTAACAATATGTATAATTTATTTATTTTTCTTCTTATTCACAACCCACCCATGTTGAAAACTTCAAGATGAACACCCAAATTTAATGGGGGAGGGTGTTTTTTCCATTACTCATATGACTTTATGGTTAATAACTCATTTTTCTCCCCTTCCTGAGTATCCAAACACTCTTCAGGAATGATGTGATGGCCTGAGGTCCATTATATCCCTATATTATTCTGGGAGAGTACGTTGTGGTGGTTGGCCCTGGTGTGTGCATGCAGAATGTTCCCAAGTTTCATCGGGATGAGGCCCTTGTGTCTTCAATAGTGGAAGAAGTTGTTCTGGACCAGGTGTCTATGGGCGTGGTAACGTGTGGTTGTGGCCCATGTGTTTGCAGGCACGATGTGTGGTTGTGGATGACTAGGTGGTTGTGGGCTGGGTATTATAATGGGACTATGGTGAGAATGGCGGGGTTGATCTAACTCATAGGATGTATTCAATAACCTGTTTGAATGTGATGGGGGGTACGGAAATATCAATGTTCTTTTACTATTAATTTACAAGAATTTCATTATATGGGGAGTGTGCCTTGGTAAGGATGGGTAGACAATTTTCGTGCTAGGTACATTGGATATCTCCATTTTCCAAGAGTGAATTGGAATTCCTCCAAACTTGTGCATACCAGTTTTTGGTTTTCCCAACTGAGTATACATATATGGTCAACCTAATTATATAAAACTACTTTCAGGTTTCTACTAGTAGTATGAGGACAAGGTTGGACTCTATTAGAATGGACGTTGGGACCATTGTCGCTATTGGTTTTCTATTCTTTTGGTTCTTCCCTTTAGAATCTTATATTATCATTTCGTAGCACTTATTAATGGGATATGAATATGAGAATATTTTTGGATAACCATTTATTTACACTTTTGGTGTATTTCGGATTTACTATCTTATCTACCAATCCTACATAATAAAAAGGGTCATGCATTCCATTTTACAGGTGATTTAAGACCAATGGTTCTAGTCGCCACTCAGGGGCCTATTAAAGGCATGTCTCGTGGGGTCATCATCTCACCGTCAACTTCAAGACGGAAGGGTTTGGCTATCTACTGTCATTTCCCTCATCATAGGGAAGGCGTGTTGTGATAGAATGGTATAAAATGTTGTGGTTGAGAGTTACGATGGAGGTGAGGGTTAATAATAGTGAGGATTCCATTGGATTGTAGGGAAACAATATTAGGAAATCATTGTGTGTGAAATAGGCCAAGGAAGACAGGCTCGTACATGAGATTTTAGCCCCCCACCATTATCCGAAGCAAGGACTCCGGATCTTCCGAACACCTAAGTGAGGCTACACAAAATGAAGTGTAGAGGCCCTAGGAAAGGTATATTCATCATTATAAATCATGTTCTTGTGTGTTAGGGGTGTTCTATGAATTTTTAAAAAATGTTTAAACAAACTTTATAGTAAATCTTCTAAACTACCCGAGTTTAGGCAATCCTTACAGCTATGAAATATATATGGAGACCATAGGTATTGTGGGTGATCGATTCCCAAGAGGATGTTTTGTCTTCTTGGAAGAGGTATAGTCGAGAGGAGGAGGATGACCAGTGGATGATGACACTCTATTCCATGCAACGCAAGACCCTCAAGATGTTCGAGGGCAGCGTCGTGAACATAGAGACAGATATCTGGCATGAGGTGTTATTGATATCATTCAGCTGGAACAAGGGTCTGATGGAGTATGGGGTTTCTCTATCTGTATTCTAGATGCGGGGAGACACGCATCAGTGGTGGACCCTCTATCAAGGGGAGAATAGAGAGACTAATGTTTCGTGAACTGACTCCGAGAGGGAATTTCGGGCGGAATTCCTCTATTCCATGATGAAGGAAGAGAAAAGGCAGGAACTAATCCCCCATCAACAAGGTTGCATGTATGTGATTGTGTTGGGGACCATGATCAAGGATATACTTCGTATTGTTTCGAACCTTTTTCAGATGAGGAGTCTCATGTGAGATGATAAGTGAAAGCACTTCGGTCATCGCTTTAGTGTGTTGTTACTCCCTTCACCCTATAGATGAACATAATGGTCCAAACGAAGGCTTAAATGGTGTTGGGTATGCACAAACTGGGAGGAGTGTTGTGAGAGAGGATCCATTTGGGATGATCAAAGGAGAAGACAATCAGTAGAATGCCTCTAGCATCACTGCCTTCTAGGTTTCGGTCAGTGGGGAGCCAGACCCAGCAGTTCTAGTTATGATATCTCGAACCATGTCATTTCCTTCATGTCTATTGACCGAGGTGTTTCATAAGTGGTAGTCGTGGTAACCATGATAATCATTACTCTAGCGGAGGGAAGTATAGTGGGGGTGGGAAGGTTCAATTCCCGCCTTAGCAGCAGTTGTTTCCAGCCAGGCCCATTCAGCTGCAGTAGTAGGGACAGCGACATCAAGCTCATCCAAGAGCTGATGTCGTGGGAGGAGGCTGATGTCCAGGGTGATCATCATGGACCTCGACTAGGGAATGGTCGAGGAGGTGGCTGATGGTCGAGAGGTAGAGGATATGGGAGTCCACAGTTTCATGTTGTAGAGGAAGTAGTTCCTGCAGGGTTAGATGTTTTTCAAGATATGATCGTCTTTTTTATCACTCTTGTGTGCGCCTTGTTTGATTCATGAGCTTCACACTACTTTGTTAAAACAGATATATCCCATTCCTTGGTAATAGACACAGAGAGACCCTCCATTCCAATAGTGAAAAGTGAGCCACATGGGGGTTATACCAGCATGTATTATGTTTGTCGAGAATAAAGATTTGTGTTGGTGCCGCATCGGTCAAATTAGGTTCTCCTTCTATGGAAAATGTATTCATACGATGTCATCCTAGGCATCGAATGGATATTTTAAATGCATATTATTAGTGACTGCTTCCAGAGAAGAGTAATTTTCTAAAATGATGATGTCCAGCCTTTGGGTTTTGTGGGAGAACAGAGTTTTCAGGTTGGTAGATGGCGTATGGACCCTATTTTTTCTATGTTGGCTGATCATTCAGCAGCATTAGTGGATGCTGAGATGATGGATGTTCTGGGAGTTTTCAAAGAGTTCCTAGATGTTTTTTTCATGGAGGTTGTGAATCTTCCCCCATGACTGGATGTTATGTTCATGATAGAATTATAGCCTGATGCTTGTCTAATTACGATGGATACATATCGGATAGCACCTTCTGAGATACGAGAGTAGAGGATTTAGATTGACGTGCTGGTGAAGAAGGGTATTGTCTGAACTAGCGTGTCGCAATGGGGTGTTATGGTCTTGTTCGTAATGATTGATGATGGAGGTCTCATGTTATGCCTAGAATATCAGATATTAATTTAAAAAACTATCAAGAATAGTTACCCTATTTGGAGGGTAGATGATCTCTTTTACCACCTGAGGGGAGTAAGTTGAATCGCTAAGATCGATCTATGGTATGGGTGTCACATGTTATGAGTGAAAAAATATGATACCCAGAATACAAGCTTCATGTGCAGGTATGGGATCATTCAGTTCGAAGTGGTCTTACCATAATTCCTGCTGTGTTCATGGGGCTCATGAACTCTGCTTTCTGCGAGTTTTTGGACAAGTTAATTTTTTTTAATTGATGAGGTTTTTATCTAGTCGAAATCAAAGGAGGAACATACTACAAACCTCAGGATGGTCATAAAAATCCTTTGACATCACTATCTCTATGGTAAATTGTCCCAGTGTTTGTTTAGGTCATGAGAAGTTCATTTCCTTGGACATGTGAGGTATCACCAAGGTGTAGTGGTGGATCCATTAAAGGTTGATGTGGTTGTTTCCAGTGAAGAAAAATATAATCTGATAGAGTTTAATAGGGTTTTTGGTTTAGAAGGATATTATCAGAGGTTTGTAGCTAACTTCTCTAGAGTTGCAGCTCTATTGATAGCATTGGCCAAAAGGACTAGGCCTTCGTGTGGAGAGAATAGTGTCAGACAACATTCAGCTATCAGAAGGAATGGTTGCTCAGCCCTCCAGCGCTTAGGTTTCTAGAATATGGGGAGTTGTATGAGGTGTTTTGGGATGATTCTGGACTTGGATTGGGGTGTGTGCAGATTCAATTGTGGAATGTTACCTCTTATGGTTTAAGGAAGAGATGCACTCAAGTTCGTAACTATGCCACCCATGACAATGATCATGCAGCAGAATTTTTCGCGCCAAATTTATGGCGGCATAACCACTTGGGGAGCACATTGTGGCCTTCATAGATCACAAGAATTGGAGGCATATCCTTACCCATTGGGACCTAAAATAGCGTCAACAATGGTGGGTAGTGATTCACTATGAATACAACATGAATATCTCATACACTGGAGGTAATGGGGATGTTGTGGATGATGCCGTGAGTAGGAAGTCACATAGAGAATCTGTTCATGAATCGGTGGATGCTTGGAAGGTAATGGAGGAGTTGGATTCCATAAACCTAGATGCAAGGGAGGATAGTATAAGAGGTTCCCTATTTCAAATGAATGTGTAGTCCTCTAGGTTGTTGTAGGAAGAGGAATATCATTGGGGAGAATTAGTGAATGATGTGATGTGTTATCAAGATGACGAAGGAAATTCTCTTGAAGTGTGGTGAGAGGATTGTCTGAATCAGATGCTTTTCCAAGAGAAGATGTTAGTCCTAGAGATGATTCATGAGGGATTTCTCCATGAGTTCCATAACTCACTTGTAGTAGTAGAACTAGATGTTTCTGAGATGTAACAAGGCCTAAGGTAATTGTTTTGATTGCCTAGGGTGAAATGGGCAGTGACAGAGTTTGTGGAAAGGTGCCCGGTGTATCAGTAGGTGAAGGATGAACAATTCATGATAGGAGGTTTTTTTGCAGCCCTTAGATGTCATTTAGTGGAAGTGGGAGGACATCTCAATGGATTTCATCAAATGATTAACCTGGGCTCAAGGAGGATGTGATGCTATCTGGGTAGTGCTGGACTGGATGAAGAAATCAGCCAACTTCATAGCGACCAAGAAGTCAAGTATGGTGGATTCCTTATCATGTAGATATGTGGAAGAGGAGGTGTAGTTACATTGAGTTCAGAGGTCCATAATCTCAGATAGGGATGCACGGTATACCTCAGGTGTCTGGAAGGGATTTCAAGATGCTTTTGATACCCTGCTACACCTTAGCACAACTTTCCACCACTAGAAATATGGGCATATAGAGTGGACCATCCATACATTGGAAGATTTGCTACAAGATTGTGTTTTGATCTTTTTGGGTCATGGGAATTCCATTTTCCCATTTTAGTGATTTCCTAGAATTATAGTTATTTTTATACTATTGGAATGGAACTGTTTGAATCCTTATAAGGGAGGTCATGTCGTTCGATCGTGGGTTGGACTGAGGTTGGGTAGGTTGGTGTTCTTTCCCTAGAGGTAGTTTAGAGAACAACCGATAAGGTTCAGCTTATATGGGAGAGGATGAAGGTGCCCTAGGATCAGTAGAAGTCTTTTGCTGATCATAGGAGGAGGCCCTTGGAGTTCGAGGATTGATAATATGTGTTCATTAAGATTTTCCCTCGACCTGAGTAGTGAAGGATTATAATGGGGAGCAAGATGTCTCCTAAGATCATCGGGCCTTTTGAAGTGTTGGGGCGAGTTAGGGAGGAGGAATTTCATCATGTGTTTCCACCTTAGTTGGAAAGAACCCATGGAATTTTCCATGTATCCCATCTTTGTCATTATCTACATGATAAATCCCATTTAATTGACTGGGAGAGTTGGATATAGGTGACAATGATACTTTCTTAGAGTGACCAATGAGTATCGAGGATCGACAAGAGAATGTACTTTGTGGACAAACCATCCCTTTGGTTCATGTGTTGTGGAGGTACGGTAGCCTTGAGCAGAGTATTAGGGGGCGAGAACAAAAAATGTGTGCCTGGTACATATTTCTATTTTCAGTTGTTGTTCTTATCCTTCTTAGATTTTATTATTTTTGTGAGATACTGTGATGTAATGCTGACCATGTTGGTTTATGAGATGTGTTTTTTTCATGTTTACTTAGTGTGTATGAAGAGTCTTGACTATGGAAAAGGGAAGACCAGATCCCAAGATGAATTAATGTGGATGCGATTAAAACTTGTGTGGGCGATTCATTGTTGTCCAAAGCATATAGAATCTTGACATAGAGGAAGGGACTCCATAAACCATATGATTGGATAGTATAACCTTAACATGTTTGTGTTATTTCTCAAGGGAGAGGTGTTCCTAGATGTGTTGGGAGGTTAAGCCGTGAGAGGTATCTTTTGAGATTGTTATTAGGAACCCTCTCTATATATAAGGTCTGGTTTTAATTGTTTACTATGAGAATAGCTTGATAGGTATCTAATGTATTGGCCCGAACCCTCCTCGTCCATTACATTTCCAATTTCTAGTTTTTTTGACGCCCTGGACCCCATTAGTATGTCCAGATCCGAAGGAAGTCACATAAACCTCATGATGCCACCGTGGTGTCACCAATCAGTGACACCGATCAGTGAGTCACTGATCAGTTTATCTCTCATCAGTGATTGCCAAGCGGTGTGTCCCCAATCGTTGTGTCACGAATTGGTGCCATGAAGGGCTTGTCAGACATTCATTCCCTAGTTTCCTGTAACACCAAATTTGTTTCTTTTATCATTTTTAAAATAGTTTAAAGCCATTTTTATCACCATAAATAGTGTTTTAAATCCCATAAGGGTAGGAGAACTTCAACACACCTGTTTTCCTCTCTTCAAATGAAATATTTTGATGCACAACTGTCATGGACACCTTTCCAATGGAAATTGTTAAATTAAAAATTTATTCCATCCTGTGTAACTGTCTAATTGTGGGGTGCAGCCATGATCCGCCATTAAATTCATTCATGAGTTTCATATCCCGTAACTCCAAGATCATTCCTTTTTGTCACACGAAAATTCATCTTCTTCGAGGATGGTCTATTTTCATTCTTATCCTTGGTGTGTTTGGAGTTCCCCCCCTCCTGAGGAAAGTAGCGTTCCTGTAATGGATCTTTTTTCCTCACCCATGGAGTTCCTAGAGATCCTCCCATTCATATCACACATCACTGTTATTGGTTTGAGGAGAAAAACATCTATCATTGATCATCCATGTATGAGTTTTCCTTTTTATCTCTTAACTGTGTATCGTGTGGGGTGGGTATGATAATGTTCCTACAGGGATAGATGAAACAAAATCTTATTGAAGATAATAAATGGTCTTTAAAAAAATAATTGGGTGTGTTTGACGATGTTTCAGTACTCTTTTACATGTTTCAAATATGTTGTGAAATGTATGGTCTTAGGTCCACTGAAAATAATTGGCATTGGTGGTTCATTCTAGAGCACTAATGGTCCTCTGTTTATCTGTATTTTTCTGTGATTGAATACCTGTAACATGGAAACTAGTTAATCTCATAAATTCGAATGATTAAATAATTACCAATGAACAAGAATCCTTGTGTGGTCACCCCGGTTAACAAAACAAAAAGACAGAAATTAATGAATGATGTGTTTAAAATCTAAAAACTCCATTTCTCTATTCTGGGGATGAGGGTGTATGTTCTTCATGATGATTTTGAGGTGACATGGATGGGGATGGGATCCCCTGTTGTAGTGAAATGGTTGTATTGTGGATCTAAAGCCGTGTGGGGCCATATATTGGGGCTTTGTTTGGTTCTAGTACTTAAATCGATCTAAGAGATCCCTTTTTTCTTGTGACATTATAATAAAACTAGATGTCAATGATTTTTTTGGTTCATCATTGTTTTTACTCCCTTGGATTGTGGATATTCATGTTAGTTTCCTCGTAGGGAATATTTAATTAAACAGATGATATGGGATATGATAACAAAAATGGGCTCAAAGGGGATTTCATTCAAGGAATGAGTTGTGACTTGGTTGTGGATATTGTTATTTTTATGAATAAATAGTATCAAGGGTGTTTGTGTTTTGGGTACTTTTGGAGCCCCTATGTTTGGAAGTGTTCTCTTCAACCTATATATATAATTTATATCTTGTGATTATCATTCGCATCCTAGGAAAGTTGTGCACTTCATGATGAACACCCCCATTTAATGGGAGAGTGTGTTTTTTACAACACTACTATGAGTGGATTTTTTTAAGCTAATTCTTCTCCATTTCGCGAGAATCCCAAGACCGTTCAGGGAGGTTGTGATGGCTTGAGGTCTATTATATCCCAAGATTCTTCTGGAAATGTATGTTGTAGTGGTCGGACCAGGTGTGTGCAGGATGATTATTCCCATGTTTCTTTCAAATGTGTCCCATGTGTCTATGGGTGTGGAAGTAATTGTTCTGGCCCAGGTGTATGCGAGAATGGTTGTGTGTGGTTTTGGCCCAGGTGTTTGTGGGCAAGATGTTTGGTTTTGGTAGCCCAGATGTGTGTGGGTGGGGTATGGTCGTGGGACTGTGGTGATAATGGCGGGGAATGTCTGTGGCGTAGGATGTCTTCAATAACCAGTGGGAAAGTGGTGCGGGGAACCTAAATATCAATTTGATTTTACAATTACATTACATGACTTGTGTTATTTGGGTAGGGTTCCTGGTTGAGGTTGGGTGGATATTTTGTTTGCTATGTGCTTCGGTTATATTCTTTTTCTCCGAAGGCATTAGAATGCCTCCCCACTTGTGCACAAGAGATTTTTGTTTTCACTACTAGGTATAAATTTATGCTCAGCCTACATATATAAACTTCTTTCAGGCTTCCAATAGGGCATTGAGGACCAAGATATACTCTATTAGCTCAGATGTCGGGACGGTTCACGTCGTTGGTTTTCTTTTCATTTGGTACTTACCAATGGAATTTTTTATAATTTATTTTGTAGAACTTATTATATGAACATGCATATGGGAATTGTTTTGGATTTACTTTTACTTCCACTTTTGGTTTTGTTTTGGATTTAATATCATATCTCCTGATCCTACTAAATAAAATGGGTTATGCCTTCCATTTTATGTTTGATTCTATCCACATGGTTCTATTCTCTCCTATGGGGCCTATTGAAGGCAGGACATGGGGGTCATCATCTCTTCTTCAACAATAGGAATGAAGGGTATGGAAATCTATTGTCCTTTCCCTCGTCATGGTGAAGGCGAGATGTGACAATATTATAAAATAATGTTCCTTTCTACAATAAAATTTTTTGTTTCTCCAATTAGTATTGACTAGATAGTGTCCCCTCTTTGAAAAACTAACAAACTTCCTTTCCCCTTTCTGAAATTTCTAGGATAGTTATTCAACCACTTTAGACAAGTATGATGTTTGAATTTCATACCAAAATGATATTTCTCAATCAATTTATTTTAAGTACACTCTTTTATTAACTTCCAATATTTAGACTAGTGAATCACATGAAATTCACCGATCACAATTTTTACCTTAAGGGAAAACTAATAAATTTATTCATATCTATCAATGTTTTGAATAACATAAATATTGACATATATTTAGATTTAAACAACTTATTAATAGGTAAATGTGACATTTTTAGTAAATAGTAAATTTGCAGGTGTTTCATGAAATCCCTGGGATGTTTTTATCATATTCCATGATGGGTTTTTCATTCAGTTTATTAATGTAAAGGTCATCCCTCTACATTTATTGTTAAAATTTGTCTGGAATGTATTTATTAGAAAACATTTCCCTCATTTCATTCCTTACCTTTTATTATATCTCTTCATTAGGCTTTGTATTAAAAATAAATGATTCCCATTTATTATCTTGTAACAATATGTGATAAACAACAAGCATTATCTTTCATTTCTTATAGAATAGAATGATAGAGTAGATAGTTTTAGAGGAGTTGATGACCAGAACTCATCATCAGAACCACCATCTGCCAACACACCAATCAAACCCTTCCAAACACATTCCACAGGAAATCCATCTGAACAAAAGAAAAAAAATGAACAAACAACCAAATGGGATTGAAATCCATGCCAGGATGAAATTCCAATACAGAGAATCAATGAACCAGAATCCCCAAAATCGGAGCATCCAATGCACCACAGCATCACTCATCCATCAAATTCCCAAGCCACTGTAGAACCATCAGGTTCGACCATGTTGGGTCCTTGAACGATGGGAACAACAGAAAGAGTTGCAGAGGAGGAAGGCCATGCCTCAAAATCCGAACACCATACCAGAAGAAAATTGAAATTGAAAGGATGGGGTGAAGAGCATATGAAACCTTAATTTTCGAGGAAGAAACATGATCCATTGTGGGCCAAATCACACAAAGAAAACAGATATGTAAATGAAACCAGAAAGGAAACCTACAAAAATCACCATCAAAGGAGGGAAGAAAACGACACAAAATACGAAGGGGAAAACAATCCACAAACAACGTCTATGTGATAAAGCAACATCGAGCTCTAGGAATAGGGGACAATGAGAAAAAAAAGGAGAAAACAAAACTGAATCTGTCACCAAATTGTGAAAGGAAACTCTTCCATGGAGAGGAAGAGGGTGAAACCAGAAGACCACTGAGTAGGATGAATGAAGGGAAACCAAAAAAAGAGGAGGAAGGGAAACCCTGGATCCTGAGAGGGAATTGTTGGGAGAGGAGAAAGCACAGGCGGGAATGGTGCCATTAATTTGATAATAACCATGACATTGAAATCTTCAAACACAAATAAGATGTATGCCTATAAACCTGGGATATATTTTTTTAATCATGAATTTCTTCTTTGTGGTTTTTTCCTCAAGTGCATATGTTTATTAATTCCTGAAAAAAATATCTCTAACAAATCAAATGATCATTGTGGCCTTTGAGAATATCATGTTCTTTCGGCTGACATGTATTCGCCATTTAATTTTCATACATGAAAATTTTAATTCATGAATGGTATTTTGAAATATATATGACTCTCCCGAAATAATGTCGATTATCAACGGTGGTTGGAATCACAGTCATGGAGGCCTTTCAGCGGTGATGGTGTTATGTGGTGTTCATAGGATTAGATATATAAGACAATGGCATTGACCCTCCTTAGACAATTGATTAGTTCAAATTTGATATGGATGTTGAGTAGTAGCTCTTGGGGTGTAGGATGAGGAATATGGACAACATCTTATGCGAGAGAAGTTGGACGATTGAGGATGCTTTTTTCATTTTAAAACTCATCCCACATTAAAATAGGGATGTGGGGATATTTTGTATAATTACCAAGCCTCTCTTGTGTACATCGATATTACATAATCACCCTCCATGGTTATTCCATGCATTGTGTTCTCCTACGGGTGTTCTATGTTCCAAACCATTATGGACCATGGCCCGAATGATGCACTTGTTTACACCTATGCACACCAATCGGCTTACACACGTCCCGCACATTGATTTTGCGGGACGTCTCGACTGGCCTCCTATAGGCATGGTTTACCCTTAAGAATGTTCCTTTAGGATGATGTTGTAAAAAATCTTGCATTTTTGGTCCATATTCATTTTAAATAACACAATAAAAAATGCAATTCGCTAAAAACCTAATATAAAATCCAATATCTAGTACAGGGTCATCGTTCACTTAGTACATTCCGAGAAAATGCCTGATTTATATTTTCCTCTACTTCTGTTACATTAGGAATTGTTGACCCTTAAGAATTTTCATTGAGGAAGTTGTTGTAAGACATATTACATTGTTGGTCCATATTTTTTTAAATAACACAATACAAAATGCACTTCGTTAAAAACCAAATGTGAAATACAATATCTAGTGCATGGTCATTGTTCACTTAGTACATTCCAAACAAATACATGATTTATATTTTCCTCTACATCTGTTACATTAGGAAAATGAATTCCAAATCATTCTAATAATCATCCTTCATACAACCATGGATGAAGATATTCTTCAACTCCTCATGCATTGAACAATAATGCATGGAAAAATTGTAGTCCAATATGTGTTCTCTTTAACTCATTTATTGGTCACTGATGTTCAGTACAAGAAATCATTTAATATTTTTAACCAACTTCATCCAATTAAAAGTTATTGGATGTATCTTTCCAATTCACCATGAAATAAAGAAACACAAGGCCTTTTTAATATATTGTAACAAGGTCTGTAATTAATTGAAACATATCATTGAAGTTAGGACTAGTTCAATAATCATCAAATTTGACAACATACTGAAATTTTCAGGCATGGAATCCAATTCCATGAATCAATAAAGAATCTCCATCCATTATTATATTTTTGAAAACTACATCAAATTGATATCACTAATATATTCCCATTCCATTGATCTCAATTTCCTACAAATAATTATTAAAATTTCTTTTTAACTACTATAATTCATACTCAATGCGGGCTCTTTAATGAGTCAATAACATTACATTATGAATTACCACATCAATCATCGCCAAAGCTTTAATCATTAACATTACCTAAACATATTGAATAATTATTGAAAACTAATTAAACATATTTACCAACATTTTCATTTAAATTTCAATAATAACATTAATAAGAATATATCATTAAAATAAAATTTATTTTATAAATTTGGAAATCAAAAAAATTGTGTTTAATTGAATGTATTTATTATCCCAATTAGATTTCCATAACAAAATCTAACTATTATCCAACACATTATATAATCATATGTATATATATTATAAGTATTAATTAAAATTGGATAATTAATATAAAAAATATCAAAAAAGTAAATTTAATGGTTAAAACATATAATCAATAGATATATAACCCATTATGACATTATAGTATCCCATAAATGTAAGGTGTGTTATGCGGGTTCCAAAATCAGGTGGTTCAGATAACATGGTTTGGATGTGATCTTGATAATAAAAAATATCTCCAATGAATGGTTTTGGTAATTTTTTAGTTGTTGAATCTTGTCTTGGCAATGGTAAAGGGGAAATCTCAGTGATGCCTTCTCCCGTAGAAGATCCCATAAATGGGAATAATTGGGTACAATCCCATGGCTTGAAGACATTTCCTTGTATTTTCATTAAATTATAAAATTTCATAACCATAGATACATTTTAGACATACTCATCACTG
Organism: Viscum album; assembly: GCA_963277665.1. Lineage (NCBI taxonomy): Eukaryota > Viridiplantae > Streptophyta > Magnoliopsida > Santalales > Viscaceae > Viscum > Viscum album. The sequence goes on along the minus strand of OY728140.1, from coordinate 1,254,074,320 downwards.
TATAATTTATATTCTATAAATTTTTAGGATTATTAATAGTATTTTATGCCAGATAGAAAAATTAGGTCTAAATTATATCATTGTCCAAAAAAACAATATGATATGTAACATGTTTTATATCATTAATAAAATTTGAAAATAATCAAAATGGAATTTCATTTATAAAATATTTGGTCATTAAACTATGGAAAAACAAATCTTTAATCCAAATGTGGTCTTAATCTCTCAACTCTTATTCAGCATCTTAGTCAAAACCTCTAACTAAAAGTACTTTTCCCATACTGGTGTCATGGTTATTGAAATCAATCGGCATAACATGATTCCCATAAATGGTATTAGTGTTACTAAATAGGACACATCAATTTGTGTCGATAAATAATAGATTATATTATGTCGTATTTTTAAAATATATAAAAAATAGAATCAATTATTTTTAAATTGTATATACATGATGTACCCTCAGGTTCAATCATGAATACTTGAATAAATAATACTATATTTGCGTAATTCTGGTACTGAGTGTCAATATATATGAATATGATACCACAGGTTACATGATGTTAGTAAATAATCCAGACCAAATGGATAAAATATACCATTTAGAAGTATGCCTAAATAGGGAATCATGAATTGAATTGTTGGATGTACACCCAACACGTACCATAAAAACATTTCATGAATGTATAATGGGTTATTCATAACCCATAAATTTTATTGATTTTAGTTCCTCCCAAAATGTATATTATCTATGTGTACGGTTTAAAATAATCCCAATTTCTATAATAATAATAATCAATATTTTCATAAAATCCAACACTATTTTAATTATCTCATCGATAACAAAAAATGTAATCACACCCAAATTCATGAATACTTTTAACCATCTGCAGTATTTACACTCAAATAAATATAACATTCCTAGATATATGAGGAAAACATTACAAAAAATTATTACCATTGACACCACAAATCTATCATTCCGGAAAAATCCTTATGACATTTAGTTATAGGGTTTTATTATGTACAGATACACACATAACATTGATTATATGTTAGAATTAAGCCAAATTCCATCTCAACCACATTCATAGGATAAAATTAAAATAAACCTCGTAAAAGGATACATGAGTTTACATTATACCTATACATTTCATCATGATAATCTTGGGTAAACATTACACACAACATTATATATGATTTATAACCAAAAAAATAGTCATGTAATATATACTGTTGAAAATAACATCATTCAATATAATAAAAAATTTTGATTACAAATACAATTTTCACATGTGTTAATTTTAGTTGTAAATTAAACCAAAAACATTTTATAGTATACCTTTAGATTAATACTCATAACCGAGCTATTTAACACTTCCCATTATCACATGGATATACATTCATTTATTATTTATATATTAATTAATCATATCATCATGATTCCATATAGGGAACATATAATTTTTGGTTCTGATATAAATATAATTTAAGATACCACTAAGGGTTTCCATATACTAGTTTAAAATCACATGGTCGTGGCATAGTCAGCATTGTTATTTGTATCAATTGAAACCAATGTAAAAAACATTATTCATTTATTCCATATTAATTCAACTGTATGATTAAATGAATCCACATGTGGTCTCATTTAGGACCCTTTGAAGAAAACCAATTGACCATAGAAGTCACATCACACATGCCACCATTAAAAAATTAAAAATACTACAAATATAACTATACAATCTTATTAAATAAATTTTAATTGATTATAATAACTATGACTCAATAATTTATAAGGGAAATAATTGATTTTTTTAAAACATAAAATTATTGTACAGCCATATAAGATTCTAGTTCACTAGTTACAATACATGAGACTATAGGAATGATCATGGTAGTTGATTCTCATCAACAAATAAATCTAATATCACATGAATTTTTTGAAACCTATTATAAATTAGGTTATTATATAATAAGTGTATATTGACAAACCTAGTTAGTTCATACATCATAATGATGTAACAATATAATATATACTATAGAAAGAATTATATGTGTTGAAACACACCTCATGATCCTGGTAATCAAATATTAATTGTTTCATAATTTAGGTGAACTTATGTAATCAAAATGTTGATAGAACAATATATGTGAAAATGATGAGAATAATTCCCCAAATATTTAATTTTTGTGTTTTGATCTAATTTTTTGAGGGGAAAATGATAAAACAAGTGGATATTTTTTCATCATTATTTATCAGAAAATTAAAATTTTATGTAGTAGATATTTAACCTTAATTATGGGAATAAATTTTCTAAAAAATAAAAGATACATATTTATTTTAGAGTAAATGTATTTCATTGAGTTTAAACAATAACATTTAAGGGTATAATAGAATATATATTCATCCACCAATATTTATTGGTATGAATTTGAGTAAAAATTATTTCTATGATAAAATGAATGAAAACATCATTAAATTGATCATATTAATATTGATATGTCTAATTATTTCATTACCAATCATTGTTAATATTTTTAATATGTTTGAAAAATATCATAGTGATATAATGTAATCACACATGTTTGAAGATAATATAATATTAATCTGTGTAAAAGGTGTAACGCCCCGACCCCAGTTACCCAGAGTCGGTGAATTATTTTAATACACTGTCATGATCACAAAAGATCATGTCTTGAAAATACCGATTAGTTTAATATCCTTGGAAACAGTAGATATATTCACAAGTCTTTCATTACATTATAAAGTGAAAATAACTACAACAACATATTGTCTTCATATCCCCTCATACATTCCCTACAGGTCATTCATAAACTAATTCTCCACATCCTGGAAATAATTTAAAACATAGAAAGGGGTGAGCTCAGATTCTCGGTAAAGATAACAATATAGTGGAAACTTTTATAAATAAACATAAACATTTAAGGGAATATATAAATAAAACAAAATCCTTTTAAACATGAACATCAACATAATATGGAAAAGATAAAATAAAATAATTCCATTTACTAATTCACAAGGATATTCTACTAGTAAAACAAATTGCATTCAATATCAATAACAACATTTATAATGACGGAATGCATCATTCCAGACTGTCATAACCACGTAGCCTAGACCTCGTGCCAAGACTACAAATAATATTTTGTCAAGGCCTCGTTCCAAGACCCTAGTTTGTCTCATGAGACCTACCAATGCATCGAGAAGCTATATCGGGCTCCACCAGTCACTTACTTAGTCCAATTCATTCCTCATATAAATAGGATTAAACATAACATAAACATTCGTATTAAAAGTAGTATAGGAAATGTCAATTCTATCTCCATAAACCATGAATGGTATAAAAATAACACATCCACAGTCAAACATATCAAAAAACTGTCAATACAATAAGGATGTTTTATACCATAATAATTAATCCTCAAATAAGTTTAAAATCCATCAAAGGATATTGACATAGATGAAATAAAAACTATTTGAGAGAAATATCTCTTTATTTGAAATGATTTAATAGTCACACATTTATTAAGGAAGTAATTTAAAAGATATTTTTGAATCAAAGTGCCCCATACAACTTTGAATATTTTAAAAGGAAATATCATTTCAAAATAATAATTTATATATAAATATGTCTATAAAATTATTTTGAGAACACGGAAATTAATTAAAATGATTTAGAATGATAAATCTTTATAAAATTTAAAATTCTGATCTTGGTAAAGAGTACCTTTCACAAATTCTTAAAATATTCATCTTGAAATCATTTAAAGGTCGCATAATTTTAAAATAAAACATTTACTTTCAAAATATTCATATTAGATTGTAAGGGATTCTTCGACGATTTTATAACGGCAGAAAATAGCGACACTCACCATATAAGTTAAAAAAACATTTTTACCATAATTCTGTCGAAAAGGTTAAAAAGGGCCTTATTTGGATAACGATGGAAAGAATACTTTATAAACTTCTTATAAAAAGTCAAAATAGTTTATAAATGACATTAACCCATATTCTGTAAAATATTAAGAATTTTTTGAAAATCATTTTTAAGAAACATGGATGATGATGATAAAGATGTCCCAGTAGATACTTACGTAAAAACAACCTCGAATAATAAAGAGACTGTGAAATTAACCATTACCAATTTGGTAACATACAAAACATACACCCCATGAAAGAGGTATCATAAAATTAATATGTAAATACACATAAATTAATGTTTATTACACAAGAATACAATTATGGGTAGTACATACACCACACAAAGGGTAATAGTTACAATATGGTACGAATCTCACGGAAATAAGGAGGGAGATGAAAACCCCTTAAAATGTAATTTAACTTGGTTGAGGGTAGGTTAACATCCTATATAATGTTGAAATAATTGTTATTAAATTATACAATAATCATATACATTAATATGCTATCATATATGATCTTTTAACATTCCTTTGTTAATAATATCAAAGTATTGTCATCGTTTCAGGTGTTAACTTAGTCGTTTTCTTTTATATGTTTTGTTACATAAGCCATGTTGGTAATGGATATGTTGTATCTTATTCATTTTTATAATGATATTAAGTCCATAACCATTATTTTTAATCATCAAATGATAATTATAATTTCATGGATACGATGGGGAATGAATTTAATCGCGTTCATGGAGACGGTAGTCCGTACGTACACACGATCTACAATATCATTTTTTTGATATTAAAATAATATATAATTGGATGGTATATCATATATAAAGAATAATTATCTTGTTATAATTATTATTAACATTAATAACACATCATTATCATATTCATCCAAATAATAATGTACTTAATAACTACTACACCACGATGTGGAGACGGTAAGTTGTACGTATGCACGTATGGTGACATGTCATTCAAAGGATGGGTAGAATACTAAATATGGTTGTAACATATATATAATAACATAATAGTATATATAAGATACTGGAGTTATTATATTATTATGGTAATAACAAAGAAATAAGAAGTTGAAGAAGAAAGGAACCTCAAAGAGGGTGGTGAAAATATTACCTCTTCTTTGGGGTTTTCCTTTTTATTTGATCAAAAGTGCTCCATAGGTAAGACTTATGATAAAAATAATTCCTCTACGTTGAAGTGATATAATTGATAGAATATTTGGGTAGGATTCGACCACACCAAAAGGCTTTGCAGGTATGAAGAATTGGTTAGAATTGGTGTCCTTTTATAAGTGGGAGGATGGGCTCTTTCGGAAAAACTTAAAGTATTATTTTATAATAAATTAATATTCTGTTTCAAATGGATCAAAAGTGGATTATTAAAAGTATATGGTGGTTATTGGTCTTAATCATTTCATACAATATATTTTAGATAGGTTTGGGTCATTATATTAACCTTACCTTTTAGTTTTAACTCTTAGTTAATTAGATTCACATTTACCATGTCACTTAGTATTTTTATATTATATGGTTAATAAATTTATTATAAACATCCAATAGACCACCAAGTGGTCCATTAATTATACACCTATCTTGATATAAGTCTTTTTTCTGATCATTAGATTCATAGGAACATAATATCAATTAATAATATAATATTTATTTTAAAAAACACTTTTACGTCAATTTTGACACTATTGGGTATTTTGTTTTTGATAAATTCATAACAGCATTATTACTTAGAAACAAATTCATATAACCAAAAATAGTATTTAATATTAATCTAGAAAATTAGTATAGTTCATAAAAATTTTAAATTATAGTTTGTTTGATATTTATAATATCAAATAATTTAATGTTTCATTAATTAGGTAATTACATAATCACCATTGTGTCATAAATAAATTTAATTATTTAATATATAAAAATTATAAATAAAATTACCATTATGTAGGAAATATTTTTAGCTTTCTAATTAAGATTTAGAATCTAATTTATCTTTTTTATAACCCTATATTAAAAATGTTTTAGTCATTAAACTATGATTTTAACTCTTTTAACTCTAATAAATGTCCTAATCTAATCCAAGTGGACCTAAATGATAATATTTTATTCTTAAGATTGTTTCTGGTCAAGATACACTTGTCCAATAGAATTAGGACATGAGTTAGGGTAATAATAATTTCATTTTTACCATTAATTACCCTATTTACATTTTACCGTGGTAAATAAAAGTAAAAAGTTACTATTCAAAAAAAAATTATCTTATTGAACCACATTTTACTCCATGATATTAACTGTGTGTCTCGGATTTTCGAAATTCCACCCACATAAGTGGTAAAATTATGTTTTAATTGAATTTTTAAATTCTCCTATGAGCTGTGTCAAAGACGGTGAAAAGTTCATTTAAATTTTTATATGTCAAAAATTATTCTAGACTAACTACAATGAATTACATCTAACATATATAGGTATTATGTATATATTCTGACCTAAATACAATTAAATAAAAATAATAATTATTTAAATAAAAATTCGGTTTGAAACCATAACTCAGTGTGTTTTCACTCTTCATAAAAAATGGTATGTTTTCAGAAAAATACCAAAAATTATCCGTAGGCTAACTTCGATATTCCAAATCCAAAAATGATGGAAATTTTGAACAATAAAATTTATAAAATTTCAAAAAGATGGTATTATTATTCATAACGGCTAGTTTGATTGATTATAGAGTGTGTTAGAACTTAAAGTTTCATACAACACCCGCTACTATATTATTCACAGAGAAGCGTACCATGAAATCTTGGGGTGTTACATTATCCCCTCCTTTAATAAATTGCGTCCTTCAAATTTATTCTCGGTATTAGAAACATGGCATTGACATTTCAAAATATCATAGTTGAAATCTCACAACGAAAAATGGATTAATGAAGCCTCTATTTAAAATAAATTGTGGTAAGTTTTAAGGTTACAGAAAATAAAACATACTAGGGTTCCATGTAGGAACACATGGATATAGAAGAGAAATATATCCATCAATATCTAATGGAGAGTGGTAGAGAACATGGCTATGAAAAGGCCAACAATCACAAAGCCATAAATTTGTGATGATATAAGGTACCATCTAGGATGGTGTTTTTGTTCTAAGTTTCTTTTCATAATTTTGATGAATTTATTTATGAGATTGGATAAGATCATAATGAGATATAATTACTTTATAATTATAGTTTTATCAATTAATAAATTTCTACCACAAACTCATCTTCCACTCCAAAAGGTAATATAACTCAAAAATATTCTATTTATCCTTACTGTATCAGGGTCAAAAAATAAATTTATAATTCATCTATGAGAACATTAAAAAATATAAAACTACATTATACACTTAAGGGGCTTCACGTAGTCTAGTGGTAGGTGATAAATCCCATTTGCACTGTGTTTGTGGGTTTGATTCCCACAGCTTTGTCCGACGTGACGGGCTGTCACAAGGTTTGTGTGTTGCTCTTTTTATAAATATCCAATAATAACTATAACAATAGTATCCAATATAATCCATTCCAAACATTATACTTATCCAAATTACATCTGTAAACCCTCAGTCCAAAATTTATATGAAAGGTAAACATAATGTAGATCGTTTTAACAACTTAATAACATCGGAAGACCATTATCATGTATTAATTTACAAATGGTAACATCCTAAATTACCATAAAACCATATTTATTAGTTTCATGATCCCCTATTACAAATAGAATACTGGATATACTCTTTATATCAAAAAACAATGAATATTCCAACAATGATGAAATAAACAAATCATTAATCAGTGCCAAGGTAGTCAAGAATATGGAATATAATTTATCCAAATCAACCATCTCTTATTCCAAAATATCTGCCTCAGTATCAAGACCATATTATGTATTAACATTACATTAACCATTTATATTCAAAAAAAATTAACTTTCTATTGAGTAACTTTTGATAGTACCATATAATCTCAAATCCTCAATAAAATAGTGCTACAGTATAATCCTTATTTATCTCCATAATTCATATAACCAGTATATCGTTGATACAACACTCAATTAGAATAACCCTTTAATGAAAATATAAGAACACTATACATTCCTCTTCATTTGTGGTAATATCATTACTTTATTATTATCCAATATCATCATTTGGGGCATACTCTAATGATTTGAACATTGATTCGCGTAGTGTCCCCACTCCTTGCAGATGAAGCATTGTACATTTGAAGCCTTTTTCTTACCCTCACAATCACGAACGTGGTGTCCTTTTTCTTCACACTTATAACAAACTCCCATTCCCTTCTAAAATTTTCCATGCTGATTCTTTCCACAGTTACCACATATGAGAAAATACTTCTTTACCTTATTCCCTTTATCTTCCTTTCTCCCTACCATCCTTTTCTTATCTGGCTTCCCTTCAAATCCATAGGACTCTGCGAACTCTTTACTTATCTTATGAACACATGATACTACTTCTTAATACGATGATAATACATGAGAGTCTATTTCCTTTCTAAATTCAAGATTAAGACCATGAAACATATGATCCTTCTTACTTTTTAGATCATGCGTATTGCTAGAGTTCTCATTCCTTCTACTGGGCACCATTTCTAAACAATGACATACACAAGATTAATTTACGAATAGAAATACCTAATCCCAAACACGTTAAACACATAAAATAAATTAAAAATTTTATGTATATAATCCATAAACATAAAAATGTTTTATTTTAGAATGTATATACTCATACACCCTTTATAATGGGTTTTAAGGAAAATGAGAATTATCCTAAGAATATCCCCCGGAAGTGTCGTAACCAAGAGTGAAACCAGGCCCATTGTTGTGAACCAGTTCCCATTCGATTCTATCTCAAAGTGGTGTTTTCGGGTTTTACCCCTAGGTACATCTGTTCCATAGCCACATCTACATGCTCATTTCTAGACAGGGAAGTATTGCTCTGAAAACTCACAAAATCTCTAAAATACAAAAATTCCCTGATGTTATTCTATACTAATCCTCAAAGTCATTATTAGGTCTATGTACTCTAATTAGAGTTTATCTAAATATAGTTTCCAAGGTTTGTACTAAACATGCTCTGATACCAACTATAACGCCCCGACCCCGGTTACCCAGATTCGGTGCATCATTTTAATACATTGGCATAATCACAAAGGATTATGTATCGAAATACAAATTAGTTTAGTAATCTTGGAAACACTTGATATTTTCATAAGTCTTTCATTACATTATAATGTGAAAAGAAATACAACAACATATTGTCTTCATATCCCCATATAAATTCCATGCAGGTCATCAATAAATTACTTCTTCACATTCTGGGAAAAATTTAAAACATTGAAAGGGGTGAGCTCATATGCTCAGTAAGGATAAAAATATATGGAAAAAATTCATAAATAAACATAAACATTTAAGGCAATGTATAACTAAAACAAAATCCTTTTAAACATGAACTTCAACATAATATAGAAAAGATAAAATGAAATAATGCCATTTACTTATTCACAGGGATATTATAATAGTCAAATAATCACATAAAATATCAATAACCCCTTTCATAATGATGGAATGCATAATTCTAGACTATCATAACCATGTATCCAAGGCCTCTTGCCAAGACTAAAAATACGATGTTGTAAAGGCATCGTGCCAAGACACTAGTTTGTCTCATGAGACCTACCGATTCATTGATGAGATATAGCGGGCTACACATGTCACTTACTAAGTCCAATGCATTCCTTATATGAACATGTTTAAACATTACATAAACATTCGTATTAAAACTAGCATACAAAATGTCAATAATTTCTCCATAAACCATCAATGGTATAAAAATAACACATCCACAGTCAAACATATCCGAAAATCATCAATACAATATAGATGTTTTGTATTATAATAAATCAACATCAAATAATCTTAAAATCAATAAAAGGATGTTGACATAGATTAAATCAAAACTATTTGAGGGAAATACATTTTTTTAAATCATTTAAAAGTCACATATTTATTAAGGAAATAATTTAAAAGAGATTTTCGAATCAAAGTGTCCCATAACACATTGATACTTTTAAAAATAAATATCATTTCAAAACATTCATTTATATATAAATAAATCCTTAAAATCATTTTTGAAAACATGGAAATTAATTAAAATGATTTATAAAGATAAATCATTAAAACATTTAAAATTATGATCTTGATAAAGAGTACCTTTCAAAAATTCTTAAAATATTTATTTTGAAATCATTTAAAGGTCACATAATTATAAAATAAGACATTTACATTCAAAATATTCTTATAATCTTGTAAGAGAATCTTCTACCATTTTATAACTGCAGAAAATATCCACACCCTCCGTATAAGATCAAAAAACATTCTTACCATAATTATGTCGAAAAGGTTAAAAAAGACATTGTTTGGAAAACGACGGAAGGATTCCTTTATAAAAGTCTTATAAATATTCAAACAAGGGTATAAATAAATTTAAACCATATTCTGTAAAATATTGATAATTTTTTGATATTTTATTTTAAGAAACATGGATGTGGATGATAAAGAGGTCCTAGTAAATAGTTTCGTTAAAACAACCTCGGATAATAAAGTGATTGTGAAATTTACCCTTACCAATTTGGTAACATACGAAACATACACCCCATAAAAGAGGTATCAAACAATAAATATTTAAATACACATAAATTAAAGAGTATTACACAAAGAAGACAATTTTGGGTTGTACATACACCACACAAAAGTTAATAGTGGCAATATGGTACGAATCTCACAGAAATAAGGGGTGAGATGAAAACCCATTACCTTGTACTTTTTTTTGGATGAAGGTAGGTTAACCTCCAGTATAATGGTGAAATAATTTTTTTTAAATTATAAAAGAATAATATACAATAATATGATATCATATATGATCTTTTAACATTGTTTTGTTAATAATATCTTAGTATTGTCATCGTTTCGGGTGTTAACTTACTCGTTTTCTATTATATGTTTTGTTACATATGTTGTGATTGTTAAAGATAGTTTGTATCATATTCATTTCCAAAATGATATTAAGACCTTAAAAATTATTTTTAATCATCAAATGTGAATTATAATTTCATGGATACGATGTGGTATGAATCGCATCACATTCGTGTAGACGGTAGTCCGTACGTGCGAATGAGCAACAATATCATTAATTTGATAGTAAAATAATATATAATTGAGTGGTATATCATATATATATAGAATCATTATCATGTTATAATTATTATTTACATCAATTACACATTATTATCATACCCATCCAAAAAATAATGTATTGAATAACAGTTACACCATGACTTGGAGATGGTAAGCCGTACGTACGCACGTATGGTGACATTTCATTCAAAGGATGGGTAGAATACTGAATAGGGTTGTACCATATTTATAATAACATCACAGTATATAGAATATATTGGAGTTATTATTTTAGAATGGAAATAACAAAGAAAGGAGAAGTTGAAGAAGAAAGGAACTTGAAAGAGGGTGGTGAAAATATTACATCTTTTTCAGGTTCTACCTTTTGATTTGATAAAAAGGGCTCCTTAGGATAGACTTATGATCAAACTAATGCCTCTTGGTTGAAGTTATTTATTTTGAGAGAATATTTTATCAGGGGTTGGCCGATCCAAAAGGCTTTGAAGGTATGAATAATTAGTTATTAGTGGTGTCCATTTATAAGGGGTAGGAGGGGCTCTTTTGGAAAAACATAAAGTAATATTTTATAATAAATTCATATACAGTTTCTAAAGGCTAAAAAGTGGATTATTAAAAATATAAGGTAGTTATGGGTCGAAATCCTTTCATCCAATATATTTTAGACTGGTTTGGGTCATTATATTTACCTTGTCTTTTAGTTTTAACTCTTAGTTAATTAGTTTCATATTTACCATGTCACATTGTATTTTTATATAATATGGTTAATAAACATACTATAAACTTCATATCGACCGCCAAGTGGTCTATTAATGATACATATATAATGATATAAATCTTTTGGAGGTACCATAGATTTTTATGAATAGAATATAAATTAATAATATAATATTTGTTTTAAAAAACTCTTTTATGTCAATTTTGACACTATTGGGTATTTTGTTTTTGATAAATTTATAATAGCATTATTACATCAAACCAAATTCATATATCCAGTCCTAGTATGTCATATTAACCTATAAAATTTGTGGAATTCATAAAAAGTTTCAAATTTCATTTATTTTGATATTTATAATATCAATTATTATAATTTTTCATTATTTAGTTAATTACTCCATCACCATTGTGTCATAAATAAATTAAAGTATTTATTGTCTAAAAATTATAAATAAAATTCCATTATGTATGAAATCTTTTTATCTTTATATTAAATATTTATTATTGAATTTATCTTATGTATATCACTATATTAAAAAAAATTCTAATTAAACATTGATTTTAACTCTTTCAACTCTTATTTGAATTAAGTAATAATAAATGTCAAAATATAACCCAAGTGGACCTAAATGATAATATTTTATTCCTAATATTGTTTTTGGTCGAGATGAACTTTTCCAATAGAGTTAGAACATGTCTTAGGGTAATTATAGTGACCCGAAATTTCAAATAAATCTTGTTTCCTAATTTTATGTGATATTTTTTTAACAAAAATGTTTCATTTGATAACATGACTATAATTAAAATGAGACCATTGGGTTTTTACTGTTATATGACCATTGGTCAATATGACCGCTGGAAACTAAACGTTTTGATTATTGTCTCTAAATACAAGTATTCTTGGTTAATTAATATAGAAAGAAGATTTGATGGCCTCACCCAGTATTCGTGGACCGATCGAAGCCCATCTAACAGAACTTGGGAAGGAGGTAGCACCACTGGGCATCGCTCTGGATCAAACCCAAGCTGAACATCATCGTGTGAAGCTAGAATGAGATCGCCTTCGTGAGATGTTCAAACTGATAGAATTACTACTCATGCGATGTTGGCCGAGCCTCCCTCGGATTCTCTCACCTTAGCACACCTTACACTTAGGTCCTATGCTGGTGTGATAAGGGGCTATGTAAGGAGACCGTAACGGCCTTGTGTAATCATTTGTTTAAAATAAAAATTTGTATTTCTTCTTATGATGATGTTTATGACTTTTTAAATGTCTGGATAAATATAGTATGCATATTTTTGGTGAATTTTAGAGAATTTATATTTTAAAAATGTTTATGTAAACCTTAAATAATTAAAAATGTGTAATGATTTTTAAAAAATGGTTTTCTACAAATATTTACAGTACGACATTTAGTGTCTAATAAGATCAACATAATTTTTATGAATAGTAAATTATGAATAGTGATTTTATGCTTAGGATTAGTAATGTGACCAAATGGATTATTAATATCACTTAAAGAAAGTATTAATATAATATAGACACCTTGATTAAGTAATGTGATTCAATAAAATGGTTAAAAACGTTTTCATAAATTATTATTCAAGTATTAGTGTTTTCGGGTGAATAGTTTTTTTAATTAAAAATTAAATTAAAAATATTTATAAAATTATTTTTATAAAATGGATTTCATTTTTGAACTTAGAGCATCGATATTATGTTCAGGTAATTTTTGGAGATTTTTCAAAAAAATGAATTTTCAGTGAATAGTGTATTTATTTAAAAAATAAATTAAAAATATTTAGAAAATTATTTTTATAAAATGGAGTTCATTTTTGAAATCAGAGCATTGATATTTGGTTAAGGTGAAATTTTGGGATTTTTCTGAGAAAGTTGAATTTTTAGTGAATAGTAAAAATACAGTTTTAGGGTTTCAGTATGTTTAATGACATCATAACTGTGTCATGATGCTGTCATGAGATATTTTAAGGGTTGGCCGGCCAAAGGTGATGAAATATTGTATTGGGGGCCCCATGTGGCCTAACTCCATGGTAAATTCCGTGGGAGAGCACATGGTTTTGAGAAAAGCACTTCTGAGGTGTCCCTTGGCGATTAATGCCTTGTCCCCTAACTTTCCCTATAAATACCAAGCAATAATCTCATATTTTCGACTCCCTATTCTCCCAAAACTAATTTCTGGTCTCATTACCTCCAAAGGAGTCCTCCCAAGGTGCCCCCAATCCCTCCAGGACCCATCATTTTAGTTTTAAGAGTTACGTTTTAAGGTAAGAGATCTGACCTCTCTCTTTCTTTTCAAGTGATCTCTTTTATGTCAATTATTTAATGCTCCATGTTCATATGTTGGATGATGCTCTTTTATATTAATTATACTGTAATTTTTATGTTCATATGATGAGATACCCCCTCTTACTCTCATCGTTTCATTTTATGAATGTTTAAGTGGCATTGTTAGGCTGCCGATATGTTTTGTAACAGATTCTTTCACCCTTCTCATTTTCAAGTTCTATTTTTTATCAAGTCTTTCTTGTTCCTTTTATTATGTTGTTATATGATCTCTATATATATCATACTGATATTTTATGATCATATGATGAGATACCCCATTTGATCTCTACAATTCAGTATTTTGATGTTTTAAGTGGCACCGTTAGGCTGCCGAATTTTTAAGTGGTTCTTTCACCTTTCTCATTTTCAAGTTCTATTTTCTTGTCAAGTCTTTCAAGTTCCTTTTTATAATGTTGTTGTATGATCTCTATATCTATAATACTGATCTTTTATGATAATATTATGAGATACCCCATTTGATCTCTTCACTTCAGTATTTTGATGTTTTAAGTGGCGCCGTTAGGCTGCCGAATTTTAAGTGGTTCTTTCCCCTTTCTCCTATTTCAATGTTCTAATTCCATGTCAAGTCTTGCATGTTACTTTTTATTATTTTGGGGTATGATCTCGATAACTATCATACAGATATTTTATGTTCATATGATGAGAGACCCTATTTGATCTCATCAATTCATTTTTGGTTGATGTTTATGTGACGCCGTTTGGCTGCCGAATTTTAATAAGAGAAAGCATATTTTTGTATTCATTTCATTTTCATCATTTCATATAGTATGTATTTAATATTTCATTACCATGTTCTTAAATCGTTTATATTATGACACCCTACTATTTTATGGGTCATTTATGAATGTTTGACCAATGTCCCCTCTCTTTTCAATGTTTTCTAAAACCTCGAAACATAACCGTTATGCTGCAGAATTTTCGTCTCAAAATGCCTCTCTCTTTTCTCAAAATTATTTTATGTTATAAAGTGAATACGCAAGGATATTATTTCAACAGGGGTATTAAAATATATATCAAAATGCTCTATTTTAAATTCTGGGATTTACATACATGAAACCCGCTCTCCCCTTCTATGGGTTTAAAGTGACGTAAATATCATGTCTTTAAAGCAGTTTTTAAAACGTTATGATTATGAAATAGAACCCATTTATTTAATTCTATATGTGTTATTTATGAAATTTTTTATGATTATATATGTGGCTCACATGATAATAAAGGAAAATTTAAGGGTGCTCCCTGATAGCGCTCCAATTCATTGGGTAATGATGTAAGCACTTGAGATTACAATTTTCACTATACCTTGGTGAATAACCTTGGTATTTTTCAAATGACACCTTGGGGATGGACCTTGGTGATATGTTCATTATTGTCTATGTTAAATGATGTAGCCACATCGTCAAGTTATGAAAAATTTTATTTTTATTATGATATGACACATGATTTCTTTCTCATGCCTTAAAGATCTTTTTCATGACATTGTTGATGTATCTCAAGTTCACATGTTAAATGTTTCCCCTCGTTTCCCTTACTGGGCCTTCTAATCACCCTTTCTTTTGATGTATGTCCCCAGGTTATTAGATACAGTAATTAACCTAGGATGAACATAAGGAGAAGCCTTTCATGTGTTTAAGAAGAATGTTTTGTTTGTTTCATGTATTAAGTTCCTGGTTTCCAAGACACTAAACCTTAAAGATCCTCAGTTTTGTAAAATGTAATGAAAGTTTATGTGATAAAAAGGAGGGATGCTAAAGTTGGTATCAAAGGATAGTTTAGTTATTTGTGGAAATTTGGATATGAAAACATTAGGAAGAACCCTATTGAAAATTTTAAATATAAGAAATATTCCGGGTATTTTGGTGAGTATTGAGTAAGGGGTTTCCAAGAAAATACATCTCTGTCTGGATACGAGCAGGTAGAGGTTGCTCTGGCACAAATGTACATAGGGGTAAAACACGAAAACACCGCTTTGATCTAGACTCGAATGAGAACTGGTACACGACAATGGGCCTTACTGTACTCTTGGTTATGATACTCACAGGGTATATGCTTTGGTAAATTCATAAGATTAGTATGAACCATTGTTAAAGGAACCAAGATGAAATAAAATAAATATTCACATAAGAATATATGATCATTGATAACCTAGATGGGAACCTAGGGGATCAAACGTTAGGGTATACTTTTCATCTACAAGTTATCCTTATATGCCTTAAGTTCCTTTTCATTATTATTGGCTAAGTATTTAAGACCCTAATTATACTTTCTATTCTTAGTTAATGGTGGGAAATAGAAGAACATTCCCCAACAACCAATGTGATATGAAATGCGACGATTGTTGTATTAATATGACAGAGATGATTACGGTATTAAATGTTGATTATTATTTTTGAAGAATCTAACTATTTTAGGGACCCTATATGATCGAGGTAAATATATTACAGCAGTATTTTCATTGAGGAGTAAGGTTGAATTATATTTTGAAGAATCGTTGAATTTAAGGTGGAATTATAGTAATTTAAGTTTTTAATGGAAAAGATTAACCTATCTTCGGTAAAATAGGTTTAGGTTAGCTACTTTAGTTATAAGATGTTAGGAGTGGTTGATGTTGTATGGAGATGAACAATGAAGTTTATTTTGGAAGACTATGTTATCAAGTCCTTCTTGTATTTGGGTTTCAATCTTAGTTTGGTTTATTTTGAGGAATTTTAAGGACAGTTATTTATGGAATGGTTTATGATGAAATTTGGGTAGTACCATGGATCTTTGAAGATTTAAAAGTAGTTTCCATTCCTATGGGATTCATTATTTTTGAAGAGTTGTTTTACCTTAACCATTTTATTTTTGGGATAATTTTTAAAGGTAGAGAAAATAGATAGTTAATCTTTTGTGGATTATGTGATTCTCTTGAAGATGATTCTTGTGATTTTGATGAGACCAAGTGTTTTTGAACTCACGTCATTTGAAGAAAATATTAGTCTTGGTAGAGACTTATTAAAGGATGTAACTCTACTTGAAGGTAGGTATATTTTCTTATTTTTCTTTTCTATGTAGTAAATGAATTCCTCAAAATTATAAAAAGAAACGTATAACGAAAACGTTGTTGGTTTATGTTTCCTACTAGGTAATCAAAGACCATTTACACACATCATAAGTTTGGGATTTTCTTATGGTTAACATTCTCCTAATCATGTTTTCTATCACTCTCCCTCAGAACATGACCATTTTTTTTCTTCTCCATGTCCATGTTTTCCTACATGGAATCCTAGTGTGCGTTAACTAGGGTGACCTTTGTACTTCCCTTTCATTCTTTTAAAGTAATAGTTTTACTGACTCATTTTCCGATGTAGGACATTCAATGAAATTTCAACACCCAATTTTAAAAATTGCGAGGACACAATTTCTTAAGGGGGGAAGATTGTAACGAACAAAAAATTTGAATAAATCTTGTTTCTTAATTTTATGTGTTATTGTTTTTAACAAAAATGTTTCATTTGATAACATGAGTATAATTAAAATGAGACCATTGGGTTTTGAATGTTATATGACCATTGGTCAATATGACCGCTGGAAACTAAAGGTTTTGACTATTGTCTCTAAATACATGTAATCTTGGTTAATTAATATAGAAAGAATATTTGATGGCCTCACCCAGTAGTCTTGGACCAATCGAAGCCCATCTAACAGAACATGGGAAGAAGGTAGCCCCACTAGGCTTTGCACTGGACCAAACCCAAGATGAACTTCATCGTGTGAAGCTAGAATAGGATCGCCATCACGAGAAGTTCAAACTGATAGAAATTACTACTCATGCGTTTTTGGCCGAGCCTCCCTCAGATTCTCTCACCTTAGGACACCTTACACTTAGGTCCTATGCTGGTGTGATAAGGGGCTATGTAAGGACACCGTAACTGCCTTGTGTAATCCTTTTTTTTAAATAAACATTGTGATTTCTTCTTATGATGATGTTTATGACTTTTTAAATGTCCAGATAAATATAGTATGCATATTTTTGGTGAATTTTAGAGAAAATATATTTTAAAAATGAATATATAAACCTTAAATAATTAAAATGGTGTAATGATTTTCAAAAAATGGTCTTCTACAAATTTGTTCAGTACGAAATTTAGAGTCTAATAAGATCAACATAATTTTTGATGAATAGTAAATTATGAATAGTGATATTATGCTTAGGATTAGTAATGTGACCATATGGATTAGTAATCTCACTCAAAGAAAGTATTAATATAATCTAGGCACCTTGATTAAGTAATATGATTCAATAAAATGGTTAAAAAATGGTTTCATAAATTATTATTCAAGTATTAGTTTTTTCAGGTGAATAGTGATTTTAAATAAAAATAAAAATAAAAATATTTATAAAAATATTTTTATAAAATGGATTTCATTTTTGAACTCAGAGCATCGATATTATGTTAAGGTAATGTATGGGGATTTTTCTTAAAAAAATGAATTTTCGGTGAATAGTTTATTTATTTAAAAATTAAATAAAAAATATTTAGAAAATTATTTTTATAAAATGGAGTTCATTTTTAAAATCATAGCATTGATATTCGGTTAAGGTGAAAATTTGGGATTTTTCTGAGAATGTTGAATTTTCAGGGAATAGTAAAAATAAAGTTTTAGGGTTTCGATATGTTTAATGACATCATAACTATGTCATGATGATGTCATGACATATTTTAAGGGTTGGCCGGCCAAAGGTGATGAAATATTGTATTGGGGGCCCCATGTGGCCTAACTCCATGGTAAATTCCATGAGAGAGCACATGTTTTTGAGAAAAGCACTTTTGAGGTGTCCCTTGGCCATTAATGCCTTGTCCCCTAACTTTCCCTATAAATACCAAGAAATACTCTCATCCTTTCGACTCCCTACTCCCTCCCAACGAAGTTCTGGTCTCATTACCTCCCATGGAGTCCTCCCAAGGTTCCCCCAATCCCTCAAGGTCCCATCCTATGAGTTTTAAGAGTTACGTTTTCAGGTAAGGGATCCGACCTCTCTCTTTCTTTTCAAGTGATCTCTTTTATGTCAATTCTTTTATGCTTCATGTTATTATGTTGGAGGATGTTATTTTATATTCATTATACTTTAATTTTTAAGTTCATATGATGAGAGACCCCCTCTTATTCTGATCATTTCATTTTATGAATGTTTAAGTGGCGCCATTAGGCTGCCGAAATTTTTGTAACAGATTCTTTCACGCTTTTCATTTTCAAGTTCAAATTTTTATCAAGTCTTTCAAGTTCCATTTTTTTATTTTGGGATATGATATCTATATCTATAATACGGATATTTTATGATCATATGATTAGAGACCCCATTTTATCTCTTCAATTCAGTATTTTGAAGTTTTAAGTGGTGCCGTTAGGCTGCCGAATTTTTAAGTGGTTCTTTCACCCTTCTCATTTTCAAGTTATATTTTCTTGAAAAGTCTTTCAATTTACTTTTTATAATGTTGGGGTATGATCTCTATATCTATAATACTTATATTTTATTATCATATTATGAGAGACCCCATTTTATCTCTTCAATTCAGTATTTTGATGTTTTAATTGGCGTTGTTAGGCTGCCGAATTTTATGTGGTTCTTTCCCCTTTCTCCTTTTTCAAAGTTCTAATTCCATGTCAAGTCTTGCAAGTTCCTTTTTATTATGTTGGGGTATGATCTCTATAACTATCATACTGATATTTTATGTTCATATGATGAGAGACCCTATTTGATCTCATCAATTCATTTTTTGTTGAAGTTTATGTGACGCTGTTAGGCTGCCAAATTTTCATAAGAGAAATCTTATTTTTGTCATCTTTTAATGTCCTTCATTTCATATAGTATGTATTTAAAATTTCATTACCATGTTCTTAAATCCTATATATTCTGTTCCTCTACTATTTTATGGTTCATTTTTGAATTTTTGACCCATGCCCCCTCTCTTTTCAATGTTTTCTAAAACCCGGAAACATAGCCATTATGCTGCAGAATTTTCATCTCAAAATGAATCTCTCTTTTCTCAAAATTATATTATGTTATAAAGTGAATAATCAAGGCTCTTATTTCTAAATGGGTATTCAAATATATATCATAATTTTCTATTTTAAATTCTGGGATTTATATACATGAAACCCGCTCTCCCCTTCTGTGGGATTTATGTGACGTAAAGATCATGTCTTTAAAACAGTTTTTAAAACATTATGATTTTGAAATGAAAACCATTTATTTAATTCTATATGGGGTATTTATGAAATGTTTGATGATGATATATGTGGCTCACATGATAATAATGGAAAATTTAAGGGTGCGCCCTGATAGCACCCCAATGCATTGGGTAATGATGTAACCACTAGAGATTACAATTTTCATGATACCTTGCTAATAACCTTGGTAATTTTCAAATGACACCTTGGGGATGGACCTTGGTTATATGTTCATGATTTTCTATGTTAAATTATGTAGCCACATCTTCAAGTTATGAAAAATGTTATTTTTATTATGATATGCAACATGATTTCTTTCTCATGCCTTAAAGTTCTTTTTCATGACATTGTTGATGTATCTCAAGTTCACATGTTAAATGTTTCCCCTTGTTTCCCTTACTGGGCCTTCTGATCATCCTTTCATTTGATGTATGTCCCCGTGTTATGAGATGCATTAATAAACCTAGGATGAACATAAGGAGAAGCCTTTCAAGTGTTTAAGAAGAATGTTTTTTTTTGTTTCTGGTATTAAGTTCCTGGTTTACAAAAAACTAAAACTTAAAGATCCTCGGTTTTGTAAAATGTAATGAATGTTTATGTGATAAAAATGAGGGATGCTAAAGTAATAATAATTATATTTTTACCCTTAATTACCATATTTACTATTTACCATGGTAAATAAAAGTAAAAATTTATTAATCACCTAAAATTATTTTTACCTTATTGAACCACATTTTACTCCTTGATATTAACCGTGTCTCTCATATTTTCAAAATTCCACTCACAGAAGCAGTAAAATTATGTTTTACAGGAATTTCCAAATTTTCTTATGAGCTGGGTAAAAGATGGTGAAAAGTTCAATTAAATATTTATATATAAAAAATTATTCAAAACTAACTCTAATTAATTACATTTAACATATATAGGTATTATTTATCTATTCTGACCTAAAATAAATTTGAATAAAATTAATTAATTTTTAAATAAAAATTCGGTTTAAAACTATAACCTTGTGTTCTTTCACTATTCATCAAAAATTGAATGTTTTAAGAAAAATACAAAAAATCCCCGCTAGGCTAATTTTGATATTTAGAATCCAAAAATGAATTCCATTTGAAAGATTAAATTCATGAAATATCAAAAAGTGGGTATTACTATTCATAATGGCTAGTTTGATTGATTATGGAGTGTGTTAGAACTCTAAGTTGCGTACCACACATGCTATTGTATTATTCCATGAGAAGCATACTGTGAAAGCTTAGGGTGTTACAAAGGGTAAATTAAATTATGGAATGATGTATATAATATGTGATGAAATTAAATTTTATTGGTTAACTGATACTGATTGGGCTGGTGATTGAAATAATTAAAAAATCCACATCTGTAAGATTTTTTTCAGGAGAATGTTGTGAGAGATAGAATTGTGGGAAATAATTTTATGCTACCACGGGAACATATAAATTAGAATATTTGGATACCAAAAAATATTGTAAACAAATTATGTTGAATAATTTTCAACTAGAAGTTGTGAGATTGAATTATTTTAAACCATAAATGATTAGTTTTTATAATCAATGTTGTATTGATATCTAAAAATGTATTTTATAAAATTTCAGAGAAAATCACAAAGATATTATGTATCACTATATATAATCGAATTTTTCTGGTGGGGATGTATTGATAAATTATATTCCAAAAAATATCAAATTATAGATATTTAAAAAACAATCAATTTGAATGATTTTTGGAATTGATTCTACTACTACATATTTGACCTCCATAATTGAATATATAATTTTCATAAAAATGTACCTTTATAATCCTATAGATTTTATTTATATTTATTTAGAAATAAAACACTTACTAATTTTTTTTGGGAATTGGGAAAACATGTTACTTGAAAAATGAATAATGGAAATGTAATAGTTGGGAGTGTTTCTCCAATAATTGATTAAATTTTTTAGGATGAAATTTATTCTTAAAAATTACCTTATTCATAATTTTGTTTTTATATAATTCCCTATAATAATTTTTTTGGATGGTTAAAATATTTAGATATGAGTTTTTGATAATAATGTTTTGATTTTTCCAACAATTACTCATTGAGATATTGATGAAACTTCATTATTTTTGTAATCAATTTTTTATTAGATATTATAAGAACCTTATTTTTAAAACAATTTTTGGATCCTTTAAATTTCTATAAAATTATTAATTTTGGGCGTAATATTTATTATTAATGAGTTATTAATGGTGTTTGGGGTGTTTGGGGCTTGTTTAGAGGCTAAATCCTATATTTCTCTGAGACTGACCATATCTCACGGTTGGCGCGCGGTTGGCGCATGCTATACCTAACAGTGAAAATGACTTATTATTGGGTAGAACCATATCACATAGTTGGTGCACATCCATGTATTCTATCAATTAAAGTTCCCCTTCATCCCATCTATTGTTTATTGTTTTTGGATTTCTTATAAGAATGTGCAAAAAAATAGTATACATACTAATTTAAGAGAAATATAATAGATTTTTCCTTAATGATTTTGTTAAGGAACCTCTTATTCCCTAATATGATTTCAAAGAGGATTTTTGTCCATTGATCCCATTTGGGATGTTTTTGTACTCCCAATCTATGGATTGAACGATCTCCTTTATTTGTGATCTGATTAAGCTTTTGTTCGTCACGTTGGATGAGAAATGGTATGATCTCAAGTTCGTTTATTCCATTATACTTATATTTTTTACCCGACCTATTTATCATTGTGTGAGTTTATTTCCATTTTTTCATAGATCTCCTACGATCCAATTGAAATATAGTGCTTATACTCATGGCAGAGAGTCATTACAACCTATGTTGGGTGGTCTAAAACTCATCCTTCAAGTTCATTGACTTTGGAATTTTCATGTAGGGCCAAACTATTTCAAATGTTTCTATTAATATAATTATATTCCATTATTATAATCATTTGAACTGTATGGTTATTCAATTTCCTTTTATGTGATAATTTTTTTGTAGTTATGCCCAAAACACCATCTATCCCATATAGGATGTTATTCTATAATTGGGTTGTTAGTATTTTATATGTTTGATCCATAATTTGTTTGTGACTGGTTATGACCATTCTAAGGGTACATTTTTCTATATATAATAGATTGATTTATATTGGAAATTGAATAATGGAATGTATTTTTTATGAAAACCACAAGACACACCTAAGGTATCTTCTACAATTTGATAATTAAATCTGAAGGGAAAATAGTCAATTATATTATGTATTTTAATTGACTAGATTAAATATTAATGATTAATAGGTGGAATGTCTGTCAAACCCCATAGCACCTTGATGGAAGGTAGGAGAATGAACCATAATTATTTGATATTACATAAATGAAATTAATAATGGTTGTATTCTACATGACCTTATCACACTATCAAAAGGAGAGGCAGGTACCAAATGTAATATTTGATGACATTATAATTTTACAGGAATAGCCTGACTTGTGCTTATCATGGATCTTTATCCGGGAATTCCATATGCAGTCTGGAACCCAATTTTGATTCATATATACACCTTTCTTAGGATGAGACCCACCTAGATCCCAATCCTTGTCTATTCTGAGATGCTCAGTATGACACCATTGGATCCCTCACATATTATTAATGTATACATTGGGCACACTACTCGGACTGATGATTTAAATGTAGGTTCCACGATTACATCCCATAAAAACATATCACTGTTTAGCCCCATTTTACATTTGATTAAAAAATTCGATTGGATATGAATCATTTTTATGGAATTCCATGTAATATCTTCATGGGATTACACTCTTACCATTAGCCATGCTATATTTATTACTGAATTGTAGACCCTTGTGTTCTATGTTTCATGGGTTATTACCTTGGTGCTTCATTTTTAAATGTCATTGTAGGGTTCCATGCCATTACTTGGACCTTAATTATTGATGAAATGTATTATATTTATAAACTAATAATAATAAATTAATGGACTAGTTTTGTTGAGATAGAAGCTAAGGGATGAAGCAGGTACTTTGGTATTTAGTTACATTGCACTACTTTACATTATATTTACATTCTTGCACACTTTTACATTTCCATTACATGCGATGGATGTTATTGAAATAGTTGGTTTTGGACCACTATTATTTATCTCAATCATTCTACGGGTTTCGTTCGGTACTCGACATAGATTACATTGATCAGATGTTGTTAAAGCGAAGAATAAGGCTTCAAACACTTGACTTATTGATTTATAGGATGGAGCACAATAGTATATGACAATGTCAGAGCTTGGGATAATTGTGATAGTCTCTAAATTAATTTTTAATTTGTGAAACATGTTATAGATACTGGATTGTATACATGTTTTCTAGTTTTCTAATGAAATAAAATAATAACATTTATTGTTGTATGCTGGCATGTTATTCCTATTATTTCAATTATTCTTAATATTTCTCTATTTTCCATTGTGTCTGTTATTTACATGTATTTGTTCTGCTATTTACCTCTGTTAATATTTATGTCATTCATTACACATTTCTAATGAGTTCATAGTCTCCCCACAGATTCACCTTGAGCCCTCATAGCAAGTCATTAGACTATAGAATTTTAGGGGTTGTGCTTGAGGAAATGTGGCCCACTAGGATCGTGACACCTATTAAGTGCCATCTTATTTTGGGTTGTCACAAAGTGGTATCAAAAGATTTTCCTTTTTTATATTGCAATTTGGAGACAATGAATTAGGGATTCGGAACATGTGGGATGTGGTTATATGCCCTACATGGGTGTCGTTAACCCATGTTTATGGTTAAATCCATATTTACATAATTATAATTTTTTTTGTTTTTCCTATTACATCAGAAATTATTTCACTATTAGGTTACTCACATGTTCTGTCATGTTGTTGATTAATAAATTATTTGATGATTTTATTTCATCCATGGATGATGTTATAATGTAAAGGAGTATTTTTACATGCATCATTATAGGTAACAAGAATTCTCATGTCATGAATATTGCAATTCTATATAGGTTCATTTCACTATTTACCATTCCATGATATGCTGGTGATTATTGACTGATATTATGATATATAGCTTATACTTTTCTTAATAATTGTTTATATTGAGTGATTTCCAATATCAATTTAGGATGATTATGGCCCCTAATGGTTTGGGATGAGTAATTTACAGAGCCAATCCATTATTTAATAAATAAATGGGTTTTGTTTCTAATGATAAAGTGTGTGGGAACAGATTCACTAGAAATGGATATCTGTTATAAAGTAAATCATGACATATAAAATGATATTTTTTAAATCCTTATCTTGTGTTGTCATGTTTATGGAATTGAAATGAGTGAACCTATAAAATAAATGTAAAATGAATTGAAACCAACAATTGGCCACTTACTAGTGCCAGGACGTCTAAATGGGTTTTTGGGGTTGTATGCCTTGGGAATTGATTTCTACTATTATTATACTCCACTTGTTATGATATATTTCATGTTTATATTGTTAAAGTTTGTGTTCTTGGAATTTTTAGATCAATTACACCACAACATCCTCTTATAGTACTCCACGAAAGTGGTGTTCACCATGCTCAAGACAAGGTTGTCCCTGATCTCCAAGTCTTACTATGAGTAGTTCAAATAGAGGCACCACCTGTTGTACTTCGTTTGGGAACTTGTTAGAATTTTCCTGAAAGTTTCTTATATATATTGCAATCAATGAACTCTTTTCTATTTCTTGCACATAAAATTTATCATATGACTCCGGAGTTCCAAAAATAGCATCTTTAGGAGATAATGTTATGTATGCTTCATAATCTTGAATGAAAGCCACACTATTTGCCTTTGAGAATTTGGAGGTACCTCCAGAGTATGGGGTTATGATTTTTATATATGTTCTTCATTATTTGGCCTACAACTGAGGGGATGGGATTATGTATGATGGTCATCATCGAGGAATGTTATGGGATGATTTCTCTACCGCCTTCTATGATATGTTCATTCTTAAATTGCTACAAGCATATAGATATATGTATTTTATACATCATGAACAAGGTTCTATATCAATTTTAATGTATTAATCTCATATCAAATAGTTTTAGTGATTTTTTCTCATTCTACCTACCAATGAGATTTCGTGTGCTAGACATTTCAATGATGGACTCCAGTATTCCATCTATACATAGGTGAATGTATCTCTCTTTCCAACCATTTCTAAAATTTTCAATTAAGCTCTTATCACTGATCATAACCAAAGGGACTAAAATAGTACCACATTTAATGGACCAGTGCCACGTTAGGACATCAATTCTTCCTATGGAAAGAAGCATTCTCCTGAGATTTCTCATGATGAGAGTGACAACTAGAGTGGTCATTTTGATAACACATTGTTGTGTCCTCAGTGTTGAAGAGGGGACCATTTTAAGCCTCAGTGTGGTAGAGAAATAATATAATTCAATTAATCTAGATGTAAGGTTAATTTTTATCATTTCTACATTACTTTTCCAATAGTTGTTAGTTGAAATGATCATCACCAGCTTGACCCTTTGGAGCAAGTTCTTTTGTTCCTCATCAGGTGGTGATTTGGAATAGCATGGGTAGGTATGGATGAGGAGGAGTTCATGGTTGGGGTAGCTATATCACTGATAACCAGCAATGCTAACAGAGTCGTTATAATCGTGTTAGTACATTTGATGAACATGGTCTGGGATCATGTCAATTGCATGAATTATAGAAAATACCTGGGGATCAGGCTACATGTCCATCTACAGTATGAGTTACTATTCGTGTGTCATCTACCATAGTATCTATATTGTTTGATACGGGAGCTTACAGCTCTTTTATCACTGTTTCTATCTTGGAACGCCTTAAACTAGAGATACAATATATCCATGTTTGGATGACCCTAGATACTCTATTATGGGTATGAATAGGATGAATACACCTATATAGGGACTTCTATTTATATGTAAGAAGTTATATTTTCTTGTGGATCCTGTGGATTCATGAGATGAAATGATTAAATGTCATTCTTGTGATAGATTGGTCTATTCAATATCATTCATTTTTAGACATAAATCTCTGTAGGGTATCATTTAAGTTACTAGAGAGAATATGTTATTAACATAATGGTGTGTTTGTTGTCGAGAAAAGTATAGTTGACCAATGAAACATGGGCTAGGTGGGGTGACCCCCCAGATTTCAAATGTCATCATGGACATTCAGGGATTATGAAACGTTTATTTTCATATAGTAGTGTATCATTTCAGGGAAATCATTCACAACTATTTTTTTGGCTTACCTCCTAAGAGAGTGGTACATTTTATAATTGAGCTTGTTTCTAGAGACGCTTCAGTGACCATTCCATTATACAATATGGCACATACAGAGCTTCCTGAGCTCAAGCGTTAGTTTCTGGGTTTATATGAAAATGGTTTTATATTTTCCAGTACATCCTCTTAGGATTCACATCTCCATTCTTTCATGAATATAGATGGAACCATATATCTATGCATGGATTAATGCAGTTTGATTTTTATTACAATCAAAAACAGATATCCCCTACCATGAATAGATGATCTATTCCACCAGCTCTGAGGATAAAATGTATTCTCCATAATCAAACTAAGGCCAATTTATTATCTACTATGAGTCAAGGCATCATGCATACATAATATTGATTTTTCATAGCTGGTATGGTCTATATGAGTACCACGTTATGTCGTTCTATCTTAGAACGAGCCCACCATTTTCATGGGACAGATAAATTTGGTTTTATTCCCCTATTTGGACTATTTTTTCGTGGACATTAGTGATGGAATTTTGGTGTATTATCACACCCATAGTGACAATGATAATCATTTTGAGAACATTCAATGTAAATTTACATAGCATCATCTTTATTCCATGCACAAAAAGTGCAACTTCTAGACCACCAATGTTATGATTTTGATTCACATTATATCTGAATCATTAGTATATATTGTCATCGGTTAGTGAAGTAGTTTTCTAGGAGCATCCCAATAATGTGTTTGATATACACAGTTTAATAAGAATGGATATATAATATAATCATTTCATAAAAGACTTCTCACACCTTACATCACCTATTACAGGCTTTAATAAGTAGGGTTTAAGGATCATTTGGTCATAAGAATGAAAGAAATCCTTTCTGTAGCTGAATAGATGTATTGTCAGCTCCTATTATAATTCATCCCAATCCTGGTGTAGGTCATACCATATTTCATGATGCATCAGGTATTGTCCTAATAGAAGTGTTGAAATAGGATGACATAGTCATTTTCATTGTACATTGGCAGTTATGGCCTCATTAAAGAAATTATCTGATGTACATAATTGAGCAAGATATAGTTATCCAAGCCTAATGTTGATGAAGACACTATGTTTTGCACAACCATATTTTGGATTATACATACCACAACAACCACATATATAGTTTTTCACAACATTACATGAACCTCTGAAATTGAAAATGGGTGGAATATCTACAATTGTTTGATTTTGAGCATCACTATATTCCTGGGAAGCTTAATATAGTTGCATATTTGTAGAGTTGGAAAATCAAAACACATGTTATGTGTGATGCCAATGGTGAATAGAATATAATAGAACTCTTCTTGGTGCAGTATCAAGAGTTTAATCATTTTCATGAGGAGTATTATCTCTCATATTTGGTAATTACCTCTTTACTCCATGTGAAGGTGACAGTTTGACAATTTTTAGATCCTAATGGTTTGGTACTCCATGAGAGTATATAAGGATTTAAACCACCTCTGGATTTGTATATAGACATAGACGACATCCTGCGTATCTAGGTATGTGGCTGGGTCTTGATAGATATTATAGAGGAGTTGATGAGTGATTCCCATGCCTCTTAGTGGGTAGTTCATCCTGGAAACATAAAGATGAATAAAGACAAGTGACACCATAATGGGTGGCATAAGATGAAATGTCAGATAGGATGATTTATCTCTTGGTATTCCACCTATCAGCAAGTGAATGTGGATCACCCGAGACCTTCATGATTGTTATAGATAATTCTAGTACTACAATGGAAATTGGGCGATGTTTCTACAGACACTTTAGTCTACTATCATGGTCCACTATAGGTATGAACAATGTATGGATTTTCATTAAAGTAATAAACAATATAGCACACTTCATTCCTTTTTTGGAATCATTCTCAATTTATTATATTTTAAGATGTTATGTTTTCAATATCATACGACTACACGAGGCCCTCATTCTATTCATTCATATTGGGATCCTCATTTCACATCACCGTTCATCATGGATTTCATAATTTTAAGAGACCAAAAGTTATTATAAACACATAATTTCACCCTCATAACGATGGAAAAAAAGAAAACTAGAAATATAGGTTCCCAAGCATATGCTTCGAGCATGTTTCTACGATTTCATTGGTTATTGGGAAAAAAATATCCCTCTCGATGAGTTCACCTATCATAATATCTTCCATACAATGATTCATATGGATTCGAGGCCTTATATGGTAGTACATTCCATTGAGCCATGTGCTGGACATAGGCAAGTGAGGCTGCCCAACTAGGTACTCGTATTGTTTAGAAGATTGCGAAGTAAGATCAGCTAATGAAAAAGTGTATCACTACTTCATTGTCTACATAAAAATATAATGATGATATTCATCATCTACATCTAGAGTTCATGGTCAAGAAGGATGTTTTCCTTAGGCTATTTCACACGATAGGTAATAGATTGTTATAGGAGCAAGTAATGTCGTTTCCCCGTTACGTAGGTCTGTTAGAGAACCTAGAAATAATCAGACAAAATTCATTTTAGATTCTATTACCTCAGAAGAACCATGCCATGCATGATGTCTTCAATGATTCATATATTCGCCAATATCAAGCCGACCCATATCATACCATTTATCCTACGGAAAATCAGTTACTTTCGTATGCTACCTTTGAAGGGTTTTTGGTAAACATCATCAATCGAAGAACGAAGGTTCTTATATACAGTTATGTCCCTATTGTACCTGTTTTATGGAAGCATGGTCACATGTAGGTTGAGACATGGGAGAGGGATACTGACATATATTCTTAGTGGAATGAAATGTTCTCAGAAAGTGTTTCTATACCCTTGGATGGTGAACACAGTGATGAGTTCTTTTAATGGGGGAGACTATAAGAAACCAATTTTTCATTCAGGTATAGATCCTATATATATTAGCCTAATTCATAATTATTGGGATATTATAGATGCATAATGAGTTAGTAATGGTTTTAATGATGTCTTGGGATTGTTTGGATCCAAGAAACGATCTTTTTTGTAAATGATCCAAATCACACGATTAACACACATTAGGTGTACAATTTTCATATCCAGACAGATAACCTATTTTCGAGTAGAGCCATATTGCACGGTTGGTGCCTGGTTGGCACACATCCATGAATACTAATAATTTGAGGGCACATTCTTCCCCTGTACCCATCATGGTTTCTGTAAGTTTTTTCAAACCATGTTTAAAACTGTGAATTGGTTAATTTAAAGGAAATTTAATTGATTTTCCCGTAATGACCTAATTCAGCCATCTCTTTTTCACTAAAATGATTTCAATTTGGATTTACCTATATATATATATATATATAATTTTTGAAATTAATGAAGGAAAAAAGGAGTAGTTAAATATGTAATTCTTCCAGGATATGATCAAGCTTCTATTCATCAAGTTGGATTCACAATGGTAAGTAATCTAGTCATTTTAAGCTTTTATCTTTATGTTTTTATCTCAACCTCATTATCAGTGAGTGAGCATTTTCCCTATTTTCTAAGATCTAATCATATCTAAGCCAAATAATGTGTCAATACTGGAGGAGTAGAATCATAAAACACTAGGTTGGGAGGTATATAACTCATCCCCCAATTTCGATGATTTTGGAATTGTCTTGTGGGGGCCACCGATTTGACTAGTTGTCATTTATTGAATATATATTCCATGACCATAATCATTTGAACTATATATTTATTCTATTTATATATATGTGATTAATTATTGATGGGTATTCCCACAAATATAACCCTACTATATAAGACGTTATTCCATAATTGTGTTTTTAGTATTTGACATGATTGAGCAGCTGTTCAGGTGTGACTTGGCTTGACAATTCTATTGGTATTATTTTCAATTATATATTCCGTGATTTATATTGTGAATTTCGTAATGAAAAGTACCATTTCTTCTATCCAATTCACCTACATCTATTAAGTGATTCATATTGATAAGTAAATGTGAATGGAAAATTTTAATGTATATTAAGTATATGACTTGACTAGAATTAATGGGAATGATTAATATGTTGCATATATATAGCACCCTTTACCACATTAATTGAAGGTAGATGAATGAAACATAATAATTGGATTTGCATTAAATGGAACTAATATATGTATCATGATATATGACCATATCACACTAATGAATGGTATGTCTTGAACCATAGGTAATATTTCATGATTTCATTATTAAACAATAATTACCTGACTGGAGCTCTCCTTCTATTCTTATTGGGGAATGCGATGAGAACACTTGGAACCTTTTTTGGTTAAAGGATATGTCTTTCTTTGTTTGATACCCACCAAGATCCCTATACTTGTCTATTCATGGATGATTGATATGACACTATATAATCACCCACATAGTTTTCAAGGATTCCTTGGATACATTCCTCAGATCCAGTATTGACAAGTAGGTTCCAGGGTAACATCCCATAGGACCCTATACATGGTTTTCCTTGTTTTACATAGGATGATCACCATTGATTCGGTAGTAACATTATTTTGGGATTTCATGGAATATGATCATTAGATTACACTTATACCATTATCCATGATACAATTACTGTTGAGTTAGTGACACTTGAGATCGATGTTTCCTTTGTTATTACCTTGGAACATCATTGTTAAATGTCATTGTTGGTTTCCCTATCCTAACTAGGAACCTCAACTATAGTGAACATGTGACTTATTTATGAACTAGTAATAATAAATTAATAGAATGGTTATGTTAAAACATCCACTGATGGTAGAATAATGTACTTAGTTATTTAGTTATATTTCTCTACATTACTCTATATATGCATGCATGCACATTGTAACATTTTTATTACATAGACTAGAAGTTATAGAAACCTTTTGTGGTGGCCCACTAGGATTTATCTTAGACCGTCTTTGGTATCCATTTGATTCCTACAATAGATTACATGAATACATGTGTTGGTTAATGGAAGAATATGGCATTAAACACCTGATTGAATTTTGTATAGGATATATCTTGATATTAGTTGACTGAGCCGGAGCTCAGGATGTTTGGTATAGTCATTGATTTCTATTATATATTGTGAAATATGTAATGCCTGGAACCTTGTATCAATGTTTCTTAGATTTCTAGTGCCATGACATATCATCGTCAATTTTTTTATTCTTTTATGTTATTCTAGATATTTCAGTAATTGTTACTTCTGTATATATAATATGATGTTCCTTCTGTTTTCTTATATTTCTTCTAATATTTACATATATATATATAAATATATCACATATGCTATACTGTTATAATGAGGGCATAATCTCTCCATAGACACACACTGGGCCCTCCCTATTTGTAGGAAGCCCCTAGATTTTGGCGGGATGTGCTTGAGGCCATGTGGCCCAATGGATCTGGTCACCTATTAAGTGGTATCTACATTCATAAAATCACATATGTCAATATAACTTGTTTAAATGTTTTATTAATAAAATATAAAATATTTTCATTGGTTTTTAGAAAACATTTCTTATGAAGAACTGAAGGAGTATTAGAATGTCTCTATCACCATGCTAATAATCATTACTTATAAGTTAAGTGATATTTCAATGATATTTAGGTTTCTGTAATCTTGAATTTTATCTAGATTCATGGTGTGTTTTTATGAATGTTTGAGTACATAAAGTGTTATTAGTGGGAGTATTAAAAGTTTTTTTTCATTGTTGAGTTTCTTCATATTTATATAAAGAGAGAGAATCACAATTGTGTAGAAGTAAACTACGTAGGGAGTCAAACTTTTATCTAATTTAATATTTCCCCATTATGAATATATGTAGATGGGATGGGTCAAATAGTATGAGGATAATGAATTTTTCAATATAATAAATATATTTTTTATATATATTTTGTATAAATATTTATTGAAGATTCCATTTTTTAAATATTATACAAATATAATATTTATAAAGAAATGGATGATATTTATTTATGGATGATATATAATAGATTCATCTATTCATGATAAATTATAAATTTTATCGTAAGATAGATTCATTTTCACTCTAGTGAAAGAAGATTTCTTCAGTTCATTGGACTACGAGGTGAAGGTTTGATCGAATAGAGGGTGATATAGTGATCGATAAATATCTATATCTCAAACAATAAATTTTGCAAGAGGTATAGGTACTGATTTCTTGGATTATTATCTATTGGATGGAGATCGTTGTTTAAATAGATGGATAGTTAGATGATTCCTAATAATCTACAAAGTAAAATGTATATCAATTGGTGTTAGAGAATGATTATTTTAACATACATGATGATTCTAACAATTACATTTCAATCTTTCAATTTTCAATTGAACATATGACCATTGGAAAAACTTATTTGAATTAAACTGAAATCTGATTCTATGAGAATTTTACATAATTATAATTGGGAACCAATAACTATATTATATTTTTAATTAAATTAACGAGAATTTTAAAAAGGGTTCCTATTAAATTTTCTTTATTTCATTTGACCATTGAAGAATGTTTAGGTCACAAGATAAAGTAAATATTATTTTATAATACAAATTTTGTTATTTGATATAGATTCTATTGAAGGAACAT
This sequence comes from Viscum album, assembly GCA_963277665.1. NCBI lineage: Eukaryota > Viridiplantae > Streptophyta > Magnoliopsida > Santalales > Viscaceae > Viscum > Viscum album. The sequence continues at coordinate 1,254,039,870 of OY728140.1, read as the reverse complement.
AGAAAAAATATATATTTATAGTGATGTTCCCATAGAATGGATTTGTCAAAAGCATTTATGGATTGATATTTGGAAATCATTATAACTCATTATAATTACATTAACAATGATTTTATAGAGTCCGTTCTTTCAATGATTATTTATATAGCTGAGTAATGTATTTTAATTATATGTTATAGCTTCTATGATTTTAGTAAACATTAATAATATCTTTAATGTATAAGAAGTATCCTAGAGAAGTAATTGAATGAGTTAATTCATTTTTGGATTATATTGAGTTGGAAAAACAATTAATTTTTCTAAATTATAACCCAAGTAACTCTTATATAATGCAGTATATATAGAAAATGTAAAAAAAAATTATATAGGAAAATTAAATAATGTTATATAGAGAATATATCAGAAAAATCTACTAAAATAAGATAATATGGGTTTAGAAGTGTGAGGTTACAACCCAATAATCAAATATATAAGGAATCAAAAAAATCTACCAAGAAAATGTGTGGTTGTCAGAGTTATTGGATAGAGGATTAAAAACATCATGTATCATATGTGGAACTCATCAATGGATAAATTTTTTTATGATTACAAAAATAATAGACAATTAGAATACTATTTAAATTCATATTAGACAAAGGGATACTCGATGAAGGTATAGTTCATCATAAGGATCCATTATGGATTGATTGTACTAGCTGGAGAATAACAGAATAAACTGTTAGAGATATTTTAATAAAACAAATTTTCCATTTTTTTGAATTAGATTATCAATAAAAATTATTAACTATTAGGATTTAGTATAATTAAATATATCGATATATAATGATTCTAATTATAGTTACATATAATAATATTAAATTCATTTTGTTGTTGATTTCCATAGACCTCCAATAAACACCATCGAAAGGTTGTTGTCAACCGTATTGGGGGTAAAAAATGTAAATGTAGTGTTCTATACATTACAGTCCAAATTATACATACAAAAAGTTTTTGAGAATTAATATTTTGAAAAATATATAGAGATTTTATCTTTTATGGTTTGATTATATGAGAGATGAATTTGTAAATGATCATCTATAATTAAACATCCATCTTTTTATTGACTTTTCACAACTAAGAGCATAATTATTAAAATTGGATTGGATAATGAATAAATCTAGAGTATTGAGAGACTATTGTGTGAGACTATATTTGTTGTCTTGCTCTTATAATTTTATGATAGTTTAATCTTGTGAATAATATGTGATGATGAACCAAAAAAATTATTCCAAAATATAACACCACGTTATATAATTAAAACAATTTCTAGTTATGAAATTTATATATTTTTTGATTTCAAATGATGGATGCATTTTTAGCGAGAGTGGTTAGCAGTAATATGTGGCAACTTGATAGATAAAATAGGCTTTGGGTGTGTGTAGATTGATACAACTCAATCCTCCATTCCAAATTCTTGATATTAATATAAAAATTATTTTAATAAAAAATTTATTGATGACTATGAATATAATATTCTTCGTATAAAGGAATTATTATTTAATTATATATCATTATAATGAGAAGAGTTTTGTGTCATTATTGTAGAAACCAAAATTCAATATGAAATAATTTACTGGCTCTATATGTTGATCTTTTATTTGATTATAGATATTAAAAAAATTCAAAGCCATCAAATGAGGTTTTTGGATTTCATTATAAAACCATATTTAGATTAGTGAGATGGACCTTAGTCAAAAATTATAATTCTTTTCTCTGTCCAATGTATGGATTATTAATTTTTGTATTTATTTCAATAATAATTTAATAAATATCATGTGTAACTATTAGATAAAAAAGGTATAATATAATGTTTTCCTACTCCCCCCTTGGATCAATTAATTTCCTTACGGAAATAATATTTTGTAAAAATAGATATTGATTTTGGATATGAATTCATGTAATTCAATTAATATTGTAACACTTACCTCAACTAGGGATATCTTATATAAACCATTTGTAACTCTACAACCCTAGTTACCCCGAGTTGGTTCATTATTACATTACATTGGCATGATCCCAGGTGATCAATTCTCGAATGATCGATGAGTTTAGCAGCCTTATAAGTACTATGTTCATACATATGTTTTACATTACATAATGAAATTGAAAAAAAACATTGTGTCTACTTTTATAACATTCATATCCTTTAGATTATCCCTGCAAGTCAGTCATAATATACTTCATTGCATCCCGAAAAAAAATATAACATAGAATGGGGTTATCTCAGATGCTCAGTAAGGATAAAAATATAGTGTAAACAATCATAAATAACAATAAACATTTAAGGCAATGTATAAGACTAAAAAAACCCATTTAAACATAAAATTTAGAATAATATGGAACAGATAAATAAAATAATTCCATTTACATAGCCACCTGGATATTCAACTATTTGATTAATAACTTGTAATATCAATAGCCAATTTAATAATGCTGGAATGTATAATTCCTGAAATCATAACTACATATTCAAGGCCTCTAGAAAATTCTACAAATAATATTTTTACAAGGACTTATTCCAAGACACTAGTTTGCCTCATGATACCTACCAATGCATCGAGGAGTTATAGTAGGCTCCACCCACCAATTATTATGTACAATGCATTCCTCATATAAAAATCATTAAACATAACATAATAATTCATATTAAAAAAAGAATATGAAATGTCAATAGTTTATCCATAAACCATGAATGGTATAAAAATAACACATCCATGGTCAATCATATCTCAAAAACATCATTACAATATGGTAGATTTGTATCATCATAGGTTAACATCAAATAAGTTTAAAATCCATCAAAGTATGTTGACATAGATGAAATGAAAACTATTTGAATGAAATACTAATTTATATTTTAAAACAATTTAAAATTAAGATAATTATAAAATTAAACAATTATTTTGAAAATATTCTTAAAATTTTGAAAATGATACTTTGATGGTGTTATAATGGTAGAAAATAGATGCACCATCATATATGTTAAAAAACATACTTTCTTTAATTTTGTTGGAATGGTCGTAAATAACCATTTTTGGAAAACAACAAAATGATTCCATTATAAAAATATTATAAAATTAAAATAGTGGCTTAAATGACTTTTTTCTCTAGTCTAGGAAATAGTAAGACTGTTTTGAAATACATTTTTAAGAAACTTGTATTTGGGTTATAATGAGTTCCCAGTATATTCTCACATATAAAAATTGTCAGATAATGAAGAGATTGTAGAATTAACCCTTACCTTGTACTTTTCCTTGGCCAAGTATACAATAACCTCTGATATAATAGTTAAAACATTGTTATGATATTATATGATAACCACATAAATAAATACAATATCATATATCATCTTCTAATATTTATTTGTTAATAATATTTCAGTAGTATCATTGTTTCGGGTGTTAGATGAATTTGTTTCTTTTACATTCAGGGTTACATAAGCCATGTTTATTATAGACTGGATGTATTTTATTCATAAGAAAAATAATATTATGTTTTTAATCATTATTTTAATCATAAAATTAATATTATTCTTGAATGGTTATAATGGGGTATGAATCTTATCGCATTCATAGAGGCGATAATCTGTACGTATGAATGAGAAACAATATCATTCTATTAGGGGTGAAATAATATATAATAGGTTAGTATATTATATATCAAGAATCATTAAATTTTTATATTTATTATTTAAATTACTTATACTTATTATTAAACCCATCCCAATAATGAAGTGTTTGAGTAACAAACTACACCACTACGTGGAGACGGTAAGTCGTACGTACACACATATTGTGAAATGTAATTTAAAGGATGGATAGAATAATGAATATTGTTGTACCATATTTATATTATCATCATAGTATGTATAAGGTATATGAGTTATTATTTTGGTATGTAAATAACTATTAAAGAGGATGTTTAAGAAGAAAAGAACTTTGAAAGAGGTTCTGAAATTATTACCTCGTTTTCTGGTGTTTCCTTTTGAGTTGATCAAAATTGCTACATAGGATTTCTTTATGATCAACGTATGGCCTTTAGGGCGAATTGTGGGTTGTAGGGAGGATATTTGAGCAGGGTCTGGCCAAGCCAAATGCCATTAGTGGTGTGATTTTGAGAGAAGAAAGTACTCTTTTATAAGAGTGGTGATGGTCACTTTTGGAAAAGCTTGAAATATTATTTTACTAAACAATCATATTCTCTTTATCATGGCTCCAAAATACATTATTCATAGGATAAGGTGGTGAGGTTTTGATGACCTTTCAACCAATAGGTTTTAGATAGGTTTATTTCCCCATATTAACCTTGTCATTGATATTTATATTTTGTCTGAATAGTTTAACAATTATCATGTCTCCTTTTATCATTATATTATATTGTTAATAAACTTATTATAAAATTTATAATGAACCCAACATGGTTCATTAATGACATGTAACACCCCTAGATTTTTTGAAAAATATTCTTTTTAATTTCATTAATGTCTTGTGTTGTACGCTACACCAAAAGGAGATTTCACAACATGCATCCTTGACTTGCCTTCTATTAAACACAATCGCGACCTTCCTTGATAACGTTTGTAGTACGCAATACCGAGTATCACTAAACAACGATATGCTATTAAAATATTATTAAAACTAGCCATTATGAATAGTAATAAAAACCTTTTGAAATTTTTGAAATTTTATTTTTCAAAATGGACTTCATTTTTGGATTCGTAATATCGAAATTAGCTTAGGGTGAAATTTTGGTAATTTTCGGATAACTTTCATATTTTGATGAATAGTGGAAATTACTAAATTTTAATTAAAAACTACTTTTTCAATCGAAATAATTAATAGTGATAAATTATTAATTTTAGTGGTTTTAAAGTATATTTAGAATATATTTTTTGAATTTAATACAATGATTGTCATTGGATGTAATTTCACATTTAAACCAATTATAAACAAATTTCAATCTTTTGATAGTTATTATCTCTTAAAAACACGCTATTTGTTTTGACGTCGGGAATTAATTTGTAAATTAGTTAATGCAACTGATATGTTTTGAATTTCGTAAAATAGACATCATTTTTGAGTTCATAATATAAAATATATCTTTGGCCTAATTTTTGGTATTTTTCTAGAAACATTCATTTTTTGATGAATAGTGAAACCACTAAGTGGTATTTTAAAAAATGAATTTTTCATAAAACATAATTTTACCACTTCTGTGAGTAGAATTTCAAAATTCCGAGAGAAACGGTTGATGTTAGTAAGTAAAATGTGGTTAAATGAGATTAATTTTTTTTGGTGAATAGTAACTTTTTACTTTTTTTACCACAGTTAAAAGTAAATTGGTTAATTGAGGGTAAAAATGATATTATTATTACCCTAACACATGTCCTAATTATATTGGACAAGTTTAATTCGACCAAAAACAAACTTAGGAATAACATATGACCATTTAGGCCCACTTGGATTAGATTAGGACATTTATTATTAATTTATTTAAAGAAGGGTTAAAAGAGTTAAAATCAACGTTTATTTACTAAAACATTTTTAATATGGTGTAATACATAAGATAAATTAGTCTATAAATATTCATTAGAAAGCTAAAAATATTTCCTACATAATGGTAGTTTATTTTTAATTTTTAGACATTAAATAATTTAATTTATTTATGACACAACGATGATGCAGTAATTATCTTATTAATAAAATATTGACATAATTGATGTTATAAATACCCAAATAAATATAATTTGATACTTTTTATGAATTACACTAATTTTATAGGTTAATATGACATTTTATTAGTGATTTAAGTAACTTTTTTCGAACTTATCATTCTGTTATGCATTTCACAAAAATCAATTACTAAATAGTGTCAAAATTGATATAAAATAGTTTAAAAAAATATTATATTATTAATTGTTATTTTAATCATAAAAATCTAAGGTTCGTCCAAATGACTTAGATAAGGTTATATATATATATTAATAATAAACAACTTGGGGTTCGTTTTTCTTCTTATAGTATATTTATTAACCTTATAGTGTAAGAACACAAGAAGACAAGGTAAAAGTAAAATAATTTAACTTAATATTAAATCTAAATGATAAGGTTAAAATAGGAACATAAAATTGTCTAAAATATATTGTATGGGATGATTTAGACCCATCCCCACCTTATCCTCGAAATAAATCAATTTGGAGCTATTTAAAACCGAACTTGACTTTATAATAAAATTATATTTTTTGTTTTTCCAAAGGAGCCCCTCTCCTCCCTTATAAAAGGGCACCTCCTCCCTCTTTCCTCACACAACTTTGAGCCTTCAAACTCGGCCAAACCCTTCCAAATTCTCTTCTCCACTTCCCTAGAAACATCCTAGAGGTTCTGGTATTCTTCAAAGACCCATTTTATTGCCCTAAAAGGAGGTCTCAAAGAAGCACTTCTAAAAAGAGGTAATGTCTGTTACCGATTCTTTCATCTTTATTTCTTCTTCCACTTCTTCTTCTTATGTTGTTTCATTATTAAGTAATAAAATAAGTATAACTCATATACTGATATGTTATTATAAGTATGAAACAACCCTATTTCACCATCTATCAATCCTACGGAAAAAGAAATCACCGCGCGTGCATACGTACGGAATACCGTCTCCACGCCATGGTGTAACCTATTTTCCACCACCACATTACTTGGATGGCTATAATGCTGTAAATAATGACTATATATGACTATTATAAAGTGATATTGATTATGAAATAGTATACATATACTCCCATACAATTCCACGATCATAGGAACGATATCATCACTCGTGCGTACATACGGAATACCGTCTCCACGATGTGATGCGACTCGTTCTACATGATCTTCATTTCATAATCATTATATAAATGAATTGAATGAATTAATATGATATATATTACACTAATACCATTCTAGAAATGAGGTATCTATAACCTAAAGAAAAGAATAATAATTTATTCGACAAAACACGCATAAGAACAAAAAGTTATAAACACCTGAATAACAAGTAGCAATGAAATATTACTACTAAGAAGATAAGAATATGACCATATATGATATCATAAAAATAAGTATGATTCTGTAATAAGTCAATAACATTATTTAAATCATTATACAGGAGGTTCAGACACTTACAAAGCAAGTCGGACCTAAGGTAATGGAAATATCACAATCTCATTTTTATCCGAGATTGTTTATACTTTGGCATTTACTGGGGTTTATTTTATCATCCACATCCATGTTTCCTCAATATGTAATATTTTCATCATTCTACAATAGTTTATATCCAATTTTACCCTTCGGTGAGTTTTTAGTAAAAGATATGAAATGAATCTTTTGTCGTTTTTCGTAAGAGGTATTTTTTGACTTTTCTGACAAAAGTATGAGAAGAATGTTTTTTAACTTATACGGAAAGAATGGATTTTTAAAACATTATTTCCAAGAATCTTCCTTTAAAAATTTTCAAGTTTATTTTCAATATACTTCTTTTAGTTTTAAATTTTATGACATGTTATGAAAAGAATTTTTTTTTGAATTAGAAAGGATATTTTCCTCAAGAATGGAGTTCATGTATTTTATCAAAATTATTTTCCATCTAAGATAATATAGGGTTATGTTTATATCCTTATTCTTACATTGATTTGATTATGTTGTGATGGAATTATTTTTATGAATTCCTTTATCTTATATGAATTGTTTTATGATGTCACGATGTTTAAGATTCCCATTTTTATTACATGGGTTATGAAATGATGTATGATTTATGATTTTATGGAACACATAAGAATGGTATAATTATTAGATGGGTGGGACCTATATCTCCTTCCAATGCATTGGGTAATGATTTTATATCTCATGATATAGACATGGCTGGAATGGTAGGTTATACCGGTTCAGTGAAACAAGACTGAAACGAGGGTGACTCGGTTCAGAAAGGGACTTTGTCCACTAAGATAGTCTTGGAAATGAGTCTTGACTAACAAGAAATGATTCTCTATGATTATGTGTGTATTACACAATGTTTAATGTTTTAAGTTGTGATTATTGTGATTACATTTAACTGCCCTGAGTTATCCCAGGTTATGAAATTATGATCTCTTTTACAGGTTAAGATTTCCAAAAGTTATGTGCTTATGTATATGATGTGATTGATATTTCTTTTGTTTACCCTTACTGAGCATTTGAGATCACCCTTTTATGTTTATTTCCCCAGGATATAAAGAAAGGTTTTAGGTATAAAAAAAGGAAGATCTTTATGGGAGATGTTGAAGATCTTTCACCAGGATTAGAAGATTATATTCCATGTTTCCAAAGACACTAAACTATTACGATCCTTGTGTGTGTGTTTTTGTTATGTACTAAGTATTCCGCAAATGTAATCTAATGTAAATGTACATCAGGCTTCATGTCTCTATAGTTGGTATCAGAGGAAAGGTTTAGTCAACATTTGGAAACTAGGATGCGAAAACGTTAGTGAGATCCCTAGAGATATTTCTAAGGTATGTCTAGGGATGTCCCTAAGGTTAAGTATACGTATAGGTTATAGTACTAGAATTACGCTAACGATCATATAATTAACCCTAAGATATTAGATATTGAAGTTACTCCCCCTTTATTATGTTGTTTTCTCTAGCATGATTTGTTCCTCTCACACTATTCTTTTTGGGTTTTAGATGATGGCTGGAACTCGAAGGAACCGTGTTGATCAATGCAATGGACAATGCAATGATTTCCCTCCTGAACAAACAAATGTTATGGGAGATGGAGTGAAAAATCTTATTGTTATACTTACACAAGCTATGAATCATTCTGGACTTTCAAATGAGTAGATAAGGGAACAATATTCTATTGAGTCCTTCATGAGGCAACGTCCATCTTCTTTCAGTGGGTCTTCTAATCCACTTGTTGCTGAACAATGGATCAGTACCACTAAAAAGATATTTTTAGTTCTTCAATGTTCTGAACATGATAAAGTCATCTTAGCAGTGTATCGTTTGGAAGGTGATGCTGATCAATGGTGGAATATTATTAAGAATACGAGGAAAAGGGATGAAATTGAGTCCATGGAATGGGACGAGTTCAAGAACTTATTTTTTAATAAGTACTTACCTCGTATTCTTCGAACAATGATGGAGAAGGAGTTTCTTGAACTAAATCAAAAGGATGATGAATCTATTGGTATATACAAAGCGAATTTTACAAGACCTGCATGGTATGGATCTGGCGTTGTCATCCAACATAAAAGTAAAGTTGATCGATTTTTCAGTGGCTTAAAACCAAGTCTTCGAAGGGCGTTAGCTATAAGAGACTTCAGTAGCTATGAAGAAATTGTGCGTTGTGCTATCAAGGTAGAAATGGAAGTTGTTGTTACATATCCATCTCATGGTTTTGAAAAGAAACGAAAGATGGAGTTCAAGGAGAAATCTCAAAATAATGGTGAAAAGAAGATGAATGTTTCCTTATGCACAAAGTGTGGATATAAGCATGGTGGAGATTGTTTTAAAGGGACTAGAAAATGTTTTAAGTGTGGAAAAGAAGGTCATCGAGCAGCTGAGTGTCGAAGTAATAGAAAAAGGGTTTCTAATGATGGTAATAAAGAAAAGACTGCAGAGAATGCACCACCTACACTTCAATGCTTTAAGTGCAATGAAATGTGGCATTATGCTAATAAATTCCCTAATCCAAGGGTTAGTGATGATCAACATGAGAAACCACTTAAGGCAAAGTACAAAGGGAAGTCACATGCGATCACTATTGGCGATGTTGAATATGACAACGATGTGGTGGAATGATTATGTGTTTATGTAATGGGATTCCAAAAATAGTGTTGTATATAGTATCGGGGAATATTTATGTATTGGTATATTGTGGTTTTCAATGGTACCAGTAACGATGGAATGTGATTGAGATATTTTTGAAAAAAAGATGGTATTTGAATAATGAAGGGAAAACGAGAAAATGAAATATTTGATAGTATTCATGAGCTCATTATTGATATAAGGACTAAGTCATATCATGGTTTGAGTATATACAATTTTGAGGATTTTGGTATGTGGAAAGTGATAACTTTTATCTGCATTCATGTTTTCACTACGGTTCAATGGGTATTCAAGAGAATACATGATTAAGGACTTTGAATGTTTGGAATGTGACCAACAAAACATATCTTATGATATATGGGGATCAACGATGGCATTAAATCTCAGGTAATCGTTTTCAATATATTATGAGTGTGGAATACAAAATTATGTATAAGCTTAAAGATTGGAATGGATTATGTTGGACATAAGTTAGTATTGTTTAAGGATAGAAGTTTTTCTATATTGTTGATGGGATGTTATAGTAATATAGCTTTAGAAAAAGGACAACCTGCAGGACGGACGACAGCCCATCGCTTCAGACAAGGCTGTGGGATTCGAACCCACAACCGAAGTGCGACTGGCCTTTATCGCCTACCACTGGCCTACAGGAAGTCCCTGGTTAGTAGAAACTAGTTTTATTTTATTAAGCGGTATGATAAATGAAGTATAAGTTCTTTTTTGGAACCATATACGATTAACCATAAGATGGACTTATAACTTTTGCTAACCTTTTATTTGAACGACATGGAATGACCCATCATTCTATCACATGATCTGCTAACACATCACGAAGGACAAATTCAACTTCATTTCTTTATGATATGAAGTGGAAATTGTCCAAAGAAAGACCAACGGTGAGACTATACCAAAATCACGAAAGTATTTCTTCTAATTGCGATTTCATCAACTTTAGGGAAATGATCTTGAAAACCAAAAATGTTGTCCTAGTGTTCTTATATCTGATGAATCAGATGGTACCTTAGATCATCACAAATTTATGGCTTTGTGATTGCTGGCTTTTCCATAGCCATGTTCTCTACCACTCTACATTAGAACATGATGGTTAGATTTCTCTTCCATATCCATATTTTCTCCTATGTGGAAACCCAGTGATTAGTTTATTTGGGTAACCGTTTCGTTTCATTCTTTTGTTTTTAAATTTTGGTTTAGGTATTCCTTTTTACGATGTGGGTTTCTATTAAAGAAACTTTCGAGTAGTAAACCATTTATAACCCCGACAAATTTCGAGGGAGAAATTCATTTTAAGGGGGGTAGAATGTAACACCCTGAGATTTTATGAAAAATATTCTTTTTAATTTCATTAATGTCTTGTGTTGTACACTACACCAAAAGGAGCTTGCAAAACACACATCCTTGACTTTCCATTGATTACACGCAATCGCGACCTTCCTTGATAGCATGTGTAGTACGCAATACCGAGTTTTACTAAACAACGATATGCTATTAAAATATTATTAAAACTAGCTGTTATGAATAGTAATAACCACTTTTTGAAATTTTGTAAATTTTATTTTTCAAAATGGACTTCATTTTTGGATTTGGAATATCGAAATTAGCTTAGGGTGAAATTTTTGTAATTTTCGGATAACTTTCATATTTTGATGAATAGTGGAAATTACTAAATTTTAATTAAAAACAAATTTTTCAATCGAAATAATTAATAGTGATAAATTATTAATTTTAGTGGTTTTAAAGTATATTTAGAATATATTTTTTCAATTTAATACAATGATGGTCATTTGATGTAATTTCACATTTAAACCAGTTATAAACAAGTTTCAATCTTTTGATAGTTATTATCTCTTAAAAACACGCTATTTGTTTTGACGACGGGAATTAATTTTTAAATTAGTTAATGCAACTGATATGTTTTGAATTTGGTAAAATAGACATCATTTTTTAGTTCATAATATCAAATATAGATTAGGCCTAATATTTTGTATTTTTCTGGAAATTTTCATTTTTTGATGAATAGTGAAACCACTATGTGGTAGTTAAAAATTTGAATTTTTCATAAAACATAATTTTACCGCTTCTGTGAGTGGAATTTCAAAAATCCGAGAGACATGGTTGATGTTAGTAAGTAAAATGTGGTTCAATGAGATGAAAATAATTTTTGGTGAATAGTAAATATTTACTTTTTTACAACGGTTAAAAGTAAATAAGGTAATTAAGGGTAAAAATGATATTATTATTACCAAAACACATGTCCTAATTATATTGTACAAGTGTAATTCGACCAAAAACAAACATAGGAATAAAATATTACCATTTAGGCCCACTTGGATTAGATTAGTACATTTATTATTAATTTATTTAAAGAAGGGTTAAAAGAGTTAAAATCAATGTTTATTTACTAAAACATTTCTAATATGGGGTTATACATAAGATTAATTCGACTATAAATATTAATTAGAAACCTAATAATATTTCCTACATAATGGTATTTTATTTTTAATTTTTAGACATTGAATCATTTAATTTATTTATGACACAACGATGATGCAGTAATTGTCTTATTAATGAAATATTGACATAATTGATGTTATAAATACCCAAATAAATATATTCTGAAACTTTTTATGAATTCCACTAATTTTCTAGGTTAATATGACATGTTATTATTGATTTAAGTAACGTTTTTCGAACTTATAATTCTGTTATGATTTTCACAAAAATCAATTACTAAATAGTGTCAAAATTGACATAAAATAGTTTTTGAAACAAATATTATATTATTAATTATTATTTTATTCCTAAAAATATAAGGATAGGCCAAATGACTTAGATAAGGTTATATATATTAATAACAGACAACTTGGGGTTCGTTTGGCTTCTTATAGTAAGTTTATTAACCTTATAGTGTAAGAACACAAGAAGACACGGTAAAAGTAAAATTATTTAACTTAATGTTAAATCTAAATGATAAGGTTAAAATAGGAACATAAACTTGCCTAAATTCTATTTTCTGAGAGGATTTAGACCCATCCCCACCTTATCCTAGAAATAAAAAAATTTGTAGCTATTTAAAACCGAACTTGACTTTATAATAAAATAATATTTTTAGTTTTTCCAAAGAATCCCCTCTCCTCCCTTATAAAAGGGCACCTCCTCCCTCTTTTCCTCACACAACTTTGAACCTTAAATCTCGGCCAATCCATGCCAAATTCTCTTCTCCACTTCCCTAGAAACATCCTATAGGTTCTGATCTTCTTCGAAGACCCATTTTAGTTCCCCAAAAGGAGGTCTCAAAGAAGCACTTCAAATAAGAGGTAATGTCCGTTACCAATTCTTTCATCTTTATTTTTTCTTCCACTTCTTCTTCATAGTTTGTTTAATTATGAAGTAATAACATCAGTATAACTCATATACTGATATGTTATTATAAGTATGAAAAAACCCTATTTCACCATCTATCCATCCTACGGAAAAAGAAATCACCGCGCGTGCGTACGTACGGAATACCGTCTCTACGCCGTGGTGTAACCTATTTTCCAACACCACCTTACCTGGATGGGTATAATGGTGTAAATAATGACTATATATGACTATTATAAAGTGATATTGATTCTGAAATAGTTTACATATAATCCAATACAATTCCACGATCATAGGAACGATATCATCACTCGTGCGTACGTTCGGAATACCGTCTCCACGATGTGATGCGACTCGTTCTACATGATCTTCATTTCACAATGATTATATAAATGAATTTAATGAATGAATATGATATATATTACACTAATACCATTATGGAAATGAGGTATCTATAACCTAAAGAAAATAATAAGAATTTTTTCGACAAAACATGCATAAGAACAAAAAGTTATAAAAACCCGAATAACAAGTAGCAATGAAATATTACTACTACGAAGCTAAGAATATGACCATTTATGATATCATAAAAATAAGTATGATTCTGGAATAAGTCAATAAAATTATTTAAATCATTATAAAGGAGTTTTGGACACTTAAAAAGCATGTCGGACCTAAGGTAAGGGAAATATCACAATCTCATTTTTATCTGTGATTGTCTATACTTTGGCATTTACTGGGGTGTACTTTATCATCCACATCCATGTTTCAACAATATGTAATATTTACATCATTATACAATAGTTTATATCCAATTTTACCCCTTGGTGAGTTTTTATTAAATGATATGAAATGAATCTTTTGTCGTTTTTCGTAAGAGGTATTTTTTGACTTTTCTGACAAAAGTATGAGAAGAATGTTTTTTTAACTTATACGGCATGAATGGATTTTTAAAACATTATTTCCAAGAATATTCCTTTAAAATTTTTCAAGTTTATTTTAATATACTTCTTTTAGTTTTAAATTTTATGACATGTTAAGAAAAGAAAATGGTTTTGAATGTGAAGGGATATTTTCCTCAAGAATGGAGTTCAAGTGTTTTATCAAAATTATTTTCCATATAAGATAATATAGGGTTCTTTTTCTATCCCTATTCTTACATTGATTTGATTATGTTGTGATGGAATTATTTTTATGAATTCCTTTATCTTATATGTATTGTTTTTGATGTCACGATGTTTAAGATTCCCATTTTTAGTACATGGGTTATGAAATGATGTATGATTTATGATTTTGTGGAACACATAAGAATGGTATCATTATGAGATGGGTGGGACCTATATCTCCCTCCAATTCATTGGGTAAAGATTTTATATCTCATGAGATAGGCATTTCTGGAATGGTAGGTTATACCGGTTCAGTGAAACAGGACTGAAACGAGGGTGACTCAGTTCAGAAAGGGACTTTGTCCACTAAGATAGTCTTGGTAATGAGTATTGACTAACAAGAAATGATTCTCTATGATTATGTGTGTATACCACAATGTTTAATGTTTTATGTTATGATTATTGTGATTACATTTCACTTCCATGAGTTATCCTAGGTTATGAAATTATGATCTCTTTTACAGGTTAAGATTTCCAAAAGTTATGTGCTTATGTATATGATGTGATTGATATTTCTTTTGTTTACCCTTACTGAGCATTTGAGCTCACCCTTTTATGTATTTTCCCCAGGATATAAAGAATGGTTTTAGGTATAAAAAAAGGAAGATCTTTATGGGAGATGTTGAAGATCTTTCACCAGGATTAGAAGATTATATTCCGAGTTTCCAAAGACACTAAACTATTATGATCCTTGTGTGTGTATTTTTGTTATGTACTATGTATTCCACAAATGTAATGTAATGTCAATGTATGTCAGGCTTCGGGTCTCTACATGACATATATATT
The DNA here is from genome assembly GCA_963277665.1 of Viscum album. NCBI lineage: Eukaryota > Viridiplantae > Streptophyta > Magnoliopsida > Santalales > Viscaceae > Viscum > Viscum album. The sequence goes on along the minus strand of OY728140.1, from coordinate 1,254,024,660 downwards.
ATTATATAATTCCTTTGGCTGAAACAAATATTTTTACGACTATTATATCATTTAATAATATAGTATTGTTTTAAAAGATCGTTTTTTTTAAATTTTGACACTATTTAGTATTTTATTTTTGATAAAGTCCTAACAAAATGATTATTTAGAAAAAAATTCTTTAATCATCTCTAAAAAGTTATACTGACATAAAAAAATAATGGAATTCATAAAAAGTCTCAATTTACATTTATTTGTATATTTATAATATAAATTATTTAAAATCATACATTAATAAGGTAATTACATCATCATCATTATGTTATAAATAAAGTTAATTATTTAATATCTAATAATTATAAATAAAAAAAATAAGGTAGGACTTTTTTTATCTATATAATGTATACTTACAGTTGAATTTATCTTATGTGTAACCTTATATTAAAAATGTTTTAGTTATGAAATTTTGAATTTAACTATTCTAACAATTTTTAAATAAAATAACAATAATTGTATTAATCTAATCCATGTGGACCAAAAGGACCATATTTTATTCATAAAATTCATTTTGGTCTAAGTACAATTATCCAATATAATTAGGACATGTGTTAGGGTAATAATAATACCAATTTAAAATTTAATTTTCCTATTTTCTTTAAATAGTGGTAAATAAAAGTTAAAAGTTACTATTAAAAAAATTAACTTATTAAACAAAATTATACATTCTGATATCAATAGTGTATCTTTTATTTTTTAAATTCAACTCTTAGAAGCCGTAAAATTATGTTTTATTCAAATTTTCAAATGCTCCTAGAAAGTGGGTAAAAGACGGTAAAAAGTTCAATACAATTATATATATATATAATTATTATAAAACCACTCTAATGAATTATATTCAACATATATAGGTATTATGTATATATTTTTAAGTAATAGAAATTTATATAAAATAAATAATTGTTTAAAAACCAATTCGGGATTAAACAATAACGCAGTGTTTTTTCACTATTCATCAAAAATTGAATGTTTTCAGAAAAAAAACAATAAATTCACCCTAAGATATTTTTTGATATTCCGAATCCAGAAATGAAGTTCATTTTGAAAATAAAATTTATAAAATATCAAAATGTGGATATTACTATTCATAACAACTATTTAGATTGGTCGTGGGGCAATAAAACTCTACATTGTGTACAACGCAAGCAATTGCATTATTCAAAGGGATACATATCGTGGAAGCATGAGGTGTTAAATTCTCCCCAAATTCAAATGATTTTGTCTACAAATATTCTAAATAATATCGCATAAAAACATTCAGGTGGTTTTTCATCATAAGTTCCTCGGGTTTCCACATTGCCTCTTCCATATTATGGTTTCTCCATAAAACATTTACAATATGAGTCTCCTGGTTTCCCAAGACATTTTATCTGGTATCAAGAATTCTAATTGGATCTACCCAATAACACAGGTCGGGTTCATGTTTCATTTCTTCAAAGGAGAGTACATATGTTGGGTCAAGCATGTATTTTCTCAACATTGATAAATGTAACACATCGTGAACCTTGAAGATACATATCAGCATTGCCAATCTATAAGATACAAATCCAATTCGTTCTAGAATTTTAAAACGCCTGATGCAACTGGTACATAATTTATCCATTTTACTGAAACATATAACACCCTTTCATGGAGATTCCATCATGAAAACATGATCTCCCACGTGAAATTACAAATCCTTCCTTTTGTTATCGCATAAATATTTTTCCTACATTGAATTTCTTTGATGTAGGTTTGGATAACCATAACCTTTTTCATTGTTTCCTAAAAAATTTACGGGCCTATGAGTTATCTATCACCAACATTATCCAACCAAGTTGGTGTGTGACATCTCTTTCCATAGAAATCATCATATGGTTCCATCAAAAAACAAGAATGGAAGTTATTGTTATAATAAAATTCTACCAATGATTAATATTGATCCCTTATACCTTGAAAGTCCAGTGAGCAGGATATCAATATGTCTTCAATGGACTGAAAAGTCCATTCTGATTGACCATCATTTTGGTGGTGTAGGTGGATCTCAAACTATGTTCATTATCCAAGGACATCTTAATAATTTTCCAGAATCGTGGTGTAAAATGGGGATCACGATAAAAAACAATCGATAGTGGTACTCCATGATGTCTTACAACTTCAATAGTATATATTCTGGTTAAAATTTCAAGTGTTAAAATTCTCTTATAGAATGAAAATGTGCTGACTTTGTAATAAGATCCACAATGACCCATATTGAATCATTCTTTTTCGGAGTCCATGGTAGCCCCCTTACAATGTCCATTGTAATATCATTCCATTTCCTCTCAGGTAAGGGAAGAGGTTGCAAGACTCTTCTAGGATGTTGTCTTCCATAATTCACATATGGACACACTATACGTCATGTCACATAATCATAAATCTTCCTCTTCATGTTGTCCCATAAAAAAAGTTCCTTCAAATCTCTATACATCTTAGTGCAACCATGGTGTATAGAGAAATTGTAGCTATATTCATCACACAACTGTTAATATTTTTATTAAGTATGTCAAGAACACAATGCCTATTTACAAAATTTAAAAATTCAATATTTAGATAAAAATTAAATCACCCAACCATCATTCAAAGCATTAATTTTCTGTTGAAACTCCTCATCCTCAGTCTGAAATTTTTTATCCTTTCTAGTAAAGAAGGAATGGAAACCATTTGATGAAGTATTGATGTTTCGCCTTCCATGATTGTTCCTATATCCATCATTACAACATCCATGGGAATATGACCCCTTTAAACTATTCTGTTGTTCAGAAATCCCTAATCCATTCAGTTCAAATCATTTTCCTCCTTACTTTACTTCTCTAGGTTGTTGTGTATAGTGAAATCATAATCCTTGAATAGTTCGATCCATCACTTTTACATCATGTTGAATACTTTTTTTGAAAAAATATACCTCAAAATCCTTTGATTAGTATATATCTCCCATTTTTCAAAATTAAGATAGAGACTCCATATATTCAAAGAAAATATTACAGCAAAAAACTCAATATCATGAGTGGGATAGTTTGGTTCATGATTTTTTATATGTTGGGATGCATAGTCAATAACCCAATCATTATTCATATGTAAAAAACCACATCCTTCATTTGATGCATCACTATAAATAACAAACCTATCATTCCCCAATGGTAGTGTCAGGATAGATGCATTGAAAATTATTCTCTTCAGTTATTAAAAACATTCTTCACACTCTTTTTTCAAACATATTAAGACCCTTTACGTGTGAGATTTGTTAATGGGGTTTCCAATAGAAAAAATTAGGGATAAAACGTCAATTATAACGTACTAAAAAAATAAAACTATGTACTACAATTATACTCATAGTTGTTGTCCATTCATGGATTTCCTTGTTCGTTGAAATATAAATAGAGATTCCATCCTTAGAGACAACATGGGTATGAAATGAAATTTCCATGAATCCAGAAATCACACTTTATACACATCACATGTAATTCATTTCATCTAAGGATTATCAGAATAGTGCGCAAGTGGTTTTAATTATATTCACATATTTTGGAGTAAACCATGATATCATCAAAAAATAACTCTACTAGCTGATCATGATATTCCTTGAAATCACTATTCGTTAGATCCAAGACAACATAGGGTGCATTAGTCATTCCAAAAGGAATTTCTGTAAACTCGTAATTCATGAACCTGGTTTGAAGTTCTGTATTCATAATGAATTCATTCCTTACACACAACTGATGATATACCATTCAAAGGTCACCCTATAAAAAATATTTACCTCTAGGAAGTTGGTCGAATAAATCATTCATTCGAGGTAGTGGATAATATTTTTTTATAGCATTGATCTCTCTATAGTTAATACACAACCTCATAGATCCATATTTCTTTGTACGAAAAATAACTAGGGCACCCCATGGAGAAAAACTATGAGAATAAATCATTTATTACTCAATTCCCCGAGTTATTTATTTAGATCCATTGATTCCACATAGGTGATTCTATAAGGGTCTTCGATATGGGACTTGAACAAGGAATTAAATCAATGTAAATTGAATTTATCATTCTAGAGGATGTCCAAGTAAATCCTCTCGAGACTCATTAACATATTCATTCACAATAATTACATCCTCAATTTGAACATTATTTTCCTCACCTATAGTTATTTCATTCTCTTCATTCGCAACAATTTTTTTTAGTATAGCTACTGGGGGTGTATTTAGATAAGAATGAGGTGGTGGTGTTTCTACTCTAAAGATAAGGTACTCCTTATCATCATCAAAAATTCTAACCTCATTATTTTTACAATAAATATTTTCATCACGGTCTAAAAAAATACATAACTAGGATTATATCAAATTCAATCTTGGGTATGATGATGATATAAACATATAAATCACATTAATATTCCCTAATGGTAACTTATCCATAAAACTTTGTTTCAATGATACTTCCATTTGGAGTTTTGACTGATAACTCCCATGTTAAATCAACTTGGAAATATCTTATTTTCTGACATACTAGGAAGATATGAAACAGTGTGATGATCCAAAATCAAATGAATCATTGGTTATCCTTGAGGAAACCATTAAATTACCAACTACCATGTATTTCAGAGCTTCATCAATAGATGTAGTGATCCCAATAGCTTGACCATGCTCCCTTGGCCTTTTAGAGGTATTTTTTCTTAGAGGATAAGAGATTAATTTGCATAATGACCCTTTTCTCTAAAATTTTAACATTAATCATTGACAGCCTCTTTCATTCCCTTACCATCATGAGCATGGTTCCCTTTTTCACCACAATTGTGGAAGAATCCCATTCTCGTAAGGAAAGTACCATGGCGTTTCTTCCCAAATTTACCATAGGATTGTTATTAAACATTTTCCTTCTTTACCTTATTTACATTTCCAATGTTTTTAGAAAATAACTTCTTCTCTTGCTTTAGTTTAAAGTTGTATGACCTATAATATTCCTTTTCTGTCTTGGTAACACATGAAAAAATATCTATTTACTATGAGAAGTTTAGTGAGGATAATGATTGAAGGAAAACTGGTTTTAACCCATTAATGAATTGATCTATATTACTCTTTGGGTTCCTTATATATTCTTTTTCAATCATTTTTATCCTCATAATGTTAGCCTCACACTTTGTGACATTCTCATTCTCCATTTTACTTAAACATAGAAATTAACATTCAATATCTGCTTGATGGTCACGTGGAATGTATTTTTCTATGAAAATATTTTTGATCTCCCTATATTATATATTGGATACTATTTTATCCTCTTATGGGTTTTGAATTAATGACCAATATTGATTTTCATCTCATATGTGGTCATAAACTACAATGACATCTTTTTCCCTTTCACTACTCCTCAATGACAGAAATATTTTCTGTAAGGAACTTTTCCATTTCCCTACTAAAAATGGATTTGTAGTCACATTGATTTTTGGTGGTTTTTGCGCCATGAAGAGGTCTGACATTGATTCTCTTCATGGTGGATTAGGGTACTCCATACGGGTGTGATTTTTATTCATAACCTGAGTTAGTTGTCCCAGTATGGTGATAAGCAGATCAGCACCAATTGCATCCCCATCAACACTATAATTATCTAGAGTAGGATGGAAATACCAATATGGATTATGTGCATTGATTCGGTTTACATTCTTTCTACTAGGAACCATTTCTAAACAATGTCATACAATAGATTAGTTTATGAATTTCAATACATAATTCCAAAATCGTAAAACACTTAAAATAAATTGAATAGTATATGGATATAATTCAGAATCTATAAAATTTATTTTTCGAGGAGGTATATACTCATAAATCCTGTATAATGGTTTGTAATGAAAATTTTAATTATCATAAACATATCCCTCAGGAGTATTGAAACCAATACTGCAGTAAGGCCTGTTGTCGTGTACTAGGATACCCACGGTCAAGCCCAAAACTCCTTGCCAGTGTTTTCAATCCTAGGTACATCTGTGCTAGAACCTCCTCTTCGTGCTCATATCTAAACAAAGATGTATTTTTTCAAAAACATTCAAAATCTCTACGTTACCAAAATTCTAGTATGTTCTTTGATATTAATTCTCAAGGTCTATCTTAAGGTAATGTTATCTAATCTGAGTTTTTTTAAATCTAGGATCCATGGTTTGTAATAATCTCTCTATGATACCAACTGCAATTCACCAAATCTAGTTACCAAGAGTCGGTTCATTATTTCATAACATTGTTATGATCACAAGGGATCAAGTACCAAAAAACCGATCATTATAGTAGCATTGGAATACAAGATACATACATATGTTTTACAATACGTCATTTAATGGAAAAACATTAACATTATGTCTCCATTGATAACATTTATATCCCTTATATTATCCCTGTAGGTCAGTCATAATATATTTTTCACAACCTGGGAAAGATAAAATATTGAAAGGGGTGAGCTCAGATGCTTAGTAATGATAAAAATATAGTGGAAACTATCATAAATAAGAATAAACATTTAAGGAAATTTATATGACTACAAAACAAGACTTTTAAACCTTAACTTAATATTAATATGAGAAAGATAAATCAAATAATCCCATTTACTTAGTATCATGTATATTCTACTCATCGAATAATAAAATTTAATAAAACAACAAATTTCATAATGATTGAATTCTTAATGTCGGGCATCATAAACACATTTTCTATGCCTTGTGACAAGACTACAAATAATATTTTGTCAAGGCCTTGTTCCAATACACTACATTGTCTCCTGAGACATACTAATGCATCAAGGAGCTATAGTGGGCTCCACCAATCAATTACTATGTTCAATTCATTTCACAAATGAAAATATTTAAACATAACATAAACATTCATTTTAAAACATGCATACAATATGTCGATACATTATCTATAAAACAAGATTGGTATAAATTTAACACACCCATAGTCAAACATACCACAAAACCTTCAATAATATATAGAATAATTGTATAATAATAAGTCACCATCAATCAATTTTAAAATCAATCAAAGGATGTCGACATAGATGAAATAAATATTTCTATTTTGAATACATTTAAAAGTCACAAAATTATAAATGAAAACATTTATTTAAGATATATTATCATAAACTTTTCAAGGAGTATTCGAATGATTTATTACCATATGAAATAGCTTCACCTGCTGTATATGTTAAAAAACAATCTTTCCTTAATTTTTTTTGAAAAGGTCGTAAAGAACCTTGTTTGGAAAACGAAGGAATGTTTCCATTATAACAGTCTTATAAAAAGTAAAAAAATGGTGTAAATGGAATTAATCCATAATCTTGGAAATTGTAAAAAAAATTATATAAATTTTTATGAAACACAGATGTGGTTGATAAAGACGTCCCAGTAGATACTCACATATAAACAACCTCGTATAATGAAGTGATTATAGAATTAATCCTTACATTGTACCTTCCATTTGTTGAAGGTATGTTAACATCTTTTATAATAGTTAAATAATTTTTATTAAATTAGTCAACAAACACATACTTAAATATGATATCATATATGATATGCTAATATTTCTTTGTTAATAATATTTCAGTAGTATCATTGTTTCGAGTGTTAACTGATTCATTTTCATTTATATACGTGATTAAGTAAGCAATGTTTATTATGGATAGGATGTATTTGATTCATATAAATACTGATATTATGTTCTTAAACATTATTTTTAATCATAAAAAGATAATTATTCTTTATTGGTAATGATGGGTTATGAATCTTATCACGTTCATGGAGAGGGTAATCTGTACGTACGCACGGGCGACAATATCATTCTATTGATGGTGAAATAATATGTAATTGATTATTATACCATATATAATAAATAATTAAATTTTTATATTTATTTTTTAAATTAGTTATACTCATTATTATACCTATCCATATAATGATGTGTTTGAGTAACAAACCACACCACAATGTGGAGATGGTAAGCCCTACAGACACACGTATGGTGACATATCATTAATACGATGGATAAAATAATGAATATGGGTGTACCATATTTATAATTACATCAAGTTTTGTATAAGGTATTTGTGTAATTATTTTCGTTTGGAAATATGAATGAATGATGAAGTGGAATAGGAAAAGAACATTGAAAGAGGTGGTGCAATTATTACATATTCTTCGGGTGTTTTATTTTGAGTTGACCAAAAGGGCTCCATAGTATGGATTTATGATCAAATTAATTCCTATAGGATGAAGTGAGTGTATTTGGACGAAATTTGATAAGGTGTGGGGTGAGCCAAATGGATTTTGTGGTGTGATATTGAGAGAAGGTGAAGTAACCTTTTATAAGAGAGGTGATGGTCACTTTAGGAGAAGATAAAAACATTATTTTATTATACAATCATATTTAGTTTATAATGTCCCCAAATTGATTTATTTAAGGGATATTATGGATAGGGTCCTAAAAAATTTCAAAAAAATGGTTTTATACTAGTTTAGGTTACCATATTAACTTAATCCATTATATTTAACTCTTGGTTAAATAGTTTGACATATACCATGTCTTCTGGTATTTTTATATTATATGGTTAATAAATATAATATACAATTACAAGAGAACCAAAATTGGTTCATTAATGAAATATTTATTATAATATCTATCCTTTGGTCGTACCTTAGATTTTTTGGACAATTATATTATTTATTATATTGTATTTTTTTTAAAAGCTCATTTATGTCAAATTTTACACTAGTTTGAATTTAATTTTTTTTATGTCCTAACAACATGATTATTTCGAAAAAAATAAAATTAATTAACCCAAAAATGTCATATTAGCCTATAAATTATTTATAATTCATCAAAATACTCAATTTACATTTATATGGACATTTAAAATATTAATTATTTTAAATCATTCATTAATAATTATAGTTGAATATATCTTATGTGTATTCCTATATTAACACTGTTTTAGTTATGAAAAATAGAATTTAACCATTTTAACACTTTATTAAATAAAATAATAACAAATGTCTTAATATAATCTAAGTGAACCAAAAAGAGATTATTTTATTCCTATTGTTTATTTTGGCCAAAATAAACTTATCTAATAGAACTAAGACATGTGTTAGGACAATAATAATATCATGTTTACCTTGAATTTTCATATTTCCTATTAACAGTGGTAAATAAAAGTCAAAAGTTCTTATTCAACATAAAATTATTTTCATCTTATTGAACCACATTTTACATACTGATATCATCCTTGTCTCTCGGATTTTTTAAATTCAACTCACATATGCGGTAAAATTAGGTTGTAGGAAAATCTCCAAATGCTCTTAGAATGTGGGTAAAAGACAATAAATAATTCAATAAAATTCTATTTATCTAATAATTTTATAAAATTACTCCAATGAATTACATTGAACATATATAAGTATTATCTATCTATTTTTTCCTAATATAATTTTAAATAAAACAACTACTTATTTAAATAAAAGTTTGTTTTAAACATTAACGCATTGTTTTTTCACTATTAATGAATATTTGATTATTTTCAGAAAAATACAATAATTCACCATATGCTAATTTTGATATTCCAAATCCAAAAATGAATTCCGTTTTGAAAAATAAATTTTAAAAAAAATTTAAATGTGGTTATTATTATTCATAATGGATTGTGTGATTGGTCACGTTGTGTTAACACTCCACATTACATACAATGCATGATATTGCTTTCTTCAAAGGGAAACACACCATGGAAGTTTGGGGTGTTACACCATTTATCACGATTTATGATATAGTAAAATATATTAATCTAAAATTATTCAGGAAATGTATATTTTTACTATATTATTTTTTTCTCTATAAATTATTTTATATTAATGGTTCAATAACCAAAAAACTCTAAATGAGTGTAGTATGTAGTGGATTTATAATTTTGATCATATGAGATTAATAGTTCTATTTAATGAAACTATTTCATAATGAAATTAGTATTATATCACTTATTAACTTCTATATGTTTATTGTGAGTGATGAAATGGCATTATACAATTTCATTATTATCTAATGTTTTATCATATAACTTTTTAAGGATCTAAATGAAATAATTCCAATGTTTCATATTTATTAAATGCTAACTTATTTTAAGAGAATAAAAAATAATATTTATCCACACAATTTTCAATACTATTGTTCAGTATAATTATTGATTAGTTAAAAAAAATATATCAAATTAAATTTGGATTTATTTATTAAATATTTTTAAATTTATGTTGAGTATTTAAATAAAAATGTAAAAATATTTTTCGAATTGACAGATAGAGTCATTCTCTATGAATAAACTAATAAAATTTATAAATATATTAGAATAGATGGTTTAAGAAAAAGTCACCAATAATAATTCATGTGATCCCTACATGAAACACTTATTATAAATTACATATCATTGTGAGACGATGATAATGCTTTAGTCATCACAATATTAAAAACATATATTTACAACATCCATCATTGCGATATAAGCATATCCATTGTATGATTATTTTATTGAATGGCATTTTTTATTACATAATACATCTACTATCTTGATCCATGAAAAAAATTACCTACCTAATGGTGTTGTAGTATTATTCCAATAGATATAATAGCCAACATCACATGATCCCATTATTTTCCAGTAACATCCACTGATAATAGTTTGTATAATTAGAATGGTCCAAATATAATTTTGTGTTTATTAACACATTTTTCTACATTAATTTTTTTTTCTGTGTTCATATTGGGTTTAGTTTTCTATGTAAAGATTGGTCAACAAATAATGACTTTGTTACATTAAGGTAGATAAAATTAAATATATCATATATTATATTACCACTATAGTGAGATGATCACTTATTTTATTGTTTAATTACATTTTCAATTTGTGGAATAAAGAAGTTAAGTAACCAATATATACAATGATCTTATATGAATTTATAATAAATCATCCACAAACATCGTTTTTATACTATATAAAATTTGGATATCCATTAACATCATTTTTCTCATTCATGTTGTGGATCATAAATTGATACATACCATTATATTTGATGATATTTGACTTTGTTTGTCTATATAATGAGATTTTTTAACATGTGGTGTAAATATATAGTGGTGGAAAAGCTATTGATTTTAAAAGTTGTTTTATAAGATATATTTTCCTCCTTTTGTTCTTGTGATTTACATAGGATTTCATTCAGGGATATGTAATTTCATTTAATTATTCAAACTTTTCCCTCAATTTATATGACATTGATTATATATTTCCATATAGTATAAATATATTACGTTGTGTATAAATTTAATCATATAATATCTATTTGTGTTATATTTTATTATTGTATATTATTTTAGCATGACTTGTTTTTATTATAGATTTTCAGATAAATACCACCCATTTTATACATATATTTTTACTTTTTTTTATTGAACCACAAGAAATATAAGATAATCATAAAGAGGTATTTCCAGACATGACACATACTGAGGTATTTTTCAAATAGTGATGGGTTGTGAAGAATTATTTTTTAATTCTAATAATATGTTATATATTTTTCATTCATAACAACATTTAAAAAAACACATAAGTTGATGTATTATATAGGATGACCATTAATGAAGATTATGGAAAAAGAATCATTGATTTTGTCTAAAACATGATATTATCAAAGGATATTGGATCTTGGGTAATAAAAACCAAATTTTAACTATGTATTCTATATTTAGGAAAATAATATTACTTCGCAACAACTCTAAAAATTAAATGATTATTGAAATCATTGTATTTTCATTATAAAGCCATTAAAAATGGTTTCCCAAACATTTGATCCAATCTACATATTTAGGAAGCATTAATTCTACAATTTTCATGCAACACTTAAATTCATACCATTTAACAAATTTTGTAATGAACATAATATTTAACATTCTGTAACTCTGAATGATTTTTATGATCCTATTGTAACATTATGATAAATTTTTATCACATTAACACATTTTAATTCATTTAATCCTATATTACTATAAGGATTTATTTATAATTTTAGGTTTCATGGGATATTTTTAGACTATATATGATTTAAAATATTTTGAAAAATGATTATATGTGATAAAGAATACAATAAACTCTCCCAATATCCAACAAATGAATTAGGATTATTAACCATAAAATTTTATAACCCCATATGACTAGAAAAAAAGAAATATATATAAATCTATTAAAAACCATCTAAAATATTTCTATTATTTTAATCATAAAATTTCTATATATATCCTAGGGGGTACACTAAATAATGGATGATTCAATCAAATATAAATTTTTGTTAATAATATATTATATTTTAAATTTTAACATAATTAATTATAAAAAATACATCATAAAAAATATGTGAAATAATTTAAAATATTAGATTAATTGACTCAAATAATTTTCAAAACATGTGAACATTTATGAAAAAATATTCTGTGTATCATGATGCCTAAACATGTTCTCAATACACACTCATTATGGTTATAGATCATTATGTGTCATAATAGGCCAACATCCCAATAAGAGATTAATTTATCATTTATCATTTATAAAAACACATACAAATCATAGTAAATAAGTTAGATAAGAGTTATTATAGGTACCTCACAATTCAAAAACATATTATTCACCACACATACCATGAATTCCAGTATTTAGTATTACAAATATTATCTAACAAAAATTTATGAATACCCTATAAAAAACAACATTGGTACCTGATTTGAGGTATATCAAATGTCCTCAACAAAATTCCCAATTATCCAAAGGAAAGAAACTATAGATGTGTGATATGAAACATTTAAATTATAAGAGTTAAAAATTTAATTTATAATTATAAATTTTTATCAATAATAAAGTTAGTGAAATTTTCTTCAAATAAAAATAGAAATCAACAGGTTATAGAAATACAAAAATATTGATTTATTAATTATCTTTAATTATACGAAACAATATCACTCACAATTATCCAAAATGTGTATTTAGACTACTTCAATGACATTTTATAAAATGAACTCATTTATCTCTGATAAGAATATTATCATTTACAAGATTTGTTGGATAAAAACTTATATCAATATAAATTCCATAATATTATTGAATAGCTATAAAATATAATTACTATATGATTTAATATGTCATATTTCATAAAATTATAAATACGACCATACCCAAATCCTATTAAAATTTACATTTTAGAAAAAGATTAAATTCTTTTAAAATAATAGTTTTCAAAAAAATTCAAAATTAGAAGAAAAAACAACCCAAACATGTTACTCAAATTCTCAAAAATCAAGCTAACCATATATAATTTTATGTTTGTAAAACAATTAATTATATATATAAAGTATCACCTTCATTAGAAATGGGAATTTGTAACACCCGAAGCTTCCATGGTACGCTCCTCTCTGAATAATAGAGCAGCGTGTGTTGTATGCAACCTCGAGTTCTAACACACCGCGACCAATAAAAGTAGTAGTTATGAATATTAATAACCACTTTTTGAAATTATATATATTTTAAATTTCAAAATGGAGTTCCTTTTTGGATTCTTTATATCGAAATTAGCCTATGTTGAATTTTTGGTATTTTTCTGAGAACTTCCAATTTTTTATGAACAATGAAAAATACTTAAAAACTACTTTTTAATCATAATAATTTATAGTGATAAATTATACTATTGAGTGGTTTTAAAGTATCATTAGAATATATTTTTACCATTTAATCCAATGGTGTCATTAGAATTAATTTAACATTGAAATTGGACACAAACAATTATCAATCTTTTGATATATATTGTTTCATAAAAAAACACTATTTGTTGCGACAGCGGGAATTAATTATAAAATTAATTAATGAAACTTATATGTTTGCAATTTTGTAAAATAGACCTCATTTTGGAATTTGGAATATCCTTTATAGCTTAGGGTGAAATTTTGGCATTGTTCTGAAAAACTTCAATTTTTGATGAATAGTGAAACCACTAAGAGGTACTTAGAAAACTGATTTTTCATTTAAATGAAACATTACCACTTCTGTGATTTGATTTTAAAAAAATATGACATAAATGGTTGTCATTAAGAAGTGTAATGTAGTTCAATGGGATTAAAATACTTTTTGGTGAATAGTAACTTTTATGTTTAATTAATCGTGATTAAAGGTAATTAGTGAAATTTAAGGTAAAAATGAAATGAACTTGACACATGTCCTAAACCTATTGGATGAGTCATGGCCGACCAAGACAATACATTTGTCAACTTGGGGACCCCATGGAGCCAATTTGGTAGGAAAATGACATAAATAACTTTTATTTAATGTTAAAATAAAAATGTCACAAACATAAGTTGTTTTACTAAAACAATTATTAAATACGGTTATACAAGTCATGTTTTTGACTATAGATATTCATTAGAAAGATAAGACGATTTCCTACATCATGATAATTTTTGTATAATTTTTAGACATTAAATAAATTAAATTATTTGTGACACCATGATGATGCCACAATTACCTCATTTATTAACGATTTAAATAAAATGAAAGGATAATGTACAATATAAGGCTTACACTTGTCAAAAACATATTGGATGAGGAGAGTTCGAACCCTTACCACCTTAGCCTCTAACTAAATCATTGTGGGACCTTTATAATCCGAAAAGCATTTCTTAATAAAGTAACATTTCATGACATTCCAAGAGTGCCCCTCCTCTCCATTTATAAAAGGCCCCCACCCCTACCACCTTACTCACACCTTCATAGAATTTTGGCTTGGCCACCCTCTACCCTAATACTCTCCCAACATCCCTCCCTTACTCCTAGAAGCCTCACTTTGGGCCGAATTCTTCCCAAGTAAGCCTTTGGATCAAATCAAATGAGTTACCCGATTTTAAGGTAATGTCTTCTCTTATGTTATTTTGTTTTATTTTTCTTCTCCAACCCCCTAAAAACTTTTTATTAATTTAATTTGTAACAAAAACAGTATCCTAAATATACTAGGATGTTTTTATAAGAAGTATTATAGCTACACTTACACACACCTACATCTAATTGTTATAGAACATACTGGTTCTGTGGATGGCGAATTTCTGCCTCACGAAACGATGATTGTTCAAAACTCATATAACACCTTTAAAGGTGGCCATTAAGATGTCACTATATTTATATATATGATATATAATATTTTTATGTTTTACTTAAGGTTCTGTATTTTTCATTTATGGCATACCTTTATTGTTTCCATTATGGGTAA
Organism: Viscum album; assembly: GCA_963277665.1. Classification (NCBI taxonomy): domain Eukaryota; kingdom Viridiplantae; phylum Streptophyta; class Magnoliopsida; order Santalales; family Viscaceae; genus Viscum; species Viscum album. Next base: position 1,254,009,296 of record OY728140.1, on the reverse strand, counting down.
ACACGATATTTTCATTTTAGGAAGTGCAGACTACCGCCCCCTCAAAGTGATTTGAATCGTTAATTCCATATGTTGGATGTATAAAGGATGGATTAAATGAAATTATATTTTATATTATACTAGAATTATAATATAACTTTATATAATTATTATTTCTTTCCATTAAATATGAAATAGAAATGAAAGTAGCGTTCATGCGTACGTACGGCTTACTGTCTCCATGAACGGTGCATTTCATTTCTTACCTCTAAATGTTATGTAATATTATGAATGAATGTATATACTGGATATATATGAGATATATGATATCTATATCATGAATATAATTCGTGATATAATGGATATTTCACCACATGAACAACTTGTAATTATAAGAAGTCTATTTTTGACTCAAGTACCTAAGATCGACAAAATTACCGTTATAAACATAAATAATTACATAATGTTCATGACATGGTAATAAGTGATATAAACAGAATAATGAGCTTAAAAAAGTTTCTTAAGAAGGTAGATATTAACTCTAGTTTATTATTCAGGAGATCAAAGAACGGTCGGGTGAATTCGGACACGAGGTAAGGGAATTTCTTAACCAAATTTCCATTCTTTGGGTTAATCTCCTACTTTCAAATTATGTCATAATATTATTATGTCCTATATTTTATTTGTACTTTCTTTATGTGTACATATAGTGAATACACATAATAGATATATTTTATTATAAAAATGATCTTTGTAAGGACTTCGTCTCAATCTCCTTTCATTGAGGCATATTTTGTTTTATACACATATTTATTTTATACGGTGTATAAACCCCTCTGACTTTTACATTTATTCAAAATGAATATTTTTATACTAAGTGTTTTACTAAATGACAAAAAGGACTTTTTTTCTTTCGTACGTATGCGGCGACAACGACTTATCCACCGCCAAGGCCATTATTTTGGTTTCGGCTTCCTCTACAAGCCTTACAATTTTTTTAAAAATGAAAAATAAATATCATGTTTTAATTTTCTTTTATTTTGGTATTGAAAATGGTTTTTAAAGTGTTTTTATTATATCAATGTGTTGTATTGATATCTTGTGATTGAAATGTGGAAATTTTATGTTTCCTTTATTCATATTTTCTGTGATTATGTTATGGTTTATGATATGTTTAAACCTGTTCATATGAGGATTACATTGGACTTAATAAGTGACGGGTGGAGCCTGCTATAGCTCCTCAATGCATCGGTAGGTCTCCTGAGACAAAATGGTGTCTTGGCATGAGGCCTTGACAAAATATTATTTGTGGTCTTTGCATGAGGTCTTGGCTACGTGGTTATGATAGTCTGGCATCATGCATTCCATCATTATGAAAGTGGTTATTGATATTTCATGTGATTATTCGACTAGTAGAATATCCATGTGAGTAAGTAAATGGTATTATTCCATTTTACTTTTTCCATATTATGTTGAAGTTCAAGTTTAAAAGGATTTTGTTTTAGTCATACATTGCCTTAAATTTTTATGTTTATTTATGAAAGCTTCTGCTATATTGTTATCCTTACTGAGCATCTGAGCTCACCGCTTTAAATGTTTTAATTTTTCCAGGATCTGATGAAGTATATTATGAATGACCTGGGGGGATAATATAAGGGGATATGAAGAGAAGATGTTGTAGTTTTGTTTTACTTTATGATGTAATGTAATATTTATGAATGTATATAGTGTTTCCAAGGCTACTAAACTAATCGGTCTTTCGAGACTTCATCTTTTGTGATCATGCCAATGCTACGCAATAATGCACTGAATCTAGGTAACTGGGGTTGGGGCGTTACAGAATTAATAGTAAAAACAACTATTCCCTATGATCATAGTTTCAAATAACATGTATTGACTTCCATTTGATTGTTTCCCACTAATAATCCTTCATCGTCCATCTGACATAACCTAGCACTTTTCATATAATGTTAATTAATAACAGTAGTATTCTTTATGATATATTCTATCCATTTCCTACTATACCACATCCATTTTTAAAATATAATATCCATTTTTTGTCACATTATTTTCTTTCTATTATTAATTTAACATATTTTATTCATAAAAATTAAATATGATAAGTTCATACACAATTTTATATATTTTAAAATTCATTCAATATAAAAATGTATCTTATATCATATTTTTTATAAAGAAATTATTTATAAAAATAAAATCATAATAATACTGAATATAAATTACAATAGATTATATAAAAATCATAATATTATACATTTCATAAAACTTGACCTAATTTTTTAGAAATAAAGAAACCCATAATTTTTCTAAACATTTCAACATAAATAATTAATTGGTAAAATTAATTTATTAATAATTAATTAAATAATCACAACAAACAATTTTTGAGAAATTATATAAACATACTCTAAATGTACAATAAAGTTGTCTTATATAATGACACGTAAAAATAATCATAGATAGAGATCTGAAAAGAGTTCATATTATTTAATATTAATTTAACAATAAATAAGAAAATAGTTTAAAATTTTAAACATTCAATATATTATCTAATAAAATCCCATATATCAATATATATCTACCCTGATGAATCAATAGTTATAGGGTTTGGATTATAATAACAAACAAATATAAAAATAAAAATAGCATAAAAGTGACACAAATTAGTTATTCATAATTGGATAACATGTTTTGGATAATCATAAATTTAACCTAGAATGACACATCCATCTAACAATGATCAACCACTATTTAGTTGGGCCCTTTATTTAGTTTCTTTATCCTCCCTTTTTAATTATAAGAATATTATTTATTATGATTCCATGAGGTATTCATATCAGTTATTCTTATGGTAGAATTAAAATTAATCTATTTATTCAAAATAGGGAATTATGTAACATTTTCTACCATATTATTATTGACTTAAACAATACACCCATCTATAAAGAAACAGTGGTGTCCATATAGTGAGGAAATTATATAGAATTTATCCCATATCCATTACTAAGAACTAATATGATATAATTATTCATTCACTAATTGTTTTTCATCTATCTATTTTTCCATAAAAATGTAATGATTATATTTATAGTGAAATTTTTTTGGTACATTTTCATCATATTATTGGAGAGGTAACATGTCACTATTGATAATATCTCCATAATAAGATAACGCTTTATAATAGAATCATGTAAAATGATTTATTTAACACATGTCTTTTATACTTTTTTTTAATGTTGTTTTCCATACCTAAAATCACTATTCTAATAATAAGCATGTACTAATATTTCTCTCCCATATTACTAGTTGTTATTTCACTATTTCGAATTTATAGTAATATAATTATCTAATTAAACTACAAGATAATGTCACTAGTATAAATAACATATTTTTATAAACACCCATTATTAAACCATAATCTATTCTCAGGGTGTATGGTTATGTACTACTAAATCTATCATTTCAGTCCTTCAGAGTAATAATAATCCATCATTTATATCTGTAGTAATTAGCAAAGACTCCTCTATCTTCTCATTAAATGTGTGGCCTCTCCACATTTGTTTCAAAAAACTAACATTGATAATTATATTTAGTCATTGATAATTAATATAAATCTCATGTAATTAAATATCTTATAAATTATAAATTGAAAAAAATGACAACAACGAAATAAATTTGATTAAATACAAAAAAAATTAATTTAATTTCATGTTTTTACTCCCATATTATTATAATGAAAGGGAATATAATTTTATTTCTTATATGTTATCTAATGGTCCTTATTAAATTAGGTTGTAAAAGAGAATAATAATATTTAATAATGGTTTATAAATATTAGTATAATTGTAAAAATAATGAATCCTTTTATAAAGAGAAAAATTTTGTAAATAAAAACTAATTGGTAGTAATTTTTGGTTATTTATCCAAACAAAAGTAATTTTATTCAGATAAAAGGGGGGTATAAATTATATATATAATAAAAACATTATTCTGGAAACATCACCTTAGATTAATATATGAAATTGAAAAAATGTTTCTCTAAGAAGCATGATAATGTCTTTTATGATATATCTAGAATTATTTTTATTCCCATAGAATCACTGTTTTAGAAGAACCATAAAAAGCATGGATTCATGACATATAATTGATAACCTATAGAGGGATTATAAGAAACAAGTAATAATTGATTCATATTCATATTTGTATGCATTCATTCGTATTATGATTATAACGAAAACATAAATCCCAATACACATACACTATATGGTAATAAATTTGACAAATTTATAATTATTTGGTTTTAAATAAAATCTTCATAAAGATATTAAATTTATTTTATATTGATTGAATATCTTATTATATTAATTACTTATTTATTAACAACTAAATATGCCTAATTAAAATTTCCATTTATCATTAATTTATTAATGTTTTTATAAACTTTCATCATGATTTATGTATCAGAATTCATTACAATGGTGTATATTGAAAATACAAATATTTTAGAGGGATAATGAAAATGAAACATCATAAAAATTCTATAAATATGCAGAAATAATTGATGCTAAAGTAGTATATAACAATGCATGGTTAATATTACCATTATGTAAAGAAATAATAATATAATATTCATTTACATTATGAATGTAATATGTTTCTATGTAATTATTATATAAAAAACCAATAGTATTTAAAATATCTAAAAAATATATTTTTTACCATATTAGGAAAGAGGGACTAAAAAATAGTTTCTTCTTCAATTTAATAAATTTATGATTGAAATGTCAAAGAATATTTTTGAAATTGTGAAAAAATAATATATATTAATATATTTATTTATCACATTGAGAAAAAATTAAATACATTTTTTGTGAATTGATTAATCTCATTAGTTCATAAATTTAATTAATTTGTTTAAAATCACATGGGTCAAGATTTTACAAGTATAAAAATTTTATACTATTATATGTCAAACAAGGAAGAAATTTAAGGTCATAGTTTTATTTTATAAATAATATATGAAAAATAAAAATTTAATTTATATAGGTAACCAAAAATATTCTCCTAGAATAATATATTTGAGAAATATAAATTCATGAAGTTGTGAAGTGAAAATATAATCATTTTGAAATTTTTTCTAAAAATAAATTTGAAGGAGTTTTTATTTATATGATCATGGTTTTAACAATGTTAAATCACATTGATAAACATATATACATGAGAATAAAATAGGATATATTAGCATTTGAAAAAATTAAAATAGTACTACATTTATTCTTAGCATAATGATATTTGATCTCCAATAAGGTAGTTATTCTTAAAAAAATGAGAAAAATTTAAAAATATTATATACTCAATATTTTTGAAAAAAATAAATGTTGAATCATAATGTTGGTTGATATTTTGAAATATATTTGGATTGTTTGTTCAAATATTTAACCAAAGGATTGATATTATTAATATCAACATTTTCCAAACATATTATTCAAAAAAATATCTTATTTACATACTTTTTTGGGAGAATTCATGTGTTTATATTAAATCTGGATATATAAAAATGTAATAGAAGTTATATATTAAAATAATTGTAATCAAATATTAATGAATTTTCTTTTCCATATAATTATCCTTTTACTTACAAAAATGTACCATAGTTTAAAAAATTGATCTAATATGATCCCTTTACAAGTATATACTCATGTAATACAGATAAAAAATGGAACAGATGAACATGTTATTTTATAGGTATGTACCTAAATGAAAAATAATCATACTCCATTCCCTAATGAACATTTTTTGTTTTGTGTATTGTTTATCACTATAATTTTTAGTGATTAAACGTGTAGTTAAATATTCATAAAATATTTCTAGGTATTATACGTGTCTGATAAATGATATATGAGGTTATTTATATTATAACCATAAGTTATTCAATTGTATTATTTATACACTAACAAATAGTTCCAAAACAATTAGCTCAAAAAATATATGAATAAAATCATCTAGTAATCTCAAAGATGTCATCGAATCAATTTTAAAATGACCTTATTACTTGAACACTAGTTCTTTGTTATAAAAATTAACGTTAAAACTATTTCAAAAATCTTTGTCCTTCTATATCACTTCATTTTCAGAATCATAATTTTTTAATATATAACGCTATGTAATATCTTCATTTTTATTATAAAATTGTTTGGTAGATAATTCGTCTATTAATGAATTTCAAGACCTTATTTTGATATGTGTAAGAGAATCAAATATATTGAAGAAGTATAATTTTTTAAAAGAAAAATCGTACACTAATCAAATTATTCTCCTCTCGAATTGTCAATTCAATATCAATAGTACACTAGCAATGGAATGAATATATATTTCCATTTGTCAACCCTATTGAATAATTATTATATCTTTATTAATTTTGTTTTCTGTCAATGGGTTTCTTTAATTATTTATTTACTCCATCACATAATTCATTAATGTTGGATGTTTATTTATATTTACCCTTATTTAATATAACTATTTAACTAAATATATAAGATTCTTTATAAAGAAAATGAGTATGATTGTTTCTTAAACAACCACTTCATGCAAACAGTTTGGTTATATGATCATTTCATGCAACTACATTATGATAAATATAAACATGGATGATGTTGTTCTTCTTATGCATATATGGAACAGTATCATATATTCCTCCTGTAATTTGAATATCTCATGAGATGTAATTATTATTTCATGTACACTATATTTTTCATGATATCTCTCTCATATACATAAAAATAATTTTCTTATATCACAATGAATCGACACAAACAAAGAAGGCTTCAGGGAGCCAATTCCCAATAAATACCACTTAATGTGTTTCATGCAAGAGAAGGAATGTGTTATCTAAAATGGGTCATACATTTTATTATATTCATGGAAACTACTATAATTTTGGTAGTTGAGTAACAATCATGTTAGGCCTTATTAATCTTTCCAAAACATAGGATGCTTGAATAAATTTCTTCCTTTCATGAAAGTCAAATAATTAGAATGATCTACCTTTACAGTGGAAAATGATAGATCTCAAATAAAGTTATTGGTTGAAACCTACATATGTCTATAATTATTAGTATTTATAGACATCAATAACCGAATTCGTTTTTTGATCCATTCCACATCATATCTAGTTACAAATTCCCACAAAATAAGTCTTATCAGGCAGATCGGACCGCGATTCACTATTTATTTTCACCATTACACAACTGTGCTAAACTTATTTTATATAGAAAATTAAAAATAATAAAAAATTTAATTCCATGTTTGAATAATTTATTTTGTTTTTTATCACTATTAATAATATAAATGTTACTTTTATTGATGATTCTACTGTATTAGGATGTAATTTGTAGGACCTGGGATGATGTTCAAGAAAAATCGGTCCAATTGAGCAAGATACATGCACACCATTAGACTCATTTGAACATTTCTCCTAACTTGTTGATCTGAATGGGCGGAAAATATTTAAGCTGGACCAAAGTTAATTATTCTAAATTTTATCTGAAGGATTCCAAGAGAGACTTGGATATATGTTTTCCCAACTGACCTAATCTGTCCATCACACTGAATCTGCACGAAGTCAAAGGTGGTTTATTGTGATCAGTCCATATCTCAGTAACAAGTTGTCCAAATGGCACCAATCATTCTGTGGATACATCCATGAGGTGGGACTACAACTTTTTCAATTTCCCCAATGTGAGATAAGGATGTCAAGAAGTCGAAACCCATGTGACAACTAGTTTAACGAAATCGGTGTGCTCAAAATGACCTTCCCATTTACCTATAAACAAGAACCTTGTGCTCCCCATTTGGATGTTAAAACAGGAAGAAAAAATCTTGTATTTTTGAGACCCAATTGTTTCCTCTCCTCATCCAATAAGTTATGGAGTCTCCTATCATCATATGAGGATCAACAATTAAGAAGGAGTTACACCCGAGCATTCTTCTCTTCTCGATGGTGAGCTAAGTAGTGGACGATCATTTCAAAGGAGCTAAAAATACTTGGGAGGTAGTTATGGAACTTGATACTCTATTGGTTTCTTATAATTTGTGTGTTTATTATTAGACTTTTGTTTTATCTAAACATTTTTCTCCTATGAATTCATTTCTTTGGTTTAATTATGTGAACCTTTTTTCATTTCAACATTGATTGCGTTGAAATTTCATGTGGAAAACACGGGTTATTCTGATTGGTCAACACAAAGATCATACTTCTCTCACTTATACAAAATATATAAGTATGATTTGTTACCCATTATTTCGTTCTTCAAGTCCAATCCTTGAAAAAATTATTATTTTTTCAAGGGTTGGTACTTTGTGCAACCTTTTGAGATGCATGCAGGGAATCAAGATCTTGACAACCATCAACCAATAAATTAAAAAAAACAAGTTAAATTTTCAGAACAATGAATTATCCAATATGTGTTTTGAACATCATGTGATATCAAAATATCGTAATTCTAAAACACCACTTTTAATTATCTACTATTAAACTATAAAAATAAAGTCATTTTCTTAATACTGTTTTCAATCCAAACCATCTTTTGTTGTTCTTATTAAAAATTCACACTATAAAACCCCTAATACTCCATGAGAGATTACATAGGGACTACCTTAGACTAAACAATCATCTATAATTCACTATCAATATGATGTGTCCTGAAAACGCGGACAAATTTTTGTGTCGTTGTTATGGATCACTTTGGATTTAGTGCCTACTTTTTATGTGATTTTTGTAATTTTTGTCACTATTAATTTGTTTTATATTATATCCTTACCTACATTTTTTTCTGAATTAAATTTTATATATATTTTTTTACGATGCATTCTAATATGGTATATTTACCTCATTTTGATCTCGAAATAGAGAGGACCCTATGTCAGCGACACCAAGACGGAGCAGAGAACCCATCAAAGGCGAACACACAAAACATCGATACTCTTTTGGATCCTTCCTCTTCATCTTCTAGAATCAACATAAAAAATAAAATAAAAAAGCATTATATTTCTGAAAATAACTATATATTAAAATACCTAACCTTTTATGATGTTGATAAACAACCCACTAACATTCAAATTCATGGAGAGGCACCCAATTTTAAACTAAAACACAGTTTAATTCATTTATTACAATGATTCCATAGTCCTCCTAGAGAAGATCCAGAGAAACACATAAAATAATTTCATACTATGTGTTCAATATTAAAACCTACATATGTGGATGAACAACATGTAATCCTATGAGAATTCCCATTTTCATTATAGGACACTACAAAAGACTATTTTTACTATGTTATTTCACCAATTTGAGGCTAGGCAGATATGAGACGCCTTTTTCTTTTAAAATATTTCCCAACCTCTCGAACTATAAGTATATGGAAAAAATATTTGGTATAAATAAATATCATGGTGAAAAATTAAATGAATATTGGGAATGCTTTAAGGCGTTATGTTCAAGCTCTATACACCACCAAATATGTGATCAATTTTAAATTCATTATTTTTATGATGGTTTAATTCCTGTTGGATTATATATGATTGATGCAACTATAGGTGGTGCACTAGTTGATGAAACCCCAATCTCGGTAAGGAATATAATTGATAACATGTCATATAACACTAAACTATTCGTTTCAGGGTCCAATGTACCCAATTAAGGTGTCCATGTGGTCAAAAGAACTGAATTCAGGAGGAAGGTGTACACAATGTTTTAAGAGGTAAGTACCCCTCTTTGACAACATTCTCATTCCCCTGGGAAATCCCAATCTACTCCTCCTATATATTGTGGTATATAATCTTCTAACACACACTACACTAATCAATTCCCCCCAACTATGAAAAACTTCTATGAGTTGTGAGGAAATCTTTCTTGGACGCCCCTATAACCAACCCATTACGCAAGAACCATATTATCCATCCAATATTGGATGGAAGGACAACCAATCCTATAGGAATGGGGTGAATTACAAACAACCCCAACAACAATGGAACCAACTAGGGGAGAGTATCCCACCACCACCACCTAGAAATCCTCAACTACAACAATGGTCATTCCAAAAAACACCTCCAAAACACTAGTCTAGCTTCGGAGACATTATGAAACAAATGGATGACAACAATATCCAATTCCAAAAAACCACCCGTGCTTCCATACATGTCCTAAAAACTCAATTAGGTCAACTTTCCAACTCATGGGGGGAATCCAGAGCCATGGGTCAGGTAACCAGTAATAAACCCTGGAGAAAAAGGAAATGTCACTTACATCACCCTTTAGAGTGGAACAAAAGTAAAAAGCCAAATGACCCCTCTACTAGAGTCATCCCCTAGTAATGAAACTACCATCCAAACTACTGGAAATGTTCAAAATAAGTTAGAACCATGACCTAAGAGAGTCCCATTTAATGGAAAGAGTGTGTCTATTGATGTAAAGACCCATAATTTCTGTGGAAAATGTTTTTCTAAAATACATGGGAATTTTAAGAGTCTGTGAAAATTGAAGACGCCTGATTTCGAGGCCCAGTTTTCCTAGAATCAATTGCTGAACTTTTATTTGGGTATATTTAGTAAACATACGAGTTGGTTTTTATAAATTTTGGAACTAGTGCTCAAAATTGAAATCTAAGGGCACCATTGAACTCGAAGCACAGTTATTCGCTTAGGAATACTTTCACCTCAACAACAGATGGTTGGAAATAAAAAGATAGCTTTTGAGTTTTTAATGAATGAATTAAATAAAAATAAAGTATTAGCGTTAATTTTATTTTGGTTGGTTGAAGCCTTCATGTGGAAGTTGGAGGTGGTGACCAGCACACCTTTACCTCCCATAAGAGGATATGGTGGTGATGCCCACCCTAACATAAACTCCCCTTCATGTTTAATATGGTGGGGACCACCCGAGGTTAAAAACTCGTGAACACCCCATTAAGTAAGGATAAACCTCTTGAACACCCCACATAATTGTTCTACCACCCCTTCACCTTAGTGGAGCCAAATCACAATCATTTATGGTGACAAATGAACAACATTAATTTTGTGACATCCTCTTGAATTAATTAATTGGGGTTAACCTAATTAATTAATTAACCCATTTAAATATTGTGCCAAAAATTAAATTGTGTAAATCATTTCACATTTGAATTTTTTGTGGAATATTGGGCAGTGGAGTGCATGGGATAAATAATTTTCTCCAACGAAGAACATCATCTCCCAATGAAGAATGAAGAACGTGATCATCCAACGAAGAATGCAAGAAACGAACACCTTTGATCTTGTTTCAGAGATATCATCATCGAATGATGAAAAAAGGTAGGGGTCAATTTCATTTAAGTTCCACGTTATTCCTTTCATTCAAAACGAATAATGCCGATGCTTTCTTTTTTCGGATGGATTGTTGTGGTTCGTTCTAAAGGGCAGATTTCTATCACCTCAATCATAGAGGGTGTCGGCCAATCCAAATTTCCTGAAACCCTCCTTCGATCTCTTTTGTGATATCCTTCATCTTGGCGAAGAAATGACGAGGAGACAAAGGTAGTTAAGTGAAAGGCCATAGTACCCATGGCTTCAGTGGCTCACGCCTCCCTCGCGGCGCCCCGCACCGCTCACGGATGATCGTGCCCTGGCCGATCCCCTGCCGGCCGCGCCGCTCTTCTGGCCGTGTCGCTGCCTGCCCGCCTTATGTACACCCTCCTGCCTGCCCGGACGACTGTCGGCCGCCCGCCGGCATGCCCGGCCCTCACCCGGCCTCCCGCCAGCTTGCCTAGCCGCCTCCCGGCCGCCACCCGTGGGCCTGGCCGAACCGCGCTGGCCCGTGAACCCGGTTCCCATGCTGGCCAAACCAGCCTCATCCATTCGGGCTGAGCCACCTGAGCTGCACCCCTCGCAGCGCTGGACAAACTGGCCTTGACCATTCGAGCCAAGCCGCCAAGCTTCACACCATGCGTGTTTGGCCGAGCTGGCCTTCTGCGCCCCTCACAATGCATAAGGGCCGAACCTCCCTTAGACCGACCCATGGCTGGTCCGTACCCTCAAAACTGGACCGTTCCCTTGGGCTACTCGCAGCCTACTGGGCGAGGCCAAACTCAACATGTCGGCCCAGAATATGTCGGTCCAGGTCGCTCCAACCGGGTCGGACCAGACATGGGCCCACAGTGACCCAATAATTATTTTGGCCATATCGTTAGCACCAGTCGTCCATTTGACGAACTGTCTACGGTGCTGGTAATCTTGGAGCGTAAAGTTACATTGAGAATACCCCACTGGAGTTCGGGGGATAGTTGAGTTAAAGATAGGTTGGATTGTGCACAATTTCAACTGGGCCCCTGGGACTAAAAGGTTAATAACTCACTAACAGGGTGTCCTATGGAAGCGCCGCCCGTTGCGTTAAACCCTTATGACGTGGCAGACCATTGGGTTACTTATTCATGTGACTGCATGTTAGTATATGTATCGACAATTGGCTTGAGTAGAGGACCCTCTGAGAATCAAGCATTCATTGTGTCAAACCATGTGGCTAGCTGCTCTCTGTCTACTGTTCCAGGATCCTATGTGGGTTTGAAAGCCCTGAGTACTGTTCCTGGACCCTGTGTGGGTTTGACAGCTCGGACAACTATTCCTCAATCATGTGTGGGATTGAAATATTTAACTACTTTTCTCGGATCCTGTGTGGGTTCCACATCATTGACTACTGTTCCTGGATCAGGTGTGGGTTTGATAGCTCTAACTAATTTTCCCGAATCCTATCTGGGTTCGACAGAATAGATGACACAATGGCTAAATATGATCATCTCAATATCTGTACATATGTTATGTACCTGTGTGAGATGAGTCAGTATCTTTTTCTTTTCCTCATGATTGATATGGATTACTTGATAACAAATCTATATGTACAGGCATATACCAAATTGGGGTTATTAGTTGATTCAATTCTTGTGGTTTAACCCTTTTGGATTTTTTGAGACATTGAGCGTCTTGGGGCCCCAATGAATTTCATTTTACTCACCTCTACACGGGATATGCCCGCACCTTGTTTTGTTGGTTGCAGACATTGGACATCTCTGACCGAGGGTGAGTGTATTAGGAAAGGATGGTACCCGGAGGAGGACTTCACGATGAGTTGGTACCCGGAGGAGGCAGATGAATGTGGAGTGTTGAGGAGGATATCTGTACCTACCCTTCTGGTAGTAATCTAGGTGGATGACCTAGTAGATATTTTTATATCTTCTATTGTACTTCCATTTCCTTATACTTTATAGTTGGGCTTTTATTTCTAGCCCCGTTACTTTTCAGCTTTCTCTTGTTATACAATTTTACTTTGTGTTTTGTATCCATCTATGTGCTCTATTGTGCATGTTTACTATTATAATGCTGATGAATTCCCATATTTGGGACATTGCGCCTTTCATTCTAGTCTCCATCCTCAGGCCTATGGAAGGAGGGCTTGGGGTAGTCTTGGCACATGCCCTAGGTGACGGATCATGACAAATTGGTTTCAGAGGAGTCTGTTCTACCGCATAACTTGAGACTCTAGTAATTTCTATGAAGAAATGGTGTTAAAGGTATTGAGTGTGGTATTTAGTTCAGGGAGTCCAGTGTTGGTGCGGCGGCCTACATATCCATACACCAGGTGCCTGACTTCTGATTTCCGACTCAGTGCCCGAAAACACTGAGTACCTCTATGTTTTGAAGAGTTTTTTTTGAATTCATTGAGTCAGAACACCAGGTATAACTTTTTGACCATGGAACACCTATTTCTTTTCAGGATGCCTCTATAATGATAGCCAGCTAGGGTTCCGAGATTTGTACGAGATGGCTGCCCAACGAGCGACGAGGCCTCGGTGTTGGGCCCTATCACAGTGAAGGCACCAGCGGTACCACTACCCGTTGGCCCACAAATGCCACCCGCCCGAACAGTAGAGAGTGCACGCCGCCTAAGCACGTTTCACGTGTTCCATCACTAGAGGCCGCCTAGGTTCAGGGGTGAGATGGACCGCATGCAGCTAGGTTTTGGCTGGTGGGTGTGGTGAGAGCCTTCAGACTGAAAGGGACACCGGCCGACCTTATGGTGATCCTTGACACAAGTCTCTTTCAAGAAGTAGCTTGTAGATGGTGGATCCTGATGCTCCAGATCCATGATGATGGGACACATCTCTGGGAAGACATCAAGAGCCTATTTCGGGCAGATTTTGTCCCATCCACCCTATGTGTAGTGCGGATAAAGGAGCCACTTCATCTGCTGCATGGTAGCATGACAGTGGAACAATACTTAGCGAAGCTCACCGACCTCTCGCGCTACCCGACAAATATGGTGCGGGACCAATTTTTCAGGGCCCGATCCTTGGAGTAGGGGCTCAGGTGATAGATCAAGGTTTTGATGATCTCCCTCAACATACCGATGCAGGCGGGGGTGTTGGAACGAGCCCACTTATTGTAGATTTTCCTTACTGGGCAGTCACCAGCAGCGAGACTCAACACTGGGTGTCACGTAGTGGAGTCTTCTGCAGCTAGCAACAGACACATGTCGCAGAGATCCAAGAGAACCAGACCATCTGTTGGACGACCTCAGGACATGGGCCAATCACCAGCAGCGAGACCCGACATTGGGCAGTCACCAGAAGTTTCTATTTAGTAACCCTAAAAGACCCCCCTCTCTCTCACGTGGTAAATATTTCACGGAAGCTGAACCAGGACCCTCTTCGGACACGACTTCTCCTCCTCATTCATGCTGCATCCTCGTCTTCCTCCCCCTCCTCCTCATATTCCACCTCCTCCTCTTCCTCATCCTCCACTGCCGCTGCCGTTGAGTTTTTCTCCTCCGCAGTTGCCTCTATGACTTTGGTTTTGCTTCTCCGCTATGACTGTCGCTGTCTCCACCGCCGCAACTGCTGCTGGTTCCACCGCCGTGACCACCGTCACGACCGCTGCTTCCTCCGCCGCTTCGACCCCAACATTGACCACCACAACAACCGCTTCCTCCACCATCGTGACTGTCGCAGCCTCCTCCACCGTGACCACCGCTACCTCTGCCGCCACTGCCTCCGTCACCACCACCTCTGCCACCGCTGGTCAGTGTAGAATTATTTTTCCTTCTCTTGGGTTAATATAAATTTGAAATGGTGTCCCTTGAATGATTATGATGACTTATAGTTTTTTTATAAGTGATTTGAAACTATTTATATGTAGTAGGGGCAAGAGTGAGAGCCTAGGTGGTGAGACCCTAGTATTGTAGGTTGTTTTAGATAGTGGTTATGTGAGAACCTATAGTAAGTGGTTGGTTTGGTTCACTAGATGATGTGTGTTTTGAGGTGGGGATAAGAGTCACACCCATGGGATAAGAATTGTGTTATAATTGATGTAAGGGGTTTGTGTGAGATCCCAGTAGTCGTTAGCATGTGACTCAGGACGGTACTGAGTTAGTGAGTTTTGGTGGTTGGGGGAGTCTAATGAGTGTGGTTATCTTGGTGTTATGAATACCTTAGATAAATAAATCCTAGGTAGACACATTGACATGAGGGATTGATGCATATTAGGTGTTATCAAGTTGATAGCGAAGGAATGGTCATGCCTTGGAATTGTATAAGTGAAGAACTCTCAATTATTGAGTTTTGGTGTTATGACTGGGTTGAGGGACATGATAATTTGGATTCCTAACCTTATTGATTTATAGAATGGTTTTAATGTGACCATCACTATTGAACCTAGATGGATGGGATTAGGGTATTGAAACATGTGTATATACCTTTTGTTTTGGAATAATGTTGGGTAACTAGTAATCGTGTGGTGAGTTATGGCATGGTGTGATGTTAATATTAGAAAAGAGTACCATGGGTGTCCCATTGTAATTATGTGTGTTCCCCCTAAATTTTTTCTAGATGTATGGCTATTCTCATTGAGTTTTAATAGGGATATGATCCTACTCACTAGATACCACGTGTTGTGTTGAATGGATTGTACCATGAAGTTTAAATTCATGCGATTAGGAAGTATGTGTCGTGAAAGGTGTGATAAGAGAGGATTGATCAGGGCTTACTCATTTAGGATATGCTATCT
Source organism: Viscum album (assembly GCA_963277665.1). Lineage (NCBI taxonomy): Eukaryota > Viridiplantae > Streptophyta > Magnoliopsida > Santalales > Viscaceae > Viscum > Viscum album. The sequence goes on along the minus strand of OY728140.1, from coordinate 1,253,993,210 downwards.
AGAATAAACATGGGGATTATTCCTAGTAAGTAGGTCCTATTGGTCAAGGCTTACCCATTGTATGTTCATCTTTTATATTTTAAAAAGTCCGTTGAACTCGTTCTATCAAAGGTGGGTTCTATAATTTATTTTTATCTTAATGTGTGTTTATCCATGGTGTGGGTTGATTTTATTTTTAGTGGGTTTCGGGGTTTGTGGGATCTATTAAATGGTTTACTCGGTTTTAGATTATTTTATTCTCAGAACTTCCCCATATGTTATGTTTTCTTTTCAGTTTTAAATCTCCTCTGTTGTGTGCCACTCCTCTGCCATGAATGCACCTCTTCCGTGTTCTTAACGACACCTTCGCGTTGAGTTTTCTCCCATCACTCATTGATTTCCTCTCGTTCACATGTTTTTACTTTTTTATATTTATGGTTATAATGTGAAATGTACGGGATAAACGCCCTACTGAAAATCATGGTCATTGGTGGTCCTAATTTATGCACTAAATGAATTGCATGTTGGTTGGTTCTTGTTGAACATTTGAATATAAAAATTGGTAATTTATGTATACATTACATTTTTAAGAATGCCCCAGGATGATAAAAATTCTGTGATAACCCCTTAATTAACAAACAAAATTGAATAAGGGATGCATTGTAAAATCTAAAATTTTGATTATTTGGTTTGTATGGTGTTGAAATTATGAGCACGATTGTGTTTTTATGGTGTTGTGGTTGTTGTCATGATTGATATGCCAATTTTTCCATGTTGTAGTTCTTCAACCATTGAATATCAATCCAAACATTACCTACTTCAATAGCACCACCACTTTGTTATTAGTGAAATTCCACTGAATCCTACAGAACCTCTTCTAGAGGACTCTATGAGACACTTTATGGTGTGAAGATGATGTTTTTCAGATTCTATATATTTTTTAAATACATGGTATGTAGTCTTGTTATATGTAACATGATTCACCATACATGGATTTCATGTTGATTTTAATTCCAGACAACAGTTATCTCCAAAATTTACACCACATGACTCATATTCAGACTCAAAAATGGAATAATTTGTATCTTAAACATTAAAAGTCATGTGAATGTCAGTCACACACATGTTATCTCCAATACATATACTTCAGCCTGAAACCATGTACATGCCATGAAATAATGTTAGAACCATATGATATGTGTTTTACTTCACTCACACCACGTATAGATACCATAGAAACTTGAAGTGTATATACTATTCGCCCCAAGTGGTCATGTAAGAACTACACGCCATGTATTCCACAAAAATGTGATGCATAGCTGGTGAAGTGACTCATTTTGTATCTGAAGTACATACCTTTAGCTCAAGTTGTTCTATATGTCATGTATTTTCAAAGGAATCATGCAGTCATTGTAAGACTATCTTGGAATTAATTTGATATATGTCAGATTAAATCAGGTATCTTATACATAGATGAAGTTCACCCTACTGGACACACCATGTATATGGATTTCACATGAGTTTAGAAATGTTAGTATACAACCAACCATGACTAAGAACCATATAGAATGTGTATCCATTAAACAAATTTTTGTACAATGATAATTTCTTTATTATTATTTATTTTTCACTTAGATGATAATATTTCATGTATGAGTAGCCCATAATAAATATCTTATCATGTAGATCATAATATTATGATTGCCTCATTAATTGGAAATTACACACGTTTTGGTTTGGAAATATTAATTATCTTCACTCTGTTTCATAGTTGACAAGTGACAAGTGAGATAATTGGAGAAAATATGGAGTACAGTTCTCCACCATGTTTGTGTGAAGAGTCCTCCATGTATATGTGTTAGGTACACCATGGAGATATACAAAATATAGGGCACAATCCCTCGTATATAGATAGAGTTCAGGTACTTTCACAAGTTTTGAGGAGGTTCCTCTATTTCATTGTAGTGGAATGTGTACCATGATTTTTTTTTATAAAACCCAAACAATGATACTTGATTAATTAAAAAATATTATTAGGAAAGTTCGAGTTCAAACCCATAAAGACGATGAATATGAATAATGAATGGATGAATGCCAATCGGTTGAAATAAGAGAATGAAGATGGAGGGAAAGAGTTTATCATGATTGCAATAGATCATGCATGTGACCCTTCTCAAATCATCTGTTCGTGTTTATGCTGCTATTATTCAAGACAAATTAGTACAGAGGAGTAGGTAGGACACATGATCTGTCATGGAATATATGAATGTTATACATGTTGGAATAAAAATGGGTAAGAAACTAATGTAGGATGTGGCTCGGATAACACGACATTTTATGGAAGATCTGATATGATTTCAAGCGTGAACAGTGAAGACGATCGTATGGAGGTTGTGATTACAAATGTGAATGATGATGAATATCATATTGAGGAAATGACAAGGACAGTTGATGATGAACTTCATGATTCCCAAACATTGTTTGAGAAGTTATAAAGTTGAGAAAAAAATGCCATTATATGATGGCTGCACTAAATATATAGCATTGCCAGCCGTATTGAAGGTGTATAATTTTAAACCAAGCAATGGGTGGAGTGAAACCAATTTTACAGAACTAATTCCTCTCCTGAATGACATGATCCTAGAATATAATGACCTCACAAGCTGAACATACGATTCCAAACGAATGCTATGATCGATGGGTATGATATCTGAAAGAATACACACCTTCCAGAATGACTGTATATTGTTTCCCAAGGACCAAAAATCAATTAAATAATGCCCAAAGTGTGGTCCTTCTCGATACAAGCAAGATGATTCTATTCCTACGAAAGTTGTATGGTATGTTCCAATCATTCCAATGTTTAGGAGCCTATATGGAAGTGAGGAGACTGTAGGACAATTAACATGGCATGTAGATACAAGAATTAATGATGGGAAACTATGTCACCCAGCAGACTCTCCTCAGTGGAAGAGATTTGATCACGAGTACCCTGAATTTGGAAATGAGCTGAGAAACCTTCATCTGGCGTTATCAACATATGGGGTGAATCCTTCTGGTTTTCAAATCAGCAGTCACAGTACATGGCCAATTATGTTGGTAAATTATAACATACCACCGTGGTTATGCATGAAATGAAAATACATAATGTTATCTATGCTTATATCAGGACCAAAACAACTAGGTAATGATATTGATGTTTATTTGGATCCATTTTTCGTGGATTTGAAAATATTGTGGGATTTAGGTTTTAAGTAGTATGATGATTACAAAAAAGAAGATTTCATGTCGAAATCCTTATTATACAGGATGATAAATGACTTTCCTGCTTATGGAAATTTGTCAGGATATAGTATTAAAGTAACTCAAGGGTGTCCCATTTGCAAACAAGGTACACAGTCAATTAGGTTGAAACATTCATCGAAAACCATGTTTTTATGTCATTACCGATTTCTACCCTGACGACATAAGTACCGATCTTGGACGACATCATTCAAACGATGTTCAGAAGAATGTACAACACTGTCTCCACTAACAGGTGATCAATTGTTTGAGAAGGTAAAATATTTGAACTCTACTTTTGGTAAACAGTTTTGGAAAAACCATACAAAAACTGGTTGGAAAGAGAAATCAGTTTTTTTGAATTACCATACTAGAATTGTCTGTATGTCAGACATTTTCTTGATGTTATGCATATTGAAAAAAGTGAATGTGATAGTGTCATCGGCACGTTGCTAAATGAACTAGGAAAAATGAAGGATGTAATTAATGCAATATTTGAAATGGTTGAGATGGGAATATGAGAATAGTTGGCACCAGTGAAGGGTGAAAATGATCATTTCTTCCTCCTGCACCTTACAGTCTTTCTAGGCAGGAGAGATATTAGTTTTGCAACTTCTTGAATGACATAAAGGATTCAGAGGGGCATTCATCAAATATCAATAACATCGTTTAAATGAACGATTTAAAATTAAAGCATCTAAAATCACATGACTTCCATGTTTTGATGCAAGTTCTAATTCCTATTTCTTTGCATTGCATTTTTTCCAATAAATTCTGCCATACATTATATAAGTAATGTTTCTTCTTCAAATCTATATGCAGCAAATTTATAGACCCGGTGAAATTTCCAACATTGTAAAGTGAAATTGCCGTCATATTATGTGAATTGGAAATATTCTTCCCGCTGACATTTTTTTATATGATGGTTCATTTTATAGTTTATTTGGTGAGGGAGATTCAACTATGTGGTCGGGTACATTATAGATGGATGTACCCCATTGAACAGTATATGATGATTTTGAAAGGGTACTCCAAAAATCGATGTCACCCAGCGGGTTGTATTTCAGAGAAATATATTATTGAGGAAGCCGTTACATTTTGTACGGAATACATGTCTGTTGTGGAAAATGTTGGCCTACCGAAATCTCGTCACACTGAGCGACTTGAGGGTGAAGGAATTTCTGGAAGAGTGGTTGTCACAATCAATATTACAGATCTGGAGAAGGCTTAGCTTTACATTTTTCATAACCGTTTCAACATTGACCAATATGTTCTAACCCACAAAGAAATTCATAGGCATTTGAATCCATCTAGGGCTGAAAAATGGATATCAGATACACATAATCGATAGTTTATAGGATGGTTGCAGGACCATATTTTGAAGCAGTTAGATGGAAATATAGACTCATTTTCAGAATGACTCCGATGTCTAGCCGGAGGAGCAAGTGTGTATGTATTATATTACAATTCTTATGCAGTTAATGGTTATACATTCTATACTAATGAAAATGATGAAGACAGTACCATGAAGAATAGTGGGGTTACACTTGTGGCTTAGGTGATTCTTGTTTCCGGTGCTAAGGACAAAAATCCAATTTATGCGAATATGTCATACTTTGGCATCATCAAACGTGTTTGAGATTTGGATTATAAAAAATTAAAAGTGTCGATTTTTCAATACAAGAGGGTTGATAATGGTAGAGCTGTTAAAATGGAAGAATTAGGATTCATTAATGTTGATTTTAGAAATGAATGGGAGAAATACAAAACATTTATAATGGCATCAATAGAAGTACAAGTATTTTATCTTCCATACCCCGCAAACCAAAATTGGTCAATTGTTCTGTTATCTACTAAAACAACTGAAGGGTCTGATGAATGTTCAACAGAGGATGACCCTTTTATAGGGACTTCACATTCGTTTAACAATGGACCCAATGTAGAAAGTGTTTTGTATGTTAGAGGATACCACAATGAAGGGATTTACATAGTCGATAGAGGAGTCAAATATCTTCAACCATTAAAGAAAAAAAGAGTGTAAAATAATCCGGTTAATTTTTTATTGTAATATACATTGTGTTACGTTATGTTATTATTTGTCCACTACTGATTTTATATAATATAAATTAAATGCTAAGACACTTCTGAAGATGTTGACTTCTGCACCTGCTGAAGCTCCCAATCACGAGGAACAAAAGGTCTCTCAACCACCTTCTAGTGGTCCCAGTGCAGAGAAACAACAGGTTTCTCAACCAGCAACTGGTGGTCCTAGTGTATAGAAACAACATGTTTCTCATCCTATTGTTAATGGTCCCAGTGCAGAGCAATAACACATTTCTCAACTTGTTGCTGCTGGTCCTAATGCAAATGCTAGTGCTCAGGAGAAAGACATTGATTATACTTCTGAGGAAATGGTAGGAAATGAAACCCTGAAAGAATAAAAACAATAGCATCTTAGATTGGAAATGGTAGCCAATATCCTTAAGGAAAATAAAAATGGCATCAAATTTGTGGTGGGATGGAATAAGCAAGGCCAACATGTTAACCCCCAACAAAGACATCTTTAGAAGCTACATTGTTATCGTCACTCGGAAAAAAGTGTCGATTGATGTACAGTCATGGCACCATGTTGTCACCGGTCTTAAGACAGTATTGTGGGAAGAGATTACGGTAACATTATGTTATCAATTTTTTAATTTATTTAAATAAAATACCAAAACCTTGACTTACTCTTCATCATCCATTGTAGAGTGTATTTATAGTAGATGCCTCACAAAAGGAATATTTATTAAGAGTTGCAGGAAGGATTCATAGAGGTTTTCTCACAATTTTAATAAAATATCATCTTAATGATGCTAAAAGGAAAATTAAGTTCCACCAACCTCCTATTTATGCACACTTGATAACCCATGGAGCGTGGGATACATTTATCAACCATCGTGGGGAGAAGACTTTTCAGGTACATTGTGTGGGGTAATACATTTTTTGAAATTTCGTGTATTCATCACTTTGACTGATAGTTTTTTATTTATGAAACAGCAACAGAGTGCTAAAAAAATACGCGCTGCAGAACCAGTGTACACTTACCATAAAGCACGGATGGGGTACACTTCACTTGAGAAACAATTCATACGTCTCTAAAATATACCGTACTAATTATATGTGACAAAAAACAACACCATAACCATGTTTCTCTGTTTATATGAAGATTGATGAATCAATATAGAAATCCAAATCCATCCCACACCATGTGACATGGAAGGAGGCTCGTGTAAATAAAGAGGAGATAATGATAGATGAAAACACAAAAAAAGTGTGGGAAACATGTATAAGAATGACATGATATAAATTTTATTTTTTTAATATCTATTACATTACAATTACTTCTTATTTTTCTATATTTTCAGTCTGACATTGTCACAGGTATCAACAATACCCGCACCAGATGCAGTCATACATTCAGCAGCCTTGAAGTGGCCGGACCAGTATGGTCACGTCAGAGGTGCGGGTTTTGGGGTGACACCCCAAAAATATTTTCATAAACAAAAACAAGTGGGTGATGAAAATGAAAAAATGGAAAAGCTTCCTGAAAAAATATCTATTTTCAAGAATAATTACAATACCATAGATAGATGATAGCAACATTGATGGGGGAGAGGAAAGGAGAAGAAACAACTCATAAACAACCTGTGTGTGACGATCCCACCCGACCCCCACCATGTTTGGGGAAAGCCATTCCAATAAAAAACCTTACTTAACAGAGGTAATAAATGTTTTAATAATTGTGTCTGTGAAATGTGATTCACATAGACATTGTTACCTTTCCTGTAATAATACTCTACAGGGTGAAAATGAATGTGATTTATATCTAGAAACTCCCACATATCGCCTTATAGCAAGGGATATGGTGTTCAACAAGAAGAACGACATGCTACACAACAGATAGAATCCAACATATCATTTCAGTGTGTCAATTAACATAGCTACTGAGCGGAGTGCCGAGCAACCGGTTCCAAATGAAAATGAAAATATTCATATGGTTGAACAACCTATTGGAACATTCATAGCATGGCCGCTAGTTCTTGTAAAAAAACATGTCGAAAAGGAGGTGTCCATTTCCATGTTATTTTTCAAGCTGGACTATTAACATTTAATGAAAAAAGGTCTGAACCGATGAATGTTATTACATAACGAAAAATAGAATGGGGTGAAACGAAATATCATCTTAAAACTATATAAAGGATAAAACAATAGATTGAAACGGTCTACTGAGAGAACCTTCACCCCACCTGTTCTATATACACAGTTAATATCATTGCAGGATCTTGTGGATACAAAGTTGATAGACATCAATTCTCACACAGTTGTTTTTGAAAACAATATGTACAGAGAGGAAACATCATATTTTGTAAGTGCTGAAAATGTAAATGAAATCCTCAATTATGAATGTCTAGGAACCTCAATTGTAAATGTATACATGAGGTATGTTTTCAAGATTTTATTTTACAAAATCTGATATACACGGATAATAATGACTAAATAAATTTTATATTTTTCACAAGAGTATATATGAAAAACAACTGAATGGATTTACCCATGAACACAAATTCAGACTTGTTAGTCCTCACACCACATCTTCAAAAGAAGCAATAGATTCTGATAAAGAGGCTAGAATAATTTCATCCCTGCTCAAATCTTTTGAAAACAAAATTATGTATTACAAACTCTTTTTAATACCAACGATGTAGGGGTAAAACTCTACAATTTAATCATATCAACTATATTTTCATTTCTTTCATTGCTTAATCATTTTTGTATTTTTAGAGAGCATTGGATGCTGATAGCAGTCAATTTAGATACTCCAAAGATTTATTTTTTGGATTCAACGCATGGATATCCAACAAACCAACCACACATGACGGTGTTTTTTAATTTGTTATACACTAGATCCAACATTTTAGAAATAAACATATAATTATATAATTTATGTTATCTTTTAATGAGGATTATATTATGAGAGGGCGGTGCATCAGTATATTCTAATGCATGGAATGAATCCATGGAATACCTATGAGAAAGCCTACAAGATCTAAAACTAGAAATGTATATGGGTAAATATAATATCATTCAACTATACAAACACATACCAAAACAAATTAATTATTGTTTTCATTGTTTCTACAGTGTCCAAAACAATGAAACAGAAAGGACAATGGTTATTATGTTTTAAAATTTATGAAAGAGATCGTATTTCATCAACAAACTTGCATCCTTGACGAGGTGTATTTGAAAATAATTACAAGGTAATTTAAAATATTTATTAATCCTTTTTTTATTTATATTTTTTTCATACTACCATGACTGTCACAAAAACTCATTTTCAGAAGATGATATAGATGTGTTTAGAAATGAATGGGAAACATACCTAAAGGAATATTTTAGAAAAATATGATGAAGGTGAATTCCTACTAATTTTATCCACATATGATCATTGATATCTCAGTTATTTACACTTTATTAGCATATATGATCACCGTTTATTAGTTCGAAATTGACATTATCTTTAAAAAACAACACACATTGACATTAATTTTATAAAACAACACTACTGACATATTGAAAACTGAGATAATGTGTTCATACTTATTTGATACTTTAGGACAACGATCCATGGGTTATTTGTAATGTGTGCGAATCGACCGCACCTAAATCCGACAAACGGTGTGATCGGTATGGAAAAAAGTGTCTGATACCAGTTTAAAATTGACATTAACTTTAGAAAACAACAGTACTGACATACGGAACACTGAGAAAAAATTTTTTGATTGTTTTTATACATTATGAAAACGATCCATGAGTCATTTTTGAGGTGTAAGAATCAACCACTTCTCAATTAGACGCACGGTGTGACCGGTATGGCTAAAAGTGTATGATACCAGTTTCAAAATGACATTTACTTTAGAAAACAACAATACTGACATATGGAAAACTTAGAAAATGTGTTCGTATTGTTTTGATACTTTAGGAAAACGATACAATGAGTCATTTGTGATGTGTACGAATCAACTTAACCTCAATCTGATGCATGGTGTGACCGGTATGGCTAAAAGTGTCTGATACTAGTTTCAAAATGACCATATCTATAGAAAACAACAGTACTAACATAATTAATTCTGATAAAACACATTTTTATTGTTTTGATACTTTAGGACAATGATCCATTAGTCATTTGTGAGGTGTACGAATTAACCACACCTCAATCTGACTCACTGTGTGACCGGTATGGTTAAAAGTCTCTGATATCAGTTTCAAATTGACATTATGTTTTGAAAACAACACAAATGACATATAGAATACTGATAAAACGTGTTCATATTGTTCTGATACATTAGGAGAACGATCCATGAGTCATTTGTGACATGTACGAATCGACCGCACCTCAATATGACGCACGGTGTGGCCGATATGGCTAAAAGTGTATGAATACAGTTTCAAATTGTCATTAATTTTATAAAACAAATTAATGACATACGAAATACTAAGAAAACATGTTCGTATTGTTTTGATACATTATTCCAATGATCTATGAGTCATTTTTGAGGTGTACGAATCGATCACACCTCAATCCGACGCACGGTGTGATCGGTATGGCTAAAATTGTCTGATACCAGTTTCAAATTGACATTATGTTAAGAAAACAACACAAATGAAATATGGAATTACAAGAAAATTAAGTCATATTGTTTTGATACTTTAGGACAACGATCCATGAGTTATTTCTGAGGTTTACGTACCGACCTCACGTCAATCTGACGCACGGTGAGACCGGTATGGCTAAAAGTGTCTGATAATAGTTTCAAATTGACGTTACATTTAGAAAAAAACTACTAACTTACGGAAAACCAAGAAAACGAATTCTTATTTTTTGATACATTATTACAACAATCTATGAGTCATTTTCGAGGTGTACGAATTGACCGCACCTCAATTTGACGCACAGTGTGACCATTATGATTAAAAGTGTCTGATACCATTTTCAAATTGACGTTAACTTTAGAAAACAACACTACTGACATTTGGAATATCATTAAAATGAATTTGGATTTTTTTTATACTTTTAGAAATCTATCCATGAGTCATTTTTGAGGTGTACGAATCGACCGCACCTTAATCCGACGCACGGTGAGACCGGTATGGCTAATATTGTATGATACCAGTTTCAAATTGACTTTAACTTTAGAAAACTACACTACTGACAGACGGAATACTGAGAAAACTTGTTGGAATCTTTTGATACTTTTGTAAAATGACCCATGAGTCATTTGTGAGGTGTACGAATTGACCACACCTCAATTTGATGCAATGTGTGACTGGTATGGCTAAATGTGTATGATACCAGTTTGAAATTGACATTAATTTTAGAAAACAACACTACTAGAATCCAGAAAATCAAGAAAATGCATTTAGATTGTTTTGATACTTTAGTAAAATGATTCATGAGTCATTTTTGAGGTGTAAGAATTGACCGTACCTCAATCTGACACACGGTGTGACCGGTATGGATAAAAGTGTCTGATACCAGTTTCAAATTGACATTAACATTATAAAACAACACTACTAACAGTCTTAATACAGAGAAAACACATTCATATTGTTTTGATACATTAGGAAAACGATCCATGAGTCATTTGTGAGGTATATGAATCAACAACACCTAAATCTGACGCACGGTGTGACCGATATGACTAAAAGTGTCTGATAACAGTTTTAAATTGACGGTAATTTTAGAAAACAAATAAAATGACATAAAGAATACCAAGAAAACGTATTCAGATTGTTTTGATACTTTTGGAAAATGATCCATTAGTCATTTTTGAGGTGTACAAATCGACCACACCTCAATCTGATGCACGGTGTGACCAGTATGGCTAAGTGTCTAATACCGATTTAAAATTGAAATAAAGTTTAGAAAACAACACAAATGACATACAGAATACTAATAAAACACATTCAGATTGTTTTGATACATTAGGAAAACGATCCATGAGTCATTTTTGAGTTGTACAAATTGACTGCAACTCAATACAACACACGGTGTGACCACTATGGCTAAAAGTCTCTGATAACAGTTTAAAATTGACATTATGTTTATAAAACAACACTACTGACATACAGAATACCAAAAAAAAACATTCATATTGTTTTGATACTTTAGGACAGAGATCCATGAGTCATTTGTGAGGTGTATGAATCGACCGTACCTCAATCTAACGCACGGTGTGACCGGTATGGCTAAAAGTGTTTTATCATAGTTTGGAATTGACATTAACATTAGAAAACAACACAAATGACATATGGAAATCCTAGAAAACATGTTTGATACCAGTTTCAAATTGACAATTACATTAGACAACAACACTACTGACATACATAATATTGAGAAAACACATTCGGATTGTTTTGATAATTTAGAACAATGGACCATGTGTCATTTTTGAGGTGTAATAATAGACCACACCTAAATCTGACCCACGGTGTGATCGGTATAGCTAAAAATCTTTGATACTAGTTTGAAATTGATATTAATTTTAGAAAAAAACACATCTGACATACTTAAAACCATGAAAATGTGTTCTGGTTGGTTTGATACTTTAGTACAATGATCCATCAGTCATTTTTGAGGATTATAAATCAACCTCACCTCAATCTGACGCATGGTGTGACGGGTATTGCTAAAAGTGTCTTATAACAGTTTCAAATTGACATTATTTTTAGAAAAGATTACAAATAAAATACAGAATACCAAGAAAACGAATTCGGATTGAATTTATACTTTAGGAAAATTATCCATGAGTCATTTGTGAGGTGTATGAATTGACAACACTTCAATCCGACTCACAGAGTGACCGGTATGACTAAAATTGTCTGATACCAGTTTCAAATTGACATTACGTTTAGAAAACAACACTAATGAAATAAGGAATACCAAAAAAATTCGTTTGGTTTTTATCATACTTTAGTAAAACAATCCATGAGTCATTTGTGAGGTTTACGAATCGACCCCACATCAATCTGACGCACAGTGTGACCAGTATGGCTAAAAGTGTCTGATAAAAGTTTGAAATCGAAATTAATTTTAGAAAACAACAGTACTGACATACGGAAAACCGAGCAAACGAGTTCGTATTTTTTTGATACATTAGGACAATGATCCATGAGTCATTTGTGAGGTGTACGAATCAACCACACCTCAATCCGATGCACAGTGTGACCGGTAAAGCATTTCATTGATAAAGAATCAGTATTAAATAAATGATAAAATCAACCTAAAACAAATTGATTTTACATTATTCTCTTTCATTGTTATCATAATGAAAACATTTGAGTTTTTCATTTCCATATTTTAGTTTCACATTTCCATATTAATGTATTATTTCATATTAATGTTTTAATTTATTTAATTATTGTATTACTAACAGAATAATTGTTATCTTATATAGGTGAATTTTTTTCCTAGAGTTCGGATTCTTTGTTCTGCAACAAATTCCGTGGATGAAAATTTTTTAGAGATGATCACGGATATCAAAGGATGAAACAATGATGTTTATATCTTCTATTGGATAATTGTAATTATAACCATGAAAAACATTGTTTGAAATGTATATTGCAGTGTGTTATTTTGTATACATGATGTTAAATAAATGTATATAGGATTGTTTGTCAAAATATTGTGTGATGGTGCTGTTTTGTACAGGTGTGTAGTTGTTGTTTTATACAGGTGATGGTGCTGGTTTGTGCAAGTGATAGTTCTATAGGTGCAGCTGAAGGAGCCTTTATCAGCGCTATATTGAGTTATGATAATGACACCTTTATCAGCGCTATCTTGAGCGCTGATAATATGTCCCTATAATAGAGCTATCTTGATAACTGATAATAGGGCCCTTTATCAGTGCTCAAGATAGAGTTGATAAAGGAGACCCTTTATTAGCGCTAGATAAGAGGTGTAAATGCCGGCGTAGATAATGGTGTGGTCCCTTTATCATCACTCCGAAAAGTGCTGATAAACGGTGACCTTTATCAGTGATTTTTGTAGGGCTGAAAAAAGGCACCTTTATCAGTGCTTTTCCAAGAGATGATAATGGGGACCCCCCTTTATCATCGCTGGCATTTACAATGATTTTCTAGCACTGTTAATGTCAGTTTTTAGCACTGATATAGGGCAAATTTGTAGTATTGTATCTAGTAGTGGTGGACCAGTATGCAGATGTTTTCCTTTATTATATCCCAGGTTAACCTCCTCACAGAGATGTGGACTTCTACATTGACATGTACACTGGGACGACACTGATATCAACACCAGTATTTCAGATGGCTCCCACGGAGCTTCATCAGTGGCATGTATAGCTAGAGGTCTTTTAGGGGAAGGGATTCACCGGGCCCTGTGTCTCTCCCGGGGCATCCCGAATTATGTTCGCCAAGAAGGCAGATGTGAGCTTGAGGCATTTTGTTGTCAACCGTCGCATGAACTAGGAGACTGTGAAGAACAAGTACTCAATCCCGAGGATTAACGGCCTCTTCGTTCAGCTGAAGTGAGAACAGTGGTTCTCGATTATAGACCTTAGATAAGGATATCACAAGCTCAGATTTCGAGACGAGGATGTGCAGAAGATGGTCTTTAGATGTCGGTATGACCACTAAGAGTTCATGGTTATGCCTTTCAGCATAAACAAAGATCCAGCGGTGTTCATGGGACTCATGAACATGATTTTACAGCAATACCTTAATCGTTTTGTCGTAGTCTTTATCGACTACATTACGATCTACTCGACTACTAAGGAGGAGAAGGCTTACCATTTGCAGGTAGTACTGAACGCACTCCAGGAGGACTGGATTTTTTGTAAACTGTAGATGTTCATGTTTTTGATCGAAGTGGATAACTTTTTTGGGACATGTCATCTCAGAGGGTGGAGTTGCAGTGTATCCAGTGAAGATTGAGGCAATACTTTCTTGGGAGCCACAGAGAAGTGTGATAGTGGTACGGAGTTTCCAGGGTTTGGCTGGTTACTACATGTGATTCGTTCCAAAATTCTCCAGAGCTTCATACCCATAATAATACTTGACGAAGAAGGGGCAACCCATTGTGTGCTCTGAGAGATTCCATCAGAGCATTCAGGAGCTGAGGAAGAGGATGAATAGTGCCCCCATCTTGAGGCTTCCAGAAGAAGGAGTTGGGTATGTAGTATACTGCGATGCATCAAGGACTAGACTCGGGATTGTTCGGATGCAGGAGAGAATCGTAATTGGATATGGTTCTCGATAGATAAGACATCATGACCAGAACTATGCTACCAATGACCTGGTGTTAGCAGTAGTGATATTCTCCTTGATGATGTGGTGACACAAACTGATGGGTGAGCTTTTCACAGTCTACTCTACCCACCAGATTATTATGTATATCTTCTCTCAAAAGGACTTGAACCTGATACAATACCATTTGATTGAGTTCCTCCTGGACTATGACATCAAGATAGTCTATACTCCTGGGAAGGGGCACGTTGTTGTAGATGCACTCAGCATGAGGTCCGGTATACAACTGTTAGGAGAAGTGACAAAGCATCTAGCCAGTTTGAAAATATCCTTTGTGGGTTGAGATGGATTAGCATTCCTATAGTTAGTCACTGTCACACCCCCACTCCTTCAGTGAGTCAGGGAAGCGCAGTGTGGGGACGCTGACTGTGAGACATGACGTTCTCAGATATCCACAGGTCCTGAACCTGTTGGATTATCTAAAGGTGGGGAGCATGTAATCCTCTTAAGAGGACATAATATGGTGTTAGTGTTACTTCAGGAGGATTGGTTTAGGGAGTTCCACACATTCCCTCAAGCGGTACATCCTAGAGTGGCAAAGATGTACCAGGATATACAGTGATAGCACTGTTGCCCAGGGAAGAAGAAGGCAGTTGCAGAGTTTGTATCTTGGTGGATAACTTGTCAGAAAGTGAAGGTTGAGCACCAGGTACCAGCAGGATTGGTTCAGCCTTTAAAGGTCCCAGATTTTATGTGGGATGGTATATCCATGGACTCCATGATGTATCTTCCACGTACATCTAAGAGTCATGACTCTATTTGGATGATTTTTGACCGACTCACCAAGTTGTCCCACTTCCGACCACTCAGAAAGCATGGTTCAGTAGAGAGCCTGAGACGCCTCTATGTGCAATAGATTGTGAGACTACATGGAGTACCATCGGCAATTGCTTCTGAATGCGATTCAAGATTTACTTCCAAGCAATGGAAGGGGTTGTAGGAGGATTTCGGTATGCAACTTCTTTTGAGCAGTTCCATCCATACTCAGAGATATGGTTAGACTGAGTGGACCATTTAGACCCTCGAGGTCATGCTACATTCTTGTGTCCTTGACTTTGGTCGCAGCTGGGAGGATCACATACCTTTGATGGAGCTTGCATAAATAAAACAGTTATCAATCCACCAATGGGATGGTACCTTTTGAGGCATTATACGGGCGACCATGCATATCACCCATATGCTGGAATGACCTTGGGGATTCATCACTAGTGGGACTAGAGATGATAAGAGATACAACAGAGAAGATGTTGATCATCAAGGAGTGGATGAAGATTGCACATAGTAGACAAAAGTCGTTTGCTGAAAGGAGACAGAGACCTCTATAGTTTTAGGATGGAGACAACATCTTTCTAAATGTCTCTACTCAACGAGATTTACAGAGATTTGGCTGAGCCAACAAGTTATCTTTGTGTTTAATCGGTCCTTTTCTGGTTCTCAGTAGAGTTGGAATGGTGGCATGCTGCTAAGCTCTTCCACCCTAGGTACACCAGGTGCGTGACGTCTTCCATTTATCCCATCTGAGGAGATATGTGCATGATCCTTCTCACATCATCGGCCATGGAGAGATAGACGTTGACGAAGGGTCAAATTTTACGAAGGTTATAGTGGAGAATGAGGATCGACAAGAGCGGGTCCTACATAGATGATCGATACCTCTAGTGCACGTTTTCTAGTATCACGAGATCCTCCAAGAGAGCACATGGGAGCAGGAGGCTCATATGCCTGTTAAGTACCTCAACTTGTTTCCCTAGTTCGATTTGTAGCTTACAGGGAGGTAAATCCCTGAGCTGGGGAGAATGTAATGACCAGGAATTTACATGGAATTTGTTTTCTTAAATATATAGGAATTTTACGAGTCTGCGAATATTGACAGCCTGTGATTACGCGTCCCAGTGTGCCAGAAATGAATTTCTGTTGTTTTGTTCGGGTATGTTCAGTGTACATACGACTGGGTTTTTATAACGTTTGAACCGGTGCTCGGAATTGCAATATGAGGTCACTGTTGAACTCACTGCGCTGATATTCACTTAAGAAGACATTCACTTGAATAAAAGATGGTCGGAAATAAAATATATTTTTTGGATTTTTATTGATTGAATTAAATAAAAATAAATTTGTAGCTCTATTTTTATTTTGGTTGGTTGAATCCTCCATGTGGAAGTTGGAGACAGGAACCACCACACCTTAGCCTCCCATAAAAGGTTATGGTGGTGGGGCCCACCCAAACATAACCTCCTCTTCATGTTTAAGAAGGTGGGGACCACCCGAGGTAAAAACCTCTTGAACTCCCCATTATGTGGGGAGAAACCTCTTGAGCTCCCCACATAATGGTGCCACCACCCCTCCACCATAATAGATCCAACACACAAGTATTTATGGTTCGAAATCCTCCACATTAATTTTGTTCCAACCTCTTGAATTAATTAATTGCAGCTTACCTAATTAATTAATTCAACCATTTGAATAGTGTGCCAACAATTAAATTTGGGAAATCATTTCACTTTTTCATTTTGGGTTGAATATTGGGGACATGATAGTTTTGGAGAAATAGAGTTCTCCAATGAAGAACCTCATCTCGCAACGAAAAACGAAGAATGCATTCATCCAAAAAAGAACACCGATAACAATATCCTTCGATCTGCCTCTTGTGACATCTTCGTCGGACAATGAACAATGGTAGGGGGTAATTTGATTTATGTTCCATGTTCATCCATTCTTTCAAAATGATGAACAAGGCGGATTTCTTTTTGTTGTTGGATTTTTGGGGTTCATTCTAAAAGAACGATTTCTATAACCCTATAGGCATATGGTGTGAGACAAACCAAATGGCCCGAAACCTTCCATCAAACTCTTTTGAGATATCATTCTATATGTAGACAAAATGATGAGGAGAAGCAGAAGGTGAAGACAAAGGTCGCGCTACCCGCGACCTTGTGTCCCACGCTGCCCTAGTGGCATCCCCCACCGCCAATAGCCGAACCATCCCCGGATGAGCCCCCGCTGTCCGCCCCGCTCGCAGTGTCGGGCCACTGCACGGCCACCTCTCAGCCAAGTGCCGGCCGGTCGGGCATCCTCCCGGCTTGCCCGACCGCCACCCGGCCTTCCCGGCCGCCTCCAGTGTGCTGGACCGCCTCCCAGCCACCTTCTGTATGCCCGGAAAAACCATGTCGACCCATGTGACCTATGTGCCCCGTGCTGCCACTGGCCAAACCATGTTGTCCCATGCGCCACGCGCAACCCGCGCCGCCACTGGTCGAATTGGTCTCGTCCATCCTAGACGAGCCGCACGAACTGTAACCCTAGAGGAAATGGCCAAACCAACCACTACTATCTGGGTCGAGCATCTGAGCTGTGCCCCATGCGCTCCTAGATGAGCTGACCGTCCACACCCGTCACGGCACCTCCTGGCCGAACTGACCAAGAACCGACCCATGTCTGGTTGAGCCCTCACGACCTATCTAAGACCTCATGCTACTCGCAGCCTTTGCAGCCTTGTAGGCTGGGCCCAACGGGTCAGCCTGGACTACGTCACGTTGGGTAGGTCCAACCGGGTCGGACAATACACGGGCCCAGTGCAACCCTTTACTTTTTTTAGAAATATATATTGCACCGGACATCCATTTGACTAATCGTCAATGATACATGTAATCAGTGTGCATGACGGTCCCTTTGAGTATACCCCACTAGAGTTCGGGGTATAGTTGGGTTATCGTCAGGTTGGATCGTGCAAGAATCCAATTGAGCCTCCAAAACAAAAAGGATAATAACTCAGAGACCGGGAATCCAACTGATGCGATGTCAGTTGCATTGATACCCTTTTGATTTGGAAGACCATTGGGTTACTAGATCATGTGACTTTATGGTAGTTGATGTATCGAAACATGCAATGTTATATAGACCCTCCTGGAATCAAGAAATCTTTGTGCGGAACCCTGTGGATAGCAGCACTCAGTCTACTCTTCCTCGATCCTGTGTGGGTTCTACTGCTTTAAATACAATTCTGGGATCCTGTGCGTGTTCGACAGCTCTAAATAGTGTTCATAGATCTTGTGCGGGTTCGACAGCTCTGACATGTGTTCCTAGATCCTGTGTGGATTCGACAACTCTGACTGGTGTTCCTGGATCATGTGTGGGTTCAACAGCTCTGACTACTGTTAATGTATTCAGTGTGGGATCGAAAGCTCTGAATTCTATTTCTAGATCCTACGTGGGTTTAATAGAATTGATGATTTAGTGGCCACATCTTATCATCTCTATCTCTCTACATAATATGTATACATGTTTGAGCGGAGTCAGTAACTTTGTGTTTTCCTTATGATTGAAATGGATTACATGATAACTTATGTATATGTAAGGGGATATTACTATGTGGGGTTATCTATTAATTCCATTATTGTGGTTTATCTTTGTTGGATTTTGTCAAACCTTGTGGGCCTTGGGGTCCCTACTGAGTGTTGTTTTACTCACCCCTGCATGGGCTATGCCCACACCTCATTGTGTTGGTTGCAGATAAGACAATGTTGACCGAGGATGAGAGTATTAGGACTGGACGATACCTGGAGGTGGACCTCATGAAGAGTCGGTACCCGGAGGAGGCGGGCAGATGTGGAGTGCTGATGAGGCTATCTATACCTACCCCTCAGGTAGGAATGTCGGTGGATGACCCAACACCTGTTTTTCTTTATTCTGTTATACTTTCAATTCCTTTTACATTACAGTTGGGATTGTATTTATTGGCCCATTTACATTGGAGCACTCTTTTATTATGCAGTTTTACATAATGTTTTATATCCAGTTTTGTGCTATGATGTGTGAGTTTACTATTATAAATGAAATTACTTCCTAGATTTGGGGAATTATTTCTTTGGTTCTAGTTAGTAGCCCTTGGCCTATGGAAAATGGGATTGGGGAATTCACGACATAGGCTCGGGGTGACGGGTTGTGACAATTGATGAATCCCCTAGCCCAAAAATCCCTCTTCCATTTCCACAAATGGATACCCATCCAAGAAAACAATTTGAAATTTATCTTGATAAAAAAATTGGAGACATTAAAAAATGTGCAAGTAAACATTCCCTTTATTGATGATATGAAATAAATTACAAGATATTCCTTGTTTCTAAGGAAGATTTGTACACATCAAAGTCAACTTCGAGGGGATGAGAAGTTGTGATTGGGGAGGAATATTCCGGTATTGATATAGCCATCACTCCCCACCAATTGAAATGATCCTATAACATTCCCAATTCAGGGCACCATAGGGGTTTATTACTTATATATTGCTATGAATTATTTAGGTTCTTCTATATATGATATGCCTCACTCTATTTACTCTAAATTATAGGTTGGGGAACTGAATCTCATTGGAATTATTGTTCAACTGGATAACTGATGTACTGCACACCCCTCTGTTTTGATAGAGGATGTTTTTGTGAGGGTTCAAATTTTAATTTTTTTTGCTAACTTTAATTTTTTTTAAAATGAATGATTATAGGATAAGAGGACATGCCCCGATTTTATTGGGGACACACTTCTTGAAAACCACCAAAACAACAATTAATGACCACAATGGTACATTATCTTTGGATTTTGGTGGTGAAACTATCCACTACAATATCCAAGATGCCAAGAAGCACCCCCTCAGAAGAACATTCCCCTCTCTTTCTTAATTCTATAGATGTACTCCCTTCCCGTGAAAAAATAAATTCCATTCCCTTGATCCCCTTTCAGAGGATTCTTCACTGATTGAAATTATAGGAAATGATTCAAGAAATGATTATTGTAGTAGATTACAAAAATTTCATGTGTGTTTATTAATGGATAATTTCTTGAACATTGAGTATCCAATGACCGTCAATGATACTTCTAAGCTGGTAAAACCGCATTCATCATCAGAGGATGATACAATTTAGCACTTAGATGAGATGAATGATCTCCTACATTCACACAAACTCCCATTAATAAATAATCTTCCTAAATTGGAACTAAAACAACTTCCTCAAGATTGGAAATAATTATACCTTGAGAATAGAAACAAGTTTCCAATCATCATTGCTACTTCAATCACTCCTGAATATGATTTGCGACTGCATGAACTTTTAAGGGAGTATAAAAAATCATTAGGATGGAAATATTATGACATTCCTTTTATTATTCCATCAATTTTTATACATAAAAATTTATAAAATAATGAGGCTAAACCAGTAATGAAGGAAAAGGGTCGAAAAAACCTAATCCTCCTAGATGTTGTGAAAATGGAGGTAACAAAATTATTGGCTTATGGAATCATTCACCCCACCTTTGACAACCAATGTGTGAGTCCTGTTCAATTTGTTCCTAAAAAATTGCCTTCCAACAATTAAATTTGAAAAAATTAATTGGTTCCATCTCGTGTGTAGAATAGTAGGTGTGTCTCTATAGACTATCACCGACAAAATCAACACACCATTAAGGACCACTTCCCTTTTCAATTTATTGACAAATATTCTAGAGAGTCTAGTGGGCATGTCTAAATACTATTTCCTTAATGGGTATTCTGAATACTTTCAGATCCACATTACCCCTGAGGATCAAGAAAATTCATCCATCACTTTCCCCTTTGCCACATTTTCATAAAGAAGGATTCTATTTGGTCTGTGCAATGCTCTGAAATCATTCCAGTGATGTATGGTTAGTATTATTTTGGATTACCTGGAGAATTTCATGAATTTTTTTTGGGATGATTTCACTATTTATGGATCATATTTTAATAAATGTTTATGTATTATTGGTTTAGTAATATGTAAATGTATTGAAATGAATCTTCTAATAAATTAGAAGAAATTTCATTTCATGGTGCGACAAGGTATAGTTTTGGTGAATGTCATTACTATGGACAATATCTAAGTAGATTAATTGAATGTGGATGTCATTTAATCCTTAAAAATGTACCGGACGTTCGGTATTTCATAGGTCATACATGATTTTACCATCATTTCATTTGTGACATTAGTAAGATTTCACTCCCACTATCCAGGTTACTCCAAAAGGAAAAAAGAAATTGTTTTTATAAAGAATGTGTGGAATATTTTAATAAGTTAAAATGGAGTATCATGTCAACCCTTGTAAACCAACATCCTATATTGGATTTACCATTTGAAATCATGTGTGATTCCTCTTACTATGCAGTTGGGGAAGTCTAGTTACAAAGGGTTGATCAATCTCTACATGTCATTGCCTATGCCTTACGTACTTTTAGACCCTACACAAGAAAAGTACTCCACAACTAAAAAAGAATTACTTACCATTGTGTTTTCTCTGGATAAATTTATGTCATATATGTTAGGTTCCAATTTCATTGTATTCTCCGACCATTCAACACTCTAGAATATCCTTAAAAAACCAGATGCCAAACCATGCCTCATTCACTAGATACACCTCCTTCTGGAATTCAATCTAGAAATTCGAGAAAAAAAATGTTCAAAAATGTGTTAGTTGACCATATCAGTAGGATCTATCCATCATTAGACATTTAATCATCTCCCTATATTCCTTTAAATTAAATGTTTCCTGATGAGAAATTTTACCGAGTGCAAGATTATATTCCATAATATGCTCAAATTGTAAAATATTTTTAAACAACATGCATTGCTACTGATTTCAACGAAAACCTGACTGATCGTCTATAACATGATTCATGTTGGGACATTTGGGATGACCCCTACCTCAGGAACAGATGTGTTATTTCATATGACTTTCAAACAAACCTTTATCTTTTTTAAATGTAAATTTTTATTAACCCTTTTTACGATGTCGGTTTCTATGGATGAATTTTAATATATTATGCTATTGATTACCAATAGTAATTTTGAGGTTGAAATTAATTTTATGTGGGGTTATAATTTAACACCATGATATTTTTTGAAAAAAAATTTAAATTAATTTATCATTTTGATATAATTCATTATACACAGCAGTGAGTTTTGGAAGAGTTACAAAAACCACTATATAGAACATGTGTTACATGAAACTCTTACTTTAAATGAAACATTATATATTGTTAATATATTATTATATAATCTAAATAACTAATCTATTTTAATGTAATATGTAAAGAGGATAAACTATAATATGAAAATGTATGGTTTTCTCTTTTATAAACATTTAATTCCTTGGTTGAAGATTATTTAATATTGAAAGAAAAATATATTTGAAAATTAATGAAATCATTTTCTAAAAATTTGATTTAATGAAAATAACTAATTTTCGGTAAATAAATTTAAGAAAAAAATTTAGAATAATATTAAATAAACATATATATTATATATTCAACAAACTCTTTAACATCTATCTTAATATTTTCAATATTCAATATAATATTATATCAAATTTTATGCTTAAAAGTAGTATTTGAAAGAAATATTTCTGTCTCCTTTTTGTACACTTAGTTTAAAAGAATATTATTATAGTTTCAAAAGATAAAATTTGAAAAAAAAATCATTTTTTAAAATTAAAAAATCAATATTATATGTGAATGATTTTTTATAAATTTATATATTGGTTAATTTTTTGATGAATAATAAAGAATATTGAATTTTAATTAAAAAATGTTAGTTCATTTAATTTATTTTTAAAGATAAAGTACATTAAAAATTTATTTAAAACAAATATTAGTTATATATATATAAATCTAATTTTTTCAATTTGAATCATTTTTGTATGGAATTTTGAAATAGGAACCACGTAACCTTTAAAAATTTTCTCTTTGAAAACTCCATTTTTCATCATATTAGTGGGATTAAATTTAAATTAAAATGTAATAGTTTTGTGAATGAAATTTAGAAAAATGGATTCCATATTATTATTAAAATTTATTTATTTTATCATATATGGTATAATATAATTTTTCATTGAATTATTAGTAAAATTGGTAAAATATATAAATCATGGTTTAGGTAAAAATGAGTCTACTTGAGTGTTAAAAAATGATATGGGTAAAAATTTCGTTAAAACTTATATATAATTTATTAAATGGATATATTTACCCAATATAATGTATAAAACTAACAAATACATCTTCTTTTACACTTATTAATTTGAATAGTGTTGGTAATCCTTTTTATTTTAAATAAATATTAATTGTGCCACAAACCATAATTTTAAATTCCACTGATCTCATCTTTTATCCACATGTTCAAACCCAATTCGGATCATGTAATCCTTGACCAAAAAACACCAAAACATCACTCATGTCATTATATATGCCTTTTTTTGGAAAAAATACATCCTAGGATGTATTTTTGTGCAAACCTATAGAGGATAACCGATGTTGAGTTAAAGATATTCAATGAACATGCTTAATTGTTTTCTTCCTCTACTAACATACATTCAAATTAAAACATGATAATATATTAAAAAAGTATATTATATATAATTATATGATTTTTTTGATAATTTAATTACCTATAAACAGTCCCCTTCCACTAATTTTTTTACAAAAACACAATTTGTGTGTACGGATGACTACGGCCTCACCAACTGATGTCATTAACATTTCAATTACCACCTATTACGGTTCGGTATGATGATAAATAATATGTAAATAAATAAATAAATTTATATAATTATACCTATGTATTATATATATTATATATGCCTTTTTAAATATCATTCCATTGGGGATACGATAACATCACCAACTTGTACGGTAGACTGTCGCCTCGCGAAGCAATGGAATTTGATTGTCACTAATACAGTACATATAAAATAATATGAATGTATTTAGTGAGTTTATGTGAAATATGTGAACTAATAATTTTATTTATGACATATTTATTTTTGTTATAATATAATATAACAATTTAATTCAAATCTATTGAATGAGTGAATGATGAAAACTCTCTCATGTTTATATGGACAGATTCCCTTACGAAGTGATATGACTCTATATTTTCATTTCCAAACAACATGGATGATTAATTATGCATTAATAAATAATAAATAAATTTTTATAATATGATCATTATGTAATGAAAAAAATTTAATCATCTCATTTTAATAAATATAATTGAAAAGTTGAAATTTTACTCATGCATATATACGATGAATTGTCTCCATGGTCATAACATTAATAATTACTCCAACCAGTTATTATTAATTGGTACTAAATGAATGATTTATGTAAATGTTTGATAAATATTCCGTGCCAATTTTTTATAGATTATAGGTCCATGATCAAAATTTATTTATTAGAAAAAATAAATAATAAAAACATACAAGAAAAACAAAATAGTTTTTTCCCAAAACAAGACATTGATAATGATTTTTTAATAAAAGGGTACTAAAAGGTAATAATAATTTAATATATCATATGATATAAATTATTAATGTTATATAATATATTTAGTATAATATTATATTTAGTATAAAGTTTTTTTAACATGCATTATAGAAGATAAGACTTCAACTAAGAGATGTATAGTCTCTCTTTTATTTTTAGAGACATTTGAAAATTCACCACTCATTTATTGGAGCTCAAAATTCAATTGATTACTATAACTGTTGTGGATATCCATAAGACATTATTTTTTTTATAATACAAATTCTATATTCATTTCTTGTTTTTTTTGTTTATATACATACAATGAATGAATTAAATAATTATTTTCCTAATTTTTTCTAGATTTACATAATCTTGTAACAATCATTTCTTCATGTGGTTTACCGTTTAATAATTTCCAACTAGGTAAGTGATTTCCCTCAAAATTACCGTTATTTGGGACAAAATATTTGTTATCAATTTTTTATAAATCCACATTAATATGTTATATCAGGAAAATATTTATTTTCATGATATTATACATTTCATATAATGTTTTTCATTCATTGGGAATACGATTCAACACTAACTAATTGATATGTGATTAATGTTTCAATGTAACCACTTCTCAGGATTTATTATGATTGTATTTACAATGGTAAAATATTATATTATATCACTCATAAAATTCAATAATTTTATTAAACTCGATTAATTCATGTGATTTTCAAATAATTGTAAAACTTTTAAACTCTTTATTAATAAAAATAATTGATAAATATTTTTAATAATAACATTACCATTTATCAATATGGTTAAAACCCATTTTTCTTTCTAAATAATATTTTCTAAAAAATTATTAAATTATATAATTGATATATTAACAACAGGTTTACCCTAGTATTACATTTTTAAATAAATTGAAATTAATATTTATTCTATTTTACAAATAATTCACATCTGTCTTTTACTAAAAAATGTGAATAGAATCTTCGTTCATAAAAGGCATGACAAGAAAAATGTTTTCAATATCATGAGAACACCAATATTTTAAAATTCCTATAATTTGTTTTATCAAATTTCCTACTAATTAATATATTTTCCTTAATGACCACAATGGTACATTATCTCTGGATTTTGGTGGTGAAACTATCCACTACAATATCCAAGATGCCAAGAAGCACCCCCTCAGAAGAACATTCCCCTCTCTTTCTTAATTCTATAGATGTACTCCCTTCCCGTGAAAAAATAAATTACATTCCCTTGATCCCCTTTCAGAGGATTCTTCACTGATTGAAATTATAGGAAATGATTCAAGAAATGATTATTGTAGTAGATTACAAAAATTTCATGTGTGTTTATTAATGGATAATTTCTTGAACATTGAGTATCCAATGACCGTCAATGATACTTCTATGCTGGTAAAACCGCATTCATCATCAGAGGATGATACAATTTAGCAGTTAGATGAGATGAATGATCTCCTACATTCACACAAACTCCCATTAATAAATAATCTTCCTAAATTGGAACTAAAACAACTTCCTCAAGATTGGAAATAATTATACCTTGAGAATAGAAACAAGTTTCCAATCATCATTGCCACTTCAATCACTCCTGAATATGATTTGCGACTGCATGAACTTTTAAGGGAGTATAAAAAATCATTAGGATGGAAATATTATGTCATTCCTTTTATTATTCCATCAATTTTTATACATAAAAATTTATAAAATAATGAGGCTAAACCAGTGATGAAGGAAAAGGGTCGAAAAAACCTAATCCTCCTAGATGTTGTGAAAATGGAGGTAACAAAATTATTGGCTTATGGAATCATTCACCCCACCTTTGACAACCAATGTGTGAGTCCTGTTCAATTTGTTCCTAAAAAATTGCCTTCCAACAATTAAATTTGAAAAAAATTAATTGGTTCCATCTCGTGTGTAGAATAGTAGGTGTGTCTCTATAGACTATCACCGACAAAATCAACACACCATTAAGGACCACTTCCCTTTTCAATTTATTGAAAAATATTCTAGAGAGTCTAGTGGGCATGTCTAACTACTATTTCCTTAATGGGTATTCTGGATACTTTCAGATCCACATTACCCCTGAGGATCAAGAAAATTCATCCATCACTTTCCCCTTTGCCACATTTTCATAAAGAAGGATGCTATTTGGTCTGTGCAATGCTCTGAAATCATTCCAGTGATGTATGGTTAGTATTATTTTGGATTACCTGGAGAATTTCATGGATTTTTTTTTGGATGATTTCACTATTTATGGATCATATTTTAATAAATGTTTAAGTATTATTGGTTTAGTAATATGTAAATGTATTTAAATGAGTCTTCTAATAAATTAGAAGAAATTTCATTTCATGGTGCGACAAGGTATAGTTTTGGTGAATGTCATTACTATGGACAGTATCTAAGTAGATTAATTGAATGTGGATGTCATTTAATCCTTAAAAATGTACCGGACGTTCGGTCTTTCATAGGTCATACATGATTTTACCATCATTTCATTTGTGACATTAGTAAGATTGCACTCCCACTATCCAGGTTACTCCAAAAGGAAAAAAGAAATTGTTTTTATAAAGAATGTGTGGAATATTTTAATAAGTAAAAATGGAGTATCACGTCAACCCTTGTAAACCAACAACCTATATTGGATTTACCATTTGAAATCATGTGTGATTCCTCTTACTAAGCAGTTGGGGAAGTCTAGTTACAAAGGGTTGATCAATCTCTACATGTCATTGCCTATGCCTTACGTACTTTTAGACCCTACACAAGAAAAGTACCCCACAACTAAAAAAGAATTACTTACCATTGTGTTTTCTCTGGATAAATTTATGTCATATATTTTAGGTTCCAATTTCATTGTATTCTCCGACCATTAAACACTCTAGAATATCCTTAAAAAACCAGATGCCAAACCATGCCTCATTCACTAGATACACCTCCTTCTGGAATTCAATCTAGAAATTCGAGAAAAAAAATGTTCAAAAATGTGTTAGTTGACCATATCAGTAGGATCTATCCATCATTAGACATTGAATCATCTCCCTATATTCCTTTAAATTAAATGTTTCCTGATGAGAAATTATACCGAGTGCAAGATTATATTCCATAATATTCTCAAATTGTAAAATATTTTTAAACAACATGCATTGCTACTGATTTCAACGAAAACCTGACTGATCGTCTATAACATGATTCATGTTGGGACATTTGGGATGACCCCTACCTCAGGAACAGATGTGTTATTTCATATGACTTTCAAACAAACCTTTATCTTTTTTAAATGTAAATTTTTATTAACCCTTTTTACGATGTCGGTTTCTATGGATGAATTTTAATATATTATGCTATTGATTACCAATAGTAATTTTGAGGTTGAAAATAATTTTATGTGGGGTTATAATTTAACACCATGATATTTTTTGAAAAAAAAATTAAATTAATTTATCATTTTGATATAATTCATTATACACAGCAGTGAGTTTTGGAAGAGTTACAAAAACCACTATATAGAACATGTGCTACATGCAACTCTTACTTTAAATGAAACATTATATATTGTTAATATATTATTATATAATCTAAATAACTAATCTATTTTAATGTAATATGTAAAGAGGATCAACTATAATATGAAAATGTATGGTTTTCTCTTTTATAAACATTTAATTCCTTGGTTGAAGATTATTTAATATTGAAAGAAAATTATATTTGAAAATTAATGAAATCATTTTCTAAAAATTTGATTTAATGAAAATAACTAATTTTCGGTAAATAAATTTAAGAAAAAAATTTAGAATAATATTACATAAACATATATATTATATATTCAACAAACTCTTTAACATCTATCTTAATATTTTCAATATTCAATATAATATGATATCAAATTTTATGCTTAAAAGTAGTATTTGAAAGAAATATTTCTGTCTCCTTTTTGTACACTTAGTTTAAAAGAATATTATTATAGTTTCAAAAGATAAAATTTGAAAAAAAAATCATTTTTTAAAATTAAAAAATCAATATTATATGTGAATGCTTTTTTATAAATTTATATATTGGTTAATTTTTTGATGAATAATAAAGAATATTGAATTTTAATTAAAAAATGTTAGTTCATTTAATTTAATTTTAAAGATAAAGTACATTAAAAATTTATTTAAAACAAATATTAGTTATATATATATAAATCTAATTTTTTCAATTTGAATCATTTTTGTATGGAATTTTGAAATAGGAACCACGTAACCTTTAAAAATTATCTCTTTGAAAACTCCATTTTTCATCATGTTGGTGGGATTAAATTTAAATTAAAATGTAATAGTTTTGTGAATGGAATTTAGAAAAATGGATTCCATATTATTATTAAAATTTATTTATTTTATCATATATGGTATAATATAATTTTTCATTGAATTATTAGTAAAATTGGTAAAATATATAAATCATGGTTTAGGTAAAAATGAGTCTACTTGAGTGTTAAAAAATGATATGGGTAAAAATTTCGTTAAAACTTATATATAATTTATTAAATGGATATATTTACCCAAAATAATGTATAAAACTAACAAATACATCTTCTTTTACACTTATTAATTTGAATAGTGTTGGTAATCCTTTTTATTTTAAATAAATATTAATTGTCCCACAAACCTTAATTTTAAATTTCACTGATCTCATCTTTTATCCACATGTTCAAACCCAATTCGGATCATGTAATCCTTGACCAAAAAACATCAAAACATCACTCATGTCATTATATATGCCTTTTTTTGGAAAAAATACATCCTAGGATGTATTTTTGTGCAAACCTATAGAGGATAACCGATGTTGAGTTAAAGATATGTAATGAACATGCTTACTTGTTTTCTTCCTCTACTAACATACATTCAAATTAAAACATGATAATATATTAAAAAAGTATATTATATATAATTATATGATTTTTTTTGATAATTTAATTACCTATAAATAGTCCACTTCCACTAATTTTTTTACGAAAACACAATTTGTGTGTACGGATGACTACGGCCTCACCAACTGATGTCATTAACATTTCAATTACCACCTATTACGGTTCGGTATGATGATAAATAATATGTAAATAAATAAATAAATTTATATAATTATACCGATGTATTATATATATTATATATGCCTTTTTAAATATCATTCCATTGGGGATACGATAACATCACCAACTTGTACGGTAGACTGTCGCCTCGCGAAGCAATGGAATTTGATTGTCACTAATACAGTACATATAAAATAATAAGAATGTATTTAATGAGTTTATGTGAAATATGTGAACTAATAATTTTATTTATGACATATTTATTTTTGTTATAATATAATATAACAATTTAATTCAAATCTATTGAATGAGTGAATGATGAAAACTCTCTCATGTTTATATGGACAGATTCACTTACGAAGTGATATGACACTATATTTTCATTTCCAAACAACATGGATGATTAATTATGCATTAATAAATAATAAATAAATTTTTATAATATGATCATTATGTAATGAAAAAAATTTAATCATCTCATTTTAATAAATATAATTAAAAAGTTGAAATTTTACTCATGCATATATACGATGAATTGTCTCCATGGTCATAACATTAATAATTACTCCAACCAGTTATTATTAATTGGTACTAAATGAATGATTTATGTAAATGTTTGATAAATATTCCGTGCCTATTTTTTATAGATTATAGGTCCATGATCAAAATTTATTTATTAGAAAAAATAAATAATAAAAACATACAAGAAAAACAAAGTAGTTTTTTCCCAAAACAAGACATTGATAATGATTTTTTAATAAAAGGGTACTAAAAGGTAATAATAATTTAATATATCATATGATATAAATTATTAATGTTATATAATATATTTAGTATAATATTATATTTAGTATAAATTTTTTTTTAACATGCATTATAGAAGATAAGACTTCAAGTAAGAGATGTATAGTCTCTCTTTTATTTTTAGAGACATTTGAAAATTCACCACTCATTTATTGGAGCTCAAAATTCAATTGATTACTATAACTGTTGTGGATATCCATAAGACATTATTTTTTTTATAATACAAATTCTATATTCATTTCTTGTTTTTTTTGTTTATATACATACAATGAATGAATTAAATAATTATTTTCCTAATTTTTTCTAGATTTACATAATCTTGTAACAATCATTTATTCATGTGGTTTACCGTTTAATAATTTCCAACTAGGTAAGTGATTTCCCTCAAAATTACCGTTATTTGGGACAAAATATTTGTTATCAATTTTTTATAAATCCACATTAATATGTTATATCAGGAAAATATTTATTTTCACGATATTATACATTTCATATAATGTTTTTCATTCATTGGGAATACGATTCAACACTAACTAATTGATATGTGATTAATGTTTCAATGTAACCACTTCTCAGGATTTATTATGATTGTATTTACAATGGTAAAATATTATATTATACCACTCATAAAATTCAATAATTTTATTAAAATCAAGTAATTCATGTGATTTTCAAATAATTGTAAAACTTTTAAACTCTTTATTAATAAAAATAATTGATAAATATTTTTAATAATAACATTACCATTTATCAATATGGTTAAAACCCATTTTTCTTTCTAAATAATATTTTCTAAAAAATTATTAAATTATATAATTGATATATTAACAACAGGTTTACCCTAGTATTACATTTTTAAATAAATTGAAATTAATATTTATTCTATTTTACAAATAATTCACATCTGTCTTTTACTAAAAAATGTGAATAGAATCTTCATTCATAAAAGGCATGACAAGAAAAATGTTTTCAATATCATGAGAACACCAATATTTTAAAATTCCTATAATTTGTTTTATCAAATTTCCTACTAATTAAAATATTTTCCTTAATATTTGAGATTTTTTGGATTTTATATTTATGATTTAATAGTGAAAAATTATTATAATAATGGTATAATTTTTTTTAAATTAGAAATTTAATTTTCTTTAAGAAATGATTTAAAATAATTTTATAATTTAATTTATTTGTTTTCATTTTTTTCAAAGGAATATATATCAAAATTATTTAATGGTTTTTTAGTTTAAGAAGGTTATTTTCATAAAAAAAGTCATTTCTCTCATGAAAACAAAAAATGATTATATAAAAATAACCCCCTTTTATGATAAATTATTTTGTGGGTTATTTTGATTTAGTTGGGATATGATCCAAGAATACCATTCGTAATTGTTCTACGAATGGTTTTTAGGAAATTACGATTATGAAACCAGTTTCACTTCTATTGATCAATCTATAATAAAATTATTATTAAATGTGAATCATTTCATGTGTTATGCTATGATGAAATGATTAAATTATTATCAAATATTTATATATTCCATCGATTATGTTATGTTGATATTTTTTTACACTCATTTTATTAAATGGGCTTTGATATGATTAATGTTTTAAAATATTATTTAAAAGATATGTAATATTTTCATTATTTGAATTTTTGGAACTATATCTCCCTCTAATTAATTTGGAAATGATATATATCTCTTGATATAAGAATGAATGGATTTGGGTGAACCTATTTTAGTATGGGACATTTTCTGCTATTATAGTACTTGGAGTGATCCTTAACTACTATAATAGCTTGGGGAGTGAACTAATTAAACTATTATTTCCTCATATTTTATCCTTGAATAATAACGAAATGATTTTCAATGATTCTTTATATGCCATTATTTTATGTTTTATGCCAAATTTATGTTCTACTTGATCATATTATTTTATTTACCTAAGATTCCTGAATTCTTAATTTCTATTACTGATTCCATGACACAATATTATGATCTTTTGATGTACATGGTATGGTATAAAAATATTATGCAAAATTTATCATATCCTTGTACTCTTGTTGTACTCACATATCTCCCTTGTTAACCATTTCAGATCATCCATGATTAGCCTTTACTGTGTTTCCATTCCCAAGGTCAGGAAGAATGATTTTAAGTAGGTATTTATATGAATAGAGAATTATATGACAAACATTGGGGGGTAACTATAAGATATGTCATGAATTAAAAGATAACGTTCCTAGTCTCGAAATACAATAAAAAATTATTTTATATATTTTCCAGTTCAAAGATTCTGACTATTTTATGGATCACAAAATGTTTATGTAGAAGGTGTGGAGAATTGACATTTTCTCATTGTTTCTTTATCGATATTTTGACTTGTTGAGAATCTTGTATCTACAAATTGTCTTTTTAATGTCTTTCATTCTAGACCATTGATGTAGTTTCGTTTTTTATATCTTGAGTTTTCTAATTCTTTAGTTTATAGATTTTTATTAAACCATTTATTTAAGTAGATTATGGGGTTTTACTTCAGATATCCAATGTTGTTTGTTGATGGAATTTTTGATGAAAACTTATATTGTTATAGTTTACAGTATTTTCACTCAGACATTCTATTGTTGTAGTTTCAGGTCATATATCATAGACCACCTATTTATGGTAATGAGATTATAATGAATAATTTTATATGAAGGGATCTAATAAACTATATTCATAATTATTCTTCCATATAATTGATGCTCATTATGTATTAAAACACCATGTGTTCTTGTAAAAAACAGGAAGGGGGTGTACATGATTGGTTGTCACAAGATGTAATCTTAATGAGATTCAGTTTTATGCATGGTGAAATATTATATGTTTCAATTTCATTTGGATATCTTGATCAAGGGTTGTGTAAATTACGTGTCTATTATCTAGAACCAATGATTATGAAATGGGGAATACATACGAGGGATGACAAAATAACTCAATAAGTTATTGAGTCCCACCATGTACGAACCCAGTTTTTGCTGATAATGACTTTGGAATAATCTTGATAATATTCCAGAGCAGTGCCTTCAGACGGCATGCGATTCCGAGCACCGGAGTGGCCATAATTAAATTTTCAGTGCGTTCACACTGGAAATACTAAATAAATGAGATAACTCCTAAAAGGATTTCTGGATCAGGGATCCGAGTGTACGTATGGGTCCGGAAGGGGGTTTTTACCCTAGGAATGACATAAAACATGTCGGTGCGGGATGTTTGGACCCCTCGCCCACTTCTGGAAAGTTAAGCGGATTAATTAATTAATTAATTAATTCGTTTAAGGGAGAAATACTGGTATCTCTTAAACGGTGGCTTGGATTGGAAAATCGAGGGCTCCTTTGTGTTTGGATCATGCCGTTTACCCTAAGAGGGGTATAAGTTTTGCGGGGGTGGGTTGTCTGTGAAAAAAATGGCCCCATGGGCGTTTTCGTAATTTGGCGTCCTCGGGCGCTAAGTTTCGTAACTTTTGAACGGCGTCTCGGAATTTTATTTCGAGAATGTCGTTGCTCTCAGAGCGTGGTTCTTAGGCTAGGGGAGGCTAAATCCCGACCCCGTCGGGAGTTCGGGTTCGAGGCTGTCGGGTGGGCGTTTAAGTGATTTGTACTTAAACACCCCCCCCCCACCCCTTCTTCCTCTTCTTCTTCTTCCTCACAACCCCTCCCCTCCCTTCCTCCTTTCTGGAGAGCTCCGGTGAGCTCCAGCGAGGCGACTCCGGCGAGGAGGTTCCGGCGAGACGATGGCGCCCGGAAGATCGTACAGGAAGTGCCGAGCGAAGCCCAACGAGGTAGGCGGATTTGAGTTTCCCTCCCCTTCCCCGTTTTAATCATCATTTGTGCTCAATCGCACCATTGGATCCTCGAAAAAATTTCGTGGATGCATAGATCCCGTCCCAAACTTTCCGGAAAGCTATACGGATCGAAATTTCGACCTTCGGATTGTTCCCGGTGGTCCTTGGAAATTTTCCAGCCACTGTCAGTTTTCGGCGAGGGCCGAAGGCGGCAGACGGCGGCGGCGCAGGGCGGCGCGGGGCGGAGCAGGGCGGTCGGTCGGGGCTTCGAAGGCGGCGGTGGCGCTTCCGGGAGGCGGCGGCGGCCTTCGGCGGCGGCTGTCGGAAGCCGGCCGTGGCACCGGCCGCGGGCATCGGCAGCGGCACCGGCCGCGGGCGTCGGCAGCAGAGGAGAGGGGGGGCACGAAGCGCGCGACCCACGTGCACGACCGCGACCCGCAAGACGCGGGTCGCTGTGGGGAATCACCCTGCCGCAAGGCGGCCGGTCGACTGAAGCAAGCCGCGGCCAGCTGGCCGCGGCGGGGTGATCCGGACCCACGGCTGAGCCACGGGCCGGCTGTGTGGACCGGGCCGGCCAGCGCGGGCCCGCCCAAGAAGGGCGGCTGGCCGGTCCGGGCCGGTCCGGCCCAAGGGGCTTTGCCCCTTAGTCTTCGGACGCCCGTATTTTGGGCTACGGGTGTCCGTTTTGTGCGTCGTCTATGGCAGCGCGGAGCTTGCGTCAGGACGGAATTTTTGAGATGGATTCGGGAATTTTTAATTCCTGAAATGAGGGGCCGTGGAGGTGCGACGTGTCCTTAAGTGGGCGAGCGTAATTTCCCGAGATTCTTGTATTGGACGGTGCAGACGCGTCCGACATCTGATTTAAGCGCCGTCAGCGGCGTTGGAACACTGGCGCTGAGGCGGAGGTTTCCAGGGTGGTTCCGGGAATTGATGCCGGAGTTGAGGCGTGGGGACCACGGCCCGTCTTTTGAGCTGCGTGCAGCTAGTTGCGACTTTTTCCTCGGACGTCCGTTCGGGGCGTGCGAGCAGTCGATTTTGGGTGTTTTTCCATGGGAAACACGTCGGCGCAGTCCACCCGCTGTAATTCAGCACGATGGTGCGGGCCCCATGAGGGTCGTTTTGGGATTTGACAGTGATTTCCAGCTTTATCACTGGGTAACCTTTTTGGACAAATGAGTAGTCCATTTCGTGTACTTTTTTGAGAGGATCGCAATGTTGTGATCCGTTCATTGAGTTTCGGGATCGGGATGCAGGTCCCACGTGGCACCGCTTGTGTGCGGTGCGCCGGGATGCATGTTTTTCCCCGGATATCCGTTTCACTAAAGTGAGTAGTGCTTTCGACGTGTTTTCTAGAGGAGATCGCAATGGTGCGATGCGCCTGACTATTTTCGGGGCCGAGGCACGGGATCACGGGACGTCGTTCGGTCGTGAGGCAGCGTTGGTGACTTTTTCTTCGGATATCCGTTGGAGGCAAGTAAGTAGTAGATCTCGCGTGTTTTTCTGCGAGGATTACAACGGTGCGATCTGTTTGGCTATGCAGATCCTCTTGCGCGATCTTATTAATAGTGGAAGCATGGAAGGTGCTCTAGTGGTGGTTCACCCTACTTTTTCTATAGCAGACCCTTGGCGTGTGATTGCACACTCTTGGGAGAGTGATGTAAATTATTCATGAGATGTGGATGGTCGTGCCTGGGCCATTGAGTTAGAGATATTACATCACACCTTCACGTTGATATTGGGTGCCGGGTGCATGATAGCTTATGGGCTGGAACGAGGTATACTCTGGGAGTATACGAGAGCGCTTGGAGGTATGTGTGGTTTGTACCTGAGATGTTCATGCGCTTGGTTGGGGTTGAATTGGGGCCTCACCTCGTTTGGGCCCCATGTGCATGCCGTGTTTTGCCTTACGTACTTTGACCTCTCGCGATGTAGAGGGTCCCTCGGCGTGTTTGTATGACCATCAGGTTGGAGTTTTTCCCTTAGCTCAGTGCTCGTGTGTTGACCAGTAGGGTTGAGTGGTCTCCCCCTAGTTTCGTTCTCGATGGATTGGCCGGTAGCAGGGCCATTGGCACCTAGTGATGGAACAGGTGTTGAACCCCTTTGGGAGAGTTATGTTGGAGTTGGGTGGTCACGTGATGCCCACTCCGTGTTCAGTTGGCCAGTGTTGTACCCTCCAGTGGATGTGGCTAGAGCAGTTCTGAGTTTTACCCTCCAGCAAGGTTGGGAAGTGGGTGACTCATCATATTCTAGGGTCTACCCTCCAGCAGAGACTGGACAGTGGGTCACCCGACACTTTTAGGGTCTACCCTCCAGCAGAGACTGGGCAGTGGGTCACCCAATGCACTTGGGGTCTACCCTCCAGCAGATACTGGGCAATGGGTCACCCGACGACCTCTTAGGGCCTACCCTACAGCAGGGCTGGGCATTGGGTCGTCCGTCGTCTAGTTCCAGGTCTACCCTCCAGTAAGGCTGGGCAGTGGGTCGCCTGTCGACTTATTCCAGGTCTACCCTCCAGCAGGGCTGGGCAGTGGGTTTCCTGATGATGTATTAGGGTTTACCCTCCAGTAGGGCTGGGCAGTGGGTCACCCGATATCTGAATATGGTTTACCCTCCAGCGGGGTTGGGTAGTGGGTCTCCTGACGATGTATTAAGGTTTACACTCTAGCAGGGCTGGGCAGTGTGTCACCCAACATTTGGTTATGAATTACCCTCCAGCATTGCTGGGCAGTGGGTCTTTTGTTGGAATTCCAGACTCAGTCCATCCGACTAGGCTAGTCTGTGGCTTTCCTCCATGATTACTAGAGCGAGACCCTTAGTTGTATGGGTTAGTGATGGAACAGTTTGACCTTGAGGAGACCTCTCGACTATAGGGTAGTTACAAGGTGTGGTTTGACTTTCCTTAGAACTCTCAAGAATGAGGGGCACTTTCCCCACCGAGACGCGTTCTTGTGACGTGATCTAAAACTGTGCAGGTGAGTCAGTGCCGCCCAAAGCGGATATTATCGAGGTGCGGTGATTGATCCCCTTGGCTTGTAGTTCGGGGAAGACATGCGGGATGCTGGGCATCAATGGTGTTTCTTTTGGGACTGTTGGAGAAACTTTCTTGGGCTGAGCTACGGGACGGGGATCCCCTTACGACTTTGTTTGGGCTTCTTGTTGAGTATATATACTTGTATATACCTTGTTCCAGTACCCATTTCTTGGGTTTGGTTACTCTCCTTCCAGGAGAGGCGATGATGCACGGGGTATGCCACGTTCTTTCCGTGTCTAGCATCTCGTGGTTGAATGAGTCTACTCTCCTGCTATAGGTAGCAAAGACTCGACGGGAAGTTTGTCTTCTCACCATTTCCAGCTCCTTGTTCCTGGATGTGTCTACCTTCCTTTCTCTTGTTGGGTTGAGCTGGACTCTTTACTGCACCCTCGGTTTTACTCCTCTACTTTTCTGTTCGCTCTACCGCTCACCCTTCGGTACCTCCATTGTTGCTCCCTCGAGCCTTCGAGGTATCCTACTGAGTATTTTTATAATCACCCCTGATTGGGCTTTTCCCGCACTTGGTGTGACCTTGCAGACGACGGACAGGTGGAGTGTGACTTCAGTGTAGCGTTGGAGCTCTAGAGCTTGGACCCCGTGCGGTGGTCGTGGCCGGGTTCCAGGCTGGAGTCCCGTCAGCTTTTTATTTTCGTTTACCTGTTGCGGGGTTGTGGAACTTTTTGGTTGGGAACATTGTTTTCCCTTTTCTTTTCAGTTTGTAATTTGTAATGTTAGTGGTCGATGCAGTTTGTGGTCTATATATAGCAGTTTTATTTTACTTTTCTTGCCTTTTCTTTTACTCTTCACTTTTGCATTGAGTTTGCTGCGTGCGTGTGTACAGGTACTTAGGAAAAGGCCTCCCAGAGTTGTTGTGCCTTCGGCACTGGTCGCCATCCCCTAGCCTATGGTGGTGGGCTTGGGGTAGTTGCGGCGCGAGCCCGGGTGGGGTCGGGTCGTGACAAAGTGGTATCAGTGGTGGTTCGTTCTTTGGGACGTTGTGCAGACGTCCCTAAAAGAGGAATTGGTTGGGATATAGGGAAACAGTGTTAACGTGTCTCGAGAGCGGCTCTCAGGCCATGGAGTCCAGTGATGGTGCGGCGGCTGACGAATCCATTCACTAGGACCTTGATAACCAGCTTGTCGACTTGTCATGCTGAGACACTTGTTGCAGGGAATTTGTTTGTGCATCACATAGGACTGAGTCTTGACTGTCCTTCTTGAGTCAGCTCCCCATTGTTATTGTTATGGTATATACATATATGCTCATCTGACCGCGACACTCCATGATAATATTCAGGATGTCTCCGCAAAGACAGCTAGCCAAGATACCGGCTCGGTTACGTGACGACAACCCTGTGAGCTACGAGGCCACAGTTCAGGACCCATCATGTGAGCCCCTTTCTCCAGGTGGGCCGGTAGCAGCACCCCCACCTGTTGAGCAGTAGACAGTTTCATGGGACCATACTGAGTTTGAGCGCTGGTTGAGCGCGCTCCGTGAGTTCCAGCGGTAGGGACCACTGAGGATCAGTGGTGAGCCAGACCCTCAGGTAGCAGAGGTTTGGCTCGAGATAGTGGTTCGCCTTTTCAGGCTTGTGCAGACGCCGTCAGATCAGAGAGTAGCTTTGACAGTCTTTTTCGTGGAGCAGCTTGGTGTTGGTGGATTCTAGTGACTCAGTCCCTTGACGAGTCGTCGCCTTCGTTGGATGACTTACAATTGTTGTTTAGTGATGAGTTTTTCCCCTCCTGCTTGTGCTCCTTTCGGATTCAGGAGCTCCGACAATTTCAGCAGGGAGGGATGACGGTGGCCGAGTACCATGATAGTTTTGCAGACCGTGCACGTTTTTACCTGGACTTGGTCCATGAAGACATCTTCCGAGTGCGGAAGTTTGAGCAGGGTCTCCACCGAGAGATTTGTGCTTTCATAGTACCCTTGGGCATTTCCACATATGTCGGGGTGCAAGAGCAGGCGCTGGTGACAGAGGTCTTCCTGTCATGTTTTGCGTTTGTTAGTGGCAGTGGGCGCGACGGAGCCGGGATGTCTGCCATAGTTAGCAGGCGCCGGAGGATGGGACCTCGACGCAGGTGGCTATCTGAAAACCGGACTCAGGGGCGTGGTCGTACACCACTGTGGCGCCGGAGGGCACCAGGGCAGCCCAGAGGGAGTTTGTGCTATGCTTGTGATGGGCGAGGTCACTTGGCACAAGACTGCCCGACCCGAGTTGCTGAGAGCTCCGGGCAGGCAGCAGGTGCACCACCACGGCAGGGGAAACGCCGTGATCGTAGTAGTGGCTAGAGAGGTGGTGATAGTAGAGGAGAGGGAGGAGCTGGAGGTGGGGGACGACGTTATGAGATCTCCCCATCACTATTAGGCGGTCCACATCAGACTATGGGAGCTGACGGTTGGGACTGCGGGTAGCCGCCAACTTTGGATGTCTACGATCCTGCAGAGCACTTGATGGTGAGAGGTACCCCTTGTGACTCTTCTACTTATTTTAGTAGAATTGTTGGGCACTGCGTGTGAAATGTGTTTCTCCCTGCTCCTTGTTTGAGGTGTTACCAGGGTGACGCAGGGCATCCGGTGTAACCCTGTGTTGGTAAGGAAAAAGGGTGTGAGACCTTTTCCTTTAGTCGATGGTGTTGGCTCCTTCGCTTGTTGAGCGTGTAAGAGAGCATCGACTGTGGAATCTTGCGTGACCAGATATCCTTGGGTGTTTCACCATATGGATATTCTGAAGGAGGGAAACACCGGGCCTTGTTTCAGGTGCATGTGGTGATTCCAGTCGCGGCATGCGACGTAGAGGTTTGGCCGGGGAGGTGAGCTACCCCTGAGGGCCTACGGGACGTTTGAGACCGTGCAAAGGGATGGGGAGGTACCCTACCGCCTTTCCCTAACCCCAAAGTGTGGAGTGGGTGCACGACATCGGTAAGGGCCGACCTTTCATGAACAGATCAATCTATTGGCCTATGTGCGGTGACACAGAGGTGTGTGTGGGTTCTTCTGGGTATGGGGAAGCCAGGAGTGGGCTTTGTACCCTGTGTTTCTCCCTAGTTTTTCTTTTCGAGGACTAAAAGATTGAAGGTGGGAATGATGTAAGAACACGGTTTTACTGATAAAGACTTTGGAATATTCTTGATAATATTCCAGAGCAGTGCCTTCAGACGGTGTGCGATTCCGTGCCCCGGAGTGGCCGGAATTAAATTTTCAGTGCCTCCACACTGTAAATACTAAATAAATGCTATAACTCCTAAACAGAGTTCCGGATCAGGGATCAGAGTGTACGGATGGGTCCGTAATGGGGTGTTTACCCTAGGAATGACATAAAACTTGTCTTCGCGGGATGTTTGGACCCCTTGCCCGCTTCTGGAACGTTAAGCGGATTAATTAATTAATTAATTAATTCGTTTAAGGGAGAAACGCTGGTATCTCTTATATGGTGTCTTAGATTGGAAAATCGAGGGAACCATTGGGTTCGGAGCGTGCTGTTTACCCTAGGAGGGGTATAAGTTTTGCGGGTGTGGGTCGTCTGTGAAAAAAATGGCCCCAGGGGCGTTTTCATAATTTGGCGGCCTCGGGCGCTAAGTTTAGTAACTTTTGAACGGGGTCGCGGAATTTTATTCCGAGACCTCCGTTGCGCTCAGAGTGTGGTTCTTAGCCTAGGGGAGGCTAAATCCTGACTCCGTCGGGAGTTCGGGTTCGGGGCTGTCGGGCGGGCGTTTAAGTGATTTGTACTTAAACACGCCCCCGCCCCTTCTTCCTCTTCTTCTTCTTCCTCACAACCCCTTTCCTCCCATCCTCCCTTCCGGCGAGCTCTAGTGAGCTCCGGCGAGGCGACTCCGGCGAGGTGGCTCCGGCGAGACGATGGCGCATGGCGGATCATGCGGGAAGCGTCGGGCGAAGCCCAACGAGGTAGGCGGATTTGAGATTCCTCCCCTTCCTCGTTTTAATCCTCATTTATGCTCAATCGCGCAATTGGATCCTCGAAAAAATTCTGTGGTTGCGTAGATACCATCCTGAGCTTTCCGAAAAGC
This sequence comes from Viscum album, assembly GCA_963277665.1. Taxonomy (NCBI): domain Eukaryota; kingdom Viridiplantae; phylum Streptophyta; class Magnoliopsida; order Santalales; family Viscaceae; genus Viscum; species Viscum album. Next base: position 1,253,951,499 of record OY728140.1, on the reverse strand, counting down.
TATTTGGATTGAAATTTCGACCACCGGATTGTTCCCGGTGGTCCTTGGAAATTTTCCGGCCACGACCAGTTTCCGGCGAGGGCCGAATGCGGCAGACGACGGCGGCGCGGGGTGGAGAAGGGCGGTCGACCGGGGCTTCGAAATCGGCGGCGGCGCTTCCAGGAGGCGGCAGCTGCCTTCGGCGGTGGCTGTCAGAAGTCAGGCGTGTAACGACCCAAAATTTCATTAATGGAAAATCCATCTTGATCCAGTTAAATGATTCTTTATGAAAAAAAAAATGTTTTTATAAGATGTCAACTTCTTTAGTTTAACGTAAAGATTTGTGACCGTTACTTTTATAGCCATTGAACAGTGATCATCTGGGTACTTTAAATATAAGGCTTTAACGAACCAATTTTCTACTCAGACAAAGGAAGCGATGGCCTCATCCAATAGAATTGCCCCTTACGAAGCCCATTTGTCGGAGCTCGGAAAGGAGGTGGTGTCTTTGGGCTTTGCCCTTGACCAAGCCCAAGCTGAGCTTCATCAAGTCAAGCTCGAACGTGATCGTCTATGGGAAAAATGGAAGTTGATAGAGATTACCACTCGAGCAATGTTATCCGAGCAACCCCAAGAGTCTGTCACCATCTCACACCTTACCCTTAGGTCTTATGCGGCTATTTTAAGGGGTTATGTAACAAATAAGTAGCACCATGTTCATGTACATTATTTTTGTATATAATAGTGAATATAATTTCTAGTCATTTTTGATGCATTGTAATTAGTTTTTAAAGTACAAACGGTGTTTTTAGTTATTATTTAATTAAGAATTATATTTTATTAAATTAAAGGATTTTTTAATTAAATAATATTTTAATAAAATATTATTATTAATATTAAATTAATTTTTATTAAATATAAATGATCTTATAATTTTATGTATGCAATTAAAATTTTTATTAAGATTTGAAAGCCATTTCTGTCAAAACCCGTGAATTTTTTATAAATGTCGGTTTTTATTTTAAAAGTGAAAATTCACATATTTAGAAAATTATTTAGATAAAATAAATATTATTTTTGGAATCAGGACGTCGAAATTATCCAACGGTGAATTTTTCATAATTTTCTGAGACAGTCAAATTTTTGGGTAAAAATTAAATACCATTTAAATATATAATGTGTTTTATGACATCATAATGACCCAATGGTGATGTAATAAAATACCATAATCCTTATTTTCGGCCAATATGTGTTTTATCATTAAAATACTGAGTTTTTGGGTTTTTTGACTCACTTTTCAAAGCATTAATGGAGCCCTCAAGACTTATTCAACACTTTGCCTTTTTAAATTAATTTCCATGGGAGTGTGACTCACCACCACATAAGAAACCCTAATTTTTTAATAAGTTAGGACCTTGGACTTGTAAAATATTTTTTTCCTCTTTCCTTTTCCAGAAACCATGGGCAAATACCATGGGATGGTTTGTGGTTTGGATTATTTTAATATAAGGGGTCCCAAACCTAAATAATAAAGAATTCTCCCACCTTTCCTATATAAACCCACCCAAGCTCCCACTTCCTCCTCACTCAAAGCCCTATAAGTTCGTCCAACCTCTTCCATACTCTCTCTAGAATCCTCCCAAGGTTCCCCAAGCTCCCAAGAAGCCTCTCACAAGCCTCTCTCTAGCCTTTGGAAGCACACTTCCAAGTAAGGGTTTTTCTTCCTTTCTCATTTTTGTCAATTTTTCTTTAAGTTGTATTGCCCTTTTAATTTCATTTATGAATGTTGGGGTATGGTTTCTCACCTCTCCAATACTGCCCTATTATTGTTTGAATGATGGGAGACCCCTTTCTCTCTCATTAAATGCCTCCCATGTACACCCGTTACTATGCCAAAATTCCGAAAGGAACCTTTTTCTCCTCTTTTATATTCAAGCAATACTTTTGTATCATGAATCTAAATTCCTTTTCAATTGTTGGGACATGTATCTATTTTACCTTCTTACTGTCCATTACATATAAATATGATGAGGAACCCCTTTCTCTCTCATCAGATTTTTTTATGAATTCTTATGTCACGCCGTTACGCTGCCGAAATCACACCGATTTTCTAAGCCAATATCATGATGTAGTGAATACCATGCCCATTTCTCCATCAAGGGTATTCACCTTTATGCACATTTACTTATTGATTGTAAAGTTTCATGTATGAATTCCAGATTCCTTTATCGTGGAATAAATGATTATGTTTTATGAATCCATGTTTTATGATCCATGTGGCACACTTATGCATGAAATGAAATGTTTAAGAAGGGTGCGCCCTTTATAGCGCTCCAATGCATTGGGTAAAGTGTAGTATCATGATACGTCATGTGCAATGAGTGTTTACTAATGCTAATTCAAGTGCAACGAGGGTTTACTCGTGCTTCAAGTGCAATGAGGGTTTACTCATGCTCCATGTGCAATGAGCCTTGGCTCATGCTAATTCAATGTTAAGTGTTATTGCCACATTTCCATGCTATGATTATCATGCTTTATCATGCCTTTATGTTCATGTCTCTCTTATGCTCTATTTATATGCCTATTGCCTAACATGTATTGTACTCCTCATGTTATTCATTATGTACTCCCTTACTGGGCTTTATAGCTCACCCTTTTCTTATGCATGTCCTCAGGTTATCCCATGCAATGCTAAGTACGAAGGAATGTAGTGGTCATGTAAAGGAAGTTTTCAATAAGGATGTTGTATTTCAAGTTTAAAGTTTTAATGTAATGATCCTAAGCCCCAAAGACACTAAACCTCTCGATCTTCTTTGTTGTATCAAGTGATGTTTTATGTAATAAAGCATGTTTAAGTTGTAATAAAAAGCAGGGTTGTCATAGTTGGTATCAGAGGATAGGTTTAGTTATTTTTGGGATTAGGAAACCCTTGTAAAGCCTTAGATACAAGACTAAGCATAATAAAAACATCCCTAAGTTTTGGTAAATACTATGTAAGTGTTTTATCAAACAAATACATCCCTGTCTGGATACGAGCAGGTAGAGGCGGCTCTGGCACAGATGTATCCGAGGGGTAAAACCCGAAAACACCGCTTTGAGCTAGACTCGAACGGGAACTGGTGCATGACAAAGGGCCTTGTTGCACTATTGGTTACGACACTCCCGGGAGATATGTTTTGATAAATTCACAATCTTAGTATGAACCCTTATTAAGGGAAAAATGCCCCTAAGAATATATTTTAGAAGGAAGATCATGAAATGCCTGGATTGAATCCTATAGACTCATGAGTTAAAGAGATTAAAGTTTATTTATAAGTCATCAACTTTTGTCTTTGGATTACCCTTTATGTGTTACCCCTAACTTTCCTTTTATTCCAGCCAATGGCCGATAATAGGAGAACTCGTGCTAACAACCGTTGTGAAGATCAGTGTGATGATTGTACTTATGAGATGCCCAATCCAATGGGAGCGGGAATCGCGAACTTTGTCACGCTTCTCTTTCAGCTAACTCAAGTTTTGAATAGAAACACTGGTCAAGAGGAACGTTCAACCCCCCCTAAGAAAGAGCAAGTCGCTATTGAAAGCTTCATGAGACAAATGCCTCCTACTTTTAGTGGATCATCCGATCCCACGATTGCTGAACAATGGATCAACTCCATTGAAAAGATATTCTCAATCCTCCAATGCTCTGAAAAAGAGAAGGTTCTCCTGGCGGATTATCGTATGGAGGGTGAAGCTGATCAATGGTGGACGTTGATCAAAAATACGAAGCCTGAGGAGGAGATCGAGGCTTTAGAATGGAAGGTATTCCGGAAGATGTTTTTCGATAAATATTTTCCACGCACCCTCTGTCTTAAGATGGAAAGGGACTTCCTTTCCCTCAAGCAGAAAGATGAGGAATCTGTGGGAGCGTACGAGGCAAACTTCACAAGGCTTGCACGATACGCTTCCGGCTTTGTCGTTACCCCCGAATACAAGGTTGACCGCTTCTTTGGTGGGCTGAAGCCTAGCTTGCGGAAAGCATTAGCGATCCGTGACTTCGACAGCTATGAGGAAATTGTCCGATGTGCCCTCAAGGTTGAAATGGAGATCGGAGAATCACAGGGGTATCATGGGGAAAAGAAGCGGAAGGTGGAATTCAATGCTGGTGCTCCGATGGATAAATCCAACGGTTCTAAGAAATTCCAGCACCCCACTTGCCAAAAGTGTGGAAAAAAGCACCCTGGAAATTTCCTTAGGGGGAAAAGAAAATGCTTCAAGTGTGGAAGAGAAGGGCACCTAGATGTTAACTCTCAGCAAGAAGGACCCGCGGCTGCGACGGAGGGGAGTAATGCTCCGTTAGAACCTCAACGCGTTGTTCAATGCTTCAAATGCAAAGAACCGGGTCATTTTGCGAATCAGTGCCCTAATCCAAGGGTTATCGGGGGCAATCAACAACCTCCAAGACAGCAAGGAAGAGCTTTTTCCATCACTTCTGCCGAAGTGAACCCCGACAACGAAGTGGTGACAGGTACGGTAGTTATTCATTCAAGAATAGTGAACGTACTTTTTGATTCAGGTTCTACGCATTCTTTTATATCTCAAAAGTTTAGTAGAACAATCCCTGCACCACCACAAATCATGGAAGTAAAGATGTCGGTGAGTACGGAAAATGGGGCAATCATTGCATCCCATGAGTATAAGTCCTCCCCTGTTATAATCTGTGGATTGAATTTCCCAGCGAACCTCTTCATACTCCCTTTGGTAGAATTTGATGCAATTCTTGGCATGGATTGGCTTTCCTTATATAGAGCCAACATAAATTGTCGGGAGAGGGAAATCGCACTCCAGATGGAGAATCGACCCCCGATTCATTACAACTGTCAGGAGGAAGGTGAATATCCTTTAGCTCCATCATCTCAAGCATGGATATTACTGCCTTATGAGAACGCATATCTGGCTCAGATGATTGAGTCCAAGGAAGAAACCACCCTTGAATAAATGCCTATTGTGAGGGAATTCGCTGAAGTATTTCCCGAGGAACTTCCTGGTCTTCCCCCTAGAAGAGATGTTGAGTTCTCAATTGAACTTATACCTGGGGTGCTACCAATATCCAAGACTCCATATAGAATGGCTGTGGTTGAGCTTGAGGAACAGAAGAAACAACTACAGGAGAATCTGGATAAATGGTTTATACGCCCAAGTGCATCACCATGGGGTGCACCAGTCCTCTTCATCAAGAAGAAGGATGGGTCAATGCGGCTTTGCATCGATTATCGTGAACTTAAAAAAATCACGATAAAGAACAAGTATCCTCTCCCAAGAATCGATGACTTGTTTGATCAGCTGTGTGGAGCACAATACTTCTCCAAGGTCGACTTGCGGTCGGGATATTATCAAGTAAGGGTGAAGAAGGAAGATATCCCCAAGACTGCTTTTTGTACAAGGTACGGGCACTATGAATTCATAGTAATGCCTTTCGGACTCACCAATGCTCCAGCAATATTCATGGACTTGATGAATAGAGACTTTAGATATTACCTAGATAAATTTGTGGTAGTCTTTATAGATGACATTCTAATATACTCCAAAACCAAGGAGGACCATGAGGAGCATTTAAGAACTGTATTGGAGACTTTGCGCAAGGAGAATCTCTATGCCAAGTACAGAAAGTGTGAGTTCTGGTTGAAGGAGGTCTCATTCTTGGGCCGTATCCTCACAAGCAATGGGATATCTATGGACCCCTCCAAAACAGATGCAATTGACGGATGGCTGAGGCCAACATCGGTAACTGATATCCGTAGCTTCTTGGGGTAAGCTGGATATTATCGACGATTTGTGAGAAACTTCTCACGATTGTCCAACCCTCTTACCAAGCTAACTCGAAAGAGAGTAAAGTTTGCTTGGAGTGATGAATGCGAAGAAAGTTTCAAGGAGTTGAAAAGGAGGCTTATCACTGCACCTGTGCTCACATTACCCACAAGTGGGGAGCTTTTTGTGGTATTCCGTGATGCTTTGAAGAAGGGCTTAGGATGTGTGCTGATGCAGAATGATAAAGTGATATCCTATGCCTCAAGACAGTTGAAAATCCATGAGCGAAATTATCCAACGCATGATCTGGAGTTGGCGGCGGTGATCTTTGCCATGAAAATCTGGCGGCATTATCTCTATGGAGAGAAATGTGAGATATATACTGACCACAAGAGTCTTAAATATATATTCACACAGAAAGAGCTTAATATGCGCCAGAGAAGATGGATAAAGCTCATAAAGGATTATGATTGTTCAATACATTACCACCCTGGGAAGGCGAACAAGGAGGCGGATGCCCGAAGTAGAAAGGATCCAGTAATTCTATCAATGATGAGAATTGAGAAGGATCCAATCTTCTTAGACTTGATGAAGATGGACGTGGGAATCATAAAGAAGGGAACATCATCAATCCTTTCACAAATGATTGCTCAACCATATCTTTTGGAAAGGTTAAAGGATGATCAAAAGGATGATGCAGGAATCCAAGAAAAAGTGGAAGCTATCAAAAAGGGAAAATCCTCAGAGTTTAATGTTAATGAAGAAGGAATTGTGCGGTTTGGGAAAAGACTATGTGTTCCATCAAGTTCGGAGCTGAAGAAGGAACTTTTGGATGATGCACATAGTTCAAATTTCTCTATTCACCCAGGGAGCACAAAGATGTATCTAGATCTACGAGAAAACTTTTTGTGGGATAATATGAAGAAGGAGATCGCCGAATATACATCAAAGTGCCTGGTGTGTCAGCAAGTGAAGGAAGAGAGGCAGAAGTCTAAGGGGATGATGCAACCATTGCCCATACCAGAATGGAAATGGGAGAACATCACCATGGACTTCGTCACTGGACTTCCAAGGACATCCAAAAGAAACAATGCAATCTGGGTTATTGTGGATCGTCTTACAAAGACTGCACACTTCATTGCTATTCGAGAGGATTTCTCTTTGGATCAACTCGAACGGATATATATCAGGGAAGTGGTACGGTTGCATGGAGTACCACTATCTATTGTGTCTGACCGAGATCCAAGATTTACCTCTAAGTTTTGGAAGAGTCTTCAACATGCTCTAAATACTGAACTGAACTTCAGTACGGCCTATCATCCTCAAACTGATGGCCAATCCGAGCGGACTATCCAAACACTTGAGGATATGTTGAGAGCGTGCTCAATGGACTTTAAAGGAGGATGGGATCAACATCTTCCTCTAGTTGAGTTCTCTTATAATAATAGTTTCCACTCGATCATCCAAATGGCACCATATGAAGCCCTGTATGGGAAAAGGTGTAGAACACCGGCATGTTGGGATGAGGTCGGTGAACGTAAGCTTCTTGGACCCGAAATGGTCGAAGAAATGGTGGAGAAGGTGAAAACCATTCAGCAGCATATCAAGGCGGCCCAGAGTCGGCAGAAGAGTTATGCAGATAATCGTCGTCGAGACCTTGAGTTTAAAGTCGGAGACATGGTGTTTTTACGCATATCTCCGTGGAAGAAGGTCATGAGGTTTGGAAAGAAAGGGAAGTTAAGTCCAAGGTACATCGGCCCCTTCGAGATTCTTGATCGTGTTGGGGCTGTGGCCTATCGACTAGCACTTCACCCTACTATGGCCAAGGTGCATGATGTCTTCCATGTATCCCTCTTAAGGAAGTACATACCAGACCCTTCACATGTACTCTCTTCTGAGGTTGTACAATTAGATGATGATCTTTCTTATGAGGAGAAACCAGTGAAGATCTTGGATCGTAGAGAAAAAGTTCTACGAAATAAGACAATGCCCCTCGTCAAGGTGTTGTGGAGAAACCACAAGTTTGAAGAAGCAACTTGGGAGTCGGAGGATATGATGAAGCTAAGTTACCCACATTTGTTTTAGTGTGGGAAAAGGAAAATTTCGAGGGCGAAATTTCTTAAGGGGTGAATGTTGTAACGACCCAAAATTTCATTAATGGAAAATCTCTCTTGATCCAGTTAAATGTTTCTTTATGAAAAAAAAAGTTTTTATAAGATTTCAACTTCTTTAGTTTAACGTTAAGATTTGTGACCGTTACTTTTATAGCCATTGAACAGTGATCATCTGGGTACTTTAAATATAAGGCTTTAACGAACCAATTTTCTACTCAGACAAAGGAAGCGATGACCTCATCCAGTAGAATTGCCCCTTACGAAGCCCATTTGTCGGAGCTCGGAAAGGAGGTGGCGTCTTTGGGCTTTTCCCTTGACCAAGCCCAAGCTGAGCTTCATCAAGTCAAGCTCGAACGTGATCGTCTACTGGAAAAATGGAAGTTGATAGAGATTACCACTCGAGCAATGTTATCCGAGCAACCCCAAGAGTCTGTCACCATCGCACACCTTACCCTTAGGTCTTATGCGGCTATTTTAAGGGGTTATGTAACAAATAATTAGCACCATGTTCATGTACATTATTTTTTTATATAATAGTGAATATAATTTCTAGTCATTTTTGATGCATTGTAATTAGTTTTTAATGTACAAACGGTGTTTTTAGTTACTATTTAATTAAGAATTATATTTTATTAAATTAAAGGATTTTTGAATTAAATAATATTTTAATAAAATATTATTATTATTATTAGATTAATTTTTATTAAATATAAATGATCTTATAATTTTATGAATGCAATTAAAATTTTTATTAAGGTTTGAAAGCCATTTCTTTCAAAACCCGTGAATTTTTTATAAATGTCGGTTTTTATTTTAAAAGTGAAAATTCACATATTTAGAAAATTATTTAGATAAAATAAATATTATTTTTGGAATCAGGACGTCGAAATTATCCAACGGTGAATTTTTCATAATTTTCTGAGATAGTCAAATTTTTGGGTAAAAATTAAATACCATTTAAATATATAATGTGTTTTATGACATCATAATGACCCAATGGTGATGTAATAAAATACCATAATCCTTATGTTCGGACAATATGTGTTTTATCATTAAAATACTGAGGTTTTGGGTTTGTTTGACTCACTTTTCAAAGCATTAATGGAGCCCTCAAGACTTATTCAACACTTTGCCTTTTTAAATTAATTTCCATGGGAGTGTGACTCACCTCCACATAAGCAACCCTAATTTTTTAATAAGTTCGGACCTTGGACTTGTAAAATATTGTTTTCCTCTTTCCTTTTCCAGAAACCATGGGCAAATACCATGGGATGGTTTGTGGTTTGGATTATTTTAATATAAGGGGTCCCAAACCTAAATAATAAAGAATTCTCTCACCTTTCCTATATAAACCCACCCAAGCTCCCACTTCCTCCTCACTCAAATCCCTTGAAGTTCGTCCAACCTCTGCCCTACTCTCTCTAGAATCCTCCCAAGGTGCCCCAAGCTCCCAAGAAGCCTCTCACAAGCCTCTCTCTAGCCTTTGGAAGCACACTTCCAAGTAAGGGTTTTTCATCCTTTCTCATTTTTGTCAATTTTTCTTTAAGTTGTATTTCCCTTTTAATTTCATTTATGAATGTTGGGGTATGGTTTCGAACCTCTCCCATACTGCCCTCTTATTGTTTTAATGATGGGAGACCCCTTTCTCTCTCATTAAATGCCTCCCATGTACACCCGTTACTATGAAGAAATTCCGAAAGGAACCTTTTTCTCCTCTTTTATATTCAAGCAATACTTTTGTATCATGAATCTAAATTCCTTTTCAATTGTTGGGAAATGTATCTATTTGACCTTCTTACTGTCAATTACATGTAAATATGATGAGGAACCCCTTTCTCTCTCATAAGATTTTTTTATGAATTCTTATGTCACGCCGTTACGCTGCCGAAATCACACCGATTTTCTAAGCCAATATCATTGTGTAGTGAATACCATGCCCATTTCTCCATCAAGGGTATTCACCTTTATGCACATTTACTTATTGATTGTAAAGTTTCATGTATGAATTCCACATTCCTTTATTGTGGAATAAATGATTATGTTTTATGAATCCATGTTTTATGATCCATGTGGAACACTTATGCATGAAATGAAATGTTTAAGAAGGGTGCGCCCTTTATAGCGCTCCAATGCATTGGGTAAAGTATAGTATCATGATACGTCATGTGCAATGAGTGTTTACTCATGATAATTCAAGTGCAACGAGGGTTTACTCGTGCTTCAAGTGAAATGAGGGTTTACTCATGCTCCATGTGCAATGAGCCTTGGCTCATGCTAATTCAATGTTATGTGTTGTTGCCACATTTCCATGCTATGATTATCATGCTTTATCATGCCTTTATGTTCATGTCTCTCTTATGCTCTATTGATATGCCTATTTCATAACATGTATTGTACTCCTCATGTTATTCATTATGTACTCCCTTACTGGGCTTTATAGCTCACCCTATTCTTATGCATGTCCTCAGGTTATCCCATGCAATGCTAAGTACGAAGGAATGTAGTGGTCATGTAAAGGAAGTTTTCAATAAGGATGTTGTATTTCAAGTTTAAAGTTTTTATGTAATGATCCTAAGCCCCAAAGACACTAAACCTCTCGATCTTATTTTTTGTATCAAGTGATGTTTTATGTAATAAAGCATGTTTAAGTTGTAATAAAAAGCAGGGTTGTCATAAGGCGCGGCGCCGGCTGCGGGTGTCGGCCGCAGAGGAGAGGAGGGTCCGTGAAGCGCCCGACCCCCGTGCACGACCGCGACCCGCAAGACGCGGGTCATTGTAGGGAATCAACCGGCCGCGAGGCAACCCATCTGTTGAAGCAAGCCACGACCAGCTGGCCGCGGCGGGGTGAACCGGACCCGCGGCTGAGCCTCGGGCCGGCTGTGTGGACCGGGCCGGCCCAAGCAGGGCGGACCGGTCCGGCCCAAGGGGCTTTGCCCCTCAGTCTTCGGACGCCCGTATTTTGGGCTATGGGCGTCCGTTTTTCACGCCGTCTACGGCAGCGCAGAGCTTGCGTCATGACAGAGTTTTTTATATGGTTTCGGGAATTTTTAATTCCCGAAACGAGGGGCCGTGGAGGCGCGACATGTCCTTAAGTGGGCCAGCGTAATTTTCTGAGATTCTTGTATTGGACGGCGCGAACGCGTCCGACATCCGATTTAAGCGCCGTCAGCGGCGTTGGAACCCCGGCGCCGAGGCGGAAAATTCCAGGGTGGTTCCGGGCGTTGAAGATGGAGTAGAGGTGTGGGGCCCACGACCCGTCTTTTGAGCTGCGTGCAGCTAGTAGCGAGTTTTTCCTCGGACGTCCGTTCGGGGCGTGCGAGCAGTCGATGTTGGGTGTTTTTCTGAGGGCAATGCATTGGCGTAGTCTGCCCGCTGTAATTCGGCACAATGGTGCGGGCACCACGAGTGCCGTTTCGGGAGTTGACAGTGATTTCTAGCTTTATCACCGGTCGACCGTTTTGGACAAGTGAGTAGTCCATTTCGTGTACTTTTTCAAGAGGATCGCAACGGTGTGATCTGTTCGTTGAGTTTCAGGACCGGGATTCGGTTCCCACGTGGCACCGCTCGTGTGCGGTGCGCCAGGTTGCACATTTTTCTCTGGATATCTATTTCACTCAAGTGAGTAGTGCTTTCGACGTGTTTTCCCGAGGGGATCGCAATGGTGCGATGCGCCTAACTGTTTTCGGGGCCGTGGCTCGGGATCACGGGACGTCGTTCGGGCGTGAGGTAGTGTTGGTGACTTTTTCATCAAATATCCGTCGGAGGCGAGTAAGTAGTCGATCTCGCATGTTTTTCGGTGAGGATTACAACGGTGTGATCGGTTTGGCTGTGCAGAGGCTCTTGCGCGATCTTATTAACAGTGGATGCATGGAAGGTGCTCCAGTGGTGGTACACCCTACTTTTTCTATAGAGGACCCTTGGTGTGTGATCGCGCACTCTTGGGAGAGTAATGTAAATGATTCAGGCGATATGGATGGTCGTGCATGGGCCTTTGAGTTGGAGATATTACGTCACGCCTTCGCGTTGACGTTGGGTGCTGGGTGCATGATAGCCTATGGGTAGGAACGAGGTATACTCTAGGAGTATACGGGAGCGCTTGGAGGTACGTTTGGTTTGTACCTGAGATGTTCGTGAGCTTGGTTGGGGTTTACTTGGGGCCACACGTCATGTGCGCCCCATGTGTGTTCTGTGTTCTTCCTTACGTACTTTGACCTCTCGCAACATAGAGGGTCCCACGGTGTGTTTGTTTGACCAGCAGGGTGGAGTTTTTCCCCTGGCTCGGTGCTCTTTTGTTGACCAGTAGGGTTGAGTGGTCTCCCCCTAGTTTCATTCTCGATGGATTGGCCGGTAGCGGGGCCAGTGGAACCTAGTGATGGAACAGGTGTTGAACCACCTTGGGTGGGTTGTGCTGGAGTTGGGTGGTCGCGTCATGCCCACTCCGTGTTCAGTTGGCCAGTGTTGTACCCTCTAGTGGATGTGGCCAGAGCAGTTTTGAGTTTTACCCTCCAGCGAGGCTGGACAGTGGGTTACTCATCAGATTCTAGGGTCTACCCTCCAGCAGAGACTGGGCAGTGGGTCACCCGACACTTTTAGTGTCTACCCTCCAGCAGAAACAGGGCAGTGGGTCACCCGATGCACTTAGGGTCTACCCTCCAGCAGATACTGGGCAATGGGTCACCCGACGACCTCTTAGGGCCTACCCTCTAGCAGGGATGGCCAGTGGGTCGCCCGTCGTCTAGTTCCAGGTCTACCCTCCAGCAAGGCTGTGCAGTGGGTCACCTATCAACTTATTCTAGAAATACCCTCCAGTGGGGCTGGGCAGTGGGTCGCCTGATGATGTATTAGGGTTTACCCTCCAGCAGGGCAGGGTAGTGGGTCACCCGATATCTGAATATGGTTTACCCTCCATCGGGGCTGGGTAGTGGGTCGCCTGACGATGTATTAAGGTTTACCCTCCAGTAGGGCTGGGCAGTGGGTCTTTTGATGGCATTCCAGACTCAGTCCTTCCGACTAGGGTAGTCGGTGGCTTTCCTCCGTGATTACCGGAGCGGGACCCTTGGTTGTATGGGTCAGTGATGGAACAGTTTGACCTTGAGGAGACCTCTCGACTGCAGGGCAGTGACGAGGTGTGGTTTGACATTCCCTAGAACTCTCAAGTACGAGGGGCACTTTCCCCACCGAGACGTGTTCTTGTGATGTGATTTAAAACCGTGCGGGTGAGCCAGTGCCGCCTAAAGCGGATAGTGTCTAGGTACGGTGATTGAGCCCCTTGGATTGTAGTTCGGGGCAGACGTGCGGGATGCTGGGCATCGATGGTGTTTCTTTTGGGACTGTTGGCGACTCTTTCTTGGGCAGAGCTATGGGACGGGGATCCCCTTACGACATTGTTCGGGATTCTTGTTGAGCATATAGACTTGTCTATACATTGTTCCATTACCCACTTCTTGGGTTTGGTTACTCTCCTTCCATGAGAGGCAAAGACGGACGGGGTATGCCACATGCTTTCCGTGTCTAGCATCTCATGGTTGGATGAGTCTACTCTCCTGCTATAGGTAGCGAAGACTCGACAGGATGTTCGTCTTCTCACCATTTCCATCTCCTTATGCCTGGACGAGTATACCTTCCTTTCTCTTGTCGGGTTGAGCTAGACTCTTTACTCCACCCTCGGTTGTACTCCTCTACTTTTCTGTTCGCTCTACCGCTCACCCTTCGGTACCTCCTTTGTGGCTCCCTCGAGACATCAGGGTATCCTACTGAGTATTTTTATACTCACCCCTGCTTGGGCTTTGCCCGCACTTGGTGTGCCCTTGTAGAAGACTGAAAGGTGGAGTGTGACTTTAGTAGAGCGTAGGAGCTCGGGAGCTTGGACTGCGTGCGGTGGTCGTGGCCGGGTTCCAGGCGGGAGACCCGTCAGCTGTTTCTTTTCGTTTACCTATTGCCATGTTGTGGCACATTTTGGTTGGGCGCATGTTTTTTCCCTTTTTTCAGTTTGTACTGTGTACTGTTAGAGGTAGATGAACATTGTGGTCTATATATAGTAGTTTACCTTTTCTTTTCTTGCATTTTCTTTTAATCTGCACTTTTGCATTGAGTTTGCTGCATGCGTGTGTATAGGTACTTAGGCAAAGTCCTCCTCGAGTTGTTGTGCCTTCGGCACTGGTCGCCAGCCCCTGTCCTATGGAGGCGGGCCTGGGGTAGTTGCGACTCGAGCCCGGGTAGGGTCAGGTCGTGACACACCGTGGTATTTCTTGGGGATAATGAGGATTTGTAGTCTTTTTCTTTAAGGAGGATATGTCTATAGATTATGGGTCATAGTACTGTTGAAATGATTAAATTAGAATTACCTTCGTGGTAAATAAGTGGGTTCAACAATTCATTTAATATATTGTGGAAGACTTTTTATGATTCATGTGATTGAATGATGAACTGGTATATTAAGAAATGATCTTTCAATGAAGGGTTTTATAACCCATGGGTAGTTCAATTTATGTTTGGGATGATTGGGTCCTATTTCATGTGTTTTTTAGCCACATGGAGGGGGGATATAAAAATTTTCCTTAATTTAATATCACATTCCCTCTTCAAAAATTGTTAGAATACATATTATTGTAACATCACAAATGTTGAATCTGCATAAATAAAATAGATTGGTGATTTTAAATCATGGTCTAGTAATATATTATTTTATTTTAGATATAGTTTATTGTATACAATCTATAAATTATTAATGTGGGATGTAGGAAAATAATATCCAGATAAATAGCTCATTTTTTATGGGGGAAATTATATGAGGGATTAACCTCATCATGGAACAAGATTTTCAGAATAGTGTCAGTCACTAGAAAATCCATTTTGGTTATTTTGAAATTATCTAGTCCATGTTATAAATATATTATAGTGGAGAACCAATTTAAATGACTCGTGATTATGGGTTTCATGGAGAACATTATCTACTCAAGGATTTGGGACTGTCAGACAAGACATTGAAGGCATGTAGGTTGTTTTTGGAAAGATTAATATTCTGGCTGGGTTAGAAAACTCTAAAATTGTTGTCATTATAATTTTCATATGTAATCAATAGAAATAGATATGATAAATAATTTTTTTTTCATTTTTACAAACACCAATTAATCCAATGAGAATAAATCATTTTTACTAGGGCCTAATAGAAGGCCCCCTATGCTTTGTTCTATTTAAAATTATTATCAAAAAATTTCTCAAACCCTTTAGGTGAAACGATTAGTTAGTGAGGAATCGAATTTTTATTCGACCATCCTTTTAAGGTTTTGATCATTATGAGCTATATATCTCATTAATTTCCATTTAGGTACATACAATTTGGACCATCAAAATAAAATTATTAAGGTCATGCATCTTTGTCCATGGTCCATGTTGTTTAAGGTCATTATTCCAGTGGACCTAGTGTTATGGGAGTGTTACAAAAAAAACATAATTATTATTCCAATGAACATAATTACTCCAAACCCTTTTCAAATAGTAGAATATATTTTTTTAAGAATGATAGGGATCATGTTTCTCAAATAAAGTGTAATAGTATTAGATAATCATATCAGAAATGATCACGGATAACTCTATACAGAGATTCTCCATTAACTGAAAAGTGAGGATCTCTATTATAATATTTTTAGTGTCATAAATTATTGGAATACCATTTTTCAAAGTCAATGTCACATTTTTTATGCTAAATAACTCATATATAGGAACCATTGGCAGACTTGAATATTAAATAATGTGTACTATTAAATGTTGGTGTCCTTTTCCTTGGGCCATGGAAGGTTCAAGTCAATTATATACCATCCATATATAATGATCGGTATTAATGTTTAAGATACATAGATTATAATGAAATCACCTTGAACATGGTTTTTCCATGCATAGGATCTTTTGATCATTTGATAAGGATTAATGATTAATGATATTCTGTATATATTAACATCATATTTTCGTGATCTATATACAATATAGTTTATCTTCATTTAATGAGGATGTTTCAATTTATTTTTAAATTCATTTGGAAATGTTATAGGGAATAATGTAATATTTTGGAAGATATCCATTGAGAAACTTTGCAATGGTAGGGGGAATTTAGAAATGGTAATACACTTTTATTCATGTAAATGTTTATTGATGGGTAGATATATAGTGGAGACCTTATTGTGGAGATTAATCTAATTAATAAGGAAGTATTATGTAGATCTATCTCATGCATAGTATGTGTGAGTATGCAAGACTCGGCCATATTTAAAAAAAGGTATATTAAATTTTTTATGGTATGGATTCCCCAGGTTTCCCTGTTTATATTGTATGGTCATGAATTATTCTATCTTCACCTCCATTAGTGTGATCCCTTCAAATATATCTTACTCATATATAGGGGGAGGGGAATTTTATTATATTCCCTTAGTAAGTATAATTATAATGGTTAGAAATGGGGTTCACTACATAAATACGAATAATACATATAGAGAGGGATTTTCTATATTTAATTTTAGTATTTAGGTTAAAATTCATCCTATCCAAATATTCGTGGATATTGTGGAACATTATATGAAAATATAGGTCAAAAAGGTTGTAATAAATGTCATGTAGTTTAGCATATTTTGAAAAATACATTATCATGATGTATAAAATCATTCCATTATTATTTTGACATGAAATTTAATGTCATTCTACTAGGGAGTATCAGTAATAAGAGAAATTAAATAAGATAAATTGGGTTTTACATAATAATCAATCCTTGAAATGCATTTATACAAGGATAAGATGTAATAATCATATATTCACACTATTTATGATGCACATATGTGTAACATCATGATTATATAATTCTAATAAAATATTTAGGTTATTGATGGTGTTAATAAAAACCCTTGAATATCTATGAAAACTATATTTTGAAACTGGTGGGTAATGGTCCATAATTATAAATGGTAAAAGATTAGATTCCACATATTCAGGACTATAACATCATGGTTTATGATTTGACTCTCCCCCATGACGAAATATAAATTATGAAAAGAATTTTGGAATTGTTTCAATCTCCCATTAATCATAGTGGAGTGCCTTTAGATTATAAATTCCCTATTACTTGTTTTCTATTAGATAGAATTGATATTAAGGAATCCAAAGGTCGATATGCTTCCAAGTGAATTATATAAACTCATGGAATTTCATGGTATCAACTATGATATCGAAGATATTAATTTTCTATGGAAAAAATAAGATTAATGCAGGGGTTAGACACTCATATTCTATGTATGTTTTTATTGAATGCATTTCAATGATGATGGGTACAAAATGTGATTCTTGAAAACACAATCATCCGAGGGGATGACCTATTCATTGTAAATACCACTTTTTGTGTAGGTTAACGTCATGAATATTGGACATTGTAATTTTTATACAAATCATTTTATTTGTATATTTAATGGATATGAATGAAATTGATTATCCATGTATAAAAAAATATCTAATAGTATGATAATCATTCCATATATAGTTATGATTTTTTATAATTCATTTCACAAGTCTGACCAATATAAAATGGAAGGGAAAATTTTATCCTTTCAGTCATATATGACCATGGGATTTGAGGTCTGGGCGGCACTACATCTCGTGTGTTAATATGAATCAATCCTCATTCAAGTCTAATATAAATGTCATGTTGTTTAGAGTAACACTTCTACGACATGAATATAATGGAATCAACCGTTGAGTAATTCATGATCCCCCATTGATGTGGGGAAAATGAAGGATATGTGGTTGGGTAATGAAGATTTAAAATAGGGTATACAAATGGATTTACAATCATAAGGATTTTATTTATTAATTTTAATTTCAAAACATAATATAAAAGGGTACACGAAGGAAATATCATAATATTTATTTGAAAATCGGTATGATGTATGTATTTTTATCATAGATTATGTACAAATCTTCTTGAATAGATCGGTTATTGTGTATATAAATGTGAACCTAATAATACATGAGTAAACTATCAATGGAATCTAGTGGGTATAATATATTCCCTAATAATGGAGGAATCCAATATTCCATGCATTCAGGACAATTATTCCTGGGATTAAGGGGGAGCTCTCCTCTAGGACCAAAAATCCTCCAAAAATGAGTTTATTGGAATATTTTCATTCACCAGTGAATTATATACGGTAATAATAGGATTATAATGTAAATATTTCCCTTCTTTCATAAGGGATAATGAGAATTAATGTATCCCACATTACAAGAGTTCCATGAAAACGATATCAACTTCTCGAATTGGATGGTATTAAATCAAATATTAGTTATATGAATTTGGTTGATAGAGAATATAAGATTCATGAAGGGTTTGAGATCCCTAAATGATATTCAATAAAGTGTTGAACATATTTTCAGAGATATGGGTATGACATAAAATTCATTAATACATTGTCATTAGGGTAGATTTGTTAATAGTGAAGACCTTTTATCCTTAATTATAGCATCATAGAACTATGAATTTATCCTCAACATTAATAATATGTGACTAGGACATGGACATGGTGTTTAAAAACATGGTAACATGATATATTTATCAATCCATTATTTTCCTTGGAATGACAGGATATAATAGCTTTCTAGGTTCCCTAACCACATATGATCCATACTCTGTTCTGAAAACTAGCGACAACATTGAAGCCAATAATGCCTCATGAGAGTCAGTGAAAATGAATACATGGAGTTTTTTCTTAAATTATCACACATTTTATCATCTACACTGATCAATATCTTATGAAGGATCATGACATTAATTGGTAAGATCTCATAGAAAAGTTAGGAATGGAGGACTCAGACAACGCTATGTATCTTGTGATAGTTGGAATCAAGACACATGATGTTATCATATAATTCCCTATATAGTTTCATCACATATACAGGGAGTGGTAATTTTTTCTCATTTGATATGTTATAATAGGATAGAGTATTGAATCTTAGATAATCATTGAGAATCCTATAGTAATAGGAATTTATAAACAGATGGTTCTAAATAATGATTTTTCTCTACATATGGTTGAAACGTAAATAGATATGGAGAACAATTTTACAATTTATATGATGTATAGAACAATGATTTGAGATCTAGGAATTACTATTTATCTTGTATTAATATAAATCATTCCACTAATATATCATGAATAGAAAACACTCCACCAATGTCTAACCCACACATAAAGGGGGAATTCATTCCATTTTTTAGCAAGACCCTAGACATGAGATCTAAATATCTCTATATATCACGTGATTGTAGGAATAAATCTATATGTAGTTATTAGTTATATAAAATTACACAATAATCTATCCCATAGGAAAAATATAATGATGTTTCTACTTATACCATGTATAAACCTAGTAATTTTTATTTGGGAATCACTACAAATAATTTCATACTAGGAATCAATGAACATGTAGTTGTACAAAGGAATTATCTCCAAAGTGGTGTGACCCAAATGAATAAGAGTTCATTGTTTTCATTGGTATTGTATATGGATCTATTATTTATGAACATGGTATCTCTACGTATCTAGTGATAGGAAAAATCGATCTACACAATGTTCTAAAATGGAAAACTCTAAATGAATTCCTGACCCTTACGTTGAGGGTGTATATTTATATATAAAATAATATTAGACCCATGATTTCAAATCATGGTGTCACTACATGTCATGTGGTAGATATAATCTTTACCCCTATAGTTATTGAATGAAATCTCACCAAGTAGATCTATATCACAAATTGGGATGAGTGTTCTTTTTTGGTGGGGTCATATTGTGTTTTGTATCCATTGTGGCCTACGATTATGATTAATTGATATTGAAATTATTTATTTTGTAAAACTATTTTATCTTGGGGTTCATCATTGGAGGATTATTCTCTAGTATAATTGGGTTTTTTAGAGCAAATAACAATTCTATTTAATAATGTACATGGAGAAAAACATTTTTTTTATGTATTAGACAATATGATTCTGAAGAACATTGATGTTTTGTAGTGTACACAACCTTTTCCCATCAAATATTTATAACTCATACCACCACATTATTGATTTCTCATTTTGTGATAGTTTTCTGAATATTTATTTTCAGAGATAGGGTACGTAGAATTCAATAGAAAATTGTACTTTGGTCCCATATACCAATGAATATGGAGTCACTTGTGTTGTAATGTGTGAGTTGTTATGGTAGTGACACAATAAAAGAATCATATTGGCTAGGCATGAATTATTATCCTTATCCACCATTTTTTGGTTTATATTTGACTGAATATTATTTAATCTCCCTATCATCCCATTTTTCATGTCAAGACTTTGGGATGAATGGACGGATTTGATTTTGTACTCCTGGTAAAATTTTATCAATTCAAAATAACATAAGTTCTTATCATTTTCAACCAATATCTGTTGATGGATATTGAATATAGTGAAGATGTTGTACTTTATAATGTCAGTTATGTTCATTATTAACAATTTATTACAGGGTATTTTCATAAACACTATTTAAAATAATTCAATTTTAGTAAATATTTACCTAAAATGCCCATTTTCTAGGATGGGGAATATGTCCCACAACATCCACTCTCAATATGAAAAACCTCCAAGATTATTTAGTTGTCTGTAGAAACTATAGTGGTTGATGGATAATGATTTAATGAACATGAAATGTATGAAATTTTATGGTGAATATTACATATTCATTTGTAATTGTATTCAATTAGTGACGAAGCCTTTAAATTTGGTAGGAGTTTCTAGTCATAGATTAATGATTCTTTCTGGAGATTCCAAGGAATTTCTATGTGGAAATTTTAATATCTCCTTCCAATCATCATATGAGGATGATACCTTAATGTAATCAATTGTATTTTCATATTTTTCACATTTGGTCTATCTTGAAGGGTAATGTTTACTACTCATAATTGAGTCTAATGATTTGTGGATCAAGCTAACTAGATGATCATTTTTTGGATGAAATCAATTAAGGTATCAATACGTCTATTAGTGTATATTGATTCATATTGCTCAGGGGATGTTTTGATATAATTGGTTTCCCCCATTTGATTAATAATGATCGATAAAATCATCATTCTGCATGTGATGTAGAAAATAAAATTGCCATTATTCGGTTTACTGGGGACTATGGATTAACTATCTAATGCATTGGCTAATCATTTTTTCAATCAATGTAATTTATTAATTATTGGGATAAAATATAATCCATCCATAAATCCTCAAATGTTACTGATGTGAGTTTCTAATTCATCATTCTTTATGGAATTCTTGTTGTTGATTTAAGGATCATTGAATCTTCATCCTATTTGATTTTTAGATAAGATATCTACAATAATATGGGTAGTTTCATCTAGTAATGTGGGGTTTGTATTCTAGCTCGTTATTATGGAATCCTTGAAACGATAGGATAGAGTATGGAAAACATGATTTGTATGGAAAAAATATAATCCCAAGAACAACATAGTTGAACTTCATGTTCTCCATACACTTTTCAATATGTGTTAAAGAGTCACCATAAAAATATATCTCCCACATTTAGGGTGTGTCATTGAAATATAAAATCACTTATTCTAGTTGTTTGGAATCTGTTGGTTTACATTCTTGGGTTAGATGTGATACAAGGAAATCATCTAGGGACTTCCCTTTAGCTCCCTTCTCTGACACAAATTGTATTTCATACTGTTTTAGAATAACCACCTATTATGCCAAGAATTATTTCAACATCGAGTGGCCAAGGATATACTTTATCATTTCAATTTGAGAGACCATGAGGAAATTTTTATAATTAATCTAAAGTATCATCAATTTAATGATAAATATTAGTGTGTGGAAGTTAATATTGATTCTAGAAATCCTGTTTCTAGAACCTATCATTATTCAACAATTATAGTTGAGGATTTTTTAAATACCACAAGAAATTTTATAATATAGTAGGGAAACATGTGATTAACACACGAACACCACTTATAAGATAATTATATTTCCATCCACTTGAATCATGTGGAATGGTGCTTCAATTATAAAACACTTTAGATTCTCAATAGATTTTTGTAGTTTTACATAATTTTTTTAAAAAAAAATACTTTTTATGTAAGCATCACAAAAATTAAGGATCCCACTAAACTATAGATCTCGCAAAAACCAAATAAGGTGGTATAACATGGGGGGAAATAATAAAACACATCCTGAATGGTCCAGGTTGGGGATAAAAGCATCCAAAATAAAATGGAACTCTGAGTTCCACCTAATTAGGCTATAAGAATTTATTCAAGATATTCAATTGATTTTTTGGTGAATCACCCTATGTTTGGGTGTGGGGAACAAAGAAAATAATTTATATAAAACTCCAAAAATTAACGGAATGGTATATTCCACCTAGAAAATAACTATGGTATAGAAAAAATCAATTATTAGCTTCTAAATCGGCCCATATCAGATAAAAATGGGGAACCATAAAAATACATGGAAATAGGGAATACTAGCTTTCATTAAATTAACTCAATTGATATATAGAATAATGTATAAATTTTTAAAAGAAACGGAACTTGAATCAGGGACTATTGTACGAAATAGGATCAAAGAGTATTAGTTTAGAATCAAGGGGATAAAATTCCCCATAAAATCCTATAGAATTAAATGAATAATAAATGATTTTGTATGATAATAAGTTTAAGGTAAAATCAGCAGTTTCAACAATTATATATTGGGTCTCATAGTTTGGCATCACAATTTTGAAACATTGCACCATCCATGAACCTCTCACTATTGTAATAGGTAAAACAAACAATACATGTTCATGTTAAGGTAAATCAGGAATATTTCAGCTTGTATCCATCAATTAAAGACTGCATAGCTTCTTATATGTGTGTATATCACTGGGTGCACAGTTAGGGAAAACCTTGCCCCGATTTCTACACTATGTCAAACCCGACCTGGTTTGTAATAAGTACGTGTCTTGGGATGCATGGATTTTATAAAACATGTGGCCAAGTTTCCATTTTGTAAAATCCCTGATCCATGGTCCAAATGAATCATAGACACCCCTAAAACTAATGTGACCACATTATGAGTTCAAGTTATGTAAAATAATATTGTAAAAAGAAATTAGTGATATAGTTTGTAATTTAATTAACAAAATGTATAGGATTACCCTGTCTCATCTTTTCCATGGACATGATTCTATAACACTCATCCTAGATGAACTGACTAACTAGTGATAGAGGTTGTAATTTAATTAGCAAAATGTATAGTATTACCCTTGATAAAAAATATATAATAATATATTTATATCATATGGTTATAAAATGTGACAAATTTTTGATTTAAAACATGATAGTTGAGATACATTGATGATATCCTCAATGGCTTGGTAACTTTGAGATAAATTCTACTAATAGGATACAAGACCAAATCACCCCAGAATCATTAATGTACATAAATCTCATGGTAATATCATAACCAGTATCCATATATTTATATGTCCCATCCAAGGTGAGATACAAAAAATACCTTTTCCCTAACCATGATATATATATAGGTTGTTCATGATGATCTAATTTTGATTTCAATATAGAATGATTTGTATCCATCAATTTCATGATCATCAAGACATGCACTGAATTCTAAAAAAAGAGATATGGTTTGAGCAGTACTGCCTATCCTACATCTAAAAATTTATAGAGTTGATCATCGTGGCCTATTGTACAATGACACATAATCATACATATGAATTGTTACATAATATTATTTTGTGGAAAAATTCAACTAGGGGTGTATGCCTCTCCCAATAGACCAATAATTAATGGATGCATATTCTATGATGTAATTATAGAACCTGTATAGAGTGCTATAAGTAGCCATAATTATAGGAAATAATTTTTATACTCATAGGAAATTGCATACCCAATGACATCTGAAAGACTATCAAATGTCGAGATGTAAATTTATTATCTGTATCTGATACAACGGTTTGAGGAACCCCATTAAGGAACACAGTCTCAGGTATATAGAGTCTCCCAAGATTATTGACTGATAAGACATCCTAGATCAGTTGGAAATGGGGGACCATACGGATCCCACCCACCCAAACCCACACAACATCACTATATCAAGGCTACCTTAGAAACCCAGTTAGAAAATCCATCAAAACATCATCTTTTTTTCCATGTAATATTAAGTGACTTGAGTTAATTTTTAGCTAGTAATTGTTGTTCCTCCATCACTACTAATTAGTGGAACCTCTAATTGAAAAACTAGATGTGTCTCATTTCTTCCCCAACAACAATTAGTAATGTCTCCAGTCATGATACATCTTGAAAAAATCAGTATTTACTTTACATGATGTGGTATGAAAATATAACATTATTCTCATTCATATACATCTTGGAAACATCATTATGTACTTTCCAAGACGAGATGGAGCGGCCGAGATAGGGTGATGGGTGTGGACGCCATGATTCATGATGATTCGTAGATGTGGTTGAATGGAACACTCATGTCAAATCTATTTCCCCTCATGTCTACCTGACACCCATTGATTCCTTTCATCCAAAGATGTTTCTCCATATAGGTCACACGACAATTTCCTTTTCGAATTACGAGGTTCATTTTTTATATTCTGATCTTAGATTTTTTCTTGTTGGGAAATTCTGTAAGCATCATCCCTCTTTAATTTTTTTACGGAAAGCATTCAAATCCATTGGTTTTACTTATTTTGAAATTTGGTTGCTGAAATCTCTGAATATTGCGATTCATTTCTCTGGAGAAAATAATTATTATCGGTTACGGTTCAGGGGTTCTTGTATTTTTGGGGGTTGTACAATAATGGTCCTTAAATTGTCCCCTATGTTTGATTTGAGCACTGAATCCCCAATTCCCCTCTCTGGTTAGGGTTCCCAGGAATTTCGTTGGACTTCTTCAATAAACATGGCATCTTTCCTATTTCAAAACTTATTGGCCATCCCATTAAGATGGATTCTGCTACTCAAAATCTCCCAAGGCAGTCTGTTGCGCGTGTGAGTGTTGTGGTTGACCGTACAAAGCAACTACCTTCAATTATTTGGTTCCAGAATGGTGACGTGGGGTTTTTTCAAGAGGTGGTTTATGAATACATACCTAGATACTACTCTTATTGCATACATATAGGAAAATACCTTAGAGATTGTGGCCCTGGGAAGGACCCTTTGAATAATCATTATGTCAGAAAACCTCTGACGAGTAAAAGGAAATCAGTGTGGGTTGAGAAAGAGATAATACCTATTGTTGAACAAGCTGGACCCAGGAATGTTAAGGTCCCATTTTTGTCTTCATTAGTCCTAGATTCTTCTCTATTGCAACCTCAGTGTGCTCAGGTCGATGTTTTTTCTGGGTTTGTAAATGTGGTCCTTAATTCTAATCCTATTAATGAAAATTTAGGAGTTGTTCCAGCATCAAATGAAGCTGCCCAAGAGACTCACTCTATTTCTGGTAATTATAATAATGATTATCATGAGTATGTGCATAAAATTGAGGATTCTATTTTGCATTCAAGTGACAAAAAATGTTAGAAACCTCTTACTGATCCTGATTGTTTCATCACTCTGAATCCCAAGAAGACTGAAAAACACATTGATCACTCTAAGATGGAGAGAACCATAGTCAATAGATATTTAAGGATTTGAATGAAGGAAATTAGTATTCCTCTATAGCCAGTTCCCAATGAAAATCCAGAAGAGGGGGAATCCTAATCGGGTGAAGAAGAAACCTACCATAATATTGAGGAACAAGAGTATATAATTATGCTTATAAATTCCACTTGTGTAATTAAAAAAGGATACAAGGAGGAATATTACTCTTTGATTGAGGAATAAGAATGGTTGTATTTTGGAAGATATACTAACAAGGAAATATATGTTGATGATGATATCATTATTATGTATTAAATGTTTGATGGAGTGGAATTTGAGCTCGATAAACACCATGATATTAATTACCTTTAACTTTGGTGGGAATAGATATCTCATAGGACTTCCTCAGCTGCTTCTCCCATTGATCTGTAGCTCTAGGAGGGTGTGTGGGGCCTCTTTTTCACAAGATAAATCTCATGCTGATGAAAATGATCTTGAATGTATATTTGGTATAAATGCTATGGAAAGCAGCATACCAAGGAGAAAATATACCTCTCTAGAGATGGAGTTTGATGACCTGTTTAATGATGGACGGTTGGAGGTGATGCCCAGTAATTTTGATGGTCCCTTGATAGACATAGAGATGGGTTCATCCTCAACAAAATAAATTGATGAATTTTCTTTTATGTTTGTAGCTGGAACGTCTACTAGAGGATTTCAGTAAATAGAAGGAGAAACCAAGGATAGTCCTGGAGCCAGATGGAAACATCATAAAGATACCATTGAATGAATGCTCTATGACAACCCTTAACACCACAAGGAGTTTATTTCTATACTCATTGGATGTAATGGAGGAGTTTTCTATTAGAAAGGGGAACAAAACACCACACTAATATAAAAATCAATATAAAAATAGTGATGGCCTTGAGTCATTTTTTTGCATGGATGAACAAAAAATCAGTGCACCAAGGGCATGGACTAGTGCTTTGAAAATGGAGGCAGCAAGCTTTATGTGTTTCTCTTGAACAATATCAACATGCATAATTAACAAAAGTTTGGGAATTTTAGACCATGTCATGTGTGCTTGTGTGTTTTTACTTTTTGTTATTCATGACATAGTGGATGATGATTGTGTCACTCATAAAATAAATGAGTTTGTTGGCCCAGATGACATGTTTTTGATGTTTTCTTTTTTGAGACCTCTGCATTGAAGAAACTAAAGTTATGTTGTTTTTTCGAGTCATAGGATGTTACCTTGTGTGAGCACAAATGCAGAAATGGGTGGAGGCTTTCAGAAAAGTGTATGTGCTTCCAAAGTAGGTTTCCTTTCGTCATGCCAACTCTTATGGATTTTCATGGATTTTTCAGGTGCTTCTTAAAATTTTCTTTCCTCTGCTCGCTTATATCTTGCTGGTACAAGATCATTGTACCTCGTATAATCATCTGAATTTTATCATTTTCTTAATAAATTTGGGAGATCATGGGTTATACTCATGCTCCGAGCCTTTCTGAGTATGTATCCTGGAAGAAAAATGTGACTATGTTTTCACAAAATTTCATCATTTCCCACGATCTGACCAAGAGGCGGGTCTTCACATTCCACAATCTCCCATTGGTTTAGGCCCTCATAATATGATATTTGTCTTATCCTAAATGTACAAATTATAATAGACATGAATTCTATGAATTACAAAAAATACTTTCAGAGACTATCCATAATTTCAATGTACATCTCTAAAAAAAGTTCATAAGTTGGCACTAACTACTGGCCTTATAGACTTCCTATATCTATGACCTCATTCTTAGTACATCAGAAACTAAATATAAATTTTATGGGCATATAGATATTCTCATTGTCAAAATGATCATTGTTTCCCTCCAATCCCCAATTCCTCAAAATTAATACACACTATAAATATATATTATTGAGGGTTTTTGGGTCTAGGTACACTACAAAATACTCTCCCAATAAATGATGTATCCCATAACACAATTCTTGTACTATACTGGATAACTCAATATCATGTGTCATGTAATTCCTCATATGTTCCCTCAACCAATGATACATGTACATCATGACTCACTCTATATACATCTTAATTTATCCTAAACACATACTTTAGGCATCATAATATAAAATAATGCTTCCACTGGACTCTAGAATAATCAATACTTGCACTGAAGTTAGTCTCCCTTTCATCTCATTGAAGGGTGTATAAAAGGTATCTTATTATAAAAATATGACACAATTCTTAATAAATCATGTATTAGGTGATTCTATGTGTGTGATGTCCAATATAAATATCTTGAAATATCTATATATCCACATGAAAATATGTATGTCAAAAACATTGTAGGGATGCACCCACAAAAATGAAGCTCTCACTATCACTAGGTAAACATTAATTCCTATCTATGAGATAACATGGTAAAGTAATTGAACCTCATCCTATAAATGTGTTACTTATTTATATTTTAATTTTATTGATTTATTCGCAATGTATCAAATATGTTCTTCTAATGTTTTTCATTATCATGTCACTTGTGAGACTACACAAAGACATCGTCCATGAATACCAGAAAAACTCAATCTATACATGGTTATTAAACATTGTTCATCAAAGCTATAAATTTTTTTAGAAATCTTGTGAGACAGAACGACATATCTCAACACCCACATATATCATTACATATATGAAAATTGTTACATGATATGAACATAGGATGAAAATGTATATGATGATATCATGAACCACAATACGTTTTTGTAAAAAACCAATACCCTTAGATATTTTCAAAAAGTCATTCTATCAAGGGAAATCATAATTGTTCTTAACTTCAAAATGGTAAAATTTTTAGTAATCCATACACAAACATTGGGATTCATTGGAAATCTTCTCAAAAGGAACTAGTAAACCCCATAGAGATGTATTGGTTGAGATAAACCATTTCTATTAGAAGTCCACCAACCTCTTATTGTTCTCTTATAACTCTTTATTAGTCATCTGGTATGGATGAATGTAGAATGGTTTTTCTCCAAGAACTATCATGATTGATATTGCACCTCTCCCTCGATAGGTACACAATAAAATTTGGCTTGCAAAGAATCCATGAAATTACCAAGCACTTGAAGGGAATAATCTTAACAGAAACCATAATTATCCAGATATAATCTAAAAATATAGGTTATCATCCCACCCATCCCATGATGCTTGGATCGAGTTCATCTCACCAGTACATCCAATTCTCCTTTTAGAAAAAGCCACAACATATAGTTTTATTATGGTGACCCTAAATTGATAGAAATCAACATGGTATAAAAATGAAACTCGACATTCCATTCTAATTATGATTTGTAACCATTTCATAAGATGGATTGACTGATCCCATTAAAAGTGACACCCACCAATATCTAGGGTAAATTCCTTTCATTGGTATTCACCCTTTGTTCTAATTATTAATGCAGTATCAATCTTCTTATTTCTATCAAAAAACAAAACCTCAATCCCAAGTCTCACCACACTACATATAGATATGAATGAATGAGTTACCCTATATCAAAAATAAGATGATACTAGAGTATAGTCTATTATGATCTTACCTCTCACATTGTATAGATTGTAACTATTCTCCTTAGTGGTATGTTGTAAATAATATATCTAGAATTAATTTCGACCCATTCAAAAATCCTCACTACATAGAGTATGTCCACTCTACTATCACAATACATGTAGTGTATCGATACATCAGCAATTACTAGAAACATTTCAAGAAATACCTACAGTACTCCATATCTCATCCTGACATGGAGCTATATTTCTGATTCCTAAGAATATAGCAGTATCTGATCTCATTAAACGGACTAATAGATGGAATATCCTACAAAATCGATGTACGTGGCCCATCATTCTGGATTCTTGGTACTCAATTATCACTTTTATTCACTAAATCCTAAAATTCCCATGTATCTAAAAACATTATTGAATAAAAAACTACAAATACACGCACTTTGGCTACTATTCCTCTCACAAGAGTCCTTTAAAAAAATTAAATTTTAACTGAAACTGAACCAAATGGTTTTGAGGATGAACTTCCATTCACCCTACCCCTTCCTTCTTTTCATTTTGGATTAGTAATAAGCACCTAATTCAATATATCATTAATAATAGTCAAATAAACTACATTGACCTATGAGAAAATGATATTATTGAGACCATCCACAAAGATTCTATCCATGAATGTCTCATCGTCTTGACAAATCTGCATAACATGGAAAATATTTATGAATAATATTGAGTAATCCATAAAAAAATCAAAACATTTTCCAGACAAATAAACACACTAGACCACTCAATTCATAGAGTCTCGAGAAACTAATAATCATTATAATTATAACAGAAATACCTTTAAAACAAATCCAAAAATGTATCATCCATGTTTAAATAATCCCATGAATTATTAGATGATCCCAATATCATATATTAGGTGAGATTCATTCTCCTCTTAGCATGTGTCTCATGATTATAATAAATTAATTAAGAAGTCTCAAGCCCCATATCAGTTTCCTTTGGCCCCCATTGGAAAATAAATGTTGGTTGATATTTCTACTAGAACACACATTCCATCTCTTCCATAGATGATGCATGCTACAACACACACAAAAAGTTATTCATAATTTATAATAATCCCTCTCGGAACTGGGAATAATTAGCCATAATTGAAACAATGGATTGCGTTTCAAGTGACACATCTAGAAGATGTTTTGGCTGCTCATATCCCCCACTACTGGAGCATGTTCATCGAGACCATATTTGAATATGATTGTTGGATTTAATGGAGGAAAGCCCATATAATTCCATGAAATGGACTTATACACGATTCAATAAAGTCATGATAAAATAGGAAAGAATATGATAGTTTGAATCCTTTCTATAAACATGATACACCCATCATCATTGACCTAATTCTAAGAACTACTAAAAGGAATGATCATAAAGAACACCAATGACACTACCTAATACCCACTCTTAATTCAGGTATAGGTCAAGCTATATTTTTGAAATAATTTGTCCTAATAAATGTAATTCCAAGTCCAATGGAAAAATATATTTATCATCTTACTTCCCTTTTCGTAATTTCAATTTCATCTAATGTTTTTAACATTATATTTTAATGGTTGACCCAAATTGATCACAAGTTCCATCATGTATGATCCCATAATTCTTATAAAAATGTATTTTGAATCCACTTAATCCTAATCATGACACATCTTAGTCCATGCAACCAATAGTTCATTACTGAAGATGCCATAAATGGTTTCAGAGGGTTTCTACAAAAGTATATATTTGAAAATTTTATTTTTTATATAAATGTAACCCTATGTACCAATGATGTTTCTCATTTTCCTACAAAAAACATTAATTTATAAAAAAATTATAACAGAGGGCACCCATTGAAAAATTCATGAAGTCATAAAATGAATCATATATTTCATGGGATATACATGTTATGGGAATCCTATAAGGTTCTTAAACTGATGCATGAGATATCTTGAACTAATCTCATTGTGAAATAGAAGAATTCATAATCATAAGTGACATTAAACATCATGTGAATCACCAGAAAGTGGAATGAAAACAACAATTATAGTAAATATATTGAACAAATTATCATATACCATGTAATTTGGATTATTCTTGTATGAGTGTTACCTAATAATAGGCCATCTCATTACCAAATTCCCAATCATTACTAATATTCATTATATATTTATTAAAATAGTATATACTGAAAAGAAACCCCTCTGATACCAATTTTTTAACATCTCAAAACAAGAACCAATATTGCTGCCCCAAGTCGTTGGGTCACGTGGCCTTATGCAAGTCTCTACAAACACAATTGGATGGTGACTATTAGATAGGGATATTGATGGTTTAGTGGGAATACTATACCGTCATGATCAATGTATTTTTGTATTATCTCAAGTGAATAAATAACATAAAGCATAATATAAATCAAGATAGACAATAACATCTATTATATTTTAATAATAATAAATTCAAAATAAGTGTCATGTATAATATTATGTTCATGTAATGTCACTATAAAAAATGAAAAAAATACATGGAAATTGAAATCCATTTAAATACATGTATAGAAATACCGGAGAAAATAAAAAATAACTATCTCTACCTATAATCTGGATAATCTATTGGTCTTGATCTCGCCCTTCTCAAATTCATAATCATTCAATAATAATAATGTTGCTTATTTTCCCGGTCCCAACCAACTTCCATGAATTCTATATTTGTACCCAATAGTGTCCTGAACAAGGCGTGATATAACACTCAGTTGGCCAACAACAACATTTTCTATAACAATTCTAGATTGTGTTTAAAAAAGAAGAATAATGGGGTATATAACAAGAATAATAGAAATAAAATTTTTGTGTCAGATTCATATATGATCCCATCCATCCAAACATTGATCCCCATGTACAATAATAATGAACCCAAAACCAAGGGGAACCTAAATAAATCAACCATAAATGATGATAAATCAACCATAACAGCTTAGCCTATGTTGTCAACTACTAGGTCTAAAAGGACCATATTTAAGGTATATATGATGATGGAATCATCATCGTGTTCATTGATCGTATTAATGAAAATAAGATAAATACATGTGAGGATTCCAAGGATCTTGTCCCTTGATAATTTCTAATGAAAATCCAATAAGGCATGATCCAAGGGGTAGAAATATCCTTCTCTTCCAATGTAGACAAAATCTAAAATGTAGAAAGGTCCATGCAATCATATGAAATAAGAATACTACAAGAAGAAATTTTTAAGGAATCCACTACCTTAAAAATAATCCATTGATTAAAAATATCAATTGAATCATATGAAATTTGGTTCTTCTGTTTATAAATGTCTATGGAAACCAATACAATTATCAGTATCCATGTAGTATAAGTTCCCATGAAATCCAATCGAATCTGGATCGAAGGGGTTGAAATGGTCATGCAATCCACTACCATAATCGATTCAACATCTCATTGAATGACCCATTTAATTATATTTTAAATACCATTTTCCCTACCAATCAATCCCACTACATTCACAACAAACTGTATAACCAATTCATTAAACCATAAACACATATGAAAATTATATCACATGAAAAAAGAATGAATAAACCGTATCGTATTAAAAACATTGAAAACTCACGTACTTAAATAAGGATACCAATAAAATGGAATTCTCAAAAACACTAATAGGGGAGGTATAGTAGGGGTAGAAATATTAACACACGTCATAGGTGGTCTAGGATGGGGCTAACAACATCAAACCATAAAATTGCACTACATGGTAATCCTGAATTGGTTACAAAAATTTATTCAACATGCTAAAAAAAAATTTGGAGCATATCTAGATGTTTTTTCGTTAATCAAAAAGGAAAAATGTTATATAAAACATGAAATGTTAATTAAACTTTCACGATGACCTACTCTTTATCTGTGATAGAACACTCATCTAGTATAGTATCCTAATTCAAACAAGATCAAAAAATATTAAAAAAACATTGAACCCCATATAAGTATGAATATTTACATGAACAAAAATAGAACCTTTGGTGTTATGTTATTTGAAAATATTCACATTTGGTATGAATAACACACTACCATGGATCAAACTATATGATGGAAACTTGAATCAAAGTCTTGATTATGAAATGATATCAAACACTATGAATAGAACATCAACAAGATAAATGATCTTACTCTGTCAACATAAATTAATGGTTTATGGAAATGTTTTATATTAAAAAATATTTGTGTGAAATGAAATACGTTCACAAAAATACACTGGTCCACACAATTTGGAATCATAGTAGGTCAAATCGTGTTCTTATAATGCTCTCATAACTATCATAATAGGGAAAAATTGAGGTTCATGTTAACTGTTTGGGAACCAATGAATATAATCTGTTTTAGGGCTCTTTAATCACATATTGGGAATACCTAATTGGTGCGTGTCCATAGGTGCATAGTTAGAGAAAATCATGCACCCATTTCGGGTCAATTTTCTACCCTGCAGGAATAGTTGTCACTGTTTGGATTGGGTAACTTCATTTCCAATAACCATGAGGAACATCTTATTTTATCTAAATATCAATATATTGGAATCAAAATATCTATTGAAACCCCAATAATATAGAAACCCTATTTTTTCATAAATTATAATTATATAGTTTTTTATAAATACCTAAAAATTATAATAAAACACATAGAGAACTTATTATTCTAGTTCATTTGTAACCATAGAAACAAAAAAAATTGTACATAATTGTGATAAATTATATCCCACAATGAACATAACGACTAAAGCCCTTCTTCAGAACATAATACATAATACATATCATCCTAACATGGTGAAATGAAACAAAAAAATGTGGATCTCAAATACCTAGAAATGTTATAAAAGGAATATATATAAAAAAACATGATCATAAGTATATGAGGATGTAATCAAGAAATTTTATGGTCATAACAGGAATATAAAGGATCATAAATATAAATCATTTAATAAATATTGGAATTTCATAAGATATCAATAATATGGGAATGAATACCTTAATCTCTGAAAGGATAAAATTTCAATGAGACATTGAATTGTGGAGTACACATAAAAATGTATTATCATTCCTTATAAGTCCAAGAGAATATAAAAAACATAATAGAGAACCTAATGGGAACTAAAACTACTATGTGGGACACACATCCATCCCTCTTCGTTGTTCTTTCCTTATAAGGGTTCAATTTTGTCCTATCTTCCCAAAGAGGGCCAGGTTTCCCCATCATCCCATAGTGGATTGGGATTCCACATCTTCCTATGATGGATCGGGATTCCCCATATTCCCATATTGGATTGAATTTCCCCATATTACACTTGTGGATCAATCGTGTCAATTTTAGTCCCATCATTATCTCATTATAAATAAATCATTTCACAATGCATTGGAGGGATAAATATGTCCCACCCATGTCATTATAACATCATACAATCATATTCCAAAATGTCATAAACATTCATATATTACACAATGAAATGAAATGGTTGACATTAACAAGTTATCATATCTAAAAATGTGAAAAACTATGTTTCAAGATCATTTAATAAAGTCATATACCATTATAATAATCCATTTTCATAAACCTATAACCCATGATAAGGAAATTGATTTCAAAAAAATATTTTCATCAAAACGTAAACCATTCAGAGAACTAATATGAATGGAACCATAGTATAATTTCCCCATAATGTATTGGGTAAAAAAAGTATTTTTATCATAGATAAAATATTATTTGGGAATATATTTTAAAAATATTTCTTGATGAAAATATCTTTTCTTATTGGAAACTGGATTCTTAAAAAATACATCATTTTTTAAAATATTTTCCATTAAAAATTTCTTTGAAAACATATAAATGAAAATTGAAAACCATAATAAGTTTTTAAAATACTTATTTGAATTATTTTCAATTTCCAATATAATCATTAAAAACATTTTTTGAAACATTTTTTGATTTTTTTTTTAAAAACATGTTTTTTGAAATTCATTGCATGTGTCTCAAAGAAAGAAATTTGGAACAAAACAACCTTCCCAATTTTATAACAATTGATGATTAATACCTTGAAAATAGATATCATAAAACATATATATAAATAATGATAAATTTATGGAGAAAAATATCTAAATTTATTAATTATCTTTTTATACACCACACAAAAGAAACTAGTTGTGAATAGGGATTAAATCTCAAAAAATGCAAGACTTGAAATCCCCTTAACTAATGCCTTGAATCGTGTTTTACACATTAAAAACACTTGTATAATAATAAAATATTATTATACATCATCCATAGAACCATATTATATATTTAATATTATATATTTATTTACATTATCCAAATATTTACACTTCAATGTTAATATTATTTTTTTTCTATTTTTTTCCTGTTTTTCACATCCATCATATTTTGTTATATTTTTGGTCTGGATTCATATTTCAGGAATTAAAGGATATTAAAATATATATAAATAACATTTATATTCATTATATATGTTCTCATTATATTTTATGAATGACAGAAATATGAAATAGAATCGACCATTCATGGAGACGATAGCTCGTACGTATGCATGAACACTATTTCATTTTTGTTTATAGAATTAACAAAAAAAAGTAAATGGAATATTATTGAATATATATACTAATTAAGGAATAGTTTTTTTAATATTTATTATATTATTATATGGAATCCATCCTTAACACATTCCATGTAGATTTTGAATATATTACATTGCTTTTTTGGAGCCATTAGTCCACACATCCACAAATAATGTTATCATAATTATATGAAAGGGAAAGAATCAAAGAAATGTGTTTTATAAAAATTTATGAAGTATGAATAAATTATAAATATAATATTTATCATTTAAAAAAATTCTATCTTTTTCCCAATCATGAGAGGTTGTAATAGAATGAAAAACAACATCATCTCGTGAGATTGTAGTTTCTCATACAAAAGTTCTATATGTTCATTATCCATTATATGTATGTGTCTATAATTGTAGATAAAACACAAATAATAATAAAATATTTAGATATTTTGATTATTAGGGGTATTATTTTATAATTGAATAAGATACTTTGCGGGGGTGGAGAATGAATATAAATAAAAGACCATGAATAATGATGTTACAACATCTTTCAGTAACTAAT
Organism: Viscum album; assembly: GCA_963277665.1. NCBI lineage: Eukaryota > Viridiplantae > Streptophyta > Magnoliopsida > Santalales > Viscaceae > Viscum > Viscum album. The sequence continues at coordinate 1,253,915,164 of OY728140.1, read as the reverse complement.
TTTTTATTGCAACAAACAGATTCATTGGATATATTAAATCTAAAAGGGGGGATTTTTGTATTGAGTTTCAGATGTTTTGAGGATAATTGGGTAGATTTGTTCTGATCTAAATGGCTTTATAGTTGTGAATATGTTGTCGGGGTGGGTGTATTTTTATGTTGGATGAGTAAAATTATTAAAAAAATAGAAATAGACTCACGTTTTTTCTATGAAAAATGGATTTAATAATCATAAAAATATGATAAAATTTATTATGGGGTATATTTATGTATAAAAAAATTCTATATGGACAATTTAACAGGTCATTTATGGAAATAAGTTTATCGTTAATCCTATGATAATCTAATTTTTCTCATAATCACTATAATTAATTTGAAACACATTCAGTACTACTTTTGGCAAAAAATAATGTTTTCATAATTAGAAACTATTAATATACTAATTCCAAATATGTAAAAAAATTCCAAAAGAATTTAATAATAGAATTGGATGAAAATTATTTATAATTAATCCCGTAGATGTGCTGCGACAATAGGTTTTTAAAGTAGTAATAATTAATAGTTTGGGATATTTTAATTTCCAATTTCAATGTCAAATTGGATAAAATAACCATAATTGGTATATTTTAGATAAAATTAATCTGATTAAATATTAAAAAAATAAAAATATAATTTACCTATATACATAAATTAGGTGAAACCCAATATTGTATTAAAATTCAATATTTTTCCCTATTTATCCAAAAATGGTGATTTTCATTAATACAAATAACAATCAAACTATTCTTATATTGACATTAAAAATTAAAACATACTATTTATTTTATCATATTAAATTTCTAAAATGGTATAAAATTAATTTTATTCATATTCATTGGGGGATATAAAAAATAGTTCTTTAAAAAAAATATTATTTAGAATCATATAAAGGCAATACTAAAAAATGTATGTATTATATTCATCTTTTATTATTTATGTGAAAAAATTATAAATATTATTTAAAATTAATATATTAAAATTAAAATTACTATGTTAAATTGATAGGCTATAAAAATCCATTTTAAATAATTATAATAATAAAATGTTGTTTTATAGAAACATAGTGTAGCTTGTAATGAAAGCCATGTAGGTTTTGCATGTAGAAAATACAAAACATGATATAGAATATAATGAAATGAGGAAATAATCTATCATTTTATGAAATAGACTAATTAATATTAATTTATTAGAGAAAAAATTTATAATAACATTTATTGATATATTCTACACCACAATAAATGAATTTTGCCAATGAAAATCATTATTCCAATACAAAAACATAATTCATATACTTCATCATAAACTCATTTATGATTTTTATTCCATTAATTGGTGATTTGTGAATAAATAATTTAACGGGTGATTGGTATTATTTCATAGAAATTTATCATTAAAATTACTAATTTCAATGGGTTCTTCCTCATAAGATTGATACCGCTCTAATTGTATGATTTCTATGTTCAGTACAACTGAATGGATAAGTATTTACTATCTCATGAGAGATACATGTAACACATCATGGATTTGATAGATATTTTTAAGATGATCAAATTTATATTCTACCATTTTGATATGAATAATAACATCCAAGTGTCAAATATTTCTTGGGATTAGTTTTACATTATACACGAACCTCATAAACTACTTCCATGAAAAATTAATAGAATAAAAATATCCCAAACATCAAATTCTAGGTCACTCTGACTGGTATGGGAATAAATTTTCAACCAATATTGAGCTACCTTGATATTATTCATAATGGTGCTAAACATATGTTCCATTTCTTTTGGTATCTCAGCTCCCAAAATCATTCATTATCCAATATCATACAAGCTATTTGGAGATCTACAATTCCTCCCACATAGGGCTTCATAAAGAGCCATGTGAATGGTTGAGTGAAAACTATTTATTTAAAAAAAGACAACTAGAGGATGTTTTTGATACCAACAACATATGTAATATAACTAACATGTTTTCAACATATCATCGAGGGTGTGAATTTATTTCTAGACATTCCCTCCCACTATGGATTATTAGCAGTGATAAATCTCATTTTTCTATCATGTTCTTATTGGAAGCCATCACCATAACATTTAGGTAAATATACCATCGTGATAAGGTAAAATGGAAATTGGTACTCCATGTAACCTCATCATTTTCTTAATTAATATCATGGAAAGTATTCCCAGAGGTATTTTTTAACTGATATCAATGATGTGGACTAACTTACAAAGACGATTGTATTCCAACCATATAGTATTAATTAGTTTAGGGTATTTGTGGAGTCTAATGAAAAAATAAATTGTTATTTTTATCTTTTCCCATTATGGAATTAGTAATGGATTAAATAACTCATTTGAATTTTTTTGAGCCTTAAATTGATTTAATACCAAGAACCCATATATAAACTCTTTGAAATCCCTATCCATTCCATCCCACCAGAATAAATGATTAAAATATATATACATTTTCATACTTCCAAGATAATATGAGAAAGAACTATGAGATTTTATTTATATATACTTTTTATAATATATTATGGAAGGAACAAAAACATGGTTCATAAACCCAATCATTTCATACAGGTCAATGTTACAATCAAGAACATTTATAACCTTCATTAACAGCTCTACCTCAACATTATATTCAACTTAAATTTTCACTTGGTTAAAAGTTTTACCCATTAATTAAAAAATATAATATTTCTTCAATCATTAAATATATATAGGTTCATCGAAAAGAAATACTGAAATGTTGTATCTTTTCTGATCCTAATCATGGATAATCTGGCATGATCCTTTAGACTCAAAGTATATGCCAAATTGTTATCTTTCACTAGGTGGTAATGTAATGAGAAGTCATAATACTTTTTTTATTAAACCATATTGTCTATCACATGTTTAACTCCTTCTGTTTTAATATATATTTTAAAATATATGATTTATATATATAAAAAACTTTTCACAATAAATGTAATCCCTCCATATCATAAATGAAAAAATTATCCCTTGTAACTCCAAATCATCTATGGTGTAATTTTTCTCATGGATAATTAACTATAATTAGGCATAATAGATAAGAATATTATTTTTTATAAGAACAGTTACCTATTCATTAATTTATGAATAAATATATATTTCAATCCCTTCTCCACAATAGGGTAATGTAAGCATAGTTTTAGTGACCTAGATATTCTTTAGTTCCTTGAAATATTACTCACATTTTTTTATCCAGATGAAATTACATACCATATAATGATATATGGTCCAAAAAATCAATAGTTTTAAGAAGTTCTTCATATACAATCATTAATATCCAAATAATTTAATAAAAATATAGATGTCAATCACAAATGTTTGGTCTAGTCCAAAATTGAATAGGCTCTATATTTGATGCATCTATTACAATACCATGTCATGATATTGTGCGTCCTGAAAATGAATCGTTTGTAGCCATTATTAACAAATTATAAATTTCCCATATATTTTGTAGATGGTCCTAATCCTCTTCCATTATCTTTTAATAATTTATAATTTCATCTTTAAAGACAACCACAAACTGATACAAGAATACTCAAAAGACTCTATTCATCATATCCTTGAAGTTTTGAGGGGAATTAGTATGACCAATAGTCATCACTATATATTCATAGTTTTTAAAACATGTTTTTAATGTTTTATTTTGTATAATCACATTAATTAACCTCAATTGGTGGTACCTTGAATGATGTTTAAACATCCAAATGTTTAGAGAAAAGTGTAGTTGATCAACCATGTCATCAATACGGGGATGGGGATACTTGTTCTTGATCGTGATCTTTTTCAACTCCTCATAATCAATATATTATAGAATTAATAAATCGATATTTTTTTTAAGAAGAGAACAGATTATTCCCAATGAGGAACACTTGTTCGAATGAATCCCATATCATGGATTTCTAGGATTTTCTTCTTCAATTCGAGTAACTCAAATTGGACAACTCTAGATGGGGTCTTTGATATTGGTTTGGATCCTATTATGAATTCTATCGAATAATAATGTTCACATTTATGTTGAATAATATGAAAATATTTGGGGAAAACATCCATAAATTCATGAACAATAGGAATATCATCTCTTCTGAGTATCTACCCAACCATTTCTAATAAGATCATCTTCTAACTATGACTAAATTCAAATACACTAGATGAAATATTCATAGGAATTTCTTATTTATATTTTCATTAATATATGGTCATTTGTTGGATTGAAATATAAATGGTAACTACCTTTACTTGAAAATTGATACGATACATATATAGATAAATCCAAAAAATTCCTAAGATAACATCAAATTCAACCTAGGGATGAATGACCTGATTTTTACTGTGTACATTCCAACCAAAATTAATTGGAGTGGATCACATACTTTGGGAAAAATAATTATACTATTAAGAGTTTTCACTTTTAACTCCACATCTAAATATACTAGGGAATCTTAATTCACATATATATTTATTTAGAAATGAAATAGTCAGTTTATCTAGAATAAAATATGTCATTAGCAGTTCTGTGGGTGGATGTTATGTGTACCTTTCAATATGTTGTTATCACACAATTCATCATAAATAGGGATCACATGAGATTTAACCTTTTACATTAGTTTAAGAGGATGTCTAAATTGATCATAATCACCAACCCTTTGGTTTGGAAAATAGTGATCATAATTAACATCCTCCTTACAAATTAATCCATGATGTTATGGAGATGCATTCTATATTAGTTTTCCATTATTTTCACCATTGTCTAACTTATTTCCATCAGTTTGAAAATAAATTTCTCAATGGACTTCCATCCCACAAAAAATACATTTATTAGAACCTATAATAAAATGTCCTCTGTAATTCTTTCCACTCATGAAGGATAAAGGAAGGCTCATCAACTTATCTTCCTAATTTTTAGATTTTCCATTGAACTGCGTGTTCCTTTTATAATTAAAACCATGATATTTATGTCTAATTACTACCAGAATTTCAAATTTTATTACAAAATTAACAATATATCAATTTCTAATAATATATCATATGGAAAACACTTTTCTAGTACATGGATTCATGAAACTGAGGAACCTATATACTTTACTATTGAGATTGATGACAATTAAATAATAGTACCACTCAATTCTTTTGACATTATCCTCATAGGTACTGATACATTTTTTATTATTTTTACCACAAAAAAATTATTTTCCATGTCCTTACAAAGAACTCAAGAAATGTAATTATTAAAAAATTAATTCATGAACTCATTTTATACAATGAATTAAATTTCATCTTGTTTCATTGTGTTATTGATTTGAGTCAACTATTTTTATGACTCTCCTTTTAACCGATAAATAAACAAAATTTTATTAAGATTATATGAACACTAGATAATGTATAATAGCATTTCAGTTGTATAGATACAGTTTTTATAAAAAAAATCATAATTCCATTTGATTGAAGGTGGAGGTTTCCCCATAAATGAAAAAATAGAACATTGTTCCCTCATTTTCTCTTTTGGATGCTCATCATGATTCATATCATGAGAATAATATGTTATTATAACATAGTGGTATTTATTTCTAACCCCAATAACATTCGAATGCTTAGGAGAAAAATCATTTCATTTCCTATTATAGTAACAATTAACGTCATTCCTTCATGGTGAAGTCATTGACTAATACTAAAAAACAATGTGTAAGAAACATTTATCATAGTGAGGAACCACATGATCATGAAAACTCAATTATAGAATTTAAAAATTATGATACATTCCTTAATCCATCACACCATTATTTTATGATATTATATTTTTTTCAACATACTTTTAAATTCTATCATGATGGTTCCTTATGAGTTTATTAATTCCAAAATCATATCCATAGGGAGTGTACAAATAGGTGTACAGTAATGTCTATGACTAGTAATAGGATGTGATCAAACTTGGCCAAATTCACATTTTTATAGTTTTTAATCATAATTAAATACTTCCCTGAACTACATCCACTTGTAGTGGATATATATGTAATTATTTCTAAGAATCAAACCACTCCATCCTTGAAAAAAAATTCATGATATTTTTCAATAATTTTACTTATTTGTATATTTATCCAGAGACATGTCTTAGAGTTATCAGTGAGGGATTGTAATACTTTAATACAAAAGTTAAATAAACTTTTAATCCAATACAAACTATATAGACCCTAAATTTGTATGAATTATCATTACATTAGTTTTGTGGAATACTTAATAAATTACACAAATAGATGCCAAATTGCCATATTAGTCTACTACCTTAGGAAACATGAAAAGATAAACATATTTAAAAATGGTTCTTCATTATCTCCTACATGGTCTTTCATTACTATAACACTTCTTAGACACATAACACATAATATATACCTTTAATACCTGGGGGATGGAAACATGAAAATGGGTGAGATCGTATTCTCAGTAAGGGTAAACAAGGGAGAAAAGTAATAATTAACATGAGAATAATGGTATGTGAAAATGATCATGACATTTGAACATCATATATTACATATCAATGATAATGAACATGGATGATGGAATAAGTATTGTATTTCATGACTTGATTTATAAGGGAACAAAGAGAATAATCCATTAAATCATAACATAGGAATCCAAAATTGAATTTTGGAAGACACATAAACATGTAATATCATTACCAATAAATAAAATAGAATTTAAAAATCATTATAGGGAACATCAGTGGGATAACACCAACTGGATGTGAGAAACCACCTCCCCAAATCAAATTTCATTCCTTGTAAGGATTCTAGTTTCACCATCATTCCATAGTGGATCATGTTTCCCTATATTGCAATAGTGGATTAGGTTTCCATATCTTCTAATAATAGATTAGGTTACACCATATTCTCATATTGGATCAGGTTTACACATTTTTTCCTCATGGATCAATAATTTCAACAAGAATCACAACACTATCAAAATAAATATAAATCATTACCCAATTACTTGTATATAGATATCGTTCTGATCTATAAAATAATAAACTAACCATACATTTTTTAGATGAAATCATAAACAATAATATAATAACCCATGAAATGAAATAGGTTTATCAAAAATGAAATCATATATTAACATATGAAAAAACTGTTTTTATAATCATTTCATCAAACAATATCCCATGAAAAGAATCATGTTTTATAAACATATAACCCATAAATGGGAATAGGGATTTATAAAATTCATGTCATGAATATGTAAACCATTCAAATAAATAATATGAGTAAAACCTCATTATAATTTCCCCAATCTTTCATTAATAACACTAATTCACGTTATATTAAATATAAAATAAATTTAGAATAATTTTGTAAAAAATTGATGAAAATATCATTTAATATTTGAAAGAATATTCTTAAAACATATAATATTTTAAAAAAAACAATTTTTTTAATATAACATAAAAAATTATAATGGAATTCTTTAAAACACAATAATGTTTTAAAATAATTTTTCCTAGAAAATGAAAATCTAATATAATATTTAAAAACATTTCAAATAAAATTGTGAAAACCTTTTGAAAACATTTTTTAAAACTTGTTTTTTGAAATTCATAGAATGTGTCTCAATGAAAGAAATATTAGAAAAAACTACATTACTAATTTGGTGACTATTGAAACATAATACACATGAAATAGAGATAATAAAATGGATTTGTAGACACCAATAATAATAAGGATAATAATAATAGAATATATTTTATGTAATTATGTACACCACATTATAAAAATTAGTTGTGAATAAGGCATAAATCTCACTCATATAATATAGAGACTACAAATCCTATTACCTTTCATGTTTACTCTCAATGTACTCATTAAAACCTCTTATATAATTAATATATGTTTATTATAAATCAAACATGGAAACATATTCTATATCTAATAATAGATATGGATTTTTATTACAAACTGATTAACATTTCCTTGTTAAGTTTATGTTTCAAGTAATAACTGGTTAGTATTTCGCATGTGTCTTAATTTGTAATATTTTCCCCAGTTATTATATCCTTATTTATATAATTTTACCAAAGATATAAATATATTTCATATTAATTATATTTTAATTTATAATATTCTATTAAATATAGAAATATGAAAAAAAATACTCAATTCCTGGAGATTTTAGGTTGTTCATACATGTGAACGATATTTCAATAAAATTTTCAAATTTAATGATATAATTTAAATTAAATATATATATATATGTGTGTGTGTATGAAGTAAGGAAGAAATAATTTTTGATATTAAAAACACTCTAATAATGAACTGATACTTAATAACTTCCATGTAATTAATTTTAATCACATACACTTATTTTAAAATACAATGTTTATCTTATTATAATTTATAAATTATTCTGATTAAATATTTATATAATCATTTTTTCTAAATTAAAATCATAAAATTAAATGAAATTAATTTAAAATTAATCTTTAAAATGTGTCACGAAAGAAGGTTTTTAAAGAAAAAATTATTAAATGTTTGGATATTTTGATATTCAAATTTAATGTGAAATAGGTTCCAATGACCTATAGTGGATTTATTACTGTACAAATAACATCATTACATTTTAAAAAATATTATATATATTTTATGTGTATAAATAAATTAAAATAATATTTAGTTTCATATTAAAATTCATTATATTTCACTATTCATCAAAAAGAGATTTTTTCATAAAAATATATAAAATTAAATATAATATAATTTTGATATTTTGAATTATATAATGACTTTTATTTTTAATTTTAAATTTATAGAAGTGTGTAAAATATTTAATATTATTGGTTACAGAAAGAAATAAAAAAATTCTTTTTGAAAATAATATTACAAAACATATTATGACTATAATACACAAATGTATTTCATATTTTGATTATTTTTTATTTATATAAAACCATTTTAAATTACATGTAAATATTTTAATTAAATTTTAAACTAGATTTATTCAATATATTATTTATAATTATACATTGTACATAATTATAGTAATAAAAATGTAGTTTCATTGAAACTCATTCTTTTTAGTAACACAATCCATGTTAGTGTTTCATTTATAATGAGATTAAAATGTTATAGGGTATAATTTATGTTTTACACAGTGTATAATGAAACGAAATACATCAACAATAATTAAATTATTCCAAAAAATGTGATAAAAATGTTTGGTGTTACATGAAACACCCATCACCCCATTAAGAAATAAAATTATGTTAAAACTAAGAAATTTAATGCCAAATAAAATGATATATATATATCATGAAAACACATCATATCTTATTGATATTTTTTTTGGAATTTAAATAATTATTATTAAACAAATTACACAGATTTACTTTCTATATTCTGAATAATTTTGAATTGGTATACCCATGGAAGGAGTTCATTATAATTTATGAATCACCATTTAAATGGTTTCTGGTAAAACATCAACGGAATTGAGTATAATGGATAAAATATTCCACACAATGTTTTTACAAAATAAAATGTTATGAATCTATCATGTGTTGTACAAAGAAAAGGCTCATGTGATACTCGGTTTTTCAATCTAGATAGTCTCTCAATACGAATGTAATCAACTACGAGTTCTAAATCCTTGATGAAATATCTACATTGCTCAAGAAATAATATCAGTTTTTTCATTTTCCATCATCTTATATTTTCTATTTTAATATTTTATAACAGTATTTAGAATCTCTCACATTAACAATATTTTTATTTTTTCTTTTACAAAAAAATATTTATTCATATTTTATTTCATTGGGTTTTGACTCCCAAATTCTAATGTCAGAACCACATGGGTTGTGACCCTCAGAATCTGTAGTCATTTGTTATAATTTGGTGTGTACTCTCTTTAAAAAATTATTGTTTTATTGTTATCTCTCTAATAGAAATTAATCTTTTAATGGGGTTATAATTCCCCATCAAAATTCATATTCTTGAACATAAATATATTACAAATAAGCATGTTATATGAGTAGAGTATACCAACATTAGAACAAACAACTATAAAAAACATCATTTTGTTATTTATACTTTCTTTTACTAACTAACTCAAATAATTAACTATAATAGTGAATATAAATTTTTTAATTTCTCTAATATATTATATTCAACCCCTCTAGAACAATTTATTTTATCCTATATGTCCTAAAAATTAGTATCAAAGGAAAATAACTAATAATAGTGTAGTTATTTCATTATCATTCCCATTAAAAAGTGCTTATTTCAATGGCTACTACATTATTAATTATCCACTCACTCTATAGAGTTTTTGGTTTTCATTTATCTATTCTAAAATATTACTAGTCCCCGCAGTCATAGTAAAAATTCTTATAATGGTAGAATTAAATGAAAATGATGAATGACTTTCTCAAAATACACCTCATTAAAATGGAAATGATATGGATACTAGAGATCCATAATTGATTCATTCCTCAGGTAATGATGTGTATAACACTGGTTCATCATGTCAAAATAGTACACTCTACCTAAAATGAGACCATACAATTACTACAAATGATGTATAAAAATGTTTTAAATTATAAAGTAATTAATATCTAATATTATGCAGTTTTTATATGTTTTTATTATCTTTATATAATTGTAATATAAGGACTGATATTTTTATGATTCAACACATAAATAAAGTTGTAATTGAAAAAATAATTTCATCCAATTTTTTAATGCTTCATACTGACTTCCAAGGAATAATGATGGTTGAATTCAAAACTGTAAAACAAATGTGCCACTAATTTACAATCTATGTGAATGGAATGAATTCACTTAGAGAAGCTCTGTAAAAACTAGTACTCATTGAACATCCACATTATCAAATCAATGGCATGAAAATAGTGTTGTTATTGATTAATGAATGAACATAAATGTGTTTACTCATGGTGAATTTATTGAATCACATTTTTGGATGAAATTGAACTAAATAAAATATCTATTTATGATATAAAAAAATGAAAATGTGTATAATTGATGTATATGATTTTTATCTAACTCTTATGATTTATATGTTCATGAATTCTAATAAGAGTATATGTGTTTGATTATGATATATGTATCCATAGGATTGAAAAAACAAATAATTCCAAACCCTGTATGGTGAAATTCTAAAAAATACAAACACAAGGGATAATGAAACGGAAGTCAAAATTTCAATTATTTTGATATAACATGTTACATTTGATGATGGAAAGTGAATATAAAGCCTTACTATCCTATAATAAATAATTAATAAAAATAAAAATAAATAAGGATAATTAGGGATTGAACATATGTTGGAGTTATATACAAGAATTTAATTCTATAAAAAAAATTGTGAAGGAGATAGAATATTCTATATGATTCATCATGAAATAAATGTATTAGGTTATTGAATGAGGTTTTTATTTTGGAAATTTTGATTCAAAAAACCAAAATTTATCATAATTAAATATTGAAATTGAATGATCGTCAAAATGTATTTTAATTTTTTTTTTGTTTATAAAATAATCTATAATAAGATAATGCTAAAATAATTTGATAGAATGATTTAATTTTATAAGATAATGAAAATTTTAGAAACTCTACATTTAGAACTAATTATAACTTTTAGGAATATTTAAAATATGTTCAATATTTTAATGAAAATTTTAAAAGGAAATTTTAAAGTCTTAAACAAATTTTATGTTATTTTATTCAATGTATTAATATGTATCAAGAGATTCTCTATTTGAATATAATAAATATAAATTAAATGGTTTCTACTATGATATAATATTACCATATAATTATATAAATCTCCTTTCTTAAAAAAAATTAAAAAATATAATTATATAATTATATTATTTAAATATGGTCTGAAAGGTCACTATAAAAAATATAGTTCTATATAATTTGAACTATCTTTCGAATTTTAAAAAATTCATATATCGCAATCATTTTTATCTTTAGTACCATACAATATATTCTTTGATTCATCATGAGTACCTAAAAATTATATTACATATATTATTGGATTCAAAGTAGCTTGGGAACAAAAAAAATCAAGTAACTGGTTATTTTGTGGAAATTATGTAAGATATTTCACAAATGAAATATGGTACGTAAATATTTGATTATCTAGTAATATGACTAGAGGACCCAAATCTTTTACCACTTACATTCTATGTGACAGAAGGAATTTTAAATTTGGAATCAATTTCAATGGAAAAGTAAAACGTTTTGGTAATTCTAATATTTTAAAGTCAACTTTTGTTTTTATATTTTTATATAATATATTCTTAATAAGTATGAAAATTAGTATAAATTTGATATATAATAATGGAATGGAAATTTAATTTAAAAATGATAATATTTTAGTTATAAAATTTGATTCTTTATTAATTTGTGTTAATTAAAAAGAAATTTTTTATTTTATTTGTTTTTTTGAACTAATAATTCAACATGTTATTTTGTTGAATGTTGTGCAAAGTGATATCAGTTTTCAGAATCAAAGATTTTGTCATATCAATATCATAATATTAGATAAGATATAAAAAATATTATAATGTGTTACTTTTACAGTTTTGAACAACAAATACCTTAATTTTTGTTATGCTTTCATAAAATGGAATAACTGTAAAACAATTATCCTTATCAATCAGTTAAGTACCAATACACATTTATTGTTAGTTCATTGTTATTTATATATTCATACTAAAATTTATAAACCTGGTGGAATGAAATATAATTTACTTATTGTTTATTATTATAATATAATTTAATTGATATAATTTCTATTTCATGAAAGGATACTTTTTCTTGATGTATGACATTGTATAATAGTTCTAAATGAAATTGGTTGTATAATATTTTCTATACATAGATAAATGTTTTTAATTCTGTAATTAATATTATGATTTTTTATAAATATTATTTATTTTTATAATTTCTATTGTCATACAAATCCACACAAAATGGTGTCATAAAAAAATAGAACACTTATTCAAATGGAAAGAATGATGTAATGTGAATATTGTTTTCTTAGTTATTTTGGGGATGAGATTTTTTTTCTTATTATATATCAAATATAATTTATATTAGACATCAATTATTGAAAAATCAATATGAATTATACATAAATAAAAAACAAATGATTGTAATTTTTAGTTTATGGTTCTCTTGTTTTTATTTTGAAATCAAATAATAATTTTGAATAATTTGATTTTAATATTGATGAAGGTATGCTTCTTAGTTAGTCTAAAAGTAATAAACCATCTATATTTTGTTGTAAAACAACAATTTTTATTGAAGTATATATTCAGGTTATGTTTAATGAAAATAAGGTTAAAATAAATTTTGATTATAATGTTTTGCATGATGTGTTTATAGAATATAATATTGTTAAATAAAAACCTCATAATTAATATGTATCAATTAAGTGGGGTGCATACTCCTTTGTGACCTGATCTAAAATCATGAATGATTCATAATGATAAATATTTTGAAAATATAATTGTAATTCATTATTTTAGTGTCAAAACTAGAAAATAATTTAAAATATTTATGCCAATAGTGGTTCTTTTTTGATTTTTTACCTAATAATATTAATGATTCTTTAGATGATTATATCATTATTATTTCAATGGATGATGTGTGTAATAAATGGGATAGAAATAAAATTTTAACATTAGTTGAAATTATTTATGAGAAAAAATTATTCATAAGTAAATAGATATTTTTAAATTGGTTTGATGATTATGGATAGATTGAAAAAACAAATCAACACTTTTTCCATAAAGAAACTCCAAAGAATAAGGTGTAGAAATTTATGTTTCAATTTTCACTAATTTACAAGATATAGTCTATTATAATATTATTTGATTTCACATGTTCAAAAAATTACCAAAAATATCAAATGGTTGTAAAAATTTATTTCTTAAATTTATTTATAACTTATGATGTTTTAGTTTCTTAACCCATTGTTTATGATAATGAAAAATATAATAATCATGTTTTCAATATATCGAAAAAAAATTATGGTCTCAATACAGATCCTTGTTCATGGTAGAGAAGGATTTATTTGTATTTATTAAATAATCAATTAGTGAATGAAAATTTATATCTGACACTTTTTACTAAAAAATTTAAATAACCATTAAATTGTTTATATGATCATCGATGATGTAATTTTTCGTTCTTCTAGTGAAATTCATTGTATTTATATATATATATATATATTGTGTGTATCATAGGATATTTATAGGATAATTAATTTCCTTTTATTAAACATAAAATTCTCAATGGAAATAAGTAATTTTTCAAAATCCATATAATTATTCTAAATAGATGGTTAATTGGTTTTTCCCAAACCATGTAAATTTATGAAAAATAATATGGTTACTAGTTTTAAATTTAATATCATTACTTATAATAAATTTAATGATATGAACTTTTATATAGTAATGATAGATTAGTTACATTATTTAGACACATCCAGGCCTTATAAATATTTTAGTGTTTTTTATGTTTTACATACAAATATGATCATAAATTTATTCATATCAGAGCTATAAAAAAATTATATCTGTTAAAGGATATTTTGAATTTGTTTTATTATTTCTACATATATTTTTTTTTAATTTATATCTTATTTTTTCTTTAATTTTGGAGGTTGTATAATTGACAGAAAAATAATATAAGGTATTTGAACTTTTATTTAAAAATGATTAATTTTGTGCTCTTGGATGAAGGGAATTACAATTTCACTATCTATTATAAAAATTTATTATATCTCTGTATCTAATATATGTTCACAAAAAATTATGATTATGCAAATTATATCGGATTTTTTTATCTTGATAATTTATTATATATTGTGACAATACTTATCAAATAATAATTTCTACAAAAAAACATTCAGGATTCAAGAACAACGAATACCAATCCATGATATAATTTTGTTATATATTATATAATTAGCGGTAATATTGTTTTAAAACATATACCTAGTATAAGTCGATTAGAATATATAATAACTATTACTTTAGAATATGTTTTGAGTGGAAAAAAATAAATTTGATCATAGGATATTGAAAACATTATTACTGTATCAATTAATTTTTATAAGGGGAGTTTTTAATCTATATTTTAGAACAAATGGTGATATTTTTTTTAAAATTAACATGGTCGGAAATCAAAAAAGTGTGTGATTTTTTGTCCCTGTACATGTATGTATTTTTGTTTTCGTTCATTACATGGAAGATTATATTAATTAATTATCCTAAATACTCTTATTATTTTATATAAATATTTGTTTTCAAAACCTCCATGTAATTTTATTGTAACATTTTTTATCGAGATTTTAATTTTATAATTGTAATTTCATATGAAATTTAAGATGTTTATAGATTTTTAACTAAAATTTGGTGAAGTCTTATTCAATCTCGAAAATGATCTCACTTCAATTCAAACAAGATACATGGTTTTTGTTTCCTGAAATATTTTAATCATAAACTACTTAAACGTTTTCATTGGTTATTCATTGTTTTATAGGCTATACCAATTGTATTCATATTCCACATAATCCATTAGAAATAAAACACATTTATCTAAATTTTATTAGAATAAATGTAGTTATACATTTATTATATTTTTAGTGTGTAAAATATCTGATGATCATGTTGTAGCTTCGAAATAATGTATCTTCAAGATTTCAAATATTTTTTTTGTTTCTAGGATATCTTGTTTAATTCACATTATAATATCTTGGTGTTTATTTGGTTATAAATATATTAATATTTTTTTCATTTTATAAAACTGCATAAACAACAAAAAATGTTATATAAGTATCTTTAAAATTGGATGATGTAATAAGATTTAATGTGTAATATTAAAATCAAGTTTCAACTATTTATATTTTATATAATTTAACATTATTTTCATATTGAATTGATTCATGTTTTTTGGAATCAAAAAAAATTATAAATTTAATTCTTCTAGACGCCTTTTTTATTATTTCAGTTACATGGGTTGTAATTTATCCAAATTTTATGTTGAAATACTTATACATAAAACAATAAAATCAGATTATTTAACTAACTAAACTTTAATATTTATTTTCATTCTACCTCCATAAATTAAATTTTTTTCTCCCATCATATTTAAAAATATTTTACCTTTAATAATTATTTTTCGTGCTATGTTTTTTGATATATTTATATTTTTTATCCAATATCAGATTGTTTTTTTATAAAAAACAGTGGATTTATAGTTTATCATTAACGATCGATTAAATTCTTTATCTAAATGTAGATTAATGTTTTCCAACTTACAAATGATTTATTATTTAAAACAGTTTGGTAAATAATTTTTTTAACTAATAGGGAATGAATTTTTTTAATTAATTGTGAGTAATTTTATATTTTAATTGTATATCCTCAATTGTAGAAGATTATTTCTAAGTCCAGGTATAAATTCTTTTTCTTCCAAAAATATAATATTTTTTGTTCCTCCAATAAAATATTTTATTCTGCTAAATTTTTTTCAATACTATGTT
The DNA here is from genome assembly GCA_963277665.1 of Viscum album. NCBI lineage: Eukaryota > Viridiplantae > Streptophyta > Magnoliopsida > Santalales > Viscaceae > Viscum > Viscum album. The sequence goes on along the minus strand of OY728140.1, from coordinate 1,253,898,522 downwards.
TTCCATCAATTTTAATTTTTTAAATTAATATATACATATATATATTATTAACTTACTTAATGTGTTTTATTATTTTATAAAACTCGTATATATTAAATTTAAATCATTTTAATTAATTATAAAAAAATTTAATCATTAAATATTTATGTATTAAATTATGATTCATTGGTTGTTGAATGATAAATAATTTGTGTAACATATTATTCATTACATATATTAATAGTTTAAATTATCTTAAAAATATTTATTTATTTTCATCATATTTAAAAAAATTATTATACTAAATGTTAGAAAATTATGTATTTATAATTTATGTATTTTTACAGATTATATACCAATGTTTTTATTAATAATTTATAATATTTCAATATTCATGGAATTAATGGACATTGGTTGAGTTATTTATCTGAAATTATGTTTGACCTCTTATTTTGGAATCGTTTTGAATAGTTGAGAATGTTATGGAAATTAGTTTTTTTATTTTTTTTATTTTTTGAATTAAAATCATTATTGTTAATATGTTTAGGGAGATTTATATTCTCTCCCCTAAATAATTTTGAATTATTTTACTTATGGATGGTTTATATTTTTATTTCCAGATATCTATAAAAAGAGTTTTCGAGACGCAATTAAAGGAATCAAATACAAAATATTACATCTTCAACTTTATGTATTTTCAAAAGAAAAATCTATGAAGTTATTAATTGTTATAAAAACGGATTCCCTCTAGAATACTCACTTTTAACTTCTCGAAAATCTATCATGAAAAATTAAATCTTTTATGTATACTACCTCATTAAAGAGAAATCTACACTTCTAGAGAACTGGTACCTTCCCTTGTATTTTTTATTATCTACATTATTATATTTTTTAGCCAATTACACTAATTCCCATATCTCTTATAAATAGTCAATTTTGTATTCCTTTACCCAAAATTTATTACTCATCTTTTCATTCTTCAATTTGTGACCTCTAGATTCTAATGTCGGTACTATTTAGATTGGGACTGCAGATATATAATGTCACTTGTTTTAATTTGGGTGTGACAACCCCAAACAATTTTAAGTGTATCGATGATATCACTCAACTATATAATGATCATGTACTTGTGTTATGATCCCCCCCCCCCCCAAAATCATACTACTACACTCATATCACTTACAAAAAAATATTACTATAAGAGTATTGTATATCAACATTGGACCAAACTATAATTAAAATTATCTTTCTGTTATTTACTCTTTTGTTATGATAACTAACTCTATAAAATAACAATAATAATTAATTCAAATAGTAAATTTATTATTTATAAAAGATAAAAAAAATTTATTCTGTCCCATTGAAAATCTCTAACTAACCCATATGACCTGACTATATGAATCAAATGACCCATTAAAATGAAAATATGTGTATATATCTTCACCTATGAATTCCATAATTTTCATTAATTATCTCTGAAAATCCCTATTGTTCTTCAAGAATCCTCTTGTTTAGATATCATGTGACCAAAATTGATACATGGATACTATTTTTATAATATGTTACGCAATCTAAAATTCATTTATGTATTAATGTTGGTGATCATGTAAATCTTATATTCATGCCAAATAATCTATTAATAAAATCACTGGGGTTACCTGGGGGAATGTCGTTATGATTGTGTAGATTTCTTCTCGGAGAAGACTTCTATTACCTATTCACTCCAGTTTTTGTGTGTTGTTTATAAGAGGGAGTAATGTATAGGCCTCTCTTACCCAGATATACACCACTTCACATGGTGCATTTATCATAGATATTAAGGGTTGGTAAAGCATCTTGCAGTTTGTGTGAACCTATTGTGGGTCATCCGTGGAATAATATTTTTCTCATGTAATAAATGACAACTGTTAGATCACTCAATCATATCTGTATATTTTTTTGTTAATATAGACTTTCAATGGGATTTCAAATAATCAAATTGAACTATCCAAGGGACTTCATAATATTAGTTTTACATGTATAGGAATCATCAAAAGATGTGTATGATTATTGAATAGGATTTTTCTGACAGAGAGACACTAGTCTTGGTCCATTCATTATAGCATGCTGGATTTTATTGGTCATTTACAAGAAAATAGTGTGACACTCCTTCAAATAATGGTACGTCCTTTTCATGAATTAATTTTTATTTATATGAATTTTTATATTTTTCAATTGAATTTTCATTAGGGAATCCCATAATAAAACAGGCATGTTCGAGGGCCTTCACATAAAGAAGGTGACACATCCAAAATATTTATTTTTTCAAGGCTGATATGCCACTATGGATATCACAAAATCATTTAATTTTACACATTATCCATATAATCCATTCATATGAAAAAATATATATTTCTATTTATAATTCATCTACCTTTTTTATTTATTATTTTATATGGGGATTTAGGGGATTTTTTGGACTCTATCAGGTGACACATTACATCATCAGAGGAAAAAACATTATTGAAGTTTATATAATAAAAAATACATTTCATAAGGGCTTAATGTGATTATGGTGGCTATATAATGCATGTTTTTATGATTATAGTAATTAAATGAAGGGAATTCACATGATCATTACCATATAATATGGAATATATAATCTTTCTAATTGAAAATCGTATGGTCACACAGCCATGTGTCTTATTTTTAGCCACATGATTTGTTAGATCCCCATACCTCCCATCAATTTAGACATGATTCCCCTTTCATCATTTTCTAGAGAACATTATACATATGATTTAGGTATTTCTTTTGTTATAAATTTTTTTTGTCATTTGGATGTCATCAATAACTGTATATCATGAATTATAATCTATCTTCATGGCATAAATCATGGATGTTTAGATGACATGAATCATAATAGAATAAGAGAACATGAACCATGGAAGAATAAAATTGGAATATACAATTGATTTTTAGATACACATAAACATGGAAATTCATTTCCGTTGTCAAGGATAACATCAAACACTATAATAATTTATTTCGATCACTTCACACTTAATAATCTATATAGTAGAGGTACAATTTAAAGACTATATTAGTGAAAATAGTCCCATACTGAACTAGGTTCACTCCCCATACTAGTCCTTAGTAAAATATGTTATATAAATATTAACCAAATTAATTTGATGGATGTTGTAATACTATGATGTTTTTATGAAATATTTCGAATAAATATTTTTTTCAGTAGCTTTATTTTAACGTAGTCATGACTTTAAATGAACCATGAGATTCCCTTATTATAAAAGTATTGTTATATCCAATATTTTCGGTGAGTGGGAATAATTTTAACAAAATTAATATAATGCATTGTGAATTCATTAAGTATGAATTTTTTATGAAAAATATAAATTATTTAGTTATTTTTGTTTTTTGAGAGAAATAATTTTTGTAATGAAATTAATGAGATATAAATATGATATATTCTAAATAAAATATTTTTTATATTTATCCAATAGGTAGTTTATTTATAGTTTAGGAATAAAATACTATTTTATGTGTAAAATCCTAATTTTTGGTAAAAAGGTTTAATTTTACAACTTGGAATGGGAACCTCAATTTAAATTATGATTTGGGAAGGATAATAAATTTTATATGACAACATTAACATATTATTTTGAAGTGGGATATAAAAATTTACATTAGAAAATATTCTAATAATATTATGATAACATTCAAGATTTGATGAATAGTAAAAATTAGCTAAATTTTAACTGAAAATAATTATTCTTTATTGAAATAATTTATATTGTTATATTATATTATAGAATGGTTTAAAAGAATTAATATAATATATACTTACCATTTAATATAATTTATTTCATTGTAATTAATTTTAAATAAATTTAGAAGCAAAAACATATCTACCTTTTGCAATATTTTAACTTTTAAAACTCATTTTCTCATTTCATAAAAAATATTAATATTAAAATAATTATTGAAACTTATATGTTTTGAATTTTGAAAATTTTCTTCCATATTTAGAAATATTAGGTCCAAATTATGAAAATAGATATATTTTATTTTTGGGAAATATTAATAGTTACTTTGGTAAATTTTTATAACACTGTAATAAGTTAAATCAGGTAATTATGTGTTAAAATAATATTATCAAACTTCCATTAACTGTAAAATAATATAATTATATGATTATCGTTTCCCTTAAACAAATATTAGGTTGAAATGGTATCCTTTGGAACCAACTAGGATGAAATTAGGACATTTAGTTTGTATTATTTATAGAAAAGTGTAATATGCCTAAATCAAAATTTAATAATTAAATTATTTTTAATATAAGTTTATACATAAGTTAAATTATTTTATAAATATTTAATGTATTATATATTATTTTTATTTATTTTAAAAACTTATTTTTAATTTTTAGGAAATAAATATTTTCCTTAAAGGCTTATACTTAGATGATAAAAAAATTAATTAATTGTTGAGAAATCAATAAAACCATTTTTATTAAAATATTAATAACAATCAAAAGGCACAAGAACTCAAAAAACATTATTTTTTGAGTATAAATCGACTATATGCATCCTAGGGTTGACTAATGGTCTGGTTTTAGCCTTATAAAAGATATTATAGAAATTATATTATTTTATTTAATGTGAAGCTAAATTTGCCACATACTTGTTTTAAAAGAGTATTTCCTTTTATATGATGAATTTTTTAGAAGATAAATTGGAATAAAATTATTTTTATCAAATATAATAGATTTAAATTCATTATTGTATTTTATTTTAAATTTTTATTCAAAAATAATTATATTAAATAAATACACAAAATTAATATAGTAAATATTTTATTAATGAAGAGATCAAATAAATGTTATTAGAAATATATTAATAAAACTAATTTGAGATAATTATTATGTAAAATGAATTTTATATATTACTTTGGCCCCATATTAATATAATAAAATATTTCAATTGATTTTTACTTCTTATTTTGATATTTTAAAAATCAATGAAACAAATAGTTAAAAATTAAAAATATCGATATTATGTCTAAATACAATTTTCATAAATTATTTAACAGTAATAAAACATTTATAAAAATATATTATAATTATTCTATTGTCTAACATGTTCTAATAATTTTATTTTATAGTATAATTTACATCAAATTAGTAAATATTTTATCCATTAATATTGAATTATGTGTTACCCTGGTTAAAAATTAAATAGGATAACTATGTGAAATTTAAACTGATTAATCATAAATTGGAATAAAAACATTTCTTAAATTTATTAAATGATTATATTACAACCCTATGTCATATAATCATTAAAATTGGTACATTTTTTCGGTTTTTATGTGGCATTATATGTTATTAGAAAATAATATTTTTTTGTTTCCAAAAGTGCCTCTCACCTCAGATATAAAGGGGAACTTCATCCCTTAACTCCTGAAATCATTTTGAGACTTCAATCATGACCATTACCTACCCATTTAACTTCTAAAATTCCATATAGAAGTTTATAGGACATTACATTCTGCATATACAAACACCAGTGATCTAAGAAGAGATTTCGTGGAGTCACATCGAGGAAGATGTAATATCATTTACCCTTTCATTCAGACACCATTATAATTATTCAACCTAATGTGTTATTTAATTATAAGGTAATAAATCATGTATTACTTATATTCTGAGAGGTTATTATCATTTTGAAACAATCATAGACCACCTTCCACCCATCCTATGGAAAATTAAATCACCACGTGTGTCTACGTAAGGCTTACCATTTCCACATAGTGGTGTAATATATTTTTCACCAGCACCATACATGGATGGATATATAGATGGAATATATATATATATATATGATTAATAGAAAATTATATTGATTTTTAGATACTATACATCATCCTCATAAATACTATTGAACAATTATCTGAACGATATCACTGATTGTGTGTACATACGACTTACTGTCTCCATAGTGGAATTTGATTAGTTCTACATAATCGTTATTAAATATATATTATATAAATGAATGTACATGAATCTTCCCTTAAGGATTGCTTCGTGAATACCCCATGTCCGTCATCCAAAGATTAGGGGTTAGAGACTAGTACCAGAAAGGCATATCTCAAAAAAGGTAAAGCACTGCCTCAAAACATGAACACGATGAGACAGGGTACACTGCGCACTATTTTTACACTATAGAAGATAAAATGTACACCCACAAATAATAAACTCAACTGAGTGTAAGAGTAAATAATGAAAGTAAAAGGGTCTAGAATACAAGCCCAAATGAAATTGAAATACTGGAAAAATAAAAGAAAAAACACCTCCTAAGGTTGCCTGCCAAGGATCCTTCATGAAGGGTAGGTATAACTCATCACTATGGCTCCCCACATCAAATGGTCACCTCCATACACCATCAGGTCATGGATCCCCAATTCCCTATCAAATAATCCCTTAATATGCATAAGAAACGACACAGTATGTGGAAATCCCATCCATGGGAGAGTATAAAAACACTCTGTAGGGAACTTGAGATCCCTGATGGTCTCCTAGAATTCCATAAAGGAAGAACCAAAAAGAATTATCCCAATCAAAAATCACAAGTAAAATAATCAGATCAAGATAAGTATATAAATTAAATAACATGAATAATGATGATTAATTAAATCATCTTATGGTGTTAAGATGTTCCATTGGTGAACAAATAAGAAGCAATTCCAAAGCCGAGTCACACAGAGACGTAAGTCACTGATCCACAATGTGTCATAAGTCATTGATCCACTATGGGTGGTATTTCGTTAATCCACAGAGGGTCACAAGTTGATGATCTGTGATGAGTCGATCTAAGGAAAGTCCTCGTCGGGTCGTGCAACTGTGGATCCACACAAGGTCGTAAGTTCTCGATCAACATGGGGTCAAAAGTTGTCGATCCACACAGGGTCGTAAGTCATCGATCCACATAGGGTGGTAATTCCTCGATCCACAAATAGTCGTAATTCATCCATCCTCAGAGGGTCTTATGTCACCAATCCAATATGGACTTCTCAATGGTTGGTTCACATCAGTTCATACTATTGATGATCCACATATGTTTGTATGCCACTTGATATCCAGCCACAAGAGTCCTAATATTTGTGTGTTTGAGTTTCAGAGAAACTAATTCTCAAGATATCAATCAAAGCTCAACCGCCACAATATCCCACGATGAAGTAACCCGATGAACCACCACAATATCCCCTGACGATGTAACCCGATGAACCTCCTTGGCATATAAGTTCCATCGCAATAGATGAAATTTCAATCAAACGCTTGACCTATATGTACTTTGCATTTTAGTGACAGAGCACGATAAAATTTCTGTCTGATCCAAAACAGACGTACTCCATCATTTCCAAAACAGATAGAGCAGTATCTCAAAAGAACCACCTAGTCCAAATGGTTCCAGTGTTGTAGAAGATTTTTAATACATACGTCTTATTTTGGAGATATTTACATTTAAGAGAAAATAGGCCGTATGGGGGCTCAGGTCTGGTCCGACCTTGTCAGACTGGCCCGACCTGGCCTAATGGGCCTGGCCCGAAGGGGATGTGGTCGAACTAGTTTGGGTAGCCCCATTCTGGCCCACTGGGCAGTGGGGTCAGCATGCTGGGATGCGTGCTATGCCCACTAGGATGTGGGTTCGGACTAGCCCACCGGATTGGGCCTGGCCCACCATGCCACAGTACTTCCTGACCCTCTAGATCCCGTAGGGGTCCACTCCCCTTTCGAACGGCTCGGTCATTCAGGGTCATCTATCAACAGAGACCATTAGCACTGCTGCAAACGGCTGGTCTGTGAGGACCTATCATCTACAGACTCGCTGTCATGGGTCCGCCTTCCACCACTACTCGGAGTCATGACCATCCTCCGCGGTGTGCCGCTGTAGTGTGTTGTCCGACTTTAATGCGGCTAAAAAATGTCGGCTTCCTCTGTCTTCCACGGCTGGCATCCCCTATCATACCACACCGTCAGAGCTTCTGGGGTCTCACAATGATGTTAAAGTGGTCCAATTTTCTTCCCATCTATGGCTATGGGCCTCCCGGGACGTCGCCTACACTACACGACCCACCGTTTTTCATTGCCTCTATATTTGTTAGTTTTTCATGATGAACACAAACAATACCATGATCAGAGGATGGACTGATTATTGTTTGTTTGGAACATTCCCTACATGTAAGCATTATAATATGGGAATCAGTTCAATAATAAATAACATGTAGTTAAACAACAAAACACCATACCTCGAATACATTGGTAGATGGTGGATACAAGGATGATGGGTCCATGTTTGCTACGTGTTCCTTGGAATTATTGGATCTCCAGATTTTATCCTCAAATCCATTGAAGCTTTGTTCGACAAATGGTGGAAGAAATCACCAGAACTTCATCATGAAATCTCACGTGAGTTCCCAAAACCATTGCCAACTGCATATTTAAATAAAATAAAGGGCTGTTTAACTTGATACATAATTATTGTGGTTCATTAATGATTTTAATTAATGAACCCATTAATATCCCAATGGTAAGATTAAACAACCATGTGTAACCATCCATTAAATGATTTGAAAACCCAGTGGTCCTGACACCATCACAAATCGGTTACAATGAATGAAATAAAATAACTCATGGAGTTATTTTAATATTTTTTTTATTCTCCTAAAATGATTTTTTTGTCCAACCCTTTCCGGTCGAAGTAAGTCTTTGTATAAGAGAATCTTGATGCTTCAAAGTCAAAAGTGAACTCAAGTTTTTAATCTAAGCACTGGTTCATAAGATTGATATTGTCATTGGCATGTTTACTAAACATACCATAAAAAGAGTTCAAAATTTTGTTCTAGGCTCTCTGTGCCTCTGAATCATGTGTCATCAATTGTCACAAAATAGAATTAATTTCAAATAATTATAAAAAATTATAGGAATATTTAGGGTCTTTACATTATCCCCACAATTTGTATTTTTTTCCCCAAAATCCATAACAAAGTTAGCGAATCAATTGGTGGAACTGAGCACGTATCTGAGCCTCATTCACCAATGTGGTCACATGGAGGTTGTTTTTATACCACCAAACTCACAATATATGAGTCGATTAGCAATAAATGACCCAATCCTATCGATTCAATTTCTGTAACATGAACTTCATGAACGAAGACCCATCATCAATTTTCTACTCGCCCCAGTCGATAATGTGTGATGGATAATGCACATATCTACTCAGCTATGATAGATGGAATACATTATGCACCCGGTATATCTATGGGTGAAGAGCTATTGGTTACACTACCTCACCCACTCTACTATGAATTAGGAATGGTTTGATTAACCTCATGGATAACTTTCTACCCCATCTAAATATCTACTATCTTCATTGAGGTGTGCCCCATAGGAAGACATGGTCTACCTCCTCGAACTCCAAGGATCTTCGACTCCTATCGGAAGAAGGCTTATATAAGCTCTGTAAAGTCCTCATCAGCTCCATGATAATATTAAACTTCTCAGTGGTAGAACATAAATACTCTTGACCCATAAGTGCTGACTCCCCTAGGTCTTTCTTGCATATAGATGATCCGCATGGTCTCCCATGTAAGGTCTCATACGGTGCCCTGAACATGGTGGAGTTATAACTATTGTTTTTTGAAAACTCCATCAGGGGATGGTGGTCCCCCCAACTACGACAAAAATCAAGGACGAAAGCATGAATCACATCCTCAAGCATCTGTATTGTCCACTCTGTCTGACCATCTGTCTGAAGATGAAAATCGGTGCTCTAACATAGTTGAGTCCTGAATGCCTCATGCAATCCCTTCCACAAATAGGATGTAAAACAAGCATCATGAACTAAGATGATCATCGATGGAAACCCATGATGGCTTATAATTTCTTGTAGGTAAATGATTCCAAATACCTCTGCTGATCCCAGATTTCATGTATATATGAGGTGTGATGACCTTGTGAGTCGATCAATGATCACCCATATGGAATCTTGGCCCGTGGAGTATGTAATAGTCCTTTCACGAGCTCCATGGAAATACCATCCCACTACATTATGTCTCATTAAGTGGTTATATTATTACTTTTGGAACTTGATGCTCCACCTTCACTTTCTGTCTAGTGAGACATCGTGAAAAGAACTCTTCCACTTCTTTCTTCATCCCGGGCCACCAGTACTGACGTTGGAGGACATTGTACATCTTCACCACACCATGATTATCCACCAAAATGGATGTATGGAACACCATCAACACCTCCTATTGTATCATTACAGTTACTGTGGGGGTTTCCTCTGAAAAGTTTGATGTGCTCCCCACCTTCAATAAAAACTTTAGGAGCCTATCATGAGAATATAATAGTATGTCAGGTCTCGTAGTCCACATCCCCAAGTTGTGCGTCTCAAACTCACTGAATGAGTAGAGGATCAAAATCATAGATAATAGTTAAACTACTCCATCACTATCAATAAAGGATATTTTCGACATGGTTAACTACTATGTTTTCCCATTTTGGAATTACAGACTAGACCTCCTGGTGAGTGCATCGGCTATTGTGTTCCCATTCCCATGAGTATAGAATATCTCCATTTCATAATCATAGAGGAACTCTATCCATCATCATTATCTCAGGATCCTTTCATTCTGTGAGAATATATACCTAATACTATTTTCAATAGAGTAAACAATAATCATTTCACCCATCACATAGTGCCTCCACATCATTAGCGCAATGAACACTGGTGCTATCTTCATTTCATGGGTTCGTAGTTCTGCTCGTGTTTCCTTAGCTAACATGAGCCATAGGCAATCACCACTTGCTTCTGCATCTGTAAAAAAAAAGTTTGGTCCCTAATGTGTCACAATATACTACATACCCAACACCATATTATAGTATTCTCATGATGGGGGAACACGTTAGTCTCCACCTCAGCTCTCAGAAACACTATTAACACCTCTCCGTTCACAAGAAAGGATTTTCCTTCATTTTCAAGGCTAAAAAGGGTGATGAACTATAGAAAAGTCATGTACAAATCTCCTGTTGTACTTTGCCAACCCCAAAAAATTCCTAACCATAGTGACACTCCTAGGTGGCTCCCATGATATCACGGCCTCTATCATTGATGGATCCACAACAACTCCAGCCTCTGATATAACATGTCCCAAAAAGTGGACTTCATGTATCCAGAACTGGAACTTTGAGATATTTCCATAATGATGGTGCTCTCTGATTGTATCCAGAACTATACATAGATGTGGGACGTTCACCACCTCTAATTTCATGTATATCAATATGTTTTCAATGAAGATCACCATTAAGGGATCGAGTTAAACCTAGAGGATCCTATTTAGGAGTCCTATTAACAGTACCAAAGCATTTGTCATGAAAAAAGGCATCACCAAGAACTCATCGTGGCCATACCCACATTTAAAGGTTGTCCTTGGTATATTTTCATCCCATTCCCAAAGCTGATGATTGCTTGATCTGAGGTCTATCATAGAAAACAATCATGCTCGTATCAACTTGTCAAAGAGATTATCAATCCTCGAGAGTGGATACTTGTTCTCCATGGTAACTAGGATCTAGGGTAGATAGTCTTAAAATATTCTCAAACTATCGTCTTCCTTGTTGGAGAACAAAATCGGGGATACCCATAGAGAAAAACTTGGCCTTATGAACCCTTTAACTAACATTTCCTCCAATTATACCCTCGACTCACGAAGCTCTACAGGAGCCAACCGATATGCTGCTGTAGATATCAGTGTCTTCATGGGGTAAATTTTTATGAAAACATATACATTTCTATGAAGAGGTATTACAAGAACATCATCAGGAATGACAGTAGCATACCTTTCCCACACAACAGGATAGCTCTGACTCCTCTCATCCACTACACCTAGGTTGATTCTAGCCTACTATTGAGTGATCGGCCGCACCATCCTCCGAGAATGTCCATCCTGAGCTGTAATGTTTCTATTATCTCCGGTGAAGCAATACTTGGTCCAATAATTATGGTTACACCATAATTTTCACCAAAAATAGTCAATCTAATCATGGACTATGGACAAATAGTCTAAACCCATGATTACATCGTAAGGCATCAACATTTAAATAAGGATATCCCAGGAAAATCTCTCGCTTCATAGAGTAAACTCACACTACCAGCACCAGTGTCTAATAGTCAAATCCTCTCCCTTAGGTGTTTCAAATCATAATGATCGATCTAATGTCTCTACCAGAATCTTCAAGTTCCGAACGAGAGATGTGGAAATAAAAGTATGACTGGAACCAGTGCCTATAAAAACATTTTAAAGGGTAGTGTGGACATAGATCATACCTTGAATCATCTCCAAATCACCATGGTAAAAAGCCCCAACTGCCTGAATATGAGCTCGTCCCAATCCACCTATGCCCTGAGGTCGGGGTGGACCACCTGGGGGTGGTGGATGTAGAACCTCAAATCGTCACCTACCACCTTATATATATCCTTCTCCTCTACCATGTCTGCAGCCCTATGGACCACCCTGATCAAATCTCTTCCTTTTCCTCGGTATTCCCTCCACCGTTTTCTGATTTTAGGTGCACTGGGCTGGGATATCATCAGCTATTTGTCAATTCCATTCAAACATGTTTCATAGTCTTCTGATCTGCTAACCTCCTCTATCCCATGTGGTATTCACCTCCGACCCTACAACCTGGGGGAATCCACCAAAAGGTCTGGACCGCTAGGGCCCATGCATCATCTGCCAACTATGTACAATAGATGACATGTCCACGTGCCATTCGGTGGTGGGTCTTGATGTCGGTGCCTGCTCACCATGGATTCTCTACACTAATAGCGCTTGATCTTCCACTCCATCATAATTCGGGATATTGAGTGATATCATCGATGCTCCGATATCCCTTTGAAAAACAAGCTCAAATGTTCGGGCCCTGAAAAAAGGATTACATACCATATAGGAGGAATAACAGGAGAGGATAGTGAATCTCGCTAAGTAGTGTGATATTTTCAGACTACCCGGCTATAACTACAGGAGCTCTTGAATACGCACAAAACATAGAGTCAGTGGAACAAACTCTACCCTAATGATGCTATCGACGTCCAACAAGGGAATGGTCTCCTCATCGTTCATTTGGAATGTATGGCCTCCTCACCTCCATACCGTTTCCAGAAAGAGACTACAAGCTATGATCACCGTCCGGTCTGCTGGTGTCCCCACTAGGTGAAAAAATATGGCCACTTACTCTAGTGAGTCCTCAGCCGCCTAAGGATCCCTCTAGCCTCAAATCCTCAGAGGCCTCTAACGCTGGAACTAGTTCATTGCGCTATGTCGTTGTACATCATCTGCTGGTGGGGCTGGTAGAAACTGATTCACTACGGGAAGTGGTGCTACTGGGATACTACCTGAAGGTTCAATCACCCTAAGAGGGCCCTAGACTAAATCCACATTGCTTGGTGGGTGAGCATCGTGATCTCTCTCTGGAATCTTGGCTGGATATCTACTTGACGACATCATGTGTTGAAATAAATGTTCCATAGTCTATAATATTATACCTGTGAGCTAACTCATAAGTGATGAAAATGAAAAACATTTTAAAAGGAACATGGAATAAATGTTTTTCTGTATCGAGTTGGAAATCAGAACTTAGGGTCCTATTGTATGGATACATTATCTGCCAGACTAACTGTCACGAACCAGACCGGGTCGACCCTGAACCGGGCACCCGAGCCGGTCTGCGGCAAGTCCCGAGGGGCGTTCCCGATCCCCCCAGGATGGCAACAAGTGCCGGGCATTAAAATATTTCAATCGTTGGGAACGATTTTAGCCAAAACTAAAAACAGGATCAAAAGAACGAATATAAACTAAACGAACAAACAACCACTAAATACATAAACAAACCCACACCACGACATACCTCCTCGTGACCTCGCGGGTCACCACCCAACTACAACCAACGTCGCTCCCACACTGAGCGACTCAAGCAGGAAAACCTGAACACAAGGAACCTACAACTGAAAAAGGTAAAATATAGGTGTGAGCACAAAAGTACTCATTAGGTGAGCCCAACAACAAATCCCAAAGCACTGCCAGGAAATAAAGAATCTACCTATTCCAGGTTTGAACCATAATGTATAAAAGTAATTTTTCATAATGCTTTACTTGAAAATCAAACACGAGACATTTCCCTTATTCTTTTTCGAAAGTTAGTTCCATTTCATTAGTTTTAAACTCATTATGAAAAGCAAAGTATTACATTTTCAAATCTAACACAAAGAGAATAAGAATTATCATTTGAAAACTATTTTTCCCAAAGTCTAACAGTATAGGCTGTGAAATATGACTGAAAGCAAACAAGCAGGGAAAAAAAGTGCAAGTAAAGGTAAACAGGCAAGGAAAACCAAGTGCAAGTAAAAATAAACCAGAAGTTATCAGCAATAACCAGGGGCGATCCTGAACATCCCTAGAAATCCCCTGGACGTACTCGGGTTCAGACTACCTGCCGGCATGGTACTCCACAGTCAATAACCAACTGGCCGCCCTAATAGCCAACCAGTGGCACATCCCACCTGGCCTGTCCACAACTCCAGAGGGTACCAACCCGTCTAATCAGGGTTAGCAAGCAACCTTCACTCGATAATCTACAAGACGCCCAGGAACCCATAGTGGTTTTTGTAACACTGGGTAAGTGGGAGACCCTCGCACGCGTGACTCATCTCACCGCACTTGCAAACCCCTTACACGGACATCGCTACACGACAAGCCTCGAAGGGAAGTCTCCCTTTAGAAATTCCCTCACAAGTACGTATATATATATATATATGTATAATCATTTCACATTTATTAAAGTGCGAACCGGGCCGCCATATCATTTACATTTTGTCCATTTCATATTAAAGCATTTCTAAAGGGTTATTACACACGCCATTTCATTGAAAACCAAAACACACTTAGAACTTTGTTTAAGAAACTCAAATCAGCATATCACCCTGGAACACAATTGTTTCACAAGTAGAGTTATTTTCTAATATCAAAACGCACCCCACTTTTATCAAGAGCCAAACGGGCCTTTAATCACCTTTTTAAGGAATACTATTTCTCAAATTAAATCAAAACTTTTGTTCACACAACAATGGAAAACATCTTTCATCAACCAAGAACCACACATGAAGTTTCCAAAAAAATAATTTCAAAGGGTCACACAACGTTTTCTCTAATCAAGGTTATCAGAAAACACCATTTTCCATAACCAATACATCTACTAATTTACACACGCCAAAAACATTTCAAAACCCAATTCAACATGTATTTCATTATTCAGGAAGAACCATCTAGCAACACTACCATGGAAGCACACAATTAAATCCAAGAAAAAGCTTTTCATGAAACGCTATAATTAAAACAACTTTTGTCATCAGCAGATCACCAAACTATAGATAACTACTTAATAATACTTTTAAATTTACTGAAACTTAATAAAAGGTCAAGGAATAAATAAATTCTAAATTTAAATGCGAGTGCAAAGGGAGACCTACATCAAGATCCAAGCGCGACGGTAAAACGACCTTGGAACCAAGGCGCGATGACACGACGTGTGTCCGAAGCCACGTGATAAAGTCCAACACTCTGCATAATAGGTATGAAGGACTCAGACACATACGAAAACTCACTAGAGCATGCGAAACCAAGCGTCGGGGAGAAACGCTCACCTCGAAACTGAGGCGCAGATACGGTGGAACCTCGGAAACAAGGCGCAGCGATGGCGCACTCTCGGAAACGCCCTGCGCGGGTCGTAAAATCCTAAACCCACCAAAAACAAATATAAGATGATGAAAAACCCCTAACAAAACAAAAGAGAAAGCCCGAGTAATAATAATGATAATAATAGTAACAATTATAATTATAATAATAATAGTAATAATAACAAGATTAGTAATGACAATAATAACAGTATTAATAATATTAATAATAATAATAATAAGAACAAAATAATAATAATAATGTTATAATAATAATAACAATAATAATATAATTAGCATAATAATAATATATCAATAATAATAATAATAATAATATCATAATATTAAAATAATAGTAATAATCGTAACAATAAAAATTTAACATATTTATGATATATATTAATAATATAATAATGATAATAATATAAAATAATGATAACATAATGATAATATTAATAATAATATAATAACAACAGCATAATAATAATAATAATTTAATAATAATAATAAGAATAACATAATATAATAATAATAATAATAATGTAGTAATAATAATACAACATCACAATATTAATAATAATAATATTATTAATAACATATTAATAATAATAATAATAATAAGATAATAGCATAATATAAAAATAATTAAAACAATAATAAATATATTCATAATAATAATAATAATAATATAGTATTAATAATAATAACATAATAATAATTATAAAAACTTAATAGCATGATAATAATAATAATAATAATTTAATAAAATACTAACATAATAATAATAATAATGACATAATAATAATAAAATAATTATAATATTATTAACATGGTAAAAATAATAAACGTTATATAAGATTAACTAAATAATAATAATAATAAAATTAAAAATAAAACAAACCTACAGCGGAGGGGGAGAGTTGCGGAGCAGTGGGGGAGCCGGGACGGCGGCGCGAGGAGGCCGGGATAGGGAGGGCGACGCGGGTTGCGCAGGGGAGGTGCGAACGGTGGAGGGCGCAGGTGGAGGCCGGGGGTCGCGCGGAGGGGCTGGCGACACCGGGACGAGGAGCGCCGGACGAGGCCGGTGCAGGGGAGCTGGGACAGAGAGAGGGAGAGCAGGAGGGTGGAGGTCAGGAGAGCCGGAGATGGGGGTGCCGTGTTGGCCATGGGCGCGGCAAGGGAAACAGGCAGGGAGGGGTTGTCGGGCGCGGCGTTCGGAACATGCAGGGAGGGGACGTCCGCCGGACGGAAGGGGAGGCTGGCGGCTGGGCGAGTCGGGACGGCGACAAGGGGAGAGGAGCGGCCGGGGCGGCGGCTGGGTGCGGCTGAAGGGAGTAGGGCGGGCGGCGTGGCGCTGGGGTGAGCGAGACGGGAGGAGGCGGCAGGGCGCGGCGAGAGGAGGCCGGGGGATGCGGCTCGGTGCGGCGAAGGCTGAATGCGGGAGCGGGGTCGGCAGGTCTGGTGCAGGAGAGCTGCGCGCAGGAAGGTGGGGGAAGCGAGGGGGAGACAGAGAGGGGAGAGGGTGGCGGCGGAATGGGGTCTAGGGTTAGGCTAGGGTAGGTTTATATATATATATATGATAAAATTAATAATATTAATAATTATAATAATAATAACATTAAAACATTATAATAACAATAATAAAATGTATAATTATAATCAAACCATTTAATAATAATAAAATTTATCATAATAATAATAATAGAACTTATATTATTAATAATAATAAAACTTATAATATTAATAATAATAAGACTTAGATAATAATAATAAAACATATAGTAATAATAAATAATAAATTAGTTAATTCAAATAATAATTATTTTGTTCAAATATTTAAAGTAATAATTATAAAATAACTTAATGATGTTACACATATATATACATATATTTATACATATATAGATCTATATACATAAATAAATTATTATACATATATATATATAAACATATATAAACATATATACAATAATAATAACACAAATAAAAAGGTATTAATAATAAAATACCAATCATAAAAATTATAATATTTAAAACACCGGGTGAACACACTGTCACCCGGGCTGAACGCACGGTCACTGCTAACGATGCGGTGACCACGCACCGGCGCGAAACCACCAATCGCAATTAATCTTCGAAAAAAAATTAAACCGGGACCAAGAAAGAAGTAAAATAAAGATATCTGCGGTCGGGTGTGACAATTCTCCCCACCACAGACACTTTCTGCCCCCAGAAAGTCACCAAGCCACAAGTCAGCCAAAATCCAAGTCTATGCCCAGAAAGGACTAAAGGAACTGAAGAGAACTAATATTTTCAGGATAACCTTACCCCACACAGGTCACACCCGACCCATCCAAGAGAAAACTAGAGTCCGAGGTTGAGGGGAGAACACGAAGGGGTTCTCCCCACAACAAGAACTCAACTAGTGCAGAAAAGTTGACCATCTAAATAGAATACCCTGGGAAAAAGGGGGGTCGACGCGGGAACTCCCAACCGATTCGAACCAACTCTTATAGCACGATTAAAACAACACCTCCGTTGAGACATTGAATCCTTGTCTAGAGTCAACAATCTTCAACACCAGGGAAAACCCATAGAAAATTTTTTAACCAATATCAAATTGGATATATGATTCACCGAAGTCCACGAAACATAACCACATCGACAACATAACTAAAATGAGGTCAACCCACACGAGGGTCAAACACACCTTTCGAAAGACACACGATTCAGAACAACACATCCACATAAACCAGACTACTTGGATTATAATAGAACAAGTCCATGATAACCCCATGGTAGAACAATGAACAAACAATATCGTCAAAATTTAACAGCAGCGAACAAGTACAAAAGATATTAATTGTTCCACCGCCAACACGAAAAACCTAACCTGGACTAAGGCTTCTCAACCCTGGGAACTCCTGACTGTGCGCGAGCTTCACCCCGAGACTTGTGGCTGGGGCTCTGATGGCTGAAGCATCTTCTGCCTCACAGTCAGGTACTGACATTCTCCCATCACAGCTTCCTCTTCAAGCGACGCTTCTTGCAAAACTTCTCCAGATGACCCAGACAACCACCGCGATGACATGTCTTCGGAGGGTTGCGACAAGACGACTTTAAATGCCCGAAACGACCACACTGAAAGCATGCCATCGAACGATCTGATGAACTGGAAGCTGGGACCATAGGGGATAACTCATTAGGAACAGGTATCTCTGGCGCCTTTTCCTCACCATAGGGGGAACTCTTACGAACAACAACAGGGGACGCTGAAGTATTAACCACCCGCACACCGGAAACCAACTCAGCCAAGAATGCTTCCTCCACCAGCTTCTCGAAACAAAGGTCTTTATAAGGGAGGACTCGCTCCTTGATCTCTGGACGAAGACCCCCAGTGAAAAGAGAGACCTTCATGAGCTCATGCGACGCTACCTCTGGAGAAAAGCGAATCAGTTCCTTGAAATGGTCAACATATGCCTTCACCATCCGTTGACCTTGTTGAATATGCACAAGCTCTCTCTTTTTCTCCAGCTTAACTTCCTCAGGTACAAACCATTGGATGAAAACAATTTTAAAGGCATCCCACGTCATTTCAACTTGCATCGATGGTGGGGAAACCACCTTCCACTGGTCCAGAGCTGGACCCTCGAACAACTTCATAATTGCACGAACCATAACATTGTCGGGAGTTCCCAACATTCTAGAGACATGCTCCACTTCCTCGAGCCATTTCACTGCCTCTAACGGACCCAGATCACCATGGAGAATAGGCAGAGTCTGAGGAGGACCAACATCTGGGCATGACCGATCAGAATCCTTAGGGACCTTTCTGGGTGGCATTTCCTGAGAGACATATAAAACACAAGGCCAAAACCAACATCAAATCGAAGCAACATCAATAAAAGCGCCTTCATCAAAAACAGTCAGCACAAGGACCAATCAAATACAACACAACCCAAAATAAAATCTCCTCTTTAAAATTCCCTTTTCATTTTTGATTTCAAAACCACCCTTTCTCAAGATCACTTTCCAAAAACCAATCCAATTTCAAACCAAAAACTTTACAAAACCATTTCCCCTTTAAGACCAATTTAGAAAACAAGGTCAAGCCCTTAATTTCAAATACACACCCAGGTAATCTCATGAACCGTTGCACATGTCCTTATCCACATTCCATTCATACTCACACCAACATGCACTTTTCATGCATTCTCACACATGTGCAAACATTCATAAAGGGGGTCTGGGGTTTCATCCCAAACCATTATTAGCCAATTCCAAGCAAACAACAGATTTCCAAATCCAGAGATTTCAGTTTTAAAACCCATTTTATACATTTAAAGTCCTTTAAAAGAAACTAGTCCAATTTTCAAAAACCCTTTTTCATTTCAAACAATGTACTTACACAGACCAAAACAAAAGCAGCATCCAAGTTTGCATCAATCACTGAAATGAGGGACTAGTAGTCACGCTCAACCTGACGACATGGTAGTGAGCCATGTCTCAAGTCAGTTTCGACCACTAGGAGGAATTCAAACCACGTAATCAGACTCCACATGGGTCACTACTCCATGTGAAATTACGATGTAACATCGGCTTGCCTCCATTGTCATCTCTCAATCGAAGACAAACCAGAAAAGACAAGGACACAATTCCCGAACTACCCCTGGTAACTCGAAGATCAGTGCGAGAAAGAGTTCGCGACGCTCTTTCCGCACCTACCCCTCGAGTTCCGACAGTCCTAATCTCCTTCTACCGGAC
The DNA here is from genome assembly GCA_963277665.1 of Viscum album. Taxonomy (NCBI): domain Eukaryota; kingdom Viridiplantae; phylum Streptophyta; class Magnoliopsida; order Santalales; family Viscaceae; genus Viscum; species Viscum album. The sequence continues at coordinate 1,253,877,988 of OY728140.1, read as the reverse complement.
AACCCAAATAACAAGAACCTGCCTCTGATACCATTTTGTCACGAACTAGCCCGGGTCGACCCTGAACCGGGCACCCGAGCCGGTCCGCGGCAAGTCCCGAGGGGCATTCCCGATCCCCCCGGGATGGCAACAAGTGCCGGGCATTAAAATATTTCAATCGTTGGGAACGATTTTAGCCCAAACTAAAAACATGATCAAAAGAACGAATATAAACTAAAAAAACAAACAACCACTAAAGACATAAACAAACCCACACCACGACATACCTCCTCGTGACCTCGCAGGTCACCACCCAACTACAACCAACGTCGCTCCCACATTGAGCGACTCAAGTAGGAAAATCTGAACACAAGGAACCTGCAACTGAAAAAGGTAAAAGATAGGTGTGATCACAAAAGTACTCAGTAGGTGAGCCCAACAACAAATCCCCAAGCACTGCCAGTAAATAAAGAATCTACCTATTCCAGGTTTGAACCATAATGTATAATAGTAATTTTTCATAATGCTTTACTTGAAAATCAAACACGAGACATTTCCCTTATTCTTTTTCGAAAGTTAGTTCCATTTCATTAGTTTTAAACTCATTCTGAAAAGCAAAGTATTACATTTTCAAATCTAACCCAAAGAGAATAAATCATTTTCATTTGAAAACCATTTTTCCCAATGTCTAACAGTATAGGCTGTGAAATATGACTGAAAGCAAACAAGCAGGGAAAACAAGTGCAAGTAAAGGTAAACAGGCAAGGAAAACCAAGTGCAAGTAAAAATAAACCAGAAGTTATCAGCAATAACCATGGGCAATCCTAAACATCCCTAGAAAACCCCTGGACGTACTCGGGTTCAGACTACCTGCCAGCATGGTACTCCACAGTCAATAACCAACTGGCCTCCCTAATAGCCAACCAGTGGCACATCCCACCAGGCCTGTCCACAACTCCAGAGGGTACCAACCCTTCTAATCAGGGTTAGAAAGCAACCGTCACTCGATAATCTACAAGACGCCTAGGAACCCATAGTGGTTTTTGTAACACTGTGTAAGTGGGAGACCCTCGCACGCGTGACTCATCTCACCACACTTTCCAATCCCTTACACGGACATCGCTACACGACAACCATCGAAGGGAAGTCCCCCTGTAGAAATGCCCTCACAAGTACGTATATATATATATATGTATAATCATTTCACATTTATTAAAGTGCCAACCGGGCCTCCATATCATTTACATTTTGACCATTTCATATTAAAGCATTTCTAAAGGGATATTACACACGCCATTTCATTGAAAACCAAAACACACATAGAACTTTGTTTAAGAAACTCAAATCAGCATATCACCCTGGAACACAATTGTTTCACAAGTAGAGTTATTTTCTATTATCAAAATGCACCCCAATTTTATCAAGAGCCAAATGGGCCTTTAATCACCTTTTTAAGGAATACTATTTCTCAAATGAAATCCAAACTTTTGTTCACACAACAAAGGAAAACATCTTTCATCAACCAAGAACCACACATGAAGTTTCCAAAAAAACAATTTCAAAGGGTCACACGACGTTTTCTCTAATCAAGGTTCTCAGAAAACACCATTTTCCATAACCAATACATCTACTAATTTACACACTCCAAAAACATTTCAAAACCCAATTCAACAAGTCTTTCATTATTCAGGAAGAACCATCTAGCAACACTACCATGGAAGCACACAATTAAATCCAGGAAAACGCTTTTCATGAAACGCTAGAATTAAAACAACTTTTATAATCAGCAGATCACCAAACTATAGATAACTACTTAATAATACTTTTAAATTTACTAAAACTTAATAAAAGGTCAAGGAATAAATAAATTCTAAATTTAAAGGCTAGTGCAAAGGGAGACCTACCTCAAGATCCAAGCGCGGCGGTAAAACGACCTTAGAACCAAGGCGAGATGACACGACGTGTGTCCGAAGCCACGTGATAAAGTCCAACACTCTGCATAATATGTATGAAGGACTCAGACACATACGAAAACTCACTAGAGCATGTGAAACAAAGCGTCGGGGAGAAACGCTCACCTCGAAACTGAGGCGCGGATACGGCGGAACCTCGGAAACAAGGCGTAGCGATCGCACTCTCTCGGAAACGCCCTGCGCGGGTCCTAAAATCCTAAACCCACCAAAAACAAATATAAGATGATGAAAAACCCCTAACAAAACAAAAGCGAAATCCCGAGTAATAATAATGATAATAATAGTAACAACTATAATTATAATAATAATAATAATAACAAGATTAGTAATGACAATAATAACAGTACTAATAATATTAATAATAATAATAATAAGAACAAAATAATAATAATAATGTTATAATAATAATAACAATAATAATATAATTAGCATAATAATAATATATCAATAATAATAATAATAATAATATCATAATATTAATATAATAATAATAATCGTAACAATAACAATTTAACATAATTATGATATATATTAATAATATAATAATGATAATAATATAAAATAATGTTAACATAATGATATTAATAATAATAATATAATAACAATAGCATAATAATAATAATAATTTAATAATAATAATAAGAATAACATAATATAATAATAATAATAATAATGTAGTAATAATAATACAACATCACAATATTAATAATAATAATAATATTAATAACATATTAATAATAATAATAATAAGATAATAGCATAATATAATAATAATTAAAACAATAATAAATATATTCATAATAATAATAATAATAATAATAATAATAATAATATAGTATTAATAATAATAACATAATAATAATTATAATAACGTAATAACATGACAATAATAATAATAATAATTTAATAAAATAATAACATAATAATAATAATAATGACATAATAATAATAAAATAATTACAATATTATTAACATGGTAAAAATAATAAACGTTATTTAAGATTAACTAAAAAAAAGTAAAAATAAAACAAACCTACAGCGGAGGGGGAGAGTTGCGGAGCAGCGGGGGAGCCAGGACAGCGGCGCGAGGAGGCCGGGATAGGGAGGGCGACGCGGGTTGCGCAGGGGAGGTGCGAACGGTGGAGGGCGCAGGCGGAGGCCGGGGGTCCTGCGGAGGGGCTGGCGACACCGCGACGGGGAGCGCCGGACGAGGCCGGTGCAGGGGAGATGGGACGGAGAGAGGGAGAGCAGGAGGGCGGAGGTCGGGAGAGCCAGAGATGGGGGTGTCGTGTTGGCTGTGGGTGCGACAAGGGAAACAGGTAGGGAGGGGTTGTTGGGCGCGGCGTGCGGAACATGCAGGGAGGGGAGGTCTGCCGGACGGAAGGGGAGGCTGGCGGCTGGGCGAGTCGGGACGGCGAGCAGGGGAGAGGAGCGGCCGGGGCGGCGGCTGGGTGCGGCTGAAGGGAGTAGTGCGGGCGGCGTGGCGCTGGGGGGAGCGAGACGGGAGGAGGTGGCAGGGCACGGCGAGAGGAGGCCGGGGGATGCGGCTCGGTGCGGCGAAGGCTGAATGCGGGAGCGGGGTCGGCAGGTCTGGTGCAGGAGAGCCGCGCGCAGGAAGGTGGGGGAAGAGAGGGGGAGAGAGAGAGGGGAGAGGGTGGCGGCGGAATGGGGTCTAGGGTTAGGCTAGGGTAGGTTTATATATATATATATATGATAAAAATAATAATATTAATAATTATATTAATAGTAATAATAAAACATTATAATAACAATAATAAAATGTATAATTATAATCAAACCATTTAATAATAATAAAATTTATCATAATAATAATAATAGAACTTATATTAATAATAATAATAAAACTCATAATATTAATAATAATAAGACTTAGATAATAATAATAAAACTTATAGTAATAATAAATAATAAATTAGTTAATTCAAATAATAATTATTTTGATCAAATATTTAAAGTAATAATTATAAAATAATTTAATGATGTTACACATATATATACATATATTTATACATATATAGATCTATATACATACATAAATTATTATACATATATATATATAAACATATATAAACATATATACAATAATAATAACACAAATAAAAAGGTATTAATAATAAAATACCAATCATAAAAATTATAATATTTAAAACACCGGGTGAACACACTGTCACCCGGGCTGAACGCACGGTCACCGCTAACGATGCGGTGACAGCGCACCGGCGCGAAACCACCAATCGCAATTAATCTTCGAAAAAAATTAAACCGGGACCAAGAAATAAGTAAAATAAAGATATCTGCGGTCGGGTGTGACACTAACATTGGACTCCCCAAATTGAAAAAAATTCTCAAAACACATACCACTATTTCCCCATTTAAAATACCTGATTCATTGTTATTAGGTAGAACTGAACCCCTTTCGTACCTCTTAGTCATGACCCATCCCCACATGCCTGCTTGATTACCACCCCAAGCCCGCCTTTCATAGGCCAGAGGTTGGAGACAAGTAACATATTGTAATATTGGTAAAAATTGAATGCATTTCCTCAAAACCAGTACACATACAGATAGAGAACACTATGAAGATGTATAACAAAATGGAAGAAGAAAATTAAAACCACAACTAAAAACCTCAATAGAGTGTAATATCAATTATTGAATTCTAAAGGGTCCAGAATACATGCCCAAATGAAATGGATTTGCAGAAAAAAATGAAAAAAATTTCTCCTACGTTTTCCCTCTACAGACCCTACCAGAAAAGAAGATATTGCTCATCATTGCAGCTCTACACGTCAACATGTCACCTTTTTACCCCATAATGTCCTAGCTCCAAAAGTTTCAATCAAATCTTTCAGTCATCTGTAGAAGATATAACGAGGTGAGGGTGAAGCCCATGTAGGGGTGAGTATGAAAATACTCACTAGGGACCTAGAGACCCCCTAGGACTCCCAGAATTCCACAATAGAAATAATCACAATGCATGATCCAAATAACAAATCACAATTAAAATAATAATCTCAACCCAATATAATAAATAATGAATAAGAATAATGTTGATTAATTTTAAAGCTAAATAATCTTATTTTATTTTGAAGTTCCACTGCTGAACCACGAAGAAGACATTCCAGTGTTGATCCATAGTGGGTCGTAAGTCGCTGATCGACATAGGGTCATTAGTCATTGATCCACATAGGTTCATAAGTCACTGATCCAAGAAGGGACTCTCTAAGGCTCGTCCTCATGGGGTCAAGATACTGTTGACCCACACAGGGTCATATGTCATTAATCCAAACTGTGGAGTAAGTTGTCGATCCACATAGGGTCATATGCCATCAACCCACACAGGGTCTCATGTCACCAATCATCATAGGATCATAGGTAATTGATCCACACATGGTCATCATCACTGATCCATGATAGGCCTCTCTAATGGAGTTCCTTGTCGGGTCACACTACTGTTGATACACACATTGTCGTATTCCACTTGACAACTAGCAACGAGATTCTCGCACATGGTGCTCATGAGTTTTTATGAATCATATTTTCAATATATCAGTCATTGTAAAACTTCCACGAAGTCTCATTAATAATTAATCCAATAAACTTCCTTTCCATATGAGTTCTAACCAAACAGAAGACATGTTAATTGGACGCTCAGTCTGTAAGTTATAGGAATTTTTGTACCGAGGGCCCGGTTGGATTAGAGATGGATCCATCATGTCCACACACAAACATTTCCCAAATCCCATGTGGAGTATTTCAAAAGGTTCCTCAACCTTAAGGAGTCCCGCACCACATACGGTTCATCAAACAGATGTCTGATTTATGAAATATGGCCACTTAAGAGAATATAGGTCACAAGATGGATGGGGCCCAGTCTGACCTGGTCGGATCGACCTGACCTGGAAAACTGCTCTAGGCCTAAAGGGGTTGGGCGAGGTCCAGTTCGGAGGGGTCGGGTCCGGTCCTCTAGGCAGCGAGCATGGCCCGAAGTCCATGGGCAAGGCCCGTTGGACAGCAGGATCTTCCTGTCGTGCCGCGGAACCACCTGGCCCGCTGGATAATGTGAGAGTATGCTCCCTACCAAATAGCTCAATTGTTCGGGGTCATCAATTAGTGGATCCAGTTGGCGCTTCTCTACTTGGCTGGTCCTCATGGACTAGTCATTTACAGACCCATGAGCGTGGGTTCACCTTCAGTCATGGCTCAGAGCTGCTCCCATCCACCACGGCACACCCCCTAGCTTCCACACAGCTGGAAAAGGATGCCAACCCCTATATTCCACTGTGCCCTGGGTGGCGTCATCCCTTCGCATCCACTGAGAGCCGTCCGCCATGTCCTCAGGTTGTTAGTGTTGTCACACCTGTAGAGTTCCTGCAGGCCACTAGTGATGCTCTGGGGGTCCGATTTTTATCCTCTCTATGACAATGGGCCTCACGAGATGCCTCCTACATTTCACGACCCTTTGTTTCGCATTTCCGCCACATTTCTCAGTCTCCCAAAAATAACGCAACCAATACCAATATAGATAGAGGGTTTGGGCCATGTATGTTCGACCTGATCCCTCCACGTTAGCAGTATAATAGGGGATGAAAATCAAGAATGAACAAATATTAGTTATACAACAAAACCCCCCACATTGAATACAGTAATAGATGATGCAGATGAGTAAGATAGGTTCATGTTCGAAGCATATTCATTGTCATTAATTTATCTCTAGATTGAAATCTCAATGGAATAAAATTGTTGTTCTATGATGGCGGAAGACGTCGCCACCACATTGTCAAAAACTTTTTTGTGGGTTCCCAAAACCGACACGAGCCTCTATTATAAATAAAAGAAAGGAATGATTATCCTATCAATAAATTAATGTGGTTCATTATTTATTTTAATTAATGAACCCATAAATCTCTGTATTGTGTAGTTACACATCCATGTGTAACTTTCCATTATATGATCTGAAACCCCAGTGGTCCCACCACCATCGCTCATCTTTTTCCATGAAAGAAATAAAATAACTCCCTGAGTTATTTAATTGTTTTTTTGTAAGTTAAAAAATTAACATTTTCATCCAACATTGGTCAGTAAATGTGAACCATCATCTAATCAAATCCTAGTGTGATGAATTCAATGGTTCCCTCAGATTTTTAATCCTACTAACGATTCAAAAGATATAAATATTCTCTCACACGTTTACTAAACGTTCCTTAAAAAAGCTCAAAATAATGTTCCGAGCTCTCCGGGTCTCAGAACCACGTGCCGTAAATTTTCATAGACTCATCATAATTACAAATAATTTCAAAAAAATTATATGGAAATTATAGTTGTTTATTGTAAAAATTGAGATCTTTGCATTCACATTTACTGAACATATCTTAAAAAACATCAAAATTTTGTTTTGGGCTCTCCAGGCCTTAGAATCAAGTTCCATACATTTTCGCAAACTCATAATAATTCTAAATAATTTTCAAAATTTTTATATTGAAATTATGTGACTTTACATGAAAAGAATGAATAAAAATAATATATATTATATTAATACCTTGATTGAAATAATATAACTATAACCAAAAAAGAGGAATAATAACTTATCTGAATGAACATGCATAATAACATAAAATTGTTAATCACCAAATAATGAGTCACATAGAAATGTTACTAACAAAAGGATGAAAATATGAGGATAAATTTTATGATGAAAATGATTATGATTCAGGAATATATCAATAACATTTTTTAAATAATTATACAGGGAGATCAGATACATACAATGCATATTGAACATGATATAAGTGATAACATTGAAAATCTCATTTTTATCTATGATGATTTATTCATAAGTATTTAATGGGAAATATTTATCCTACACATACAAGTTTAATAAATATATTTTTCAAAATATTCTTTATATCCATATATAATTTAACCCATTGGATAATTTTTACTAAACAGTATGAATGCAATCTTTTTTCATTTTCAGACTGATGAACTTTTCTGATTTTTTGGGACCTTATCCGACATGAACAAATTTTTACAATTTAGTAATGACATATTTCCTTGAATAAAACCTTGTAGATTAACATTTAATGTTTACATAAAATTATTTCTTCTAAAATTTTGTGGCTTTTTGATGATGGAAATTGTTTTTGAAGTAGAAATGATATTTTCCTTAGGAATTGATATCAATTGCTTTCTCATGATTTTTTACATCTAATAAGGAACTCTTTAAATAAGTTATATTTATAACCCAATTATTACTATGATTTTATTTTGTGTTATTTATTAAATCTATTTATTTTATATCAATTATGATTTAATGATGTCTATGAAACCAATTTTATTTCATGGGTTATGCTATGGTGAATGTTTTTATGTTTTTCTGGATCACATAATAATGGTTTCATTATAATATTGATGGGGAATAAATCTCCCTCCAATGAATTGGGTACTAATTTTAATCTCAAAATATGGACATCACATGAATGAAAAGTAAATCTAGCTCAGTAACACATGACTTCAATGAGGAGTGAACTCAGTTATGTAATAGACTTTTTCAGCTATGATGGTCTTGAAAATTAGTTGCGGCTAATATGTATTTATATTCTATACTTATATGTGTATGCCACAAAATTTCATGTCAAATGTTATGATTTTTGGGATTACATTTTACTTTTATGATTTATCCCATCACATTATATTATGATCTTTTGTATGCTGGATAATATTTTCAAATGTTATGTTGTTATGATATGGTTCATATTTCCCTTATTTACCCTTATTGATCATTTTATATCATCATTTAATTGTTTACATTTCCCTAGGTAATGAACAATGTTTTTATGTTATATATGTCAAAAATAAGTCAAGTTATGACGAAATAAGTGGGAGACATTGTGGGTGTTTTATATAGAAATGGATTATGTTTCCTATTTTTGAAGAAACTAATCCTTGACAGTCCAAGTGTGGTTTTTATTATGTAATATAATAAGGATTTTCCAATTTTGATGTAATATATGTATTTAAATTTTGAGCCATTATAGTTGGTATCATATAAAAGGTATGGATAACCTTTGGAAACAAGGATGAGGAAACATTATTAAGATACCTATGGATATGTCCTAGTATATATTACAATCTAATCCTTATGTTTTATAGATATTCATGAATAACATGGATAAATCTTTAAGTGTCCTTATTTGAAATTTTATTCCTGAATTACATGGTGTTTTCATTATTATTATTGTTTCTCAAAATATAAATTTTGGTTTTAGTCAACGGATGGAACCTAAGGGAACCATGTTAATGCTGAATGTGACGGGGAAAGAAATGAGTGTCCCCTGTAGAACCAAATCTTATGGGAGATAGAATGAAAACTCTTATATCCATACTCAAGAAAATTTATCAATATTTGATTAATTTTAGAAATCTAGATTAGAAATTAAGGGAGAAAAATTCATTTTAATTTTTCATGAGGTAGCATCCAATGTCATTTAGTAGGACTTCTGATCCATTAGCAGATGAATAATTAATATGTACCACTAAAAAGATATTTTTAGTTCTATAATTTTCTGAACATGATAAATTTGTCTGATAAGTATATATCTTGGAAGGTGAAGATGATCAATTGTGGAATATTATCAAGAATAAAATTCAAAGAGATGAAATTGATTCAAGGGAATTGGGCGAGTTCAAGAACTTATTTCCTAATAATTATATTCTTTGAATTCATCGAACAAAGATGGATAATTATTTCCTTGAAAATTATCAAAAAGGTTATGAATCTGTTGGTATCTCCAATGAAAACATTAAAATACATTCAAGGTACACTTTTGGAATTATTATCCAACCTAAGAGTAAAATTGATCGATTATTTAGTGGTTTAAAACCATTTATATAAAGGGAATTATCCATAAATAAATTTAATAGCTCTGAGGAAATTGTCCAATATGCCCTCACAATTGAGATAGATATTGGAGTAACCCATCAGTCATATGGGTTATATAAGAAGAGAGAAAAATGGAATTTAATGGACAATATAATGTCCACACTAAAAAAATATGAGTTTTCCCTTAGGCTCAATGTGTGGATAGAAAAATGGAAGTAATTTTCTAAAAGTGGATATTAAATGTTTTAAATGGGGAAAAGAAGGTCATCAGGTAGCTAAATTCCAGAATGATTGACAAAGATTTCAAATGATGCGCATAAGGAAAATGATATAATAAATTCACCTCCTGCACTTCAATTCTACAATTTCAAGGAATGTGGTCATCATTCCAATAAATACCCTAATCCAAGGGTTATTGATGATGATTGACATCAACAATATCATTAGGAAAAAGACAATGGAATTACACATGCAATAACTATCGATGACATGGAGTATGATAATGAATTGGTGAAAGGTACACATACCATCCACTCTAAAGTAGAAAATGTTTTATTTGATTCTGGATCCAACTGCTCTTTTATTTTGGAGGAATTTTCTAAGGCGTTCTCCATATTACCACAACAATTAGATAAAGATAAAGCTATGAAAACTCTTAATTGAACAATGATCACAAAAATTGTTTATAATTCTTCTTCGATTGATGTTTTTGGGAAAGTGATTCTCGAAAATCATGTAATACATCCTATAGTAGAATTTGATATGATTCTTTTTAGGATTTTCTTTTTAAATATGTATCTCATAGTAATTTTCATGGAAGGGAAGTCGCATTTTATATACCAGATAAATCATTGATCTGCAATCGATGCATGGATGAATATATCCTTTTAGTAAAAATTTATCACTTTTTATTCATATTGGTTTCTATTTATGTAGGTTATTTGTCTCAAATGGTTGGGGATATACTCATAAATAATAATACACCCATTTTGTGGGAGGATGATGATGTCTGTGAAATGAAATTACAGGTCATCCACAAACATGTGGAGTTGAGTTATCAGTATAACTCATACTAGGTCCTATGACTATATGAATGACACCTTGAAGAATAAACCAAATTTATTTGTATGAATTGGAGAAGAAACTCCAAGAGATTCTTGATTTTGGATTTATACTCCCTATTATGTTATGTTGGTAAGAACCTATTATATTTTTAAGAAAAAATATGGATCTACGAGAATCTAAATTTATTTTCAAGAATGTAACATGATCATTATTCTCAAAAAAATATCCTCTACCCTACATTGAGGAATTTTTTGACCATCTATTCGGAGCTCAATAATTTTCCAAGATTGATCGTCATTTAGGATATCATCAATTAATGTGTAAAAAAGATGTTATTTGAATGATGACATTCCGTACAAGGTATGAACACTATGAATTTATTTTTAAGACATTAGGTCTTAGTAATTCCCCCTCTATATTTAGGGATCTAATTAATAGAGTCTTTGGAGACTATCTTCATCAATTTGTTGCAGTCTTTAATGATGATATTATTATCTATTTAAAAATAAATGAATAACATGAAAACCACCATAGAATTATAATGAAGTCCCTATGAAAGGAGTATAATAATGCAAAATTTTCCAAGAGGAGACTTTGGGTTTAGAAAATTTAATTTTTGGGTCAAATAATATCACGAGAAATGATATCTATGGATTCATCAAAAATATATGTTATTTAAAGTTGTCTATGACCAAAAAGGGAAACTGGGATCTAAAGATATAATATATATTTCTGGATTTTATAAATTATTTTGTGAATGATTTTTCATGATTATTTATACCAATCACCATGTTTACATGGAATGGACTTCAATTCATTTGGAAAGAAAAATAATAAATGAATTTCATGGAGATAAATATATGGTTAACCAGTGCACCTCTGCTCACAGTACCATATAGTAGAGAAAGGTTTGTAATCAAAAGTTATTCATCCAAGAAGGGGATGGGATGTGTTCTCATGAAAAATGATATGATGATAGATTTTCCTCACATCAGTATAAAATTCAGTATCAAAATTATTCAACTCCTGATTTGGAGTTAGTTGCGGTAATCCATTCATTAAAGATATGGAGGCAATATCTTTATGGTGAAAGGTGTATGATTTAAATAGATAATAACTGTTAAAAAATAGTCAAAAAAAATGAGCTGAATATTCACCAATTAATATGGTGGGAGTTTGTTAAAAATTAAGACTACTCAATAAATTACCACCATGGGAAAAGTGAAAAGGTGGTAGATTCTTTGAGTGGACAAGATCATCCTACCCTATCCTAGTTGAGAATCTCAAAAGACCCAATAATTATAGATTTTCAATTTATGAGTCCTGAATGATTAAAGGAAGGATAGAAATATTAACAATCTCAAATTAATAATAAACCTTCTATACAAGTAAAGATTAATGTGGAACAGAATATAGATGTGGAGCTACAAAACACTGTAGTAAATGTTCATGAATTGAACATTGATTGTGATTAAATAATAAGTTTTTGGAAAATGGTTCTTATTACTGCAATACCAGAATTATATAATGAAAATATTTAATGAGGCTCATAGTTGTTCATTCCAAATTCACCCTTTGACAACAATAATGTATTTGGACCTGAAATAGTATTTTTGGGGGGATTCAGTGAAAAGATATGTAACTGATTATGTCTCTCGATGCATGGTTAGTCAGCAAGTTAAGTCACAGAGACAAAAGTATAAGTTGATGTTAAAACTATTACCCATACCATAATGGAAATGGGAAAACATCATAATGGAATTTTTAATCATACTCCCCAAAACATTGAAAGACCATACTTTTATATTGGTTATAGTTAATTTCCTTATAATGTTGGCACACTTAGTTTCTATTATAAAGTATTTATATCTTCATCAGCCTTCCTAGATATATTTAATATTAATGGTAAGATTTCATGGAGTACCAATTCCCATTATATATGATCATAATCATAGGTTTACCATGACATTCTGGAGAAGTCATGAAAATTATATGGATACCGAGTGATGTTTTAGCACTGCTTATCATCCTCGGATAAACAGTGTGCAAAGAGGACAATTTAAACTCTAGTAGTCTTTTTGATACCATTCTATTCTTATTTAATAGGCAGTTGTGATCAATAAAAACCATTGGTGGGAATTTCTTACAACAATAGCTTTAACTCTAGTATTCAAATGGATCCTTTTGAATCCCTCAATGGAATGAATTTCAGAAATCCAACATGCTAGGGTAAAGTTGGTGAATGAATTCTATTAGTACCAGATCATGTTGATAAAATTGAAGAAATGGTCAGATCTACTCAACAGAACAAAAGAGAATATTAGAATAGAGAAATATGTTATCCTGACAAATGATGAAAAGACATAGATTTTAATGTGGGTGATAAGTTGTTTCTACAAATACTTCCCTATAATAGAGTAATGGGATTTGGAATGACTATAAAGTTATACCAAAGGTATATCAGTGTTTTTGAAATTCTAGATCATGTTGGGAATGTAGCATAATAATTGGAACTTCTAAAAAATACAACTCAAGTTGATGATGTGATCCTTGTATCATTCCTGAGAATGTACATACTCAATCATTCCCAGGTACTAATCCATTAAGTTGTATCATTTGATCAAGATATTTCTTATAAAGAGCAACTGAGATAGATTATATATAATTGAAAAATATGTTAATGAAACATGAAATGTATCATCGTTAAAGGTTTATAGAGGAACCTCTAATTTAAATAAGCTACATGGTAACATTATGATATGTTGAGGGATACGTATTCTCATCTATATTTTTCCATGTGACAAATTTTGACTGCGAAATTCAGTTTATGGGGGGTTGAATGTAACACATAGATGTTTTTATGAAATATTTTTGATAAATAATTTTTATTCTTCAGTAGGTTTCTTTGAGTGGAGTTGTTATTTTAATTGATCATTGATATTCCTTTAATACAAAAGTACCATTATATAGTTGTTTTTAGGTTAGTGGGAATTATTATTACTAAATTATGGAAATGCATTGTGAAATCATTTTCTATCTATTATTTATGAAAAATATAAATAAATTCGATATTTTTATTTTTCTATGAATTAGTTATTATAATGAAATTATTGATATATATGTGTGTTTTATATTCTTCGTAAAATATTTTAGATATTTTTCCTACTGATATTTTAGTCATCGGGTATGAATAAAACCCTCTTTGATGTAATAAAAAGTATTTTTTTAAAATAAATTTTACACCATTATATGGAGAAACGTTTTTTAAATAAGATTTAGACACATTAATAATGTTTATATGATATCATAAAAATATTATTTTAAAGTGGTATTTTAATATTTACTTTGGATGAAATCATGATATTTTTTTGATAATCTTAATATTTTGATGAAAAGTTAAAATATGAAAAATTTTAATTGAAATTAACAGTTTTTCAAAAAAAATAAATCATTAAATTATATGACAAAATTTTTTAAATGTATAAATATAATATATTTTTACAATTAAATTTAATGTTTTTTATTGGAATTAATTTTACATTAAATTCAAATGTAATAATATATCAATATTTTACAATATTTTAACTTTAATAACTCATTTCCTCATTTCATTGAAATGATTACTATTCAATTAATTATGAAATAATACATTATTTGAATTTTAAAAAAATGCACTCCATATTATTAATTAGTCTATCCAAATTATGAAAATAACATAAATTTATTTTTGGGCAATATGAATAGTAACTTCATTAAATTTTATTAACACGGTAAAAAGGTAAATCATGTAATTAAATAGAATAAAATATTATGAATTGACCCTTACACATGTCATAACATTATTGGAAGATTAAAAATATCCATAAAACATACTTGGGTAGAAATGGTATCCACTGGAACCATCTTGGATGAGATAAGGACATTTAATTTTTTTTATTTAATGAAAGGATAAATATGTCTCACTCAGAATTTAATAATTAAATTATTTTAATTATAAGGTTATACAGAAGATATTTCAAGTGATAAAAACCTATTTGAAATAAAATTTTTTTATTTATATTGAATTTTTTTTTTAATTTTTTGGGAATACATAATTAATATAAAGACTTAAACATGGATGATGTAAAAATTAATTAATTGATGTGAAATCAATAAAATAATTTTTATGAAATTATTAATAATAATCAAAAGGCTGAAAATCTTGAAAAATCCTTATTGGTTGAGTATACATCCACTATAATCATCCAAGGGTCCTCTTATTGACCATTTGGAGGCCTATATAAGAGATTATGACAATTATATTTTTTTATTCAAAGTGAAGATAAATTTATCAAATTCATGTTACAAAAGATTGTAGAATATTAAATTAAAGGTTTTTTAGAAGTTTAATTAGACTACATGTATTTTTTTAGGACTATTGGATATATATTCATCATATCATTTTATTATGAATTTTTATTAAAAATATAATTATATTAAATAATTACACAAAATTTAAGTAATAATTATTTTATTAATGAAGAGATCAAATAGATATTTTTATAAATATTATAATACATATAATTTTGTATTATTATTATTTAAAATTAATTTTACAAATTAAATTGACCCCATAGTGATATAATAAAATATTTTTATAGTTCTATACTTCTTATTTTGATATTTTATAAATATATAAAACATATACTATTAAAATTTTCACTATAGATATTTTTTCAAAATAAAGATTTGTATATTTCTTTAAAAATCCTAAAACATTTAAAAAAGTATATATTATGTATGATATGGTCTAATAGGTTGTATATAATTCATTTATATTCTAATGTCATTCATATATGTAAATATTTCACCCTTTTTATGTTGAAATATTTGATACCCAAGATAAAAATTGAATAGAATTACTATGTGTCAATTAAAACGACAAATCTAAAATTGACATAAAAAATTTAGAAAATATAATGGTTGATGATATGAAAAACCCATATCATCTAAGCTTCAAAATTTTATCATTTTTGAGGTATTTATGTGGGGATTTATTTTCTTATAAATTAATTTTTTTGGGTTTTCCAAAAGTGACGCTCAGCTAAATTATAAAAGGGTAGCTCATCCCTCAACTATTCACTTCAAATTGAGCCTTCATGCTCACCCATACCCTGCCCATATCACATGTCATCTTCCTAATAAAAATCAAATAAGTCCCAGTATTCGTCAATGGAAATCTCTATTGATCTAAAATGATATTTAGAGGTATCGTGTCGAAGAACATGCAATATCATTTACAGATTCTTTCAAACTTTTTTTAATGTTACACATAATGAGTAATAACATTATATAGTAACAAAGACATTTTTTATTAAATAATTAGAAGTTATTACGATTTAGAGTCATCCATTTTCCCAATTTTACCCATCATATGAATAATCAAATCACCACGTGTGCGTACGTAAGACATACAATCTCTACACATTTGTGTAATCCATTTTTCACCACCACCATACAAAGAATGTTATAATAATGGAATTAATATATATATATATATATGATTAATTTAATATGATATTTATTTTGATATAATTTAAACCATCTACTTCATTGCCATTGTACAAATATGGGAATGATATTGTCATTCGTGTGTACGTACAACCTAACCTATCCATGGGGCGATGTGATTCGTTCTACATAATCTTCATTAAAAAATGATTATATATATGAATTGAATGAATAAATATGATATATATTGTAATAATAAAATTTTTTAATGGTTAAATATAACCTAAAAATATGACTAAGAAATTATTCGAAATAACATGCATAAGAACAAAATGTAGTTAATAACCGAATAATGTGTAACAATGAACTAATACTAAAAACAGGATGAAAATATGGTCATAAATGTTTTCCTAAAAAGGATTATGATTGTTTAATTACTAGATTACATATTTTAAAACATTACACAAGAGGTTTTGATATATATGAATCATAACAAACATAAGGTATGCGATTACTTTGCAAAACTCATTTTATTCCGAGATTGATTATTCATAAGTATCTACCGGTGTATATTTATCATCCAAATCCATGATTCCTAAATAAGTATTTCAAAATATTTATTATATACTCCTATAATTTTAACTGATGGAAATTTTTTTGTAAATGGTGTTAATGGAATCGTTGGTTATTTTTTATATGAGGAACATTTTGACTTTTCTGGACAATGTAATAGAACAATGTTTTTTAACATGTGCAAAATGAACGTATTTTAACACTTACATTAATACTTATTTACATGAATAAAATTTTACAATATTAAAATGTTATTTTCATATAAAATCATTTCTCCTAAAATTGTGTGGCATTTTTTGGATGGAATACATTTTTTAAGAAGAAATGATATTTTCCTCAATAATTAATTTCAAGTGTTTTCTCAAAAATTAATTTCCATCTAAGAAGACAATCATTAAATAGGGTTATATTTTTAACTATATTATTAATATGATTTTATTATGTTTTATTTAAAAAATCTATTTTTTATGTATCAATTATGATGTAATTATATTTAAGAAACCCATTATAATACATTTTTTAGCTATGGTGAATGTTTTTATGTTTTTGAGGAACACGTAAGAATGGTTTTACTATGAGGTGGGTGGGACCTGTATAAAACTCCATTACATTAGGTAATTATTTATATCTCATGAGATAGACATGACTATAATGAAAAGCACATCTGGTTCAGTAATATAGTGATGGAACGAGGAATGAACTCGGTTCAGTAATAAACGTGGTCCTCTATTATGTTCTAGGAAATGAGGTTTGACTAATAAGAAATGATTTTTTATTCTTATCTGGGTCTGACACAAAATTAATTTTTTTGTTATGAATATTGGGATTACATTTCAATTTTATGATTTATCCCATGATATGATATTATGATATTTTATATGCAGGATAATATTTTCAAATGTTATGTTCTTATGATATGGTTGATATTTCCCTTTTCTACATATACAAAGAATTTATACTCACCATTTCATATGATTCATATTCCAAGTTCATGAACATAAATATTAATTATGATACTAGAAAAATAATATTAATTGTGAATAAATAAGATGGATACAATGTGGATGTTTTATGAATGAGTTGTTTATGTTTTCTAGTTTCTAAGGACACAAAACCTAGACTGTTCAAAAATGGTTTCTGTAATTTTTTGTAATAAATATTCTCCAATATTTAAGTCATATAAATTTTATATGAATGAGAAATTATAGGTATATAATCATGGTCCCACATATCAAATAGTAATAATCCATATATATGATTTCCATCATATCATAAATTTTTCCTCTATAACATAACCATGTAAATGTAATGGGGATTATTAACTTCTCAAAATTTTATAATAACATAAATATTAGAAAAACACTGCATAAACATCTCGTAATCATAATAAAAAGCCACCTAGATATATAATAACAAGGTATCATTAGACCATATCTTCAATATTGATCATGTAAAATTATAATATTTTATCATAGATGATAATGCCTTTCATATATTACATGTTATATTTCTAGATAAAATGCATACTAAATTTTTAATGACCCTCTTTAAAAATAATTTATATATAGTCAACATTATTGAAAAAAACTTCTTTTAAAAGAAACATGTAAACTTATTAAGCATGCTTCAATTCATTGAGTTGTCTTGTTAGTGGGAAATTTTCTTCTAGTCATGTAGATTAATACTAATATTTATTTAATATTTTCTGTAAAAATAATAAATTATCATATTTGAAAAATGAAAATAATTTTACCATTATATTTTTTGGTAAAAACTCATTCATAGGTAAAAATGACAATAAATTGTCATAGAATTATTTTTAAAAGAGTATTCAAAATGTTTTTATAAAACATGAATACAAATGAATAATAATTTATGATAGATGATAGATATAAAGATAATTTTAATTAAAAATATTAATATTTCACTTTAGTATTTAAAGGGAATAAAATGAATTGATATCATGTAATCTATAGAATTATTTAGAGTATATGTAAATTATTGGGTTTCTCGATAAATATTTAATAATATTTCTGTTTAATTGAAATTTTATCAATCAATTTTTTGGTTATTTATATTAAAAAATTGTAAAGAAATTCAAAGTACCCTATTTTAAAAAATTTATATATACATCATGTTTATTATGTTTTTTTAAAATAAATTTTTAGATAGAACATAGAAATGATTCTAATTTAAATCTCACATAAGCTCTTATTATTAAATCAATTATATTACACTAAAATAGAATTCGGTACAAAGGATCTACTACTAATTTGACTAGTGGTTATAAACGTGTTTTGTGTATCAAAATATCTGATGTCATAAACAACAGACTAAAACTAGTTTTGATTAATATATATTACCATACATAAGTTCATTATATTGAAAATTATATGTTTAGTCTATTGGATGAACTAGTGTTTATAATCAATGATGTTATAACCATACCTATTAGATAGAAATATTTAAATAATTTTAATTTTAATTAAAAAAATTTATAAAATAATTAATAGTTCATTATAATCTATCAATATCATGATACAGATAACTCTATTATTTTTCTCTTCACGAATATATAATTCAAGATTCATTGTAATTTCATATGGAGTTGATGTTCTAAGTAATATGTTTGAGTATTTTAAGTTAAATATAATTTTTTATTTTTTTTCATAGGTCCTGATCATGTTTTAGACAATGGATTTCATTTTTAGGTTAATTATTTATATATGGTCCATCTAATGAACATATTTTGGTTTTTTAATGATAGAATAATATAGATCATCAAATCGGGTTCAATCATATTTAATAATGTCATAACTAATTCCAAAATTCATTTTGTGGGACCATTGGGATTATAAGAACAAGTCATTTTGATCATCATATCGAGGCATTTCCTGGTAAAGAAATTGAGAACATTATGATGTGTATTGAAAATGTGGTTATCTTATGTTAGGATTTATGACATCTTTAACTCTTATAGTTAAAGAGTAGTATTTACATTATTAATTCAATCATTTGATTCAAACTGTTTTAATATTTTAATATAATTATTTATCAAATTTTATTATACATTGTGAATTTTTATTAGAATGTTAGTTTATACTTGTCTGTGAAATAATAGGTTTATCAGACTCTCGAAGGGAATGATAAAAACAATGATATATCAAAATATTTTTTAATATGATTTAATGACTATAATCATTGAATGAATTATGAGTCTGGTCTTTTTAACATAAGTGGTTTTTTGTTTTTTATTATTTGGAATTTTTTTAAAAATCAATTCTCATGAACCACTCTTAAAGCAATCATATATTCTGGTGTTCTCACAATTGGTATCATATCAACATAGAATTTTATACTTAGTGATAATTATTTTTATATATATAGATTGTTGATAATATTTATATATCAATTACTTGTTTATATACGAGTTTTAATATAACATTTTTTTAGAGAAAATATTTTTTATTTTAAAATGAAATTTTTTTGAATATTAGTACACAATAAAATATGAATCTCTATGGGAACTTTATATTTTATGTGAATGATTATGAATACTAGAGATACCTAATGATGAATTATTTGTAAATACTATTTTGAATATGATTCATGAGAAAGAAGTTACTGCTTTTAGGATTCATTACATGTAATATTATCAATTGATTTAGATATTAAAGGATTATCTACCATGATCTATAAAAAATTCTCAATAGTCAAATTTCACCATGTGAATCATCTGATATTATATTGAAAAATTTACTGGTTACTAAATTTTAAACATAAATAGTTATCGGAACAAGAAGTGTTATGTAGAAATATAAATATAATGATTTTATTTCTTATCTTGAGAATTAGTTGTTAATATTCATTATATATTCATGATCAGTTTTAAAATTTAAAATTAACAAGGATAGAATGATTTAACTAATGGAATCTGAGTTGGTAATATCATTAAAATTATAACTAATGAATGGGAATCTAATATAATTACAATGTATTATATATAAAGAATCAAAAAACATAGTTTAGATTATCCCAAATTTACTATTATGACAAAATTAGGTATAAAAAATATGAATATAAGGATGTTAAATAAGAAAAATAGAGGATTATTCATTTGTAAGTACTATTGATTTTCCTATTAAATCTAAATCTCATTTGAATGTGATGAAATATTTTGATTAGAATAATGTTATTTCTGGATTAGATTGTAGATAATCAAATATACTAGAAAGGAATTTGATAAAAAAATTATAGGTTTTCTACTTTTAATAAAATAAAAAATGATGCTTCAGTCCGAAGGATGGTATTTTATATAAATATGTTCGATATATTGGAGAAAAAGCTTCAGTGAGAAAAAGAGAGTGGTCAGTGTTTTTGCAATGTCCCCCTTTATTTTCAAGGTCATTGATTAGGTAGTTTTCTTCTTGGTAAACCCGAGGGATGATGTATTTCATTCATGATAGACCCCCTAAATTATTTTCTTTCTTGGATGTAAACTTCAAATATTATCATTACATGTTTTTACTACTTTTTAAATGGGGTTTTAATCACATTCAAACTATAATTTGTTCGATCACATGTTATTTTACATACAAATCAATTTGATGAGGCTCAACACATCATCTTCAATAGATGGATCCAATCAACAATGGAAAAAAAATAAAACCCATGATCATCCCCAACTGATCGATGAAGACTTCTATAAATCTAGCCAGACCATGATTCCCACTAGAAGAAATATCAATATTGAAAATTATCAATAAAAATAATTGAGAGTTATAAAAAGGTTTTTTTTCATTTGAGAGGACAATAATTACATACAAAACCCAACCATTTTGGAATTGGAAAAGCAGAGATCATGTTTTTTCAATGGCCATTTTTGGTTTCATTTTCTTATCATATTGAAAACAAAAAATGATATTTATGAGTCTTGATACTTGTTGTTCCATGATGATATCATTATTTTTTTCCTAAAAGGATAAATATAATGCACATGCTCAGAAATGGAAACTATAAGAAGGGATTATGATTTTCCCAGAGCACTGTAAGTTGATACCTAGAAAATATGATTATCAAGTGCGTCTGTCTGTAACCGGTAAAACACAAAAAGATTAGATATTCACATCAATAGTGTTGAGTCTCTCTTGTATCTAATAAAAATATGTGATATATCCTCTCTTTGTTAGTGATAGTGACAACATATTTATCCTAAACAGATATCAATAGTTTAATGAAAATAATCAATAAGAAGATTGTAGAATGAAATAAACCAAGGTATGGTAAATATTTATTGATTCAACCAATTTTTCGTTATTGATTGTGCCGAAATTAGAATCGCCAATATTGATATTTCTGTAATGGAATTTTAATCTGACCATACATTATATTAATGGATTCAAAAAAATATTCTTTTAATTAATACTATTTTAATTCATCACATATTTCTTTTCCTCTATTGGTAAATTGTATATATTTCTTATTTTGTCATTGATAGAGGAGATGAGATCAGTCTCTAGGTCAAAATCTTTTGCAGGATCAAAAAAAAGTAGTTCCACTCTAGTAATCAATATAAAACAAAATACATTTGTTCAGATTAAAATGACAATGATATTTATTATTATATAATAATAATTTTTCATCAAAGAAAAAACATCAACCAATAAATATTATTCAACTTCCTCAGTTTTAATTTGTTTATGATTTTGGATCTGAGAAATAAAATAGATTAATATTTTTTAGAGATCAGTCCCAAAATAAAATAATATTATAGTGATAGCTTTAATCTCTTATGATTTTTTCCCCATGTCTAGCTAACCCATATGGTTTACCTCATTTATTCTATAGTACTGTTCTGAATTTTATTTTATATACATACACAATAAAAACAAAATTTTAATATTTGAATTGGAGTTCTTGATATGAGAATCATTCCAAATATGGATAATGAAGGAATAGAAGGACTTGGAGACAATATTAGGATTCCAAATTCATATTCTACAATCCATTGAGATAGATTTACCACTTATAGAAGGATAAAATTATTTTAACAACTCCTAAAGTGTTTTTAAAATAAGAGGACCTTTGCCTACCATAAAAAATAGGATCACCAAGATAGTTAAAGATAGGATCCCATTATTTAATGGGAAAGTGGTTGATCTTGTATACCTTTATATTACTATATGTGTTCATACAAATGAATACAATTGAAGTATACATTTAAATATCCTACCCCAAGACACTCTCATAGTGAATGGTGAAATTTTTTATGATCTTTATATTTTTTTTCCCATGTAGTGTAATAGATAAAATCATCACCATTAAATAACTGATAATGGACTAGAAGACTTCTTGATCCACTAATGGTCTTCAATGTTTCATTATCATCCATAGATAGAAAAATTATTCCGTGGTTGTGATCCTCTGTGGAAAAATATTCAATGAGAGAGGTTCCCCTTATAAAACCTCTATTAAGAATCCAAATTAACCTTCATGTTAGAAACTAACAAGGATATAAATATGAGCTAATAAGAGGAGAGTATTAATCCAAAATAAGAATTAGTAACCAAATAAAAAATTATTTATAATAATGAATATAATTATAAATTTCATCATGTTTAAGGATTTATTAATATAAATATTAAAAGCAGTATTCCACCTACTAGGATCAAAAAGGAGATTCAGACAATCAGATGATGTGATATGAAAATCCCGAGTCTTGCTTACATTACAAAAATTAAATATATTATATGTAAATTACATTTAGTGATTCTTATCAAACTATTAGAAATTATCTTACCAATTATTTTCTACATTTTCATCACGAGAGACACAAACCTAAAATAACCAATATAACTTTTATTCTCTATATTAGGAATGAGAAAATGAAAATTTTCATTTATCTCATTTGTAACTAGTCAACCACTTATAAAATATATATCAACATACTCATTTTGAATTATAAAACATAATATTTTTTAGAATATATTATTAAAGCCATCTAGAATAAGAGAAATTATTACATTGAGTCAAAAAACTATATCTTTAATCTCTGTATCATGAGTCATGGCTGTCAATAATAAATTATCAACCTAACTCGCAATTTAATGTCTAATTAATTCCGAAAGTTAAGAATTATAAACTTTTCTATTAAATGGGGTTTTTTGGAATCTGATAACATCGAACAATATGTCTCTCTTTTCAATTATAACATATTCTCAATTATTTTTTATTTTAAGAGGTTAGATATCCTTTCTTTCCTTTTAATAGTGCTAAATAATTTATTGTACATATCCCCATAATATATCCATATTACATTAAATTCCTAAATTAAAATCATTAGTTATATATTTGTAATATCATTTCGATTGTTTCCCATATCATATATATTTTCTAGTTTTTTCTCAAAAGAGAAGTAATGTTCAATTCTTGTATAAGATAAATATTGTCCTCAAGAGATGAAATCTACAAGTCCAACTCAGAAAAAGGGATCCTTCCACATCCTTAAAATCACTTTTTTATTATTTTCATCTTGTAAATACAAGACATTAGATCCCTTATATTAATAATAGTTCCAAAACATATTGAAAATTTCAATTCCCAATAGAATTAAATCCCACGATATATTGAACATAAATGGAAAGGTTGGTTTTATATTTTTTATTAAAAATTAATTATGCTATTACAATGATCGTAATTGAGCCTTACTAATTTTTCACTAGAAATGGATTTCATTCTGGTCAAATAATTTTTATTAGAGTAATCCTTATTGATTACATTTGTGGCATTTTTATTGATATTACTCCTATACCACATGTTATTTTCCACAAAAAGATTAATTTAATGGTGTTTGATACTATATATAAAATTATGATATTATTTTTAAGGTATAGTAGTATTGATGAAACCTTACATACCATCTGGTATCATGATGGAGTTAAAATCATCAATTAGGAGACCCAAATCACATTTAGATTTAGATATGGAGATAATTGCATTCCATAATGATCTTCTATATTGGAATATATATAAATCCTAATAAAATGATAGATATTTTCATTTCATCCCGTTTTAAAACAATTAGAAAAAACCAACTAAATCATGTTGATAACTAATGGGTGTTCTAATTTGATTTTTTCGAGGACCAAGAGCCTCTTAATTTCCATATACGATATATTCATTCCCATAAATTTGTATCCCCGTTTTTCTAGAATTAATATCCTATTAAAACACATCATTTTTAAGCTAACACAATCCTTATATGATTATGATTAAGAATACTTATACAAACTAAGAGAGTGTGTCTAGGGTAGGTAGACCCTGACAGTTCCAAAAAAGTAATTTCTTTTCAAAAATGACATTGTGGTGGATTGAATTTTAATTTTCCCATGAATTTCTGATAAAGTATAGTAAATTATTAGTCCTTCATCATTCATTATATTTGATTTAGTTGAGTCTAGAAACTTAAAATTAGGGTTCTTATACCGATTTTCATTTTTTTCTAAATACTTCATGTGTCTCACTAGAGGATTCACAACAACAGGGTCACATGTGTTGGATTATATTTTATACCTTAGAATATCATCATCACTGTACTTGATCTTCTAAGAAGCATAATACCCTTATGCAGAAACCTCATTCATTTGGGTCGACACCACCAGTTAATCCCTCTAATAGATTTCTAGCACAAATTATAACTCTTGGTGATCTCATCAATGAATGACATATCATTATTATTAGTTGGAGAACATTCTGTTGTATATTCAGTAATCCTTAATTCATGAATTTTCTTGTCCTAGGAGTACAGGGTTTTAACCATATTGGTTATAACATTGGTTAGTTATCCAAGAAGGATATTATCATAATCAAATATTAAATTAATTCTTTTTTTGTCATATTTTTTTTAAAAAAAGGATCACTACTATCAATAGGGGAATCCATAAAATTAATATAAATTTCATTTTATTTCTCATGTGTAGCATAGAATATATCAAAGACTGTTGGATTATTATGAAAATTACACCATTTCTTTTTTCATTTATTAATATTTCATATTCCATTTTTAAAATGGTTTGATTTCCATTATAATTTATGTGGCATTGAACCCATTTGTGATCCTCTTGCATGTATCTAATTCTCTTTTTGAAAAGACGTCAATTAACAATATTATTGCCAACTAATTTTCATATTTCACAATACAAGATCATGAATTCATTTTCAACCTCCAGCTCATATTTTTGTTCAGTCATAATATGAAAAATGGGTTTAAGAGTTTTTTATTTTAGATTGACTTCAATAAGGACTCTGGATGACATTACAATAACCATATTAACCTGTACTAGTCAATATTTAATGGAGTTATAAAGAAATAATATATTTTATTATGGATATATTCATGCCATAAATTTTATGGAATACCATATAGCTTGAACCAAATCTATGATGTGGGGTGATTAATAGTGGAATGGTTAAAATAAATATTTTCTTTAGAGATTTGAATAATCCTATACGTCACAAAAATATTTCCCATGTTCTGAAAGTTACTAATTTTTTCTTTATTTTCAATAAGAAAATGAATGTAGCATTTATTAATTCTAATTATACTATACGTTTTAATGTTATTGAATATAGATATCCAAGAACTAATATCTCATTCTTAACATGGTTTTTACCCATTGAAATATAAAATTCACCCTAAAAGAGAGGATTTTCAAGGTTCCAACATTTCCTTCACTACCTCGTGGTCAAAATAAACTATGAATATATAGTATCCTAATTATATAAATTTTACAGGTTAGTGAGAAATACCATGCGATAAATTCCCATTTTCCATAGTATATGTAAAATAAATTTCATTAATTAACGAATGACTATTTTTAGGTAAGGAACTCCATTATTTTGGCTCAATGCTCCTTTAATGGAATCATGATTTTCATCGACTTCCATTACACTTTACATGAAGTATCATTCCATCTAAAATATATGTTGTTCATGGATTCATTATAAATCTATAAAATCATTTATTCACCTGTTATATTTGTTATGGAGAACATCCATCTTTTGGCACCACCATCCCATGGCATGAAACAAAAATGTTGTTGTTTTAGGAACCCTAATATCTCTATAATGATGAAAAATATTCATAGAAATAACGATTCATAGTATATATATAAGAAGAGTAATGAAGATAAATGCGATAAGAAATATTATATTGGGGTTCTGTTTCATTTTTGTACAAAAAAAGGACTTATAAAAACATATTTAAATTTTGTAAAAACAATAGATATGAATGTAAAGACCTAGAATTTCTATGGAAATTTTGTAATTATATACATGGGAATTTTACGAGTCTGCATTTTATGGCGGATCTTGATTCTGCGGCCCAGTGTGCCTAGAATCAATTCCAGATGTTTTTCTCAGGTAGGCTCAGTAATCGTGTGGGCGGGATTTTTTAACTTTTGAAATGGTTCTCG
Organism: Viscum album; assembly: GCA_963277665.1. NCBI lineage: Eukaryota > Viridiplantae > Streptophyta > Magnoliopsida > Santalales > Viscaceae > Viscum > Viscum album. Next base: position 1,253,850,533 of record OY728140.1, on the reverse strand, counting down.
GAATCAAATTCTGAGGGTACCGTTGAACTCTCAACCTCGATGATTTCTCAGTAAGACCTTCACTGCAGTTGTGTTCTAACGATAATGGAAGTTATATTTCAGGGTTTTTAATTAAATAGAATAATGTTAAAGATTTAACATTATTTTATGTTGGTTGTTAAAACCTCCTAGGACAGGTTAGAGATGGGGGCCACCAAACCCTAACCTTCATTGGGAGGATTATTAAGTAGGGCCAAACTGACCTCTCTAACTCCCCTTTAACCCCATCTAACCAAAAATTAATTTTGGTAAAACTCTCTATAAAGTGGGGGAGCCTCTCCACCTCCCCCACCATTTAATTGTCATCTCTCCACCAATCAATTAAGTGAATGTTTTTTTTTAATTCAAATATATTTGAATTTTTTTGAAAACAATTAAATAATGGGTTGGTTTAACCAATTATTTTCGTTGGCAATTATTTTTGGTGGAAACATGATAGATAACATCATCCCCTAAAATAAGAACACGATGAACACTCCTTCCACCGAAAATCGACGTCGTCTTCTTCCTTCTTCAATCCTGGAAAAGAAAGTGAAGTGATGCCCATGAGGAACACCGACTTCTTCTTTGTATTCGTCACATTAGAACGCTTGTTCGGCTATGACGAATACCTATCTTCCTCTTCAGACACTTATGGAATGATGCTGCATTCCCGCCACTTCGTCAAAGGAAACCAATAAGAAAAGTAGGGGTTTGAGTTTCCTTGTTCCCGTTCTACATTGTCCACTATTTTGGATTACATTATGCCAAATGTGATGACCCGTAAATTTCAAAGAATTTTTTTTCTTAATTTCTTTAGAATTTTACTAGTCTTTGGCTTCTGACAAGACTTGATTCCGAGGCCCGGTGTGCCCAGAATCAATTTCAGATTTTTAACTCATGTATATTCAGTAATAGAACGTGCTGATTTTTCTATCTTTTGTACCGTTTCTCAGAATTTAAATACAAGGGCACCAATGAACTCGCAATGCTGGTAATTTCATAAGGGGATTGTTACCATAGTTGTGTTTGCACAGGAGGGGACATTGATTTTTGGAGTTTAATTAAGATGTAAATAAAATTTTCGGAATAACATTATTACGTATCTAAGGAGGTTAATTCCTCCAATGGGTAATAAAGGGTGGGACCCACAACCACCTTACTACCCAAGTGTGGATGTTAGAGAGGTGGGGCCCACATGATCCCCAACCATTTTTTTTCATCTAAACTCCTTAAACCCCCTCATTAATTTGGCATCCCCTATTAAATTGACAATCTTTCCTCTACCTCTCTTTAATTAAATTCCAACAAATTTAATTAACGAGGATCTTTCCTCCCCCTCTGTTTAATTAAATGCCAACACATTTAATTATTGAGGATCTCTCCTCTTCCTCTTTTTAAGTAAATTCCATCACATTTAATTAATGAGGATTTTTCCTCTCCCTCTCTTAGTTAAATGCCAACACATTTATTTAATGAGGTCATTTGAAATTTTTAACGTTAAATTGCATATGTAATAAAATAATAGGAGGAGCCTATTATTTTACCAGAGGAGGTATTTTTTGGGCTAAGGAGGATTGGGAGAGCTCTTTAGTTTTTGAAGAACACCACCCTCCACAAATAATGACGTGATTTATTTATCTTCACAACGAGTGAGGAGACACCATTTCCTCCTCGGTCACGCTCCGACATCGTCACTGAATCCTCACCCCACGATGTCGTCTTCCGTGGCTCGATGATGGTTCTTTCCCATAATTGATGGAGCGACAACATTTTCCACACCTATGACAAATGAATCATAATTAAGGTAGGGGTTGAAATTGAGTATGATTTTTTCCCATGTTCATCCCTTTTTAAAAGAAAGAATGCGGATAAACTCCTTATCAAGTTGATCCACGGGTGATCCCTTTTTCATGTTAGGAATAGTTGTTTGAGGGGGAAATGTTGGATGGATTGTTTCAATTTTATTCGAATAAAATTGTTCTCCGTAAAATGTGAAACCTTGTTTATCTTTGAAAAATTGTTATCGTCTAATACAGATGGTGCAGGCCAAACAAACACGGACAGACGACACTTCACATATTGTTTGTTGGTGCGCGGATTTAATGGAGACGATGAAACGGGACCACAACGACATTTGGAACCCGTCGCAATGAAGAACGGGTCCCAGGAGAGCCATAGGCGCAAGCGGTGGGTGAATCAGACCACCGGAACGCATCCGGTGGTCCGCGGAAGACACTGCCCGCACGCCACGTCAGCAGGGCGGCGCAACTGACCGGAGGTGGTGGCCGGAGCCGTCCAGCCACCTGGAGGTGGCGGTGCACCAGTGAGCCACTGGAGAAGATCCGCCGCATCAACAATCGCATTGGCGACATGGAGGATCCCACGGCCTCTTGGGATCCGGGACGCCCGAGGGTGGTGCCAGCTGGCACCGCTGGTGTCAATCATCAATGAAGTCGCACCTCCCCCCTCCACGTAATGCCCGGCCAGGCTGGCTGACCCCCGGTCGGCTGTGGGCCGTTCCGCGCCATGTGTGATGGACCCGTACCCAATTCGTGTCGACCCGGTAAGGGCCAACCCAGGGGGTGTTGGGCCGGGTCAGACCGGGCCCAGATCCCCTATATTCGGACCGTTTAGGTTTAAAGACCATATCATGAGATAAAAACCTCCGAATGATGCACCGTTAGTTGCATAGGATTACTTGGATAGAGATGGTAATTTTAGTGTACTACACTCATGATTTAGTTGATGTTTGGGTATGTCTGGGTTGGTTCGAACCCGAAACCAACAGGGCCCTGCAAACTGAAACACTTATTAATTAAGGACCAAACGTCCGATTGACGTGACTTCGACTATGATGGATTACTCGTGATGAGACGATTATTTTGGAATATTATATGTGGGTTTAGGATGATATTTGAGTATGCTCAGATTGGTTTTAGCTTATAATGCAAATGGGACCCTAGAATGGAAAAGTTAATAACTCACTGACCGGGCATCCGACTGAAGTGCCGTTTGTAGTGTTGAGACCCCTATGACGAGTTTGTCCTTTGTGATAAATTTACATAAGACATCGTGAAACATGGAAGTAACGACAAGTAGATCGTTTTGCGGACCCTCTTGGAGGCAAGCATACAGTTTGCCGAGTCTTAGTAGCTGTAGACCTGACGACTGCTTGACCAATTCGACTCAGAGTGATTCGATTAGCCCAGTTGATGGAGAGCCCGGTATTTGGTGGCATAACCATGGTGGACGGAGCACCTTGTAGTTGGAAGCAGACCTCTGGTACTCGACATGATGAGTACCTCTGTAGGATATTAGGGAGAGCGCCCTGTATTTGGTGGCAGACCCACAGCGGATGGAGCACCCGGTATTTGGTAGCAGACCCACATTACTCGACAATATGAGTACCTCAGTAGTATATGGTTAGTGAGTAGCACCTCGGAGTCATGACAGGGCCACTGTACCCGATAGTGGAGGAGTTCTCTAGCATTTGTGGTTTCGATAATTAAAATTCTTTTTTGAGAAGAGTCTATGAACTTCTTGTTTACCTCATAATTGAGATGGGTTACATGATAAGTTAGGTAAATGTATAGTCATATACCTAAGTAAAGATTATTTGTTGAGATCGTTCTTGGTGGTTGAGCCTTGTTGGTTTTAGTGAGACCACGGTCATCTTGAGGTCCCTAATATGTATCGTTATACTCACCTCCGCACGGGCTATGCACGCACCTCATTGTTTTGGTTGTAGATGATGGAAAACACTGATCGTGGTTGAGGCTTGTAGAGTTGGACGGTACCCGGAGCAGGATCTCACGACGAGTCGGTACCTGGAGGAGATGGAAAGACTTGGAGTGCTAAAGAAGATATCTATACCTACACTTCAGGTAGGGACCAGGAGGATGATTCAGGAGCTGCTTCATCATTTAGCGGTTTGTCTTTTCAGTTGTACCTTCTTTCCGTTGTAGTTGTACCTTTCTGTTGGGCTTGTATTTCTTTCCCCTTTGTACTTTCTGCACACCTTTTACTGCTTTAGTCAGTGTTTTCTTCTGCTTTTACTCTGGTTTTGTGTGTGTATACGTTTTATAAAGGCAATGCCTTCCCAGTTATAGGGATTTACGCCTTTGGTTATAGTCGCTAGCCCCTGGACTATGGAAGGGAGGCATGGGGTAGTTACGACATGGGATCTACGGGATGGGTCATGAAAAATTGGTATCAGAGGGGTCGGTTCAACCATAGAACTTAGGACTCTGATATTTTCATTCTGTGAAGCAATAGTGTTATGGGTACTAAGTGTGGTTCTCATTTAGGGGTGTCCAGTGTTGGTGAGGGTGGCCAACGTATCCATACACCAGGACCCAGACTTCTGATTTCCAACTCAGTGCACAAAAACACTGATTGCGTGTGTGTTTTCAAAAGTTTCTATTAAGTTAGCTCAGACGAGGTTATCTTAGAAGCTATAGTCTTTTGACTATGTCGCATCTGTTTCTTTCAGGATGCCTCCATGTGGACGACCAACTAGAGCCCCGAGAGTTATACGTACTGACAGCCCACCTAGCGACGAGGCCTCAGTACATGCCCCTCTTTCATTTGAGGCACCAGTGGAGGAACCATCAGTACTACCACCCATTGGGCCACTGATACCACCATCCCCAGCAGCAGGCGATGCACGCCACTTGAGCGTGCTACATGAGTTTCAACGCCAAAGGCCACCCATGTTCTGGGGAGATATAAACCCATAGGTGGCTGAGGATTGGATGGGGGCTGTGGCGAGAGTATTTAGACTGGTAGTGACACCATCTGACTTCATGGTGATTTTTTCTGCAAGCCTCCTACAGGAAGCATCAAGCAGATGGTGGAGCCTGATCCTCCAGATGCATGACGAGGAGACACTCCTATGGGAAGACTTTGATAGCCTGTTCCGGGCGGAGTTTGTACTATCCACCATTCTAGTGGTGCGGATACAGGAGCTACTGCATCTATAGAAGGGTAACATGATAGTAGCACAATACTCAGTGAGGTTCACAGACCTCTCACGCTACTCCTTACACATGGTACGAGACCCGTTCTTCAGGGCCCGGACACTTGAGTAGGGGCTCAAGCGGGAGATTAGAGCATTAGTTATTTTTCGAAACATTCTGACACATACAAGAGTGATAGAGCGATCCCTTCTAGTGGAGAGTTTCATTTCTGAGCAGTCTCCAGTAGCAGGACCCACCACTAGTAGACTAGAAGTGGAGTCTTTTGCAATTGGAAGTAGACAGATGAAACAGGGTTCCAAGAGGACCAGACCCAACGGTGGATGACTGCACAACTCAGGTTCAATTTTTCGGGGCATCCGGAGTGGAGTTAGATCTAGTCGTGCCAGGAGTGTGCATTGTTACTCCAGCGGCTGGCTTGGTCACATGGCACGTGACTGTCCGAACCTTTGTATAGACGATCAACGTATAGAATAAGAACCTCCCAGTAAAAGGCAGAGGTTCGATCGAGGAGGACTGCAAGGAGCAGGAGACAGAGGTAGGGGAGATGGATATGCAGATGGAGGTGGACGATGCTTTATTGTGTTTCCACCACCGTCACCCGGAGGTCCACCCCGACCAGAAAGAGTAGGCGAACAAGGGATAGAACAACTTCAGGCAGTTGAAACATACAACTATGGATCTTTGGAAGCAGGTGGATAGGATAGGGAATAGTTCTAGGCATGGAGTCCTTTTTTCATGGTGCTTCTAGTATCCATGTTGTTGTTGTTGTGTTTTATTTGTGTCCTTGTACTATGAGATGCATTAAAAAAACACACTTGTCCTAGATAAGTTTTCTTTCCCTCATTTTGTGTGGATGATACAATGAGGTTCATGTTATAACTGTTTAATTGACCCTCACTTCTGAGATTCCTACTGGAGGAGACCTAGTAACCATGCACTGATGTCGATAGTGTGACTCAACCCTTGTAGGTGAGAGTAACGGTAGTATCTCTTTGTAGTAGCGTCAAGGCCTTACGACATCATTAAAGACATGAATTGTACCGTTCATTTCAGTATCAACTGTATTAGGAAAAGAACGTCGTTTATCCAGGGGATGAGACTAGATTTATCTTTTCGGCAGAGAATAAATCTCAAAAGCTCTTGTAGAATGTAGATGAGGAAGGGTGGAGATGAGATCTTACAATTGGATAGTCTCACCGATTGTTCGTTGAGTGAATGGTTTACGGTTCTCTCCAACTCAATAGTCTTAGGTGTATCATCTCTCAGAAATACATGAACATGAGACAACAGTGATGGCTTGAATTCTTCCAGGATTATTACTTCGAGATATTTTATATTACTGGGGATAGAAACGATGAAGCGGATGCTCTTAGTAAGAGTTTGGGAATTCTGCTGTTATGAGTGGAAAAACAGCACTTGGCCGCGTTTCAGATATCCTTTGCGGATAGTGATGGAGTCAGCACGTGTAGAACCAGAGATGGTTCGAGTTATGACGGAGATGGTGTAGATCATCCAGGAGAAGATGAAGACTACACAGAGCATACAAAAGTCCTATAGTGCTAAGAGAAGAGACCACTGGAGTTCGAGGGTGACAACCACATCTTCTTACGGGTCTCACCAGGACGAGGTTAACAGAGATTTGGCAGTGGCGGTAGGTTATCTCCACGATTCTTCGGGCCTTTCCAGGTCCCCAGCAGAGTAGGCGAGGTGGATTAATTCCTGGCCTTTCCACCTCTGAGACCCCAGCAGCATGACATCATCCATGTATCTCAGCTGAGAATATGTGTGCATGAGCTATCCTTCATCATAAAACATGGAGATATGGACATCGATGATGGGGCGAATTTCACGGGGTTTCGGTAGATGTTTAGGATCGATATAAGTGGGTCTAACGTGGATGGTCGATTCCACTGGTGCACATGCATTGGCAGCACGGGAACCTCTAGGAGAGCACATGGGAGCGGGAGGCTCATATGTGTTCACAATATTCTCCTTTTATTCACTAGTTTATGATGTAGCTTTACTGGGATGTAAATCCTTGAGGTGGGAGTAATGTAAAGACCCAGAAATTTCAAGGAATTTTTTTTTCTTAATTTCGTTGGAATTTTACGAGTCTGTGGCTCCTGAAGGAACTTGATTCCGAGGCCCGGTGTGTCCGGAATCAAATTCTAAAGTGTAGCTCAGGTACGTTCAATAAAAGAATGAGCGGGTTTTTCTATCTTTTGAACCAGTGCTCAGAATTGAAATCAGAGGGCACCGATGAACTCGCAATGACATTAATTTCATAAGGGGATCGTTACCGTAGTTGCGTTTCCACGAGAGTGGAAGTTGATTTTTGGGTTTTAATTATGAAATAAATAAAATTGTTGGATCAATTTTATTATGTATCTAAGGTGGTTAATTCCTCCTCTGGGAAGTTAAGGGTAGGACCCACAGCCTCCTAACTACCCAAGTGTGAATGTTAGATTGGTGGGGCCCACATGATCCCCAACCATTTATTTTTCTTCTAAACTCCTTAAACCCCCACATTAATTTGAAAACCCCCCTTAAATTGCCAATCTTTCCTATCCCACTCTTTAATTAAATGCCAATGCATTTAATCAATGAGGATCTTTCCTCTCCCTCTCTTTAATTAAATGAAAACGAATTGAATTAATGAGGATCTTTCCTCTCCCTCTCTGTAATTAAATTCCAATGCATTCAATTAATAACGATCTTTCCTCTCCCTCTCTTTAATAAAATTCCAATGTTTTTAATTAATGAGGATCTTTCCTCTCCCTCTCTTTAATTAACTTCCAACGCATTTAATTAATGAGGTGTTTTGAATTTTTGAATGTTAAATTGCATGTGTAGTAAAATAATAGTAGGAGCCTATTATTTTACTGGAGGAGGGATTTTTTTGTGCTAAGGAATATTGGGAGAGATCATCAGTTATTGAAGAACACCGCCCTATCCGAAGAACGACGTTCTTTCCTTATCTTCACAACAAGTGAGGATTCTTCGTTTCCTCCTCGGTCCTGCTCCGACATCGTCATTGAATCCTCACCCCACGAAGTCTTCATCTTTGTTTTGACGACGGTTCTTTCCTGGTGTTGACGGAACGACAATGCTTTCGGCATCAGCAACGAATGAATCATAATTAAGGTAGGGGTTTAATTCGAGTATGATTTTTTCCTGTGTTATTCCCTTTTTAAAACAAAGAACGTGGATCAACTCATTATCAAGTTGATCCGCGTGCGTTTCCTTTTGTGGGTTTGGAATAGTTGTTTGCGGGGGGAATGTTGGATGGATTGTTTCAATTTTATTCGAATAAAATTTTTCTTCATACAACGTGAAACCTTGTTTATCTTTGGAAAATTCATATCATCTTATGCAGAGGGAGTGAGCCAAACAAACACAGCCTGATGACCCTCCTCATATTGTTTGTTGGTGCGCGGATTGACGGATGACGATGAAACAGGACCGCAACAGCATTTGGAAGTCGTCGCAGGGAATAACGGGCCACGAGAGCACCATAGGCGAAAGAGGTGGGCGAATCGGACCATCAGAGCACGTCCGGTGGTCAGCCGAAGACATCGCCAGCGCGCCACGCCGGCACGGCAGCGCCGGTGACGGGAGGTAGCGGCCGGCGCCGTCCGACCGCCTAGAGGCGGCGGCGCCCCAGTGCACTGCTAGAGATGACCCACCACGGAAACAGCCGCGGGGGCTATGCAGAGGATCCCGCAGCTGTGCGGCATCCGGGACACCTGAGGAAGGCACCAGCTGGCGCCGTCGGTGTGAATCAGTGGGGAGGCTGCGCCTCCCCCGCTCCGTGTAACGCTCTACCAGGCCAACCGAGCCGTGGTCGGCCGCAGGCCAGGCCGTGCCAGCCGGGCCGGGCCACACACTACCAGGCCAGACCCGAACCCGTGTTGGATCGCCTGGTTCAGGCCGACCCAAGGGATGTTGGCCCGTGTCGGACAGGGCCCAGAGCCCCTATTTTTCATATCATTTTCGGTTAAACGATCAAATCATGATCTATGGACCAACGATCGATGTACCGTTAGTTGTGTAGGATTCCTTGGATCGATACAATAATTAAAGTATATTACACTCAAGATTTTGGTAAATTTTGGGTACGTACAGGTTGGTTTGATCCTGAATCCAACCGGGCCCTCGGACCCGAAACAATTATAACTTGAGGACCAGACGTCTGATTGACATTTCATCAACTATGTTGGATTTTTTCTGAAGTGAAGGTTGATTTGGCATGCTCTGAGAGGGTTTAGGATGATATTAGAGCATGGTAGGGTTGGTTTTAGCTTAAAAACCAATGGGGCCCCTGGAATAGTGAATTTATGAACTCACTGACCGCGCGTCCGATTGACACATCGTTTCTTGTGATGAGACCCCTATGTTGAGGTTGTCCTTTTTAATACATCTTTGTGAGAAATAGTGAAACTTTTATTTAACAACCAGTAGCTCATGTTGTGGACCCTCTCGGAGACGATCCTATGGAGTGCGGAGACTTAGTAGTTGTAGACCTGAAGATTGCTTGACCGATTCAACTCGGAGTGATTCGATTAGCCCAGTGGACGGAGTGCCCGGTATTTGGTGGAAGACCCATGGACAGATAGAGTTCCTGGTTGTTGGAAGCTGACCCACTATACTAGAAATGAGGAGTAACACTGTAGTATATTAGGAAGAGCGCCCGATATTTGGCTGCAGAACCACAGCAGACGGAGCACCCGATATTTGTCAGCAGACCCGCGATACTCTACTGGAGGAGTACCTCAGTAGTCTAAGGTTATTGACTAGTGCCTCGAAGTCGTCACAGGGCCACTGTACTCGACATAGGAGGAGTTCTCCAGTTTTTGTGGTTTAGATAATGAAAATTCTGGTTTGAGGTGAGTCTATGACCTTTTTGTTCACCTCATAATTTAAATGGGTTACTTGATAACTTCGGTGTATGCATGGGCATATAAAAAAGTTTATGTTATCTATTGAGATCACACTTTGTGGTTTTTCCTTGATGGTTTTAGAGAGAACTTGAGGGTCTCAGGGTCCCTACTGAGTATTGTTATACGCACCCCTTCACGGGATATGTCTGCACCTCATTTTGTTGGTTGCAGATGACGGATAACACTGATCATGGTTGAGGCTTATAGAGCTGCACGGTACCCGGAGCTGGATCTCACGATGAGTCGGTTCCCGGAGGAGACAGACAGACATAGAGGGCTGAGGAGGATATCATTACCTACCCTTCAGGTAGTAACCCTGAGGACGATCCAGGAGCTGCTTCACCATTTAGTTGTTTGTCTTTTCAGTTGTACGTTCTTTCTGTTGTAGTTGTTCATTTCTGTTGGGCATGTATTTCCGGGCCCCTTTGTACTTTCAACACACCTGTTACTGCTTTACATAATGTTTGCTTCTAATTTTACTCTAGTTTTGGGTGTGTTTACATTTTATAAAGGTAATGCCCCCCCCAGTTATAGGGATTTATGCCATTGGTGCTAGTCACCATCCCATGGCCTATGAAAGGCAGGCTTGGGGTTGTTACAACATGGGCCCTGGGGGATGGGTCATGAAACCAAATGTTATCAACATAACATGGGGAGTTCGGACCACACCAACATGGACAACCCACCTCATTTTGATCTTGTTTGTTTCTGAAGACAGAAGCGGAAAACAGCGTCCGACATCAGGTCGGCTGTAAGGAAACCAGAGGCGCAAGACATTGATGTCACCGGAAACGTGCGACACCTCCATGCCACACAGAGTAAATGAGAGTTGCGACCATGTCGGGATGAGGAGTAGGCTCACGGTGCTTTCCTGGCATGCGGAGGGCAGCATGAGGCCGCAGCCGAGTCGAGCCGTGCAGGAGGGTTGCGGTGCCGTCGCGCCGCGCCAGTTGTGCAGGATCGCGGGCAGGGCGGGCCGTGGTGGGAGAGAAGGGGCTCGGGGCTATCATGTCGTGCTAGAGAATACCAATGACCAACGGCCGCTGTGTAGAGGAGAGGGATACTGGATAAGCCGATCTTCAATGCGTGCCATGAATTACCACTGGGGTCTGGTGGTTACAAAACCTGACACGTTGTGTCGGCCGTTTAGGGAGACCGAGGGGTGTAACACCACAATTTTCCCAACCAGCTGGCCACTCAGGCTAGCCAGCCGGGCCGAGCCCTGGCCACACGGCCAGCCGAGCAAATTCACACATCCATCTGCGTAGCACCACATGGTCAGCCGGTTCAGCCCCCATGCCCAGCCCACAAGGACAGGCCGCACCATTGGGTCGGGCCGCCCCTTCAGGCCATGCCATGCCATCGGGCCGGGCCGGGCCTTCGGGATGGGTCGCCCCTTCGGTCTGGGTGGCTCATGTAGACCTGGTCGGACACACAGACCAGGTCAGACCTCGGTCCATACCCATCCAGGTCGTGTCGGTTCAACCGGGTTGGACCGGACCCAGACCCATCAGACCCAAAATACACCTATTTTCCATTAACTTGGGCTACTGGCGTCCGATTGAAGAACTGTTAGTGGCACCGATATTCTTGGAATGAAGTCATCCCTTTGAGAATACCCCACGTGAGTTTGGGGTATAGTTGAGATAGGGTCAGGATGATTCATAAACATAATCTACCAGGCCCTCGGGACTATAAGGAAAATAACCCATATACCGATCGTCTGATTGATGCATAGCCTCTTTCATTGAGACCCCTAGGATGTGGAGGACCATTGAGATTCTACCACATGAAACTTCATGAATCTTGGAGTATTGAATTGTATCTCATGGAGTGGAACAACCTGAAAATGAGAAACCATAGTGTGAAGACCTAGTAGCTGACAGACCTGACGATTGCTTGACCGATTTGACTTGGAGTGATTATTATAGCTAAGTTGGTAGCTCCCAGTATATTTCCACAAACCCGTGAAGGATGGAGTGCCTAGTAGTTGTCAATAGACTCACGATACTCGAAAGGAGGAGTAACTCTCTAGGCTATTAGGGGGCGACCGGTATTTGGCGGATGACCCACAACAGATGGAGCGTCTGGTAGTTGGCAGCAGACCCATGGTACTCGACAGGAGGAGTACCTCAGCAGTCCAAGGATAGTGAGAAGTTCCTTGGTGTCATGACTAGCCCACTATACCCGATAGAGGTGGAGTTATCCAGAAGCCGTTGTTTCGATAATGAAAATCCTGGTTTCAACTGAGTCAATGACCATTGTGTTTTCCTCATAATGGAGATTGGTTACTTGATAACCTATGTATATGTAATGTCATATACCTAAGTAATGGTTATCCGGTGATTTCATAATTTGTGTTTTATCCATGATGGATTTTTTGAGACCTTTAGGGTCTCGGGGTCCCTAATGAGTATTGTTATACTCACCCCTGAACTGGCTATGCCTGCACCTCGTTGTGTTGGATGCAGATGACAGACAACGCAGATGGAGGCCGAGAGCACTAGGACTGGATAGTACCCATAGGAGGACTTTACAACTTATCATTACACGATGTAGTTTGACGGAAGTGGACTATTGTGGAGGCCATTTGTACCTACCCTTCATGTAGGAACCCTGGAGGACGATCCTCGAGCTGATTTCACCTTTCAGTTGTTTGTCCCTTTTCAGTTGTAGTTGATTTCAGTTGTATTTTAAATTAATAGTTGGGCCTGTATTACGACCCCCATTACATTGAGTAAACTTGTTTTACATATTTTACATAGTTTTTGCTTCCTCTTATACTCTGGGTGTCTCCGTTTATGATTTATAACGGAAATGCCTTCCCAGTGTTAGGGAATTACAACTTTGGTGCTACTCGCTAGCCCCAGGCCTATGGAAGGTGGGATTGTGGTAGTCACGATACATGCCCAGGTGGACGGGTTGTGAAAAATTGGTTTCAGAGGATTTGGTTCTACCGGAGAAATCCGGACTTTGATTATTATTTTCTGTGAAGCAATAGTTTTAAGGGTACCGAGTGTGGATTTCAGTTTAGGGAGTCCAGTGGTGGTGCGGAGGCCCACATAAATGTACACCAGGACCATGAATACTAATTTCTGATATAGTGCCCGAAAAAACTAATTGCGTGTGTGTTTCAAAAGTTTTTCAGATCAAACCAAGTCAGCTCAATAGGTAAAGTCTTTTGGCTATGACATATATGTTTCATTTAGGATTCCTTCCCACATACGACCTGTTAGAGCCCCAAGAGCATTACACTCTGACAACCCACCAAGCGACATGGATTTGGTATATATCCCCTTTCTAGAGGATTCACCAGTAGTACCACCACCCATTGAGCCACCGATGCCACCGGCCCCACTAGTAGACGATGCACTCCGCTTAAGCGCGTTGCACGAGTTACATCACTAGATGCCACCTAGGTTCGAGGGAGAGATGGACCCACATGAGGATGAGGATGGGCTGGAGGGTATGGCTAGAGTCTTCAAGCTAGTAGGGACACCATTAGACATTATGGTGATCATTGCTGCTATCCACCTTCAGGAAGTAGTAGGTAGATGGTAGAGTCTGATGCTTCAGGTCCACAATGTGGCGACCCTTCTATGGCCAGGCTTTGAGACGTTGTTCCATTCAGATATTGTATCATCCCCCTTTCGAGTGGTGCCGATACAGGAGCAACTTCATTTGCAGTTGGGTAGCATGATAGTTGAGAAGTACACAGTGAGGTTCACTGACCTCTCATGCTACTCTATGTATATGGTACGAGAACAATTATTTAGGGCCTGGACCTTCGAGTAAGGACTCGGGAGAGAGATCAAAGCCTCGATGATCCCAATCAGCATCTTGACGCAGGTAGGGGTGCTAGAGAGATCCCTCATAGTAGAATGTTTCCATAATGAGTATCCACCAACAGCGAGACCCCCTAGTTGTCGACTTACAGTGGATTCTTCTCCAGGTGGAAATAGACTTATGTGAGAGAGGTCCAAGAGGACCATACCTATAGGCGGTCGACCGCACAACTCATGATCGTTTGTGCGGAGAACGCAGAGTAGAGACATAGCTAGATATGCCAGGATCGGGTAGTGTTACTCATGCGGCAGGTAGGGTCACATGACACCTGATTGTCCGACCCTCCATACAGATGGTCAACAGTTAGTTGGGGGACCTCCCAGGTAGATGCAGAGGTTTGATCAAGGTGGTCCACAGGGAGCAGGCAGACATGGTAGAGGAGCTGGTCAAGCAGCTGGCGGTGGTTGATGTTATGAGGTGCTACTACCACAACCACTAGGAGGACCTCCCTGACCGAAGGGAGGTGGACGACAGGGGAGAGCTCAGCATCGGGTAGCTAAGGTGTACGACCACAACGCTTTGGAGATGATTCGAGGTATGATATGTGTCTACTAAACCTTAGTTGATGTTCTTATAGACACAGGTCCTAGTCACCCTTTCATAGCCACTAACCCCATTCAGATCGTGGAGATTATGTCAGAGAAATTGGCTCTATCCTTACGTCTTAAGACTCATATGGGAGAAGACATGACTATTACACACTAGTTCCAGCAGTGTGATCTTACTCAAAGAGGCGAGTGCTTCGGATGGGATATCCTCATAGCGGCGTTGAGGCATTACGACCTCATCTTGGGTATGGACTGGTTATCTACAGTCCATTCTCAAATTGACTGTATTAGGCACAAAGTGTGGTGTGTCCCCTCATATTGGATCAGGTTTACCTTCACTGGTGAGAAGGGAGCCTTTGCAGCGCATGTTATACTTAATCGGAAAAGAGTACAACCCATCACACACCAGTTGGCTTGACTTACCCTCAGATTAGTATCTGTGGTGAGTCTGATTTATCCTGCAGTGGTGGACGAATATGCGGATGTTTTCCCAGATGATGTTCTTGGACTACCTCCATGTAGAGAGGTGGACTTATACATTTTCCTTTACCCGGGGACGACACTGATATCTACTCCATAATATCGGATTGCTCCTGCTAAGCTTCACAAACTGAGTGTAAAACAAGAGGTCTTCGAGGGGAAGGGATTCAACTGGCATAGTGTTTCTCCATGGGAATCCCTGATTCTGTTTGCCAAGAAGGCGGACTTCAGCTTAAGGCTCGTGTCGACTACCATTGTCTGAACCATAGGAACGTAAAAAATAAGTACCCACTACTGAGGATTGACGATCTCTTCGATCATATAAATGGAGAACGGTTGTTCTTGGAGATAGACCTCAGATCAGGTTATCACCAGCTCATAGTTTGTGATGAGGATGAGCAGAAGACGACCTTTAAGTGTTATTATGGCCACCTCAAGTTCTTGGTTATTCCCTTCGGCTATCCAATTCTCTAGTAGTGTTCATGAGTCTCATGATGTGGATCTTCCAGTCTTACCTCGATTTCTTTGTCGTAGTCTCCATCGATGACATACTGATCTACTAGACTTCTAAGGAGGATCTTTCCTACCATTTTCAGGTAGTAATGGACACAATCCAAGAGCACCAGCTTTATTGTGCTCTCTCGAAGTGCCAGTTTTGGATTCGAGTGGTTCAATTCTTGGGACACGTCATCTTAAAAGCTAGAGTTGTAGTAGATCTAGTGAATATTGACGCGGTACTTGCTTGGTATCCAACTAGGAGTGTGACATAGGTACTGAGTTTCATGGGCATGGCTAGATATTATCGGACGTTCATTATAGATTTCTCTATAGTTGCAACACAACTATTATCCATGATGAATAAGGGGAAACCCTTCATGTGGTCAGAGAGATGCTAGCAGAGATTTCAAGAGCTGAGGCACATATTGACTAGTGCCCCCATCTTGAGGCTTCCAGAGGAAGGCGTAGGGTACGTGGCTTACTGTGACACATCAGGGACCAGACTCAGGTGTGTCCTGATGTAGGAGCGAGTAGTGATCGCGTATGGTTCTTGGCAGTTGAGACAACACAAGCATTAACTACGCTACCCCTGACCTGGAGTTAGCAGCATTGGTTATCACCTTGAAGACGTGGAAGCACTATCTGATGGTTGAACATTTTACCATGTTCTCTGATCATAAGAGTCTTAGGTATATCATCTCTCAGAGGGACCTGAACCTGAGACATCGACGATGGCTTGAGTTCCTCAAGGGCTATGACTTCGAGATAGTCTATACATTTGGAAAGGGGAACGTTGTTACATATGCGCTCAGCAGGTGGACTGGAATTCAACTGCTAGGAGAGGTGATAGAGCTGTTGGATACCTCGTAAATATCCATTGTGGATAGAGATTTAATAGCCTATCGTCAGTCTCTTATAGTCACCACTCCACTTATTTAGAGATTCAGGGAGGCACAACGTGGAGACGCTGACTACGGGACACGACATGCTCAAGTATCCATAGGGCATGCACATGATGGGTTTTCTGAAGGTGGGAAGAAAGTCATCCTCTTCATAGGACGTACCATGGTACCAGTTTCACTTCAGGGGGATCTGTTGAGGGAGTTCCAAAATTCCACTCTAGAGGTACATCCAGGAGTGGAAAAGATGTACTAGGACTTCAGACGATAGAACTGGCGGCCAGGTATGAAAAAGGCAGTAACAGAGTTTGTCTCACGATGCCTCACTTGTCAACAAGTGAAGGCCAGGCACCATGTACCATCAGGATTGGTTCAGCCCTTAGACTTCCCATAGTGGAAGTGGGCTGGGATATCCATGGACTTCATGATGGGTATTCCACGTACAACCAAGAGTCCCCACTCGAAATTGGTGATCATTGACTGACTCACCAAGTCGTCCCACTTCATTGCCGATCAGAGAGCAAGTCTCAGTATAGATATTGGGACACCTCTATGTGCATGATATTGTGTGATTACATGGAGTAACTTCCTCAGTTTTCTCATATTGAGATGCACGGTTTAGTTACCAGCTATGGAAGGGGTTTCAGGAGGCATTCGAGACACAACTATATCTGAGAACTGCCTTCCATCCTCAGATAGATGGTAAGACCAAGAGAACCATTCAGATCCTCTAGGACATTCTCTGTGCATGTGTCCTCATCTTTGGTCAGAGCTGGGAGGATCACTTACCTTTGGTGGCGTTTTCCTACAACAATTTCTATCACTCCAACATAGGTATGGAACCTTTGGAGGCCTTTTATAGTCAACCTTGCAGATCACCACTATGCTAGATAGAACCAGGGGAGTCGACACTAGTGGGGCCAGAGATGGTACATGCTACCATGGAGAAGGTGCAGATCATCCAGGAGCGGATGAAAACTGCACAAAGCAGGCATAAGTCATATGCTGACAGGATACAGAGACCTCTAGATCTCGAGGATGGCAACCCCGTCTTTATATGGTTTTCACCTTGATGAGGACTACAGAGATTTGGTTGAGTTGGAAATTTATCTTTGCGATTCATCGGACCATTCTAGGTCCTCAGTAGTTTAGGTAAGTTGGATTACCACTTAGCTCTTCCACCATAGTTTCACCGGATGCATGACATCTTCCACGTATCCCAGCTGAAGAGAAACATGCACGACCCATCCAACATCATCAACCATGGAGAGCTGGACATCGATAACGGGGCGACATTCATAGAGGATACAGTGGATATTGTGGATCGACATTATAGGGTCCTACGTGGATGGTTGATAACTCTACTACGCGTTCAATGGCATCACGAGAACATCCATTAGGGATCATTGGAGCGAGAGTCTCAGATGCATGCTCAATACACTCATTTGATCCCTTATTTCGAGTTGTATCTTATAAGGATGTAAATCCCTGAGGTGGTGAGAATGTAAAGACCCATAATTTCCTTGGAAATTTTATTCCTAAATACAATGTAATTTTACGAGTTACTAGTTTATGGAAACGCTTGATTCTGAGGCCCGGTGTGCCCAAAATCAATTTCTAAATTTTTCATAGGTACATCCAGTAAACGTGCGAGCGTGATTTTATAACATTTGAACCAGGGATCAGAATCGAATTTTGAGGTCACTGTTGAACTCGTAGCCTTGGTGATTGCATAGTATGACCTTCATCGCAGTTGCGTCCTAACGAGAATGGATGTTAGATTTCAGGTTTTTTAATTATATTGAATAAAGATAAAGATTTAACATTAGTTTATGTTGGTGGTTAAAACCACCAAGGAGAAGTTGGAGGTGGGGGCCACCACACAATAACCACATTTGGGAGGATTATTAGGTTGGGCCCACCTGACCTTGCTAACACACCTTTAACCCCCTCGTACCCCAAAATAAATTTCGTAATACTCTCCATAAAGTGGGGGAGGTTCTCCACCTTCCACCACAATTTAATTTCCAACTCTCCACCCATTAATTAAGTGAATGGTTTCATTTAATTCGAATCTATTTGAATTAGTTTTCCAACAATTAAATAATGGGTTGTATAAAAACATTATTTTGGTTGGAAATTCATTTGGTTGGAATCATGAGAGAGATCTTCATATTCTCAATGAATAATGTGTTGAATGCTCCTTCCACCAAAAATAGACACTATCTTCTTCCTTATTCAACCGAGGAAAGGAAAGGGAAGCGACACCCACAAGGAATGCCAACATCGTATTCGACATCATCACCTTCGAATGCCTATCTGACAACAACGAGTACCTCTCTTCCTCTTCCGACATAGATAGAACGACATCACCTTCCCGCGACTCTTTCAAACGACACCGACAAGAAAGGTAGGGGTCTGAGTTTCCTTGTTTCCATTCTGTGACGTTCAATATTTTGGTTTATGTTATGCCGAATATTATCAACATAACATGGGGGGTCAGACCGCACCATCACGACCGACCCTCCCCCTTTTGATATTGTTTGTTGTTGACGATGAAAGCGGACAATGGCGGCCGACGTCGGGCTAACCACGAGAAAACCGGTGGCGGAAGACCATCGGGTCACCGGAAAGGATCGGCACTGCCGTGCCACACAGATGAAAGGAGAGTTTTCGCCACGTCGGGCCATGGCGGAGGCGTACAGCACGTTAGGGTCGTGCCAAGGGAAGCAAGAGGCCGCGACCAAGGCATGCTGTGCTGAAGGATACCGACACTGTCACGCCACACCAGAGAAGACCAGCGACCTATGGTCGTGATGCACAAAGGAGGGAGGGCGGCTAAGAAGTCCACCGGTGCGTGCTAGGTGGGACCCTTCAGGTACCATGATTACAAGATTCGGCGACTCGCACCGGCTGTTTTGGGAGACCGGGGGTGTGTCACCCACTTTTACGCGGCCAGCTGGCTACCTAGGGCAGATAATCGGGCTGGGCCACACGACCAGCTGGGCGCCACACGGCCAGCTGGGCCAGGCCACATGGCCAGCCGGGCTGAGTCACATGACCCTCCAGCCCCCACCACATGGCCAGCCGGGCCAGGCCTCATGGCCAACGGGGTGAGCCACACGGCCAGTCGGGCCAGGCCACACGACCAGCCAATCGGGTCGGGCCGTGTGTTTGTGTCGGGCCATGCATTCAGGTCGAGCCCTGCCTTCGTACTAGGTCGTGCCTTCGGGTCGTTCCGCCCCTTCATACTAGTTCGGACTCATAGAGCGGGTCAGAACCCATTCCAGACCCAGGTCAGGTCAGGTCGGTTTGATGGGGTCGGATCGAACCTGGACCCTTCAGACCCGAATACACCTATTCGCCAATAACTTGGGCTAAAAACATTCGTTTGAAAAATCGTCAGCTACACCGATATTCATAGAACAAAGTCATAACTTTGAGAATACCCCATGGGAGTTCGAGGCATATTTGAGATACAGACAGCGAGGTTCGTACACAAAACCAACCAGGCCGGCGTGACTAAAAGGATAATAACACACAAATCGAGTGTCTGATTGACGCGTCGTCTGTTGCATTGAGACCCCTATGAAGTGTCAGACCTTTAAGATACTTCCACATGAGACATATTTACACATGGAGTATCATCCAGTAGCTCGTGGAGTGGATCCAACATAAAAATAGCAGGTAGAGTTCGGAGACCTAGTAGCTGACAGACCTGATGACTGCTTGACAAATTCGACTAGGTGTGATTCGACTAGCCCAATGTGGAGTGCCTGGTATTTGGTGGTAGACCCATGGTGGACGGAGCACTAGGTAGTTGGAAGCAGACCTGCGGTACTCGATAGTATGAGTACCTCTATAGGCTATTAGGGGGAGCACCCTGTATTTGGCGGCAGAATCCACAGTGGATGGAGCGCCTGGAAGTTGGCAGTAGACCTGCGTTACTCAACAGGTGGAGTACCTCAATAGTCAAAGGTTAGTGGGAAGTGACTCGGTGTTGCGACCGGCCCAATTTACCCAACAGAGGATTATTTCTCTTGCAGTCATGGTATCGATAATGAAAATCTTGGTTTGAGCTGACTTAATGATCTTTATGTTTTCCTCATGATTGAGATGGGTTATTTCATAACATAGGTATATGTATGGACATATACCTAAGTAATGGTTATCCATTGATTTCATAAATTGAGGTTTATCCTTTTTTTATTTTGTGTGAACTTGAGGGTCTCGGGGTCCCCACAGTGTATCGTTATACTCACCCATGCATGGGTTATGCCAGCACCTCGTTGTGTTGGATGTAGACGACAGACAACACAGACGGAGGCCTACATCACCTGGACTAGACGGTACTCAGAGGAGGACCTTTCGACGTATCGAAACATGGTGGAGTTTGACAGAAATGGAGTGTTGTGGAGGCCATCTATAACTATCCTTCTGGTAGGAACCCCGGAGGATGATCCAGGAGCTACTTCCACCTTTCAGTTATTTTTCCCTTTTCAGTTGTACATGCTTTCAGTTGTACTTGTACATTACAGTTTGGATTGTATTTTGGCCCCCATTACTTTTATTACACTTGTTATACAGCTTTTACTTAGTACTTTCATCCACTTTTACTCTGGTTGTGTGTGTTTATGATTTATAAAGTCAATGCCTTCCGAGCTTTAGGGAATTATGCCTTTGGTGCTAGTCGCCAGCCCCTGGCATATAGAATGAGGGCTTGGGTTTGGGACGATACGGGCCCCGTGGGACGGGTTGTGACAAAGAAAGGGATAAGTTATTATTGTAATATTATGTATTATTTTTATCACATAATAAATTAGATACTAATTTCTTATGAAAATAAATGTTCTAGTGGAAGAGATAGTTTTTTAGAGTATTCTTTGCACTGTGATGTTTTTTGTGTTTCTAAAAAATAGGAGGTTTTCCAAGAATAAAATTTTAATTAAATATCAAGAATTTATGATCATATTATATAAATATCACATAATTCCACTTATCATGAAAAACGTATTTAATAAGTACACACATTTTAAAGATTTTTTAAAAAAAAATTAAGAAAAATTGTCTTCAAAATGATGTTGTAATACATTTTTTGTATACTAATACTACTGGGGATAAATTCATAGTGGTAAAAATAAATATTGAATTTATAGTTTGAATAATTTTCAGCCTTCGTTTTCCCTTGGTAAGGAACAATTTGATAAAATTTATAATCAAATCAGATATTGTTGATATACTTTTGAAATACTATTTACTAAAAAATCATTTATTTATTAATAATTACATTTTCCCCAAATATTACTCCATTTCTACCAAAATATTGTAGTGGTATACACTTGAAGAGTAAATTTTATTTACGTAAAAATCATTTTTAACTTTTTAAAAAACTATTTTTAAAATAAATTACATTTTAAAAAAATAATAATGCTGTAGAAATATGGATACCAATGATTTTACTATATGATAATTCAAAACCCATGATAGTTTGGGTATCAAAATTCTAATGAGTTGTTTTCAGAATAATATATAAAGTACACCCAAAATTTTTTGGTATATAAATAGTCGGTTTTCATGATATATTTTTGAAAAAAAATGATTCAATAAGAATATAAAAATGTTTAATTGTGGAAAATCTCTTTCACTGATAATCCTCAATATGAAATTATCAGTATATGTAATATTGTTCTTCATTGAAAGTATATAATATAAATAGTTTTATTTTTTATAGGAACAAACATAATCATTAATTGCATTAGATAATTTTGTGATAAAGGTTATCTTATGATCTAATGGAATGTTAAATCTAAATCAAATATTTATAAATATGAGTTTTGATTTCTACTAATCGTCATTATAATTTTTAGACATTGAACATATAAAGGATTAGGATCCATGATCTACCTTTCCTTAGTGAAATGGTATACAAATAATTTTAATGCAATATAATATTTCAACATTTTAATCATTATATGTTCGATATGTTTCCCATGAAATGACTAGTTAGTGAAATATCGAATCCCAGGTTTCACTCCAAAAAATTATGTAATCCTTATCAATTTGGTATGAAATATAATTACTGTTTTAAATATTTTAGTGAGGTATCAAAATTTTTTTCTTTCGTATCAGTGCACATGGATTTATTTGGTCCAAAAAAACATAAATTATTCGTGGAATTTTTTTTATGTTTTAGCTGAGGATTATAATATTTATACCTGGGTATATTTTATAGAAATAAAATTTAAAGACTGTTGTTATTTTGAATAATTTTTTAATGATTTAAACATTAGAAAAACAACTCTTTGATAACTATCCTTAGGGAGCACTTTTTAAATTTTTATTTTCCATTTTTGGAACTTATCATAGTTAACAAATTATAACTTTTTGGAACCTAAAATTCATTATAAAGATTGGGAAGTTGAATGATGAAATTGTTTTATTTATGATAATCCTAGAACCATGCTAGTTTAATACTCAATTAATATAATTTTTTGGGATGAATCATTTAATACTACAATATATACTCTAAATATATTTTTAATAATTCTTTTTATTAATAAAATTCATTATGAGTTGAGGATAGTTAGGAAAACTAAATATTTTTTCTTAAATATTTTTTGTGGCAAAGTATTCATTTTGAATACTATACATTACATATATAAATTTTCTTAAAAATATGATGAATGAATATTTTTATGTTACTCTAAAACTAGTAAGGACCATAGATTTAAAAAAATAAATTCAATATTAAGTAAAAAATAAATGTAAAATTCAATTATATAGATCCATTTGTTATCAAACAACATCAATAAAATCCTATGATTTTATTAAAAAAATGATTTTCAACCAGTTCTGGAAAATTCCAATAATGAGAGAACATATAAATTATATATTTCTAAATTTATTACTCAAAATTAATTTCAAAATATAATGAATAATATAGAATATAAAGTCAACGAAATTAGTTTTTCGTTAGGAATCATCCATGTATTAATATCATTGGTTATGTAGATCAATATGTAATAAATGGAATCCCTTTGATAAATGAAATTGAGCATAAATAGTTGTTTTTTCAATATAAGCCAATGAATATATATATATATATATATATTTATGTGATGAGGATTATAAAAAATCAATTCCATATAAATTACAAAGGATTTAAATAAACTATGTTTGTTCTAATGCAGACTGGCCTAAATATACATCCATAATTGTATGAAAATGTGTTTTTTGGGAGAAAATGTGATGAACATTGAATAATATTTAGAAATAAAGATATACTTGTTTATAATTGTTATAATAAATAAGAGATAATGGACTATGAATAGAAATATTTTCCATTAGACACACTTGAAGTTATTTATATAATTCTACTGCATCCAACACTGTTAAATTTTAAACAATTTGAATTTTTTATGTGTTATTTTCATAATTGAAATGTTTTGGAGGATGTTGATGTAGAATAACCACTTAATTTTTATTAAATAAAACATCAAAAACATGTTTTAAATCAAATTATGGGACTATATAGAAAAAAAAAATCCCCTAGATCTTGGTAAGATAGTTTATATTGTGTTTTTACAATATAATTTTATTATGGGTGTTGTGGTTAAAACTCATTTTATCATAGATTCTAATAAAAATATTATGATTTTTTAATATATATTTATTAGATTATATTTTTATCATTTTGAATGTCATTAATGGATTCCATTGTGGATATTATGAATTATGAGTTTCAAATGAGTATGATTGGTGAGTTAACATAATTTAGTGGCATATATTTCAATATAATTATATAAAATATATTATAAATAAATACTTATACGATAAAAATAATTGTATTAGTTATCCTATATGAACCCCAAATACATTATATGCTGATAAATATGAGAAACTATTTGATGAAAATATATTTAGAGTAATGATTGTTGGATTACTTTACCAAATAGATCGAATTATGGATTTTATGTTGTTAGTATTATTATGTTCTAAGTATCAAGAAAATCCAAAATAATCATATGATAAACATAGTAAATGATTTTTTCATTTAAATATGGGAATAAGTTATGTAGGTTTGTTTTAGATCTTCTGGAAATGATTTTGAGTGGTGTCTTTTAGATGATGACTCTTTTTGTTGTAGAATTGATAGGAACAGTATTTCTAGAACATTTCATTTCTTAGGAAAATTGGTAGGTCAATTTTCTTGTAATAAATAATTGTATTGAACAATATACACATTAGAATTTGAATATCTTGTAGTAGTTAGTTGTTTTATTGTAGTGTTGTGGATGGAATGAACAATCACTAAATATGTCATCAGTTTACTAAAATTCAAAATTTATGTGACAATACATGTTTCATTTCCATAAGTAAAACCCCATCAAATCTCACTCATGAAAAAAAGTTATAAGAGAAAATTTCCTTTTGGATCACTCATAAAAATGATATATCATATTACAATTCATCGGGATGCATGAACAACTAAGTGATATTTTCAATAAACCCCATAGTTATGATTAATTTTTAGACATTAATGAGAATATTGGAATTATAAAAAAAAATATTACGATTTTCTATGTAATATTTATCAAACTCCATTCACTAACAAAATTTTTATCAAATGGATATTTCATCTGATTTATTTTTATTAATATTTGTGTATGAAAAATACTTTTGATTCAATAATTATAATTTTTTTTAAAAAAGGTAATATTTTTGTATCTTAAACATTTTGGGATGAAAACGTTTTATAAGAATTTTTTAATCATAATTATTATTAAAATAGATTTTTTTAAAAAAATTATTAGATTAGGGAATGTGTTTACGACATGAAAATTATTGAAATTTTATTTTTAAAATATTTTGTTATAATTTTTTTTATAATTTTGTTTGAATACCCATTAAAAATGTGTTAGTCATACAAAAAAAAATTCTTACTGGAAAGGTAATATAATTTTATTTTATTACTCCTTCAATAATTTTTTTATACATTCTGTTCAAAAATTATGATAGCTTTACAATAATGTTTTTTAAAACAATTACTAATCAGATTGTTATTTAATCAGAGAAGAGGTATTAATAAAAATATTATGTGTTCAAAATTAATTTTATGATCTTTATTCAATTAATTCACCCTCGTCAAATCATAAAATGACTTAAAATTTGACATGTTGAAATTTTTGGAATGTGAAGTATCACTCCCATGGGTATATAATAGATGTTCGCCCCATTACCCCATATTAGTTTCCGAGAGTTTTCCCTAAATCTGACAACATTTTTTAGTTCTCGGTCTAATTATCTTTATTTTTCTGATCTCTAACTCCAGATTTAGTTTGATGACAAATACTGATGATTTTATATAAAGATAAGTTATCAGAGAAATACTCATCGAGAAATCATGGTATGGGTAATAATATTACTTATTTAAAATAGATTTAATGATTATGTGTTGTTAAAATATTTTCATTCAGAAAGTGGATTTTTAATTGTATCACTTAAAAATTGAAAGAGAGTTTTATGCATCAATTAAGATTCTTTTATAAGATGATAGAGGATAACATGTTTTTAATATTATTTGTTCAATTTTTTAAAATTAAATACTAACCTGTTATTGAATTATTAGAGGATCCCTTGAAGGTTGAGTATTATCATCTTTATCAAAATAATACAAAAAATCGTGGACGTTTTTTAATGTTAAAGGCAGATGAAACAATGTGTACATATACTAATACTATATGAAATTATTATATATTTTATGGATGGCTGGGTAGTAACCTTATGGATGTTGGGACACATGTCACCAAGAAATAGTTACAAGGATGTTCTCAATGTAATGGATATATTTATCATATATTACCTTATTAATATGGGGAAAATCAACTTAGAAATGTTTTTTTATATCCATTCAATCAAATTATAATAATTCAAAAAAATACATGAATATAATGTCTCCAAATTTAATAATCAAATTTTTATTGAATTTACTTGATGTTTTGCAAAAAATAATAATAAATCATATACAATGAGGGAAAATATTTCTCTTATTTGAGAAGAGAAAATGACCATGATAAATCTTGTTTTATATTCAAATTAAATACATTTTTGGATAGAATAGATAGAAATAAGTTTTATTCATAACTAATAAATGATAAATAAGTTATTATATAAAATATAAATGTAGAATCCTCACTATTTTTGTACAAAAGTACAATACAATAAATGACTGATGTATAATTTAATGTATTTGTAGAATGTACGGCCGAAAATAAACCTAGTGATCCCAAATTTTTCTATGATTATATACCAAAAATGTCTCTAAATATATATAATTTTGATGTGCATAAAAATGTTAAAATTAAAAAAGAAAAAAATTAACGATTTACAGAATAATAAATGGTATAATATTTCACTAATTTAGTTAAAAGAGCATAAAAAGATTCAATTTGATCAGTTTCAACCTTATCATTCAAACAAAATGTTCTTATATAAGTAGTATTTCTTTATCCCAATTAGGTAATTCCATTTTCTGTTCGGTAGTCCGGGAAGAATAAATATTCCAATAGTATTCAGAGCTTTTGTTGACAGGGTAACAAGTAAGTAAGTTATAAAAGACCTTATAGAATTGGTCCTCGTATATATTGACAGGTTGTTTAAAAATAGTAAAAATATAAAAATTCAAAATGTTGGTAATTTTGATCTAGTAAATATTTTTTAATTATAATAATAATTTTAAAAATAAAAAGAATAAATGAATGATGTTGAATAAGAAGAACATGATGTTGAAACTGATGAGGAGACTACTGAAAATAAAAGATCATTAGAGTCATTATTAATATAAACTCTCCTACCATATTACTAAGATAAAAATCCTAACATAGATGTTTTATAGGATGTACAATCATCTTCTAAATGGTAACAAGAATCTTACAATTAAAATACAAAATTTTCCAACAATTTTTATATATATGACGTTTTTTATATTAAAAATGTTTTAGAATAAAGAAAATTTTAATAGGATAATAATTCACATGTCAGACCACATAAGCCTCATTTTTTAGAAGCTATATCATACTCATCTGACTCAACAACCATATAGAAACAAAATAATATTGACTAAATTTGTTAGACATAAAAAAATCTTTCTCATTTCAATATCTACAGAATATTGATGTTAGATGAAAAAAATTCCAAAAATTATAAATGGATATTTATTAACCAACATGTTATTGAATTATTATGTTATCAATCATAATTCCAACATAAAAATATTAAATGGAATTATTAATTCACATCATAAAGTACTCAATCAAATGGTAAGATTATCATGAAAATTTTATGCCTATTTAAAGTTCCATAAGCATCAAATAATGGATGTTATAAATTTTTTTATCATTATAACATATTCTTTTCAAAAAATATTTTCTAATATTACAGATAGATTAAATTTTGTGGAAATATTCAAAGACACTATTTAAAATCTTGAAGTGAAAGTTAGAGTTCTAAATGATAATGCTCAGATGTAGGATGTAGAAAATAGTGTACTCTGATCATATAAGGATGAGTTATTCATTGTAAAGAGTGAAAATTTGTTGATCTGTCAGAAGATATAATTTTGTGGGATAGATAATAACATATTATTAGTCTTGTATATGTGTATGGAAACTCATAATTTAATCATTACTAAATATGAAATGGATCATGATGATGAATATAAGATGAAGGTGATGATCAAAAAATTATATAATAAATAATGACATTTTTATTTGAAATCTTGTTGTGCTTATAACAGTTTAATGAATTTATTATTTTTTTTTGTTCACAAATTAATTTTTTATGAACTTTACCCATTTTCATTTGAGATAATACTCTATATATTTTCATGGATGAAAAACTATTCAAATATAATTATTTCATGTGTTAAAATTTTATAACATTTTAGGATTATATATACATTGTCTATTAATTTTTGAAATAACATTTTGGGTATGTTTTGGGGATAATTTTGGGAGATTTTTCTTATGTGTGAGATTTTTTAAAAAAAATCCTAGTGGTAGATTTTATCTAAAAGAAAATAATGTTTCTAGGTAATATTTTTTATTAAGGGTTGGATCAAATGTAAATCTTTCTATTTTACAATAGATATTTAATAAACATGAGGGGAATGAAGATATGAAAATAAGATATTCTTATAACTATTAAGTTTTGTTTTTTAAAATTTTAAAATTATTATATGTATTTGGATGTTAATATTTCACAATTTATGTATTTTTTCTATTCTTCCTATAAAGTGGTAGACTATTGAGTCAATTGTTTAATTTTTTATTTTTCAATTATTTAGTTTGGTAATTCAAAAACACTTTCATAAAACATTAATTTACTAACATTACATATCCCATGTTATTAGTATGTTTTTCGAGAATATATATTTTTATACTGATTAAATAAATTGATTAAATTCAAAAAAATACAAAATTATTTCATTCAATCCAATCAACCTGGATGAAGGTACATCAAATACATCAGTGCAACTATTATTTAGAGCAGTATATACAAAGGTGTTTTCTCTATCATAATAACCAATTTCATAAATAGAAAAAATACGATAGATATGATTAGTTAGAATAAAAATTGTAAATTTCACAGTATTAACAATAATTAGTATATCCCTCCAAACTGACTAGAGTTTAAAATCAAACTAAATAGAAATATATCTATTTGATGGAATAATGTTTATAGAATTATTTGTTATAAATATAATGAATTCAAACAATAAATTATAGTTCACTCTTAGTTTTCATGATCATGATACAAATACTTATGACATGCCCATGTGAAAGATGTTTGATGTTGTTGCAAACAAATCAGAAATATAAACATTAAATAAGTTCCTATAGGTATGAGATCCTTTTATGGGCTATGAGCTGAAACATTTTTAACTAAAAAAGGTCTATGTTTCTTCTAATCTTGAACATATAATTATAAATACTTTTTAATTTCCTACGTATTATTTTTTCAAAGAATATTTGTATGGATTGTAAATTAAATAAAAAAAAAAATTTATATATTTTGTATTATGGTTGTAAGTGGAGATACTATGGGAATAAAATGATATGTGGATTTGATCCATCATATTGAGGCTTCGGGGGCTAGGAAGTCAGAGATATAGTGATATTGAAATAGAGTGATTTCGTGTTTAGGAATTTTATAATTTACATAGGTCTTCGTAACGAGGGATTCTTGGGAATTATATGACAAAAGAATTTTGATCATTATTTTGAGTGCATTACTTATACATAGTGATAGATCTTAAAATTTGGTAATGAAACTGTGGATATCGTATGTTAGGATTTTTGACTTCCTTAACAATTAATATTATAAAGTAGAATAAACTTTTATAATGATTGTAAGTCATTGTTAATGTTATAATATATTTTCAGTGATATGAATGTTTATTTTTTATTTTTGATTCACATTATATAGTTATTTTATACTTATATTACTAATATTAGTTTTAATGGACTCTCTATGAGCCCCAAAAAACTCATATATAATTGTCTTTTATTGAATTCAATTTAAACACTCTAATCTTATGATCAACTTAAAAATAAATATATTTTATATAAAAAGTCTTTCTTTCATATTTTTTATTTTTTTAATCTATAATTAATTCCACCACTTATAGACATATTATTCTCTTACAATCCAAAAATTTCATCATCATAAAAAAGATGATAAAAAATAATGAAAAACAATGATATTTTAACATAAATCTATTACCACTTTGTAAATTTTGAATAATAATTCCTAGGAAATATTCAAATCAAATTAAACATTTAATATCATGACCAATATAAATTTTTTGATATAAAAATTTAATGGGCCAATATATAAACCTAATAAATGAATAATGGTGTGAAACATGACATATGCTCGATGAAGAAAAGTTAAGGTGATATAAAATTACCGTCCTAGTAATATCAAAATTAAAACCCAAAAAAAGAGATAATATTTTCCCTGAATTAAAATATAATAAATTCTATTGATAATATTATTTATATAAATAAACATGAATTAAATTCACTATATAAGTAATTTAAGTGGTAAATATGAGATATCCGGTATGAAAATAAATGTGATATAAGAAACCATTACCTCACTTTTGACTAGGTTACAATGCAATTTACTCTACAATTTAATAATTATAATTTATTACACATTGGTACCAATATCATTTCATATATTATTATATCATATATTATCCACTTAAAATAATTAAACACTCATTTGTTAATAATTCCTCATCAAAATCATTAGTTATTGGTGCTATGTGTTTCATTTTTTCGTGAGATTTTGGATTTGGTAGTATTGATAGTTTTACGTTGATAATTATTACTTAATATAATGAATGTTAATCATTATATAGATATCATATTTATTCATTATGTATATATATATATATAGAGTCATCCCTAAAATATACCGATATAAAAATTTACTAAACTATTTTTATGTATAGTAGGACTTTTGTATACATGAGTGTTGTCTTCATTTTTCAAGAGATGGAATGAAGTTAAGGAAAATGATAATTCAACAGTCAAGGAATATAATAATATCATAAAATACATTTTTATTAATTAAATATTTCCTTTTTAGAATCTGTGATAATTAATACTGAAAAATGAATTATAACCCTACAATGAGAATGTAATTTGTACGTAGGCACGAGCAATGTATCCACGATTAGTTTCATGGAATGAAGTTGGATAATGGAAGTTGCATAATCATAAGAAAAATTCATAAAATTTTAGATCCCAATTTAATTTTTTAATAATTGTTCATTTGATAAAAACTATTTTTTCAATGATTTGTCAATTTTTCTAGTAAAATTATTTATCCATTCATTGAAATGAATTTTTTTAAAAACATAAAAGTAAAATTATGGAAAAATTAATTAGTAAAAAAATAATAAATTTATTTAATTTTTTAGATTAATTATTTTATTTTATTCTATATTTAATAAAAATTGTAAAATATATATTTCTTGAAAATCTATTTTTATAATGTTTTTGGGTGGGAGAAAAATTCCATTTTTGAATGATAAAAATTAATGATGTTTGGAAAAAAAATATTTTAATTTATTAATTTGAAATTGAATTGAATTTAAATGACAATGAATTTATTGGGAAATATTTATATGAAATGGGATTTTAAATTTTATAAATTATGTTTTCGAAAATAAATCAGTTTATTGATTAATTTGAAATTGGTTGAAGTGAATTTTGAATTAATTGTTTGAGTGCTTGAATTTATAAATAAATTATATTATCAGTCATGAATTTGAATTTTAATATACTATATTTAAAAAGATATGTTTTTTGAAATAATGGTTTGTGGGAAAATGTTTCTCAAACTCACCCATGGTAACACATTAAATCGGTCCCTATGTTTCATTGCACTTCCACTATTTCCACCGAATGTATCACAATAATTTTACTCCTATATTTTTTGTGTCTCTAATGGTTTCAATCATTCTTCATCTCCCATATTTCACAAGATATGGCACCTCTTATTCCAAATCAACTGTTCACCATCATATATCCTTGTATCTAAGATGTATCATTCCACACCTATTGTAACTCCCATCTGCTACTACTACCAATCAGGTTTCACAAAATACAACTATTCAACCTTTTGTAGGACATCTACCTCCTTATATTTTTCTATCATCGTACAATTTATAGCGTTAAACCATCATCTATATCTAAGATAGACAAAAATGGGAATCTCAAATCACACCATCACCTCTCATCGTGGAAGAATCAAACATGCCGGAGTATTACCTATACATTAATTGTACCTATACTGAAGAAGAAACCACTTTGTGCAATTTTGTGGAGTTTATTACCCTAGGAAATAAAGACAACAAAATTTTATTCCATTAGAGTCCATTAGAGTCATTTTCCTCCATGAAATCACTATGACAAAACAGATCTGAAAATGATTCTAATAGATTGGTCCTCTAAAATTGCACTACATCTTCAATGGAAGCTGTCTTAAATCACTACCAACCCCTAATGTACCAAAAAAAATATCTCACCAGCATAATTTGATGATGAACCACCAGTATGAATATCCACTAGAGTCGAGCATGAATCAATGAAGGTATTGAGAGAAGAAGATAGGGCCACCAATATGAATAAATGAATCTGATCAATGATGGATATGGTACGTGATGATGAAGATCCTTCGATTATCACTACCTCAGGTAAAGATTTCATTTTTGAACATTATCCACACAACCTAACAAGAGGACATTATACCATAACCATCACGTTTCGTTTTGGTCACCGGAGGAGGAGGAACCAACATTCCCTATAGAAGATTAATCTTGTGTGAAACTCATATTCCCCAATCAATGTAGTAAAACTCAAGAGTATACATATACTCATTAAATATTAGTTATCTCAACTCATTCTATCAAAATATTCAAATAAAAAAATTATATGAAATTTTATAAATAAAACTACAACAATTTGTAATCCATTGGTTGTAACCTAATTATGAATACACTAACATTCTTATTTTATAATAACTCAAGTACTTGTTGCATTATCCCTATTATAGATCATCCCAAAGAACATACCAAACATAAAATATATGATTTAATTAAACATATAATGGCTTAAAACACAGTTGATTTAGTTGAAAAAATTAAAAAGGTCCTAAAACATATTAAAATTATCAACAAGTATTCTATACACTAATTGCAATAAAAAATAAATTCAATTTCTGCCTATAATACTCCAAATGAACTTTGTAATCCTGAAAATATTCCCAATTAGAAATAAATTTTTTTATAAATGTAATATCAATTCAGTGAATAAAATATAATTTGTATATATATATATACAATCCACATCTATTTAACCATATACCAATAGTTTAAATTTAAATATGCAATAAAAAATTTAAACTTTTGTATCATTTCACAATAAATAATCAATAAAACCCAAAAAATAAAATAAATATATGTATTGAGATCCTATATTTGACCTCACATTGAACCATTTTCAGTCAATATAGATCTGAGGAAGAAGATATGAGTTTGGGGTTGCAGTATCAGACAAGACTTGGTAAAAAAAGAAAACCAAAAAACATGGGTCCCATGTGTGCAACAAGGTGGGGATGCTTCCAGGGTGGAGTTGTTAATTATTTGTAGGAGAATAGTATATTGGTTTCATTTGTGTGTATAAGGGGAAGTAATATTAATAGAATATTGAGTGTTAATTTATATTACACTTCCTTATTTGTTAATCTCATCCATGGATTGGATGATAAGAGTGATCATATAAGCTAGTTTAAAGAAACTGAGAAGACAACAAATCATTCATTCCTGGCTAGGATGGTACGATGTAATTTTTTAGGCAAAAAGGGGGTGTTGTGGGTGAGGTAGTGATGAGAGGATAATAAGTTATGAAAAGAATCCTTAAGGTGTGTTGATGAATCATAAACATCAAATATAAGCTAAAAATAATAATGTGTTTTATAATTAAAAAAAGGAGGGTAAATTTATCACTCCAATGACACATTCATTATGAACATGTGAATTAGTTTATACTAATTCTATTAATTTTTATAAAATTATAAAACAAATTCTACATTTATGTTCTTTCAATGCGGTGTGGTGCATCATTAAGCATGTATGGTCTTACTAGTTGATATGAGAATTTTAATTATTTGGAACCACAATAGATAAGCCCCCTCCCCAACCACCACCCCCAGGTCAAGCCAGAACATGTGAATAAGAATGTAAAAAGTGATTAAAATTAAATATGTCAATATATATGTATATGATGACAAAAAGAAGAACAAAAGGAAATTTACATATATTAATAACAATACAAATATATATCTCTATGTGTGTTTGTATGTATCTATAAATCATTATATTAATATAATAATATGAATTTCATTATAAAATATTACTTTTTAATATTTTCATGCTCCATTATGCCAAATCCCAATTAAATTTATTTCTGTAGTCATCTCCAGAACTACATGAAGGATGATCATATAACCAAGAAGAACTCGCCACTACAAACTAGAATCAAAGAACATTACAAATTAAATTGGAGATGTCAATGTTATTTATTTATAGAATTTCAAACTGTGGTAATAAATATAAGGCCACGGCCTTGAACCTTACTTAATATTGAATTAAATAAATAATTCGTACTGATGATCTTTTTAGATTTATATTTTTAAAGAATTAGGACATAACTATTACATCTCAATAGATTACAGAGTAGACACTTCTACTATGTTTCAATAAAATAAAATCTCTTAAAAAGAAACATGTCTAGTTCCATGATTTAGACAGCCTACCATCTCCTTGATCCCCTCCTTGACCCTATTCAACTTTATGTCTTGTGAAAAAAATTTCAAAAAAAAAACATGGGATGATCATAAAAAGCTTAGTAAGGGATACACAAAGAGGAAAACTATTAGTTTTTCAAAACAATAAGTAAACCATGAATTATTTATCAATGTAATAATTTTCTCTTTTATGAAGTAGTATAAACTATTCAATGAATAAAAGATCATTACTTACCATTTTGTAACCAAAATATTACCTTGAAACCTATATACATAACATATAACGGTAACATGGGACAAAAACTTACTTAAATGGAATAACCATACGATCTAATTCCACACATATCACTTAATGGAATAGCCGTACGACTGACTGCCATACCCAATGCATTGGAGGTTATAATGTAACCACCCATCCTGGTATTCACGGAACCACCCTTCATATGATTTATCATGTAACCACTCGTCAAATGTCCATGTACCATTATAATATCATAAGACATAAAACAAATATAATGGAAAGAAAAAATTTCGACACTTTGATCACAATTATATCACGTAAATATATTGACATAACAAATCCATTATAAAAACCATTTTCAATACCAAAATACATTAAATATTATATGGTATTTAATTCATTTTAAAAACATTACGGCTTGTTGAGGAAGCCAAAGACCAAATAATACTCGCGGCAGCGGAAAAGGTCATTGTCACCTCGTACGTTAAAAGAAACATTCCTTTTTGTCGTTTAGTAAAACGCTTCGTAGAAAAAGATTAATTTTTTATAAAATTAAAAGTCAATGGGGTTTATACATCATATTAATGTAAGCCTTGTATTAGAACAAAATATGCCTCAATGAAAGGAGATTGAGACGAAGTTCATTACAAAGACGGTATCATTAGATTAAGGATAAATCAATTACATAATTATGTGTCACAAACGAATAAAACAAATATAACTGGACATTTAGTGTAAAACAATCAGAGGTTATTCAAACATA
Organism: Viscum album; assembly: GCA_963277665.1. Classification (NCBI taxonomy): domain Eukaryota; kingdom Viridiplantae; phylum Streptophyta; class Magnoliopsida; order Santalales; family Viscaceae; genus Viscum; species Viscum album. The sequence goes on along the minus strand of OY728140.1, from coordinate 1,253,814,937 downwards.
TTCATAGAACGACATATTCAAGCATTACACGTTTATCCCATAGAATCAAAATTTGGTTAAGAAGTTCCCCTGCAAAAATTCGACAGCCTAACGGTGTCACTTCAAAATTCAAAAATTGAGTTGATAAGAGATAAAAAAGTTATCTCATCACTTGTACATTAAATTTACAGAAATAATGATATATAATAACATATCCAAACATTATAAGATGTAATTTAAAAGACATAACAATAGAAGCCTTTTTAAATAAGAGGAGGGTGAAAGGTCCCCTTACCGATTTGGGTAACTTTCAAAACGTACACCCCATTGAAGAAGGGTCATAAAATGAATATGTAAATACCCATTAATGAAATTATATTACAAAAAGAGTCTAATAATGGTCAGTACAGAAACCACTCAATGGAAATGGTGGCAAATGTAGCATATATCTCATAGGAATAAAAGTGAGATGAAAAATCCCTAACAAAAACTCGGTAGCCTAACGGCGCCACATAAAACATCCAAAAATAGATTGATGAGATCAAATAGGGTCTCTAATCATATTAAAATAAAATTTATTGCAAGTGTAATATAAAATAACATCCCCCAACATAACAAAGAGTAGCTTAAAAGAAGTTACATAAAGGAGATTACTTAAAATGAAAGAGAGAGGTTGGATCTCTTACGAAAATTCGGTAGCCTAACGGCGCCACTGAAAACCTCTAAAATGTATTGATGAGAGAAAATAGGGTCTCTCATCATATGAACATAAAAATTACAGTAATAGTAATTTAAAATAACATCCCAATAATAAAAAATATGAGTTTAATGGAATGACATAAAAGAGTGTACTTAAAAAATTACAGGGGTATGATCCCTTACGAAAATTCAGCAGCCTAACGGCGCCACGTAAAATTCTAAAAAAAGAATTTATGAGAGTAAGGGGGGTAATATCATAAAAAAAATAAAAATTCCAGTATTGTTAAGATAAAATATCATCCTCCTATATAAGAACATAGAGAATAAATGAAATCATATAAAAGAGGGTACTTGAAAAGAAAGCGAGAGGTCAGATCCCTTACCTCAAGTCCGACTTGTCTTATTAGTTTCTTTATATTCCTGAATAATAAACTTTGGTCAATTTTTATTTTCATAAGAACCTCCTTTAAAAATTATTATTCAGTTCATATCACATATTATAATGTTATAATAATTGTTTAATATTTTTATTTCATATCAGACGTTTTTGTCGATGTATGGTACATGAGTCAAAAATGAACATGTTTGAAAATGATAGCCCAAGTTGTTATAAGTAAATCATTTCAAAAATATTAATAATGATTAAAATATAATATATATATATATACAGTAAATATTAATTTTATACTATTCCATTACATTTGGAGATAAAAAAATGAAAATCACCGTTCATGGAAACGATAGGCCGTACGTACGCCTGAACGCTACTTTCATTTTTTTGTCATATTAATGGATTTAAAAATAAATGAGATATATATATATATATTATGATTCAAGTAAAATATATATGTTATATGGGTCAATTATTTTAATTAATTTCATTCTTTTTACAATCCATGTATTGCATGAATGAGTCACATCACTTGAGGGGGCGGTAGTCCACACTTCCTCATATGAAATTATCGCATTTGCACAACCTGAAAAAAATAAAGGTATGTTTTAAATATAAAATACATAAGAATATTGAAAACATAAATACCATATATATCATATATAAAATATATGACATATTAATGGACACCTTTAATGGTGTTAATAGAATACTGAACAATCATCGTTTCGTGAGGCAGTAATTCACCATCCACAGAAACAGTACGTTCTTTAACCATTAGACGGATGTGTGTGTAAGTGTAGCTCGAATAATTATTATAACAATATCCAGGTATATTGAAGATACTGTTTTTGTTATAAAATAAATGAGTAAAAAAGTTCAGGGGGTTGGAGAAGAAAAATAAAACAAAAGAACACTAGGGAAGACTTTATGTTTAAATCGTGTAACTCTTTTTTATTTGAGCGCAAAGGCTTCCATGGAAATACTTATGCCCAAGGTGAGGCTTCTAGAAGTAATAGAGGGATTTGGAGAGACAAAATGGGCAGGGTTAGGCCGAGACAAAGGCTTGAGAGGTGTGGGTAAGGTGGTAGAGTAGGGGGCCTTTTATAATAGGAGAGGAGGGGCACTCTTGGAATGTCTTGAAAAGTAACATTATTATAAAATGATTTTTGGATTTTAAAGGTCACACAATTATATATTTCAAGGATAAGGTGATAATAGTTCAAAATCGACACATCCAATAGGTTTTTTAAAAGTTTAGGCCTTAGATTTTACATTATCTTTTCATTTTATTTAAATCGTTAAATAATGAGATAATCGCTGCATTATCCTGGTTTCATAAATAATTAAATTTATTTAATGTCTAAAAATTATAAAAAAAATCATGATGTATGAAATATTTTTATATTTATAATGAATATTTATAGTAAAAAATATGACTTGTATAACCCCATGTAAAAATTGTTTTAGTAAAATAACACATGTTTGTGACATTTTAATTTTAACTTTAAATAAAAAGTTATTAATTTCATTTTCCTACCAAAGTGGATCCATGGGGTCCCCATGTTGACCCATGGATCGTATTAGTCAGCCATGACTCATCAAATAAGGTTAGGAAATGTGTCAAGGTCATTCCATATTATTAAAACATTATTTTTATCTTAAATTACACTAATTATCTCTAATCGTGATTAAAAACTTAAATTATACTATTCACCAAAAAAAATTATTTTAATCCCATTGAACCACATTTTACATACTAATGACAACCATGTATGTTGGATTTTCAAAATTCAAATCACAGAAGTGGTAAAATTTCATTTAAACAAAAATTCAGTTTTTAAACTACAACTTAGTGGTTTCACTATTCATCAAAAATTGAAGTTTTTCAGAAAAATACCAAAAATTCACCCTAAGCTATATTTGATATTGTGCATTGAAAAATGATATCTATTTTATAAAATTTCAAAACATATAAGTTCCGTTAATTAATTTAATAATTAATTCCCACTGTCAAAACAAATAGCGTGTTTTTAATAAACAATATCTATTAAAAGATTGACAGTAGCTTAAATCCAATTTCAAAGTGATATTAATTACAATTACCACTATTGGATTAAATGGTAAAAATATATTCTAATTTTACTTTAAAACCAATTCAAAGGATAATCTAATCTTATAAATAAATTATTTTAAAAAGAGGTTTTGAATTAAAATACAACATTTTTTACTATTCATTAAAAATGAACTTTATTGGAAAAATACCAAAAATTTACCCAATGTAAATTTTGATGTCCTGATTCTAAAGAAGAATTTAATTCTGTCAAATATAACACATAAAATTGTCAAAAAGTGGATTTAGAAGAGGTTCTCCATCAAAAGGCGGTTAATCGAACTTTTAAAGAATATTAGAATGTTTACGGTTAAAATTGGATTCATTCGCATTTTTAATCTTCTAATATTTTTTGTAAAAAGTAAAAATATTTGAAAAACATAGATAATCATTTTGTAGTTAGTTATTTTCATTCCCGTCATTATAATGACTAGGTGTTAACTACCATTTAAAATAAAATTATTTTATTATTATAGTGCTATGTAAGATTTCAAAGGAACTCATTGTTGTGTATTGGGTAAGCCATCAAGCATAGCGTTCCCTTTAATTTAATATTAACATTTTCATCACAAATAGGGATAAATATAAAAATATCATATTCTTTATTTACCTGGGGTGTTACATCCTTCCCTACTTTTGGGAATTGCATCCTCGCAATTTTAAAATTGGGCTTGGAAACATTATTGAAACTCCCACATCGGAACCAGAGTCGGTAAAACAATAACATTAAAAGAAGGAAAGTGAAGTATAGAGGTCACCCGAGTTAAACCATAATAGGATTCCATGTAAGAACACATGGATATGGAAGAAAAAGAAAAGGGTCATGTTCTGAGGGAGGGTGATAGAAAACATGTTTAGGAGAATGTTAACCACAAGAAAATCACAAACTTGTTGTGGGTTAAATGGTATTTGAATCCCCAGTAGGAAAAGTTAATAGAAAACATTTATGTTTTATGTTACTTTTCATTGAGGAATTTACTTGGGTTCTTAAGGAAACATTCTTACTTGTCATGTTTACATTCAACGTTTACTATATTTCTTACACAAACTCATACTTTCCCCAAATGATGAGTATTCAGGAAGACTTGTCACATTAAGATTACTATAATCAACTTATAGATAATCTTGTAATACAAAAAAGAGAACTATATATTTCCCGTGTCTTTAGACCATTACCAAAACCAAAATTGTTAGAACAAGATCAGATAATCCAGAAAAGGATAACCCTTTATAAAAAGAAAATCTATTCTTAATCTCCAAAACTTGTCCAACAAAACCCAAAGTTCAACTAAGACCATTCGATAAACCAATTATCGAAAAAATTCTTCAAAGTAAACAAAACTAAGATTGAAACCCAAATATTTGAAGGATTTAATCACATAGTCTTCGAAGGTACAAATTAACATTTATCTCCAAATAACATTAGTTTCTCTTAAATTCTCATATTGAAAAGTAATTAAACCAATCACATATCATCCATGATAGGTTAATAATTTCCATATATAACCCAAAATCAACTTACTCTTAATTCATAAAATCATCTAACTAAAAAGAATTAGTCAAACTAACCAGGGACTTCACGTAGTCGAGTGGTAGGCAATAAAAACTACTCACACATTGGTTGTGGGTTCGATTCCTGCAGCTTTGTCCGACATGACGGGTTGTCACACAGTCTGCGTGTTGTCATTTTTATAAAACTCCAAAAATAACCCTAACATGTTTAAACTCAATAGTTTCCTTATACCTATCATTTTCATCCAAATTCATTACGATCTCAACATCTTAATTCTTGATGTCATATTTCACCACCATAAGATAAAATAAAATGATTCCCAAAAGGAATAACATCATACCTTGAAAATGGCGTCCACTCGGTTTCTTCGTCATCTTGTTCACGTAGGTATAAGTCCCATGAATTACAACAATGATTTAGAGATCCTTCCAAATCATTTTCTTCCTCCATCCAAATACACCTTGTACAACATGGGTCATATGGGTGATTATAGAAAAAAAAATTTGGAAAATAATCATGTATGAAATATATTTCCAAAACATCTGATAAAACATGATATCTATAAAATAGTCAGACAGAATTTATGTTGAAACATTCTATTATTGGTCCTTTTAAAATACCATAAGTATGTGCTGAGAGACTATATTTTAAAATAAAATAGAAATAGGTTGTGTAAGGGTCTCCTTCCTCAACACCATTTTTAAAATCATAATATGCTTCAAATTCTTGTGATAAGGTAAAATATTTGAAAATACCTTGATAATATTTAACATTATTGAAAATAGGAGAATATTGTGAAAATTGTTTTTGTCCAAATACATCCCATGATCCATGATGATATCAAGGTATAGTGGAGGTGTTTGATATCTCAGAAAACTATTTGCACGTGAGTTGTATGCTAGAAAAAGTTTCACAATCATCCGAACATGACATTAAAATAATTATACCAAGCATGCCATCAGGAAGAGATAGGAATCTCATTTGAGATCCTTATCCTTCCATTCGTTACTGACATTACTTGACCTGAAAAAAGTTATAAATCAAGGATTTATCTGAAATAATAGATATAGGGACTAACCATGTGTCTAACAAAAACTCATAATCCCTAATGTTTTCTAAACCGGCCTCTGATACCAACTATAAGGCCACGACCTTAAACATTACTTAATATTGAATTAAATGAATAATTTTCACTGAGGATCTTTTCAAGTTTAGAGTTTTAGAGAATTAGGACATAACTATTACATCTCAAAAGATTACAAAGTAGACACTTATAATAAGTTTCCACAAAATAAAAACTCTTAAAAAGAAACATATCTAGTTCCATGTTTTAGACAGCATGACATTTCCTTGATCCCATCTTTGAAACTATTCAACTGTATGTCCTGTGAAAAACATTTCAAAAAAAACGTGGGATGAGCATAAAAAGATCAGTAAGGGATACACAAAGAGGAAAACTATTAGTTTTTCAAAACAACAAGTAAACCATGAATTCTATATCAAAGTAATAATTTTCACCTTTATGAAGTAGTATAAACTCTTTAATGAATAAAAGATCATTACATACCCTTTTGTTACCAAAATATTGCCATAAAACACAAATACATAACATATAAAGGTGAATTGGGACATAAACATACTTAAATGGAATAACCAAATGGTTGACTTCCACACATATCACTTAATAGAATAACCATGCGGCCGACTTCCATACCCAATGCATTGGAGGTTATAACATAACCACCCATCCTGGTATTCGCGGCACCACCCGTCATATTCTTTATCAAGTAACCACCCATCAAATTTCCATGTACCATTATAAAATCATAAGACATAATACAAATATAATGGAAAGAAAACTTTTCCACAATTTGATCTCAATTATATCACTTAAATATATTGACATAACAAATCCATTATAAAAACCGTTTTCAATACCAAAATACATATATGTGTATATGGTATTTATTGCATTTTAAAAACATTACGGCTTTTTGAGGAAGCCAAAGACAAAATAATACTCGCGGCGGCAGAAAAGGTCGTTGGCACCGCGTACATTAAAAGAATCATTATTTTTTGTTGTTTAGTAAAATGATTTGTAGAAAAAGATTCCTTTTGTATAAAATTAAAAGTCAAAGGGGTTTATACACCGTATAAAATAAAGCCTTGCATTAGAACAAAATATGTCTCAATGAATGGATATTAAGACGAAGTCCCTTACAAAGACGGTATCCTTGGATTAAGGATAAATCAATTACATAATTATGTGTGATAAACGAATACACCAAATATAAGTGGATATTAAGTGTAAAACAATCAGAGTTTATTCACTCATATTCATTGAACGACATATTCAAGGAGTAAATGTTTATCCCAAAGAATCAAAATTGGGTTAAGAAGTTCCCTTGCAAAAATTCGACAGCCAAACGACGTCACATCAAAATTCAGAAAATGAGTTGATGAGAGATAAAAAGGGTATCTCATCACCTATACATTAAATTTATAGCAATAAGGATATATAAGAACATATCCCAACATAATAAGATGTAATTTAAAAGACATAACAAAAGAAGTCTTTTTAAAGAAGAGGAGGGTAAAAGGTCCCCTTACCGATTTGGGTAACTTTCGAAACGCACACCCCATTGAATAAGGGACATAAAATGAAAAATTAAATACCCATAAATGAAATTATATTACACAAATAGTATAATAAATGGAATTATATACACCGCTCAATGGAAATGGTGGCAAATTTAGCATATATCTCATGGGAATAAAAGTGAGATGAAAAATCCCTTACGAAAACTCGGCAGCCTAACAACGCCACTTAATACTTCCAAAAATGGATTTATGAGATCAAATAGAGTCTCTCATCATATTAAAATAAAATTTACAGCAAGAGGAATATAAAATAACATCCTAAAACATAACAAAGTGGTTATTAAAAGAAGTGACATAATGGAGAGTACCTAAAAATAAAGGGAGAGGTTGGATCTCTTACAAAAATTCGGCAGCCTAACGGCGCCACTCAAAACATACAAATGGATTAATGAGAAAAAATAGGATGTCTCATCATATGAACATAAAATGTACAGTAAGATTAATTTAAAATAATATCCCAATCATATGAATGATGAGCTTAAAAGAAATGAAATAAAAGAGTGTTCTTAAAAAGAGAGGGGTAAGATCCCTTACGAAAATTCGGCAACCTAACGGCGCCACTTAAAAATTCTAAAAAAAATATTTCATGAGAGTAAGAGGGGGTATATAATCATAAAAATAAAAATTACAGTATGGTTAATATAAAATAATATCCTCAAACATAAGAAAATGCAACATAAATGAAATCACATAGAAGAGTGTACTTGAAAAGAAAGCGAGAGGTCGGATCCCTTACCTCAAGTCTGACTTGTCTTGTTCATTTCATTATATTCATAAATAATAAACTTTGGTCAATTTATAATTTGATAAGGAACTCCTTTAAATATTATTATTCACTTCATATCAGATATTATAATTTTATAATAATTTTTTAATAATGTTAGTTCATATCAGACGTTTTTGCCGATGTTTGGTACAAGAGTCAAAAATGAACTAGTTTGAAAATGATAGCCTAGGTAGTTATACATAAATCATTTACCGAATAGTTTTAATGATTAAAATATCATATATATCCAGTAAATATTCATTTTATACTATTACATAAATTTGGAGATAAAAAATTGAAATTCACCGTTCATAGAGACGGTAGGCTGTACGTACGCATGAACGCTACTTTCATTTTTTTATAATATTAATGGAATTAAAAATAAATGAGATATATATATATATATATTATAATTCCAGTATAATATATATGATATATAGTTCACATACTGTTATTAATTTCATTCTTTATACATTCCATGTATTGCATGAACGAGTCACATCACTTGAAGTGTCTGTAGTCGACACTTCCTCATATGAAATTATTGCATTTGCACAACATGAAAAGAATAAAGGTATGTTTTAAATATAAAATACAGAAGCATATAGAAAACATAAATAGAATATATATCATATATAAAATACAGTGACATCGTAATGGCCACCTTTAAATTTGTTAAAATAATATTGAACAATCATCGTTTCGTGAGGCAGTACTTCGCCATCCACAGAAACAATATGTTCTTTAACCATTAGACGGATGTGTGTGTAAGTGTAGCTTGAATAGTTATTATAAAAACATCAAAGTATATTTTAGATACTTTTATTGTTATAGAAGAAATGAAAAAAATGTTTAGGGGGTTGGAGAAGCAAAATAAAACAAAAGAACTCTAGGGAAGACTTTACCTTTAAATCGGGTAACTCTTTTTGATTTGAGCTCAAAGGCTTCCTTGGAAATACTTCTGCCCAAAGTGAGGCTTCTAGGAGTAAGAGAGGGAAGATAAGAGACAAAATGGGTAGGGGTTGGCCGAGCCAAAAACATGAGAGGTGTGAGTAAGGTGGTAGAGGTGGGGGCCTTTTATAAGAGGAGAGGAGGGGCACTCTTGGAATGTCTTGAAAAGTAACATTATTCTAAAATGATTTTCGGATTTTAAAGGTCCCAAAATTATATATTTCTAAGATAAGGTGATATTAGTTATAAATCCACACATAAAATAGGTTCTTGACATGTTTAGGTCTTAGACTTTACCTTATATTTTCATTTTAATTAAATCGTTAAATAATGAGGTAATCGCTGCATCATCATGGTGTAATAAATAATTAAATATATTTAATTTCTAAAAATTATAAAAAAAATCCTGATGTAGGAAATATTTTTATATTCATAATGAATATTTATAGTCAAAAATATGATTTGTATACCCCCATGTAAAAAATGTTTTAGTAAAACAACACATGTTTGTGACATTTTAATTTTATCTATAAATAAAAAAGTATAAATGTCATTTTCCAACCAAAGTGGCTCCATGGAGTCCCCAAGTTGACCCATGGATTTTATTGGTCTTCCATGACTCATCAAATAAGTGTAGGACATGTGTCAAGGTCATTTAATATTATTAAATTATTATTTTTACCTTAAATAACACTAATTACCTGTAATCGCGATTAAAAATTTAAAAGATACTATTCACAAAAAATTATTTTAATCCCATTGAACCACATTTTACATCCTAATTACAACCATTTATGTCGGATTTTTGAAATTAAATTCACATAACTAGTAAAGTTTCATTTAAACGAAAATTAGTTTTTAAACAACCACTTAGTGGTTTCACTATTCATAAAAATTGATGTTTTTCAGAAAAATACCAAAAATTCACCCTAAGCTATATTTGATATTCTGAATTCAAAAATGATGTCTATTTTACAAAATTTAAAAAACATATAATTTTCATTAATTAATTTAATAAATAATTCTCTCTCTCAAAACAAATAGAATGTTTTTAAGAAAAAATATCTATTAAAAGATTGACTCTAGTTTGAGTCCAATTTCTAAGTGATATTAATTCTAATTACCACAATTGGATTAAATGGTAAAAATATATTGTAATTTCACATTAAAACTAATTCAAAATATAATCTAATCTTATAAATAAATTATATTAAAAAGAGGTTTTGAATTAAAATAAAACAATTTTTACTATTCATTAAAAAATTAACTTTATCGAAAAAATACCAAATATTTACACAAAGTAAATTTTGATGTCCCGATTCTAAAGAAGAATTTTATTTTGTAAAATATAACACATAAAATTGTCAAAATGTGGATTTAAAAGAGGTTCTCCATCAACAGGCGGTTAATCGACCTTTTAAAGAATATTAAAATGTTTACGCTAAAAATTGGATTCATTCGCATTTTTAATCCTCTAACATTTATTGTAAAAAGTAAAAATATTTGACAAACATATATAGTCATTTTGTAGTTAGTTATGTTCATTCCCATCATTACAACGGCTCGGTGTTAATTACCATATAAAATAAAATTATTTTATTATTAGTGTGCAATGAAAAATTTCAAAGAAACTCGTTGTTGCATATTGGGTAAGCCATCAAGCATAGCGTTCCCTTTAAATTAATATCAACATTTTATTCACAAATAGGGATAAATATAAAAATTTCATATTTTTTATTTACCTGGGGTGTTACAATAATTCTAAAGAACCCTTTTATAAACATGACTATTATTAACTATTCCAAAATATCAATTTCTCTCACTCATGATCACTCACTCTAAGAGGTTTTCTTCAACTATTTTTTTCTCTGGTTTTATTTCCCATTAATATTTTAATGACACTAATGAATGAAAACTAGGCCCTTTAACATTGTTCCAAGGATAATGACATCATTTCTATTGTTGATAAATTGTAATTAATCCATTTGTGGATTATTTCCATGGTAGATAATTTTTTTTAAATTTTTTTATGTTTATGCTGGTTTTTGATTTTGATTTATGATTTCAATTGATGGAATATCATACAAAAAATAATCAATAACAAATTGTAACAATCAAAATTTTTCTGAAGGTATGGATCATTTGTTTTTGGATTAAATTCATTAAATTGTCCATTTAATGGTCTGTAATGCATTAATAGAGGTCACTAGTGTATCCGAGGAATTCTGGGAGGGTGGAAAATTGGATTATAGAGAAATAGTCTCAACCGAACAATTATGAGAAACCATAGAGCCTATTAAACCGTGATACATTTGACCTGTGATGATTTTCATAAAGGGGAAGGGGTGCATTATTTATCTAGAAGGGTATGAGATGAGGTGGCCTCCCATTAGAAAATTTAATAATTTTTTGATAGTGGGATTCACACAACATGGTCATGGTTTTGAAAACCATTAAACTAGCTTGTGTGGGGTCCCTCATGCGGTAGTTCATGATAAAAAGTTAGCACATGGTTTGGCCAATCCTATTTCCAAACCATAGAACCCTTTCTGGAAGGGTGGATTTAATAATTTTCCTATGAATTTCTTAAAAATTGAACCCTTTATTCCTCTAATAATTTCTAGTGAACCTCTTCATTACCTATAATGTCAGGTTTTCCCTTTTCATAATCTCAGAACCTAGGTATCTCATTCACCCAAACATAAAATCAAACAACATGAATTCATTTTATTTGCATCATTATGCCCAAAAATCATATATCGTTCATTGTTAGTTAGTCTCTCCATCTAATTAGGTATTTTGGTGTGATTTCATTAAAATTATTTTATGGTCATTGGATCAATATGATATTTTCATCAGATCTATACCAAATTGTAATTTTATACTATATGTAGAGTAATTTATGGATGTCAGGTATGTGGTCTAGTAGTTTTCCCTAAAAGATTTGATGTTTTCAAATCCTTTCCATTGTGAAGAATTCCCAACATTTGTGCATGTTTCCTTAAAATTCATTCATCCATTAAAAATTAAATTTTCAACATTATTCTACTCCCATGAACCATTATTAATGATTATATTTGGTCAATAATGTTTATATCCACCCCATTGTGAGTGCTACGGTAATTAACTTGTTTAATATAAATTTTTAAATGAATAATCACTATATAAGTGTTTGGGTTGACTTGAAAATTTTATTTACGTCTTTCACATACATGTTTAATGAACCAAACAAATTCATAGTTGGTTTCTTTCCTATGTTGTGAATTTCCTTCATTCACTAAAAGAAATGGATTTTTTAAAATGCATGGGAATGGATGGAAAGGACAAACCCGCAAGATTTTCTGTATGGATTATATGTACTTGAGAAATTTTTTGGGTGTGATGATTATAATTAATTTGAGGTGATTCATAATGTAATCATTATTAGGATGAGTATTCCATTATTATAGGTTTTTTAATGATGGTAAAGGGCCTATTGACCATAATGTTTCATTATCCATACATCATATGATGATCATCATGTCACTCACTATTATACGTCCATTTGGGTGACGGGAATGACATTCCACATTCCATTGTATCAAATTTTCGATACAGTGACCCACACCACATATCACTAATGATAGGATAGATGTAACACAATAATTATGTGATTCAGGGTATGTTCCATATCTTGATCCTATTGACATGTTAGACTAGTAATGGATTCCTATGATACACCACAGGTCTAGACATCACCTAATATCCATGTATATGACTACTTATGTCCTCACGTACATAGTATATATAAATTTATATATTATATAAATATAAATATAAGTAAAAAATATATAAATTATTGTTATATATATATGGATGCAGGTTAGTCATATTCCATCTTGTTCTGATGTTGGTAGATTTAGCCAGGATTCCTATAGTAGCCTGAGGAAGTTGGTATTTATATATTTATTATTGTTTATTATTCATTTATTCTTTCAAACTACTATATTATGTGTACTATTTTTATTATTTCTAGATACTATTGTTGGGGGACAACTTAGTTTATCACACACCATACTAGTTACACATTTTGTACCTATGTAGATTACAAGTATGCAACCATGCATAAGGTAAATAACCCTTATCTGTATACTTTACCTAATATACTTATAACATGGATCTTATGAGAATATATTTATTCATATTCCCATGATACTAATGGGGAATTTTCTTCCCTTCTATATTTTTTTATATAATGTTGTATATTCATGTACTTTGTTAAACATATTTTTTATATTATCATTCCATGAAATCATTATACGCTAGTCATTAAATATTATTTTTATTATTAATAAATTTTTTGGATAATTATTCATATGTATTCACTTACTATATTGGTTTCCTCTTTTTCACCATTTTTTTGTATTCTTCAATAGTTAGATGGTTATTTAATGAAAATATTTTTCGACTCAAATATGAGGGTATAGTCTCAATATTATAATACCATTGACCCAAACTACTAGTATGTATCTTCTGGAAAAAGTGGTGGAGCACTTGAGGGTATGTGACCAACCAACACAGGGAACTAGTGTGTAGATCCCATGTCATTACTTTACAATGTGGTATTAGAGGAGGTTTTGTATTACTTCATATTACTATTTGGGTATTATTAAGTAGATAATGATGTAATGGAATTTGGTAATGTTCTTATTCATTGGAGTAGCTTACCAATGTACAAGGGAAACTAAAATTATCATGGATAGGTTATTTTTGTTTTGCCTTCTCACATATTAATGTTGTTACAACTTCCCCATAGAGTGAAAAAAATATCATATAATGTTGTCACCATTTATGTTATTTCAATAAGATTAACATTATCATGTACTGTAGAAATGAGGGTTTATTATCACATACGTCATTACAAGAAAATTAAAACTATTATTACTTTCATTTATCCATTCAATGTTTAATTTATGGATGTTTCCTCATGGATCATATACATAGTAGTTGGTTAATTATATAATTAAATGTGAATAAATTTTTTATAGGAAAAGTATAACTTCATTAATTATTGTTCATATAACAATCTAAATTGTCTTTTCGACCAATTATTTTTGATAGCACCTAAATTTTATAATTATAGAATATTTTTGGTTGTATATTTTTTTTACTAGGTTGTGATATATGTATTTTAAATAAAAAATATTGAATGAAATGAATTTAAATCTTTAGAGCTTAAAAATTAACCAATAATTGCTATAAAATTTGTAAAGTATATGATGTTTTCCTTTATAAATTGCAGTTGAAACTTCATATACTATAGCCTCTATTGTATGATATGAGACCTAGAACTGACCTAGACCATAGAAGTGGGTAATTGGGAGAGTACATTATGTTGTTATAGCATGTTATGGTAATTCCTCATTAGCTAGAGAATCCTTTTGGACCAAGGAGGGAGAAATAACTATTTAATAGGAAGTATTTGTGTCTTCCCTTGTTATTTATCTATAATATTTTCAATTAATAAATTTAATATGATATGGAAATTTTGAATCATAGCATGATTCCAAAAATAAATCCTCATTTCATACACCAAGATGGTATTGGCAATATTGAACTGGAGGTGGTAGGCCCTAATTCACTAGTGACCCCTCTTGTAATTACACTTATAAAACCTTCTATTGTTTCTGAAATGGAAACCAACACCCAATTTATAAAGGGTTATTTTGTATGATGTAGTCTATGAAAGGTGTTGCTCATCCTACGCCAAATATGGTAGAGTTGACTGTATAGTTCCAACAACATCATCACCCCACCTTTTAGGGGATAGAGGTTAACATTCTAGTGAGTCCGGATTGGAGGCCATGCATCCTATATTCAATAATTTCTAGTCACCTCCAGAGTGTAAGGACTTATTTCTACTTATATGGTACCTGATTATTCAAGGAAATTATTTCATATTTTTACCTAGGAATACAGATATAGATATATGATGTAGGTGGAATTCCAGATGATATTTTAGGACTATATATTTCTATGAACTCTATGGGATTATAGGAGTTGGAAATTTTAAAACTGACATCAAAGATCCATGTGTTTCATGTAATATTATTCATGTTTCAATAATATGAATAATTTCCCCCTGACTCGAGATGTGGTTATTTTATGAACGACTTTCAATTTGAGGATGGGATCATATATGACATCTAATCACATTTTTGTTTTTTCATGTTGACTACTATTTTTTAGGCAATCAAATTAGACCTCATTATTGAGAGGAATATGAATTATATTATTTGGTATATCTATATTGGTTTGGAACCTAGACCAGTCATTTTTTATTTTACTAGGTTATATACGTGATTTGAGACTTTTTATAGGTGTAGCAATAACCATGAAGACTGTGATAACATATTCATTTACATTTATCGGGGAAAGAACCTAAAACATACAAAACACCAATGTTTGAAACAACCAGAAGAAAATAGATATTAAATAATTAAGGGTCTTAGTGGGGAATTTGTATGATCATTACTACATGTCATAGAGAGTATAGATCTACACATACCCCATGTTTTAGAGTATGGTTGATAGTATCTCATCAGGTAAGGAGCTACAATACCACCAGCCTTTCTAGCTAAGATGGTTATATACATAAAAGTAATAAACATCATGACATGATACATCACTACAGTGGGACCAAACAAGTTAGTTATGTGGTGAATCCGGGCCATAATACTTTCCAGTTTCACCTAGTAATGCATATCCCGTAAGATAAGAGTTCCAAAAAATCTATTAATTTTGGTACAATTAAGGTATCATATACATTAGTGTTTTATTTATTTTATATTAGAACATTTTACTTTATTATATTGGGGAAAATCATTAAGTTTATGGGCCTCATGATAGAACACATCTATGTTGTGATGCCAATTGATAACCCATTAGGTATCTGATCATATAGTGTTCATAGTTGTAAGGATTGTCCTGTTAAGACTATATAATAACTCTTTATATTAAATCATTTTGTTCATGAAACAATATGATATGATATAATCATTTTCATGGACTATTTATTACTCTATCGAGCTAAAATTGATTTTAATCATCAAAAGGAGATGTTTATATCCCATGAAGGATGTTCACATGTGCCAATGTAGAAATTGTATTTTCATGTGACTCAAGTGAGACCCAAGAATTTTACATGGGTAGAGTGATAGTCTTGGCTTCATGAAATTTCATGGATGATTAGGGGTTACATACAACATTTTTTCACATATGGTGCACAATTTTAGGGAAGTCGTCTTTGATAACATTTATTGATTACCTCTAGTGAATGATTTAAAATAAAACATTGATATGTTTCCAAGATAATCATAAGGGACAAATCCTCTTTATATTATGGATCCTTTAGGGATTCTAGAAATCAATAGATAGTTGGAAGGATTTAAGACTAAATGATTTATACTCCCCAACATATAATATTGGTGTTCATCAGTCAACTTTACCATGAAGAAAGATAGTAACCTTATGCTCTGAGTGGATTACCTTCAATTTATCCATTTAATGATTAAAAATTGGTATCCAATACATAGAGAGGGAGTCCTATTTTAACATCTATAAGGACCAAGGGTGCATTAAAATATTTATTAGATGATCGAATATCATCAGGTACATATCAGATCCATATACAGACCATTAACATTATTAATGTGTATGTGTGGTATTTATAAGTACATAAAACTATCATTCAGTCTCAAAATCTCACTTGTAGTTTTTACCGCTCTGAGGAATCAGGTTTTCCACTCATACATGGATTCATTAGTTGTAGTATTTTATGGTGATATTTTAGAATATTCATATTCTCAATCCATCCCTAATAACTATCTTGACACCATTCAAAACACACTTATAATGCACCCGATTTTCGCTATACATGTAAATTAATCACTATCATTGACAAGGTTCACTACAAGTGTAATGTCATCTAGGATTCTCAAGTATTAGTAGACCTAGAAATGGTTTTATCTATAGTTTAATATGATATTACCATGAATATATTTTATATATAAATTTATTTGGTTCTAATGGAATATTATAGATGATTCATCATGAATAATTCATTCCTAGTTGGGCTTCAAAAAAGATTAACTATGAATGGGGTGAAATTCTTATTTTCAAAATCCTATGAATCAATTTTTTTGGAGTATAAAGGAAAATTAACTTCTGAGATGATAATGATCTTGATTGATCTATGTAAGCACTAAAATCTATATTATGATGTATCTACTATCAGGATTGGAGTTGTTCTCATGTTGGAAAAGTTATTCACAATGTATGGGTCTCATATGGTGAGGCCTCATGAGTAGAATTAGCGGATTCATGATAGTTTTTATACATGTTTTATAGACTCTTTTCTTTTTAAAAGTTATATTATTGTGGAAAATTTTGTGGAATTCACTGATAAGAAAATTTTAAATTATATATTTACACAACGAGATTTAAATCAAAATAATTATAGATGGGAAAATTTCCTACAATCCTTTGCTTTTTTGATTACATATAATTTTTTGGAAGAAAATGTTGTAACTGATTCCCTTTGAGAAATTTCTCATATGATAGATGTTTAGGAGGCCAATTGAATGTGAAATATCATATAATTTTTTTAGAAATGAATATTTTGGTTCAACAGTTTCTTCATCATACTATCCTATCATGTTTTCAATTGATATATACCCTTCTAGAATGTTTGAGAATGATGAATATTTAAAATTGTAAGGGTTTATTCAAAATGGAAGGTATCTCAAATAAATATTTATCCTCATGATGGAATGAGGATGTAGATGACACCTTAAAAAATAATTTTTTTGTTTGTGTCCCAAAAGACATCATATAGGTGTCGATTTATGAATTTCAGACCTCCTTTGGAATTTTTTTCTAGTGACACAAAATTTATTGAGCCTAACAGCACCAATATTTTTTTGTCATTCTATGAAATGGGATATAGTTGGTATCATCACAAAATATTCCAATTGAAAATAGGTGAAGGGGTAACAACATGGTATTAAATAGTGTTTATAGTCATTTTGAATTACCAAGTGAAAAATAGATAACCTCTCCCTGAACATTGTGTTAGGTTTTCCAAAATCCTTTCATAGAAATGATATTTTATTAGTAGTCTTTTATTACTTTAAAAACGTTGTAAAATTCAAACCAATAATAGAGACCACCTCAATAGATGATCTAAGGAGGATATATAATAGGGTGGACGTACATCATTAAGGATCTCGCTGATATATCATCCACTGTTTTTTTTATTTTCAAAACACTTTTAAGGGGGAAGTGAGATCCCTCACAGGATTAAACAACAAAAATGATTACAGATTTTTTGAAAAAAAGTGTGGGCCTATTGGAATACCTCTCCCTAAACAAATTCTAGGACATAAATTTACCTGTGATTCAGGGTATCCCTTTATTATGCCACCATAATAATTCTCCAATTTGTCCAAAGCGTTTGAAAAATACTCCATGCTGATCTTCCCCATATTTAATCCTCTATTTAGATTGTGTGATAGCTTATTGATCCACTTGACAACCTCCTTAGTGGTGGTCAAATAATGAATTATTCTTGTATTCTTAATTGCTTTCAAGTCAATATATTCTTCTTTAATGTGTAAATTCGAGTGTATATGTTTGTCCATGTGTACCATCACTGAGGATATTAGTTGTTCTGGTTCTCTAGTGGTTCATGACTCACATCATTGTCCATTATCCATCGTATCTATACCAATCAATGGATTTGCCTGGAAAATAGACTCACCACCAAAGACCACCATTTCTCATGATGTGTTGGCCACTGTATGTATGTTTCCCGTAGATAATGGAGCCTTTTGTGGTAAATTTCCCTAAAAAATTGATTAACTAATATGAGGACAGGGTAGGTTAGAGTTATCCTTCCTATGACACGACATACAGTTGTTCTTAATAAATCCATTTTAATTGATAGAAGTGTAATTGCCTTTTTTGTGTGGAGTATTTGAGATATTCCAAAACAATGACAATTTCATGGGATTTAGAAGGGATGTCCAAAGGATTTTCAGTCTCCTTGTGGGTTTCCCCCTCATCCTCCAAGTGGTCCTTCCCCTCTCTATGGATTCCCTCTATCACATCTTTTTATAGACTATCATGTCAATCATCCTCTCCCAACAATGAAAAAATGTTTTGATAGTACATATTTGTTCCCCTGCTATAAACATCTCAGCAAAAGAAGGGGTTTCTGGAAGGTCCTGAATAGGAATCTCGGAGAATCATTCCTGATGAAATCCTCTTCCAATAAATTGAATTTGCATTGAGTTATTATTTTGAGCCAAATAATGAGAAACCCCACCAATGTCTTGGTCCTCGTAGAATTCTTAAATTTCCTTGGTCAACGTGGCATCATTAGCTGAAGCAATCTGAATTCCATATCGACCTGATGAATCTCCTCATGTCAGTCACTACTACCACCATGTGAGACACCATCCTGAAATGTGTGCAGGTCGTTCGCTACCTCTACAATTTAACCGAAAACTGCATTATCATGGGGGTACCACCATTCCAGCAACTATGCCAATTATAGAGTCTTTTCTCTCTATTTCCCCTAGAAATCACACCCCCTATATTTCAATTTAGTCTATCAAACACCTTTACGACACACGAGTTTTGATTAGGAACTAGAACTTGTCTCAAAGAATCCACAAGTACAAGAAGATGAATATATCATTCATCCCCCTTCACCTTTTTCATGCCAGAATCAGGATCACTATTGTCACACAATGGTTGGAATTACATATTATTATAGATATCTTCACACATGCACAGCCCCTAACTGTCATATCTTGGATCCCTTACCTATAGAAAAGCCAATTTCTTCCTCAAATGTTTATTGAAAACCATGGAATGGCCTAGTTTCTTGTAAGAATTATAGAAATTGAACCATGTTTCATAGAATACATGTTGTTTGTGTTGAATCTATCCCTCCACTGTAATCCACACAAAATCTAGGGGAATTTTTGAGACATCAAGATCCACACATAACCACAGACAAACTGGATAGCATAGCAACATTTTTCTCAAATTAATGCACAAGTATCTACCGACAAGGTTTCCGAACACCCTCAATATAGCAGGTTTCTAAAAAGTAAGAGGGGGATCCAGGAATCTAACCCTAATCACAGCCATAGGGGAGTCACGTTGATAGTGGAAGTCATACGACCATAAAAATAGATATAACAGATGACCATAACAACTGTGTGGGGAATTGTACAATTCCATAACAAGATCCTCCCCTAAAGCGATATGAATCTATATATTCCCAGAATCGATAAATCCCACCGACTATCTATATTTCAGGTCCCATGACCAAAATATTTTTCTTTTAAAGGAATCCATTGAGGGGAACTTCTATTTGAAATGTGAAATAAGGGAGGTATACAGCATACTCGAAGCATCATTGAACTTTGAGGGTGAGATCAAAAGGTCCAGAACATAGTTTTTCAGGTCTATAACTTTAGGGCTTAGAGAAATTGGATAGAAGGAGGGAAGAAAATTGTGATTAGATATGGGTGAGAAAGATGAAGCCATTCATCTAAGAGACGTCGGAGGTCCCTCCCACGATGGGGGAGGAGGGACCATCTTGGGAGCCTCTGTTGTCACCGGTGTGGGAATGTCTTGTGAATCATCATATATAAGAGTGCTAGATTTGATTCATAATCATAATCCACAATATGTGATATCTAACAGAGATGCTTGCTTATTATCTTTTTCCTATCAGGTGTGGTTGAATGGCTTTGTTATAGAGGTTCTTCTAATAATGACCTACCATCCTTAATACAACATAAATATAGATAAAATGAATCATGTGTTAGATGAAATGATCTATGAATGTGTCCTGAAAAAAGGGGGTTTGGGGGGTAATACATAACACCATTATGATCTCCTATAATAATATTATTCAAGATACCAAATTGATGGGTCCATATGAATACTTATATGATAGATGTTTTTGATCACCAATGTACTATATAGAAGTATTGTTTGCAACTTTTATTAGGCCCACTCTCATCCAAGATACTTCCGAGATGGTCAAGATGATCAGAAATCACATTTTGATAGCTCTGTCCAGCCAATAATCATATTCCAATGGAAGCTAAAAACCTCTGGAGTTCATGGTAATAGATTGTCTTTTCTTGTGTATTTCATTTATGTTGGGTCATCAATAGATTTAAATTAAGGTTACAATTTTAACATTACTATTTGGTTCCTTTGGTGTTTTTAAATAAATCATACCAGTGGACTACAAAATAGCGCATCCTCATATATACCATTCTATGCATGATCTCTTTCTTATATCTCATCTTTGACAGTATTGTCTTGTCCTATCAAATTTATCATATCCTAATGAGGCCATGTAGGAAATGATTTCTTCATTAGAGGAGTATGTAGTTTTTATCATTTATCAGACAATGAGACACACCAAAGTTGGTATATTACTATAGAACATGTTCTATGAGAGTGTGGTCGTGTACAAGATGAGACTTACGATTTAGAGGCTAATATATGATCTTAGGGGTATCAATTATTCTCTGATGAACTCTCCTTACACATAGAAGGCCAACTAATAGATCAATTTCAGTATGGATGGGAGTATTTTACGAACCAAATGTTATCAAAGTTACTTGTGGGTTGTGGTAGGTCAAAATTCCTTAGTATGGCCCTTATAATGGTATCTATTTGAATCACTATGGTTATGAGACTATCTATGGTTTTATTGATTCGAGATACCCATATTTTAGATAAACAGACTAGGACAAGTGATTAGTTGAAAATGTATATCCTAGCCTATATTGTTTCATCTTACAATGAATGTCATTTCAGAAGTTATAAGGGGGAAATGTATTTTTATGAAATGGTTCAAGCCAAGATGCACACTCATCCGTCAATTTTAGTCATTTTGGATATTAATCTTCACACGCCTTGTAAAGTGTTAGAAAAACATGGTGCCAAGCCCATACTGGGTTACTATATTAGATATTCTTGGCTTGTGATTAGTGAATGGTCTGGCCAGCTGTGTGGTAAAATTATGAGACTCATTCTTGATGGGTGATTTAACTATTTTTCCCTAAAAATGTTGTAAAACATAACCCATTTAATTGTCCTCTCATCTCCATATCATGTTGGGTTCTCCCTTTCGTAATATAGGCATATTTTCATCTCTTCCAAATGGATTCTGAATCAAAAACTATCAAAAGAATTGGATCTACATTGGTATGATATCAAATAATATTTCTTTATTTCATAGATAAAATTTACATATCATGCAGATATATTTTGGGATCTCATTTTACATAATTTTGGGTGTTGGACCATGCATGATTTCTCATCTACTCTACATTAAATATAAAAAAAATTATAAGGAGTCATCTACATCTTTAATGTAGGCAGTCTAGTTGTTTTCCCTAAATGTTATGATTTTTTATAGCATGATTTTTGAGACGCATGCTATATATTTCTATACATTTCGATAAAATGAATTATTTCCTTATAAAAGTATTGTATCACGTTTTATACACCCATTAACCCTTGAAAATGATTATAAGATGTGGAAATTGTACACTCCCACCCATTTTGAGGTCTGAAAGTGATTTACCACTTGTATATAATTGAGTAAATATCCAAACACCATCTATGTGTCTAGCTATACATGTGAATAGAATTTCCCTCCATCATGGACATCTGTAATTCACAGCCACCTTCTAAGTTGGGTAGTTCTCAATGTTTATGAATATTCATTCTTAATTAAATGAAATTGATTTTTTGAACTTGTTGGGAATTATTGGAAAGGACACACATAGTAACACATTCTTTTGTTTTATGATTGGGTAAAACTTGGTGCCTTAGTTTTATTGGGATTCATTATTATAGTTAAATATAGGTGATCCCTCAAGTAATCATTATTATTCAGAACATTTCATTATAATGGGTTGTAGATTAATGTTCAATTGATCTATTGAGAATAAAATTTCACAGTCCCTTACATCAGACCTTGATTATGATGTCTCTCACTATTTTACATATATTTGGGTGATGCGAATGGAATTACAAAGTCTGCTATTTTATATTTTGGTAATGATAACAAACACCACCTATAATGATTGATTGGAAAGATGTATCACATTCAATCTAATATTCACAGCATACACCTCATCTTATACTTATAGAGAAATAAGATTGGTTTTGGATGAATGAGTTATACTCAAGGTCCAACAAACTCCTCGAATCCATGTATATTAAAACTATTTCCCCAAATACAAAGTTTATATTGATGTATAATGTTCATAAATATACTAATATATATTAGTATTATATATATTGTTATAAATCATTAGTATTATGGCCTACAATGATGACTGTAGGGCTTTCCTAATGCCTTATAGTATCCAGAGCCGGTTGGTATTAATTTATTAACATTTTTTATTTATTCATTAAAAATGCACACTTCAATTATATTTACAATTATTAAATTGTTTCAAGATACCGTTGGTGATGGTATAATGAGTTAACATAACATCATAATATAGATTCATTTAGTAGCCATGTTGATTATATGTTTCCAGATGTGGATATGGGAAATAAAACTTCTACAGATAGAAAAGTGATTTACATTTAGCATGGATCTTGCAAGAAGAGGATCGATCATATTCTCAAGGGGGTAGTAGAGCCATCTTTTGGACCTTTTTTATTTCTTTTTTAAATCTTTTTTATGGATTTCCCATATCCCATTTTTTAAAATATCATCCTGACACAACATCATTGAATGTGTCTAGCCCTATGAAAAATTTATTATTATTATATTTTTTTTCATTTACACTTATATAGAAAGTTATTATATATTATCCCTCTATTCCATTTATTTCTAAATCCATAATATGTTCTATGATTATTAACTATGTCTATTATTCCATTATAATATGATGGTATAGTCTTCCCACTGTATCACCTTAGAGCCTTTTTGCAATTTGGAAGCCTCTATCATATGGGGAGTAATGATTGAGGCCATGGGACTCAATATAATGTCGAAACTATTGAGTGGATCCAATGTTGGGATGTTACAAATTCATTATACATGATAGAATGTTGTGGGATAATTGGAATTTGAAAAGAGATATCCATTGAAATATATATTAATGATTATATGATATGGTGATCATTTTATTACACTATCCCAACTAAAATAATAAGAAAAATGTGATCAATGATATTTTAATTGCTTATATGAAGAATAGATAACAATTAAATAATTATTTAATTGTTGAATGATTGAATTATATAAGGATGTACCGCTACTAATTAAAATAATTTTAAAAAATAGATTTTTACTATTGTTTCCTACTAACTAAACCTAGTAATCAATATTTTTATAGACACTCACAACTCCCATAAATTTAGACATTATGTGTCCCACTCTAATATATTTTACATGTTTTACTAAATTCATTTGTTACATTGTCAGCTGATAGGATACCATAAATCATTTCACTTGGGTTAGGTATTCTACTGTTTGATTTTTTAATTCATTTTGTTTTTATGTTGACAATGTTATATTCTTCCAGCATCGTTAGTTTTGATCTAGAGGTTGATAGAACTGTTCTTACTATAATAAGAACATTAACATTCCCAATCCAATATAAAGGGAACTTTGTCATAATACAATTAGATAACTATTCTCTATCATATTCTCCTTCAAAAATATATACTATAGGATGTAAAAAATAGATGATAACCTTGTTGTAGTCAATAATTCATTTAGGGTAATGTATTAAAAAATAATCATAAAATACCAAAAATATTTATTAAATGATAAATAATATAATGTATTATAAATTGGAATTATTAGAATGATATCAATGATTCCTGGAATATCATGTGAATACCCAAACCGAAACCATATAGAATATAATGAAATATGCATTAGATTCAGATCCATTAGATTAACTAATGATAGAATCAAGGGAAAGGTTCCCAACATCTCACATGACATGGAAGGGAAGGAAAGTTGTTAAGACATGTATCGTGATGATTTCACCTCGTGGGATGATCTATTGATGTCCATCCCCCAAAAAGTATTTCATAATTCACAGAGTTATCAAGCTAAAAATGATATCTACCGATTCAAAAATGAATTTTGAGAAATTCTCTTTGAGTTTTAGGAATGGTTCAAGAATCCAACCAGGTTCTTTCTACACCAGCCACTTAAAGAACATCATTTATGGAAATTAACATACAAGGGATTTATGTATATGGGGAGGAAAAATATTATAGTATCATATAGAGGAGCACAGATTGAAAATTAATTAGTCAATGTCTGAGAAATGACTACGAAAATCTCTCATAATTCGCAAAAAAATTGGTCTGAGAGATAGAACCAGCGGAATAAAATATTTAAAATGATCCAAATCACCTTATATACAAACAAAAATAAATAAATATCTTCTATTATGAGGAATATAGTTGTGAACAAGTAGAATAATCATCACACACCACACCCCTAGGTTGTATCAACTATGCTATTACTAAGATATTTTCATTGATGGATTCTATATTGGTCATGGGACTGAGAGATATTACTCCATGTTACAGAAGAAATTACATAATCATCCTAGTGGAAACCATGTATTCAATAATTTTACAGCCAATCAATTCAGACCATCCTTCAAACAATAATAAATTCATGTATTCCCTAATGTATCAAATTATAGTTCTCAATAGCCCTTCAAACCCCCGAAATTGAAAATTTTGAGTTTTTCTTTCTAAAAGATACAAGAAAAGACGAGAACTTGATCTTAACAAGATAAAAATACTATGATGGATAATTTAATATAAAATTCTTTTTAACATACCACCCTCACTACTCATGAACTAGATAAGGATGAATGAAAAGAAAATGTTGATCAGCATTTCACAACCTCAATAACATCGTAAATCTATGCTCATGTAATCATTTGACTCATATAATAATAATTCATGATTTAATCATTCATTATATTATATTATGTGTTAAATAAGATTTCGAAAACAATGATGTAGTACCCCTATGGGTGAATTATAGAAGTGAAATACCACATTGATATGAATAATATTACACTGAATGAGAAACTGAAGAAAAATATATAAAGACAAATGCATTGTTGAAAAATTAGAAACCAAAATAGAATAACCAAAGTGACCCCAAACCCCTTCCATGTAATAATCAGGTAATATATGAAACATATTGATGAGTCAATATAACAGGATATGCTTGATTAAATCATTAATGTATTGATAAACATCCTTCTGGAGGGATCCATTAACCAAATTCCCTGGTATGAATAATTTATAAAATGAATGTTCACTACTATAATAATTTTGAGAGATAATTAAGAGTTATGATTAGGAAATAATGTTTCTTCAATTTTTACCTCATAAATTACCCAGAAATTCCATGATCCATGAATTTTTTATATCGGCTGATCAACTGTTGGATGAGTTTCTATAAAGAATAATGTTATTTTAGATATTTAATTAATATAATACCTTAATATATTTATTATTCATTGAAGATTGGAGAAATAAAACCACTTAACATGTTTTATAACTATCCAATCAATGACCTCCCTTCATATTATGAATTAATTAATATGTAATAGAAAGGGTATATGATTACCCATTTCTTACATTCTTCTAAAAAATCATCATGGAAGAAGTAATATGTAAGGATCACTCTAGAATGATTCTAGGAAAAATATCCTAAATTCCTTACAAAACCATAAAAATTTCAAGGAATGAACCCTTTCTATGACATTAGGTGTGGAAACAATGGATTTCAACATCCTCAATTCAATTAAACATAAATATGATGGGAATTGTTTTTTTACATTAAAACATTTTTAATTATGTCGTTCTATTTAATAGGAAAAAAAATCAATGATATAATTAGTCTATGAGAAGCTTCGGAAACACCCTTCACACTTGATAAATGTTTTTTAAGTGAAATTAATTAGTTGAATGATTTGAGAGTTATGTTTTTTATAATGATGAATTTTATATTTTTAATTTAGTAAAATTTGATACAATTATTTCTTCTTCTCAAATGTAGGTTTCTAACCGGGAGGTCTATTATATTGAAATAGCTCTAGAAAATCCTACTCTGTTGGAATTAAAACAACGTACATCAAGTGAAAATATCTATTATTAAGGGAAAATTATATACATATACTTATAATATCAGAAAATGTAGAGAATATCTTGTATAAAAAACTATTAAAAATTATTAAATATAAAATTATGACCATAGGATTGAAACTAAGGGAAATCCCCTTAATTATGACTATAACCTACATGAATAGTATATTTCTCAGTGACTAGTCCAATCTAGTGTGATGGACAAACATAATGTTTTACCCGACCCTTCTGAATGTATTAAAAATGATATAGAAATCATTTATGGTGATGTAATAATTAGTCCAATCTTGAATTACTAATGAGTGAATCCTATTAATTTTTTTAAAAAAATATTGATCAAAAAATTGTGCTAAATGAAAATAATGACATAGTTACCACAAAGAATAAATATAGCTATATATTATTCAGTATATTAAATGAAATTAAACCATATGACTAGAAAAGACATCTTATCTGTACTAATTTGGTACCAAATTTTATAAATAATTAATTTATAATGGCTATTATTGTTTCCTTGATGGATTTTCATAGATCATTTGGGTTACAATATATCCATGTGACCATAAAAAGTATCCTTCACATGTTCCATCAGAATGTATTCTAAAAAAAATTCATTTCTACCATTCCAATTCCCTATGTATCGTTCATCTCTATATGCTATGGATTTTCCCATATATGATGGAGGGAATCTAATAGTTATATAATAATTACATCATTATGTATGGGACGTTTTCTTAATGCATTTTAAAGAGTATAGAAAAAATTAAATAATTTATTGTGAAATAATTGGTTTTTAAATTATGAATTGATGCTTTTTAATTTTTAAAAAGAAATTATTGTGGCCATAAAATTTGGACATTTTTAATTAAAGTTGATAATGAAAAAATTTATGTTATTTAAAAACATTCTCAACCCTATACTAGTAGAAAGAGAATACAATTTCTAAAACATATTCAATTTTGTAAAAGGTTTTTAATGGTCTATAGAAAAAATATAGTCCCCCTAAATAAAATGTTTAAGATAGAAAATGATATTATTTTTAGTTATTATTGTATTATTTATTTTTGATAGATTGATAGAATGCTTGAATACATCACACATTATGTATTCCCCAAAATGGACACAAACCATTAATTTTTTTTATTATCCTTCAAATATATCTTTTGGGGCTGTGTATTCTGAAAATACCGATAAGCTTCCATAAGTCATAGCCAAAACATCAAAGACCATAATAAATTCGTTGATTAACTACACAAAAATATATATGGATTTTTTACTAATATTATAGATTTTTTAAAAAATATATTCTTATATTACAATGAGAAATTTAACTATTTATTCTTATCATGCATCATTGAGATATTTGATCTAGAAAATTGATTCAAATCCTAGAATACTGAGATAAAAATTACTATTTAGAGAGTTTGACCATGAGATTAAGGAAAAGTAGCGATATTATAGTATAAAAGCTATCCACATCAGCTGATTACATTGCATAACTAATGTTAAAACTATCCTTAATACTAATTTGGAATATTCATTACCTAGTGATAAATTGTACGACCTCACCCATGTACTCAGGTATTCAGGCATAGAGAACATTCTTTTCAAGAAAAATGAAACATTATTCTTTTGTATTTTCAAACTAATAAAATAAAATTTAAATCAAATTAATATCTTTTTTACGAACCATTTTTATGGAAATTTTCATTAACCAAGTCATTATAAATTGCATCCCAGAAGATTAAAGATACTCCAAGATTTAATTATTCCATACACATATATGTGGATTTCATTTTTTCCCATAATGAACCCCTAAAATTATTTTTTAATATTTGGTTTTTTGGCCTTAAATTTTAAAAAATTCACCTGATTTATTTATTAATGTGAATAATACTTTTTTTCTTGTGGTATTTAAAAAAATTACAAAAAACAATTATTTATTTGAGATATTCGATTTATGTGTAATTTAATTCATGGGATAAATTCTTATTTCATTGGAATTTTCCTTCATTTTAATGGATTTATACAATTTTTATATGTATATTAATTGAAATTAAATATAAAATGGTGATTAAAAATATATTAAGGATTTTTTAAAACCAAATTTTTTTTTATATGATTGGTATTTCTTGTGCTATAATCAGTTAATAGGGAAACCAGTTCTGCAGAAATAACATGGAATCTATCAGGAAGAAATATTGAGTTTGTTATAAACCATATACACCCACCACCCCAACATATATAGACTTTTATATGTGCTAAATTGTTAATTGTTCATAATTTATTTGAATCCACCCTAACCAAACAACATATAATAGATTATGAAAATATAATTTTCACTATGGTCATATATAACTTCCTACAAAAATCCCTTATGTTTCTCCCTGTATATGATTTTCTAGGGTAAACACTACAACATTCCGTTAGATATGTCTCATATGGCCAATGAGGCTTCCAACTGGTTTACATAATTTTTATCAAGGATGAAAAATATAGGAAGATACAGATGATAAAAATTGAGGATAGAATAAGAGATGTATGAAAAATCACTACTACACAAGAATAAAACAACATATTTGTAACACCCCGAGATTTTATGAAAAATATTCTTTTAATTTCATTATTGTCTTGTGTTTTATTCTACACCAAGATTACCTTGCGCTATATGCAACACCATATTAGCTTGCAGTATACGCAATACTATTCTTGGACCGTGTTACACACAATTTTGATAATAGATATTCTACGCAAGATTGAGTATATATATATATATATATATTAAATGTATTAATGAAAAATGGTTGGATTCTGTTATACGAAACAACAAAGGATTCTTTCACAACACGCAACCCTGACTTGGCTTGCATTACACACAATTGCAACCTTCCTCGATAGCGTGTGTTGTACGCAATACCGGGTTTTAATAAACAATGATATATTATTATAATATTGTCATGAACTAGCCGTTATGAATAGAATTAACTAAATTTTGAACTTTATAACATTATTATTCATCTTACACATTTTATAGAACATGGTATAAGAACAAAATAAATTTTTCGGGTAAAATAAGTATTTTTAAAAAAATGCAGTTTTGCCGCCTTTTGATGGCGCACCCACTTTAAATATAGTTTTTGACATGTTTATAAGTTCAATTTGACAAAATAAAATTCTTCTTTGGAATCATGAAATAAAAATTTACTTAGGATAAATTTTTCATATTATTCTGGTAACTTTCACATTTTAATGAATAGTAAAAACACGCTATATTTTAATTAAAAACAACTTTTTTCATCGTAATTTCTTATGTGGTTAAATTATAATATTTAATGGTTTTAAAGTATAAATAGAATATATTTTTAAAATTTAATATAATTTATGTCATTAGCATTGATTTTACCTTGAATTCGTAGGTTAAATCAATTCAATCCTTTTCAATGTTTTAAACAAAAATCCGTTTTTATTCGACAACGGGATTAATTTTAATTTAATTTCTGCAACTTCTGTGTATTGAATTTTAAAAAATTTATTCCATATTTGGAATCAGTGGGTCCAAATTATGTTAATAGGCTACTTTTTATTTTTGGGAATTATGAATAGTAACTACGGTAAATTTTATTTACCATAGTTAAAGGTAAATCGGGTAATTAAAGGTAAATATAATATTATAAAATTACCCTAACACATGCCAAAATTCTATTTGATATCTAAAAGTAAACCCATATCAACTAATGGTCGGATTAGATTCATTTTATGGACGTTTGACCATGAAAATAATTTAATTATTTTTAAAACCAAAGAAAGTGACAACTTGTCACTCTATTAAAACTTATAAGTATAATAATTTTAACTTAGTTATAAACATCATAAAACTTCAAAAATGCATAGTCTCTAGAAAGCTAAAAAAATTACCTACATCATGAGAATTTATTTAGAATTTTTTGGGATTAAATAATTATCATTAATTGTGACACAATAGTGATGCAGAAATTATTTATCTATTGAAAAATCAAGAATATAGTTTTTATTAAACTAATAGTGACCATAAAAGGCACAAATCCCTGACCAAAACTTATTTGTAATTTTAATTGAAACTATAATCATCCAATGGTCGAATATGTATCCATTTGGAGTCTTATACAAGCAATTATGACACTTATATTATTTTATTTTAAATGATGCCAAAGTTGTCACCTTCATAATTTAATAAATATAAAAATTTAAATATTGTGATTTTAAGAAGAAACATTCGATTAAAAGTATTATTGTGAAAGTTAATATATGTATATTCATCATAGAATTTTATTTTTAATTTTTATGCAACAAATAAGTATATTAAATAATTATAAAAATGATGTAGTAATTATTTTATTAAGAGATAAACCAAACAAATGGATTTATAAATAATAAAATAAATATTATATGAACTATTTAATGTGATCCAATAATTTTATAGATACATATGACCTTTTATTAATATATTGAAGCTTTTAGTTTGAACATATCATCTATATATATATAATTTAAATTCAAATAAATGAATAGTGTCAAAATTGACACTATTGTTATTTTACAAAAATAACATATTATAAAATTGTTTAAAAATCACAAAAATATTTAAAAATTATAAATTTAAATTTATACGGTCTATAATGTTATAAAGTAAACAATTATGGAAAATTCACAATAAATAAGTAATTATTTGTTATAATTTAAAATTTAGATTTTTATTACCTCAAATAAACATAAGTAGATTAAATAAGGATAAATCAAAATGATAAGGTTTAAAATAAGATCCAAACATGTCTAAATTTGATTTGTTGATGAGATTAAAACCCTATCTCATATAATATTCAAATATGAGTCATTTATTGGAGTTTTTTAAGTGGGGTTAGATTTATTATAAATTAATATTTTTAAGACTTCCAAAGGTGCCCCTCTCCTCCCTTATGGGCACCTCCTCCCTCTCTTCCTCACACAACTTTGAGCCTTCATGATCGGCCAAACCCTGCCCAATTTTCTTCTCCACTTACCTAGAAACATCCTATAGGTTCTGGTCTTCTTCAAAGACCCATTTTAGTGCCCTAAAAGAAGGTCTCAAAGAAGCACTTCAAAGAAGAGGTAATGTTCGTTACCTATTCTTTCATCTTTATTTCTACTTCCACTTCTTCTTCATTAGTTGTTTCATTATGAAGTAATAAAATCAGTTTCACTCATATAATGTTATGTTATTATAAGTATGAAACAACCCTATTTCACCATCTATCCATCCTACGGAAAAAGAAATCACCGTGCGTGCGTACGTACGGAATACCGTCTCCACGCCGTGGTGTAATCTATTTTCCACCACCACCTTACTTGTATGGGTATAATGGTGTAAATAATTACTATATATGACTATTATAAAGTTATATTGATTCTTAAATAGTATACATATACTCCAATACAATTCCACGATCATAGGAACGATATCATCACTCGTGCGTACGTAAGGAATACCGTCTCCACGATGTGATGCGACTCGTTCTACATGATCTTCATTTCATAATGATTATATAAATGAATTTAATGAATGAATATGATATATATTACACTAATACCATTCTGGAAATTATGTATCTATAACCTAAAGAAAAGAATCATAATTTATTCGACAAAACACGCAAAAGAACAAAAAGTTATAAACACCCGAATAACAAGTAGCAATGAAATATTACTACTAAGAAGCTAAGAATATGACCATATATGATATCATAAAAGTAAGTATGATTCTGGAATAAGTCAATAACATTATTTAAATCGTTATACAGGAGGTTCGGACACATACAAAGCAAGTCGGACCTAAGGTAAGGAAATATCAAAATCTCATTTTTATCTGAGATTGTTTATACTTTGGTATTTACTGGGGTGTATTTTATCATCCACATCCATGTTTCCTCAATATGAAATATTTATATCCTTCTACAATTGTTTACCTCCAATTTTACCCTTCAGTGAGTTTTTAGTAAAAGATATGAAAGGAATCATTTGTCGTTTTTTTGTACGATGTAATTTTTGACGTTTCCGACAAAAGTAAGAGAATAATGTTTTTTTAACTTATAAGGCATTAATAGATTTTTAAAACACTGTTTCCAAGAATCATACTTTAAAAGTTTTCATGTTTATTTTTAATCAACCTCTTTTATATTGTATGACATGTTAATAAAGGAAAAAATGATTTTGAAGTAGAAAAGATATTTTCTTCAAGAATGGAGTTCAAGTGTTTTATCAAAATTAATTTCCATATAAGATAATAAAGGGTTCTGTTTCTATCCCAATTTTTTTACATTTATTTGATTATGTTGTGATGGAATTATTTTTATGAATTCCATTATCGTATATGAATTGTTTTATGATGTCACGATGTTTAAAAATCCCATTTTTTATTACATGGGTTATTCTATGATGTATGGTTTATGATTTTGTGGCACACATAAGAATGGTATCATTATGAGATTGGTGGGACCTATATCTCCCTCCAATTAATTGTGTAATGATTTTATATCTCATGAGATAGACATGGCTGGAATGGTAGGTTATACCGGTTCAGTGAAACAGGACTGAAACGAGGGTGACTCGGTTCAGAAAGGGACTTTGTTCACTAAGATAGTCTTGGCAATGAGTCTTGACTAACAAGAAATGATTCTCTATGATTATGTGTGTATGCCAAAATGTTTAATGTGTTAAGTTATGATTATTGTGATTACATTTCACTGCCATGATTTACCCCATGTTATAAAATTATGATCTCTTTTGCAGGTTAAGATTTCCAAAAGTTATGTGCTTATGTATATGATGTGATTGATATTTCTTTTGTTTACCTTTACTGAGCATTTGAGCTCGCCCTTTTATGTTTTCTTTTCCCCAGGATATAAATAAAGGTTTTAGGTAAAAAAAGGATGATCTTTATGGGATATGTTGAAAATCTTTCACCAGGATTAGAAGATTATATTCCGGGTTTGCAAAGACACTAAACTACTACGATCCTTGTGTGTGTGATTTTGTTATGTACTAAGTATTCCGAAAATGTAATGTAATGTCAATGTACGTCAATCTTCGGGTCTCTACAGTTGGTATCAGAGGAAACTTTTAGTCAACCTTTGGAAACTAGGATGCAAAAAAGTTAGTGAGATCCCTAGAGATATTTCTAAGGTATGTCTAGGGATGTCCCTAAGGATAAGTATACGTATAGGATATAGACCTAGAACCATGGTAACAAAATTAGATTAAACCAAAGATGTTAGATATTGAAGTTACACCCCCTTTATTATGATTTTTGCCTCTCACACTATTCTTTTTGGGTTTTAGACGATGGCTAGAACCCGAAGGAACCGTCTTGATCAATGCAATGGACAATGCAATGATTGTCCTCCTGAAAAAACAAATGTTATGGGAGATGGAGTACAAAATCTTATTGCTATACTTACATAAGATATGAATCATTCTAGACTTCCAAATGAGTAGAGAAGGGAACAATATTCTATTGAGTCCTTCATGAGGCAACGTCCACCTTCTTTCAGTGGGTCTTCTGATCCACTTGTTGCTGAACAATGGATCAGTACCACTGAAAAGATATTTTCAGATCTTCAATGTTCTGAACATGTTAAATTCATCTTAGCAGTATATCTTTTGGAAGGTGATGCTAATCAATGGAGGAATCTTATTAAGAATACGAGGCCAAGAGATGAAATTGAGTCCATGGAATGGGACGAGTTCAAGAACTTGTTTTTCTATAATTACTTCCCTCGTAGTCTTCGAAAAAATATGGAAAAAGAAGTTTCTTGAGCTGAAGCATAAGGATGATGAATCTGTTGGAATATACGAAGCGAATTTTACAAGACTTGCAAGGTATGCATCTGGATTTATCATCCATCCTGAAAGTAAAGTTGATCAAATTTTCAGTGGCTTAAAAACAATTCTTCGAAGGGTATTAGCTATAAGAGACTTCAGTAGCTATGAAGATATTGTGCGTTGTGCTATCAAGGTAGAAATGGAAGTTGGTGTTACATATCCATCTCACGGTTTTAACAAGAAACGAAAGATGGAGTTCAAGGAGAAATCTCAAAATAATGGTGAAAATAAGATGAATGTTTCCTTATGCACAATGTGTGGAAAGAAGCATGGTGGAGATTGTCTTAAAGGGACTAGAAAATGTATTCCGTGTGGAAAAGAAGGTCATCGAGCAGCTGAGTGTCGAAGTAATGTAAAAAGGGTTTCTAATGATGTGAATAAAGAAAGCACTGCAGAGAACGCACCACCCACACTTCAATGCTTCAAGTGCAAGGAAATGGGGCATTATGCTAATAAATTCCCTAATCCAAGGGTTAGTGATGATCATCATGAGCAACCACTTAAGGCAAAGGAAAAAAGGGAAGTCACATGTGATCATTATTGGCGATGTTGAATATGACAACGATGTCGTGGAATGATTAAGTGTTTATGTAATGGGATTCCAAAATAATGTTGTATCATAAAGTATTGGAATATTTATGTGTTGGTCTAATGTGGTATTCAATGTGCTTGAGATATTTTTGGAAATAAGATGATATGCGCATAATGAAGGGAAAACAAGAAAACGAATTGTTTAACAGTATTCATGAGCACATGATTTATATAAGGACAAAGTGATATCATGGTTTTAGTATATAGAATTTTGAGGATTTTGGTATGTGGAAGGTGTTTACTTTTACCTGCATTCATGTTTTCACTAAATTTCAATGGGTATTCAAGAGAATACATGATTAAGGACTTTGAATGTTTGGAATGTGACCAAAAAAACATATCTTATGATATATGGGGATCAACGATGGTATTAAATCTCTGGTAATCATTTTCACTATGTTATGAGAGTGGACTGCAGTATTATGGATAAGCCTAAAGGTTGGAATGGATTATGTAGGACATAAGTTAGTATTGTTTAAGGATATAAGTTTTTTCGATATTATTTATGGGATGTTATAGTAATATAGTTTTATAAAAAGGACAACCCGCAGGATGGGAGACAACCCATCGCGTCGGACAAGGCTGTGGGAATCAAACCCACAACCGAAGTGCGACTGGCCTTTATCGCCTACCACTGGCCTACAGGAAGTCCCTGGTTAGTAGAAACTAGTTTTATTTTATTAAGCAATATGATTTTTGAAGTATAAGTTCATTTTTGGAACCATATACGATTAACCATAAGATGGACTTATAAATTTTGCTAACCTTTTGTTTGAAAGAGATGGAATGACCCATCATTCTATCACATGATCTGCTAACACATCACGCATGACCAATTCAACATCATTTCTTTAAGAGATGAAGTGGAAATTTTCTAATGAACGAAAAACGGTGAGACTATACCAAAATCACGAAAGTATTTCTTCTAATTCCAATTTTATCAACTTTAGGGAAATGATCTTGAAAACCAAAAATGTTGTCTTAGTGATCTTATATCCGATGAATCAGATGGTACCCTAGATCTTCACAAATTTATGGCTTTGTGGTTGTTGGCTTTTTCATAGCCATGTCCACTACCACTCTCCATCAGAACATGATGGTTAGATTTCTCCTCCATGTCCATATTTTCACCTATGTTCTCCTATGTGGATACCCAGTGATTAGTTGACTTGGGTAACCATTACATTTTATACTTTAGTTTTTAAAGATAAGTTTTGGTATTCCTTTTTACGATGTGGGTTTCTATCAAAGAAACTTTCAAATAGTAAACCATTTATAACCCCAACGAATTTCGATGACGAAATTCATTTTAAGGGGGGTAGAATGTAACACCCCGAGATTTTATGAAAAATATTCTTTTAATTTCATTAATGTCTTGTGTTGTATTTTACACCAAGATTACCTTGCGCTATACGCAACACTGTATTAGCTTGCAGTATACGCAACACTATTCTTGGACTGTGTTACACACAATTTTGATAATAGTTATTCTACGCAACATTGAGTATATATATATATATATATTAAATGTATAAATGAAATATGGTTCGATTCTGTTATACGAAACAATGAATGATTCTTTCATAACACGCAACCCTGACTTGGCTTGCATTACACTCAATCACGACCTTCCTCGATAGCGTGTGTTGTACGCAATACCGGGTTTTAATAAACAAGGATATATTATTATAATATTGTCATTAACTAGCCGTTATGAATAGTATTAACTAAATTTTTAATTTTATAACATTATTATTCATCTTACACATTTTCTAGAACATGGTATAAGAACAAAATAAATTTTTCGGGTAAAATAAGTATTTTTAAAAAAATCCAGTTTTACCGCCTTTTGATGGCACACCCAATTTAAATATAGTTTTTGACATGTTTATAAGTTCAATTTGACAAAATAAAATTCTTCTTTGGAATAAAGAAATAAAAATTTACATTGGATAAATTTTTCATATTATTCTGGTAACTTTCACATTTTAATGAATAGTAAAAACACGCTATATTTTAATTAAAAACAACTTATTTCATTGTAATATATTATGTGGATAAATTATAATATAGAATGGTTTTAAAGTATAAATAGAATATATTTTTACCATTTAATATAATGTATGTCATTACCATTGATTTTACCTTGAATTTGTAGGTTAAATCAATTCAATCTTTTGCAATGTTTTAAACAAAAACCCGTTTTTATTCGACAACGGGATTAATTTTAATTTAATTTATGCAACTTATGTGTATTGAATTTTAAAAAATGGATTCCATATTTGGAATCAGTGGGTCCAAATTTTGTTAATAGGCTACTTTTTTTTTTTGGGAATTATGAATAGTAACTACGGTAAATTTTATTTACCATAGTTAAAGGTAAATCGTGTAATTAAGGGTAAATATAATATTATAAAATTACCCTAACACATGCCAAAATTCTATTTGATGGCTAAAAGTAATCCCATATCAACTATGGGTAGTATTAGATTCATTTTATGGATTTTTGACCATGAAAATAATTTATTTATTATTAAAACCAAAGAAAGTGACAACATGTCACTCTCTTAAAACTTATAAGTATAATAATTTTAACTTAGTGATAAACATCATAAAACTTCGAACATGAATAGTCTCCAGAAATCAAAAATAATTATCTACATCATGAGAATTCATTTATAATTTTTTGGGATTAAATAATTATCATTAATTGTGACACAATAGTGATGCAGAAATTATTTATCTATTGAAAAATCAAGAATATAGTTTTTATTAAACTAATAGTGACCATAAAAGGCACAAAACCATGACCAAAACTTATTGGTCATGTAAATTGAAACTATAATCATCCAATGGTCTAATATGTGTCCATTTTGAGTCTTATAAAAGCAAATATGACACTTATATTATTTTATTTTAAATGACGCCAAAGTTGTCTCCTTCATATTTTAATAAATATAAAAATTTAAATATTGTGATTTTAAGATGATAAATTCGATTACAAGTATTATTGTGAAAGGTAAAATATTTATATTCATCATAGAATTTTATTTTAAATTTTTATGCAACAAATAAGTATATTAAATAATTATAGAAAAATGATGTAGTAATTATTTTATTAAGAGATAAACCAAATAAATGGTTTGAAAAATAATAAAATAAATATTATATTAACTATTTAATGTAATAAAATAATTTTATAGACACATATGACCTTTTATTAATATATTAAAGCTTTTAGTTCGAACATATCTTCTGTATATATTTTATTTCAATTAAAATAAATGAATAGTGTCAAAATTGACACAATTGTTATTTTACAAAAATAACATATTATAAAATTGTTTAAAAATCACAAAGATATTTAAAAATTATAAATTTAAATTTATATGGTCTATAATGTTATAAAGTAAACAATTATGGAAAATTCACAACAAATAAGTAATTAGTTTTTATAATTTAAAATTTATAATTTTATTACCACAAATATACTTAAGTAGATTAAATAAGGATAAATAAAAATGATAAGGTTTAAAATAACATCCAAACATGTCTAAATTTGATTGGTTGATGCGATTACAACCCTATCTCATCTAAACTTCAAATATGAGTCATTTTTGGAGGTTTTTAAGTGGGGTTAGATTTATTATAAATTATTATTTTTATGAATTCCAAAGGTGCCCCTCTCCTCCCTTATAAAAGGGAACCTCCTCCCTCTCTTCCTCACACAACTTTGAGCCTTCAAGCTCGGTAAAACCCTGCCCAATTTTCTTCTCCACTTCCATAGAAACATCCTAGTGGTTCTGGTCTTCTTCAAAGACCCATTTTATTGCCCTAAAAGAAGGTCTCAAAGAAGCACTTCAAAGAAGAGGTAATGTTCGTTACCGATTCTTTCATCTTTATTTCTTCTTCAACTTCTTCTTCATTAGTTGTTTCATTATGAAGTAATAAACTTAGTATCACTCATATACTGGTATGTTATTATAAGTATGAAACAACCCTATTTCACCATCTATCCATCCTACGGAAGAAGAAATCACCGTGTGTGCGTACGTACGGAATACCGTCTCCACGCCGTGGTGTAATCTATTTTCCACCACCGCCTTACTTGGATGGGTATAATGGTGTAAATAATGACTATATATGACTATTATAAGGTGATATTGATTCTGAAATTGTATACATATACTCCAATACAATTCCACGATCATAGGAATGATATCATCACTCGTGCGTACGCACTGAATACCATCTCCACGAAGTGATGTGACTCGTTCTACATGATCTTCATTTCATAATGATTATATAAATTAATTGAATGAATTAATATGATATATATTACACTAATACGATTCTGGAAATGAGGTATTTATAACCTAAAGAAAAGAATAAGAATTTATTCGACAAAACACGCATAAGAACAAAGAGTTATAAACACTCGAATAACAAGTAGCAATGAAATATTACTACTAAGAAGCTAAGAATATGACCATATATGATATCATAAAATTAAGTATGATTCTGGAATAAGTCAATAACATTATTTAAATCATTATACAGGAGGTTCGGACACTTACAAAGCAAGTCGGACCTAAGGTAAGGAAATATCACAATCTCATTTTTATCCGAGATTGTTTATACTTTGGAATTTACTGGGGTGTATTTTATCATCCACATCCATTTTTCCTCAATATGTAATATTTATATCCTTCTACAATTGTTTACCTCCAATTTTACCCTTCGGTGAGTTTTTAGTAAAAGATATGAAAGGAATCTTTTGTCGTTTTTTTGTACGATGTAATTTTTGACGTTTCCGACAAATGTAAGAGAATAAGGTTTTTTTTAACTTATAAGGCATTAATAGATTTTTAAAACATTATTTCCAATAATATTACTTTAAAATTTTTCATGTTTATTTTTAATCAACCTCTTTTATATTGTATGACATGTTAATAAAGGAAAAAATGTTTTTGAAGTAGAAAGGATATTTTCTTCAAGAATGGAGTTCAAGTATTTTATCAAAATTATTTTCCATCTAAGATAATAAAGGGTTTTGTTTCTATCCCTATTTTTTACATTGATTTGATTATGTTGTGATGGAATTATTTTTATGAATTCCTTTATCGTATATGAATTGTTTTATGATGTCACGATGTTTAAGAATCCCATTTTTTTACATGGGTTAATCTATGATGTATGGTTTATGATTTTGTGGCACACATAAGAATGGTATCATTATGAGATGGGTGGGACCTATATCTCCCTCCAAAGCATTGGGTAATGATTTTATATCTCATGAGATAGACATGGATGGAATGGTGGGTTGTACCGGTTCAGTGAAACAGGACTGAAACGAGGGTGACTCGGTTCAGAAAGGGACTTTGTCCACTAAGATAGTCATGGAAATGAGTCTTGACTAACAAGAAATGATTCTCTATTATTATGTGTTTATTCCACAAAGATTCATGTTTTACGTTATGATTATTGTGATTACATTTCACTTCCATGATTTACCCCATGTTATGAAATTATGATCTCTTTTGCAGGTTAATATTTCCAAAAGATATGTGCTTATGTATATGATGTGATTGATATTTCTTTTGTTTACCCTTACTGAGCATTTGAGCTCACCCTTTTATGTTTTCTTTTCCCTAGGATATAAATAAAGGTTTTATGTAAAAAAAGGAAGATATTTATGGGAGATGTTGAAGATCTTTCATCAGGATTAGAAGATTATATTCCGAGTTTCCAAAGACACTAAACTATTACGATCCTTGTGTGTGTGATTTCGTTATGTACTAAGTATTCCGCAAATGTAATGTAATGTCAATGTACGTCAAGCTTCGGGTATCTACAATATTCTCTTTAAAAAATAATTTTGAAAATACATTTTCATGTTAAAGACATTGTGTTATTGTATTTATAATGGATTGAACTCTTCCTTGGTGAGATTCATTCCATGTGGACTATATCACAAATTATAATAAAATAAT
This sequence comes from Viscum album, assembly GCA_963277665.1. Classification (NCBI taxonomy): domain Eukaryota; kingdom Viridiplantae; phylum Streptophyta; class Magnoliopsida; order Santalales; family Viscaceae; genus Viscum; species Viscum album. Next base: position 1,253,773,150 of record OY728140.1, on the reverse strand, counting down.
ATACAATTGTGTAATTTAAAGTGAAATATATGTCACAAAATATCCATTTAATTTAAAACATTGAATATTCACCATGATGTTAATTTGATAGAACCGATGGATGACCAACAACTCCTCCCTACTGTAGATAAATAATACACTTTTAGGTTGTCTCTTACCATTATATTTTTCAAGATGCTTCTGTTATCTTGAAAAAAAATTTATGAGTTCATACATATTGTAATTCAATAGGATGTGTGTTTGAAACATTTTTCGGGTAATGGAAAATATGGTTTTTAATGAAAAAATCAATGTTTCAATTTTACATAAAAAAATAAATTCTATTTTAAGAACCTATGCATTGTACTATAGGATTATATTTTATAATTTTTAAAACCCATAGTGTAAAAAAATTATATAAAATATATATAATTATTTGGAAGATGATTTTAAGAATTAAAAAACATATAAATATACATTGTAACATTCCCTAATATGGAACTCTCTCACATAGCTAAATCAGATCTCTTTGAAGGACCTCATGTGTTCCGTCACATATTCCAGAGGTTATCATCTAGCAGTGGGGTTTTAATGAAAATAATGGTGAGTCTAAAACCCATGGTACATAGAGGGAAATACATTGGAAATATAAAATAATAGAAAATTTTATTATTATGGAAATAGTGGAAACAAAACATAATATAATTGGCAGGTAAACAATTAACCATGTTAACCAAATAATAAATGTCTACTAAATAACAAAATAGTATCTAAATGCAAATATAATGTTATTATTGAATTTATCTAAATTATAATGTTTATTTATTACTATAATAGACCATGATGACAACAATAATATCAAATAAATATATTCTTGAACATAGTTTTTGTCATGTCTTTATGCTCCAGTCCATCTAACAATCAACATTCAACTACAAGGTCCCTTTCAAATGTCTATGCCACAATCTATGCAATCATCTTAATTACCAAACATAAACCCAAATTGAGAGTGAGTATAATATAGTGGGTCCACACAATTATATTTTAATGAAACAAATATAATAATAAGTGATGAAATAATGTCAAATACATGTTTATTAATTAAACAATTAATATAATACAACATGTAACCTACTTCAGTACCATTAAAAAAAATATATGGAAATATAGCAGAACGATTTCAACCATAACCCCAAGTCCATTAAATTTTTAGATAACAAGGAAGGTACCTATAAAATCATTTTAGCATGACCGTATAATCCAAATAAGAAATATAGAATTCCAATCCATGCATATAATATAATAATTTAATAATCATAAATCTAATCCCATTTTATAGTCAATTTCAAAAATTGGGACATGGGATTTAGATAACCATTCAATAATACATGGTGATCCCTTTATATTGTAATTTCATCATCATTAGGAATATCCCATTATATAAGAAATTCAACAACAATCCCAACACATGACATAAAAAAATACCACATAATAGTATCAGAAGCCACAATGGCTAAATTATCCAATTACTATATGCAAATCAATTAACCATTAATTATTTTAATTATATATTAATTTGTTAAAATTCAAATTATGACTCACATTTAATATAAAATAATCATTAGTCATTAAACTATCTATTTATCCATTATAAAATTTTAATCTATCATATGAAATTACCTGAAATTTCATGCCTTTCAAAAACATGCATTAATCCAGTAGCCAATTAGTTCTTATCAACGGTTAGTCTCAACCTATTGGTAGTCACACACCAGATATAAACTCAATTGGATAAAAAATAATCAAAGGCATAGTCAAAACACATGATTTTTGAAATACCTTATAAATTTTGTCAACTGACATGTTATATTAAAATAATAACACAATATTGAACATACATAAAAAAGATTTAAAGAGAAAGAAAGGATTTTTTTAAAGACTAAATACAATTAAATTCCGATCAAAGAAATGCACTCAACATGAAATTGCAACAAGTAAATAACGAATATAATATCATAATGAAAAAAATTTCTCACAGATGATATAATTTTGTTTAACAGTATTCCATAGATTACACTGCGATAACATATAACAAACCTGAGTTCGGGGAAACAAAATAAAAATTACACACTAGTTATCAAAGTCATGGTCAAGACATCTAGAAGGTAACAAAGGGGTATAAATTCACTTGGTGAATCCCAAGAGCCAGAGGGACAATGGTTTCATGGAGATGAAATAAAGTCATAAGCACATCCTTTATTTAAAACAAATGATCTAGAGAAATATAAATATTGAAATCCAATCATGTTTTTTAATTATAAATTATTGAGTTATGATGACAAAATGCATCACCTCAAATTAAAATAACATAGAATGATAATTAAAAAATGTGAACTGATTTATTAGGTTGTAATTATTTCATGTAATGAACTAATTCATTATGTATACCATACGACATTTACATGTCATGTGATAAGCAAACAGTGTGTACATTTTTAGTAGAAAACACCAAGTATAGCTTCAATAGAAATTCATGAACCACCTACAAACCTTTAAAACCAATGGATATCATTTGTAAGGACCTTTTACATGTTTAAACCTTGGAAATATTAATTGAAGAAACATATATCCCATAAAAGTTTTCCATTTTCTCAAGAAAATGAGCTACATTTAAAAAAAATTACTTCATCTCCAAGGTCTTAATGAATATAAAATCAAAATAAAATAGAACCAATAGAAAGTCAATGACGTGCATACCTAGATAAATACACGATATTACAACATTTCCACCAAATAAAATATTATCCCCATGTTGATCTATTAATCACTATGGGTTCACAGTGAATAGGTTTGTCGATTATGATCGCATATCAGATTTCCTATCCCTTGTGTCCTCTTTAACATGCCCAATTTACCACTACCCTCAAACTAAAGGAATATTATTTCACCGGAGATACATCCCCCTATGGTCAAAATTCATTATGAGATTCCCATTAAATGAATCATCAAAACCAATCATGAACCCATATTTCTATAAAATATGAGATTTGTATTGATGATATCCACCAAGCTCCAACATATGATATACATAATGAATGGAACCTTAATGTTGTGGAAGGGAAAATCAATATTCGACTATAAAAAAAATATCTCACATCCCAAAAATCTCAAATATATATGGTGCTATATTTTATTTTATTTCCTTATATGGAGTATCCTAATACTAGGTGATAGCCAAAGGAAAGAAAAATGAACAACCTCAAACTCCATATGTTATATAGGATTGTTAGAATTAGAAATTTTCATACATTATATAGTCAGAAAAAACCTATTGATTAATCTTTTTTGGTCATATGTCTCATATATGAGACTAGGTCCAACATGAATCCACCATCCGTTCTCAAAACCAAAAATTGGTTACTGGTAAAACCTCTCATACAAAACCTAAAAAGGGTCCACGTGTGTTTGTTCATATAAGATATTATTATATGTGATCTCCCTGACATCTAATTACTAATCTCATTAACCACAAATATAAAAAAGGCTCATAACCTAACGTCTAGAATCTAAATATTCCATTCAAAATAGCCATATATTTTTGGATAATATTCCTAACTCAGAAGAACCTAGTATCCTAGATCCATATAACAACCTAATTTTATTGAATATGTAAAATGTGGGTCTCTATCTAAAATGATACTCCTTTGAAAATCATGAAACTGAACTATCAATCACATATAATGACTTCCCATATCATCAATGGTGAAATTATTCCAAAGAGAAAAGAATTGGGATATTATCATCAATTGATCTATGACCACACATATTTCATAATTATTGTGTATTATCCTAGGTAATCCACTCATATAATACATAGTGAAATCATCCCACTTCCAATCAGGATGGGAAAGGCTTACCAATTCCTACTGGCCAATACTGTTCACATTTCAAATATAAAATGATGAAACCTCTAGAAAAAAATCCAATAACATAATTAATCATTTCAATACCCAAATATTGTCTGTATAGACCATGAAAAATCCTTTACACATCTGGACATACCACCCATCTAGTATAATGAAATATCTCATAATAAGATTTTACAAGTCAGTAGGAATCCATACATGGCCAAAGAAAATAATACCATTTCCACTATCAAGATACCATCTAGTTGGTGGATCCCCAATATTGGAGCTATCTCTCAAAAAGAATCCATATAAATTAGATAACATATCATCCTTTTCCCAGTCAAAAATAATTGGGTTAACAGATGTCGAAGATATATCTACCCCTCCTTGAGATTCCATAAAATCTAGATGTACATATGAAAAGAGTTATATTGTATCCCACTCATTAAATACTCATGCATTATATCTATTTTTATCTTCTAGATTAAGTCATTGAAAAATATATTTCCCTTTCCTAGTGTATAATCTAGTTCAATTTTTAATGATTGCATATAATTGTCCTACCTACTCTATTGATGGTCTTGGTCCCACTAATAAAATGTGTACATAGAGCACTTGTTGTATGTGTCTATAAAAATCCTATAACCAAAATATATTGTCTCCAACAATTCATGGAATGTACCACCATAAATAATCTCATTCCACAAGTAGGATAATTCTTGTCATCTGGTATCAACTGTGTCGAGCCATAAAGAACCACCATATCCTTCAATGTTAGAGCCACTATGATTCCATCGCTATATGAAAAATAGTATATAGTATATTCATTGCCCCACACTAGTATGGTGGAGATTGTAGTATATATTATCTTTATATTCTGGTCCTAGAAATTCCCCCAAATTAATATAACAAAAAAAACTCCCCTCATTATTTGTTTGATTAGACATTGGAGCAACCTTATTGGGAATTCATGAATGAAGAACCAATAATAACATGCTAAACCAAAAAAACACCAAATCATGAATACATTATAGGGACTCTCACATGATACCATGTCTGAAACGTTCTCTAGGTCTAATTACACTACATCATTTGAGATGACATTGCCAAATAAGTTCACATTATCAATCCTGGAATTTCATTTTGTTATAATAGCATAAATCTGATTCATTATCTCAATATACTCATGAGTATTTAATGATTTTGGACATGAATTTATACTAACATTGAGTACACTAAGATATCATTGAAAAAACCACAAAAAAAGATCCAAAAAAGGATGAATAATCTCATTCATTAAGGCCATGAATACCTCTTACATGTTCAATAGGACAAACAATATATCTATGAACACTTTCTAAAAAATACCAACCCTAATGAAATTTATGATAAATATGATGATCTCACTCTCAAATTTTGGTACCCTAATCTCTAGTAAGTTTGTGTGAAAATACAGAACCTATAATTTTATTAAAGAGATCATCAATGCCTATATAGGGATATCAGTTCTTGATCATCATCTAGATATATATATTATAATACACACACAAGTGAAAATTATCAATATTCTTCAAGGATAACAAAACTAGTGAACACCAAGGTGGTGTACTGGGTCATATAAAGTCCTTCAATTCCAGTTCTAACAACTGACATTCAACCCATGAAGCTCTATTTGTTCCATACTATAAGTTGAATAAAAAATGGCCATACTACCAACACCAACTTTATAATCAGGTCAATCTTTGTCTCATGTGGTATATAGTAAATCTTTGTCAAAATTAATTCTTTGAAATGTTCTACCATTGGATGAAATGTGTTATGTTACATTAATTATCTAGAGAAAGAAATGTTATCAAAACCCTGACTCAATCCCATCAGTATTGAATTGGTTTTGTAGGACCAGCCTAAAGATCCCACTCATCTAGTTGAAGAATGATACATACATTTGAATATATAAATGTAATTTTTTTCCAATAAAAAGTTTATATTAGTCTTGTATATAACTATCCAGTATATATAATGAATAAAATTAATTCCTATCATCTCCATCATAAATAGTTCTGAAAATTTAATGGTAACCACCAATATCTTGAGAATATTCCATCCAACATTTGATATTAATAGATAACACTCCCAATAGAGAGTCAATGGTCAATACACCATCCAAGATTATCACAATCAATACCAAATCATTTTCAAAATGGGATGAAATAGAGTAATGTAATTCTATAATATCCAAAAAAATTGAATGATACGTTAATTGATACAAGAATACTACCTCTATAGGAAGATTTTCATTCATTAAAAGTAGTTTGAGTAGACTACGTAGTGTTATGTTGAATTTTCCCCCAACTCTAGGCTCTAGTTTGACTCCCCTAGTCTATTTCCTCTTCCTGGTATATCTGCTATAGTGCTAGGGTAAGACAAAACCTACCACATCTCGAATGTACCCTTGATCAACAACTACTAGTCAATTGAAATGTGTCTATGTTATTCCCCGATATTGGTACATTTAATTTTCCCTTATAATATTTGTAGATTCCAAAAAACACTCAAGGAATGAAGGAGGTTTCAGCACGACATAGCGAAGCCATATTTGGACACGAGGATCCATTACTTTAACACCATGAGATTTTATGAGATATATTATTTTTATTTTTTTTGATTTCTAATATTATACACTACACCAAGATTAGATTTTACTATACGAAACACTGTATTAGCTTGCAGTATATGTAACACTATTCTTGGCTAATGTTAAACACAATTTCATGTTCGTTTTGTGGAAATTATTCTATGCTACATTAAGTATGGATTTTATTTAATGTATAAATGAAATAAGTTTTGATTATGTTATATGAAACAACAAATTGAGCTTTCACTACAATCATCCCTGACTTGGATTTCATTACATGTAATCAAGTCCTTCCCCGCTACCATGTGTAGTACACAATACCGAGTTTCCCTAAACGAGATATTATTATAATATTAAAATGAACATGCAGTTATGAATAGTAATACCCAATTTTTGAAATTTTATAAATTCTATCTTTTAAAATGGACATCATTTTTGGATTCGGAATATCAAAATTAGCCTATGGTGATGTTTTGGAATTTTTCTGAAAACTTTCAATTTTTGATGAATAGTGAAAACCCTATGTTACTATTTAAAACTGACTTTTTATTTAAACAATTATTTGTTTTATGTAATTTTATTTTAGGTAAAAATTGATACATAATACTTATATAAGTTCCATGTAATTCATTGGAGTCATTTTTTAATAATTTTAGATATATAAAAATTTTATTGAACTTTTCACAGTCTTTTACACACCTCCTATGAGAATTTGAAAATTTATATAAAACATATTTTTACCCCTTATGTTAGTGGTATTTCAAAAATCTGAGAGACAAGATTAATATCAAGTAGTAAAATGTGGTTCAATAAGATAAAAATAATTTCTGGTGAATAGTAACTTTTTACTTTTATTTACCACGGTTAAAAGTAACTAGGGTAATTGAGGGTAAAATGATATTATTATTTCCCTAAAACATGTCCTAATTCTATTGGATATGTTCAATTCGACCAAAACAAATATTATGAATAAAATATTACTCTTTAGGTCCATTTGGATTAGATTTGGACATTTATTATTATTTTATTTAAAGAAGAGTTAAAATAGTTAAAATCAATGTTTAATAACTAAGACATTTTAAATATAGGGTTATAAATAAGATAAAATAGACTATAAATATTAATTAGAAAGATAAAAATATTTACTACATATGGGAATTTTATTTTTAATCTTTAGACATTATATAATTTAATTTATTTTTGACACAATGATGATGTAGCAATTACCTTATTAAGGAAATATTAACCTAATTGATGTTATAAATACACAAATAAATGTAATTTTAAACTTTTTATGAATTAAACTAATTTCCTAGGTTCCTATGTCATGTTAGTATTTATTTAAATAATTATTTTCGAACTAATCATTATGTTATGAGTTTCACAAAAATCAATTACCAAATAGTGTGAAAATTGACATAAATTAGTTTTTTTAAAAAAATATTATATTATTTATGTTTATTCTATTCCTAAAAATCTAAGGTTCCGAAAAATGACATAGATAATGATATATATTAATAATGAACCACTTGGGATTCGTTTGTCTTGTTTTAGTAATTTTATTAACCATATAGTGTAAGAAAACAAGAAGACATGGCAAAAGATAAATTATTTAACTCAGAGTTAAATATAAATGATAAGGTTAAAATTGAAACCTAAACTTATCTAAAACCTATTTATTGAGAGTATTTATACCCATCCACACTTTATATTTGAAATAAATTAATTTGGAGCTATTATAAACCGAATATGACTTTATTATAAAATAATATTTTATGTTTTTTCCTAAAGTGCCCCTCTCTTCCCTTATAAAAGGAAACGTCCTCCCTCATCTCTTTACACAATTTTTAGACTTCATGCTCAGAAAAACCCTGTAAATTTCTCTTATAAACATCCCTATAAATATAATAGAGGTTTTGGTCACCCAAAAAGACCATCTCTAGTGCCTTAAGAGGAAGCGTAAAAGAGGTGCATCGAAGAAGAGGTAATATTTTCTACTGATTCATTCAAGTTTCATTCTCTTCAACATATTCTTCTTTATTTTTTTTCATTATAAAGTAATAACATCAGTATCCCTAATATACTTATAAGTTATTATAAATATTAAACTACCCCATTTCACCTTCCATCCATCCTACGGAAAACAAAATCACTATGCGTACGTACGAACGAAATACCGTCTCCACGCTGTGGTGTTATCTATTTTGCCGCCACCACCTTACTTGGATGGGTATAATTGTGTAAATAATAACTATATATATTTATAATAACATCATACTTATTTTCAAAAATTATATCATCCACTTCTTTTCAATTCAGTAATTATGGGAACAATATCATCGCTCGTGCGTACGTACAGATTACCGTCTCCACAATGCGATGAGATTAATTCTCCATGTTAACCACTCAAAAATGATTATAAAGTATATATAATGAATAATAATGATATATATGACATGATAAAGCTAATTTATTTATGTATATATATATATATATCATCTACTTACTTCCATTCAAGTCAACAAGGAAAGAAAAACAACGTTCATTCGTATGTACGGCCTACGGTCTCCATAAACGGTATATTTCATTTCATTTATATAATATATATATTATATATATATATTTATATATTGAATATATATGATATATAAAACATGATTTAAATTCTATAAGTAATTAAATCATGATATAAGTAATTAGAATATCATGAACAACAAGTCCAAACACATATGATAAATAAAACGATTTTACCGAAAACGCAACTTAAACATGGTATTTACAAAAGAACGGGTAATATAATATCATATGTGAACCATATATGATATTATAACAATTAATATTATTCTGTAATAATTCAATGGAATTATTTAAATATTTATACAGGAGGTTCAGACACATACGAAGCATATTGGACATAAGGTAAGGGATAATTATTCCAATCTCGCTCTTATCCGAGATTGTTTATTAATAAGTATTTACCAGGGTTATTGTTATAATCCATGTCCATGTTTTCTAAAAGTGGTTTTATGTATATTTAAAGTCCTTTTACCAATTTTTGACTTTTACCACATGTTATGAAAGGAATATTTCAATTGTTTACCATACGAGGAACTTTTTGACTTTTCCGACAAAAGTACGAGGAGAATATTTTTTTTATCTTATACAGCATGAACAGATTTTTACAGTATCATAACACCATATTTTCATAAAGATAACTCTACAAGATATCATGTCTATTTTCAACAAAATCTTTTTCTTTTAAAAAATCATGGAATTTTGCGAAAATAAAATGATTTTGAATAAGAAAGTATATTTTCCTCAAGAATTTATTTCAAGTGTTTTATCAAAACCATTTTCCATATAAGATGACATTATTTCATATGTGTATGTTTCAAGTATAATTTCTCTTTTATTTACATGGTTTCACTTATCTTATGATGAAATGATATCAATATTTTTATATGGATTACATTATGATGGGATGATTTTTATGAAACCCATTTTATTCTTTGGGTTATGATGAATGATTTATGTTTATGTTGTGGAACACATAAAGAATGATATCATTATGATATGGGTGGGACATATATCTTCCTCCAATGAATTGGTTAATATTTATATCTCATGAGATAGACATGGATGGAACGGTAAGTTAATCTTTTTCAGTGTTACAATACTGCAACGAGGACTGAACTCGATTCGGAAAGGGACTTTGTCCACTAATATGGTCTTAAAAGAAATGCCTTGGCTACTATGGAAGTCATATCTTGTGCATAACGGTTTTAAACAATTATATGTTTTATTCCCGTTATATTTTATCATGAATGATATTCATTTATTATATATGCCTTACTTACTTCCAAGATTTATGTCATTGCTCAAGATTTTGATGTTTAGATTTTATGTTAATGTTTTTGCATTCAATTGTTTATGGATTGTTTTATGTTCTCTATGTTTACCCTTACAGAGTATTTCAGCTCACCATTTTTATGTTTTCTTTTCCCTAGGATATAAATAAATGTCTTAGGTAAGAAAACAAAATGGGAATATATTTATGGGAGATGTTTAAGATCTTTCACTATGATTAGAAGATTATGTTCCGAGTTTCCAAAGGCACTAAACTATTTCAGTACTTAGGTGTCTATTTTTGTTATGTATTATGTATTCCGCAAAAGTAATGTAATTTCCATGTATTCCATGATTAGGGTCTCTATAGTTGGTACCAGAGGAAAAGGAGGTATGAATGAATCTGATCCTTGCGAACTCACACATGTGAGCATTGGAAAAAGAATAGATCTCCACCTAAGGGCTTCATGAGGAAATGGTTTCCCCTAGGGATGGTGGTGTGTCCCACCTAGTGGGTGTAGCCACCCATGGAGTGCCCTGATAGCTATCAATTATAGTCCACTGGAAGTAATTTCCAGACCGCTACAATTAAAGGGTTCCCAGAGGGGCCACACAAAAAATAGGAGTTGCGCAAAAAATGACTGTCTTGGGGAAAATAGAGGGATCCCTGGATGTTTCTAGAGCGGTCATGGTTATTTTCCGCACCTCGACTGCGGGAGAAGACCCAATTTCCACGTGGATCCGCGACCCCGTGTGACTATAAATAAAAGTTAACCCCTTCGACTACTGGGATGAAGAATCTAAATCATCTCCCAGGTGAAAAATTCACCTCTCATGAACGCAAAAGATGGCCCTAAAGTACTGGATTTTTTGTGCTAGATTGCCCAAGGGTATGACATTTTGCGAGACCACTCGGGCTTAATCCTCGTCCAAATCCCAATGATTCGCGTCCCCCGCGTGCGATTCCTTTCAATTTCACACAATACATTCTCCTGTGTGCAATTCCTTCATATTGTGTGCAACCATTTCCTCGCCGGCCTTGGCTTTTCCAGCAACGTCCCTAATTCTGTGCCACCCTGGCCTTTTTCACACAAGAATCCCTATTTCACGCCAACCCCATCGTTTTTTGAACAACTGTTCCTTTGTTGTGCAAGCCTCGCTCCTTGTGTGCCTATGATGTTTATATTATGAGCATCATTTTTGTGTTCCTCCTACGCCCAAAACACCATATTCAAACACCGTTTTCTTGTAAAACTTTTTTAGGCTCGTACGAGGTATCTTCAAAGACACTAGGATGATATTTCCAATTTTATTTCTTCGCTTCATGCTTCATCGCATAGGAAGGCTAACGGATATGGCTTCTATGCATAGACACACTAACATGAACCCCCAATGGTATCACCTCATGACACCACCACCACGGCATTTCCAATTCATTCCCTTTACAATGGTTTAGAGGGTACCAGAAAAGTATGTCCAAGGGGTGGAGAGTGAACCCACCTCGTCCGAGCTGCAGGACGTTAAACCTCTATGAATCGTCATCCTCAGCCCATGTCATTAAATTGTGACTTCCCTCCCATGCATCCTATATGGGGAAAGGGAAAACAACTAGGTGTAATTCCCCTATATTTTCTTACAGGAGGCAGCATCCTTGCCCCTCCTTTATTCAGTGCCATGGCCTCTCCCACTGGACATTGTCACCACTGGGCCTCTGTCCTAGAGTAAGTCCAAATACCATGTTTCTTATTTGGGCGTCTAACCACACATGATGCCAACATCACTTCCCATAGACTCACCTTTCACGATGTGATTGTCAGTTCATTACTACCTCTTGTTTCTCACACCGAGCATGACTTACGTGGGATTAGAGTAAGCATTGACCATAACACATTGGGCAGCCTAGATTGGAAGCCCCAAACACCATCCTGAACTAAATAGACTTTGATCCTTGCCAAGGGATGGTGTGTATGAAGCCTCCATGAGATTCAATCCCACCACCCTGGACATTCTGACCTCATTCACATCGGTTCACTAACAACTTGGGCAGCCTAGTGTGTAAGCCCTAAACATCATCCTGATCTACGAGGACATTGATCGTTTCTAAGGCATGGTCTGTAAGAAGCCTCCATGAGGTTCAAACCCACCACACTGGTATGTCTGACCTCATTCATATCGGTTCCCCAAAACCTTGGGCAGCTTAGAGTGTAATCCCCAAATCACCATCCTGAACTATGAGGACATTGATTCATTCAAAGGAATGGTGCATAAGAATCCTCCATAAGGTTCAATCCCACCACCCCAGTCATTCCTACCTTCTCCACGTCATTTCTCCCACACCATGGGCAGCCTATAGTGTAAACCTCAAACAACATCCTGAACTACAAGGACATTGGTCTTTTCCAAGGAAGGTTATATAGGAAGCCTCCATGAGGTTCAATCCCTCCACCCTGGTCGTTCCAACCTCCTTCACATCAGTTCACCAACAACTTGGGTACCCTAGAGTTTAATCTACAAACACCATCCTAAACTAGAAGGACCTTGATCCATGCCAAGGCAGGGTACATAGGAAGCCTCCATGTGGTTCTATCCCACCACCCTGGTTGTTCTGACCTCCTTCACGTTGGATCACAAACTCCTTGGGCACCCAAGATTGTAATCCCCAAACACCATCCGAAACTACGAGGACATTGATCCTGCCATGGTAGGTTACATAGGAAGCCTCCACGAGGTTCAATCCCACCACCTCGGTCACTCTGACCACCTTAATGTTGGTTCCCACCACCTGAACAATGTGTTATTTGACGCTTTCCATGTCAAGGTACATAGGATGCCTCAATGAGGTTCATGCCGACAATCTATCTGGGCCCCAGGTCCTCTTTCACGTCGGTTCACCCCCATCCTGCATGACGTTAAACTGTAGACATCAATCTACAGTAAGCCGTTGTGCCCCATGTAGTGGTAAGAAATTGTGTCCCTTAATCAGTGGTAAGCTAATGTTCCCCGTATAGTGGTAAGATAATGTGTCCCTCAATCAGTGGTAAGCCATTGTGCCCCATGTAGCGGTAAGTCGTTGTGTCCCTCAATTAATGGTAAGCGATTATATCTCGACCAGTGGTAAGATGTTGTGTCTCTTATTCAGAGTAAACCCTTTGTAATCCCCTTTTCTGGGACCCACATCTTTGGTCTGTCCTAGTGATGTCAGACAAACCTGGTCTGCTAACCACGTGTATGCCCCATTCACATCATCGGGTTGTCATCCTATGTGTACAACCGAACTCAAGCTCATCACCTGACCTTTCCCTCGAACCTATCTTTCTCAGGATGGTCATGCCCCAACCTAGAGATTCCACTTCATCTATGTCACATCCACACATCCATTCCCATGGGTCACCTCTTTAGACTTCCCATCGTGCTCCAGAACTCTGTGGACTTTGATTCCTTGCCATAGGGATACGTAAAAAGTGTCATTGAGACTCATGCCCAACATTAATTTCATCATAGTGGCGGTTCAATCCCACTATCAACTTAATTCAAATATCAATCCATCATCCATCTTGATTCTTATCTGGGCTCCCATATCCCAGGGAGGTTATGTCAAAAGCTCTACACTGGTGTACCCTCTAGGGGTTACAATCATCTAATTCACACTAGTCAGTGTTCTGATGAGTCTGATCCATCTATGCTAGATATTAAATGTATGAAATACCATGTGTTAAGCATGGGATGCTGAGGAAAACCTCAAAGACATGCCTATTGTATATAATTCCATGCATTCGATGTGGGATTCCCCAGTCTTCTGTGCCATCGAGAAGCCCTATAATAATGGACAAAATACGGACACACCGTCGTTCCATCGCTCAAACTTGCTAGAGATGCCCAACATAAAAACTCCCCCATCCGAAGGTTGTAGCCCTAAAATGACCTATTGGAATGTACTAATAGAAGAAACATAATTAACTAAAATCCATGTAGATATGGAACTGGGAAGAGTTTCACGAACAACACATTAAATCTATGAGGGAGACCCAGACTAGGTAACGTGTTCGGAGGAAGAATCCACAGAAGGGGGAGCCGACACCCCATCATTCAGATTTGATCATGGATAAAACGTCCTAGTACAAGGAATAGATTCCGCCCTCTTTCTGAAAGTGGGAATGCGGGGAAACAAAACCGGGCCTTTTTTCCTCAATCAGACGGACGCACATTCCCCAACAAAAGTGTCAGAAACAGAGATAGTGAACCTGATGTGAATTTATTCTCCTCAATATGAATATTATTAGCATTAAGTCATATATAGACTAGAGGGTCACTAGATTCAGTTATAAGGTGACGGGTCCCGTCAAGAAAATATCGGGTCTAGCGTGAAACTCAACAGAAGGTGGGGTCGTAAAACATTGGACATCCCATTTTACAATGTTGTCAGTGTGGAACCCTCTTAACAGTCATGGGAGACGGTATGAAACTGGGGAATTGGTCATCGATTCCTTTTTCTTTCATCACTAATGAGTTAATATCCCTGGTCCTCAGAAATCATGTTGTTGAACATGGAACATGATCACTGCCTACCCTCTGATGCAGGGGTAAGGGCAGTGCCAATGCATCAGTCCTGTGGGGCTCCACCTCTCCTTTAACTGCCTCTACCCCCATGGCCATGGGGCGACCATGCCCCATCTCCACATCTGAGGTCATCCAAAAAAGGTTGATCAACGACTACAAATGCTAGTACGTGTATGAGGGCATTGTCCCTACTCAGGATATGGACCGCATGGATTTGGATGCGTCTACACCTCGTCGTCAACACCGCCCCCGACGGCCATGCAGGGAGCCGCTGCTCCCCACACTGACATATAACCGTTTTGGGATCCTCTCCCTAGAAATCTTAATGGACTCTCTACCCAACACCGATGAGGTTGGTGATGTCCGGGCTAGCCCGGTTAGAGTCCCATTCTCGGGGTTTCTAGTGAGGGCTCCCACCCGGCCACATATGCGCCATCGCCTAGTTATACTGGACGAGGAGTAGGTAATCCATGTGCCTCCACCATCAGCTCCAGTATGTTTATCCCGACGCCAGTGTTAGGCTCATGCTGAAGAGGATACCCACAAATGGGTGTCAACATCAATGACTACTATGGACCAAGCCACAACCGACGCACATCACCAGTTCCATGTATATGCTGAACATGGGCCCTTATACGCCCGACATGGATCAAGGCCCCACCCTCCCAATGAACAGGCTATGTAGACTCTCTCGGTCGTTGACACAGGCTGTGGCCACCGCGGACTATCCCGCGGTCACACTGCCCAGTATGGAGGTCCTCCCCATACCGCTACCACGGATAGCGTGGGCCTTCCACGCTTCGTGGCTCAACTGGAGGGCTGCCCCGTGCCACCTTCAATCCCAATGAGGGTCTTCCCTGTGGCAGTGATGCTCAGTGCAGTGGTCTTTCACATGCCCATTACTCCAGATAGGGTGTCATTCCTCCCACCATCGACCGCTAGTGTGGGGGTGTTGCACATATGGTCTCTCATCAACATGGGGTGCTCCCCGTGTCCTCTTAGCAGCTGGTGAAGGTCCTCCTCACCTCGCCATCCAGATGGGTGATGGCCATCGTCACCTCACAAGAACCCACCATGAAGGTCCAACCCATGTTCAGATAGACTGGTACAAGGACACTCCACATACTAGGGTCACCAGGGGAAACAAACACAGAGGCACTCCCCATGCCACTTCTTGTTCTAGCGTAGGTCTAACCTACTCCAAGGCTACCCATGGAGGTCCTCCCAATTTCCCCTTTTATATCTATCCTGGTGTTCCTCACACCCTATCTTACTATGTCAGAAACCCTCTCCGCCCCATCACTAGTGCGGCTGAAGGACCTCGTGTCAGAAATCGTCCCTATCCCGATGAGCAACCCAGGGGAAGGATGGCGGGTCGTCGCTACCATTAAAATAATTATGGGATGTCCCGGACCGAGATCCAACCAGTCTGCTTCTCTGAATATGAAGAAGAATATGACTCAGCTCTGGAACCCTCCCCTCGCTCATCCGAGTCAATGGATAGGACAAGAATGTAGCGCATCAGCCTAGTACTCCCAGAATGCGATATCTATTAGATTGCCACCTCCCTCTACAGGTATATCCAGGATGATGAAAACTTGGAAACCCTTCAGGTCATAGACGTACAATCACCACCTTCATCACTATATGTTCTCTCTACCTCGACAATAGATCACAGAGAGCAATTTTGGGAACCAATAGAAGGCGAGCAGCATCACGGACAATCACCAGTATCCCAAGACCATGAGCTAGGAGCTACAACCATAATCCCATCTTATCACAACGTAGAGGCAAGGCCGCATCACTCTCCAGAGGATAGCCTAAGATTTGGTGGTCAGTCAGCCCGCTCACCATACTCTCCACTAGCCAGCCAACCGCACCAGCGATCTGCCTAAGTGACGCTGCTGGTTCCTCAGCCACCTCCGGTTGATGACTGGTTTAATGATGGTCCAGACCCTGATTCCGAGAAAGGTGCATATGGAACATCCTCATAGCAGACCACTTCCCTGAGATGTTCTGGCTTGTGGTAGCGCCAAATTTCCAAGCACCGCAATCCCTCACCCCAGAAGAAGTTGAATGTTTCTCCAAAACCCTCTGGGAGAAACACTTCAACCACTTTCATCAACGAGTGGTTTGTCCCAGGAGCCAAGTGCAATTTAAAGACATCGGAGAGAAATTATATATAGTTTATTTGGCAGTACTCCATGTGGCCCAACACCCCGAGTCACCAAGGTGTAGTAGGTCCCTCCAACGGGAATGCGTTTTGAGTTTCAAATTACTGCACAAGTTTATCAATGAGGATTCCCCCCACTTGCAGATCTATGGCTGGGGGGTAGTATGCTTCCCTCCTCTTCAGTACAATCTGACGGCAGCCCGACTCACTAGGCGACATTGAGGACATGCCCCTTGGAAGGGTCACGGTCAACATCGACAACATATAAAACAAAGTGAATGAGATGGAGTTTCTTAATAGGGATCTTCCGCCTTATGGTGTGCCACCACTATTGGACCCATCAGAATGAGTTACTTGCCAGTAGGGGAATCTGTTGGGTCACCCACTGCCCATTAAGACATTAGTTATCAATTAGAATTTTGGTAAGGGTAAAGGGAAAGTCAAAGCAGCAAAACCCTTTGACCCATCCAACTTATTGAAGAAGACAAAGGAGGACCATGAGAATCCCACATAGCGCCAACACCTTTCCTAGTTGAAAAAGTTGGTCGATGGCCTCTTGGTTAAACCTGCAATAGAGCGACAACCATACTATAAAAATTCTAGGCTAGGGATATAGGGAAAAGAACCAATTCCTCTTGGAATGCTACCTCCAGGTGACCTTGACAATTCTGCTCCCATAGACAGTGTTGAAGCTGAAAATTATTACAAGAGGGAAACATATGTCTCGCCAAACCCTCCGAAATGGCACGCCAGTTCATTGGGCCCAGCTTGGGCTCCCCAAGCTGCCCCAAGGGTTGTTCCACCAGTCGCACCACAAGCCGTTGGGCCTTCTCAACTTGTTGAAGAACCCGCCAACATGCTCATGGTTATGGTTCCCTGTTAGGACAGGGACCCCCACCCAGATGATCCAATGGAAGCACTCATAGCCCGCCTAGAGATCTTGGAAACCTGACAGGTGGAAATCCCACATGATGTGAAGCCATGTCCAGCATTGGAGGATGATATTCCGGCACTGCCGGGTTTCAAGAATCTGACCATTACCCCCCTTCAACGGGATAGGGGACCCCCACCCCCCACAGGATGAGGCCCACTTCATCTCAAGGTGTGTGCAGATGTTAGGGACTCAAATGCAGTAGAAGGCTGCCAAGCTTCGATGCTTTGTGCAGAATTTGTAGGGTCCAACGTTTGTATAGTACAACCAACTCCCCATCAGATGGATAACCAATAGAGAGGTCCACCTAAGGAAATTCATTTACTTGTTTAGATCCACTAAATGGGAAAAAATCATTGAAGACCTCTTCTGGTGAAAATAGATTCCTGAAAATCATGTCATAGACTTTATCGCTCATTGGAAAGGAATTCCATACTCCCTTGACATGCCACTGACTCCTGATAAATTATGGATAATGTGTGTTGGAAATGTTAATATGGAACTGGTTCCATATCTACTCACCCAGAACTACCATGGAGTCTTATGAGACATATCTGATAAAGCCCAGCGCCTAGATGAAGCCCTACAATAGGCCAGTGAGTAATATCTGTTACCCCCTATAATTCCCAGAAGGAGGGATTCCAGAGTTGAGACCGCCACAGTTTCCCAAATAGATTCCCCCATACCGTTGGAATTATTACCGGTGAAGCTTACATTGCAACCTCGTAGAGGCTCGCCACCGCAGGCGTAGCCTCCAACCCAGCAGTGACATCCTCCGAACTGACAGGTGCCCCTACGTAATGCACTGCCACCACCTTGGTGGGAAAATCATGCTCTACCTTCTCAACATGTTCATCCATATCACCATTATGGACAAGATCCAAGTCCCAGATTCATATAATGAATAATCCAAACCAACTAGTACAACATTAATCCGGTCCTTGACAATTTCAGAAGTGCCTTGGAGCAGGGTATTGTGTGATTGCCTAAGTACAGAATGCCAAAAAAGGAAAACCTCACTAATCGTCCCAAATAGATCCCCTATCACCAGATCATGTGGCACACTCCCAAGTAGTGTTATTTGTTCAATGAATGGATTCAATAACAGGTCAATAACAACATTGTCTGGTTGTGCCCAGCCCCGACACAAGTGGAATGCATCATCGTAAGGCCGGACAACAGTAGCAACAATGAGGGAGAGTGGATGTAGGATTCTAACAGTGGGACCCAAATGTATGAAGACCGGATGGCTGGAAAACTGGTCACATGTTCCCATGGTATCATCCGAGAACACCTAAATAAACAAGAGCCTTCAGAAGATGTCACCACCACTTCTGCATCATCATCTCAGCCGGTCTCTTCTAAGAATAGAAAATACTGGCGGTGAAAGGGAATGAAAAATGACCTGCCAATACCATTGTTGTCTTGTACTCCTGGTGACTTCATGCCCCCAAAAATGGGGATTCCTCCCAGTATCCACACAGTAGTAGATGACTATTCTTTTGATAGTTAAGGGTACGATTCGGTTAACACCATGGAGCTGGTACATCCATACATGTCTCCCGATGACGGGGAGTACCTGGCAGACCTCCCTAACATCTCCAGTCGACTCTAGCATCGACGGAGCCAAAGCTGCATGGGTCATCATGGAACATCAATTGGAACCTCCATCTATGTTTTTCACACCACTGAGACCAGATAGCAGGCCTAGCATAGAGCTCAACACGCACAACCTCCACATCTGGCGCCATCAGGCCCGCCTCCACCTCCGTTTGAGGAACTGGACAATGAAGAGTCACAAAGTCCTTGTTGTGATCATCCACACTCCACCATGGACCGGTAGTAGTTAGCTAGCCCCAGCAAAGCAGTCACTCTATATGCTTCGACTAGTGAGCATTGGGATATTCCAAGAAACAGTCATCCGTCAGCCCAGCTGACAGGGTCCACCCAACCGCATGTCCTATAGCGACCGCCTGTAAGAAAAATTTCATGCCTGTCATGGATGTATAATGTTATCAATCATATTTCCAGTATTCCAGCAATTCTCTCCATCCTCGAGGCCCTTCGTCTAATGGAATATATGCATGAGTCCCTCACTAAGGATTTAAGTAGCCCCTCTAGTTTGAGACATAGGTCAGAGTTTCATAGGCCTTTCACACGGAGGAAATAGATAATGATGAATTCCAAGCCATTATCTCGTTCTCTGGAGAAGATGAAGGTACTCCCATAAAAGGTAACATTCACCCATTGTATATCATTGGCCGGTTCAATAGCATGGAGGTTCGTTTCTATCTTTTTTTCACCGGATCCAGGATTAACCTTATACCAACATGGACACTACGAATGATGGGGTTATCCGAATATGAATTGGGACCCTCTGACCTGAAGATCTTGTGATACGACAAGCAATGCAGACCCTGGGGGGAAAGATCCGTTTGAAGACCCAGTTCGGCGGCCTAGTTTCCAGTACCATGTTTATGGTTGTCTCCCAGGACACCCAATACAATGCGTTGATGGGAAGACCATCGCTCCACCTTCACACAGAAGTTCTCTCATCGTTTCACGAGTGCCTCATGTACTCCATAAATTTTCGAGTGGGCGTACTCCTATGATAATCATGTCCTTTGTCATCTTTTGAAGCTCTCTATCTAGACCAATAATATTAAAAATGAATGGATAAGTGGATTCATACTAGTGAGGTAGAGCATGTCGCAGTTGCAACTGACCCATGGGCATGTCTAGATGATGACTAGGTCAACCCATTCCATCGATTGGAGGCGACATCCACTGATATGGGGAAATGTTTTGTTGCCTCTAGAACGGGGGGGGGGGAGAGAATACTCCCAGGTCTAAGAGAAGTTGGGATAACACTTCGTATTCTTATAAGAATCACACCTCGGTGATCCATGAGCCCCATACTCTCATAAGGTATAAGGATGTCTGCCCCATGGCAATGAAAGTGTGGCATACATTCCTGTTTCGACAGGTTGGAATTAATCGTCTCAATCCAACATGCCAATACTACTTTGATATCATCATGTGTGGTCCCTTGGTCTGAGGACCAGATGGGATCAAGTCGACATCCTATATTTCTATGGTTTTGGTAGTCCATGAATCTCCCGATGTAGTGACTACGGTAGCTCAGGAAGGTACCGACCTCTCTTCTGAATCTGCCGACATAGAGAAGCTCCTCCTGTTGGGGATCCCTCCTCCGCAATTTAAGAAGGGGATCCAGAGGACACTCCCCCTTCCTTTGAGGAGGGGATCTCCACCATGGTTGATAGATTGGTACATGTGAACCTCAGTAGTGAGGCAGATCTGAGAACCACATTGTTCAGTCCCGCAATCCCTATTGAGGAGAAGCAGCGGTACATAGACATTCTGAAACAACATCATTCTATATTTTCCTAGAGCTATGAAGAGATTTGAGGGCTAGATCCTCAGGTAATCGTCCACTACTTTGGTCTCCTAATAAATCATCGTAGGTTCAGGCATCCTCCCAGAAAGATTCACCCTTCCCCCGGTGCCAAGGTTGTGGCCAAAGTTGACAAGCTCATCAGGGACAACATCAAGAAGGAGGTCATTTACCCAATGTGTCTAGAAAACATTTTTCTAGTTAGGATGAATAATGGGCATATCAGAGTCTGTATCAACTTTTGGGATCTCAACTGTCACTGTTTGAAGGATGATTTCCTCTCCCAGTGACAGAGTTGATGATCGACGCAACGTCCGGGATCCAAGCTCTTTCCTTCATGAACGGGTCACCCATATATAATCTGATTCAAATTCCCCTAATGATGAGGATTCTATAGACATCAGTGCACCACAAGGTATGTTTTGTTACCAGGTCATGCACTACGGATTAAAGAATTTAGCTACCACCTATAAGTAGGCCATGCATTACATATTCAATCCAATCCTTGGGAAATTGGTGGAATTCTGTTTGGATAATCCAGTCTCCAAATGATTCCACCACCAAGACCATATCAAGGGCCTTGAGAAAGTGTTCGACTACCCCCGTTCTCACCACATGAAGATGAACCCATTTAAATGTTCCTTCGGGGTCATCTTTGGGATGTTTCTCAGCATTATTTTCATGTACCAGGGCATCAAGATCAAACTAAAGAAGATCAAGGGCAACAACCAGATGCCTCCCTTGGGCAATATTTAGGAGCTTCGAGTCATTCAAGGCCACCTGACCTACATATTCATATTCATTTCAAATATGGACAAAAATTTTAATAACTTTTCTCGGCTCATGAAAAAATGCATTGCTTACAAATGGGACGAAGAGCGTCAGAATGCGTTCAATGAAATCATGTAGTATCTGCTCCAGCCTCCGTTCTTGATGACAGCTATCTATATAAAGTCGATGGTACTTTATATGACTTCCCTATAATGATCTCTCGACACCATTCTTGCTCAGAAGAATAATGTGGGGACAGAGAATAGCTTCTACTACCTCAGCTGCATGCTCCTCGATACAGAGACCAAATAATCCCCCATATAGAAGAGTTGACTTGCTATTGTATTTTTCGTGCAGGAGTTACGACATACATGCAACAACATGAGGTACAGATGGTGTCCCGTGTAGACCAAATGATGTATATCCTGAGTAGTCCTATGATGACTGGACGACTATCATTTTGGGCGGTAATTCTTCAGCAATTTGATATCAGTTTTATCCCTCAGAAATCTATTATATGGAAAGCATTGGAATACTTCCTTGTAGCCCATCAAACTCCTAATGACCAATCCCGAGACCTGTATCTTCTGGACGAGGCAATCCTCTCAGTAGATCATGTCATCCCTTTTTGGAAAATTCACTTCAACGAAACCTTCGTAGCCCCACCGGCAGGAGGCCCATTGATCCAAAACTCAATAGAGTAGGGTTGAGTATTGTCTTTATTACCCCAATTCATTCCATTCATCCGTACTCATTACTATGGTTATAAGGATACACCATCAATGAGACAGATTATTAGGCTCTTATCATTATCCTCAAGATATCCCTCGAGATTGATGTGCCCCATATGCATGTGAAATGGGATTCCAAACTATTCATCGAGCAGATCAATAATGACTATGTCCACAGGATTCCCGATCTCACACCGTTGTTGGAACACACTCCACAGTTAATGGCATACTTCCCTTCTCGTCCATAGGTTTCTCATGTCCCATGATCCCAGAATAGTCGGCCTAATCCATGGTCGGCCTAGCTGCATCACTTGCAGATCCCGAACAGGATGATCTGATTATCCATGTGGCACAATGGAGAGTCATGGCTCTCATAAATCCATATGATGATGATAGACCCCAGGTAAGTCTTCTTACCATCAGTTCCTCCATGTCAGTACCCCCAAGTCCCCTAGATGTAGTGGTTGAACTGACTCCCGATTGGAGAGCCCCCTTTTTTGAGTGTCTCCAAAATGGTGACATTCTAATGGATAAGGCCTAGCACGAGTGAATATGACGCCATTTGTTACAGTTTACCCTTCAGGGTGGTCCCAGTCTTGAAATAATCCTCTAAAAGCGTGAGATTCATGGTCTTATCCTCCGTTGTATCCAAGGCATTGAGATTTCTTAGGTCATACAGGAGGTTCACACTGGTTCCTATGGGGCTCATTAGACCGGGACGATACTGTCTCCCCAGATCTAGAGATTTGGGTGTTTCTGGCCCTACATGATCCATGACTGCATCGAGTTCTCCCAGAGATGTCATGTATGTCAAGTTTATTCCAACATCGTATATCAACCACCAGAGCATATCCACACTACCTTGTATTCTTGGCCCTTTGTAGTCTGGGGAGTGGATGTCGTGGGACCATGTCTTCTGGTAATAACTCACCAATGTTGGTTCATCCTGACCACTATAAATTTCTTTTCCATGTTTCCAGATGTAGTCCTGCTTAAAGAGGTCAAGGCCCGTTATTTAGTTGACTTCATGAGCTCAAATATCATCTACCAATTTGGAGTCCCTCATGAGGTCCTCAACGATAATGGCACCAACGTCTATGTAGTTGATATGAATAAGTCGTACACCATGTACAAAATCAATTCTTACCATACCTCCCGATACCACATGTATGAAAATGGATAGATGGAGACATTCATCAAAATCTTCTCTAAAATTCTACAGAAAATGGTTTGTCAGAATAAGAATTATTGGCTGGAAAATCTCACCAATGCCCTTTGGGCTTATCGGAGGACGACTCATAATTCCACCCAGGTGACACCATACTCCAATGTGTACGGATAAGAGGTTGCCTTTCCAATATAGATTTCTTTGAATTCATTATTCACAATGGTCTATGATCATAAGGCCCCAGATCAAGTAGCTGATATTTTTTTGGCCGAATTGGAAGCACTTGATGAGAACATGCTTCATTCCATGCACAATATGGAAATACATCCGGATAATATGGCTAGATCATTCTACATGAAAGTTCGCCTCTGATCCTTCTTGATAGGCGACTTGGTATTGGCCCTCAGGACGCCGATGATACCTGGCATGAAACCACCAATGTTGGATCCCAAATGGGAGGGACCTTTTGTTGTTCTCAAAGATTACCCCAATGGTGCATAGTCACTGGTGACCATGGATGGTGAGCATATAACTCCTCCTACCAATGCCACGTTCTTCATGAAATAATTTTCATGAGTTGAGTGGTCCTAAATGACCTTGAAATGTATGATCCTACATGACCATAAATTGTACTATCCCGCATGACCCTACACTGCATTATTGTCCCGCACGACCCTAAACCGCATCCTGGTCCTACATGAACCTGAATAACTGGTCCCACTAGACCGTAAACTACCATGTCCTGCATGACACTAAACTATATATCATCCTGCAATACCATAAATTTCACCCACAGAATTACACGTGGCTTTATTCCCATTATCATGGGATATGTAGAAATGCTTAAATTCCACGTCTTGACTCCAACCCAAAAAACATTTCTTTGATTATGCTCCCCTATGTATAGTTCTCTCAGAGGATCCTTACATGTTGTATTGAAGGTTTCCATGGCCCTTCTTATGTCAGAATTATGAAGATTGCACCATGTGGTCCTTCCTCATTCCTCTATTCCCCCACGTCCTCACATCACAACACTAAACTTCATGGCCTTAAAAACTATGTATGTCTTGATTCCCATCCTCATGGGTTATGTTGGAACACTCAGAAATTTAGTCTGTAGGCCCATCCCAACTCTCTAGAATCTCCCCTCAGGTCAAGACCTTTGGAGTGGTCTAGGATCTTGCCTCAAATTGCGTCAAGCTCATCATGATCCCTCCATGCGTCCCATTTCCAGGAGACTTCCACCTCTTTCACTGTCATACTTGATATAGAAATGCACATGCATGATTATACGTTACTCATTCTCCTTGTTTGGGACTTTATCATCTTTCATGTCTAAATGGACCCCTAGATGGCATGGATGCTTGGCCCAAGGGATCTCCTACCATTAAGGGACAATGTCTTCAACTGTGTCGAGTAATGAATTGATACAAGCCCCACGTTGTGAATTCAGTTAGTGGTTGAAGCTCATTTTTGTTCCATTTCTAGGTCACACGATATTAACAATGTGTTTAAAACATGGTCAACAGCTATCCTATGTCCTTTTCGCCACCTCGTAGGTGCCAAATATTGAGTGTAATGGTTCATTCCGTCCTTTTTTCCATCAATTCACGGTTCTCTTCGGGTGATTCCATCTATCTGACCATTATATAATGGGGAGAGACAAGTCCAACTATTTGTTTCCCACAAAGAGCATTGCTCATGTCGGATTAGAAGCTATTATGAAATCGCACCCATATAAGAGGTCATATGAAAATAGTTGGATGTGACACCCAGTATCGGGTCCCCTGACCCATTCGGACCCTCATATCAAGTTCTCATTTAGGATTATGTGGTGTGGTATAGACTCACATTCTAATTCACGTAAATCTATATGGCCACAGCACACAGATCCCCATGAGACATTCCTTCCCCATTTATGCACCATCCATGAGTACTAGCCCCACCATGGTTTGTTGGCCCCATCATCTGGGTTCTTGTTCTTCTGTGTCTCAGTGGACCCCCGAATGGAATGGATACTTGGACCAGGGGTCCTCCTTCTATACCGGCCATCGTCCTAGAGGGTTTCAAACAATGAAGTGGTACAAGTCCCGCATTGCGTATACGATCAGTTTTCAACACCCAATTGTTCACCCTGACCTCCAGTCATTCAAGGATGGATGCTATATTGAGAATCTAGTCAGAATTTGTTCTCCCTAGTCTGATCTCTGTGACCTTAATAAAAGATCACTTTTTTCTTTATTGGAAGACGTTGAATTGCAATCCGACCATAAAATTATATATATGGCCCTATCTTGGCCCCCACCCAATCCTTCACTCGGGATTTTATGGTGTGGTATGGGATTATTTCCTCATTCACATCAGGTTACTCATTGGTCCATAAAAAACCCTTTTGGGGTTTCATACTTTGTCCTCACCATAAGATGTTAAAATGCAATATGGCCATGACATCTTGTTCATGGCCCCATTACAGGTCCCTTAGCCTTCTCTATCCTCTATCCCATGTTATCACTTGGTGTTGTACGGTGTGATATTGGAGTATGTCCTCATTCATGTTGGGTTACTCTATGTTCCATACACCCCCTCCTTGGAGTATCTTACCCCTATACGTGTCACTTCTAGAACTATGTGTGGATTTATTCCCATTCTCATGGGTTACGTAGGACTGCCCGAATGTTTAGACTTCAGGTCCAACCTCATCTTGTCCCCTTTTCCTACATTCCCCCAGGGAGAGGAGTATATGGTGTGGTATGAGATTATGTTCTCATTCAGACTATGTGTTGTAACAACCATGCCATATACCTCCTTCTCCTGAGAATTATCCATCCCATTGTTCCATAATCATCTTTTCAAATTATCCACCCTCTTTTTGGGCCCCTTGATCCTCTTTGGTGTGTCACCAATGTGACCAAAAGTACTATAGTTCAGTGCCTGGAGTTTTCGGATTCTTCCCAGACATGCTTTTACACATTTTTCAGGCTTCGTGTTCCCCTTCGTTGGGGCTTCAATCACCTTCCACACCTAAATGTTCAACTTGATGGCTTGGATGGTCAGCCTAAGGTCCGTCCTACCAATATAGGCCAATTTCCTCAAGGGTTTCAAGAATAAAATTGATACAAGTTCGACATTGTGAATATGTTCAGTGGTTGATTCTCGTTTGTTTCTCCCTATTTAAGTCACATGATGTGGATGTTGTGTTTCGAACATGGTAAACAATTATCCTCAATTTTCATGATAACCCCATTAAGCCAAAAATGTCGGTTACATGATTCACATCCTTCTCCACCTCATCATGACCAAGAGAAACATAGAAACTCTTTGTACTATTCCTCAGGGCGCATCCGAACGTTATGAGGAAAAAACCACGATAAGGAATTTTTCGGGGCTCCTCACCAGTTTCCCCTATGCATGTATTTCGCGTATTGTAAATACCTTATCCACCCTTGTTCCCTATACCGAGTTCGACTCATGTAGGATTAGGGATTGGGTTATGGTCTACCATTACCTGGGATAGTCCTGCTTCTCCATGGTCTGAGTTCTAAGACCTTAAACTAAGATATTTTCATATTTCCCCTTGGTGAGAACTATTTATAGCTTGATTCCCATCCTAATGGGATATGTAGGAATGCCCAGACGTCTCATCTTTGGGCCCATTTCAGTTTCCCTACATTATCTCTTCTACTATACCTTATAGGCCCCCACTCTTTTAGGTATATATGGTGTGGCGTGTATGGGATTCTTCCCTCATTCATGTCGGGTTGGAAATAGCCACCCCACACACAATCCCTCCTTGGAGATAGTCCCTCATACCTACTATCCTTCATGAGATTAAATTGTGTTTTTTCCAACATGATGTTAAATGACACCTTCAAGAACTACTTGTAGCTTGATTCCCATCCTTATGGGATATGTAGGAACATCCAAGAAACTCGACCTTGGGTCCAGCTTAATTGAGAGCTAGTCTCTCCAACTTTCTACATTTCAACCTTTTCTAGCCCCTCAGCCTAAGGATTCTTCCATAGAATCACGTGCGGTGTGGTATGGGATTATATCCCCATTCTCGTTAGGTGTACCTTGTTTTACCATGCACATTTCCTCTTGATCCTCATCTCTATGTCTGGTCCTTTTGACTTTAAACATTGCAGCCTAGTCCCACTTGACTTTAATCTATTATGTTTATGCTGCAAGATGTTAAATTGCATGGTTGGTCCCATCACATGACCCTAAACTATGATAGTGTCATCCTAGAATCATGATGAAAAATGGCACTGTATTTTGGTGCCCTCCCACAGGGTAATTCATGTTTGGTATCAGTCAAACACCATAGCATTTTTCAATTCCTTCATTTCAATTGATTCTTGTTGTGATGTTTGGATTCTCTATTCTAATCCCATCTCTTCACAAATAAAACATCCATTCACCCAAAAGGATATACAAAACCTATCAAATGCCACTTATATTGGTGCGAGGGCCAGACCTGCACACCTCTTTTATCCCTGGCACTGGTTCATTACCGTGAAACCCCTTTGTTATTCATTCATCTTGATTCTAATTCTCATTAGATAAGTAGGAACACCCAAACACTTCTCTATGGGCCCAACATAACATTCTTGTTTGGTCCCTAGACCTAAACACTCCCACTAAGAACACATGGTGATCTGGACTCTAGGTCCTTATTCACATCGGGTTTCATAATTACTTAACAATGTGTCCCCTGCATTCCATACCAGAACCTAGTCCAAGCTCTATGACTATTAACTAATATCACTCTGTGTCCCTACCTCAAGAAGATAAACTACACGAAATATTCCAGAACTACGTAAGTATTGATTTCCATCCTCATGGGAAACATTGGAATGCCCAATCATCTTGACCTTGGGTCCATCACCAAGAATCGAAAATCCGGTCCCACCATTTTTTCGGCCCCTTGGCCCGAGTTCGTTCGGAGAACCCTGCACCTTTACCCTGAACAAGTCTACGATGCCCGGTGATATTGTCAGGAAGAAATAGTTAAATCGCCAGAGAGGTCTTATATTAAATAATGAATGATATATGATTAGACCGATGAGTGCACCATGATGGTGTATTTTAATTATTGTTGGATTCTATTCAAACCAACTACAACATCACCATCCACTCATTTCATGCCCCTTATTCGGAAAGTCATCCTCTTTCATGTCCAAATGGATCCCCTAACATTTTGGATGCTCAGCCTATGGCCCACCTACTGTATTGGGCCAACGTTCCGGAAGACTATTGGATGACAATTAGAGTAAGGCCCTGTGTTTCGGTCATGGTCAACGGTCGGCCCTCATTTCTTATCCCCATTTCGGGATAACGCAATACGGATACTGTGTTTCGAACACTGTCAAAAATCATTCTTAATTTTCATGACATCACTATAGTGTCCCGAATCTTGGGTATTGTGATTCACACCTTCCATCCCCCCAATTAGAATTAATTCCAGTGCCCCAAGTGTTACCACGTTTCTGAACAAGAGTACGCTCAGGAAATGGTAATTTGGCTGTTATGAGGGCTTCATTATCCAATTAGGTCTCCCTCTTATCCTCTTGGAAATCCGGATTGGTTATTTTAATCAAAGATGCCGGAAGCATGAAAGTATCCCCCATGATAAAATGACTTAAATGTATAAACATCCCCTGTTTATCACATCAGGTACGACCGAAATGATCATAGGAATGGATTGTTATTAATTACATGACTGTGGATGAATGCATTAAATCAAACAAAAAAGTAAATAAATCTATCCAAATTCACAGTTCAGAATAAGTGGCAGTAATGAGAAATGAATTTATAAGATCGACCAAAATAGGTCCCTTAAGGATTTACATGTTGGATGGATCGTTCCATCACCGATACTTTTTGGCTTGTGACCTCCAGGATTGCTTCCTACCCCCTGAGAACCCTCTCTTCATTAGCAGCCACCGAGTGAAGTGCACTTGACCAAGCATGTTATTGTGCCTGTTTTGTTTTAATACTATTCATTTGGTGATCCACTTCCATGAGCTGGTCTTAGGAATCTGCCAGCTGGGCCCTCAACTGCTCCACATGTTCTGAACAGTTTGCAATGAATACTTCCTTTTATTTCATTTGTTCTTTAAGGCGTTGGGCCTCTTGTTCTTCCTTAATGAAGACTTGGGAGGTCCCTGACAATTTCTGACACCAGGAAATGTCAAAGTGTTGGATTCACTTGTGCATCTTCTCTGCCATGTAGTCACAGACTGTCAAATGGAGATATTGAACATCCACTCCTCTACCATAGAGAATGTGCAGCCAGATTTGGGGTGACCCATCTATTTTATTGATTTTTCCTAAGGCTGACCGAGAAAGTGCATGATACACTTCCACCATTTGTGTCGTTTCAAACGATTATCCTCAGTCGAATCCGAGTTAGAATCATCTATCTCCTCTGGATTTTATAGCTGATGGTCAGTAAGGAAGTCAAGAGACCAGCTGCAGGGTCCTATTTGGGTACTCCCCCCAATGGGATAGGCTCTTCAACACCTGGGTGACCTACCTCTCTTGACTCAGTCTCGGTAGATCCCTCTCCAACTTTCAGCCATACCATGACATTAGTACATCTAATTTTCATCGCTATTTTCTCACTGAGTGTTTGGGCCGACTCTGTTTGAGAGGTGTGCCTTAAAGGGACAACACATTTTCCCATGAATCGATTCTGGATGACCTGGATTCGGCAGCCTGATGAGCCTCTAAGGCTGTGATTAATGCACAAACTATTAACTACTTCATCAATTGAGCTCTCTGATGGTAAATACCAGTGTTGAAGTAATGAACTTCAAGAGACCAAAGCATCGGCATCTGGTGTTCTAGCCTCTACATGAGCTGTCATTGTAGGGGATCCCTCAGCACTTATGAGCCCAATAATTGTTATCGGCTCCCCACCTTGTTTTATTGGTGCCTCCTCCCCCCTCCAGATGGAGACTCTTGGTCGACACCAATATGCCCCTGAACATGATAAGGAGATATGATTGTGGGTTACAAAAAAATGAAGGGGGATGTATAGATAATGATGAAGACGTACTTCAAGTAGTTCATTTATATCTATATCAAAGCCAATGATCTCACCACTCTCATGGAGGATACCCTGGTGGGATGCCCCCTGAGACCCTCCACCTTCATTCTCCTCTTCTCCTTCACCCACTCTTTCACCTTCTCCTTCACCCCCTAATACACCATCTAGTTTTCATCCTCCTCTTCCATCTCACTTCCCTATGGCTCCTCGCTACTTTCTCCATGCTCAGATTGAATCTTGTCTGGATCATGACCCTGGCCAAGAATTACATTCACTAGGTGGGGAGGTTCCTCATGCCGACCTTGCTGGATTTCATAGACATCCATGTCCGTCAAAAATGTGTGCCGACGATGGAAGCTCCCCTTGTTATCAATACGAATGAGCCGGACCTCTGGATGATGGAGTCCATCTCATACTATCTTTTTTCAGAGGGCTTAAGTACCGATCGACTTTCGTAGGGTCATCTAGGACAACCACAAAGCTGGAATGATTGTGTCATCGGAAGGTTGAGGTAGAGACCTTTTCTGGTTCCCTGATAGTTCCCATGCCACTCCGTTATCCCCTCTCCCCCTTGGGGATAACGGAATGTCCATGCCATTAGAATTCCCCACTACTGATGCCCTAGCCTGTGCCGGCCTAGGTTCCTAGCATGCTCTTGACCTTTCCTCCCCAACAACACCATGTCTTCTCTATCACTGCCCAGGTTCAACATAGGCTAACATGAGTTGTCGAACTGGCTTCCGCAAATGTCCCTCAAGGTATTCAATGTCCCAATGCTCGACATATTCAGTTGAGAGGACATCATCAAATCTGGTGGGGGAAAGGTAATGATGTCTCCAAAGCCATGGGTTGTTAACATCAGCCACATTTGGAGGAGAACACAGGGGTACCTTTCCTCTCATACATTTGTGTACATTTTCGTCGGCATCCTTTGGAAGAATCTGAACTTCCTAGAGAATCTTGACGGCATATAGGGCTCACAAAAGATCTTCCCATCATTTTGGGACACAAGTATCCTACCTCTGATGCCCTAGATGTATCCCTTTTCTCCAGTGGGAAATGCCCATTGTCTATCATTTGGCCAGTCAGAGTGGGGAATGGGAGGAATGTCAAATTTACTGGATTTCCAATTCTAACCCTTACTCACTCCTCATTGAGCTTCAACGACATAACCCTGAAAATATTCAACAATGAAGGTTGTAGGCCATTACCTGGTGGACGAATAGTGATTAAAAAGGTATATCTACCATAATGAGTCATGATACATCCAGGAATGAATTAGAAGGGACCATAGATCCTCCTCCGTGATCCCCCTCTCAAAATACGCCCCAGAATGGAATACAGAGGGGATAATAGGGGGACCCCCAGGTTGAACCTCTGGATTGAAGCCATGATGCCATTTCTCCCCAATGTCTCTGGATGAAACCCCATCCATGTGTCCCACACCAGTAGAATCCAACCACTCAGGAATGTTGTAATAAATATAGTGTATCATATGTTCCGGTCATGAATCTCATTTATGATGAAGCCCCATGACTCATATTTTCCCAAAACCAAGATCATCCAGTATGACTCACTTTTTCTCGTCAGTGTTGTGGTCAAACACCATCTCCCTTTCCCCAACATCTTGAAATCCGGATCTCCTTACAGTAATAAGTTAAACAATTTATGGTAAGCACTGGGCTTCAAAAAATCCTTGACCCCCAGCCTCTCCATAGCTAGCTCTAACAGTTTCTATGTGAGCATAGGAGTTCGGGATCTCTCTTCACAAATCATACACTGTGGTAGGAATTCATCATACTAGTGTCCATACAAAGGGACACCCCCGATGTAATGAATTTCCAATAGCTGATTCCAAATTCCCCCTGATGAATTTGGAATGTATTGAAATCGGGTGGACCATAGAGTAAACAGCTATAGCCCGAGATCATGATGATGGTAGAAATGAAACTACAACATACACCCCACCTCAAACAAACTGATGTGCCACAGTTCGTCCCCAAACTGGTCACACATCTGGAGAACCCAATATGCGAAGGCTCATGCACTCGTGAAATTGCCTCCAAACCACATGTCCCAATCCTGCAGCCATCCTTTAGTCTCGTCAGTGACACTCTGATAGAATGTACTTTCATAAAGGGCCAAAGAAACCTCACAACTTTGTCACTCCCCGAAATGGTCTTGCTCTTGGGATTCCAGATGTAAAAGTCCATGTGTCTAGATTCTGTAGAAGGATGTCCATTGTAGATGATATTATATCACGGTAGGTTATCCTCATGGGTCACCCATGATCGCGGTGTGTTGACTTCAAATCATGGAAAGGGTACCAACTCCAAGATACTGATGTCCCATAATGGAAAGTTTTCAGACAGTGTGTATTACTTCTGTGCTAGGGTAAGCATTTTGAAGAGAGTATGATTTTTGGATATGATCCTTCGAGCACCATATACCTCAGGCTTGGCAACCATCTCAGCCCGTCGAGCATCGAAAGCATCCCCTCTCTTAGTGTCAGCCCGATTAGTATCCATCTACATCCGATGTAGGCTTAGGGAGTTTGCACAAAATATAAACGGGTGGTGTGAAAAATCAGGACTCAGCGTGGAAAATTGAATTATGCTCGAGAACCCCGGTTCTGCACGTAAAATTACAGTAGATGTCGTGGAATTACGTGTAAATAAGATGATTTTGTGCGCAATACAGTTGTAATTTTTCATGGGTGAGAGCTCCGAACTTTTCGCGTGAGAAAAAATATGTATGGATTAGGGACCTACGAGGGATTTTATAGCCACAAAGCTGGGTTTTCACACGCAATCCAAAAACAGATTACGCGCCACTCATCTGTTTTATGCACCGCTCTTGTTTTAGCGCAGTCAAGTCCAAGGGAATTCTACATCTCGAAATTTCCATCAAAATATAACATTTGTGTCCCCTATCTACTCCGATTTTAATGGGGGAATTTTTAGGCACCGAAAAATTCTCAAGTGATGAAGGAGGATGTAGCGTGACAATGCAAAGCCATATTTGTACTCAGTGATCCATCCCGGGGTCCCGGAGGGGTCACATGAAAAATGCAGAGTTGTGCGAAAATAATGTCTATCTCTCATAAAACAATGGGATCCGAGAATGTTTTCTACGCAGGAAATGAAATTTTCTGCACCCCGACCGCGGGAGCAGTAATTTGCACGCAGCCACCCTGTGTGGTTGAATTTTCACGCTGCCAAACATCGGCATGCAAAAATTTTCACGGTACTCTTTTTCCACGTGGATATACAACCCCAAGCACCTTCAATAGATGGTCGCCGCTTCGACTTCCATGCTGAAGAATATAAACTGTCTCTCTGATGTGAAATTCACATCTCGTGCATGAAAAATATGTCTATCAGATAGTTTTTTTGGCACCAAGTCACCCTAGGTTCTCCCTTCGTGTGAAACTTCTCTAGAATAATCCTCATCCAATTCTGATCGAGTCTCCTCCCCCAAGCGCAATTCCTTTCAACTGCATGCAATCCTTTCTGTTTTTCGCAATTCATTCTAATTTCCCACAATCAATTTTTCACCGGCCATGGATTTTCCACATATGGTCCCCAATTTCACAGTCCCCTGACCTTTTTCTTGTAAGAAACTCTATTGTACGGTGGCCTGACCATTTTTCATTCAACTGTTCATTTTTTGTGCAAGCCTCACTCCTTTTTCACCCCTGATGTCTCTCTTCTGAGCATCATTTTCGGGTGCCTCCCACACCCAAAACACCTCCTTCATACACGATTTTCCAGTACGACATTCTAGGATCATATGAGGTAACATCAAATTCCCTTGGATGATACTTCCTATGGTGTTTCTTTGCATCGTGCTTCTTTGCATAGGCACGCTAACAGTTATTTCTTCTACGCATAGCCTCGCAAATGTGGACCACTTATGGGATCACCTCACAACACCACCCACCTCGGCAATTTCTGTGCGATCCATTCACCAAGGTGCAGAGTGTACCAGTAATGTATGTCCTAGGGGTGTGGAGTGAACCCACCTCATCCATGCGAAATGAAGTTGAACTTCTAAGCCACATCATCCTCAGCACATGACGTTAAACTGTGACATCCTGTAACGACCCAAAGTTTCATTAATGGAAAATCCCTCTTGATCCAGTTAAATTTTTCTTTATGAAAAACGTTTTTATAAGATGTGAACTTCTTTGGTTTTATGTTAATATTTGTGACCGTTACTTTTATAGCCGTTTAATAGTGATCACATGAGTAGTATAAATATATGGCTTTAACGAACCCAATTTTACTCAAACAAAGGAAGCGATGGCCTCATCTAGTAGAATTGCCCCATACGATGCCCATTTGTCGAAGCTCGGAATATAGGTGGCATCTTTGGGCTTCACCCTTGACCAAGCACAAGCTGAGCTTCATTATGTCAAGCTCGAACGTGATCGTCTATGAGAAAAGTGTAATTTGATAGAGATTACCACTCGAGTGATGTAATCCGTGCCGCCCCAACAGTCTGTCACCATCGCACACCTTACCCTTAGGTATTATGAGGCTATTTTTAGGGGTTATGTAACAAATAAGTAGTACTATGTTCATGTGCATTATTTTTGTATATAATAATGAATATAATTTCTAGTCATTTTTGATACATTTTAATAGTTTTTAAAGTACAAATGGTGTTTTTTGGTTATTATTTAATTAAGAAATATATTTTATTAAATTAAGGGATTTCTGAATTAAATAATATTTTAATAAAATATTATTATTAATATTAAATTAATTTTTATTAAATATAAATGATCTTATAATTTTATGAATGCAATTAATATTATTATTAAGGTTTGAAAGCCATTTATGTCAAAACCCGTGAATTTTTGATAAATATCAGTTTTTATTTTAAAAGTGAAAATTCACATATTTAGAAAATTATTTAGATAAAATAAATATTATTTTTGGAATCAGAACGTTGAAATTATCCAACAGTGAATTTTTCATAATTTTCAGAGACATTCAAATTTTTGGGTAAAAATTAAATACCGTTTAAATATATAATGTGTTTTATGACATCATAATGACCCAATGGTGATGTAATAAAATACCATAATCCGTATGTTCGGACAATATATGTTTTATCATTAAAATAATGAGGTTTTGGGTGTGTTTGACTTACTTTTCAAATCATTAATGAACCCCTCAAGACTTATTCAACACTTCGCCTTTTTAAATTAATTTCCATGGGAGTGTGACTACTCTCCACATAAGAAACACTACTTTTTTAATAAGTTCGGACCTTGTACTTGTAAAATATTGTTTTCCTCTTTCCTTTTCCAGAAACCATGGGAAAATACCATGGGATGGTTTGTGTTTTGGATTATTTTAATATAAGGTGTCCCAAACCTAAATTATAAAGAAATCTCTCACCTTTCCTATATAAACCCACCCAAGCTCCCACTTCCTCCTCACTAAAATCCCATGGAGTTCCTCGAACCTCTTACATACTCTCTCTATAATCCTCACAAGGTTCCACAAGCTCCCAAGAAGCCTATCAAAAGCCTCTCTCTAGCCTTTGGAAGCACACTTCCGTGTAAGGGTTTTTTCTTCCATTCTCATTTTTGTCAATTTACATGAAGTTGTATTTCCCTATTAATTTCAATTATGAATGTTGGGGTATGGTTTCACACCTCTCCCAAACTTCCCTCTTATTGTTTTAATGATGGGAGTCCCCTTTCTCTCTGATTAAATGCCTCCCATGTACACCCGTTACTATGCCGAAATTCCGAAAGGAACTTTTTTCTCCTCTTTTATATTCAAGCAATACTTTAGTATCATGAATCTAAATTCCTTTTCAATTATTGGGACATGTATCTATATGACCTCCTTACTGTCCATTACATGTAAATATTATTAGGAACCCCTTTCCCTCTCATCAACCATTCTTTATGAATTCTTATGTCACGCCATTACGCTACCGAAATCACACCGATTTTCTAAGCCAATATCATTGTGTAGTGAATACCATGCCCATTTCTCCATCAAGCGTATTCACCTTTATGCACATTTACTTATTGATTATAAAGATTCATGTATGAATTCCAAATTACTTTATCATGGAATAAATTATTATGTTTTATGAATCCATGTTTTATGATCCATGTGGCACACTTATGCATGAAATGAAATGTTTAATACGGGTGCGCCCCTTATAGCGCTCCAATTCTTTGGGTAAAGTATAGTATCATGATACGTCATGTGAAATGAGTGTTGAATCATTCTAATTCAAGTTCAACGAGGGTTTACTCGTGCTTCATGTGCAATGAGGGTTTACTCATGCTCCATGTGCAATGAGCCTCGACTCATGCTAATTCAATGTGAAGTGTTGTTGCCACATTTCCATGTTATGATTATCATGCTTTATCATGCCTTTATGTTCATGTTTCTCTTATGCTCTATTGATATGCCTATTTCCTAACATGTATTGTACTCCTCATGTTATTCCATGTGTACTCCCTTACTGGGCTTTATAGCTCACCCTTTTCTTATCCATGTCCTCAGGTTATCTCATGCAATGCTAAGTACGAAGAAATGTAGTGGTCATGTAAAGGAAGATTTCAATAATGATGTTTTATTTCAAGTTTAAAGTTTTTATGTAATGATCTTAAGCCCCAAAGACACTAAACCTCCCAATATTCTTTGTTGTATCAAGTGAAGTTTTATGTAATAAAGCATGTTTAAGTTGTAATAAAAAGCAAGGTTGTCATAGTTGGTATCAGAGGATATGTTTAGTTATTTTTGGGATTAGGAATCCCTAGTAAAGCCTTAGATACAAGACTAAGTATAATAAAAACATCCCTAAGTTTTGGTAAATACTAAGTAAGTGGTTTATAAAACAAATACATCCCTGTTTGGATACGAGCACGTAGAGGCGGCTCTGGCACATACGTTTCCTAGGGGTAAAACCCGAAAACACCGCTTTGAGCTAGACTCAAACGAGAACTGCTGTAGGACAATGGGCCTTGCTGCACTCTTGGTTACGACACTCCCGAGGGATATGTTTTGATAAATTCACAATCTTAGTATTAACCCTTATTAAGGGAATAATTACCTAAGAATATATGTTAGAAGTTATATCATGAAAAGCCTGGATTGAATCCTATAGACTCATGAGTTAAAGAGATTAAAGTTTATTTATAAGTCATCCACTTTTGTCTTCGGATTACCCTTTATGTGTTACACCTAACTTTCCTTTTATTCCAGCCAATGGCTTGTAATAGGAGGACTCGGGCTAACAACCGTTGTGAAGATTAGTGTGATGATTGTACTAATGAGATTCCCAATACAGTGGGAGTGGGAAACGCGAACTTTGTCATGCTTCTCTCTCATCTAACTCATGTTTTGAATAGAAACATGGGTCAAGAGGAACGTTCAACCCCCCCCCCCTAAGAAAGAACATGTCGCTATCGAGAGCTTCATGAGACAAAGGGATCCTACTTTTAGTGGATCATCTAATCCCACGATTGCTGAGCAGTGGATCAACTCCATTGAAAAGATATTCTCCATCCTCCAATGTTCTGAAGAAGAGAAGGTTCTCTTTGCGGCTTATCGTATGGAGGGTGAAACTGATCAATGGTGGACGTTGATAAAAAATACGAAGCCTGAGGAGGAGATCGAGGCATTGGAATGGAAGGAATTCCGAAAGATGTTTTTCGATAAATATTTTCCGTGCACCCTCTATTTTAAGATGGAAAGGGACTTCCTTTCCCTCAAACAAAAAGATGAAGAATCTATGGGAGTGTACGAGGAAAACATCACAAGGCTTGCACGATACGCTTCCGGCTTTGTCGTTACCCCTGAATGCAAGTATGACCGCTTCTTTGGTGGCCTGAAGCCTAGTTTGCGGAAAGCATTAGCGATCCGTGACTTCGACTGTTATGAGGAAATTGTCTGATGTGCCATCAAGGTTGAAAAGGAGATCAGAGAATCACAGGGGTATCATGGGGACAAGAAGCGTAAGGTCGACTTCAATATGGTGGTCTGATGGATAAATCCAATAGCGCTAAGAAGTTCCAACATCCCACATGCCAAAAGTGAGGAAAGAAGCACCCTGGAAATTGCCATAGGGGGACGAGAAAATGCTTTAGGTGTGGAAGAGAAGGGCACCTAATTATTCACTGTTGGCAAGAAGGACCCGCAGCTGCGAAAGAGGAAAGGAACGCTCCGTTTGAACCTCAATGCGTTGTTCAATGCTAAAAATGCAAAGAACCGAGTCATTTTGCAAATCAGTGCCCTAATCCAAGGGTTATCGGAGGCAACCAACAACCTCCAAGACAGCAAGGAAGATCTTTTTCCATCACTTCTGCCGAAGTGAACCCCGACAACGAAGTGGTGACAGGTACACTAGTTATTCATTCAAGAATAGCGAACGTACTTTTTTATTCAGGTTTTATGAATTCTTTTATATCTCTAATGTTTAGTAGAACAATCCCTGCACCACCACAAATCCTAGAAGTAAAGATGCTGGTGAGTATGACAAATGGGGAAATCATTGCATCCCATGAATATAAGTCCTCCCCTATTATAAAATGTGTATTGAATTTCCTGGAGAACCTCGTCATACTCCCTTTTATGTAATTTTATGCAATTCTTGGCATGGATTGGCTTTCCTTATAGAGTGCCAACATAAATTGTCGAGAGAGGGAAATCACACTCCATATGGGGAATCGACCAAAGATTCTTTACAAGTCTCAGGAGGAAGATGTATCTCCTTTAACTCCATCATCTCATGCATGGATATTACTGCCCTATGAGCATGCATATCTGGCTCAGATGATGGAGTCCAAGGAAGAAACCACCCTTGAAGAAATGCCTATTGTGAGGGAATTCGCTGAAGTGTTTCCTGAGGAACTTCCTGGTCATCCTCCAAGAAGAGATGTTGAGTTCTCAATTGAACTTATACCTGGGGGGATACCAATATCTAAGACTCCATATAGAATGGTTGTTGTTGAGATTGAAGAGCTGAAGAAACAACTACAGGAGAATCTGGATAAAGGGTTTATACGCCCAAGTACATCACCATGGGGTGAACCAGGCCACTTCGTCAAGAATAAGGATGGGTCAATGCGGCTTTGAATCGATTATCATGAACTTAACAAAATCACAATAAAGAACAATTATCCTCTCCCAAGAATCGATGACTTGTTTGATCAGCTGCGTGGAGCACAATACTTCTCCAAGGTGGACTTACGGTCGGGATTTTATCAAGTAAGGCTGAAGAAGGAAGATATCCCCAAGAATGCTTTTCGTACAAGGTACGGGCACTATGAATTCATAGTAATGCCTTTAGGACTCACCAATGCTCTAGAAATATTCATTGAATTGATGAATAGAGTCTTTAGAGATTACCTTGACAAATGTTTGGTAGTCTTTATAGATGATATTCTAATATACTTTAAAACCAAGGAGGACCATGAGGAGCATTTAAAAACTGTACTAGATACTTTGCGCAAGGAGAAGCTCAATGAAAAGTATAGAAAGTGTGAGTATTGGTTTAAGGAAGTCTCATTCTTGGGACATATCATCACATGCAATGGGATATCTGTGCACCCCTCTAAAACAGATGCAATTGAGGGATGACCGAGGCCAACATCGATAACGGATATCCGTAGCTTCTTGGGGTTAACT
The DNA here is from genome assembly GCA_963277665.1 of Viscum album. Taxonomy (NCBI): domain Eukaryota; kingdom Viridiplantae; phylum Streptophyta; class Magnoliopsida; order Santalales; family Viscaceae; genus Viscum; species Viscum album. The sequence continues at coordinate 1,253,732,314 of OY728140.1, read as the reverse complement.
GGATATTATCGACGATTTGTGAGAAATTTCTCATGATTGTCCAACCCTCATACCAAGATAACATGAAAGGGAGTAATGTTTTCTGGGAGTGATGAATGCGAAGAAAGCTTCAAGGAGTTGAAAAGGAGGCTTATCACTGCACCCGTGATCACTTTACCCACAAGTGGGGAACGTTTTTTGGTATTCAGTGATGCCTCAAAAGGGATTAGTATGTATGTTAATGAATAATGATAAAGTGATATCCTATGCTTCAAGGAAGTTGAAAATCCATGAGCGAAACTATCCAACACATGATCTGGAGTTTGCGGCAGTGATATTTGCCGTCAAAATCTAGCGGCATTATCTCTATGGAGAGAAATGTGAGATATATACTGACCGCAAGAGTCTTAAATATATATTCACACAAAAAGAGCTTAATATACACCAGGGAAAATGGATAGAGCTCATCAAGGATTATGACTGTTCAATACATTACCACCCTGGGAAGGCGAACAAGGTGGAGGATGCCCTAAGTAGAAAGGATCCAATCTCTTAGACTTGATTAAGATGTAATGGGAATCATAAAGAAGGGAACATCATCAATCCTTTCAAAAATTATAGCTCATCCATCTCTTTTAGAAAGGTTAAAGGATGCTCAAAAGGATGATGTGGGAATCCATGAAAAAGTGGAAGCTATCAAAAAGGGGAAATCCTCGGAGTTTAATGTTAATGAAGAAGGAACTGTGCAGTTTGGGAAAAGACTATGTGTTCTATCAAGTCTGGAGCTTAAGAAGGAACTCTTGGATGATGCACATAGTTCAAATTTCTCTATTCACCCAGGGAGCACAAAGATGTATCGAGATCTCCGAGAAAACCTTTGGTGGGATAATATGAAGAAGGAGATCGATGAATATACATCAAAGTGCCTGGTGTGTTAGCAAGTGAAGGCAGAGAGGCAGAAGTCTAAGGGGATGATGCAACCATTGCCCATACCAGAATGGAAATGGGAGAACATCACCATGGACTTTGTCACTGGACTTCCAAGGACATCCAAATGCAACAATGCAATCTGGGTTGTTTTGGATCACCTTACAAAGACTGCACACTTCATTGCTATTCGAGAGGATTTCTATTTGGATCAACTGGCATGGATATATATCAGGGAAGTGGTACAGTTTCATGGGGTACCACTATCTATTGGTTCTGACCGAGATCCAAGATTTACCTCTAAGTTTTGGAAGAGTCTTCAAAGTGCCCTGAATACTGAACTGAACTTCAGTATGGCCTATCATCCTCAAACTGATGGCCAATCCGAGCGGACTATCCAAACACATGAGGATATGTTGAGAGCGTGCTCAATGGACTTTAAAGGAGGATGGGAACAACATATTCCTCTGGTTGAGTTCTCTTATAATAATAGTTTCCACTTGAGCATCCAAATGGAACCATATGAAGCCCTGTATGGGAAAAGGTGTAGAACACCGGCATGTTGGGATGAGGTCGGTGAACGTAAGCGGCTTGGACCAGAAATGGTCGATGAAATGGTGGATAAGGTAAAAACCATTCAGCAGCATATCAAGGCATCCCAAAGTTGACAGAAGAGTTATGTAGATAATCGTCAACGAGACCTTGAGTTCAAAGTTGGAGACATGGTGTTTTTACGCATATCTCCATGGAAGAAGGTCATGAGGTTTGGAAAGAAAGGGATGTTAAGTGCAAGGTACATCGGCCCCTTCGAGATTCTTGATCGTGTTGGGGCTGTGGCCTATCGACTAGCACTTCCACCTACTATGGCCACGGTGCACGATGTATTTCATGTATCCGTCTTAAGGAAGTACATACCGGACCCTTTACATGTACTCTCTTCCGAGGTGGTACAATTGGAAGACGATCTTTCTTATGAGGAGCTACCAGTGAAGGTCTTAGATCGTAGGGAGAAAGTTCTATGAAATATTACAATGCCCCTCGTCAAGGTGTTGTGGAGAAACCACATGTTTGAAGAAGCGACTTGGGAGTCGGAGGATATGATGAAGCTGAGTTGCCAACATTTGTTTTAGTGTGGGAAAAGGAAAATTTCGAGGGCCAAATTTCTTAAGGGGGGAATATTGTAACGACCCAAAGTTTCATTAATGGAAAATCCCTCTTGATCTAGCTAAATGTTTCTTTATGAAATTTTTTTTATAAGATGTCAACTTCTTTGGTTTTATGTTAAGATTTTTGACCGTTACTTTTATAGACGTTGAACATTGATCACATGAGTAGTATAAATATATGGCTTTAACGAACCCAATTTTACTCAGATAAAGGAAGCGATGGCCTCATCCAGTAGAATTTCCCCATACTAAGCCCATTTTTCGGAGCTCGGAAAAGAGGTGGCGTATTTGGGCTTCGCCCTTGACCAAGCCCAAGGTGAGCTTCATTATGTCAAGATCGAACGTGATCGTCTATGGGAAAAGTTGAAGTTGATAGAGATTACCACTCGAGCGATTATATCCGAGCCACCCCAAGAGTCTGTCACCATCGCACACCTTACCCTTCTAACTTATGTGGCTCTTTTAAGGGGTTATGTAACAAATAAGTAGTACTATTTTCATGTGCATTATTTTTGTATATAATAATGAATATAATTTCTAGTCATTTTTGATACATTGTAATAGTTTTTAAAGTACAAATGTTGTTATTTGGTTATTATTTAATTAAGAATTATATTGTATTAAATTAAGGGATTTTTGAATTAAATAATATTTTAATAAAATATTATTACTAATATTAAATTAATTTTTATTAAATATAAACGATCTTATAATTTTATGAATGCAATTAATTTTTTTTATTAAGGTTTGAAAGCCATTTCTTTCAAAACCCGTGAATTTTTTATAAATATCGGTTTTTATTTTAGAAGTTAAAATTCACATATTTTTAAAATTATTTAGATAAAATAAATATTATTTTTGGATCCAGAATGTCGAAATTATCCAACGGTGAATTTTTCATAATTTTCTGAGACAGTCAAATTTTTGGGTAAAAATTAAATGTCGTTTAAATATATAATGTGATTTATGACATCATAATGACCCAATGGTGATGTAATAAAATACCATAATCCTTATGTTCGGCCAATATATGTTTTATCATTAAAATAATGGGGTTTTGGGTTTGTTTGACTTACTTTTCAAAGCATTAATGAACCCCTCAAGACTTATTCGACACTTTAACTTTTTAAATTAATTTCCATGGGAGTGTGTCTCACCACCACATAAGAGACCCTAATTTTTATATAAATTCGGACCTTAGCCTTGTAAAATATTGTTTTCATCTTTCCGTTTCCAGAAACCTTGGGAAAATACCATGTGATGGTTTGTGGTTTGGATTATTTTAATATAAGGGGTCCCAAACCTAAATTATAAAGAATTCTCTCACCTTTCCTATATCAACCCACCCAAGCTCCCACTTCCTCCTCACTAAAATCCCTTGGAGTTCGTCCAACCTATTCCCTACTCTCTCTAGAATCCTCCCAAGGTGTCCCAATCTCCCAATATTCCTCTCACAAGCCTCTCTCTAGCCTTTGGAAGCACACTTCCAAGTAAGGGTTTTTTCTTCCTTTCTCATTTTTGTCAATTTTATTTAAGTTGTATTTCCCTTTTAATTTCAATTATGAATGTTGGGGTATGGTTTCTCACCTCTCCCATACTTCCCTTTTATTGTTTTAATGATTGTAGACCCCTTTCTCTCTCATTTAATGCCTCCCATGTACACCCGTTACTATGCCGAAATTCTGAAAGGAACTTTATTCTCCTCTTTTATATTCAAGAAATACTTTTGTATCATGAATCTAAATTCCTTTTCAATTGTTGGGACATGTATCTATATGACCTCCTTACTGTCCATTACTTGTAAATATGATGAGGAACCCATTTCTCTCTCATCAACCATTTTTTATGAATTCTTATGTCACGCAGTTATGCTGCCGAAATAACAACGATTTTCTAAGCCAATATCATTGTGTAGTGAATACCATGCCCATTGCTCCATCAAGGGTATTCACCTTTATACACATTTACTTATTGATTATAAAGTTTCATGTGTGAATTCCACATTCCTTTATCGTGTAATAAATCATTATGTTATATGAATCCATGTTTTATGATCCATGTGGCACACTTATGCATGAAATGAAATGTTTAAGAAGGGTGCACCCTTTATAGTGCTCCAATGCATTGGGTAAAGTATAGTATCATGATACGTTATGTGAAATGAGTGTTGACTCATGGTAATTCAAGTGCAACGAGGGTTTACTCATGCTTCATGTGCAATGAGGGTTTACTCATGCTCCATGTGCAATGAGCCTCAGCTCATGCTAATTCAATATTAAGTGTTGTTGCCACATTTCCATGTTATGATTATCATGCTTTATCATGCCTTTATGTTCATGTTTCACTTATTATCTATTGATATGCCTATTTGCTAACATGTATTGTACTCCTCATGTTATTCCATGTGTACACCCTTACTGGGCTTTATAGCTCAACCTTTTCTTATGCATGTCCTCAGGTTATCCCATGCAATGCTAAGTATGAAGAAATGTCGTGGACATGTAAAGGAAGTTTTCAATAAAGATGTTGTATTTTAAGTTTAAAGTTTTTATTTAATGATCCTAAGCCCCAAAGACACTAAACCTCTCAATCTTCTTTGTTGTATCAAGTGATGTTTTATGTAATAAAGCATGTTTAAGTTGTAATAAAATGCAGGGTTGTCATACATCCCCCATGCATCCTACACGGGGAAAGGGAACCGACCCTCATGTAAGACCACTATCTTTTCATGCAAGAGGCAACATCCCTGCCCCACCTTTCTTTTATTCCAAATCCCTCTCTCGTTGGGCTTTGTCGCCACCAGTACTCTTTCCTGTAGTAAGTCTCAATCCCCTATTTCCTCTTTAGGATACTAACAATGCATGACCCCCACATCAATTCCCATGGATGCACCATTCAAGACGTGATCGTTAGGTCATTTATGCCTCTTGTTTCTCACACAGAGCATGTGTCATGTGGGCTTAGAGTAATCATCATCCAAAACTCATTGGGTCGCCTATAGTGTTATCCCAAAACCACATCCTAAACTACGTGGACATTGATCCTTGCTAAGGCATGGTACGTCGGAAGCCTCAACGAGGTTCACATCGACCACCCCAGTCGTTCCGACCTCCTCCATGTTAGTTCACCAACACCCTGTGCAGCCTAGATTGTAAGCCCCAAACACTATCCTCAACTACGAGGACATTGATCATTGCCGACCCAGGGTATGTTTGAAGCCACCACGATGTTCAAGCCCACCACCCTAGTCATTCTAACCTCCTTCAAGTTGGCTCACCAACACCTTGGGTAACATAGAGTGTAAGACCCAAAAACCATCCTGAAATATGAGGACATTGATCCTTTCCAAGGATGAGTACGTTGGAATCCTCCACGAGGTTCAATCCCACCAGCCCGGTTATTCTGACCCCCTTCACATTGGTTCACCAACACCTTGGGAACCCTAGAGTGTAAGCCCTAAACACAATCTTGAAATACTAGGACTTTGATCCTTGCTAAGGAAGGGTATGTAGGAATCCTCCATGAGGTACAATACCACCCCCACGGTCGTTCCGACCTCCTTCCCGTCATTTCACCAACACCATGGGATTCTTAGATTGTATGCCCCATACAACATCCTGAACTAAGAGAACGTTGATCCTTGGAAATGCAAGTCACATAAGAAACCTCCACAAGTTTCAAGCCCGAGACCCTAGTCGTTTCGACCTCCTTCACATTGGTTCACCAACTCCTTGGGAAACCTAGAGTGTAGGCCCCAAACACCATCATGAACCATAGGCTCTTTTATCCTTGCCAAGGAAGGGTACGTAGGAAGCCTCCATAAGGTTCAAGCCCACCACTTTGGTCACTCAGACCTCCTTCACGTCGGTTCCCACAACTCGAAATACATGGTATTTGATCTTTACCAAGGAATGGTACATAGAAACCCTTTAAAAGGTTCATGCCCACAGTCTATATGGGCCCCAGGTCCTCTTTCAAGACAGTTCACCCCCATCCAGCAAGACGTTGAACTGTGGAACTCGATCAGCGGTAAGCCTTTGTGCCCCATGTTGCGGTAAGTGGTTTTTTCCCTCAATCAATAGTAATCCATTGTCCCCCATGCAGCGGTAAGATATTGTGTCCCTCAATCAAAAGTAATTCGTTCTACCCAATGCAGTAGTAAGACTTTGTGTCCCTCAATCCGAGGTAAGCCATTGTATCCCGATCTGTGGTAAGCCATTGCATCTCTTATTCAGCAATAAGCCGTAATCCCCTTAGATGGGACCCAAATCATTGGTCCATCCATCTGACGTCAGATTAACCTGGGATTGTAACCATGCATAATCCCCCTAAACATCATCGTGTTGTTGTTTTATGTGTGCACCCCAACTCAAGATCATCGCCAGAACATTCCCTCAATCCTATTTGTCTCGGGAAGGTCATGCCCCAACATAGTGGTTCATCTTCCTCCGGGTCACATCCTTGCGTCCATTCTCATGGGTCACAGCCTTAGATGTCCCATCACCCACATAAACTGCACAAAAATTGATTCCCTACCACAGGGATAAGTAGGAAGTCTCATTGAGACTCAACCCCAATATTACTGTCATCCTCATGGCGCTTTCATCTCACTCTACACCTACATCACAAAACCATGCATCATCCATATTGATTCTTATCCGGGCCACCACATCCCAGTGAGTTCATGTCAACCCATTTACACCTCTGTACCCTCCAGGGGTTAACCTCATCTGATCCATACTAGTCAGTGTTCTGATCTATCCAGACTTTCTCCGGTAGATGTTAAACTTGTGGTATACCATGTGTTAAACATGGGAAGATGAGGAAAACCTCAGAGACATGCCTATGGAATATAATTCCTTGCATTCAATGTGGGATGCCTCAGGCTTCTGCAACCACGAGAATCCCTATAAAAAGGGTCAAAAGACAGACGCGCCAGTGTTCCAACACTATGACATGCTAGAGATTCCCAACGTGACTACTCCCCTGACCGAATGTTACTTCCCTGACATGACGCCTTGGAATTTCCTGATAGAAGTAGCATAATTAAACGGAATCCATAAAGATATGGATCAAGGAAGAGCTTCATGAACAATTTATTAAATCTATGAGGGAGGCCCAAAATAGGTAAAGCGTTCCGTGGATGAATCCACAGAAGGAGGAGCCGATATCCCATCACCCCATTTCAATCAAGGAGAAAACAACATTGAACAAGGAACAGATGTCACCCGCCTTTGGAAAGAACGAATGCGGCGAAAAAAACCACAAGTTTCATCCTCAAGAAGAAAAATGAGTGCGCCCTAGAGAAAGCGTCAGAAATAATATTGTAATATTTTTTCCCAAAAAATCACTATTCAAGTGGCCCAACCTACTAAAAGGATTTCACTCAAAAGTACTTCACTAAAACAAAACTAAATTATGGTAAAACATTCCATGATGATAGAACAAAAATGGAACATAGACTTATGAGTGATTCCCATTACCCTAATGAAAATTCAATATGTTTCCTTGTTGAAAACTATAATAGAAAATTTTCTTTCCACAAGTAGAATAGATTCATTAGTGCCCAGTCAAAGAATCATGGACACTGTTTGGGGTGACTCCCAGATTCCAATATTTAAAGGTAGACTGATCCATCCCATATTAATGTCTACCAAATGAAAAACATTCACCTCTGACCTAATCTCAAATTAATGACATTCCTGAAAACATTCCTCCCTTGGTACATAATCAACAACTATAGATGATTAAAATTACATAATTATGTAAATGAATATTTCATGGTCCATAAAAATAATGATATTTTTTTAATATGCATGATCTTGGAGCCTTATCATCCCTAAAAGTCATAGGATAGATTTATCTCAAAAAAGTATCATTTATTTCCTTCTTCGATAACTCCTCTTATAGCCGAAACTCATTCATGAAGTCCCTCAATTTCCTGGATGGTCCTTGAAGAAGGTCATGAAACTTTTCATCATCATTTTTGTAGTTTTCATTATGTTATTAAATAAAATTTGAGTAGAATAATTCTAAAAATCGAAAACCTGGGGTCGTATATCACTAGTGATGGTAGGATTATGAAAAAAAAATATCTCATTAACATAAATATTGAAGGAATAGTGTGAAAAGACTCCCTCTCACTAGATAATATGATCCTTATTAGGTTTCATTAAATCCTAACATCCATATGATACATAGGAGCTATAGGTATCTATAATTTGGTGATGTTAGAATCATGTTCTTTTCCACTCTCATGGCACACAATTTGACAATAATGAGGATGAATTTTCTCTATATTAAAAACAAACACCGTAGAACACAGTCTATCAACGTGGTCAACCTTAACATATGGCAACAATAGATAACCACTAGGTCCTAGTATCACTGAACATGGATTAATGTGTGAATTATCATGTAAAAATTTTTCTATCAATTAATTTATCAAATATATCATGTATCAAATTCCACAATTTGTACAAAAATAATGTCAATTGAAATAAATTTGTCTTTACCATAGACAATGTGTATCATGATATATCCATATGTTCCCTTCATGATGCATTAATAATAATCCAATTCCATAATAGATGATAAGTATAAATTTGAATAAAAAACATCACACAACGTGTGAATAACACATCGTGAAATAACATCAAACTGTAACAAGAAAACATTTTGAACAACAATTGAATCCCAGGAAACATTGATTTTCCCAAATACATGGGTTACCTACTACCATACATATGCTCATTACCATGTGATAACACCTCCTTGGACCCTTTAAACCATTCTAAAATATTAATGAAATTGAATAGAGAACAGAGTCTGTTTGATACCACTTTCAAACTACCCTAGATTCGACAGTCTCCCACATGGAAAAATTAGGTTGGTTACTAAATGGTAAGAATACATCCCAATTTGGCAGAGGATGCAGACTAGTAGTGGGGATGTAATGAATATAATTGAGAGACTACAACACTATTTATATAGATATAATAAATTCTAAATAAACAGTTATAATAAATATTAGAGTATTGGAAATATCTACAAATGATAACCATTCAACTAGTTGGTAAATGATGAACTATGTAAACCAAAAAATAAATGTCGAATGAATACTCCAATAGTAAAAAATTGAATATTGGTTGATATGATAGAATGTATATAAATTTAAAACTAAAATTAATACAAATAAATGAGAATCCTAACACAAATAAACTCAAAAGACCCTACTATAGAACCCCATGTTGGTATTGTCTCCAAGCTCCAACCCCACCAAAAAGAAAACATAAACTACACAATCCCTTCCAATTCTCCTAATCTATATCTATGTAATGTGCTCAGGTACCCAATGTTATTATGAATAGGGTGTGAGAAAAAATATTTAGATCGACACCACCATGTTCAGAAGAAAAAATAGCCTGATAATCAGTGAATTCAATAAAGTGAGAAACCAGTGAATTTGTTAAATATTTAATATAATACAACAAACAACCAAATTTTGTACAATGATAGAACATCTCTATGAATGTACAAACCCCACTAAAACCTCAACAAAAAGACTATGGGATAATCTCATATCTTAGAAAATTCATCTATATAATCATTTTTGAAAAATTTTCCAGTCTCATTAAGAAATACAACATTACCATCGAAGAAATTTATATTATCATATCAGTTTCATTGGGAAATCCCATTATATAATCATTTAAGCATATCGTTCCAGACCCTCTATATAATTATTTTAGCATACCGTTCCATGAATTTTATAATCATTTAGGAATAATTTCGAAAATCATTTGTATGATACTTTGATCATCAATCACTACACTATGTCATAACATAAAAATTAAAATCATATTTTAACATGCCATAAGAGTTAATTATTATAATTAATTTTTTTAATGGAATTAAAAAATCATCCATTTAATTATATGATTAGTCGTACCAATGCCATATTTCATTCTAATTTAATATCAATGAATCATTACTAATTTAATGATTCATTTAAGGATTAGTTTTTCTGAATATTTCATATGAAATCACATGACATTACATGTCTATTAAAAATATGCATTATTCCATTAGCCAAAATATTTTTTTTTGATGGTACAATAACCCTACGAGAGTCATAAGCCAAATCAAAACAGAATTTGAATCAATGGAATCCGAGGTGAAGTCCAAATACAAGATAATAATCATATTTTATTATTTATTTAAATTACCACATTACATCGTCATAATCAAAAAATATTCCAAATACATAAATAATCTATTGACCTACAAAAGGGGTGTGTATATACCCCATACAAAAAAAATTATAAAAAACACTTTATATGAGAAAATATAACAAGAAACAACCGAATATAAGGTCATATAGAAAAATGAAGACTGGTAAATATCATAACCTATTCAAAAGACGGTCAATCGATTGAACTTTAAAATGGAGAAAAAGAATAAAAATATTGAAAATCAAAGAAAAACAACTCGCAAGGGATAACATTATTGATTATGAAATCCGAAATGGAATGAAATGATACAAAATTTAATGGAGTCTCCCTTAGATTAGAGGGATAAGTGATTCATGATGATGAAATAAAATCATAAATGAATCACGGATTTAAAATGATGAGCCTGAGAAATAAATAATGTAAAACCATTTTCAATGTGTAGCTCTCTATTTTCATGTTATGTCAATAACCATGTTGAATAATGGTAAAATAACCCAGATCGAGCATTACATGATATGAATGAGTATCACATGAAGTATCTATTTCATGTAATGAGAATTTCACAGTGTCTTAATGCAAAAATTTACATATTTTGTAACAAGTTATTGCCTCATAAATTTCATAAAGACACCAATCGGTCTAACATCTACTGAATATCCCAATCCACCTCCAAATCCTTATAAAATCATCGAGATCCCCCAAAGGTCCCTTTAACATAATTATAATCAAATTGAATTAATTAGAACAAAAAACCCCACATATGTTATTTTCTCAAGAAGAAGTTCTCCATTCCAAAAAATGTTCTCGATCACAGAGAAGAGAAAGGAGAAAACCCCAAAATACAGAAAACTTGCCCCAAACTCTAAGGGGGGCACATGAAAAAAATACGAGATCATAAATATGTATAAAAATATATATATATAACCAATAATTTAATATTTTTTCATATTTTATAACACTACAAATATTCCATTTCATTACATTATATTTAATTTTTTTATCTATTCCTGAACATCATATTGTATACATAGTTGGATGATATTGTGATATATTTAGTGTAATTAACTATTTATGAGAATTTAAGACTTAAATGATTACAATGTGAAATAGATAACTAAATTTATCGATGATTGTTATTAGAACTATAAAATGGAGTGTGAGTGAAATTATTCTTGTAGAACCAAATTTATAATTTGTTGGAATTGGTAATTTTGAACGTACACTTATATAACTTTTCTTCTATGAAAATCAACACATCAAGAATCTAACTCAAACAAAAGATATATTTTTCATCTGAATCCGGAAAAAATTTGAAATTTGTAAAATATAATAGATATTTTATATAATGATATAATTTTTATGAATACCCCTTTGTAGATATTAATATGTGTCTTTTATTAGATCATTGCAAATATATGTATTGGAAAAAATCAAAATATCAAAAATATAATATCAAAAAATTGAATATGTTTCTAAGATAAAAAATGAATTCATTTTGGTGAACTTAAAATGAAACTTATCATGGGAAATTTAAATATAAATAAATTAATTTCACTTTTATAAATATTGCGGAAATGATAACCCCGGTTTGAAAAAAAAATGTTAGTGGGAAAAATAAAAATGTATATTATTTAAATTTTAATTTTACATAAATATTATTTGATACAATTTTATATTTTGACATTTTATAAATTGATGTGTGATAATTATTTGACACATAGAAATCACATGACATTTTAGTTAATTGATAAATAAGTGTTTATTTCTATTTTGGATGTTAAATTTAAATCTATGTTTGTTTATTACATTGTTAATTAGTTTTTAAACCTTAAATTTAATGTAACATTCACATAAGATCAATATTTTACTTTTGAGGGATTGATGTGAGATGATTTTATTGAATTTGGTTTGTAATAATTTACAGTTTTGTATAATTTAGTCAAATACTACAGAAAATAGTAATTTTATTACATTCTTTGATTTTGAATTTAGTATTCAGTGGCTCAAAATACTAGTTTTAAACAATTTATTCATTTTTAAGTTACATATTAAAGACATAAATTAAATATAAAATAATTCATAAAAAATGAATTGAAATTTTTTATAATTTAATGCGGGATCAACTCAGAAATAAATTAAAATATTGAATTTACATTTTAATGTAATTACCATAAATTTAATGAATATCCATAAATTCAAATTGTTTCATAAAAATTAAAGGTTTTTTTATTTTCTGTTGGAACTGAAATGTGATTTTTTAATGAAGAAAAAATATGATATTTTTGGAGAAAAATACTTTATTTGAAATTGAAAGAGAATAAATTTTGAGTATATTATTTGAATGTGATTTTAAATTTATTAAAATATTTTTTCCAAAACTATACATTTAATTGATAATTTTAAAATTAATTTAAAATTATTTGGAATTTTTTATCTGGATATTTAATTATGAATTTAATGTGTTAATATTTATTGAAATTGAATTGAAATAAATAATACCATTAGTTTTTTTTTCTGAAATGACATTCTCTGACTAAATGTTGATGCTTCATACCCATGGTATCTTATGCTAATGGTCCCTTATTGTAGTGCACTGCCCATTATAGGATTCATACACCCATGGTATTAAAAATCCACAACTCCCTTGGATCAAAAAATTACAGGTCACCTGTTTCATAGGATTAAATTTCCAAGTTACACAATTGGCCACCGCCTGCAATCCTTTTCTGATTTTACATTATTTTTTTATCCCCTACTAATAAAATTAATTCATCCTTGTGATATACTGTTGTAACATAGATCTACCATTCCCCACCATTTATCATTGTGTATATGATGATCCATTTCTTGACTAGTACATCTACCCTATACTTCAACTATTGCTCATTAGTGCCACACCATCCTTCAATTCCTCCCACGATAGTAGATTTCCCTACAAACCTATTCATTCCTTAATGCTAATGATGGAGTTAAATCCCACAATTTTATCCCAAATACACCACCAATGGGGATCTAATGTTACACATCTGCCACTCTACGTTGAGAATGATAACACGCAAGATACTTCTCTATGAAAAATGTTTTCAATATCTTACAAACAAATACACAATATTAAATTGTTCTAATACTGTTCCATTACAATATCATCCCACTACAATTTTGTGCGAAGAGAACCCAGTAATGTAATGTAAATCTGTGAAATCACCATAACAATCAAAATCTAAATACATTACTCATATAACCATGAAACGAAATAATTCTGAATGTGCCATGGAATCCTAGGCACAACACAACTTACCCTCCCCACACTGATATTAATTTGAAAATAATGAACTTATTATCATAACACAATCAACTAATATAATATTTGATTGTTTAGATATCATTTTAAATATTATATTTTGGATTATCTCATTCATTAACACATTTTATCGTTTACATTGGTAATGACTTATCAATAATAATGGATTATAATTTTTAATATTATTTTATAGTTGAATCATTAATGAGTTAATCATGAAATTTTTAGCATTTATCATGAAAATAGACTTATTTAATTATTTTTAGTGGTTTGATATAATTAATTAAAATATATTTGTCATCAAGTGGAATTAATTTCATTTTTTGAATTATTCACATAATCTTTATTTTAAAATAAAATATTAGATATATAATTTTTGTATAAGACTTTCATGCATCCCTAATATGTTATATTATTCTAAAATATTAATCAAACATAAATATTTCCCTAAATATTATTACTTTTAATATTTTTAAAATCATGTTTATTTTTAAAGTTGTCAAATTAATACATTTTTGGTTTTCCTATTAATTTAATGTAACTATTCAATAACTAAAAATTATGTATAATTTTCAATGATAAAATAAATTAATTTATATATAAAATAAAAATGTATAATTGATCTTATCCACTTTTTATATTTATATATATATATTATATATATATTAATTTTATGAGAGGGAAATTTTTAATTTTTTTATTTCATAACATTATATAAATGACATAACAAAAAAATGGGGGCATTGGAGGCATTTATTTGAGACATGGATATTCATAATAATCACAAAAGAGAACCATATTATAATTTAAATATTGTGATGTAAAAAATCTAACCCCTTTATAATATTAAATTTCTAAATGTGATATATTTTTTAAAATATTTCACTATAAATGAAATAAAATTCATTCATTATAAAGAAACTAAAACATAAAATGACTTTAACAAAAATTGGTACATATATATTATTCATTAAAAAATATATTTAATTTAATTAACACATTTCTATATATATTTTATAATCAGGAAAATCTGATTCATAACCGTCAATATATCAAAAATTTTTAATGCTTGGGGGTTCATGTCATGAATGAAGTTTAAAAATAAAAATTTATTTAAATAGATATATATCTTAATATATTTTGGTGTTACATTGTACCCACAATAATGAAATTAATGCCTTAAGAAAATTATGTACTAAATAATTTTTCAAAATTTAATTTTTTTTTTGAATAACAACATCATACTGTGGGATCATAAAATTACATTTGAAATGGTTAAGTGTGATACAAATATTCTTCCTAAAATTTCACATTATATGGATCAAAAATAAGATTATTGTTGATGGGATGTTTAAATATAATCATAAAGGAGAAAAATATCTTCCATGGATCCATATATAGTTAATGATTTTATGTTCATGAGAATGTTAAATACTTGAAAATAGTTAATCAGTGAGGGGATAAGACAAAAAAAATCATTTAAAATAAATTTAATGTACTAAATTATTATTTCATTATACATTTAATAATGTTTATGAATCCATTTACTATCATTATGGAGTACTTTGAAAAATATAAATACTTGATTTCTATCTATTTCAGAAGCAGAATTTCTCCCTTTTGTTGTGATTTTATGTAT
Organism: Viscum album; assembly: GCA_963277665.1. Lineage (NCBI taxonomy): Eukaryota > Viridiplantae > Streptophyta > Magnoliopsida > Santalales > Viscaceae > Viscum > Viscum album. The sequence goes on along the minus strand of OY728140.1, from coordinate 1,253,717,068 downwards.
TTACACTTTATCTCTCACTATAAGAATAAATTATCAAATATTAATTTTTCATGACAGAAACACTAAAATTTAATAACAATGGATAATAATATATATAAAATAATGATTTCCCATTCATCATGCCAATATTAATTTTTTAAAAAAGAAGTTATTATGATATGTCATCTATTATGGATAAATACAATAAAGTTATCTCTTAATACTCAATAATTACAAAAGATTAATATAATAAATCCTATAAACAGTGGACGTTAACTCTATTCTAAAATATGTCTGAAAAAATAAAAAACCAAAAAATACCAAATATATAATCATATTTTCCCCCATGATCCACATTGATATTTATTCTTGAAAATCATGATTATTCTCATAATGTAATAATAAAAACATGTGAATATCTTAATTGTTTTAATATTTGACAATATATAGAATCTCTATAAAAAATCCTTGAAAACATATATGCATTCAAAAAATAGCAGTACCATTATGCGAAAAATATATTCACATTCTGTGAAGTATATTCAATAAATCCAAAACATGTTGTAAAATCCATTAAATATAATAGGAATCAATTTATCATCAAATAAGTGATCACTTACATGGTCAAAAATACAATAAATTATAAATTATCAACATCAATCATCAGTTTATCCCAACATTTCATCATTAACAATACATCACAGTCACATTAGGATTTCCATTCCCTTAATCATGTATTTTAAAAAACTACATATTTCTATTAAATAACTCTAGTTGGTTATTATTAAAATTCAATATATGATGTTATATCTATTCAAAAAAATTACTGAGATCAAATCAATAAATAATTCTTGATTTCATCAACTAGAATATCATTAATAAATACTTATACAAAATAATTTTGAATACTGACAAATAATCAAGATAACTTTTCCATTTAAAAAATTGATATAATAAACAACCTTAATTGGTCTAAGATTTAACCATTAGTTTATGGTCTTGACCCAGATAATCGACATGTTCTATATAGTTGAGAAATTATATTCCTTGAAAAATCAATTTTCAATGAACATCATTTCCATATATAAAAAAATTACCATTTATCTGAGACATTCATCAATGTGATCCTTCTAAAATTATTAATGTTATTAAAATTGATCATTCATTAACATATGGTCAATAATAGATTATATTTCCTAAAATTAATAATTCCTCAAAAATTATGTATTAAGAATCTCTCTCTGTTTAACTCAATAAATCATAGATCTTGATAACTCAATATTCATAATCACAAGATTTCTATATAAAATTTCTGTTATTTTAGTTTCTTTGGAGTAAAATAATTCAATTATTTATTACATTTAGCATAATCATGAATCCAACTAATTCTATCCATTTTCTAAAACCAAAAATAACCGTTTATAGAAAAAATAAAAGTTTGAGATCAATAAAAATAATGTATTGAAAAAATAAACTATGGCAACATATCTCTAACATTTTCCATCCATGTTAATCATATATTCAAATCTATAAAAATGGTCCATATAAAAAAATGGAATAATCCAAGTATATACTCTGAGAGTGAAGAAATAGGTGTGTATTAATGGAAAATTGACCATGAACCAAAATAATACTCAAGATATAATTGACCAACTCTTTACAATTTTATTATACCAGGACGCATCTCTACTGAAACCAAATCACCTTTTATTATCTATATAGGGATGATTTTGTAGTAATACCACACCAATTTTATAAGCATAACACTGATTGGTCTATCATATATAAGATTATCCTACCGGTTTTCACTATATATTTCTCATCTATTAGTCGATAGTTTACGTAACCTATCTCATATACCAACAATAGTGACCCATAATGTTTTACATAGATATTACTTCTTATTAGATGCATTATTATAATAATGAAATATGATACATGATAGAATCATGAATGTTTTGTGTCCTTGAAAACATTAATAAAAAAGAAAATTGGTTCATAAGAGATTTACATCATCTACTTGAATGTTTCTTATAACTATAACCCTTCAAAAAAATTTCATAAGAATATCATTCTTAATAACCTAGGGAATGTATACATATAAATGGGTGATCAAATATGCTTAGTTATGTTATGAAAGAGAGATATCTACGATCACATATAGATAATATAATCATAATGGTATCAGAATATAATATTATAATTAGAAAACCATACGTTGTATATGATTTGAAAAATAATGATTGGTGTTCTAAATAAATACAGTTCAATGGAATTGAATCAAAAGAAAATCAAAGAACATGTTCTATAAGGTAATAATAATGGAATAAATCATAGTGGTTTTGCATAAATATAATAATGTAAAATAATATCCTTTATAAAATCTCACTATCATTACTACAATATGGGATTAGTTTGAATGCTCATTCTATTATATCCTTAGTCATGAATCAGTCCCATGACTATCATCTTGGGAAGATTCCCTTATAGCACTATGTCCACTCCGAATTCTATTCCTTTTTACCTCATGAGATATCCCTAAATTCCCAATGTATTTGAGGAAAATATAATTTTGAGACAAAACATCACATAATAATAGTCCATTTTTGTCTTCTTATGAATATAAGTCATTCATGAGATATCTTAACCAATTGAAAAGAAATGGAATTCACAAACATTTCAACAGTTCATAACAATAGAACAAATGAAAAATAGATCCCATATACATTTTTGAATAATATTTAAAACCCATATATAGAATGAATAAGGATGGTATGAACGTATTATATCCATTTTAATAATTATGTGACATTAAAATAAGTTATCATAGAAGAATAATGTATTTAAAAATTTACATAGAATACTCCTTGAGGAATCTATCATTTTGATTTTCAAATCACTTATTATAAATATAAATATTGAAAAAATATTAAGAAATATTTTTCATTTAAAATTTATATGGAAAACTATAATATATGTTTTAATGTATTTACTGACCTATAGAGAAGAAAATTATGATCATTATACGTATATTAAAACTAATACTCCTTTCACAATTTTTGTTATAATTCATGAATTACTCACTTGGAATAAAATTCCATTTTTAATTTTTTTTACAATGTAAAACATAGTTAAAGGTACCTTAATCTATCATAGTATAATATAAAAAAATCAAGAAAACCTTTTGAGAAAATATTAATATTGAAAAAATATATTTTTGACAGATTTAAGAAATAAAGTTGGGTTTCCTTCCAAATAATCCTTTTTTAACCGAGGAGAAATAAATATTAGGAAACATATAATCTAAATAAATAACTACAGAAAAAGAAAATTAATGGTATCAGGGATATATTGTTCCTAAAATTTTATCACCACAAACAATACCATAAAAAATCCTAATAAACAATTTTATTGTTACATAAATCCATAATCGCATTGGTAAATATAAAATCATAATACCCATGATATATTAATGTCAAATTAAACATTGAATGTCATAAAAATAAGTACATTAATGATATAACATGTCATATGGGATTTATATCAACTACATATCAGAGAATAATTGTATACCATTACATATGTCCTAAAAAAGAACATTTGAGATGATTAACCCTTACGACCTTAGTAATATCAAAACATAATAAAAATGAACGATAGATCATAGTATTGAGATATTAATCCAAATAATTTTTATGTATATACTAATAAAATAAATTCATTTCATATACATACCAACTAAAAAGTAAATAATGGTTGAATATGATAAATGACACATGAAAATAAAATTGAGATGAGAAACCCTTATATAGTGATAAAACAATGTAAAAATGACTATATTCACCTTTATAATAAATATAAATTTCTTATTATGGAATAAAATTATAATTTATATTATTATAATATCATATATATTCCACATATTAAATATAAACTCCGTTATATTAATTATTCTTTATCAAAACACAGTTTTAGAGAGTTAAATGTTTCTTATTTTTAGGAGAATTTTATTTCAGTAGTTCTGATCATTGTAATTTATTCATGAATAAATATTTATATAATTTTAATCATGATATAAATTTAATATATATATTCATTATATATATATTGAGTTATTCATAAGGGATACTGACAGAAAACATAACTAAAGCAATCATGGAGCTTGTAGGTTGTTCGCAGTTATTAAATATATTTTCACTTTATAATGCATTGAAATAAATTGAGTTATACAATATTAAAATTTAAAAAATAATAATAATTTAATATATATATATTAAATTTATAATTTCCATCATTATAAACATCAATGTCTGGTTGTGGTGAAAATATAATTACAACGCCATATAATGATAGTAAACTATACATACAAACAAGGTGGAAAATGGTTATTCCATCATCATAATAAAAATTTAGTGTATTTTATAAATTTATGAACTAAATTAATAATGGAAAATATTTTTTTAAAATAGGTGTCAGACGAATTAAAAATAAAGAGATTGGGTTAGAGTTATACCTCATCAGTGAGACACAACATTGGGATTACATATTTTTCATTGTATTAATGGTTATTTAGAAAGACTATAAGGTAAAAGATATAGTAAAGGTAGAGGAAAATGAATTATTTCTGGTATTTTCCAAATTATGAGGCTTAGAAGATGCCTTTATGAGTGAAGAATCGATTCCATTCTCTTCAGTAGGAGTGGGTTACTCATGGAATTATACAAAGTATTTAGATAATATAAACTAATAATCATAGTAAAGTGGATTAAAATAATTATTTTTAGAATAAATAATTTAGTAAAAACTATTAATCATGTCATAAAATAATTTGTATATTTTTTATGTTATATTGTCCCATTATCTCATAGTTTTAACCTTCTATAAATCACTTTTACAATTACCATGATATTAATGATTTCTACTCATTAGGGGACTACGATGTTAATATAATATGACATATGACACATAAATGGACAATTTAAGGTATTTTTAACCATATATCGTTAAATTGGACAGTGATATGATTGTTTATAATTTTAAATCCTATAATTAAATATAATTTAATATAGAATTTCAATATGTTCATTTTAAAAAAACATAAAATATTACAATATGATATGTTCCTAAAATAGTTAAAATTGATAAAAAAATAAATATATTCTATGAAAATGAATATTTTATCATTGAATAATAATCTAATGAAAATCTTATTGGTCTATATGTAATTTTATATATAATCGTTTTCCTTAACCACTTGTAGTGCACGCACGTGAATCTTTCTTGGGAAACATTAGAGAAACAGAACCATTGGGGTAGAACTATGTCCCATAATTATGATGCCAACATGGATGCAGAGCATGTTCCGGGATCAATGTTATGGAAATATGTTTCTTCTCTCATCCTGATACTCCTTCAGCACTCCTATTGGATTGTAAGAGTATGAATTATTCAATTCTAGAAGAACAACATAGTTGGTTATGTTCTCAGTTACCCAGAATATAAGACCCTATCAATCACATTCAAAGTGGATAGAATGTACCCAGAGTTCACCAAGATAGTGTTGAATGTCAAGCATCATGCCATACTCGACTTGATACATATCACCCCCAAACCGTATAAATGCATCTTCACCCACTCTCACTCTATAAAGTAAACTACTGGAGGGTTTCATAGTATATTTACTCCCTAGGTGCATCTGGTAAAATGAGAATACATCCTGTTGTGCAGCCAAATTCCAACGAAATACAACTTCCTTTTTTGTAGAATAAAGATTTCTTAGATTCATTCTAACGATAGAAAAAAGAATAGTCATTAGTTTATCTTCATGATGCTAGTGCTGAAAAAAATAAGGAAGAGAATGTTGATCTTATTTTAATTGAAGGTGAGTAGGACCGCGATGATTGGAAGTACTTTTGAGAGTTCACAAATAACCCTTCCTTCATTCCCAATGATTCAACCATTCTAGAGAGTTGGTTTAAATGGTCATTAGGGAATTATCCTGCAAGGGTGGTGAGGTATGTCAACCTCAGTGCAGAATTATGGTGCCTTTGGTGGGCATGGACCAATCCACCGTTTGAGGGAATCACCTCCATGATGATCCATCATCATGTGAAAAAAATTCTTGCTAATTAACATGGCCTCCTTTTTGAGAACTAACGTGGGGACACAACATTATATATCATGTAGGTTAGTTTACCCTTGTATTCTGGTCATATAGATAGATGATGGGGGTTCATTGGTGTGGTAGAGTCCACCTATCTCTGGCTTCATGTTAAACACCGATGGATCATGTTTAGTGGGTGAAATGTGTGGTGGTGGTGGTGTCTACAACTCAGATGGAAGTATGTTCCTAGGTTTCATAACTCACAATGGGAGTCCCATGAATCCTTAAGAGGAGGAAAATATAGTACTCATGGGCCTCAACCATTGTAGTTAGAGGGACATTAATCTATCCCATGTGGAAACCGACTCGAAGAAAATTTGTGACTCCCTGATGGACGGAGTGTCCATCCCATTGTCAGTTACCTACATCATCAGGAAATGTAAAAAAGTTATCAATAAATATATTCTGGTAACCCACAAATAGAAATAGGGGAACAAGGTTACTGATCACCTCTTCTCCCTGGCAGTACCTAGACCCAATGTCAACTTCCTTCTCAGCGTCACCTCCTTCAGGCCTAATGGGGTTTACATAATTCGATGGTATTTCCTTGGTCTGCACTATTTTTACCACCATGAACCTTGTTTCATTTTACATTTAATTCTTATTTGAATAAATATAATCACATGAGGATGATGATTTTAATCCTCTTTTTTATCCATTTTTTCATTAAGCATGGAAACAAATATTTCAATAATCAAGGAAAATAAGTTTATATTTGTTTTGAATAGAGAATAATAAGTGGACAAGGGGTAAAATTTCAGAACATATGGAATAATGATAGACTTATTAAATGAATATTATAATTTCTAGAAACATTAATAAAGTATAATCGACAAAAAATTTAATAATGTCATTTTAAAAATTATGAAAATAATTTTACATCAAAAAAACCTCGAGGGAAATTGAATTGATTATAAAAACATGAATCATCCCTAATATATTATTTTTTTCTATAAATTTTAATGAACACTATAATTCACCAAATTTTAATCATTTTAATATTTTATAATCATTTATTTTAATTTTCCATTAATCGAATAAATATTATGTTATCCTTTAAGTTAATTATTCAATGAAATCTTTTTACATATGTTAAATGAATATAATTATATTATAAATAAATGAAACATATATAAATCTATCTATACTCATTATATATATATTTTAAAAAATTATATATAATGAATTAATGAGACTTATACATTGTACTGATTTTTTTGTTAAAAAAATAAAATGGCAATAATAATGGTAAGACAAAACCCTATAGACATATAATCATGAAATATTATTAAATTTATTTATTTCTCCATTTTAGGGATATTAGTTTTTTTGGGTTGATTATGAGAGATTATCTCATGGTTATAACCTTGTGTTTCTAATTGTACTCATATCAATGTGATAAATATTTTCCATGATTACTATTCATATTAGTAAAAAATAAAAGGGTCATGTTTAAAAAATTTATTCTTCATTATTGTAATAATGTAATAAATATTTAAATAATGTAATTCAAAAAAATTTACAATTTCAGTATCAAATAAACATCCTAAAAAAATAAATATTGTTTTTTTTGAAAAATAAACTATATACAAATAAACTATGTCATAAAGAAAATATTGTAATACTGAAGAATATTTAATTAATTAAATTATATATATTTAAATAATTCATATTTTACATTTTGATAATATTCAAATAAAAATTATATCTTTTAATGGAAGCAAATGATAGTTTTGTTAAAATCATTCTTTATTCAAAAATCAATGTAAAATCAATCAATTTTGAAAAATAACAAATACAATATTTCAATATTGATTTTTTTGATTTCAAAAAATATATAACAATACCAATTAAATTTATAATAATATTTTAAATTAATTATTATTTTTTAATATGAAATTCAATTAAACATTTTTCGATGAAAAAACATTTTTGAAACCAAAAGTCACATTAATAAATAATAGTATTTTTATAATATTTGTAAAATAAATAATTTGATTTATTAAAACTGAATATTTTATATATTTCATAATTCGGTTATCATATTCATACATATCCACATAGAATAGGTTTTTATAACCTTGAGGTTGCATTTCATGCAATATATAAAATCTTGTAAATTTTTTTATGAGAAATATATTTGGGAATCTCAATGTGTTTTATGTGAGGTATGATTTTTAATGAGTGAGGGGAAGGGTGGAATAGAAGGGGTTTGGTTATATGTGATAGGGGAAATATTTATATTGAATCTGAAAATCATTATATAAATGCATTTTGTATTCATGAAATTTTATAAATATAAGAAAAATAAATAACCAAAAAGGTGTTGATGTCATAAATTAAATGATGCAACATTTTAAATATATTTAATTAAAAACAATAGTAATTTAAATCTATATTTAACACATTTAATTTATTTTCTACCATACCCAAAATAACTATCTTTGTACATTCATAGCACAAATTTATTCTTAGAATTATGTTTTATTAATTATATTGATTTTTCAAACTGATACCAAGTATAATATAATTTTTATTAGATTCAATTATTAATAGTGATAAACATTAATTTGAACACAAAACATATTACATGATAAAAACCCACAATTAAACTATTTCAAACGTGTTCTAGTGTGAATTTGTCTTCTAGTAGAAGTACAAGCAATTGGTTGTGTTGGAATACTCTTTTGGGAGTCTTGAAACTCAATACAGACGGTTCTTGTATCTAGGGGCACCAAAGTGGTGGAGTGGTGGTGAAGTATGTTAATGGTTCTATTTACATTGCTTTCTAGTCCATACATGGTCATGAATCATCACATTAAGAAGTGCTTATGGCAATGCTCACATGACTCTACTTGTATAGGCAGCATGGGCTGGCCATTTTAGAGGATGAAACCAATTCCTTGGTAGTTAATGATTCCTTGAAAGGGTATGGTGATGCTCCTTGTTCGATATTCTATATTACTGGAAAATGAAAAAACAATCCTCCATACCAACATCTATATGTGGCATACAGGGAGGGAGGGAATAAGGTGACAGACTAACAGGCCTTAGTGAAGTACCCTCGTTTGGTGGATGTGTTTATCCACACAGTTGGCAGCATTAAACCCAAGGAGATGGATTTTATTAAAGGGGAATCTATCTAGTTTCAGTATTTTAGACCCACATATGTTTCTTATTGTGGGGGAACTCTTTTATTCTCCACACCTATTTTTTTCCATCTTTTGGAATCACATTTATCAATAAAATTACTTCCTGATGATGAATGCATGATAAAAATATTTTTTGGTAGAAAATAATTTTAAACATTAAATGAAGTTATACTTTATTTGGAATATGAATCAAAATTCTACAAATTTTATATTTTTTATAAACCAATAGGGGTAACATAAAATGTCGCCTTATATTCCTTTACTCGAGACCCAATGCATATTCCAAGTCACTACGGTCTTATGAGAAGCTAGATTGCATGACATATTATGCTGACTATAGTTTTTTTATAGAAAATGGTAATAGATCCATGAAAATCAGTAAGATTAATGAAACATTCGTGTCATATATTATGATAAATTTTAGATCGGAGGAAGGAATTTTTATATCTCAATTTTTACATCATGTATAGGTTCTTTATCATATTATTTTTATAAAAAATTTGAGATACAATTCGTTAGAAGGATTTATATTTCTATATAAAATTTCCCATATATTGTGATAACAAATGATCCCCATGGTGAAGTTTTTGTTTTCTTGGGGATATATTAGATTTGGGGTGTTGATAGAATGTGAATTAATTTTTTTAATGTCATATCGATGACCTATAAAACCATTCATTGAATAGATTTTTTAGGTGTTAATGAAATTGGGGAAGGATTAATTCACATATTCAAACACATCTATAGGTAATGAATAATTCTTTATCAGATTATTATTTTTATTTTAGAACCCATTATTCTTGTATTCATTGATTATCTATCATTGATCGGATCATAATTGAGGATGTTCTTAATATATTGTAACGTATAGAATAGGTTTGGTAAACATTTTTAACATTATATTATTATGTAGGGATGTAATAACAATATTATTTTATGAAAATGCCAAAATAAAAATTCATTATGTTTGAAAATTGAAGCTTTATAAATTTATTGTGATGTAATTATTGGTTTTGAAATTTTTTTTAGAATTTATTATTTATTAATGAATGCCTATTAAATTTTTTTGTTAACTAACATGTTTATAGATTTTAAAGAATTAATTATACACCCATGAATAAAGTATTAGAAATATATTTATATTTACCATGATGAATTAATTTGTGTATTTTTTGAATTATTTTAAATTAATTGATTGTTTTCATATTTTAATTTAAAAGAGTAAATAGTTTCAGAAAATAGATTTATCAATTAAACGTATATTCATATTTTATATAGAAAATATGGACTTTTAACATATTTATTGGTTAATCATCAAATGAACCTCAAACTCGAATAATATAATTGAGTATGAATATTAGTCTTGTATCATATTTTTATTTGAAAATGGTATATGGATTAATATTATAATTGTTGAAATATTAAAAAAATTTCTTTTTTATTAAATTTATAAAGAAATGAGGTTGTTTAATTACAGAGAGGATTGTTTGTAAACTCTATTTCAAGATATGTTTGGTGTTTTTAGAAAAAAATAGTTTTAGAAAGTTATTTTTTGTACCAAATGTGGGTTTTTATCCTATAAAAAAGTAATACCATGGTTTAATGAATATTTATATCATAATTAAAATGTTCCTATGAGTATTTTTTATTTTCTATTTTCTAATGTACATGACCACATGGATTTAAACACTTCTGTTGTTTCAGTATTTCTTATGGGGAATTTGTGAGATATATTGTGATTCATTCTTTAAGTGAAATCCATTTTCCTTATCTCTTTGGTAATATTTATGATCTAAACGCGGATGAATTTTCATTCCTATATACGTTTTAAATGTATATCTCATTGAGTTAAATAAAAATATTTCATTTTGTGGACTAAAAATATGACCATATATATTCAGTTTCATAAATGGTTCTTTAAGGAATTTTTTTCAGATTTCTTTTGTTCCATTATAGGAGGGAAAACATTGGTGTACCCTCTATTTTTGTATTTCTATATACATGTTATAATTCATTTGTGTTTTATATTTTGGATAAACATCTTTTTGAATAATATTTTATATAATCATCGGGAAAATTCCATGAGATCAGTGATGGTACCATTATTATTTTTACTTTGTTGTTTAATTTCTAATCATAATCTAATATACATGTGAATTATTTTGGGATAATTATATTTCATGGGTTTTGAATTATTTATCTAGACATGGTGAACCTTTTGTTTGTTCATGGGAAACATGATTTAGATTCATGATTGGTTTGTCTAAGACATCCATTAGTGAAATGTTATTATTGATTAGTTATTTGGGAATAGTGGTAAAATATGTTTAATCCTTAAATAACATAGATATATTTTCATAAACAAAGTCATAATAATATAAATGTATTATTAATCCATGAATTTATTTGAAATTTCTACTTGTAATGAAAGTCATAATAGATCGAGTTTTCTGGCTAGTATATTATTAATTATCATTGACATTGATTTTTTAGTAAATTATTAGGGATTGTTAATTTCATAGGATTGAAAATATTCTCTATTAATTGTTATCATCCAATGAAATAATAATAATTTATTTTTTTTGGTGCAGTTGTTTTCGGTGTTTCCATTACAGGAATGATGAATCCTAATTTTCTCTTATATTCCCTCTAATTTTGGGTGTTGTAGATTGTTGTATCACTATTTTACATTGATTATAAATGGTGAGGATACCTATATGTAGAGTAATTTTTCTATAGATTCCCATGTTAGATAATATAGGTCCTAGGACACCTATTATATGTTCATTAGTTGGGATTAATTTTTATCCATTGTTGTTTCTTAATAATCGTATTTTGGTTTTTTCTATATCAATGTGAATTATCAGGTATATAGTTGGGAAATGAATTGATATATGAAAATTAGTTATTCTATAAGGATAAATCCAATTAAACATTAATAGAAATAATATATCTCTGAATCTCCTTGAGATGACAGTATTTTTACATTTTCTATGAAAATTGTGACACTATGAAATTATAGAGAAGTTTAAAATATTATAGCATTATAGGTTCTTGAAGTATACATTAACAAAGGGTAATATTAGAATATGATAGTTGTGCTAGGTTATTTTATTTCCAAACATTGATAATGAGATGGTGTAAACACTCTGGACATGAGGTATAGTCATAGAAAACTCAAGTAATATGTTACCAATGCATGATGTGATGAATTTACAGAGAAGGGACCCATAATGATTGATTTAACAAAATGGATCACATTTGGGTTTGAGGATCTACATATATTATGTGTAAAAAACAAGATAAATATAGTTAATCATTGAAAAGTTATATGTTTCTTATTCATGTAGTAAATATTGTTCAATAGTATTATTATGTAACATTTATCTAACGGGAAACCGCGAGTTTATGGATTTTTTCTTTTAATGGTGACTTCTGTCTCCATGGGAACTAGAATTTTTGAATAAATATAATACTAGATTGTATGAATAATTAAATTAGGTATTGTTGTTTCATGAAATCATGGGTTATGAGGATGTGTCATAATTATATCCATGAATGAAATTTTCCAGAGAGAGCAATCCAATTGTAGACACAATTTAATAATTCCCATCATATTACAATATTAGAGAGGAATATTATAGAATAATGGTTGGGAAAGTCCATATCAATTCCATTATATAATTTGGATAAAAATCCAAGGACATCATAATTGATCAACCATGTAATCTATTTTCAGAATGAGATATGATTTGGGTAATCATATAATAATTCATGAAATATCCTTACGCCATTCTTACCAATGAGATGGTAGTGTTAGAAAATAATGACAGTTATCTATTTCTGGTTGTGAAGAACAATTGTATGCCTACCTATATCATTTCTCGTAATTATTTGTAATTTTATTCATTTTTTGATTTTGTTTTCTGAATTAAATTGGTTCATGATCACAGTGAGAATATCATTCAATCCTTATAGGAAATTTTAGTGGGGGATGTCATCAAATTATAGAGGATATGTCCTAGGTGTGTATTTTTTTCAATATTTATTTTGTTATGTATCTTTATTATTTTTTTATTTATGATCTACGCTCTGTATTTTCATGTTGGTGGCCCTAAAAATAATCTTGAATATGATCTATGGAATGTGAATGATCTCGATCACTGAATATCATTTTTGGTGTAGTTTTCATTGTGTGAATTTGGCTAGTTATGACCCTCATTTGTGCTTCACTACTGAGGTCATAGAATATCATGTAAATGTGTTTAATTGGATTGAAATTTCATTTCACATTATATATATTCATGATGTGTTTCATATATCCCAATTGTGGAGGCATTGTATTTAAAAATCATGATGTTGAATATAAACTCGAAGCCAAAGAATTATGTAGCTAGTTTAAGATATGGATATCTAAGATTATATATTATGATGTAAAACAATTTCATTAATATAAGTTGTATATATGTTATGATTAATTTCATTTTCATATGTTTTAGTGGACTTTGATCTTTGGGAGTTCAAAATCAAGACTACTTTCTGGGAGTAGAAACCATTATGGTAGGGAGAATTATAACACCATTACATTTAGTTTATTATATTATTCATCAGGTTTCAATGTTTTATTTAGTGTTTGGAATTTCTAGAGAAGACTTATTGGCTAAATGTTCTAATAGATATTTTTACCACTATTTAGTTTTAATATATATTTTTAATTTTATTAGAAATTAAAAAAATAACTTAATTTTTAACCATGTGTATAGTATAGGGTGTATATAAATGCCAGGACCATCTACCCATGTGCAAGACATGATGGGTAAATGTGTCCCTAAAATTATAAGTGTCATGTATGGGTAATAAATTCACCAAAAATCGGTATAATGTTATTTCTATATTTCATGTAATAGTATATTAGAGTTATATAAGGACATGGACTTAATTATATGAGTTGCATAATGGTAAGTGGTGTTTTACCCTATATAGGTAATGAAATGTACTCATCTATATATGCTTTATAAAGGTAACAATATATTTACTATGGATTCATAAAGGTAACTCTCATTTAGTATGAAATGATATGATCAGAATTTCAATGGTCATATACTGTTAATAACTACATTATTTGGGGTTTTTAAATATAACCGTGTACCCTTGTGAAACTCTAAAATGTGATGTAATGGTAAAACCATGATATCCTTATATAGGAATATTCTCGAGACAAAATAATAATAAATCCATGGTTTGAATTATTATTCACTATAAATTCCCCATAACACCTTTTAGTCATTTTAAATGATTGAAATCATGGGAAAAATGCTGTTATCTTGTTAATGTTGCTAACCCATATTTTAAAATAATTTAAAGTATCTTCAATCATGAATTGATTACAATGGAAATGTAAATACTGTTTCTAAACTGAGGTTCTATTTCTCAGAACCAAAATTATTTTATTATGTTTAATATTTCTAAAACTTTTACTTCCATGAATTTATTTTCCTATCATGAATAGTACTAGAAATTCTACAAACATAAAAGAATTGTCTGATCCTTTGTTTTTTAATGCATCTACTGCAAAATAAATGGGAAGGGGTATAGCTTTATTTTCCTTGAATATATAGATCTTAACGATCAATTGGAGGTTTTTTTCAAGAAAATATCATCCTTAATTTAAGTAGGTGTCTCCATAAAAGGTATTCATTCCTTGAAAAACATCTATCCTTCTAAAATAATTTTGTTTGATCTATTAAATTCTATAAATTTGAATTTATGTGGATATTTTTCAATGATTATATATTGTGTCCTTTGAAAAATTTCATTAATGCTAACCATATTTAAAAATAGAATTTATGAAGATCATATATCAATAATTTTTTTTTTACAGATTATTATTCAATAGAATAGGAGTGGTGATACATCACTTAAAAAGAGTATTTTAAATTATTGATACATTTATGTTTTTGTTTCTTAATGATATAAATATTGGAACATAATTAAACATTTTCCATAATCATATGGTTAATACAGATATAATATTGTATGACATAAAATCATTAAATTCACTTCTGGTCTTTATATCTATTTCTCTCATCGAATATATTTAATAAGCTATATAACAATGATAGTTAATTAATGATGGTTTCACTTCGGTATTATATTTTATTTCTACACATTTTTATCTTCTGTTTTTATAATGTTATATATGGTAATCATTGATCGAGTTTTCTTATCATGGTCACCTTTTTGTAACATGCTTTGAATACATACTATGATTATTAATGGGACATTTTTGTAATGGTTACATCCATAAATTTATAATTATTTTTATATTCATAATGTTATTTATTTAAATATAAAATGTTTTCAAAAATGAACTATATTATTTTTAAAATATGATTTTATTTTTAAAATTTAAGTATAAATATTTTTTATTTATTATCCGAACTCCTGATTTCCTAATGATACTCTTCGTATCGAATGTTTTATGTTATCATATAGATCATTTTTGCTCAAAAGCCTAAATATTTTATTTGGTAAATTGTATCATTACTATTTTTTGACATGGGTGATGGGAATGGAATCATGTGGTATTATAAAACCCCAAAAATTCATTTCAAAATTAATTACATGATTTCTTTCTTTCTTAACTTAAATAAGATATCTTAAGGAAAACCAATACAGTTAATAAAATTATTTTTATGTAAATGCTATTATTATAACAATGAACAAGAAATGAATTTTATGAATATGAGTAAATATATTATTTATTCAATTAATATTGATCATACTTAATATTTAATTTTTTATTAATTCTTCAAAAACAACTAATCATTTTATATTGAATTTATTGTATGCCTTAAAGTTGAATTTCATCCAAAAGTAGGTTTTATTACAGGTTTTGGGGGGAAAATATAATTAATTTATGACACATTTAAAAAATTTAAATCCAAAAATTTTATTTTTCTAATTTCATCTTGTAGAAATAAACTAAGTGAGATTTTTTATTATTCTAAAATTATAGTGTTTTTGTAAATAATAACGATTTCCAATTTTCTGAATTATATAATTTCTAATCATAATAATAATTAATAGAAATGTATTATTCACTATTTTATTATACTAAAAATATTTATATGATCCTTTTTAATTTTAAATGTCTATTAATTATATTTCAATATTCAATATAAAATATTTTTATATAAGTAAATATTTATATTCTAAAATAAATTTAACTAAAAATTGTGTTTCATTTTGTTGGAATTGTTTATATTAAATTAAATTTCTTAGAGATAAAGACATCAAATTATAAAAACAATATATGATATTTTCAAACTATGATTCAAAAAAATAGTCCCCTTTTTATTTTTATTCATTTTTAATATTATTAACTGTAAATATTTATCACCTCACTAAAGGTAAAATGGGTAATGTAGGGTTAAAACTATATGATAAGTTATAAAAATAAACAAAGAATATTCCATTATATAAGTGGATGATATTAATTTGACATTATTAATTCTTGAATTCTGTAATGTATATTGTTTTTTAAATTTTCATTATATATATATATATATATAATATTTTGACTAATGAAATGGAAAAAATATATCTACCATGATTTTTAATTTAATTTTCATATTGACATAGTGATAAAAATATGTTTTATATTAATATCAATGATTATTTATATAAAAATGAAATTTTGATTATGATTAACATTTATTTATAATATCTACTGATTATATAATTACCTTAAATATTTATGTAATGCTGATATAGTGAATAGTAAGAAAGGAAATTGTATTTCAAACCGGAAAAGAAAATTGTATTTCATGAATTAAGATGTAAATAGAAATTTATGGTTAATAAAAATTTATTACTTATAATTTATTAGTTTAAATTTAAATTTATTTTGTATCATTCTGTATTTAATGTAAAATTAAATAAATATTTAAAAAATGATATTAATTATATTTTATTAAAAGTAATATTTAATAAATATTGTTAAAAATAGGTAAAAAATTATATGTGAGAAAATAAGAAGATAATTTTTTTAAATGTTGTAAATTTGGCATTTATGTTATAATTTTATAAATATCACTAAAATTTTATATATTTTATATTATAATTGTTGATTAAATGATTAAGGTAACAACTGGTTATTAATATATTAAAAAAATGATATTTTTTAAAATATAATCCAAAAAAATCTTAATTTTATTTTTTGAATATATTTAAATAATATTTTATATTAGATTAAAAATTATTCCTATATGGTGCCACGTGTGCATGAACATTAATTTATTATAATTAATTATTTTTCTTAGTGTCATGTTTGTCCTTTCATCCACTTATAAAAGGACACCACACACCTCTATTTTTAACGCACATTATGATATATTTCTCAAAAATTATTATAAATATTTATCATATAACCATCCATATACAAAAAATAAATGTGTTTATTTATTAAAATATGATTCCAATCGTCCATAAAAATATATAACATATTATATCTAAAGGAGAGGTAATCATATAATTTGACCACATTAAAATTATTTGTTATGACACCTCCTAAAAATCATTGTTATTAATTATAAAATATTAAATTTAAAATATTTAATATATAAAAATTTTATTTTTAATATGCATCCCTCATTATTCACCTTCAATTCCATGAAATTGGAATTGAATTATCGCTCGTGCATATGTATGGAATGTTTCCTCCACCAAGCGATACGATTCATTTTCCATCAACACATTTTATGGATTGTTATTATGATTATATTAATTTATATATATTATATTAATGAAATTAATATCTTTCAAGACTAATAATATCATATATATACTATTACTCCCTAACCTGTTGGAAGGAGATAATGTTGCTCATGTGTACTTGTGGACTACAACCTTCAATAAGCTATATTTTTTTTCATTTTCTCATTAAAATTATGTTAATTTGGATTGAATTAATCAATATACAATTTATTAATTCTATATTTATTCTTCATTAATTATAAAATAATATATATGTTTCATTCCATGTATTCATTTGATAATGAAAACGTCATGCAATCTTACGTAGGACCTACCATCTCTATGAATGATGGTAACCATTTTTCAATATATAAATTTTATGGATAATTCTTTGAATATATATATTTAATATATTAGATATTCATATCTGTATTAATATTATATGGATTTTGGAACCATGATTAATTTTCAAGGATTAAATCATCTAATCTAAAACTATCATGAAATATTAAATATTTAACACCACGAAATATCTATTTTATTAATGAATTATTATTAAATGTGTGTTGAAATGTTATATTGGGATTAAATAGGATATTATTTGTTTTTATCTATTACATTTAAATATTTATAATATTTTTAAATTGATTATTTGTTAGATATTGATCTTTTTATGATATTCTAAGAAGAGGTATGGGATTTCTTTTCTATTTCTCTCTATTAAAGATTGTTTTAATTTTATACACCTAATATCATATATGATTTAATAATTCCCCTTTAGAATGACAAGAAATAAATATTCATATTTTCATGATATTTAATTTTCAATTATTTTTATTCTTTCCGATGGATTATGATTCAAATTTTACTGAAGTGATAAGACTTGAATGATATAATCACATTATTTAGAAGGATTGTTCATGATTATTTTTGCAATTTTAAAACCCCATGATATTCTTATAAATAATATCATTATAATTTCATATTTTTTATTTACTAATTCATATTTAATGTAATAATACTAGTTTTTCCCTCTTTAGTTTATAATATAGTTCAGAAATTTACATAATAAAAAACAAAAATTATTTTTTATTTCTTTCAAAATATTTTCCTTATATGTGCATGTTTTTTAAAAATTATTTTCAATGATATTTATAATATTCACCTATGATATTTTGTATACATGTTTACCCATGATATATTATTTAAAAACAGTTTGAAATGAATATTCAAGTTACTTTATAAATGGGGAACTTTTTAATTTTTTCTATATATGTAGAATGATTATTTTTTAACTTACACGATGTAACGCCCCGACCCCAGTTACCCAGAGTCGGTGCATTACTACATAACATTTTCATGTTAACAAAAGATCATGTCTCGAAAGACCGATTAGTTTAGTAGCCTTGGAAACACTAGATACATTCTTAGGTCTTATAATAAATGATAAAGTAAAAAATACAACAGCATAGTCTCCATAGTACACACTCATATCCCCTCATACAATCCATATTGGTCAGTCAAAAAATACATTTCACATCCTGGGAAAAATAAAACATAGAAAACAGTTATATTAGATGCTAAGTAAGGATAACAATATAGAAAAAACTTTCATAAATAAGAATAAACATTTAAGGCAATGCATAACTAAAACAAATTCCTTATAAACATTAACATTAGCATAATATGGAAAATATAAAATGACATAATTCCATTTACTTATTCACATTGATATTCTACTAGTCGAATAATCACATACAATATCAATAACCACTTTCATAATGATGGTATGCATAACGCCATACTATCATATCCACATAGTCAAGGCCTTGTTCCCAGATTTCAAATAATATTTTGTCAAGGCCTTCTTCCAAGACACTAGTTTGACTCATGAGACCTATTGATGCATCAATGAGCTATAGAAGGCTCCACCTGTCACTTACTAAGTCTGATGAATTCCATATGAACAGTTTTAAACATAACATAATCATTCTTATTAAAATTATCATATGAAATGTCAATACATTATCCATAAACCATGAATGGTATATAAATTACACTTCCACGGTCAAACATATCACAAAACCATAAATACAATATGGATGTTTTGTATCATAATAAATCAACTTAAATTAAACTTAAAATCCATCAAAAGATGTTGACATAGATGAAACCAATACTATATGAGAGAAATATATCTTTTTTGAAATCATTTAAAAGTCACATAATTAAAAAATAAAACATTTAATTTGAAAATTTTATTATATTCTCGTAAGGGAAGTTTCAATTAATTAACAACAATGGAAAATAGCCACAACCGCCTTATAAGATAAGAAATCATTCATACCATAATTTTGTCAAATAGGTTAAAAGTACCTTGTTTGGAAAACGACAAAAATATTCATTTCAAACCATTTTATAAAATTTCAAACAATGGTATAAATGAAATTAATCCATAGTCAAGTAAATAGTAAAAATTCTTTGGAATAAATTTTTAAGAAACATGGATGTTGATGATAAATAGGTCCAAGTAGATAATTAGGTATAAAAAACTTCAGATAATGATGTAATTGTGAAATTAACCATTTCCTTGTACTTTTCCTTGGTAAAGGGTAGGTTAACCTCTAGTATAATGGTGAAATAATTGTTATTAAATTATACAAGAATCATATACATTAATATCATATCACATATGATCTTTTAACATTTCTTCGTTAATAATATCGTAGTATTATCGTTGTTTCGGGTTTTAACCTATTCATTTTCCATTATATTGTTTATTATGTGAGTCATATTTATTATGGATGGTATTTATAATATTCATATCCCTAATTATATCAAGTCTTTAAATATTATTTTTAATAATCAAATGATAATTATTCGTGAAACGATAAGATGGGGAATGAATCTCAACGCGTTCGTAGAGACGGTAATTCGTAAGTACGCACGAGCGACAATATCAGGATTTTCATATTAGAATAACATATAATTTGATTGTATATCATATATACCGAATCATTATCATGTTATATATATTATATTAATAAATTACTTATGATTATTATACCCATCCAGATAATAATGTATTGAATATCAATTACACCACGACGTGGAGACTGTAAGCTTGTACGTACGCTCGTATGGTGACATGTCATTCAAAGGATGGATCGAATTATGAATTTGGTTGTACCATATTTATAATAAAATCACATAATATTGATGATACTTGATTTATTATTTTAGAATTAAATAAACACAGAAAAAAGAAGTGGAAGATGAATGGAACTTGAATGATTTGGTTAGATATTTACCTCTTCGTCGGGTTCTTCCATTTGATTTGATCAAAAGGGATCCATAGGATGGCTTTCGGACTAATGGAAGTCCTATAAGATGAAGTTAGGACTATAGAGAGGGTATTTTTGAAGAGGATTGATGATCCAAATGGCTTTGAAGGTGTGAATTAGTGAGAAGGTGGGGTTCCCTTTTATAAGAGGGGTTAGGGGCACGTTAGGAAAAGCTATAAATATTATTTTATAATAAACTAATTTTCTGTTTATAAATCCTAAAAAGAGGTTATTTAAAGGATAAGGAGGGGATAGGTCTAAAACCACTCAACCAATAGTTTTAACATAGGTTTGGGTCACTATATTAACTTTATCTTTGAGATTTAACTCTTAGTTAAATAGTTTGACATTCACCATGTCTCTTTGTATTTTTATATTATATGGTTATTAAACATATTGTATACTTCCAAGCAAACCCACGTGGTTAATTAATGATACAACTATAATAATATAATTCATTTGGCCGAACCTTATATTTTGAAGAATAGAATATCAATTAATAAAATAATATTTGTTTTAAATACTTTTTTATGTCAATTTTGCAACTATTTGGTATTTTGTTTTTGGTAAATTCCACAAATAATTATTACTCAAGAAACAAGTTCATATAAACAACCCTAATATGTCTAATTAACCTATAAAATTATTCTAATTCATAAAAAGTCTCAATTTAAATTTATTTTTATATTTATAATTTCAATTATATTAATATTTCATTAATTATGTAATTATTGCATCATCATTGTGTCAGAAATAAATTAAAATATTAATTTATAAAAAATATAAATAAAATATAATTATTTTGGAAAGGGTTTTATCATTCTAATGAATATTTATAGTTGAGTTGATCTTATGTTTATCCCTATATAAATTTCATTAATTATTAATCATTGATTTTAACTCTTTTGACTCTTCTTTAAATAAAACAATAATTAGTGTGATAATTTCTTCCATGTGAACCATAGAGGTTTATATTTTATTACTAAGGTTGTTTTTGGTAGAATTATATTTATCTAAAAGAATTTGGATCTGTGTTAGGGTAATAATAATATCATTTTTACCCTTAATTACCATATTTAATTTTAACCGTTGTAAATAAAAGTAAAAGTTCAATATTCACCAAAATAAAATTTTAACTTAGGGAACAAAATTTTACTCCTTGGTATTAACCGTGTCCCTCCAGTGTTCGAAATTACACTCATAGAAGTGGTAAAAATAATTTTTATGTGAATTTGCAAATTCTATAAGGAGTTGGGTAAAAGACGGTGAAAAATTCAATAAAATTTTTATATAACTAAAATTTTTATAAAACGACTCCAATAAATTACATTGAACTTATATAGGTATTATGTATCTATTTTTACCTAAAATAAATTTAAATAAAATAAATAATAATTTAAATAAGAATTCTGTTTTAAACTATAACTCATTGTTTTTTCACAATTCATCAAAAGTTGAAAGTTTTCAGAAAAATACCAAAACTTCACCCTAACCTAATTTTGGCATTCCAAATACAAAAATTGTGCCCATTTTGAAAGATAAAATTTATAAATTTCAAAAAGTTGGTATTAGTATTTATAATGGCTAGTTTGATTGGTTGTGGTGTGTTAGAACTCAATGTTTCGTACAACACAAGCTACTGTATTATTTAACGAGAAGCGTAGCATGGAATCTTGGGGTGTTACATTCTCACCTCCTTCAAATAATTACGTCCTCCAAATTTCTAGAATATTAAAGCATAAAAAGACTCTCGTGGTTCTTCATCATAAGTTTATTGGGTTCCCACGTTTCCTTTTTTATCTTATGGTTTCTCCATAGAACTTTAATCAGATGAGTCATTCGGTTTCTCAACATTTGTTATCTTCTATCAAGAATCCTGACGGCCTCTTCTCAATAAGGTAGATCGGGTTCCAGTTATAGTTCTTCATATGTGAGTACATGCGTTGGGTCATGCATGTATTTTCTCAATAGTGATACGTGGAACAAAACATGAACATTGCAGAGTTATGGCGATATTTCCAACTAATATTCAATAGCTCCAATTCGTTCAAGAATTTCAAAAGGTCTGTTTTACCTGGGACTCAATTTACACTTGTTACCGAAACATATAACAACATTCTATGGAGATACCTTCAAGAAAACATGATCTCCTACCTGAAATTCCTAATCCTTCCTTCAGTTATTGGCATAGCTCTTATGCCTTCATTGAGACGCTTTGATGTGGTTTGGATTACCTTCCGATTTTCCATCGTTTCCTCAAAAAGTTCTTGGCCTAAAAGTTTTATTTCACCAACATCATCCCAACATGTTGGTGTGTGACATCTTTTTCCATGTAATGCTTCATTTGGTTCCATATGAAAACTTGAATGGAAGCAATTGTTATTGGAAAATTCTACCAAATGTAAATATTGATCAAACATACCTTGGATGTCTAGTGATCATGATCTCAACATGCCTTCTAAGGTTTGAATAGTCTGTTTTGAATGCCCATCAGTTTGGGGGTGGTAGGCAGTGCTGAAATGAAGTTTAGTATCCAGGTCATTCTGAATACTTTTTCCAGAATCTGTATGTTAAACGTGGATCACGATCAGAAAAAATCAATAGTGGTACTCCATAAAGTTTCACAACATCATTAATATATAGTCTTTCCAGACTTTCATGTGGTAAATATTCAATTATAGCAAGAAATTGTGCTGACTTGGTAAGAAGATCAATAATGACCCATATTGCATTGTTCCATCTAGGAGTCTTTGGTAGTCCCACGACAAAGTCCTTTGTAATATTATCCCATTTCCACTCATATATGGGAAGATATTTCATGACTCCTCTAGAATTTAGCCTTCTATATTTCACTTGTTGACAAACCATACATCTTGACACAAAATTAGAAATCTCCCTCTTCATGTTGTCCCACAAAAAATGTTTCTTCAAATAATTTTACATTTTGGTGCTCCCAGGGTGTATAGAGAAATTCAATCTATGAGCATCATACAACAAATCTTTTTTTGGATAAGGTATATTGGGAATCCAAAGTCTCTCCTCAAATATCAAAATTCCATCATCACACACAAATTTACTCAATCTCCCATCATTCACAGCTTTAATCTTCTTCGGAAACTCATCATCTTCTATCTAAGAATTCATTCTACTTTCTAGTAAATATGGTTTGTTATCCATTTGAAAATGTATCGATATTTCACCGTCCATGGTGACTACTATTTCCATCATTACTAGATCCTTGAATATAGGATCCCATTCAATTCCCATCACGTTGAAAACTCCATGATCCTTTATACTCAAAGCATATTTCACCTTATTTGTATTCCACGGGTGGTAGTGTATCAAGCAATCATAATCCTTGAGTAGTTCAAGCCATATCCTTTGCCTCATGTTGATTACATTCTGTGAGAAAATATACTTCAAAATCCTGTGATCAATATATATCTCACATTTTTCACCATATAGAGTGTGTCTTCATATCTTCAAAGAAAAGATTATAGCTTCTAACTCAAGATCATGATTAGGATTTTTTTGTCATGAATTTTTAGCTGTCGTGATGCATAGGAAATAACCATATCATTTTGCATAAGGATACAACAAATTCCATTCTTTGAATCATCACTATAAATAACAAACCCATCATTCCTCTATAGTAGAGTAAATATAAGTGCATTGAACAATCTTATCTTCAGTTCTTCAAAACATTCTTCACACTCTTCTGTAAAAACAAATTTAACCGCTTTTTGTGTGAGATTTGTAAATGGGTTAGCCAACCCGGAAAAATTCTAGATGAAACGTCGATAATAACCTGCAATACCAAAAAAACTGGGTAGCTCAGTTATACTTGTAGGAGTTGGACATTCTTGGATTACTCTTATCTTAGAAGGATCAACGTAGATTCGATCCTTAGAGACAATATGGCCATGAAAAGAAATCTATTGAAGCCAGAATTCACACATGGTAAAAATCCCATATAAATAATGTCTTCTAATAGTTTTTAGGATAATACGCAAGTGATTTTCATGATCTTCTTAGATTTTGGATTATACCAAGATATCATCATTAAATACCACTACAAATTCATGATGATATTACTTGAACTGTTTGTTCATCAGATCCATCAAAACAGAGTGTGCATTAGTCAATCCAAAAGGCATTAATGTAAACTCGTAATGCACTAACCTGGTTCGAAATTCTGTTTTCTAAATGTTTTCCTTCTTCACTCACAACTGATGTTTTCCAGATCGAAGGTCAATCTTTGAAAAGTATTTATCTCCATGCAGTTTTTCAAATAAATCATCAATACGAGCTAGGGGATACAGGTTCATTATTATTATTGCATTGATTTCCATATAGTCAATATATATCCTCATAGACCCATCATTCTTCTTATCAAAAAGGGTAGGGCCTCCCCATGGAGAAACACTATGGTGAATAAATACTTTGTTACTCAATTCCTCTAGTTTTTTCTTTAGTTCCAATAATTCCACAATGGAAATTCTTTAAGGGGTCTTCGATATGGGCCGTGAACAAAGAATTAATTCAATGGAAAACTCAATTTCTCGTTCTGGATGATGTCTGTGTGAATATTCTAGAAACACATCAAAAGATTCTATCATAATTGGTACATACTTTATTTGAACATTACTTTACTCACCCATAATTATTTCATTCAATTCCTCGCCAATAATTGAATTTTTTTGAGCTTCTGAGGATGGATCTAGATAGGAATCAGATGATGACGATTCATCTATAAAGATATGGTGTTCTTTATCATCATTATCAGAAATCGTAACCATATTATTATTAAAATAAATTTCTTCATCATGGTCTAAAACCCAATCCATACCGAATATTATATCAGTTTCAATCATGGTTATAACGATGAGATCAGCAGATAAAGAACATTTATACGCTCTAATGGGAACAGATTCACAAAACATCGTTGCGATGATACTTCCCTTAGGAGTTTCAAATGAAAACTCCCTTATTAAATCAAATTGGAAATATCTAATTTTCTTAGCAAACTGGGAAGATATGAAACAATGCGAAATTCATTTTCTAAACTTGAGGAAACCATTATATTACATTCCACCATGTCTTTCAGAGCTTCTACCTCAACAGTAGTGATAGTATAAGCTTGGCCTCGATCCCTTTTACTTTCTTGAGGTAAGTTCCCATGACGCATAAGAGATTCATTTTCGTAATGTCCCATGTATCTGCAATTTTAGCATTGAACATCGGTAAATTCTTTCTTCCCATAGCAATCACGAGATTGGTGTCCTTTTTCACCATTCTTGTAATAGACTCCCATTCCATTCAAGCATGTACTGGGGTGTTTCTTCCCACATTTACTACAACATGGATATTCAAATTTTCACTTCTCCCCCTTATTTCCATTTCCCGAGTGATCAGAAAATATCTTCTTCTATTTCTTTTCATTTACATCGTAACACTTAATGAATTATTTTTATGTCTTGATATCACATGAGACAATATATTCATGTGAATAGATGGATTGTGAGACTAATACTTGATGGAGAAAAGGTTTTAACCGATCAAAGAAACGATCAATATTAATTCTTGGGTTACATATATAATATGCAGCATGCCTCGCTAACCTTGTAAAGTTATCCTCATACCTAGCGACATTCTTATCCTCCTTTCGCTTTATACTCGGAAATTTCCTTTCCATATTTACTCGATGGTTACGGGAATGTATTTTTCTAAAAAAATAACTTCACACTCCATCCATTACATATTTTATAATTCATCACCTTCCATTGTGTATTGAATCAATGACCACCATTGATCAACATCTCCAATGAGGCGGTAAATTCCCATGCCAACTTTTTCCCTTTCGCTACTCCGCAAGGAAAGGAACATTATCTGTAAAAAATTTATACATTGCTCAGCTAAAAATGTATTTATACTCCCATTGAATCTTGGTGGTTGTTCCATCATGATGTTATCTATCATTGATCATCCATGTTGTGGATTGGGGCCCTCCATATGAGTAAGGTTTTTATTCATAACTAGAGTGAGTTGTCCCAGTATGGTGATAAGTTGTTCAGTACAACTTGTATAACTAGCTAGACTATAATTATATTCAGAAGGAGGGAAATCACTACATGGAGTGTGTGAATTGATATCATTTCCATTCCTTCTACTAGATGTCGTTTCTAAAAAATAGCATACACTAGATTAGTTTAAGAATTGCCATACATAAATCCAAAAATGTAAAACAGTTAACATAAATTGAACAGTTTATGGATATAATCCTCAATCAGAAAAATGTTTTCTTAGAGGAAGTATATACTCATAAACCCTTTATAATGGTTACTGAGGAAAATGAGAATTATCCTAAGCATATCCCCCGAGAGGGTCGTAACCAATAGTGCAGCAAGGCCCATTTTCATGCACCAGCTCGTGTTCGAGTCAAGCTCAAAGTGGTGTTTTTGGGTTTTACCCTTAAGTACATCTGTTCCAGAGCCGCATATACCTGATCTTATCCATACATGGATGTATTTCTCGGAAAACTCACAAAATCTCTACAATTACAATATTGTAGGATGTTCTTCTATACTAATTCTCAATGTCCATCTTAATAATATGTTCTCTAATTAGAGTTTATCTAATCCTAGATTCCATGATTTTTACTAAACATCCTCTAATACCAATAGTAAAACCCAGACCCCAGTTACCCAGAGTCGGTACATTATTACATAACTTTGGCATGATCACAAAACATCATGTACCGAAAGACCGATTAGTTTAGTAGCCTTAGAAACAGTAGATACAATAACAAGTATTACATTACATGATATTGTAAAAAAATTAAAACAACATAGTCCCTATAGTCCACACTCATATCCCCGTAGACTATACCTATAGGTCAGTCATAAAATACATCTTCACATCCTGGGAAAAATAAAACATAGAAATGGGTGAGATCAGATGCTCATTATGGATAAAAATATAGCAGAAACATTCACAAATAGGCATAAAAATTTAATGAAATGTATAACTAAAAAAAATCCTTTCAAACATGAAATTTATCATAATATTAAAAAATTAAAATGAAGTAATTCCATTTACATAATCACAAGGATATTCTACTAGTTGAATAATCACATGAAATATCTATAAACACATTTATAATGATGGAATGTATAATGTTAGGCTATCATAACCATATAGTCAAGGCCTTGTTCCAAGACTACAAATAAGATTTTGTCAAGGCATTGTTCCAAAACACTCGTTTGTCTCATGAGACCTACCGATAAATCTAGGAGCTATTGTGGACTCTAACCATCACTTACTAAGTCCAATTCATTCCTCATATGAATACGTTTAAACATAACATAAACATTCATATTAAAAAAGCATAAAAAATGTCAATATTTTTTCTATAAGCGAAGAATGGTATAAAAATAACACATCCACTGTCAAACATATCACAAAACCTTCAATACAATATGGATGTTTTTTTATCTTAATAAATCAACTTCAATTAATCTTAAAATTTATCAAAGGATGTTGACATAGAAGAAACCAAAACTATTTGAGAGAAATATATCTTTTTTGAAATGATTTAAAAGTCACATTATTATAAAATTAAACATTTACTTTGAAAATATTATTATATGCTTTTAATGGAATCTTCCACAATTTTATATTGACAAGAAAATAGCCTCACCCACTGTATAAAATTTAAAAATACATTCATACATTAATTTTGTCGAAAAGGTTAAAAGTACCTTGTTTGGAAAATGATGGAATGATTCCTTTAAAAAAAATTAAAACGTAAAACATGTCTATAAATGACATTAAACCATAGAATAGTAAATAGTAAAATGGTTTTGGAATATAATTTTAAGAAACATGGATGTGGATGATAAAGAGGTCTGAGTAGATAATTACATATAAACAACCTTGGATAATGAAGTGATTGTGAAATTAACCCTTAGCGTGACTTTTCCATTGTCGAGGGTAGGTTAACCTCCTGTATAATGGTGAAATAATTGTTATTAAATTATAAATTAATTATATAAATTAATATGATATCACATCTGATATTTTTACATTGATTTGTTAATAATATCTTAGTATTATTGTTGTTTCGGGTGTTTAACAGATTAATTTTCCTTTATATTAATTGTTATGTGAGTTATATTTGTTTTGTATGGGATGTATAATATTCATATCAATAATTATATAAAGTCTTTAAACATTATTTTTTAATCATCAAATAAAAATTAGTCTTGAATGGATACAATGGGGAATGAATATCATAGTGTTCATGGAGACCGTAATCCGTACGTACGCACAAGCGACATTATGATTATTTTGATATTAAAATAATATATAATTATGTTGTATATCATATATAGGAAATCATTATCATTTTATATATATCATTCAAAGCAATTAAAAAACGGTATTATACCCATCCAAATAAAAATGTATTGAATAACAATTACACCACAACATTTTGATGGAAAGCCGTACATACACACGTATGGTGACATGTCATTCAAAGGGTAGAAAGAATAATGAATTTCATTGTACCATATTTATAATAACATCACACTGTATAGAAGATACTGGAGATATTATTTGAGAATGGAAACAACAATGAAAAAGGAAGTGGATGAAGAAAGGAACTTGAAATAAGTTGTGAGATATTTACATATTCTTCGTGTTCTTCCTTTTGATTTGATCAAAATGGTTCTATAGGTTGGATTTAAGACTAAATGAAGGCCTCTAGGATGATGGGAGGATAGTTGGGAGGGTTTTTGGGGAGAGTTTGGTTGTGCCAATTGACTTTTAAGGTGTGTATTAGAGAGAAGGTTCAATTCCCTTTTATAAGAGGGGTGAGGGGAACCTTAGGAAAATATAGAAATATTATTTTATAATAAAATAATTTTCGGGATATAATTGCTTAAAAAGAGATTATTTAAATTATAAGGTGGGTATGGGTCGATAACTAATAAAACAATTGGTTTTAGACAGGTTTGGGTCACTATATTAACATAACATTTGAGATTTAACTGTTAGTTAAATAGTTTGAGATTTACAATGTCTCTTTTTATTGTTATGTTGTATGGTTAATAAACATACTATACACCACCAATATAACCCCATGTGGTTCATTAATGATATGCATATAATTACATAAGTCCTTTGGGAGAACCTTATATTTTTAGGAATATAATATCAATTAATAATATAATATTTGTTTTGAGAACTCTTTTATGTCAATTTAGATACTATTAGGTATTTTCTTTTTGCTAAATTCATAACAGCATTATTACATCTTAAAAAATTCATCTAACCTACCCTAATATGTCATATTAATCTAAAAAAGTAGTGTAATTCATAAAAAGTCTAGAATTACACGTATTTTGATATTTAAAATATTAATTATTTTAATATTTCATTAATTAGGTAATTATTGCATAATCATTGCATCATAAATAAATTAAATTATTTAATGTCTAAAAACTAAAAATAAAATTCCATTATGTTATAAATCATTTTATCTTACTAATGAATATTTTTAGTCGAATTAATCTTATGTATAGCCCTATTTTAAAAATGTTTTTGTTATTAATCTTTGATTTTCACTCTTTTAACACTTCAATAAATAAAATAGTAATAAGTGGCCTAATCTAATCAAAATGGACCAAAGAAGTTCTTATTTTATTCCTACTGTTTTTTTGATCGAATTATACTTATTCAATAGAATTAGGATAGGTGTTAGTGTAATAATAATATCATTTCTACCCTTAATTACCATATTTACTCTTAACCGTGGTAAATAAAAGTAAAATGTGACTATTCACCAAAAATTATTTTTATATTATTGAACCAAAATTTACTCCTTGATATTAAATGGGTCTCTTGGATTTTTAAAATTACACTCACAGAAGCCGTAAAATTATGTTTTCTGTGAATTTGAAAATTCTCCCATGAGGTGGGTAAAAGATGGTGAGAGGTTCCATAAAATTTTAAAATATCTAATGTTATTATAAACCGAATACAATGAATTAAAATGAATATATATAGGTATTATGTATCTATTTTGACCTAAATTAAATATAAATAAAATAAAAAATTATTTAAATAAAAATTTGGTTTTAAACTATAACTTAGTGTTTTTTAATTATTCATCAATAAATGAATGTTTTCATAAAAATACAAAAAATTTACCCTATGATAATATCAATATTCCGAATCCAAAATTGAAGTCCATTTTGAAATATAAAAATTATAAAATTTCAAAAAGTGGATATAACTATTCATAACGGCATGTTTGATTAGATGTGGGGTGTTAGAACTCGATATTGCGTACAACACACAATACTGTATTATTCAAAGAGAATTGTATCATAGGATCTTGGGGTGTTACACACGACATGGAAGAAATTTCATTCTTACAATAAAAAATAAGTTATTGAATCTTACATTAATTTTTTCTAGTGTTTTTATAAATAAAAATGGTTCCATTGTATTTTCTTCAATTGTAAATTTTGTAAAAGTGAATCAAAAATGAAAATGCTATTTTCATAAGAAAACATTCCACGTGATATTTTAAAGAAATCATCATTTATGATATCATCCATTGATATTACATATGATTTATTGATGATATGATCTATGAAAATCACTCTAATAATTCTATAGATGGTTTATGATTTTGAGTATGATATAATTTTTAATATTGTTTCTTTTCTAGGGGTTGTGATATTTTATGAATGGTTTATATTATAATAAAACACATAATAATGGATTATTATAATGTAATATGTGGTATAATAAATACATATGTGTCCATATAATTGGGTAAATAATGATATATTATTATATAAAAAGGAACGAAATGGGGAATGAATGTATTTTAATAAGGGAAACTATTTATTATGGTAGTCATATAAGTGAGCCGTGAATAAGGATCTAATTTCTTAATGTGTAATCCTAATCGACTATGATAGCCCTGAAAGTGAAACGCTGTAATGAAAATTATTTTTAATTATTATGTGTACGTCAAAAACATATATCATATGAATATTTTATAATATCATGTATCATGTGATTTTCTTCATTTATGATTTATTAAATTTACCATCTATTTTGAATTTAATTATTCAATAATATGATATAATGATATATGATGAATTAATTTGAAAATTGTATGATCATGTTCTCATAACATTATGTTATTATTTTATTTACGTGGTAGTTTTTATCTACCATGTTCCACCTTTCTTTGAATTTATGATCATCATTTTTCTTATTTCCTTTTCCCATGATATGAATAATCATTTTAATTGTGATATTTTTATGAAGGGTTCTAGTTTTAAATAACTCAGTGGGATATAATGTATAACATTTATGAACAAATATTTTATGAATACATGATTCTAATGATAATAAAATAGTATTATACCACAATGGATTTTATTTTTTTGTATTGAATAACTATATAATAATATTTATGATATATTTGTTTATTTTTTGGGTTTATATAGTTTTATTCATAGTAGGGATTATGTTCTATTTTGAGATTATGATTAGCAAGAATTTGGGAAAATATTTGGGATATTTATAATATTGAAAAACATCAAAATGTTTTATTAAGTTATAGATTTTACAGTATTCTTATCTGTACATCCCTATCTAGACATTAAATGTTTTTCTGGTTTGGAAGGGATGTGTTTAAGTGTAATAACCTTGAAAAGTTTCAGTGGAGTATATCTCAACAATCATTTATATGCAACGTGTCTTTTCCCTTATTACTAACCTAGTTGGAAACTCATGAGGGATAATATTAAGTAAATTCCAATTTTATTTAAAAACTATCATGAAGTATCTGAATAGTTGTTACTAAAGAATTTCCTCAGATAGAATTTTGTTTTCATATAGTAAAAATAATGTGTCATGATTTAGATATTTTATGAATGTTTATTTATTTATCCCTATGAGTATTGTTCGAAAATCTATGATTTTTTTAATTCAAAGGAGGAAACAATGAATAAATTCATTAACACATTATGTGAAGGGAAATGGAATTACATTTAGAAAGAGTAACCATGATAAAATAGAGATGTAATTTGAAATTGTGGTATTATCCCTAAACAATAATCTCGTCATATTAATAACATTCCCAACAAGGGTTAACTTCATCGAAAACAAAATAAGGGAAAATGTAGGTTAATGATGAATATAGAGAGAGTAATATGTAGTATCCATCATGTATTTAATGTGGTATTTACCACATGGTTGAATGTATTGAATAAATAATAAGACGTTTTTTCAATGGATGAAAAAAATATAGAGAAATTAATTTATATGGGAAAATGATATTTCTAACTATGTTATATGCAGTCCATATAAATGAACCAAAAATATTTTAATGTCTTATTTTAGGGTCAAATGGGAATTATCTTATATGTCATTCTGATGTTGAAGGGAAAAAATTGATGTGATTATGTATTGGTATTTGAATATTTTGTCATATAATATTTATAACAATGATACTTTTTTTATAAAAACCAAGAAAGATCAAATGATTAATTAATTATATTTTTCAACAGACATTTGAATAAATATATTTAATGGGACTGGTTACCATGAAAATTTATGTAGTTGTATGTTGATGATTTTTTTGAACATCTGATTAAGGAATAGATTACACTAAACATTTTCATAATATGGAGTCAATAATTTTTATTTTTGAAAATGTTGTTTTTTATATTGATGATTTAAAACAGAAATTATTGGAAACCTTGAATTTTTTTATTGATTTATTGAATAAGTGATGTAGGTCATTATTAATGAATTATATTTAATTTTTTAAATTTATATAATATATAAAATTGTGTGTGATTTTATCTATGGAATAATGATTATGTTAATTTATTAAAGAATATATGTTTTCAATGTGTCTTTATAGTTATTTAGGTCATTTATATATATTAAGAGAATATATGATCAATGTATTCACTTGTTTTGTACATGAAATTATTTTATACTTTCTATTGTCTAAGGATAAATGTTCAGGAAAATATATAAAAATATATTTAATCAAATATTTATAAAATTGCAGTATTGAATTTTTTCTGAAATAACATATAGGAGTTAAAATGGTAATTATTTAAATAATGGATTATGTTGAAATTAAGATGTTATTAGTTTTGTTTTAGAGATTAATATAATATATTTATCCTTATTTTATATCATGGGATAAATATATTCGTTTTTGTATATTTGTATAGGGAAAATGAATTAATATTATGTATTTTTTTAATCTTAAACTTCATTAACTGTATTTTTAATGACTTATGCATTAATAAGTTTTATTATGAAATTCTTTTTCATGGAGTAAGTGATGAAGCGTAAATTCATCCATGTAAAATCAAGGTGTCATGTTCCAAAACAGTAATAGTTAATTGAATTTCATTGGGTTCTATATATTTATTGAAATATAATACCTCAACAATAAAAAAATGATCATGACCTAAAAATGTCATTAATTTACCTACATTTCAATTTAGATATTTTGTATTTATCCTCTTACTGATTTATTGTTATTTGATCATTATCCATCAAAAGGACACATTCCCTTCAATAACCAGTACATTTCAAACATAGATATTACATATTCATAGTTTAATATTAATTAAAGAACATTACAATCCATGCTTTATTCATAATTTTATAATGCCTTTTGAAATATGGAAACATAAAATTCTAGTTCATAAGTGAACTAAATCATTTCTCAACTTATATTTCATTTATATCCACTATAATAGACATATCACACATAATTTATCTCTCTGTATCATGGAGAATGGAAAACATAACAAAGCATTTTCTCGGATGTTGAATAGTGGTGAATAAGATATATATCAATATAACATGAGTATAAAGTAATGAGACTACAATAATTTCATTTAAAAACCATACCCTATATGCAATATATAATAAATAAGACTCATAAAATAAATTTGAGTTAATCATAAGTATCATATAATAAGTGAATCAGTGAACATAATACAAGATTACATAACATTGGCATGTGCCATGCATTTGTGGAACATAGTGAAGAATAAGATATATTATGTCAAGGATGCTAACCAAGATACTCATTACATGTTAGTATTTTGTTTACCATCCAAGTACCAACATTGGGTTTTCGATAACCCCCTTTGTACCCACATTTGAGATATAAAAACCACCCTTGTACCCAATTGTTTTGGGATTGAGATAACCTCCCATATACACCTTTTGATAATCTTGGGAAAACATATTATGAACTGTAGAGAGCCATAATTATCAAATATTTATATTATATATTTTAGATTAATATTCATTACATTACAAAAACACATACCTCATGAACATAATTATTTAATGTATTTGGAGACTAGGTATACAATTGTTTTTATTATGAAAATATATTCACAATAACCCATAAATTTCGTACCTTTTTGTAATATTATTAGATATACCATATTAATCATTTATTTATAAATGGGAAAGGAAACAAAATAATGGTTTAGCTGAGATGATCGGAAAAGTTTGACATAGAAAATATGTAAGCATAATGTGTGAAAAAGGGTATGAGAATACAATCAAAACATTTTAAACTCATACCCTATATTTCAAAGATCAAAATCATGAGTCATGACATTAATATTATCTTTTCATAATATAAGAATCATATTGAAATCAAACTTAATTCTCCATGAGATAATTAAACTAACATAAGACAATGAATTATTCAATACACATAAGAATAAAAAATAATTTAATGGTGGACAAGTATAATTCCCTTGTCTATATTAGTGGAATGTGTTTACACCACAAACCATCAAATTATTGAAGTTCCACTCCCAATAATATCAAATTTTACAATGTCCCTTAATGAATCTGGTTCACTCCACATTATACTACCCTTTATCTCATGAGATAATAATCAATACCTATTGTATAGGGTGGTTTTATAGGTCTCTTCAATATTGGTTATAACATAAACACCATAATTGGTTATTGAATTACTACCAATATTGGTTATAACGTATCCACCATAACATAATGAAAACCATACATACGTGTTCTTCAAGATCATAAATAATTCATCATATCAAAATAAATAAAAACAAATGGGGTTCATAATAATTTAATCATAAGATAACATGTTGAAATGATATAATATTGACAATTATTTGATCATTTCATCAATTCATAACCACATGAAAGAGAATAAAGATTCATAAAAATTATATCAGGGTATAACCCATATAAAAAGAAGTGGATTTTATAAAAACATTGTCATTTTATAAAAAAGGGAAGATACATGGATTTCACAAATACTTGTTAATAATAATTATAAACCATCTAGAGAAGGAATAATAATGGTTTCCTTGGATAATATCCCCAGTATTACATAAAGTAAAATAATTTATTTAACTGTATATGCAAAATTATTTTTAAATATCACATGGATCATTACATTAATAAAATATCCATTATACATTGAAACCCCATTTTAATAATAGAAAACTTTTTCAAACCTATTTTCTTTAATAATATACATGGAAAATTTAATTGGAAGTATTAAAATTCATTTTAATCATTAATTAAGAAAAATAGACATTCTACATTGAAAAAAACATTTTCAAACATAAAATATTTTCCAAATCATTTTCAATAAAAATATTCTTCAAAGAATATAATAGATTAATTAAAAATAATTTAAAAATTTATTCAGAAAAATATATTTTGCATTTTGAAAAAATGAACATTTTCTAAAATAAAAATTTCATAATTTTTTTTGAAATTTATTTCATAGAAAATAAAAACTTATTCTTATAAAGGAAACATTAAAAACAATTTAAATCATTTTAAATGAAAATATACATTATATTTCGAAAAAACGAGATATAAATAATTTTCAAATATCTTTTCCTGGAAAATAATCTCTAAATATTATAAAATAATCATTATAAATAACATAAAACTTTGATTTCAAAAAATATCTTTTCTAATCTGAATAAAATTAACATAATTTTTTTAAAAAATTCATTAAAATTATAATATCCTTTTAAAATTATTATTGATTTTTTAAAAAATGAAATGATAATTATAATAGAAAATATAATTCATTCTTCACACTCTAAACAAAATTAAATTAACATTTTTAGTAAATGTCAATAAATCATTGTTTTGGAAATGAAATGATGAATAATTTAAAATAAATCTGCAAAACAAAATATATTTAAATGTAAATTAATAAATATTTTGGAATATTTATTGAATTTTGGATACATTTTTAGAAAACATGTATATAAAATATAATGGGAATTTGATAGAAGGTAAAATTGAATTATGGATTTTTTTAGAAATATTGTTTGGGTATCTTGAATGCATTATGAGAGGAAAATGAAATGAATAAATTTATTTTCAAGAAATAAATATAGTATAATAAACTGTACAATGTTCTTGAGAAAATTATCATAGAAGTTCATCATCAAAAGAATAATCATAAATAAACCTAATAAATATTGAGATTGTATTATCAATCATTTAAAACATTTTTATCATTTTAATTATAGGAACCATAAAATAATAACATTATATAAAACATTAAATAACATGAGAAGAATTATATTCCAAAAATAACATGTCATAGAAAAATTATATAAACTCTATAGAATAAGATAGGTTCATAAAATAACTCATGTCCCATATTAAAACCTTAAAACCCATAAAAGTGGGATTATCAAATATATATTTAAAAAACATAATTACAATTTAATAATTATAAAATAAATTTATGGGATTTCTATAATCCAAATAAATGAAAACCATCGAGTGTTAGTCATTTTTATCACAAAAAGTTAAAGTGAGATAAAAATCACATACCATAAGTGTTGAATTTCTATTTAGGAATTCGAACAAAAATTAGAATAAATTCATTATAATTAATATACCATTATAGAAAACTAAATATATTTATCATGAAATATATTATTTACTAACATCCTTTTATTACCCAACTGTTATCAATTCCTTGTTAAAATCATTTTTCAGTTGATATATTTTTATTCTCTATATATGATATTGTCTGTAATTTCGAGTCCTCTTACATGGGTCATGATTATATAATATCCATATTAACAATTATAATAAAAATATCCTATATTTCTGATATATATTAATTTATAGTACTTTAAAATGATGATATATTAAAATAAAAAAAATCATAATAGTGGTGGTAGGTAACATGTACACATAATCATTTTTCCCATTTTTTCATGGAATGAAAATAATGAAATAAAAATAATATATTAACCTTATAGAATATTTTTTATTTATTATATTTTAAATATATGTACATAATCACATCCTTATTACAAACCATTTAAATAATATTTAAATAGAGAATCATATCACATCATGGGGTTGTAGTCTGTCGTACACAGGAGTGATGCTGTCGTATTACAAAAGAGTAGGATATAAGATTAAATTTTCATTATTATGATTTTTTGAATAATAATAATAATATAAATAGTATAAAAAAATAATTAATCCATATTTATATCGATATGTGATGGGTGATTATGGAAAGTGAATAACATGGATTTACAAGGCGGTCGTCCACCAAACACACAAATGATGATTTCATAACCCATTTAACAGAATAAGAGAATAATTTTGTTTATTTAATTTATTTTTTTAAAATTAAAATATATGTAATATAATATTGAAATTATTATATATTATTTTAATAATAATTTATGGACGTGAAAAAAAAATTCCGACTTAGTATGACACATCTCCTTCGGACAACTTCTTTTGGTTTTCCGCAATTGTATTAATAGGATATAATTCTGAACAAGATATGTCATATATCATTAGATGATGTAAGTAAGAAATTAATTTTTCTTTTTAATATATATACCATTGGTTAATTTATGTAAGGTAGAGAGGATAGAATGTTGGAATTTTGAATTGAAATCAGTGGGACTCAATTAATTTTTCAAAAGAAAAATGTGCACCAATGTGTTTCATATTACAAAAGGTTAAAAAATGGAAAAATATAAAACCGTAGAGGTTATCAGATAAAAATATTGTATAAAATTTTGTTTTAACAAAATTATATGTCATTATATAACATTTTTATTTAGTAAATAAACGTAGTTAAATCATTTTCACATTAAACAAGGTTCTTATTAATTTTACAATTTTTACTATTCATTACCTTATGAAATATTATTAACGTATTGTAAAATATAAATTTTTTATTCCTAATATTTAATGCATTTAAATTATTACAATCATATAAGTGGAAAATACTTATTATATAGTAATCTCACAGATGCGATGACAAAACATATTTCAAAAGTGAAAATGTTAAAATGCATAAAATGTTCACATTTAACAATTTTATATAAAATTGAATCAATTGAAATTAATTAGATTAATAGATATATAATTAATCTCATTTTTTATTATGAAAATAATAAATTTTTTAATTAATATGTATAATTGATTGTTATTAATAAAAACGAGAACTGTCCACAATTCATTGAAAAATTTAACTGTGAAGAAATTTATCAAAACTCATACCAAGATCAATTTTATGTGATTATTTGTAAAATAATATTAATATTTCATATGTAATTATCTAAAAGTAAAAATATAATTTTAAATATCATTGTATAAAAGCTGACCAAACTAATTTTTGGAAATGTTCTAATTTTTGTGTGAAATTGGTTTTATTTTTAATATTGCTTAAAAACATATAAGATAAATTTTAACCATTTAATAGAATATATAATATAAAATTTTTATTATAATAATTCACTTAATGATATTTTTTATTTACATATGTAAAACACTTTGGGGTTCATAAAAATAGTTTTTTTTAAATAGATTTCTTTTGTTTTCAACTGGGTTTTTATTTATATGTTTAATTTTTTAGTAACAATTAATTGATTATATAAACATGATTCAAAAAAAAATTTCCCTAATTTATAAAATAATATTCAAACACTAAATTCCAAATTCCATGTGATAAAAAAATTAATAATATTATTTTCATAGTATGTCTAGTTTTATTTAATCATTGTGTTGTATGTAACGTAAGCTACACTCAGGGTCAGTGTAACACTATAATAACTCACTATTCCCTTTAATAGTTGAATAAATTAGGGTTTCATGTAACATATAACTTCAAAATGAATAATTTTTTTGAAAAAAATATTTCACCAAATATGGAGGTGTTCTTATAACAATCCATAATTCTATTTATGTAATTTTATTTTGATATATTTTTTAGATAGTATGAATAGAATAAAGGCACATGGTGAATAAAATATTAAATTGATATATAACAGCTCAATCTTGATATACATTAAATTACATCACTTTTAAGAAATACCTAATCAATTTCATGTATAGATTCCCAAAGACTGTATTAGTCTAGTAACTGTAGAAACATTGAAACATTAAAACTAGTATATATGTTAGATACATTATCTCTTATATGGTTGTCCTTTAATTTCACCCTTATTAAACACATCAATAAAAATATATATAGCCATTTCCTAGGGGAATGTAACATAAATTGTTGAGATATCAGATGCTCAATAAGGGTAAATAAGGATGACATGTAAGCATAAACATAGTCCTAAGAGTATGATAACATGATAAAAACATTTCAATATCATACCCCATATATCAAATATCATAAAAATGAATCATGGGATAAATATTGATAGTTCATAAGACATGAATCATGAAGAAATAAAAAACATAATCAATGAAATCCTAACATAAATAAATAATTAAATTATTAAAATGATTAATCATATAATATTATTTTCATAGTAGCCAATGGATTACTTACAAGACCATCTCAATAGTATTGGGTAACTCCTCATACCTAATTAGAAGTCATGGTTCACTCCCATCGACATATTATAATCATGATTTCATTCCTAATACCTTCTAGATAGTCATTTTTAACTCCCATTTCTTTCATAGATGTCAAAAATCACACGAAAGACAATATTAGTTTATCTCGAGAGATTTAAATATTTAATCAACGCATTGGAGATAGATATAGGTACCACCCATCTCATAATGAAATCATACAAACATGAGCCATATAAGCATAACAAATCATATCATAACCCATGTATTGAAATGCGTTCCATAAAATTGAAATCATACCTTAACCTTTGAAAAATACATAAGTATCAATATCATTTCATAAAATAATAACCCACAAAAATAATAGGGTTTCATAATCCAATAAACCGTTACTGAGAAACATATTTAATAAAAATAATTATATAAAACAAAAACAATTCATATAAATAATATTAATTAATTTAATGTATCATTTCCATATAAAATAATGTGTAGTACCAATGGATACTATTTTTGAAGGTAAATAATTTTTAATGATACTATAAAACACATCATGAAGAAATTATAATTTTCTTTTTTTTTAAATGATTGTTAAATGGAAAAAATATGGAAATCATTTTTAATGAATATAATCATTAAATATTTTAATGGATTTATTGAATATATTTTTAATTACTTTTCTTTTAAAATCTTTTAACGGATCTTGAAATATTTTTAAAAACCATTTTCCTTAATAA
Source organism: Viscum album (assembly GCA_963277665.1). Classification (NCBI taxonomy): domain Eukaryota; kingdom Viridiplantae; phylum Streptophyta; class Magnoliopsida; order Santalales; family Viscaceae; genus Viscum; species Viscum album. The sequence continues at coordinate 1,253,674,989 of OY728140.1, read as the reverse complement.
GTTATAAAAAAATCTCTAAAACCTTTAAAAAAAATTATTTAATGGTTTTCTTTTAAAGAAATATAATGAAAATTAATCATTTTAAAAAATAAAAAATGACTCAATTAATTGATAGTGGATATATCCAAACATGTCTTAGGATGCAAAAACATTTCTTGTGCATTGTAAAAAGGATATAAAAATCCATCATTTGGAAAGAGAAAAGAAGATTACATTGAAAAAACATTGAAAAGAAAAAAGGGAATAATTTTCTTCAACGATCATAAGAAATTAGTATAATATTATTGTAATATATTTTTAGATACCAAGTATTTAAAGGGACATAAATTTCACATCGAAGGGAGAGGCAAGGTGTAATTTTCTTAAAAGGATTTTCTTAATTATCTTATGAACCAACAAGTGAAAAAGTGGAAATAAGACATCATGACTTCAAGGTTAACCATAGGAGAATAAAATACATGAGTTTTATTTATATATGGATCATGATATATCCTTAATTAAAATATCATCATATACAATGTTGATAACTGGTGATATTCTTTCTATAATGTCATACCACACGGTATCTTAAAATCATTCTACACATATAGGAAAATAATTTTACATGGATCGTCAAAATAACATAAAAAATAATTATATTATTTTTATAACATGGAAAAGTATGTTTATATCACACAAATAAAAATATAGGTGTATAACATGGCATGTGTCTCAACGAAAGAAAAATCGGGGAAAAATTATATTACCGATTTGGTAAGTTTTGAATAATAGTCCCAAAGGCATAATGATCATAAAATTTATTCGTAAATAGAAATATATTTTATTATAATATTAATATAATTTATTCTTGGGTAGTATATACACAACAAAAAATATGTGTGCGGTGGTTAAATCATGATTCTCAATGAAATTATGAGTGAAATAAAATCCCATTAGTTTATGTATTTTCCCTCATTTTACATATTCAAAATACTATATAATAAATATATTTTTAATATATATATATCAAAAAAACCATATTATTACTTTTAATAACTTATATGGTTTTGATTATGCCTTTATATTACCCTCTTGTAAACAATTTTATCTAAAGGATTCACTTCAGGTAATTTCTGCTTGGTTTTTCAAATGTGTCTTAATTTGTTATATATTTGGTATTTATACTTGTATAATAATTTTCATAATGCATAAAATTATTTAACTATAATTTATATTAATAAAATATATATTAAAAAAATCCATATAATATAGATTTCTGAAACAGAATATGCCATTAATGGAGAATGTTCTTCATACATACACATGAACGTAATTTCAGTTTAATTGTCGGGTAGAAAGAGGGAATGATATATATATATATATATTATTAAATTATATTTATTATATCATATATATAATATCTATTAACTAAAACCATCCTTAATAAATTTCATATAGTGTATAAATTAATCCCATGGCATTGAGGGTGTGTTTGTCAACACATCATTAAACAAAATTACCATTTTATAATAAAATATATTATTTAAAGATATGTCTTGTAGAATAATTAAATAATATTATATAAATAATAATTATAATATGTAACGTATATAAATAGATTTTTATCATAATTTAATCTATTATAGGACCTAAAAATTAACAATCATCATCTACTAATGCGGTAGTTCATCGTACACAAAATAATATGTTTGTTACCCATTAGATAGAAGTGTGTGGGGATGCAGGTAAGATCCATAGTATACAATCCAATAAATCAATATTTGATATATTTTTTTATAATATAATTGAATATGAATATTTCAGGGGATGGATAATGAAAATAATAAAAAACGGATTTTGAGAGAGTTTGTTACCTATTAATCAGGTAACTCCTCTTGGTTTGCATTATAGGGATTCATTGGAATGATTTATTCACATTAGAGTATTAATGTATAAGGTATGTTATTTTGGGGATATATTGGGAATTATTATTTTAATCCAATGTGAATTCATATGTGTGAGGAAGTGGGATGAGGGTGACAATTTATAATGGAGAAGAGGTGGAACTCTTGTAATATTTTTGAAAATGAAATCCCCACCGAATATTTTTTCATGAATTTGGATATAATAATGGTAAAATATATATAAAAGTTATTATAGATTTGATATATGGAAGTAATATAGATTTTGGTAATCATTATAGGTCTTTAGGGTCTTATGGTTATGGTGTAGTCCCTTTTTAAGATTAATTTAACCTTTACTTTTGTAATTAATTGTAATTACTTTTTCTAATAAATTTGGTAAAAAAAATATGTTGAAACAATTAGACATTATAAGTTATAATATATAATAAAATGGATCCCAATTATTGATATTATGAACTCATAAGTGGTGGAAATTAATTTAAATAAATCCCAAAAATTGGAAGACAATGCATGTTTTTAAAGTATAAATGTTCAAAAGTTTACAATGTTTTTATTGTCAATTTCACTCTGAATTTGATTCCAATTACAATAAATCAATTAATTTATAAAAATGAAAATAAAAATAAATTTAAATTAAAAATATATTTTATCTATATAAATAAATAATATGAAAAATGAGTTTTCCTTATAATTTCATTAATGTTCACTATTCATTAAAAATTAAACATCCCAGATAAATACTAAAAAATACATCTAGACTAATGTTTTTTGTTATATTTGAAATATAAAAATTTTATTTACATATAAGATTTATAAAAGTTCCAAAATTTAGAATTAAAACAATTTCACCAATATAAGGGGAAAATATTTCGTAATAAAAATATTTGGTTTTATATGTTAAATTGTTTTAATTATTAACTCATTTCATAGAATATATTTTATTTATATCAAATCTATGGACATGGATACATAAAATATATATTACAATGAAAATTCGAACTAATTATTTTAATTAATTTTTATTAAAACGAAATTTTGAGAAAAATAATAGTTTTCTATGAAAATACTCACATTATATTCAATTGGTTTAAATATTCATTTCTAAATAATTAGTTAACAATTTATTCTTTTTATATTTTTGGAATACCATATATTTAGATAATATAGTTAATAATATTCATAATATATATTTTAATTTTTAGGATATGAATTATTATTTTTTAATAATATTTTATTGTTTGGTAACACTCGGTCATGCGTGTGATGCAGGCCATCGAGGGAAGTATTTATTGTCTAAAATATAATTTTACTTAAGGTTTTTATATAGAGAAAGATACAATTAATATAGAGTTTGGTGCATTATTAACTTTTGATTGTGTATAACAGAATCCAAACATATTGTGTTAATATATATATAACACTATTTTTAGTTTTGTGTGAATTGATAAATATAAAAAATATTACATTAATTTTATAAAATCACAAAATATCGATATATTACATTAATTATCCACATAAAATAAGTTTCAGACAAATAATCTTGTTTATTTTAGTTTTAATAAGTTAATGTTCCTTTCACATACACAATTTCAAAAAAATGACAACATAATATTCCATTAGAAAAAAGAAAGGAGGAAACAAGATCATTTCCAAAAGTAAAATTTAACATTGATTACAGAAATGAGGCCATTGGTGTGATGTGAAAATTTGGTCTTGGAAGAAAATGCTATATATTAGGGATTGATTAAGGTCACAAAAAAAGACATTATTTATTCATCAAACATTTACTTAAAAATTACACTTTATTGATGACATCAGGTAGCAAGTTGGGAGGCATGAAATCCTTATCAACCTTCTGTCATGGGTTCATGGGATGGGGCATTTGGAAACTAGATGGATTGCATCCTAAAATTCCAGATATCATTTTATGAATCTAAATGATTATAATTTCTTAATTAAATTTGTTGTGCATCTATGAAATATGTTTAACAACAACACAACATTTTAACTATGGTTTTTGTCACTACCCCTTCACACCAAGATGCCCCTTCTGAGATGGAAATGGTGAATGGGAGATAGTGGCCCCCGAGTACCGCCTCCAGTAGGCCCCAGAGTGGAGACTAGAACCAAGGGTATCCGTTTTCAAATATATGGGAGGCATTACCCTATTGATTATTTAAGAGTGGGCAATAGGATGAGTCAAACACCAAAATAAAAAGAACTTGTAGATTAATATAAACCCAAACCAATCCCACATGCATGTTTAATCAATTGTGAAACAAGGTAAAAGAACAAGAAAACTCAAAAGTACAAAAGAAACCTCAAAAGTGCAATACCAAATGAAACAACAGTACAACAACTGCAAAAACTCCAACTCTCCCGACTAGTAGGGTCCCACACGGTCCTGGTAGTCCTCTTGGAAACCTGGAAGTAAATGTAGGGGGAGCATACAAGTATACTCATAAGGTAAACCTAAAGCTCTCGTGCATAGGTGGGGAGACATCCTAATGTCCCATGACACCAACAGAAAGATCCAGTACCCAGAAAAGAATTCTATCCACCCAACCTTACTAGCCACGCTCACCAAAAACACAAAAAACTGGTTTTAATATATAATAACAAAAGTATTGGGTAACCCGTACCATTTCCCCCACTAGCTAGCTGAACTTCCTAATGGAAAACATACTGACTCTACCGCACTCTAGCCGCCCGAACACACCTAGTCCTCACAAACCACACATCCTCTCTGCACACACATGGGCCTCACAAACCACACAACCCGCCCGTACACACCTGGGCCTCACAAACCACATATCCCACCCACAAACACTTGGGCCTCACAACCACAATCCCATCCCCGTCCTAACAGACCTGGGCCTCATCCCGAAGATTCTTGGGAACATCAAACCTACTCGAAGATTCTTGGGCTAAAATCATGCCAATCAAAACCTTCCCAAAGAGTCTTTGGTGTAAGGTCACCTCACGCCATCACAACATATGGAAGAATGAATTGGAAGGAGCTAGTAACTAAGGGGAAAACACCCTCTCCCATGAAATGGGAGTGTTTGGAACTAGGTGCTCAACATGGGTGGGGTGTGACAAAACACAACGATACATATACATATATGTATACCAAACACACAACCAAAGCTATGGCTTCTAAACATAGAAACTGAGCACGTGCCTCGGCACTGCTACTACGAAGCATGCATACCAAAAAAATCCCAACCCCATTTAGGTTTTCATGTTTCAATAGTATTTGTTAATTAGTTCCTTAACTACTGGGCAATTACCAAACCAGATCAAGCATTTCGTAGAAAAACTATGCCAACCACAAATAAGTTAGATAGAATACATGCAACACAATAACAACCTTTTTATCATCAATAAATCCCCATTTATATTTCCCGTGTTTAATTCATTATCTCTCCCCACAATTCATTTATCAACTTTCCACTTTATTTTAATATCACAACCCATTAATGAAGCCCAGTTGCCACTTTCACCACATCTCCACAACCGTATCAGAAAACAAGGCTTGTGACACATCATTGCCCCTTAAATATCATTTACCGCAGCCCCGCTGCCCATACTATTTGTAATAAACCAGGATTCACCCCCCTTCTCACACACCACATAACCAAAACAACACCCACATGTTTATTATTCCATTTTGGTCAACATCGGTGATCACACAAGGGTTCTCGAAATTCAATTAATCAGACAACTTTACGTGATTAACCAATTTCCATATTTCACAATGTTTCCATCCACAAGATGGTCTAGAAATATAGGGAAACATATTATTGTGCAATCAAAGGCCCCCAATGACCGTGATTTTCAGTAGGCATAAGACTTTTAAATTCACAACATAGAAAAAGGATAATCAATGATAAACATAACAAATTCCACATCCACATTCTTTAAGCCAGTTATTATCATCATTAAACTGGTTCAGCTATGTCTCATGAAAGCAAGAGGACACCCTTCCCGCATGATGCACACATTATAGAGAAGAAGTTAAAATCCCTACCTCAATAGGTTCTGATCACCACGCTCCCCCAGATCATCATTAGAAGACATCCTTCGGCGTCCGTCGCTTCTGTCAAAAGCCGACAAAACCTCCTCGGGTGGATGCTGGGAAGGAATTCCCAAAGGGAAAAAATTGATCAAATCTCAGAAGTTCCGCCTTGTCGTTATGAACTTGTGGCCGCTAACGGATCGTAAATCGAACATCAGAAGAAGAATTTATGGAAGAAGGGAGCATTGGAGTCTCTCAGGGGGGTGAAGGCTCTGCTCAAAGGAATGGGGAGGAGAGGAATGATTTGAAAAGGAGGAGAGGCCCCCACCTTTTATAGGTTAGAGAAACTGATGTAAACGGAGTGTACTTCCTAGTACACGGCGTGTAATAGGCCATCTCACACGGTTGCCACATGACTTCCAACACGACATTCAATGCGGCACACGACCATTGACTGGTCACCACATGGTTTGGGGGTAACACGTACAAGGGGAGAAACTACACGACATGTAAGATGGGATACACTGCATGTAATTATTTATTTCATGTGTAAATGACACGACTTCAACACGGCACACAACCGTTGACTATTCAACACACGGTTTTGGGGGTAACGCTTACGCGGGGAGAAAATATACAATGCGTAGGATGGACTACATGACATGTACTTATTTATTTCACATTGTAAGGACACAGCTTCAACACGACACACGATCGTTGACTAGTCAACACAGGGTTTTGGGGGTAACGCGTACGCGAGGAGAATCTACACGGCGTGTAAGATGGGCTACACCGCGAGTACTTGTTTATTTCATGCGGCAAGGACATAGCGTCAACACGGGGTATACTCGACAAGGTGCTACACAACGTGTACTTACACTACACGACGTGTAGTTACAAAATTCTGAAAATTGTGGGAAAAATCCATTCTACCATCCAGAACACTACATGACATTCTTTTCGACAAAGGAATAGGCCGGAGTGGTCCTGGTCATTACATCAGATACCTCTTAAAACATTCTCTTCCCCAAGAATTAAAAATCCAACCCAGAGGAATCCAACAAGATACCTCTTAGGTCTCTCATTATAATAGGAACCCAACCAAAAACCCTAATCATATGTGTTAGGAATTACATCTCCTATGTCGAGATATTTTCTCTTTAGGCGGTACTGACTCGCCCGCACGGGTTTAATCGCATCACCATTAATGTGTCTCGATTAAAAATCAGGTTTTTCTCTTTCCCCACACATCCAGACTTGTTACACACTTCCAGAGAACAGGGAAAACAAAACCTCTCACAACCGACAAGCCAAGAATTCCATATCAAATGTACAATGTATAACATCCAAACAAATCTTAAAAGAATACGAAAAACACAATCCAAAACAACTTCGGTTACTGGGCCTGCATCTGAGCCTCCTACTCCCAAGTGCTCTCCTCGAGGTCTCAATGCCTCCACAACACACGAACCGTGGCGATGGTTCATCCACGACGCACCTTCTCTTTACGATCCTCGATTCTTACTGGTCATTCCTCAAAGGTCGCATTGTCTCCCATATCTAAATCTCCCCAGTAGATAATGTGAGAGTCTTCATGATAGTGCCGACGAAGCTGGGAGACATGGAAGACGTCATGAAACATCTCCAACTGAGGCGGCAGGGCCAGCTGAGATTCCACCTATCTGACACGCCTCAACACCTTGAAAGGTCCAATGAACCATGGGTAGAGCTTAATCCCCTTCCCAAACCTCTGCTTCCCTCGTCGATGGGAAACCTTGAAGAACACATGATCTCCCACCTCGAACACCAAGGCCCTCCTCCGACGATCAGCAGAAGACTTCTGTCGGTCCTGAGTTGCTTTCATCCTCTAACGCACAAGATGACCATTCTCTGTGGTGCTTTGTACTACTTCTTTCTCAAGACCACCTGTCTCACCAATCTTTTCCCAGAAAATGGGTGAAAAACATGCTCTTCAATTCAATCCCTCAAACGGTTCCATGAAAATAGTATATTGAAATCTATTGTTGTAGGAAAACTCAACTAGAGGCTAGTGTCGCACCCATGATCCTCCGAAATCCAGAACACATGCTCGCAGCATTTCCTCCAACGTATGGATAGTATTCTATGACTTCCCATTGGTCTGGGGGTGGAAAGCAGTGCCAAGGCATAGCTGGGTACCAAAAGCATGATTTAACCCCCCAAACTCGTGTGGTAATCCGAGTATCCCAATTTAAGACTATAGACTTTGGAACTCCATGAAAACACACCACCTCGTATACGTACCTCTGTGCTAAGGTACTCATCGGGCCCGACTCCATCATTGCTAATAAGTGATATGATTTCGTCAATCGATCCACCAAAACCTAGATAGCATCATAACCACCTTGTTCTCTAGGTAGTCCTATGATGAAGACCATTTATGTGTCATCCCACATCCAGTCGGGGTAATCTAAAGGGTGGAACAAACCACTGGGAACAGGGTTATTAGCCTTTACCTGCTGAATCACTATGAACTTAGCCACAAACTCCAACACTTCCCGTTTCACCTCGGGCCACCAAAACTGTTCCCTCAGGCCTCTGTACATTTTTGAAACTCCTAGATGTACATCCAATGCTGAGCTATGGAACTCACGGAGAACTCCCTCACGCATCGCCTCTGAAAGAAACAACCATCAACGAAAAAGCATCCATTATTGTCTATCCTCTGACCATCCTTCTGGAGTGTTTCCTTGATCAATACGATCCTTCATTACTTCTACCTCAGAGTCTTCCCACTGAGACTCTTCCACCTGCTGCAACAAGGAGGACTACACTATCATCTGAAACAAACAGCCTCTAACACCCTCTACCCTTGCATCCAAGTGCATGGCAGCCAACTCTCCCATCGCTTTCTAAGTATTAGTGGATTCCTGCACCACATCCTTATGTGACATCCTTCTCTGGGCATCACCTGAAACGTTTCTCTTACCTTCAGTGTAAGATATCTCGAAGTCATAGTCGTGGAGAAACTCAACCAATATCCGCTGCAGTATGTTCAGGTCACGCTGGGAGAAGATATAACGTAAGCTCTTATGATCTGAGAAGACCAAAAATCATTCCCAAAGGAGGTAATGTCGCCACAACATCACTGAGAGCTCTAGTGATGCAAGCTCTAGGTCATGGGAGGAATAGTTACGCTTGTGAGGGCGCAACTACCTAGACCCATAAGAGATCACACCCTTATTCTGCATTACTACGCACCCCAAACCAAGGCCAGAAGCATAAAAACAAAACTCATACAACAACCCTTCCTCTAGAAACCTGAGTACGGGAGCATTGACCAACTTCTCCTTCAGGTAGTCAAAAGTATTCTTGAACGTATCCCTCAATAGAAAGTCCTAGTCATTCCTTGTCAAAGCTGTCATTGGAAAAGCAACTCAAGAGAAGTCTGAAACGAACCTCCGATAATAACCTGCCTACCCCAGGAAACTATAAACTTCTTCCACGCTCTTGGGTGCCGCCCATGATACAACTGCCTCCACCTTCGATGGGTCTACTGATACTCAATGCTGAGACACCAATTTCCCAAGGACGTGTACTTCTTGCATCAAGAACATACACTTGGACAATTTCCCATAAAGATGGTGGTGTTGATGGATTTCCAAGACTGCCCTAAGATGCTCAACGTGATCCTCCTCTAATCCTTAGTAGATCAGAATGTCATCGATAAACACAACGATGAACCCGTCCAGAAACTCTTGGAATACAATGTTCATATGTCCCATGAATACAGCTGGTGCATTCGTAACTCCAAACAGCATCACTAAAAACTCGAATTGCCCATACTTACAACTGAAACCCATCATCGAGATTTCACTATCATTTAACCTTAGTTGATGATATCCAGATCGTAGATCAATCTTATAAAACCAACCAGCTCCCCTCATATGGTCGAAGAGATCATCTATCCTTGGAAGGGGGTAATGGTTCTTGATCGATACCTGATTCAACCTTCGGTAGTCTTTGCATAGCTTGAGATCACCATTTTCCTTCTTCAGAACAAAACTGGAGCACCCCATGGTGACACAATGGGTCAAAAAAAACCCTTCTCTATCAAATCATCAATCTGAATCTGCAACTCCGAAGGTTCTATCTGATAAGGGGCCATCGAAATCAGACAAGCACCAGGCCGTATTTCTATCCCGAACTGAACATCACATTGGGGGGGGGGGTTGATTCACAACCTCCTCTAGAAAAACATCGATAAGCTCCCCAACAACCTATGGAACATCCATCTTCTCTGTATCATCTAAAACCACTGATAACTCACCTAAATAGGAAAGGAGAGGCTTCACATGCCAGCTTCCCACCTGATATCTCCTCTCACCAACAACAGTTACACACTGCCCATCCACGCCAGAGAACACGACTCTTCTTCGAGAGAATTTGATAACCGAACTAACAGAAAACAACCAGTTGATTATTAGGATGACATTGTATGGATACATCTGTAGTAAAAGAAGATCCCCACTAGATCGTTGCGGGCCCAACTTCAGCCCACATAACCTCTGCCTCTGACCTCTCCCCGAGGTAGAGCATCCACCATTGATTCATTGCCCCTCTCAGCTGACTAACTACTAGTAAAACCCAGTACACCCTCGGAGATCAGATAAATGTAAAAGTGATCCCATGCTCCTCAAGACACCCCTTCGTCGCCATATCCGAAGTACAACCCTCGTACATCTTGAGGGTTTGCCACTGGAAAGAATGAAGAGTCTTCCGCCACTGATCATCTTCCTCCTCTCGGTCAATCCTCAACTAATTGACCGCCTGAATCTGATGGTCCTCGACTGTCTGATTTACTCGGGACCGACGTCCAGGTGCCATAGTAGTACGGTAAACAATGATCGCATAATCCCAATTAGAAAGTAAATTTCTCAAGGTTTCATTTTATCAATTTATTTCAATGTCATTCCTAGAACACCCAAATAAAGTAAAACAAAAACATGATGATGCATGTACCTTCCCTAGGGTCTCTATCGTGCAATCAATGTATTCTCACTTGGTCGTTCGATAGGCTCAAATTCCTTGCATCGGTTCACAGGGGCCCTTAAAATCCCGTGTCCTAGACGATCTTCCCTGGGCTGTGTCACGCACTAAGATCAGCCAACATTGTTGCCCTACCATCCCATGAAATCATTAGTGTTTCAAACTACAGACTCCATCCTATCTCTCAACCATCACCATTGATACCATTCTGTCATGACCCCCTCCCACCAAGATGCCTCTTCTAAGCTGGGTATGGTGAAAGGGAGATAATGACCCCTGAGTCATGCCTCCAGTAGGCCACAGAATGACGACTAGCACCAATGGTATGAGTTTTCAAAAATATGGGAGGAATTACCCTTTTGATTATTTAATATTGGGAAAGAGGATGAGTCAAACACCAAAAGAAAAACGAACATCTTGATGAAAATAAACCCAATCCAATCCCACATGCATGTTTAAAAAATTCTGAAAAAAGGTACAAGTACAAGAAAACTCAAAAGTACAAAAAGAAAACTCAATAGTACAATACCAAAAGAAACAAGAGTACAAAAACTACAACAAATCCAACTGTCCCGACTAGTAGGGTCCCACACAGACCTGTTAGTCCTCATGGAAACCTGAAAGTAAACATAGGGTGAGAATACAAGTATATTCAGTAGGGAAACCTAAATCACTCGTACACAGGTAGGGAGACATAGTCATGTCCCGTTAGAACAACAAAAGGAACCAAAACCTAGAAAGTAATTGTATCCACCCAACCTCACCAGCCATGCTCACCAAAAACACAAAACAACAGGTAGTTGTATATAAGTAAAAAATTATTGGGTACCCCACACCATTCCCCCCCACTAGCTAGCTGCTCTTCCTAATGGTGAACGTCCTGAAGCTACCACACTCTTACCTCCCACACACACCTGGGCCTCACAAACCACACATACCGCCCGCACACACCAGGGCTTCACAAACCACACAACCCGCCCGCACACACCTGGGCCTCACAAACCACATATCCCACCCATACACACATGGGACACACAACCACAATCTCATCCCTACCCGAACACACTGGGGACTCATCCCAATGATTCATGGGAACAATTAACATTCCTAAAGAGTCTTGGGCTAAAATCACACCAATTGAAAACTACCCGAAAATTTATAGGTGTATGGTCGCCTCAAGCCATCACAGCCTTTGGAAGAAAGAGAAGGAACGAACTGGTAACTAAGGGGAAACACCCTCTCCCATGAAATGGGAGTAATTGGCACTAGGTTCTCAACATGGGTGGGGTGTGACAAAAAACAAAGATACAGATACATGTATGTATACCAAACACAGATCCCAACCTATGTTTTCTTAACAGAGAAACTGAGCACGTTCCTCGGCACTACTAATACGAATCATGCAAACCACATACAATCCAAGTCAATTTAGGTTTTTATGTTTCTACAATATTAGTTTATTAGTTCGTTAACTACTAGGAAATTACAAAACCAGATCAAGCGTTTCATAGAAAAACTCTGCCAACCACAAATAAAGTTAGATAGAACACAAGCAACAAAAAACCAACCTTTTTGTCATCAATCAATCCCCATTGATTGTTCCCACATTTAATTCATTAACATTCCCCACAGTTCATTTATAAGCATTCCACTTTCTTTTATTATCACAACCCATTAATGCAGTCGTGCTGCCACTATAACCACATATCCACAACCATATCACAAAAAGGATTGTGCAACATCATTTCCCCTTTAATATCATTTTCTGTAGCCCCACTTCCCATCCTATTGGTAATAACCTAGGATTCAACCCCCTTCTCACAAACCATGTAACCAAACCAACACCCACATGTTCATTATTCCATTTTGACCAACCGGGGTGATCACACAAGGGTTCTGGATATTCAGTTAATAAGACAACTTTATGTGATTAACCAATTTCCATATTTCACAACGTTTCCTCCACAAGATAGTCTAGAAAGATAGGGAAACTTTTAATTATGCAAGAAAAGTCCCACACCGACCGTGATTTTTAGTAGGCATAAGCCTATTTAATTCACAACAAAACAAAAGTATAAACAATGATACACATAACAACTTACCCATCCTCATTTTTTATGCCAGTTATTATTTTCATTAAACTGGTTCAATAATGTTTCGTGAAAGAAAGAGGACACCCATCCGGCATGATGCATAAATTATAGAGACGAAGGTAAAATCCATACCATAACATGTTCTGATCACCATGCACCGCCATATCAACTTTAGAAGACGTCTTTCGGCGTCCTTTGCTTATGTCAAAACCCAGAAAAACCTCCTTGGGATGAAGCTGGAAAGGAATGGCCAAAGGGAAAACAATAGATCTAAGCCCAGAAGTTCTACCTCGTCATTACAATCTTGTGGCTGGTGACGGATCGTAAATCAGATCACGGACGAAGAATTTATGGAAGAAGGGAGATTTGGAGTCTTTCGGGAAGGCGCTGCTCGAAGTAATGGGAAGGAGAGGAATGATATGAAAAGGAGGATATGCCCTCACCTTTTATATGTGAGAAAAACTAAAGTAAAATGTGTGTACTTCCTAGTACTTGGTGAGTAATAGGCCATTTCACACGGTCGTCATGTGGCTTCCAACAAGGCATTCAACACAGCACACGGTCGTTGACTGGTCAACACACGGTTTTGGGGTAACGCATATGCGGGGAGAAACTACACGACATGTAAGATGGGATACATGGTGTGTACTTATTTATTTCACATGACAAGGACAAGACTTCAACACGGCACATGTCTGTTGACTAGTCAACACAAGTTTTTGGGGGTAACACGTATCCGGGGAGAAACTATAGAACATGTAGGATAGGCTACACAGTGTGTACTTATTTATTTCACGCAGTAAGGACACGACATCGACAAGGCACACGACTATTGATTGGTAAACACATGGTTTTAGGGTAATGCGTATGCGGGGAGAAACTACATAGAGTGTAAGATGGGCTACACGGCGTGTACTTATTTATTTCATGCGGCAAGGAAACGACTTCAACATGGGGAATACTCGGAAAGGTGGTACACGGCGTGTACTCAAACTACACGGCGTGTAGTTACAAAATTTTGAAAATTGTGGTAAAAGTCCATTATACCCTCCAGAACACTTCATGACCTTCTTTTCGACAATGGAATGGGCCGTAGAGGTCCAGGCCATTACATTTTTTCATACAAACTCACCAAATAGAAACTTTATATACTGATTATCATAAACATTCGGCAAAGTTTAAACCTTATAAACCTTTAAAAAATTTATATCCAAATCATTATAAATGAACTCAAGAAATTATATTATCATTAACCATATATATATAACAATATAGGTCATTGTTGTAACATGAAAAACAAGTGGATACTGACATTATATATTCTCTAGAAACATGGTAATAACCTTAATTACCATAAAATTTTATTGTAAAACATTCATTCTTTTTTATTTCAAATTTTACTGGACACATTACTTAAATCCAGTAATTATAAAACCTCATCCACAATGACATAGACCACTTTTTCAACCAATCAATAATAGATATAGATTAACTGGTGTTATATACATTACTTTATCTAAATCAATCATCTCTTTATCCAAACAAAAAACAATTTTCTCTACATCATGATCAAATTATTGGGCAGCTTAATACAAATATAAATTTTATAGTTCTTCATCACCATTAAAAATATCAAATTCAAATTTTAACAAAATGTTAAACTAAAAATTCGTATATATTTCATGAATCAAATAACAAAATCTTAAAATTACAATAAAAAATTACTTCATTCAACATACATTAATTTGAAACCATTACTCATGATTAATCAACATATTCATTAACACCTATTTACAATAATATAAAATAATAATTTTTCCATAATGTTCTTCAACCTCAGTCAAATAAAGATTCTTATATTTAAGTTAGCCAATACTAGATGAATACTACATGTTTTTCACATATGTTTTATGGTATATTTATCATTAGATGTATAAACAATAATCATACAACCTTACTGATTCTATTTATGATATTTCCATTTAGAAAAATTTATTTTCATAATTTCCATATATTCGACCTCTAAAGCTGTCATTTTGGACCATGTTTATTAATGTTATCTCAATTTACTAAAACCCATATGTTTGAGGTGAGAATCAAATTTCATTAAAGAAAAATTAATAACTATGAAAAATTAATATTAAGGTTTTTAAATCATGACATATAAATTTAAATCAATTACACAATATGATAATCATATATTGATCATAGTGACCTTCTATTTGACTACTTCATAGTGGAATGTGAATAGTTTATTAATTTCCAAATCATATCCCTCGGGAGTTTCAAACTAGATGTGCTCCAAGGACCCTTGTCGTATACAATATTACCCTAAGTCATGTACAAAGAGTTATCATAATTGTTTTCTCATCCTAGTATCAAATGGTTTATTTATCATTTCTATTATGTAAACTATTATGAAAAAGTCTTGACCTACATTAAAATTAAATCACATTTTTGGAATACTTAAAACACTACAAAAAATAGACACCCAAACACCATATTAGTCTAGTGCATTTGGAAACACATAAACATAAACACTAATACATTAGATAGATAAATTTTCTCCCACTAGTTTCTTCCAAAATAGAACCCTTATTGGACACATCAAACATAATATTTACCTTTATAACCCATGGGAATGGAAAATAAAAATAGGAGAGATAAAATTCTCAGTACGGGTAAACAAGGGAGAAATATATGAATAATCATGATAATTGGTGTATGAGAATGTGATCAAAACATTTGAAGACTATAACCTACATATCATTGATCATAAGAATGAATAATGAAATAAATCATGAATGATCATAGGCCATTACTAATAATGAAATAATGAAAATATTTCATGAAATCATAAAATAATAATATAACATGGAATTGTGTAAAACACATAAGAGTATAATATTATTTCCATGGTTTCAATGGAGTAGTTGGGATGACCAAAATAGTGTATGGTTTCAATCCCCATAACTTCTTTGTAGTGATGTTTCACTACAACTAAATTCTTAGTATCTTTAGATTACTCCTCATTCCATCTTGGTAGTCATGGTTCCCTCCTAAAACCGTATTAGTAGTCAATGTTCACTCCCATGACGTTATTATTCTATCTCATAGGATACAAATATTTACACAATTCATTGGAGGGAGATACCGGTCCCACCCTGTTCTAAATGAAATCATATATATTTTTCCACATAACCATAAGTAGTCATGTCATAAACAATAAAATTAAATGGGTGGAATAAAAATAAAATAATACATTAACCAATTAAAAATATGTATATTTTCTAATCATTTCAATAAATCATAACCCATGAAACATAAAGAGTATCATAAGAGTATTACGAGTGAATGAGATATATATTTCATAAGAATCATGACATAAAATTTAAATCTGATGGAATCCTCATTTGTTAATCATGTTTTAATGATCACAAATCTTATTACTGTTAATTAATCTCGATCTTCATTGCACATCTTGCTGATGCTCTTAAATCTCCGTAATAACTACTCATCATGTTTTAAATTATAACAAATCTTGTGGATGTTAATTACTCTATTTATTGTTTACATGTCTTATGCATGATAGAAAATCTCACATATATTATCAATCCTTTATGTTTATGATTCACATTCTCTTACTCTCTAACGATAAAACTTAATCCAGATTCTGCATATTCTGTCTACGTCCAAATACAGATATTTTTCTAAGTATAGACTCAACGTGAAGGAATCAGCGAGACCCAGACACCGTGACCTAGACACAGTGACCTAGACACTGTTTCCCAAACACCGTGACCCAGACACCTTGACCTAGACACCGTGACCCAAACACCGTGACCGTGACTACGTGACCCAGACACCGTGGCCCAGACACCATGACCCAGCCCCCGTGACCCAAACACCATGACCCAGACACAGTGACACAGACACCGTGACCAAGACACCGAGACATGGACATACCGTGAATCTAATATCGTGACATGGACAAACTGTGAAGCTCATACCGTGATTCTCATACCGTGAAGAAGACACCGTTTACATAATCACTGTGACACAGTTTCTTAACTTTTGTCAATATTATTTAAATAATGCAAACGGTCATATTTTATGTTTTTAATGTAATTAATGTTATTTAATGATAGTTGTTGGCATGTCAGGAAACTGTATCTCATAACTATGAAAAGGTAATCATTCCTACTGCCAGAACTAGTGGAATATAAGGAAGATTAAGATACAGTACACAAAAAAGGGCAGTGAAGCAAAGAAAAGTGTGAATTTAAAATGAGATGAACTTATATAAACTTGAGAGAACTGTGATGAACAAGAAGATAAATCTCGAACAAGAATGAGATTGCCAGACTATCAAAGAACTCTTATAAATGCAATCCAACACAACTGAAGAACACACGAGGAATCAATAGATCATTCTCACTCTTGAAGAACACCAGTATAACTACGACAATCTATTTTTCAACAGAAAAACCAGAGAAGGACTCATATGCATTCCTGCTGAATCTAAAGATTCCAGAGCTGCATTGATAATCACTAGATCTTTTTAAACTCTTATTTGTTCTCTCTATGTGATATATTTATTAACTTTCGAGCAGTGTGGTGTACTTTGTATTTCTTATACACACACTATCTCCTAAACTGAACTGGAGGATATCAAAATCCTCAAACCACAATTATTCAATCTTGTTTACCCACGTCAACGGTGGAAGAGGTTCTTGTGTGGCATGATCTATTTGTTTCCCACGAAGAACAGTGGTAGAGGTCCCTGCGTGGCCTGGACAGTTTTGTAAACTACTGTTAACCCCGATCCAGGGTGTGGATCAGATTTATCTAAATTTGAGAGGACTAAGTCTCAAATTGAGACTGAACCTCTTTTTATATCTTCTGTGCATCTTTAGTTTAAGTTTATTTTATACTAAATATATCTTATTTATTCTGCTGCTATTATTTTGAAATACAAAATATTTTAAAGATACTTTGATAGTTAAATTAGCAAATGTTTACACATTTTGTAAATTAGTATGTTAGTTTCAAAAGTTAGTTGAATCTGGTGGTTAAATTAAGAGAGACCTAATCTATATTTGAGAAGCTAAGTGAACAGTTACAATATGTATAAATTCACTATAGTTTAACTCGTTTTATAAATTTGGGGATTTTAAGTAGACAATATTTTAACAGAAATTTTAATTGGAACTCAATTCACCCCCCCCCCCTCTTGAGTATCCACTCAGACCAACATTTGGTATCAGAGGCTTTGTTTTTGTTTAAGGATTTTGGAAATACTCTGTTTTTCAACTGTGATTTTAGCTTCATCTATAAAGATCTTAAATTTCTATTAGTTCTAAATTTTTAGTTCTTTAAATTATCTTTCTAAAATCTAGCTATGGACAATAGACTAGAGGGTGCTGATACTAACATGACACCTTTCTTCAATGGTACAAACTATGCTCAGTGGAAACATAAAATGAAAAATTATTTAGAAAGAATGGGTTTTGATATCTGGACTGCTATAGAGCCTCAATATAAAATTCAAGAAACTGAAATATTAACTTGGGATGAACCTACAAAGACTGCCTAAAATAATAATTGTAAATCTAAGAATGCCATGTACTGTGATATAGGATATAAGGAGTTTAAAAACATTTCTGCTTGCAAAACTGCTTTTGAAATATGGGATACTTTGGGTGTTTCTCATGAGGGAACAACCAATGTTAAAGAAATGCGATTAAATACTTATACTATTAAATATGATAATTTTAAAATGAAGACTGATGAACCTATTTCTAATATTTATCTCAGGTTTAATGAGATAGTCAATACAATGAATTCACTTGGTAAAGTTGTTCCAGCAAAAGAAAAAATTATGTGAATCTTGATATGTCTACCAGACCGATGGAGGGGAACTTCTATTTCAATTAGAGAGTCATGTGACATTGTTTCCCTGCCAGTCAAAGAAGTTATTGGTATGATAATGATGTATGAAGAAGAAATTTTTGTAAACAAAGAAGAAGAAGAAGAACCAAAAAGGAAGTCAGTGGCTTTCAAGACTACTACTTCAAATAATAATGATAAGGAGAATCTTCGTGTAAGTGATAGCTCAAGCTATGATGAATGTGAAAGTGCATCTGATAGTGATGCTAAAATGGCTCACATAGCCCTAAAATTTAAGATGTTTTATAGGAAGAATAAGTTTTTTCAGAAAATCAAATTATATAGGTAAGTATGACAATAAGGGACACTGGAAAATGGACTGGAAGAAATCTGACAAATCTGATGAAGTTGTATGCTATGAATGCAAAAGAAAAGGACATATAAAAGCAGACTTTCCAAAGATGAAAAACAAGAAGACTTATGAGTATAAGGATAATATGCATAAGAAATCCATGAGGGCTATGTGGAGTGATTCTGAAGACAACACAAGTGAATCTGAAATGTATGATTCTAAAAGGAAACATGCCAACATGTGTTTCATGACATGCACTTCTGAGATAACATCTGAAACTCCTGCTTTAAATTCATATTATTCTGAAGATGATTCTGATTCTGAAAATATGTCAATGTCTAAACTCTCTGAATACTGTGATATGATGTAAGAAACTTATAATGAGCTGAAAGACAAATATAATTGTTTAAAGAAACAGTATGATTTAACTGTTAAACATAAATCTGATCTTGACATAGAAATCGATAAGAATGCTCGGTTGCTTAAAGAAAACAATGAACTGAAATTATCAAATGAGAAACATAGGAAGGATTTAGAAAAGTTCACAATTGGAAAAGATACTCTTACTCAAAAACTAGGTAAGAAGATTTCACCTAGATATACTTATGGTATATGATACCAACCTGGAAAAAGACATATTACCAAGAATAGATTTATTCCTAAATCTGGACAGAATACTGCATGTTCTAGTTCTGGACATTTATATGCTTCAACTAGTTATTCACATAGTTATAAATCTAATTGAGTTTATCATTCAAAATATTTTTATTCTATAAATTGTATGAGACCCATAAGACAAATTTGGGTACCTAATGTTTTATTGGATAACCTTTCTGGACCCAAGAAGATCTGTGTACCAAAAACATTTCATATTTAAATCTGTTTTGCATGAAACCTGCTTGAAGAGTTCGCACAAGAATACATGGCATCTAGACAGTGGATGTTCAAGAAATATGTCTGGGAATTACTCGTGTTTCAAAAAATTAATAAAGGTTGATGGAGGAAATGTCACATTTTGTGATAATTCTAAATGAAAGATCATTTGCCCAGGCCAAATTGGTACCACTGATTCAGTTTTGATTTCTGAAGTTTTATTTGTTGATAGACTGAAATATAATCTGTTAAGTATTTCTCAATTATGTGATGATGGTGTTAATGTCAAATTTGAAAATGATTCTTGTAATGTTTTTAATTCTAAAAACGTTTTAGTCTTTTCTGCTCTATGAAATGAAAATGTTTATGCTATTGATTTAAATTCCTTAGCTAAGCAAAATGTTACCTGATTAAATGATTTTCATAAAGAGTCTTGGATATGGAATAGATGATTAGGACACTGCAATTTACACTCACATAGAAAACTAACAAGGAAGAACCTAGTTAGAGACCTACCTAAACTTGAGTTCCCAAATGATAACGTTTGTAATCCCTGTCAAAAGGGAATGAAACATAATGTTTCTTTTAAATCAAAGAATGAAGTTTCAACTTCTCATCCTCTCAAGTTGGTTCACATGTATTTTTTTGGACCATCTAGAGTTTATAGCATAAACAGGAAGCACTATGTCTATGTCCTAGTAGATGAATTTTATAGATATACTTGGGTATACTTATTAGCTCACAAAAGTGAAGCTTTTTCATACATTGTTAAATACTCCAATTCTGTAGAAAACCTAAGTGGACTTAAGATTAAAACCTTAAGAAGTGATCATGGTCGTGAGTTTGAGAATCATAATTTTGAATCCTACTACTCACACAATGGCTTTAGTCACAATTTCTCTGCCCCTAGGACACCTCAGCAAAATGGTGTAGTAGAAAGGAGAAATATAACCCTGTAATAAATTTCTAGAACTATGCTTACTGAATATGACCTTCCTATATACTTTTGGGCAAAAGCTGTCAATACATATTGTTACATTATCAATAGAGTCTTGATCAGACCTATTCTTAAGAATACCCCTTATGTGTTTTGGAACAATAGAAAACCTAAAGTTAGTTACTTTATAGTTTTTGGCTGTAAAGTTTTTATTTTTAATACAAAAGATTATCATGATAAGTTTGCTTCTAAGAGTGATGAAGGAATATTTTTAGGATATTCTTTAACTAACAAAGCCTATAGATTCTTTAATAAGGGATCCAAATGTGTGGAAGAATATGTTCAAATCATGTTTGATGAAACTGATCCGCATGAGCATAAAACCTCTCTTGAAAATCTTGAAGAAGATTTATCTATTCTGGACCTTAATGAAAAATATAATGAACCTGCTATAAAGACAACTAGTTCTGGACTTATTCCAGAATCTGTTTCAAACTAACCCGAACCTAGAGAAGAACCTGAAATTTATAACCCTACTTTTACTAGATCAACTAGAATTCTAAAGAATCATCATTTAGATGTTGTTGTAGGAAATCTTGATAGAGGGATACAGACTAGATCTTTTCTTAGAAATCAGGTTGAACATCAAGCCTTCTTGTCACAACTTGAACCTAAAAACATTGATGATGCTAGTAATGATGAATTTTGGGTAATTTCTATGCATGAAGAACTCAATCAATTTGAAAAAAATAATGTTTGGAATCTTGTTGAATGACCTATGGACACTTTCACAATAGGAACTAAATGGGTGTTTAGAAACAAAGTTGTTGAATCTGGAAACATAGTTAGAAATAAATATAGGCTAGTTTCACAAGGTTATAGTCAAGAAGAAGATATTGACTATGAGGAGACTTTTTCTCCAGTAGCTAGATTAGAAGCTATTAGGATTTTACTTTCTTATGATGCTCATCTAAATTTCAAACTATATCAAATGGATGTCAAGAGTGCATTCTTGAATGGATATATTGATGAGAATGTTTTTGTGGAAAAACCACCTGGATTTTCAAACCCTCATTTTCCAAATCATATTTTCAAATTATCAAAAGATTTATATTGTTTAAAACAAGCTCCAAGATCTTGGTATGATAGATTAAGTACTTTTCTAATTTCTAAAGGTTTTACAAAAGGAATAGCTGATACTACTCTATTTATAAAACGAATTTCTAAAGATGTTTTAGTTGTACAAATTTATGTAGATGATATTATTTTTTGATCTTCAAAAAATACATTATGTATTTATTTTTCTAAAATAATGTAAAATGAATTTGAAATGAGTAAATGGGTGAACTTAAATTATTTCATGGATTTCAAATCTTTCGAAATTATGATCGCATTATTTTAATTCAAAGTAAATATATAGAGATATTTTAAAACTTTTTGGATTGGATACCAAAAAAGTAGTGACACTCCCATGAGTACCACCTGTAAGATGGATCTTGATGAAAATGGTAAATCTGATGATCAAACAATTTATAGAGGAGTGATTGGAAGTCTACTATTCCTAACTACTAGTCATCCTGATATTATGTTTAGTATGTGTATGTATGGTCGTTTTCAAGCAACCCCTAAAGAGTCACATTTAAGTGATGTAAAGAGAATTTTCAAATACCTCAAGCATTCTCCCAATTTAGGACTTTTCTATCCCAAAGGACAACCATTTGAATCCGTTAGTTATTCTGATGTTGATTTTGCTGGATGTAAGCTAGATAGAAAAAGCACCTCTAGAACATGTCACCTTTTAGGCAAGTCACTAGTATCATGGTGTAGTAAGAAACAAAATTATGTGGCATTATCTACTGTAGAAGATAAATACATAGCTGCTGGCAGTTGTTGTGCACAAAATATGTGGATGAAACACACATTGCTAGACTATGGAAATCAATTCAGACATGTCCCAAAAAATTGTGACAACACATGTGCTATTAACATTTCTAAGAATATTGTTTCTCATTCTAGTACAAAACATATTGATGTAAGACATCACGTTTTGAGGGATCATTATCAAAAAGGTGATATCACTTGATAATTCATTGGTACTGAATATCAACTTGCTGATATATACACTAAACCATTAAATTCTGAAAGATTAGACTACATCATACATGATCTTGGTATGATTAATCATAAGTAAATATCCTACTGATCTTAATGATTAATACTTTACTATATTTTACTATATGGTTTCATGGTCACTGTTTCTAAGTTACTACTTTATGTTCACGGTCACACCGTCAAGACATTATACCCACGGTCTGTCAACTCACTGTCTCGCCGTGACTACACTAAATGCTCACTGTCTCACCGTGATGACTACCAACTGTCTCACCGTGATTACTAGTTTTCATCACATCGTAATGCCTACTCACGGTCTCACTGTGAATGTTATTTTTATTGTTATTTTAACCCGTATCGTGTAGTTTTTATTTTATCGCTATTTGATTTCCCGTGTTTTTTGTTTTTATGACGTTTTACATTCCCAAATGATAAAACATAAGGGTTTCCTTCGATTCCTTACCCAAACACTCTCATGAACCTTGTCTTCCCTCTCGCCCGAACCTTCAGTGGATGCCAAGGATGAAGCATCCATCTTCACCATCGTCTAAAAAGTGTCACACTAAGAAACAGAAGTGGATTCCAAGGATAGCTCTCGAAGGACCTCTAAACCGAAACCTGGTAAGCCATACAGTTTTACCTGAAAAAGAGGTTTTCCCAGAGTGGTTTCTGTCTAGAAGATCTTTAGTTTTAAAAGTTTTGAGAGATCAAGGATGTCTTGGATGGTTCACTGGACAGAATAGACTGATCTACCCAAGATTGGTATCTCAATTTTATCAGTATGAAAAGTTTTCTTTTGAGTTTGGAGAAATATTTATGATTAAAAGCTGGATAAATGGTCAAAATTTCTCTTTCTCTTCGAGGCTGTGGGCTGTATGCCTAGGGATTCCCCATCAAGGAGTTTGTGAGGATTACTAGAGAGACCCTCCTCCAACAACTGACATCTTTCACTTGGAGGCTTCTTTGGAAAAACTGAATGGAAATGGCACCAAGTGAAGGGCCATAGCCTCTGAATTAGATGGGGAGACTAGGCTTCTGTTCAAATTTGTTCAAAATTTGATTAGTCCAAGAAAATGTAATTTTATTGTGATGAATTATCAGGATGTGTTCCTGATTCATCTATTGAAGAATGGCCATAAGATCAACCTATGAAAGTATGTTATCAATCATATTTGTGATCTGATCAAAGTCACGTCCAAATCCACCTCCATGTTTTACTCAAGGATGATTTCAGCTATGTTAGTTTCCAAGGGGATGGTTGGACCGAATGAAGAAAAGTTATAGGATCTTGATTTCTTCCTATTTATGCCTATCATCAGGAGGATGAAGATTAGCTGGAAACCCTATAAGAAGCAGTGGGTTGAGGATAATGATCAAGTGTATAAAAAGTTCAATCCTATTGACTATCCAAGAAGGCCTAAAAATCTATCTGATCCAGGTTTGGAACCAGATGAAGTGGGTGAGTATTCAGGAGAAGAAAAGGAGGAAGAAGTACCAGTTGAAGTATCTCTAAGAGATGAAGCTGGAAGACCTCAAATGGAAACAGCTCCTGTTGAAATATAATGTAATGTTGTCCCTAATTTTATCCCTACTGAAACACCTCAAGAAGAGGATGTTGGTGTTAGTTTGAGAGAAGTGGAATCTCATATTCCTAGTGTGGATGTAAATCCAGAAGCTCATCCTAATGCTGCAAGGAAGTTGGTTTTTCCTGATTCAGAATAGCAAGAAACCTTAGAGGTAGATCCTGTTGAAGAGGATCATTCTGTTGAAAAAGAAGCATGTATGAAAGTTCAACCAGTGGAACAATCGGTTCCTGAGATAATTCCCTCTGCTGAAGAGAGGATGGAAATTGCCTTTCAGCTAGCAAGGAAAGAGTTTTCTGAATAGATCAGGGATGATCCTGTGGATCTTTTCCACGTTCCTGAGCCTCACGAATATGAAAGGGAAGCACAATTTGATGGGGAGGAACCTCAAAATCTTGAGATTATAGAATCTGGATCTGCTAAAGCTTCTCAACATGTTGTCTCATACTCTGTGCACACCCGATATGTTTAAACAAGATTTTATGATGTGAATGAGTCAGAGAATGTGTCTAAAAATGCAATGGATCTTTCTTCTCTATTTAAACTGAAATCTGTAGCTCATCTAGAACCAGAACCAGAGCCCCAACCCCAATCCAAATTTGAATCTGAGTCTGAAGATGACTCTAAACCTCAACCAGAATCTGAACCACTACTTTTACCTTAACCCATACCTGAGCATCACTCATTTGTGACCAAAGAGGATCTAAATTTTTTTGGAGAAACATTGATAGCTGGATTTGAGAAAATTGTCTCCACTCAACCTCGTTTAGTAACCCAGTTAAGTCAAGAAGATGCATCAATTATTTTGGAAAATATTATCTTGAATATTCATCCATGGATGATCCGAGAAATTCAAGAAGTCGGATTTGAGAATAAGCTGATGAGTGCTAATGTGGAAAATATGAAAAATATGATAGCAAGTTTGTAGAATGAGTTATCTTTGAGATCA
Organism: Viscum album; assembly: GCA_963277665.1. Taxonomy (NCBI): domain Eukaryota; kingdom Viridiplantae; phylum Streptophyta; class Magnoliopsida; order Santalales; family Viscaceae; genus Viscum; species Viscum album. The sequence continues at coordinate 1,253,649,248 of OY728140.1, read as the reverse complement.
GAGCCTGCTCATGTTTCGGCTCCTGCACCTGTTGCTTCTTCTCCAGAGCCATTTGATTCCTCCATTCTAGGGAAATTGTATCTGAAGTTCATCCATACCTCCTTTATTTTGATGAAATGTTTTGAAAAAGACACCCCAAAATTCTGGAACACATGAGAGAGCTTGTGAAAAATCTGAATAAACATACAGATGAATACACTGGATACTTGAAAAAAGTTCTGAAACATCTCAATGTTCTAACTGAAGTTGTAAAGGATTCACCTGCTTCTGGTCAGACCACCACATCTTCTTTGGATGATTCTGTGCCGAGATCCATAATCAAGGAAGAAATTCAGTGTGCCTTCAGTGGATTGGATCTAACTTCTTTGACAGAAGTGGATAAGAACACTGATAGAGCATTGTACTTGGTTAGGATTCACTCAAAGATAGCCAATGATGCTCAACAAGAGATCACCAAGAAAATAGATCTTTATCTGTCCCAGATTTTCTCTAAAAGTGATATGTCATATCACTATAGATATCATGTTGAAAATTTGAGAATCCCTCCGATGACTCATGCTTTTAAAGCTCAAGTTATGAAACTTACAGAGTTCACTATACTGTTGGACAGATTTCTGTAGAATAAGTATGATTTTGAAAAGGATATGCAATATGGTGGTGAAATCATTACTGATTTCATCAATCTTTTGAAGACGTATCTTAATGTGTAGAGTACTGCTATAGTGGCTCCAGCTACTGCACCCCTTAGAGCTGGTCTACATTCCTTAGCCTCAACTGCCATGACAGTCCGCAAAGATCTTTCTCATATCCGACCAGTCATTCATGACCAACCTAAGCCTAGATCTTCTAATGCTCCTACTTTGTCTCCATTTGTTTATGAAGGCCTACACATACCCTCTTTATCTAATAAATATATGCCTTCTTCTACTTCAACACCAGCTCTTGCTGCTGATAAAGGCAAGGAAAAGATGAATCCCTAAAGAGTCTAGAGACTATTTTCTTTTTGATGGGATGTCATTTCTTGTTTAATGTTTGTACTTCTCCTGTATGTCCTATTCTGAACCCATTGTTTATTGAAAAAGGCAGTGTTTCATTTCATTTTATCTACTTTTTGATAATCCTAAAAGGGGGAGAAAAATCTACAAGTATAAATGGGGGAGAAAATATACAAGTATAAGTTCTATAATGTTTTTGCTATACTATTATCTTTAATATTACATGTCATTTATGTTCTGACTCTATCTGATTTGTGGTCATCAAAAAGGGGGATATTGTTGGACTCCTCTTGGATTAATCATGTTTTAATGATCACAAATCATATTACTATTAATTAATCTCGATCTTTATTGTGCATCTTGCTAATTCTCTTAAATAAATATAATAACTACTCATCAGGTTTTAAATGATAACAAATCTTATGGATGTTAATTACTCTCTTAATTATTTACAAGTCTTATGCATGATCAAAAATCTCACATATATTATCAAGCCTTTATGTTTATGATTCATGATCTCTTACTCTCTCAAGATTAATCTTAATCCATATTCTGCATATTCTGTCTAAGTCCAAATACAGATATTTGTCTAAGTATGGACTCACCGTGAAGGACACACCGTGACCCAGTCACCGTGACCCAGACATCGTGACCCAAACAGCGTGACCCATACACCGCGACCTAGACATCGTGACCCAGACACCGTGACCCTGACACCGTGACCCAGACACTGTGACCCAGACACCGTGACCCAGAAACCGTGACCGAGACACCGTGACCCAGACACCGTGACCCAGACACTGTGACCCATACACCGTGACCCAGACATCGTGACATGGACATACCGCGATGCTCATACCGTGACATGGACATGCCGTGAAGCTCATTCTGTGAAGAATACACCGTTTACATAATCATTGTTACACTGTTTCTTAAATTTTTTTCAATATTATTTAAATATTTCTAACGATCATATTTGATGTTTTTAATGCAATTAATGTTATTTAATTATAGTTGTTAGCATGTCAGGAAACTGTATCTCATACCTATGAAATGAGAATCATTCCTACTGCCAGAACTCGTGGAATATAAGGAAGATAAAGAATAAGTACACAAAAAAGGGCGGTGAAGCATAGAAAAGTGTGAATTTACAATGAGATGAACTTATATACACCTGAGAGCACTATGATGAACATGAAGATCAATCCCGAACAAGAAGGAGACTTCCAGACTTTCAATGAACTCTTTTTAATGAAATCCATCACCACTGAAGAACACACGACAAATCAAGAGATCATTATCACTCCTGTAGAACACCAGCATAACTACGACACTCTATCTTTCAACAGAAAAACTACAGAAGGAATCAGAAGCATTCCTGCTGAGTCCAACAAGTCCAGAGATGCATTGATAATCACTAGAGATTTTTAAAATCTTATCTGTTCTCTCTATGTGATTTATTTATTAACATTCATATAGTGTTGTATAATCTGTATTTCTTGTACACACACTGTCTCTTGCACTGAACTGGAGGATATCAAAATCCTCAAACCACAATTGTTTACTCTTGTTTACCCAAGTCAACTGTGGAAGAGGTCCTTGTGTGGCCTGATCTATTTTTTTCCCATGAAGAACAGTGGTAGAGGTCCCTACGTGTCCTGGAAAGTTTTGTAAACTATTGTTAGCCCCGATTTAGGGTGTTGATCAAATTTATTTAAATTTGAGAGGAATAAATCTCGGCTTGATACTAAACCTCTTATTACTTCTTCTGTGCCTATTTAGTATAAGATTATAGTATACTACATATATCTTATTTATTCCGCTACTATTACCTTGAAATAAAAAACTATTTTAAAGCTACTTTTATAGTTAAATTATTAAGTGTTTACAATTATTGTAAATCAGTAGGTTTGTTTCAAAAGTTAGTTTAATCTTGTGGTTAAATTAACTGAATAAATCTTTGAGAAGCTAAGTGAACATTTACAATCTGTATAAATTCACTAAAGTATAACTTGTTTTATAAACTGGGGGATTTTAAATAGATAATATTTTAATAGAAATTTTAATTCGATCTCAATTTACCCACTATTGAGTATCCACTCCGACCAACAAAATTATTCATAGAACTTATATGAGTTGAAACATTGTATAATTTCCCAATTAGTTCAGGAGTAATACAGACAAATGTTATTTTATATGTGAAATGTTGTCTATATAACATTCAAAAGCACTTATAGAGGAAATTATCATTTATACTTTGAAAAATTCTTCTAAAAAAGAATTACCTTTTCAAAAACACTTTCATTAATATAAACCTAAAATAATATAAATAATGCATTGAAAAAATTTAGAAATCAATTTCCCATTGAAAAAATTTAGAGGAGCTTGAAAACCTTTTGAAAACAAATTTTCCTTGTAAACATATAAAATAAGATTGAAAACCTCTTGAAGAAACATTATTTGAAAAAAAAAATAATAAGTATTCAATTAATTTACCGTTAGTAAATCAGTATATAACATAATATGTAAAAACAAATATCTCTTTTTCAGAGAAGGGGGTCAAAAAATATCTTATTCAAAATGTCACAATAACATTCCATTAAAATAACTAATAAAAGGAAAAAATTATAAAACATTATTTTAATGATCATGTTATCATAGTATAATATTCTTTTAATCCCAATTTGGAAAGCATTCTTTTTAAGGAACCATTATTTCTGACCAGAGAGAGAGGTAAGGTCAAATTTTCATAAAACATTTTCTTAACAATCTTGAGTAAAAAATTATAGACACAATGGTACTAATAAAAGAATTCATAAATAATAAATGGAGGATTATAAAATTAATTATTGTTTTTTATGGATGATCCATTCAATTTCATTAATAAAAACATGATCATAAGGAATCTCTATACGTGATGAAATTTTTTCTATAAAATCATTCCACAATGTAACATTGAATCCTTATCCCCACATAAGAAAATGTAATTTCATGGACAATAAAAATATCACGAAATAAGTAGATTCATACTTTTAGGTGAAATGTTTTTTATAAACCTCATATAAAACTATAGGTGTATAGCATTGAAATGGTCTAAAAAAAGGAAAATTCAAGAAAAATTACTTACATATTTATTATCATTAGAAACATAAATACCATGAAATAAAGATCATTAATTGTTAATTTAAATATAGAGATAATTAATTATAATAGGAATATAATTAATTAAATTTTAGTACATACCGAACACAAATAAAATTGGAAGTGAATAAGGCATGTGTCTCTTGGAAATAACGAGTGAGATAAAATCAACTTACATTATTTAATGAATCTATTTTTATTCATTACAAACTAATATATAATGAATAAAAATTTATTATAAATATTTAAAATTACCATATTATTAATTATTTTACCATATATGGTTTGATTATGTATTTATATTATCTTCTGGTCAAAAAATCAATGTTATGATTTCAAGTCAGGTAATATCTTCTTTTATTTTCGTAGGTTACTTAATTTTTTATATATTTTTTCATTATACATATATCATAAATCACATAACGTAAAAATGATTTAAATGTAATTTAAATTTATCATATGTGTATTATAGAAATCTTTATAATATAGAAGTATGAAACAGAATACATATTTTATGTAGACTATAGGACGTTTATATGAATGAATACTATTAAAGTTAAATAACATTGTTGAAGGAAAAAAGTAAAAACATGTATATATATATATATATGTTTATATGTTGTTATTAATTGAGATGTATTATATAATATATATCATATATATTCACTAACCCCAGTATTAATACATTCCATGTATTTTATGAACTAATCACATCACTTTGAGGGGGTGGTAGTCCACACGTCCTAAAACGAAATAATTGTATTAACAAAAAACTGAATGTATAAAGATATGTGTTATAAAATAATTAAAATTATAAAGAAAATTAATAATATAATATAGTTAATATAACAAATATCGTCCATCATAATGTCAAAAATGAGTTATGGTAATGGAAAAAATTCATTATCCCATTTCAGTGAGGCTATTGTTCATCATACACATAAATAGTATATTCGTTACCCATTACATAGATGTATGTGTAAGGGTTTTTAAAACCCATATAATAACAACATAATAGTATATTGATGATACTTTATAGTTTATACAATAACTGAATAATAATATTTTAGTGAGTGGAGAATAAAAAAAATGATTTTGATTGAGGGTGTAATCTCTAAATAGGGTAAATATTATTAGTTTCCACTAAATGGATTCCTTGGAAGGATTTATGAACAAGTATGGTTTCTTGGATGAGGTGAGGGATATTGGGGAACTATTTTAGAGGGGTTTGTTTGATCCAATGTTTCATGAGATGTGTAAGGATGTGGGATAAGAGGAGGCCTTTTACAATGGGGGAGAAGTTGCACTGTTGTAATATTTTGGAAATGGGAATCCACACCAAAATATTATTATTGAATGTGGATATAATAATGATCAAAATAATATAAAATTTATTACATGGAAGAAATAGTTTCATAAAATATCATTAGGAGTAGTTTTTAGGTCATTTTAGTCTTTAAGGGTCTGGTTTAGACCCTTATAAATCTTAATATAACCCTAATCATTGTAATTAATTTTAATTAATTTCACTAATAATTTTATCATAAAGATATTCAACCTTTTTAGTCATTAAAATTATTCTTTTTTAAAATATTTAATCCATTTTTTTCATTTCAAAAAACTTTATAGGAAAAAATTATTTCAAATATAATCACATAGATTAGAGGGAAATAATTGGATTTCAAGTAAAAATGGTCAATAATTTTCTACTTTATAATATTCAATTTCATTGTTACAAAAATTAAAATTATCTAAATTGGATTTATTGATAAAACATTAATCCGATAAAAATTTTAAATCAACATAAAATGAAATTTAATTAAATAAATAAATATGATGTAAAGATATTTTCTGTTAAATTTCATTATATATCATTATCCATTAAAAACCATATCATCACAGAAAATAATCACCATAAATTATTTTTTATTAAGTTATTTGAATGATGAATATTATTCTAAAAAATAATCTTCATAAATGTCCCAAAATTAAGATTGAAAATTTGTATTCTTTTAAAAGGTGGAAAAATTAATTAATAAAAATATTGGGTTTTATATGTTAATTTGATATTTTTTTAATCTTATACAATTAATTTTTTTTTTTATGATTAAAAATTATTTAATTGGATATAGAAAATATATATTATATTAAATCTATTAAATAAATTATTTAATTTTTTATTATTAAATCATTATTATCATCCTAGTAATAGTTTTCTATAAAAATACTATCATTACATTTAATTTGTTCATATATTGATTTCTAAATAATTTGCAGTAGATTAAATAATTTATTATTTTTTGATAACCAAATATTATTATATGTCAGTTAACTTTATTCAGAAAATATAAAATAATATCTAAGTTAGATATTATTATATTTCGATTAATAATATGTTATTGTATGGTAACACTAGGTCTTGCATCTTATGGAAGCCATGAAGTAAAGTCAATCTTGTGTGAAATACAATCATACCATAGAGTTCCATATAGATAAATATAGCTATAATATTGTATCTAGTACATGATTTACATTCCATTTTGTATTATACAATCCATTATTAGTTTATTAATATATATATATATATATATTAATAATTTTCTATGTTTTGTGAATTGAAAAATATAAAAAAATTTAAATTAATATGGAGAAACCTATAAAAAATCGTTGTTAATTACATTCTAAAAAATTATGTAAATAAGAGGGTTCTCAAGATGTTAATGACGTAATAGCACTGAAATAATTGATTGACATTTGGAAATTTAATGTTACCATTATGAAAAGTTAAATTAACAATAGAATAACAACATCACATAAGAAAATAAAAATAAAATTAGTTTTCTTATAAATTTAATTATGGTAAATTAATATCTTGATATAAGTAACTAAATATTTTAAAAATCATAAATTAATTTTTTCTGTTATTATATTTCATATTTATTTAATTAAAATTTAATAATTAATGTAATTATTTGAATAAAATTTTATTTTCATAAAATATAATCATTATTTAATAAATTTATGTCTTTTGATGGAAATATAATTATAAGACACATTAAATAATTTTTCATGGTCCCATTAAAAAGTTATAATATTAAAATCTATATTTTCCAAGTAAATTATGATTTTTAAAAAAAGATAGATTTATCATATTTAGATTTTTTTTTCATAAAATGGATTTAATTTTTGAGTATACTCATAAAAAAATGGTTATGGTGGAATCATTGGACTTTTTCTAAAATAATAGATTTCTGGTTAATAGTGAAATTCATTAATTTACAATTTTTCTAAAAAATATATCAATTATTGAGTCATATTTGATTCATAGATGATGTAATCTGATAATCTATAACTCTAATTCATTATTTTAATATTTTTGTTGATAATGATAAAACTATTCATATTCCTGAGCCATAATAATACAGAAATGATAAAATATTCAATCAAACGCCACCCTCCCCTACTATGAACACCACCCCTCCAAACCACTTTTCCTAACACATCATAATCCTTAAATATTGTCCTTTTTACTAATACCAATATTCACTAACATCTCCCCCATGCCTATAATACCTTTGATTCATCGAAATATCAAACTCATTTCCCTGTGGAGGTTCTCACAGAGGAGAAGTTCAAAAGGTAAATTCAATTTATTTTCTTTTATTTTTTTAATTCCATTTATATTATTTTTATATCCTCACCAACACCTTTCCATGAGGCTTGGTAGATCTAGTGTCTTTTATATAATTTAAATTTTTTATGTTAATGTTATTATTCATCATTTAATATATTCCCTCTACCTTTTATTCTAAAAAATAATACATTGTTCGTGGTATGTTTAATTACCGCCACTGTGGATGTATATTTTTCAAATTTCTCTATGTCATTCAACGGTGGACATCAAAAAAAAATTTTGGTTAAATAATATTATATTATATATATTATAATTAATTTAATATTCTATATCTAGTATATATACATGACATTAATTAATGAAAAAAAACTATATTTTGATGATCGAAGGACCGATAAAATAATATAAACAATTATCACTTACGTCTTAAATAATTACTCATTATCAACCAAAATTACCAAATGAATTATAAAATAATTTAATCATACATAATTTAATTAATAACATATAACATCAATTATATATATATTTTTCCATTTCACTTGATCATTCGTACATGTATTCAAGTGAACTAATCATGATAACCAAGGTAAAGAACACTCTCAAACGATGAAATTAAATCATATTTCAAATAACATTACCATATCTGATATTAATAAAATTATATTAAATAAAAAACATGCATTACTGCTTCTGAATAAATTAATTTATGGAATTAACTTCATTATCTAAGACATTAATAATATGTTATGACCTCTTTCATACATTAGGTAGGATTTTTTTCTAGAACCTCCATTTTCATTTGATTTATTATTTCTCCATCTTTTATATTTGAAATTATTCATTATTTTTATACAATTCTTAGATATTCTGTTTATTTGCTCTATACTCATGTATCAATATATGTTCATCTTTTATTTATGACGAAATATATGTTTTACAAAGTTCCTTTCTCAAATTGTCCCGATATGCAAGCTTGATTAAAGGGAACTTCTCGATTTCATACCAATTTTTATTTATCACAGATTATATATTACAAGGAACAATTAATTTTAAAAAATCATTAATCATTCCATGATATACTATATTTGAGAGTTTATGGTTTTATATAGAAAATTAGGAAGAAATACAAATGATTTTTCTAAAAGGACTTATTATTATAATATAAAAAAAGCGTGTTTCTCTCAAGATTTCCATGATTATTTTTTTAGAGTATGTTCATCAATTTTAAAAAAACAATTCTATGATTTATTAATATTGATATATTATTTTTATCATCAACAATATTTTATTAAGTGGTTTCTGATCATTTTGACAGTTTTTGTTCTATGTTGATTCAATTAACAATACTACAGTGAAGGGTTAGTGATTATGTTTATAGATTTGAGAAATATTAATTTCATTTCAAAAGTATTTGTTTTTTTAATATCCAAATTCATATGATTAATGAGTTGGACATACTATGTGATGGTTGTGGCCATATATATCCTCTACATGTATCGATAGGTCTCATGAGACAAATCCGAAATGTATTTGACAGAGGATTTAACAATTTATTTTCTGATGTCTTTATTGATGCCTTGATGGTATATTTCAGATGTTAGGAATTATGCACTCCTTCATTATGATATTAGTAATTGATAAATAATTTTATTATTCTCCTAGTATAAAATCATTGGTCATGTTACATGTGGTTATTTATATGCTATTTTTTATTCATATTTTATCCCCACTATATTAATCTATTGATTATTTTTAATTGGAATTTGTTTTATTTAATAACCTTGATTCGTTTTTTATATTAGTTTCCATTGTACTAATTACCCTTAGTGCGCATGTGGGATAACCCCTTCCAATGTATTATTTTTCCCCATGATGGATAGATTCATATTATGAATGACTTGATGGGATAATCTAAGAGTTATACAAGATAACATTTATTTTTCAATGTTGTTTTTTCATTGAAGTTGTATCTTAAAACATATAATTGATTCAATTTTTACAAAACTACTAAACTCTTCAGTTCATTGGGATTGAAACACTTATTCATAAAAACAATTTAATAATGTATGGAACCGACTATAGGCTACTCAGGTTGAGGTATTTTTTATTGGTATGAGAGGTTTTTAAGTATTAAATACTAGAATAATATTTAGAAAACATTGATTATGGATCAAACCCTGAGTTGGAATTTTAGGAAAAACATAAAATAATAACCATGATTTTTCTGTTTTAGATTATGTGGGACATTCTTGAAATACATCCATGTTTAGATATATTATGTGGTTGTTGTTATGACATAAATGTACCTAGGGGTAACAACTCTGACATGGTTTCCCAGTCCGGACATTGGGTATGCACATACATAAAAATGGGCCTTACCATATATCTTTTTTTACTCGTCCATAAAATATATAAATTTTTTTTACTATCTCCATATAAACTATTATAATTGTTTTCCATGAAAATATTTCCCAAATGAAACCATGTTTATGATAATAAGGTTATCTATGAATTAATTGAAAAATTTATGTTGACTGTTTTTCTAGTTATTAATTATAAATTAAGATTCCTAAATTACTTTTCTATATTTAATTATTTTTAAACGAATCATAGTGGAATGAATGGGAACTATATAAATTTGTGTGACCCATGAATGGAATTTTCACATATGAAAGATAATGATGTTAGAACTAGAGTTATGACAGGTTTTTAGAAAAGTATAACTATACTAGGAAAACTAAACTTGTTTAAGAATAATATCGTTACCCATATAGAGTATCTTGATGCACATCATGGTTGAATAATGTCATAACACTTCAAGAGAAAACAACATCCATCATTAATTGGGAATAAAAAAAATTCTAGTAGAGAATTGAATAAGATCTTGGGAGACTATATTTCTCACTTTGGGAAGTAATAAAAGGGAGAATGCTATCAGGGATTTTAATTGTCTCTTAGATGCTTCAGGTTAATAGTGGCCATTGATTCAAAACAAAATTGTGTAGGATAAAATTTTTAATATGGAATGGAATTATTTTAAAGAAATATTCTTGTAAAAATATAAATCTTTTGAATAACGGGTAGATAAAAAGTAAAAAATATTGAGTCTCAGATTGAACAAGGATGAAAACATCAACATATGATAAGCTGACCATACAAGGTTATGATGGTATGCAACAGACTATATATGTAATCCTAAGAGAATGATTGATCGATTTGTTGATGGCTTGACATCATTACTCTGAAAGGCAATGGTCTCTAAGAATATATCATAATATAGAGATATAGTGTCATGTGTTATCAAGAAAGAAAAAGACTTCTATATGAAATATGAAATTATTGGAAATTAAGAAATGTTGTGGGTGATAGAGAAATGAATTGATAAAGGGTTGAATAAAATGGTGTGTTTTCTAATGTGTGAGACATGTGGGAAGAAAAAAATCTATACTTACTTGAAGTGAATATTTGTTTGTTATATGTTTATGAAAAATTCCACAATAATAATGATTATAAAGGAAATAAAGAACCTTCTAATGTTCAACTGTAAAATTTTAGTGAGATAGAAAATTATGAAAATGAGTGTATTATGAATCGATGAATACATACCCATAAAATGGAAAGGGATCATGGTAATTCTTATGTGGTAAAAATTGTTGAAGTTGATGTTCTTAATTATTTGGTGGGATGTAATTTAATCATTTTGAAAAAACATAGCTAACGATTTGTTTGATTTTGGTTCATTGGATTCCATTATATATTATCATATTTTGCTGAAAATAATAAATTTACCTATTGAATTGGTAAATAATTAGATAGTAAAAACTCATAATTGAAGTATCATTTCAAAAATGATGTGTGGGGAAATACCCTTTATGAAACATAAAAGTGATTTATTAAAAAACCTTATCATCATTCCTATGGTTTATTCTGATACAATATTTTTTATGGAAAGGATTTCAAAATATAATATGAAAATCTACTACAATAATAAAGTAGTTAAAATTTGTGGGGATGAAGTAGAATATATTAACATTAGAGAAGAAACGTTTTTATTTAGTTCTTATCCAAATCCACCCCCAATTGCCCTGCTGAATAAAATTCACGGGGAGGAAGATAAAGCATCATCTATGGATCTTCAAATTGAATATGTACATATTATTCAAGAATAAATCAACTCATTTCTATAAGATTCATTTTTATATACTCAAATTTATGAAATTGAGTTTTCTATTGATAAAATCATATATGAAATTCCAATATAAAATAATTTTAATAGAATGACCACTATGGAATTTTTGGACTGTGAGAAACAACTAGTGAATTTTAGTAATGAAGGATTAATTCAACAATGTTTTTTCTCCATGGGTATACCCTATTCTATATTAGCACGATGAAATATGGATCTATGAGGCATTTCATTAACTATAAAGAAATAAATTCAATTAAAGTAAAGAACAATTATCATCATCCTATCATTGATGATTTATTTTGTCAAATTCATAGATCTCAAATTTTATAAACACTTAGATATATTTTTTATATCACCAATTGTGTTTAAATAAGGACGATTTTATAAAGATAATATTGAATACCAGGTATAAAAATTTCAAGTTAATAGTAAAACCATTTGTCCTTACTAATGAATCATGTTTTATGAAGGATCTATTGAATATTATTTACATGGAATATAATGATGACTTTTTTGTGTAATGTTTGGTGACATATTGGAATCTTATAAAAGAAATGAAGTCCACGAGAACAACTGATATATTGTTTTTATGACTCTTAGTAGGAATGTTTTTTATGAGAAGTGTTTAATGTGTGAATTAGAGATTAAGGCAGTTTCATTACCTGTCTATATTATCTATAAGGATGGAATCAAAGTTCATCATTTGTTGAAAAAGGTAGTCTAATAATGGATTACACCAACATAAATAACCGAGGTACATAATTTCATTGGTTCAAATGGTGACTATTAGTGTTTTCTTATAATTTTTCTCGATTAGAAAACCTATTAAATTAGATTACTCTTAAAGGGGTAATCTTGGTATGGGAAAAATAATTTAATGAATTTTTTTGAGGAATTGAAGAGTAGATTAGTGAACTCATTAACCATTAATATAATATCAAGAAATGGCGAATTTTTTTAGTGGTGCATCAAATAAAGGATGTGGATGTGCCCATACATATAATGATATTGTTAGTTTCTATGCATCATAGAAATTGAAAACTCAATAATAGAACTATCCAACCCATTTTATTTTGTTGTAAATTATAATCATTTCTCAGAAAATTTACAGACACTATCCCTAAGGAATAATATGTGAGATACATAATGATCAAAAGTGTTGGAAAAATATTTTCTCCTAGAAAGAAATCAACACGATGAAATGTAGTTGGATTGAACTACATAAGGAATATTAATGCTCAATACACTAAAACATAGGAATGGAAAACAAGGTCATAGATGGATTGAGTAGGAAAGACTATAGAGTTCTAAACAAAATGGGGATTGAACTGGATCACATGTTCATTAATTTAGTGAAGATGGATATGGTAATTATTATGAAGATTGAATCATCACTAATTTTTCATTTTTTTACCATGACATATTTTTTGGAATGGATAAAAAGATCTCAGTATGAAGATGATAAATTTCCATGGAAATTTAAAGCTACAAATGATGGTATTTTGAATGAAATAACGTTTGAGGATGCAATTTTTAAATTTGGGAAGTTAATTTTGGTTTCCATTATACCTAATCTCAAAAGGTAGGTATTGGATAATTTAAATACTTAAAATTTATATATAAATCCTTTTAGAAATAATATGTATAAATATTTGAGTGACCATTTCTAGTGGGATAATATTAATTGTGAAATTTTAGATTAAGTTACAATATGTTTAGACTATAAACATGTGAAGGATGAAGGAAAAAATATACTAGGATTCATGAAATATATTCCTATTCCTACAAAAAGAGGTAGGAAATTAATATGGATTTTTCATTTAATTTCCAAAATAAATCATAAAGGAATGATAATATAAGTGAATTATTGATCAAATTACCAAATCTACATATATATTCATATTAAAAGTTGATTATTTCACTCAATAACCTTACATGACAATATATTAATGATGTTGTAAAAATTCAGGGTGCACCACATTCAATTTTTATTTAATGTGATCAATTATTTAAATTGAATTTATGTAAAATTGATTATAAACCATTGGACAGTAAGATTAAATGAAGACTAATTAACTCCCTAAAAATTAGGGCCAATTATATAGGGTGATCTAAAAATTAGAAAGCATGTTTAGGTCACAGTCACTTGACTGTCAATGTATGTGGCATCAATATTTACCATTGGTAAAATTTACCTACAATAATATATTCCACTCATATATTAAAATCAAACCGTATGAATTAGTGAATAGAAGAAGATGTTTGACACAAACTAGTTGAGATTAAGTAGGATAAATGAAAATTTTAGTTCTTGATATTCTATAGTAAACTATGAAAAAGTTAAATATTATTCAAAAACATTTCAACGTAGTAAAATGTATGAAAAATTGTTATCATGATAATGTGAGGAATAATTTGGAGTATCAAGTTGTAGAACATGTTTTTCTGAATATATCTCCATGAAAGTGTGTCATAAGGCTCAGTAATAAGGGAAAACAAAGCACTATAATCATAATACATATTTAAATTAGGGAGATAATTGTACCATTTCCCAATTACATGTAAATTCCACCGTTCCATTCCAATGTTCATATCATTCTCTACATCACTTTTTAAGGAATTTCATGGTAGATCCAATTCATGTTCTCACATATATAGAAATAGTAACTATAAAATAATCATTTACTAAACAATATAATATGTTGGTAAAAGTGACAAAACCATTGGGAAATTCTAATTCAACAGTTCACTGAACTATTGGGTTGTGAGGAGTGGGGATACACTTATCCAAACGGTTCATTAGGAACTGTTGGGATAGGATGCCTGGATTATCAACATACCAATGGTTTACTATTAACCAGTACTAAATTTATATCATAAATGGTTCATTAATGTATGTTCATACAACCACACTAATGGGTTTTAACCAATAGTATACACCAATTACAATGGTTCAAAGTGATCCATTTCTATAAGATGGGTAGTATGAGTATACACCAATGACTGTTAAACCGTTAGTATACCACCTACAAAATACTACTCCCAAAAGAAACATTGAAACCAATGGGATATAATTATACCAATGGTTTGGTTACCATTGTTATATACTACACAATCTATATTTCAATGGTTCGAAGTAGTGTTTTGATTTATTCTTCTCTAAAAAAACGTTACACACCTCTTCCAACCAGGACCACCATACAATAGCCTCCCCTCTACATCAAGTATCATAAAATGAACTCCCCTCTCCAAAACATGTACTCTAATTCCAACAATAAACATGTCAATTCATCTAATCTGGAATTACAGTACAAACCGATAGAATAATGAGGAATATAAAAAAACATTCATGAAAACAATATAAAATAATAAATACAACACCTAATAATACATAGTTAAAAAACACACATAAAAATAATAAAATGTATCGAACTCAAAAAAATAATGAAATGGATATTGTGGTTGTGTGGTGATTTATAGGATTTCCCATTTCATAAAAAACACCCCACCCCCCCCCCCCCACCTCGAACACGCAGCTGAACCCCCAAAACCCCTAGATAGCCCCTTATAAACCCATGCACCCCCATGACCCCTGGATAACCTCCATGCACTGCACGTCGATAGCCCCCTTCCCCCACCATGAACACACCCTGCACCCACATGACAACCCCCTTACACCACCCTGGACAACCCCTTTGCACCCCCACTGGACCCCCTACCCCTAGAAAACCCATGGATACCCCCCTTGGACACCCCTCCCCTAGAAACCCCCCCCCCCCTCACCGACCCCCCTGACACCCCCTCCTAGACACACCACATGCACCCTCCCCCCGCACTATAGACCCCCACCCCCTAGACAGCCCTTCGACACCCCTGGATATCCACTCATAGACACCCCACCTGCATCTTACCTATAACTACCCATACATTACATGCATTGTTATTATTCAAAATTGAAGCATACTTATTACAACATAAAACAAATCCATGAAAGGACTATATAGGTATAGTGTCTTTAGAAACTTGAAATCATAAACAACTGGTTCATAAATCATCTATGTTGTCTCCCATGTATTTCATCATTTCTAGAGTCCCTTTTTGACATATTCTACTTAATATCCTTCTTCCTGACCTGGGAAAAAGAAAACATACAAAAGGGTGAGCTCAAATGCTCAGTATGGGTAAACAAAAGAAATATCAAACATATCATATTTATAAGAACATAACATTTTGAAAATCTTATCCTTCAAAATAGATCATATCATGGGGTTAATCATAGATGTGAAATGTAATTCCATTAATCATAACATAAAACATGAAGCTTTGTGTCATACACACATAATCATAGAAAATCATTTCTTAGTAGTCAAACTCATTTCCAAGACTATCTTAGCGGACAATGTCCATTTATGAACTGAGTTCACTCCTCGTTTTAGTCCTATTTTACTGAACCGGTTTAACCTACCATTCCAGCCATGTATATCTCAAGAGATATAAATATTTACCCAATTCATTGGAGTGATATATATCTCCCACTCATCTCATAATGATATCATTCTTATGTGTGCCACCAAATCATAAACCATACATCACAGCATAACCCATGTAATAAAAATGGGATTCATAATCATCGTGACATCATAAAACGATTCATATAAGATAAAGGAAATAATAAAAATAATCCCATCACAACATAATCAAATCAATGTAATAATAGGGATAGAAACAGAACCCTATATTATCTTAGATGGAAAATAATTTCAATACAACACTTGAACTCCGTTGTTGAGGAAAATATCCTTTCTATTTCAAATACATTTTTCCTTTATTAACATGTCATAAAATTTTAAAATAAAAGAAGATTATTAAAAATAAACTTGAAAACTTGTAAAGGAAGCTTCTTGTAAATAATGTTTTAAAAATCCATTCATGTCGTATAAGTTAAAAAAAACCTTCTTCTCGTACTTTGGCCGCAAAAGTCAAAAAGTACCTCGTATGAAAAACGACAAAAGATTCCTTTCATATTTATTACTAAAAACTCACCGAAGGGTAAAATTGGATTTAAAAAATTGTATAACGATATAAATATTACATATTGAGGAAATATGGATGTGTATGATAAATATTCCCCAGTAAATTCTGAAGTATAAACAATCTCGGATAAAAATGAGATTGCGATATTTTCCCTTACCTTATGTTTGATTTGATTAGTAAATGTCTGAACCTCCTGTATAATTATTTAAATAATATCATTGACTTATTCCACATTCATAATTATTTTTATGATATAATATATGGTCATTTTCTTGTCTTCTTATTAGTAATATTTCATTGCAACTTGTTATTCGGATGTTTATTGCTTTATGTTCGTAAGTGTGTTTTGTAGAATAAATTCTTATTTCTATTTTTAGGATATTGACACCTCATTTCCAGAATGGTATTAGTGTAATATATATCATATTTATTCCTTAAATTCATCTATATAAACATTATGAAATGACGATCATGTTGAACGAGCCACAACACATCGTGGTGATGGTATTCCGTACGTACGCACAAGCGATGATATCGTTACCACGATTATGGAATTGTATTGGAGAGTATTCATACTATTTAAAAATCAATATCAATTTAAAATAATCATATATATTCATTATTTACAACATTATACCCATCCAAGTAAGGTTGTGGTGGAAAATAGATCACACCACGGCGGGGAGACGGTATTCCGTACGTACGCACACGTGGTGATTTTGATTTCCGTAGGATGGATAGGTGGTGAAATAGGGTTTATTCATACATATAATAACATATCATGATATTAGTGATACTGATGTTATTACTTAATAACGAAAAAAGTTAGGATGAAGAAGTAGAAGAAGCAATAAATTTGAAAAAATCGGTAATGGACACTACCTCTTCTTTGAAGCGCCTCTTTGAGACCTCCTCTTAGAGCACTAAAATTGGTCTTTGAAGAATACCAGGATCTCTAGGATGTTTATAGGGAAGTGGGGAAGTGAAATGGTCAGGGGTTGGCCGAGCTTGAAGGCTCAAATTGGTGTGAGGAGGAGAGGGAGGAGGTGCCCTTTTATAAGGGAGGAGAGGGGCACCTTTGGAAATATAAGAAATATTTGTTTATATTAAATCCCAACCCCTCATAAAAACTTCTAAAATGACTCATATCCAAATATTAGATGCGATAGGGTTGTAATCTCATCATCCAATAATATTTAGACACGTTATGAATATGTTTTAAACATTATCAACTTGATTTATCCTTATTTATCAATTTAATTTTATTTGTGGTAATAATATTCAATATTTTAAATTATTATAAATAATTATATATGTGTTGTGAAATTTCTATAATTTTACACTTAATGATATTGTAGACCATATAAAATTCAATTTATAATTTATAAATATTTTTGTTATTTTTAAACAATTTTATAATATGTTATTTTTATAAAATAACTATAGTGTCAATTTTGACACTATTCATTTATTTGAATTTAAATAAAATATATACAGATGATATGTTCAAACTAAAATATTTAATATAATCAAAAAATGTCATATGTATCTATAAAATTAGTGGAGGACATTAAATAGCTCGTATAATATTTATTTTAATATTTTTAAAATCATTTATTTGATATTTTAATTAATAAAATAATTTCAACATCACTATTGGGTCATACTTAATGATAATTATTTAATCCATAAAAATTCTAAATAAATTCCTATGATGAAGATAATTATATTATATTTCTGAAGATTATGCATGTTTTATGTTTCATTATTTTATCACTAAATTTAAATTATTATACTTATAAGATTTAAGAAAGTGACATGTTGTCACTTTCATTGGTTTTATTAATAATTAAATCATTTTCAGGGAGAAAAGTCCATTAAATGAATCAAATCGGACCCTTAGGTGATATGGGTCGACATTTAGTCATCCAATAGGATTTTGGTAGGAGTTAGGGTAATTTTATAATCTTATATTTATCCTTAATTACCTGATTTACCTTTAACTATGGTAAATAAAATTTACCGTAGTTACTATTTATAATGCCAAAAATTAAAAAGTAGCCTATTAACATAATTTGGACCAACTGATTCCAAATATGGAATCCATTTTTCAAAATTCAAAACACATAAGTTGTAGTAAGTAATTTAAAATTAATCTCGTTGTTAAGAAAACAGGTTTTAGAAGTTAAAACATTGCCAAAGATTAAAATGTTTTCACCTAAGAATTCAATGTGAAATTAATGATAAAGACATAAATTATATTAAATGGTAAAAATATATTATATTTATACTTTATAACCATTATATATTATAATTTAACAATATAAATTATCTCAATGAAAAAAAGTTGTTTTTAATAAAAAATTAGCGTATTTTTACTATTCATCAAAATATGAAATTTATCAAAAATTTATCCAAAGTAAATTTTTATATCCTGATTACAAAGAAGAATTTTATTTTTCAAAATTTATCTTATAAACATGTCAAAAACTAGATTTAATATGGGTGCGCCATCAAAAGGCAGAAAAAATGCATTTTTTAAAAAATACTTATTTTACCCGAAAAATTTATTTTGTTGTCTTACCATGTTCTATAAAATGTGTAAGATGAATAATAATATTATAAAATTAAAAATGTAGTTAATAATATTCATAAAATCTATTCCATAATAATATATCATTGTTTAGTGAAACCTATTATTGCGTACTACACACGATATCGAGGAAGGTCACGATTGCGTATAATGTAAGACAAGTCAGTATTTTGTGTTGTGAATGATTCATTTGGTGTTGCATATAACATATGACATAAAAATAATATTTCTCATAAAATCTCATGGTGTTACATTTTACCCCCCTTAAAAATAATTTCTCCCTCGAAATTCGTCACATCATTACAAACAGATGAGGATACGTCTCCCTCATCATATCCTCAAGTTCCCAACTAGCTTCTTCTAATTGGTGGTACCTCCATAAAACATTCACCAAGTGAGTTGTCTTGTCCTGTTGTATTTTTCTCTACGATCCATGAATCTCTATCTGCTCTTCTTCATAATAAAGATCTTGCTCCAGTGGTACAACATCTGAGATGAGTACATGTGAAGGATTGGGTATATACTTTCTCACGAGAGATACATGGAACACATCATGAACTTGAGAGAGATTCGGTGGAAGCGCCAATCGGTAAGGTGCCTTCCCAATATGATCCAGTATTTCGAAAGGACCGATATATCTAGGGCTCAACTTTCCCTACTTTCCAAATCTCATTACCCTTTTCCAGGGAGATATTCATAAGGACACTTTATCACCCACTTCAAACTCTAGGTCTTTTCTTCGTTTATCGGCATAGATTTTTTGTCGACTTTGAGCTGATTTTATGTTTTGTTGAAAATATCTGACCTTTTCTACCATATCATCAACATTATCAGGTCCTGATAGCTTTCTTTCCCCAACTTCATCCTAGCAGGTTGGAGTTCTACATTTCTTTCCATAGAGGGCTTCATAAGGACGCGTCTGAATATTGGAGTGAAAGCTATTATTATATGAAAATTCCACCAATGATAGGTGTTGATCCCAACCACCTTTTAAATCCATAGAGCAAGCTCTCAACATGTCTTCTAGAGTTTTAATTGTCCTCTCAAACTGACCGTATGTCTGAGGATGGTAAACAGTGCTGAAACTCAACTCTGTATCTAGAGCATGCTGAGGACTTCCCCATAATTTCGAGGTAAACCTCAGATCCCGAACAGATATAACAGAAATTCATACTCCAAGCAATCATACAACTTCATTTACATATATCCTTGCAAGTTGATCTAGATAAAAATCTTCTCTAATAGAAATGAAGTGTGCCAACATTGTAAGATGATCAACTATAAGCCAGATGATATTATTTCCTTTGGATGTTTTAGGAAGTCCAGTGACAAGTCCATAGTGATGTTTTCCCATTTCCATTCTAGTATGGGTAATGGTTGTAACATCCCCTTAGACTTTGGTCTCTCAGCTTTAACTTGATGATAAACAAAGCATCAAGAGACATATTCAGAAACATCTCTTTTCATGCCATCCCAACAGAAGTAATATTTTAGGTCCATATACATCTTCGTACTTCCAGGATGAATAGAAAATGATGAACTATGAGCCTCATCCAGTAACTCATTCTTTAATTATGGGATGGGAGGAACACAAACACGATTCCTAATCATTATTATCCCATCACAATCAAGGTTATATTCAAGAACATTTCTCACCTTCTTTTGTAACTCTATATCTTCTTTCTATGCCTCTTTAATCATCACATGTATAGATGGTTGAACATTCATTTGAGAAAGATAAATTTCCCACCTCCATTATAATTCCAAGATCCATCCTTTTTAAATCCATAAATATTGGAACATCTGTGATCCTCATCATGGACAAGCTAGCATGGTCTTGTCGACTTAATGCATCTTCCACATTGTTTTCTTTCCTAGGGTAGTAATGAATTGAGCAGTCGTAATCCTAAATCATCTCCAACCATCTTCTTTGACGCATATTATGCTCCTTTTTTGTGAAAATATACTTTAAACTTTTATGACCAGTATAAATGTCACAGCTTTATCCATAAATATAATGCCTCCAAATCTTTAATGAAATGATTACCACAGCTAACTCCAAATCATGACTTGGATAATTTTCTCATGGATTTTCAACTGTCATGAGGCATAAGCTATCACCATATCATTTTGCATGAGAACACACCCCAGTCCCTTCTTGGATGCATCACTGTAGATCACAAACCTTTCTCCACTGAAAGGTATTGTGAGCACAGGTGCACTAGCTAACCCTCTTTTTAGCTCATTGAAATTCTGTTCACATTCGTTTTTCCATGAAAACATAACTCCTTTTCGAGTCAACATGGTGAGTGGGTTAGATAACCTTGTAAAATCATTCACAAAACATCGGTAATTTCCAGCCAAACCAAGAAAACTTTGGATCTTAGTTACTAGTGTTGGTCTCGACCATCTTTCGATAACCTCTTTTTTTTCGGATCCATAGATATCCCTTATTTTTTAGATTATGTGACCCAAAAATGAATCTTTTTGAAGACAAAATTCACACTTGGTAAATTTGGAATAAATATTATCCTTTCTTAGGGTCTTCAAAACAATTCTCAAGTGATCTTCATGTTATTCCTTACTCTTTGAATAGACAAGAATATCATCTATAAAGACTACCACAAACTGATCAAGATAGTATCTAAAGACACTATTCATCAGATCCATGAAGATAGCAGGTGAATTAGTAAGACCAAATGGAATCACTATAAATTCATAGTGTCTATACCTTGTACAGAAAGATGTCTTTGGTATATCCTCCCTTTTGACCCTTAATTGATGATACTTTGAACGAAGATCAATCTTGGAAAAGTATTGAACTCCGCGTAGTTGGTCAAATAGGTCATCAATTCGTTGGAGAGGATATTTGTTCTTGATAGTGATCTTTTTAAGTTCTCTATAATCAATGAAGAGTCTCATTGATCCATCTTTCTTCTTAACAAACAGAATAGGTGCTCCCCAAGGTGATGCACTAGGTCGTTTGAATCCTTTATCAAGATTATCTTGGAATTGATTCTTCAATTACTACAACCCAATTGGGGACATTCTATAAGGTTTCTTTTCAATGGGAATAACACCTGGTATGAGTTCTATTGAAAACTCAACTTCACGATTTGGTGGAAGACCTAGAAATTCCTCTGGAAAGAAATCATAAAATTCCCGTAAAATGGGCATAATATTAATTGTGAGTTTCTCTCCAACCATTTTAGATAAATAACCTTCATTTAGTGGAATCAAGACCCATAAGATGGAAGAAATTTCCACTGGAAGGTTATTTTCATCCTTGCATCGATAGACGATGTTAGATTGATCTGGAATATGAAATGTGACATCCCTTCTTTGGTAATTAATATGATAACCATATAAAGAAATCCAATCCAAGTAATGAATAACTTCAATGTCCACTATAGGAAGGATGACAAGATTTTTAGGAAGCACTTTCCCACAAACATCAATTGCAAAAGAATTGTAAACTCTTGATGCAACTGTTGTGCCATTAGGAGTTGTCACAGCCAACAAAACATCTAATTGTTGAGGTAATACGACGATACCCTTAAGAAATTATTCAGAAATAAAAGAGTGGGTGGATCCAGAATCAAATAAAACATTTTCTACATTAGTGTGGATGGTAAGTGTACCTCTCACCACTTCGTTGTCGTAATCCACATCGCCGATAGTAATTGCATGTAACATTCCATTGTATTTGGCCTTAAGAGTTTGTTGACGTCAATCATCATCATCAACCCTTGGATTTGGGCATTGATTGGAATAATTCCCCATCTCCTTGCACTTGAAACATTGAAGTGTAGTAGGTTCATTCTGTGCATCCCTTCCTTTGTTTGCATCATTAGACATTTTCATCCCATTATCTCTACATTCAAATTCCTGATGACCTTCTTTTCCACACTTATAACATTTTCCTTTCCCCTTAAGACAATTTCCTCCATGTTTCTTTCCAAATATTGAGCATAATGGAAAACTCATCTTGTTTTCAGTGTGGTCTTTGGATTTTCCTTTTAATTCCATTTTCCTCTTCTTATCAAACCCATGTGACTAATGGGTTACACCAATCTCTATATCATCCTTGTGAGCACATTGAAAAATATCCTCATAGCTATTGAAGTCCCTTTATCTAACTCCATTCTAAGACTTGGTTTTAAGACACTAAAGAATCGACCAATCTTACTCTCAGGTTGGATAATAATTCCAGAAGCGTACCTTGCATGTCTTGTAAAATTTGCTTCATAGGTACCAACGGATTCATCATCCTTTTTCTTCAGTTCAAGAAACTCTTTATCCATCTTTGTTCGAATAATATGAAGAAAATACTTATTGAAAAATAAGAGTCCATTTTTGTCATATTATACTTAATATCTTTATTCCTGGCCTGGGGAAAAGAAAACATAAAAAATGGTGAGCCCAAATGCTCAGTAAGGGTAAAAAAAAGAAATATCAAACATATCATATTCATAAGAACATAACATTTTGAAAATCTTATCCTGCTAAAGAGATCATAACATGGGATAAATCATAGAAGTGAAATGTAATTCCAATAATCATAACATAAAACATGACGCTTTTTGGAATACACACATAATCATAGAAAATAATTTCTTAGTAGTCAAGACTCATTTCGAAGACTATCTTAGCGGACAAAGCCCTTTTCTGAACCGAGTTCACCTCTCGTTTCAATCATGTTTTACTATACTGGTTTAACCATCCATTCCATCCATGTCAATCTCATGAGATATAAATATTTACCCAATTCATTTGAGTTAGATATAGGTCTTACCCATATTATAATGATACCATTCTTATGTGTGCCACAAAATCATAAACCATACATCATAGCATAACTCATGTAATAAAAATGGGATTCTTAAACATCGTGACATCATAAAACAAATTAAATAAGATAAAGGAATACATAAAAATAATTCCATCACAGCATAATCAAATCAATGTAATAATAGGAATAGAAACAGAACCCTATATTATCTTAGATGGAAAATAATTTTTATAGAACACTTGAACTCCATTCTTTGAGAAAATATCCATTCTACTTCAAAAACATGTTTCCATTGTTAACATTTCATAGAATTTTAAACTAAAATAATTTGATTAAAAATAATCATGAAAAATTTTAGAGGATGATTCTTGGAAATAATGTTTTAAAAATCCATTCATTCTGTATATGTTAAAAAACATTCTTCTCGTACTTTGGCCGGAAAAGTCAAAATGTACCTCGTACAAAAAAGGACAAAAGATTCCTTTCATATCTTTTTAATAAAAACACACCGAAGGGTAAAATTGGAT
The DNA here is from genome assembly GCA_963277665.1 of Viscum album. NCBI lineage: Eukaryota > Viridiplantae > Streptophyta > Magnoliopsida > Santalales > Viscaceae > Viscum > Viscum album. The sequence continues at coordinate 1,253,624,340 of OY728140.1, read as the reverse complement.
TTAAACAATTGTAGAAGGATATAAATATTACATATTTGAGGAAACTTGGATGTGGATTATAAATATTCCGTAGTAAATTATGAAGTATAAACAATCTCAGATAAAAATGATATTGCGAGATTTTCCCTTACCTTAGGTCCAATTTTCTTCGTAAGTTTCTGAACCTCCTGTATAATGATTTTAATAATGTCATTGACATAATCCAAAATCATAATTATTTTTATGATATCATATATGGTCATATTCTTATCTTCTTATTACTAATATTTCATTGCTATTTGTTATTCAGGTGTTTATTGCTTTATGTTCGTATGTGTGTGTTGTCGAATAAATTCGTAGTCCTCTTTTTAGGTTATAGACACCTCATTTACAGAATGTTATTAGTGTAATATATATAATATTTATTCATTCAATTCATTTATATAATCATTATTCAATGAAGATCATGTAGAATGAGTCACATCACATTGTGGAGACGATATTCCGTACGTATGCACGGGCGATGATATCATTCCCATGATTGTGGAATTGTATTGGAGTGTATGTATACTATTTCAGAATCAATATCACTTACAAATAATCATATATAGTCATTATTTACACCAATATCCCCATCCATGTAAGGTGGTGGTGGAAAATAGATTACACCACGACATGGAGACGGTATTCCGTACGTACGCACGCGCGGTGATTTCATTTTCCGTAGATGGATAGGTGGTGAAATAGGGTTGTTTCATACTTATAATAACATATCAGTATATGAGTGATAATAAGGCTATTACTTCATAATTAAACAAGTAATGAAGAAGAAGTAGAAGAAGAAATAAATTTGAATGAATCGGTAATGGACATTACCTCTTCTTTGAAGCGCCTCGTTGAGACCTCCTATTAGGGCACTATTATTGGTATTTGAAGAAGAACATGATATCTAGGATGTTTCTAGGGAAGTGGGGAAGTGAAATGGGCAGGGGTTTTACGAGATTGAATGATCAAATTGGTGTGATGATGAGAGGGAGGAGGTTTCTTTTTATAAGGGAGGAGAGGCACACCTTTGGAAATATAAGAAATATTAGTCTATATTAAATTCCAACCCCACCTAAAAACTTCCAAAATAACTCATATACGAATATTATGAGAGATAGGATTGTAATATCATCAAACAATAAAATTTAGATATTTTATAAATTTATTTTAAAAATTATCAACTTTATTTATCCTTATTTATCAATTTTATTTTTTTTGTGGTATTAATATTATAAATTTAAAATTATTATCAATAATTACATATGTGTTGTGAATTTTACATAATTTGACGCTTTATGAAATTTTAGACAATATAAATTTTAATTTATAATTTTTAAATATTTATGTAATTTTTAAACAATTTAATAATATGTTATTTTTATAAAATAACAATAGTGTTAATTTTTAGACAATTCATTTATTTGAATTTAAATAAAATATATATAGAACATATGTTCGAACTAAAATCTATAATAGATTTATAAAATGTCATATATATCTAGAAAATTAATATAGAACATTAAATAGTTCATATAATATTTATTTTAATATTTTTAAAATCAATTATTTGATATTTTAATTAATAAAATAATTTGAACATCACTATTGTGTCATACTTAATGATAATTATTTAATCCCAAAAAATTTTAAATAAATTAGTTTGATTTAGATAATTGTATTAGATTTCTGGAGACTATTCATTTTCTAATTTTAATTAAGATTATAACTACAGATAAATTATTATACTTATAAGATTTATGAAAGTGACATGTTGTCACTTTCTTTGATTTTAATAATAATGAAATTATTTTCAGGAAACAATGTCCATTAAATGAATCAAATCCGACCCGTAGGTGATATGGGTCGACTTTTAGTCATCCAATAGAAATTTGGTAGGCGGTAGGGTAATTTTATAATCATATATTTACACTTAATTACACGATTTACCTTTAACTATGGTAAATAAAATTTACCGCAGTTACTATTCATAATGCCCAAAAATAATAAAATAGCGTATTAACATAATTTGGAACCACTTATTCCAAATATGGAATCCATTTTTCAAAATTCAAAACAAATAATTTGCATTAATTAATTTAAAATTAATCCCGTTGTTAAGAAAACAGGTTTTAGAAGTTAAAACATTGGCAAGGATTGAAATGTTTTTACCTATGAATTCAGTGTGAAATTAATGATAATGAAATACATTATATAAAATGGTAAAATGTATTATATTCATACTTTAAAACCATTTAATATTATCATTTAACCATATAAATTATCTCAATGAAAAAATGTTGTTTTTAATTAAAAATTAGCATATTTTTACTATTCAACAATATATGAAAGTTATAAGAAAAATATCAAAAATTTATCCAAAGTAAATTTTTATATCCTGATTCCAAATAAGAATTTTATTATTTCAAATTGAACTTATAAACATGTCAAAAACTATATTTAATGTTGGTGCGCAATCAAAAGGCGGTAAAACTGCATTTTTTTAAAAATACTTATTTTACCCGAAAAATTTATTTTGTTCTCTTACCATGTTCTAGAAAATGTGTAAGATGAATAATAATGTTATAAAATTAAAAATGTAGTTAATACTATTCATAATGGATAGCCCATAATAATATATCATTGTTTAGAGAAACCTGGTATTGCGTACTACACACGCTATCAAGGAATGTCACAATTACGTGTAATGCAAGCCAAGTCATCATTGTGTGTTGTGAAAGATTCCTTTGGTGTTGCGTATAACATAAGACGAAAAAACAATATCATTCATAAAATATCAGGGTGTTACATTACCCCTGCCCATCAGACACCCCTGCACCCCCATTGGACAACATCCTTGCACCCCCACTTGACCCCCCTCCCCTCTTAGACATCCCCTAGATACACCCTCCCCTGCACTGCAGACCCCCCTAGAACCCCCCCAACCCCCCCCCCCCCCCCGACAACTCATGTTAGATAGTCCCCATGTACCTTCGCCCGGACCATTCATCCCCTCGGAACCCTCCCCTTTCACAACACCCTGCAACCCCTATAAACCACCTTGAATACCCCCTCCCCATTCCCCACCCATACAGACCCCCTAAACACCCCAACCCACCCACCGAACACCCCCTCCTTGACAACCCACATGCACCCTCTCCCCTACCCTACAGACCCCATGAACCCCCCCCCCCCCAGATAGCCCTTAGACTCCCCCTGGATAGAACCTCCATGAGACCCCACCTACACCACCCCGTACCCTGCAGTCCCCTATACAGCCCACCTAGATGCCCCATGGACAGCCCCAGGCTTCCAGTTAGTACACATCATCCTTCCTATATCCCAGTATTGCCAAAATTTTATTCTTGATAGTTATTATATTAACGAATATAACAAATTAAATATGAATCTCCTTAAATGATTCAATGTTCCCAATACTCCATCTGGTAGTCTAAATTGGTTCATGTATCCCTATGTATCCACATAGTTTAAAATCTATCTGGTAGTCTAACAAAAAATACATATGGTCATCCTAACAGAAATGTTTTCTATGTCACACTTTTTAGCACTGATATAAAACCAAGTATTTTATACTAGATGAAACCGTTGAATAAAAATATATATTATGTAATCCACCACTTATAGTGTCTAACATAGAACATCATTTTTCCCTTATTGGAGAATCTTATGCCACACCCAGGAATAAAATATACAAGAATAGAAGATGCATGAAATACCTATGGTGATCCTACTAATATTGCATCACCATTGATATATTATCTCACAACCACTCTATAGAGGTGGAGTCCAAAGGGATAAACAACTACTAAAAATTCATCGATGACTTCAGAAAAAACATTATGCCATTAATGAATCATCCATGTCTAGATTAGGAATGTAAGGAACCAACTGGAGAAATTGATTTGTGTACTCGAACACTATTTTATCTCTTTACTGGAGCTTATAAAATTCCTTAAACATTAGTAACTTCACTCCATTATGAAATAATACTAAAATAACCATGCTTTGAAACTTTTCCATTAATAATCTTTGTCTGTATTCGTCTGAAAAATAGACATACATCACTTATAACTTGGACCCTCAATTATTATGGTTACAATAATAACATTAAAATAATCATAAATCTATATCTGGATAAAAATATCACAATCCTTCACTACCAAAACCAATTCATCATATGAATCTTGTTACCTAGTGAAATGAAAAAAATTCATGTTTTGGAACTCTCATAAGTAATACTCACATTAAGAAAATAGAGGAAAAAAAACAATCTCTAAGTCTGAAGCATAAAAAACAACCATCCAAATAAGAACTTGATCAACCAAAGAATCCATTAAATCTAAATAATGATATAATCTAAAACTATAAAAACAAACACCATAAAAATGGACTTCAAAATACCATCCACATGAGACATAAAATAGATCAATAAGTAATCTCAATGCATAATTTAAATATAACTAAATTCTAATACATTATAATTTCAAAAAATTAAAACAATATGGACTTTTAATTCATTGAAAAAGTGATCCAAATTTTCTTATTTAACCCAATATTATTTTGTCAAAACATTATTTCAAAATCAACATGCATTAAAAAGAACATTATTTTTACCTATTAGGTTTAGAAAAAAGCATCTAATAAAGAGAAACGTTAACTGTTTATGAAACCATTTAAACAAAATTATAGAATTTGGTAAAACATTTATAACATTCAAATAGTTAAAATTATTTTATTTTAAAATTACATTCGGATAATATAATTTAAAATATTCTAATGATTCATTATTAATATCGCTTTTAAAACATGATACAAATAACCATCACTGCTCTTTGGTTTAGAAGGAAGTGCACCTTTGTTGGTGGGTTTTTATTATATAATCATGAAATTGATTTATCAAAAAATTCATTTATTTATTTTTAATATTTATTCTAAAAATCATTCAACACAGATCAAACTAATTAAGTTTATCAACAATATCAACATAATTATCACTATGAGTTTTCACAGACGGTGCACCTTAGTTGGATGGGTTTTATTATAAGAACAATAATTTATTTATCAAATGGAATATTTATATTAAATAAAAATTATTCATGATATGTAATTCCAAATAATTTTGAATAATTTAGAATAAATTTAATTACATTTAATGAAATGTTGAATTAAATAGCCTAGGAGAGTGACCATTCCTCAGGTTGGAACCAAGACATCCACTTTGGCTCTTGGATATTTATAACTAAATATTTTTTCTCCCCCACTGAGTATCTAAACCTTCACACCCATGCATGTACACCTATCACTTATGCACACACATGCATGGACATGAGCATGTGCAAGGGGATCCTTTCACAGATTCTTATAAGCATATACCAGAATCCCTGCATCTATGTATGAATTTATTTGAGCCCTTGATTCTTCTGCGGTGTTGTCAGTCCATGGTGGAAGGCAATCTTCAGTCGAAAATATGCCAGTAATTGCTGACGAGTTATGGGGGTCGGCCATAACCATGGTCGAATGGTGAAGGTCATGCGGTCTCTTCCATCCTTTTTCGGCATGTTTTTGGCGACTGTGTTCTCAGAGTGTGAATTGGTTAGTTTTTTTTGGTATCCTTGAGTATGATTGATCATGTCGATGGGATTTTTCTAGTTTGCATAGGGGACCTCTTCTGGAATTCGTTTTGGCACTCAGGAGGCTTCCTAGGTTGTGATGGCTTCTGATCATTGTTTTTTATGACTTCTTGAATCTTCTATGGCTAGGAATCTTCTTCTTCTATGAATATTATTCTTGTTGTAAAGCTACTTGTTTCTATGAAGCTACATCGTGTTGGGATTTTTCTTCATGTTGTGAATATGTTTTTGGAGTGTGTCAATCTGTTTTGGTGGTGTATTATTTGTGTGTTTGCAATCTACGGTTCGAGGGTCTATCATCCTAGGTATTCTTCATAGGCAGTTGAAAATGCGGTTTAGAGTTGAGAGTTTTCTCCTAGAAAATGAAATCCAGAATTGGTTGTTTGATAGGGTATGTCTACTTCCATTGGGACCAGGAACAATCATTTTTCTATGGGACAGCAAACCAAGAAGCGATGGGCAGGTGGATGCTAGAAATAATTTTTTTTACTAGGGATGGGATTTACTTTGTTGAAATTGATATTTTTTATGGATTTTGAACCGTGGGGGCACAATAAATTGTCTTATGTTACTGATATCATGTCGGTTCCCCCTAACCCCTTTAAAGGGGTTTGTGATAATAATAATTATAAATAATTTTTAGTCAATCACAAGTAACCTATATGATGTTTTCCTATATATCTTTTATGTGGAATTCTACTTAACCAAATAATTTATCTATTAATTTAAATGATATGAATCATCATATAATTATGTCATTATATGTACCTGGATGTGACCTAAATTTTGAGTGGGGTGGTCTAGTATACCGATTGTAAATAAAGATATGTGCTTGAATGTTGGAGATCTACCCCTGAAATTAGACTGATAGTATGTTTGGAAATTTCGATGATCTACTGATGACTTCTAGTAATTAACCAACACGATCTAAAGATTTGATATCACGTTGGTGTGGGGACTGAGTATTTCTTTGTTAATTCAACTAGAGGATGACTGGAAAGTGTTTTTATATAAGACTAGTTGTGGTAAGGTGGGAACTATATTGAGATGGTCAATTGACTATTGGGGATACATTATCAATATGTGATTCTTATGATGCAGACATAAATGATTTCGAATTGATCTGTGTGATACATGTATTATGTTGTGGAGCACCATATGTTTTGGGGATGGTTAGATTATGATACTATGTTGTCTTATGATTGATGGGAATAGTTTCCTACTGTGTTGATATTAACTACGGTTATGTGTAGAGATTTTTATTTATTTTTGAATACTAGGAATTGATGTTTGTAGTAACATATAAAAATAACAATTATAATTACAAGATGAGATTCAATGACTTATCTACAAATTTATGATATAATTAAGTCATGACTAATGGAAAGATCATCACTATATCATACAGGTAATTCATTATTATATCTCAATAATTTATTCTTATTGTTCATATGAATCCGATATGTGGTCTCACCAAGAAAAGGATTTATACCTCCACTAGTTCAAGCTACAACACATCAAATTCCATCCCCTTCTGAAGTAGTTCACTCAAGGAATACATACATGAAAAAATGTGTGAGGTATTAAGATTTGAGAACTCATCAAATGTCATCATGTATTGTGTTTTAGTACTTTAATAAAAAAATTCTTAAGTATCTCTTCTTGTATAATGAATATATTATGAGCCTCTATAGACCCTTAAACACTAACAACATTATTAGGTCATATATTTCCAAGGGATTGATTATAACTACATTCCATGGGATTCACGGACTCTAAGGATGGTATATTAATGGAAATAGAATAATATATTAGACCTATATATATGGTTTTCACATGACTACTAGGTTTATAGAAGGTTCTTTAGTGATTTAATGGAAATGAAATCACCTTGTCACTGGTCACCAAGTTGATAAGATATCAATTGGTATATGATTGGTCAAACATATGTTTTAAAATTGGCATGATAATTGAATATATTAGTTGAGGGTTTAGATAATGTAAAATATTCTTATGAGGATTGGGCCTTGTTGTGATAGGTGTGGCAATTGTACGTCTATCATTAGATGGGGAAATAATTATGAGGATGCATAGAAATCTTGGTGGGTTCTTAGAGTTGGATGGCCCATTTGAGTATGTAAAATGTATTATATATTTTTTACTCCATTTAAGGATTCAATATTTCAACTAAATTGTTGACGGATGAGATTCTAGTGTCGTTATATGGTATTGTTAGACAGACTGACATTATAATTCCAAGAATCTTATAGTGATTATTTTTGGATAGATCCGGGTTAGTGTGGATGGGTTATAATACATGATTTTGATGATGTTTGTGACCGGATTATGGAGAATATAATTATGTAATGTTCGACATGCCGATAGAAGACTATATTGTGTGGGATGAGGATTATGGTCAGTGAGTAAAGACAAGGATGAGTCTGAGGGACCCAATAAGATTCCCTTGTGGATGAGATAAGAATGTAGATGGGTTTGACATGGTGTTATTTTGTGACTCCAAAAATCATGAGGTGAATAATCTTCTATGTCTTGTTGGATGATGAGATATTCATCGAGGAATGAGATAATCCTCGAGCAATGAGTCTAGACTATGTGAAATAGAGGATGGACTAGGATATGATTGATAGTATTGAGTGAGTGGATAACCCATGTGAGGATGATACGATGTATGGAGACATGTAGAGAAACATTGGGTTATTTATGCTATCTCATGGAGACACTTGATGTTATTTCATGACTCCAACATACTCTAGATATGACCCCACACAATGTTTTAAGATAAATATTACATTTCATGGAGGACCCCAAGGATAAACTAGCTTAAAATGTTTCCTCACACTCACCCCACATGGTATTACAGTATACATGTGATCTACATCAACTAGTCAGGATAAAAACACTACCCTCCATTTGTAGAAAGAAGCAAAAGACCTAAGTGTTCAATGTGATGAATAAAATAATATAAAATTTAAACATAAACATACATGTGTCCTGTAACACCCGAGACTTTTATGTTATATAAATCATCAAAGTAATCTTTTTCTACACAACACTTGCTTGGCTTGCTTTACACGCAATCGCGACCTTCCTCGATAGCTTGCGTCGTACGCAATACCGAGTTTCACTAAACAACAATATGCTATTAAAAGTAGCCGTTATGAATAGTAATAACCACTTTTTGAAATTTTATAAATTTTATTTTTCAAAATGGACTTCATTTTTGGACTCAGAATATTGAAATTATCCTAGGGTGAAATTTTGGTATTTTTCTGAAAACTTTCAATTTTTGATGAATAGTGAAACCACTAAGTGGTAGGTTAAAAACTGAATTTTGCATAAAACTTAATTTTACCGCTTCTGTGAATGGAATTTCAAAAATCCGACAGACACGGTTGATATCAGTATGTAAAATTTGGTTCAATGAGATAAAAATAATTTTTTGGTGAATAGTAACTTTTTACTTTTTTTTCCCGCGATTAATAGTAAATAGGGTAACTAAGGGTAAATATGATATTAATATTAACCTAACACATGTCCTAATTCTATTGGACAAGTGTAATTCGACCAAAAACAAACTTAGGAATAAAATATGACCATTTAGGCCCACATGGATTAGATTAGGACATTTATTATTAATTTATTTAAAGAAGGGTTAAAATAGTTAAAATCAATGTTTAATAAGTAAATAATTTTTAATATGGGGTTATACAGAAGATAAATTCGACTATAAATATTAATTAGAAAGATAAAAATATTTCCTACATAATGGTATTTTTTTTGTAATTTTTAGACATTAAATAATTTAATTTATTTATGACACAATGATTATGCAGCAATTATCTTATTAATGAAATATTGACATAATTGATGTTATAAACACCAAAATAAATGTAATTTGAGACTTTTTATGAATTCCACTAATTTTATAGGTTACTATGATATATTAATGTTGATTTAATCAACTTTATTCGAACATATAAGTCTGTTATGACTTTCACAAAAATCATATATCAAATAGTGTCAAAATTGACACAAAATAGTTTTTAAATCAAATATTATATTATTAATTGTTATTTTATTTTTAAAAATATATGGTTCGGCCAAATTACTTAGATAAGGATATATATATTAATAATAAACAATTTGGGGTTCGTTTGTCATGTTATAGTAAGTGTATTAACCATATAGTGAAAGAAAACAAAAAGACATGGTAAAAGTTAAATTATTTAACTTAGAGTTAAATCTAATTGATAAGGTTAAAATAATACCCTAAACTTGTCTAAATCTTATTGGTTGATATGATTTAGACCCATCCCCACTTTATCTTCAAAATAAGACCATTTGGAACCATTATAAACCGATTTTGACTTTAATATAAAATAATATTTTGAGATATTCCTAAGGTGCCCCTCTCCTCCCTTATAAAAGGGCACCTCCTCCCCCTACTCCTCACACCAATTTGAGCACTCAAGATCGGCCAACCCCTGACATTTTCTCCTCTCCACTTCCCTAGAATAATCCTAGAGGTCCTGGTCTTCTTCAAAGACCAATCTTAGTTCCCTAAGTGGAGGATTCAAAGAGGCGTTCCAAAGAAGAGGTAATATCCATTACCGATCTTTTCAATTTCTTCCTTCTTCAACTTCTTCTTCATTAGTTGTTTCATGATGAACTAATAACATCTGTATTAATTACATACTTATATGTTATTATAAATATTAAACAACCCTAATTCACCTTCTATCCATCCTACGGAAAAATGAAATCACCGCGCGTGCGTACGTACGGAATACCGTCTCCACGCCGTGGTGTAATCTATTTTTCCACCATCACTTTACAAGGATGGGTATAATGGTGTAATGAGTAACTATTTATGATTATTATAAAGTAATATTTATACAGAAATAATATATATATACTCCAATACAATTCCACGATCATAGGAACGATATCATCACTCGTGCGTACGTACGGAATACCGTCTCCACGATGTGATGCGACTCGTTCTACATGATCATCATTACATAGTAATTATATAAATGAATTGAATGAATAAATGTGATATATGTTACACTAATACCATTCTGGATATAAGGTATCTATAACCTTAAAAGAAGAATACGAATGTATTCGGCAAAACACGCATAAGAACAAAAGGCAATAAAGACCCGAGTAACAAGTAACAATGAAATATTACTAACAAGAAGCTAAGAATATGACCACATATGATATCATATCAATATGTATGATTCTGGAATATGTCAATAACAATATTTAAACCATTATACAGGATTTTCGGACACGTACAAAGCAAATCGGACCTAAGGTAAGGGAAAATATCACAATCTCATTTTTATCCGAGGTTGTTTATTCGTAAGTATTTACTGGGGTGTATTTTATCATCCACATCCATGTTTCATCAATATGTAATTTTATTTCCATCCACCAACAATTGTTTAAATCAATTTTTACCCTTCGGTGAGTTTTTAGTAATATGTATGAAAGGAATCTTTTGTCGTTTTTTGTACGAGGTACTTTTTGACTTTTCCGATAAAAGTACGAAGAATGTTTTTTTTAACTTATACGACATGAATGGATTTCAAAAAAATTATTTCCAAGAAGCTTCCTTTACAAGTATTCAAGTTTATTTTTAATCAAATTCTTTTATTTTAAAATTGTATGACATGTTAAGAAAGGAAAAGTGTTTTTGAAGTAGAAAGGATATTTTCCTCAAGAATGAAGTTCAAGTATTTTATCAAAATTATTTTCCATCTAAGATAATATATGGGTTCTGTTTTTATCCCTATTATTACATGGATTTGATTATGTTGTGATGGAAACATTTTTATGAATTCATTTATCTTATATTAATTATTTTATGATGTCATGTTGTTTAAGAATCCCATTTTTATTACATGGGTTATGCGATGATGTATGATTTATGATTATGTGGCACACATAAGAAAGGATTCATTATAAGATGAGTGGGACCTATATCTCCCTCCAATGCATTGGGTAAAGATTTTATATCTCATGAGATAGACATGGCTGGAACGGTAGGTTATATCGGTTCAGTGAAACAGGACTGGAACGAGGGTGACTCGGTTCAGAAAGGGACTTTGTCCACTAAGATAGTCTTGGCAATGAGTTATGACTAACAAGAAATGATTTTCCATGATTTTGTGTGCATACCACAATGTTTCAAGTTTCATGTTATGATTATGGGGATCTCATTTTCACTTCTATGATTTATTCCATGTTAAGATATTATGATCTCTTCTGCAGGTTTTGATTTTCAAAAAGATATGATATGATTTTTATTTCTTTTATTTTCCCTTGCTGAGAATTTGAGCTCACCCTTTTATGTTTTCTTTTCCCCAGGTCAGGAAGATGGATATTAAGTAGAATATGATAAAAGGGACCATAGATATGATGAAATAAATGGGAGACACTGTAGAAGATTTATGAACCAGTTGTTTATGTTTCCCAGTTTCTAAAGACACTATACCTATACGGTCCTTTGTGGTTTTGTCATATGTTGTAATAAGTGTCCTTCAATTTTGAAGTACTAACAATGTATGTAAAGTATGGGTCGTTATAGTTGCTATCAGAGGGAGGTTATAGTCAACCTTTGGAAACTAGGATGTGAAAGCCTTAGTAAGAACCCTAAGGATAAGTCTACGCATAGAACACAATCTTAGTGTTTTAGAAATGGCCATGAATACCCTAGGATAAAATCTTAAGTGTGAAATTTTATCCTTGATTATGTGGTTTTCCTATTATAATTAGTGTTGCTCACACTATTCTTCTTGGTTTTAGTCAATGGCTGGAACCCGAAGGATCCGTGTTAATGAGGAATGCGATGGGCAATGCAATTATTGTCCCCCTGAGCAACCAAACGATATGGGAGCTGGAATGAAAAATCTTGTAGCCATGCTCACACAACTTTCTCAAGATATGAATCATGCAGGACTTCCAAACGAGCAAAGGAAGGAGCAACATTCTGTTGAATCCTTCATGAGGCAGTGTCCACCTTCTTTCAGTGGGTCTACTGATCCATTAGTTGCTGAACAATGGATTAGTACTACTGAAAATATATTTTCAGTTCTTAAATGTTCTGAACATGATAAAGTCATCCTAGCAGTGCATCGTTTGGAAGGAGATGCTGATCAATGGTGGAATCTTATTAAGAATACGAGGAAAATGGATGAAATTGAGTCTATGGAATGGGACGAGTTCAAGAACATATTTTTCAATAAGTACATCCCTCGTATTCTCCGAAAAAAGATGGAGAAAGAGTTTCTTGAACTGAAGAAAAGGGATGATGAATCTGTCGGTACCTATGAAGCAAATTTTACAAGACTTGCACGGTACGCTTCTGGTATTATTGTACAACCTGAGAGTAAGATCGATCGATTCTTTAGTGGCTTAAAACCAAGTGTTCGAAGGGCGTTAGCCATAAGGGACTTCAATAGCTACGAGGTAATCGTTCGATGTGCTCTCAAAGTCGAGATGGAGATTGGAGTAACCCATCAGTCACATGGGTTTGATAAGAAGAGGAAGATGGAATTCAAAGAAAAATCTAAAGAGCACACTGAAAAGAAGATGAACATTCCCTTATGCTCAAAGTGTGGAAAGAAACATGGAGGGAGTTGTATTAAAGGGACAAGTAAATGTTTTAAATGTGGAAAGGAAGGTCATCGGGCATTTGAAATCCACGATAATGGGAAGAAGATGTCTAATAACACAAACAAAGGAAGGGATACACAGAATGAACCTACTACACTTCAATGTTTCAAGTTCAAGGAGATGGGGCATTATGCCAATCAATGCCCAAATCCATGGGTTGATGATGATGGTCGACGTCAACAAAATCTTGAGGCTAAAGGCAAAGGAAAGTCACATGCAATTTCTATCTGCGATGTGGAGTACGATAACGAAGTGGTGAAAGGTACACTTACCATCCACTCTAAAGTAGAAAATGTTTTATTTGATTCTGGATCCACCCACTCTTTTATTTCTAAAGAATTTTCTAAGGGTATCACCATATTACCTCAACAATTAGATGTTGAGTTAGCTGTGACAACACCTAATGGCACAACAATCGCATCAAAAGTTTATAATTCTTCTCCGATCGAAGTTTGTGGGAAAGTGCTTCCTGCAAATCTTGTGATCCTTCCTTTAGTGGACTTTGATGTGATTCTTGGCATGGATTGGCTTTCTCTACATGGAGCTCATACCAATTTCCAAAGAAGGGAAGTCACATTTCATATTCCAGATCAATCTACGATCGTATATCAATGCAAGGATGAACATAATCTTCCAGTGGAAATTTCTTCCATCTTATGGGTATTGATTCCACTAAATGAAGGTTATTTATCTCAAATGGTTGGTGAGAAACTCATGATTAAGAATATGACCATTGTACGGGAGTTTGATGATGTCTTTCCGGAGGAATTACCGGGTCTTCCACCAAATCGTGAAGTTGAGTTTTCAATAGAACTCGTACCGGGTGCTTTGCCTATTTCAAAGACACCTTATAGAATGGCCCCAATTGAGTTGCAGGAATTGAAGAAGAAACTCCAAGAGAATCTTGATAAGGGATTCATACGCCCTAGTGCGTCACCTTGGGGAGCACCTGTTCTATTTGTTAAGAAGAAAGATGGATCAATGAGTCTCTGCATTGATTATCGAGAACTTAACAAGATCACTATCAAGAACAAATATCCTCTCCCACGCATTGATGACTTATTTGACCAACTACGTAGATCTCAATACTTTTCCAAGATTTATCTTCATTCAGGGTATCATCAATTAAGGGTCAAAAGGGAGGATATAACAAAGACGGCTTTCCGTACAAGGTATGGACACTATGAATTTATAGTGATTCCATTTGGTCTTACTAATGCCCCTGCTATCTTCATGGATCTAATGAATAGAGTACTTAGAGACTATCTTGATCAATTTGTGGGAGTCTTTATAGACGATATTCTTTTCTATTCAAAGAGCAAGGAAGATCATGAATATCACTTGAGAATTATATTGAAGACCTTGAGAAAGGAGAAGAATTATGACAAATTTACCAAGTGTGAATTTTGGCTTCAAAAAGTTGCATTTTTGGGTCACATAATCTCAAAAGAGGGGATATCTGTGGATCCAGCAAAAATAGAGGTTATCGAAGGATGGTCGAGACCAACAACAGTAACTGAGATACGAAGTTTTCTTGGTTTGGTTGGATATTATCGACGTTTTGTAAAAGATTTTTCACGATTATCTAATCCACTCACCAAGTTGACTCGGAAAGGAGTTAAGTTTGTCTGGACAGAGGAATGTGAAGAGAATTTCAAGGAGTTGAAAATAAGGTTATCCAGTGCACCTGTGCTCACACTGTCTTGTAGTGGAGAAAGTTTTGTGATCTACAGTGATGCATCCAAGAAGGGCTTGGGGTGTGTTCTTATGCAAAATGATATGGTGATAGCTTATGCCTCACGACAGTTGAAAATCCATGAGCAAAATTACCCAACACATGATTTGGAGTTGGCTGCGGTAATCTTTGCATTAATGATTTGGAGGCATTACCTTTATGGTGAAAGGTGTGATATTTATACTGATCATAAAAGTTTAAAGTATATTTTCACACAAAAGGAGCTGAATATGCGTCAAAGAAGATGGTTGGAACTGATTAAGGATTATGACTGCTCAATCCATTACCACCCTGGGAAAGAAAACAAGGTGGAAGATGCATTACGTCGACACGACCATGCTAGTTTATCCATGATGAGGATCACAAAAGATCCAATATTTATGAATTTACAAAGGATGGGTCTTGGAATTATAATGGAAGGGGAAAAATCTTATCTTTATCAAATGAATTTTCAACCATCTATACATGTGAAGATTAATGAGGCACAGAAAGAAGATGTCGAGTTATAAAAGAAGGTGAGAAATGTTCCTGAATTCATCCTTGATTGTGATGGGATAATAAAGTTCAGGAATCGGGTTTGTGTTCCTCCCATCCCTGAATTAATGACGGAGCTGCTGGATGAGGCTCATAGTTCTTCATTCTATATTCATCCTGGAAGCACGAAGATGTATAGGGACCTGAAAGAGTACTTCTGGTGGGATGGCATGAAAAGAAATGTTTGCTGAATATGTCTCTCGATGCTTGGTTTGTCAACAAGTTAAAGCTGAGAGACAGAAGTCTAAGGGGATGTTACAACCATTACCCATACCCGAATCGAAATGGGAAAACATCACTATGGACTTTGTCACAGGACTTCCTAAAACATCCAAAGGCAATAATTCTATTTGGGTCATAGTTGATCGTCTTACAAAGTCTGCACACTTCATTGCTATTAGAGAGGATTTCTCTCTAGATCAGCTTGCCAGGATATATGTAAAGGAAGTGGTAAGATTGCATGGAGTACCACTTTCTATTATATCTGATCGGGATCCAAGATTTACCTCGAAGTTCTGGCGAAGTCTTCACCATACTCTGGATACAGAGTTGAGTTTCAGCACTGCTTATCATCCCCAGACAGACGGTCAGTCTGAGTGAACAATTCAAACCCTATAAGATATGTTCAGAGCTTGCTCAATGGATTTCAAGGTAGGTTGGGATCAACACCTACCTTTGGTGGAATATTCTTATTATAATAGCTTTCACTCCAGTATTCAGATGGCTCCTTATGAAGCTCTCTATGGAAAGAAATGCAGGACTCCAACTTGCTGGGATGAAGTTGGGGAAAGAAAGCTATTAGGACCTAATCTCGTTGATGAAATGGCAGAAAAGGTTAGATCTATTCAACAACACATAAGAGCAGCTCAGAGTCGACAGAAAAGTTATGCCGACAACCGAATAAAAGACCTAGAGTTTGAAGTGGGTGATAAAGTGTTCTTACGAATATCTCCCTGGAAGAGGGTTATGAGATTTCGAAAGAAGGGGAAGTTAAGCCCTAGATATGTCGGTCCTTTCGAAATATTGGATCGTGTTGGGAAGGTAGCTTACCGATTGGCGCTTCCACCAAATCTCTCTCAAGTTCATGATGTGTTCCATGTATCTCTCCTGAGAAAGTACATACCTGATCCTTCACATGTACTCAGCTCAGAAGTTGTACCGCTGGAGAAAGATCTTTCTTATGAAGAACAGCCGATAGAGATTCTGGATCGTAGCGAAAAAGTCCTACGAAACAAGACCACTCGATTGGTGAAAGTATTATGGAGGAACCACCAACTTGAAGAAGCTACATGGGAGCTTGAGGATATGATGAGGTAGAAGTATCCTCATCTGTTTGTTACGAAGTGACGAATTTCGAGGGCGAAATTCTTTTTAAGGGGGGTAGAATGTAACACTCGAGACTTTTATGTTATATAAATCATCAAAGGAATCATTTTCTACACAACACTTGCTTGGCTTGCTTTACACGCAATCGCGACCTTCCTCGATAGCTTGCGTCGTACGCAATACCGAGTTTCACTAAACAACAATATGCTATTAAAACTAGCCGTTATGAATAGTAATAACCACTTTCTGAAATTTTATAAATTTTATTTTTCAAAATGGACTTCATTTTTGGACTCAGAATATCGAAATTAGCCTAGGGTGAAATTTTGGTATTTTTCTGAAAACTTTCAATTTTTGATGAATATTGAAACCACTAAGTGGTAGGTTAAAAACTGAATTTTGCATAAAACATAATTTTACCGCTTCTGTGAATGGAATTTCAAAAATCCGACAGACACGGTTGATATCAGTATGTAAAATGTGGTTCAATGAGATAAAAATAATTTTTTGGTGAATAGTAACTTTTTACTTTTTTTTACCGCGGTTAATAGTAAATAGGGTAACTAAGGGTAAATATGATATTAATATTACCCTAAAACATGTCCTAATTATATTGGACAACTGTAATTCGACCAAAAACAAACTTAGGAATAAAATATGACCATTTAGGCCCACTTGTATTAGATTAGGACATTTATTATTAATTTATTTAAAGAAGGGTTAAAATAGTTAAAATCAATGTTTAATAAGTAAATCATTTTTAATATGGGGTTATACATAAGATAAATTCTACTATAAATATTCATTAGAAAGATAAAACGATTTCCTACATAATGGTGTTTTTTTTGTAATTTTTAGACATTAAATAATTTAATTTATTTATGACACAATGATGATGCGGTAATTATCTTATTAATGAAATATTGACATAATTGATGTTATAAACACCAAAATAAATGTAATTTGAGAATTTTTTATGAATTACACTAATTTTATAGGTTACTATGATATATTAATGTTGATTTAATCAACTTTATTCGAACATATAAGTCTGTTATGACTTTCACAAAAATCATATATCAAATAGTGTCAAAATTGACACAAAATAGTTTTTAAATCAAATAGTATATTATTAATTGTTATTTTATTCTTAAAAATCTATGGTTCGGGCAAATGACTTAGATAAGGATATATATATTAATAATAAACAATTTGGGGTTCTTTTGGCATGTTATAGTAAGTGTATTAACCATATAGTGAAAGAAAACAAAAAGACATGGTTAAAGTTAAATTATTTAACTTAGAGTTAAATCTAATTGATAAGGTTAAAATAATACCCTAAACCTGTCTAAATCATATTGGTTGATAGGATTTCGACCCATCCCCACTTTATCTTCTAAATAAGACCCTTTGGAACCATTATAAACCGATTTTGACTTTAATATAAAATAATATTTTGAGATATTCCTAAGGTGCCCCTCTCCTCCCTTATAAAAGGGCACCTCCTCCCCCTCCTCCTCACACCAATTTGAGCACTCAAGCTCGGCCAACCCCAGCCATTTTCCCCTCTCCACTTCCCTAGAATAATCCTAGAGGTCCTGGTCTTCTTCAAAGTCCAATCATAGTTCCCTAAGTGGAGGATTCAAAGAGGCGTTCCAAAGAAAAGGTAATATCCATTACCGATCTTTTCAATTTCTTTCTTCTTCAACTTCTTCTTATTTAGTTGTTTCATGATGAAGTAATAACATCAGTATTACTTACATACTGATATGTTATTATAAATATGAAACAACCATAATTCACCTTCTATCCATCCTACGGAAAAATGAAATCACCGCGCGTGCGTACGTACGGAATACCGTCTCCACGCCGTGGTGTAATCTATTCTTCCACCATCACATTACAAGGATGGGTATAATGGTGTAATGAGTAACTATTTATGATTATTATAAATTAATATTGATACTGAAATAATATATATATACTCCAATACAGTTCCACGATCATAGGAACGATATCATCACTAATGCGTACGTACGGAATACCGTCTCCACGATGTGATGCGACTCGTTCTACATGATCATCATTACATAGTAATTATATAAATGAATTGAATGAATAAATATGATATATGTTACACTAATACCATTCTGGATATAAGGTATCTATAAACTTAAAATAAGAATAAGAATGTATTCGGCAAAACATGCATAAGAACAAAAGGCAATAAAGACCCGAGTAACAAGTAACAATGAAAAATTACTAACAAGAAGCTAAGAATATGACCATATATGAAATCCTATCAATATGTATGATTCTGGAATAAGTCAATAACATTATTTAAACCATTATAAAGGATCTTCTGACACGTACAAAGAAAATCGGACCTAAGGTAAGGGAAAATATCACAATCTCATTTTTATCTGAGGTTGTTTATTCGTAAGTATTTACTGGGGTGTATTTTATCATCCACATCCATGTTTCATCAATATGTAATATTATTTCCATCCACCTACAATTGTTTAAATCCATTTTTACCCTTCGGTGAGTTTTTAGTAATATGTATGAAAGGAATCTTTTGTCGTTTTTCATACGAGGTACTTTTTGACTTTTCCGACAAAAGTACGAAGAATGTTTTTTTAACTTATACGGCATGAATGGATTTCAAAAAAATTATTTCCAAGAAGATTCCTTTACAAGTATTCACGTTTATTTTTAATCAACTACTTTTATTTTAAAATTGTATGACATGTTAAGAAAGGAAAAGTGTTTTTGAAGTAGAAAGGATATTTTCCTCAAGAATGAAGTTCAAGTATTTTATCAAAATTATTTTCCATCTATGATAATAAAAGGGTTCTGTTTTTATCCCTATTATTACATGGATTTGATTATGTTGTGATGGAAACATTTTTATGAATTCCTTTATCTTATATGAATTTTTTTATGATGTCATGTTGTTTAAGAATCCCATTTTTATTACATGGGTTATGCGATGATGTATGATTTATGATTATGTGGCACACATAAGAAAGGATTAATTATAAGATGGGAGGGACCAATATCTCCCTCCAATGCATTGGGTAAATATTTTATATCTCATGAGATAGACATGGCTGGAACGGTAGGTTATACCGGTTCAGTGAAACAGGACTGGAACGAGGGTGACTCGGTTTAGAAAGGGACTTTGTCCACTAAGATAGTCTTGGCAATGAGTCATGACTAACAAGAAATTATTTTCCATGATTATGTGTGCATGCCACCAAGTTTCAAGTTTCATGTTACGATTATGGGGATCTCATTTTCACTTCTATGATTTATTCCATGTTAAGATATTATGATCTCTTTTGCAGGTTTTGATTTTCAAAAAGATAGGATATGATTTTTATTTCTTTTATTTTCCCTTGCTGAGCATTTGAGCTCACCCTTTTATGTTTTCTTTTCCCCAGGTCAGGAAGATGGATATTAAGTAGAATATGCTAAAAGGGACCCTAGATACGATGAAACAAATGGGAGACACTGTAGAAGATTTATGTACCAGTTGTTTATGTTTCCCAGTTTCTAAAGACACTATACCTATACGGTCCTTTGTGGTTTTGTCATATGTTGTAATAAGTGTGCTTCAATTTTGAAGTATTAACAATCTATGTAAATTATGGGTCGTTATATGTCCTATGAATAAACATGTCACCACCCAATATATAATTACCACAACGCCCCATGGGTCAAATCATGTTCCTCCAAGAAAGGGGGAATCATTTCAATTTAATAATATATTCATATTCCCTTATGTAATTTATATAAAATGTTGTTGGAAAGACCATATTAGTACACATAGAAAATTAATATGCACCTATGATACATTAGTTGAGTTGAATATTGTTAACATAACCCTCATCACTATGGAAAGATCCTCATAGGGACCACAGTCAATGTTTAGCACTTGATCATCTCTTGAACCTATCCAGGAACAAGTCCACAAACTAGATAGTCTCTTAAGTTCTGAGGGTGTAAACTATTTCATTATACTATATAAAGAATAATGGTGTTGGTATCTTTTATACCATCAATGGGAATTCTTCATGGCTTGACTGCTGGTCGACTTCAGTTCCAAATTTAATGTCCCATTAACAATATGTAGATGTCAAGGGGTGTATCCAATTGGGGCCATGGGGTGTGTAGTTCTATATATGATTTCAGTAGTGCTTGGGTATATTCGGAAATGATTATTTAATGGTCAATTTAATAAATACATTGGTCAATTGGAAAATACACCCATAGCCAATAGAGTCATACATACTTTTGATAGATAATACCATCCAAATAACCAACTCGGGAATGAGATTCCAACAATTTACTTTACAAATTCCAATTACATAATATATGTAGCCCCATATTTTGGTTTAAAAACCAATCAATTAATGGGACATAAAATCCTCACAATAACCCATAAAATCTCATATAGCATCACTCATCTCCAATTAACCAACATCGTTGCACATCATAATGATGATACGACATCATCACCTATATATCATTATCAACAAGAAAATACAACACAATATCATGTCTAATAGGGATCTATAGGGGAAAATAAGAGGAGTTTATAAAATCAAGAACTTTTGTTTGAATTAATTTTTAGAATGAGTGGTATAAAACCTATGAATCTACCCCTATATTTTTCGAAGACTTTATTTTGAAAAAATTAACAATTTACTGAATAATTAACCACACCATGAGTTGGTTACAGCCCAAAACTCTAGAAGATGAATGATTAATATGAATGTTTATCCTGACTGTGAACATAATAGTGCATTCCATGTTTCCTCATTTTTTTAATAATAATATTAATTTTTACATGGATGTACCGATCATGATCATTCTATAAAGTTGGGTGAAATGGTGGGATGAGAGGGAGCCGAGAGAAGGGGACTTCTCGGCGTGGTGTTCCACTAGGGGGGGGGTATCACGCACGACTAGATAGGGGTTCAGGGGATGTCGTTAGAGGTTAGGGATATGAGAGGGGAGGGTGGATGTCTCCATGAGAGAGATCTGAGAGGGGAGGGGGGCATCATCGGGAGCTGAGAGGGGGGGAGTCATCATCAGAGAGGGAGTTGAGAGGGGAAGGGGGTGTTGCTAGAGGAGAGGGACCCAAAAAGGGGTGGGGCCCGAGAGGTGGGGGCAGAGGTTGGGAGGTTTAGTTGGATGAGGATGGGGAGGGGAGGAGTGGGTTGGGAGGTGGAGTTCAGACCTGGTTCACAAGTGGGATGAAACATCAGGCTGGATCCCTAAAACCCTAAATTGGTTGACTTTTTCCCAATGGATAACAAAAATCATAGGTATTATTTGTCATCCCCCATATTATAAAAAATATATTGGGAATACCCAACATATAATTACATATAAAAACAGTTCTATATAACTATTGGTCTAGATTCATTATCTCAATGATTTTTTTAATCCTTTGGAAAAAACGTGTTGGTATAGGACATCTTTCCAGTAGTAATATAATTGTAACTTGATTTTTCTAATAGTGAAGAGATTATCTAGATTATGGAAACTACTGCACATGTATTTAGGAATCAAATGACTAATCTGGTAAAGATACTTTTGATTAATCGTTAAATTGATTTGGCGACATGGGAACTAGAGGATTTTAGGATGAGTAACTACACGAAAATTTTTATATGGTGGCATTCTAGAAATTTAGAGGATGAATGATTTTAATGAGGGGATAATGTAATAACCTAGAATTATATCAAGGAGATTTTCCTTCTTATAGTCATTTCATAAAGCACGATAACACAAAATCACATAGATAATATAATAAAATCTTCATAAATGAAGAATAAATTATATAAGATGTATTTTTAGACGTTGAGGAACTTATTTGAATGGAATATAAAATTGAACATTGGAATATTATTTTATCCATTAGGAATAGTAATATGATGAATATAATAGTAACATCACCAATGAATGTATAAATAATATTTTTCAACCCAACAAACGAAATGATAATATATTTATATCAACATATATGTTAGTATATTTTTGAAAAATAATAAATTTAGTGTTTTTATTTTTGTGAGTCATAAATATGTAATTACATGAAGATAATTTAACTAATGATTTGAAAAAATTAAATTCAAATTTTTTTTTAAAAAATTACTAATATTTTTCTCACTATTATAAGATAATTTTATGATACCGTAATTATTATTCAAAAGTGTCATAAAAAAGTTTAATATTAATATCAGTATTTTTAAATTAAATGTCAATATTAAATAAAAATTAACTATTTCATATTTCAAAAATTATTTCATAAAATGGTGTTATTTTATGAATTATTCATATTGGAAAATGTTTCGGGTTTTTTTTTGGATTTTTCTAATTAATTGATTTTTGGTGAATATTAGAATATATTAATTTTTGGTATTTAATTATTAAAAATATTACGGATTAATATTTGGTGTATGAATGTGTAAGGTGATAATATATTACTTTAATTAATTATTTTAATACGTATAATGATAATTATCAAGATATTCCAAGACCTAAGTCAATGTAATAAACAAATTAATAAAATATTCTCAAAATCCACTCCTCCACTTCAAATACCACCCCTCACAACCTCTTCTGCTCAGACCTCAAAAGCATAGAATATTTTCCAACTTCATACCAAAACTCATACATATCTTGTAACCCACATCTGGAAGCCCTTGGTATCAACAAAATACCTAACCCTTCACCCAAAGGAGGTTCTCACGGAGGATAATTTCAAGATGTAAAGTCCTCTTACTTGTAATTTTTTCTTTACAAAATCATTTCTTTTCTTATACACTCAGCAAATACACTTGTGTAAATTGAATTATATTTATATTATATTTTATATAATATAATTATATTATTTTAAAAGAATAATTTATCTTTTAATATAATCCCTCTCCCTTATATTCTAAAAATTAAGATATTGTTTTTTGTGTTTTGATTTACTCCCGTTGTGGATGATGCTTTTTTATATTCCACTAAAACATTCATGGTTGGTCATAAAACCATATTTATGGTCACATGTAATTTTATTAAATATATCATAACTAATATACTTTTCTAGAACCATTATATTTAAACATGATTTTAATTAATGAAACAAAACTAGTTTTTTATGATTAAAGAACCGCCAAAATAATCTAATTGGGTATCACTGACATGTTATCTATTGATTCATCCTCATACAAAATAACCAATGACATATACTGCATTTTAAAAAAAATTATTTTCATTAATAATATATAACCTCAATTCTATAAATTTATTTCTATTTCACAAGATCTACCATTATTGTATACATATCAAAAAATTGTAAAAAAACTAAACAAAAAACACCCCCGGATGACAAAAAAGAATATTATACATAATCAAAATCCCATAAATCAACTCAATAAAATAATAATAAATCAAATAAAAATATTAAAGGTTTTTGATAATTTAATTAAATTTTATAGTACTTCATTATCACGAAAATTATGTAAAAGTGCATAACACATTCAAACATAAGGTAAGGGTCCCTTCCCAAACCTCTATTTTCATTTGAGTTGGGATTTCTGCCTCATTAGACCAAAGAAATTATTCATTGAATTAATGTTATTATTATAAATTTGGTGAATAGTTTCTAATATCATGTATCGAGATTAGTTCATCATTATTTTATGTTGAAATATTGTTTTTATAAGGTTCTATTCTCAATTCTTCTTGATGTTTAGGCCTGATTAATGTAAACCTCTCGATTTATTAGACATTTTAAATTATAATAATCAATATATTATATTTAACCATTAATATATTAAAATAACTAATTTTTTAATAATAACAACATTTTTACATTTATGGTATTATATAAACAATTACGATAAATACTGTTGATTTTTATTAAGGAACTCTTATTTGAAATGTAAATAATGATATTTATCCCAATAATTCCCCAATTTATTTATTCGATCATTTTCATATATTTCAACACCTATTATTAATATTTTTTATTTATATTTAAAAATTAATATCATTTCCTACAATATTGTATTAAATTGTTAATGATTAATTTGACTGTGGATGTGTTGTATTAATAAAATTCACCAAACTACTGAAAATGGTAATAGATTATAGATGTGTATTGGGGAATGTTATTTATATTTCATATGAATTTGTTGTTTATGTTTATCCTGATTCATAGGAGTAATTCATTTGACTTGTATTATTATGGGTGGGTCCCTCTATACCCCCATGATGGATTGGTATATATCATGTGACAAAACATAAATGTATTTTGATGAGGCCTTAAACATTTATTTTCAAATGTTTTGGCCGAGACTACAAATATATGTTTCAGATTTCTGTAATTATGAATTCCTTCATTATGATATTATTAATTCATAATTAACTTGATTATTAATCTAGTAAAATTACTATGTTTATGTTTCATGTGGGTATTTATAAGGATTTATTTATTCATATTTTATTCTAGCCATGTTATGTTAAAAAGTTTCTTTTCTTGGAATATAGTACAGTTATTCACATTACCTTAATGTTTGTAATAGATTGGTTAATATTATATACACTAAATGATCATTTATTCTCACATATTCCAAATTTTTATTTCACTTAGATTCAAATATGAATATTAGGAATGATTTGAAAGGATTATATTGATGTTATGGATGTTACCAATGAAGTTTCTATGTTGTTTTTTCATTAAAATTGTAATATAAGACATATGTTTAACCTGGTTTTCCACAACTACTAAACTCTTCACCCCATTGGGATACAGAGAGTGTTTCATAGTACTAATGTAATAAAGTAATTCAACGACTCTGGTCTACTGAGTTTATGGTCATTATATTTATATTATTTCCCCATAAATAAATTTCCACTTCACAATTTGAACATGCTCAATATAAAAATTATTTGAATTTTTTAATGTTATTATGTCAGAAACCCTTATCATAAATGTCTGAATAGAACCTCTTCATGAAATGAGATAGAGGTATCGTATAAGGTCATAGATAATTACACATACATTGTTACAAAATATGAGAACATTCGTTGTTAGTTAATAATTAGAATTGGATGAAGAGAGTAATGTAATAATATATAGAGAGAGTGAAAGAGATCATTTATACAAATAAATATATTAATCATCATAAATTCGACAAACTTGAGGCTATAATCCAAAAAGGTATGAATATTTTTAATGATGTGATTAGAAATTATGATAACATGATAAAATTCTATTTTTAAATAATTTTTCTAATGTTGAGTAATTTTCATGTGATGATATACTTACATTATTTCATTCAATTTCACAAGAACAATATCATTTTTTGGATGTGCCTTGATCAATTTAAAAATCTTCTCATACTGAACGTAATAAGTATGGATATTTTATTCCTAAATCCATAACTAATAACAAGATCCATATTAATATGATAAGTCTTTCACTATATCTCTTGTTATCATAAAAAATAGTTTTAAATGGATATCCAATATGAATAAATATTCATATGTTGAAATAATACATTAATATCTAAAACCTCATCTAATGTTAAAAATTAACCATTTCATAATTAGTTTATGATATCACCCTTCCACGTTAAGACCCATTAAAAATATTAAAATAAAAAAAAATTAGAAACAAGGATACAAAATTTCTAAAATCAAAATATCATTAATCCACCAGAGCACATAAAGTTGCTATTAATTTTCACATACCAAAAAAGTGAATACATTCATCACGAGTTCTCTTGAAACATGGAAATAACATAAAATCCCATAAAACCATATTAAAAACATACATGTTTCTTTACTACTCAAATAAAACATATATTGTTGGATATATTCATTAACTCTAAAATATTATAATATTGATCAATGATAACATAGTTCACATTGTAAAAAAACTAACAAGTTCAAATATAATAATTACAAGCCTATTTACAACATCCACATGAATAATCATTTTATCAAAAAATAATTATCTCAACATAAAAAAACATATTAAGGATTATATTTTCTATAATGTTGTGTTTTCCATGATTATCACATTTCCATTAAAATAAATTTTAGTTCATCCACTCCATTCATCATATTCATTCCCAAACTCAATGAAAAACATATATTGAACAAGCCTTATGTATTTCATTACATTTTAATTAAAAAAAAACTAAAGTATCAATCATTAATTTTCATTATTAAACCATTAATTGTGATTCATCATGTTCTTCCTTAATTCCTATTTTCTTTCAGATGTCATTCCATCTCTCTTTATCTTGAATAATATAACCATTACACATAACATCAAAATGATTATATTCATGAACTCTCCCCATAGTACATCAATCTATATAATCTGATACCTTTTTAAATTTATACCATTATGACATTGATTATACTATTGGGAAAAAATTATTCTCACCCATTGTGTTTACTTAACATTTAAACTATCCTAAAATATTCCTTATCCCATACATTTTACCCTCACATAAAAAATCTCTAATTCCATTTCAACATTCCATTTTGGTACTCTTCTTCGATTATTAACATATATAAAGATGAATCATCTTACCTCAGTTGCATATACCACAAAAAAGTCTAAAAAACTCCATCATTATCTACTTTATTTAGTCTACATGTATGTTAAATTGAAACTTGTTAATCATATATGATGTTTTCTTATTTTTAATAATCACAATATCCTTCACTCGTGTTATCATTAGATTTGTTTTTTCATCAAAAAATTTTCTATCACATTCAATTTTAATAAAGTTAGTTTTGGTTCACTCAAATGACTAAAACAAATGAATAGTTTTAGTGTCATTTTTCATTGTAAGAAACACATAGTCATGAAAATTAACATATAGGATGACTAAATCATGATGAATTATATTAAATCTTATAATCCTTAGTCTTAACCTTGGATATTAACTATAACTATTTAAAATCATCATAATTGGTTTTAATGAGTTTGTGAAATTTAAAATCATAACCGACATTAGTGTAAAACCAGGTTTGTAGTAATACATGTTTTCATTTATAATTTGATGATTGTGTACATATAAATATTCCTTTTCCTATATTATTATCCCATGGTATGTGTTGTCCATGGCTATATCTACTTGAATTATCTAGATATTGATTTAATTTCTTGGAATTCACACGTTATATACATTACCATAATTATAATACATTTTACAACTAATTGATTCAACATTAGTCTTATCCTTAGAGACATACATAGACATATCCTTATAAATATCAATAGTGGTCTCAATTATTTTTTCTCATCATAGTGAAAACAGTATAACTAGACAAATATTTTTATACATACTATACATTCCCAAATGTCACATATATAGATATTACATGTTTTAGATTAAAATTATTTATATTACATAATCACATGACTATGGATCATAATAGTTTAGTGCCTTCAGAGACTTGGTACAAAATCATCTAATTTATTTTAATGATTTTAACTTCTCCAAAAACATTCCTCCCTATTTTGTACTCTTCATAAAGAAACCATAATTAAAACCAATCATCAAAACTTACTAAAGTAAACTAATAAAAATTCTGAACACACTTACTCTGTAAGGTTATAAATATAAAATGTATAAACATATTCAGTCATTATATAATGATTGATTGATCAGAAGACATTAACCATAATGGAATAAAATAAATTAGGCCATGAGAGAATAACGTTGACATTATACTAGGAAATGTTGCATAAAAATGTGCATATAACATAATTTACAAGGTATAAAAGGATCTATTCCAAGGATATCATAGTAAAATGGGTTCACTACACTAATGATCATTGTTGTAAAGGATAATTCCAAATACTAACAAAGTGGAAAAATTCCCTTGCTAATGTGATATCACTCCCCATAGTAGTTTTATTTTTCTCATTATATACCTATATTTATATAATGTATTGGATGAAGATATAGTTCTCATCTATCTTGGTTATAAATTATCCACAATCCATTGTTATAATCTGACCACCATCCGTGGATATAATGTTACCACCATCGTATAATGAAGATCTTACCTCTGTGTGGATGAAGATCGTATGAATTCATCATATCAGAACCCATGAAAAGAAATGGGATTCATAAACATTTTGTAATAACATAACATATGAAAAAAATCATGATTATTAATCATTTCATCATTTCATCAATGTAAAACTCATGTTAAAGGATGAGGGTTCCATAAAAATTATCTCATGGTATAACCCATGGGAAATTAAATGGGTTTTGTAAGAATTCTATCCTGTTATATACTATTGGTGATAAATGGGTTTTTTAGAATCTATCAATCATAAACATTACCCATCTATATGAATAATAATAATGGTTTGCATAGTTTCTTCCCTAGTAATGAATAAGTTAAATAACATTTTTCATCTCATATAGAATATGATATTTTTATCATATAGGACACTTAATTCAGAAAATAGTATTTTAACTTTGAATTTATCATTAAATGAAATATTTACAAAATCATGCTATATAAAATTAATAATGGAAACATATAAATGATTCTTAAAAAATAAATTAAAAATTTTTGTTTTTAAAATATCATTTCATTTTTCCTAAATAAATATTAAATGATAAAAATTATTTTAATAATCATTTTATTTATAAATAATAGTATAATCTTATTAAGTAAATTTTAAAAATAATTTATAACATTACATTTAAAAAATAACTTTTCCATTATTAAATTCGTTTTTTAAATAAAAACTTCCAAATACAATTTTGAAATTATTATTTTAGGAAATAATATTTGAAACATATAAAGGTTGTGTTAAAAATAATATAACACATGTTTTTAAGAAAATATAATTTTGACTGTGAAAAAACCATTTTAATTTGTAACTCATTTTAGAAATAATATTCTTTGAATATTAATATAAATATTATTATGGATTATTTAAAAGTATTTCCAAACATCACAAAAGGAAAATATCAATTCAAATTTTAAAAAATAATTTAAAAAATAAAATAATCAAACCAATTTTATTTGATAACACCCTTTTTAAATTATAATGAAAAATTTAAAACAACGATTTGTTCATTATGATTTGAAATACAATTCAGGTCATGAGGTTTAAAACAAAGATTCATTCATATGATTTAGAAAATTAAAAACAATCGTTGTCTTGAAAATGAAATGATGATTAATTTTAAAACACATTGTATGAAAAGTAAAACAATTTCAAGAATTATATTAAATCTATTAGGGGATATGAATTATTTTAAAACCTTGATAATGAAGAAAAATATTCCTCGACTGAATATAAAAATAAAGATAATTTTTATTCAAACACTTTTTTAGTCTCTTAAGTAAATAAAGTGAGAAAAATGACTATAAAACATGAATTTTAATTAAATAAATATATTATACAAAATTTAATTATTCTATTTAGAAATACACAACAATATTATATCAGTGAAATCACACTCATATTCAATCCCAATAAACAATGAGAATGTATCATCAAAACATTACCACTTTTGTATATTTTGAATCATTGGATCTATAAAATAATAAGATAAAAAAATTTAATATCATGTGAATATTTAGAATAATTATTTAAAATTTTAATGGGGTATTATATACACATCATTGAAGTAGAAGGGTGTGTAACATAACTTATTTCTTAAAGAAGACAATTGGAGATAGGAAAATACATACCTCATTGGAAAATTGACAACATAAAACATATGATAGGTAGATCCTAAAATTTATATATAAATCCCCATATATTTCTGTAAATTAATCATAAATTTAATTCATGTTACATTTATATTCCACATAAAAATAATTCACTAGGAATATAGAATTTGTCTAACAAAAACTAAAAGTGAGACGGAAATCCCTTACCGTAAGTATTGACTTTCATAATACATGTTAAAACAAAATATATAATTAATATAAAATTACTTTTCATATATTTAATAAACATAGTTTTATATATGATACAATATTTTATTTAATTATGTCTATTTATAACCCATTTCTTTATAATTCCTTATTGATATCAAGTTTCGGTGAATAACTACGTTTTTTGTATATGTATTTATTTTTTATTTCTATTATTTATTATTTCATCATGGTTAAATAATATTAAAATTTTTATCTTTTTATAAATATAATATAAATTAATTATATATTTCTTTATATTAATCCAAAAATGTTAGAGAGAAAAAATGAAATACCCCTTTCATGGAGAATGTTGGTTTTACGTTTTCATTGACGCTATTTCAATTTTCAAGATGGCCTAAATGTAAAAAAATAATATATCGAAATTATAGAATGAATTTCATATTATATAATTCATAATTATAATTTTAAACTATCCTTATATCCTTTAATTTAAACCATATGTGGAGACAGAATCACATAGATTCATTAGGCAGTAGTCCTATGTACACAAAAACCACATTATCGTATTTCCATGGAATGAAATATAGGAATTGATATTAAATTTCATTATCAAATAAGAATAATAATATCATAAATTTAGTATATAAAAAAAATGGATCATTATATTCTTTTGTGAGAGAATGTGAAGGAAAATGAATAACATCGGTTAGGGTGGTTTTAGTCCGCTGTAAACATGAATGATGATTTCATAACCCATTTGATTGAATAAAAGAAGGATTTTTTTTATTAAATTTATAAAATGGATTAAAAATAAATTAAATATACTAATTTTATCATATCATCATGTTTTAATAAGTACACAAGTTGGTGTAGGAAGAAATAAAATAAAAAACCCCGATTATGGATGTTACGTCTTATTCTAACTACTTTTTTTTTGTTTTCAAAAAACAAACAATTCATAAGATGGATTTATTTTGAAAAATATATATCAAAATATGATATAAGATGATAAATATTTTTATTAGTGTATTTATTTTATGAATAAAATTGTTATGGTCGTTTTTATAGGAGAGTAGAGTATGTGACATTCTTTATGTGATTTGAGTGGAATACATTTAAAATTTTAAAATAAAAAGGTGTAACCACGTTTTTCACATGAAAAATGGATACAAATTGATATTATAACACCTTATAAATTATATGGTCGTAATATGAGAATATAATGGGTTTTGGACATGTTTATAGGTTATTTAACCCGTTATAATTTTAATTTAGCCTCTCGATAAACCAATTTTAACATTAAGAGTGGTAGATAATTTTTAATATTTTTACTGTTAATTAAGGTATAAAATTAAATTTCACATATTATAAAAATATATATTATAATGTAATAAATATGGAATACATTTTACAACATGAAATCATTTCATTGGATTACTTGAATTTAAAATTAATCCCATATATTCGATTAGAAAGCAGGTTTCAAATGAGAAAATATTTAAAATTTAAAATGTTTTTAATATAATAACTCGATATTAAATTGATTATAATGAAAAAGTATAAATAAAGATATATATTTTATATATTATATATTTAAAACCATGTTAAAAATTTTATATGTCTTTAAACCCTTTAATAAAATGGAATATTCTTTATATAGTCCAAACAAATCCACATTCATTAGAAAATTTTTATTTTCAAAAAATAAAATAACATATAGCAAGAAGATAATAAAAAAATTATGATTCAAAAAATAATGATATTTTCCAAATTATATTTAGAATATTGGTTCAAAAATTATTTTATTAGTAATTGTGTGAATTGTGACAAAACATATTTTTATAATAAAATTACAATTTTCAGAATAAAATTGTTTTTATTATATTATATTTTTTAGAAAGAAAAAAAGTTGAATATTAAAAATTTGTTATAATATATAATATATAAATTTAATTATAATATTTTACAAGAAGTTATTTCTTAAATTTATTGTGGATAAACACATTTATGTACATAAAATTAGTTATTTTGAAAAAAGAAATAATTTTTTCAAATGGTTAATTGTTTTTATATCAAATAATTTTTTTAAAAAATAAATAATTATATATACATGTTAAAACCATATATATTAATATAATAATTAATCATATTCATATCCACCATTACAATAGATAGGTGATAAATTTCACCCGAAATAATATTATCTTAATGGTTTGTACCGTTTCTTTTAATCAATGTGATTTCTACAATGAAATCATCAATCAGTTTTCTCTCCAACACTATCTAAAACCAGTGTTTCTAGTAATAGAAGATATACTTTGTTTTTATTATAGAATAAAATATAACAAATTAAATTTAATTTAAAAAACCTAAAATACATGGGTTTTACATGAAAATTCTTTTTCATGTTTGGGATAACCTTATGTATAATCACTGAACTCATAGAGAAATAGTTTTTCCAGAATAATTGTGGGATTCTGTCCAACCTAACACCTGACTCATCCCCTAGCAAGGCCTGAAAGTCATTAATTATCAACATAGTATTGAAACTAGGTGTTGGGAAATTATAATCACATTTAGGAATGATTTTTACCATAATAGTAATACATTAACAACATTTAAGAATCAAGATTCACATAAAATGAAATTTCCATAGAAAGAAGTACACAACTATGAAAAGTTAAATTGTACCAAATTTTAATAAAACCACAAATAGGGAGTAGAATCAACTAAACTACAAAAATATCCTATGTGTAATGTGGTTAAACATACAATTTCACCACCATCAAAAACTTAAATAATGGGGGGACACCAGCAACCAGATCAATTTTCTCCAAAAAAAAATTCTTCATTTTACTCAATAAATCACAATAGGTACTATATACATGAGAAGTCATATATAGTGTGTGACCCAATTACCATTATTATATAACAAAATAGATTTCATTATATAACATTATAATAAAAATAATAATGATAGTTTTAATATATATGAGTCGAAAATATTTTAAAGGAAAAGGGGTCAAAATTAAAAAGGACAGTAACCAAAAAAACATGCCTACAGTAAACCTATCATCACAATATATGGAAACCATGGGTAATCCATAAGTAACTATGGTTACTAGGGAACATGAGTCCTAAAACCACGATGATATGTTTTAAATATCACAACCCATAGGGTATATTATGCACAATACACTAGAGGAGAACACATGACAATGTACTATGGTATCTGATCATCGTCACATGTTTTGTAAGTGTTGTAACATCAATAATCTTAAGTGAATCAGGACTTCTCCTAGATTGATAAATTAATGTACTAGACCTAGTCTCCCCTACCTTATTAACATATTTTTCCTTTCTTCTGTATTCATTTCTTCAATGTTTTAATAAAAACCTCACACACTTACACACTTACAAAAATTGAAGCACTCATGGATAGAAACCATTTCATTTGGAAATTCATCTCTCAGCAAATAATCATACAATATAGTTTTGAATACATAATTCAATCCATCAATACAGTCTATAAAAACAATATAGAAACCAACAAATAGTATAAAAAAATAATCAATCAATGATAACAAATGGTATCACCTACCTAAATCATGGAAACATCTGAAATCTGGTGGAAACCCAAAAAACTCACCAATAGTAGACATTATAAAGGGAAAAGACAGAATAAAAAAATAAAGATTGATCCCAAATAACTAATTCTCGACCTAATTGAGGAAAAATAATCAGTTAGAGAAGTAAGAACCCACGAAATAAATTAGATATGATCTATAAGAAGGAATAAACATGATGTGGGGAGATATAACTGATTATTCTGCAAAAATTCAACACTAAAAACACTAATATAGTGGTGTCCTTAGTAGAAATTAGGGGAGGGGGATGCACTTGGGGATGAAAATAAAAAATGTGGCATGTTATGGGTGGATTTTGTTAAAAAATAAGGAAGGGTAGTTTATGAAATTTATCATTTTTGACTTTCTAGGTAAGATGCATAGTTAGGAAAAATATTTTTTAATCCTTGAAGAAGCCATTGGACACCTTTTCTAATATAAATTGTGGTCATGCAGCCTCTTTGAGAATGGATAATTCTTGTGTAGTCGACCAATCACATAAAACAAACCAACTGGTTGGGGCACAATGTCTTCTCGAGACTAGAATATGGTTTTAAGTAATTGGGAAACAAACATGGGTAACTTGATATCATGTCCCAATCTCAATTTTTCTCCAAAACAACCATATAATACAATATAAAATAATATTAATAGATATAAATGAAATAATTTCACAAGGAGAATCTAGGTATATGGAAAATTAAAAAATATATGTAATATTTCCTCCCAAAGAATGTAATGCATAACTGTCATCATAGAACAAAAAAGGTGTACTACTGCTTAACCCAACACATATTATCCCATGTACCATGTTCATCATTCCTATGACTCAAAAAAACACAATCTAGCAAATTTGTCATCCCATGAATAGAATTCTATAGCGAATCCCAAATCAATATTGGATTCTAAAACACATTCGAATCAGGTTCATGCACCAATCCTTCCCAATACTTCATAGGTGATAGGTCTGGGTTATAGTTCTCTAATTTAGAGTCATGGATTATTTCATAAATTGATGTTAGATGAGATGGATAATATAACATATATTCAATCATTCCAACTGTGTTGGTAATATCGAATGGTTTGAAAAACCTCAGTTTCATCATCCCATGGATACCAAATTGATGGTGTCACAATTGAGGTTCCACCTTCATAAACACCAAATCAAAAACATAGAATTACAATGATAATTGTTTATAATATACATAAGATTTAGGATGGAATTATGTAGTCTAAAATTATTACCTGATCAACTAAAATTTATCAGAAATATCCTACATAAGCCCACATCCTGACAATGAGGTCTCATCCTCCTCATCCTTGCCAAAAGGCAACTGACATGACTGACAATACAATTACATAATTATATCCATTTTAATTGAGGATTGGTAATGTTTTTTATATTAAAACATAGAAAATACCCAATTATATTCTCTATATCCTCAAAAAAATTCAAAACATATGCATGTAGATCGTATTCCATGATTTGGTTTTCCATGTCCATCTGTTTTTAATTTATGAATGATATTTCATTCTCAACATGATTTAGGATACCATCACCTTCTAGAGGCCTTCCAAAAGTTGATATGTAAAATGGGGGTCCATATCTGAAATGATGACCAATGCTTGAACATCAAGTATCATTATCCATAGATTATAAAACCAACACAACTCATACTCCTTGGACAAATCCCTGATCGAGATCAAATTGCATTATTTGGTTAGATGGATAATCACCAACCAAATAATGACCCTTCCCTAAGGTATACAAGTTAAACAATGATGAGATTCATGGATACCACGTCCATTTTCCAGGTAGTAGTGGGAATGAGATAAATAAAACCAAAGGTCCTATGAAACATAGATTTATCTTAGTGGAATATATATCTGACGGATATGATGTCAGCTATATATCATCTCAGACATGGCCACCAAAATATATGATGCACAACATAAAATATATTAGAGGTCCTTGGATAAATAGACCTTGAATATTTGTTAATATCCAACATCACCATATTATGTAATGAGAACGACACCACAAATGGCCCTTGAAATTGTTAAATACCATTGTAGAAAACGTCCAATAGTTGGTAACCAACCTAATATAATGATGGCGAATTTAGTATTGCAATGAATAATCACTCTTCTACTCCTACGGAATTAGATCCAAAAGAGAGGGAATCAACTAAACCCTAGAAAATAATGGTTCTCCATAATTATCCTTGGTATCTAGTTTCATTTGGGTTAAAATAATCCTCATAGTACAATTATCACTGGAATCCTTAAATACTTTCAGTGACACCTTCCTGCCCAACTCATATTATATTTCATTACCTTCTGTCGTAGTGTAGATGATATAAAAACTGAACCCCAACTTATACATTATTCACTGATGTTACCTCAAATTTAGATCATTCTTTGGGAGAAGTAAACCACAAACCTTATGAATCATGTAGAGAACAAACTTATCCTTGAATAATTAATGATGCCATGAATTAAAGTATTGTATCACTACAATTAATTCTCTATCTTGGATTGGATTTGTTATTATCATTTTTTCATAGATAAAGAGAGCCATATGACACCCCCTAACCATTATGCATAAACAAAAACCAAAGACACATACATGAATAATTACAAAATAACACATATCTTATACATATTCTTGAAATATTTAAATAGTGGTCATCGTAAAATTCATACTAAGATCCTCAAATGATTCATTGAATTTTAGGATACAATCAATCATTACCCCTTTTTGAGGTTATATGGTCATGGGTAATGTGATCAGAGAGAAATCTCTAACAAATATCTCGTAGTACACTTCCTGATCAAAAAATCAAATAATTTAAAATAAATTCATACTTCTCTTCCAAGAAATTGAAACATTTATCTCCACAGTGTCTACTAAAACCACATGTTCCAAAATCACATGGACATGAAAATAAGACTTCCTAATTCATAAGTTATACTTTAAGAGATTAGTATAAGGGATATGATCATTATGAGTTCCCAAAATTATCATAAAATTAATCCCATTCTCTTTGTAATCCTTAGAATAGACCATGATATCATTAAAAAATAATGGTACAAATGAGATATGGTATTGATGAAATTCGCTATCCAGAAACACTATGAATACCGATGATGAAACTTTCAAACCAAATATCATGACCAAATACTCAAAAGAAATATATGTTATTTTGAAGGATTTAATTTAAAAAATTTCCTATTTGAAAATGGAATAGTGATTCATGGAATGAATGTTTTTCTGATTGAATAAGCCTACACCAATGTTCTAATCAAATAAGTCCTAAATTCCAAGCGATGTGCATTTCTTTCATCATCTTTACCTTATTCAGCTACAGATAATCAGTGCACATCCAAATAGATCCATCAACCTTCTTGGAAAATTTATCTAGTGTGGCATAAGGTGAGATGTTCAGGAGAATAAATCCTTTGGATTACAAATCACTCAAAAAAAAATTTAATGCCCTCAAATTGGAGGGGAAATGTGTTATGTGGTAATAGATATAGACTATGTTCTTGGATCCTAATCGATGGTGGACTCCAAATCCCCCTCTAAAGGAAAACCTGCGATTTCATCTATAAATAACTCTATAATATCATACACCACCAGAGGAAATCAACGTGTAAAACCTCAACCATATTCCTTTAGAAATATCAATGATATCTAGAAAACAATGTTGACTAACCCTAAATGTATATGTCTAATACATTAGAACCATTGATCTTATTCACCTTGAGAAACCCTAGAACTCACATCAGGTGTCAGTAAACAAAATGGCTGATGGTAGAAACCAATGTATGGATTTAAATGTAAAATTCAGTTTATACCAAGGACCATGTCAATGAGGTCCTTTTCAAGAGCCTTTAAATGTCATTCCAACTCGACCCCTAACAAAATGAGAGTAGTAGTTGTACATTTTTATTCTCAAATCTATCTTCTTAATAAGATGAATCACTAAATCCATAACATACGACATTATATGATTCAAAAATTTAATAAAATGAACAACATAATAATATATAAATGAATTATATGTAAATATATCAAAAAAATTAACAACCATAGATGATGAAATATGAAAAGATACTCGAACCATCGAAGGACCTTCATCTGATTACACTAAATCATGATCCATATAACAACGCATGAACATGAGAATGCCAACTGAATTATGGATCTACATTAAGAGGAATATTCTCTAGTGGAGATCAAGAGATTATTCCAGGACTCTTAAATAAGGAACCTATTTTACTAGACAGTCTTAACTAGGCTATCATTCCGCTAAAGCGTGATGGTCTTACACTAACCTCAAATGGGTGTGATGCTTTGTAAAACTAGTATATATTCCCCACATTTCCACACCCAGGACATAGTCTAGGTCGTTTTATACATTCTTCATTCATATTCCTTGAAATACCACACTGATGGCAGATGACTAATCCATCATATAAATATACTAAATAAATGTTTCAGGAAGGATGGAATTCAAAACCACTCGAATATTTTCTTTCTCATCCCAATTCTTCTTCTTTGCTGATGATCAACCATTTCCCATGTCCATAGATGATGATAACCCTAAAAAACCATACTATCTTGCATAATCTGTCTCTAGTATAAAGTGATGATCAACCACCTTAGCATATGTAATCGATATAGACCATAAGAACATGGAAAAGTTGTATGGGCACAACCCCATTTTTAACATTCAATTACTTAGCTTATTATTAGAAATAACATTGGATGTGAATGAAACCAACTAAACAAAGTAGTACAAATACACTAAAAATGTCTTATCCTTCATATGGACATCTACAAACTCCCATGTATTAGAAAAATTTTGGATCCTATTGAAATAAAACCCATTGGAGACTCCTGTTAATACCTTCAAATTCATCTTCAATTAACTCCCATCCTAAACAACTATGTCTCACCACCTCTTAATTGGACCTTAAAAAAATAATTATGAACAATTCCCCATGAAAACCTATGTATTTTCACGAAATACAAACATCATTTGAATCATTTTAATTTAATCCTCTACATAATATTGTTTTGTAATACCGCTAAATGCATGGGGTTATTTATATAGGAACTCATGAGCTTTTTCCCTTCAATAAACTAGTTCAGGTTCCTATACATATTTAAGACAAGATCCCGCACAGTAAACTAGTTATAAAACAACATGAAACACTACTTATAATAATCTATAATCAACTAGTGAGATATAATTATTTCCATCCCCTTATCATGGTAACATTAGATTTATCCAAGGATTCAGAACACTAATACATTTATGAAACCAAAGAAACCATTTGTAAAAAATATATAGGGATACTTCTTCAAAAAAACAATCAAAAAATTATAAAATGAAACTATAAACATAACAGGAATAAAAATCAATTGAACCACTCCACCACCATTTAGTTTCCATGCAGTTATTGTCCATGTATAGCTCATCATAAGGAGGAATCAATCCATGTCCTAAATATCCCATGGTGAGCTAAGGCATTCCATGAGGAGTGTTGGGAAGACAACCCACTGAAAATGAGTACGACATTCCTCAACTATCCTATCACTTATCTATTAAAACTCTCCCAAATAAAATGACCCATATAACGGGTGAGACCTCACTCTAATTTCATTTTGTCATAAACTGATATTTGATGTGATTCAACCCAAAACCTAAACCTTCTCATTGAATTGTATGAAGGGAGTTCGCAATCCTCATGGGATGAAAACTTGTTATAGATCATCAATCTTATCATTTGGAATAATTTCATCCATAAAAACAATCGTTCATCACATGAAAATGATATCCCCAAAATCGAATGGCTACAATTATCAAAAGTAAAACATATCTCAATATATATCAAAAAACAAATGAATGTGGAACCCACTACATGTGAAAAAATAATATGTATTGAATGTGGGTTTACACCCCATTCGTTCACCACCTATCCCAAAATGAAGCGATAGAAAATAATCGTCTCCACCATCACCCCTACAAAACATATTTCATTTACCAGAGTCAAACATAAAAAGTACTAAATACACAGGATGGAGAAAGTAGGGTGTGAACAAATTCTCAATAGAATATCAGTGAAAAAGATTCCATTCTTTAATATTATATAACATATAAAAATTCATGATTTAAATGAAATTAAAATAAATAGTTTTAAAAAAAATTATTTGAATGTAAAAAGTAATGTTACCGTAAAAATAAGGAAAATTAAAAACATAAAATCATTGACAA
This sequence comes from Viscum album, assembly GCA_963277665.1. Taxonomy (NCBI): domain Eukaryota; kingdom Viridiplantae; phylum Streptophyta; class Magnoliopsida; order Santalales; family Viscaceae; genus Viscum; species Viscum album. The sequence continues at coordinate 1,253,583,506 of OY728140.1, read as the reverse complement.
GAGAACTATTTTAAATCCATATGGAAGTAAGGTAAGTTATGTCCTTGGATCATCATACCTCATTGATATGTATTAAAAACCACATCCCATAAAATTATTGTGCACGATCACCAGAAGGGGAAATATCCAAATGTCTATTAGTATCAAATATTCATCACATATTTAGTTAGAGTTGTGATATAAATCCTTCTTGGGGAACCGGGCCTCATAACTTATAGATCTCCTAGTTTTCAAGACCAATTTTCCTTATATGGTACCAAGAATTCCCTTATGCTCAATTACATTCATCCATGTCACATAACCAGCTCATAATGAAACACATTTCCATCATTTTAAGAATCAATAAAATAAAACCATTTTATATGATTTATAAACTCTCCATAAATACATATTCCAAATCCGTTGGAAAACATTATTCTTGAATACCCACAAAGTATATAAAATCAAAATTAAAATACTTATATGGAATTCCAAAAACATCCAACAATGATAAATCTAAAAACAACTATCCTCAGGCTTGGAAACATTTGATATCAATTTGAAATACGAAACTACACCTTCAAGTGACCATTAAAAGATAATGAAACAACATCAACGTAAATATATAACCCATTAAACTATTTTAAAACACACATTAGTGAATACAATCCATTGGAGAAAGAAGAATCGAGTTAGTAAGGGATAGATGACTAGGTATAAGTAAAAAGCATGAAGATGAGATAATTTCTTGGTTAGTTCATTACTATTACACACATTATCCACCATAATTTGGTGTCAAATGGGGTAAAATAGTGGGGAAGATGTACCGAGAACTATAAATATAGAATGGGGTGATTTGGTGTTGAATTTGGTTTAGAAATGGAAAATTTAATTTTAGAAAATTAATTTAATTTGATGGTTTGGAAAGACTGTACTGTTTGGCCACATGGTTCTCCAAAACACACAGATTCCATATTTCAACTCCTTCTAAATGAGAAGTTTTCTACACTATCTTTCTTTGAAGGGTATATGCTCGTGTGGTTGATCGTGTGCATTAGATAGACCCATTTGTCTAGGCATACAGTTAGCATGCACACCCATATGATAAGCCATAAATACTGGATAGTTTGACAATCCAAGGAACATAGTCTCTTGTATTCTTGTTCATACATACATCTAATCATTATACAATTATTCACAACCTTCTATTGAAACTATAAACACAATTGTCAATAAAAAATACATTGTAAAGGGAATAGATAAACATTATTAAAAAAATAAAATAAATTATACCTCAAAATAATACCATGATTGTGAAATCAACAATTACCCAAAGAATTAAAAGGATATATAGGTCTCACCATTCAAATATATATAAATATTTGTTTCTTGTTATAATAAAAAATTTAGTATACCACAACTCATTGTAATAATTGGTTTCATAAATATTTAATCATAACATAATCCATGGGGGAGAAATATGTTTTATAAATATTTCTCATAATAATGAAAAATCTTCATGGGAAATAATAATTATGGTATCAATGAATCATATCTTCATCACATATTATGTATCAAAATGAATGAAAAATTATATAAAAAATGTTATTGAAAGATCACATGGGACATTTCATGAGGAAAATAACCATTCCACTTTATTTTAAAAAAAAATAAATATATCCCAAAAAACAAAACAAAAAAAATTCATAAATTTTTTTTGTAACATGTCAATGATTATCTAAATTAACTATCATTCCAGAAAAAATAAATTATATATCATTTTGTACATTATAAACATAATATCCCCTTAAAATTATAGATAAATAGTAAAGAGATCATAATTATAAATATCATTTGAATATTCCTTTTAGAACCATTTTATAAAAATTAAAATATCAGTAAATCATTAATAAATAAATCAATATATAATTGAAAAATCTTTATCTTAAACAATATTTTAAAACATCAACCCCAATAAATATAAGATAAAAATCCCTTACAACATTGGAATCTTTTGTATCATAAACCACTATAAGTAATAACAAAAAGTTAGAAATTAAATATCGTGAAAAGTAATTGTATTCATTATATTCAATGTTAAATGGGTAGTATATACAACACAAAAAGAATCAATTTTGAACATGACATATGTCACACGAAAATAAAAGAGATACCTGATATCCATTAGCCCATATAAAAAAATGTATTCATTAAAAACACAAATTTAATAAATATAGGATTATTTTAAATCAATTATAGATCCATAATAATATATATACAAAATTTATTATTTACTTGTGATTTTTATAACCCGTTTATTAAAAGTTTCCTTATTAAATTCATGTTTTGGGAAGTAAATGCATCATTTTCTGGTATGTTTTGGTTTGGTATTTTCTGTCATTTTTAATTTAACATGGCTATAAGATTAGAGAATGTTAAAAATGATATATATATATATATATATCATATGATAATTATATATTATTATTTTATGTGAACAAAAATATTTGGTGATAGAAACTGAATTACATTGTTCATGGAGATTGTTTGACATACAAATGCGTGAATGAGGTTTCAATTTTATCAACTAATGGAAATAATGAAATGCTAAATAATAAATCACCTTCTCATAATCATTCTTATAACATATATATCATATAAATTAATTAAATAAATCCTTATTAAAATTAATATAAATAATAAATGAAAAACATGTCACATCTCTTCATATAAGAATTAGTCCACATTAATGTGAGAGAGACGATATTATTTTCCATCCTATTAGATGGTAAGAATGTATATGTAATATCAGAATTCAATAAGTATTATTGTTTATGAAATATAATTTTTATATGATAAATATATAAATATTTTTAGCTAGGAAAGGCGCTCATGGAGTATGAATTCCCTCATTTTAGGAGGTAGTAGTCTTCCTTTAAAGTCATCACGGGGTTTTTTCCCACATGAAAATAATGGATATTGATATAGGTCATGACTTTAACATAATAAAAAAATAATTATAAATTATAAATTTGTGCTATAAAATCATCATATTTGATGATTATTTGATGGAGGTGGAGGAATAAATAAAAACAAAATATTTGTTTAAGAATGATACCACTTAAAAGGACAACCTCACTAGGATAGAACAAAAAGCATTCATAGAAGGGGTTTAATGTAAATAAATTTAGGCATACAGTTTGTCACTAAGGAATTAATAATGGTATATTTTCCATTATTTTCTAAACCAAAATTCCTTTAGAGTTTGAATTTTAGAGTATATGGTGTTCTCTATTTTTAGTGGGGAAGAAGACACACTTGGAATTTATCAAATAAAAAAGTTATACCAATGTTTTACACATGGAAATGTATAAAAAATGGATCCTTCTAAAAATCAATATGATAAATATTTTATATATGTACATCCAAATGTATTTTGACTTGTATTTATTTCATTTTAAATCATAATTTTTTTGTTTACCCCCCACTAACCTTGTTTTATCCCATACCACAAAAATTAATTTTTTAAATTTTTACTATTCTTTTTGACAAAATAATAACATTAAAATTTTATATAATATTTATCATACTGATTAAAATTTTGGAATATATTTTTTCCATAGTCATTTCACATAAGTGGAAGAATTTATTTTAAAGTTAAACTCACATTCATGAGGAAACGAAGCTCTAAAACGAAAATATTTTAATATTTACAGATATTGTTAACATCAATATTCAATATGAAATTGAATCATATGGTAATACTTTCATTGAATATTACATTATATAATAAATTATTATTTTAATTAAATATTTAAAAAAATTCATGACCCAATTATATTACATTAAAATGTAGTTTTTAAAAAAAATAAATATTTTTAACATTTTATTAAAAAAAATTTTAAAACAAATCCAAAATTTCCCCCTATGATAACATTGAATTGTTTATTAAAAATAGAAATAAAATTTTAATGGGTATTTTAACAAATTTACAAAACACAATTAATTTTTTTCAAAATAATATATAATAATTATTTTTTAATAAATTATATTTTTATGTATATAACGACATTACCAAGAATTCAATACATATTTAAAAATTAATTAAATTTAAATATTTATATAATGATAATTCTTATTTTAAAATTGTTTTTATTATTATTTATATATATATGATTAGCTTCTTGTTTATAATGGTCTTGTTTATATAGTAATATAAATATTATATCATGGTTTATTAAAACTTGGTGAGGCACGTAAAGAAAGGTATTGTAGAAATTATATTTATTTGAAAAAAGATATTTCATAAAAGTTCTATGTGTTACATTATAGACCCTTAAAATGAATTTATCCCTCTAAATTTTACCAATTTGACACAAACAACTAATGATACTCTACATCATAATATCCTCATGTTCCCATGTAGCTTCTTGAAGTTTGTGGTTTCACTATAATACCATTATCTGGAGATTGATATTTCTTAATTGAACAGTATCTGTATGATATAGTATCTCCATAGGTTGTTTTCAAATGAATGGCCATGATTTACCCATAACTCTTAAGAGATTAGTATATGTGAAGGGTCATGTATGTGCTAGCTTTGGACGGATACAATGAACTCATCGTGGAAAAGAGAGTGGATTGACGGGAGATCAATGTGACAAAGAACAATCCCAACTAAATAATGAGTATCAGAATGGAAATATTAATGATTTTCATTATTTTAATAATTTTTCAATCTCATAACCTTCTTAAATATATAATTTCTTTAAAATAACTTCTCACCCACTTCATGTTCCAGATAATGCCAGAAAATGTCATCATAAAATTTATATTGATAATTTTCATCCATTACATGTTGATGAATGAAATTAATATTCATATTATGTTCCCACGATAGATCATGTCCCTAAATATTTATAATTACATTTTCACCAAGTAAATTTGTTGTGCTATATTTAATTCCATTTAGGGTTTCCAAAGGATCCATTTATTTAACTAATTAATTGTTATTATTTTAAGAAAACATGACAAGAGGAAGTTGTGGATCTTAACCAAATTTTAAATTTATAGAATATGAACTAGGCATTTTCTATGGGGTTTCAATTTTTCGATTATACTAAACTAATATATTAGGATGAAACAGAATGCTAAAACGTAGATCTGAATCCAAGATCTGTTGAAGACATCACCATATGTTTGAAGAAATATTTGCATCCCAACGATTTAAAATTAAATGTTGTACTCCATGAAACATTTAAACTTCATAAATTTATATTCTGGAAAACAAATCAAGTGAAAAATAATTTCAAATAATGATAATCTGTGATTAATTCATAATTTGATTGACTATAACCCAAATAATATTTTTCGGATTGGATGATTTTTAGACTCAGATGAAAAAATATATTGTGATGTTTTCTAATATATATTATATTATTGGTATTAGTTGTGAAATCCCATTATTCATTTCCCCCATCCTTAATATTCTCACATACCAATAAACGAGGTGAAAAGCACGCAATAAATTTTTCATTTCATCGCACTATAAATACACCTTTATATCTTAATAAATATCTTTACATCCTATAGGAATATATAATGAATATCTATGAGATTCCTCTAATATCTCTTTCTTAAAATATGTTTCTGATAGAACACATGAATGGGTTTAGAACATAGTAATTTAATTTCAATCAATATTAAAATCAGGATCATTTCTAACCTTCTTCTATAGCTCTACCTCCTCATTCAACATATCATAAATTATTAATTTTTATTATAGTTAAACTCATATTTTAAAGATTTAGTATTTCAAAACATCCATAATGATTTAAAAATATGTTCTTGAAAAATCCTTAAATATTTGAACATTATTAGTCCTTATTATAGATATGATAATAGGATCTTATCGACTCAAGGCATCGAACACCTAGTTATCTTTCCCATGGTAGTAATATATTGATATTTCATATTCCAAAATAATTTCCATACAACTTATATGGAACATATTCAACTCCCTCTAAGTGAATATATAATTTAATCATTTATTATATATATATAACACAATTCTCTATAAATTTAATTCATATATATATATAATAAATAAATTACCATAGATAACATGAAATCAATAGTTTGGTAATTTTTTTCTTTAAACGGTAATTTTCCAGAGGCATGAGCTATTACTAAATCAATCTGCCTGATAAATTATGTCAATCCATTTATAGATTCACTGTTGTAGATTAGAAACCCTTCTCCATAATAGTGTAATGTAATTTTATATTCACAAACAAATAATTTCAATATTTTTTAAAATTTACCTTACATTATTTTAACCAATAGAATATCTTTTCAACCTATGTTATTATGATTATTGTATTATATAGTCCTGGGAAAGTATCAAAAAACCATCGATAATATCACTCAAAATAATTAAAACATCAAATAACTATAAATTTTTTTGGTCTAGGACTATATTCATTATCCTATAACATTTATATGTCTACTGATATACCCTTGGCTGAGATTATGTCACTCAGAAATGAATCATTTTGTAGAATTGTTTTTCAATTAGAATTTTATTCATAACAATAATACTTACTTTGGGTGTTCAGTAAAGCACCCATGTGACCACATATAGATACATATTGTTTGAATATATAGTAATATCATTTATATATACTATCATAAATTGATCAAGCTAACATAAAGAGACACAATTTTTTGAAATTATGTGGATATCGAGGGATCTATTAAAATCAAGTGGCATCACTATGTATTCATAATGTTCAAAAGTAATGAAGAATGATGTATTGGGTATATAATCTTTATAACCCATCAATTGATTTCATACATAATTATGTTCAATATTTTCTATGTATTATTTTTTATTTAGTTTATCAATTAATAATCTATACAAATTAAGGGGAACTTTTTCGTGAACTAAAATCTTGTTCAGTTATGGAAAATGTAATGAAAGTAATATTGATCCATTATGATTCTATAAAGATGAACATACACACCCTAATGTAAAACACAAGGAAAAATACTTTCCTTTACTATATTCTCCAACTCATTATTAATTAATTCCTACAACTAAATTTTATAATTTCTATAGGATGTCATTGTAATATTCCTAGAACCATGGATGGGTTCTACTGAGAACTCAATGTTAGGTTTCAGTGGAAGACTATGAAACCATAATGGAACTATATAAAAGATTCCCAAAATACATGCATAAATTGAATGTTTAGTTTCACCTTAACCATTTAATATAACAAGAACTTTTAAATAGAAATCAAGAACCATAAATTGGATGCAATTTCCAATAGAATTTTATATTTTTCTATATACAAATAAAATATCATAGGATTTTTTTTTACCTAATTACTTTTGTAGATGGAAATAGTGTCTAGTTTTAATTATTTATAAATCCTCATATGGTTGACTAAAATATTTCTATGGAAATTGATCTTATAGTACAATATGGATATAGTGTTACTAGTGGAGTATATTGTTAGTGTTTTCCAGATGTTTTGGCTAAGAATTATGAGGAAAGAGAATGATAAATGAAAAGTGTTCTTTTAGGATTGAAACATATACTATATGGTAAGTTCGTGAGTTTTAAAATTACTAGTTTCTGTTAAAAATTGGTTTCAAAAAAGTTTGAGGTTTGTAAAGGTATGAATATTTATGAAGACACTATTGAAATATGGTGTTCATTACGAATATTCCCTTATTTGTGAGTGTGTAATGTGATGACTATGAATCATCAAGACTATGATAAACTTTTATAATTTGTTAAATTTAGATGATTATTTTCAAATAGATGATCTTTCAAAACATGATTTTGATGGTTTTTAAAATGGTTGTTAGAGTCATGGGATATTCATTATGGGTAAATAATATAAATAAGATGTCACCCCACTTCATTTGAAAGGAAGATAATTTAATAAAATTCTTAATTTGATTGATTTCATAATGGATGTGATATCTGATCAAACTAAATTTTTTGAGAGAATTATCATCATGATATTAGTATTAACTGATGATAATGATTTTTAGTTATGGGAGTTTTTGAAGACTGAGTGTTTCTTGATGACTTATTTTTTAGTTATGTTTGTGATCATTATGAAGGTAGTTTTTTCATTGAAGGTAGCATGTTCTACAAAGTCTATGAGCATAATTATTGTTTGAATCTTCAGGAATCTGTGTATATTATTGAAGGATAGTATTTCATTGAAAAATAAAGGTGGTTTAAAAATTGATGAGATCTTCATGAATAGTTGTGTTGAACACCACATTTTTTGTGAAAAATTCGTTCAAGGGATTAAACTCAAGATTATGATATTGAAATAGTAACTTTCTTTTCATTAAAAAAATATTAAATTATTATATAATGAATAAACCATTGTATCATTAGTTTTAGTAACACTTCACCCAAATTAGTGATATATGGGGTGTCAATAAAAGTGTTAATAGGGAGGAAGTGTGTTATCCCTAAATTCAAGTTAATTAGATTTTCATGATCATTTTTACTATGTAAGAACCAAAATATTATACAACTCAAAATGATTAGTGTATTTTGGTACTACTGACACATTGGAAGTGTATTCTCCTTAGATTAGCCCTTTAGTGTGAACCATGTAAAAATGGTTTTTTTTTCTCAATGCATGTGAATGTTTAAATACTGAAAAATTCATTAATCCATTTTTAATAAGATATTATTACTATGGAAACAAGATCCATTAATTTAAAAGAAACATTTTGAACCATGATGCAAAAATATGCTTTCAGGGTGCTCTTTGGAAAAAAATGTTCATTGAGATCCACAGTTCACCTATCTTGGATTCTCAAAGGTAAATTTATTCTCTTTTAATGATTTGAATTTCCATCCAATGTAATCAATGATGTGAAATTTTAATGAGGATTCAATTATCTCTGAGAAGAATCCTATATCCATCAAGACCATTATGACCATAAAGATGAAATAGAATAGATTTTTTCATAAAACCATCTAATCTATAGGAGGGAAAATATCAAGTTGTCCATGAATTTTTGAAAATAATTATATATCAGGACTGGAATTTAATTGAATGTGTATAGGGTATCTATCAATGATATTTAAAACCATTATAATTTTTGAAAATCAGAATATTAAAATTATCAGGTGTTATGTGTTATTGGAATTTAATGTTGTCATCAAAATAAGGATCCTAGAAGAAGTGGAGATGATTCTCAATCTACATCCTCAAAAATAGATCAGTTGACAGATTAAGAAATTTTTCTTCATGATATTCTTGAATAAAGAACCTCCCTTATTTGTGGAGTCACTCAATATATGTATTTATACATAACCCAATTGGAAGGAGATGTTTATTCATTATAAAAAAAATTCAAAAAAATCTATAACGTTTAAATATCTCTAGAAATGCTTGATATTTTTAAAAACATATAGGAAACATGAATTAATATCATAAAAATATCTTGAAGAAGATTAACAGAAAGTGGTTTTCCAAAAGATATTTGAAGAAATTATATATGCCCAAGAAGAGATATTGAAAAATAATTCTAACTTCTAGGGATTAAAATTTAGATGAAATATCATAAAAGATTGAGGAACATGACTGTTTGGTTCTGAATAATGTTATGCTCCATGAAGATGATGTTGTTTGTATGAATATGGATTGTGATGAAAAATATGATTATGATTGAAGTGAAGAAATTCATCCTAAAGATGAATTCTCAATATTTAGAAGTATAATTTTAAAATATTGAAAAGACATATATTGAAAATTTAAAAAACAATTAAACAGTTGTTGTAGTGTGACATCTCTACCTGAGTGCCACATGTAAGTTCCTAGGGTAATTTGGTGATAGGACATCACATGTGTCTCCCCATATGTTAGAGGCATGTAACTAGATGTTAGGGTTTCTTTCATGGGGAAACTATAGGGTCTTTATTAGATTAATACACTAGAATATATATATAACAATAACTAAGGAATGGTATACCATAACATGAAAATTCATGTATCCCTAGTTGATCAAAACTGAAAATATAGTATCATTACTAAACAAGAAATATTATATGATAAATTATGTTCCAAGTGTCAAGATGAAACTCAAAAAATAGACATTGTCAACTACAAAGCTGGTATCATACCACGTTCGGTTCCTTCATCCATGCTCAATCTCAAATCATCCATCTAACTCATGGAATTTTCCATTATCGTGTCCCTCAGCCATGATGTTTCTATGGGTAGATATCAGGCATCCTGAGTGGGGTATGAGTAAATATTACGAGTCCACCACCAATATAAACTAAAAAATTTCCTGTCAAAAAATAGATTTAATTTATAATGAATGAATAAAATAAATAAGGTAAATAATTTTAATTTATTTCGTTACTCTTTATTTAATCACATAAAACTCTAAGTTCCATATGACAAAAAACCATATCATATATATAAATTCCCTTATTATAATTCCCATTTCATAATACATGAAAAAATTAGAGTTACCATTCACAATTTCACAGTTGAATACCATTTTTTCTATTTATATCTAAAATTACATGAATGAATGAAATTGTTATTATTCATCATTTCTTAATTTAATTCAATTTTCACTAATAATGATTCATGTCGCATTTGAATTACATGGTTACCATTCAACATTTAATGTCACAATTAAATTCCATTGTTTTATTTATTTTTTTCAATAACTAATGAATTCCATTATTACCCATCATCATATCATTTTTGTATAAGAATTTCATTGTTAACATTATTCGTTTCGATGTCACATATATTAAAATATAAAAATACAACAACAAATAATTAATCTAAAATAAAAAATTCATATTCATGTCTACCCATTATGTTTTTTAAAAATTAAATAATAACATATATCAAATTTATAATTAAAAAAATTAATTTATAAAATCCATCCCCATTATTAATTCTTCAATTTATTAACCACATCATCTTGTTTAACAAACTCACCAATTAATTAATTATATTCAACAATTAATAGTCCCTATTCACAATTTCGAAAATAAATTTTTTTAAAAAAAAACAAATTATTCAATTCACAATCTCAAATATCCCATAATTTATTCAAGAATTAATTATTCAATTCAGAATCCCAATATCCCCTAACAAATTAAATAATTAATTACTATACTCACAATCTCAAATATCTTATTATTAATTCAACAACTAATTATCACCAATTATATCATTCAATATTTATTTAATTTACCAAATTAATTATATCAGTATTGAAATTCATTTTCTAAAAAACTTTTTCAATTATTATATTAAAATAAATATAATTGATATCATGAATATACAATTTTAAAAATAGATAAGCTTTCATAATTATTTGATGAATAATTTCCCAATGGGAATTCCCAAGTTATAATTGAAAAACAATGTTGACCGATATCCAGATTTAAAACCTAAATCAATGATCGAACAAATCAATATCCCTTAATAAATATCTACAACCACAATACTAGATATACATCTAGAAACTAGGTATATATCTATCCAAAATAGGAATGAATAATCTCGCAAGGAAGGGGGAATAATAGGAATGTGAAAGGAAACCACACATTATGAGATCCTCTTACTACAAGGGGTGACTATCTTCAATCCATTATTCAAATCGCCATAAATGAATCTCACAATGTATAATAATCTATCTGGGAGGCTCTAAATAGTGTAATAACCTTAGGGGTCGAGTGGAGGTCAATTTGGGGTTAATATGGGGGCCTGGAAAACATTAAAACAAAATTTTGGGGGGTAATATATCATGTACATACTATTTGATACTAAATTCATGCATTTCTCCTAATTGTGTGACATAATATTAATTTCATCTAGGGAATGGGTGGAAGGTTTCTCTTAATAGGTTACACGTCTTGTTATAGAACGATCCAGCCATAAAAATTCCCTATATTTAGGTTCATAAGGTTTGTTGGCTAGGGAACATGATTTGGGGAAAGTGTTTGCGAATTATTCAGTTTCCCAACTCCATTAAATATTTATAATTTATATCCAAACACATGCCAATGAAAGGACCAATAAAATTAATCTCAATCAAAGATAAACTAAATTCCAAAAAAACAATCCATTGATATCTCTAGAAATGTTTTGGATCATACAATCTCACTAACATATATTAACTCATCCACAATCTGTACACCTAAAAATTTATATGATTCTGAGTCAAACATATCTTGCCACTGAGCCCTCATATCGGATTCTCTATCCCAGTTTTCTTCCTCCACACATCCCTGTTTCCACAATACACAAACTGTTAGCACAATTTTTCCCACATTCTCACAATGACCCATCATATGTATCAGATTCTTTAAAAAGGATGATCTATCTCAATCAGGATATTAATAATATAGATCAAATGGGAATGCATTGGGTGATACCACTTATTCATTAGATCATGGAAGAAATTATGCATAACACTATATCCATGTGGAAGTGGTAATCAGTTTTCCCCTAGCCTGATTCATTTCAAAACATCAAATGATGCACAAACCAGGGCGCCAAATATACATTCCTCTATATCGTTCAGTGATCCAATCAAGACAACACATAATGGAATCCATGTTCACCCTATTTAAACTGTGGGGTTATTCTATAAGTATAAAAATATGACTTCTTCCGACTCATATCCATTTCTAAAAACATTCAAATTAGTTGAACACTCTATGATATCTCCTACATGAGACTAAGTCCAGATAACACTTACTCATTGGCCTCCATCTAGCATAGAGGATTCCTCTATGGGTAACAATAACTAGCCTTATATGGTTCCTTATGTATAGTTTCATGACAAATGTTGTTACATGAGAACATCACAAAAACTATGTTCTATTCCAAATATAAAACATATTATAGGACACACGATCATAACATAACCTCATGAACCTGAATAGTACATTACAACTTCTCATCTATATTTAGGTTGAATGTAATACTCAAAAAAAATATGCACGGTTTCCTTCTATAAGACCTACCAGAAGTGATTAGTAAATCGGGAGTCACTATCTGAAATTACCGTCTGTCTAACTCCATGAAGTGGGATAATTTCCTTAACATGATGATCTCCCAACTTCTCCACAGATAAAGTCTCTTGTATATGCATGAAGTGATCTATGTTAGTCGAATATTCCAAAAACACCTGAATAGTATCATTCTAGAGATCCACCCTGATTGATCAAGCAGAAAATTCAATGTAATGCCATCTTAGTTCCATTCAATAATTGGAAATGGGTTTAGTAAACAACCAGTTAATTAATTCTCTACTATCACCTGATAAGAGTTATAGCATAGTGACATAAAACCTGGTATATCCTTCCTCATTCCCAACCACCAACATAATCAATGTAGATTTACAATGAACATCAATGCATGATAGTCATGCACCATATCATCATAAATTATCATATAAAAAAAGATATGACTCTTCAAATATATAATATCAGCTGCATATATGTCTTAATAAAAAGGTTACTCACCACTATTAGGTATTTCTCTCAAGGTAATGCACTCTAGATCCTCGTACATCTAATCTCTAATATATCTCAAAACTGTAGAGTCACCATAAATAGAAATAATATTAGTCTTCTCATGAATCATATGAATGACAACATGATCCACTGTCAACTAAGTCATCATATTCGACTTTATATTATACACTAAAAACACATTAGTTGAAGTATTCATAATCAAATTTTCAGACACCCATTTCCATTTTCCGTCTATATATTCTATGTATAAATCAAATAAATTAATATAAAAAACCCACATGCATTGTCGGAGATTCGAATATATTTTTGAAAAGATATAAATTATACACATGTGATCTATATAAAATGTAATCTTCTTCAAAATAGATAAATTAACTAAAACATCAATGAATAAACTATTATGAATAACATGTGGTCCTTTATAAGAAATTTTTCATTATGTGGCCTCAATTTTCAAGAACCATATGCAAAAAATTGATTTCTTTACATCGAAATTATTTCAAATTTTGAACTAGAATCTTCAAAATACACCATATACTTCGTACATGAATTGGGTAGGTTCAAGTTCATTGTCAATGTCAACTGATTCTTCAAAAAAAAGGCATTATAACATTATTTAAACCATTAAATATTGAACCCCATATTAGTTTATAATTAATCTATATCTTCTATGAAAGGAAATTCCCTAATGAATCTAATGTAATATCTATCTTGCAATAGAAATATATGGATTATGAAATCATTCATGTGTTTCTCCCCATATATAACTTCCTAATCCTTCTATAGGACCACTAACATACCTTCATATGACATGATGTTACCAATGATGTGTACCCTATCGATCCAAAACTCGATCTTAGATATAATCATATATAGATGATGATATTTTTGTGAACTTAGTATGCTATACCTAAGATGGTAATAATCTCCATGAGTCTTGGAGTACTCCAATTTAACATCAACAAAAACTACCACAAACTGATCCACGTACACATTGATGATTCTGATCACCAGGTCCATAAATACAATTAATTCATTTTCCAACCCAAAAAACATTAAGACGAACTCATAAAGGTCATACATGATTTTGAATTATGTACTTTTTATATCAAAAGGTTATACTCTCAATTGATTATAAACCAATTTCATGTAAAACCTTGACATGTATTGGATGTAATGATCCCACAAAAAATAACACACTCGAACATCAAAAGAATTTCATTATCATTAAAACATGTCTCTATATCATTCAATAAATTGTGTATCTATCTTAAATACCCCACTCAGGAACTCCCCAACTTGGTTTAAACCTTTCAAAATGTGTTCATCAATAATGGAATCTGAGTAACTTGTATCAAATAAGGAATAATATAATATAGAACCTATAAGATTAGTACATGTCAATATCTATGATCCATCCTTGTTATCCATATATGAAGGTTGAATGGTATGTAACAATACATCCCCTACTACCTTAGATGTAGTCTCATTTCCCTAAGCTCCACCACTATGCTAATATGAGTGATCATTCGGAGAAGTATTTCCACTTACTCTAAAACCTCGTATAGTAGAAATCCATCTACAATATTGATATCGTGCATAATATCACATCCTTTCACTCATGATCTATCTAGCTACTCTGTCACTACCCGTCAACATAATATTCTAATATAAACTATGTTGATATCCTACATTGAATGAATATCGTCACAGTAAAGGTGGACGTTAATAGTGTATATGATAGTGGCCCTACCTATATCACTGATGATAGAATACCTAGTTATGGTCACAAGTATCTGACCCTTCCCCTAGCAACTATTCATAATATTCCACTTTAAAACACTATTATATAGATTCTTCCCACACATTGAAGGCTTAACTCTTGACCGACGAGCATCAGCATTGTCTCTGGAACAGGAAGTCTCCTTCGAGTTCTCTTTATAATGAGATCTTGATCCACCACATCAATAAAAAATTTAAATGAAACCATTTTTTGCACATAATATCACATTTACAGATCTCCATGAAATGTATTTCCAACTATATTTCATCCATTTCAAATAATTGGAAAATTTTATACAAATCTATAAAGCATTTAAAATTTTTCATCAAGGACACACATCCCAAATTCAATCTAATTTAATCTTATGCTTTCACCTACATTAACATATCTAGAAAAAAGAACTCCCAAAACATCTCTTGAATTTACTTCCATAACATTCCATTAGTATGACCAATCTAATTATAAATATACCACTCGCATATTGCTAGTACTCGGTTTATATAAATTTCTAACTTGACCATATTCCCATTAAGATTTTCTATGTGGTCAAATATCATCTAGATAGACTTAATCAGAAACTCTACTGACTCAATTCAATCGTATCCAGTATTATTTATTGAATGTAGTAGAAAAAAATCTTTTTTATGGTCGTACATATTACTCAAACCCCCAATGTGTATCTTTCTATCCACATAATTATCAAAGAAATGGCCTCATAAAACTAATATCCTACTTCCTCACATTGCACTATCGATACCTAAGGTTACACTACTAGTATACCATCACTAGGAATATCATTATGTCATCATACCATAAAGTGTTATATTAGAGGAATATCACTGTAATACTAATCATATTTCTTAGGAAACATCACAAACATTAACATAATTATTTGGATTGAAATAAATCCTTATTAAGTCCTTTTCCATTTCCCACAACATAGTCGAAACTTAGGAACCATCACTAACATTAACAATCATAAATTTATGTAATTCTTTAGAACAAAAAACTCATACACATTATTCCAATTTATCATTATAATCCCGTTTATTTTCATATTTCATCATTTAAAAAACAATTTTCACATTTGGAACCATTTTTAGTTCAAATACATAGGCAACGAAATTTTTTATGTTCAATTTCATCCCAAAAACAAGTAGTATAATTCATTCCTAAAATAATGAATGCTATAATAAATATTGTGTGACTATAACGATGAATGAAACTCATCAACCATTAAATACTAGTCCACATTTAAAATCAAACAAAATTAAAAAATAACACCCCAACCACAATAAAAGTGTGTTCCCCAAGGTGAAATAATATTCTTATATAACAAAAAACAACAATAAATACTATGCCACCCTAGATGCGTGGATTATCCCTTCAACATTGGTTAGATACTACAATGAATGTGTGAAAAACTAAGGCCCAGATCTTAATATTCTCTTGGTATCCTTTCCCATTCAATAATTCAATTGAAATAAAAATATAAAACTACGATTTAATTCTACCTTTTAATGTCCCAACCAGAGTGTCACATGCCAGTTCCCGAGGCAGGTTGGTTACATGACCTAAGAGTTTCTCCGCATATGTAAGAGGATTCTGAAAAGTATTGAGGGTATAATATCAATCACGGGGACACAATACACTATTTATAATATTAATATGCCAAAGAAAAATATAATGAACAACTTAAAAATGATATAATATAACCGGAGCAATCTATAACACAACATTACCAAAACTAGAAATACTATATTAGGACTAAATAGTAAATATTACTATCTAAAGAAAATTCTATGTGTCAAGATAAAATAAAAACCTATTGACACTAAAAACTCCAAATCAGGTCCAGAATCACATTTGGGTAGCTCTTCCATGCTCTGTCTCAAGTCACCAATATGACACTGAACCTTTTCCTTTATCTCATCCTATAAGAAATGAAGTCTGTTCAATTGCATATCATTTTAACTAAGTAGGGTGTGAGTAAAACACTGTAGGCTACCACCAATGACATCTAATGGAAAACAAAATCAATAACATTTATGTAGTTTTATACAGAATGATTACAACCAGTTTAGTAAACTGTTTACATTTATTCCATTACTCGTAATTTTACAACAAAACACCCCGAGTACCCAAGGACACCAAAACAAAATTATATCTGAATTAAATTTTTACCATTAATATGTCATAATATAGGATGGATTTAAACACTAACTATTCAAAATTTCATAATTTTATCATATTTTTACCATTCATATCTCACAGCACATGACTGAATTCAACTGTTGCAATTAATTAGTTCATAATTAAATTAAAATGTTACCATTCATATTTAAATTCACATGTTAATTTCATTGTTAACATTAACCAATCCAAGTCACATGTGAATTCCTTTTTTACTATTCACCCTTAAAATCACAAATTAATGTCAATATTATCATTCCTCAATTCAATATAACATATGAATTACATTGTTTCAATTCATCATTTCAATGTCACATATATCAAAATATCACAATACTATATTAGTTAATTTAAATATTAATTAATAAAATTCAATAAATTCAGACTCACAACCATCCATTAATTATTTCAACAATTTATTGATCACAGATATATAATTACTAATTAAAAAATTTAGATTATCACAATATCAACACAATTAATTAGTAATTTAATTAAGCACACAATACCCTTTAACAATCTCACCAATTCATTACCCACATTTAATAATTAATTAACCCATATAATAAAAGTCCATATCAATTAATTAATACAGCAATTAGTAATTACATTGAAAATAAAAATTAACCCAAAATTAATTCGACAATTAATTAATAAATTCCAAATATTAATATCCCTTAATGATTTTATATATTAATTATTTCACTCATTATCTAAAATATCACATAATTAATTAAACAATTAATTAGAATCAATTCCATGATCCATAAATTAATTATGTTACAAAATAATACGTTCAATTATGAATTTCATTTTCTAAAAACTCATAGATATTATATAATTACATAAACATATTTGAAGGCATGCAAATGTGATTTTAATAATTTACCACATGCCAAATTTTTTTAAGAGATATAACCCAATGAAAATTTCCAAAATTTAATACAATAACAACATAGAGTGTGATATGGATCTAAATACAAAATCCATGATATAAAAAATCGACATCCCTTAAATATGGATCTTGATTCATAGTCATAAATATATATCCAAAAACTCGTTCTATATCAAACTATAATACGAAATAACAATCTGTAAAATATGGGAAAATAACATGATGGAGAAAGGAAACAACATGGGATGATATCCTCTTACTAGGATTGGTGTAGATTGTCAATATAAGTTTCAAATCTCCATGAAAAGCAGACCAAATCCCTTGGACTCTATCAGAGAGGCTCCATTATCATGAAAGAATAGCAGTGGTTGATTGGGCGTCGATTTAAGGTTAAAATGGGGTCTTGGGAAATGATAGAAATATTTTTTGGGGAATGAAAACTCGTACACATGGTTTTCTTCTTTTGGTTCATGGTTTCCCCTAACACTATTCCTTATTTTTTTCTTCATCGAGGGGAGGGGTGTTTCTTTTTAAATGGGTAAACAATTTGATCAACTATACACCTATTTTGGGAATCCCTTTTTTTGTTTACATGTTATGATGGGAAATGGCTCATAGTTTGGGAATATTGTGCCCCAACCATCCATTATTTTCCTTCCTCTAAAAATTTACACTATTCACCGAAACACACCCTAATGAAAAATACCAATCAATGTTTGCTAAAAAAGAAAAACTATTACCTTAAAAAAATCTTGAGACATCTCCAGAAACGTTTTTGATCATAACTTTTCTTACTCAATGATCATTATATGATTCAAATTCTTAAATACCTCCACTAAGTGAAAATAAGTTCATGACATCATTTGTTGAACTATTTGAAGTTCCTGAGAAGATACAAGTATCATCCAAAGAAATATATATTAATTTTTATAATATTATTATCAGGAATAGAGAATTTTTTAAGGCCACTAAAGAAATTTTATGGATATATAAATGTTATAAGAAATATAACACCAAGAGTATGGTGGATAGATATAATATTATATGGATGAGTTTCACAAAAATTGCACAAAAAGTCATTATTAAAATCTAATAACATTATATAGAAGATGAAGATCAGGGTTTTTTGGTCAATTTGGGTGCCATAACAGATTTGAGAATTCTAGATTGTTTTTTTTGTTAAAACCCACTAGATGTAAAATTAAAAATGAAACATGTTACAAGGAAGAGAAAATGAGGCAAGAAAAAGAAACATCAATAACTCTAGAATAAAATGTATAATATAATCATTTTTCATATTCTTGATAAAATCAATGATGTATGGAATTAAAGTTTTCATAAGGTATAAAATGACTCTCTCACCATTAATTCAATGTTTATAAGAAACAATGTCCCAAAAATAATTCTATGTTTGAATATGCTACCTTTGTAATAAAATTGATCAATATTGTAACCACAAATTATCCCCAATAAATCTCATGTCTGTTGGAGAAGAATATATTCAATTATAAATCCACGAAGATGAAGGGATGTGCATATAAAAGAACTAAAAACGGTATGACACTCATAAGAACCCTTGTGTATGATCCAATAATTCTATAGTGGTCATACTTATATGTCAGTTATTTGGATAGAAGATTTGGAATGAATGAGAAAACATGAATATTCATAGGCAATGAATTGTGAAAAAGGAAAATAAAATATTCTAATTGCTGAAGAAAAATAAAATGAAATTTTTTAAAAAGAAAATATATTTTGTTAATGAGGTTATGTGTGATAGATAGAAGGAATGTGGTTATATTTTAAATGTTTTTTTAATCATACTACCATAACAACAAGTAGTCATTAAGAGGAGTAATAATGTATCATCCGTGAAGAAATTTTTGAAACAATTATGCATAAAAAGTAGAAGAGAATATGAATATATCTATTCTCCCTAAATAAAAAATCAGAATCAATGTTACGATTTGAAAAGATGGAGACATTAGAAAATGGAGTAATTTTTTCGAAGTGATCATCTCAACAATTTATTATATTGATTAATCAATGAGGATCAACCAAATTAGCATATTATTATTTTTATAATATTTGTGCTTATAATTTCGGGGATTGAAGATGGAAATTTTTTTCTCTTGTAGAACCTAAATCATAGATTGGGATATCACATCATGATATCCATGACCAATATGTCACCATATTTTAATAAATCCTCATTTTCATTTTCAAATAAAAATATGATGGATGGTCATTTTTTATGAATATGAAGATGTTATATTGTTGAAAATTGGATAAAGAAGGTTTTATTTGGTCTTGATGTTATTTTTTATATTATAAAGAACATATGTTCAAGAATATTATCATTGGAATAGTATTCATTGATTCCAAATGTGGATATTAAAATTCTAAAGATCCATTCTGGAGTAATCTCCATACTAAAAATTCATGAAATCTTTTATATATTTCATCCACCATTATGAAGATGTTGAGGAGTATTTCTCATCTAGAGACAGAAATGATGAATGATGAAAAATATTATTGAATCATTATTTGTGTTTTAATAAAACATGATTATTATTGGAATTACATTATGATCATGTCGTTGTAAAAGGAGTTTCGAATTGATTTTCCTTAAAACATTCATATAAAATTTAGCATCTTCATAATCAATGAAAATTATTGACACTTGATGTACATTATATGTGTTATAATTTCATGAGGTATCATAAAGAGTGGTCAAGGATAAAATTTGTATGCTGAAGTAGATAAATTAATGAGGATGTTATATATGTGTATCCCATCATTTATAGGATAACAATTGGAAACATATTATACTTTTCTACAACATAGACAAATATCATATTTGTAACATGAATAATGAACATTCAAATAAATCAAAAGGAAGAGATTTAGGTAAAAGTCAACAGATTCTTGAGGTATATTCATGTTACCCTCAATTTGTTTTATTTTTCTCAGTAGTAAAATATAATTAATTATCATAATTTTATGACACTGACTGGGATGACATGAGCTGGAGATAAATTCCACTACTGTTAGTGAATTTTACATTCTAAACAAAGGTATTGGATGTTTTAGTGAGAAATCGAAAATAATATCTATTATTGTGGTTTACTAATACATTATATAAATGATTCCATGGCTTTCTCTCATCTAATATGGATGAAAAAACAACTAATTGATATTCGGGATGAGGTGAAATAGCCAATGGTGATTCACTATGATAACTATTGTGGGATTGATGTTATGAAAAGTCTATTTCTACATTATGGTTCCAATAATATTGTGATCATATATCAAATCATTAAATTAAATATTGAAAAATGTGTTAATACAATGGATCATGTTGGAATTAATGACCAAGTGGCTGAAATTCTGACT
Source organism: Viscum album (assembly GCA_963277665.1). NCBI lineage: Eukaryota > Viridiplantae > Streptophyta > Magnoliopsida > Santalales > Viscaceae > Viscum > Viscum album. Next base: position 1,253,561,699 of record OY728140.1, on the reverse strand, counting down.
AAGCCCATGTCTACACAAATGTTTTAAAAACATCAATTGATCCTTCGTGTTCATCTTCCTCCAATTTCATGAGGATTTTACAGTTAATCCCCTCTCCAAAAATGGTTTAATGAGTTAAATTTCTCTCAGGACGTAGAGCAGGTTTATGGGGGGAGATATGATCCAATGTTAGTTTTTTTCAATTATTTAACATACAAATACAAATTCCTAGGGTTTATTTCTTAAGTTAGTGTTTAGTGAAATTAAATTATTATCAGGTATTGGTTTTTACAATAGGTTTTTTACTATGGTGGAATGAATATTTTAGCCAATATTTACAACTACAATGAAATTATCTCATATATACACAGAGTTGTGAATGATTTGTTAATGTCATTTGGGTTTTTTGTCTAATATTTTTTATTATTTAATATATCTACATATTTCCAACAAACCTAAAGGGGGATATTGGTTGAAATAAGTCCTTTCATATTAAGAAATGGGGTCAAATTTATTTTTTTTCATTTACCTATAAGTTCATCATTGAATTTATAAGGAAAGTGGTCTTATACTATATGATGCATATAGTGTTGACTAAGGCACCTTTTGATAGTGTTTGCCACATTTTTGGGCACCAAATTAGGGGGAATAGAAAGATTAATTAAATGTGTTTTTCTAGGGTTTAATATTATGTACAATGGTAATGAAATGAGTTGAAAAGTGAAAGGTTTCGGAAAATATGGGTTTTCAAATCAGCATTGATCTTCGAGAATGAATGATGGAAAGATGTTATTGTTCACGATTATTACTATAATCCTCAGTGCGTAATGGATTGACTATGAATATTTATAAATGTGTCAAGATTTTTTAAATGGGAAAAATTTGAATGGAGATTCATGAATAGAGGAGATTCCTGAAAATAATATTATAGGCTCAGAAAATGACCCCTATAAAGATTCTACCCTGAATTCATTTTATAAAAAGATAATTTTAGAAAAACCAATGAATTTAAATGGTTGTTAATGATTTTAACATTGAGAATTTGGGAATAAATATATTTCTAAGAATAAAAAATATAAATGTTATGAATTAAACCTATGCTAATTATTTTTAGTTAATGGAGTTTTGTGAAGACTACGAGATTCATTAAGACTTTGTGTTCTAGGAAAGTATTGATCTCCGTAAAGGTAGTTTGTTCCACAATGGTTGTGAGCATTAAATGGGATGTTTTTTCATTTAACTATGGTTTCATTCTAAATTTTGGTATATTTTCAAATTTTTGATTTTTTAAAACATTTGGTGTTTCATTAAATGATTTGTTAGGTTTCAAGATGGTAGAGAGCATTGTGAATAGTAGTGTTGAACATCAACTTTCAAAAAATTTAGCTTTCAATTGCATGAACTCAAGACAACGATGCATGAAAAGTATCATGAAGGTTATGGATAATTTAATAAATTCCATTCGATGGAATTGGATATCATGTCATTAATTTATGTAAGACTTCACACAAGGAAATGATCTAGGCATAATTGATGGAAGGGTTTCGATGATAGAAGTGGTCTATCTTCAAAATATAGTAAAGGTGTAGTTCTTATCATAGATTTAATATATATTAATATCAATATTGAACCACTACAAATGATTAGTGGATATAGATATAACCATCCCCTAATTGGTGTATGGTTCTTTGATTATCCCATAGTTGTTAACCATGTAAAATAGTTGTGTGGTATCTCTACCTGGGAAGGTTTAATTACAATATGATTCCTTCATATTTGTTTGAAATGTTCCAATAATCCTAGAAACAAGATCAATTATTTTAACAGAAATCATATTACACCATAATTCACCTCTCCCCTTGTAGAGAGCATGGCGGTTATATAAGAATATAAATATAAAGATAACTTTCTTTTATCACAATTTGAAGTAGTAATTCTCTAAAAAAATAGAATATATTCATATGATAACATAAAATAACACTAGAGGGATATTAATTATAAATTAAGGATGAAAAAATATAATAAAATTTTACTAGATCATAATCATAGTCATGAAATAAGACCATAGTATCCTTAGTGGTTTTTACTAATAATTCAAATTCTAATCATTAGGGAATGGGATTAACATTTCTAAAAAATCATGATATAAGGTAATTCATATTAATATTCTAAATTATTGTATATTAATATTTGATATTTATTTTCACATTCCAAAATCCATTAACAAATATTCCTTTCCCATTATAAAATAATTTTTTTTTTGTATAACCATCAAAAATCATTATTTGGAGTGATTATGTTTTATAAATTCATTTTATAATGTTTATTTTGAGAAAATTTATTTTCATTCTTTAATACCACACTCTCAATCCAGGTCATTTAGTGTAATAATATATTCAAAATACATATGATTGTTTCTAAATATATTAGATAGTTTCCTAAACATATCACTTTAATGTTTCAAACAACGTGTATAGTATAGACAGTTCTTTTGCAATAGGTAGGGATCAAGAAAAGTCCCATTGTCAACTATAAGGAGTTTTTAGATCAATGTAAAATTTATCTAGAGTGAAATCAACATATATTATCTAAATATAGATGTAATTGTTGAGAAATCACTCAATCTACCGATCCAAAAAAAATTGGCCATTTTTATATACTTTGACTTATCCATAGGTTTCTCACAAAGATATCGTATATTATCTTCCAAATGGTCAAAAATATTCTCTCTGATTCCATCTAAAACAACACACACATTTCAAAAAATTATATTACATCTTAATAGATTATAATTAATTATATAATATAAAAAAATCGAATAGAATCATATTTTTCTATTACATTTGAAAACTATAATATTGAAACTATTCTTTCATAGATACCTTATATCATCTCACACTATCATTGTCATATTTATCACCCTAGACAAACATATCTACTACAATACAATTATTCATAACCTTTCAAATGGTAAAATAAATGTTATATTAAATATTAATAAATGGAAAATAAGGAATATATTAACATAACATGATTATAATAGTATTAGAACATAAAAATGAAATTTGAAATATTGTATCATGTATATCATATAACATTAAAAAGAGTCATCTAAATATTGGTATATCATAATACATTAATATTAAAGGAATAAAATAAAATAATACATGATATCATAATATTTGAATAAGATAGATATTTAATGTGTAGATATAAGAAAATAAAATTCTATTTTAAGGATACCAACATAGACACTAATAAAATATTACTCTTTGGTATAACCACCAATTTACCTAATTTAGGACTAGGATTTCATTCTATGTACCCTCTTTTTGTCATGGGGAAACCTCCAATATACCCTATTATGTTTGTATTGAGACAACCTCCCTTGTACCCTCTTTTCACAGACATGGTAAATTTCTCCATTTTACCATATTTTTTAGGATTTACATTACCACATGTTTAGACATTGAGCTAAAAGAACATTAATCATTATCCAATTCATTGGAGGGTGATATATATCCCAAAAATAAAATAATTGATAAATGTTTCATCCAAATTATCATAAAAAATAATAATTTGATAAACTATGAATATAAAATAGGTTTTATAATCATTTCCTCAATGAATTACACATGGAATAGAAATGGTTTTTCGAAATAATTTTCATCAAAATAAAAAATCATCGAGAGAAATAATTATGTTTTTATCATTGGATTGTACCTACATTTTTGGACTCCTCATGTGAAAATCATGTTTTAATTATCACAAATCCTGTACAATCTATAATTCTTATTAATATTGTTTGATCAATCTAAAATAAGTTGTACATATGATTAGTTTATTTATTCATTACATAAACCTATACAATATCATATGTGATATTTTTAATGATTGTAAATTTTTTTGAGTTTTTATTATAATGGAGTTCCATGAAAAATGACTAAGTCTAATACATTTTATGAATATGACTATTTATGTTTGTATAATGATATTTGTCTTAGTATGAGAAACTGTAACCCATACATCGTGACATTGACATTGTGACCCTGAAAACGTGACAATAGACACCGTGACAAGACATCATGACTAGACACTATGACCCTGATATTATGACCCAGACACCATGACTAGACACTATGAATCAAATACTGTGACTAGAAAACATTAACAGACACCCTGAATCAGATACCATGACAAGACACTATGATCCTAACACCTAATTTTTCCTACCAGTTCTTGATCCATATAAAATAGTTCCATCATAAATGGCTCACCGCTCAATATCAAATAAATAGATACCATTTCAAGGATTCATCCCTTTTATGTAACACCGTTTCTAGAAAGACTGTGACACTCTTCAGAATATTTTTTTTTGTTTTTCAATATAATTTATAATGGTCATATTTGATTATTTTAAATAAACTAAAATAATTATTTTTTCTTTGTAGACATGTCACCATGTTGTAAGAGGTACGAGGTTCAGAGTACATGAATCATGCCGGCTCTAACACATGCATTCTAAAAAAAGAACAGTGTGACTAGTAGAAAAAAAAGATGATTGGGAAACAATTGCGTGCACGATAACGAAGAATAAATTTTTTTTATTGAAAGAAGAACTGACACATGAAACTCAAACCTACTAAAGAAAACACGAAGCATACTCAAATCACAAAGTTGAGAACATTATTCACACTATCAACTCCACGAATAACATGAGCCAAATTTAGTTGACTTTAAATATTTTATTCTCACAAGAGGACTCAATTCATACATCTGCTTCCTCCTAGATGTCCATAGCTGCATGGAAAAACACTCAGAGCACTTCTAACTTTATATTATCATTGTTCTATTTTGTATTATTTTTAGCTTTCAAGCAATGTCTGTGTGTCTATATAAAAACACTCACGGTCTCCTACATTAAACATATGGTTTCATGATATCCTTCCTATCACATCTTTTTACCCATATTTATTCCCATATATTATTATAGAATAGGTCAATGTGTGACCTGATAGCTCTTACCCATGAAGAACTGTGGAAGAGGTTGTGTGACCTTGACAGTACTGTGCAACGTTTTTTACCCAATTCCAAGGTGTGGATCATGTTTATTAATAAAAACAACTTGGTGGTAAGTGTTCACCAAATGGAGTTGATAAGGTCTCTTCTTGAGACAAAACCACTTGTTTTATATCTGCTATGTTGTTTAATTAAGTTTACTCTATTTCACTGTATAATTCAAAAATCACTATATGAAAATTAATAGTTAATCATGGAAAGATGTTATAATTGATTTTCATTATTATAATTACTTCAAAAGTAATGTTAATAACAGATTTTAATATTACTATGAATTAATCAATCTTTAGAGAAGTTATTTATTGATTCAATCATCCATAACCACATTACATTGATTAAATGTGTTGTTTTTAAATTTATAGGGGAACCATTTTAAGAATAATTTTTATGTAGAAATATTTATAGATACTAAATTATCCCCCTATTTAGTAATCTACTCCAACCAACATATGGTATCAATGGATGTTTTTAAGAAATTTTTTTTGACTGTATTCAAATATTATTTTAGATGTACTTTAATGATCTAAAAAATTATATTAACTCTATATTTCTATCTCTTTCAATGTAATTATTTATTATGGAAAATAGACTAGAAGGTGCTACGACAAAAAGACCAACTCTCTTAAATGGATCAAATTATTCTCAATTAAAAATTAAAATAAAAAATTATTTAGAAAGTATGATATTTTATATTTATTCGTCAATTATAAATGAGTACATGATTCCTGCAACTCATAAAATCGCTTGGTATAACCTACCAAGACTACATAAAATAAAAATAGTAACATCATGAATTCTGTATATTTATCTTCATGAGATGGGGAACATAACAATATTTATGCATGTAAAACAGTACAAAATTTTTTGGATACCTTGTCTGTTTCACATTAAGGAACTTCTAGTGTTAATGAAATCAGACTTAATACTTATATTATAAAATATAATTATATTAAAATAAAACCGAATGAGCCTATTTCTGACATTAATGATAGGTGAAACAATTTTCAACAAAATGGTATCCCTTGGAAGAGAAGTTACTTCCACAGAACAGATCATGAGGATTCTCAGATGCCTACCTAATTGATGGTGAGAAAATTCTATATCTATTAGAGAATCATGGGACATCAGTATGTTAAACGTAAAATAACTCATTGGAAAACTGATGATTTATGAATATGACCTGAAACAAAGCATGGAAGAGGTGTATGAAACCATAAGAAAAGTAGTTACGTTCATGAACACCATCTCTAAAGACAAAGAAAAAGGAAAAATTGGAATTATATGTAGAATTGTCTAGTAGTGAACCATAATCACCTAATAGTGATGAAGATATGGATAACATAAGTAGAAGGATTAGGATATTTTACAAGAATATTGAAGTTTTCCGAAAGCCTAACTTCATGGGATGATATGATCAAAATGTAATCTAGAATAAAGATTGGAAAATAAAGGACAAGTTTCATGAGATAGTCTATAATTATTGTAAACAATAGGGACATATAAAGGCTGAATATCCTAAGATAAATTACAAAATGAAATATTTGTAAAAATAGAAAGTATAAAAAGGCAATAAAATCAACATGGAGTGATTCTAATGACTGTTCATGTTACTCAAATCTTCACATGACGAACATGAGTGCAAATCAAACATGTTTTTTATAAAAAACCTATCTGAGGTAATTCATGAATCTCCTAAACGTAATTCATATTATTCTGGAGTTGATAGTGTCTCTAAAAATATTTCTAATAATGAAATGTTTTAATACTGTAATATTTTTAAAGTGACATGAAATGAACTAAAAGATAAATACAAATATTTTACAAAACAACATGCTCTTACATAAACTATTAAATATGAACAACTGCAGAAAGGGATTAAAATGCTTAATAACTCAATAAAAACAGTGAACTAAATCTATCTAATGATATATGCAAAAAGGATCTTTAAAGGATTACAATTGGTAATAGTGCATTGGAAAAATTTATAGGAAAACAGATTATGTCGAAATATAATACTGGCGTTGGCTATCAACCTGGTAAAAAATTGGAAGAAAAAATTATATTTCAAAGTCTAGGACATACATCATTACTTATTGTTTGGGAAAACATTCATCTACTTCATGTTATGATTCACTCTCTAATGTTTTGAAATTATTTGGAGAAAATAGTATTAATTTTTCATGTACATTACATAATGCTTATTGGAAACCTATGAGGAAAATATGGATTTCTAATGAACTAGTAACTAATATTACTATACCCATATATGTATGGGTACAAAAATATGTTTATATCAGACTATTTTTTAGGAGAGCCGCATAAAAAGCTTCTGCAAAGGCTTATTGTACTTGGATAGTTGGTGTACATGCCACATTAAAGGGGAATATTAATGCTTCAAGATTTTAAAGAAATTTGATGGAGGACATGTCACCTTTGGTGATAATGACAAATGAAGGATTGTTTGTTGTTGCCAAATCAGTAACTCTATCTAGTTTGTGATTTCCAAAGAACATTTTGTTGATGATTTGAAATATAATATGATTAGTATTTCACAACTATGGGATGATGGATTTCATGTTAAATTTTAAAATGATTATTGGAATTATTTTAATTCTAAAAATTAATTATTTCTATAGGAATTAGGAAATTTAAACTTATATTTTGTTAACAATGATTCTTTAGTACCTCAAATTGCTTCCTGTTTTATTTTATTTCACAAATAGTATTGGATTTCTTATAAGAAACTAAAACAATATAAAATATGCTTCCTTAGAATTTTATCTAGAAAATGCTTTGTCAAACACCTACCCGAACGTGATATTCCAAATGATAATGTGTGTAATCCTTGTCAATTAGGAAAAAATACAACATTTCCTTAAAACCTAGGAAAGAAGTGACAACTTCTCAACCTCTATAATTGGTTCGCATTGATTCGTTTGAACCATCTGGAGTTTCTAGTTTAATTGTGATGCACTATGTTTATGTTCTTGAAGATTATGTTTCTAGATATACATGGACATTCTTTTTATCTCACACAAGTGAATCCTTCTCTCATTTTACCAAATATATGAAAACTTTAGAAAATCATAATGAACATATAATTCAATCCTTAAGAGGTGATCATGGGTGGGATTTTGAAAATTGTGATTTTGAATCCTATTTCTCAAAAAATGGTTATAGTGATAATTTCATTTCCACTAGAACACCTCAAAATAATGGAGTTGTAGAAAAAATAAATATAACCGTGCAAGAGATTTCTAAAACCAGGCTCAATGAATATGACTTACAATTTTATAATTGGGCTGAAGCTATTAATACAACATGCAATATTATCAATAGAGTGTTGATAAGACCTATTCCTAAATGAACTCTATATGAGTTATGGAACAATATTAAACCCAAATTATGAAACCTCAATTTTTTTGGTTGAAATATCTATATAATTAATACTATGGACAATCATGAAAAATATGCATCCAAGAGTGATAAAAGAACCATTTTAGGATATTAAATCTCTACTAATGAATATAGAGTGTTTAATAAAAAAACTAAATGTGTGGAAGAATATATCAACAAAATATTTGATGAAACTGATCCACATGAAACTAATACCACTCTAGAAAACCTGGAGGATAATGTATAATATCTGGACATTAATTCAAAATCCACTATCCATCTTGTGAAGGAATATATAAAATCATCTAGTTCTAGAAATTCTATGGATTCAAATCAAAATGAACCTGATCCTATTAAAGAACCTGAATTCACTAGTCATTATTTCCAACAATTGTTAGAACTCTTAAGTCCATACTTTAGAAGTTGTTGTAGGAGATTAAAATAATGGAACTCAACCTAGAGCTTCTCATAGAAATTAGGTTGAACACAAGTCTTCTTGTCACAACATGATCCTAAGACATTAATTATTCCATAATTGATGAGTTTTGGGGGATGGTTAAGTAAAAATAACATAATCATTTCGAATTAAACAATACTTGGAAACTTGATGAAAAACCCAATGACACATTTACCATAGGCACTTAATGGGTATTTAGAAATAATGTTAGTGAAGCAGGTAACATAGTTTGAAACAATGCTAGATTGGTTTCACAAGGCTATAATCAAGAAGAAGGAATTTCCTATGAAGAGACCTTTGAACTAGTTGCATGACTGGAAGCCACCAAAATTGTTCTTTTTTATGTTTCATATATAAATTTTAAAATATATCAAATGGATGGTAAATTTTAATTCTTAAATAGGTATATATCTAAAAATTTCTTTGTGGAGCATCCACCTAGTTTTTTAAATCCTCATATTCCAAATAATATTTTTAAATTATCCAAATCTTTATATGGTTTAAAACAAGCTCCACGGGCATGTGATGATAGATTAAGTACATTTCATATTTTCAATTTTTTTCAAAAGAACTAGGTGATCCTACCCTTTTTATAAAACAAATATCCCATGATGATTTAGTAGTTTAAATTTACGTAGATGACATTATCTTTCTATCTTAAAAAAATACATTATGTATAGAATATTCTAATGTGATGAAAAACGAATTTAAAATGAGTTTAATGGGTGAAATAACATTCTTTATTTGATTTAAAATTATTCAAAATAATGATTTAGTTATTTTTAATCGATGAAAATATACTAGAGATCTTATAAAACATTTGGGTTTGGATTGTACTAAAAGTAGTGAAAATAAATTGAGTAAAACTTTAATGATGAATCTTGATTAAGATGGAAAATATATAAATCAAACCACATAGAGAGTGATGATTTGAAGCTTAATCTACTTAATTTCTACCCTATTAGACATTTTGTATAGTGTATGTATGTGTGCTCTCTTTTTGGAAAACACTTTTGAACCCCATTTAAAAGATTGTAAAAGGATCTTCAAATAGCTTACGAATACATCAAATCTAGTACTGTTCTATCCTAGAGGACAATACATTGAGTGAGTTAGTTATTTCTATGATAACATTGGTGGTGGAAATTAAGAATGATAATGAAACTCTCCAACATGACACCTTTTAGGAAAGTCTCTAGTATTATTGAGTTATAGGAAACAAATCTCTATTGAATTATCTATTGCTGAAGATAAATACATAACTTCTGGTAGTTGATGAAAACAATTTTTAGGGATGAAATATGGATGACTATATTATGAAAATCAATTTAGGAATGTATATATAAATTTTGAAAATAGAAGTGTTATTAACATCTCAAAAATCTATTTTTCACACTCTCGGGAAAAACATATTGATGTAAGACAACAATTTTTGAGAGATTGTTATAAAAAAGGGGACATCAATTGGAAATTTATTAGAACTGAATATCATCTCGCTGATATATTCACCAAACCATTAAATTCTGGAAGAATAGATTAAATCATACAAGAATTGAGAATGATTAATTATAAGTAGTAAGTATACTATTTCATAGCTTATTATTTCATGTTTCTGGTCTCATAGTTACTATTTTTCTGTTACTATATTACAATTATTATCTCAAATAATTTTTTACATAGTTCAGAAATTAGACTGTTACAGTCTGACTATGAAATCTAGTTATTGTCTCACCGTGAAAGCCTATTACGGTCTCACCATGAGAGCCAATTATGGTCTCACCGTGAATGTCATTTATGGTCCCACATTAAAGATTCATTATTATTTTATTTATATATTATAACTTATATAGGGGTATTTAATTATTTTCCCTTTTACATTCCCATGTTTTTGATACTGCGATGCTTAATATACCAAAATGATAAAATGATTGAAATAACACACCATTCTTCACCCAAGCTCTTCTCTCTCAAGTCGTTACCCCTTTATCAACCATTCTGTTCTATCTCTATCTCAATCCATTATTTAATTCCCTAGATGAAACACCTATCGTCGTCAACTTCTGAGAGGTGAATATGAAATAAGAAGATAAAAATTTCACCGAAGATAACATCTAAAGGTCCTTTAAATTTGAATCTGTTAGATAGAATAGTGGCACCTAAAATAGATATACTACGTAAGTGGATTCGGTCACGTAATGCACTGGTATTGAATGTACATAGGGATATAGGAGGGATAAATTGGTTCAAAAAGGAGGATATACATATTTATTTGAAACTAGTTTCATAGTTTTATTATTGTGTTCAATTCTTATTGGATAAAGAATGTGGATATGATGTGATAAGTTTGATTAATGGCCCGAGTTTCACATTATCATTGAGGTTATGGGTTTCATGCCAAAGGATACCTAATTAGGGTATTTGTGAGGGTTATAAGAGAGTTCCACCCCATCCATGTATGTTCTTAGTTTTGGAAGAAGCATTGGGGAGCATAACTGGGAAGGAAACTAAGAAGAGAGTTATAGCTGCTGATCTTGATGGAAACCAGAATTATATTTAAATTTAATCTTAATCGGATTAGACCTAGAGAATGAGACTTTTCTACACTCAAATATCATGATGAATTATTGATACACCTTATAATGAATGTCCATATTCTATACCTATGAAAATATGTTATACTCCATTTGTGTGAGTTGATCAAGACAACCTCTAGGTATACCTCCCAATTCAATTCTAAGATTATCTCAGCTTTGCATCATTAAAAAGGGTTGGTCTGACCAAATGAAGAAGTTATTAAGGTTTAGGAGTTTTTTTAATAAAAATATACTATAAATAGAATGACAATCTGTTGGAATCCATGGAGAAAAAAATGGGTGTAAGATAATGACATGGTTTATGAAATGTTCAATTAGGTGGAATACTCCTATTGAACTAAGGGCATATTTGATCTTGGTTTGGAAACAGATGATATTGTAGAGTATTCTGATGAGGAATAAGACGAATAGGATATTGTACCAAAAGGGGAAACTTTTCTGGAAAATAATGACCGTGAAATTGTTCTCCATGAGGTAACTGAGAAGGAAATTCATGTTCCAGAAGATATTTCTTATTTGGAAGAACGAACTACAACTAAAGAAGAATATGTTGTTACGGTAAATGAAAAGGGTATTTTAGAAAATCATATAGATAAATATCATTCTCTTGTTCAAGATTATTACCTTGAAGAACACCTAGAGGAAAAACATCTTCATGAAATTATTCAATCTCTTGATGAGCGAATGGAACACACATTTCAGTTGGAAAGAAATTAAATGCGTGAAGATATTAGGAATGAAATCTTGGAAATTGATAAATGATCTAAATCATTAATTTATGAGAAAGATACACCTATTGAGGGGGAGAATCACTTGAATATAGAACATATTGAAGTCCCTAATTTAGTTGATCTTGAAATTATTCCATAGGCTGAAGAGTGAATGTAGAAATCCTTTCAGTTAGCTAGAAACAAAATGGGTGATGATTTTAGGGATGAAATCTAGGAAATTGATCGAGGATATAAATATCTTAGTCCTATGAAAGACGCACTTATTTATGGAGATAATCACTCAAATCTAGAACCTTTTGAATTACTTAATCCAGTTGTTCCATGCTCAGTGGATACATGGTATAAATTCCCTAGTTATTTTGATGGGACTGACTCCTAGGATGCCACAGTTAATGGTATTAGTCATTCTAATGTGTTTCAATTGAAATCAGTATCTTTTCTTGTTGTTTTAGCTACCAAGGAACCTGAGATTTTCTCATCTCTTATTTTTGAACAATCATTATAACCTTCATACTTGATAAGAAATGATGATTTGAATGAATTTGATGCTACCCTATTGAATGGGGTTGAAAATCTCACGAGTACCCAACCGGATCTTGTAAACAATTTAATTGAAAGATATGATGCGCTATAGTTGGAAAATATCATATGTAATATTGAACCCATGATTCCTTATGAGAATTGAGATGATATATTTGAGAACAAACCACTCATTGATGATGTAATGACTCTCAATGTTGTGGTTGAAGAAATACAGTGAGTGACGAACTCATGATTAGAACGTGTTTCGAATCCTATTAATGATATTGATAGTAAGATTCCACTAGAATTATCCTACCTGATACATCCTAATATAACATCCTCTGTTGACTAGGTAGCTAAATGAATAAATAAAATTGTTCACAAGATGCGTGAGCTTGTTATTTGTCATAATAAGATTACTGATGAGTATAAGGGTTGTTTCCAAAATGATATAAATCAACTGAAGTCCCATACATCAGCTATTACTACTTCTCGTATGTCTGGAAGATCCTCTCAACCATATTTGTATGGTCATATTCTTATAATAGTTTTCAATGAAGAACTTCATGTTGTGCTCAGTGGTTTTGGCAATGTGTCTCTATCTGAAATAGTCAATAATAGTGAAAATTTTCTTGATTTGGTGTGAATTCGTTCAAAAAATATAAAATAATTCTCATGAAGGTATTACTAATAATGTTTAATTCTACTTCCATAGGATCTTCTCGAAGCCTGACATGACCATCCATTTCATTTACTTTGTAGAGAATCTATGAATCCTTCTTGTCACTCATATTTTTAAATCTCAGGTCCAAAAGGTCAAAATTTTCTCTCCTTTGTTGGATAAGCCTATGAAGAACAAATATTACATTGAGAAATCAATGCAGAATGAGGGAATGATTATTGCTGACTTCATCAAGCTTTTGAGGCCTTATCGTCATGTCTACAGTACCGCTATTATTTCTCCAATAGCTACACCACTACGATCTGGTTTTCCCACCTTCTAATCCTCTGCTCTTTCCTCTATATCTATGTATGTCTCTTAGCCTGTGAGTCAGATCAAACCTATTATCTATGATCAATAGTTTCCCTGGTTATTTATTAAACCTACCTTGAACTAATAAATTTTTTAAGGTCTCCTTTTACCTTCCTTATCCTCTGGTTCACTCCCTTATTCCACTACCACCTATACTCCTATGGCTTCTTCTTCAAATGCTACTACCATGGGAAAAGGCAAGCATGTGCTGAAGAATACTGACTACTATCTTATGATAGGTATGATTTCTATATTCTTGTTTCATACTGTTTATAATGGTTCTTTTTAATTGAATACATTATGATCTCTTCTTATCTATACTCTTTTTTACTTCTTTAATCATTTTTATAATCCCAAAAGAGGGAGAAATATATACTCTAAAGGTACACTAAGGAAGATACACATTCACTAAGAACAAATATATCACTCACATGATTTGTGATCATCAAAAAGGTATAGATTGTAGGACTCCTTAGGCGTTAATTAGGTTTTAATAATAACCAATCCAATACATTCTTTTAATCATTTTAATCATATTTAATCAATCTAAAATCTTGTGTATAAATGAATAGTTTATTAATTCTTTACCTATACCTATCCATGATCTAAAGTGCTAGGTTTACTTATTGTAAACTATTTTGATTTTGGGTTATAATGTATTTCCTAATAAATTATTAAGTCTAATACATTCTATTAATATCACGTTTTATGTCTGTATATAGATATTTGGCTAAGTCTAAGAAACTATACCCCAAACACCGTGACCAAGACACCGTGACCCAGACGCCATGACCAAACACCATGACCCGACACCTTGAAATAGACAATGTGACCTAGACACTATGACCATACACCGGGAATGAGATACCATGACTGGAAACCGTGAATAGACACCGAGACAAGGCACTGGGGATCAGATAGAATGACCAGAAATAGTGATCCTAATAGTAAAAATGTGTTACTAGTTCCTCATCCCTATAAAACAGTTCCATTATAACTATCTTAACCCTCAAATACAAATAAATATACACCGTTTCTTGGAGACACTGCTTCAAAGTGACACCGTTTCTAGAAATATGGTGATGTCATTCTTAATCATTTTTGTTATTTTTCAATTTAATTTCTAACCATCATATTAGAAAAATTAAAATACACTGACATAATTAATTATTCTTTGTAGACATGTCACCTTACAGTATGAGGTATGAGGTTCATAATAATTTCATCATGTTGGTTCCAACACATGCTTTCTGTTAATAAAAATGAGTGCGGATAGAAGGAAAAAATACAACAGAGAAACAAGTGTGTGCATGATAATGAAGATACACTAGCATTTTAGAAAGACGAACCAACACCTGTAACTCAAACTTGATGATTAAAAATGAAGCATACTTGAATCCTAGAGTCTAGAACATTATATTCATAGTCAACTCCTTGATGAACAAGAGCCAGATCTAGCTGAATTTTGATACTCTATTTTTGTATGTGGGATCTATTCCTGCATCTACTTCATCGTAAAAGTCCAGAGCTACGTAGACCAACACTCAGAGAACTTCATACCATATCTCATCATTATTTATATATTGTGTATTTTTTTTCGAGGAGTGTTGAAGTGTCTTTAGAAAAACAAACATTGTCTCATACATTTAACTGAAGTATACAAGATACCATTCCTCTCACATATTTTTACAATTGTTTATTACCACAGATAAGTGTGTAAAAGGTCCCTATGTTACCTGATTGTTTATACCAATGAATAAATATGGACGAGGTCGTGTAACCTTGATTGTACTATGCATTATTTTTTATCTCAATCCTTGGTGTGGATCATGTTTATTAATATAAACTATATGGTGGTAGGTGATCACCATGTGGATTGGATTAGGTCTTAGCTTGAGAATGTACAACTTGTTTTATACCCGTTGTGTTTTTTAATTTAATTTAGCCAATTTTAATTTATAATTAAGATATCACTTTATTTACATTGATAATTATTCATGGAAATATGTAATAATTTTTTTCCTTATTAGAATTACATCAAATGTAATATTAATAACTGGTATTAATATTACTAAGAATTAATGAATCTTTTGAGAAGTTACTTAAACATTCAAACATTCAAAACTGTATTACAATGATTAATTGTGTTATATTTAAATTTATTGGGGAGCATTTTTAAAAATTCTTCATAGATAGATTTTTTTATGGAAACTCAATTCAAAAAGTATTTTGTACTCTTCTCCTACCAACACGAATTATTGATTGTGTGACACAAAATGATTATATATGAGATGGAAAATTCTCTTGAATGTTCTCTTTGAACATTTCATGAAAAAATTTAGCAATCCCCTTAGAAAAAACAAATTTAAAACATAAAATTTCACAAATGATAAAGAAAAACAATTATTCAACATATACTTTGAGGATATGTAATAAAATCCTTAAATCATGGATCTGTCTTGATAATAAAAAATACCCCACATTCCATATTTGTAAAAATGATGATTTCAATTACAGTTTTGTTAAAAAAATATCATTTTTATAAAAATTAAATAATGCATCCTTTTTAAAACATCATGTAAAAAATAGTAATTCGTAAAAATTTCATAAAATAGTTATTATAAAATTATAAATTCTGTCTATAATTTGTTTACTATAATGTATATAGAAGTGGATGCATTTTTAATGTAATGTAAGAAATAATGGAAATTTTTTATTAAAACCTTTTTTGGCCACATGAGTTCAAAAAGAGATGAAAATGAAAGGAAAAAATTAGTTCAAATAAATATAAAAACAATTATAAATTTCAAGAATTTATAGATATGTGAAACATAATATTTTATAATCATAATCATAATCATGATCATCTTTTGATAAAAAAATGGGACTATAACATAAAAACATTACCATTCATGTAACTATTTAACCATCAGTAACATGAAAGAAATAACCATTGAATGATATTTGTGTACATATATATATCACATTATTTACTGGAAAATGCTCTTAAAATACATAAGTGGAAACATATACACCACAATAATGAAACAAGAGGTGAGCATGGCATGTTTCCCAAAAAAATAAAAGTGACGCAAAAATCTCTTACCACATTGGAAACATTTGAATCATAATCCCCACTAAAAAATAAAATAAAATAGAATATTAAATATCATGAAAATATTTTAATTAGTGGAATAAAATTACAATATGTATTTATATGCACTAAATGAAAGAAAAGAGTAATGAAAATGGAATATGTCTCCCCAAAATGAAAGGGAGACTAAAAATCCATTCCCTCAAGTTTATAATTTAATCATATACATTAGAACAACATGAATAAAAAATAGTTTATTTATAAATATATTATAGATAAAAAATCATATATTTTATCAAACATATTATATTGATTTGATTTTTTATTAGCTTTTTATTACAAACTTCCCGGTTAAAATGTTATTTCAGGTAATAACTGTTTTTCATGTATAGTTTGGTATGGTGTTTTCAATGCTTATACATTGATCATAGATATATAATATACATGGTGATAATAATGAAAAAAATAATATATATATATTAATTATATTTTATACATAATTTTATAAAATTAATTGACATAAAAGGAATTACAACATCCATGGAGATGGTAGGTAGTATACAAACATTAATGATGTTTCTATTTTGTGATTGAGAGAATGATTTTATATAATTTTTATTTCACCGTACAAGATTTATACATTTATCCAATGTATTATATATACTCATTATAGACAACATTATTACCTTTCATTTCAAAATAAGGTGAAAAATGTGGTGCATCGCTTCTTAGAGATTGTTGTCCACATGTGCGCATGAGTGATGTTACCATTTCTCAATGCTTATAATTTTATGAAGGTATTTTTGATGTTATAGTTCCATAAGAATAGTTATTTCATAAATATAACTTATTTTTTTAATCCACCATTATATCATTCCACAAGAGTCATTGATGGAAAATGATTAAAATCCATTTGCGATGCGGCAGTCCACCATACACACGATCGATGGTTTCATTTTTATTTTATGGTGGAGTACCTGTATATTGGATATTAAAAAACATAATAAAATTTAATTGTACTTAATATTATTAATATATAATATAAACAATTCTTTATAAGACTTTTATGGTAGTGGAATAAGGAATAATATTAAAATTCTCAGATAATAACAATTGTTCTCCTTCAAGAAACCTCCTTCATTTACCACCATAATAATTTATATGATACGTTATTGATAATGATAAATAGATTTAGATGTTTTAGAGGATTATGGATGATAATGAGTAAGTTTTTCTTATCACATAAAAATTTGTAGTGTCCAAAAGTGATGAGAACATTTCCTATTCATAAGTGGGGAGAGGACACACATGAAATTTTAAAAATGAATATCTATACCCTTCAATATCCCTGGATAAAAGTCTAGAAAATTTATCGTTATTTAATAATATGTTATATAAGTCCAAGATATATCTATCGAATTTTAATTGGACATGTTTTTATGTCATTTTAACACTCATTTATATAGATTATTCGTCAGATAAACTCGTTTTTACAGTAATCAAGATAAATAATTTTAATTGATTTTAAATTTCAGTATTACAAAAAAATGGAAAAAATTATTATATAATGTTATTTATCATGACATAGAATATGGAATCCATTTTTATATATGCAATTAACTGAATATGAATAATATAATTTAATATGATCCTTGTATAAGTGCTGAATTTTGTTTTTCAATAAGTACTATTATCATATTTTTAGAACATTCTTATATCTAAATTCATTATGAAAATAATTTATACAAACTAAAATTGATTAAATAACATATAATTGATTTATATTTACTTATAAACCCATAAATATAGAAAATTTAACTTTTAAATTATTTATACAAAATGGTTGTTTTTAATAAAAATAAAAATCATTAAATTCTTATTAATTAATAATTAATTATAGAAAAATATAGAGAAATATTAATAAATTAATATTAAAATTTATATTACCAAAATTATGTTCATTTTTATGCGTAAATTTTAAAAAAATTTAAGAAATTTATTTCTTTATTTTTTCTAAAAAAATTAAAAAATTAATTATAAGAAGAATAATTTTTTAATACAAATAAATATATTATAAAAAATAATTTCATTATGTCATAATATATTTTACTCATCTAAAAATGTTAAAAATATTTTCCTAAATGTGGTTAATATAATTCTTATTTATATGTTTAACAATAAGGTTATAAATATCATATTTAAAAAATAATATCAATAGTGTATCATGTTTCGTTAAAACTCATTGTTCTATGTAACACAATATATATTATAAATTATAATATTTTGTAAAAATATATATTTCAAATAATATATAGGTGTTACATTACATATCACTCTCTATTAGACTATGTATTATTTATTTATACTAAATATTTATATTTTAACTACACACCAATTTTTTCCTTACATGGGTTCTCTATTACGGTTTATTTAGAGTACACAATGGTTTCTGACTTCCCCACATCAAAGGATGTATTATTATCCATATTTATGATGTCTTCTATAAATAATGGTGTTTTAAAATATTTAAGCATTCAAGTTTGATATAAAATTTGAAATGAGAAATTTACTAAAAATGGTATAATATAACACCCAATTTATATTGTTTAAATGGAATAATATTCTTAATTGATTTCTTATCATACAAAAATGTGATTTACGAATATATATATATATATATAATTTTATTATTATTTTTTAAATTACACCACTATGACATAACCATTTAATAGAAGGGTATGGAATTGATTAAGAACAATATTAATTGAATATATAATGTTATTAAAGAATAAAAAATTATTTATTGTTGCTTATAAAATAAGAAATACTTTTCAGTAATGTGGTTTTATTCTTCAAAAAGGAATTTTCATTGAATGTGATTTTAATCGCATTTATTGCATGAAATTTGGTTTTTGACACATTTTGAAATTTTAATTTTTAAAATTTAAATCATTTTCAAAATTATCATATGAGGTTTATGATATGGTAAAATTTTGGGATTTTAGAAATTGATAATTTTTTAGTAAATAGTGAACAATATATATATTTAAAATACCATCATGAATTTTCATTAAATAAATAAATTTTTAATTTCCCATAAATTTTTATTTTTTCATAATGGGTCTTAAGATTCATTTTATTTATAAATAAATAATAAATTCCATTTTAAATTGAATCATTAAATATTTTCATATAGATTAATTTGTATGTATTAAAACATGTTTCTCAAAAAACTATTTTTCATTATGGTTGACAATGATACATTAAAATTACATTATCCCTCTACTTGTTATTAATTAATCATGAAAATAAATTATGATTTTTAATATATATTTTATTAAATATGGTAAATATGTATTTTTTATTATTAATCGTAACCATGGAAAATATTTGAGAATTCTACAAGGACTAAATATGTAAATATGGTTAAAATGATGAAACTGGTACTAAAAATCTACCAAAAAATTCTATTATTTCATTCAAGGAATGTTAATTATACCATATCCATCATTAAATCTAATATATTACATTTATGTTCTATTTTCATATGATTATTACATTTAAAATATTTAATGAAATGAGAAATAAACAATCTTAGTATCTTTATTTTATATTGATTTTATATTTTCACAATTTTGAAAAATAAGATTTAAATTAATATTAATATTTATTTCAAGAAAAATGACATTGTAATATTAATATTAATTTATTTATAATTCTCTGTCATCATATTATTACATAAAACTCATATGCAACCCAGATATAGTGCATGTTGAATCTGAAGGTAAACCATTGCGAATGATTTTAAAAACATCGAAAGTAATATTTTTTCATTAATAAATGTATAATAAGAAATTAGATGTTAATATAATGAATTATATATTATTTGATAATATATATTAAAATTTATTTTTAAACATTATATTTCTAAATGTAATGTAATCAGAGAATTCCAAAAATGACCATAATGATATTTGTTGAAAAATTATATTTTATATAATTATTTAAAAAGTATAATAATATTTAATTAGGAGATAAAGGATGATGAGTATCATGACATTTCATCCCATTAAAATAATGATCAAATATTAACCTTATATGTAATATTATATCATGTAAATATTGAAACAATGATCCCATAGTTGAGTTTTTAATTGGTTAAGAAATTGATTATGAAAAATAATAATGTTATAAATACCAAATAAAAATATCCTATTTTTATTGGTTAATCAAATTAAAATTATATAATATTTTTTCCCAATAATGTGCACAAGGTCCTACATTCAGTAGAAAATTAAATTGTGAAATTTCAATCCATTTTTTAATTCCATGTATTTCCTTTCATCCACTTATAAAATGACACCCCTAAAGTATCTTATGTACACAACTTTGTGCTGTCTAGATACACCAAAACCAACCCAATTATTTTCTCAATATCAGTATCTAGTATTTACATTTTATTATTTTATTAAAATTCTATTTCAAGGGTTCAAAATAGATGACCTAAACGAGGCCAAAAAAATAGTAGGAAATTATCTTACATAAATATCTTGAAAATTATATATTATACTACCTCTATTAAATCAATAGTAATTAGATTATTATAATTAAATATTTATAATAAATAAATATAATTTTAATTATTATTATGGAACCAGAAATATTTTCCTTATTTTCAGTCAAATAAGACCTGATTGTACCTCTCACACTTATGTGTAGACTATAGCTCCCATGGAGCGATATAATTAATATTCCATCACAACATTATGGTGATCTTTTATATAATGGTTTAATGTTTATAAATTATATTTATATCCTAATTATTGTTATTAAATTATAATATCATATCTACCTTCTTATATTCTCATGAGTTGTAATATAATACTTTTTCTTATGTGTATGTGCGGACCACCACTTCCCTGAAGTGATGTAATTAATTTTATATTTTCACATTACATGTATGAGAATAATTGTAGATATATATATTATATATTTCATTCATGAAAAAATTTGTTATTTTATTATAAATGGTATTTTTATTTCTTTCATTCATTTTATCTTTAAATAAAAACAATATTTGTTTGATTGTATAGCCTATTGTCTCCCTAAATTGTGTAAATAATTTTATGTCACTACATTTTATGGGAGAATATATATAAATAATCTATTGATATAATATTTGTTACATAATTAAAATTCAATATATTATGGAACTTCGACAAATTTTCCCTGACTATATCTACAAAAATTATTTTCTCATCTAAAATGAAGGAGTTAACATCCAAAAATGAATAATTTAATATGGAATTATAAATAAACAGGAGTTAAATTATTATAATAAGACCATATAAGATAACTAAGGTTTATCCATGACTCATTTATATATTACAATAAAATTTAATTTTATTATATATGAGGTTATAAATATTTCGAAGCAAGACAAACATGTGGTTTTGGATTTCGTCACAATTTTCATCCATTGAGGTATAGTTGGATGTTATACAGAAAAAATATTTAATTTGTGTTTATTTCTCACCACCATTGAAATTTTATATCCAAAATATTAATATTTTAATGAAATTGAATGTTCCATTTTAATTTATTAAATATTGGAGCATTGATTAAAAATATACCATAACTTGAATGATATTATATTAAAATCACATTGTTTATTATTATTATTTATTATTATGTGTCAAATGATGAAATATAATTATCATTCCAAAAATAATCTCTTGTGTATTCTTCTCCGCAATTTATTCATGTAATTTTACTATAAAAAAAATTTCCTCTCTCTGGTACGTCAAATGACAGAGGAAATATTATTGAAAAAAATTGAATAAATTTATATTTCCATAAGATTTTATTCGTCCATGTCAATTATTTATTTAATATGCATTAAAAAATATTATTATTATTCTCATAATTTTAATTATTGAAATTTTTACCCATTTTTATGTTTTTCAAAATAATTAAAAATAAATTTTACTTTTGTTTTATGAATGAGTTACATAGGTATTTTTAACAAACATGTGAATTAAATAATTATTTTTACATATGAATAATAATTGTAATTTCCCATCATTATGACCAATAAATGAATTAAATAATCTATTAAATTATTCCATTGTTCTATTAAAATTATTTTTTTTCAATAATATGTATTTACAATTTTAATGAAATTGTTCCAGAATAAAAATAGTATTTTACATAAGAAATATTACAAATTATCATTTAAAGTTATTTTAATTTAGGATGACATTTTTGGATATTCCTTATTATTTATTTTCGATAAAATCCTCAAATACCATCATTTTTATTTATCTATTTTTTTATGATTATGATAATAAGATGCTTATGAAACCCATTTATTCTCTGCGGGTTTTGATATATAATGAATGATATATGGTAATGTGGAAGACATATGAATAGAACCTAATTATGTTAAGGGTTGGACCTTAATTACATATACATCATATGAAATAAATAAAAATATAAATTTCATGAGATAATAAAGACTAGAATGGGGAGTGAATCTTCATCAGTATGGGTCACTATACAATATGATAACCTTGTGAGTAAATATTCACTATGGAAATGATGGAATAGGGTGAAAAACCAATATAGTATGATAGTATTGGAAGTAATCCTTAACTAAGGAAATGATTTTATACTATTATTATTATACTAAAAACATATTTATTAAGCCAATATTATGCTTGCATGGATCGTGTTATTTTATTTCATTATGATTCATGTCCTTTGAACATTCTCTAACAATGATATGATTCATTATTTTGATATATATTATATTGCGATTGGTATTTCAAGATTGAGGATCACATTCCAATACTATTTTTATCGTTTTAGGTTTAATTTCATTGATATCACCCTCAATATCCATTACTATGAATTTAACACATCCTTTATTATGTTTCATTTTAATATAGATATAAAGAATTGATATATGACTATTATTTAAACCATGGGTATTATTTTTGAATAACAAATTATAATAAAATGATTATATTTTATTAAATATATTTTTATGTATCCATGATTGAAAAAAACCATTATAGTTTTAGTAAAGACCTAATTGTTTCATAATAAATAATAATACTATGAGTTGAAAAATCTTTGTGTGAAATATATGGATCACTATTGTCATTATAGATTCTCAATGATTATTTTTACTTTTTAGTTTATTAGGATGGTGGTGATGGTTTGCCAATAAGACTCATGGTTTTGTTCCTACTTTATTTTATGTTTAGGGTTTTCATTTTTTGTTATTCGATGTTTGTCTAATTGATGTTAAAATTAATTCAACATTTTAAAATTATTTTTATAATATTTATTGCATAACTTATACATGTTTTATTATCTATCAGAGTATAATCATGGCAAGGATTTTATATGTCTTCACTTTGTTGGTTTTCACCAGCTCGTGGTGATTAGGAACACACTACAAGTATTTTTTCAATCCATCTCGAGGGATATATCTGGTTGACCAAGGTTGGTCCATTATATTTTGTTAATGATTAACCAAATGTGTTTAATTTTATATTTAAACCAATATGATAGAAAATATAAACTTATGAATTCTTAACTATATAGAAAACACAATGGAAAGGTTTTATTTACATAAAATATAACACTGTATCTAGAATTTAGAAAATGGTTTCTTAAAATGAACATATTATTTTTCAATTAATTATATAACTCATTATTTATATATCTCCTAATGAAACTATTTCAATAAATATTTATGTCATCTTTATATCATGATGATTTCATAAAAGATAATGTATTTAAACAATTAAATTAAAAATAAATTTTTTCTTAAAAATAACAAATATTCACCATAAGAAAATTTTAACATAATGAATAATGAAATTATGTTCATTTCATCTAATTAAAATTAAATATTTTGAAATTTATTGTTAAATTAAAAATAATAATATAAAAAATTTATTTATTAATGAGTTTAAAAAAATTAAATATTTTTTTTTCACATCAATAACTAATTCTAACAGTAGTAATATATTTTATTATACACTAAATCTTCATAGTATAATATATTATTAAATGAGATCAATTAAATTTAATAAATAAAAAAATATAACACTATGCATATTTTTCCGTGAAAAATATTCATTTTATCATTGAATGATTTTAATTAAATCTCATTAATAGAAATAATTTATATTCTAAAAATTAAATATAGTAAAATTATTATTATTATAAATATTATAATTATTTTAATATATATTGACTTATAATATATTTATTAAATAATGGATTAATTGTTTTATTTATTTTAAAAAAATAATATTTATATTCTTATAATTATCTAAATTATATTTCACATTATATTGTTATAATTATTAAATGATTATCTTATAATATAAAAAATATAATTGTATTTTTTAATTTTTTTTCATTGTGGATTACTACACAAGACATTATTTTTTAAATATAAAATATAAAAAAACTACCAAGGTGAAATAAGACCTCTATTTACACCACTCTAGATTTATATTAATTTTATTTGGGGATAATACAAGTTATAAATTATTGAAAACAATTTGGGTAACATTGAATGATTTTAATA
The DNA here is from genome assembly GCA_963277665.1 of Viscum album. Classification (NCBI taxonomy): domain Eukaryota; kingdom Viridiplantae; phylum Streptophyta; class Magnoliopsida; order Santalales; family Viscaceae; genus Viscum; species Viscum album. Next base: position 1,253,536,203 of record OY728140.1, on the reverse strand, counting down.
TTAGATTCATATTCATTATTTCCTTCTGGTTTCTCATATAAAGGGAAATGCATACTATAGGAATATATGTCCTAATAATTTTAATGATAATTCAACTATTTTGGAATGATAAACTGTCAAAAATCCAAAATAATACCATGATAAGAAACATATTATTATCATGAAAATACATTGGATAATAATTTTGTGTGAATTTATTTCATTATAATGTTACCTCCTTTTAACATATTACATGAAAAGTATATAACTATGGTATTATAGTTCACAATTAATAATAATTAGACTATCGTCCTAAAGTATCTAGTATGATGAAAGAATAGTTATCATTAATAAAATTTTGGATCCCTCTAAAATAAAAAAAATGTTGAGGATCCACTAGAAACTGGAGGGGTGGTAAAGTAGTGGGTTAACAAAAATTCCTAGCTATTGTATACCCTTGCTATTGAAATTCACTATCCAACTAATAAACTCTAATTTCATTACTATTAATTTATTCTAGTTACATATAACACCATGTAGTACAATATAGTTTGTAACCTAATATTTATAATGAATCTTTTGGTCAGAGTGATTATAACATTAATTAATTAAAAAGGTTTTAGTAGAGTAAATAAAAAAAATTAATATAATTATTATCGTTTAAAATATTTATCAATTCTTAATTATTAATGAGGTAAACAAAATTAAATATTATTTAAATTCTAAAATCAATTTATTTAGTTAAATACTTTAATAAATAATGTTCATGTTTGACAATCACATTATATGTTTTTTTACAGTATAAAATAAATAAAGTTAAATATTTAAAAATAATTAAATTAAAAAACAAAAAAATGAAATAAAAAAGGGGTATAGTATCACGCAGAGGCCCAATCCCCTCCAAATGGAAATAACCTACTTCGAAGAATATTACTTAAATATAATCTGATGCACAACCTCGATCAGGTATAAAAAAAATATCATATAATCTATATAAGACACACAAGGACCACTTCAATAATATCCATGGGATGAATAAAAAATGTGTTCTATAAAATGACATTTTCCTCAAACACAACGTGAAAGAATATTAAAGAGACTGACGATAATATCAAGTATTCAAAAATTATATTGTGCGAGTCCATGTGTGTTTATTAAAAAAATACACTTTTAAAATTTAAAAGCATAATAAAGAAAGAGACTCTAATAAAATAATGAAAAAATAGTGAGGTTTTATAAGGAGTTTTCTAGATGGTTTAGTATCATTAGATGTGTCATGGAGAGAAGATCAATCCATTTCTATGATAGTAGAAGTATAACATAGTTTTAGAAATTTATATATGTTCTAAATTTAGGAATGTATATGGTTGTTCACTGTACTCCAATCACCAACATTCAAAATGTTGGTAAGTATGTAGCATGTATAATCACATATATGTATTCAGTAGGTAGAAAACACCATCAATTTTTTTTATTAACCATCCAATATGTACAAGGTAGTATTCTGGAATTTAAGGTATCATATGGAAGAGAGTGTATATTATGATCAACCTTTATTATCCTTTGTATCCCCATAATAAGCTCGGATATAGAATTTAATGGTTTCCTATAACAGTAAGGAAAACAATTATAAAATCACTATTTCTATTAACTATGTTAATATATACATTGGCATAATTTAACAAAAATTCCTTGTAATTTGGAAGGTGGATCAAGATGATGGTGATTCATGTATGGTGGAGAGTTTGGATATAGGCAGATCATCTAACAGTTGGCCTGATCTATAAGTGAATTATGTTAAGTGGTGACTAATTTGACGATTGGTTATATAGATTTAGTTCATTTGGAGATGATTCATCTAATAGTGAATAAAATTCAGCAGTGACTTATCTTTAGTGGTAGTTAAGTTTTTGTGGCATGTAATTAATAATGGAAGGTAAATTCTCGAAGGAGGTTAATTTCTTTCAGTGATTTATTCCTAATAGTGATATAACATTGGAACTAACTCATTTTTGGAGGTAGGTAAATTATGTAGGAGACCCTTTTGTAGAAATAACCATTATTTTATTATATTTAATTATATTTCAAAATTCAACCATAAATTATTAGATCCATTAGAATCTTAATTAACATGATTTATGATCATTAGAAAGGTAGGTACAAATAATCTCCCCCATCGCAAGGATCATTGATCATTGAATTTTAGAAACCCTATATAAAATAAACGTCACCATAAAATAGATCTATTTGAAAAAATAATTAAAACTTATGAATAAATTACAGAGATAATGTGAAATTTTATATATAAAAATTAAAATTAAAAATACAAGTTAAATAATGTTGGTATCATATGTACATGATTATTCACCCATTTTTTGGGTTTTCAATAAGTAAAGTTAATAAATTTTAATGTTAGATAATAAAATATGAATAATAAGATAAATTTCAATAATGATAGAAGAGACGGCAGTACATCCAAAAATAAAGATGAAATAATGTACATATCAAAGAAAAATGACAAAATCAATATCACATAGCCTGGGTACTAGAAAGAACATGTAACACCCCAGGTAAATAAAGAACATGAAATTTTTATATTTATCCCTATTTTTGAATAAAATATTAATATGAATTTAAATGGGATTCTATGCTTGATGGCGTACCCAACACGCAACAACGAGTTTCTAGGGAATCTTACATTGCACTCTAATAATTAAATAATATTATTTTAAATATTAGTTAACACATAGCTGTTGTAATGGAGGGAATGAACAGAACTAACTAAAAAATGATTATATATGTTTGTCAAATATTTTTACTTTTTACAATAAATGTTAGAGGATTAAAAATGCGAATGAATCCAATTTTAAGCATAAACATTCTAATATTCTTTAAAAGGTCAATTAACAACCTTTTGATGGAGAACCTCATTTAAATACACTTTTTGACGATTTTATTTGTTATATTTGAAAAAATAAAATTCTTCTTTAGAATCGGGACATCAAAATATACTTTGTGTATATTTTTGGTATTTTTCCGAAAAAGTTCAATTTTTAATGAATAGTGAAAAATGTTTTATTTTAATTCAAAACCTATTTTTAATCTAATTTATTTATATTATTATACTATATTTTGAATTGGTTTTAAATGTAAATTAGAATATATTTTTACCATTTAATCCAATAGTGGTCGTGGGAGTTAATTTCACTTTGAAATCGGACTTAAACTAGTGTCAATCTTTTAATACATTTTGTTTCATAAAAACATGCTATTTGTTTTAACAGAAGGAATTAATTATTAAATTAATTAATGAAACTTATATGTTTTTAAATTTTTTTAAATAGACATCATTTTTGAATTTGTAATATCAAATATATCTTAGGGTGAATTTTTGATAATTTTCTGAAAAACGTCAATTTTTGATGAATAGTGAAACCACTAAGTGGTACTTATAAAAACTAATTTTCTGTTTAAATAAAAATTTCCACCTTTATGTTTTGAATTTCAAAAATCTGACATACATGGTTGTCATTAAGAATTAAAATGTGGTTCAATGGGATTAAAATAATTTTTAGGTGAATAGTAACTTATTAAGTTTTTAATCGCGATAAGAGGTAATTAGTGTAGTTTAAGGTAAAAATAAAGTATTAATAAAATTAAATGACCTAGAAACATGTCCTACCTTCATTGGATGAGTCATGGCCGACCAAGACAATCCATGGGTCAACTTGGGGACCCCATGGAGCCACTTTGGTTGGAAAATGACATAAATACCTTTTTATTTAATGTTAAAATTTAAATGACACAAACATGAGTTGTTTTTCTAAAAAAAATTACATGGGGTTATTCAAGTCATATTTTTTACTATAAATATTAATTGGAAATATAAAAATATTTCATACATCATAGTATTTTTTGATATTTTTTAGACAGTAAATAAATTAAATTATTTATGACATCATGATGATGCAGCGTTGACCTCATTATTTAACGATTTAAATAAAATGGAAATATAATGTAAAATCTAAGACCTAAACATGTCCAAAACATATTTTATGGGTTTATTTAGAACCCTTATAACCTTATCCTCGAAATACATCAATTTGGGACCATTAAAATCCGAAACTCATTCAAAAATAAAGTAACATTACCTTACTTTCCAAGAGTGCCCCTCCTCTCCTCTTATAAATGGCCCCCACCACTACCTCCTTACCCACACTTCCAAAGCATTTGGCTTAGCCAACCCCTGCCCATTTTGTCTCTCCAAATCCCTCTATAACTCCTTGATGCCTCTCTTTTGGTAGAAGTATTCCCAAGGAAGCCTTTTAGCTCAAACCAAAGGGAGTTACCCGATTTTAAGGTAATGTCTTCAGTAGAGTCCTTTTGTTTTATTTTGCTTCTCCAACATCCTAAAAAATTTTAATCATTTCTTTTGAAAAAACTCTAGTATCTTCAATGTACAAGGATGTTATTATAAAAAAGATTCGAGCTACACTTACACACACCTTCGTCTAATGGTTAAAGAACGTACTGTTTCTATGGTTGGCGATTTTCTGCCTCACGAAACGATGATTGTTCAATATTCTTTTAACACCTTTAAAGTTTGCCATTATGATGTCACTGTATTTTATATATGATATATAAGGTATTTATGTTTACTATATGCTTCTGTATTTTATATTTAAACCATACCTTTATTATTTTCATGTTGTGTAAAAGCAATAATTTCATATGAGGAAGTGTGGACTACCGCCACCTCATGTGATGTGACTCGTACATGCAATACATAAAATTTATAAATAATGAAATTAATGAACATATGTTACCTATATAACATATATATTATATTGGAATTATAATATATATATATATCATTTATTTTTAATTCCATTAATATGACAAAGAAAAAAATGAAAGTATTGTTCATGCGTACGTACGGCCTGCCATCTCCATGAACGGTCCTTTTAGTTTTTTATCTCCAAATGAGATGGAATAGGATGAAATGTATATGAACTGGATATATATGATATTTTAATCATTAATAATATTCTGGAAATTATTTACTTATAACTACATGGACAATCATTTTTCAAACAAGATTATAATGGACTCATGTACCAAACATCGGCAAAAACGTCTGATATGAACTAACATTATTAAACAATTATTATAACATTATAATATGAGATATGAACTGAATAATAATATTTAATGGAGTTACTTAAGAAATTATAAATTGACCAAAGTTTATTATTCAGGAATATAAAGAAACGAACAATACAAGTTGGACCTGAGGTAAGGGAATCCTACCTCTCTCTTTCTTTTTAAGTACTCTCTTTTTTGTCATTTCTTTTAAGATCATATTTCATATTTTTGGGGATGTTATTTTATATTACTCATTCTGTACTTTTTACATTCATATAATGAGAGACCCTATTTGATCTCATCAATCCATTTTTGGATGATTTAAGTGGCGCCGTTAGGCTGCCGAGTTTTCGTAAGGGATTTTTCATCTCACTTTTATTCTCGTGACATTTATGCTACGTTTTCCACTATTTCCTTTGAGTGGTGTAGGTACTTCCCATTATTATAAACTTTGCGTAGTATAATTTCATTTATGGGTATTGACATATTCATTGTATGACCCTTCTTCTATGGGGTGTACGTTTCGAATGTTACCCAACTCGGTAAGGGGACCTTTCACCCTCCTCTTTTTAAAAGACTTCTTTTGCTATGTATTAGAATTTACATTTTATTATGTTGGGATATGTTCTTATATATCCTTATTGATGTAAATTTTATGTCCAAGTGATGAGATACCATTCACTCTCTCATAGAATAATTTTCTGAATTTTGATGTGACGTCGTTAGGCTGTCAAATTTTACCGATGGAACTTCTTTACCCAATTTCGATTTCCTTGGGTTCAACATGTAGTTATTGAATATGTTATCATTTGAATATGTGTGAATGACCTTTTATTGTTTTACACTTAATATCCACTTATATTGGGTGTATTTATGTTTTTCACACATAATTATGAGATTGATTCATCCTTAATTTAAGGATACCTTCTTTATAAGGGATTTTATCTCATTTTACATTTCTATTGAGACTTCATTATTATTATGCACAAATTCAATATTATATGGTGTATATACTGTCCTTTGTAATATTATATCATGAATCCCTTTATTCTCATGATATTATAAAGTTCTGATTAAATGTTATTCCTCAATTATTGTATTCAAGTGTCTCTCATTTTGATAAAAACCCTTTAACTAAAATATCATTTTAAATGTTTTAATGATTTATTCTTATAAATATTTCTCATTAATATCCATGATTTCAAAATGGTATCAATGATTTATTTATTTGGATATTAATGAGGTAAAATGTTAAAAGCTTCAAAGTGGTATGGGGCACATTGATTAAAAAATCTATTTATTGAATGTTTTAAATGGTTTTGAAAATGTTGTTTATAATGGATTTAATATCTTAAAATGTTATATTGTTATTGAAATGTGGGAACATTATCTTTCCTTTATGCTTAAGTTATGTTATATGATTATGTAATGGTTCTAGTTCATTGTTTATGTTGACGGGTGGTTCCGTGATAAACTAAGGGTGGGTGAGCCTGATATAGCTCTCCAATGCATTGGGTAACGCGAAGGAGTGAAATGTTAAGGTTTCTCCGAAGAGATTTTGGGAATATACTATGATGGTTATTACAAACGTAACCAAGAGGGTTACTCCCTGTGTAAGAATGTTATAAATGCCTCAATTTACCTTTATGTATTACAATTTCTATGATTTATGCATGATTTGATGAGGTATATTAAAGTTCATATGTTTTATGAGTAAAGTATGATTTCGTTGATTCTTATGTGTACATGTACTCGTGTTTCCTTTCCATATATTTTTATATCCATTACTGATCTTTTTATGCTCATCCCATGTTTTTGAAATGTTTTTCACAGGTCAAGGGAATGGTACATGATATGATGATAGTGTCAAGGAAGTGTCAAGAAGGAATCCATGTTTTAATTTAAATATGTTTCCGTTGATGGGAAAAATGAATACTATCTTTTATGTAACCACTTAGTTTTATGTGGAATGTAATGCAAGTTTATGATCTAATTATCTAAAACTCTAAACCTGAAAAGATCCTCAATGTGTAATCTTGTATTAACTCAATATTAAGTAAGGTTTAAGGCTAGGGCCTTATAGTTGATATCAGAGGTCACTTTAGATAACTTTAGAGGTTATGGTATTCTCTAAGCATAAGTGACAGTTCCATAATGGTTAGGATTTCAGAAGGAGTCCTAGTTTTGGATAAAGTGAATGAGTAAGTATATCTTAGTGTTTACCTTCCTCATTAGTACATGATGGTTTTGTTGATATACTCACACTGACATTTCTATTTTTAGTGAATGGATGGATCTAGAAAGCACCAAAGAGACAACAGGTTTGAAGGAAAGTGTGGTGGTTCTCTAATTAAGTTAATAGATAAAATGGGAGATTCAATGAGGAAACTTGTGGTTGTTCTAAACCAACTATCATGGAGTCATGACCAACCACTTGAACCTTGGTATGTTCTGTAATGCATCATGTACGAGATGACCAATCGATGTGGAAGTTCAGGTAATAATTATAAAGGTAACCATTAGAGTTTATATGATCCTTACTTTTGAGGTAATTATGGGTTATTATATGTTATGATGGAAAATGAAAGGCATGAGATAAACATGAGGATAAATTATGTTATGATTATTTTTGAAGATTTTAACTCTTTTTGGGGAATGTTTTAAAAATTATATTGTTTTGGAAAAAGGACATCACGCAGATCGTGTGACAAACCGTCACGTCGGACAAAGCTGCGGGAATCAAACACACAACCAAAGTGTGACTGGTATTTATCACCTACCACTGGACTACGTGAAGTCCCTGGTTAGTTTGACTAATTCTTTTTAGTTAGATTATTTTAGGAATCAATAGTATGTTTATTTAGGGTTATCTATGGAAATGATTAGCCTATCATGGAGGATATGTGATTAGGTTAATTACTTTTCAATATCAGAATTTAAGAGCAACTGATGTTATTTAGAGATAAAAGTTAATTTGTACCTTGGAAGAATATGTGAATAAATATTTAAAATATTTGGGTTTCAATCGTAGTTCAGTTTACATTGAAGAAATTTATGGAAAATTGTTTATCGAATGGTCTTCATTGAACATTGTGTTTTTTTGTGGACAAATTTTGGACATTAAGAATGGATTTTCTTTTTATAAAGGATTATACTTTTTTGGGTTATCTGATCTCATACTAACAATTTTGGATTTGGATATTGTCTAAAGTCATGGGAAGTATATAGTTTTATTTTTTGGATTAGGTGATTCTCTAGAAGTTGATTATTGTACTCTTAATGTGAACAAGTCGTCCTAAATACTCGTATTTTGGAGGAAATATGAGTATGTGTAAGGAATATAATAAAAGTTGAAAGTCAACATGATAATTGATTATGTTTCCTTATGAATAAATTCCTCAATAAAAAGTAAATTAAAACAAAAATGATGTCTATTAACTTTTCCTACTGGGGAATCGAATACCGTTTAACCCATCACAAGTTTGTGATTTTCTTGTGGTTAAGTTTCTCATAAACATGTTTTCTATCACTCCCCATCAGAACATGACCCTATGTTTTCTCCTCTATGTCCATGTTTTCCTACATGGAATCCTAGTATGGGTAAACTTGGGTTACATCAGTACTTATCTTCCATTATTTTAAAGTGATTGTTTTACCGACTCTTGTTCCGATGCGGGACTTTCAAGGATGTTTCCATGATCAATTTTAAAATTGCGAGGATGCAATTCCCAAAAGGGGGGAAGGATGTAACACCCCAGGTAAATAAAGAATATGACATTTTTATATTTATCCCTATTTCTGAATAAAATATTAATATGACTTTAAAGTGGACGCTATGCTCGATGGCATACCCAACACGCAATAACGAGTTTCTTGGGAATCATACGTTGCACTCTAATAATTAAATAATATTATTTTAAATAGTAGTTAATGCCTATCCGTTGTAATGGTGGGAATGAACAGAACTAACTACAAAATGATTATATATGTTTTTCAAATATTTTTTCTTTTTACAATAAATGTTAGAGGATTAAAAATGCGAATGAATCCAATTTTAAGCGTAAACATTCTAATATTCTTTAAAAGGTCGATTGACCGCCTTTTGATGGAGAACCACTTTTAAATCCAATTTAGACAATTTTATGTGTTATATTTGACAAAAAAAATTCTTCTTTATAATCAAGACATCAAAATTTAATTTGTGTATATTTTTGTTATTTTTCCGAAGAAGTAAATTTTTTAATGAATAGTGAAAACTATTGTATTTTAATTCAAAACCACTTTTTAATATAATTTATTTATATGATTATATTATCTTTTGAATTGGTTTTAAAGTGAAATGAAAATATATTTTTACCATTTAATCCAATATTGGTCGTTGGAATTAATTTCACTTTGAAATCGGACTTAAACTAGTGCCAATATTTTGATACATTTTGTTTCATAAAAACACGCTATTTGTTTTAACAGCGAGAATTAATTATTAAATTAATTAATGAAACCTATATGTTTTGAATTTTTTAAAATAGACATCATTTTTTAATTCGGAATATCAAATATTGCTTAGGGTGAATTTTTTTTAATTTTCTGAAAAACAACAATTTTTTATGAATAGTAAAACCACTAACTGGTGCTTATAAAAACTGATTTTCCGTTTAAATGAAATTTTGCCACCTTTGTGTTTTGAATTTCAAAAATCCGACATACATGGTTTTCATTAAGAAGTAAAATGTGGTTCAATGGGATTAAAATATTTTTTTGGTGAATAATAACTTAATAATTTTTTAATCACGATTTGAGGTAATTAGTGTAGTTTAAGGTAAAAATAATGTTTTAATAAAATTAAATGACCTAGAAACATGTCCTACACTCATTGGATGAGTCATGGACGACCAATACAATCCATGGGTCAACATGGGGACCCCAGGGAGCCACTTTGGTTTGAAAATGACATAAATACCTTTTTATTTAATGTTAAAATTAAAATTACACAAACATGACTTTTTTTACTAAAACAATTTTTACATGGTGTAATACATGTCATATTTTTTACTATAAAAATTAATTGTAATTATAAAAATATTTCATACATCATAGTATTTTTTTTATAATTTTTAGAAATTAAATAAATTAAATTATTTATGAAATCAGGATGATGTAGTGATGACCTCATTATTTAACAATTTAAATAAAATGGAAAGACAATGTAAAAGCTAAGACCTAAAAATGTCCAAAACCTATTGGATGTGTGGATTTATAACCCTAATCACCTTATCCTCTGAATACATCAATGTGGGACCATTAAAATCCTAAAATCATTCTAAAATAATGTTACATTACCTTACATTCCAAGAGTGCCCCTCCTCTCCTCTTATAAAAGGACCCCACCTCTACCTCCTTTCCCACTCTTCCAAAGCCTTTGGCTCGGACAAACCCTGCCCAGTTTGTCTCTCCACATCCCTCTATAACTCCTTGAAGCCTCAATTTGGGCAGAAGTCTTCCCAAGGAAGCCTCTTAGCTCAAACCAAAGGGAGTTACCCGATTTTAAGGTAATGTCTTCACTTGAGTCCTTTTGATTTATTTTGCCTCACAAACCCCCTAAACTCATTTTATTAATTTATTTTGAAAATAATAAAATATATTCAATATACTATGATGTTTTTATAAGAATAATTCGAGCTACACTTACACACACCTTCGTCTAATGGTTAAAGAACATACTATTTCTGTGGTTGGTGATTTTCTACCTCACGAAACGATGATTGTTCAATATTCTTTTAACACCTTTAATGGTGGCCATTATGATGTCACTGTATTTTATATATGATCTATATGGTATTTATGTTTATATATTCTTCTGTATTTTATATTTAAACCATACCTTTATTCTTTTCTTGTTGTATAAAAACAATAATTTTATATGAGGAAGTGTGGACTACCGCCCCCTCAAGTGATATGACTCGTACATGCAATACATGGAATGTATAAAGAATGAAATTAATGAACATATGTGACCTATATAACAGATATATTATAATGTAATTATAATATATATATATATATATATATATCATTTGTTTTTAATTCCATTAATATGACAACGAAAAAAATGAACGTAGCGTTCATGCGTACGTACGGCCTACCGTCTCCATGAATGGTTCTTTTCGTTTTATATCACCAAATGATATGGAATAGTATTAAATGAATATGTACTGGATATATACGATATTTTAATCATTAATACTATTCGGGAAATTATTTACTTATAACTACATTAACAATCATTTTTCAAACAATTTCATTTTTGACTCATGTACCAAACATCGGCAAAAACGTCTGATATGAACTAACATTATTGAACAATTGTTATAAAATTATAATATGTGATATGAACTAAATAATAATATTTAAAAGACGTCCTTATGCATTTATAAATTGACCAAAGTTTATTATTCAGGAATATAAAGAATGAACAAGCCAAGTTGGACTTGATGTAAGGGAATCCTACCTCTGACTTTCTTTTTATGTACTCTCTTTTATGTCATATCTTTTATTCTCATATTTCATATGTTTGGGGATGTTATTATATATTCCTCATTCTGTACTTTTTATGTTCAAATAATCAGAGACCCTATTTGATCTCATCAATCCATTTTTGGATGATTTAAGTGGCGCCGTTAGGCTGCCGAGTATTCATAAGGGATTTTTCATCTCACTTTTATTCTCGTGATGTTTATGCTATGTTTGCCACTATTTCCTTTGAGTGGTGTATGTACTGACAATTATTAACACTTTTTGTAGTATAATTTCATTTATGGGTATTGACATATTCGTTGTATTACCCTTCTTCCATGGGGTGTACGTTTCGAAAGTTATCCAACTCGGTAAGGGGACCCTTCACCCTCCTCTTTTTAAAAGACTTATTTTGTTATGTCTTTAAATTTACATTTTATTATGTTCGGATATGTTCTTCTATATCCTTATTGATGTAAATTTTATGTCCAAGTGATGAGATATCATTCACTCTCTCATCGACTAATTTTCTTAATTTTGAAGTGACGTCGTTAGGCTATCGAATTTTACCGAGGGAACTTCTTAACCGAATTTCGATTTCCTTGGGTTCAACATGTAGTTATTGAATATATTTTCATTTGAATATGTGTAAATTACCTTGGATTGTTTTACAATTAATATCCCCCTATATTGGGTGTATTTATGTTTGTCACACATAATTATGAGATTGATTCATCCTTAATTTAAGGATACCTTATTTATAAGGGATTTTATATCATTTTACATTTCTATTGAGAATTAATTGTTGTTATGCACCAATTCACTCTTATATGGTTTATATACTGTCCTTTGTAATATTATATCATGGATCCCTTTATTCTCATGATATTATAATGTTCTAATTAAATGTTATTTCTCAATTATTGTATTCAAGTGTCTCTCATTTTGATAAAAACCCTTTAACTAAAATATCGTTTTAAATGTTTTAATGATTTGTTCTTATAAATATTTCACATTAATATCCTTGTTTTAAAAATGGTTTCAAGGATTTATTTATGTGGATATTAATGGTGTAAAATGTTAAAAGCTTCAATGTGGTATGGGACACTTTGATTAAAAAATATATTTATTAAATGTTTTAAATGGTTTTGAAAATGTTTTTTAGAATGGATTCAATATCTTAAAATGTTATATTGTTATTGCAATGTGGGAACGTTATCTTTCCTTTATGATTAAGTTATTTGCTATGATTATGTTAGGTTTCTTGGGCATTGTTTATGAAGATGGGTGGGTCCGTGGAAAACTAAGGGCTGGTGAGCCTGATATAGCTCTCCAATGCACTGGGATACGCGAAGGAGTGAATCGTTATGGTTTCTCCGAAGAGATTTAGGGAATATACTGTGATGGGTATTCCAAACGTAACCAAGAGGGTTACTCCCTACATAATAATGTTATGAATGCCTCAAGTTACCTTTATGTCTTATTATTTCTATGATTTATTCATGATTTGATGAGGTATGTTAAAGTTCTTATGTTTTGTGAGTAAAGTATGATTTCATTTATTCTTATGTGTACATGTACTCATGTTTCCTTTCCATATATTTTTATATCCCTTACTGAACTTTTGATGCTCATCCAAAGTTTTTGAAATGTTTTTCACAGGTCAAGGGAAAGGTACATGATTTGATGATAGTGTCAAGGAAGTTTCAAGAAGGAATCAATGTTTTATTTTAAATATGTTTCTCTTGATGGGAAAAAATGAATACTATCTTTTACGTAACCATTTTGTTTAAATGTGGAATGTAATGCAAGTTTATGATCAAATTCTCTAAAACTCTAAACCTGAAAATATCCTTAATGTGTAATCTTGTATTAACTCATGATTAAGTAAGGTTTAAGGCTGGGGCCTTATAGAACATGTGTTATACCACTATTAGATACATTATATACAATTAAATAGGCTAATGTAAAGGATGTAACGTCAATGGGGATTGTGGTAGAAGACGTCATATCTCTTATAATCACCAGCTGAATATGATGGAAAACATTCCCTAGAGATAAACTGAGCCTCTAAAACTGACCAGGTAAATTAGAATTTGATTCATGACAATATCTGGTCTGAAATAATCACAATAATTGGATGTAGATGACAGATGAAAATTCATTGGAATGGTCTCATGAGCTACTAATGAAGTACCATTATCATGAAATAATATTTTCATTAGTTCGAGGAAATAGATGGCAATGTTTCCCCCAAAAATACATGGCACTAAATAAATCATTATTTTCCTCAATAAATAACACATGTACATGTGTCATTTCCATCTACCGAGTAACTTGTTCCTGTAATGATCTAGTAATTGGTGGAATCTAATGGTTCTAATCAACAAACATAGTGTATGAGTTCAATTTATGCTTTTGTAAATCATGATAATGTAGTTTTTTGTAACTTTTTAAATTTTTTCCTGGTCACCTTTTGCTTCATTTAAACATTATCTAACCAGCTTATAAACATGATCACTATGTTTTCTGAACTACATGAATCCCCTATAGGATTAGAAAGAACAACACCTAATATAACATGAAGTCCCCACATAATAACATGCTAAATCAACTCTATATCACAAGATTTAGATATAGGTGGATCAATGGATATATAAGTCTGTGATGGCGAGGACTCCACTCTCTCCGTCAAATATGACAAACCATTAGAAAAATAAGTCATCATCTCCTCCACTCTAGACCAAAAGGTATCTATATTAATATAATTCCAACTCTTATCTATTTCATCATCATGAATATAATGAATCATATTTGGCTGAATGTGGAAGGCCAAAAAAAAAATCTTCAATCATCCAAACTCAATTGAGTGATTGGGCCTTCGAGAGACCAAAAAATATGACCAAATTCTAAAAGATGATTATTTATAATAGTCTATAGATTGCATATAAATACAATACCCTAGGAAAAGTTGGATCAATAATATTAAAATGAGCAACAAAATCCTATGTAGGCTATATCACGGAAGGATGAAAATATCTGATCAACTCATTTTGAATAAATTGAGTAAAAGATTTATCTGTTATGATATATATCCAAAAGGAATAGGGGATAATAATAAAAATTAATTAGAGTAATGTTATAACGAATTTTATTATAATAATCCATCCTAAGACTCACATACCCTCGATTTTTTTCCCATTTATCAAGAGATGAGATATCAACCCTCGAAGAAGTAAAAAATGTAGTTTCATCATCTACAATGTCAACTAGATGTATGAAACACTAGGGGTATCCTTCCCATCAATAGATTCCACCATATTATCTCTATAAAAATTAGTTTAATCATCATCTTCAACAAAATATCGTCCTTCCTCTAACCAAATTTCAACAAAAACAAATGGAGAATAAGGATATGTCTGATTCATCCCAAGATCATTAGGACCATCCTATTCAGAACAATAACCACTTATATCTAATTCATCATCTACCATATCTTTATAATATTAATCATCATTACCTTTTCCTTTATATTTATCGCCATTACATTCATAAATTATATTTTAAAACCCTATACTTCCAAAATCATATACATCTATAATTTACATAATTGACATAGATTAAGAACTCTTTAAATTTTATTCTGTTGAATCCTCAGTTTCTTCTTCTTAATATCCCTCATATAAAATAATTTCAATAGTTGGTGGATATCAGGGTGGAATTCATGGAGAGAACTAGAAATTAAGGCTCTTAGTAAATTCATGGTATCATTCCTTCTCATAAGGGAACTCCCAATTAATAATTGAAGAAACCTCCACCTTGTCTTGATCTTTATTTGTGTACTCATCTACATCATTTTCATCAAATATAGGATAAAAAATGTTCATTAGTCTCATAGAGTGATCCTTATTATTAAATTCATCTTATAAATCATCATCAACAATAACTCGCAATGTAAAATAAGTTTTAGTTTAGCTTCATTATCATAAAAATTAGTTTAGTCAAGAAAAATGAACTACAGATCACTTTATATTCCTCATCTTAATCAACTAATCATTTTCACTCAATCATGGTCAACAATATATTAAAAAAGATAAGGGATTTAGTCTTTGAGGATGTATTGAAGAAATACATTATATACACCATTAGATAGCTTCATATATTGAATATATCTCCTAGTTTCATAATGAATAGTATATACTTATCCTGTTATCTTATTTCTCTAAAGTATCCTTTTTAGTGTCATATATGTTTCCATATAAACATCAATATTAATCAATACTCACCCTCTAATTCTGTTGTGGGGGTCTTCTTATTATCCAATATCATTCACAGTGCACTAATTAACTCTAATACTAAAAGGATTCACTATCACTAAGAATGTACCATTTAAATTCATTTTAAACTCCTTTATGAGGTAAATTAATGAATTTAATAAATTATTTGAAGAGGATAGAATCTCAAGTCCATATATAGTTTTTCTTGTCCAATCATTATTATCCCCAAAGTGAAACTCATCATATCAAAAAAATTCATCTTATATCCTAGGATAAAATGGTCCCTCATTTCTTTGAGAAATATTCTATCAATCATTAGGTCGAGATCACATTTTTCATTAATGATTTTATTGAACACAATTGTTTATCATTTACTTATTTCCCAACAAAAACTATTCAATTTTTGAGTTATATGTTTCTTATATAAAATAATCATTTTCTTGATTATGGTATAGGCTTCATCGATGGTTACAACACATTATAAGACAACGTAGCCTGATTTTTTACTCAAACCATTTCAATGGACTAAATATTAAGGAAATGAAGATAGTGGATAAATATCAGAAGATAACATTTTACAAAGAAGTGTTAATGAAAAAAATAGGGTGGTTATGATCTGAAATTATACCCAAGCCCTATTTTATATCATTTGGTAATTTGAAAATTGAAATCAAAACCAATAAAATAAATTTATAATATATAAAATAAATAATCCAAAATATTATATTTTATGAAATGGATTAATTCCAATGGTGGTGTGTTTCTAATGGTGGGATAATTCCAATAGAGGATTGTTTCTAATATTCGTTTGTTTCCAATGGTTGGTAATTTCCAATAGGGGTCATTTCCAATGGTGGGTAATTTCAATTGGTGGGTAATTTCCTCCGAATGTTTAACCAAATTGTATCATTCCAAATTCATGTTTGACAAACATAAAGCTCTCATAATTCAATGGAATAATGAATATATCAGCAAGAAAATATTCATTTCTTATGTATTAAATATTTATATACACATTTATAAAATGGGATCTCTAAAAGTGATTTATTAAATCAATTTGATTTTTTATAGAGTGAGACAATGGATTCATTAAAATATTTATTTCACATCTCTTGTAAAAATAAATCAGGACATGTTTGAATTGATATCCACGGATTAGTAATGTGTGTTTGATCCATAATATTTTATCACAAAAAAATAATTCATCTTTTAGATAGTGATATTATCTTTTTTTTACAGTACACCTTGATTCTATATACATCCGAAAAAGATGACATGTTCCAAAGGAGATATTTCTATTTAACTTTCAACAACCAAAATAAGAATTTGAATAAATTACTATGTCAAATCCATGTCCTCTAGGATTTTAGAATAATAACCTTGTATTATATTCAAGATACTTGTAATTTTTCATAGCATAAATTAAATGAGAACTTTTATTTATTTCTTGAAAATGAGAAAAAATATGAACAATAATCATAATATTAATATGCCTAGCAGTTACATACAAAAAACATTTAATGAGTCCTGTTTAACTTTTTTATCCCATGGCGTTATAAATTCATCAATATCCAACATATATGTGGTAATAATGGTAGTGTCACTATAATTACTGATATCCAATACCAAAATTTCCAAATTATCTTTTTTGAGTATATTTATATTTAAGATAATTGCCTCTTTTTTTGAAAATTTTATAAAATAAGAATGAACGGGTTTTCAGCCATTAAAATCATTTAAAATTCATTTTCTATCATTCTGAAAACATTAGTAGAAAACTAAATTTTATAAAATCCATAGAAAATATCATCTACATAGATTGGAACTACTAAAAACATATTTTGAAATTATTTTCATAAAAATAGTTGTATCGACTATATCATTTGAATACCAATTTGATGATAAAACAGAGATAAACAAATCATACTATGATATATGAAACCATATTAATACTTATAAATATTTTGTTATTTTAAAGAAATAATTAAGAAAATAAATATTTTTAATCAAAGGGTATGTTAAAAAAAATGATTCTCGACAAAATTATAATTTAGAAATGATCTTTTGACATCCATTTTATATAGTTTGAATTCCAAATAATTTGTATAGGAAAGAAGTATTATAATGAGCTCACGTTTGGCAACAAGTTAAATGGTTTTATTATAGTCAATACACTCTTATTGACTATAACCATTTGTAAAATGTATAGCCTTATTAATTAATATAATACAATATTAATAACACTTTTGTCTAAAAACACATTGTCTCCTAACAGTCAATATGTCCTTAGGTATATATATAAGTTACCCAAAAAACTTTATTTCAAATTCGTTATGTTCTTATTGCATTACCATCACCAATAGTTAATAATTAATTTCATTAGTGATGTTCATAGGTTAATGTTATGATAATAATGAATGATGTTTAACCTAACTTCATTGTGAAGATCTAGTCTCTATTCAATTATCTACACCTATAAATATGACATCTATAGGATGGTGTCTATGTGTCCTAATTGATATATGAAAGGAAGGTATGGTCATATCATATCAATCTACATTTTTATTTTTGGGTTCTGGATATTCCTAAAAATTTAAATATTTTTGTTTTAATTTTTCAAAAAAAATTAGAATATTTTTCATTTACATAAATTTTGATAAATTATCTTAAGGATTTCATAAAGGTTATTTAGGCTCATTTAGACTTAGTTTGTCAAAAATTACATGAATAGATACATCAACCGTCTTGGTTCTTTTAATAAAACTCTATATGATTTACTAATAGTTGAAAAACTAAAGAAACTTACTTTATCAACCTTATTAAAAATTTAAAGATAATAAATAGTGTTAAAAATAAATACATTGACACTGTAAACACAAAAGTAATTAACCATAAGATTTATGTTACTCGGTTAATTATATTGTATGGTTTATTCATAGCCTATACCGAAAAAATATTAGTGTCATATTTATTAAGAATTGGACAGGAGATCTCTTAATGAGTTATATTTATTCTTTTATAACACCATACTATTGTGGCGTCTTGAGAGCCTAATAGTTTTTTATTATAGCTATTTTTTAAGATAAAAAAATTTAATTCATGATTTTCTAACTCATTATTGCGATCAATTATTATAGTCTTATCCTAAGACCAGTAATATTTTCTAAACATGTATCATACATGGAAATGAATGAGAAAACATCACATTTGTGAGATAAAAAATAATACCAAAAAATAAAAAGAATATTCATCTATAATGGCATTGATGAAATTTTTCCTATTAAGACTAAATACTTTTAATGTTATTCAAAATTCCATGTTAACCAAATCTAAAGGATGAGATGTTCATAATCCATTCCTTAATTTGAAATATATTTTGTGTTGTTCCCCTTTATGAAATGTGTTATATAATTTATCATTTGGGAATTTAAATATAGGTATATATTTGACAAACTATTTCCTAGTTATAATTTTATGTGACTAAATATTGTAGTGGCCTCATATTTTGATACAGAGGACATATTTATTATGAAAATACAATAAATATAAATTCAGAGAATATAAAGAGTCTATATGAAAAACATAAATAATTTCATTTCTCAACATAGTAAATACTAAATAATTTTTGGAATAAAAAAATTACAAACAATTCATCTAAGTTCTATAAAAAACCATCATTGTAAATCTAAAATATAATAAGAATATTTTATTTTAACAATATTGAAATAATACATAAGAACATAAAACTATAATAGAATTAATGAATTATCCAAGATAAATTATTTTCCATTTATCATTCTTTCTAATGTTTAAATGTACTGTATAAACCATTTTAAAATTTATGAATCTTGTGAAATATATAGTCACGTTTTTTGAATAACAACAATCCAGGATATATAGACTTTTATTGGTGCACTTCAAGCATGTTACCTACAAAATAATATAAATACCCATCATTATTGTTGTAACATAATCATCATGGTTCAAAAAATTTAAGTAATCAAGGATTTATAAACCCAATTTTTCTTAATATATTTCTTATAAATATTTTATATTATTTGAAATAAAATATTTATTAGGTCCAATTGAATAAAAACTAGTATAAAATTTTTTATAAATATATTTACCAATATCAATTCACTTTATAATTATTCTCTCTCAGGGTTGGTATCCAAATCCATTAATATACATATATGCTATTAGTGTTCCTATTATTTGGGTGAGAGTGTTTATTACATTACTAAATCTCTCTATGTCATTTTTTGTTGATTATTAGATATCATATATTGAGTATTTTACATTAGTAATTCATTATATTTCTATTTTTCTATCCCAATATCAGATTTATTATTAACTGTTAAATCACATCATCCCTTTATAATTTTATAAATATCCTTATTCTCATTAAAATTTTCTCAGATCTTATTTGAATGTTAAAAAATATCTTAAATTGGAATATTGTCTAATTTATATTTTTATACACAATTATTAGAAATATTTTTTTTGAAGTAAAAAAAGATATTTGATACCTCAAATTTGTTTTACATGATGCACGTATTGGATAGGTCATGTTTATCCTCATGAATTGTGACTAAATTATGAGGGCTATATTCATAAGAATTATAGATTACACCCATTCATTTATTCTATTTCTTATTCATTCAATAATATTTTTTTTCATATTTCATCTTATATTAGACTTTTGTTACATTCTCATTCCTATTAAATTAACAAAGGTTATTTTCATTTAAATAATAATATTTCTTCAAATATTTAGGCAAATTTCTTATATAGTTATATTATAATTTTTAAACTGGACACGTAATGAAATTTTTCATCTCATAATTTTTTTAAATCATCTAGAAAGATGGGTTATATCATCTTCACTCTCCTCTAGAGAATCCTCTTCACTTAAATTTTCCCCTTGAACATTCTCCCACTATTTTAAGATAGTCAACTTAAATGCGAATCATTCTTTATTAGTATCATCTAACCCTTCTCGATTCAATTTATGTTCTTCCACATGCATAATTTAAAATCTACTCAAATCATTAAATGTTATTTTGATAATATCATAATATTCTCCTATTAAACATGAGGTTTATCTCCATATCTCTAGAAGACACCTCAGTAGTTTTTTGACTATATCCTTTTCAAAAATTAGATTCCCCAAAGAATGAATAATCTCTAATATTTTATAGAACCTAATATCTATGATAGAAATATGATCATAATGATTTACTTTCAATTTATCACATTTACTTGTATAATTATTTAATCAAAATTATTTAACATTTGTTATTCTTTCATTGGAAATAGCTTAGGTATCCCAAATTTCATATGTAGTTTTACAAGAATAAATTTTATAGAATTATTCATATCCAAAAGAATAATAGAGGTCATTACATACATTAAAGATATTTTAATATGATGTTTTAGTATCTCTATAACAGTTATTTCTAGTAGTCATTGGAAATTCATATTGATCATAAATAGAATAACATTTATTAAAATCCATGGTTTTATTATGCTTTTAAATCATGATAATATATTTATAGTGCTTTTTTTAATTATCTAAATGCGTTTTTGGGTACAAAAACCTCATTTTCTATTATCCATTTAATGAAATAAATTTTGAACAAAAAAATTAGGATATTTGAAAAACAACTAAATTCAATGATGAAAATTATTTTAAATGAATTTCATACCAACTATTGGTCTGAGTGAGAAAATAAATAGGGAGAGATTTTTTCCTAATAAAATTTATGTTTGAAACATATTTAAATAAAAAACCCCTAGCTAAAATTAAATAGGACCAGCTAATAAAAATTATAGATTAATATAATTTCTATATTTTAAAAGATTCATGAAATCAGGATTAATACTCAGTTAAAACCAATTATAATTTAAATTAACTTTTTAAATAAATTTTCTTAAAAAAATAATTTTAAAAAATATGTTTAAGATTAACTATCATCATATAGAATTTATTTTCATTTTAATTTAAAATAAGATTAAATTTTAAAAATTAATGACACTAAAAAACCACAAAAAAAAAAGAAAACAAGGGTTTCGGTCTCAATAAAAGGCCTAATCTTGTCCTTATGAAAATAATATACTACTAAGAAGATAATATAAATATAATTTAATCCACAATATATATTACGTTTATAGAGAAAATCTTATAATCTATCCACACATCACATTGACCACCCCCAAATTTACTGAGGGATGAAAAATTAATTTATAACACATAAGGAGCTATTCAACAAACACATTGGGTAATTAAAAAAATTAGAGTGAACATAATATCCTTTATTCTATAGTTCTAGCACATGAGACAATATGTGTCGGTAAAAACCAACACATTCTCAAATTTATAAGAAGCACATTGAATGAATAATAAATTAAATAAATAAATGATAATGTTACTCGGTCTGATGTTCCATATATGTGTGAGTATCCTCATATGTTTCTTTAAGAGGATCATGATCCATTTTAATAAATATAGAAGTAAAATAGAGCATAAAAACTCTTTTTTATGACTATTGGAATGTCTTTTAATTTTCAATGTACTCCATTATTCCATTTTCAAAATATTGGTTTTTATGAAGGAAGTAGGATTTTTTATGAGTATTTAGTAAGCAACACACTTCATGGTATATTTTCTCTTAGGATGAATTTATACATGAGGGGGTGTTCCTGAATATAATGTATTTAATAATAGAGAGTCCATTTAATGAATATTCTCCAGGATCATTTGTATCCTCATACTAAGCTCTATCATAGACATGAATTTTCTCCTTCAATTGTTACGATTATAATTAAAAAATATCTCTTTTAATTAATTGCATTTATATAGTCTATGGTAGAATATAATTGAAAGGTATCTGAATATTTACAGTGGAACATGCTAATAGTGACTCTTGTTTAGTGGTGAGAGAGGATAGCAGTGACCCATGGTATGTTGTTACTAATTTGATTGTTGTTCATTTGAAATTGATTAATTTGAAAATGTCTCGAATTCATTTGATACTCAACTTTAGTACTAGGTAATGTTTTGTGGTGAGTCTAATTTGTTGGTAGGTAAAGTATGGTAATGAATTTGCTATGGTGGTGGATTTTTTCTCATAGTAGGTAAAGTATAGTGATGTTACTTTTCTCAACTTGTCAAATATTTCAAATAAATACATATATTGTAAAATTCTATCATAAATTTTTAACTCCATAAGAAACATAATAAACATGATTTTATAGCATTAAAACAATTAGTATCCGACAATATTATATCACAATGAACAATATTTTATTCACTAATATTATTAAATCATATATAAGAAGACATAATAATTTTATTTTATGAAATGAATTTAATTTTTATAATCATCATGTAAAAACTATCATATGGTGAATTTTTTTTATTTTTTAGAAATAGTTGATTTTGGTTGTGCAGAATAGTGAACTATAATAAATTTCCAAAATGGTGTCAATTTTTTATATTATAATTGTATATTAAATAAACATATTTTATAAAAAATATATTTTTTTTATTAACTTATATGATGCATATAAAAATATAATGTTTAACTTATATGTCTATGATTTATTTTTCTCAATTAAAATTAAACGCTCTATTTAAATAAAGATGGATTTGTTTTCTTTTATCTTAATCACATTTTCATAAGGTTTCATTCATTATAGATTTTCTGTTGTATATAAAAATAATTTTCCATTTATTTAACTCATTCCAAATAAGTTCATTTGAATCAACATTATACATTATTTTTCTATAAATTAATTTTAATGGTTAATTTTTTTCAAAACAATGATTACATTTTATTTTTTATAATATTATAAATTTATTTTTCCAATTATGGAAAATGAAAATTTTAAAATTAATTGCATTCATGGAATCATTATAAATAATTTTCTATAATATTTTATCTTTGTATTTTGTATAAAAAATATTAAACATGGTAAAACATTTTCAACTGATTGTGTGAAAAATGATATTGAAGGGATAAAAATAATGTAATAAGGTATTATGATAACCAAAAAAATTATAAATCGTTTTGGTTAGCTGGATTTCAAACATACCCTTATCATATTTTAATATATGATAATTTAGATCTTCTTGACATGAGTATTCCTATATTATATAATATTGTCTCATTTTTTTACATGATTTCAACCCACTTAATTTATAAATGGGAACCCAAAATCCTGTCATATACAAACTATGATATCCAAACATATTGAAAAATAACATCCCAAATAACATTACAACATTATTTTTATCAAATGAACCATGTTGGTTTCACTAGAAGACATCTTTAGGAAGGCTTAAGGTTTAAGCCAAATGATATTACCAAATGTATCTGTATATGGTCAGTTTGATATTTTCCAATTAAAATTCTTAATAAACCTACTATAAATATTTAATAACCATATTATAGTAATTACATAATTACATCACCATAATGATATGTGTTTAATTTATGATTACTTCTATTTTTAATCGATTTTAAATCCCATGGAAAATGAAAATTTCATTCATGTGTATATATGAAATATCTACTCCATATAGAATTGTTATTATTTATTCAAAATTCATTCACATTAAGATTTGTAAATATTTAAATAATTAATTTAATTTATATATTTTCCATAAATATTATTCTGTAGATATAATAATTCTTCTAATTTATTACATTCCATTATGTTTGAAACATATATTTGGGCTATGGGGTACATGTGGACTTTTACCTCTATATGGTGATATAATTCATATTCATATTATCCCACTAAATAGATGATCTAAAATTTAATAAAATGAATTAATATTTTATTCAAAAAAATACAAAAATTCATTGTATGATGGAATAAATTCATAACAACTTTAACCACAATAAATGTACCGATCTGATTTTCATGAAATTTACAGAACAACAAGCAGTGGTAAATTTAAGAAAGATCTATTCAACGAATGGAGACAATATTCATATACATTTAAAATAATGAAATATATATATATATATGAAATATTAACATAATAACATATCAAATAAATCATCCAACGATGAACGACATAAATATACGTATAAAGCATCAAGATGATTCCTTCCAATAGAAGAGTGATAGTTATTGTTTCATGTAGAATATAAAAAGTTGAGGTGGCATAACAATGATCTGAAAATTTCTTGAACACATGTTGGCAACATGTCGTAAATCGTTTGGATGGTCCTCTATATGTACCCATCTTTCTGACAGTGGAATGTAGTTCATGGGCATGGATTGGGGCAAAAAGCATGCTGAAACCCCCCAACATACTCATGAGGTAAAAAACATAACCTGATTCAAGAAAATGGATCTAAAACACTATGTATCTAAACCACATAATCCTTATACCTATGTGCTAAGTAATCCATTGTGATCCATTACATGATCGCTATGAAATGAAATTTTTTTGTCAACGGATCCACCACTACCAATATATCATCAAATCCCCCCAGAGGCCTTGGTAATAATATCCTGAAATCCATAGAGATGTCATCCCACTCTACTTATAGACATGTAGGGTCTGAAAAAACCACTGGGAACATGGTTCATGGCCTTCACATACTGGAACACTATGAACATCACCACAAACCCCGCCACTGCCTAATTTATCTCGAGCCTCCAAAATAGTTTCCTTAAGAATTTGTACATCTTAGAAACTCCCATGTGTATCATAAGAGTGATTTATAAAACTCATGGAGAAATATTTCTTGGATTTCTAATGGAACAATGTTATTTTCACAAAACAACATCATATATTGATCATCATCAAACCATCCCTCTGAAGAATCACCCTAGTCAATGGGATCATGCATTACCTCTACCTATGAGTCTCTCAACTAAAACTCCTCCATCAACTAAATCAGAGATGACTACATAATAATATGAAACATAAATCCTCTACTTTATTCCATTAATGAATCTATGTGCGGGGAAGAAAACTCCTCTATTGCTCTCCAAGAATCCACATATTTCCAATTCACCTCATCCTGTGACTTCCTACTCAATGAATCAGCCACAAAATTCACCTTTCCATAGGACTAGGATATCTCAAAATCATAATCATGGAGAAATTTCATCCTAACCCACTTCTAAAAGTTCATATATCATATGGAATATATGTACATCAATATCTTGTAATCGGTAAAGACCATAATGCTCTCCAAAATTTGGTAATGTCACTAAAAATTTAGCATAAAAATGACTGATACAAGCTCCAGATCATAGGTCTCAAAGTTATGTTCATGGGGATTCAACTTCATAGACCCATAAAAAATCACTCCCCATTTTTGTATCAATAAACCCCCAATACCAGATGGGATGCATCAAAAAAATCCATGAATTTCACCACTTCCCCTAGAAACTAGAGAATTAGGGCACTTGAAAACATACCCGTCAGATAGTTGAATGCATCTTAACACTTCTCTCTCCATATAAAATCTTCAACATTTCTGGTCAGAGCTGTTAATGGGGATTATATTAGAGAGAAATAAGGATCTAATATCTAGTAGTAGCCTAATAGATTGAGAAATCAATGAACCTTTTTCTACATTCATTGGTGAATCCCAAGAAACAAACGCCTCACCAAATGACAGGCCCACTACTATACCCTACTGAGAGACCACATGTCTAGGGAACTGGATCTCTTGTGTCCATAACACGCACTTCGAAACATTTTCATATGTCCAGTGAAATCTGAGAACATCCAAGATAGTTTTAATATGCTTAGTATGATCCTCCTCTAATTTTGAGTAGGTAGGGAAGTTGTTGATGAATACTATAATGAACTATTCTGGTAACTTATTAAATAATGAATTAATAAGAACAATGAACATGTCAGGTGAGTTTTTAACACCTAATGACATAAACAAAATATTGATGTTCTAAAAAAATACCTGAATGAAATCTTTAAGATGTCACCCTTATTCACACAAAACATGTGATTCCAAGACCAATGATAGATCATAGAAACTATAAATTCTCCCCTAAGATGGTAAAAAGGTTGATCAATCCAAATGGGAGGGTAACTATTCTTCATAGTGACATGATCCAATCTATGTTTGTCTATATGATGCCTCAGACCACAATATTCCTTTTATTCAAACAAGACTCGAGCACCCCATATTGAGATAGAAAGCTAGATAAATCCCTTCTTCAATTGAACATCACACATTATCTAAAGCTCCCATAGCTCATAGGGCACCATATGATATGGAGGAAATGAAATCAGGCATTTACCATAATGTAAGTATATCCTAAACTCAAAATCACATCGAGGGGTAGATTCAGAACCACCATTGAAAAAACATATAAGAACCCCCTGAATACTTCTGAGACATCCTCCATCTTAGAATCCACAGATTCCTCAAACATCTTGGAAAAAATGAACTAAAATTCACCACACCAAGAATTACAATCACACAACTCTACATGCCAATAAAACCCACAATATTCCCACCCAGGTATGAAAATGAAACTCTTCTCTTGAAGTAGACGATATCAACACACATGGAGTAAAACCGGTCAATGCCATAGATATCATTGTATTGATGTACCTATAGCACAAAGAGATCCTAACTAGACTAATGAGGATCCTATATCATTTTAAATCTTCATCAAACAAAAATCATGATGGTATTACATCCAATTGGTGTGATCAACAACAAGAGCACGAAATGAACCCCTATGTTTAGTCCTGAAGCATGGTCCAAGATGAGTGAAACTGTTTGAAGCTCCAGTATCAAACTAGATGCAAATGAGGGTTCTGAGAAAACTGTTCATACCTCAAACAATCATCAGCCCTACTGGAACTGCTACATATGTGACGTGTAACTAACCATGCCCAACTCATATGACCTTATAATACCGGACACATACCATAACATTATAGCTTTTATAATCTGGTGGGACACCCTAAGGTCTACCTCTGCGTACTCTGTCTACCCTCGGTGATGCTAGAGCTTGTTGTCCCTAAAGCTAAAACATCCTGGACATCAACTGGAGTTGATGCAGGGGCTGAACCTACCCACCCCATTTTACTGAGGTCAAACTAGGAAATGGATCTGAAGATGAACATTACCTCTGAATGTGAAACACCATGGTCCAAATAATATGATATAAATACAAGTACCATAAGGTTGGAACTGAAGTTGATGAGTTTGGATCCACACTGTCCAAAACCTCAAAGGCGGTGGCGATTGAGACCTAATTCTAGAAGCTCTGCCCTTTTTGGAACCCTGATAGCTCTCCTCCATCGGTAGACCACATTGGGATTTCATCCTAAACCACATTCTCCATCTTCTAGACCTCTATGTATGTCCGAAAGGTGATGGGAGTAATAGAATGTTATAAGGAATGGCAGAGTGCCTCCTCCAAATTTCATTCCCATGAATCCTCATCTTGAATGAAATATGGGGAAAATCAAAGGAAATCCTTAATCATGATCCCCAAATCCCTCCCTGGTATACATTTCTTTTGGATGGAGATTAGCTCCTTTTGATTTATATCCTTCATCATTGATGAGTGGAATTCATCTTAGAACTCCTTATCAATGTTGACCCATAGAACATCAACCTCCTTCCTCTCCCCAAGGTAAATCATCAACGATTGATGCACTACTCCATTTATTTGGATCACTATGGGGGGAATGCAGTACTCTTTCATAACCTAGAAAATGATGAATGAAATCACCATATCCTCAAGCCAACTCTCTATCTCTATGTTCGAGACACTAACCATGTACTTTCCTAGTGTCTACAGTTGGAAAGCATAAAGTGACTTATGCTAGTGATTTTCCTCCTCCTCTGGATCAACCCTTATCTGATCTTCAACATTGTCCTACTGAGCATCCACTTATAGGTGATGACTGAGCACCATAGCTGATAAGTAAGAAAATAATTCCAAAGCCTGATTATGAGAGAATTTATTAAGATTAATTGTAACTCATTGATTATTTTAATTTTCCATGAACTCCCAAAAAAAGAACACAAGTCATCAAGATGCATGTACCATTCCTAGGGTCTCTAACCCGTAAAATGTTTAGCCTTAAGAAGACATTTGGTAATATCTTAGTCCTTGCATTAGATTGCAGGGGAAATAATCAAATCTGTCCTATACGATATTCCATTGCCTATGTCACTCACCTAGATCACCTAACCCTACATCCCTAACATCCCATTAAACTATCATTATTCCAAACTCCAAAACCTATCATATCCATCAACCATCACCTCTAATACCATTCAATACAGACCAACTTTATTTTAGGTGATGGGAGGAATCTCACAATGTTGAGACCTTTCTTCCAGAATATGAAAGAAATATAATACCCCCCCCCCCTAAATTCCAACTCTGATAGGACTCATGTTGGAGACTAGCACCAAGGGTATGTAAACATTAGATCAACATTAGAGTTAGTGCAATTATTATTGTAACCATGATCATGAGATAATTTGTATCAACCTCAAAAAAACAAGACACATATATATAAATAATCACAAAACCATAACACATGAACATTTAAGGGAAATCTGTTAGAAATAAAATGAAAAGATCAAAATAAATTAGAAAAATATCAAAGAAAAGATTGTACACAACAACATTCCCCAACGTCTGATCTAGTAAGGTCCAAAACACTTTGCATAATTTACCTAGAAACCAGAAACAAGTTTTATATATTTATAATGATTAAATTATTATACTTATTAGTAGAATCCAATGTCACTCTTGCACAAGTGGGAGAGGCATAAAAATTCCCCAGTGACAAAAAAGTTGAACTCAAAAATACCTTTAAAGGCATGATATCCACCCCAAACTCACCCATGAATGTTCAACAAATAACCCATGTAATGTAAAAAAAAGTAATCACATCAATATTTTGGTACCCCAAAAAACATTGCACTAGTTAACTACTCATCCATGATGGAGAACGTCTTTGTGCTACCATGTTACTCATCATGACCTAGTTCCACAACATCCCCACACACACTTTGACCACAGACAACATCTCTCCAGCAAATAATGAGGACACAACCACATCACATCTCAAAATAACCTATTAAAGCACAACGTTAATCATCCCGAATTGACTTATGAAGCACACATCCCTCGTAGACACATAGGCCTCCCAATCTCACCACAACATACATGATGAATATAGGGCTACCAATATATAGAAAATGGATAATAGAATATTCAATAACCATCCATTTATCATCCCACCAGGATTTTGGGAAAAGACACCCTCTCGTATAATAATTGGGTTTTTAGGAAAGTAGTTAGCAACAAGGGTTGGGTTCTTATAGAAATCAGAAGTTACTACATTGATATTTAAATATGTACAAAACACTAATCTCAAACTATCGGTTATCAAAAAACCTACCATCCCACACCAATATGCCCTTGTTTCCACCTCTATAATCTTGTATCAAAATGAATGACATTCATTTCCCAATTTGAAAAACAAATGTTGCTTCACTACAATACACAACTCTAAAAACACCCATATTAAATTCATTAATGAAATTTTTATTCTGTATAATTAATTAATTAATTCATTTTTTCCATACCTACCTGGGAAACTACCAAACACTACAAAAGATATAAGGTGAAGCCACCATACCATGAACTTCTAAATCCATTCAAACATAGAAGGTCCAAGGTAGTGGAATCTATTATATCATAAATTCATAACATAATGTTCTTAAGAATCCTTTTTTGAAAGTCCCAAGCAACATAACACCAACCTTATTTAAAATAATCCCTCTTAAACCATCCTTGGTATCCTTGTTACAGAACAACACCCCACCCAGCACACCCATAAATATGAAAATGACACAAACTGATCATGAAGCCCCACTACTCAAACACATTCTCGATGTAGCCCCACCATATAACAAGTTCATCCATTCTATAATCGATCACTTTCATAGCCTGGTTTACCATTAATCCATCCATACCACACAGTACCAACATCTACACCCCAATCCATATAACCACATGACCACCAAAGAAAAATGGATTAAGAAAACCATACCCAAAACACACCCACACTAATAAGGAAATGTTGAATCGGATTAATGAATCGCTAGTGATTTAAGTCCAATTCATAAAGTAGGGGTAATCATATAATACGTTAAATCATAGAGCATCCATTTATATAACAGAATATATGTGGTTACCCAATATCATAATCATACATTCATTCATGGAGTAAAAAAAGAAATTATTCATAATCCATAAAATTTTGGAAATAGATACCACCACCATTTATGGAATACACCCCTTAAAAACACAACAAGGATGAAGGAAAATTTATAAAAACAGAAATAATCATAATACTCTGAACCCCTTATTTATTATTTTGTATTATCTTCCAAAAATATGGGTCTTAAAATATTAACATAGAGGCATAGATACACCAACCCCATATGATACAAAATTAAATGAGAGACAAATGAAAATTACTACATTGAAGACAATTCAACCAATGAATCTTACATTAACCAAAATAGGGGGTGTGTGTGTAGGATGAAAATATCAAGGAAAAAAAGGATGATGGATACGATAAAAAAAGTTACTCCATAGGGAGGAAGGTATATAGGTCCACCAATAGAAAAAAACACATTAGAAAAATCATTTATAGACTAAGAAGATCCAAATCCTATATCAATGGAAGGGAGATGGTTTTAATGTTCATTAAAGGAGGATTTTGTTAATGACCACTTGGTTTAACTATTTCACAACCCGGGGAGCATTAGGATATTAATGATATAATTTGAATATATTGAAATGCCTTTCAAAATTCTCAAATAAGGATTTAAATTCGATTTATGTCATACAAAATATAGGAGGGGAGATACTCAAAGAACCATGAAAAATTGGAAACAACTCAAAAATGAGGGAGTAGTCGACATGACCCATTGAAACAAGTCACAAACTCCTTTCATTATATCCACTCATTGATGCAACTCACCAGTGCCACTCACTGATGAAACTCACCAATGCTACTCACTATCGCTACTCACCAATGCCACTCACAGACGACACTCATCAATACCACTCACTGATTCCACACTCCTATATCTAATATATTTATGGATGACCTTTGAATGACTTGAACAACCAATACCTCGACCTACCAACTACCTGACCTACTTCCACCTCAACCAACTGATGATAATCTACTAAGAGAACTCACCGACGCCTAACTCACTAATGTGAAAACATGAAATTTGGAAAACACTTGAAATGATCCACCATTCCTTCCTAGAACACTTGAAGCATTGTATTTTGAATAATTTATTGATATAGGAGGTGCATTCCATTACATAATGACTTATTTATTGGGAATTAACACTAATACAATGACCTTCCGTGAAGATTCACTGAATAGTGTAAAACGTTCTCCACTTTTGGGTAGAGTAATCATAGGAACATGGATAACATTCCTTCTAAACTCCCTGATTCCCTATTCAAATGCACCATTCATAGAAGAAATTACTCCGTTGGAGTAACCATTATAAGAGAGTTTGTAAATCAAGATAACTTTATTAAAAATTTATAGTAATATCCATCTAATCTTTGGAAACTATAAATACCTTTCAAAAATATAGTCATACTACATCCTTCAATTTCTACTTTATTTAACGGTTCCATGATATCCAATTGCTTGTGTTTATTTTTCCCAATAATATTTATTCCTTCAAATAGAAAACTCATTATTTGTACTTATCTTAGATCTTATCCTTTCATAAGGTCTTTTTCACAGTTTCATAGGATCTTAATGTTCCTCATTACATTTTTATTATATTAGATTATAATATATAAATACTAAAACAAATATTACAATGTAATATATAATGATTATATTAATCATGTATAAGAAGATTTCTAGAGCATTAGTGATCCAAAAAGGAATCACTATGAACTCATAGTGCATGTATCTTGTATAAAATTCTGGGGGATATCCACCTTCCTCGCCCAAACATGGTGATATAAGAGTCACATATCAACCATGGAAAATTATTGTGGTCTACATTAATGGTCAAACAATGAATTAATCAATGGAAAAGGATACATTCTATTTATTATTATCATTTTGATATCATGAAAAAATTCAGTGTTGCATTGAAACATCATTCTTCTTGAAGGATATGATAGGTGTACCACAAGGTGAAACACATGGGAATATTAACCCTTAATGAATATTCTATTGTGGTTATTTCTTCATTTCTTCAATTTCACTAATATCTATTATAGACAATGTCTATGATAATGGTAACTCAAAATGTATAAGCACTTTTGAAAATTCATCTTATCAACATGTAGAGAAACTAATAAATTCATAGAGAAACACATATGTTTTTTCATCAAAAAAGGCATTTCTTCAAGGATTCTATATTCATTTGACTCATTAATTTTAGCTATATACACATTTTCTATGGGTAATAATATATATTCTTCATATTTTTTGGATCAGAAGATTCATCCTACTCTTTTATTTTTTATATATTCTGGTTCAATTTTCGATATATAGGGTTATATACTTCTTGTAGAAATTTATATTGGATTTATATAATGA
Source organism: Viscum album (assembly GCA_963277665.1). Classification (NCBI taxonomy): domain Eukaryota; kingdom Viridiplantae; phylum Streptophyta; class Magnoliopsida; order Santalales; family Viscaceae; genus Viscum; species Viscum album. The sequence continues at coordinate 1,253,502,651 of OY728140.1, read as the reverse complement.
AATCCATTCATCTCCTAGAAATGCATGGAATTCCATAAAATTATGTATGGAAAGAATTTTTGGGATGCCCATCACCAAAATTATGATAAGGGAGGGGTTATATTACTAGGATAAAATAATATTCTTGCTTCTATTTTAATAGAAAACACTACATCCATGCTTTCGATTGTGATTTGAATAAGTCTACTAAACATTTTGCATATGAAGGAAAGCATAGAACCTTAATAAAATATTATTATTATATATTTGTGAATTAAAATCTACTCTATTACTCACCATTTCATTTTCGTCATCCATATTTGTGATTATGATATAAAACCATAACTTTATTACCTGGGATGATGTTGGTTATCTCAAAATATCCATGTCTCAGTGGATTGGTTTTGATATAATCACTAGTTCCATGAAGATAATGCTTTAAAAAATAGTTTTACAGTTTATCAGAGCATTCCTCTATTCTATCACAATATACGATTTATTCTGTATGAAATAATAAGATATGTTTCATTCATTACCATACCTAAATCATTTAGTCACCCCCATTTGGAGATTTTAGGGGTGCTTCATTCAACACCATTGATAAGTGGTATATTAATATTTGTTATCCCCATTATATTTATTCATTTTAATTCCAGAAATAAACTTCACTATATACTTATTTTCCACGTGGTTCCCTTGATATTTTACAATATCTATTTTGATTCTGAGGGAATATCAAAATCATTTCTCATAAATATTAATGTCATAGATCAATAGGGAAATTCATAAATTAGGTTTTTCCAACAAAAGATTGGGTCTATTATATATTTTTTGGTAATAAAAAATATATAGGAATATCATGAATGTCTTTTGATGTTTACCTCATATTCCCTGATATATGTTTCATCATTTATACATGATGGAATAAAAATCCACTTATATGTTTAGTTTCATAGTGCATGTAGAATATTTATCAAAAAATGTTTCTAGAATTCCATCCAACCCATCACTACTATCTCATCCTTAGGGTTCATATTATTAACCAATGTCTACAACTGAGAAGAATCTCCCTCCATATGATTAACATCCAATATAAACTTCTCTTATTCTGAACATTGAATGATGTATATGTTCTTTACAATAGAGATAATCCATTGTTCCGTGATTAAGGGGACACATGATTCATTGGAATTCAAAAACCATTGTCATATAAGGCTATTAATATCTAAAAATTCTCTACTAAGGAGTATTTTTATGCTCATCTTGATCCTAGTTTCTATTCATAACCTAAGTCAGTAGAGAGATGATTTTCGAAATGTTTGTGATTTCCTCTCTGATCAGTTTGGTCACCTAATTTGGGTAGCCATCATATTTCCTTTGACATTGGGATTTTAACAAATTACTCATATTTTTAGTCATTGAATATAATAAAAATAATATTATAGATGAATATTTTCAATCTATTAAACAAATAAAGTAAAATCCAATACCATTAATGATATAACTTATAAGATCTGTGTATTTTTCAAAGAAATGAGTTTTTAGAATTCAATGTGTGATATCCATGATCTATAACCTATTGAACATTCATATGGTTATTTTTTCCCATAATAATTATTCATAATTAGATTATGAATATAAAAAATAACATGTGAATGTCTACTTAGGTGTTATGTAAGGCCTGTTTTCGTGTACTAGGTTACACCGAGTCTGGCCCATCACACATTGTCGGACTTATTTCCTCTTTCTAAATATATTCCCAAAACACATCAACATGTAGTATCTAGATATAGATATTTTAAATTTATAAAACATGAACTCTGTACTTCCCAAAATTTTTGAATGTTTTATTATAATAATCCTTATTCATAATACTTTCTCTTATGTTTTTCTAATCCTAATCAAAAAAATAAACAATCATTTCCTTTAATACTAACTACGAAAACCATTCATTTATTTCATATTAATACTTGTTTTATTATATAATATTACACGTAAAGAAATTTTTAATATTTATTAATGTAGTGTCACTTATAATTAATTACTTATCATACCATTTTGAATTGGGGATGCAATAATATTATTGAAAACATCCTTAACATGCTTCTAAAATTACGTGGATTTTTAAACTAATCAGGATAACCTTGGGATAAACATAAGAAATGGGAGATAAATAAGGGGTAAAATTCTAATATACATGGAAAATATATATAAATTCACATGTTATAATATCAGAGTCCCAATGTGGAATAGAAAGGGTTGTAATCGTAAACCTGATCAATGAGACATGATAAATCATGATAATAATAATATGGGAAATATGGATACAACACTAAACACTACATAATAATCATATATAATGGATAACTACCAAGACATAATGATGTAAATTTTACTATAATGTAATTAGGGTCACCACATGTCAAAACATGATGTCTAAAGAGACTAAACATTACGAATTTCGTCGGCGCACTATATTATTCTTATCCTATCTGTCGAATTCATTTAACTCGCATCCTTAAATGATACACATGGTTCATACAAGATTGATTCATTCATCATCATATTTTATTCCATGATCATGGTGTGTAGAATAAATAAATTTATTTATATATTCATATAACTATTAGTTTAATATAGAGAACACCCTTGATAGAAAATGTGTATTGTATTCACTACACAATTATTTTGTCATTAAAAATAACAGTGAATGTTCAACTGTATAATCACATAATAATTTATAAAATTTGTTGATGAGAGATAAGGGGTATATAATTAATGTTTCATAATTTTTTTAGTAATATGAAAATGGAAATAATTAACCCAGGAAAATGAATTGAAAATATAACCCATGCGATAATAAGGAAAACATGAAAAACAGGTGGAACAAAACAACCCTTACATGAGTGTGTGAATAAATATGATTGGGAGAAGAATTTTTGGATATTGGGGTGCCATGAGAGGACATTAGAGAGTGTAATGAATAGTATGGATATACTCTACTAATTTTTACTGAATGGAAATGGCTTCATGTGTGGGTTTATATAAGAAAATAGATATATTTATTTATTAGTTTGGTTTTTCCCTCAATATAATTAAATAAAAAACAAGAATTATTCAAATAGTTTATGAACATAGTTTCTTAAAAATGGGAGATGTTTTAATTATTTTATAGGTTTGAGGTCATAAATAATTGAAATAATTCCCTATGATATGTGGAGGTCATTCATATTATTAATGAAATGATTTTATAAATATAAAATATATTAATGGATTTGGAGGATTAATAATGACATTATAGAATTATTCAAATACACATAATATCTTTATTTTCAACTAAAAACGTATATTTGGTCATGGATACATTATAGAGTATCTATTACATGACTTTTGGGTCATTATGATGTTATAATACACAAGTTTTATTTATATAATTTTTAATGTTTACCCAAAATTTCAAATACCTCAGTAATTTAGGAAAAATTCACCATTGAATAATATTGATATAATTAAAGAAAAAGTATTATTTTATTATAAATAATTTTACTAATATTTAAATTTTTAATTTTAATATTAAATCATCATTTATTTTGTATTTCTTGTTTTTAATAATAACTATTTTAAAACCATTACTAAAATTACCTTTGACATCATAAAAATTAAATGATATTTAATATTTAGTAAACATTACTGACTCGTAATATTTTATTATGACATTATATATTTCCAAAGAAATTATTTCATCAAAAGTAATTCCTAAATTGAATTAGAAATTTAGAAAATTAATAATCATGTTTTATTGAATCAAAATAAAAATCAATTATAAAGGAAAAATAATAGGATTAAAATTTATTCATTGTTATATATAATATTATGGATATGTAATATTTATATGGTCTTGATATGTATACCATTAACATACTAGAATATTACCCAAGGGTAGAATTTGTGACTATGATACGTTAAATGTGTTGTTCAGTGAATATGGTTTGATCCGTGATATCAATTAAAATTAACTTCTCTCAAAAATGGGTTTTCACATGCTTAAGATGATGGATATCAGCTTCATTTTGGTTAAGGTAAAATCCCATAGATGTTGTCTCCCTCGAGATCTCTGATAGATTGGATTTATGAGATATGTTCCTACTAGTTGAGGCCATCACTTTATTTTTTTTGTGTCACATTGATTTGTTGAAATTATATATTTATAGAAATCATGTGATCACTCTTCAACCACTATATTGTAATAGATAATGATAATTATTGTCCTTTGAAATAATATTGGATTTTATAAAATAAAATAAGTCCATGTGAATTCTATAACCATCTAACACATTTAATTAAATACAAATAGGTAAATTTATTTATAAGAGCTTGACTCATTACAACAACACATTTTTCCTATCGTAGATCACAATACGTGATAGATGAATCCATCCATTATGGGAACATAAGAACAAATTATCTCACATGGATATAGTCCCTTGAAATGTAATTCCATGAATTTAAAATTAGTGAAAAAGAAAATTTTATTCCAATTGAATTTTTTTAATGCTATATAAAAATCAATAGTGACTATTAATCATTATACAAAATAAATTTTCAAAATATAATGTACGGAATTCATAAATTTAAATGTGATACTCATCATGTAATATTTTCCTTATGATAAATGAGATTAACATTAGAGGTAAATTCAAAACATAATGATTATGTATGAGGAAATTGTTTATGAATATGATGAAAACATAAAAATATTAAAATCAAATAGAATATAATATATACATAATCAAGAAAGAAATATTAATAATTTCAACAATAGACTTATAGTGAATCATCAAAGTTAACATGTCTTCACTATGTATTCATCTCTTGTGGAATGATATTATGTTTCATAAAGAAAATTACTGAATAATAATGGATATATTTCATTTGTGGAAATAAATAAAATAAAAGGTTGGTTATGAAATAATAATATAATAATTTTTCAATGAAGAAGAATAATAATATGAGATTTATAATTATTTATAATTATTAAAAAAATAATCATTGTAAATGTTTATTGTGAGTTATAAAAACATAAATTTAATGAGATAAGGGTTATATGGATTATAAATTGAAGGAAATAGAATAATATACTATTATTTAACATGTTAAATATTTGGATTTTTTTAATTATTCAAACCATATCCCTAATAATGACTGGAAACTAATATTGACAAGGTAAAGGGGGTCTTTAATGTAATTCATATGAGATTATTGTACAAGATTATTAAGATCCTATATATGTGTTATAATTATCTATAAATGTGACAAAAAAATTAGTAAATTCATTATTTTATTATTGAACATAACTACAAAAACTGTCTTAAATGAATTATAGGAATAATATATATTTCCCAAGAATCATATAAATTTAGTATTAAATTAATAATACATGTAGAAATTCTATTGAAATAATGGATGGTCGTTTAATACCCATAATGGTCCAGTGAAAAAGACTCTTTAATATCCTTGTTTTTATACCTATGATTGAAATTGCTAAATTCTTCTTTTTTATTCTATTTCAAAGAATAATACTAAATATTATTTCAAATAAAATATGATTATGATTCATTTTGGAGATATGGAATCCATTATCATTAGAGGGGTGACTAAATCATATAAATCATGTATGGATCCAACACACTAGCAGTAGATAATCAAAGAATGAATGAATAATAGTATATGAAAATTTTAGATGTCAATAATAAATTTTGAATAAAAAATTCCCTACTATTTAAAAAGACATGGAATGATTCATAATTACTTAACTAGAAATCCACCCAAATATGAAGATGGTTTTTCAAATAAAAACAATCCGGATGAGAAACATATATCATAGAGTCCATATATAATATTCACTGTGAAATTAGTAAAAATTAAGAGAAAACTAAAATATTTTTAAAATAATATATTCTTTCACCATAGTGATTCACCTTGGGGTGACCCGTTTCATTTTAATAAGAAGAATGATAATTTCCTTAGGTTTTTCATTGATTAAAGCGAAATAAATTTAATTACTATAATAAACATGTATTTGCCACCACATATTGATGTGTCTATTTATCATCATTATGTAGATAAATATTTTTAAAATATGGATATCTGTTCATGGTATAGAAAACATCTTTTATAGAAGGTTGGTATTAAAAAAATTTATATTCACTTGATGTCTTGACATTATGAGTTTATAGTAAATCCGATGGGATTTAATAAAAAACACTATTTTATTATAGTACAGGTGTATATATTATTCATTGAATATTGTGATACATTTATATTCATCTTTAACATTGATATATTGGAACCTCTAAAATATATTAAGAGCATAAAATTAATTTAAGAATAATAATTTTAACTTTCATAGGTGTTGAGTTTTATAAAAATATAGTATGTTCAAATTATTGAATTGTGAAATTTATTTTTTATTATATATAATCTAAAATGATACAATATTAGGAGATACATTAAAGAATATGACAGATAAATAATTACAAATAGTGATATAAAAATTTATGATATGTATTTTTATTGGATTTTCTGGTTTATATCATCACTTTGTTCATAATATTACCCAAACATGTAACCAGTTAAACCAAATAACATGTAAAGGGGTTAATTTTTTCAAGTCAAATGAATGTAAATAACATTTTGGTAAACATAAGAAGACATTAGTCCACTCGTAATTTCTCACATTGACACTAGTAACAAATATTTGTTTGTAATATAGTGATATATTGAATAAAGATCTCATATGTGTCCATGTAAATAATGATAGGGTTTTTTCTTATACATTAATGATTTAAAAGATCCATAATAATAAATATTGAACTCTTGATCATGATTACAAATCTATGGTCTATTCATTGCTAATATAGATGATTTATCTATATGTTGAAATATATGAGTTATATAAAAATCATAGAATTCTATAGAATGTTATTTAGAAAATATTCTAAAAAATTTGATGGAAGAGATGGATAGTGTTATTCAAGGATTTTTATTTCTGAATACACTACCATTTTATGAAGGAAAATATTTTATATATTGCTTTATGTAGAAAAAATAATGGTGTTATAAAGTAATTAGAGATTGTGAATTGAAATTTTTTATCTTTTTAATAATGTGTGATATGGACTAAAATATGGTATAATATGAATTAATTTTTTTTTCAAATGATTGAAAAAAAATTATAGGAGAAGATAAAAATGCCCCAATTTTTGGAAACATTATTAAAAAATATAATTTATACCATGATGTATGGGAAAAGGTAATAATTAAATTCCATGTTGATGTGTTTAAATTAAAAAAGTTTTTATATGATCGATCAATACAAAAATTATAGAGGGAATTACTAGATAAAACCAATTAATCAACTTTTACTGAAAAAACTGGTGGAAAAAATTTTTTATAGGTATTTGAAGGAATATTTTATTGTGGGATAATATATTGTCTAAAATTTATATCTTTGAATTATGATTCAAGATTCTTCATAAGTCAAATTATAAGACATAACATTCTAAAGGAGTTTCATATCATATCCTTATTTTTAAATTGATATGAGATAAATTTATTGTGGACATAACCGCTATATTTTCAAGGAATCTTAAAATAAATGAATCCATATGCGTTATTTTTGACCACCTTACAAAATCCACATATTCCTTTACTATAAGGTATGATCTACCACATGATCACTGATAATGCCTCCTTATAAATTATGTTTTGAGATAACATTTTGAACATATTTCAATTGTATCGTTTCTACACAAATGTTTTATAATGAAATTATGGATGTATCATTAAAGGTTTCCAGTCACTAAACCATATATCTTCTTTTATTATCAGCCATTTATTTATTGATAGTATATAAGGATTATTCAAACATTAGAGGACTTCTAGAGGTCATTTTCACATGATATTCATCATATGTGTGATTAATATTTTCCATTGGGGAAATTTTTATATAATAATACCTTTCATCAAATAATTTTAATTGTATCTTAATATGTGTTTTTTTGGAATCTATTCCATTCACATATTTTATGGGGTGAAGTTTAGGAATGGAATTTTTTAGGCCCATAACATGTTGAGGAGAAAATATATAATGTGAGAAAAATCTAGATACATATTAAAGAAAATCAAAAATGTTAAAAGAGATATGTAGAAACCTAAAGGATGAAAATATAATTTCATTTAGAGGATCATGTTTTTGAGATATTAAATCCATCATTAGGTGTTATAATACTTGGAATGAAATTTAATATTAGTACATGGTAAATTAGACCTTTAATGAATTTATAATGAATTGTTATTATTTCATACACTTGGAAAATTCATCCCAACAACTCTAATCTAGTTGATGAATAGTATATCACATTACCATATATGTTTTTACATGAACCAAGGCATTTAATCCCTTAAAATTAATTATATTTGTTTATTATTCAATATTATTGTGAAGATTAAATATAGATTTGTAACACTATGGAATGTGTGTTGAGGAATCAAAGGACTCAACTCACTATAGTACATTATAAAATCACATGATTTGAGAGGAAACACAAAAAACTAAAAAGGATTTCATTAATAACCACTTCTAATCCTGATGTGATATGATGGGAATTTTTTAGACAAACTATTTAAATGGGTAAAAATGTAACAGTCGATCATTTACTATAAAATGATATATTTTCTTTATAATCAAAATTTCAAATGATGTAAAAAATAATATTCAAGAATGTGATCAAAACCTTAATTAAATCATATTTGAATTAAAATATGATGAAATTAATTTTATTTTTTATATAAGATAATGAATTTTATTCTGGGGTCAATTTTTTATATTTTCTTTTATAAATTGTGGATTTTTGGGTGAATTTTGAAAAAAATAACTCATTTTAAAAACATAGTAACTTTTATGAATTTTTAATTATATAATAAATTTTCAAATAATTATGGAAACTTATGATTTTAATAATTATATATTTATAAATTAATATATCTCATCTGAATTAAGAATGTATATATTATAAATCCATGCATAAAATTAACGAAATCTATTTATTGTGTCTATAAAAATATATATTAGATGTTTTTATAGTATTATAATAAAATATTAAAAAGTATCTAAGACAGGGTGTTTTGATTTTATAGAAAAGATCATCTAATTATTTATAAAATATTTCAATTAATTATAATGAAATCCACCATATACAATTTCTGTATATAAAATCCTTTTTATACATATTTTTTTCTAAAAAGGGTTTCTATTTCTGTTTATAAACATATATGGAAAGATATTTTTTACCACTTATAAAAAAATAATAATTTCTAATTGATTAATTTTTTTAAATATCCAAAAAAATTTATTAAGTAATACTATCATCCTTTGTAATCGATGATTATAAATAGTAACCATGAAAAACAATTAACGATATTTAATGGAAAATGAGTTAATTGGGTTAAATTTATCATTAAAAGTATTCATGATATAATAATTCAATTTCGTAAATCTTATTATTTAGTTTTATTTATTCCATATCATTATCATCTTAATTACTGTTATAACATGGAGGTTCATGACTTCACTCATACATATATTAAATAATAAATATCCATGTATATAAATGTTTTCCACCCACCTCACTTGAAAAATATCACCCTATTTCATACAAACATCACCCAAACTGTGAGACATATCTCAACCAAGAACCACCCCAATATATTTAAATCTATTATTTAAAAACAATTATATTCCCTTAAAAATTATATATCACTTTATTATTGCATAATTTGTATTCCAAGTGAGATCACCAAAGGAAGAGGTATATATTCTTAACATAGCTTATTAATCATGCCTTCTTATTAAGCCACCTACAAATCCAAAATAACCATATTAAAGAAATTAAATAATTATATTCAATATACATAAATACATATATATAAATGTTAAAAGATTATCATCATTATGACCTATGGAAAATGAAAATATTGCTCGTGAAAACATATGGACCATTATCTCCAAAAAACTGCGTAATTTGATTTCCTTATTCACTTCACGTGAATATTTATGATTATTTAATTAATTATTATATATTATATTTTGAAATAATTATTATTATATAAATATTATATATAATCTACCTTATTACCATCCTATATATTAGAAAATGACTACATTTCTTATGCGTACATATAGATTACTACCTCTATGATGCGATGTGATTCTTTTCTCTATTACCTTCAATCATTTCTGATTAATTAATATTATCATAGAAATTAAAATTAATTTAATGAAATTATAAAATATATTCAGATTATGATAAAATTTCATGGTACCTTTTACTATTATCAATGAACCTATATATTTTTGTGCAATTGATATAACATCCTCATCTGGCCAATATAAGAAAAAATTATTCAAATAATGGGATTAAAATTATTCGAAAAGGACACATAAAATGTAATATATCGAAAAAATATATTTCTTATTTATTTAATACATTAAAATTGAATATTCATAAATATATAGTGACTTCAATAAATAACATAGAAACGGTATGACTTTATAATCTCATTACAATTCCACTGATAAATATTTTATGTTATGCAACTAATTATTTTATCTGATTTAAATTATTTAAAAAATTATTCATTATTAAATATATTTTAATTGAATATTTATGTTATCTATTTTAGGGAGGTTTTATTAAAACATAATTCAATAATTATTGTTTTATTTTACATCTCACTCTTATTGGAGATAATTCATGAACAAAATTACATTAAAATTTTTTAATCCAATTTATCATCATTAAAAACATATATTTATTATACTATACATACATAGACAATTTCCATGTTTTTCTTTGAACTGTTCATGTGGCATCCCATTATCTACTTCCACAATACATATACATGAGCCTAGATGGACACATAACCCCTTGTTCGTATCCTTATAAGCTAGGGGATACCGACAAGCATCCAGGGTGTTAAGGTAGTAAGGCAGGGTTACATTACTCCCATGATTTTTTAACACACCAGATGCAACAACAAACATACTATATTGGAATAATTACGTATGGAAAGATAATAGAAAGATTTAAAGACTGAATAATATAAAAAATTTGTCATAGGTAGTGTCTTATTCATATATGCATGCATGGCATGCCATTTCAAAATGGGAATATTAATGTAGGAAACATCCATACTAAAACATAAGTACAAAATAAAACAAATCAAAAACATTCTCCATATAATCACGAGCCTAAGCCTTCTCTACATGTAATATTCTCTAATTAACAATACAGATCAATAGACAGAAGATGGTTTCGTTCCAAAATCCATACCTAAAGGCAAATATTTTTCTCAAGAACAAGAGGAAACATGAGTATAGTGTGAGATAAATCATTGTAGGCCACCACCAATGATGTCTATGTGTAAACCAAGTGGCTCTCATGATTAAACATCATGTTTCTAATAGTTGTAATGTATGAAAAATAGAATAAATAGTTACCATACAGCTGAGTTTTAAAATAGAGACTAGGTGGGTCCACCTGCTTCTGATCAATTATGGGATGTATGTGTATGTTGCTCTGTGTATATATATAGTTGGTGTGGGGTATGAATACCTACAACCCATAGATGATAGTGGAACAAGGTAATAATATTTCCTGCCCACATGTAATATAATGGAATGAGGAAATGATTCCTTCTTCCCATATCTAATAAATGGTAGTGGTATGAATGTATCTTTCCCCTATTTAATGAATTGAATAGGGTCTGAATGCATCATGCCCACTTATAAATAATGGAATGAGGTTGGGATGCCTCCAAAAAACATGTATAAAATCCCAAAATCATAGAAATCAAATAGGAATTTACATGTTATATAATATAAGGAAACTCATCTTACACTATTTCAAGTAAAGGAAACAAGCTTGGATTTTCAATGCATTTACATAGAATCCCAAAGCATGATAATTTTCAATCATCCCTTGAGACCATTCAATTAATTTAATTTCATTTTAGTTGATTAAGATAACTGAATCAATCAATCCCATTGAATCTAAACATCCCATTTTCATAATAAGGAATGTTCATTAACAAGTGATGAAGCAAAGGGAGATATTTAAAAAATATCTATAGGGATAAATTTTATATTCCAATCCTAAGAGGTCCAAACACCCATGGGTGTCTTCGATTAATGAATATACACATGAAAAATTGTCCAACTAAATTTCAAACATGATCGGGTAATACAATCCATAATTATAAACATAGGGTAATTGGCCAAAAATGGCCAATTGGGTGGCACACCACTTTGGTGAGTGAAACACACACCAATTGGATTCCTCCACCAAAGATAAACAACACTGATGATCCCATAAGTACCAAATGTTAGTGATTACCAAGAATTTTATCTTTGATATTGAATCAGATGCTTCATTATCCACCCTATATATATGTGTAACTATTATGTAGAGATACCTTATATAGTTGAGACATCCAATCCAATGAGGTAGAAGTATCCATTATACATTCATATTCTTTGGTAAAATTTCATTAATGGAGAAATAATATTTTTATTCAATCGATTTTATTTTCCAATTATGATTCACTACATGCATGATAGAATATACCATGGACCATAATTCATCTTCATTTTCAATATCAATCCTAATAAAATGGTGGATGAAAACCTTGATGTGGCCATTATGTATGTTGAAAACATCTCTACAACATGAACATCCTAGAATTATAGATGCAATTCCATCAATATTAACATTGATACATGAAGATAAAATAAGTATCATTTTTATACTATTTTTTCATCAAAGACATCTCTATTCTACCTGATATTCCCAGCAGTCGAAGAGTGTTGAGATAAAGGATGATATTCTCCATGAAACCACTTTAAATTGTAAAATTAACATGGATGTCTCTGTGAATCTATACAGAACCTACATGAAATGAAATATTCTGTCTATTAGATAATAGAGAAATATGATATATCCATAAGTAAATATAGGCTACTGTAACAAAAAAATATGTATGTTTTTTGATCTTCTAACATCTAACACTATTACTAGTATCGGTAATCAAATAATAAATATAAATGTGAACACTCAAGTCAGCATTAAAAAACCTCCAAATGTGTCTCAATAAATTCTGGGAAACAATTTACAGACAAAAATAAGTGTTGAAAATATTCCAAAACCTATATGAATATATAAAAAGATGAGACAATGAACTTTCTGGAATTTTACAATTGATCATGTGTTGGAAATTGATTCTTCTAGATTTTAAAATGAAGAGGGATCATATATGATTCGATATGAGGTGAATTGAAAATGAGCAGTCAGGTGGGTGGTTGAGTTGAGGACATTGTGTATTCAAACATATTTATTTAAGGTGTCTTGGCACTTGTACCTGATGGTAAGTGTCATGATATTTTGGAATAAGATCACTGTGGGAGGGTCATGATTGAACAATAATACAAATTTCATATAATGAAAATTCAATTATCATGATCCATGTATTTGAAAACATTAATGGATGCATTTCAGTCTAATTTTTTTGATTAAATTGAATATTTTTTCATTAATTACACAATTATTTTTATTTTCTATCTACTCATTATAGCCTAAACATTTACACAATACCACATTGATCATTTATGTCTGCCTTTTATTATGATTTCTTCTCCCCAAAATTTTAATAATAATTTTTTTCATAATTTTCATGTATGAAATAATGTAATTCAGGGTTTGTTTTTTTTTAGTTTATTTGAAAAAACATATATATATATATATATTTATATATATATATATATTGGATATTCCAAGACTGTTGGACATGTTTAGGGTGCTTATATTAGTTATTAATTATGTGACCCTAAAACCATATTTGACCATAAACACTCTAACACCAACAATTACCATTCATAAATAATTTTATATATAAAATGTGTTATAAAATCAACAAAAATATATATATATATATATTAATCATGAATAATTTTGATATAATAAATAGTGATATGTTAATGAATGAAATCCTAGAATGGAATTTTATTGAAATGTTTTTTTTTAAAAATAATCCTTTAGTAAAAATCCCAGATCATTGAAAATTAGGATCCCATCATAAAATTGAGGGATAATATAAAACTAACCACACCTTCAATAATCCTGGAATCCTACTCTAATCCCATTGAATTGTAATTATATTTTGAAAAAATATTAATGAATGATCCTAGAATAGCCACGTTTTTATAAATAATAATATAACCTATAATTCTAGTTAAATCACTATATATATCATTCCATATTTTGATGTTCTAATATAACCAGATTTATTCTCTAAAAACTGATGTCGATGTTTAATAAAACTAATAAAAAATATATCACTATGTTTCCAAAATGATATAGAATAGAAACACTATATATTCTAGAACTTTTTAAATCTCATAATAAAAAGTTAATTATCATACTATAATGTATCATATCTTCATAAATATTATATCCTAAGAAAACATCAACTGAAAAAATAATATCTATAATTTTATGTAGAATCTATCTCTGTCAAATTATGATGAAAATATTATACATTCCACAGTGAATCTATGTTTTTATAACAATTTTTTAAAAATAAAATTTTCACAAATGGTGCCTCATTATGAAACGTAATTATATTGTAACACTATCATAGAATAGTATGATTCACTATAGTGTATTAAAACATTTTATATTGAAACCCTGCTCCATCATGATGCTTCATAATCCCCATAAAAATTAGTGACACTATTATTTTTAATTCCACTTGTAGCCACAATACAGTTTGACATTTTTCACTACGATTTTTGGATCATTCATATAAAATTATTAAAAAAATCATAACCCATCATTATGCATGATAATAAAATAAAAATTTCAAAAATCATAAATTTTCCTTAATAAAATAATTAAATAATTAAAAACAATTCAAAACAGGGTATAAAATTTAGTTATAAATGACGCCACTTCCCCTAAAATGTAGCAAATGTAGAATGATTCAAATAAATTTCAATCATTGATATATTTATTATCCATGGTTCATATTTTTATTTTCTTCTAGGATTTTATTATCTCATAGAACATATATATATTATATTCAAATGTATTATAACAGAGTTCAAGTAATATAATTTGATGATAAAGGCCTTCTTTTAATTAACTTGTAGCGATGATCATATGGACTTAAGGGTTTCGATACTCCTGGTTGCGTCCTCTCACTCGTACAAATAAAACTCAAATATCATTTTTGTTTTTATCTAAAACACATTCTATTTCCCACTTTTGGAATGTCTACATTTAGCTCTTCTTACCGTATCCCAGATCCAAATTATGGATGACAACAATGGAGTTGATTTTATTTCAATGTTATAATTATACTATTCTCCATATTTAAATTATTTCGTCATAAAAATTATGGATTGACAAATATTCCTCATTGCAGGATGAATATACATCACCTATAATATAATCCCATAGATACTACTAAAGGTTAAATATTTTCATTGTCATAATAATCAATGAATGATATATTAGTATAATACTCACAAATAATCTAACAATGGGAAAATGTAATCCAACAACTGAACCTTTAGAGGTGCTTCTCTACTAACTCAAATTGAATTGAATTTAATATAATGTCTGACTAAATTGAGTCTTATGGTATGGAACTAGAATTATCCAAAATCATCATTAAAATATAAAAATAAAATTCCATTACCCATGTTTATATCCCTAGTTAGGGTTTATTGTCAAATATTTATGTTCCCACATTTTAAAAATATATTGATCAAATATAGAGGTGGATACAAATTATATTTACTAGGGTTCATCCATACTACAGAGATAGTTTCTCATCCCTAATTGAGTAAGGGTTATAAAATATTTATATATCATTTTTTTAAATTGTCCACCATTATCTTCATTACCCACATATTTACTATTCTATTTTAGTAATTGTTTAATTAAAATTCATAAATCGAAACATATTAAAAAATTATTAGAAAACCATAGAAAATTAAAATGTGCCTCCAATGTAAAAACCCGAGATTTTATAAGATATATTATTTTTAATTTCTTTCATATCTTCTGGTGTATGCTACACTAAGATTATCTTACGTTATATGAAACACCGTATTTGCTTGCAGTATACGCAACACTAATCTTTGATCGTGTTACACATAATTTCATGTTTTTTTGATAGTAGTTATTCTACACAACATTGAGTATATATATATATATTCAATATATAAAGGAAATATGGTTGGATTTTGTTATACAAAACAACAATGGAATCTTTCACTACAAGCAATGCTGACATGGCTTGCATTACACGCAACCACAACCTTTCTCGATAGTGTGTGTTGTACGAAATACCGGGCTTTAATAAACAATGATATATGGTTATTATATTATTATAAACTATCCTTTATGAATATTAGTAAATAAATTTTGAATTTTATGACATTATAATTCATCATACACATTTTATAGAACATGGAATGAGAACAAAATAAATTTTTCGGGTAAAATAATATTTTTAAAAAAATGCAGTTTTGCCACCTTTTAATGGAGCACCAATATTAAATATAATTTTTGACAAGTTTGTAAGTTAAATTTTACAAAATAAACTTCTTATTTTCATTCAGGATATTAAAATTTACATTAGATAATGTTTTGATATTTTTTTGATAACATTCATATTTTAATGAATAGTAAAAACACGGTATATTTTAATTAAAAACAACTTCTTTCATCATAATAATTTATATGGTTAAATTATAATATTGAATGGTTTTAATTATAAATAGAAAATTTTATTACCATTTAATATAAATTATGTCCTTAGCATTGATTTTACATTGAATTCATAGGTAAAATCATTTCAATCTTTTGCAATGTTTTAACTTTTAAAACTCGTATTATTAACAATGGTAGTAATTTTAGATTACTTTCTGTAACTTTTTTGTATTGAATATTGAAAAATGGATTCCATATTTGGAATCAGTTGGTCTAAATTAATTTAATAGTATACTTTTTATTTTTGGGCATTATGAATAGTAACTAAGGAAAATTTTATGATTA
Organism: Viscum album; assembly: GCA_963277665.1. Lineage (NCBI taxonomy): Eukaryota > Viridiplantae > Streptophyta > Magnoliopsida > Santalales > Viscaceae > Viscum > Viscum album. Next base: position 1,253,485,492 of record OY728140.1, on the reverse strand, counting down.
TAATATTATAAAATTACTCTGACACTTGTACCAATATAATTGGATTCTTATATTTCATCCTAAGTCATATTTTGGTCGAAATGGAATCCATTGCAACCCACTTGGAGGTGATTAAGTCCATTAGATTATTTTATTTAAAGAAAAGTGGTAAATGTCTCACTCAACATTAATAATTAATGTACTTTTAATATAAGTTTATACATAATATAAATTCAGTTATAAGAACTAATTTGAAAGATAAAATGTCTTTCTATATCACAGAATTTTTTTTTAATTTTAAGAGATATTTAATTACCTTAATAGCTTATACATTAATGATGCAAAAATTATTTATTTAGTGAAAAATAAGTAATATAGTTTTTATTGAAAAACGAATACCCATTAAAATGATCAAAAACCTGACCAAAACTTATTTGTAGTGTATATATACACTATAATCATATAACTACAGAATATATGACCATTTGGAGTCTTATAAATGTGATTATGACACTTATATTATTTTATTTTAAATGATGTCAAAGTTTTCATCTTCATAATTTAATAAATAAAACATTATAAAAGTTGGGTGTTTTAGAATATAAATCAGACTAAATGTATTATTATAAAATATATAAGATTTATCGTCATACTAGTATTTTATTTTTCATTTTTATGCAACATATAAGTATATTTAATTTTTATACAAAAATGTTGTAGAAATTATTTAATTAAGAAAAGTATCAAATAAATGGTTTTACAAATAGTAAAATAAATTTTATATGAACTATTTAATGTGCTCCTCTAATTTTATAGATTTATATGACGTGTTATGAACGTATTAAATATTTGAGTTTGAATATATCCTCTGTGTGGATTTTATTTAAATTCAAATAAATGAATTGTGTCAAAATTGAAACTATTGTTTTTTTTATAAAAATAGCATATTATTAAATTTTTTAAAAATCAAAAATATATTTCAAAATTATATATTTAAATTTATATAGTCGAAAATGTCATAAAGTATCAATTTATGGAATATTAACGAAACATAAATGATTATTTATAACAATTTATAATTTAGAATTTTATTACCACAAATAAAATTTAATAGATTAAATGAGGATAAATCAAAATGATAAGGTTTAAAATTAGATAAAATATGTCTATATTTGATTGGTTGATGATATTACAGCCCTATATCAACTAATATTTTAATTGAGTCCTTTTTGGTGGTTTTTATGTGGGGTTTGAATTTATATTATACTAATATTTTTGAGGATTCCAAAGGTGCCCCTCTCCTCCCTTATAAAATGGCACCTACTCCCTCTCCTCCTCAGACCATTTTGAGCCATCACGATCAGCCAAACCCTGCCAATTTCCCTTCTAAACTTCATTAGAAACATACTAGAGGTCCTTTTCTTCTTCAAAGACCAATTTTAGTGTCCTAAGAGGAGGTTTCAAAGAGGCGTGTCGAAGAAGAGGTAATATCTGTTACCGATTCTTTCAAATTTATTTCTTCTTCTACTTCCACTTCTTTAGTTGCTTCACTATGAAGTAACAACATCAGTATCACTCATATATTTATATGTTATTATAAATATGAAACAACCATATTTTACCTTCTATCCATCATACGTAAAATTAAATCACTGCGCGTGCGTACGTACGGAATACCGTCTCCACGACGTGGTGTAATCTTTCTTCCACCACCACCTTGAATTGATGGGTATAATGGTGTAAAAAATAACTATATATTATTATTGTAAAGTGATATTGATTCTGAAATAGTATAAATAAACTGAAATACAATTCCATGATCATGGGAATGATATCATCGCTCTTGCGTACGTACGGCCTACCGTCTCCACGATGTGATGCGACTCGTTCTACATGGTATTCATTGAATAATGATTATATAAATGAATTGAATGTATAAATATGATATATATATATATATATATATATATGTTACACTAATACCATTCTAGAGATGAGGAATCTATAACATAAAAATTATATTAACAAATTATTCGACAAAACATGCATATGAACATACAGCAATAAACACCCGAATAACAAGTAGCAATGAAATATTACTAACAAGAAGATAAGAATATGACCATATATGATATCATAACAATTAATATGATTCTTTAATATGTTAATGAAATTATTGAAATCATTATATAGGAGGTTCAGATATGTACGAATCAAATCAGACCTAAGGTAAGGGATAATGATGCAATCTCAATTGTTTTCTATCCAAGATTGCTAATACGTAAGTATTTACTGGGGTTATATTTATCATCCTTGTTTTCTTGTATGTTTGAAGTCATTTTTACCCATTTTTAACTTTTACTAAATTGTATGTTTGGAATATTTTTTTTGTTTACCATACGAGGTACTTTTGACTTTTCCGAAAAAAGTATGAGAATAATGTTTTTTTAACTTATACGGAATAAACAGATTTTTACTGTTTCATAATGCCTTCTTTTCATGAATCTTACTTTACAAGATTTTATGACTATTTTAAACAAAATCCTATTCTTTTAAAAATGAATAAAATTTTGTGATAAGAAAATGATTTCAAGAAGAAAGGATATTTTCCTCAAGAATTCATTTCAAGTGCTTTTTCAAAACCATTTTCCATCTAAGATGACATTATATCATATGTGTATATTTCCAGTATAATGACTATATGATTTATATGGTTTAACTATTATTTAGATGAAATTATATCCATTTTTTTATATGGATTATGTTATGATGGAATGATGTTTATGAAACCCAATTTATCCTTTGGGTTATGATGAATGATTTATGATTGTTTTGTGGCACACATTAGAATGATTTCAATATGAGATGGGTGAGACCTATATCTCCCTTAAATTCATTAGGTAATGATTTATATATCATTAGATAGACATGGATGGAATGTTAAGTTAATCTGGTTCAGTAATACAGGACTGGAACGTGGAGTGAACTTGATTCAGAAAGGGACTTTGTCTACTAATATTGTCTTGGAAATAATGCCTTGGCTACTATAGAAATCATATCATGTGCTTAATGTTTTTCCACAATTACATGTTTTATTCCTAAGATATTTTATCATGATTAATGTTCTTTTATGATCTATGCCTTATGTACTGCAATTTTTTAATTCATTGCTCAAGATTTTGATGTTTATATTTTATGCTCATGTTTTTACATTCAAATGTTTATGGATTGTTTTATGTTCACTATGTTTACCCTTACTGAGCATTTGAGCTCACCCTTTATATGTTTTCTTTTCTCTAGGATATAAAGAAAGGTTTTACGTAAGAAAAAAAAGGGGAATATCTTTATGGGAGATGTTGAAGATCTTTCACCAAGATTAAAGTATTATGTTTCGAGTTTCCAAACACACTAAACTATTATGGTCCTTTGGTGTCTGTTTTTTTTATGTATTAAATATTCTAACAAAAGTAATGTAATGTCTATGTAAGTCACGCTTTTGGCCTCTAACGTTGTTATTAGAAGAAAATTTTACTTAACCATTGGAAACTAGGATGCTAAAAATTTAATGAGACCCCTAGAGATATTTCTAAGGTATGTCTAGGTATGTCCCTAAGGATAAGTATATGTATCAGTTATAGTTCTAGAAATATGGTAACGATATTAAAATTAATCCTATGATTTTATATATTGATGGTACTCCCTCTTTATTATGTTGTTTTTCGTATCATGATTTTTTCCTCTCAAAATACTCTTTTTGTGTTTTAGACGATTGCTGCACCTGAAAGAACCGTGTTGATCCATGTAATGGATAATGAAATGAATGTCCTTCCAAAAAAACCAATGTTATGGAAGATGGAGTGAGAAATCTTATTGCTATACTTACACAAGCTATGAATCATTCTGGACTTCCGAATGAGTAGATAAGGGAACAATATTCTATTGAGTCCTTCATGAGGCAGTGTCTACCTTCATTCAGTGGGTCTTCTGATCCACATGCTGCTGAAAAATGGATCAGTAGCATTGAAAAGATATTTTCCATACTTCCCTGTTCAGAGCAGGAAAATGTCATTTGGGCTATTTACCATTTAGAAGGTGAAGAAGACCATTGGTGGACTATAATTAAGAATACAAGGGCCCAATATGAAATTGAATCAACGGAATGAGACGAGTTCATGAACTTATTTTTCTATAAGTACATCCCTCCTATTCTTCGAACAAAGTTGGAAAAGGAGTACCTTGATCTTATGAAAAAGGATGATGAATCTGTTGGTTTATATGAAGTGAATTTTACATGACTTGCAAGGTATGCATCTGTCTTTATCATCCTACCTGAATGTAATGTTGATCAATTCTTTAGTGTCTTAAAACTAAGTCTTCTAAGGGAATTAGCTATAAGAGACATCAATAGATATGAATAAATTGTGCATTGTGCTATCAAGGTAGAAATAGAAGTTGGTGTAACATATCCAACTCATGGTTTTGACAATAAACTAAAGATGGAGTTCAAGAAAAAACCTCAAAAAATGGTGAAATGAAGGTGAATGTTTCTTTATTCTCAAAGTTTGGAAAGAAGCATGGTGTATATTGTCTTAAAGGTACTATAAAATGTTTTTAAGTGTGGAAAAAAAGGTTATTGAGAAGCTGAGTGTTGAAGTAATGGAAAAAGGGTTGCTAGTGATGTTAATAATGAAAGGAATACAGAAAAAACACCACCAACACATCAATGCTTCACGTTCATGGAAATGGTGAATTATGTTAATCAATGACCTAATCCAAGGGTTAATGATGATCAATGTGAGAAACCACTTAAGGAAAATGATAAAGGGAAGTCACATGCGATCACAATTTGTGATGTTGAGTATGGCAATGATTTTGTGTAATGATTAAGTGTTTATGAAGTGGGATTTCAAAATATTATCATGGAATCTCATTTATGGTATTTTGGAATTTTGGAATATCTATGTATTGGTTTTAAATAATTAGATGGTACAGGTAACCCTGAAAAGTGATTGAAATATTTTTTTAAAGAAGATGATATGGGAATAATGAAGTGATAAAGAGAAAATGAAATGAGCTCATGACTGATATCATGGTTTGAGTATATAGAAATTTTGGGATTTTAGTATGTGGAAAGATTTAACTTTTGACATAATTTATATTTTCACAATAGTACAATGGGTATTTAATTTCCAAGATAATACATAATGAAGGTATTCACATGTATGGAATGTGACAAAAAAGATATATTTTATGAAATATGTGGGACAAATGATGGCATTCCCATGATTTGTTGATGAAATTTGTAGTAATTGTTTTCTTTATACTATAAGCTTGGACAGAAGTATTTTGGATAAGCCTAAAGATTTGAAATGGATTATGTTGGACATAAGTTAATATTTGTTTAAGGCTAGAACTGTTTTTGATATTATTGATGGAATTTTATAATTATGTAGTTTTAGAAAAAGGGAAACCGACGGGATGGGTGACAACCCGTCGCGTCAGACAAGGTTGCAGGAATCAAACCACAACCGAAGTGTGACAGGCCTTTATCTCCTACCACTGGCCTATAAGAAGTACCTTGTTAGTAGAAACTAGTTTTATTTAATTAAGCGGTATGATAGGTGAATTATAAGTCCATTTTTGAAATCAAATATGATTAACCACACCATAGATGGACTTATGTATATTTGATATCTTTATCTAACCTTATGTTTGAAACAGATAGAATGACTCATCATTCTACCACATGATCTACTAACACTTCATGAATGACAAATTCAACTTCATTTCATTAAGATATGAAGTGGAAATTGTTCAAGGCACGAACAACGGTGACATTCTACCAAAATCATGTAAGTATTTCTTTTGATTCGAAAATTATTCAACATTAGGAAAATGATCTTGAAAACCAACAATGTTGTTCTAGTTCCCTCATATCTGATGAATCAGATGGTACCATCGAACATCACAAATTTATTGCTTTGTGATTGTTGTCATTTTCATATCCATGTTCTCTGCCACTCTCCATCAGAACTTGATGGTTATATTTTTCTTTCATATCTATATTTTGACCTATGTTCTCCTATATGGAAACCTACTGATGAGTTACATTGGGTAATCATTACGTTTCATAATATAGTTTTTAAAATTATGTTTTAGTGTTCCTTTTTACGATGTGGGTTTCTATGAATAGAAAACAATTTATAACCCCGAGAAATTTCGAGGATGAAATTCATTTTAAGGGGGGTAGAATGTAAGAAGCTGAGATTTTATAAGATATATTATTTCTAATTTCTTTCATATTTTCTATTGTACGCTACAACAAGATTATCTTGCGCTATGAGCAGCACGGTATTTGCTTCCAGTATACGCAACAATAATCTTGGATCGTGTTACATACAATTTCATGTTTGTTTGATAGTAGTTATTCTATGAAACATTGACTGTATATATATATATATATATTCAATGTATAAATGAAATATGGTTGTATTTTTTTATACGCAACAACAAAGGAGTCTTGCACTACACGCAACCCTGACTTGGCTTGCATTACACGCAGTCGCAACCTACCTCGATAGCGTGTGTTGTACGCAATACCGAGTTTCACTAATCAATGATATATGGTTATAATATTATTATAAACTAGTCATTATGAATAGTATTAAATAAATTTTTAATTTTATGACATTATAATTCATCTTACACATTTTATAGAACATGGTATGAGAACTAAATAATTTTTTCGGGTAAAATAAGTATTTTTAAAAAAATGCAATTTTGACGCCTTTTGATGGCGCACCCATTTTAAATATAATTTTTGAAAAGTTTATAAGGTAAATTTTACAAATTTATCTTCTTATTTTGATTCTAGATATAATAATTTACATTGGATAAAGTTTTGATATTTTTCTGATAACATTCATATTTAAATGAATAGTACAAACACGCTATATTTTAATTAAAAACAACTTTTTTCATCGTAATAATTTATATAGTAAAATTATAATAATGAATGTTTTTAATTATAAATATAATATATTATTACCATTTAATATTACTTATGTCATTATCATTGATTTTACATTGAATTCATATGTAAAATCATTTCAATCTTTTGCAATGATTTAAGTTTTAAAACTCGTTTTCTTAAAAATGGGATTAATTTTAAATTAATTTTTGCATCTTTTGTGTTATGAATTTAGAAAAATGGATTCTATATATGGAATCAGTGGTTCCAAATTATTTTCATAGGATACTTTTTGTTTTTGGGCATTATGAATAGTAACTACATTCAATTTTATGTATCATAGTAAAAGTTAAATCGGATGATTAAGGATAAAAATAATATTATACAATTACCATAAAACATGTATTAATATAATTGGATGATTATATTTCGTTTAAAGGAATATTTGGTTCGAAATTAAATATAAGGCCCCAGCCTTAAACCTTTCTTAATCTTGAGTTATTACAAGATTACACATTGAGGATCTTTTCGGGTTTAGAGTTTTAGAGAATTAGATCATAAAATTTTCATTACATTCCACATATAAACAAAGTGGTTACATAAAGATAGTATTCTTCATTCCCGTCAATGGAAACATATTTAAAATAACCATGGATTCTTTCTTGACACTTCCTTGACACTATCATCATATCATGTACCTTTCCCTTGACCTGTGATAAACATTTCAAAAAACCTTGGGATGAGCATAAAAAGCTCAGTAAGGGATATAAAAATATGGAAAGGAAACATGGGTACATATATACATAAGGATGAGATCATACATTACCCATAAAACATAAGCACTTTAACATACCTAATCAAATCATGAATAAATCATTGAAATTATAAGACATAAAGGTAACTTGAGGCATTCATAACATTCTTACGTAGAGAGTAACCCTCTTGGTTACGTTTGGAATACCCGTCATAGTATATTCCCTAAATCTCTTCGGAGAAACCTTAACGTTTCACTCCTTTGCGTTACCCAATGCATTGGAGAGCTATATCAGGCTCACACGCCCTTAGTTTATCACGGAACCACCTGTCTTCATAATAATGCCCAAGAACCTCAACATAATCGTATCACATAAAACATGTATAAAGGAAACATAACATTTCCACCTTTCAAACACAAGATATCAATACAACACATTGATATAAAAACATTATGAGAACCATTTTCAATACCAAAATAAACAAAAAGTAAAACATGGTATTTATTTTTCATTTAAAAAAAGGTAGGGCTTGTAGAGGAAGCCGAAACTCAAATAATAGTCACGGCGGTGGAGAACTCGTTGTTGCCGCATACGTACGATAAAAACATTCCATTTTTTTATTTAGTAAATTCTTCATATAAAAAAGATTCTTTTATAATAAACTTATAATTCAAATGGGTTTATACACCATATAAAAAAATTTGCGTATAAAACAAAATATGCCTCAATGAAAGGAGATTGAGACGAAGTCCCATACCGCGGGTCCAACTTGACTCGATCATTCTTTAATGTCCTGAATAATAAACTTGAGTTAATTTATACTTGTTTGAGAACCTTTTTCAAGTTCATTATTCCTTTTATATCACTTATTTCCATGTCATGAAAACTATGTAATTATTTAAGTTAATAACGGTCGTTTTAACAATCATTGTTACTTGAGTAAAAAATAAGCCCTTTATAATTACATGTTGTTCATGTATCTATTATATCCAGAATTATAATCATGATGTATATATCATATATATACAGTATATACATGAATTTATAATATTACATAATCATTTAGAGGTAAGAAATGAAATGCACCGTTCATGGAGACGGTAAGCCGTACATGCGCATGAACGCTACTTTCATTTCTATTTCGTATTTTATAGAGTGGAATCATAATTATATAATGGTATATTATATTTCCAGTATAATATCATATATAATATCATAGTTCCATCCTTTATACGTCCCACATATGGTATTTAACGAATCAAATCACTTTGAGGGGGCGGTAGTCCCCACTTCCTTAAATGAAGATATCGTGTTTACCCATAATGGAAACCATAAAGGTATGACCAAAAAGAAAAATACATAAGCTTAAGAAAAACATAAACATATTATATATCATATATAAATATATTTACATCTTAATGGGCACCTTTGAAGGTGTTATAAGAATGATGAACAATCATCGTTTCGGGAGGCATAAATTCACCAGCCACGAAAACAGTATGTTCGTTAACCATTCGATGTAGGTGTGTGTAAGTGTAGCTCGAATCCTTCTTATAACAACATCATAGTATATTTAAGATACTGTATTTGTTACAAAATATAGGAATAAAAAGGGTTTAGGGGGGTTGGATAAGCAAAATAAAACAAACGGACTCAAGTGAAGACCTTACCTTAAAATCGGGTAACTCCCTTTGGTTTGAGCTCAATGGCTTCCTTGTGAATCCTTCTTCCCAAAGTGAGGCTTCAAGGAGTAAGATCGGGAAGTGGAGAGACAAAATGAGTAGGTTTTGGCAGAGCCAAATGCTTTGGGAGTGTGGGTAATGAGGTAGAGGTGGGGGCCTTTTATAAGAGGAGAGGAGGGGCACTCTTGGAAAGTAATGAAATATTACATTATTTGAAAATGATTTTCGGATTTAAATGGTCCCACATTGATATAATTCGAGTATAAGGTGATAAGGGTTCGAAATCCACCCATACAATAGGGTTTGGACATGTTTAGGTCATAGATTCTACATTATCTTTTCATTTTATTTAAATCCTTTATTAATGAGGTAATCGCTACATCATTATTATGTCATAAATACATTTATTTATGTAATGTAAAAAAATTATAAAAAAACTACTATGATGTAGGAAATATTTTTATATTTCCACTTAATATTTATAGTAAATAATATGACTTCTATAACCCCATATAAAAATTGTTTTCGTAAAACATATTATGTTTGTGTCATTTTTACTTTTACATTAAATAAAAAGTTATTTTTGTCATTTCCCAACCAAAGTGGCTCCATGGGGTCCCCAAGTTGAACCATAGCTTTTATTGGTCGTCCATGACACATCCAATAAGGTTAGGACATGTTTCTAGGTCATTTCATATTATTAAAGAATTATTTTTACCTTAAACTACACTAATTGCCACTAATCGCGATTAAAAACTTAATAAGTTACTATTTACCAAAATGTTATTTTAATCTCATTGAACCGCATTTTACTTCTTAATGACAAACATGTATGTAGGATTTTTTAAATTCAAAACACAAAGGTGGAAAATTTTCATTTAATCGAAAAATCAGTTTCTTTAACTACCACTTAGTGATTTCACTATTCATCAAAAATTGAAGTTTTTCAGAAAAATATCAAAACATCACCCTAAGATATATTTGATATTCTGAATTCAAAAATGAATACTATTTTACAAAATTCAAAACATGTAATTCACATTAATTAATTTAATAATTAATTCCCTCTATCAGAGCAAATAGCGTGTTTTTATGAAACAATAAGTATCAAAAGATTGACACCAGATTAAGTCCAATTTAAAAGTGAAATTGATTCGAATGACTACCATGGGATTAAATGGTAAAAATATATTCTAATTTCACTTCAAAACCAATTGAAAACATAATCTTATCATATAAATAAATTAGATTAAAAAGGAGTTTTGATGTAAAATGCAGTATTTTTCACTATTCATTAAAAAATGAACATTGTCAGAAAAATACCAAAAATTCACACAAAGTAAATTTTTATGTCCCAATCATAAATAATAAGTTTATTTTGAAAAACATAGTTTATAAAATTGTCAAAAGATAGATTCAAAAATGGTTTTCCATCAAAAGGCAGTAAAACAATCTTTTTAAAATATTTGTGTATTCCATGCTTAAGATTGGATTTATTTTCATTTTAAGACTCTAAAACACTATCTCATTCATTAATAGACATAGATAAAAATATCTATTATTCATTACTTACTTGAGATGTTACATCCTTCCCCCTTTAGAAAATTGCGTCCCCGCAATTTATTTACTTATCAAATAAATGGGGGTACTTATCCCTCATTGCATTTTCAGATTCCCATGTTGCCTCTTCAATCAAGTGGTTTTTCCACATAACCTTTACCTGGTGAATCACCTTATTCCGTAACACTTGCTCCTTGTGGTCACGAATCTGGACCGGTTGTTCCTCATAAGATAGGTTCTCTTCCAGCTGAACTACCTCTGGAGTCAAAACATGAGATGGATCTGGCAAGTACTTTCTCAACATCGAAACATGAAAAACATTGTGTACCTGAGATAAACTCGGAGGCAAAGCCAATTGGTAAGCAACTGATCCAACTCTCTCCAGAATTTCATATGGTCCAATGAACCTTGGACTCAGCTTTCCTTTCTTACCAAATCACATCACACTTTTCCATGGTGATACTTTGAGAAAAACATGATCACCAACCTCAAAAGATAGATCCTTCCTCCTGTTGTCTGCAAAACTCTTCTGCCAACTCTGAGCTGTTCTCATGTGCTTCTGAATCAGCTGAACTTTTTCTGCCATCTCTTCCACCAATTCTAGTCCCATAAACTTCCTTTCACCCACTTCATCCCAGAAATCTAGAGTTTGACACCGCTTCCCATATAATGCCTGAAATGGTGAAATCTGTATAATGGAATGAAAACTATTATTATATGAAAATTCAACCAAATAATGATGTTGTTCCCAACTTCCCTGATAATCCATAGAGAATGAACGTAGCATATCCTCCAAGGTCTGAATTGTTCGTTCTGACTGCCCATCTGATTGAGGATGAAAAGATGTACTAAAATTTAATTCAGTACCCAACGACTTCTGAAGGCCTTTCTAAAAGTTAGAATTGAACTTGGGATCACGGTCAGATACAATGGAGAGAGGAACTCCATGTAACCTAACTATCTCTTTCATATACAAACGAGAAAGTTGATCCAGGGAAAAAGTATCTCGTATAGCAAGGAAATGAGAAGACTTGGTCAAGCGATCAACAATAACCCAGATTGAATTATTACCTCGAGATGTCTTCGGTAATCCCACAACAAAGTCCGTGGATATATTCTCCCATTTCCACTCTGGCACTGGTAAAGGCTGAAGCATCCCTTTCGGTAACTGCCTCTCTGCTTTAACCTGTTGACATGTCAAACACTTCACTGTAAAATCAGCAATATCTCTTTTCATTCCATCCCACCAATAATACTCCCGAAGATCTCTATACATCTTAGTACTGCCTAGATGAACTGAAAACAGAGATCAATGAGCTTCACATAACAACTCTCCCTTAAACTGTGAATCACAAGGCATACACAATCTCTTCCCAAATCTCAAAATGAAATCATTATCAATGTTGAATTCAAGCAACTTACCTTTCTAAACTAGCTCTACCTTTTTCTGAAACTCACTGTCTTTCTTTTGTGCTTTCTTGATTCTATCTGATAGAGATGATATCACTGATACCTGAAACAAAACAGAAGAACTTCCTGCACCAACAACTTCTATGCCAAAGTTTATCAAATCCTTAACCAAAGGATCACGTTCCAAATGAAACATTGCTAAAGAATCATTACTTTTTCCACTCAAAGCATCAGCCACTTTATTTGCTTTTCCCGGATGGTAATGAATTGTACAATCATGATACTTGATTAATTCTAGCCATATCCTTTGACTCATGTTCAATTATTTCTGAGTGAATATATACTTTAAACTTTTATGATCGGTATATATTTCACACTTTACTCCATACAAATGATGCCTCCAAATTTTTAAATCAAAAACAATAGCAGCTAATTCCAAATCATGTGTAGGGTAATTTACCTCATGAGTTTTCAACTATCATTAAGCATAAGCAATTACCTGATCATTATGCATTAGGACGCAACCAAGTCCTTTCAATGAAGCATCACTGTATATAACAAACTCACCATTCCTAGAAGGTAGTGCCAAAACTGGAGCATTCACCAATCTTCTTTTCAATTCCTAAAAACAATCATCACATTCTTTTGTCCAGATAAACTTAACACCCTTCCGAGTTAGCTTAGTCATTGGACTAGATAATCGTGAAAAATTTCTAAAAAACCTTCGATAATATCCTTCCAAACCAAGGAAGCTACGAATCCCGGTTACATTTGTGGGTCTTGGACATTCTTCCACAAATGTTGTTTTTGCAGGATTAACAGTTATTCCATCTATAGAAACAATATGACCAAGGAAAGAAATTTGTTGTAACCAAAACTCACACTTGATGAATTTTCCATACAGTTTCTTTTCTTTTACGGTTTTCAAGATAACCCTTAAATGTCTTTCATGCTCCTCTTTAATTTTAGAAAACACCAAAATATCATCAATGAAAACCACCAAAAACTTATCCAAGAACTCATGGAAAATTCTATTCATTAAGTCCAAGAATACAGAAGGTGCATTGGTTAGCCCAAAAGGCATTACTACAAATTTATAATGGCCATATCTCGTACGGAATGCGGCCTTCGGAATATCTTCCTCCTTTACCTTCAGCTGATGGTACCCCGATCTCAAGTCAATCTTTGAAAAAAACTGAGCTCACTGGAGCTGATCAAACAAATCATCGATATGAGGAAAAGGATATTTGTTCTTACCAGTGATGTTATTCAAGGCTCTATAATAAATTCAAAGTCTCGTAGAACCATCTTTATTTTTAACAAATTAAACATGATCACCCCAAGGTGATGTGCTAGGTCGAATGAAACCTTTCTCTAATAAATCTTGCAATTGCGCCTTCAAGTCTAAAAGTTCAATTTGATCCATTCGATAAGGGGGTTTTGAAATTGGCTTAGCATAAGGAACTAAGTCAACAGTAAACTCAACTTATCGATCTGGTATTATTTCAGGCAACTCATCAGGAAAAACATCAGGATACTCATTTACCACTGGCACATCATTAATCTGAAAAGTTCTTTTATTTTCAACGATGTGTGCATGGTAACATTCATTTCCATATTTTACATGTTTCTTGGCCTCTTGATAAGTTATCAACAGTAAGGGTTCATTCTTGTACACAAACTGAAATTCTTTCTGAAAATAAACTTCTTTAGATCTACAGTCAATCATAGCATGGTAAATAGAGAGCCAATCCATACCCAGGATAACATCAAACTCTACTAGAGGTAGAACAATAAGGTTTTCAAGTAGGTTCTTTCCATAGATAAGGATAAGATGATTCTTATAAATTCTTTTTGCCTCAAAATTTCCCCCAGGTGTTTTTACGACAGGTTCAGAAGTCATTTCTTGAGATGGTATTCCCATTTTACTAGAAAAGGTTTCATAGGTGAAAGAATGTGTAGACCCCGAATCAAACAACACACTGGCATAATCTGAAAAAACAAACAATGTACCAGATACAACTTCATTTGATAGCCCGACATCTGCTGAAGTAGTTGCAAAGGATTTCACCACCCCTTTCTGCTTGTAGTCTAACTTCTTCCCATCACTCAAGCTCTTTGTCGGACACTCGTTTGCATAGTGACCAATCTCATTGCACTTATAACATTTCACTAACTGTAAATCAAATTTGGTCTTACCTTCACATTGATTCTTTTTAGTGAAATCACGAGCCTTATGTACCATCTTACCACATCGGTAGCACTTTCCAGAATTCATAAGACATTCCCCATCATGCCTTTTGCCACATTTATCACAAACTGGAATCTTAGTTTTCTTACCATCAGATTTTTTTGAAGAATTTTTACCTCTCTCCTGCCACCTCGATCTCTTCTTCTGTTTGTGGTTATAGAACACTTGATCATTGGAAAACTCCATTTCCACCTTCTTAGAAAAATCGAACAAGCATTTCATAACATTTAAACTCACGATAAGCTAATGACCTTCGATATTTTGGATTTAATCCTGAGTAAAAACGATTGATTTTACTATCAATGTCTCAGATAAAATTTGGAAATACCTTTCCAATCAAAAGAACCTTTCTTCATAGGCAGCCACTGAGTCTTCCTCTTGCCTCAATTCCAAGAATTTGTTTTCCATCCTAAGTCGAACAGCCTTAGGAAAATACTTCTTCAAGAAACATTCCTTTGAATTCATCCCAGTCGAGAGAATCAATCTCATCAGCGTCCCTGATATTTTTAACCATCGACCACCGCTGATTTGCCTCACCCTCCAAACGGTAAATAGCAAGACTAACCTTTTGATTGTCTGAACACCCCATGACATAAAAAATCTTATCCAGTGCTTTAATCCACCCTTCAGCTAACACAGGGTCAGATGATCCTCTGAATGATGGGGGATGTTGCCTCATGAAATGTTCCACCACTAACATGTTCCACTGCGGTTGATCTGGCTTATCTCGTGCATGGATACCACCACCATTTATACCCTGAGTCAACTATGCCATCACTACAAAAAACTGTTCAGTTCCAATTCCGACCATCTCGAGATGTGGATTTGGAAGGTTATTTTCTTCTGTATGCCTTCCTAGCACTGCTTCCCTATTTCCTCTGCGGAAAACCATTCTGAACAAACATTTCTTAGATGAAGCAACATGGTAATCTTCAAATGATATATCACTTCAATTTGACCATAAAAAAAATATTTTTGGATAATCATTTAATATAATTCTAACTCCTAAAGTTATCTAAATCGACCTTTGATACCAATTATAAGGCCCCAGCCTTAAACCTTACTTAATCTTGAGTTATTACAAGATTACACATTGAGGATCTTTTCGGGTTTAGAGTTTTAGATAATTATATCATAAAACTTGCATTACATTCCACATATAAACAAAGTGGTTACATAAAGATAGAATTCTTCATTCCCATCAATGGAAAAATATTTAAAATAAAAATGGATTCTTTATTGACACTTCCTTGACACTATCATCATATCATGTACCATTCCCTTCACCTCTGAAAAAAATTTCAAAAAAACATGGGATGAGAATAAAAAGCACAGTAAGGGATATAAAAATATGGAAAGGAAACATGGGTACATATATACATAAGGATGAGATCATAATTTACACATAAAACATAATCACTTTAACATACCTCATCAAATCATTAATAAATCATAGAAATCATATGACATAAAGGTAACTTGAGGCATTCATAACATTCTTACATAGGGAGTAACCCTCTTGGTTACGTTTGGAATACCCATCACAGTATATTCCCTAAATCTCTTCTGAGAAACCTTAACGTTTCACTCCTTCATGTTACCCAATGCATTGTAGAGCTATATCGGGCTCACCCGCCCTTAGATTATCACAGAACCTCCGGTCTTCATTAAATGCCCAAGAACCTCAACATTATCGTATCACATAAAACATTTATAAAGGAAACATAACATTTCCACCTTTCAAACACAAGATATCAATACAACACATTGATATAAAAACATTATGAGAACCATTTTCAATACCAAAATAAAAGAAAAGTAAAACATGGTATTTATTTTTCATTTAAAAAAAAGGATGGGCTTGTAGAGGAAGCCGAAACTCAAATAATAGTCACGGCGACGGAGAAGACATTGTCGCCACATACGTACAACAAAATCATTCCCTTTTGTCGTTTAGTAAACACTTCGTATAAAAAAGATTCCTTTTGAATAATCTTAAAAGCCAAAGGGGTTTATACGCTATAAAAAAAGTTGTGTATAAAACAAAATATGCCTCAATGAAAGGAGATTGAGACGAAATCCCATACCTCAGGTCCGACTTGACTCGATAATTCTTTAATGTCCTGAATAATAAACATGAGTTAATTTCTACTTGTTTAAGAACCTTTTTCAAGTTCATTATTCCTTTTATATCACTTATTTCCATGTCATGAAGACTATGTAATTATTTAAGTTAATAACGGTCGTTTTAACGATCATTAGTACTTGAGTCAAAAATAAGCCCTTTATAATTACATGTTTTCCATGTATCCATTATATCCAGAATTATAATCATGATGTATATATCATATATATCCAGTATATACATGCTTTTATAATATTACATAATCATTTAGAGGTAAGAAATGAAATGCACCGTTCATGGAGACGGTAAGCCGTACGTACGCATGAACGATACTTTCATTTCTATTTCGTATTTTATAGAATGGAATCATAATGATATAAAGGTATATTATAATTCCATTATAATATAATATATAATATCATAGTTCTATCCTTTATACGTCCCACAAATGGTATTTAACGAATCAAATCACTTTGAGGGGGCGGTAGTCCGCACTTCCATAAATGAAGATATCACGTTTACCAATAATGGAAACCATAATTGTATGAACAAAAAGAAAAATACAGAAGCTTAAGGAAAACATAAACATATTATATTTCATATATAAATATATTGACATCTTAATGGCCACCTTTGAAGGTGTTAAAAGAATGTTGAACAATCATCGTTTCGGGAGGCATAAATTCACCATCCATGAAAACAGTATGTTCGTTAACCATTAGATGTAGGTGTGTGTAAGTGTAGCTCGAATCCCTCTTATAACAACTAACTAGTATATTGAATATACTGGATTTGTTACAAAAGAAATGAATAAAAAGGGTTTAGGGGGGTTGGAGAAGCAAAATAAAACAAATGGACTCAAGTGAAGACTTTACCTTAAAATCAGGTAACTCCCTTTGGTTTGAGCTCAAAGGCTTCCTTGGGAAGACTTCTTCCAAAGTGATGCTTCAAGGAGTAAGAGAGGGAAGTGTAGAGACAAAATGAGCAGGTTTGGCCGAGCCAAATTCTTTGGGAGTGTGGGTAAGGAGGTAGAGGTGGGGGCCTTTTATAAGAGGAGAGGAGGGGCACTCTTGGAAAGTAAAGAAATATTACTTTATTTGAAAATGAGTTTCAGATTTAAATGGTCCCACATTGATATAATTCGAGGATACGGTGATAAGGGTTATAAATCCACCCATTCAATAGGTTTTGGACATGTTTAGGCCATTGATTTTACATTATCTTTTCATTTTATTTAAATCCTTTATTAATGATGTAATCGCTACATCATTATTATGTCATTAATACATTTATTTATTTAATGTCAAAAAATTATAAAAAAATACTATGATGTAGTAACTCTTTTTATATTTCCAATGAATATTTATAGTAAAAAATCTGACTTGTATAACCCCATATAAAATTTTTTTCCATAAAACCTATTATGTTTGTGTCATTTTTTCTTTTACATTAAATAAAACGTTATTTATGACATTTCCCAACCAAAGTGGCTCCATGGGGTCCCAAAGTTGACCCATGGATTTTCATGGTCTGCCATGACACATCAAATAAGGTGAGGACATGTTTCTAGGTCATTTAATATTAGTAAGACATTATTTTTACCTTAAACTACACTAATTACCACTAATCGCGATTAAAAACTGAATAAGTTACTATTCACCAAAATATTATTTTACTCTAATTGAACCACATTTTACTTCTTAATGACAAACATGTATGTCGGAATTTTGAAATTCAAAACACAAAGGTGGCAAAATTTCATTTAATCGAAAAATCAGTTTCTTTAACTACCACTTAGTGATTTCACTATTCATCAAAAATTGAAGTTTTTCAGAAAAATACCAAAACTTCACCCTAAGATATATTTGATATTATGAATTAAAAAATGAAGTATATTTTACAAAATTCAAAACATGTAAGTCACATTAATTAATTTAATAATTAATTCCCGCTATCAGAGCAAATAGCGTGTTTTTATGAAACAATAAGTATCAAAAGATTGACACCAGTTTAAGTCCAATTTCAAAGTGAAATTGATTCTAATGAATACCATTGGATTAAATGGTAATAATATATTATTATTTCACTTCAAAACCAATTCAAAACATAATCTAATTATATAAATAAATTAGATTAAAAAGCAGTTTTGATGTAAAAGGCAGTATTTTTCACTATTCATTAAAAAATGAACATTGTCAGAAAAATACCAAAAATTCACAAAAGGTAAATTTTGATGTCCCAATCATAAAGAATAAGTGTATTTTGACAAACATAGTTTATAAGATTGTCAAAAGATATATTCAAAAATTGTTTGCAATCAAAAGGCAGTAAAACAATTTTTAAAAATATTAGTGTATTCAATGCTTAAGATTGGATTTATTTTCATTTTAAGCCTCTAAAACACTATCTAATTCATTAATAGACATAGATAAAAATATCTATTATTCATTATTTACTTGGGATGTCACATTATAACAATTGGAACCCACTTGGTGGTGATTAACACCTTTAGATTATTTTATTTATAGGAAAGTCAGATATGTCTCACTAAACTTTATTAATTATTGTATTTTTAATATAAGTCTATACAGAATATAAATTCGGTTATAAATACAATTTTGAAACATAAAATGTTTTTCTTTATCATGGTAATTTATTCAAAAAAATTTAAGGGATATTTAATTACCATAATAGATTATACATTAATTATGCATAAATTATTTATTTAGTGAAAAATAAGTAATATAGATTTTATTGAAATAATAATACCCATTGAAAGGATCACAAACCAGAGAAAAACTTATGTGTAGTGTATATATACACCATAAGAATACAAGGACCGAATATATGACCGTTTAGAGTCTTATAAAAGTTATTATGACACTTATATTATTTTATTTTAAAGGATGTCATAGTTTTCACCTTCATAATTTAATAAATATTAAATTTTAAAAGTGGGGTGTTTTAGACTATAAATCAATCTAAAAGTATTGTTATTACATATATAGGATTCATCTTTATATTATTATTTTATTTTTAATTTTTGCGCAACATATAAGTATATTTAATAATTATACAAAAATGTTGTAGTAATTATTTTACTAATATAATTATCAAATAAATTGTTTTACAATTAGTAAAATAAATATTATATGACCTATTTAATGTTCTACACTAATTTTCTAGATGAACATGAAATTTTAGGAACCTATTAAATATTTTATTTCGAATATATCTTATGTGTGGATTTTATTTAATTTCAAATAAATGAATAAGGTCAAAATTGACAATATTGTTATTTTATAAACATAACATATTATTAAATTGATTAAAAATCACAAAAATATTTAAAAATAATAAATCGAAATTTATATATTATAAAATTTTATAATGTATACAATTATGGAATATTAACAACACATAACTCATTATTTATAGCCATTTAAAATTTATAAATTTATTACCACAAATAAAATTAAATAGATTAAATAATGATAAATCAAAATGATAATGTTTAAAATAAGATAAAAAAATGTCTAAATTTTATTGTATGATGAGATTGCAACCCTATCGCATCGAATATTCTAATTGAGTCATTTTTAGTGGTTTTTATGTGGGGTTTGAATATATATTAAACTAATATTTATGAGGATTCCAAAGGTGCCCCTCTCATCCCTTGTCAAAGGGCACCTCCTACCTCTCCTCCTCACACCATTTTGAGCCTTCATTTTTGGAAAAAACCTAAAAATTTTCCTTATCAAACTCCTTATAAACATATTAAAGGTCCAGGTCTTCTTCAAAGACCAATTTTATTGTCCTAAGATGACGCTTCAAAGAGGCGTGTCGAAGAAGAGGTAATATCTGTTTCCGATTCTTTCAAATTTATTTCTTCTTCTACGTCCTATTATTTAGTTGTTTCATTATTAAGTAATAACATCAGTATAAATCATATACTTATATGTTATTATAAATATTAAACAACCCTATTTCACCTTCTATCCATCCAAAAGAAAATGAAATCACCGCGCGTGTGTACGTACGGAATACCGTCTCCACGTCGTGGTGTTATCTTTATTCCACCACCACTTTACTTGGATTGGAATAATGGTGTAAATAAAATCTATATATGATTATTATGAAGTTATATTGATTATGAAGTAGTATACATACACTTAAATATAGTTCCATGGTCATGGGAATGATTTCATCACTCATGCGTACCTACAGACTACCGTTTCCACGATGTGATGTGAATTGTTCTACATGATCTTCATTTAATAATGATTATATAAATGAATTGACTGTATAAATATGATATATATATATATTACACTAATTCCATTCTGAAAATGAGGTATCTATAACCTAAAAATAAGAATAAGAAATTATTCTACAAAACATTCATATGAACATAAAGCAATAAACACACGAATAACAAGTAGACATGAAATATTACTAACAAGAATATAATAATATGACCATATATGATATCATAACAATGAATATGATTCTTTAATAATTCAATTACATTATTTAAATCATTTTACATGATTTTCTGATACGTACGAAGAAAAATGGACCTATGTTAAGGGATAATGTTGCAATCTCAATTGTTTTATATCAGAGATTTCTTATACGTAAGTATTTACTGGGTTTATATTTATCATCCATGTTTTCATGAATGTTTAAAGTAAATTTTACCCATTTTGGACTTTTACTACAAGTTATGTAAGGAATAATTTTTTTATTTACCTTATGAGGTACTTTTTGACAATTCCGGCAAGAGTACGAGAAGAATTTATTTTAACTTATACGGCATGAACTGGTTTTTACGGTTTCATAATGCCTTATTTTCATGAAGATTACTCTAAATGATTTCATGACTATTTTCAAAAAAAAAATCATTTTATTTTAAAAATGAATGGAATTTTGTGAATGGAAAATAATTTTCAAGAAAAAAGGATATTTTCCTCAAGAATTCATTTCATTTTCTTTATCAAAACAATTTTCCATCTAAGATGACATTATCTCATATGTGTATGTTTCAATTATAATGTCTCTATGATTTATATGGTTTCACTTTTATTATGATGAAATGATATCCATTTGTTTTTTTAATTACGTTATGATGGAATGATGTTTATGAAACCCAATTTATTCTTTGGATTATGATGAATGATTTATGATTGTTTTGTGGCACACATAAGAATGATTTCAATATGATATGGGTGGGACTGATATCTCCCTCCAATGCATTGGGTAATGATTTATATCTCATTAGATAGACATGGTTGGAATGGTATGTTAATCCAGTTCAGTAATACAGGACTGGAATGTGGAGTGAACTCGATTCAGAAGGGAGTTTTTCCACTATGATGGTCTTGGTAGCAATGCGTTGGCTACTATGGAAATCATATCATGTGATTATTGTTTTTACACAATTACAAGTTTTTTTCCTATGCTATTTTATAATGATTAATGTTCTTTTATGATCTATGCCTTATGTACTGCAATGTTTTATGACATTTGTCAAGATTTTTATGTTTAGACTATATGCTCATGTTTTTACATTAGAATGTTTATGGATTGTTTTATGTTCTCTATGTTTACCCTTACTGAGCATTTGAGATCACCCATTATATGTTTTATTTTCCCTAGGATATAAACAGAGGTTTTAGGTAAGAAAACAAAAGTGGAAGATCTTTATTATAGATGTTGAAGATATTTCCCCAATATTAATAGATTATCTTCTGAGTTTCCAAAGTCACTAAACAATTACAGTCTTTTAGTGTCTATTTTTGTTATATATTAGATATTCCTTAATGGTAATGTAATGTCTATGTACATCATTATTTGGGCCTCTACATCCATGATGACTATAATAGTGATAATATCACTCAATTATTTCTTAAGGAAGAAATATTTCTAGATAGAGTACATACTATGAGAAATAAAATATGATAGTTATGATTTACAACACATTGCATATGGAAAATATGGTTATTTTTAAAATTTTCAAAAGAACGTGCCTCTAAATTTATATGATATGAATTATGTTTTATATTGAGTCCTGATTTATATAATTTCACATATATAGTACCATATCCATTAGATGAAACTAAAAATTTATACATTATCCTAATGTCCCATAAGATATTTATTTATAGTTATAGATAAATTAAAAAAATTAATTAACAATACTCATATATTTTTCACTTATATACAATTTTTAACAAAAAAACAGGATATAGTATAATTCGTAACAAGTAATTAAAACCTCAAAAAAATAATCCATATAAATTAATATTATAGTAAAAAAATACTATCTATGTATCATAAAAACATCAGTAAATATAAACAATTGATATGAGTGACTTCAACTGGTAAGTAAGGTTAAACATAAGTGTTATTGTTCAATGATTATAATAAATAATCTAAATAGAAAATGATAATAAATAATGGACATAATAATATCATAACAAAAAATTAATATAATAAATATCCTAATTTTTGGGTTGAATCTTGGAATGATGCAATAAATTAAAAAAAGAGCATGAAAACATCCTCAAAAAATAATTCTCCAAGATTTTGTAACATAGTGAAAAGAATATTTAAAATATATAAAATGAATGTGTAGAATATCTGAGAATGGAATTTCAAATTTTATTTATATCATAACATGATTATTTTTGGATATATAATAAAAAATAGGTGCATGTAAGACATTATGAGAAAACTCATACTGAGCACACCTCATTTAAAATATTCATTATGTGTATTCATGAGAATATGATCAATCATATTTAGAGAACTCTAATGTGAGGAAATTCATTATGTACCTACCTCAATATTTCATTACATATCAACATAGATCACTGGGTTGAATGAACATATTATTCCATAACCATTATCACCATCATATATATGTTTCTTAAGAAATAAATCTTCTAATATAAAGAACAAATGAGGAGGAAATTGGTTTCAAATCATTTACAAATGGCATCATATCAAATCACATAATTATTAATATAAATTGATACCAAAATTTCAATAGTAGTGATAAAATGATAAACCACTAGATAATAAATGTGCATAGATTGACATTGAGAATCCCAATGTGTAAATATCATTAAAATAAGAAAAAAATGATATTAACACTATATAGATATATTATATAAATGTGACTCAAAAAATACCAAATAAATCAATGAATGTATATGTAGGTGAACAGACTTTTATCAATAAAATTGAAATATGGAAATCATAGATGAATATTATTGGAAGAAAACTATGACAAATTCAATGTTAATGTTTTGGAAAGAGGATGGATTTTATGGACCATAAGTGATAACATAAAATTTTGAATAAAAATATTAGGGAGAAATGTTTTGGGAAATGAATATATATACAACGTAATGAAACCATCATTAAAGAGGATTAGAATTATTCTCATAAATTATATATTTTTTTAGAAATATAATATTTAAAGGTAAATGATTTGATTTAATTGGTAATTTTTCACCATATATTAATATAAAACAAAATAAAATAAAATATAAGGGTGGAAGGATCCAATATTTTAATAAATATGTTCAATACGATCCATTTGAACTAAATGAATGGTGTTATTTTAATATAAACAAATATTATAATGGTAATGTAATTATAATTTAACATAATAGTGTTACTAATAAATTAACATTTTAATACATTTAAATCATATAAATTGATTATATTTATATTTTATATTATATTTTTTTCGCTATAAAATTGATGTTAGGGTTCGCAATAACAAACATGTCACCTAGATTTGAAAATTTTAAAATGAAACACATACCTTTCTTCCCCATTTAGAGGAATGAACTATGTGATCCTATATAAAAAACATAAATATTATAATACAGAATGTAATCCTTATTAACATACATTGTCTTTTATATACGTCATTTGTAATCATTAATTCATGAGATAATAATTTATTATATCTTTATTTATTCAATCAGGTGTTCTTAGTTTAATGGTTTCACAAAATATTAATATTGATGATGTTGGTACCCATTCACTGAAACTAATTTCATCATTCATATATTTGTTTTATGGTGACGTAATATATTATGTTTACTTATTTATACATACATTATCTCATTAAATTTTTTAGTGATTTTATTTTAATATTTTTTTATTTCATTCATATTTCATTAATTTTAGTGATTCATGATGAAATTTTAATAGTAATAATAATTCTATGTATAACCTTCATGATTAATTGTCCAATCAGGATAAAAATATTCAATTATAATAACATTTAAACTTATATTCTCATAGATACACATGATTTGTTTCTATGAAATTGTTCAAGTATGATGTCAGATCGACCACAACATGAACATAAAAAAATTCGATTAGTGAGTATGGTTAAGAAATTGTTAATTTTTATAGAATATCACTATAACATAAAACAAATCAACATAATTTTTTTTACATTATTATATTTTCATAGGATTAATGAATTAAAATCTATATGAAAAATGAAAAAAAGTTTATTCGTGGAAGTAGTAGTCCACAAAATACATTCATAATGTATTCATTTTGCTTTTATTCAGAGGTAATAGAGGTGGATTATAATTTATCACATCATAATCATAGTTATATTTAATATATCAAAATAATACATCAATTATTTCCATATATCCAGTGAATATTGGTATTAGAGAAAATGGTTGAAGTTGATTTGTGGAGGTGGTTGTTCGCACAATCACATGATTGACGTTATTTTGTTTTCAATATAGATGAGAAGGAATAAATAATGTTTGTTACATTAATATAATAAAAATGTATGACAATAATGATACTAAAATCAATATATTATAATGTTTAGGGTTTCATTAGAAGAGTATCATCATAAATAAAATGGTAAGGGATTATATAATACTATAGTTTGGTTATTGATAATTTTCATTAAAGTATCATTGGAAATGTAGGGAATAGAATAACATCTAATGAATATGTAAATAAGAACATTAAAAATAATTATAGGAAAATAATATTTTTTATTGAATAAATTATTTTTTAGGGAATGTGATTCATTGAAATAGGGTAAGTGATCCTCATTTGTAAGTGAAGAAAGGGAAAATTTGTGAATACACATTATTAATAATAATAGAATAAAAAAATTAAAGACAAACTGATTAGAAAGTTATTAAATAATTTATTTTTGTTAGATATAATGTCAATAAATATTTTTATTCTCACTTTTAAACATGTTTGAAACATATTTATACACACTTACAACACTATATTTAAAATATACCAATTTTACCATTTTAAATCACTTTTAAATTTGTAATATATTATTTATAAAACATTTAATGAAACACCTATTAAAAAAATTATAGGTTCACAAACTAAAATTTTCCAAATAATTTTATTCATTGTATCCACAACATAAATTAAAATATATATTTAAAACATTATATATTTTGAATCAATATTCACTAGATATTTTTTTACCACTATGTGTTCTATAAAATTAACAATATTGATTTTAATTTGAATGAGTTTTAAAATGATTATATCTGTGATTAAATATTATATTATAGTCATTATTTAAAAATGCATTAATTTATTAAATAAGATAAAATTTAACAGAGTAGATAAAATAATTCATTTAAAAAATAGATATATCATTAATCTACTGATGTTTGTATAAGGAGAATCTTCCAATATCAACATTTCCAAAACATTGGGATGTTATTCTCTAAATTTTTATATAACCTATAATTATCCATATTATTCTCACTAAATTAATCATATCGTAATCATGGAAATTTTCACTATTTCTCTAACAAACTGAAATGGTTATATTACATTTTATATATTAATCAAAATGAACTTATAATTTCTTTATTTATTCACCAAAATTCTCACATCAAATTGAGCTATATAAAAACTTATATAAAACCAACTATGGTCCCCCTTGGATGGGAACATTTAAATTACATTATTTATTTAAAAATTACTTTATAGTACACTCCATTGATATCTTAGGTTTTGAGTTTTATAAAATTAAAACAAATCATTAACTAACAAAACTCAGGAAATTTTGAACTAATGGATATTTTTTTGACTATATATGAAACAACATAATCTATTAAATGTCTTAATCATATTTCAAAAAACACCACATAAAATAATATTCTGAGAAATATCATACACAATTCATATTATAATAACATTTGAATATGCAAATATTAGAATTGTGTGGGCGAAGATGCTTTGTAACTATTAAGAAAATACATAATGAAAAATGAATATATAATATTATAGGATGAGAAAATGAGTATAAAAAATGTACATTTGGATATAATTACAAAACAATCATCCATCATAATTAACAATCTATTGAAGGGGGCTTTTAATAATATAAGACCAAAATAAACACATTTTTTTAAAAATTTCTAATTATCATATTTCATAAGAGCACACCGTTTTTATAATAAAATGTACATATTTGTAAAATAGAAATTTACACATATTGTAGAGATAAAAGGAGTCATATAGATATGTAATGAAATTAAATAAAATTAAAAATATATAGCAATTATATGAATAATAGAAATTTTTCTATAAAAATTGAAATTCTAAAACCAATATGAAAGAATCTAATTTTGTCTATGTAGGAAAAACATGACCGAAATAATTACATCCATACATGTATGAAAAAAATAATTATGCATAATATTGTTTATCTCATGTGATATCAATATAACCATATGGATAATAGAGAAACATTGGACCCAATCATTCATAATCTATTCATATGTGTTCAATTTGAAATTAATCCCCATTTATTAAGAATTTATAGAAGTAAAATATGTTTTCTATGATTTATGAATTGAATTAGATAAAAACACATTAGGATTTAGATTACTTGTATTAAAATTTGAACAATTGCAAAAACATCTAAAAAAGGGAAATAAATTTGTATCTAATGAAATTAAGTATCCCTCTAGGTAATTAACATATATATAATATTAAAAATTTTATTTTAAACATACTGAATATTGGTATATATTTTACTCAACACTAACCCAATCAACCATTTATGTATTACCCGATTAACACCCTTAAGTCAATGGAATTAAAATAGTGAACTCTTTTTGTAAATAAAATGGGAAAAAATTATATGCATATTATGTCACGACCCCCTCCTCACAAAGTGATCCCCTCCTATGTCGGCAATGTGAGAAGGGAGATAATTACCCCCGAGTACTGCCTCCAATAGGCCCCGGGTTGGCGACGAGCACCGAGGGTATAATAACACACAAAATCGGAGGCATTACCCTCTAAGAGAACACATGCAAAAGAGATAGATTAGATAGACACCAATCAACTACATCTCAGACTGTAATATAAATGAAAACCATGGTACACATATGAAATTTCATGAAAAAGTACTACAACTGAATGTGAAAAACATCAAGTACTCAAAATAATGTAAAAACAACAGTAACCACAAACCCGAACTGCTCCTGCAACCCCATGAAAGTAGAATACAGCTTGATCTCAAACCTTCTCCAAGTTAACTGAAAAAAAGTTTATATATACATAGGGTGATTATAACAGTTTACTCAGTTGGATCCTCCCCAATGAATTTCATGAAAAAGTAATGAAGGAATTCTAAATCACAGTGGACAACAAGTGGAAAAATAACTCATCACTGAAACAGGTATACTATGTTCCCAGCCTCACCATGGAAACTCTCAACAAGTAACGCATACAAGAATATATCATATAATAAAGAATATCAGTGGTACCTCACTACTAATTACACACTGGTTTTCCTCTTTAAACCAATGTTTCACGTCTTGAGCATCTCCCTCCAAAAAGGCTTTCCAACATACACCATGGTGAAGCACCACAATATGCACCTCCTGCAACAAAACCACCACGTCCACACACAAAAGTAACCAGGTAGTTTCTGAGAGCCACCACATATCGTATAACGTGTATCATACATCGGTAATTATTCCTCAATCCATCACAACCAATACACGGAGTAATGATCCTCAATCCATCACATACTATACAAGTTGCACCAATAATAATCCATAAAAAACTATATCCAGAATATATGTGTGTGAAAAAACATAGGCCATTATAGCCCTTTACACACATATATGGGGAAAAATAACCAATGTGCCTGCCAGCACAAGTAACTACCAAGAGAATATAGTGGGTCCAATGGGGGTAGTCAGTCATCCATCCTCCCACCGGAATGTTTTGGAAAACACCCCCCAGGGATAAGAATCCCAGAGGTGTCAGTTTCCCTTACTGACTGGGTAGAGTAGCGTATAGAACACTATAAGTATAGGATATATTATATCTCACAACCACTCTATGGGCATTACATAGTCTTAGACCCAACGTCAGCTAACGTCTCTCAGACTACGGGCTGCTACTTCTAAGACTAGGTATCCTATAATGACACACCCATTTTAATAGCTTTATTAGATTACTTTATTCATTTTTTCAGTTCCACATTACATTAATTAATTATTTATACATTAATTAACCATGAACATATCCACATTAAGTTTCATTAGTATCACACTCAAAGTCAATTGTTCCTTCAAAAAAATTACAAACTCGTCAGTATGTTCCAGTATCTCCACCCCCATGGGTTAACACGGTTTATTCAATTAATCATTATAGAATTACATTCCCACATTCCTAGGAATTCTAGAAATTCATTATATGACACTAAACACAAGGGGTCTCATCACGGTGAGTAGATGCACTACCCGTCGAGTGTTTCTTGATTATAGAAAGATCATATTCTTATCCTTCCTTGAGAATCTAAACACGGAAAGCACGTGGAATACCTCGCATGTCATTGCCTCATTTCGTAAGAAGGGTAAGTAAGACCAGCTGCCTTGAGAAGTGGGGAAATGTAATGTTGATAAACAACCAAAAAAAATTACCAAGCATCCAACAATCACATCCATCCAATCCCATCATCCCCGGGGTCCTCCCTGATGCCCACATTAATAAACTGATTCACCTTTCCACACTAGCCTTCATCTGCTACCACAACCAAAAGCCTCCATGCCCCCACAAATCACAATAGCAATCCAGGATCATATTACAGCAGAAGAAGTAGGAAAACATACACCACATTAATTGGTCTCTTGGCCCTTTAACAATCAAGAGGTTAACTCAAAACCCCTTATGGAATTATCAACCAATTAGTTCTTTAATCCATATTGATTTAACATATTTGTTATTTGTAGGTTCTAAATTTGGAAAACCTAATCCATAATCTTTCACAATTAATTAAACATTCTTACTACGTAGATTAGATTAACATCATATTACTACTAGAACTAGATTTATTTACATGCCTATTTATCTTAATCCAAACAATTATCAATTAATCTCAATTTACGTTTATATCGATTTCTATCAAGAACATGCATAAATATCACACAATCTAGAAAGAAAAGGGGAAATAACATATGATTGATATGAATTTATCTATCTAATTCAAGTATTTATTATGTTAATTCAAATGTCATCTAGTGAGATAAAACATGCAAAAGATATAGTTTCAAAAAAATGAAAGAGAAGCTACAAATCCCCTACGTCAAACCATTCTTAATGTTCTTTAACCACACAACGGGTCACGATCCTCCTCTTATGTCAACTACATCCAACTGATGATGCCACGGTACGGCCAAACCAACCAAAATCCAAGAAAACCCCTATTAGAAGCATGGAGATTACATGATGTAATATATAAAGGATAAACAGGAGAATATGAACACCAAAATTACGACGATAAAACATACCTTATATCGAAGACTGATTGATGCAGCTTGGTTGCCTCAAAATAGTGCGGAACCAATCCGAGGAGTAAATTTTGATTGTGCAACCCCTGTTGGAAGGATTGAATGGTGCTAGCATCTCATAGCCGAGAACAATGTAAAAGAACAATGGAGGAAGATATCTTATCCATTTTGAAGATCTAATGTGGCGACTGTTTAAGATATGTTTAACTTCCCATTAAATGTGGATCACATTATCCCATGGGTTTTGACCTAGTAAAAACATCCCAAGCTATTGGAATAATTAATATAGGAATTATGGACTTTGAATCATCCTTAGAGTCCTTAAAACTAAGCTCTAAAAGCATTTTACGTCAAAGGAAAACGCTAAAGCAGTGGAACTGTAGGAAGCTGGAAACACTTTTCATGAACCTCACTGGTCTAGAAACATTGTACAACTACCATTACTATACACTTATTGATACTATACACCTACCGTTAAAAGATACCGATAGAGGTTTCCGATAGACCACAATGTTCTGGAAACATTTTCGACCTGCCGTTACTGTACACCTACCGTTATTGTACACCTACTGTTAGAGGTTACCGATAGACGTCACAGTTCTAGAAACACTATTCATTAAACCTCACCGATTGAACTATCCACAAAACCTCACTAATAGAACAATGTTCACTGAACCTCACTGATAGAACACTGTTTACTAAATCTTCAATGATAGAACACTGTACACTAAATCCTCACTGATAGAATACTATTCACTAAATCCTCACTGGTAGAAAATTGTTCACTAAACCGCCCTGATAGAACACTGTTCACAAAATCCTCACTGATAGAACACAGTTCACTAAATCCTCACTTATAGTACACTGTTAACTGAATCCTCATAGATAGAACACTATTCACAAAACCTCTCTGAAAGAACATTGTTCAGTGAATCCTCACTGATAGAACACATTTCACTAAACCTCACTGATAGAAAACTGTTCACTAGATCCTCACAAATAGAACACTATTCACTAAATCATTATTGATAGAACACTATTCCATGAATCCTCCCAGATAGAACAATGTTAAATAAACCCCACTGATAGGACATTGTTCACTTAATCCTCACTAATAGAACATTGTTCACTAAATCATCACTAATAGAACATTGTTCAATGATCCTCACTGATAGAATATTGTTCACCTATAGTTATAGGTTACTGATAGAACTGTCTACTGATGGAACTGTTCACAGAATTGGAAATTTGGCAAAGTGTTGGGGATATGTCACCTTGACCTCTCGGAACACCTCAAACACCATGTTTTCACAAGGTAATGGACCAGAGAGGTCCAGACCATTACATCAGATACATCTCAAAACAATATCATCCTCAACAATTCAAAACCATCCTAACGAGAAATAAAAATGGGGTCTAAACAACCACCCATCGAGATAGCTCTAAAAAAGGAGCAAGCCACAAAAGCAACAATAGAAATACATAAATAAAACATGAATGGTCTATCAAAAATGAAATCATCATTACATGAAAGTGTTGAACATTATAACACTCTGGGTACTAAGCACTTATCTTTGACTCATGTTCCCACGTAATATCCTCTATGCCACCGTGTCGCCACAAGACACGAACTAAGGGGATAAAACGCCCACACAACAACTTCTCTGTGCTGTATTGGATCTCCGCAGGACACTCCTCAAAGGTTGCACCATCATCAATATTGATCTCTGCCCAATTGATGATGTGAGATTCATCATGAAGACAACGACGGAGCTATGAAACATGGAAAACACATGTATCTGACTCATCTATGGGGGAATTGCTACATGATACGCCACAACACCAGCATGATCTAACACCTTGAAAGGCCTAACACACCGGGGATAAATATTACTTTCCCGACCAAACCATCATTCCCCACATTAGGGAGTCACCTCTTGAAACACATAATTCCCATCATTAAACACTAAGGGCCTTCTTATTTGATCAAAATATGATTTATGATGATCTTTCGTTGTCTTAATCCTCTCACAAATCACATAAACCATGCCTGTTGTATTCTGCAATATTTCTGGTACGATAATTGATGACTCTCCGAACCTAGTCCAGCACAATGAAGAATGGAAAGGCCAGCCATACAAGGCTTCAAACAGCACCACACTGATTGTGGAGTGAAAACTATTATTGTAAGCAAACTCTACCAAGGTTAAGTGCCTCATCCATGAACCTCCAAAATCAAGAACACAAGAGAATAACATGTCTTCAAGAGTCTGGATGGTTCTCTCTGTCTAACCATCCATCTGAGGATGAAATGTAGTGCTAAGGAATAGTTGAGAACCAAAAGAAATTTGAATAACTCTCCACACCCTGAAGGTAAAACTAGGATCTTGATCATAAATGATCATCCTAAGGACTCCATTAAGTCTCACTACATCCTCTCTATACTGCCTCGAAAAAACATCCACTGAGCTCGACTCCTAGATCGCTATGAAGTTGGTTATATTTTTAAACGTTCCACTACCACCCAAATAGCATCATGTCCTCCCGGAGCTCGAGGTAAACTTGTAAAAAATCCCATTGAGATGTCCACCCACTTCCACTTATTAATCTATAATGGATGGAGAAGATCACTAGGAACACGTTGTTCGGCCTTCACCATTCAGAAAACTAGAAACCGAGACACAAACTCTGCAACCTCAAGCTTCATCCCAGGCCACAAAAACTGACTCCTCAAGGATCAGTACATCATTGTCTCCCAAGGATGTACTGCTAATGGTTAAATATGAAACTCTAGTAGAACCATATCGTGCATATTTAAGGGAATAAAATGCCTTCCATGATTCAACACTCGGTGTTGTTCTTCCTCCGACCAACCATCAGGGGGCTCACCCCAAACAACTCGGTCTCTCCAAAACATTAACTCTAGATCTCCCAACTGGGACTCGTCCACCTTCTAAATCAGGGATGACTGTACCATCATCTAAAAAAGGAAACCTATACCCCCAATATCTTCCCTCTCAAGATGAAATTCTGATAGTTATTCCATTACTCTCCAGGAATCATCATTTTCATGCACAGCATCACTACGTGACTTTCGACTAAGCGCATGAGCTACAACATTCCCTTTTCCAGGTGTATACAATATTTAGACGTTGTATTACTGCAAGACTCCATCCACTGATGATGTACTAAGTTCATGTCATGCCAAGAGATAACATACCTCAAACTCCTATGATCAGTGAAAACCACAAAGCGCTCATCAATGTGGTAATGTCTCCACAAATTCAGAGAAAACAACACGGCTGCCTACTCAATATCATGGGTGGCATAGTTTCACTCTTTGGTACGCAACTGCGGAGACCCATAAGAAACAACTAACCTCTACTACATGAGAATTCAGCCTAACCCCAGATGTGAATCACCGTATAAATAAACAAACTGAACTCCCTCAGCTGTAAGATAAAGGACTAGAGCACTTTCTAACTTCTCCTTTAGACACTCAAAAGCTACCTGACACTGATCAGTCCATATGAATGCATGATCATTCCTATTCAAAGTTGTTATAGGAGTCACAACTTGTGATAAATTGGATATGAACCTCCTGTAGTAGCATGTGAGACCAAGTAATCTTCACACCTCTGAAACTGTCTTGGGGGATGCCCAAGACAAAAATTCTTCAATATTTTATGGATCCACAACTACTCCTGATTGGGACACAACATACCCCATGAAACAGACTTCTTGAGCACAAAACACTCACTTTGAAAACTTCCCAAATAGCTGATGTTGACGAAGAACTCCCAAAACCGCTCGTAGATGGTCTGTATTATCTTCTTCAGATTTGGCGTACACAATGATTTCGTCGATGAAAAATTCCATGAACTTGTCCAGGGACTCATGGAGTACAACATTCATTAATCCCATGAATACATCTAGAGATTTTGTCATGCCAAATGGCATTACAACAAACTCATAATGCCCATGATGACAACAGAAAGCAGTCTTTGGGATATCCTCATCCTTCACATGCATCTGATGATATCCCGAATGCAAGTCGATCTTTGAGAACCAAATTTCACCATTCAGTTGCTCGAATAAGTCATCAATCTCTGAAAGAGTATAACGATTATTTATGGTCACTTTTTTAAGCGACGATAATCGAGACAAAACCGCAAACTGCCGTCGGCCTTCTTCACAATCAAAACAGGTGCACCACATGGTGACACACTTTGCTGAACAAAAATGCACTATAATAAACCATCAAGCTGTATACGTAGCTCTCGTAACTCAGAAGGGGCCATACTATATGGAGACATACAGATAGAGGACGCTCCTGGCTATATCTTGATCCCAAACTTGATCTCTCATAAAGGATGTAATGCCACAAACTCTTCTGGAAAGGCATCAGGGTACTCCTCTTCAACCCTAGGAAATTCCAACTTCTGAAACCCTAAAGAAAATAGAATCATCTCATCCTTCATGGGTGATAAGGATGAAATGTGAATATGTCCCATCTGAGGATCTCTCACACCAAAAAACACCACTTTATCTTCATCTACACTAATGAAGACAACCTTATTCTTGATGTCATCCATGATAGCTTGCACTGAATACAACCAATCCATGCAGAGGATGACATCATATAGTTGAATTCTTAATCATTGGAAATCTCCCCAAGAGAAGGGCTACCCCAACACTAGCTCATAGTCTCTACATAATTCAAACAAGTTTGCTCAACGTCTAACTAGCGTAGTCAACACAAAGGGAACTGGGAGCCTATCTACCTCAATTCCCAAAGCATGGAAAAGGGTAGGTGATATGAAGGAGTGTGTTTATCCTAAATCAAACAAGGAATAAACCAAGGTAGAAAAAAGGGTACCTCAAATGATTTCTTGCTCGCCTGGTACTGGCAACGCTAGAGCATGAATATGAACACGACCTCCTCCATGGCCTCTCTGACCCTGATGAAAACCACCACCACTGCCACGCTCTACTCTATGAGAATGGGGAGTGTCATGGGTATGTCCTCTGCCTACCTCTTCTACCCTATGCAGATCTAATGCAGGTGCAAATGGATGCTACTGCCTCAGCTAGAACTGCCTCAACAGAGGAACCTGGAGCATAGCGCTCGGTGCATGATGACCGCTCTAAAACGTCGGGAACTCCGGTTGCTAATGGCCATGACCACTAAATGAAAAACAAGTTCCTGATCCCTTGGAATAATCATGAGAGTTGATGCCTCTAGAAAAATGAGATGTGAAGGGCTGGGACATACCCCCAGCTGAACAGAAAATCTTCTTCCCTAAAAACAATGAACCCTAGAACAGAGCTCTTTTTCGTGAGAAATCATGTTGATTACCCACTCATGAAGATCCATTCAAGGACAAAGTCTTCTCAACAACCATTACCCTCGCCAGTACCTGAAGTTGTTTTTTCACCTTAAATTGGGTGACTTATCGCTTGATCTCTGGATGCAAATCCACCTCAAAATGTCTCTCCATGTCCTCCTCATCTGGAAGTAGGTCTGAAGCATATTGTAAAAGGATCCGGAAACAGATTCCAAACACTTGAGCACTGGAGCTCCCAAGTTGAAGGGTAAGGAGCCCCTGCTGACTGGACGCCTTCGTAGTCGAAGAAAGAAACTCAAATCTAAACATGTCTCAGAACTCCCCCCATGATATCAATGACTCCTCACGATCCCCAAGGAATAAGAACCACCACTGCCTCGCAAATCCACGTAGCATTGTCACAACCAAGGACACATAGTGCTCATTAAGATCACGAATTGAACTAAAGCTGATCTCGACCTCTTCTACCTAGTATTCCATGACGTCATCTGAAACAGATCCCTCATACTTTTGCAGACTCTGGTGCTGAAACTCTCGGAGTGTCTTCCTCCATGTGTCTTCATTATGAATCTCAACCCAACAGTGATATGCTGGAATAGTCTGCTGTACATTTTTTGTGAAAACCTGACTAGGACGTCATCCCAGAGCCATACCTATAAAATAAAAACCATTGGAGTACCTAAACCTGGAATATGGAATACTCAACATTAATTAGTTAATTTTTTTCTGGTGTTCATTTTAGATCAACCACTCCCAAGGTCTACCCATTCAATCAATGGCAAAAAGAATAATGATGCATGATCATTTCCTAGGTCTCTACCCTGCAACTAGTATCAGCTTGTTCAGTAGCCATTATAAACATAATGGTCTATACATCAGATCATATGGGGCCCTAAACTCCTATGTCACAGCTGGTCTCTAGTGTTTACCTCACTTGGAAAACGTGAATGACATTATTTCCCTACCAACCCATGCAACCTCACCTATGCCTAACTCCAAACTCCATCTTATCCCTCAAACAGACCTCTTATAACACTCTATCACGACCCCCTCCCCACCAAGTGTAACCTTCCTGGGCTGGCAATGCGAGAATGGAGATAATGACCCCCCATGTCCCGCCTCCAGTAGGCCTCGAGTAGGATACTAGCACCCAGGGTATAGTAACACACAAAATAGACGGCATTAACCTCTAAGAGAACACATGCAGAAGAGAGAGATAAGATAGACACCAATCAACTCCAACATAGACTACAATATAAAAAAAGTCCCAATTACCCATTTAAAATGTCATGAAAATGTACTACAAATGAAAGGGAAAATCTACATGAACCAAATAGAAAGTAAAAAATAGTAGCAACCACAAGCCCGAACACCTCCTGCAACCTCAAGCTAGTAGAATCTAGACTGATCTTCAACCTGATCCAATTGACCTGAGATATAGTTTATATATATACATATCATGAGTATAACAGTATACTCAGTATGATCCTCCCCAAAACCTCTCCTGTGAAAGTAATAAAAGCATGATAAAGAACAGTGAACAACAAGTGAAACTAACTCATCACCTAAACCAGAATACTATGTTCCCAGCCTCACCATGGAAACTCTCACCATGTAACGTATACAAGAATGTAGCATATAATACCTAATATCAAGGGTACCCAGTTACTACATCCCCACTGGTTTTCCACTTTTCCCCAATGTCACACGTCCTGATATTCTCTATCTAAAAAGGCTTACCCGTAGACATCTGGGCGAACCACCACAATATGCACCTCGTGGAACAAAACCACCACATCCACTCACCAAAGAAACTAGGTTGTTTCTGGTAGCTTCCATAGCTCGAATAATGTGAATCGCACATCAAGTATTATAACTCATTCCATCACAACCCATACAATGACATAGGATCCTGAATCCATCACAGACTATACACATTACACCTATAGAAATCCATTGACAACT
This sequence comes from Viscum album, assembly GCA_963277665.1. NCBI lineage: Eukaryota > Viridiplantae > Streptophyta > Magnoliopsida > Santalales > Viscaceae > Viscum > Viscum album. The sequence goes on along the minus strand of OY728140.1, from coordinate 1,253,447,597 downwards.
ATATCCAGAATATATGTGTGTAGACAACTGAATGCCATTACTTCCCTCTACACACATATATGGGGAAAAATAACCAATGTGCATTCTAGAACATGTAACTACCAAGAGAAGATAGTGGGGACAATGGGGGTAGTTAGCCATCCATCCTCCCACCAGAATGTTTGGGAAAAAATCCCACAGGGCTCAGAATCCCCGGGGTGTCAGTTTCATTTACTAACTGGGTGGAGTAGCATGTAGAAACACAAATATTACAGAAAATATTATATCTCACAACCACACTATGGGCATTACATAGTCTTAGACAAAACAACATCTAACGTCTCTCAGACTCTTGGATGCTACTTCTAAGACTAGGTATCCTATAAGCACACAAAAATTTTAAGAGATTTATTAGATTACTTCATTCCTTCTTTCAATTCCACTTTACATTAATTAATTCTTTATACATTAATTAACCATGAAAAATTCCACATTTGGTTTCATTAGTATAACACACAAATTCAACTATTCCTTCAAATAAATTACAACCTCATCATTATGTTCCAGCATCTCCATTCCCATGGGATAACACAAAATTTTCAATTATTCTTAATAGAAATACTTTCCCACATTACCACGCGTTCTAGAAAAACATTATATGCTACTAAACACAAGGGGGGTCAACACAGTGAGTAGATGTACTACTCGTCGAGTCTTTTCTGCTTATCACAAGAGCATATACTCGTCCTTACATGAGAAGCTAAACATGGAAAGCACGTTGCATACCCCACTTGTCTTCACCTCTTTTGGAATAAGGTTATGTAAGAACAACTTCATTGAGCAGTGGTGAAAAGTAATGCTGATAAACAACCAATAAATATCACCAAGAATCCAACAATCACAACCATCCTATTCCATCATCCCAGGTGTCCTCCCCGACACCCTTATGCATAAACCGATGCATCTCGCCACTCTAGGATTCATCTGCTGCGATAAAAAAAGACTATATACCCCCACATATCACAATAGCCATCCAGGATCACATTATAGCAAAAGAAGAATGAAAACAGACACCGCAATAATTGGGCTCTTGGCCCTTTAACAATCAAGAGGGTAACACAGAACCCCTTAAGGAATTATCAAACAATCAGTTATTTAATCCGTATTGAATTAACGGATTTGTTATTCGTAGGATCCAAATTCTTGAAAACTAATCAATAATATATAACAATTAATTAAACATGCTTACTGCACTAATTTTATTAACATAAAATTACAACTAGAACCAGATTTTTTTACATGCCTCTTTATCATTATCCAAACAATTATTAATTAATCCCAACATATGTTATTTACCTATTTCCATCAAGAACAAGAATAAATATCACACAATCTAGAAAAAAGAGGAAATAACATGTGATTGATATTAATTAATTTATCCAGTTCATGTATTTATTATGTCAATTCCATTGTATTCTAGTGAGACAAAACATGGTAAAGATAATGTTTCTTATAAATGAAATAAAAGAAATGAATCCCCTGCCTTAGACAATTCATGACATTCATTAACCAGACAACGGGTCACGATCCTCCGCTTGTGACAACTGCATCCACCCGAGGATGCCAACGGTATGACCACACCCACCAAAACCCAAGAAAAACCCAATTAGAAGATTGGATATAACATGATATAATAAGGAAAGGAGATACAGGATAAGATGACCTCCAAAATAACGACGATAAAACATACCTAATATCGAAGATTGGTCGATATAACTTGGATGCATCAAAACATAGCATAACCAATCTGGGGACTAAAAATTGATTATGCTACTCTTATGTGATGGATTTAGAGGTTCTAGCATCATATAGACAAGAAAAAAGAGGAAGAACTAGGGAGGAAGATATCCTGTCCCTTTTGAAGTTTTAATGGGGAGACGGTTTAAGATACGGTTAATTCCCCATTAACGGCAGATCTCATTAACCCACATGGGTTGACCAAGTAATAACATCCTGAGATATATGAATAATTAATATAGGAATTATGGGATTTGAATCAGCCTTAGATTCCATAAAATGAGGCTTTAAAAGCATTTTACTTCAAAGGAAAGTGATAAAGGGGTGAAACTATAGGAAGCTGGAAACACTGTTCATGAACCTCACTGGTCTAGAAACATTTTAGACCTACCATTACTTTACATATACTATTACTGTACAACTACTGTTATAGGTTACCATTAGACCTCACTGTTTTGGAAACACTTTAGACCTACCATTACTATACACCTACAGTTACTGTACACCTACCGTTAGAGGTTATCGATTGACCTCACCATTATGGAAACACTATTCAGGAAACATCACTAATAGAACTATTCAGAAAACCTCACTGATACAACACTGTTCACAGAACCTCACTAATAGAATATTGTTCACTGAAACCTCACTGTTATAACAATGTTCACTAAATCCTCACTAATAGAACAATGTTCACTAAATCCTAACTGATAGAACATCCTTCACTAAATCCTCACTGATAGAACACTGATCACTATATCATCACTGATAGAACATTGTTCACTAAATCCTCACTGATAAATAACTGTTCACTAAACCTCACTGATAGACCACTGTTCACTAAATTCTCACTGATAGAACATTATTCAATAAATCCTTACTGAAAGAACAATGTTCACTGAATCCTCACTAAAAGAACAATATTTACAAAACCTCAGTAATAGAACATTGTTCACTGAATCCTCACTGATAGAACACTATTCACTAAACCACACTGATAAAACACAATTCAATGAATCCTTACTGATAGAGCATTGTTCACTAAATCCACACTGCTAAAACATTGTTCACTGAATCCTCAGTGAAAAACGTTGTTCACTAAACATCACTGATAAAACATTGTTCACTGAATTCTCATTGATAGAACACTGTTCACTAAATCCTCACTGATTGAACATTGTTCATTGAAGCTCACTGATAGAATTATTTTCAAGTATAGTTATAGGTTATCGATAGAACTTTTCATCGATGGAACTGTTCACAGAATTGAAATTTGACAAAGTGTTGTGGATTTGTCACCTTGACCTCCCGGAAAACCTCAAACACTATATTTTCACAAAGTAATGGACCAAAGATGTTTGTTCCATTACATATTAGTTTGGATCGAAAAGATAAATAAAATCATTGATGTATATGATGACGTAACACATAATATGATCCCACTTATAAAGAATTTCATTAAAGGGGAATGAAATTTATAAAAAGTGGGAAAACGATCATTAATCATAATATGAATTATAAAAATATATATATTTTTTAATATTGAAATTTCATCTAGAATAGTATTTAAATTAAGTTAAAATATTAAAACATAAATATATGTAATTAACAATAAAATAAAATACAACATTGTATGAAACCGATATTACAAGAAATAAGATCATCAACATGTATTGTAACACAACTATGTGGGTTCTAATAACAAAAACCCTTAAAGTAATTGTGTCATAAAAATTGATGATCTAAAGAGGGATACCCTGAAAATGTCATTAAAATATCATGAAATGGATTAAATTCACTATAAATGGTGGAAATCGTTTACGGAACACCAAATATTAGATTATGGATGGTGTTGCATATCAAATATGTCTCATATATTTAAAAATGAGAAACTTTTCCTGCTGCATTGTTCCCCTTAGTTGAATGCCCTTTAAGATTCCATATAACAAAAATAAAAATTTGAAAATTACATTTTATTACCTTATTCATATAGATTATGATTTATAAAATAATTTATGTTAATTTATTATTAACATTATGTTCAATTACGTTGTATTATTTATTATTGGTTGTTGCTAAAAATAATGGATTTCATTAGGTTTTATATTATCAATATAATTCCCCTTCATTAAAACCATGTTCATCACTATTATATCATTTTAGGTACTGTAATTGATAATTTGTATTGATGTTCAAATCTCTGATGTAATTCAATATGTATATTTGTAATATATAATGAAATTGAATTGATGTAGATTTATTTTAGTATATTTATCAATCTTGGATGATAATTTAATAATATGTAAATAATTAATGAAAAAATTTTGGGACCATAAGAAATAATGATATTATTTTAAATTAACAATAATATTTGTATTAATATTCCTTATTAATCATTAATATTGTTTATAGCATTAATCTAATATGTGGATATACCGACACAAACATGCAATTATTCGATGGGTGAGTAAGGTTTTTAAATTGATTATTAAGATATTATATCATTATATTAGATGAATAATTTTATTATTTATAAAAAATAAGTTATTTTAATTATATTTTAACAATAATTTGTAAATAAAATTAATATTGACAAATAAAAATATGAAATGTTATTTCATGGATACAGTAGTACGGACAATACATGATTAACCTTTATATATGTAAATAAATGATATATAATGATGATATATAATTACTTGTTTCATAATAATCCTAAAAAAATATATATTTCATATTTACTGATAAATTTCATTCTTGTAATCTATGAAGAGAGGTGGCGGTTAAGAACGAAATATGTCACCCCATAGAGGCGGTTGTCCATAAAAAATTTCGATCAATGTCATTATGATTTTATAATTGTATATGATGAAATCAATAAATCTTTATAAATTAATATAAAAAAATTCAGTAAATAAAGATAATCATTTTTTATATTATATTGTTTATGGTAGGTTCTTTGTAAAATTATGAAAAACTAATATATTATAGATTATTCAATACTCATATTGGGGCAATGAATTTTCACTTAAAATTATCCATGTAAATAATGGGGAAAATATAAAACCTGATGAATAGAGTATTTAAACTATGCATGTGACATATATGAGTATATAATTTCCTAGGATAAAAATGAAATTTCATACAAAGGTGACCCACAATTGGCGAGAGAGGAATCAAGTGGCGGATCATCTAGCCTCTCTGGCCGTCCAAGGCAGTAGTGTAACTATCCTCTTGAATATTTCCCAATTTAATCCTGAGGGGGTCAAACTGATTTGAGGTTATGCCCTTGCCTTACATTACTTTTGACCCCCTAATCCCCTTTTTTGGTCCATCCTTCCTCCTTTCCCTTTAATAAAAATATAATAAATGATGATGATGAAAAAGTACAATTTCTAAACATTGTATATTTTTCAATAATGGAATGACACTATTCATAGTAATTGGTGTTAAATGTTATCATTAATATTTATTTTAGGATGATATATTGTCATGAAATCCAATACTACTTGTATAATCACATTTTTTTAAACATGATTAATTATTAAAATCAATTGATATTTATATTTTTATATTAGTGTTTCCACGTTATTTTATAGTATATAATCAAGTCATCACTATTTTATAAAAAATATAACGGAACCATTATTTCAACATTTTTATGTTTAGAACATAATCATGGGAAATATATTATTTAATTTATATTTTTAATAATATTATATTATATATTTAATTAAAAATATAATATATTGAAAAAGTATTTTATTGAAAACATTGTTTTACAATATTATGTGTGCTTAATATTATTTTGTATTAACAAAAAATCAAATGAATTTTTATAAATTAAAATGTGGGTTTAAATTTATTATTACTTTTATTATTTATGAGTGAATTATTTTATTTTATTAGATTAAAATTTCTTAATGGTAAAAGATTAGTATTTTTAAAATAAAGGTATAATTAGTGTCATGAGAAATAAATTTATTCCTCATAATAGAAATTTATTTATAAAATTGAAATTGACCATTTTAAATAATATAAATATTTTTATATGCCATATAAAATTAACATTATTAAATAATTTTCTAATGTTTAATAAATGTAATTGCACATAATACACATAACCATTTTATTGTACATATTTCTTATTTGGATGAAAATTGGTTTTCAAAATAATGTTTTTGATGAAATTGTGTATCATGATATAAATTTTTTTATAATAAATATTATTATTATTTATTTGGATTAAAAAACATTCCAAAAACAATGATATGCATTGAAATAATCAAATTTAAGAAAATATTGGAAGATTCTCTAAAATAGAATAAAATCAGTCATTTGTTCAAAAAATTCAATGGATTTGTAAGATCAAATATAAATTTAAATTAGTTAATTAGTACCCCTAAATACATAATTTATTAAATTAAATTATTAATACATTTCTTAAACTTTCATATATATTGATAAATTCAAAATATTTATAATTTTATTAAAATCAATATTTTTCAATATTCACATAAATAATTTACTATTCTAGGATAATATAACAATGTCTGCGTAATAATATTTTATCATGTTGAATTTTCATATGATAATCCTTTTCTAAATAAAATATCGATGTTTAAAATAATGTTAAATGAAAAAATATAAATATAATATAATATTATTGAATTGTTCCCTTCTAAAAAAATTCATGTTCTAAATCATAATTTATAATAATTTATTAATATAATTATATTAATTAGTGTATATATTTCTGTTAAACCTTTTTATTATGATTCATCATATATGTCATCTTATTTTTCTATGGAATATAATTTGTTTGGTGATTCATGTAAGCTAAGAAATTCGTGATAATTTTAAATTAAAATATCCAAAATATCATGTGATTATATCTTAAACAATTTATGTAATATCAAATAATATTGTTAATGGTGTTATTACCATATATTTTCAAATAATTTTATTCTCCATACATTCAGGATGTAATTTTCAAATGGTCATAGATATGTAGAGAATCATACCGTCATCCATAGAGAACATTTATACATTTAGTAGAATGATTCTATAATTATTGCGGAGAACATAATGATGATTTTGATTTTGAATCAGAGGATTTATATTCATAGAAAATTATATGGATAATTATGTATACAATCATCCTTCAAAATAGATTATGGGATTTTTATAGTAAAGAATAAAATCACCACACATAATATAAATCCAGGGGAAATGGTGAGTTTGATCATTATGTTATTATTACCGGTTCATGTATAATATTGAATATATTAGAGAAGGATGAAATTAACTATGAAAATCTTGATAAAAAAGGGTTTTGTTATTATATTATTGAGTCCATGAAGTCCACCATTTAGAAAATCAATCATGTTATGAATGAAACATCTCTACTCCAACTGGTTATCTCCGAAAGGAATTAAACTATGAAATAAATGGATCATAAATAAGTAGTAAAAATAGGATAAACGTATGTGTCATTATTATCAATTGGAAGATCAAAAAACAAGAAAGACATAATTTGGGAACAAAATAATCTATTATAACATTATAAATATGATAAAATATTTTATTTTAGAGGATAGTGGTAGGTGGTTGATTTGGGTATTAATGGATAGGATGTTGGAGATGTGTGACAAATAAGCATTAATTGGAATTATAACCCAATCATTAAATTAAATTCTTTTCAATTGAATATATATTGGGTAGACATTCAATAAAGAGGATGTTCCACCTCTATTTTCATATTTTTACTATTGAAAATTAAACATGTTTGGGTCACATTATTATCTTAAAACTATCAGACACACACATGTAAATATTTATTTTCGATAAGGAGGGCATGTGAGATAGAATTTTTTGTTTCGAGAAAAATCCTATCACATATTTATAGGAAAATAATTCATTATTTTGAACAATATTCTTGCACCATTTGTGTGATAAATAATTTGAGAGTATAGAAACCCTGAAAGTAATTGACATCCATTATAAAATAGAGAGACTATTTTATCATGTCATTATTAAAACACATTTGAGCATGAAATATGGGTTTTATGTTGTTGATCATTCATTATACATGTGTATTAAGATGATTATATAATTGCCATATATGTATCATTTATTCCAAAGTCGTACGAAATTATTTGGTACTGATAATGTCTCAATTTTTACACTAGTGTGTTCACTTATGTGTGTAATATATATACATATCTATATATATATTGGTTCATGTTTTATCATTGTAATCCACATTTGGTCTACATAAAATTAATTTAAATTATTTGCTTCAGGATATTTGAACATGGACATGTCATTAAAAAAATATATAGTATGTATATTCCATAATAATATTTCATAAAAGGACTTTCCTAAAGTAAGAGGTTTGAAGTATCATATAAATTATAATAAAGAATTGATATATTTGAAAATGGTGGCTATATAATGAGGTATTTTAGAAACTCATTATGGTATAATTATAATTTTTAGTCCATTAATATAAACGAATATAATAAAAGAAACGTTAAAACATTTTCCATGGATAATAGATCTAGAAATCAAAAATCATCATTTACTACATGTGGATTACAACACAAAGAATTTTTAAAATCATCAATTATTGATTCCTTAATATTGACATGTGCCACGAGTATCATTTATCTCAGTATATGTAACTAACCTCTAATGTAGTCATACATTTATTGGATTTATGTTTTTTGAGTTTTATATCAATTTACTAATTTAATTTCATTTTACAACCCAATAATAGATATTTTTTCCAATTAAAATTTAGGAAAATTTATCTTTTAATTGTTAATGATATAAAATTTTTAATAAATGACTCTTAGAAAGTGAGGAAAATATTTTTTCAGTATTGATTCATTTTATTGATTCAAACGAACTATCCTTATAAAATCATTCATGATATTTTATGATCATTAATTTTTTGGAATAATATTGGATGGAATTACATTTCTATTATAAACAATTATCCAATTAATAAATGGGTTTTTATGCTTTATATAATTAGAAATTGGTGTTTTGGGGGATTATGTTGCTTCTACATTTAAATGATGTGTGATTTCTTATGTGGTAATATGGTAATTACTAAACCAATGATAATGAATAATCCCATGTTTTTCCATGTATCATTTTATGAGAGAATGATTCATTGTATAAAAAATTATGAATTTGATTCCATGTTCCTGGAATGTATAAACAAAGGATGTGATAGATGATAAATTATTTACTATCATCAAGATTGATCCCCGAAGAATAACTATGTATCTTATGGTAATGGTGATTAAGAAAATATTTTTATAATGTTTTTTGCATTTATTTTTGTTTATTATATGAAATAAAGGAGGATAATTTTACCCCAATATTATGGAGCAGGACTCTGGGACTCTATGTATCCAGAGGGAATGATAATCATGCCACATATTTTTTTTAATGAGTTTTAATAAAATGACCATGATCATGGATGAGAGAAATTCTTATGGTTTCACCTTATTGTAGAGTGGTTATTTGAGACAAAATAAGAATTTTTTAGCCTATGTTCTAGGTAAATAAATGGAATTTGGTTAGAGAATAATCAATTTTTGGGTCCTAGACAGAGATCTATAATATGATACATATCCAATGAAAACATAAATCATGTGACACATTTTTTTACATATATGGATCATGTTTATTCCTGGTGTCATGTGAATAATGATAGTTATAAATTAAGGAATGAATATAACAATAGGTAATATTAGGTACAAAAATGAATTAACATTGGGATTGATATTATTTTATCAATACATAAATATGTATATTGATAAAATATATATCAAGTAACATGTAATTGTTTAAAGGAAAAAAAATTATATAGAAAAATTGTCTATAGATGAATATACATTGAGTGTTTTTAAAATCCCACAATAGGATTTTAGGATAAATGGAGTAAAATATTTTATTAAATAGTTGGAACTATGATTGTGGTTCTTTTAATTTCTCTATATCCAATAATATCACGAATTAGTAAACATTTTTTCCATACATTGGGAATTTTATGTTGCAAAATAAAATAGATTAGAAGGAAAACCTAACCTAATTTGGTGTAATGATACTCTATAATGGATTTAATGGGATAAAGGATGAAATAAGTATTTTTTGGATGGATTGCATCTTGGAAATCGTGATATCATTATATTCCTTGTAAAAACATGAATAAATCAATATGGTATTGTAATAATACTTGGTCACTATACAAATATTTATAAATAATGAAAGAAGGGATTGATTTTTTTAAAATATGAGAACATAGACATAAAATCATATTGTATTCTATACCATTAAAATCATTAAATATACTAAAATATCAACCTCATAAAAATAAAAAACATGTTCAATAATGGTATCAAAATTATACATCCTATGGACTGAATCTTATCTCATCATAGATTAGTACATGTGACGAAGTCCGACCAAAATTCTATTTTAGGTCCTGTAAAAAAGACACATGTTTCATTCATTTAACATTTGTGTGCTAGGACCCAACAACTCATAGATAATATCTATGTTGTAAGGAACCATGCGTTTTTTAGTTTATAGTCATATGGTATGGATCCATTTGTTGTATATTTTATTATTATTAAATAATGAATTAATCATTACATAAATAATCCAATGTTATTCTGTTGTATTTGTTGACAATAATTATTTTTATGATAAGGGAAATGACTATTATGAAAAAGAATATTCTCAAGGTGTTACATTAAGGATTATTTTTAATGAAATTATTTACATGATGACTTTTTTTTATAAGAAATCCTAAAGGCTTTTTTTGTTGAAACGATATGCTGACAAAGGAAAAATTCATATAGGAGATTCACATAATGACCTATAATTTTCGTATATCAGAGTCACATCATAATATATTAATAATAATTACATAATATAATGATAAAAGATTGAATCATAGAGGGTTAGTTCCTATGGAAACATGAATACATAAAGAACTAGATCATAAATGTCCTACATCATATCCCACTTTGTTCTTCATAATTATCACTATTCATATAAAAATCATACATAATTACATTCTTCATAACCATGTGATATAGAACATAATAAATGGTGATATTTGATGCATAATAATTGTGAAAAATGGAGATAATAAATATAACACCCCCAAAACATGATAATAAGAGTATGAAAACATGGACATAAAATTCTAAAATCAGGCACCATATATCATAGAGCATACCCATACTTTATTGAAAAAATATTAGATGATCACAGTACATGACTCAAAATATAATGGGAGAACCTGTTCCATGAGATCATAAAATCACAATAATACTTACATATTCAGAATAAACAATAGCATATGAAATAATTTTCATTGTACACATTCATCATTTCTAGGAGTAACATAGTGGAACTAATTTACTCTCCAAACCATTGTTGTATTCAGTGTTTAATCTTAGTAAAATTAAATTGGATAATGTACCTTACTGAACATGGTTTAATCCCCATTTATTTCCCATTTGTATAATGATATATCATTCATTACACAATTCATTGGTGGAAAAAATAATTATATAAACACCTATCACAAAAAAAACAAATGAATGTTTTTAGAAAGATCATAATTTTTTTAATCATATCATAAATATTGAAAAAATATGATTTTTTAACATTTCTTCATTGTTTTTCCAATGAAAAATAAATATTTTTCTTAAAAAATTTATAATTTCATCATAACATAATCCATGGAAATTGAAGTGGTTTCATAAAAATCATGTCACAATTGAAAGACCCTAGATCACCATAAAAAGGAGGGGTGAATAATAGTGTCAACTTTTCTATTTAATGTGAAAGATCTTGTACCCATATTTGTAGGAACAAGTCAATCTAGTAAGATAAATTTGATTGGAAATCAAACATCCATATGTAGAGAGACGATACAACAGTTTTACACGGTTCCCTGTTAAGGGCTAGTCCATGGAGCATAAACTGATAGTGTGCCATTCATACCTAAATACATTAATATTTATAAGACGTAGAATACAATAATTCATAGACAGTCACTATCTGTTTGGAACACATCCTTTACAAGAATTTAAGGACATCTCACTACATCCCATAGAAGACTTCCATCGACTCACCCAGACTCACAGATTTGAGATAAGTCTAAAAAAGATTTTTTATGTGAAGGTCACTTCAATGGATCGACATTAAAGTATTATTACCTATCTTGAAAAATAAATTTCTTGCACCGTATATCTGACTTAATTCACTCTGAATGTTATTGTCTCTAAAAAACCGAGGTTTAAAACTACCTATCATGAATATTCTTCATCAATCTCGACCAATCATGAGGCTATCATCCATCCTGGAACATCCTCGCTTCCTTTGTAGACATAACTACTTTTTTTGAACTTTTCTTGATTTCATGGATCATTTTATTCACTGATCACCCCTTCTATAAACCACCCATGTTTCATTGTCTATCAACATTTATACGTACTACCTCTATTTACTGCCTCCGAATATGGCCACCACATACCTAATCGGTGTACAACCTCCACATCCCACCTCTGTGTACCACCTCTATATACCACCTCTGAATACCGCCTTTGTGTACCTCATCAACATACTGCCTCTGGTATCACATCCATGTACTACCTCTGCCTACTGCCTTCAGGTAGTGCCTCTCCGTACCACCTCTGTAGACCATTCGTCTACTACGCAAACAATTACCTCATCTATGAATTGTCCCTCCATTACAGAAATGTTCATTTTTGATAGACTATATATCCTACCATTAATTTTTTCCACGAACCAATTAACCATTCCTTTATCATCCAACATGAAATATTCTCTTATGTGGTATTTTTTCACCAAGATCCACTTCATAAATAGCTGAATTCTTCCTCGAGTAATGATGTTTTCTAATGAAAAACACTCATCAATATGATTGGATTTGTGCTCTTTATTTTAGAAAATAGATCTAAAAATAGCCCTAATTCATATTACAAAATGCTTCAATGCGGTACCAACATAACTGACAACTGTGCTAATCCAACGAGCAATTTTCCGCCTACTTTCCACATGGATCCTTTCCATTTTGGCATTTGATTTTTTTCACGAACAAAACCATATGTCCCATCATGTCCCTTGGGGCCGATGCCGTGACTACCCCAAGCCTGCCTTCCATAGGCCAAGGGCTAGTGGCTAGCAAAGGAATGGTGTATCCCTTAAACAGCAAGACATTTCCTTTTAATCTTGTATAGACACATATCCCAAGAACACAATAAGAAGAAACCACACAGACTAGAACACAATAAGATAAAACCTCAAAGTAAACTGTTGTAGTAAAAGAATGTTGAATGTAAAAAGGGGCAGGAATACAATCCCAAATGTAAAAGGATATGTATGAATAAGCGTACAATACAACTGAAATAAAAAGGTAAAAAACTAATGGGTCATCCTCCAAGGTTCCTACCTGAAGAGTAGGTACATATCGCCTCCTCAACACTCCACGTCCGTCGGTATCCTCCTCATCACGTCATTCCAAATGGTCCATCTCCATGAACCGTCCAGTCCTATCTCCCTCATCCTCGATCAGTGTTGTACGCCATCAGCAACATACACAACACGGCGTGGCAGAATCCCATTGTGTGGTGAGTATAACATACTCATTAGGGCCCCCAAGACCCCCATAGGTCTCCTAGAGTTCCACAAAGGAAAAACCACATATAAAGTCTTCATCTCTACTTAGGTATATGCCCATACATACACATATGTTATCCGGATATACTAATTTCATACATTAGGGAAGGGCACCACGTAGCTAACACCACGAAGGTAGAAGTACCACACTAGTAACACCACAAAGCTAGAAGTACTACACAGGTAACACCATGGATATAGAAGTACCACACATGTAACGACGGGAAGACGATACCGTGAAGGTATAAGTACAACACATGTAACACCAAAAAACTAAAAGTACTTCATAGGTAACACCACAAAAACAAAAGTACCACATAGGTAACACTACGAACAGAGAAGTATCACATAGGTATATTACCATGTAGAATAACCTCAATCACATGCATAAATTAAAGACAGTTCACAATGATTCTCATCTCAAACTTGGGTTTTTAGTGAAGTATAGAAGTACGTATGATTATTCATGAAGAGATATCATCTTATTATGTCAATAGGCACTGCTGCTGAATATTTGGAGTCTGACCCACACAAGATATATATGTAACTAACCCCCGTAGTGACCCACAAAGGATCTGATCCTCCCAGGATCGATAGGTAACTAACCCACATAATGACCCACACAAGATCTGACCTACACTTGATCGGTATGCACTGACCCACACAAGATCCCTAAGCGCTGAACCACACAGAATCTCACCCACACGGGATGGTATTCACTGACCCACACAAGATATCTGAGTGATGTCCTAGATAGGATCTGACCCACACAAGATCGGTGCTGACCCACATTGGATTACTCAGTTCTAACCTCCTTACGATTTGTCACAATCCTCTGCCTCACTCCCATCCACTGGGTTCCCACTCATATCATGTTTGGGATAACCTCTCCTCAATCCATCAGTTGTATCTCAACATTCATGATGTTCTACGAAGAATTATCCCAATGGTCTGTCACATATAAAGGGACCCAAGACAATTGACATCACATCAATCATACGCCTGATCTGTGAGTTATTAGAGTTTCTACTATGAGGGACCGGTTGGATTTGGGGTTCAATACGACCCATATGTCCGACAACATTATGGAAACTCAAGTGGAATATACAAAAAGGACCTCCTTGAAACAAGTATTCTAGTTCCGTAGATGGTTCATGAAACGGATGCCTGGTTCTCAAGATATGGCCACAATGCATTTCTGGTTATAGATGGGCCTGAGTCCGGTCCGACCCGGCACGACCTGACATGGTTCAGCTTTACATGACCCAATTCGGGTCCAGACCAGTTGACCGGAACCTCGACGGGCCTGACCTGCTGGGCCCTAGTCTAACTTTGCCTACGAATGGGAAGACCGCGGTGCATCCCACGGTTGGGTGGCCCGTCGTGGCGGTGTCCTCCCTAGTTGCAACCTAGGGGGAGGCGCCCCCCGATATTTTTAATGGTTCTTTGGACCACTCGGCTCGGCCTACATAGTGGTGACTTGTGGTGGGGCATGCTGGAGTGCAGGACCTGCTAGAGCAGGTCCAGCCTAGTGCAACGCGGCCATCCGAAACAGTCGGTCAGGTCTCCTCCCAACAACGCTATCGCGTTCCCCTAATCCACCCATGGCCACCTGGGTGTCGATACCACTCCAGCCACCGCTGCATCCAAGTAGTCAATAGCTCTTAATTCAGTGGCACGAACGTGCACTTCCTCTCTACCGCATGGCTGACCAGATGCCGGGCACCACCCATCTCAGCCACGGTTGACGGACCACAACATCCTGCTCACCTGACAGCACTGACATGTGCCTCCCTCCTTCCTCATGGTCATCAAGGTGTCATCCTCCACCTTCTTCGGAGAGCCATCCTGGGTTTTTTCTAATCTTGAAAATAATGTTGTTCTCATATTCACAATCTTCGGGTCGAGGGATCTGCATCCGTATGTTGTGCTAAACGAGACTTTGTGTTTCCAGTATCATTAATTATTTGGCATCGAAGAACGCATGAAGTATAATACAAGAATGAATGAAAAGGGGTATTGTAATTGTGTGGTATGATGGCCATGTTTCTTTGATCATTATCACTTTGAATCTAGAATATGAAATATCAACAAAAAAACATTTAATCATAATTCATTTTAAAACCCCTACATTGACATTCTTTGGAGATGTTGTGAGGAAGTAGATGGAGTCGGTGAAGGAGACGTTGGTGTTTGTCTCTCCCGAAACATTTCTCTTATCTAGGATCATTCATCTTTCTCATTATTTGTTGGGGTTGGTTCTTCGTTAGAAGACGATCCTCCAAAAGGTCCTCCTAAGATCTCCCAAAACCCTCCCCTTTCACAAACAGATTTTCCAACCACAAGCAAGTTGAGGAGCCAACATAGAAAATTATGTTTTTTAATTTAATTAATGTTGGAACATTGATTAAATTGATGTTTTAAAATTTACTAGGGTGAAGAACAAGGTTCACCTCCCAATAAATAAGAGTCTTCGGCTGGTCCCCACCACTAAGTATTCAAAATATAGGTTTCAAGAAAATAAAATAAATGTTGTTGTATTATTTTATTTTTAGTCTTTTAACTCTCCCACAAAAATCCGAAAAACTAACTTCCACCCTCGACCTACTATGTTTGCGGTGATGGTCTCCTCATGTGAATATTGGCGATGCGAGTTCAACGGTGTCCTCAATTTTCAATTCCGAGCACCGGTTCAAAAGTTACAAAATTCCTCTTGAGCATTTACTAAACGTAGCTGAAAAATGTTCAAAAAATTATTACTAGTCTTTTAACACACCAATATTCTACGGTACGCTTCTCTTTGAATAATGTGATAGCGTGTGTTGTACGCAACACCGAGTTCTAACACACCATAACCAATCAAACTAGCCGTTATGAATAGTAATACCTACATTATGAAATTATATATATTTTCTATTTCAAAATGGACTTCATTTTTGGATTCGGAATATCGAATTTATCCTAAGGTGAAATTTTGGTAGTTTTCGGATAACTTTAATATTTTGATGAATAGTGAAAATTACTAAATTTTAATTAAAAACAACGTTTTTAATCAAATTATTTAATAGTGATAAATTATGAATTTGAGTGGTTTTAAAGTATATTTAGAATATATTTTTACCATTTAATATAATGTTGGTAATTGGACATAATTTTACAATTAAACCGAATATAAACAAATGTCAATCTTTTGATAGTTATTATCTCTTAAAAACACGCTTTTTGTTTTGATAGCGGGAATTAATTTTAAATTAATTTCGGAAACTTCTGTGTTTTGAATTTAGAAAAATGGATTCCTTATTTGGAATCAGGATGTTCAAATTTTGTAAATAGGTAACATTTATTTTTAGGAATTTTGAATAATTACTGCGGTAAATATTTTATTTACCATGGTTAAGGGTAAATCCGGTAAATAAGGGTTAACAAATAATATTATAATAATACTAAATTACCCTTAAACGTGTCCTATTATTGTTGGATACATGACCGACGATGGGCATCTTTGGGTCAATTTTGGGACCTCATGGAGCCACTTGTAGGTGATAGGGACACTTTATTTTAATTAAGTTAAAATAAATACAAAAATGAAACAAGCATATATCTTTTAGAAAAACAATTTTTACATAGGGTTATATATATTGTATTTTAGATTATAAATATTAATTAAAAATATAATATGATTTAATACATAATTATATTTTATTTATAATTTTTAGACATTATATAATTTAATTTATTTATGACACAATGACGATGATGAAATTACTATAATAGTCAAAAATTAATATAATTGATATTATAAATAACAACATAAATATAATTTGAAACTTTTAATGAATTAAACTAATTTTATAGGATAATATGATATATTAGGATTGATTCAATTGACTTTGTTCGAAGAAATCAATTTTTTATGAGTTTCACAAAAATCAACTATTGAATAGTGTCAAAATTGACATAAAAGAGTTTTTAAAACAAATATTATATTATTAATTGGTATTAAATTCCTAAAAAATCTAAGGCTCGTCCAAGAGACTTATATAATGATAGGTGTCTCATTAATGGACCACTTTGGGGTCGCATTGATGTATATGGTTAGTTTATTAACCATATAATATAAAAATACAAAGAGACATTGTAAAAGTGAAACTAATTAACTTAGAGTTAATACTCAAAGATAAGGTTAATATATGTACCCAAACCAGTCTAAATTCTATTGGTTGAATGGTTTTCAACCTATACCCACATTAAATTTTGAATAATCAACTTTGGAGCCATTATCAACCGAATATGAATTTATTATAAACTAACATTTCTAGCTCTTCCAAAGATTCCCCTCACCCCTCTTATAAAAGGGCACTCCTCCTTCTCTTTTCTTCACACCTTCAAAGCCTTTTGGTTCGGCCAAACTCTTCCCAAATACTATCAAAAAATTTGTCACTACATCCTAGAGGCCTTAGTTTGATCAGGATTCCAACTTAAGGAGCCCTTTTGATCAAATCAAAATGAAGAACCCGAAGAAGAGGTAATGATTTCACCACCCTTTTCCATGTTCCTTTCTTCTTCCACTTCTTCTTCCTTTGTTGTTACCATTCTAAAATATTAACTCCAGTATCATATATATACTATGATGTTATTATAAATATGGTACAACCATATTCAGTATTCTATCCACCCTTTGAATAACATGTCACCATACGTGCGTACGTACGGCTTACCGTCTCCACGTCATGGTGTAATTGTAATTCAATATATTATTATTTGGATGGGTATAATAATGATGTGTAACTCCTGTAAATAATAAATATAACATATTAATTATTCTTTATATATGATATGTCATCCATTTATATATTATTTTAATATCAAAAGAATAATATTGTCGCTCGTGCGTACGTACGGACTACCGTCTCCATGAACGTGATGAGATTCATTCTCCATCGTATCCATTCAAGTATTATTTTCATTTGATGATTTAAATATGATGTTTAAGGAATTGATATAATTCTGGATATAAATAAGATACAACCTATCCATAACAAACACAGCTTATGTAACAAAACATATAAAAGAAAACGAGTAAGTTAACACCCGAAACAACGATAATACTATGATATTATTAACAAAGCAATGTTAAAAGATAATATATGATATCATATATATGTATATGATTCTTGTATAATTTAATAACAATTATTTCACTCTTATACAGGAGGTTAACCTACCCTCAACCAAGGAAAAGTACAAGGTAAGGGTTATTTCACAATCTCTTCATTATCCGAGGTTGATTATACATAATAATCTAATGGGATCTCTTTATCATCCACATCCATGTTTCATAAAAATGTATTTCAAAACATTTTTACTATTTACTAGAATATGAGTTAAATTAATTTATACCCTTTTTGACTTTTATAAGTGGTTTATTAAGGAATCTTTCTATCGTTTTCAAAACAAGGCCCTTTTTAACCTTTTCGACAGAATTATGGTAAGAATGTTTTTTTAACTTATACAGCGGTTGCAGCTATTTTTCGCCATAATAAAATCGTCAAAGCTTCCCTTAGAAGCATATAAGAATATTTTCAAAGAAATTTTTTTATTTCATAAATATAACACTCTTAAATTATTTCAAAATAGAAAGCGATATTTCTCTAAAAAGAGTTTTGATTTCATCTATGTCAACATCCTTTGATGGATTTTATGCTTATTTGAAGTTTATTTATTATGATACAAAACTTCTATATTGTATTGATGGTTTTGTGATATGTTTCACTATGGATGTGCTATTTTTATACCATTCATAGTTTATGTTGAAAGTATTGACATTTCGTATCCTAGTTTTAATACGAATGTTTATGTTATGTTTAAACCTTTTCATATGGGAATACATTGGACTTAATATGTGACGGGTGGAGCCCGCTATAGCTCCTCGATTCATCGGTAGGTCTCATGAGACAAACTAGTGTCTTGGCACAAGGCCTTGGAAAAATCTTATTTGTAGTCGTGGCACGAGGCCTTGGCTATGTGGTTATGATAGTCGGGCATTATGCATTCCAACATTATGAAAGTGGATATTGATATTGCATGTGATTATTTGATTAGTAGAATATCCATCTGAATAAGTAAATGTCATTATTTCATTTTACTTTTTCCATACTATGTTGAAGTTCATGTTTAAATGGCTTTTTTTTTGTAATGCATTTCCTTAAATGTTTATGCTTATTTTTAAAGTTCCGCTATATTGGTATCCTTACTGGGAATTTGAGCTCACCCCTTTTCTATGTTTTATTTTTCCCATGATGTGAAGAAGTAAGTTATGAATGACCTGCAGGGATATTATGAGGGGATAATAGTGTGGACTATGGAGACATTATGTTGTTGTAGTAGTTTTTCACTTTATGATGTAATGTAAAACTTATGAATATATCTAGTGTTTCCAAGGCTACTAAAGTAATCGGTCATTCGAGATTTGATATTTCTTGTGATCATGCCAATGTTATGTAATAATGCACCGACTTTGTGTAACTAGGGTATGGGCGTTACAATTGGTATCAGAGGAAGTTTATTACAAACCTTGGAAGCCAGATTTAGATAAACTCTGATTAGAGCATGTAGACCTAAGATTAACATTGAGGATTAGTATAGAAGAACTTCTTCGAATTTTGGTATTGTAGATATTTTGTGAGTTTTTTGAGAAATACATCCCTGTATGGATACGAGAAGGTAGAGGCGGCTCTGGCACAGATGTACCTAGGGGTAAAACCCGAAAACAACGCTTTGAGCTAGACTCGAACGGGAACTGGTGCACGACAACGGGCCTTGCTGCACTCTTGGTTACGACACTCCTAGGGGATATGCTTAGGATAACTCTCATTTTCGTTACAAATCATTATGAAGGGTTTATGATTATATACATCCTCAAAAAAACCTTCTTATTATTATGGATTATATCCATAAATAGTTCATTTTTTGTTAAGTGTTTTATAAGTATGAGATTATTTATTTTGATTCATAAACTGATCTAGTTTATGCCATTGATTAGAAATGGCGCCTAGTGGAAGAAATGGAAACCGAATCAATGCACTCACTTCATGTAGGGCTTTCCCTCCTCCTCAAGATAATAATAGTGGAGCTGGTGATGCAACTGGTGTCGATCATCTAATCACCATACAGGGACAACTCACTCAGGTTATGAATAATAACCTTACACATATGGAGCACCCTGATCTATAGTGTGGAGGATCAATGTTAGATCGATTCATGAGGAAACAACCACCAACTTTCAATGGGAGTACAAATCCCTTAGTAGCTGAGCAATGTATATTTTCCCTAGAGAAAATATTTCAGGCTTTGGGGAGTAGTGAAAGGGAAAAAGTTATCATGGCAGTTTACCGCCTCACTGGAGATGCTGATCAATGGTGGTCATTGATTCAAAATACAAAGGAAGATAATGAAGTATCAAATATGGAATGGAGGGAGTTCAAAGATTTGTTTTTAGAAAAATACTTTCCTCGCGACCATCGAGAAGATATGGAAAGGCAATTTCTGAGTCTGAGACAAAAGGAGGATGAGAATGTCGCAAAGTATGAGGCTAACATTACAAGGTTAGCAAGGTATGCTGGAGATTATATACGTAACCCAAGAAGTAAGATTGATCATTTCTTTGATGGGTTAAAACCATTTCTCCATCGAGCATTAGTCTCACAATCCTTTTCGTCGTACGAAGACATTGTCTCATGTGCTATCAAGACTGAAAAAGAATTCTCTAAGTCTTATGAATTTAAAGAAAAGCAAGAGAAGAAGAGACCTGCTGATCAATCTGGGAATGGAAATAAGGGTAAGAAGGTAAAGGTTGAATATCCATCCTGTGGTAAATGTGGGAAGTAACACCCCGGTACTTGCTTTAAGGGAATGGGAGTCTGTTATAAGTGTGGTAAAAAAGGCCACCAAACTCGTGATTGCAAAGGGAAGAAGGAAGATACCAATGTTCAGTGCTAAAATTGCAGGGAGATGGCACATTATGAAAATGAATGTCCTAAGCATCAGGAGAACTTAACTCATAAATGCCAAGGGATAAAGGCCAAGTTTATGCTATCACTATTACTGAGGTAGAAGCTCCGAAAGACGTGGAGGCAGGTAATTTAATGGTTTACTCAAGTTTAGAAAATTCATTATTTGATTCTGGATCATCGCATTGCTTCATTTCTTCCCACTTTGCTAAAAAAATTAGATATTTCCAATTTTATTTAACAAGAGAGTTGTCAGTTAAAACTCCTAAGGGAAGTATCATTGCAACAATGTTTTGTGAATCAGTCCCCATTAGAGCACATAAATGTTCTTTATCTGCTGATCTCATCGGCATACCTATGATTGAGTTTGATATAATCCTTGGTATGGGCTGGCTTTCGATCTATGATGTGAAGATTTATTGTAAGAAGAAAGAGGTTACGATTCTTGATGATAATGATAAGGAACACCTTATTTTTAGAGCAGAATCGTCACCACCTAATTCTTATTTAGATCCACCCCCAATAGCTCAACTAAATTCAATTATTGGGGAGGAAGAGAATGAAATAACTGTGGGTGAGGAAAGGAATGTTCAAATAGAGGATGTACCTATTGTGAATGAATTTGTAGATGTATTTCCGGAAGATTTACCTCGAGATCCTCCAGAACGTGAAGTTGAGTTTTCCATTGATTTAATTCCTGGATCAAGGCCTATATCAAAGACCCCTTATAAAATGGCCACTGTAGAATTAGTTGAACTAAAGAAACAACTAGAGGAATTGAGTAATAAGGTATTTATATGCCCTAGTGTTTCTCCATGGGGAGCCCCTATTCTTTTTTTTAAAAAGAAAGACGGAACTATGAGGTTATGTATCGACTACAGGGAGATCAATGATATAACGATAAAGAAAAAGTATCGCCTACCTCACATTGATGATTTATTTGACCAACCGCATGGAGCTCAATACTTTTCAAAGATTTAACTTCGATCTAGATACCATATGTTTTGTGTAAAGAAGGAAGACATTCTGAAGACAACATTTCGAACCAGGTACGGGAATTACGAGTTTACTGTAATGCCTTTTGGATTGACTAATGCACCCTCCGTATTCATGGATATGATGAAAAGAGTTTTCAAGGATTATCTTGATGAATTTGTGGTGGTATTTATTGATGATATCTTTGTATACTCCAAAACCTACGAAGATCATGAAAATCACTTGCGCATTATTTTGAAGACTCTGAGGAGGCATGAATTATATGGGAAGTTTAACAAGTGTGAATTCTGGCTTCATGAGATTTCGTTTCTTGTCCATATTGTCTCTAAAGATGAAATCTTTGTTGATCCTTCTAAAACCAAGGCAATCCAAGAATGGCCAACACCTATGAGTATAACTGAGGTACGCAGTTTTATTGGATTGGAAGGTTATTATAGACATTTTGTCCAGAAGTTTTCCCGATTGGCTAACCCATTAACGAAGCTCACACGTAAAGGGGTTAAATATGTTTGGAAAAAAGAGTGTGAAGAATGTTTTGAAGAACTGAAGAGAAGATTAGTCAATGCTCCTATATTGACTCTACCATCGTTGAACGATGTGTTCGTTATTTATAGTGATGCATCAAAGAAATGACTTGGTTGTGTCCTTATGCAGAATGATAGAGTTATTGTATATGCATCACGACAGTTGAAAATTCATGAACAAAACAATCCTACTCATGATCTCGAGTTAGCAGCTGTGATCTATGATTTGAAGATATGGAGACACTACCTCTATGGTGAAAAATTTGAGATTTATACTGATCACAAGAGTTTGAAGTATATTTTCTCACAAAAAGAACTCAACACGAGGCAAAGAAGATGGCTGAATTACTCAAGGATTATGATTGCATGATACACTACCACCCAGGGAAAGCAAACAAGGTGGCAGATGCTTTGAGTAGAAAAGACCATGGAGTTTTGAACAATATGAGAATTGAAAGGGATCCAATTTTCATAGATCGAGTGAAGATAGAAATGGGAATAACCAGGGAAGGATAAACATCAATTCTTTTTCAAATGGTTTCCAAACCATCTTTATTAGAAATAATTAAGAGTTCTCAGACCGATGATGAAGAATTCCAAAAAAAGATTAATGCTGTGAATGATGGCAGATTGAGTGACTTTGTGTGTGAAGATGGAATTTTGAAATTTGTGAAGAAACTTTGTGTTCTCGATATACCCGATCTAAAAGGGAATTGTTGGATGATTCTCATAGTTCCAATTTCTCTATACACCCTGGGAGCACCAAAATGTATAGAGATTTGAAGGAACATTTTTGGTGGGACAACATGAAGAGGTAGATTGCTGATTTTGTGTCAAGATGTATGGTTTGTCAGCAAGTGAAAGATGGAAGGCAACAACCTGGAGGATTCATGCAACCTCTTCCCTTACCAGAGTGGAAATAGGACAATATTATGACAGAGATTGTCATGGGGCTACCAAAGACTCCTATAAGGAACGATGCGATATGTGTTATTGTTTATCGTCTTACCAAGTCAGCACATTTTCTTACTATAAGTGAAGATCTACCCCTGGAACGTCTAGCAAGACTATATATTAATGAAGTTGTGAGACTTCATGGAGTACCCCTATCGATTATTTCTGATCGTGATCCCCATTTTACTTCAAGATTTTGGAAAAGTCTTTAGAAATCTCTGGATACTGAACTTCATTTGAGCACTGCTTACCACCCTCAGACAGATGGACAATCAGAATGGAATATTCAAAACTTATAAGACATGTTGAGATCTTGCCCACTTGACTTTCAGGGTATGTGGGATCAATACTTACCTCTAGTAGAATTTTCCTATAACAATAGCTTCCATTCGAGTATTAAGATGGCACCATATGAAGCGTTATATGGAAAGTGATGTCGTACACCAACCTGTTGGGATGATGTTGGTGAAAGAAAACTTGTAGGCCTAGAACTGGTGGAGGAAACGATGGAAAAGGTGAAGGTAATCCAAAATCACATCAAAGTAGCTCAAATTAGGCAGAAGAGCTTTGTCGATAATCGAAGGAAGGATTTGGAATTTCAAGTCGGTGATCATGTTTTCCTGAATGTATCTCCATGTAAGGGATTCATACATTTTGGTAAGAAAGGTAAATTGAGTCCCAGGTACATCAGACCTTTCGAAATTCTAGAACTAATTGGGGTTGTAGCTTACCGATTGGCAATGCCGCCAAGTCTCTCCAAAGCTCACGATGTGTTCCACGTATCTCTATTGAGGAAATACATGCCTGACCCAATGCATGTACTCACCTACGAGGAGTTAGAACTGTAACCCGATCTATCTTATTGTGAAGATCCCGTTAGGATTCTTTATACGAGAGAACAGGTGCTGAGAAACCGGACGACGCGTCTGGTAAATGTTTTTTGGAGAAACCATAAGATTGAAGAGGGAACGTGGGAACCCGAGAAACTTATGATGAAGAACCACCCGAGTCTTTTCATGTGATAAGTATTCTAGAAATTTTGAGGATGAAATTATTTGAAGGAGGGGAGAATGTAACACCCCAAGCTTCTAGGGTACGCTTCTCTTTGAATAATATGATAGCGTGTGTTGTACGCAACACCGAGTTCTAACACACCATAACCAATCAAACTCGCCGTTATGAATAGTAATACCAACATTTTGAAATTATATATATTTTATATTTCAAAATGGACTTAATTTTTGGATTCGGAATATCGAATTTAGCCTAAGGTGATATTTTGGTACTTTTCGGATAACTTTAATATTTTGATGAATAGTGAAAATTACTAAATTTTAATTAAAAACAATTTTTTTTAATCAAAATAATTAATAATGATAAATTATGAATTCGAGTGGTTTTAAAGTATATTTAGAATATATTTTTACCATTTAATATAATTTTGGTCATTGGACATAATTTTACAATTAAACCGAACATAAACAAGTGTCAATCTTTTGATAGTTATTATCTCTTAAAAACACGCTTTTTGTTTTGACAGCGGGAATTAATTTTAAATTAATTTCTGCCACATCTGTGTTTTGAATTTAGAAAAATGGATTCCATATTTGGAATCAGGATGTTTAAATTGGGTAAATAGGTAACATTTATTTTTAGGCATTTTGAATAATTACTACGGTAAATATTTTATTTACCATGGTTAAGGGAAAATCTGGTAAATAAGGGTTAAGAAATAATATTATAATAATACTAAATTACCCTAAAACGTGTCCTAAACTTATTGGGGGATACATGTCCGACCATGGGCATCTTTTGGTCAATTTTGGGACCTCATGGAGCCACTTGTAGGTGATAGGGACACTTTATTTTAATTAAGTTAAAATGAATACAAAAATGAGACAAGCATATATCATTTAGAAAAACAATTTTTACATAGGGTTATATATGTTGGATGTTAGATTATAAATATTAATTAGAAATATAAAACAATTTCCTACATAACGATATTTTATTTATTATTTTTAGACATTATATAATCTAATTTATTTATGACACAATGATGACGGAGAAAGTACTATAATAGTGAAAAATTAAAATAATTGATATTATAAATACCCAAATAAGTATAAATGAATTAAACTAATTTTCTAGGGTAATATTATATATTAGTATTGATTCAATTGACTTTTTTTGAAGTAATCAATCTGTTATGAGTTTCACAAAAATCAACTATTGAATAGTGTTAAAATTGACATAAAAGAGTTTTTAAAAGAAATATTATATTATTAATTGGTATTAAATTCCTAAAAATCTAAGGCTCGGCCAAGAGACATATATAATAATATGTGTCTCATTAATTGACTACTTGGAGGTATCTTGGTTGTATATGGTAAGTTTATTAACCATATAATATAAAAATACAAAGAGACATTGTAAAAGTGAAACTAATTAACTTAGAGTTAATACTTAAAGATAAGGTTAATATAAGTACCCAAACCTGTCTAAATTCTATTGGTTGAATGGTTTTCGACCTATCCCCACCTTAAACTTTGAATAATAAACTTTGGAGCCATTAGAAACCAAATATGAATTTATTATAAACTAATATTTCTAGCTTTTCCAAAGGTGCCCCTCACCCCTCTTATAAAAGGGCACTCCTCCTTCTCTTATCTTCACACCTTCAAAGCCTTTTTGTTCGGCCAAACTCTACCCAAATACTCTCCCAACTTCCCTCAATACATCCTAGAGGCCTTAGTTTTATTAGGAAGCCAACCAATGGAATCGTTTTGATCAAATCAAAAGGAAGAACCCGAAGAGGATGTAATGATTTCACCACCCTTTTCCAAGTTCCTTTCTTCTTCCACTTCTTCTTCCTTTGTTGTTACAATTCTAAAATAATAACTCCAGTATCATATATATACTATGATGTTATTATAAATATGGTACAACCATATTCAGTATTCTATCCACCCTTTGAATAACATGTCACCATACGTGCGTACGTACGGCTTACCGTCTCCACGTCGTGGTGTAATTGTTATTCAATATATTATTATTTGGATGGGTATAATAATGATGTGTAACTCATTTAAATGATAAATATAACATGTTAATGATTATTTATATATGATATTCCATCCATTTATATATTATTTTAATATCAAAAGAATGATATTGTCGCTCGTGCGTACGTACAGACTACCGTCTCCACGAACGCGATGCGATTCATTCTCCATCGTATCCATTCAAGTATAATTATCATTTTTTTATTTTAAAATGATTCTTAAGGACTTGATAACATTCTGGATAAAAATAATATACAACCTATCCATAAGAAACATGGCTTATGTAACAAAACATATAAAAGAAAATGAGTAAGTTAACACCCGAAACAACGATAATTCTAAGATATTATTAACAAATCAATGTTAAAAGATCATATATGATATCATATTAATATATATGATTCTTTTATAATTTAATAACAATTATTTCACCAATATACAGGAGTTTAACCTACCCCAACCAAGGAAAAGTACAAGGTAAGGGTTATTTCACAATCTCTTCATTATCCGAGGTTGTTTATACGTAAAAATCTACTAGGATCTCTTTATCATCCACATCCACGTTTCGTAAAAATGTATTTCAAAATATTTTTACTATTTACTAGAATATGAGTTAAAGTCATTTATACCCTTTTCTACTTTTATAAGTTTTTTATTAAGGAATCTTTCCGTCAATTTCAAAACAAGGTCTTTTTTAACCTTTTCAACAGAATTAAGGTAAGAATGTTTTTTTATCTTATACGGCGGGTGCGGCTATTTTCTGCCGTTATAAAATCGTCGAAGCTTCCATTACAAGATTATAAGAATATTTTCAAAGGAAATGTTTTATATCATAAATATAATACTCTTAAATTATTTCAAAATAGAAAGAGATATTTCTCTAAAAAGAGTTTTGATTTCATCTATGTCAACATCCTTTGATGGATTTTACACTTATTTGAAGTTGATTTATTATGATACAAAACTTATATATAGTATTGAAGGTTTTGTGATATGTTTGACTGAGGATGTGCTATTTTTATACCATTCATAGTTTATGGTGAAAGTATTGACATTACTTATGCTAGTTTTAATATGAATGTTTATGTTATGTTTAAACCTTTTCATATGGGAATGAATTTGAGTTAATATGTGACAGGTGGAGCCCGCTATAGCTCCTCGATGCATCGGTAGGTCTCATTAGAAAAACTTGTGTCCTGGCACAAGGCCTTGGAAAAATCTTATTTGTAGCCTTGGCACGAGACATTGGCTATGTGGTTATGATAGTCTAGAATTATGCATTCCAACATTAAGAAAGTGGTTATTGATATTGCATGTGATTATTCGATTAGTGGAATATCCATGTGAATAAGTGAATGGCATTATTTCATTTTACTTTTTCCATACTATGTTGAAGTTCAAGTTTAAAATGCTTTTGTTTTAGTAATGCATTTCCTTAAATGTTTATGCTTATTTTTGAAAGTTTCGCTATATTGTTATCCTTAATGGGAATTTGAGCTCACCCCTTTTTTATGTTTTATTTTTCCCAAGACGTGAAGAAGTAAGTTATGAATGACAAGCAAAGATATTATGAGAGGATAATAGTGTGGACTATAGAGACATTATGTTTTTGTAGTAGTTTTTTACATTATGATGTAATGTAAAACTTATGAATATATCTAGTGTTTCCAAGTCTACTAAACCAATCAGTCTTTCGAGATTTGATCTTTCTTGTGATCATTCCAATGTTATGTAATAATGCACCGAATCTGGGTAACTAGGCTCGGGGCGTTACAAGTCTCCCTCGACTCGCGCTAGAAGAGGTTAGGCTCTTCCCATGTGAAACATTCCCCAAATAACCCAATGGTAATGTCAGATTCTAATATGAGATATTGTTTAAAAGTTATGAATTTTACAATAAAAATAATTGTCACTTAATTATTTTATTTACGGCTCAAAACTAACATTCATTGGTGGCTTACGCCAGCCAATTTTAGTATCTTCTTAAAGAAATAATTCCTCAAAAGTTAATAAGTGGTCTTGGAATTTTAATCTGACATACCGTTTGAGAGTTATATGAATTTAGAAAATAAAATTACTTTATTTAATTATTTTATTTACGGTTATTCCATTTTTGGGTTTTCTCACAGGTGGTCTATGGAGACTAAAAATAAGTCACAACTAGGGTAAAACTTCCATCCAGAGCTCAACGGTGCCCTCATATTTCTGATTCAAGTAACCGTTTACGAGTAAAACCACTTTTTGGAAAGCTTCTTCGCGTGCTAATTAAAGCTTAAAAAATTTTGACAGATCATTCTGGGCACTTCGGGCCTTAGGATCGTGCGCAGTCTGATATAAAGGTCCCAAAATAATTCCATCCAGTTAAAAAATATATACTGGATAGATGGGACATTATATTCTCCCCATAATAGGGCTTATTTCCATGAGATCAACAACATAGACTAAGTAAAAGAATGCGGGTATTGAGCACGGATCTGAGTCTCCTACTCCGATGTGATCTCCTGGAGGTTCCCATGCTACCAGTGAATGCACACCTGAGGTATCGACCACCCATGAAGGAACCACTCCTGTCAATCCTAAAACTCCACTAGAAACTCTGTAAAAGACACTCCATGATCAAAGTCATCAAATTTGTCTCCACCCTAGATAATTATGGCTTAAAATTTCAGTATTACTCATCCATAGAAGAAGTCCATTTCCCATTAGTGAGGAAATCCTAGAATCTTATTTTGAAAAGATTTTCTTACACTCTGGTACTACCAATGGGAACTGAAAACTCAAAATAGTAGTTTCCACTATGGTAAAGCAGATCGAATCAAGAGTGATCGGATGCACCCTACAATGCATGAGTTTATCATGTGCTGCATGGGTTTCATTTTTCACCAACCATCAAAAATATCATTCAATAAATGTTGTTAAACCACATCCTTTTTGACTAATACATTCAATATGAGTATGAATTTTGGATTTTCAGTCTATACCCAAACTAATGTCGTAAGGAATCGACACTGGCACCATGATTTTCCAACTGAAACTCTCTCTTCAAGGTTCAGATCACATTGTCAGCGTAAGTGTGATTATAATGTCTCCTCTCAAAGGTATCTAGAGACGTGAGAGTCACGTCAACAGATAAACTAGAAACTCTAGTTCATGGATGAGATTCAGGGAAGGAAGGAATGATTGATACGTTTTTATATTAATAAAGAATCTAGTAGCAGACACCTACTATACATTGAATCATTCCTAGAGACCTTGGGTCGCACTCTTTAATTGCATGAAACTACTCCCATGTATTGTCTTCTGGATCTCTGTTCTTGGTGGGGACAACATTGGGTTGGTGGTTGTAACATGTCAAAATGTACACAACCTCATGTTCCTCTCCCAGCTTTGCTTCCATGTCTGCAGCCCGACAGATTCATCTATCCTTAACCCTTCTTCTTCCCGAAACATTTTTACATGCCCAAGTCTCAGATACTAGTGCCTCTTTCCAGCTTTTCCACTACTAACATTCATTGGTTGTATCTGCTCAACCAATGAACATTCAACCACAAATTTTCTATCTGTCTCCCTATCATATGTAGGAATGAATAGAGTAATAGTGTTAGCTCAGTCATCCTTAAACACACCTTGATTAGAAGTCCGAGACCCAAATCATTGATCGTATCATATACACTGTGTACCAGGAATGGTTAGTATGCCTCGATGAATACTCAGCTACCGACTTGTCATAATGTCGAAGCTGTAGAAGCTCCAGGGAACTCTCAGCCAACTCCTCAAGCTAGTCATCAGCTGCCTATGAGTCGATCTCGCCTCAGAACTATATCATTATATAATGCTGAAACTCATTTAAAGAACAAATCATAAATTTTTCCTCTACTGGTACATCCGGTTGTAACTACTTCCCAATAGGTAGTGATATAGCTTACACACTACCCGAATGTACTATCTCAGGCAACATTCCACATACCAAAGCCTCATCACTATACAGACCATCCTCATGGTCACTCACTAGATAATACTAGAATCTACAATCACAATCTACTCTATAGGTGTCTCAACAAGGTGGAAAAACTCTAGCCATAGCCTCCAGCTAGTCCTCAGCAGCCTGGGAATCTGTCTCAGCTCGAAACCTTAGAGGCCTCGGCTACTGGAACTCGTGAAATGCACTCAGTCAATGTGTATCCAATACTAATGGAGCTATTGGTAAAGGAATTACAATGGGTTGTGGTGCTACTAGTACACCACTCGATGGTTCCAACACCGTAATAGGGTCATACAACAAGGCATCCTCGCCCTATGGGCCGTCATCACGTACTATCTCAGGAATCTTAGCTGGATGCCTATGTGGTAGCATCTAGATAAGGAACAGTTGTGACACATACCATAATTTATACCTACGGAGCATACTCTAAAGAAATCAAAAGAAAAACTCTTCAAACACCCACGCAATCAGTGTTTTTGTGCTCTGAGTTGGAAACCATAATTCAGGTTCCCGGTGTATGGATATGTCGACTGTTGCACCAACACTTGAATCCTCGATCTAAATACCACACTCATAGAACCTACTACTATTGACTCAACAAAAAGATCAAAGATCTAGTTCATCGGTAGAACTGAAATCCTTTGATACTACATTATCATAACATGTCCCTCGGGACCCGTGCCATGACTACCCCAAGCCCACCTTCCATAGGTCAGGGACTGGATACTAGCACCAGAAATAAGTATCCATAAAATGGGAATGAATTTCCATTAAAACATGTACACAGACATAGTCCATGAACATAACAAGAAGTAACCACATAGACTAGAACACATTAAGATGCAACCACAAGGTAAACAGTTGTAGTAAAATATTGTTAAAAGTAAAAAAGGGGCTGGAATAAAAGACAAACTGTAAATGTAAAAGTATGAATGGAAGTACAATATAACTTAAGGAAAAAAGTGAAATAGATATTGGGTCATCCTCCATGGTTCCTACCTAATGGGTAGGCACCGATCGCCACCTCCGAACTCCACGTTTGTCGGTATCCTCATCACGTCACACCGATGGTCCACCTTCATGCACCGTCCAGTCCTAGCTCCCTTAGCCTCAAACAATGTTGTATGTCATCAGCACTAGAAACAACAAGGTGTGGGGAAATCCCATGTAGGGGTGAGTATAACAATACTCAATAGGGACCCCAAGACCCCCGTAGGTCTCCAAGATTACAAAAATAAAAAACACACATTTTAAGTCATCCACACCACTTATGAATTTTCCCATAAATATACCGAAGTTATTAAGATATACTCATCTCATACATCAGGGAAGGACACCACATAGGTAACACCATGAAGTTAGAAGTACTACACATGAAATACCATTATTACGGTTGTACCCCACAGGTAACACCAAGATGATGATACCACGAATTTAGAAGTACCACATAGGTAACACCACAAAGATAGAAGTACCACACATGTTACACCGTGAACATATAAGTACAAAACATGTAACTTCACAAAGATAGAAGTGTAAGAACATAGGTTTTGATCCAGTAAGACTTTGAAATTTTCTTCATGTTCTTCAAGAGCAGGGAATTCAGACGGAGTGTGATTCGGAGCCCCAGTGTGGCCGGAATTAAATTTTTAGTAAATTCACACTAGATGTTCCAAATAATCAAAATAAATCTTAAAATGTTGCATGGATTTGAAAATAGCGGGCA
Organism: Viscum album; assembly: GCA_963277665.1. Classification (NCBI taxonomy): domain Eukaryota; kingdom Viridiplantae; phylum Streptophyta; class Magnoliopsida; order Santalales; family Viscaceae; genus Viscum; species Viscum album. The sequence goes on along the minus strand of OY728140.1, from coordinate 1,253,414,829 downwards.
CTGTTGAGTCTGTAGTGTGTCGTTACACTAGGAGGGGTGTAACATTCGTGGGCGTGGCCATTCTGTGGAAAATGCCACCAGGGGATTTTGTAATTTAGCAGCCTCAGGAGTGAACATTAAAACTTATGAATGCAGGAAAAGATTAAAATTCTGAGACTTCTGTTTTTCTTAAAATGTATATTTTCCCTAGAGGCAGCTGAACCCCGACCCCGCCAAAAGTTCTTTTATGGGGCCTACTAGTGGGGGTTTAATTTTTTCTCTACATAAACACTTCTCCCCTCCTCCTCCTTCCCCCTTGCCTCTCCCTAGATGGTTCCCTCTCAACAAGAATAATTCCCCTCTCTCCACCTCTCCAGGCGGTGGTGGCTCTGGAGAATTGTCAGTGATGCTACGAGCAATGCCCATCGAGGTAAGAAGTTTGTGTTTTCGTTTTAATTTCCGCATCTTCCAAGAATAAAATTCAATCCGTCAAAATTTTTTCCAATTATTGAGATATGACCATAGATGTTCCAGGATCGATCCAAGATTTCTAACTCTCTTCTCGGATCAAAATTCTGAGTCCCAGGGCACCCGGGGTGGCCATAGGAAGTTTTCCGGCCAAACCTCGAGTTTTCCAGGAGTTCTAGGGATGTCCGACAGTCGGAACGGCGGTCCGACGGTTCCCAGGTGGTGGCAGAGGGCTCCTAGTGGTGGAAGTGGGCTTCTAGTGGTGGAGGTGGAAGGCATCAGGCGTTCCGGGCCGGCGGCATATGCGGGGTGAGGTAGGGGGTCCTGGCTGGCTGGCTTCGCCGGTCAGCGGGAGGCGCAATGAACCGGGGGCGTCGTGACCCCGACTAGACGAGAAAGACCCGCACATCGTGGGTATCATGGAGAACACGGAAGACTGGCTGAGCTGGTCTGGGTGACTCGGGGCAGCCCGCATGGCAAACCGCAGGCAGCGGTGGCCCGGGCGGCCCAGCCGCGGACCACCGGTCTGAAGGTGTGGACCGGCCCAGGCCCACCCCATCATGTCCGATGATGTTAAAAATGCCATGACATGAAATCCGAGTGTCGGATTCTTGTGTCATCTGTGGAGACATGATGCGTGGATCAAGACTGAGGTTTTAAGATGGTCTTGTGGATTTTTATTTCCCGGGATGGGAGCTCAGTGGCACGACATGGTCGTTAAGTACCTCTCCAAGGATTCTTCATTCAGATGGCGCGAACACATCCAGAGTTCATTTTAGGCACCGTTTGTGGCATTGTAACCCTAGCGTCGAGACGATGTAGACCAGGGTGGTTTTAGGAATTGATGCAGTAGTTGGGTCATGGGCCCCACGAGCCATCTTTTATGCTGTGAGCAGCGTCTGGTGACTTTTTCATCAGACGTCTCTTCAGGACGAATGAGTAGTCATTTTGGCATGTTTTTTTTTGAGAGCATCACGATGGAATAGATTGTCTGACCTCTTTTGAGAATGCGATGTTGGCCCCACAAGAAGACAAATGGGCATAAAGCGATGTTGAATAACGTTTTCGTTGGGAGTCCTTTTCTAGCAAGTTATTAGTCTATCTCTCGTGATTTTCCACAAGGATTACAACGGTGTAATATATTTGGGTGTGAAAACCCCTTTTGAGATCTCATTAAATATGGAATCATGAAAGGGTGTTTGTTGGAGGTTCCTTTGACACACTCTGAACCAATACACATTAGCGATGTTAGTGACACCCAGTTATGGTGGGAAGTGCGGAGTTATCATACATGTTCTGGGTTTACCCTCCATTGGGACTGGGAGGTGGGTTACCCACCAACATATCAGGGTTTACCCTCGAGCAAGGCTGGGTAGGGGGTTACCTATTGACCTTAGGTTTTCCCCTCCAGTGGGGCTAAGAAGTGGATTACCCCTATATTTTATGGTTTACCCTCCAGAAAGGCTGGGTAGGGGGTCACCCGAAGACCTTTTAGGGTTTACCGTCTAGTTTGGATTGGGATGTGGGTTACCCGATTACTTCATTCAGACTCATCCCTTTCTATGAGACTAGTAAGTGACTTTTCTACATGGTTACTGGAGCAGAATCCTTGGTTACGCAATTCAGCGATGAGACAGCTTTGACGTACGGGTGTTTGGGCATCAGTGATGGATATCGTTAGAACTGTTGGTGACCTTTCATGGACTGACTATCGAAATAGAGATCCCCATACGCACTCATTCAGGTTTCTTGTTGAGAACATATATATATATATCTAACCCCTAATTTGGTTCCCACACCTTGGGTTCAGTTACTCTACTTATATGAGGGGTGAAGACACACTGGGTATGCCACATGCTTTCCATCTCTAGCTCCTCTTGGTTGGACGAGCCTACTCCCTTTCTTCTGTTGGGTTGAGATGAACTCTATTTATTGTACACTTTCAATGTTCCTTATTCTGTCTTATACTCACCATTTTAGTACCTCCATTGCTGCTCCCTCGAGCTTCTGGGGAACCCTACTGAGTATATTTATACTCACCCCTGCTTGGGCGGTTCCCGAACATGGTGTGCCCTTGAAGACGACTAACAGGTCGATCGAGACTACGGAGTATCATAGAGTATAGAGGAGCTTGGGCTGCGTTATGTGGTCGTAGTAGGACTTTTAGGTGTGAGACTCACCAGAGGATTAATTTTGTTTACATATTGTCAGGTTGTGGAACCTTTCGGGTTGGCCCGTGATTTTCTCTTTTTATACTAAGTATCTTGTCACTACTTTTCTGCATATTATTTTTTTATTTTATATTTATAGGTTGATGCATGACTTTGGTTGGGTTATATTTGTTTGTTATTTGGTTTTATTTTTTACTCTACAATTCTGCATTTAGTAGGTTGTGTGTGTGTGTACAGGTACATAGGAAAAGGACTCCCCGAGATTGTTATGCCTTCGACGCTTGTAGCCAGCCCCTGGCCTATTAAGGTGGTCATGGGGTAGTTGCGGCTCGAGACCGATAGAGTAGTGTCTTGAAAATGTGGTATCAGATGTTGTTCATTCCTTGGGTCATTATTCGGACGTCCCTAAAAAGTAATTGGTTGGGATTTAGGGAAATAGTGTCGACATGTCCCAAGAGCACCTCTCAGGCCCGGGAGTCCAGTGATGGAATGGGTGGCCAATGTATCCATTCACAAGGACCCTGATATCCCGCTTATCGCTCGGAACACTTAGAAATTTGTTGGAGGGAACATTGGAACATGCATCTGGTAGGATTGAGTCTTTGAATTTCCTTGTTGAGTAAACTCCCCTTTGTTATTATTGACATATATATATATATATATATATATGCTCGTCTGATTGTGGAAATCCTTGATAATTTTCAGGATACCCCCAAGACAGCAGCTATCCAGGTTTCCCTCTCTAGTTCATGACGACGACCTAGTGAGGGACGAGGCATCAATTCAGGGACCCTCATGTGATATCTTTATGTCTAGTGCTTAAGCAGTAGCCCCTCCACCTAGAGAGAGATAGTTAGTATTGGCAGCACATGTCATGGTTTAGTGCAGGCTTAGTACGCTCCGATATATCTTTTGTTAGTGGCTGTATAAGTTCTGTAGGGACCCAGATCCCCAGGTAGTGGAAGATTGGCTAGAGTTCATGGACCAAATTTTCAGTATGGTACACACACTAGTGGACATGATGGTACCCTAGATGCCAGACTTTTCCATCGTACGACCAAGAATTGGTGGGGGTTGGTTACTCAGACCCACAAAGAGTCATATCTCATTCAGTTTATCTTCCAACAGTTCTTCTAGAAGGAGTACTCCCCCTTTTGTTTATGCTCTGTTTGAATTCATGAGCTTCTGGAGCTGAAGCAGGGGGGATAACCATGGCACAGTACCCAGCCCAGTTTACCAATCAGACATGCTACTCGTAGGATATGATCTACGACATTTACATCCGGGCATGTATGTTTGAGCAGGTGTTTCACCGGGAGATCTGTGCTAGTGTAGTAACCTTGTGAATTCCTACTTATCTCGGGGTGCTAGAGCATGCGCTCATGATTGAGATATTATAGGATGAGGGACACCAGCTGGAAGGGCCAAACAATGGCTGCTTAATAGTAGAATCTTTAGTAGTAGGCATGCGGTAGAGAGTAGAGCCTCTGTCGAGGAGACCCTTCTGTGAGTAGACTCAGGTGTAGGGTAATAAAACTTATGGTGCCTTGGAGCACTAGGGCAGTCAGAAGAGAGACAGTGATATGCATGTGATAGACGGGGTCACCTAGAATGGGACAACCCGACCAGGCATATTGATAAGTCATGGTAGGCAGTGGGTGCACCACAGCGGTAGAGGCATCTCCATGACTGGGGATCCCCCAGGCGAGGATAGTGTGGCCATTAGGGTGGTGGCGCAGGTAGAGCGGCATGACTTGGAGGTTGGGGATTCCATTTTGAGGTCCTTCAACCACCACCACTGGGAAACCCATGATAGGATCAGGGAGCTGGTGGTAGGGGATACGGGGAAGCTTTAGTCTATGGGTGTTCGTGACTCCCCATCACACGAGATGGTCTCAGATACGCTCTGTGTTTACTCTACACTTTCTTAGGTACTAGTAGACACAGGCACCATCCACTCTTTTTATCTACATTTGTTACGGGAGTTGTATCTTTCAGTAGAAGAATTGACACATACACTTAGTCTCAAGGTTCCTACAGGAAGTACCTTGTTGGTGACGATTTTCTGCAGACAGTGCGAACTATCGTTATGAAGAGGGAGTTTCACGTGGGACATACTCGTCATCACTATAGAACCTTATGATATCATCTTGGGCATGGATTGGCTTTCAATGGTTCAAGACCAGATCGACTGTAATCACAGACGATTCAGAGGTGTGCACACTGCTGAGAAGTGGTTACCCATCATTGGTGAACAAGACCTCATGGAAGAGAAGATGGGTACTATGAACAGGAGACGACAACCTTTTTCTCACCAGTTGGAGAGCATGGCTCTCGGAGCAGTAGATGCTACAAGAACCTGGATCCCTAACTTTGTAGAGGACTACATGGATGACTTTCCTGAGGATGTCCCGGTACAACCTCCAAGGAGGGAGATGTAGTTCTATATTGACTTGTACCCGGGGGCTACCCGGATATCATGTGCAGCATATCGGATGGCACCCACATAGCTTCGAGAGCTATAACTTCTCTAGGAAAACCATCATGAGAAGGGATTCATCAGGCCTAGTGTGTCCCCTCAGGCATCTCCAGTTTTGTTTGTGAAAAAGGTATATTGGAGTCTACGGCTTTGTGTAGATTTTCGTTGCCTGAATCAGGCCACAATAAAGAACAAGTACCCTTTGTTGAGGATCAACGACCTCTTCGACTAGTTTAGTGGTGAAAAGTGGTTATCTAAGATTGATCTTCGATCTAGATACCACCACTTGCAGTTTCGTGAGGCTCACATCCTGAAGATGGCTTTCCGTTGTCGATATGGGCATCACAAGTTTATGGTGATGCCCTTTGGTGTGATGAATGACCCCTCAATTTTCATGGATTTGATGAACCATATCATCTAGCCTTACATAGTCCGGTTTGTGGTTCTCTTTATTGATTACATTCTTATCTACTCTGTGACGGAAGAGGAGCACGAAAAGCATTTGAGGATGGTGCTAGAATTACTCTTGGAGCCCTAGATCTATTGGAAATTTTCGAAGTGTTAATTCTGAATTCATGAGGATCAATTTCGGGGGAATGTCATTACGTAGCAGAGATTGGCCATAGATCCCACAATGATAGAGGTAGTTCTTTCTTGGGAGCCACCCAAAAATGCATTAGATTAGAGGAGCATCCTTGGTTTTTTAGGGTACTATAGGAGATTTATAGAATATTTCTCCTAGATTTATGTCCCTCTGATAGCATTGACTCAGAAGGGACGACCGTTCACCTGGAATGATAATTGCCAGAAGGCCTTTGAGGAGTTGAGGAAGAGCCTAACTAATTCTCCAATGTTGAGACAGCCAGAGGAAGGCATTGAGTCCATGGTGTACTCTGACGCTTCAGGAGCTAGGCTCGAGTGCATGCTAATGCAGCAGTGGGCAGTGATTGGATATTGGTTGAAGCAGTTGAGACCCCATGAGAATAATTATGTGACTCACAATTTGGAGATGGCAGTGGTGGTCATCATCTTGAGGTTATTGAGACACTACCTTCTGAGTGAGCATTTTTGGTATACTCATACCACTAGATCCTCAAGTACATCATCACTCAAAGGGATTTGAATCTGAGGCAGTGTTGATGGATGGAATTTCAGCAGGACTATGATTTCGAGATACTCTACACTCTAGGAAAGGGCAACGTAGTAGCAGATGCCTTTAGCAGGAAGTACCAGGCTTGTTTATTTCGGGAAGATTTAGAGTAGTTGGCTTCCCTATGGCTGACCATGGTAGAGTATAAGGGTACGAATTTTCTGCATTAGTTGGTGTTGGCTCCTTCAATCCTTGATCGTGTGAGGGAGTCGCAGTTGGGGGATGTCGACAGTGACGTACTGTGTGATCAGATATCCACGGGCGGCGCATTCGATGGGTATTCCGATAGAGGGAATCACGATATTGAGTTCCATGGGCGATTTGTAGTACCAGAGGAGATGCCAGAGGAGGTGATGTGGGAGTTCCAAACTTCTCCCTTGGATGTAGATCCCAGTGTGGGGGGAAATGTACAATGACCTTCAATGGTAGTTTTGGTGGTCTGGTACGAAGTGGAGCGTAGCTGAGTTCGTTTCTCAGTGTCTTACCTGTCAACTGAAGAAGGCAGAGCATCAGGTATTGGAAGAGTTGTTGTAGCCCCTCGATATCCCTGTGATGAAGTGGGATGGCATATATGTTGCTCCGATGCTTTCGTAGGGGCGCGCGCATCCGTCAGTGGGGAGGACGCACTGCTTGTTACCCTGCATTACCGCTTTCCAAAGGTGGGCGACATCCATTCCTTGTTCGGTGACATCTGCTCCTTGATTGAAACCAGGATGATTGGAAGTCGGTTCTTCCTTCTGTGGATTCCTCCTTGGAGATCATCACCTAGTCCAGGTCTCCCTCAAAGATTTAAGAAGGGTTCATGAAGCTCATTCTTGGTGCCATATCTACATGGAGGAGATTTAATTACTATTTTTTCCGTTGAGATCCTCCAAGGGGTCTCGTCGGGGCAGCAACCTTCGGTGAGTAGAATGGTCACATTGGGTTGTCGTTGGCATGTCTGTCTTTGGTCACTCATTACAGGGCTTCTCGAGGGTGCGGAAGCCCGAGGCATCCCACATCAAACGCAGGGAATGTGTACCATATGAGGTTTTCCTCAGCTTCCCATGTTTAACATAGGGTATGTCGCGAGTTTATCGTCTTGCAGAGATGGATCGGGTTGAAGGACCCCTATGGGGAACACCGATGTTGGGGCCAGCACGTGGGCGGCTTCCAAGATGTCATGGAGTGGGATGGGTTGGCATGATCTCACCGGGATGTGGTGGCCCGGGTAAGGATCAGGATGGATGGTGGAGTGAGGCATGGGGGGTTACATCCTAAGACGACCCAAGAGGGGGAATACAGTTTAACGTCATGCGGGACAAGATATAGTTTAATGTCATACGGGACGGGATACAGTTTAACGTCATGTGGGACGAGGTGTTTGGGTCTTACGCTCTAAGGTGATTGTTGGTGGTCAGGGAACCGACGTGGAGAGTTCGGGACGACCAGGTGGTGGGGTTGAACCTCGTGGAGGCTTCCTACATACCATGCGTTAGCACAGATCAAAGTCCATGTAGTTCGCTGGGATGGGGCTTACGCTCTGAGGCGGCCCAAGGTGGTGCCATGGTCGATGCACACTCTAAGCCCACGTGAGTCATGCTCGGTGTGAGAAACAAGAGGCAGCAGGGACCAGAAAATCACGTCGCAAAAGGTGTGTCCGTGAGAAGAAAAATTGGGCTTACTCATTGAGCGGCCCGAAGAGGAAACAGGGGCTTACGCGTGGTTAGCGTCCCTTGGTGTCGGGGCTTACTCTAGGGTGGAGGCCCATGGTGCGACAATGTAATGTGGGAAAAGGACTCCACTGGCCTTGGCAGGGGTAAGCATGGAGATGCATGAGTGCAACCATCCGTTTGAAAGGCTAGGGGCTTACGCTCTGAGGAGGCCCTTCCCCCGCGGACAAACACCACTCCGACAAGGAGGATCTCATTCCATGTGAGGAAGAGTCCATTCCCGTGGAGACGAGAGACGTAAAAAATGTCCGAGCAGGGGGGACCCTATGTGCGATGCACGGGGTCAGACCACAGTTTAACGTCATGTGTTGAGGACGAGGTGCTTAGCGGTTTAATGTCCTGCAGCTTGGACGAGGTGAATTATCTCCACAGACATAGGGCTAACATGCCCAACACCCTCTACCCATTGTGGGAGGGAAGGCATCGTCAAATCCATAGTGAAGGGGGGGGGGGGCGCAGGGAAAACCGCCAGGGGGTCCACGTTAGCGTGGCTATGCGAAGAAGAAATAGTTGTAAGCATGCCTATGAGGAGAAGCATAAGGCAAGGAAACACAACGGGAAACATGGCCCAATGGACCTTGAGGTTACTTCGCATGAGCCTGGAAGGCCGTATGGGAAAACAACGCATGGCGTGCATGCCCGATAGGGGAGACATCAGGTGCTGGTGCATGGGGGCATCCAAGGGGCGTCAAGGTGAGGGGTCCTGGGATTTGCGAGCAAAAAAGAAGGTTTACGCAAAAAAACTAGGACGATGCACAATTGTAGCAAGGGAATTTTGTACGGAGAGGAAATTGCGCGTTGGGTATTGTGCGCACGAGACACGGATTGTGCGCAAGGCTGGAACCCGTAGAAGGGAGAAAATTCACTTAAACGGGTGGAGTTGCACGTAAAGGCGTAAATCGGGGCACGGTTGCATGAAATGAGGGATTACCTAGAAGTAATCTTGCACGCGGGGGGAGCCGATTGCGTGCAGGAGAGTCGCTTCGAATTCTGCAACCCCCAAACCGTTCGGGGTCACCTTCTATTTATAGGCGATGTCCGGCGCGGAATCCATGCGGAGTGCAAAATCTTCCTCGCAGAGAGCAGCCGGTGTGCAAAAACTCACCGCGCAGAACCGGCGCGTGCAAGGATTGCATGCCTCATTGGCTCAATTCCACGAAACACGGGGATACTACGCGCGCAGAACAATTTTTCGCGCGGATCCTTCTTTATTTTTTACACCACATACCGGGCCTCCAGATCGGTCCTCTAATTCCGAATATGTCTTCTCTTCGTCATTTGGAAACATCCTCCGAGAGTTATAGTCTTTTTTTGGTGTCAATAAATGCCCCCCCTGGAATTGGATCGACGAGAGGTCACAACGATCGGGTTCCCAGGGAAATGCCAAAACACCGAAATGTTGAGTGTCCTGGTCAAGTTGCATGCAAAATTCCGATGTGGCGTGGAAAACTACTGACGCGCGTGGAATCCTCATTCCGCGCGGCGCGAAAATTTGGCCTCACCTATAAAAAGGGGCGTTGTCTCCCAAATCCATACTTCCACTTTTTCTGTGCGATAAGCTCATCTCTCTCGTGCGCGAAATCGCTTCCGCGGCTGTGCGTAAAAATGCTCTGGCAGCTCGGAATTCAATCCGAAATTCGGCCATGATTTCCTGCCTGTTCGTGATCTTCTGCGCTTCGCGTGCTGATTGCGCGCTCATCTCCAGGATTTCACGCCGATTTTGCGCACTACATCCTGGTTTCGCCCAACTCCTAAAAAATTCCAGATGGCTGCAAACCAAGTTGATGAGGGGGAAGCCCCTGCCCGTAGGACAGAAATGGCGGAGAACGAGGAGGTTTATGGTGCCAAGGTGATTGTCTCCAACAATCTGACCTTGTTCAATCTGCTGACTCAGCACAAAAGACGTATCCCTTGTCTGACATCCTCCCGCTCTAGAATTTTGGCATCCTGGACGAGGTGCCACTGCCGGGCTTCGGGGTGGACACGCCGCAGACTTGGGTGACTCGGGAGGACGAACATCTTCGCTACAACATCACCAACAATGGCCATCCTGCCAGGGAAACTAGACATATATACGTATATGTCCTGAACCCGAGGACTAGGACCATTACCATGGATGAGCCTATGGAAGAGGATTCTCCGGCCCTCTATGCGAGCACGTTTCGTCTGAGCATCACAGATGATACGAAGGGCTGGCTAAAGGATTGGGACCTGCGGTCTGGGGGAAACTTCACCAGCGAATGGGCCTGGGCATTCTGGGTCTGCCATACCTATGACCAGTTCGGGGAGTAAATGCGTATATCGGCCTGTTCGAGGTGGTATGTACATTGCAGTTCCACTTCCATCACCAGACTGAACTCGGACAGGATCTATTCACTCGGTGGTCCCCTGACACCAAACATTCCACCATCATCATGGGGAAGTCAGCATCAGTCTCTAGGACGTTCACTACATCGTAGGTATCCCACTAGAGGGTTACCAATATGACGAGTTCGTTCCTCCAAAGAACACTTGGGGAGACAGGTCACGGATGCCTATGCTAACGTGGCACCAGTTGGAGCTGGCCAAAGAGAGGCTGGGGGTCAAAGACCTCCTGAAAGATGTTGCCTCCAAGGGCTGGTGCAGCCTGTTCCTCGAGAAGGACCTGACCGTCAAGATGCCGGGACGGAGCAAACGGTGCCCAACCACGACACATAAGAGCAGGGATGGGTCATACTGGAGGACCCCAGAGGCGGGGCAATACCAATCATGGGGCTACTGCGTCATTGAGGCCCGGGACCCGATCGTTCGGTATGCCGGGTTCCTTGCCGCTTTCCTGAGCGGGTGGATCCTGCCGGTGCGAGACGCGAGTATGGGCATCTGCCGAGCAACAGTGGAGATGGAGGGCTCCATGGCAGCCAACAAACGGTTCAACATGGGTGTCCCTGTACTGGCCAAGTTGTATTCCATCCTAGGGTGCATCTCATGAGGGGGGTCGCCTCGGAGAGTATGTGGTCCCTTCCAGATCTTCCATGGGTGGGTGGCGGCTCATCTCGGCGGGTACACTTTCCCAAACGTCATCCGTCCTCTGGGCAATGGTCTGCGACCGTCCTTGCTAAACATCACAGGGGTGGCGCCGATGACACTCAATGAGGAGGGCGTGAGGATCTGCATCGGCAACCATGTGAACTTCAACTTAAGCCTGTTCTCCACCGCAGTCGGCCAGCTGGTGGACAATGGTCGAGGCTCTCTGGAGTAGCAGGAATACTTCCTGAGCATTTGGTGCACGGTGCTCATGGATAGGATCGACGAGAAGGTGATCTGCGAGCCTTACGTACCATGCCAATTCGCCAGGAAGTTCGGGTTCCTCCAACAAATGCCAAAGAAGGTATTCACAGCTCTATGGCAGGAGAAGAATCCTTGCATCCTGCTCCTGATGTGGTTGATGTTGACCAACATCATCTCTAGCGATGTAGTCAATCTTCCCCCCGCCGGGGTCGATGCCGGCCCAGCAACTGAATACACCGAACACTGGACCATTGCATATCCTGAGGGGCTATTACGCAAGCGCGTCCGGAACCTCGAGGATACTCCCGCGGAAACAGGGCGACGAGAAAGAAGGAACAGTGTCGTCGGAAGGGGGTAACCAAGGGCACGTCAGGCAGTGAGGCCTACACAGGCCAGGAAATCAACAGCGGTAACATCACATGGGGTTGCCATGTCATCGTTACCCGTAGGGGGGTCACATGAGGCAGCAAGGGAACTTCCCGAGAAGCAGATTTGATATCTACTCGAAGATTCCCAAGACGTAATTCTCTCGGCACGATTGTCGGCCTGGATGACCCTTCGTTAATCGATGAGCGTCGAGGCCATCTTGTAGAAGATAATGCAAAACAGGATCCAATTGCCAGAGGTCGAGCTCGTTCGAATTACTGACCGAGTAAACTTCCATTTGCGGCATGCTTATCTGATGGCCATGGACACATACGCATGCCAAAGGGGGCGGCATGCAGAGCCACCATTCCTAGTGAAAGTGATGCTCGGCCAGAAGCATGATCCGGAAGCGATTCCGCCGGGAGAAGCCAATACTGACGAGGAGTCGGAGGGGGAGGAGGAAACCGGAGAGGAAGAAGGTGAGGGAGAAGATGAAGAAGAAGAGACCGAAGGTGAGGGGTCGCAAGGGGCAACCTACCAAGGGAGTCTCCGAGAGAGTGGTGAGATTTCTAGATCTGATCTCGACATAACCGAGATTCTAGAGGTTTGTCTCTGTCTTCATTCATTTCCCTTGTTCATCTATTATCCTTTACAACTTCTAACCCACTTACCCATCCTACTCAGGAGCAGTTGAGCATTGGACGGGCATCCCCACTAGAGGACGGAGTAGAGGAACCAGTGGGACATGATGGGGATCCGACACCCATCACTGAATTAACAAGCGTGGAGGGGTCTCCCCTTACGGCGGCTCCTGTAGTGGCCGAAACACTAGGGACCAATGCTCTGGAGTCCTGTAAGTCTCATGCTTCACTACTGGCGCTTGGTGTCAAAAGATCCCGTCTGACCAGAGTATGCCTTGCGTTGTGATCTCAACACTGGAGGCACATCAGGCTGCGCAGCCCAGGCCTCCCACGAGTGGACCAGTGGAGGACATACCACCTCATTCAGAACATGCTCCCTGCAGTGTGTCATCCCCGGAAATTGATGAATAGTGGGCGGCAGACATCAGTGGCGTTGTTCCTGAGACGAGGTCGGAAGATGGTGGATGCATCATTGCTGCTAGGGATGGAGAAGAAGGTCGCCCAGACGTCGAGGATTCTATTCATCACAAAGGCGTCCCTGTGGCGGATCATACTTGCGATCTGCTGGCTGCCTTCCCAATATACCGGCCCGCTGACCCTAAGGATATAGATGACTCAGACTTAGAGGCAGCCGAGGAGAGATGGATGACAAAACGCAAGGGGTGGAAGTGTATCCAGCACTTCCTCAGACAACCCCAGTCGGATTGGCTGAGGAGGATAGGATCACTTCAGACCTGGCTGCGCTTCTTGTGCGCCAGAGGGGCTAACGCTCAACGCCTTCATCTGACAGTCGATAATTAAATGGCCTAAAAGATATGCAAGTGCAGCCGGCACGATGACATTTCCCAGTGCCGGGAAGGATCGGTGAGCGCTCAAGCGCTGCTGAGGGTGGAGTAGGAAGTCCGACACCTCGATGGGTAGACGGAAGAGAAGGAGGCCTTAATCGCAACATTCTCTGAGCTTGTGGAGAAAGTGATGGCCCAGCTGGCTTACGCGCATGAAAAACTAGTGGAGGCGAGTCACTAGATGACCGTACTTCGAACCGAGTGGGCGCAGGCACAATCTAGGGCTGGCGAGCTGCGCGCTGTGGTGTCCGATGAGAAGAGAGTCTTCAAAGAGCGAGAATCGGTCCTAGAGGCTACCAGCCAAAGGGTAGAAGCGCTGGAATGATCGCATCTGCACGCTGATCCCTAAGGAATTTGTTTTTAACATCTCATGACCCTTTTTTTCTAGTACTGCTCATCGTCTCAATCCAATATATGGACAAATACATTCATTTTTAACCTTGTTATAATGCGCTCAACCATAGTTTTGAAACGAATAACAACTCATCCCTAGGCTCCTGTGGTTCACGCCCAACGCGAGAAGCAGAGGATTCTTGTGCCATCATTTCGTCCAACTGTGGGGAATTGACCAAGAACCAGGCATCTAAAATTGGGAATGGACTTCTAAGGGGACCCCAGGCCGATTGATGTGTCGACTTCTCGATGTGCTCTAACACATGAGTGGGGCGATGTCGGGGGCATTGAAATACATCCGAACAAAGGGGGATGGAAAGGAAGGGTGAATCACGCTGCTCAAATTTGGAACACAACGGGGAGAAATTATGGAGAATAATTGTCAACCGTGGCGGAAACATAGCATCCATATCATGTTGGCCTGGAATGGGGACAATAAATGAGGGCTGACCGATGACCACGTTCAAAAAATGGGGCCTAACTCAAATATCGTCGGTCAGTTTTCCGGAACGTTGGCTGAGGGCAGTAGGCTGACCATAGGTCTTTCATCCATACTGTTAGGGGGTCCCGTCAAATATGAAAAGTCCTCCGGAACATTGGCCTATGACAGCAGGCGGACCATAGGTCGAGAATCCATACTGTTAGGGGTCCCATCAAACATGAAAGGAAATGAGGATCCGAATAAGGGGGGACACAAAGTGTGGAAGGTGGAGTGGTGTTTTGTTCGAACAGAGTCCAACACTCTCGAAATTGTGCCACCATGGCGAAGGTGCATTAGTCAGACATACCGACCTGATCAAGAGTTGTCCCAATTTCTAGACAGGACCTCTTTGGCGAGAGAACAGCTGCTTCCCATTATTACCATGGGGCATCCCAAACCTACTCATGGTAGATGTCCTGATTAGACCACTTCCCATGAAGTCGAGCCGAGGGGCCGACAATAAGGAAGGATGGGGTTCAGTAATCCCTGCGGATGGACCCAAAACGAAATGTCCGGGTGGTCCTACGTATCTCATTAGTATGAGAATCAAGCCACACGTAATTTTTTAAACACCGTTTAACATCATGTTGGATGAAATACATTTTTACGTCATGCGGGACGGGGAACACATCTCATCTTGGGATAAGCATGGCATGACGAGTAACCCGACGTAAATGAGGACATAATCCTGCACCACATCGTGCAATCCCACAAGAGAGAGAGAGTCATAAAAAGTCAAAGAAATGATCTTTTTTAGGTCTTAGAACTCGGACCAAAGGTCGGATGGAAACATAAGAGGAACATAGTGGAGTAACTCAAACACCTAGCAAGAATGGGAATATGGGGTGTGTATGGTGCGGTGAACAACCCGACGTGAATGAGGGCATAATCCCATATCACAACGCACAACCCATTTAGGAGAGGTTTTAGGTCAAGGGACCGAAAACGAAAGTAGTATGGGCCCGTGGGGAAGTGCCCAGGCACTCCTATGTATCTCATAAGGATGAGAATGAAGCCATACGTTCTTCTTGGAAGCGTCTTAGTTTAAGGTCATAGAGCGTGGACCATGAATGGGTAAAGGGAGAAATGGACACATTGTAAGTCGGTTACAAAACCCAACGTGAATGAGGAACTAAGCCCTACTTACCATGTGCTCTCTGGGGAAATTCTTGAGTCGAGGGACTGAACACGAAGGTAGGCTGGGCCCGTGGGTAAGTTCCCCGGGTGCTCCTACGTATCTCATAATGATGAGAATCAAGCCATACATAGTTCTAGAGCGGTAGCGTCCTAACGGCAGATAGTCGGGACGATATCATCACAGTTTATAGTCATGTGGTTTGACCATGCAGCACAGTTTAAGGTCATAAGGTTTGGACCGTCACACAGTTTAAGGTCGTATGGTTTGGACCGTCACACAGTTTAAGGTCTTAAGGTTTGGACCGTCACATAGTTTAAGGTCCTAAGGTTTGGACCCTCACATAGTTTAAGGTCATTCGGTTTGGACAGTCACACATTTTAAGGTCATGAGGTTTGGACTATCACACAGTTTAAGGTCATGAGGTTTGGACTCTCACACAGTTTAAGGTCATCAGGTTTGGACCGTCACAGAGTTTAAGTTCATAAGGTTTGGACCGTCACACATTTTAAGGTCGTATGGTTTGGACCGTCACACAGTTTAAGGGAATAAGGTTTGGACCATCACACAGTTTATGGCCATAAGGTTTGCACCGTCACACAGTTTAAGGTCATGAGGTTTGGACCGTCACACAGTTTATGGTCATGAGGTTTGGACCGTCACATAGTTTAAGGTCATCAGGTTTGGAAAGTCACATAGTTTAAGGTCATAAGGTTTGGACCGGCAGGAACACGCATGATACAATAAATCATAACTGATGAAGGTGAGGACGTAATCCAATACCATCACCATGCGTGGTTCTGAGAGAAGAGCCTCGGGCCAAAGTGGCCTACGAGGGTTCCACAATTAGGGGGGGCAGGAGATTCTAGGTCCCAGCTATGCTGGGCCCGAAATTCAATTTTTGGCCGACTCCTCGTTCCCCATGAGGATGAGGGTCAAGCTGCACGCAACCTATAGAGAAGAGACCCAATCATATACTCTAGCGCTCAGATCGTGGGATCCCCGAGAGACACCGTTACGCAGATCGGTCTGTCTGATGTGCGAGGGTGTACTGAGGGTTAGTACAAGGAGTGTCGAGATTCCACCTTGACATAGTGGGGCGGAACATGACATGAACCATGCCACCAACAATCAGGGCCCGAGGAAACCGGTGTGACGACTGAGGATTACTGCTGACCATGTTCGCAACACAGCATCCTGTCATGTTAGCCATGGGGACAAACAAATGAGCATCAACCATTGACCATTTTTACAATGCAGGATTTGTATCAATTTTTTGTCTTAAACCCTTGGGGGAGTTGGCCCATGACGGTAGGAGAGCCCTTGGGGGTTGTATTTAGGCCATTCTTGGGGGTCCCTCCATGTGTGAAGGATGACGAGGGCCTAAAAGAAGGGGAACACAAATCTTGGCAAGTGGATGGAACCTGCGTTAGTCGAATCTGGCACTCCCAGTCCTAGAACAGAGTACCCTGAGCACATCAGCAGACCACTGGAAAGGGTCATAGGGCTCAGTCTGAGAGTGGCCAAAAAATGGAGGATCCTCGTGCAAAAGAGGGGGCGTAATTCCAAACTCCCTGGGAACTGGGAGATCGTGTGATATCCTAAGAGATGGGGCTGGTCCTAACATATAGGTGTTCAGGCAGTTCTACATATCCCATAAGGATGGGAATCAAGCCATATGTAGTTCTTGAATCACAGTTTAACTTCATGTAGGACGAAAGATGGATCTTTGTTTTAGGTATTAGAGCTCGGACCAAGAGGATATTAGTTTTAGGACTTATAACTCGAACCATGGTTCAGTTTAGGGTGGTGCGGGACCATACAGTTTAAGGTCATGCAGGGCCACAGAGTTTAAGGTCATGCAGGACCACACAGTTTAAGGTCATGTCGGACCACACAGTTTAAGGTCATGCAGGACCACACAGTTTTAGGTCATGCTGGACCACATAGTTTAAGGTCATGCATGACCACACAGTTTAGGGTCATGCAGGACCACACAGTTTAAGGTCATGCAGGACCACACAGTTTAAGGTCATGATGGACCACACAGTTTAGGCAAAGTACTTCGTGAGGAACCTGGCGTTGGTGGGAGGAGTGATACGCTCATCATACATAGTCACAAGGGAATATGTGCCATTGGGATAGACCTTGTGGACTATAAAAGGCCCCTCCCACTTGGGCTCCAAATTGGGTGGTTTCCTTCCGGGAATAATTTGCGCTCTGAGATCCAGCACCAAGTCACCTTGCAGGAAGGAGCAGAGGTGAACCTTCTTATCGAATGCTCGATCCATCCAGCTCTGATTCCTTTCCAAGTTATGTAAAGCACAAAGCCTACTTCCGTCCAGCGCTTCCAATTCAGCTAGACGGATATCGCCAACTGTATCCGGTGCTTGCTGGTCGTGGACCACCGCGTGCAATGAGGGCAGCTAGACCTCGATGGGCAGGACGGCCTCAGCTCTGTATACTAGGGAATACAGAGTCACATGGGTGGAGTTACGATTCGTCGTCCTATAAGACTAGAGGGCGTTGGGGAGTTTTTCCGGCCAACTTTTCTTGTTCTGAGAAACCATTTTTTATAGAATGTTAGAGAGGGTTTTGTTAAATGCCTCAATCTGTCCATTCACCTACGCATGATAGCTGGAGGTGTGGTTAGAGCGAATGTTGTACTTGGCGTACAATTTCTTCAGCTCGGCCGCTCGGAAGTTGGTTCTGTTATCCGTGAAGATAGCGTGAGGTATTCCAAACTGGCAGATGATATTGGAGCTCACGATGTCGGAAATAGAACAAGCCTTGACTTCCCTGAGCGGGTCTTCCTCTGCCCACATTGAGAAGAAATCCATAGCGGTTAAGATGAACCAACACTGGAGGGCCGTCGCCGGTGGGTAAGGCCCTAGGACATCCAACCCCCAGACTGAAATGGGCCAAGAATACTTAGTAGTATGGAGAGGCTCTGGTGGCCGATGCACAAAGTTAGCATGAACTTGGCACGCATGACACCTCTTGGCGTTCTTGATGCAGTCGTGGATCATAGAGTGCCAGAAGTATCCCAGCCTCCGATTCTGGTGGGAAAACATCGACCCGTCCTAGTGGCCGCCACATGAACCAGTGTGCACTTCATGCATGAACTGTGGGATCTCGACTCCTTGAAGACAATGGAGGAGAACACCATCAAACCCGCGCCTGTAAAGGAGCTGCTCACGGTTGGGACCGCATGGAAGGGTGAACTACGGCGAGCGGCGCCGTATTCGTTCCCACTCTACTCAGTCCATCAGAAGATTGTCGTACCAGATATATTCAACCAACGGTGTCCTCCAGTCAGGAACTATCTCGATCACCATGCCTGAAGCCCCAGGGGGTCCTGACGTAGGGTCACCAGCGGTGAGATGGTTCACTCACGGGCCACGATCGCCCTCTGGGATAACAGGAGCACTGACTCTCCGGTGCGCCACGTGGATGATTAGGTCATCATGTTCGGGTTCCGCGAGTGATGCAACAAGGCTAGCCAAAGCATCTGCTCGACTGTTCTGTGACCGGGGAACATGAACGACATCTGGTCGGGAGGGGAACTGAGCCATTAGATGGAGGGTACATTCCAACAACGGCATGAGTTCTGGCTTCTTGACAGCATAGTCACCATTAACATGCTTGATGAATAGCTCAGAGTCACCTTTTACGTATAGGTGGGGTACGTTAACCTCCAGAGCCAACTCGAGGCCAGTGATGAGGGCATGATGTTCTGCCTCATTGTTGGTGCAGCTTTCTGATAACAAGAATGAATATGGTAGAACGAATTGCTCTGGGGTGATGAAGACGATACCCAGGCCCACTCTATTAAGCCTAGGATCATTGAGCCTTCTACCGGTAGGGATTCGGGAGGCGCCTTCAAAGTGCATCTGCTAGCATGGGGTGGCGTGATCGAATGAAAGGATTGACTCATTAGGAAAGCCCAAATCTAGTGGCTGGTCCGCAGAGGTTTGGTGGGCAGCTATGAAGTCTGCCAACGCCTGTCCTTTGTCAGCCTTCTGAGGTACGAACCTAATGTGGAACTGCTAGAGGATCACCGCCCATCGTGCTAATCGACCGGTCAACATAGGCCGGCTCAGGATGTATTTCAACGGGTCTACCTGAGAGACCAGCTGTACCTCATGGTGTTGCAAGTAGTGCTAAAATTTCTTTACGGCGAATATGAGTGCCAGGAAGCTCTTCTTGATGGGATAATATCTAATTTCCACGTCGAGGAGCATGCACCTGAGGTAGTAGAGGCTATTCTCTGTTCCCTCATTGTTCATCTGGGCGAGAAGGGCGCCGAGGGATTGCTCATGGGCGGTCACGTAAAGGACCAGCGGCTTTCCGGCAATGGGCGGCATTAGGACTGGAGGTTGAAGAAGATACTTCTTGATTTCCTCAAAAGCGGTCTAACACTCTTCGTCCCACCCATAGGCGGTGCCTTTATTCATGATTAAAAAAAAGGGCTTACACTTGCTGGCCAGATTTTCAATGAATCAGCGTATATAGGCAAAGTGTCCTTGGAGGCCTCGAAGCACCCAAATATTATTCAAGGGAGGCATCTGAATGATGGCCTTTATCTTCTTAGGGTCGATCTTGATACCTCGATACCTAACAATGAATCCAAGAAACTTTTCGTAGGTGACCCCGAAGGCACACTTCAACGGGTTCATCTTCAAGTGGTGAGAACGGAGGAAACCGAACACTTTCTCATGGTCTTTGAGATGGTCCTGACACTGACGAGATTTAACCACCAGGTCATCTACGTAGAACTCCACCAGTGTCTCGAGGATCGGCTTGAATATGAGGTGCATAGCCCATTGATAGGTGTCACCCGCATTCATCAGGCCAAAGGGCATAACCCGGTAGCAGAAAGTACACTGGGTGGCCCTGAAGGAAGTGAATTCTTCATCCTCAGGGACCATCCGGATCTGGTTGTACCCGGAGTACCCATCCATGAATGAGAGGGCTTGGAACCCGACCTTTGTATCGATCAATAGCTCTGTCACGGGAAGGGTAATTTCATCCTTCAGACAGTGGAGATTAAGATTGCGGAAGTCGATACAGACCATGATCTTTCCGTTCTTCTTCCTGACGGGCACAATGTTGGCTAGCCACCTGGGGTAATAGAATTCCTTGACGAAGTTGGCCTTAATGAGTTTATCAACTTCGGCCTCAACCATGGAACCATGAATGGGGTGCATTTTTCTGGGATGCTGCTTGAACCCACGATGGTTTGCTGGGAGGCCAAGGCGGTGGACGACTACCTGGGGATCTAGTCCCGACATCTTGTCACAACTCTAGGAAAACACATCACAGTGCTATCTGAGGAAGTTTATGTACTGTTGTCATTCCTCGGGAGGCATAGCGGCACTGACCAATGTGGGTCTCGGGTCCGCCTCGCTACCGAGGTTCACTTGTACCAACTCGTCGATCGTGGTGGAGATGCCCTCCTCAAAGGCAGGAGGAGAATCTTCCATGTCTTCTTCTCCGCTTGTGGAAGGATAGTCCACTGGGGTAGCCGTTTCGGGGCTGCTCGACCCTGATTGGGAGCTGGCACCAGCTTGGGCGGCATAGTTCATCACGATGGGAGACTCATGCACCGCTGAGACCATGGCGACGAAGGCGGTTGATCCAATCCCTTCCAGACTTCGGCCCAAGGGGCCACACTTTATGACATCAAAGCAGTGGTGACGCGTTGGCTTGATCTGGTCGATTCCGGCCCAGCAAAACAGACACGTATGACGTACTGTCGTTGCCATGAGTCCAACATCCCAATATCATACAGGGGTAGGAGGATCGGGGATCACCTGAGCCTGGTTGGTGTAAGAGTACAAGGTGATTTCCCTCTGTCACTTAGAACCAGAAATATGCCTTCCTCTGGTACCCGAGACAACAAAGCACTCTCCCATATCGGGATTCATGGCTTCTAACTGATGGATTGGGAAGACATATGTATCATCCAAACCTGCCCAGGGATCACTCGTGACAACGGTGGTCTCAAACTCACCTGCCAGGATTTTCATGTCCTTGCTCTTGTAATAGTCAACGTCAAGGTAACGAGCTTCACAAGAGGCAAGCGAAGACGCATCTCCTTGGAGCACGCCCACTCGACCCTTAAGGGAGTATTTGAGGCACTGGTGGTACGATGAGGGAACCATCGCATGATGATGGAGCCACGACATGCCCATCAACGCATTTTAGGCGGTGTCCTAAGAGAGAACCATGAATTCGGTATTGGAAATTAAGCCGCCGAACTGGGTCATCAGATGAATCTTGCCGAGTGGAATTTTCTTGGTCCTGTCATACCCCTGAATTTTGAGGTCGGAGGGAGTTAAATCATCATTGGACAACCCCAGTTTTCACAGTGTCCGAGTTGGGATCATGATAATCCCAGAACCCGTGTTGACAAGAAAGCGACGGACTTCCACGCCATTGAACTGGCCGGTGAGGTACAGCGGGCGGATATGCCCCTTGTATGGGAAGGTCTTCATCTTCACCGGAAAATGAGATAACTGCCTGACATTTGGCATCCTCAATCACCTCGGTGTGGAAGGCTTCTGTGGCCGCTACCTCCGTTTCAAACTGGATGGGGCTCCTTAGAGCCTCGGAAAGCGCCTCACGCATTTCAGACGATAGTAGATGGGCCTCAAGGATGGAAATCCTTGCCGGAATGTCGGCCAAATGCTTCAGGACATCATACTTTCGCGCCAAACGCGAGCTTCTGCTTACAGGAGGTCTCTCTGCAATTGGGTGAATGACGGGCCCTGCTGGCGGGACCGGTGATTGACTGGTACTAGGAACATCCCACTGTTCACTAGCTGAAACCTGGGAGGTGGATGTCGTGCTAGTACTGGAAGGCCATAGTCATCCAGTGGCAGGGCTGGGCAGGTTGCGACGCGGGCAAGGTTGTTCCGCCCGATCCAGCAACACAAACAGTGGTGGAAGCGAACCTGTTGTCAGCGGGTGAGGGAGTCGCGATTGTTTCTCTCTGTACCAGGCTTGCTGCCTGGTCTCGGTAGCATGCACGGCCTAACTGGAGGTGATGACTATCATGCCCCGGCGATTCACGTAGCCACGGCTCCGTCGACGATGGCGACGGCTGGGGACATTGGGGAGGTCCACCTGGCGCTCCTCGTCGTCGGGAGTCAAAAAGGGATTTACCAACTCTACGGTGTTAACTGAAGCGTACCCTGAGCTTTCACTCGAGGAGTCATCCACTACCGGATGGGGTCTTGGAGGGATCCCCATTTCTGGGGGCATGAATCCACCAAGCGTGCGGGAAGATGACAGCAATGTCCGGGCGCGTTCTTTCCTCTTGAATCACCGCCTGCTCTTCTTGGAAGAAGTAGGATGGGACGACGATACCAAAGCGGCGCTCGCAGACTCCGAGGGCTCTGGCTGACTCAGGCGGGCACAGATGATTCCATGGGCACGAGCGACCGTCCTGCGGGCCATCCTGTCATTATACTTCTGAGACCCACGGTCGGAAACATGTTCCCACCCATCCCCATTGTCACTACTTCCATCTGATCCCACGAAGACACATGCCACCTGTGCCGGGGCTGGGCCCAACCCGACTCTGTTTTTGTCAATCTGGTCTTGGAGCCAGTACTTGAACACATAGCATTGCTGGATGGTGTGGCCCAGGATCCTGTGATAAGGGCAGTAATTTGGGTGATTAGTGAGACACGCCTCTTCTGGCTTCAGACACTCAGGCAGCCGCATGATCCTCTACTCCAAGGCGCTACGGAAATACCCGGGGACCTAGGCCTCTCCAAATGAGCAAGTCTGATTCCTTCTGTCTGGAAAGGGGGCTCTTGTGGGCTGACCATGACCTGGGGCCATAGGAGTAGGCCGAGGAGGAGGAGCCAGATTACCTCACCTCGGTGGTGGTGGTGCATTACGCGGAGGCGCCTGCCGATTTTGAGGTGGTCGCTGCTGGGCCGGATGTTGTGCCTGTGGGGGTGGACCCCATTGAGCCTGCTGAGCTAGCCTCACTGGCATCAACTCTATATGTCTGGGGGACTCTATCTAGGCCACAATAGCGGGCTCGGCTCTGGAATCTCTCCTTGCAGAGATTACAGGAGGCAGCGGGCGTGCCTGACCGGCTTGTTATAGGGCTTCTTCGAGGCGCTGAGCCTTGTCCGAGATGTCCTGAAACCCTCCAGGGTAATTCTGTGTGATCAGATAAGGAACCAACTCCAACTTGATGTTCCCTAAACACATCGTTAGTAATTTCTCCTGAGCCAGTGGCATGTCAAGTGAGTACGTGAGCCCCTTCCATTGGGCAACGAAGTCTGCGACTCGCTCGTTGGACCTTTGGTTTCACCTGAAGAGGTCTGGAATGTTCGTCTTCTGGTTTGTGGAACAGAACATGTAGATGAATTTCCAGCGAAGGTCCTCCCTGATAGCCACAGATCCAACAGGGAGCTGGCTCTACCAGACGAATGTTGGTCCTTCTAGTGTCTGAATGAAGCACTGGATCTTGGCAGCCTCCTACTGCGGTGGAGTCCCAAACATATGCCCGCACCTCGAGTTAATGTGGGGAAAATGTTGTGGTGGGTCTCCGGTCCCGTTAAAGCTAGAAAAAGTGGGGTTCCCAAATCCCGGCAGAGACGGCATGTCATCCACCCATGCTGGGTATAGCTCGCCGTCCGGTGGGATTGCCACCTACCGAGTTTCTAGGGCCTCCAAGCAGGCGATGTGTACATTATCAGATCATCCAGATGTGGATTCCTATCCTGACGGGGATCTCTAACAACAACCGCATTTCCAGGCTCTTCGATACGGTAGTCGAGCTCAGCGACTCGCGGGGCAGCTGGCGGAGCGACTCTCAGGGTGGCAGGAGGAAACTGAGCAGGGTCCCCCAGGTGGTCTTGCCGTTCAGGAGGGTTCGACAAAACATATCGCACCCTCTTGCCATGGGTCCTAGTGTCTCCCCTATCGGCGAACACGACACGGTCATGGTTTCCTGGGGGGATCTCAGCAAGGGGTAGATGCTCCTACCCCTGTTGTCCTGGTCTAGGGTCACCGTAGTCAGGCCGCCGCTCTGCAATGAGTTCGGCAAAGAGCTCATCAACTAGCCTTTTTTTCTCAGCAAGATGTTGGAACATCATGGCCTTCTCGGTATCTTCCTCTCCCTTCTGCACCGAGGCAGATGGGTCAGTGAGTTTGACAGACCCGACGGGCTCTTTACCCTTGCCGATGTTTCGGCCCAGTGTTAGTGCCTCCATGGGTACATGAAGACCTAGGAGGCACCTATGTTGGCGAGTAATCCTCACAGATGGGTCCAGTAGCAACCTTTCCTCAGGGGGTGAGTCCCCGTAGAGGGGCTCCACAACGTTTCCCTCATCTGAAAGGTCAGCCTTGTTGACTTCCACTGCCCTTGGTGACATTCCCTCAAGGCCGCCCAGTGGATCGGGCTGTCTGCGGATTGCACAGAAGAGTAGAGCAACGTACTACCCCCATCCGTGGACGTGCACATGGGGGGTGGCTTCCTCAATAACTCTACGGAGTAATTGAAAACACTGGATGCATTGTTGCTGGAGGGCCTCGTGGTGGTCCAACGACTCGGGGTGCCAAACCATGGGGAGTTCTGCTAGGTCGACCCGACGACACTACTCACCGATATCCTCGAGATGTTAATGGCTCCTGGGATAAGGTGCTAGCTGATGGAGATGGTGGGAGTGAGTCACCCGAAGAATCTAGTGGAAGCATTCAAACTCTCCCGGGGTGAGTGACTCTGGCACATCAAAATCTGATTCTGAGACCGGCCAAAACTTCTCAGGGAAGTGGCCTGCTGCACGAATGGTCTAGAAGCTCCATGGCTCCGGTTCGGGGTCCGGATCTTACTGCCCCTGCACGTCCACCATGGATAGTCAGGGAACTGGAAATGGCGCCGAGGTAGGCCGTCGGGCCGCTGGGCTGGCCAGTGTGGAAAACGGCGAACATGCCGATTGGCCGCCAATCCCTGGATCATCCTCTAGGTGTTGCAGTGCCCTGGCTGCCATGTCGCGATAGAATGGGCCGGCGAATGGGCCTCCAGTCACAGCATCGGTGCTCTCCGAGGGTGTGTCACCTTGATACTATTCCGTCAGTCCCCATAAATGTTCCCCACCCACCCTAACAGGGGAGGGAGGTGCTTCCGAGGAGGCCAGTGGCAACTACGAGCTTGATCCCTGGTAGTACGCTATGTCCTCGTCCTCCTAGATATAACTTCAAAGGGAGGAGGGAATCATACGGATCTCGCATTCATGGAGTACGAGACAGGCACATTGTGTCCCCATCCCTACCCTCAACTCGAATGGTTGGGGGGAAGGTTCCATCGTCGAGTCATACTTCGCCTCAGAATCCGAGAAACAGACTGGTCGAATTTCTGTCCAGACTCCCCTGACACTCCTCCTACAGTGACGACGCCCGACCATCCTTCCCCTAGGTAGCTCTTCAGGGTAAGGATGATTTTTGTCATGGGGTCCCCCGACCACAATAGAGATGGGGGTGAGGGGACTGACGTCCGTGGTGCGTGAAGCACCTGGACAGATGTCGAAAGGGACATGGGGAGGACCTCCCTGTGAGTGAGTGACTGGATACACAATGGCTCTATACTCGTGGCCGGCAGTAGGGGGAGTGAACTCATACCCCATGTAGTGGGCGCTGGAAAGAGTCAAACCCGGAGCATATCTATCGTGAAGAATCTTTCATCTTTCCAGATCAGTGGCAAGGAATGCGCCTTCATGGTGAGTGTCACTACCGCGGATTGGTCCGCAGTGGCCATTTCCAGTGCCGGTGACTGGGAGATTCAACCCAACTTGCCTACAGGGCCGTCGGGGTTTCGATCCTAGGCGGGCACGTGGCGGACCCTGCTCAACATGTGCGGGGATCTAGTAACAGGAATCAGCAGTGGATCAGGCCATAGTGGTTGCTGATGTTGATTCCCCAGGACGGGCATTCTCTCCTGCTCGCACCTAATGCTTGTGTCAAGTCAGATGGGTCGGAACCGGTGGTGCAGGCAAGAAGATTGCCCGCTCCTCGGCTCGGGGAGTCGGGCAGCGGTGTGGACGCAGCCTGGCGGGGGTTCTTGTCCTTAACACCCTAGGACAGATCGACAATCGGGTGGACCCAGACATCCCCCACCTCATTGGAATAGGGGAGGGATGTGTCAAGGCGCTCCGTGGATAGGCTCCCGAAGTGGTTGAATGTCGGAGTGGGTAGCGGCAGCTCCCTGCGCGGCCCTCGAGCGCTTCAATGGTGGTGAGGCGTAGCCGCATCTTGATCCAAATGGGTCATTCCCCTGGCGGGGATGATCCCTTCCTTGTCATACCTATGAACCAGATCATTGATCACCCCTGCTAGATGATTTCTGATGGGGAGTGGGGGCACGAGTGCCCGGCTTCTACGGTGGTCGAAGTCGGAGCGACTGTGGAATAGGCGGGACCACGCGGGGTAGACGCGTTGGTACTGCCCCTGCCCCTATGCCGGTGGGTAGGTGGCGATCGAGCTCCGAATGCAGTGATCTGATTCCTAGAAGCTGGGAGATAAACCCATTAGCATCAACAGGAATGGAGACCAACAACCAAGGCCTAGCGTCATTCTGTCTTCCATGGTCGGTGAGAGGGATCCATACTGACGACGTCGTAGAACAAAGTGGTCAACGTCCTGACGGCCTCGACCCCTAGTGGGTTCACGTCCCGGTGAGGGTTACCCAGAACTGGTGACATGCTAATCTTTCGACGCCCCGACCGCTACCATTCCCCGTATTTAGGAGAAGAGCCTCATATCGAGTTCACCATTTTTGTTTCTCTGATGCTTTCGCCGGGGCATGCACATCCATTTTTGGAGAGGACGCACTTCTTGTTACCCTACATTCTTGCTTTCCAAAGGCGGGCGACATCCGTTCCTTGTTCAGGGACGCCTGCTCCTTTATCGAAACCGGGATGATGGGATTTCAGTTCTTCCTTCCATGGATTCCTACTCAGAGCTCATCACCTAGTCCGGGTCTCCCTCATAGATTTAAGACGGGTTCGTGAAGCTCATTCTCGGTGCCATATCTACATGGACACCAGTTAATTACGCTTGTTCCGTCAAGACGCTCCAAAGGGGTCTTGTCGGGGCAGCAACCTTCGGTGAGGAGAATGGTCACGTTGGGGAGTCATTGGCATGTCTGTCTTTGGTCCCTCATCACTGGGCTTCTCGAGGTCAGAGAAGCCCAAGGCATCCCACATAAATCCTGGGTAATGTGTACCATCTGAGGTTTTCCTCAGCTTCCCATGTTTAACATGGGGTATGTCACGAGTTTAACGTCTTGCAGAGATGGATCGGGTTGAAGGACCCCTAGGGGGAACACCGATGTTGGGGCCAACACGTGGTCGGCTTCACAGATGTCATGGAGTGGGATGGGGTGGCATGATCTCACCAGGATGTGGTGGCCCGGGTAAGGATCAGGATGGATGGTGGAGTGATACATGGGGGTTACATCCTAAGACGGCCCAAGAGGGGGAATACAGTTTAACGTCATGCGGGACGAGATACAGTTCAACGTCATATGGGACGGGATACAGTTTAACATCATGTGAGACTAAGGGTTTGGGGCTTCTGCTCTTAGATGGCCCATGGTGGTCAAGGAACCGACGGGGAGAGGTTGGGACGACTGGGTGGTGGGATTGAACCTCATGGAGGCTTTCTACGTACCATGTGTTAGCACAGATCAAAGTCCATGTAGTTCGCTGGGATGGGGCTTACACTATGAGGCAGCCTAAGGTGGTGCCATGGTCGATGTGCACTCTACGCCCATGTGAGTCCTGCTCGGTGTGAGAAACAAGAGGCAGCAGGGACCAGACAATCACATTGCAAAAGGTGCGTCCGTGAGAAGCGGAATGGGGCTTACGCGTTGAGCGGCCCAAAGAGGAAACAGGGGCTTACGCGTGGCTAGCGGCCCTTGGTGCTGGGGCTTACTCTAGGGTGGAGGCCCGTGGTGCGACAAAGCACAGTTGGAAAATTAATCCTCTGGCCTTGGATGGGGGGAAGCATGGTGATGCACGGGTGCAACCATCCATTTAAAAGGCTAGGGGCTTACGCTCTGCAGCGGCCCTTCCCCCGAGGACAAACGCCACTCCGAAAAAGAGGATCTCATTCCATGTGAGGAAGAGTCCATTCTCGTGAAGACAAGAGGCGTAAAAAATGTCCGAGATGGGGGGACCCTGCGTGCGAAGCATGGGGCCGGACCACTGTTTAACGTCATGTGTTGAGGACGAGGTGCTTAGCAGTTTAACATCCTGCATCTTGGACGAGGTGGGTTCGCTCCACACCCCTAGGGCTTACATTCCCAACTCCCTCTACCCCTTGTGATGGGGAAGGCATCGGCATGTCCGTAGTGAAGGGGGGACGCAGGGCAAACCACCGGGGGGTGCACATTAGCGTGGCTATGCCAAGAAGCAATAGCCTTTAGCGTGCCTATGCGGAGAAGCATAAGGCAAATAAATGCAATGTGAAACACAGACCAAGGGACCTTGAGGTTACTTCGCACGAGCCTGGAAGGTTGTATGGGAAAACAATGCATGGCGTGCATTCCTGGCAGGGGAGACATCAGGTGCCGGTGTAGGGGGTAATGCAAGGGGCGTCAAGGTGAGGGGTCCTGGGAATTCCATGCAAAAAAGAAGGTTTGCGTGCAAAACACCAGGATGGCGTGAAATTGGAGTAAGTTAATTGCACATGGAGAGGAAATTACGCGCAAGGTATTGCTCGCACGAGACAAGGATTGCACGCAAGGCTGTAACCTGTGGAAGGGGGAAAATTCACTTAAGCCGGTGGAGTTGCATGCAAAGGCGAACACCGGGGCAAGGTTGCGCGAAATAGGGGATTACCTGGAAGTCCTCTTGCACGCGGGGGGAGCCGATTTCACGCACGAGAGTTGCTTCAAATTCTGTAACCCCCAAACTGTTCGGGGTCACCTTCTATTTATAGGCGACGTCTGGCGCGGAATCTAGGCGGCGCACGAAATCTTCTACGCTGAGAGCAGCCGGCGCGCAAAAACTCGCCGCGCAGAACTGGGGAGCGCAAAGATTGCAAGCCTCATCGGCTCAATTCTGCGAAACCCGGGGATACTACACGCACCAAACAATTTTTCCTGCGGATCCTCCTTTAATTCGCGCACCACATCATGGGCATCCAGATCGTGCACTTGATTCTGAATATGAGTTTGCTTCGTCATTTTGAAACATCCTCCAAGAGTTACGGACTTTTTTCGGTGTAATAAATATCTATGGAATTCATCACAGGGAATCTATGCATAGTGAAGGGCCATGAATCCATATGGGTGACAGTGGAATGACTAATAAATTTGGTGCACTTCCTTGCCCTAAGGGAGTAGTGTTCGATGGAGAACCTAGGGTAGATGTTTGTTCGGGAGATGGACCGCCTTCATAGAGTTCCCTCGATGATTGTCACAGACCGCGATTCATGGTTTACGTTACATTTGTGGTGAGGCATACATGATGAATTCTGTACTCGGCTGCGAATGAGTACAAATTGTCACCCCAAATGGATGAGCAGATTGAGCGCACTATCCAGGTGTTGGAGGATATGCTCAGGGCGTGCATGTTAGACTTCTTACAATGCTAGGAGGATCACCTTTCCTTGGTAGAGTTTTCGTATAACAACATTTACCACTCTACTATCGGCATGGAACCTTTTGAGGGTTTCTACAAGAGACCCTGCAGGTCACCGTTGTGATGGATGGAGGTTGGGGAGACCTCCCTTGTGGGACCGGAGTTGGGGAGGGAAACAATGGAGAAGGTGAAAGTCATTCGTGAGAGGATGAGGATGGATCAGTGCAGACAGAAGTCCTATGCAGATCATCATTGATGGCCTTTAGTGTTCGAGTAGTGAGACAATGTATTTCTCAGGGTATCCCCATGGTGTGGAACATGGATGTTCGGCCGGTGAGGCAAATTGTCCCTAATGTTCATTGGGTCCTTTGAGATCATGCGCAGGGTCGGTGAGGTTGTCTACCGTCTTGAACTACCCCCACAGCAGGAGAGGGTGCATGGCGTCTTCCACATGTCACAACTGAGGAAATACGTGCATGAACCAACACATGTTATCGACTGGGGAGTGCTGGACATTGAGGATGGATCCACCTTTGCGAAGAACCTGGTGGTGATTGAGGACCAACATGAGTGGAAACTGTGTGGATGGACCATCCCTTTGGGTTGTGCGATGTGGCAACACATGAGGGTGAAGGAGAGCACCTGGGAATGGGATAACCATATGCAGGCTGGGTATCCCATGTTGTTTTTGTATTCTTGTTTTTCAGGGATGACTAACATTAATGAGGGAGTGAAATAAGAACCCGGGTTTTGAGCCTTTAATACATTAAAAGTTTATTGATGTTATTCCAGAGCTGGGCGTTCAGACGGCATGTGATTTCGAGCCCCAGTGTGGCCGAAATTAAATTTTATGTGTGTTCACACTGTACGCGCCAAATAAAAAGAATGACACCTAAAAGGTTTCTCATATGATAAAATCAAGGGCACCATTGATTCTGGAGCATGCCATTTACCCAAGGAGGGGTGTAACTTTCACAAGTGTGACCCTTCTATGGAAAACGCCACCAGGGGAGTTTTCATAATTTAGTGGCCTCAGGTGTGAACATTAAAACATCTGAATGGAGGTTATGATTAAAATTCTGAGACTTCTGTTGTGCTCCAAATGTGGATTTTATCCTAGAAGAAGCTTAACCTCGGCCCCACAGAATGTTCGGGTACGAGGCCTATTGGTGGGGGTATAAGTGTTTCTCTACATAAAAACTTCTCCCCCTCCTCATGTTCCCACTTGCTTCTTCCTGGTGGTTTTCCTCTCAAAAAGCATCAATCCCCTCTCCCCACCTCTCCATGGAACGCCGGGTTCAGTGAATTGTCGGCGAAGCTACGGGCTACGACTAACAAGGTTGGAAGTTTGTGTTTTCATTTTAATTTCCACATCTTCATTGAATTAAATTAATTTCATTGAAATGATGTCAAATCGTCAATAAAAGACCATAGATGTGTAGAGATTGATCTGAGCATTCTATGGCTCTTCTCGGATCGATAATATGAGTCTGGGGGCACCTAGGGTGGCTGTTGTAATTTTTCCAACCAAACATTGTGTTTTCCGGTGGTTCCAGGGCTGTCTGGCGGTGGGTGTGGCGGTCCAGCGGTTCCCAGGAAGCGGTGGTGGGCTACCAGTGGTATTAGTGGGCTCCTAGTAGTGTAGGTGGGCTTTAGGTGGTCCGGGCCATTGGCGTATGGTGGGTGACATGGGGGGGGGGCAGGATGGCCTGCTTCACCAGTCAATGGGAGGCACGAAGAACCAGGGTCGTCGTGACCCTGGCCAGCAGACAGAGACCCTCACTTCACGGGTCTCGTGGAGAACGTTCTGGACTAGCTGAGCTAGTATGGGTGATGTGGGGTGGCCCGCGCGGCGAACTACGGGATGCGGTGGAACGAGCGGTCAGGGTGGCCTAGCCACAGACCACTGATCTGAAGGGTTGGGCCGGCCGAGGCCCACCCCATCCCGTCCTATGCCGTTAAAAATGCCATAACTCATGAACCAAGCGTTAGATTCATGTTCCGTCAACGGAGACATGATCCATTGATCGAGATGGAGGTTTTAGAATGGTCTCAGGTATTTTTAATTCCCAGGATGAGAGCTCGGTGGTGTGACAGGCTTGTTATGTACCTCATTGGGGATTCTTCTTTCGGATGGCGCGAACACATCCGGAGTCCATTTTAGGCGCCATCAGTGGCGTTGAAACTCTGGCGTCATGACGATGTAGACTAGGGTGGTTTCATGCGTTGATTCCAAATTTGAGGCACGGTCCCCACAGTCCGTCTATTAAGCTATGGGTAGCATCTTGAATCAATTTAATCATACATCTGTTCGAGTTGAATGAGTATTCGTTTTGGCTTGTTTTTTCGAGAGTATCACGATTGCACAGTTCGCCTGAACTCTATCAGGACCAAGTTGTGGGCCCCATGAGACGCTTTATGGGCATAATTCGGTGATGAATAACTTTTTCTTCAGGAGTCCGTTTCAAGCTAGTAAGTAGTCTATCTTGCGTGTTTTTCCATGAGGATTACAATGGTGTAATCTGTTTGGGTGTGTGAAGCCTCTTTAGAAAAATAATTAAATATGGAAACATGAAAGGGTGTTTTTCAAAGGTTCCTTAGATGCACTCCGAACCAATGCACGATGGAGATGTTAGTGACACCCTGCGATGGCGGGAAACACGGAGTTATCGGACCAGTTCCGAGTTTACCCTCCACCGGGGCTGGGTAGTGGGTTACCCACCAGGATATCAGGGATTACCGTCCATCGAGGTGGGGTAGTGGGTTACCCATTGACCTTAGGGTTTACTCTCTAGTGAGGCTGGGAAATGGGTTACCCTTTGATTTTAGGGATTACCCTCAAGAAGGGCTTGGTAGTGGGTCACTCGACGACCTTTTAGGGTTTACCCTACAGTTGGGTGGGGAAGTTGGTTACCTAATGAATTATTTCAAAAACAACCCTTTCTATGAGGCTTTTTAATGACTTTTCATTGTGGTTACTTGAGAGGGATCCTTGGTGGTGCGATTCAACGATTAGACTATTTTGAAGTGTGGGACGTTTGGTCATTAGTGATGGATATCCTTTGAACTGTTGGCAACTTTTCTTGGGCCGAACATTGATATAGAGATCCCCTTACACACTCGTTCGGGTTTCTTGTTGTGAATATATATATACACCATACTTTTGTTCCCACTCCATGGGTTTAATTACTCTCCTTCTATGAGGGGTGAAGACATGCAAGGTATGCCACATGCTTTCCATGTCTTGCTCTTATTGGTTGTACGAGTCTACACCCTTTCTTCTATTCAGTGGAGCTGCACTCTATTTAATGTACTCTTTCACTCGTCCTTGTTCTGTATACTACTCGCCATTTTAGTGCCTACTTTGTTTCTCCATCGATCTTTTGGGGCATCCTACAAAGTATCTATATACTCACCCCTTCTTGGGCTGCGCCTGCACTTGGTTTGCTGTTACAGATGATAGACAGGTCGATCGAGACTACGGAGGAGCATAGAGGACACATGAGCGTGGGCTACTTTTAGTGGTCATAGTAGGATGCTCAGGTGTGAGACTCACCAGCTGCTAACTTTTTTTTACCTATTTCTGGGTTGTGGCACCTTTCAAATTGGGCACGTATTTTTCCATTTTTCTGCTCAGTATATTGTCAGTACATTTCAGTACTATATGTTTTTTATTTTGAATTTAGAAGTTGATGCATGACTGTAGTTGGGTTATAGTTTTTTTCCTTTGGTTTTATTTTTTACTCTACACATATGCATTTAGTGGGATGTGTGTGTCTGTACATGTACTTAGGAAAAGGCCTCCATGAGATTGTTATGCTTTCGATGCTTGTCTCCAGCCCCTAGCCTATGGAGGTGGAATTGCGGTAGTTGTGGCTCGAGACCAGTTGGGACGGGTTGTGAGAATAAGTACCACATCGGTAGAGTACCACGTATCACAAACTCGATCAGAAGAACAACGTAAAGATAGCTCAAAAAGTATTTCATCCAGAACCAGGTTTTTTAGTGAATTATAGATGTACATATGAGTAGTCGCGAAGCTATATCATCTTATTCTGTCAAGAGGCACTACTACTGACCATACAGAGTTTTCCCCAAAAATGATCAATAGATAAATAACCCCCACAGTGACCCACATTTGATCTGATCAACCCAGGATCTATAGGTAATTAACCCCCATAATGACCCACTCAAGATCTGACCCACACAAGAATGGTATGCGCTGACCCACACAGGATCGGTGAGTGCTGACCTACATAGGATCTGTCCCACACAAGATCAGTATGCCCTGACCCACACAAGATCAATGATCTCTAACCCTCATATGATCTAAACCACACTATATCAGTGCTAACCCACATAGGATCACTCAGTACTAACCATTGTATGATCTGTCTCTAACCTATGGCTCACTGCCAGCCACTGGGTTCAAACTCAAAGGACATATGGGAGAACTGCTCATCAATTCCTCAATCGTATCTCAACCACTAAAATGTTCAATGAAGAAGAATCCCAAAGGTCTATCAAATCCAAAGGTACCCAACTCAACATATGACGCGTTAATTGGACGCCCGGTCTATTGGTTAATTTTGTTTCCACTCTAAGGGCCTAGTTAAATTCACACTTCGATCCGACTATTCCATAGTCCAAATTTATCTAAAACTCATGTGGAGTATACCAAAAGGATCGTCTCTACCAAAGGATTCTAGTACCAGAGATGGGTCATCGAACGGACGTCCGGTTCTCATCATATGGCCAAAAAGGCATTTATTGGTCTAGATGGTCTTGGGTCCGGTCTGACCTGACCCGACCAGGCCGAGGCCAACCCAACCCAGTTTGGGTCGACCCAATCAGGTTCAGGTCTGGCCTGGTTGTCATGAGCTGTGGTGGGCCCGGCCCACTGGGCCATGGTCCGGCATGACCAGTGAAGGGGCGGCGCGGCCCGTTGGGCGGCCCGCGGTGCTGCCCACGGTGGGGTCCCACCGTTGCAGGGTCTGCAATAGCCGCAACCTAGGGGGTGGCACCCCTCGGTATTCTGAACATTCTGTTGGATCATTTGGCTCAGCATACCTGGTGGTGCCTTGTGGCGCATCCTACTGGAGTGTGGGATCTACCATACTAGGTCATTCCTGATGCGACATGGATGGCAGAAATGGTCGGCCGATTGTCCTCCCAGGGGTGCGGTGGCACTCCGCTGCTCCACCCACGACCGGCCTCTACCGGGGAGAAGTAGTTTCCACCTCCTACTCTGGCAGTGAGGATAGGGTCCACCGCTCCACCATTTGGCTGGCTGAATGCCAGCTGCCACCCTCCTTCATCGTGGTCAGTTGGGTGCCCACCCCCACCTTCTTCCGCGAACCTTCACGACTTTGTTCCAAGCCCGAAAATTAAGTTGTTCTCGTAATCAAGATCCTCGGGACTAGTTCTATATAACCATAAGTTGTAATAAATGAGATTTTGTGTTTTCAGCATCATAAATTATTTGGCGTCGACGAACACATGAAGAACGCGCGAAGAATGAAAGAAAAAGGGGTATGGTATTTTTGTGGGACGATGGCCTTGTTTGTTTTGCCTTCGTTGTAGTGAATCTAGAATATGAAGAATCAACAGAAATATATTTAATAATAATTCAATTTATTACCCCATTCTTGACGTTCTTTAGAGATTTCATGAGAAAGGAGATGAAAACTGTTAAGGGGACGTCGACTTCTGTCTCTCCTGCAACATGTCTCTGATTTGGGCTCGTGCAATGTAACACCCTGACCCCAGTTACCAAGAGTCAGTGCAATTTAGATAAAATTGACATGATAAAATAATATCATGTCTCGAAAGGCCATTTAATTTAGTATCCATGGAAGTACTATATACATTCATAAGGATTACATTACATCATAAAATGGAAACCAACATCAACATTGTTTCCATAGAAAAATTGAGATCCCATAGACTATCCCTGTAGGTTAATCATAATATAATTTTTCGCATCCTGGGAAAAATAAAACATAGAATGGGGTTAGCTTAGATTCTCAGTAAGGATAACAAGAGAGAGAAAGCTTTCATAAATAATCATAAAAATTAAGGGCAATGTATAATACTAAAAAAAGAATTTTCAACATAAACATCAACATAATATGGAAAATATAAATCAAAATAATTCCATTTACTTACTCACATGGATATTTTAAAAGTCTAATAATCACATGATATATCTATAATCACTTTCATAATGATGGAATGCATAATGCCAGACTATCATAACCACATTGTCAAGGTCTTGTGCCAGAATTACAAATAATATTTTGTCCAGGCCTTGTGCCACGACACTAGTTGGTATCGTGAGACCTACCGATGCATCGAGGAGATATAGTGTGCCCCACCCATCATTTACTATGTCCAATGAATTCCTCATATGAACAGGTTTAAAATTAACATAAACATTTGTATTAAATCTAGAATAATAAATTTCAATACTTTATCTATAAACCATTAGTGGTATAAAAATAACACATACACGGTCAAAAATATCAAAAAACCTTCAATATAGTAAGGATGTTTTGTATCATAATATATAAACATCAAATAAAAATAATATACATCAAAGGATGTTGACATAGATGAAATCAAAACATTTTTTAGAGAAATATAACTCAATCTATTTTGAAATCAATTAAAAGACATGTAATTATAAAAGGAACAATTTATATTTGAAAATATTCTTATAAGCATGTAAGGGAAGCATTGATGAAGTTATAACAGTGGAAAATATCTGCACCCCCTGTCTAAGTTAAAAAAACATTCTTACCTTAATCTGGTCGAAAAGGTTATAAAGGACCTCATTTGGAAAAAGATAGAAAGATTACTTTATAAACATCTTATAAAAGACAGACAAGGGTTTAAATGTCTTTAAACCATATTCTAGTAAATAGTAAATTTTTTTTGAAATACATTTTTAAGAAACAAGGATGTGGATGATAAAGATGTCCCAGTAGATAATTACATATAACAATCTCGAATAATGAAGAGATTGTGAAATTAACACATACCTTGTACATTCCCTTGGTCAAGGGTAGGTTAACCTCTTGAATAAGGGTGAAATAATTGTTATTAAATTATAAAAAAAATCATATACATTAATATGATATCATATTTGATTTTTTAACATTTCATTGTTAATAATATGTTAGTATAATCGTTGTTTCCGGTGTCAATGGATTCATTTTTCATTATATTATTTGTTATTTGAGTAATATTTTAATGGATAGGATATATATTATTCGTATCCAGAATGATATCAAGTCTTTAATACTTATTTTTAATCATCAAATGAAAATTAGTCTTCAATGGATATGATGGAGAATGAATCTCATAGCATTCATGGAGACGGTAGTCCGTACGTACGCACTAGGGACAATATCATTCTTTTGATAATAAAATAATGTATAATTGGATGTTATATCAAATATACATAATAATTATCATGTTATTCTTATTATTTACACCAATTACACAAAATTATTATACCCATCCAAATAATAATGTATTTATTTACAATTACACCACGATGTGGATACGGTAAGGCGTACATACACACATATGGTGACATTTCATTCAAAGGATTTATAGAATAATGAATTTGGTTGTACCATATTCATAATAAAATAAAATTATATAGAACATACTGGATTTATTATTTTATAATGGGAACAACCAAGAAAAGGAAGTGGATGAAGAAAGGTACTTGAAAGAGGTGATGAAATAATTACATTTTCTTCGAGTTCTTCCTTTTGATTTGACCAAAAGGTGTCCTTACGCTAGATTTATAACTAAAGGAAGTCCTCTAGGATGACATGAGGATAGTTGAGAAAGAAATTAAACAGATTTTGGCTGATCAAAATGGCTTTGAAGGTGTGAATTATAGAGAAGATGGATTTATCTTTTATAAGAGGGGTGAGGGGCACCTTAGGAAAAGCTAAAAATATTATTTTATAATAAAATACTTTTCAGTTTAAAATTGCTAAAAATGCACTATTTAAAGGATATGGTGGGGATGGTTCGAAAACCACTCACCCAATAGGTTTTAGACAGGATTGGGTCACTATATTAACATTATCGTTTAGATCTAACTCTTAGTTAAATAGTTTGACATTTACCATATGTCTTTTTATTTTTATATTATATTCTTAATAAACATACTATATACTTCAATGCGAACCCCAAAAGGTTCATTGATAATACAACTAACATTATATAAGACTTATGGATTATCCTTATATTTTTATGAATAGAATATCAATTAATAATATAATATTTTCGAAAAAACTCATTTTTGTCAAATTAGAGACTATTTGGTATTTTGTTTTTTCTAAATTCATAACAGCATTATGTTTTTGAATGAAATTCAAATAACCAACCCTAATATGTCATATTGACCTAGAAAATTAGTGGAATTCATATAAATTCTCATGTATTTGGATATTTATAATATAAATTATTTTAATATTTCATTAGTTAGATAATTACCGTATCATCATTGTGTCATAAATAAATTAAAATTTTTAATGTCTAAAAATATAAATAAAATTCCATTATGTAGGAAATATTTTTACCTTTATAATGAATATTTATAATCTAATTTATCATGTGTATAACCCTATATTAAAAATGGTTTAGTTATTAAAAATTTATTTTAATTCTTTTAACTCTTCTTTAAATAAAATAATAATAAGTGTCCTAATCTAATCCAAGTGGAACAAAGAGGTTCATATTTTATTCCTAAGGTTATTTTTGGTCGAATTATACTTATCCAATATAATTAGGATATGTGTTATGGTAATAATAATATCATTTTTACCCTTAATTATCATTTTTATATTTAATCGTGGTAATTAAAAGTTAAAAAGTACTATTCACCAAACAAATCTTTTATCTTATTGAACCAAATTTTACTCCTTCATATTATCCGTGTCTCTTGGATTTTTGAAATTCAACTCACATAAGCGGTAAAATTTATTTTTATATGAATTTTCAAATTCTCCTAGGAGGTGGGTAAAAGACGGTGAAAAGTTCAATAAATTTTTTGTATATATAAAATAATTATAAACTGGCTCCAATGAATTACATTAAACATATATAAGTATTATGTATCTATTTTGACCTAAAATAAATTTAAATAAAATAAATAATAATTTAAATAATAATTTTTTTTAATTATAACTCAGTGTTTTTAACTATTCATTAAAATTTGAATGTTTTCAAAAAAATATCCAAAATTTACCCTAAGCTAATTTTGATAAACCGAACCCATAAATGAAGTTCACATTGAAAGATAAAATTTATAAAATTTATAAAATTTGATATTACTATTCATACCAGCTAGTTTGGTTGGTTGTGGTGTGTTAGAACTCGATGTTCAGTACAACACACGCTACTATATTATTCAAATAGGAGCGTACCATGGATGCTTGTGATGTAATATGTTCAACTCCTTAAAATAATTGTCCCTCTAATTTTCTAGAGTATTACAGCATAAATAAACTCGAGTGGTTATTCATCATATTTTCATCGGGTTCCCAAGTTGTCTATTACATCTTATGGTTTCCCCATAGAACTCTTACCAGACGAGTCGTCCAGTTTCTGAGCACTTTTTCTCTTGTATCAAGAACCATGATAGGCTCTTTGCAATAAGACAGATCGGGTTCCAGTTCTAATTCTACATAGGTGAGTATATGCGTTGGGTCATGCATTTTTTTTCTCAACAGTTATATGTTTAATACATCGTGAACTTTAGAGAGACTTGGCGGCATTTCCAAATGTTAAGCTAAAGTTCCAATTCGTTCCAGAATTTTGAAAGGTCCGATGTACTTGGGACTCAATTTACCCTTCTTACCAAAATGTATAACACACTTCCATAGAGATACCTTCAAGAAAACCATATCTCTTACCTAAAATTCCAAATCC
The DNA here is from genome assembly GCA_963277665.1 of Viscum album. Taxonomy (NCBI): domain Eukaryota; kingdom Viridiplantae; phylum Streptophyta; class Magnoliopsida; order Santalales; family Viscaceae; genus Viscum; species Viscum album. Next base: position 1,253,375,173 of record OY728140.1, on the reverse strand, counting down.
TTACTTCAGTTATCGGCATAGCTCTTCTTCCTACTTTGAGCTGCAATGATGTGGGTTTGTATTACCTTCACATTTTCCATAGTTTCCTCCACAATTTCTAGGCCTACAAGTTTCCTTTAACCAAAATAATCCCAAAAAATTGGTGGGAAACATATCTTTCCATATAATTCTTCATATGGTGCCATCTGAATACATGAATGGAAGCTATTTTTATAGGAAAATTATACAAAACGAAAATATTGATACCACATACCTTGAATGTCAAGTTACCATGATCTTAATATGCCTTCTATGGTTTGAATAGTCTATTCACATTGTCCATCAGTTTGGGGGTGGTAGGTTGTGCTCAAATAAAGTTTAGTATCCAGGGATTTCTGAAGAATTTTCTAGAATATTGAGGTAAAACATGGATCACAATCATAAACAATCGATAGTGGTACTCCATGATGTCTTACTACTTCATTAATATTTACTCTTACTAGATGTTCAAGTTGTAAATATTCCCTTATATCATAAAAATGTGCAGCCTTGGAAAGACAATAAAAAATGGCCCATATTGCATCGTTCCTTCTAGGAGTCTTGGTTATTCCCATGACAATGTCCATCGTAATATTATCCCATTTACACTCAGGTATGGGATGAGGTTTCATGAATCTTCCAGGCTGTTTCCTTCCAGATTTCACTTGTTGAAAAACCATACAACTTGTCACAAAATCAGCAATATCACTCTTCATGTTGTCCCACAAAAAATGTTCCTTCAAATCTATATACATCTTGGTTCTCACAGGGTGTATAGAGAAATTCGAACTATGAGCATCATCCATCAATTCCCTTTTTAGATTAGGAATATCGGGAACAAAAATTCTCTTCCCAAATTTCAAAATTATATCTTCATACACAATGTCACTCAATGTCCCATCATTCACAACATTAATCTTCTATTGAAAATCTCCATCGCCGATATAATAACTCTTTATCATTACTAGTAAATATAGTTTGGAAATAATTTGAAACAGTATTGATGTTTCACCTTCCATGGTGATTCCCATATCATTCTTTACTAGATCCAGAAAATTAGATCCCTTTCAACCCTCATATTGTTCAAAACTCCATGATCCATTATACTCAATGAATCGTCCACCTTATTTGCCTTCCCCGGGTGGTAGTGTATCGTTCAATCATAATACTTGAGTATTTAAAGCCATATCCTTTGCCTCATGTTTACTTCTTTCTGTGAGAAAATATGTATGTCAAACTCTTTTGATCAGTATAAATCTCACATTTTTCACCATAAGGATAGTGTCACAAAATATTCAATGAAAAGATTATTGCCGATAACTCAATATCATGAGTAGGGTAGTTTTTCTCATGAAATTTCTGTTGTCGTGATGCATAGGCAATAACCCTATCATTCTGCATAAGGACACAACCATTTTCTTTTTTCGATGCATCACTATAAATAACGAACCCATCATTCCCCGATGGTAGAGTCAATTTAGAAGCATTGACTAATCTTCTCTTCAGTTCTTCAAAATAATCACCACACTCTTTTTTCCAAAAAAAAATTAACCCCCTTTCGTGTGATCTTTATTAATGGGTTAGCCAACTGGGAAAAATATTGGATGAAACATCGATAATAACCTTCTAAACCAACAAAAATGCGTACTTAAGTTATACATGTCGGTGTTGTCCATTCATGGATTTATCTTATCATAGAAGTATCAAAAGATATTTTATTCTTAGAGAAAATATGGCCAAGAAAAAGAAATCTCCTGAATCTAGAATTCACACTTTATAAACCTCTCATATAATTCATGTCTTGTAAGAGTCTTCAGGATAATGTGCAACAGATTTTCACGATCATCGTAGATTTAGGAGTGTACCAAGATATCATCATTAAATACAACTAAAAAATCATCAATATATTCCTTGAAAACTCTATTTATTAGATCCGTGAAGACTGATGGTGCATTAGTCAATCCAAAAGGTATTACTGTAAACTCGTAATGCCCATAGCTTGTTCGAAATACAGTCTTCAGAATATCTGCATTCTTCACACACAACTAATGGTATCCAGATCGAAGGTCAATCTTTGGAAATATTGAGCTCAATACAGTTGGTCAAATAACTCATCAACGCGAGGTAGGGGTACATTTTCTTTATTGTTATAGAATTTATCTCCCTATAGTCGATACATAACCACATAGATCCATCTTTCTTCATAAAAAAAAGGATAGGGGATTCCCATGGAGAAACACTAGGGGGAATAAATCCTTTATTACTCAATTCCTCTAGTCGTTTCTTTGGTTCCACTAATTCCACAGAGGCCATTCTTTAAGGGGTCATTGATATGGTCCTGGAACCAAGAATTAAGTCAATGAGAAACTCAATTTCTCGTTCTGGAGGATGTACGGGTAAATTTTATGGACAGACATCAGCATATTCTTTTACAATAGGTATATCCTCTATTTGAACATTAATTTCCTCACCCACATTTATTTCAATATATTCCTTCCCAATAATTGAATTTAGTTGAGCTACTTGGGGTGGATCTAGATAAGAATCTGGTGGTGACGATTCTACTCTAAATATAAGGTGTTTTTTATCATCGTCATCAAAAATCGTAACCTCCTTATTCTTACATTAAATCATCTCATCCAAGTCCAAATTCCAATCCATACCAAGGATTACATCAAATTCAATCATAGGTATGAGGATTAATTCAACAGATAAAGAACATTTATATGCTCTAATGGGAACGAATTCAAAAAACATTGTTCCAATGATACATCCCATAAGAAGTTTTAACGGACAACTCCCTTGTTAAATAAAATTGGAAGTATCTAATTTTCTTATCAAACACGTAAGATATGAAACAATGTGATGATATAGAATCAAATAAATCATTTTCTAAACTTGAGGAAACCATTAAATTACCTATCAACATGTCGTTCGGAGATTATACCTCAGTATTAGTGATAACATAAGCTTGTCCTTGATCCCTTGTACTTTTCTGAGTTTAGTTCCACTGACACTTGGGACATTAATATGCATAATTCCCCCTTTCTCTACAATTGTATCATTCAACATCGACCGCCTCTTTCATATCCTTGCAATCACGAGCATCGTGGCCTTTTTCACCACACTTTTAATAGACTCACATTCCCTTTAGGAATGTACTGGTGTTTTTCATCCCACATTTACCACATGATGGATATTCAAATTTCCCTTCTTCCCCTTATTTACATTTCTTGAGTGTTCAGCAGATCTCTTCTTCTCTTTCTTTGTTTTAAGGTCATTAGACTTAGAGAATTATTTTTCTATCTTGATAGGACATGAGACAATATATTCTTACATAGAAAAGGATTTTGAGACTAATTCTTGATGGAGAAATGGTTTTAACCCATCAATGAAACGATCAATCTTACTTCATGGGTTACGTATATAATCTAAAGCATGCCTCACTGACCCTGTAAAGATAGATTCATACTTTGTTACATTATCATCCTGTTTTGGACGTAGACTCATGAAATTGACATTCCATATCTGCTCAATGGTCACGAGGAAAGAATTTTTCTATTAAAGGATCTTTAAACTCCCTCCATTCCATATTTGAGACTTCTTCATCTTTCATTATGTTTTTGAATCAATGACCACCATTGATCATCATCCCCAATGCGGTGGTAAAATGACAAGACTATTTTCCCCTTTCACTACTCCCCAAGGCATGGAATATTTTCTCTACGGAATTTATCCATTGCTCAACTACTAATGAATTTGAACTCCCATTGAATGTTCGTGGTGGATGCCTCATGAAGAGATCTAACATTAATCCACCACATTGTGGATCAGGGTGCTGCATACGGGTAAGGTTATTATTCACAAACTGAGTGAGTTCTCCCAATATGGTGAAAATATTGTCAGCACCAGTTGTATCAACAACTCCACTATAATTATTTTGAGTAGGGGGAAATACTTACATGGAGTGTGTGCATTGATACAGTTTACATTCCTTCCACTATGTGCCATTTCTAAACAACGACATAAACTAGATCAGTTTATGAATCAAAATACATAAATCCAAACTTTTAAAACACATAACATAAATTGAATAGTTTATGGATATAATCCATAATCATAAATGACATGTTTTCTTTGTGGAACTATATACTCATAAACACTTCATAAGGATTTTTAAAGAAAATGAGAAATATACTATGTATATCCCCTGTGAGTGTCATAACCAAGAGTGCAGAAAGTCCTATTGTCGTGCACCATTTCCTGTTCAAGTCTAGCTCAAAGTTGTCTTTTTGGGTTTTACACCTAGGTATATCTGTTCCAAAGACGCCTCTATATTCTCGTATCTACAGATGTATGTATTTTTTTGGAAAACTCACAAAATCAGTACAGTACCAAAATTCTAGAATGTTCTTATATTCAAATCTACAATGTCTATTTTTGCGATACGTGCTTTAATTAGAGTTTATCTAAATTTGGATTCCAAAATTTGTAGAAAACTTCCTCTGTTGCCAATTATAACACCCCAACCCTAGTTACCTATAGTCGGTGCATTATTACATAACATTATCATGATAAAAAGATCAAGTCTCGAAACACAGATTAGTTTAGTAGCCTTAGAAATAGTAGATACATCCATAATGTTTACATTACATCATATAATGGAAAACAACAACAACATTGTTTCTATAGAAAAAAATTAAATCCCATAGAATATCCATGTAGGTCAGTCATAATATACTTTTTCGCATCCTGGGAAAAATAATAATAGAAAGGGTTGAGCTTAGATGCTCAATTAGGATAACAATATAGAGAAAGCTTTCATAAATAATCATAAACACTAAGGCAATGTATAAAACTAAAAAAAGACTATTCAATATAAACTTCATCATAATATGGAAAATATAAATCAGAATAATTTCATTTACTTACTCACATGGATATTCTACTAGTTGAATAATCACATCCAATATCAATAGCCACTTTCATAAATATGGAATACATAATGCCAGACTATCATAACGACATAGTCCAGGCCTTATGCGAAGACTACAAATAAGATATTTTCAAGGCCTTGTTCCAAGACACTAGTTTGTCTCATTAGAAATACCGATGCATCGAGGAGCTATAGCGGGCTCCACCCATCACTTAATAAGTCCAATGCTTTCCTCATATGAACATCATTAAACATAACATAAACATTCGTATTAAAACTAGCATACGAAATGTCAATACATTATCCACAAACCATGAATGGTATAAAATTAACACATCCACAGTAAAAAATATCACAAAACCTTCAATACCAAATTGAAGTTGTGTATCATAATAAATCAACTTCAAATAAACATGAAATCCATCAAAGTATGTTAAAATAGATGAAATCAAAACATTTTTTAAAGAAATTTATATTTCTATTTGGAAATCATTTAAAAGTCATGTAATTATAAAATAAACATTTATACTTTAAAATATTATTATAAACTTTTAAGAGAAGCTTTGATGGCGTTATAATGGCTGAAATTTGGTGCACCCTCCGTATAAGTTAAAAAATATTCTAACCTTAATTTTGTCGAAATGGTTATAAATGACCTCATTTGGGAAACGGCAGAATGATTCTATTATATACATCTTATAAAATTCAAAAAAAGGTATAAATGACATTATCCCATAGTCTAGTAAATATTAAATATTATTTGAAATACATTTTTAAGAAACATGGATGTGGATGATAAAGAGGTCCCTGTGGATAATTATATATAACATCCTCGTATAAGGAATAGATTGTGAAATTAACCCTTACCATGTAATTTTGCTTTTTCAAGGGTAGGTTAACCTCCTGCATAATGGTGAAATAATTTTTATTAAATTATATAGGAATCATATTCATTAATATGATATCATATTCATCTATTAACATTAATTTGTTAATAATATCTTAGTATTATCGTTGATTCATGTGTTAACATATTCATTTTCCTTTATATTTTTTGTTATGTGAGACATATTTGTTATGGATGGGAGGTATCATATTCATATAAAGAATTATATAAAGTCTTTTAAAATTATTTTATATTATATAATGAAAATAGGTCTTAAATGGATTTGATGGGGAATGAATCTCTTCATGTTTGTGGAGAGGGTAATCCGTACCTACGCACGAGCGACAATATCATTTTTTTGATATTAAAATAATATATAATTGGATGTTATATCATATATACATAATAATTATCATTTTATATTTATTATTTATATCAATTACACATCTATATTATACCCATCCAAATAATAATGTATTGAATAACAATTACTCCACGACGTGGAGATGGTAAGACGTACGTACACATGTATGGGGACTTGTCCTTCAATGGATGGATAGAATAATGAATTTGGTTGTACCATATTTATAATAAAATCACAATATATAGACGAAACTGGAGTTATTATTTTATAATTGAAAAAAAGAAAAGGAAGTGGAAGATGAAAGGAATTTGAAAGAGGTGATGTAATATTTACCTTTTCATCGGGTTCTACCTTTTTATTTTATCAAAAGGGAACCATAGGATGTCTTTATGACTAAACAGAGGCCTAAAATATGAATTTATGATAGTTGAGAGGATATTTTTGCTGATTTTGGCCAAGCCAAATGGTGTTGAATGTGCGAGTTAGAGATAAGGGGGGGAGCCTTTTTATAAGAGTCGTGAGGGGAACCTAAGGAAAAGATAGAAATATATTTTTATAATAAAATAATTTTTAGTTTCTAATGGGTTAAAAATGGATTATTTAAAGGATAAGGTGGGGATGGGATGAAAAAAACTCAACCAATAGATTTTAGTCAGGTTTAGGTCACTATATTAACTTAATCTTTTAGATTTAACTATTTCATTAATAGTTTAACATTTACTATGTGTCTTTGTATTTTTATGTTATATTTTTAAAGACTTTACTATATAGTTCCATGTGAACCCCAAATGGTTCATTAATTATACACCAGTCATTATATATGTCTCTTGGCCGAACATTATATTTTTAGGAATAGAATATCAATTAATAATATAATATTTGTCTTAAAAATTCTTTGATGTCAATTTAGACACTATTTGGTATTTTGTTTTTTCTAAATTTATAACAGAATTATTGCTTCAAATTAAATTCATTTAACCAACCCTAATATGTTTTATTAACCTAGAAAATTAGTGGAATTCATAAAAAGTCTCATTTATTTGGATATTTATAATATAAATTATTTTATTTTTTAATTAATTAAGTAATTAATGCATCATCATTGTGTCATAAATAAATTAAATTATTTAATGAATGAAAAATATAAATAATATATCATTATATATAAAATATTTTTATATTTCTAATGATTATTTATATTAGAATTTATTGTATGTATAACCCTATATTAAAAATGTTTTTGTTGATAAACTTTGATTTTATCTCTTTTAACTCTTCTTTAAATGAAATAATAATAAGTGTCCTAATCTAATCCATGTGGACCAAAGAGGTACATATTTTATTCCTAAGGTTGTTTTTGGTTGAATTATACTTATCCAAAAGAATTAAGACATGCGTTAGGGTAACAATAATATCATTTTTACCCTTAATTATCCTATTTACTTTAAACCGTCTTAAATAAAAGTAAAACGTTACTACTCACCATAAATATTTTTATCTTATTGAACCATATTTTACTCTTGGATATTAACTGTATCTCTCGTATTTTCGAAATTCAACTCACAGAAGTTGTAAACTTATGTTTTATGTGAAATTGAAAATTCTCCTAGGAGGTGGGTAAATGACGGTGAAAAGTTCAATAAAATTTGTGTTTATCTAAAATTATTATAATCTAACACCAATGAATTACATTTAACATATATAGGTATTAGGTATCTATTTTTACCTAATATAAATATAAATAAAATAAATAATTATTTAAATAAAAATTTGGTTTTAAACTATAACTTAGTGTTTCTCACTATTCATCAAAAAATGAATGTTTTCAGTAAAATAACAAAAAATCACACTAAGCTACTTTAGATTTTCAAAATCCTAAAATGAAGTCCATTTTGAAAGATAAATATTATAAAATTTCATAATGTGGTTATTACTATTCGTAATGACAAGTTTGATTGGTTGTGGTGTCTTAGAACTTGATATTGCGTATAACACATGCTACTATATTATTCATAGAGAATGATACTGTGGAAGCTTGGGGTGTTACATGCATCATCCGCGTTCTTCATGGGGGGTGGATTATCATTGGAATATGATCCTCCAAAAGTTCTCCACATGATCTCCCAAATCCCTCATCTTTTTTCAATGTATTTTCCAACCTCAAGAAATGTGAGGAGTCGACTTAATAAAATATGTTTATTAATTTAATTAATGTTGAAACATTAATTAAAATGAAGTTGGCTCATTAACTTGGGGGAATTACAAGGGTCAACTCCCGTTAAAGATGTGTATTTTGGTGGTCCCCACCACTATGTATTCAAAATGTAGGTTTTAATAAAATAAAATACAAGTTGTTTTTTTATTTTAGTTTTATACTTTTAGCTCTTCCACGAAAATTCAAAAAACTAACTTCCACCCCCAACCTATTGCAGTCGGGTTGAAGGTCTACTTAAGGGAATATCGGCACTACAAGATCAACACTGTCCACAGATTTCAATTCTGAGCACCGGTTCGAAATTAACAAATCACCACTTTCAAGTATACTGAATGTACTAGAAAAAAGTTCTGAAAATTATTAACATTCACCCTTAACCCGTGCCGGATGAGGTCAGCCTATTCCCAAGTGAAAAAAGCCCCAAAAAAACCCAACTGTACTCTCGGATTTCTAATCGTAGATATCATTTTAATGTTATTAATTTTACAATGAAATTATTTTCCACTTAATTATTTTATTTACAGACAAAAACTAACGTTCATCGATGGATTGTGTTGACCAATGTAAGTATCTTCCTAATGAAATAATACCCTCGCGTTTTCACTGGTGGTTTCTGATTTTTAATCTGAGTTACCATTTGTGAGCTATACACATTTTAAAAATAAAATAACTTTATTTATTTATTTTATTCATGGTTATGATATTTTCTTTTTTTCCTACGGGAGGCTCACGCAGACTAAACTTATGTCACTCCTAGGGTAACCCCGCCATCTTGAGCACAAAAGTGCCCTCATATTTCTGATCTATGTAACCATTTAAGATTTATTCCACTTTTTTTTCAGGAAAACTACTTATACGCACTAATTATCACATAACAAAACTTCTACGAATCATTAAGGGCACTCCAAACCATAGAATTAGGCTTCGTTAGATTTTGTGGTCTCAAAACAATTCTATATAATTAAAAACATTATATGGGATTTTTAGTACAATACACCCTGTGAGGATCCTCAATTGACAACAAATTTTCTAAAAATGATTATCCATCCCTCTAACTATTTTTCACTCAGAAACCATATAGCCTATGCGAACCATTTTCAATAATTTTTCTATGTAGAATGATTTTTTAGAACCATTATCCCTATGTGGTCAGTGTACCCATCTTTATAGTTGACATTGAATTGGTATATAGAAATCACATTACACATACTCCCATTTCTGTATGTTAAATATATATTGAGGCCCACATACTATTCACTCTTATATAGAAATAAATCATTATCAACAAATAAATTATAGATTTTGAGACTCAAAATTTTAGGAAACACTTGAAAAATATTCAACAATGATCATTATTTTCAACCTGAACTATAAGATCAATTCTATTAGAAACTGTTAGATCTTCCAAAAATGTATTTTCAGCCATCCAAAAACCAAATTCAATTTCTAGGAAAGACTATCCTTTGTTCCAACAACAGTAAATATAATTCATCTAGAGGATGAATAAATATATTATATTTAGATCATATACCAATTAAATAATAATGAAATTACTATTTTTTCTTTTATTAATAGAAATACCATTAAAATAACACTAACATTATTGATGAAAATAACCTCTCATCATTGAAAAACATTTTTATTAAATCCCATAATACTCTGAAATTTTTTTTCAATGAAAATATACTTAGGAATAGATAATGAATTTTTTATATTATGAGGGGTTATGATATGGGGAATGTTTTATCATGCCATATGAGTTAAATTAAACATTCATTTGAATTTTTTAATGAAATTAATAATTACCTCATTCATCTGATGAATATAAAATTTATTTTAAACCATTTTGTAATAATTATAACATGGGTAAATTATAAATTAAATACAATATTATATAATTTAAATAATTAATTAAATCATTTTTATAATACATATATTTTGAGAAAATGTTTTCCCCCAAATGAGATTATTAAACTTGGTTTTCCTAAAAAATATTTTCAATATCATAAATATGTTTGCTCAGGAATATGTAAAGAAAATATATATTTTAAATAATTAAATAAATAGAAAATTATATTATTTATTACAGTACTGGGGAGTGTAGAATAATATTTTGTAATTTGAAACATAATAAAAAAATCTTCATAAGTAATGATATTGTAACATAAAACCCTTACCCGTTTTTTATTATTTTGGAATCATATGAACAATGAATAAAATGGCATTATAATGATATTTAATAACCATAAGTCTCATAATTTTATTTATAAATGTCTTTTATTTGTATTATAGGAACCAATATAAAATAAAAAAGTTCTGAATATGGTATGTGTCGGAGAAATAACATTTAAAAAAAAAACTCTGACCTAACATTTGACATTCCATAAAATAAATATATCCTCTTTTGTAATAATTTTCGATGATTCAATCATATAAAAAATAATTTTACTTAAATATTATATAATATGTGATTTTTTTAATCATTTAAAAATTTATTTATCAGTAATTACTTATTAAATTCATCATTTTCAGGTATTAAATGTTTCATTTTTTAGGATAATTTTATGTCGATATTTTCATTCCTCATTCATTAATAATGGTTACATCATCACGAAAATTTTAATTTTAATATAAATAATATATATATATTTTTATCTATTATTTACCTCCTTATAAGCATTAAAAAATGATTGATATATAACAATAAAATATATTGTTCATGTATATGGTAGACCATATATATGCATGAACGATATTTTCATGTTTTGATAGATGGAATGAATTCAAGGTGGATAATAATGAAGTTTATTTAAATATTGTTTTATAATATCTATCATATGTGTTCACTAAAAAACTCTTTATTAAAATCCATTCAAAAAATGAAAAATTAATCACATCGCTTCATTTTGGTAATAGTCTACACGTACAATGAGAAACATTATCATTTACAATAGTTTATAAAATCAGAAGGTAGAATGTATATTATAATAAAATAATTATTTTTATTTCATAAATATAATACATAAACACTAAACCCATAATAATAACCATCCATGAAATTTTTTGATGGAAAATTAATTGCATCAATAAATGTTCATGGTAACTTATTCATACGCATGAGTTATAGTTTCACTTATCTTTTTATGGAATGAGTGTGAATGAAGGTTATTTCATAACCATTTTGAAATATATTTATATTAGTAATTATGATTTTAATATATTATGAATAATATAATAAATTTATATAATTTAAAGTTAAAATGAAAATGGAACTGATGAGTAAAGGATAAGTACTCGTGTTGAAAACAAATCCTTTAGATATCCACTTCAAGGCTATATAGTTAGTCTTTTAGGAACATCAGAAGCTCTAAAATACATTATTATGTTTAGAAGTTATTTTTTTCTATGGATGGATGAGCTATAGGGTTCAAAGTGTGTGAATAAATTGTTGGATGATGTGGCCTTACATAATTATGGATAGGGACACTATTGGGATTTCTTAAAAGCCTAAAATATTACAAATCCAAATTTAGGTAAAATGTTTTTAAAATTATATTAAATAAAAGATATAATAAAATAATAATGAAATCAAATTATATAATAAAATTTTTATTGTTTTATGTGGGGTGTAATACCATATTTGTTGGTTTGACCCCTTAGTTAAATCAATTTATCTATAACATTGGAAACATATCTTTCACTAATAAAATGTTATAAAATTTCATATATAGAGAAACTAGCTCATATATTGACCTAGGGTGAAAATTATATTTAATAAATAAACACCTTTCCCTTTTTCAATTTTTTTGACATTTAATTAATTTAGTAAATATTATATTGATAAAATATCATTATCATTTGTTAGGAAATTATTCTTTTATTTTGTTATAGAATACCAAAAAACACTGTTGTGATTTGAATCCATTCATTTAAAAAAAATAATTACATCTAATATTATATAATTTTTTTTAAAACGTTGTTTCTAGCAGTTATTATGTTACATTTTATAATTTTAAAATCATTTATATTATTTTTCTATTAGGACAATATATAATCTATTAGTTTCGTGAATGTACATAAGGTAAATAATTAAATAAAGAAAATAAAAATTAAATTACAATTAAGAAAATAGTTTCATTATTCTGAAACGAAATATTTATATTCATTTGTAAATTATTTTTTCCCCAATGAAAATATAAAATATATTTTTAAAACATTGACAGTGACATTTTCTAACTTTATTTTCTTTTAATATAATATAACTAATTTTCATAGACAAGTGTACATAAACAAATTTAAATACTAGGGGGATAAATATAAAAATATTTCATAAAATAAGAACTAGGATAATATATTTTGGCCTTATCACTTTGTTTTGACCTCTATTAACATGACATAATGATTACTAATGTGATTTGTTTTCTATGGATATAATACATAATGTCAAAAAATATACTTTATATATTTATAAACTCAATATTACTAATTAAAAAAATTGAATAAATTTCAAAAACATTAATAACTATAAGAGGGGTAAATCAATTATAAAATTAGTCACACAATACAAGAAAATTGATTTCTAAATAAAATTAAGATTAAATATAGTTTATTCATATTCCATTTCAGGTGGAATTATTAGATGAATACTAAAAAAAATTTATTGAATGTAATATATATATGTGTGTGTCTGTGTGTGTCTGTGTGTATGTCATAAAAACCATTTACAAGATGTGATTAGTATAAATTTCTATGATAATTATTCATTATTCACATAAATAATATTTTCTCATAATTGTTTTTAATTTTCAAATTATTTTTACTAATTAATTGTCAAAAATTGATTTCGTTTTAAAAATAAGTTAATATGTATTTATAATTATATATTTAGTATTATTCATACAATAAAATGAAAACACTATAATATTATTTTCACATAATATTATTTTAATAGTATTTTATGGTTCATTAAAACTATTTCTTTAATAAATCACAAGATATTAATGAAATGAATTTATTTAAAGAGAAATATATTCAACAATTTACGGGTTTCACATTACACATCACATAAATTGATTTTTTACCTTTATAATTTTCACTATAATATAAAAAATGAGGATATCTCAATAATGTGACATCATTAGGTTCCCATGTATACTATTTCAATTTCATATTCCTTAATAGAAAATATACTAGAATAGTAATATTGTTACCTAGAACATTATTCGTATGAAGAAATATTGTTACTTATTGTTATTCACAAAAATTTCATTATAAGTTGGTATGAAATATGATTTTAGCAAATGTGAAGTATTATATATGTACATTCATATGCGGGGTAAATAGAAGAAGTCGTGAACATAAGATGTGTTCTGTTGAAGAGCCATGAAATAATCTATTATCCCTATGTGATCAAGATATTAGAAAGGAACAATATACAGATGGGATTAGTTTACATTATTTATTAATATCATTACATTATTCAATGTCTTAATTCAAATATAATCTTTTTCACCATATTTAATCACATCAATATGTTTTTCATCACAATGTTATCAACTCTGAGATGACATGATGTGTTGTTGAATGTCTATAACATTCTTAACCATTTCCTCATCTATCATAAGGAACCAAATCATTCATTCTTTAAATTAAATGAAACATTTTAGAGTTCTAAAATTATTAAAATATATATTGTCTATAGATTTATAAAAATTATTTTTTGAATTATATTTATTGTAGGAAAACTCAACAAGAAGAAGTTTTGGCTCGAAAACACCATTCTAATACATAGAAAAACTTCTCAAAAATATCATATTGTGTTTGAATTTTCTATTAATATATTTCATAGGTTTTAGGATTATTTTTTTCAATGAAACATAACATCATATCCATATCCATCTAATGAACTTTCTATTACATTAATGTAATCCTCTAATCTTGATTATATATAATGGATAATAGTAATCCATGAAAACATACAACTTACATAATGTATATTCTATTAATATAATGAATATATAAGTATTGTCCCATAAAAATTTAATACACTTTATTTTTAATGTGATCAAATACTACATTACATGGAAATATGGCTATTATATTTTTTAGAGAGTCTGATGAAAATTTTTATGGTGGCATTTTCAATAATAAATTATTTTAGGGGTAATGGTTCTAAATTTCAATTTGATAATGTTATGTTAACATTATAGTTATAACATACAAAGGCTTTATATACATACTCTACAATATGTCACTTCATTATATCCAACCATAAATACTCATTAAGATAACTAAACATATTCATACTTATAGGATGAATATAAATTCTTGAACTATGAGCCTCCTATAAGTGGTCCTTCTCCAAATATGGGTTGGAATAAACAAGTAGTAAATTTGTAAGATATCATATGATTCTAGGTATTTATCTCTTTGAGTATTGGATGAACATATTTTCCTTTTGGTTTTTCATTTTATTAAACCCTTATTGTCTTATTGTATTATGGGAGTCGATACAATATTATGGGGAAAAGATATACATCAAGAATGCATGGTTGTTTGAATTTTTTGGATTTTTTGTACAAATGTCTCAAAATATTATGAGAGTACTCTATTAGTGGTTGTTTCCGACGCCTTCACCGGGGCGCGCGCGTATCCGTCTGCGGAGGATGCGCTGCTTGTTGCCCCTCATTCCGGCTTTCCAAAGGCGGACGACATTCGTTCCTTGTTCAGGTACGTCTGCTCCTTGATCGAAACGGGATGATGGGATGTCAGTTCTTCTTTCCGTGGATTCCTCCTCAGAACTTGTCACCTAGTCCGGGTCTCCCTCATATATTTAATACATAGTTCGTGAAACTCTTAACAGTGCCATGTTTCCATGGACTCCAGTTAATTACACTGCTTCTGTCGGGACATTCCAAAGGGTCCAGTCAGGGCAGCAACCTTCGGTTGGTGGAGTAGTCGCGTTGAGGCACCATTAGCGTCTCTGGAAGCTGGGGAATCTGTCGTGTTTGTCTATTATCCCTGATTACATGGCTTCTCGAGGGCGTGGAAGCCCGAGGCATCCCACACCGAGTACGGGGAATTATATGTCATAGACACATATCTGAGGTTTTCCTCAGCTTCCCGTGCTCAACACAGGGTATGTTGCGAGTTTAACTTCTAGCGGAGACGGATCAACCCAACCAGAGCCTTAGCTAGGATAGATCGGATTGAGGGATCCTCCTTGAAGGGATGTCAATACCGGGCCCAGCCCATGGATGGCTGTGAAGAAGAGCGTACTGACATGGTCTTGCCGGTATAAGATGGTCCGGGCGAGAATCGGGACGGGGGATAGGTTGATGAATGGAGTGGAGGGAGAGAGAAATGGGACCATCGCAAGGGCGACTGTGAAGTTGGGATTGAGACTTGAAGAGGCTTCCTACATATCCCCGTGGTAGGGAATTAAAGTCCGCGTAGTTTGGGATGGTCACAACGGCTTGCCGTCGGACGAGAATTGGATGACGGGTGGGCTTGAACCTCATGGAGGCTTCCTACGTACCATGCCTTGACACAGATCAAATACCTCATAGTTCATAATGGGGATTTGTCGACGAACCGACGTGAAAGTGGACCTTGGTCAAATGAGTGGTGGGCTTGAACCTCTGGGGGGCTTCCTACGTACCATGCCTTGACACAGATCAAAGACCTCGTAGTTCAAATATGCAGGACAAGGGGGGACATACAGTTTAACGTCATGCTGGACGGGGGCGAAACTCGACGTGAATGAACGACCGAGCAATGTGGCTTGAACCTCATGGAGGCTTCCTACGTACCATGCCTTGACATGGATCAAAGACCTCGTAGTTCAGGTTGGAATGGGTCGCATCGGCTTACCAATGGACCAGAATGCAGTTTAACGTCATGATGGACCGGGGTGAGACCCGACGTGAAATGACGGGTGGGCTTGAACCTCATGGAGGCATCCTACGTACCATGCCTTGACATGGATCAAAGACCTCGTAGTTAACATGGATTCTCCGGTGAACCGACGTGAATGTAGACCCGGGGGTCCACTATTGGTGGGCTTGAACCTCGTGAAGGCTTCCTACGTACCATGCCTTGACATGGATCAATGACATCGTAGTTCGGGGTGGTCACAACGGCTTGCCGTCGGACGGGAATTGCAGTTTAGCGTCGTGCCGGATGTAGGTAGGACCCGACGTGAATAAACGATGGGTGGGCTTGAACCTCATGGAGGATTCCTACGTACTATGCCTTTACATGGATCAAAGACCTCTTAGTTCATAAGGGGTGGGTCACAATTTCTTACCATTGGACCGGAATGCAGTTTAATGTCGTGCTGGACGGGAGTGTGCAGTTTAACGTCATGCTCGACAAGGGCGAAATACGACGTGAATGAACGACCGAGCAATGTGGCTTGAACCTCATGGAGGCTTCCTACGTACCATACCTCGACATGGATCAAAGTCGCCGTAGTTCGCAATGGAATGGGTGTGTCGGTGAACCGATGTGAAAGTAGACACGGGGGTCCACTATTGGTGGGCTTGAACCTCGTGAAGGCTTCCTACATACCATGCCTTGACATGGATCAAAGACCTCGTAGTTCAGGTGGGGTTTTGTCGGTGAACTTACGTGAATGCGGACCTTGGTCCAATGAGTGGTGGGCTTGAACCTCTTGGAATGCTTCCTACGTACCATGCCTTGACATGGATCAAAGTCCCTGTAGTTCGCAATGGAATGGGTGTCGGGGTCGGTGCTCACTCTAAGCCCACGTGATTCATGCTCGGTGTGAGAAACAAGGGGTTGCAAGGACCTGACGATCACGTCGTGAAGGATGCGTCCGTGAGAAGCGAAGAGGGGCTTACGCGTTAGGCGGCCCATGGTGTTGGGACTTACTCCGGGATGGAGGCCCATGGTGCGACAAAGCGCGAGAAAGATGGACCTTGGTCCAATGATGGGAGGTACCTCGTCCCATATCACGCCCTCCACTGACCTTGGTAGTGGGGAAGTACGGAGATGCAGCGGTGCAGCCATCCGTTGGGGAACTAGGGTCGCCCTTCTCCTACGAACATATGTCACTCCAGAAAGGAGGATATCACCCCTTGTGGATGGGTAATTCCATTCCCGTGGAGACGAGTGGTGTAACGAATGTTCGAGCTGGGGGAACCCTTCGTGAGGGAGACGAGGTCGGATCACAGTTTAACGTCATGTGTTGAGGACGTGGTGCTTGGCAGTTTAACGTCCTTCAGCTCGAACAAGGTGGGTTCACTCCGCACCCCTAGGGCTTACATAACCGGTACCCTCTGGTCCTTGGGGAAGGGAAGGTGCCAGTAAGGCCATGGTCATGGGGGGTTGTGGAACGAACCATCGAGGGGTCCACGTTAGTGTGGCTATGCGAAGAAGCAATAGCCGTTAGCGTGCCTATGCGAAGAAGCATTAGGCGAAGCAACGCTACGAGTGGTATTGTCCATGGGACTTTGAAATCACATCGTGCAAACCTGGAGGGTCGCACGGGAAGAGGAATCGCTAAGCAAAGGAGTGAGCTTCGGGAAGTGGGGTGCCTTGGCCTTAGTATGGGGCGTAGGTTGGAACGGGAGGTGCTTCGCGAAGTAGAATAGGGTTCGCGGAGCACTGCCTCATGAAGAAGGGGTGTCTCGCGAAGCAGGGTACTACAAAGCAATGTGCTTCGCGAAGTGGAGCGATCCAGCCTTAGCATGGGACACGGGTGTGAATGGGAGGTGCTTCGCGAAGTGGAACAGAGAACTGCCTCGCGAAGGAGGGGTGCCTCGCGAAGGAGGGTCCTGCAAAGCAATGTGCTTCGCGATGTGGAGCGATCCTCCCTTAGCATAGGGATCACTCGTATGGGTTGGGTGTTTCACGAAGCACAAGTGCTCCACGGCTGCCAGGGTTCCCTTGGGAATCCCCTTCCTTCGCGAATGCCTTTGAGCTTCCCGAAAGTCATCCCTCCCGGAAGAGGGGCTCAAACAAGACAAAGCAGAGTCGTCTCACGAAGTAGAAGTACCTCACAGAGCTCATGATTCCCGGGGAAAAGGGTGCTTCGCGATTCGGGAGAGGAGAAGCCGAAAGGTCGGGTTGTCCGTCCCCCGGGACTCATGGGGAGCCCGGTATTTATATGGAAGGGGAGCCGCGAAGTAGCACTTGCGCTCCGTCTCAAGGGCTTCGCGACGGCTCGCGAACGTCAAACGCGTTCGCGGAGAATCACCTCCTCGGGAGCTTCGCGACGGCTCGCGAACGTCAAAGGTGTTCGCGGAGAATCACCTCCTCTGGAGCTTCGCGGCGGCTCGCGAACGTCAAACACGTTCGCGGAGCATCACCGCCTCTGGAGCTTCGCGGCGGCTCGCGAACATCAAACGCGTTCGCGGAGAATCACCGCCTCTGGATCTTCGCGGGGCCGCGAGGGTCAGGGCGCTTCGCGGCGGGGCTTCGCGGCCGAGCTTCGCGAGGAAGCACTCCGGCCTTCTTTTTCGTTCCTTTCTTTCGGGCCAAATTTTTGGTGCCAACGAATGCCCCCCCTCAGACATCAAGCCGTGGAGGGCGAAGGGTCGAAGTCTGAGGGAAAATCACCAAAATTGTCGGTGGTTCGCGAAGCGGCTTCGCGAAGGGGGCCGCGGTGCTGACCGGGGCCACAGATCCGGACGCGCCGCGATGCTCCCGAGTGGGTGAGGCACGCAACGATGCTCCGGGGTCGCCGCCTATAAATTGGGGGTCCGACCTATTTTTTCTTCATGTGCCTTCCTTGTATTTTTGCGCTCTCGACTTCGCGAAGCTCCGCGTACTCCGCGACAGCCTTCCGCGAATCGAGCTTCGCGGCGAACCGCGGGTCTCCGACTCCGCGTCCGCGCTAGGCAAACTTCTTGTCGGCCTTGGCCAGACATCGCGGCTTGGTCTCGCGACCGATATTTGCGATTCAACTTCGCGGTCGAGCTTCGCGATTCAGCTTCGCGGTCGAGCTTCGCGATTCAGAAAAAAAAAATTTCTGAGGGTCAGCATCAAAATGGCCCATCAAGAGGCTGTGCTGGGAGTGCTTGCAGATGCTGCTCGTCGAGAAGAGATGGCCAACCGTCCAAGCTTGGGGGAAATGGTTCGGAGCCACTCGGACCACACTTCCTTGATAGATCTGCTGTCGGAAGGTCAGAAGGATTATCCGAAGTGCAAGAAACTGTCGTTGTACGGCTTCGGGCTGAGGGATGACGTCTTCATCCCTGAGGCGAGTAGGGATGAACCGGCTTGCTGGTTTAGGAGCATACCATGCCAGCACCAATGGTTCAGGGCGGCCGACGGTCATGCGCGGGAGGACTTCACACCCGTCACCGCTGACTGTCTCTACAACCATGTGAATGATATCGACGGGAGGCCACTGCAACCGGAGATTTCCCCTCCTCTCTACCACACCATGCGGGAGGCGGCTTTGCAGGATCCATGGAAAGGATGGTCTGATGAGTGGGACCTGGGCTAGGGCGGCAATTTTACCGACGACTGGGCCTGGGCCTACTGGGTAGGCGCCTCATGCGAGGAGTTCGGGGCCGAGCTGAGGAGAGTGGGATTGTATGAGGCGGCGTGGGCCTCCCAATTCCACATTTACCAACCAAAGCAGCTGATGCCGGAACTGCTGAGTAGATGGTCGTCCAGGACCAACACTTTTCACCTTCATCACGGGGAGGTGGGAATCAGCCTGTGGGATGTCCACCATATTTCCGGGGTCCCAATCATGGGGGCCATGTATGACGAATTCCTCCCCGTCATCAGCACGTGGGAGGATCCGGAGCAAATGTCGCGACTGGCGTCAGTGCTGATGGTGCTCATCCTTGGAGAGGACAAGGAGGCAGTGAGGGATGTCCACTTCAGGAGATGGTTCAAATGCTTCCTAAATTTCCCAGAAGATCGAGAGTTCCCGCCGAGGCCTCGCACCTGTCCGAGGGCGGTCCAACGGGGCAAGGGGCACTCGTATTGGCGGGTCTTGGAGGACAGCCAATGGAATAATTGGGGTTTCAGTGTCATCACTGGACAACAGCCGATAGTCCGGCTGGCGGCGTTCATCGCGGCTCTCATCTGTGGTTGGATCCTAACAGTGAGAGATACAAGCATGGGGTGTGGCCCAGCTCGTTCATCATGGCGTCGATGTTGGCCATGGGGCAGCGGATCAACCTGGGGATTCTGATGCTCACCAAACTGTACAAAATGCTGCGGCACATTAGTGAGGGAAAGAAGCCGCCAAGGATATGCGGGCCCTTCCACCTTCTGTATGGGTGGATCGCAGCGCACATCAGGGGGATTTACGAGTATCCAAACCCCATCTCGCCACCGGGATCGAACTTTCGCCCCTCCATCCTGAACGCAGATGGGAGTTTCCCGTTCAAACTGGCTGTCCCGATGGTACTGAATCGGGTGTGGAGGGCGGATGAGTTTAATTTCCACCCCTTCCCTTTGCCGACGAGAATACTTACTGACGACGGGCGAGGAACAGAAGAACATCGGGCTTACCTTATGGCCTTCCGAGGTGGAGTTTTGGTGGCTCGGATAGATCGTGAACCAATCTACGAACCGTAAACCCCACATCCTTTTGCGAGGCAGTTCCGGTGCCTCCAGCGGCTGACCCCACAGGTCTACTGGGAGGTGCGCCACGAGGAGCACCCATGTGTGATGAGGCAGTTGTGGCTCATGTTCACACGGGAAGATGGGAAGATGTGGATTGTCTTGCCTCCATCCACCTCCTCTTTCGAATTGGTGAGGGAGTACGCCATCAGTTGGGAGGCTTCCTACACAGGGGAGATGCGGAGGAAATCAACTATCCGGGTCGGTGACGGCGGTTCTCCTCTATCTCGAGGTCGGGGACGGAGGGAAGCTAGGGCCGCTCGCGGTAGCGAGGCTGTCATGATGGAGAGACCCGCACCGGCTGAGGGTATGGAAGCAACGGTGGATCCGGTGGTTCTGGAAGAGCAGGGCCATTCGGAGGGGCGGCCACCGAGGGGATTTCGTCGGATATCCACTCAGGCTTCGGGGAAGTGGCTGCGTCACATCGACATGGCAGAAGATGTTGTCTTCTCGGATGCTTGGGACATTTGGGATGTCAATTGGAAATTCCTCAGCCCACCTGAGATGTGGGCACACCTGAATCGCCTCGGGATGGAATTGTCGGGCATATGCCCAGTTCGGGCTGGATTCATGGTGTCTCTGGTGGAGGCGGAGCAATACCTGGACGAGCTGTAGGATTACGTCCACTCCGGAGGTGTTCCTCGCCCAATGACGGATCGGGTGAGGGTATTGTTGAATCAGACAGTCCCCCCGCAGTTATCGGCTGCCGATCTAAGGGAGCGCTTCCCCTTGCCGGAGGAATCAGAGGACTCTTCTCAAGGGGATGAGGCTGGAGGAGGGAGCCCGTTGGAGGAGGGCGAGGTCGGAGACCGAGGCTCAGAATCCGACGACTTCGCGGAGGCTCTCGAGGTAGCATTCCAAACTTCTCTCCTAACGATCTGTTCGTGAGCCACTATGGACTTCTCACCAATGATTAGGCCATGCAGGAGGAACTTGTTCGCAGGCCTCGTTCTCGCCCCTTGGCGGGTGATGATGCGGGATCTTCAGAACCCGTGCCCATGGCTGCATCCAGTTCTACGTCTGGTGGGACCAGAGCACCCGTGGAGGCTCTCCCGGAGTCTCCAGACCTCCCAACAATATACGGAGGGCCTCGCCTCGGGGTCCCCTTAGCACCGGCTCAAGAGCAGCGCCAGGAGGTCGATCTCTGTAAGTCCCCCCACCGGTTCCCTTGTCATCATATGTAGACTATGCATGACAACTAACGTTCATGTCCCTCTCTGTCGTACAGTTCTTTGACTGGCGTGGGCTTCTGCAGCAAGACTGGTCGAGATGTCTGGTGGCATCCCTCCTAGGGGCATGCCGGTGATGGTGGCGATAGTCCCCCCACCTCCTCAAGCTGCGAAGCACACCATCACTAGCGGGACCACCAGCAAGGCCGTACCTGAAGTCATCGAGGTGGACTCTGAGGAAGAGGATCAACCGGTCGGTCCCAGTCCTATCGTGCCTGCTTCGGCGTCAGGTGTCATACCAGATTCAACACCAGATGCAGATCCCGCTGAGGAACTCCTGCAGGCATATCCTGCGTACGATCCTTCCAACCACACGGACTGGGACGAAACGGCCTCCGATGAGGAAGACAACAGCATAGTCCATCGCCGGTCGTGGAAGGTGATCACGTGCTATATCAGGGACACTCCCCAAGTGCAATGGCTGGCCGAAATGGATAGGCTCCGCTCGCGGTTGCGCGAACTGTGTGCCGGGGGAGTGGATTCCCAACGTCCTCATGCACTCATCCGAGACCTCATGGCTGAGAAGATCCGGGAGCATGATCGTGGGCTGAGTGTGGGATGGCAGTGGAGGAAGGAGACCAGCATTAGGAAGCTCTAGGAGGCTGAAGGCGAGGTCCAACAGATGCAGATCCGGGCCAACGAGCTTTCATCCACTCTTGATACGCAGTCTGAGCTGGTCTCACGGTTGAAGGCCTAGCTGGCAGAGGCTGAGGAGCATATGGGGAATACCTCTGAAAAGATGGTGGTTGTTCAAGCTGATGTAGAGAGGGTCAAAGCCAGAACTGACGAACTGCGTCCCGCCACTACTGAGGAGGAGCGAGAGCTGATTCATCGGCAGCAAGCCTTGGATGCCGCAAGTCAACGGGTGGCGGAGCTGCAACGCTCTTTTGACGGGGTCAACCCGTCCATGGGGGAAGTCAACCCCCGAGTATTGTAACAAACGCAAAACCCTTTTATTGGTACTTTCGTGCTTCCCCAAATTTTACCTTTGTTTTGAATTCCGTAGCACGCACGATTTCCACTGTTGAATTTCCTTGTTACATCCCTACAATGTTTGAGGGACGTTCGATGACAATCCTTCAAGCCCACATGGGTCGAGCCCAATGTGAGATGCAGGAGGTAGTTGGCTTGATCGGAGAAGGAACTTCCAAGATAGCCAAATTACCATTTCATCAGCGTGCTCTTATGCACGAACGGGGCAACGCCAGGGGCGTTGAAATCGGTCCAAACAGATGAAAATGGGAAGTGTGAATCATGATACCCAAATTCGGAACACTGTGGGGATGGCGTGACAATAAAGGACAACCATTAACCATGGAGGACAAATGGTATCCTTACTGCATTACCCTGAAATGGGGACAACAAATGAGGGTTGACCATTGACCATGTTTGAAACACGGGACCATGTCACAAGTGTTGTCGATCAATCCCAGGGGACGTTGGCCCAAGACAGTAGGCGGACCATAGGTCAGACATCCATACTGTTAGGGGGTCCTTCCAGGCATGACCCGTCTTTCGAAACGTTGGCCCAGGACGGTATGTGAGCCAATGCGGCATGAGACCAGGCCGTTAGGGGGATCCTTCAGACATGAAAGTGGACGAGGGTCCAAATAAGGAGCACACAAAGCGTGGAATAGGGAGTGATGGTTTGTTCAAACAGAATCCAACACTTAGGTAGTTACCCCACCGTGGTGGGAGTACGCCAGATGGGCGCATCGGTCTGATCACAGATCATTATTTCTTCCAAATAGGGCCTCTCTGGCGAGGGGATCTGTCACTCCCCAATGGGATCTTGGGGCATCCTGAACTTGTTCAGGGCAGAACCGCAGTTTATTGTCATGCGTTGAGGACACATAGACTCCTATAGTTTAACGTCATATGATAGGACGCGAAATAAAAGGTAAGCGTGTGGCGCGGTAGATATAGGGCCGGCGTGAATGTGGACTTGGAGTCCAAATCACACCACATACCCCCGGAGGAAACTCTTCAGGTCGAGGGACCAAGAGTGAGCATTGGGCTGGGCCCGAAGAAAATTGGCCGGGCATTCCTACGTACCACATGAGGATGGGAATCAAGCCATACGTAGTTCTAGAAGCGCAGTTTAACGTCGTGCGGGACGAGGAACACCCCGACTGTATTGGCACACATCCAACCAAAACTACTAAGCCCATGTTAGTCGTGCTTGGTGTGGGAAACAAGCAGTAGTGGTGGGAATTTCCCGACAAAAAAGGGGTAGGTTAGGGAAAAGGGACGCTCGGTGACTACCGGCCCAATGACACTAACACAATCATTTAGATCACCTAGATGTGCGAAGAGAAAGAGCCAAGTATGATGGAGTTCCACTTGAACATGAGGGAGTGGAAATGTGTGAATCATGACGCTCGAGATTCAGATCACGATGATGGTGGTGTGACGATGGAGGATTACTGCTGACCATGTTTGCAACACAGCATCCTGTCGCGTTATCCTAATATGGGGGCAAACAAATAAGGGTTGACCGTTGACCATGTTCGAAACACGGGACCATGTCACAAATGTTGTCATATATCCGTAGGGACGTCGGCCCAAAACGATTGGAGGGCCCTTAGGTCCAACATTCATGGAGAGCCCTTAATCCTAGTATCCATGTCGTCCGAGGGTCCTTTTGGATGTGGAAGAGGATGAGGATCTGAATAGAGAGCTCACGAAGCTTGGTCTTGGGATGAGGGGAATGTCCCTATGAAAATGCCACACTTCGGGCTCTTTGTCAAAAAACATCTAAATATGGCAACGATACGTATTAGATAGGGGGAGCATAGTCCTTTCCCATAGGGAAATCTTAGTTTAGGGTCATAGAATTCGGACCATGGATGGGTAAAGGGAAACAGGGGATACATGGTGGAGTAACTCAGACACCTAGCGTGAATGGGAATAGGGGGTGTGTGTGGTGGGATGAACAACCGGACATAGTCCCATATCACACTGCACAACCTCCTTAGGAGAGGTTTTTGGTCAAGGGACCGAGAGAGAAAGTTATACTGGGCCTGCGGAGAAGTGCACGAGCGCTCCTACGTATCTCATAAGGATGAGAATCAAGCCATACATAGTTCTGGATGGACCTTAGACCATAAATGGGTAAAGGGATCAGGGGACGCATGGCATCAAAACCTTACGTGAATGAGGACATAGTCCTACTTACCATGCGTTCTCTGAGGAAATGCTCGAGTCGAGGGACCAAACACAAGGGTTAGGCTGGGCCCACGGGGAAGCACCCGGGTGCTCCTACGTATCTCATAAGGATGAGAATCAATCCGTACGTAGTTCTGGAAGGTGGCACGGTAAGGTACCAGTGCCAGGGGAAAAGGGAAGTGTGGGCATGGCCCTTACACTAAAAGGAGTGGAATTTGATAAATCTTGTTTGTTCTTTAAGGTGAATGGTTTTTTTTTGTGAAGCGACAGACCTAGAATAGTAAGTCGTGATGTCACCACAAGGATCAAGCCGTGATGGGTGTTGAAAAGTGTCATGGCACGTGACCAATACCCAAACGTGATGTCCTCTACAACGAGGTCACCACAACGCGGTGCCGTTTTTCGTCGTGCGGTCAGGACGATAATGTCACAGTTTAGGGTCGTATGATCGGACCAAGCATGAATTTTATTGTCATGCAGCGCAGACGTAGCAGAGACGATGCTAGGCGGGAAATGTGCGTAGTTTTATAAAACACAATTGATAGGGACATGATCCCACATCAAATTGTACGCCATCCGGAGAGGGAAACCTTAGGCCGAGGGGCCTATACAGAGGTGAAACAGGGAGAGAGAATGGCTTCCTAAATGGTTTGTACCCGGAGACAGGGCGTCTGGGCGGTCCTACGTATCCCATGAGGATGGGAATCAAGTTGAATGTAGTCCCGAATGGATATTAGTTTATGGTTTTAGAGCTCGGACCATGGGATCCCCAAAGGACACCAGATTGCAGCTTTGTCCCCCTAGCATGCAAAGGTGCACTGAGGGATAGCGCCAAAAGTGTCGAGATTCCACCTGGACATGATGGGGTGGAAAATGATGTGAATCATGCAACCAACATTCAAGGACTGAAGGGGCTGGCGTGACGACAGAGGATTACTGCTGACCATGTTCGCAACATAGCATCCTGTCGCGTTAGCCTGAGATGAGGACAAACAAATGAGCATCGACCGCTGACCATATTCACAACGCAGGATATTATTGGTTTGTTGTCCAAAACCCTCGGGGGCGTTGGACCGTATGGTAGGAGAGCCCTTGGGCGTAGTATCCAGGCCGTTATTGGGGGTCCCTCCGGGTGTGAAAGGTGATGAAAGCCCGAATGGAGGGGAACATGAAGTTTGACAAGTGGAAGGAACTTGATCAAGTTGAATCTGACACTCTTGGTCCTAGACCAGAGTAATCTTAATACATGGGTGAACCACTGCAAGGAGTCAAGGGACTCAACTTTGAGGGTGATCGAGAGATGGCAGGTTCCCGGGGGAAGGGGGCATGGTACCCAAAACCTTGTATCATACCCACATATCCCTCTCCTGGAGAGGGATAGGCCATGTGGCCTTGGTGACCGAGAGATTGGGAGATTTCTAAGAGATGGGGGATGGACCCGGAGTCTATACATCCATGTGGTCCTACATATCCCATGAGGATGGGAATCAAGCCACACGTAGTTCTTGAAGGGAGCCTTTTAATATCATGCTGGACAAGGAATATGAGGGCTAACTCTCAGAACGGGGGTGCGCGTGGTGCAGCTATTGAAAACCCGACATGAATGAGGATGTAATCCTACACTATGCCACGCGGTCCAGTGGTCGGCGTCCCAATAGTAGGACCCGAGAGAGGTGAACTTGCTGAATTCAAGCTGGACCCAAAGACAAGGGGTCTTGAACATAGTTCCTGATGAGAGTCTTAGTTTATGGTCTTAGAGCTCGGACCGTGAATGGTGGCAACCTCCCAAGCAAGCACAGATGTCAACCCAAACCCTAAGCCCACGTGAGATAAACTCGGTGTGGGAAACAAGGGGGGGTATCCTCATCGCAATGCTTGGGGCGAGTTAAACAGGAATTGGTAGAGATCCTCGAAGGACACCTTCGACATGACCTGTTCACCCAACGCGTAGACGTGCACGGGGGAAATGTACCAAGTGTTCTGAGACTCTACTTGGACACGATGAAGTGATGAAGGGTGTGAATTGTGTACCCGACATTTGGGCTTAATGGGATGGCGTGGCGATAGAGGAAAACTATTAACCATGATGGAAACATAGCTTTCATATCATGTTAGCCTTAGGTGGGAACAACAAATGAGCATCGACCGCTGACCATATTCGCAACGCGGGATTTTATCGATTTGTTGTCCGAAACCCTCGGAGCATTGGCCCGTAACGGTAGGAGAGCCCTTGGGCGTTGTATCCAGTCTGTTGTTGGGGGTCCCTCCGGGTGTGAAAGATGATGGAAGCCCTGATGCAGGGATACGCAAAGCCTAGAAAGCAGGTGCAGACGTGTCCGAGTAAAGCTTGGCGTTCCAGGTAATAAACCAGAGTACTCTTAGGCACATCGGTGAACTGCCGGAAAGGGATCAACGAAATTACTCAGTAGGGAGGGGTAACATGGCGTGGTCATTACGAGACCGTCGTGAATGAGGACACAATCCCACACCACACCATATAATCACCCTCATGGAGGAAGGGTAGGCCAAGGGGCCATGATGGGATGATGATTCCCAAGGGATGGGGCTGGACCTGAAGCCTAGACATTCAGGTGGTCCTATGTATCCCAAGAGGATGGGAATCAAGCCACACGTAGTTCTTGAAATGCAGTTTAACGTCATACTGGACGAGGAGGGGAGTAATATACCCCAAAACAAGGTGTACAGTATGGCAAAGAAGCCGACGTACATGAGGACATAGTCCTACATGACACCATGCAATCCTATAAGAGAGGACCCAAGCTATGGCCTGGAAAGGCCAAGGGGCCCGGGGCTGAGCCTCGATTAGGAAGGCCTGACTGGCTTGCAGTTTAACGACTTGCAAAGAGGACGAGGGGCCAGGGGCCCAAGGAGGCCAAGGGGCCTGAGGCTGGGCCTTGTAAGGGGAGTCGTACGGCATGGTACATGATCCCGACGTGAATGAGGACGTAGTCCCACACCACACCTTACACTTCGGGTGAGAGATTGGGGAGAAGGCCAAGGGGCCTAAGATCAGGCATCAGTCAGGGAGGCCTGACTGGTTTTTAGTTTAAAGTCTTACATGAGGACGAGGGTCGGGGACCCGAAAAGGCCAAGGGGCCTGAGGCTGGGCCTCGTAAGTGGAGTCGTACGGCATGGTACATGATCCCGACATGAATGAGGATGTAGTCCTACACCACACCATACACTCCGGGTAAGAAGGGACCTAGGCTGTGGCCCGGAAAGGCCAAGGGGCCTATGGTCAGGCATCAGTCAGGAAGGCCTGACTGGTTTGTAGTTTAACGTCTTACTTGAGGACCAGGGTTGGGGACCCGAGGAGGCCAAGGGGCCTGAGGCTGGGCCTCGTAAAGGGAGTCGTACGGCATGGTACATGATCCTGACGTGAATGAGGACGTAGTCCTACACCACACCGTACACTCTGGGTAAGAAGGGACCTAGGCTGTGGCCCGGAAAGGCCATGGGGCCTAAGGTCAGGCATCAGTCAGGAAGGCCTGACTGGTTTGTAGTTTAACATCTTACATGAGGACAAGGGTCGGGGACCTGAGAAAGCCAAGGGGCCTGAGGCTGGGCCTCGTAAGGGGAGTCGTACGACATGGTACATGATCCCGACGTGAATGAGGACGTAGTCATACACCACACCGTACACTCCCGGTAAGAAGGGACCTAGGATGTGGCCTGGAAAGGCCAAGGGGCCTAAGGTCAGGCGTCAGTCCGGAAGGCCTAACTGGTTTGTAGTTTAACGTCTTACATTAGGACGAGGGTCGGGGACCCGAGGAGGCCAAGGGGCCTGAGGCTGGGCCTCGTAAGGGGAGTCGTACGGCATGGTACATGATCCCGACATGAATGATGACGTAGTCCTACACCACACCGTACACTCCGGGTAATAAGGGACCTAGGCTCTGGCCCAGAAAGGCCAACGGGCCTAAGGTCAGGCGTCAGTCAGGAAGGCCTGACTGGTTTGTAGTTTAACGTCTTACATGAGGACGAGGGTCGGGGACCCGAGGAGGCCAAGGGGCCTGAGGCTGGGCCTCGTAAGGGGAGTCGTACGACATGGTACATGATCCCGACGTGAATGAGGACGTAGTCCTACACCACACCGTACACTCCGAGTAATATGGGACCTAGGCTGTGGCCCGGAAAGGCCAAGGGGCCTAAGGTCAGGGGTCAGTCAGGAAGGCCTGACTGGTTTGTAGTTTAACGTCTTACATGAGGACGAGGGTCGGGGACTCGAGGAGGCCAAGGGGCCTGAGGCTGGGCCTCGTAAGGGGAGTCGTACGGCATGGTACATGATCCCGACTTGAATAAGTACGTAGTACTACACCACACCGTACACTCATATGGGGGATTAGGGCCGTGGGCCCGATTTCAAGCACCGCCCCGGGAGAAGTTTGTTACCTCGTGATGGGGCAGAATGAATCACCGCACTCGATGTCTGGGACATCTCGGGGTGGACCCGAAGATCCAAGACACTATTTACCACGTTCGAAACACATCGTTCCTATGGTAACCTGATATGGGAGTAACAAGTGAGCATCGACCGCTGACCAAATTCGCAACGCAGGACTTGTATCGGCTTGTTGCTTGAAAAACCCTCGGGGGTGTTGGCCCGTATCGGTAGGAGAGCCCTTGGGCATTGTATCCAGGCCGTTCTTGGGGGTCCCTCTGGATGTGAAAAAATGATGGAATCCTAGTCAAGGAGCTGGTGAAGCATAGCTGTATCCATCCACGAAAGGGGAAAACACCTACAGGGGAAAATGTGCAGCCAGGTCGAGGCTTGCTTGATGTGAGTTGCGGCACAAGTGTGTACCCTGCCATGTCTTGACCCGAGGGGAAGATTTTAGCTCATGGGCTGGGCCTAAGGACGAAATGTCCGGGCGTTCCTATGTATCCCATTAGGATGGGAATCAAGCCGTACGTAGTTCTTGAAATCCATGCAGTTTAACGTCGTGCGGTGAGGACGTGGGAGGATAGAAGAATGGGAGTGGGCACATGGTGTGACCCTTACAATCCTTGCGC
Organism: Viscum album; assembly: GCA_963277665.1. Lineage (NCBI taxonomy): Eukaryota > Viridiplantae > Streptophyta > Magnoliopsida > Santalales > Viscaceae > Viscum > Viscum album. Next base: position 1,253,344,711 of record OY728140.1, on the reverse strand, counting down.
AAGTGGGGTTGTATGAATGGGGCTAAAAAACCCTACTGCTGCTCCACAATGATTCTACAAGGAAACTACCCCCAGGGGGGATAGTGGAAGAAAAATGCTTGGTCCTGGGCTCAAGACGAGGCGTCCGAGCATTCCTATGTATCCCATGAAGATGGGAATCAAGCCACACGCAGTTCTTGACATGCAGTTTAACATCATTCGGGACGAGGGGCATCTCATTCGGGGATGTGTATGGTGCGGAAAGTAATCCATCGTGAATGAGGACATGGTCCTACACCACACCGTACGATCCCGTAAGAGGGTAAGTCGGGGAGAAACGAGGGGGCCTCGGGCCAGACCGTGGTCAGGGAGACCTGAAAAGCTTTTGGTTTAATGTCTCGTGGTGAAGACGGGGGGCCAGGGGCCCAAGGAGGCCATGGGGCCTGAGGCTGGGCCTCAGTCAGGAAGGCCTGACTGGATTGCAGTTTAACGTCTTGCAGTGAGGACGAATATACAGTATAAGGTCGTGCGGGACCAAGGAGGCCAAGGGGCCTGAGGCTAAGCCTCGGTTAGGAAGGCCTGACTGGCTTGTATTTTAACGTCTTGAAAAGAGGAAGAGGATGAAATTTAAGGTCGTGCGGGACCAAGTCGCGGTTTAGGGTCGTGCAGGACCCTCTCGCAGTTTAGGGTCATGCAGGACCACTTTTTCCCTAGGCAAAGTATTGCTTGAGTAATTTGGAATTGGTGGGATGGGTAATATGCTCTCCATCTGTGGTCACCAAGGAGTATTCTCCGTTGGGGTAAAACTTATGGTTGATATAAGGCCCTTCCCATTTGGGTTCTAATTTGGGCGGTTTCCTACCGGGAATCATTGGCGCTCGAAGGGCCAGTACCAGGTCACCTTGTAGAAAAGATCGGAGACGAACCTTCTTGTGGAAGGCCCTCGTTATCTTGTCCTGATGCCTTTCCAGATTGTGCAGGGCACGAAGTCGGTTCTCGTCCAGTGCTTCCAATTCAGCTAGACGGATCTCGGCTACCTCATCTGATGTCTGGTGATCATAAACTGTAGTGCGCAGTGACGGCAGCTAGATCTCAATTGGTAGGACGGACTCAGCTCCATACACCAGGGAATATGGGGTCACCTGGGTGGAGTTGCGATTCGTCGTTCGGTAAGCCCAGAGGGGGTTGTGGAGCTTGTCCGGCCAAATTTTCTTGTTCTGGCCAACCATCTTTTGCAGAATGTTAGAGAGGGTTTTGTTGAACGCCTCGATCTGTCCATTTGCCTGCGCATAGTTGCGGGAAGTATGGTTCGATCAGATGTCGTACTTGGCATTCAATTTTTCAGTTCAGCCGCTCGGAAGTTGGTGCCGTTATATGTGAGGACGGCATGAGGGACCCCAAACCGGTGGATAATGTTGGAGCTCACAAAGTCAACGATAGAATGGGCCTTGACATCTTTGAGCGGAACTACCACTGCCCAGTTGGAGAAGAAACTTATAGCAGTCAAGATGAATCTGTACTGGCGGGCTGTTACCGGTGGATACGGTCCCACTACATCAAGTCCCCATACCACAAATGGCCCAGAGTACATGGTGGGGTGGAGGGGTTCTGGCGGCCGATGCAAGAAGTTGGTGTGTACTTGGAACGCGTGGCATCTCTTAGCATACCCGATGCAATCAGGGATCATGGAGGGCCAGAAGTACCCTAACCTCCGGATTTGATGGGACAGCTTCGGCCCAGCTTGATGGGCTCCACAGGAACCGGTGTGAACCTCTTGCATAACTTGAGGTATCTCTAGTCCTTGGATGCAACGGAGGAGGACACCATCGAAACTCCGTTTATAGAGGATCTGCTCAAGACTGGGGTCACTCTGGAGGGTAAATTGAAGTGCGCAGCGTCGGATTCGCTCGCGCTTGGCCCGGTCGTCTGAGAGGGGACCATTTTAGAGATACTCAACAAAAGGCGCCCTCCAGTCGGGAGTGGCGTCCACCACCGTGTCTGACGAGCCCGGGATCCCTGATATAGAGGGTCCCGAGGTGAGATGACTTACCCACATGCCATCATCGTCCTCTTGGGTGACGGGGGAAATGACTCTCCGGTGTGCCACATGTATGATTAGATCATCTTGCTCAGGTTCTTCGAGCGACACGGCCAAGCCATCCAAGTTGTCTGCTTGACCGTTCTGCGACCGCGGGACATGGGTAACCTCTGGTCGATAGGAGAACTGGTCCATTAGGCGGAGGGTGTACTCCAACAACGGTGTGAGCTCTGGATTCCTGACGACATAGTCGCCATTAACCTGTTTGATTTCCAGCTCGGAATATCCCTTCACATGTAGATGGGGGACATGGATCTCAAGGACCAACTCGAGGCCGGTGATGAGAGCCTGGTACTCTGCCTCGTTGTTCGTACAACCTTCTGACAACAGGAACGAGTACGGCAGGATGGCTTGCACCGGGGTAATGAAAACAATACCCAGACCCACTCTATTGAGATTGGGGTCGTTGAGCGTTCTACTGGTGGGGCTCCGGGAGGCGCCGTCGAAATTCATTTTCCAACACGGGACAAAATGATCGACTGAGAGGATCGTCTCGTCGGGGAAATCCAGGTCCAGGGATTGATCCGCGGAGGTTGGATGGGCAGCTAAAAATTCTGCCAATGCATGTCCCTTAACGGCCTTCTGAGGCACGAACCTGATATCAAACTGCTGGAGAATCACCGCCCACCGTGCTAGTCGGCCAATCAGCATGGGGCGGTTCAGGATGTACTTCAGCGGATCTACCCGAGAGATCAATTGCACCTCGTGGTGCTGCAGGTAGTGCCGCAACTTCTGCACGACGAAGACAAGCGCAAGGCAGCTCTTTTCGATAGGGGAGTGTCTGACCTCCGTATCGAGAAGCATGCAGCTTAGATAGTAGAGACTGTTCTCAGTGCCCTCGTTATTCATCTGGGCGAGCAGCGCGCCGAAGGATCTCTCGAGGGCGGTCACATAAAGGACCAGCGGCTATCCGGAGACGGGTGGCATCAAGACCGGAGGTTGGAGCAGATATTGCTTGATTTCTTCGAAGGCGGTCCGACACTCCTCATCCCACTCATAGGCGGCGCCCTTCTTCATGATCCGGGAAAAGGGCTTACACTTGCTGGCTAGATTCGCGATGAATCGGCGTATATAGGCTAGGTGGCCTTGCAGGCCTCGAAGCTCCCGAATGTCGCTCGGTGGAGGCATTTGTCTGATGGCCTTGATCTTCTCTGGGACGATCTCGATACCTCGGTATCTGACAACAAATCCCAGGAACATCACCGAGGTGACACCGAAGGCACACTTCAACGGGTTCATCTTCAGGCGATGGGAACAGAGGAAACCAAACACTTTCTCGAGGTCTTTGAGATGGTCCTGGCGCTGATATGACTTGTCCACGAGGACGTCCACGTAGCATTCCACCAATGTCCTGAGGATCTGTTTGAATATGCGATGCATGGCCCTCTGATAAGTGGCACCTGCATTCTTCAAACCGAATGGCATAACCTGGTAGCAAAAGGTACCTTGGGGAGCCCTGAAGGCAGTGGACTCCTCGTCTTCGGGGGCCATCCGGATCTGGTTGTACCCAGAGTACCCATCCATGAAATAGAGGGCATGGAATCCGGCTGTGGCATCAATCAACAACTCCTTCACCGGGAGTGGGAAGTCATCCTTTGGGCAGTGGCGATTGAGATTGCGGAAGTCGATGCAGACTCTGATCTGCCCATTCTTCTTCCTGACCGGCACAATGTTGGCAAGCCATTTTGGGTATTGGACCTCCTTAATGATGTTGGCTTTGATAAGCTTTTCAACTTCGGCCTCAACCATAGCACCATGAGAAGGGTGCATTTTCATGGGAGGCTTCTTAACCCCACGATGTTTTACCGGGAGGCCCAGACGGTGAATGGCTACCTGGGGATCCAGTCCTGGCATCTCGTTGTAACTCCAGGCAAGCACATCACGGTGCTGTTTGAGGAAGTCTACGTACTGCTGCCGCTCCTCGAGGGACATGGCCGCACTGATCAATGTGGGTTTCGGATCTACCTCGCTACCAAGGTTCACCTGTACCAATTCATCAACCGTGGTAGAGACGCCTTCTTCAAAGGCGGGGGGAGCATCCTCGAAGTTTTCCTTCCCACCCGTGGGGGAACTTCCCGCGGCGGGAGATACTTCTGGGCTCTCAAATCCCGAGGGGCAGTTGGTGCCGGCTTGGGCAGCAGCGGTCGTCATATCGGGAGACTCACTTGTCGTTGAGACCATAGAAATGAATGCATTTGATCCTATCCCATATTGCCTCTGACCTAAGGGGCCACTCCTGATAATATCAAATAAGTGGTGACGTGTCGGCCAGAGTCGGTGGATTCCAGCCCGACGGAAGAGACACGTATGGCGTACCGCCGTCGTCATGAGCTTGACGTCCCGGTACCGTACAAGGGTAGGAGGTTCTGGGATGACCCGAGCCTGGTTGATGTAGGAGTACGAGGTGATTTTCCGCCGTCGCTTGGGCACGGGAACATGCCTTCCTTGCGTACCTGAAACAACAACACATTGCCCCATGTCAGGGGTCGTGGCCTCCAACTAGTGGATCAGAAGGATGTAGGCGTCATCCATGCTTGCCCAAGGATCACTTGTGACCGGGGAGGGTCCATCCTCACTTACTAGGATCTGTTTATCCTTACTTTTGTAATAACCCGCATCCAGATAGCGGGCCTCACAAGAAGTGAAAGGGGACGCATCTCCTTGGAGCACGCCTACTCGACCATTGAGGGAGTATTTGAGGCACTGGTGATACGAAGAGGGGACTGCTGCATGTAGATGGAGTCATGGTCTACCCATCAATGCGTTGTAGGCGGTGTCCTGAGAGACGACCATGAACTCGGTGCTGGCAACTAAGCCACCGAACTGAGTCTTCAGGCGGATCATGCCGACTAGTGTTTGCTCAGTCCTGTCGTACCCATGGATCCTGAGGTCAGAGGGAGTCAAATCAACTTCATAAAGACCCATATTTCGCAGCGTCTGTGCCGGAATTAGGTTGATTCCAGAACCCGTGTCAACGAGGCAACGACGGGCTTCCACACCGTTGAAGTGGCCAGTGATGTACAACGTGCGAATGTGCCCCTATATCGGAGGGTCCTCGTCTTTATCGGAAAACGAGATAACCACCTGACACTCGGCATTTTCAATCGTCTCGGTATGGAAGGATTTTGCAGATGCTACCTCCTTCTCGAACTGGAGGGGGCTCCCTAGGGCCTCGGCAAGTTCCTCGCGCATCTCGGATGATAGGCGCAGGGCCTCAAGGATGGAGAGCCTCGCCGGAATGTCGTACAGGTGCTTTAGGACATCATACTTGCGTGCCAAATGCGAACCTCTGCTTACAGGGGGTTTTTCGGCATTTGGAGGCATAGTGGGTCCTGCCGGTTGAACTGGCGGTCGGCTAGCACTGGGTACATCCTGCTGCCTGCTAGTAGAAGCCTGGGGGATAGTCGCCGGACTAGGATTGGGTAGCAGAGCCTGGCCTGTAGTTGGGCAAGACTGACTGTCATATGAACGAGGAAGCTCTCCCCGATCCAGTAGCACAAACGGCGGTGGAGGTAGAGCTGAGGGCGTTAGATGGGGCTGCACATGCTGAGCACTACGCTGAGCCTGCTGTCTGGTCTCAGCGGTGTGCACGTCTTGACTGAAGGTGCCCGCAGACGTGCCTCGATGACCGGCGTGATTGTGATTCCGCTGACGTTGACGTCGGCTGGAAACGTTGGGGAGGTCTGCCTGGTATTCCCCCTCGTCAGGGGTCATATAGGGATTTACCAGCTCCACGGTGTTAACCGAAGCGTACCCTTGGCTATCGCTCGAGGAGTCATCCACCGCTAGGCGGATCCTAGGAGGAATCCCCATTTCGGGGGGCATATAGTCGCCGAGAGTGAGGGATGGCGACGGCACCGGCGGTGCACGTTGCTTCTTCTTGCGTCGCCGCTGCATTCCCTTTTGGGAAGGGGCCCGACTGTGAAGATGATGCAGAGCACCGACCATTTCTTCTAAAGGTTCTGACTACTTCAGGCGCGCCCGGATGATACCATGGGCACAGACGACAGTTTTTCGAGCCATCCATTCATCGTATTTCCGGGATCCGCGGTTGGGGACCTGTTGCCATTCACCCTCGCTGTCGCTGCTCATCCGTGATCCTGCAAAGACACCCGCCACTTGGGCTGGAGCCGGGCCCAACTTGACTATGTTTTTATTAACCTGGTCTTGAAGCCAGTATTTAAACACATAGCATTTCTTAAGGGTGTGCCCTGGGATCCGATGATAAGGGAAGTAGTTGGTGTGATCGGTGAGATTTTCCTCTGTCGGCCTTCTGCACTCAGGAAAGCGTACTATCCCTTTCTCTAGAGCACTTTGGAAATAGCCAGGGACCTGATTTTCGTTAAAAGAATAAGTCAGGTGCCTTCTTTCCGGGTAGGGGGCCCTAGGGGCCTGGCCCTGAAGAGGGGCCGGAGGGGCCTGCCGAGGAGGCGGCGCCTGATTGCCTTGCCTAGGTGGCGGTGGCGCATTGCGCGGAGGAACCTGTCGGTTCTGAGGCGGTTGCTGCTGGGCATGAGCCTGTGCCTGAGGTGGAGGACCTCTGCGGGGTTGCGGGGGTGGTGCCGTCGGAAGTAACGCCAGCTGTCTCGGGGCTTCTATTTGAGCCACCGCAGCGGGTTCAGCCCTGGCGGTCCTCCTGGCCGGGATCATAGGGGGCAACAAACGTGCCTGACTAGCCTGTTGCAGGGCTTCCTCAAGGCGCTGAGCCTTATCTGAGAAATCTCTGAACCCTCCAGGGTAGTTTTGAGTAATCAAGGAGGGTACAAGCTCCGTTTTAACGTTCCCCACACACATCATCAGTAATTTCTCCTGAGTCAGTGGCATGTAGAGGGAATACGTAAGTCCCTTCCACCGGGCGATGAAATCTGCAACCCACATCTCAGGCCTCGGTTTGCACTTGAAGAGGTCTGCAATTCTGGTCTTCCGCATGGTGGAGCTGAACTGGTACAGGAACTGCCAGTGGAGATCCTCCCATCCGGTCACCGATCTGATAGGGAGCTGGCTGTACCAGAAGAATGTCGGACCTTCCAATGTTTGTACAAAGCATCGGAGTTTGGCGGATTCTTGCTGGGCTGGGGTCCCCAGCATGGGGCCACACCTGGACGAGAAATGAGCCAAGTGATGGGGCGGGTCCCCTGTCCCGTTAAAAGTCGAGAAAGTGGGGTTCCCAAAACCCGGAGGTGCGGGAATATCATCCACCCACGTGGGATAAGGCTTGACATCCGGTGGGACCGCTACCCGCCGCGTTTCCAACGCCTCGAGGCGGGTTGTGAGTGCCGCAATAAGGTCCTTCGGGTGGGGGTCCCTGTGTTGATGGGGATCCCTAACCACAAGTGCATTGCCAGGTTCTTCAACATGGTAGACGGCTTCGGCCGCCCGTGGGTCAACTGGCTGGATGACCTGCGGGGCGACTGGGGGATCCCGGGTTGGATTCTTCAGATTTCCCCGTCGCTCGGGGGGGTTTGGCGAGACGTATCGCGCCCTCTCGCCGTATGTTCCGGCTTCTGCCCTGTCTGCGGCAGTAGCATGATCAGGGTTTCCCAGAGGCATCTCACCGGGGGAAAATTGTTCCTGCCCCTGCTGCCCTGGCCTGGGATTACCATAGTCGGGTCGCCGCTCTACGGTGCGCTCAGCCAAGAGTTCATCAACCAGCCTCTTCTGCTCAGCAAGCTACTGGCGTAACACGGCCTTCTCAAGATCCTATTCCGTCTTCTGCGCAGAGGCAGACGGGTCGGAGTTCTTGATAGCTCCGACGTGCTCCTTACCCTTGCCGGTGTTTCGACCAAGTACCAGCGATTCGGTGGGTACGGGGAGGCCTAGCAGGTTTCTCTACTGACGGGTAACTCTCCCTGATGGGTCGAGCAGCGGCGGTACGCCCTCGGGTGGTAAGTCTCCATTAAGGAATTCAAGCTCATCTTCCTTATCCACATCATCGGCCATGTGGACTACGACCCCTCTTGAGGGCACGTCCTCGATGTCACATAGCGAATCGGGATACCATCGGATAGGGTCGAAGAGAAGAGCGGCATAGTTTCCCCAACCACAGACTTGTACATGGGGGGTGGCTTCCCTAACGATTCTGCGGAGTGCTTTAAGACTCTGAACGCATTTTAGTTGAAGGGTGCACTGGTGGCCTGGCGACTTAGGGTGCTGAGCCACAAGGAGTGCGGCCGCATCGTTCAGGCGGCTCTGCTCGCCAATCTCCTCGAAGTGCTCTCGACTCCTAGGTTATACCACCCGTTCTCAAAGGAGGTGGAAGTGCGTCGCACAGATGGTTCGACAAAAGAATCCCACTTCTTCAGGGGTAAGAGACTCGAGTACGCGGAAATTCAGCGCCGCCGTGGGCCAGAACTTCTCTGGGAAGTAGTCCGCTGCAAGAATACTCCAGAAGCTCCTGGGTTCGGCCTCGGGGTCTGGCCCTGTATTACCCCACTCATTAACCAGGGGCGGCTGAGGGACCGGTAGCGGTACCGAGGCGGACCTCTGGGATAGCAAACTCGGCGGTGGAGAATACAGCGAGCGAGCGGACTGGCCATCGAATTCTGGGCCTTCCTCTGAAGAGCGAGGTGACCTGACCACAATTTCATGATAGGATGGGCTAATAGCCACTGCTTCAGGTACAGGAATCGCCATTATCGGTGCCTGGTCATGTCGTTGCTCTACCACCGTTGGCCCCCAAAATAGCTCTCCGTGATCTCGAGTAGAGGTAGAGGGTGCTTCGGGTGACGATGGCGGTGACAGCGCGGTCGAGACCTACGAAGATCCCAGAATGTCTTCCTCCTGGATGTACTTGCGGAAGGAGATGGGGATCCGGTGGACCTCGTGTTCTGGGAGAATGAGGCTGACGCGTCTGGTTCCTGCCCCGGTCTTTGATACGGAGGAGTTGGGAGAAGGTTCCATGGCTGAGTCGTACTCCACTTCAAAGTCAGAGAAACGAGCAGGTTTGATCTCCACCATGGCTTTCCCAGGATTCTTCTTGTGGTGGCAGCGACCCGCTATCCTGCCCCGGGGTGGCTCTTCGGGACAAGGTTGATCTCTATCATGGAGTCGCGGGGCGACACTGGAGCCTTGGTGGAGAGGGCCCCCACTCGAGATGCCCGAGGTGCGAGGGGCACCAGGGAAAATATCGAAGGGTAATTGGGGAGGGCCTCCACGAACATCCATGTAGGCGGAGCCTCTGTTTGGATCGGAAGGAGCATGGGGAGGACCTCCATGGTCAATGCGGGCAGAGCGAGGCTGACCTTCACTCCTTGAGTTACTACGGCGAGGAGGATCTTCGCCAGTCGCAGAGAGGACGTAGGGGGGACCCCCACGTTGATGAAGGGTCGGATACACGGTGCCTTCAGATTGGCAGTCGGGGGCGGGAGAATGGGCTCTATACCCTGTGTAGTGGGCGCGGGAACGGTTTCCGCGCCAAACGTTGCTGCCGCGGGGCAAGTCCTCCGTCAGGATGGGGGTAGCACGAGGCGTACCTCCATGACGAACTTCGGAGCGGGGAAGTCCCACGCCTTGTGGAGAAAAAGTACGGGGAGGACCTCCATATGGGGTGATGCCGCCGCGGGTTGGCTCACGGCGATCACCACTTGGGCCTGCAACATGGAGAGTCAACCCAGCCTTCCCATGGGGCGGTTGGGGTCTCAATCTTGGTTGGGCGAAGGGGTGCCCCTGCTCAGTGTACGCGGGGTCTTCATGATGCACGTCGACGGTGGCTCGGGCCTCTGTAGCTGTCAACGTGGATGTGACCGACCGAGCGTCCTCAGCCCGGGCCCGGCGTTGACGTCGGGTCGGGCGGGCCGGTGCAGGTGGCGCAAGGGCATGGGCTGCCTGCTCTCCCTGCGGAGTCGGATGGCGGCGCTGGTGCGGCCGGGCGGTGGCTCTCGCCTGGGGCCCCTGGGTTGGGACCCTGAACGGGCTAAGCCGAACGACACCCACCTCATCAGCGTAAGGTGAGGAGTCGTCAAGGCGTTCGGGGGATAGGCTCCCGAAACGGTTGATTGTCGGGGTGGGGAGCAGGGGCTCCCTGCGCGGCCTGTTAGGGTGGCGTTGACGGCGGGGCCTAGAGGCCTCCAGGTCCAAGCAGGCCATATCCCTGGTCGGGATGACCCCTTCCTCCTCGTACCTGCGCACGAGGCTGTTGATCACCCTTCGTTGGATGATCTCTGATGGGGAAAGGGGACGTGGGCGTCCCGTATTCCGTGACGTGGCAGTCGTCGTAGCGGTAGTGGCGCCATGTGGGGTGGCTATGGCAATGTTACCCCTGCCCCTGCGTAGGTTCGCGGGTGGTGATCGCACCTCTGTAACTGCAACTTGGTTCCAGAGAAACAAAGGGATCAACTCATCAACACCGAGAGGGAAGAGTATTGACAACCAGTGCCCCAACGTCCTTCTATTCTCCACGTTTGTAAGAAGGATCCACACCAACACGCTGCAGGGCGGAATCCCCATGTTCTACTACCCCGACTTCCGGTGAGTTTCACGACAGGCCCGCTATTTTCATGGTGGGACCAGGCACCGGATATCTGGATCCGGTGACACGTCAATATAATGGTGTCTCGAACGCTACTAATCTCCATATTGAGGAGAAAAATTTCACGTCGGGTTCACCATTTCTGTTTCCGACGCTTTCGCCGGGGCACGCGCGTATCCGTCGGCGGAGGAAGCGCTGCTTGTTGCCCCGCATTCCCGCTTTCCAATGGCTGGCGGCATTCGTTCCATGTTCAGGTACGTCTGCTCCTTGATCGAAACGGGATGATGGGATGTCGGTTCTTCCTTCCGTGGATTCCTCATCGGAACTTGCCACCTAGTCTGGGTCTCCCTCATAGATTCAATACGTAGTTCGTGAAACTCTTCCCAGTGCCATGTTTCCATGGACTCCAGTTAATTACACTGCTTCTGTCGGGACATTCCAAAGGGTCCAGTCAGGGAAGAAACCTTCGGTCGGGGGAGTAGTCACGTTGAGGCACCAGTAGCGTGTCTGGATGCTGGGGAATCTGTCGTGTTTGTCTATAATCCCTGATTGCAGGGCTTCTCGGGGGCATGGAAGCCCGAGGCATCCCACATCGAGTGCGGGGAATTTTATGTCGTAGACACATATCTGAGGTTTTCCTCAGCTTCCCGTGCTCAACACAGGGTATGTCGCGAGTTTAACTTATAGCGGAGACGGATCAACCCAACCAGAGCATTAGCTAGGATAGATCGGATTGAGGGATCCTCCTTGAAGGGATGTCGATACCGGGGCCAGCCCATGGATGGCTGTGAAGAAGAGAGTACCGACATGGTCTCGCCGGGATAAGACGGTACGGGCGAGAATCGGGACGGGGGATAGATTGATGAATCGAGTGGAGGGAGAGTGAAATGGGACCATCGCAAGGGCGACGGTGAAGTTGGGCTTGAGCCTTGAAGAGGCTTCCTATATATCCCCGTGGCAGGGAATCAAAGTCCGCGTAGTTTGGGATGGTCACAACGGCTGGCCGTCGGATGGGAATTGGATGACGTGTGGGCTTGAACCTCATGGAGGCTTCCTACGTACCATGCCTTGACACAGATCAAAGACCTCATAGTTCATAATGGGGCTTTGTCGACGAACCGACGTGAAAGTGGACCTTGGTCCAATGAGTGGTGGGCTTGAACCTCTGAGGGGGCTTCCTACGTACCATGCCTTGACACAGATCAATGACCTCGTAGTTCAAATATGCAGGACAAGGGGGGACATACAGTTTAACGTCATGCTGGACGGGGGAAAAACTCGACGTGAATGAACGACCGAGGAATGTGGCTTGAACCACATGGAGGCTTCCTACGTACCATGCCTTGACATGGATCAAAGACCTCGTAGTTCAGGTGGGAATGGGTCGCAGCGGCTTACAACTGGACCAGAATGCAGTTTAACGTCATGCTGGACCGGGGTGAGACCCAATGTGAAATGACGGGTGGGCTTGAACCTCATGGAGGATTCCTACGTACCATTCCTTGACATTGATCGAAGACCTCGTAGTTCACATGGATTCGCCGGTGAACCGACGTGAAAGTAGACCCGAGGTTCCACTATTGGTGGGCTTGAACCACGTGAAGGCTTCCTACGTACCAAGCCTTGACATGGATCAAAGACCTCGTAGTTCGGGGTGGTCAAAACGGCTTGCCGTTGGACGGGAATTACAGTTTAGTGTCGTTCCGGACGTAGGTAGGACCCGACATGAATAAACGAAGTGTGGGCTTGAACCTCATTGAGGCTTCCTATGTACCATGCCTTGACATTGATCAAAGACCTCGTAGTTCATAAGGGGTGGGTCACAATGGCATACCATTGGACCGGAATGCAGTTTAATGTCGTGCTGGACGGGAGCGTGCAGTTTAACGTCATGCTAGACAAGGGAAAAACTCGACGTGAATGAACAACCGAGCAATGTGGATTGAACCTCATGGAGGCTTCCTACGTACCATGCCTTGACATGGATCAAAGTCCTCGTAGTTCACAATGGAATGGGTGTGTCGGTGAACCGAAGTGAAAGTAGACCCGGGGGTCCACTACTGGTGGGCTTGAACCTCATGAAGGCTTCCTACGTACCATGCCTTGACATGGATCAAAGACCTCATAGTTCAGGTGGGGTTTTGTCGGTTAACCGACATGAATGCGGACCTTGGTACAATGAGTGGTGGGCTTGAACCTCTTGGAAGGCTTCCTACGTACCATGCCTTGACATGGATCAAAGTCCTCGTAGTTCGCAATGGAATGGGTGTCAGGGTTGGTGCTCACTCTAAGCCCACGTGAGTCATGCTCAGTGTGAGAAACAATAGGTTGCAAGGACCTGAAGATCACGTCGCGAAGGATGCGTCTGTGAGAATCGAAGAGGGGCTTACGCGTTAGGCGGCCCATGGTGTTGGGACTTACTCCGGGGTGGAGGCCCATGGCACGACAAAGCGTGAGAAAGATGGACCTTGGTCCAATGATGGGAGGTACCTCATCCCATATCACGCCCTCTACTGACCTTGGTAGTGGGGAAGTACAGAGATGCAGCGGTGCAACCATCCTTTGGGGAACTAGGGTCGCCCATCTCCTACGATCATACGTCACTCCGGAAAGGAGGATATCACCCCTTGTGGATGGGCGATTCCATTCCCGTGGAGACGAGTGGTGTAACGAATGTTCGAGATGGGGGAACCCTTCGTGAGGGAGACGAGGTCGGATCACAGTTTAACGTCATGTGTTGAGGACGCGGTGCTTGGCAGTTTAAGGTCCTGCAGCTCGGACGAGGTGGGATCACTCCGCACCCCTAGGGATTACATAACTGGTACCCTCTGGTCATTGGGGAAGGGAAGGTTCCAGTAAGGCCATGGTCATGGGGGGTTGTGGAACGAACCATCGAGGGGTCCACATTAGCGTGGATATGCGAAGAATCAATAGCCGTTAGCGTGCCTATGCGAAGAAGCATTAGGCGAAGCAACGCTACGAGTGGTATTGTCCATGGGACTTTGAAATCACATCGTGCAAACCTAGAGGGTCGCACGGGAAGAGGAATCACTAAGAAAAGGAGTGAGATTCGCGAAGTGGGGTGCCTTGGCCTTAGTATGGGGCGTAGGATGGAACGGGAGGTGATTCACGAAGTGGAACAGGGTTCGCGGAGCACTTCCTCACGAAGAAGGGGTGTCTCGCGAAGCTGGGTCCTGCAAAGAAATGTGCTTCGCGAAGTGGAGCGATCCTGCCTTAGCATGGGCCACAAGTGTGAATGGGAGGTGCTTCGCGAAGTGGAACAGAGCACTGTCTCGCGAAGGAGGGGTGCCTCACGAAGGAGGGTCCTGCAAAGTAATGTGCTTCGCGATGTGGAGCGATCCTGCCTTAGCATAGGGATCACTCGTATGGGTTGGATGTTTCGCGAAGCACAAGTGCTCCGCGGCTGCCCGGGTTCCCTTGGGAATCCCCTTCCTTCGCGAATGCCCTTGAGCTTCGCGAAGGGCATCCCTCCTGGAAGAGGGTCTCAAAACGAGACAAAGCAGAGTCGTCTCGCGAAGTAGAATTACCTTGTAGAGCTCATGATTCCTAGGGCAAAGTGTGCTTCGCGATTCGAGAGATGAGAACACGAAAGGTCGGGTTTTCCGTCCCCCGGGACTCAGGGAGAGCCCGGTATTTATAGGGAAGGGGCGCCGCGAAGCAGCACCTGCGCGCCGTCTCAAGGGCCTCGCGGTGGCTCGTGAACGTCAAATGCGTTCGCGGAGAATCACCGCCTCGGGAGCTTCGTGGCGGCTCGCGAACGTCAAAGGCATTCCCGGAGAATCACCGCCTCTGGAGCTTCGTGGCGGCTCGCGAATGTCAAACGCGTTCGCGGAGCATCACCGCCTCTGGAGCTTCGCGGCAGCTCGCGAACGTCAAACGCGTTCGTGGAGCATCACCGCCTCTGGAGATTTGCAGGGCCGCGAGGGTCAGGGCGCTTCACGGCGGGGCTTCGCGGCGGAGCATCGCGAGGCAGCGCGCCGGCCATCTTTTTTGTTCCTTTCTTTCAGGCCACATTTTTGGCGCCAACAGTGGTGAAATATATTTATGTAGTCTGATTTCCTTCTTTAGGAGTTGGTTTTGTAATCTATTATTATGTATACTTCTACATCTTGAAATGTTTACAATATGTGAAACTATTGTTAGCAAGATATTAGAACTAGTTCAGGGAATCAAACAGTGACACACCATCAAACTACTTCACATTATTAAATGGATGATTATTATTTAGTAAAGATGATTTGATGCATCTTTTGGTGTATTTATTAAATCTCAAAATTATCTCTCTGAATGGGTTTCATGTCATTAATTCCATGATCATAATAGTTTCAAACTACATATCAAATATGATATTTTATTTTCCTTCATGATGATATCTCCCTAGACCCATTGTGTGACTAATGATTTTTTTGAGTAATTTATTCTTTTCTTGTTGTCCTGGTCAAGGGTTTAATCTTGAGTGAGTCCCACTGATTTTGTTTTCCCAAATATTCCTATTGTTTTCCAATATTTAGTTGAAATATCCTTACCTAGGTTGTTTTGAGTTTTTATAATGATGATTCATGACACAGGTTTCCTTTTTGATCAGAATATATTTTGTTCACTGATGGTGATACCTTTTTGAAGCATTTCTTGGATTACTGGTTAAGGTGTTTTGTGTAAGACATACCACCTTGTTGTGTTTATATATCTTAATATTAGTGAAATATTATGTCATTATTCCAATTTAATCTAGGAATTGAATAAAAATTAATTTGAAATAATATTCATGTGAATGTACTAACCTCAGATCTATTTGGATCCAATAGTGATCTCACCAGACATGTGGCTATCATTTGGGTGACCCCAACCTAGAATAATAATGTACTGTATATTTGATTAAAATCTGATATAACATCATATGCTACCTCATGTGGTTGATTTGGATAGATTCACCAAGGAAAATAGATTATTTTTTTTGATTAATGAATGTGTAATTTAAAGACAATATTTAATTAGTTAAAATGATAATTTTTGATACTGATGTTATGTTATGTTAATATTTTCCTTAGGCCTTTTGATCTGGTGATACATAAATGATAATATAAAGGGTTTTCAAATTTATACAAATATTTTTATATAAAGTGAATTTCTAGGTTATGCTAAAATTCATATATGAATGGATTTTCATGGTTATCCTAAAATGAATATATGAATGGATTTTCCAAGTTATGAAGAAATTCTTATATAATTGTGTTTCCCCAGTTATAATGATATATTTATCTAATGTTTTTGGTGCATTTATTAAATAATTATTATAGGTATTGACTCATACATTTGAATTGTTTATTAGATTTTTTCATGGTTGGCATGGTTATTCTACATGATCAACGACTTTATGGCATGGTTCCAAATGAGGTTGATTTTTGTATGATTTTAGTGGATTAATTGATAATTTTAATTATTTATTTATTAAATATACATATTATCATCCTACTTATATTTATACACATTGATTTCAACCTACCATGTATTACTCGAACACTATTTGAGCTATAGTTTTGGGGCCATGAGAATATTACATGGTTTCATGTTTATATATGGGTAAAATACGTTGTTGTAGATTATTGTATATTTGATGGGTTGGAGCATGGATATGAGACAAGCATGGGGTTTAGAACCATTGAAATTTGAGTTTTTTATCAACATTTATTTTACCTATGTTATATTCCTCATTATATTTATATAATTTCAATCCTGTAATTAAATTATCATTTTATTATTATTGAATTATTCATTCGGAATTCATACTTTCATTACATGGTTCATCCTTTACATTCTAGTGGTATGATGAATTGTTTCCTCCATTTATGTTACTATTATATTTGGTTATCTCCACTATATTAAATCTATGTACCAGTAAATATAGTCTTCCTAGTATGGTCTATACACCTGTATTGTTAGTTGTTAGCCTATGAAATTTAGGTATGTGCTCTTTAGGTCCATTAACAATCCTTATTTTTCCACATGAGAGAGTGCTAGATTGGAGAAGTTAACATGTGATATTAAAGAATTATGGTTTATCATTTATTTTCTTTTCTATTTAGAGAGTAATTAAAGGATAATAGGATGTTTCATTACTTAGTAATGATATTTTTCATTGTAGTAACTAACCCAAGTACATTGGATTATTCAATTACTTAGGGATGAGATTTTTTTAATGATGTTTTCTTGTTATCATTGAAATTATTTAATAATGGGTGATCAGATTATATGTGATATAATGTTTCTTGATATTTATTCTTGTTACGTAGTAGATCATGAGACTATTATGCATGCATCATGATAGGTACATATGAATTATATTGACATTAATTATTAATCAAGGGATATATTTACTACATGTGATATTTTTACATGTATGAAATGTAAAATGAGAACCATTGATATACATTATGAATGAAATAAAATTATTATAATCACATAGTAATTTACATGATAATAAATGTTTATGGAAAAAGATGAATCACTAGTTCCCAATTTTTCCCCTCTTGAGGTTGACCGTGTTTTTATCCACTGTATTATGTTCTTTATTTTTCTTATAGATAAACTACCACCTTGTCATCATTGAATTTAGAGTTAGGAGTGAATAAATTAGAATAATCCTAATATAGTTTAACAAGTACATCATATATAGAATGAGGATTATCTTGATTTTTTTATTTTCAAAAGCATACATAAGATCATGACATCCATGGAGTGGGAGACGGTTCACACTATGCATTCAATATAAGAGCTAATGATAGATTTATTTATATAACATCTAACTATGTTCACTAGGGGTTGATTCCATCCCCCACCCCGTAGTAGTGTTATGAAATGATTTGTTCCATGTAATTTTAATAACCATGAGAAACATGTGTATTGGAGGATGAATCATGGTACATACATGTTTTTTACTAAAACAATTCGGTAGGACACCTCATTGAAAGTTGGGTGAAAATAGGAGTTATCTTGTAAGTACATTGACATGATTTATTTCATCATGTTGTATCCTAAATTTTTTATGATCAAGTTGTGTTGTGAGTTCTTGAACCGTACCTATGTTATAATATAAGTAATGGATGGTTTTACACATTTCATTAATAAGCATCACACTACACCATCTATAGTAGCTGATGTTATTTGTTGGGTAAATCTTTTATAAGATTGAATTCATAATGATATTAGGATAGAGTTTAATTTTACTCACATTAGTAGTTTTTCAGACATAATTAATTAGAATATAATCTGAGGATGGAAACTGTGAGATTCCAAGAACATCATATTTGAAATTTTAGAATAGTAAACAAGTGGATTTTCTTATAGTAGATCCAACCACCACTAGGATATTTATCACTATAAAAAATAGTATACATAGTGGTCATGGATGTGGAAACCATATTAATAGTTTATTCTATTGAAGTTATATCAATGTTGAACAATTTTATATAAGTGACATGGAATATATATATATATATCATATATTGGATTTTTGTGATTGCGGTTTTTTGGGACACCTATATAGGTTTTCTAGTGGAATATAATAGCAGAGAAGTGATATGGAATCATGATAGTTACTAGATTTTTGGATTCTCTCAACTACCACCTAAAATATTTGTAGATAGTGCTCAAATAAACATTTAGGTAGAGGAATTTGTTATGGTACCCATCATTTGAGAGGCTATACATGATATAGATAACAACATATGGTAGTTAGACATATTCCTTGGGTAGAGGGGCATGTCAACTACATGAAATGTTGTCATCTCTAACTCGTTTAGATGCAAGACCAGATTGATTAATTTATCATCAACATATTATTTAACTTTTTATAAAGGACCATAGCATTCCAATATATATTATATTTTTAAAAATAACTCTTCTACATATTGAATGATTGGATGTTTTATATACAATTAATACACCATTGTGTTACTCTCAGAGAATTTCAAATGTGGCAATGATTTTTCTCTAGAACATAGAGATTATCAATTCATTTGAAAATAACTTGTTCTTGAAATGGAATGATTTTTTTAATAATGGTTTATGTTGTTTAGTTCCATAATAGTTTCATATTAAATATTACCTTATTAGTATTTCCTTTATATTTGTAAAATGTGCCTGTAACATTCATTAGGGTGAGAGGGATCTTCAGACAGGTCATGTATGACAAACTAAATATAGGATGAATTGTCTTAGGGATTCGATAGTAGCTCTAGCTCTATATTATAGTGGAATGTAGAATGATAATTTTTCGATAGTAATAGACCTTTTTATGGATGATATTACTTACATGTTCTATTGATTACCACATGAGTGGAAAATTGAGTTCACAATTGAGTTGGTGTTGGGATAAGAGACAATTCCAAACCTTGTATATAAAAAGGATCTAGGAGAGATTCTAGAATTGAATATTTATTTTTAATATCAGTAATCCAATGGTTTCTGGTGTCAGAGTAAATTATCATTGGTTTATCCCATTCATTAAACCATAATGGGACTATTTGATTGTGTGTGGACCATCAGAGATTGTATAAGATGATGGTTAGAAACCAGTATTAACATCCATGTATAAAATGTCACAAAAATATATCTAGAGTTTCATAGATATTATATATTATTTTTATGAGATCATGGAATAATAATATTAGATTAAGACCATCATACATACCTTAGAGAAATTTTTGGAGATGGAGTGTCTTATATGAGTTAATAATGATTATATTTGGTTTGATGAATGAACAGGTGTAATTTATGGCCTTGATGAATCAAATATTTTATCCTCTTTTGTATTATTTTTTTGTTTGTTTTTAAAATATTTTATTTGTGATCTCCATATTTTTAGATGTTCATTCCCAACATCATGACATCATCATATGTATATTGAAGGTGTATCTACTATACACCAAGATAGGAAAATTCAGTTTCTAGAATGATATTTTTCACTTCTTGGGTGATTTCATCTTAAAGGATGGAGTGTCAGTGGATCCAAAGAATTTATATCCGAGGTATATTTGGTGAAACCAAAAATTTTCATCATGATTTCGATATTTATTGGGTTTGTCTCCATTATAGGCATTTATATTGGACTTCTCTTTGCATGAAGAACCTTTGTTTGGGATAACCAAGGAAGTTGTGATGTTTTCTTGTTCAAAATATTATGAAGGATATTTTTAGGTGTTTAATGAAACATAAACATCAATACCTATATTCAAATCATTTATTCCAAGTAACAAATATTCAGTTTATTATGATGAATCTACATATATATGTACAATTTTTCTGATTCTAGATGACCAAATTGTTTTTTATGGATTCAGAAATATAAGACTACATGAGAGGAATTTTCCTACTCCTAATCTAGAGAAACCAAATATTTTTCATTACTGATATGTTGGTAAAATAATCCTTTGATAAATAGGATTATTGTGTACATAAAACACATGATTTTCAGGTATATCAATTCTTAGAATAATCTTATCCTCATTTATAGAAGGTAGGTTGAGTATCTAAAAACATTAATTATGGAGATGGGTTACACACCAGCAAAGAGAAATATTGACTTTGATTCCTTATGGTTAGAAACACAAAGAGATGAATTATTGTAGTATTGAAATGAGATTCAAATGAAGTTACTATTTAAAAATTTGAATCTATATGTTTATTTTTTCAAGGGTTGAGTGTATAGGACATTAAATATTATTTTACCCAAGGTTTTGTACTATAAAAAGATTTAAAAGATATCTGATCCTATGGAATTATCATTGATTGGAGGATTATATTGTGGGGTTCCACCATCAAGATGGTCTTTGGAAATGGAAATCATATTCTTTTTTTATGATGTATGTCTTCCAATGTGTTTTTGAAAGTAGCTAATTGTAGATTATCCTAAATCTAGATTTGAGTTACACCCATGTGTGACAAATATGTATTGTGATCATTATAGTGATTATTTTGTATATGAATGATTTGGTGGTTTTGATATTAGTAAAAATATTTTTCATCTATTAGTAGGTGACTCGTTAGAATAAAAGTATTTTGTATTTGTCATATCCTCTTCATATTTTACAATGTAAATATATTGATTAATTCAAGGATTATATGACATGATGACCCATGACTTATCATTAGAATGATGTAGTATGGTTGATCCATGATCAAATGATGATGGTATCTCACTTATTTCCGATTATGGATACTATCACTATTGATGATATTTTTAGTCTCTAAGTGTTGTAGACATTTTGGTTTCTTGGTGTTTAAATAAGTATTTTTACCCACATAGATAATTGTTTCACCACTATGTTCTGGTAGGTTCCATAAAAGGATATAGGATCATATGATCATATATGAACAACCTTGAATTCATAGAAATACTGCACATTTAAATAGACAGTTATGATTTTGGAGTATGTGTTTTGGATATTGGTGGATCAATGGGTAAATATTTATAACTCATAGACTTCTCTAATAATAAAAACCTATAGGAATCCTTTAATATTGAAAATTTTGATGATTTTTATGGTTTTCATTACATAATAATATTTATTTTAGAGTTAGTTCTATCAAATATAGTTTGATGTACACTTTTTTTTGGAGATTTCAGAGCATGTTCTTCAGATAAGGAGGCGGTTCAAGACCGTAGAGTGCAGGAAAAAATCTAGCCCCGATCAGATGATATGAGCTCTAGAGATTTAGGTTGGTCATCATTTTTTCCTTCCAATTTTATATAGGTTAAGGTAATTATATATCATGAAATAGGTAAATATAGTTTCTATGTTCTTTCGTCCATTTGAGATTGTGGAATTTTTTGGTATATTGGGTAGGGAGTATCTCATCCAAAATTTTATAGTTCCATGTATGATGTGTTTCAACCATCACAACATCACTGATGAAATGATAACAGTTATCATGTGGTATATGTTGATTAATTTTATATTTTTTAGATTCATCATTTCTATAGAATTAAATACAGATATTAGATCATAGATATAATTTTCTCAATGGAAATTCCATGGATGTAGTTTAAGAAAATTGGTGTCGTGCGTGTGTTCAAGAGGATACATAAGATCAGTAATATAATATGCAACCATGGTGTCCATACATGTACATTGATAACCCACAATGATTCTTGTAGAAGCTCATGGATGTGATGTTATATTGGTGGGATGTTGTAGGATTCAATTTTTTCTTGGTACATACTTATTGACGTTTTTCTTAATTATCATTTCTTTTGTGACTTAAACATTATTTAACACATAGAATTTAGTATCTTGTGTTTATTGGGATAATTATTATTAACATGACCTAATGTTTATATATTAATGATTTTTAAAATAATTGAGTCTGTGTATAATTATCTCAATGTCTTTTGAGAGTTATACATGGGTTTGTAAAGCTTTAGAGGTGGTTAGTGTTATTAATATAGGATTTGGTATGAAAGATATTTGATGGGAACCTTCAAATCATAAAATGAGTATATGACATGAAAATATTTCCAAGAGTATTACGTGAACTCATTGGGTCATGAAATGGTTACACTTAAGGGAACTCTTTTACATCGAAAAATTCCCTATCTGGGTTATTTAACCCTTTGGTGACACATTTCTCTATGTATATCATATATAAGATATTTCAGTACAGAAATTTATTCACTTAAAAATTTTCTTAAAATTAATGTGTTTTAACCCCACACCAAATATGATTTAACTTTGTACGTTGTACAAATCTCTCCCTCTACCACTAGAGAGACTCTGGGAGAATTTACAGTGATTTCATGATTTTCAAAAATCCTAGTCAACCGTCTAATCTCTGGTGAGTCCCTTTGATTTGTTTTTCCCCTATATTCTGTATATTCTCCATTGTAGTAGTAAAATATATTTACTAACATTATTTTGGGTTTTCTTCTTGATATAGTGTGATCTAGGTTTCCTCCATGATCACCATATATTTTTTCTATTATTTTGATTACCTAATAAAATAATTTATTTGACCACTTCTTAAATTATGTTCTCCAAACAAAAACCTATTTGGTATATTTATATTTTTTTATACATGTTCAATACAACGAGATTAATCTAAATAAAATAATTGCTAAATATAATATCAATGGGTGATGATAATCATGGCTTTGGAAAACCCAATGATCCCTTATGATCAAATTGATTTGTGATCATACATGTGGTTATCTATGGGGTGAGCTTAATCTAGAATAATAATGAAAAGGATAATGGAAAAAATATGATTCAGCAGGAAATGAGACCTCATGTGACTGAATTTGATTGAATTTCCTATGAAAATGGATTACAAGATTGAATAATTAATGTTTAACTGAAAAGAAATTTTTATTTAGCTAAATTGAAATTTTTTTATTAATATTTTGTTCTATCCAATATTCCATTATGATTTTTGGTGGTGATGTTAAAATCAATATATAAAAAATTTACCTTATTATGTTGAATTATTTTTAATAAATGGATTTTTTGGGTTATGCTTAAATGATTATATAATGGGATATACCTGGTTATAAAGAAATTATTATATAAAGTACTTTTATATGTTATTCTATTATTATTATATAGATGGATTTTCCAAGTTCTACTACATTTATTATATAATGTTCTTGTCTTGGTTTTTCTAAATTTATTATATGGATTAACCCATATATGTGATTTTTCCATGGATGTGTGGATAAAATTTTCACGGTTGTGTTTCATACTCTAATATATTTAGGCATGGTTATATAATAGTCTTATTATTTTATAATATTAATTGATTGATTAAAACACATAATTATCAATTTATTACATGACTTATTATTAGAATGGATTTTTTAGATATTATGGTGTCAACCTATACAGTTTTATTCACACCCTACTCAAGATACAAATTTTTGACTAATATTATTATAACTATGTTATTTTGGACAAGGGAAAATGACATTGTTTTTTATTGTTTCTTGTTGGATGGGCTGGATGTTAAATATTCGGGTGTCAGGGTGTTCAAAAATAAGGTTATTTAAATTTTTTCTACTACCATTGATTTTTATCTATATTTATTTTAGTTTGAAATTTATATGAAATCTATACAATAATTAGACTAGTGTTTAATTATTAATGGATTATTTATTCTACATTTCATGAATGGATTAATTGGTCCTTCCTTTACCTTCTAGTTTTATGATGTACTATTTTATCCATTTCTGTTACTATGATATTCAGTTATTTCCACAATATAGAAACTCTATAACAGTGGATATAGTCTCCCCACTCGTATATTAGAACCATGCTTCTAGTCTCTATCCTCATGAATGTGAAGAGGTGTGATTTCCCTTCAATGACAAAACAGACTTCACAACCTGATAGAGTGTCAGATAATGAGATACTACAAAATTGTTTTCCTCATCATTTCATTATAGTCATGGACAAACATAGTAAAATTTATAATATTATTCTTCAATTATACTTCTTCCTTATATTCCTCATTAATTATAACATTGATTCATGGTTGAAACCCATTTTTGAAATTTAAGATATATTTAATTTGAAAATTTTTTTTAGATCCAACCATTTAAATAAATAAATAATTAATAATTTTTGACTCTTATAGTAGGTAATAAATTATAATTCTTTTAACTCAGAGCCACATCAGCAGTGTATCCTTTCCCAATTTGGTAATGTATCACACAATCATAATAATTAATCAATTCCTACATCATCTTGTGGGTAATATTAAACTCCTTAGTTGTAAAACAATATATTAAAATATTATGATAATTGTATATTTCAAAATAAAATTCATTATAGATATTTACAAAATATTTTAAATTAAAATATTATTGATAATAACTCTTAATATCTAGGTGGGTATTTTTTATCATGTAACTTAAAATATCCTGAGTGATAACCAATGACCATATCATTTTTCAAGATAATGTATCCAAAACAATTCATTGAAACATCACTATAGACTACAAACCATTCTCTATTATAGGGTTATGTAATAATAGGTTTATGAAAAAACAATATATTAAGTTCTATGACATTATCTTCAGATTCAAATACTTTAGGTAAAATATAAACTTCCCATGTTAACTTGGTTAGTTGATTAAACAGTTGTGATAAATTATCCAAAAATCATCATTATTATCCATCCAAATAAAAAAATCTATATATCTAGGTCAATGTAGATCATCTAGTTGAATGAATCTTATCTTATGTTTTGAAGGATATATTAATATACTCATACAATAAATTATAGTTCACATGAATTAAATTTTATGAAGAAAAAAATAGTTATTGTAATTTTTTTCATAAATTTAATCATTCATCATGTTCTTGAGTACAAATATAAAAATATTATCATGTTATTACTTTATCTATTAATATTCAATAATATCATTTATAAATAAAAAAACTAATTGATCAATGTATTGCCTAAAGACTTGATTAATTATATTGAAGAGGAGTATGGGTGAATTAGTATAACCAAAATGAATCATTATAAATTAATAGAGTACATAAATTTTATGGAATGATTTCCTAGGTATATTAAACATCTTGAACCACAATAGATTATTTCAATAATTATTATCATTCATTGAATAGTGGGTTTCCATATAAAGTTTATCAAAATTGTGATAAATATAAGTTAGGGGATTCGTATTCGTGATTATGATGTTTCTATGTTCATGATAGTCAATATAGTGTCTTATTGGTCCATCATTCTTCTTAAAAAAGAAAAATGATTCACCCCATTGTAACTACCTTTTCTATAAAATTAAATTGTATATATATTATATTATAGGTTCTTTATCAATTCATATAACCTAAATGGGTCCATAATAATAGGATTCTGTAAAATATTTATATCATTAGGATTGAATTATATTGGGGAACCAACATAAAAATTTAGTGGAATACATGAAATTTCATATTACCCAACATCGACAAAATCATACATAATATGAATATCATTGATGTTTACATTGTCCATAATCATTTGAGATAATCACCCCATTTGAATAAGAAACATTACCTATATAATGGATATGATTTCTATAATCAGAATACAATTATCTTTTCATTGATTTAGGATTACTTTTTATTGTGTATAGTCAAAAATGACTTCCCTTCCATGGAATGTAAAATGGTATATTTTAGATAAATCCAATCCAATCCAAGAATAACATAAAATTAAAATATATGGATAATGACTAGATTTTTTATAATGATCATATTGAAAAAATAAAACCTTAGAAGAATCAAATAATTGAAATATGGTCATTGTACCATTAGAGGTTTTCATTGGAAACTCAACGTGTAGTTATTCTGGTTGAATATTGAAACCCATTGAATTTTTTTTTGATATAATTGAGTTGGGAAAACAAGATTCAAATAAAAATTTATTAGTTATAGAAATGATGTCATGTGTACCTATCACCATGACATCATCATACCCCTCATAAGAAATGGTTATTACCTAATATTAACTATTTTATATCATATTAAGAGGTTTATATATATTAAAATTTCCATTATCCATTATATTTGAGAACTGGTTATCATAGTTCTCATAAAACATTAATTTCAAATAGTAGAGTGTTGGTGGTGCGTTCTATGGATATTTTAATCTATTTAAATCATTATTTCACATATTCTCATCACATCAAATGTTGATTGCTTGATGGTCATATTTTTCACCAAAAAAAAATTAACAATCACAAGAATAAAATTTCCACTAAGTTTCCTTCCACACATTGAGCATAAGGGAATGATTATCAGAATATATATAATATTTTAATAAAATCATAAGAATTCCATCATTAATTTTTTCCAAAACATTGGTATGGATGAGTAACTCTTATTATTTTTTCTTCCATGGCCAAACCTCTTCCAATTTCATCATATATACGAAATTAATTTATTTATAAATCCCAAAAGATATATTGTTTTAATCCACTAATAAACTAGTTAACAATATTTTCCGGTTGGATGATAATACAAAAAAGTGAACCATGATTTTTTTGAAATATTCTCCTCATAGGAACCAAATTATTCTCCATCACTATTATTTA
The DNA here is from genome assembly GCA_963277665.1 of Viscum album. Taxonomy (NCBI): domain Eukaryota; kingdom Viridiplantae; phylum Streptophyta; class Magnoliopsida; order Santalales; family Viscaceae; genus Viscum; species Viscum album. The sequence goes on along the minus strand of OY728140.1, from coordinate 1,253,318,053 downwards.
TCATTAATAATTACTTTTCCATTTGGGTATAAAAATATGAGTAGTTTACTTATTAAAATTAGTCTCTTAAACTTATCTACCACAATGAAGTTATTTTTTTGACTCATATTTTTTAGAAGATTCCACTATTGGTATGCTTCACCATTCTAATGATAAGTAGCCAAGATATATTTTCTGGTTAGAAAAAATAGAGAATGGAAAATATATTTTCTGTGGTACAAATCATTGATATGAGACTATTTCATTAACAGAACCACTAAATGAAGGAGGAAATTGAATTATAAAAGACTAATTAAAAACTTTCCCCTTTATTTCAAGTTTTAATGTTAATAATTATACATATCATTAAATAGATGACAGTGATTTGAAATAATGTATTATATTATACCCCCCCCAAATTGTTTTCATAGGAGGAAAATCATTACACTATCTCTCATATTCAGTATTAATGGAATTAATTTAGGTTCAATTACATGAATAATAAGATAATTCATAATGTATGAAACAATAATAATAGTGGGAAGCCACATAGTCATGAAAAATAATTTATAGTATGTCTTTATTAATACATATTATTTAAAATCTATGAAACCACAGGTTTAAAATAGGTTATACAAGATCCTTAACAAAATAGTTATTATTCTATCATGTACCAAATCATATCACCATGGATCTCAATAATTTTGTCAAATCATAGATTCTACTCGTTAACAGAACATTGATCACATATAAACTATAGTAACACATACATTTTATTTTTTACATATGAAATCTTTATTTATGAATATCAACTACGTTACATAGTGATCCACACTAAAATTATATAGGTCTACTTAAATTATTAGCATTGATACATAAATAAAATGTATATAAATTAACTAAATTATCTCCCACTAAGTAATTAATAATTATAACTCTTCCCAAAAAATAATTCATAATTCATTTATTTATAACAATTGGAAAATAAAGATAAGAATGGGTGTTATTAGATTCTCAATAATGATAAAAAATAGATATAACAATTATCTACTAAATAAATAAACATAAGTGTATGAGATAATGATCTTAACATTTGAAAAAAAACATCATTCATATAATTGATCATAGACATGAGTAATTGAATAACTCAATACAATTTATATGACATGAGTGATAATGGTATCGATGAATTTGATCCATGAGAGAATAACATTGGGATCCAATATTGTTTATCATATCTATTTGAAAAGATAATCATTTACTATGTATTAATTTATTATTTTTGGGACTATCATAGTTGGATGGTTTCACTTCCAATACCATATTAATTGTCTTTTTCACTCCCAAGACTATCATAGTGTACGTAGGGTATTAATGAATTTGGATTACTCTCCATTCTAGACATATTTACCTCATAAAATATCAATCATTAACCAATATATTTGAGGGATATTTAATTCTAGGACTACCCATAAAAATGAATTTTATTTAGATGTGCACGATAATATCATAAAAAATTAATCATATTGTAACCTATGAAATTAAATATACATCATAACAATATACTCATAATATAACCCATATAAAAGAAACATGTTTCATAATCTTTAACTTATTTAATATTAAAATAACCAATGAAAATAGAATGAGTCTCATAGACATATTTTCTTCATAGTCAAATAAATCGAATGAAATAAATTAGTGGATATATTTGGATCATATCATTAGTAAATTATAATATAAATCAGGGGTTACTGCCTTTCATTTATAGAAATTCAATTATTTTATCATTAAAAACTATTTTAGAGAAATAACCATTCCACATTGAAAATAAAATTTGAAAAACAAATAATTAACAAAATAGTGTTAAAATTCATCTCATATAAAATATACATGGAAATAGATAATGAATATTTTATTGTTTTTAAGTTTTCATGATGGAATAAAATTTTATTTGTACCATTAACATTAAAAAAATATTCAATATATGTTTTATAAGAACATATAAAGTAACTCAATTGGATAATAATAAGAAGATTCTTTTTAAAAAAAATTAAAAAAAGTATAAAATGGGTATAAAATATGATTAAATAATAGGATTATTGTAAAATAATTTTTTTAGAATATAATTTTAAAACATAGATATGGATGAAATAATTATTTTCATTGATGAGAGAAATAAATTATAATTTCCATGAAAGCTCATTTTCGGTATCTTGAGTATATAAGGTCTGAAAGATGATTAAAAAATATGTATTCTCAAGAAATAAACAATGGATAATAAAATTATTGATTTTACTGAGGGTAATATAATAATATTTCATCATTTTAAACATAATAAAATATAATCTCAATAATCATTGATATTGTAGCCTTAAACCGTTACCACATTCATTATAATTAATTATAAACCCCATGAAATAAATAATGTTATATGTATTTTTAAATAAAAATAAAAATATAAAAAAGAATCATAAAATTTATTCATTGTCATTATAAACACCACAAAAATAAACATGTGGGTTTTATGGTATGTGTATTAAAGATATAAAAGTGTGAAAAACATTCCTTACATCGAGTTTGAATTATTTTGATGGTGTTGTAGCCTCTTTTATAATAAATATAAATTTGATATATTTATATAAATAAATAATTTACATAAATATAATAACATATATCATCCTATTATAACATTTAGACTCCAATTTATCAATAAATCCTTTTTGAAATCATCGTTTTTGGGTTTTAACTATTTCATATATCACGAGAATATGTGTTCAGTATTTCTAAATCATGTGCATTGATCTTGGATACATAATATCAATAATATTTATTATTATATAAATTTAATATATATATATATATATCCATTATAATCATACTTATTATCATTATTAAAATATTTATATATAAATATGAGTTACACTATTCATGGTGATATTAGGCCATATGTAATCATGGACATTATTTTCACATTTGGAAAAATGGAATGGATAAATGTAATTAATAAAGCCGCATATTATAATATTTGTTATAATATATATATATATATCATAAATATTCATAAATTAATCCTTATTATGATCTGAGTAATATCGAAATTAAAAGTAATCACATTCCCTGATAGAATTTGTAATCCATATGTACGCATGAGCGATGTCATCATTTTTCAAAATTCTGTAATTTAAGAAGGAAGAGGTAATATTAAAATTTGAGAATATAATTTTGTCTTGGGAATAATATTAAAAAATTCATAACCTCATAATAACCATCCATGAAATATTGTGGCGGTAAATGAACAATATCTCTACAAGGAGACATTAATCTATACGTACGCACGAGAGATTCATTCACTTCAATTTCCTAGAGAGAGGTGAAATTATTGTGAATTTATGACCATAAAAGCCATTTAATTATATTTAACACAATAATGTTTTTATTTGATGAAAAATATTAATTTTGTATGAGGTATGAGAATATTTAAAAATAAATTGATATGTTAAGATGATTATATCTTCACTGAAAAAATCCTATTGTATCTTCTCATAATGTCTCTATAGATGGTATAATGGGATTTCCAAATATTATATAATTTGGATATGGTGGTGGATAAGGTATTTTACTAGGTTATTTTTGATTTAATGTATAAAAATATTATATGATTTCAGGGGAGGTGGTTCACTTTTTATAATTGAGGTGTAGTAAATTAATTAAATATTCTGAAAGATGAAAATATTAAAAAAACATTAATGATAAATTATTAAAAAATTTCAGGGATTATTCTAAAATTTAGAATGGGTATAAAATACTATAAAAATGGGACTATTTGGTGTTTTAAACATTTTATTTTTTTAACCCCTAAGTTAACTCATTTTATCATTAATTGTGCTAACAATTTTTTCACACATTACATGATATTATTTTATATATAAGGTGAATATTGGGTCATAAAAATCCAAGGGAATAAATTTTCATGAATATAAAATCCCACTTATCCACTTTCTTGATTTTTCAATAATAATTTTTTTAAAAATATGATTAATTTAAATTGTGACGATGTTCTATTATAATGACATAAAATTCATAAATAAATAGTTATAATTCCTCTATAATTCCTTTAAAATTCAATAATATATTATATTATCTATAAATATCCATAAACACTATAACTATATAATTTTACATTTCCTTAATATTTTTAAAATAACTTATTTTATTTTTCTAGTTATTGAATAAATATTTTATTAGAATTTATCATAAAATTAAGACAATTTTTTAGTTACTGAAAATTTGTAATAAATCATCATTTTTATGTTTATTTAAATATGATCATTATTGACATTTATATTCATTCTTAACTTGATTTTATCTTTATGTGAATATACAAGTGATATTTAGAACTAAAAGATTGACAATTTGTAACCATCATTTCATTAAATACTATATTTTTTCTTATCTCGGAAAAGAATCTATTAAAAAAATAAATTTAGATTTAAATGTGATAATTTTAGAAATATAATAATCCAATAAATATTATAATGAAAAATAATTTTCTTATTACATTGTTTTATCCTAGATTGCCATGTTTTACGCATTAATATATTGATTAAATTTACAATCGGTTTAGTTAATAATTTCTAAAAAATGAAATTTTTAAAAAAATAATATATTTATTAAAAATATGGAATAAATTTTGTCAAATTCATCACCAATATTTATCATAAAATAATTCAATAAAAATACTAAAGAGGTATGAAAACAGCTTTTAAAAAATAGATTTTTAATTATAAATTTTTATATTCTTATCTCATACAGATGAAAATACATTATTAATTATATATAAATTGATCAAATATATAATAAATAAATTTAATTAAAACAATACACAAATAGTGATTAATTTAAATATATTAATATAAAATTATATTGCACGCATAAAAATAGTTATTCAGAAAAACTTTTTTTTATATTCAAATAATTATTATTTTGATTTATATTTAATTGATCACTAATTAAATTAACATATACATATGTAACCATATGATTTTAATAATTTTTATAGTCCTATTTATACGTAACAATATAATGGATAGACGATAACTATCAAAAGATATATCCTATTACATAATAATCAATGTTTTATATATCATATGATGTTAAACAACTAAAATTTATTGAAGAGAAATATATCCTAAAATATTTGAATTTTATAATTTAGAATGAATAGAAAGTGATATAGTTTCACAAGTGAATAACACAACCGACCAAATAATATAATATCATTTTTTTGGTAGTAGTTCATGTTAAAAAGTATATTTTTAAGTGAACTACATAATTGATGTGGTCCTAGTGGAGAAGGAAATGAAAAACGTGGTAATTTAATAAGGGACCATTTCATGGTGGTCAACATGATGCAATTCAAGATAACATGTGAAAAGAAGGATCAAGGTTATCACATTGAGGGTCTTAGTTTATGTAAAACAATTTTTGAAAGATATATATTTCCAAAGGGAAAATAAAATATGGAACATTCTATCGATCATGGATTCATAGAATGGGAGGTCCCCTGAGGAAAATTAGGATAACCATTATGGTAGTGCTGGTGTTTGATGAAGGAATTGGTCCTATGGTGTAGTTTTAAGATAAAAAAGTATAATAGTTGGTTTCTATGTCATACAACCCAACATGTTGGAGTCAAAAAAACCACATATTTTTCTCTAAACTGGTGATATTCTAATAGAGAAATGGTGAATTGACTATAAAAATTGGTTATAATAAGAGGATCACATTATTATTCCCAGTACGATGAATCAAAAATTGCCAATTGTTTTTCACCATGATATAATTATGGGTGTGTGGATATGTGAGACATAAAAATATTGGAGGTTTCATTATGAAACTTCTTCTATAGATCATTAATGTACTCATAATCAAATGAATCAATTTTGAAATATGATTACATATTGGTGAAAAAATATACTTGTTTTGAAATGTTGAAATAAATGTATATTTGATTCATAGAGAAAAGTATGGAAGTATTTTCCACAAAGTAGTTATGTTTTATTGCAGTTATGGAAGAAATCATAGAGGATGTTTGTAATTAGTTTTATGAGATTATCATATCCCATAATTCTATAATATTCATCGATTTTAAAACTTCATAATATCCTTGTAAATTAGTAAAATCATAATAGTTGAATATTCAAGATATAGAAAACATGTACATATATTATTATATAAGTGATTTGGATGATGTTATAGATGACGGTGTGGAAAGAATAAAATGAATTTTTCAAGTGTTTGAAATATATTTAACGATAAATATTCAACACTGCTAAATATTGAAGTACATATTCTACAATTTAATTTGAAAGAGTAATAAATTTTTCAAGGAGGACATAAGATGCCATTTATGAAGGCTCATCCCAAATTACGTCCACATCGATTCTATCTACATTGGATGATGTACACTATGTAAATGAATCTTACTAATGGAATCGTGTGCATAGAAAATATTTTTAGGGGATCCATTCCACTAGTGGTGTGAACTGAATGGAACCATTACGGTTGTAACCCTTGAAAAGTAGAGATTTATATATAATATATGGTATAGCAGAGTTACACATGATAAGGGAATTTTTATTATTTTTTATTTGGTTTATTTTCCATTATTGATTCATGATCATTGGGGTATAATTGAGAGAGTGAACTAATTAAATTTTAATGTTCTTATTCTACAATAATCTTAAACACCAAAATAGGTTGTGTAATCTAATGTATATTCAATAAAATAGAACAAAAATATGGCCCTCAAGGCCCAATGTTCAATATCTATTAGGGAAATCACAATAATATTTTATAATATATAAATTTTTATGATATATTTGTCTTCTTGTATATCTATTGATACAAATAACTTTGAATATTATCAAACAATGATCTACTATGAATATTACCAATTAAACATGACAGTTGTATCCTATCAATTAAAAATGCTGTAATTAATTGGAATAAAATCCATTTTATATTAATTATGAAAAATTAATATTAACAAAATAGATAGGTAAATAAGTAATTAATTTGGGTTATGTCAATCATAATTCAAGAAAACATTTTTCTTCAAAACTAATTTATTCACATTCATTGAAAAAATAAAAAAATAGTTTTTTACAATTTTAAATAATTTATTTTAAAATTAAACATATTAGAAAGGAAATGAATATCATATTTTGATTCATTTTGGGGATATATAGGAATAGATTAAATTATTAATTTATTGTGGATAAAAATAATATTAATTAGAAACTTCATTTTTGATTGATGATTTTATAATTTATAGTATTTATTAATATGGGTTTATTGGAAAAAATATTTAAATTTCATATTTATTAATAAAACTTATATCATTTGATTCAATTTCATATTAAATTCGGACATTAATACTTTCTATACTAATGAAAAATTTTTGTTGATAAAAAATCATATCTATTACATCTACCAGATACATTTAAAATTAATATTTTCCACTTATTTGAATTGAATTTTGAAAATAGAAATCAATAATTTTAATACTAATAATTAATAATATATAATTAAATAAAATCAATGTTTTTATAATAAATATTAAAAATAATAAAACATAATTATTCTCTTTAGGGATAAAATAGTTCTATCAAGGGGTAAATATTTTAATATAAGGGTCATAATAGACTTGAAAAAATAACAAACTATTTTATAGTCATATATTAGCCTTATATAACCTATTATTTCTTAATTATACATTTTTATCAATTTTTTATGTTTAAAATATTTTTACTCATTTTTATTTTTAAAAATTCCATGTGCGCCTCTAATCTAATTATAAATGGGAAACCCATGTCGTATCAAATCATCTCTTACAATTGTTTTTAGTTCATCAAAAAAACCATATACCATTACTTATCCTCAGTAAATCTTATTTTATTAATTTTTTAATTGAACCATTTATATTATTTATTTTATATTCATTCTATTGAGGTTTTTTAAATTTAAATAAAAAATGACGATCATTTTTAGTGTAGACTATGACCTCATGAACCAATGTAACATGTTTTTCATCACTTCAAGTAACACACACATACACACACAGATATATATATATATATATCATTATATATTTAATGATTATATATGGTGTTTATATAATATTTTTATGGATAGAATTATAATATAATGCATACATTATTAACTTCTAGAGCTTTGGAAAATGACAAAATGACCCTTCTGTATGTATAGATTACTACATCCACAATGTGATGTCATACAATTTGCATTTTATTTTAACCTGTACTGGAATAATGATAAATTAACTAGAAAAATATTATATAAATTATATCAAAATTATTCATTTATTTTGATTAAATATTTATATTCTTTTCCATCCATTGACCATAAAGAAACAACATTCATGAGAATGTACATCTTACCATCTACATGAACTGTGTAATTCAATTTTTATATCTAAATTTAATTTATATACATTAAAGAATATATAATTAATATATTTTAAACTAATATCATTTTTAAAATTATCTAGCTTATGTAACCGTGTTCCATGTTAACTAACCAGAAATAACCAACCATATCAGACACGAAAAAGAATAAATTCATTACAGAAACTTGATTTTAATAGAAAATTGTTTTTAATCATTTAATAAATTTTTTTATTAAATAATATATGGAATGATATACATGTTTTAAATTTTGGAATATATTTATAAACAACCTATATTTATTATCTATGTGGTTCAAATTTTTATGTATAAATGCAATGCTTCATGTATGTGATTTTCAATCATTTTTTTTTCAACGGGACACATTCCATATTGAAAACATTTTTATTTAGTTTGGTGTGAATTATAAAAATTAATATATGTTATATTTATTCTTATGAAACATATGGGGATATATAAAACAATTTATTTTTCATTATTTTATGGTGATTTATTTAAAACATTACCAATGTGGTAATGATTTTATATTACAATCACATTTTTTATCAGTATTATTAATGATTATTCATCTATTGATGAAATAATATGACATATATCTCTTGAAACACAAATATATTCTCCTCCTATGATTAGTTTTATAAAACGGTATTTTTTTAATTTTTCTATCTTTATGTACTCTGTATACTAAAATAGTTTTTTTATAAAAAAATTGAATTTTTCTCGCTCTTGGGTAAAATTCCTTTTTCATCTCTATCCAAGTTTTATAAATATTTTTTGAAGTAATATAATATTATATAATTAATATATAATGAAATAACTTTACCGTATACTTACATTTTGTAAAAAATTTAATGGAATATATTCTTTGTTTCTTAAATTAGTATTTTTTTGACTTTATACCAAATGTGTGAAAGTGAACATCATTGTAACGTGTATGGAATGAACAATATCTTCTACCATCATGAAATATAATATATTTCAACATTACATATAAAATTTTTATGAATCATTTCCATGAAATTTTTTTATTTAATTTTTTAGAGATATTTAGATTTTAAATAAGAGTTTTCCAATTGGAATGGTTATTTTCCTAAAAATATGACCAAAGTGATCTTTCGAACTAATTTTTATTATATGATGAAATAATTTGATGTTAAAAAATATTTACTAGGGGTATAATTTAAATATACCATCATTATTCCTTCTATAGATGATTTATTATTCTGAAGACGAATTCTTATGAAATACATTTTTCCCACGATATATGATTGGATGATGTAACGCCCCGACCCTAGTTACCCAGAGTCGGTGCATTATTACATAACATTGGCATGATCATAAGAAAGATCAAATCTCTAAAGACGATTGGTTTAGTAGCCTTGGAAACACTAGATATATTCATAACGTTTTTCATTACATCATAATGTGAAAAACTACTACAACAACATATTGTCTCCATAGTCCACACTATTAACCCCACATAATATCCCTGCAGGTCATTCATAATTTCCTTCTTCACTTCCTGGGCAAAATAAAACATAGAAAAGGGGTGAGCTCAAATTCCCAGTAAGGATAACAATATAGTGGAAACTTTCATAAATAAGAATAAACATTTAAGACAATGTATAACTAAAACAAAAGCCTTAAAAAATTGAACTTTCAACATAGTATGGCATAAATAAAATGAAATATTTCCATTTACTTATTCACATGGATATTCTACTAATAGAATAATCAAATGCAACACCAATAACCACTTTCATAATGATGGAATGCATAATGCAAGACTATCATAACCACATAGCCAAGGCCTCATGCCAAAACTACAAATAAGATTTTGTAATGGCCTTGTGCCAAGACACTAGTTTGTCTCATGAGCCCTACCGATGCTTCGAGGAGCTATAGAGGGCTCCACCCATCACATATTAAGTCCAATGCATTCCCATATAAAATGGTTTAAACATGAAAAAAACATTCGTATTAAAACTAGCATACGAAATGTCAATACTTTCACCATAAACCATGAATGGTATAAAAATAGCACATCCACAGTAAAACATATCACAAAACCTTCAATAAAACATCGAAGTTTTGTATCATAATAAATCAACTTCACATAAGCGTAAAATCCAACAAAGGATGTAAACATAGATGAAATCAAAACTCTTTTTAGAGAAATATCTCTTCTTATTTTGAAATCATTTAAGAGCCATATAAAATAAAACATTTTCTTTGAAAATATTCTTATAATATTGTAAGGGAATATTTGAAGATTTTATAATGGCGGAAAATAGCCACAGCTGCCGTATAAGATAAAAAAACATTCTTACATTAATTTTGTCGAAAAGGATAAAAACCACCTTGTTTGGAAAACGACAGAAAGATTCCTTTATAAACCACTTATAAAAAGTCAAACAAGGGTATAAATGACATTACCCATATTATTGTAAATAGTAAAAATGTTTTGAAATACATTTTTAAGAAACAAGGATGTGGATGATAAAGAGATCCCAGTAGATTATCACGTATAAACAACCTCAGATAATGAAGAGCTTGTGAAATAACCCTTACCTTGTACTTTTCCTTCGTTGGGGTAGGTTAACCTCCGGTATAATAGTGAAATTATTTTTATTAAATTATACAATAATAATATATATTAATATGATATCATATATGATCTTTTAACTTCTCTTTGTTAATAATATCTTTGTATTATCGTTGTTTCGGGTGTTAACTTACTCGTTTTCTTTTATATGTTTTGTTACGTAAGACATGTTTGTAATGGATAGGTTGTATATTATTAATATCCAGAATGATATCAAGTCCTTAAACATCATTTTTAAATCATCAAATGATAATTATACGTGAAGGGATATGATGGAGAATGAATCTCATCGCATTCGTGGAGACGGTAGTCCGTACGTACGCACGAGCGACAATATCATTATTTTGATATTAAAATAATATATAAATGGATGGTATATCATATATAAAGAATCATTAAAATTTTATATTTATTATTTACATGAGTTACACATCATTATTATACCCATCCAAATAATAATATATTGAATAACAATTACACCACGACGTGGAGACGGTAAGCCGTACGTACGCACGTATGGTGACATGTTATTCAAAGGGTGGATAGAATACTGAATATGGTTGTACCATATTTATAATAACATCAAAATATATATATTATACTGGAGTTATTATTTTATAATGGTAACAACAAAGGAAGAATAAGTTGAAGAAGAAAGGAACATGGAAAAGGGTGGTGAAATCATTACCTCTTCTTCAGTTTCTTCCTTTTGATTTGATCAAAAGGTCTCCATAGGTTGGCTTTCTAATAAAACTAAGGCCTCTAGGTTGTAGTTAGGGATTTTGGGAGAGTATTTGGGAAGATTTTGGCCGAACCAAAAGGCTTTGAAGGTGTGAAGAAAATAGAAGGAGGAGTTCCATTTTATAAGAGGGGTGATGGGCACCTTTGGAAAAGCTAGAAATATTAATTTATAATAAATTTATATTCGGTTTATAATGGCTAAAAAGTTGATTATTCAAAGGTTATGGTGGGGATAGGTAGAAAACCATTCAACCAATAGAATTTAGACAGGTTTGAGTTAATATATTAACCTTAACTTTTAGTATTAACTCTTAGTTAATTAGTTTGACATTTACCAGGTCACTTTTTATTTTTATAATATATAGTTAATAAACATACTATATACATCCAATAAACCCCCAAGTGGTCCATTACTGATGAACCTATCATGATATAAGTCTCTTGGCAGAACCTAAGATTTTTAGTAATTTAATATCAATTAATAATATAATATTTGTTTTAAAAACTCTTTTATGTCAATTTTGACACTATTAAATAATTCATTTTTGTGAAACTCATAACAGAATGATTACTTCGACCAAAGTAAATTAAATAAATCCTAACATGTCTTATTAGCCTATAAAATTATTTTAATTCATTAAAAGTCTCAAATTATATTTATTTGTGAATTTATTATATCAATTATTTTAATTTTTCACATTTATGGTAATTACTGCATCATCATTGTGTCATAAATAAATTAACATATTTAAAGTCTAAAAATTATAAATAAAATATCATTATGTTTGAAATCGTATTATATTTCCAATGAATATTTACAATCGAATTTATCTTATGTATAACCAAATATTAAAAATGTTTTAGTAAATAAACTTTAATTTTAACTCTTTTATCTCTTCTTTGAAATAAATAATAATAAATGTCCTAACCTAATCCAAGTGGATCTAAATGATAATATTTTATTCCTAAGTCTGTTGTGGTTGATATAAACTTGTCCAATAGAATTAGGACATGTTTTCGGGTAATATTAATATCATTTTTACCCTTAATTACCGTATTTACTTTTAACCGTGGTAAATAAAATATTTATCGCTGTAATTATTTAAAATGTCTAAAAATAAAAGTTACCGATTTACACAATTTTAACATCCTGTTTCCAATTATGGAATCCATTTTTCCAAATTCAAAGCACATAAGTGGCAGAAATTAATTTAAAATTAATTTCCGTTGTTAAAACAAAAAGCGTGTTTTTAAGAGATAATAACTATCAAAAGATTGACACTTGTTTATGTCCGGTTTAATTGTAAAATTATGTCCAATGACCAATATTATATTAAATGGTAAAACTATATTCTAAATATACTTTAAAACCACTAAAATTCATAATTTATCACTATTAATTATTTTGATTAAAAAAGTTGTTTTTAATTAAAATTTAGTAATTTTCACTATTCATCAAAATATGAAAGTTATCGGAAAAGTACCAAAATTTTGCCTTAGGATAAATTCTATTTTCCGAATCCAAAAATGAAGTCTATTTTAAAAAATAAAAAATATATAATTTCAAAAAGTATGTATTACTATTCATAACGGCTAGTTTGATTGGTTATGGTGTGTTAGAACTTCGTGTTGCGTACAACACACGCTATCACATTATTCAAAGAGAAGTGTACCGTGGAAGATTGGGATGTTTCATTTTAAATTTTTGATGTCTCCATTTAGTCAAAAAGTATAAAATATCGTATTTAAAAAAGGGTTCACTATTAAAAGTTGGTAAAAGTGCAATACTGAAAAGGAATTTGTTCTTACATTATGTCTGAGAAACTCATAATATGGATTCTAAAATTATAGGGATTATATAAAGTTTAAAATTTAGTTATTACTATTCATAACCTCTTTTGAACATCTTGTTTGGTAAGTCATGGTGTGCTTGAACTCGGTGTTGCGTGTAGTGCAAGTTATTGAATTATTTTGAAGAAATAACACACCATGAAATCTTGGGGTGTTACATTCTCCCCTCCTTCAATAAATTGCGTCCTCGAAATTTGAAATTGTTCTTCGAAAATAAAAGGTTTAAAATAGAAAATATCTTTGTGGGAAAACCCACATCGAAAATTTGGTTACTAAAATATAGTCTTAATATGAGGAAAATAGAAATGAAAGGGTCACCACCAAATTATGATCTCGGTTTGGAGAACATTGGTGGCAATTAGAGACATATAATTGGAGGAAAAACGTAAATATTTATAGGTAGTGATTGAGGTCATCAATCAAAAAGAAGTATAAAATTGAGGTCCTTAAATTCATCAATCTATGATGATTTGAAATACCATCGGTTCAACAAAACATAGGATATTGGGATAACCCATTTTTGACGTTTCAAAATATCTTAGTTGAAATCCCAAATAAAAAAATGAATTAATGATGCCACTATTTAAAATAAAGAGTGGAATGTATGAAGATTACCGAAAATAACACATACTAGGGTTCCATATTGGAAAATATGGATATGGAAGAGAAATCTAACCATCAATTATCTGATGGAGAGTGGTAGAGAACATGGGTATGAAAAGGCCAACAATCCCAAAGCCATAAATTAGTGATGATTCAAGGTACCATCTAGGACAACATTTTTGTTCTAAGTTCCTTTTCTTATTGTTGAGGAATTTATTTATGAGACTGGATAAGATCATAAGGAGATATACTTACTTTATAATTAGAGTTTTATCCATTAATAAATTTCTACCACAAACTTATCTTTCACTCTAATAGATAATAGAACGTAAAAAAAATATTCTATTTATCCTATTCGTATAGGGTTAAAAAAACGAATTTATAATTCATCTACCAGATCTTTTAAAAAAACTACATTATTTAATCTGGGACATCACGTGGGTCAGTGGTAGGTGGTACACCCTTGTCGCCCTTCGGTTGTGGGTTCAAGTCTTGCGGCCTTGCCGGACGCGACGGGTTGCCGCCCAACCTCCGGGTTGTCCTTTTATGGAAATCCAAAATAATCTAAACTAGAACTATCAAAAATACTTCAGTCCAAAATTTATAAGGAAGGAAAACACAATAATGATCCTTTTTTCCGCGTAATAACATGTGAACACATTCATCATGTATTCTTTTAAAACACTACAACATCCTGAATTACCATACAACCTTATTGATTACATTCATGATCCCTTATTCCTTAAAGAACAATAGATATACTCCTTCAATCCAAAAATGTTTTAATCCCAAAAAATGATGGAATATACAAATCATTAATCAGTTTCAAGGTAGTCAAGAATATCCAATATAATTTATCCATATAAATCATGTATTATTCCAAAATCACTTCCTCGGTATCAGAACTATATTATCGTTTATCATTCTCTCAACCATATATTTTCCAAAAATTTATCCTGCTATTGAGTCACTTTTCTTTGTTCCACACAATCTCAAGTCCTTAATGAAATAGTATTGCAGTACAATCCTTATATACTCCATAATTATTATAACAAGTTCATTGTTGATACAACACTCAAATGACATAATCAGCAGAAGCACTCTAATCATTTATCTTTATATGTGGTAGTATCATAACTTGATTATTATCCAATGGCATCATTTACGGCACAGTCTGATGACTGGGACATAGGTTCGCGTAGTGTCCAAAATCTTTGCAAATGAAGCATTGTACATTTGAAACAATTTTCTTACCCTTGCAGTCACGTACTTTGTTCCCTTTTCCTCCACACTTATAACAAACTCCCATTCCTTTCAGGAAAGTTCCAGGGTGTTTCATTCCACAGTTATCACATATGGGAAAATTCTTCTTTTCCCTCTTTCCTTTATCCATCTTTCTCTCTTCCATCCTTTTCTTCTATTGATTCCCTTCAAATCCATAGGAATCAGTAAACTCTTTACTTATCTTATCAACACATGATATTATTTCTTCATATGATGATAATACATGCGAAACTATTTTTCTTATAAATTCTGGCTTATGACCATGAAATATATGATCATTCTTTCTCTTTGTATCATGTGCATTGCTATAGTTCTCATTCCTTCTACTGGGCGCCATTTCTAAACAATGGCATAAACTAGATCAGTTTATAAATCAAAATACATAATCCCATACTTATAAAACACTTATCATAAATTGAACTATTTATGGATATAATCCATAATTATAAGAATGTTTTCTTTTATGAAGTATATACTCATAAACAATTCATAATGATTTGTAAAGAAAATGAGAGTTATACTAAGAATATCCCCCAGGAGTGTCGTAACCAAGAGTGCAGCAAGGCCCATTGTCGTGCACCAGTTCCCGTTTGAGTCTAGCTCAAAGCGGTGTTTTTGGGTTTTACCCCTAGATACATTTGTGCCAGAGCCGCCTCTACCTGCTCGTTTCCAAACAGGGATGTATTGCTCAGAAAACTCACAAAATCTCTACAATACAAAAATTATAGGATGTTCTTCTATACTATTCCTCAAAGTTCATCTTAGGTCTACGTGCTCTAATCAGAGTTTATATAAATCTATCTTTCAAGGTTTGTACTAAACTTCCTCTAATACCAACTGTAACGCCCCAACCCTAGTTACCCAGAGTTGGTGCATTATTACATAACATTGGAATGATCACAAGAAAGATCAAATCTCGAAAGACCGATTGGTTTAGTAGACTTGGAAACACTAGATATATTCATAATGTTTTACATTACACCATAAAGTGAAAAACTACTACAAAAACATATTGTCTCCATAGTGCACACTATTAACCCCTCATAATATCCCTGCAGGTCATTCATAATTTACTTCTTCACTTCCTAGGAAAAATAAAACATAGAAAAGGGGTGAGCTCAAATGCCCAGTAAGGATAAAAATATAGCGGAAACTTTCATTAATAAGAATAAACATTTAAGGCAATGTATAACTAAAACAAAATCCTTTCATACATGAACTTTCAACATAGTATGGAATATATAAAATGAAATAATTCCATTTACTTAATCATATGGATATTCTACTAATTGAATAATCACATTCAAAACCAATAACCACTTTCATAATGATAGAATGCATAATGCCAGACTATCATAACCACATAGCCAAGGCCTCGTGCCAAGACTACAAATATGATTTTTTCAAGGCCTTGTGCCAAGACACTAGTTTTTCTCATGATACCTACCGATGCATCGAGGAGATATAGCGGGCTCCACCCGTCACATATTAAGTCCAATGCATTCCCATATGAAATGGTTTAAACATGACATAAACATTCGTATTAAAACTAGCATACGAAATTTCAATACTTTCACCATAAAACATGAATGGTATAAAAATATCACATCCACAGTAAAACATATCACAAAACCTTAAATACAACATAGAAGTTTTATATCATAATAAATCAACTTCACATAAGCGAAAAATCCAACAAAGGATGTTGACATAGATGAAATCAAAACTCTTTTTAGAGAAATATCTATTCTTATTTTGAAATCATTTATGTTCCATATAAAATAAAACATATTCTTTGAAAATATTCTTATAATCTTGTAAGATATTCTTTGAAGATTTTATAATGGTGAAAAATAGCTTCACCCGCTGTATAAGTTAAAAAAACATTCTTACCTTAATTTTGTCAAAAAGGTTAAAAAACACATTTTTTGGAAAATGACGGAAAGCTTACTTTATAAAAATCATATTAAAAGTCAAACAATGGTATAAATTACTTTAACCCATATTCTTGTAAATAGTAAAAAAAATTTGAAAAACATTTTTAAGAAACATGGATGTGAATGATAAAGAGATCCCAGTAGATTATTGCGTATAAACAACCTCGGATAATGAAGAGATTATGAAATAACCCTTACCTTGTACTTTTCCTTGGTTGGGGTAGGTTAACCTCCTGTATAATAGTGAAATAATTGTTATTAAATTATAAAAGAATAATATATATTAATATGATATCATATATGATCTTTTAACTTCCCTTTGATAATAATATCTTAGTATTATCGTTGTTTCGGGTGTTAACTTACTCGTTTTATTTTATATGTTTTGTTATTTAAGCCATGTTTGTAATGGGTAGGTTGTATATTATTAATATCCAAAATGATATCAAGTCCTTAAAAATAATTTTTAATTCATAAAATGATAATTATACTTGAATGGATACGATGGAGAATGAATCTCATCGCGTTCATGGAGACGGTAGTCCGTACGTACGCACGAGCGACAATATAATTCTTTTGATATTAAAATAATATATAAATTGATGGTATATCATATATAAAGAATAATTAACATTTTATATTTATTATTTACATTAGTTACACATCATTATTATACCCAGCCAAATAATAATATATTGAATAACAATTACACCACGACGTGGAGACGGTAAGCCGTACGTACGCACGTATGGTGACATGTTATTCAAAGGGTGGATAGAATAATGAATATGGTTGTACCATATTTATAATGACATCACAATATATATATTATACTGGAGTTATTATTTTAGAATGGTAACAAAAAAGGAAGAAGAAGTGGAAGAATAAATGAACTTGGAAAAGGGTGGTGAAATCATTACCTCTTCTTCGGTTTCTTCCTTTTGATTTGATCAAAAGGGCTCCATTGGTTGGATTTCTGATCAAACTAAGGCCACTAGGTTGTAGTAAGGGAAGTTGGGAGAGTATTTGGGCAGAGTTTGGCCGATCCAAAAGGCTTTTAAGGTGTAAAGAAAAGAGAAGGAGGAGTTCCCTTTTATAAGAGGGGTGAGGGGCACCTTTGGAAAAGCTAGAAATATTAATTTATAATAAATTCATATTCGATTTATAATGGCTCCAAAGTTGATTATTAAACGTTTTAGGTGGGGATAGGTAGAAAAACATTCAACCAATAGAATTTATACAGGTTTGGGTTACTATATTAACCTTATCTTTTAGTTTTAACTCTTAGTTAATTAGTTTGACATTTACCATGTCACTTTGTATTTTTATAATATATAGTTAATAAACATACTATAAACAACCAAGAGACCCCCAAGTGGTCCATTAGTGATGAACATATCATGATATAAGTCTCTTGGCCGAACCTTATATTTTTAGGAATTTAATATCAATTAATAATATAATATTTGTTTTAAAAACTCTTTTATGTCAATTTTGACACTATTCAATAATTGATTTTTGTGAAACTCATAACAGAATGATTCTTCGATAAAAGTTACTTACATCAATACTAAAATGTCATATTAGCCTATGAAATTATTGTAATTCATTAAAAGGCTCAAATTATATTTATTTGGGAATTTATAATATCAATTATTTTAATTTTTCACAATTATGGTAATTACTGCATCATCATTGTGTCATAAATAAATTAAATTATTTAAAGTCTAAAAATTATAAATAAAATTTCATTATGTAGAAAATCTTATTATATTTCTAATGAATATTTACAATCGAATTTATATTATGTATAATTCTATATTAAAATGTTTTAGTAAATAAACTTTGATTTTAACTCTTTTAACTCTTCTTTGAATTAAATAATAATAAATGTCCTAATCTAATCCAAGTGGACCTAAATGATAATATTTTATTCCTAAGGCTGTTTTGGTCGAGATAAACTTTTACAATAGAATTAGGACATGTGTTAGGGTAATATTAATATCATTTTTACCCTTAATTACCCTATTTACTTTTAACCGTGGTAAATAAAATATTTACAGCTGTAATTATTTAAAATGTCTAAAAATAAAAGTTTTCTATTTACACAATTTTAATATCCTGTTTACAAATATGGAATTTATTTTTCCAAATTCAAAACACAGTAGTGGCAGAAATTAATTTAAAATTAATTTTTGTTGTTAAAACAAAAAGCGTGTTTTTAAGAGATTATAACTATCAAAAGATTGACACTTGTTTATGTCCGGTTTAATTGTAAAATTATGTCCAATGACCAACATTATATTAATGGGTAAAAATATATTCTAAATATACTTTAAAACCACTCAAATTCATAATTTATCACTATTAATTATTTTGATTAAAAAAGTTGTTTTTAATTAAAATTTAGAAATTTTCACTATTCATCAAAATATGAAAGTTATCCGAAAAGTACCAAAATTTCACCTTAGGATAAATTAGATATTACGAATCCAAAAATGAATTATATTTTAAAAAATAAAAAATATATAATTTCAAAAAGTAGGTATTACTATTCATAACGGCTAGTTTGATTGGTTATGGTGTGTTAGAACTCTGTGTTGCGTACAACACATGCTATCACATTATTCAAAGAGAAGCATATCGTGGAAGACTGGGATGTTTCATTTTAAATTTTTGATGTCCCCATTTAGTCAAAAAGTTTAAAATATTGTATTTAAAAAGGTTTCACTCTTAAAAGTTGGTAAAAGTGCAATACTGAAAATGAATTTGTTCTTACATTATGTCTAAGAAACTCATAATATGGATTCTAAAATTATAGGGATTATATAAAGTTTAAAATTTAGTTAATACTATTCATAACCTCTTTTGAACGTCTTGTTTGGTATGTCATGGTGCGCTTGAACTCGGTGTTGCGTGTAGTGCATGTTATTGATTTATTTTGAAGAAACAACACACTATGAAATCTTGGGGTGTAATAGATGAAATGTTTATGAAACATGTTTTCTATTAATGGGTTATGATATATTTATTTTTATAATATTTTGGAACCTGAATTTCTGGATTATATGAGGTGAATGAACTATATCTTCCTCAATTTCAATTTTTAATTATTTAAATCTCCTTAGATAAATAGGGTTAGAATGTGTAAGGATCCCAGATCAGTGTCTGAATTTTTATACTATGATATTCTATGGAAAAAACCATAACTACAATTATTGTATGGGTAGTGAATCAATTCAAATATCATAGTTTAAAAAATGTTCCATATCTGTTAAAGTAATTATTTTATATACTTACATTTATTCCACATATATATTTCTAAATCCAATATTATTTTCTTATGGATAATATTCATTGAGGACTTTGTGAGTAATTTCTTATAAACATCAAATATTTATTTAATAGTCCGATTTTATGGTAAATGATATGAGGGGTGTGAATTTAAATTGTTTTTTCCCATTTCTTATATGATTATACTCATGTTATGTTGAAATCATAATAGTTTTCCCTTATATATATTATTATATCTCTATTTATCATGTTTCCTTACCCTATGTTATGAAGAAAGGTTTTATGTATGATATGTATTTGAAGGGATGTAGTAATATAAAAATTAGTGAGAGATGATGAAGTTCACAAATGATCTTTCTTCACTATATTAATTCATAAAAAGGCACCAGACCTAAAAAATTCAGTCATTGATCATTATGTTATGTAATATATTTATTTATATTAAGATGTATAATGTATTTATTAAATATATGGGTCACTGTGGTTTCTATAAGAAGATGTTTTAGTTTACCATAAGAATCTATGATGATAAAACAATAACCATACCATAAGGATTTTTTGTTGTATTGTAAAATGTCTAGAAATCCTAGCAAAGGATATGGTTAGTGATTTATAAGAAAATTATATCCCTATATGGATACTATAACTATATGTGACATTATAATAGTCGATCCTTGGGGGAATATCTCAAAAAACAGTGATTTCATATGGATATGATTGTCACCTTGTGCAAAATAAGTGGTTTAGATACACACATAGTTTCAACGAATTGGCAACATTCTTTGTAAATTTCAAATCCCTTCATGAAAAATTATCAATGATTTGAATAATGTCTATGAATAACCTACATTAAGCAAAATGTTTCAAATATTGGTAAGCGGGTGTCATGATTTATACTACCATAAGTGATTATTTCAGGATTATGTTAAATCTATCTTTTTTATTGTTTCTAAAAATATTTTAATTTGTTTAATTCAATGGTTGTAAATTAAATGTTTCATGTTAATTATGAAATCTATATAAAATCCAATGATTTCCATATCCAGAACAAACTTTTATGGAAAATGGATTTACAAATCCTGTTTCTATGCTCACAAAATGTTCTCATGCTATGAACTATGCAAAAAAATTTAACAAAAAGTTGGAAACATTATTTTTTTGAGTCCATACTGATGAAAAATCCTATTTCATTTAATGTTTGTATTGTTCGAATAATTGCGGATAAATGGAACAATACCATTTAAAAGATATTTTTTCTTCTCTTTTGTTCAGATTATTTAATATTCATCTCGAATATCTATTATTTAGAAGGTGAATATGATTACATTTGGATTCAAATAATGAATATGAGTTATTAAGATTAAATTGACTCAATATAATGGGATGAGTTCAAGAATTATTTTTTCAATAAGTACATTCCTCATATTATTTTCAAGAAAACTATTAGTGGATTTCTTGACATATGATAGAAGGATGATAAATATTTCGGTTCCTAAGTGGACACATTTTCACGACACATGATGTATGATTCTGGTATTATCATCCGACCAAAATATATGGTTGATTTTTCCATCAATGTCTTCAAATCATGTATCCCTGTATAATTATCCATAAAGGATTTCAAAATCCAGGATTAAATCATTTGATATTCTATCAAGTTGGAAATATTGATTAGAGTTACCCATTGAGTCCATATATTTAATATTTAAAAAAGTAATCTCTAAAAACCATGGATAGAAAATGATGAAGTTTTCAAAATTCTATAAATGTTGAATGAAACATAATGGAAATTTTCATAAGGATACTCTTAAATGATTTCATGATGAATGGGAGGTCATATGGAAATCAATTACTGATGTGTTGTAAATAAGTTATAAAATGATTCAAATAAATTGACTTATATATATGTAATTCCTCAACCATAATATAGTGTTTCAAATGAAAGTCTAGGGGAATTATGATTCCCAGTTTCCAAACAAGAAGCCTAATGATTTTGATTGATGTTGGAATCAAATTAAATAGAGATACAAATGTAAATAACATTGAATCACTATTTCATGTAGGGTTTTCATGATGATATAGTTAAATGTACACAAACTATCTACTATGAAATAGAAATTAATTATTTGATTATATATATTTGTACTCTTTTATACCTAATTATTTTTATATAGGTATCAAAATTACACCAAAATGACTTGATGTTGAATTTGTAGTGAAACCCATTAATAGCACAATGATAACTTCTTAAATATATGTTTCATATCCAATTTATATTTGTAGAAATTTCTTTCATTAAGAGCCAGTTATTATTCCTATATATTAATTTAATGTTATCATATGTATGGATTCTAATTATCTGAATAAATCCCAAAACAATTTCCTTATAAGGGATTTCATGTTTCGTATTTCAAACATACATGCGATTATCTATTAGTGTGATGATAAATCTGAACCTATGAGTTAAATCAAATATATTTTAAAAATCTTATTTCCTATTCAAAAGGGTTGATTATCTATGATGGTTAGGTAGAATCCCAATATCAAATATATGCATTTTGGGCATGCATTTTTTGAAGTCCTTATATATGAGTAACCATTTGTTCCACAAAATCATTTTTTGTGTTTCTCAATAGAATTCATACCAGGTGCCACCCTTATTTTAATTACGCAAAATAGAATGTCCCTAATTGAGTTGCATGAATAGTTTTTGTAACTCTAGTAGAATCATTAAAAGGTATTTCTTCAACTACATGTGTAACCCTAGGGAGACCTATTCTTTTTAATATGAAGAAATATGGACCTATAGGAATCAACATTGACTATTGGGAGCTGAACACGTTTATAATCAACAATATGTATCCATTACCCTATATTATTGAATTTATTGAATACTAGGTAGATCTAAATACTTTGATAAGATAAGAGTTTGTTATTATTATTATAATTTGATGCTTATTAGGGATAATTTCACAAATATAGAATTTTACACAGAGTAAGGACACTATGTATATATAGTGATTCTACTTGGTATTAATAATTCCCCCAACATCTTCATTTATTTAATGTGTAACACATTTTTATATTCCCTTAATCTGTTTTTGGTAGTTCATATTGATGATATTTTTATATATTAAAAGAATAAGTTCTTCCATGAAGATCATTTGAGGATTGTCATGATGATCTAGAGGAATGAGAAGTTGTATGGAAAAATATCCCAGTGTGAATTTTGGATAAAAAATATTTCATTATTAGATCATATAATCCAAAGAGAGAATATATCTATAATACATCAACGAATTATAATTTTGAAAATTGACTCAGACAAACCATTTTGACCAATATATGATGTTTTTGTTTGTTTATATGTATATTATTGATCGTTTTTGAATAATTAATCATGACTACATAAAAAGGCACAAAAAAAAACAATAAACACTCCATGATCCTTTCGGTATTTTAATTCAAGGAAACCATAAAGTAAATAAATATATGGTAAGTCATTTCTCTTGTAATTACATTTCCCAATAGTGTGGCTTCATTTTTAATCTATAGTGATGTACAAAATAATGGATTTATTTGTGTTGTCATAAATAATTAATGATTTATTTTTTCTGTCTCATAATAATTTGTGGATAATGATAAAAATAGCTCAACAAATTATTTGGAGTATTTTGGGGTATTTCTTTCATTAAAAATATAGAGGAAATGTCTGTCTGGATAAATTTAAGTTAAATATATAGTTCATAAGATTTTAATGTATATATTCACATCGATATTGTAGAACATGTGAAAAATTATATATTTGGAGAGCATTAAAGATTATGATAACATTATTTATTACAAATAAATAAATTAAAGCATACTTGTCATGTTATTAAATCTAAATGACTACCCTTGCACATTTATATTAGAAATCAGAAAAGATCATATTTTTATTGTTTTTTAAAGGATGTATCAGATAATTTTATTGAAGGGGAAAAACATTTCTTTCAAAAATTACTGTTCAATAATATAGCAATGTGATGATTATTGAGGTGTAGTAGGATGATGTTGAATTGTAAAAGTATGTTATATATGTTTTTCTTGTTATCATATATTATTATGGAATGATAAGGGCCATGAAAAATTACATTTTTTCCCATCCATACCTTTCTAGTAGAAAAATCTACTATAGGAAGCTCATAATTTATCACCTTCTATTCATCATTGATGTGTGATGATATATGAAGATTTTAATGTGTATTTCTAGTTGGTCTGAAAGAAGAGATATTTTTCATAGTCTATATCCCAATTAATTGAATGTCATAAAGTTAAGTCTGAGATACAAAAGTATTAGATAATGTTATAAACATTATCTATATTAGAATTTAATTGGGATAACATATATATGGATTGTTTCACTGGACTCCCAAAAATGTCTAAAGGAAACTATTTTTTATTGGTTTTAGTCGATAAAATTTGGAATTCAGAATCATTACCCTCTAAAATATAATATTTCAATCTATATGAACATTCTACATTACACACTATGAAAGTGGTAATGATTCATGGGGAACCACATTATTTTGTATTTTATTGGGATTTGAGGATAAAATCAATGTTGTGGTGAAGTATTAAGTAATATCTTGTTAAAGAGCCATGTATTATCACATGATATCCTCCATAGAAATATATTCAGTTTGAGGGAAGAATTAATACAGTAGTGGATATTTTGATATTTTTACTAATTATTTTAATGGTTTTTCAAATCAAAACAACCATTTAGATTAGTTTTCATATCATAATAACTTCCACTTGAGAAATCATGTGTATACATATAAATACATCTATAGAATGAATTATAGAACACCAACACTACAGGTTAAAATCAGAGAAATAAATCAATTGGTACACAATAATAAAGATAAAATGGGAGTAAATATTAGAGATACTATGAAAAACATCAGGATAGATGAAGATCAAAGTAAAACATATGTTGACAATCATTAGAGTGATGTTTATTTTGATGTTGGTTGGAATGTATACAAATGAATTTCTCCATGTAATATGGTTATGATAATAACAAAGGACGCAAATAACTAGGAATATTGGAATTTTTAAGATTCTAGATTTGGTATGAATTATTTCTTGTCATCATGTTCTCCCACTGAACATCTCTAAAGTGCAACATGTGTTCCATTCATATCTAATGTTTATGTATATAACTGATCCTTCAATTGTAATGTACTAAGTTCTAATTCTTCATTATCATTATCATTTATTTGAGGTTAAACCAACTAAGATCCTATATTATATAAATAAGTTTCAAAGAAATAATACCACTCACATGGAAATTGTTTAATAGTGAAACCACCAACTTCAATAAGATGCATGGGAACCTAAGGATTTGATCAGGTAAGTCATTTCTCTTGTAATTACATTTCCCAATAGTGTGGCTTCATTTTTAATCTATAGTTATGTACAAAATAATGGATTTATTTGCGTTGTCATAAATAATTCATGATTTATTTTTTCTGGCTCATAAAAATTTGTGGATAATGATAAAAATAGCTCAACATATTATTTGGAATATTTTGGGGTATTTCATTCATTAAAAATATAGAGGAAATGTCTGTCTGGATAAATTTAAGTTAAATATATAGTTCATAAGATTTTAATGTATATATTCACATTGATATTGTAGAACATGTGACAAATTATATAGTTGGAGAGCATTAAAGATTATGATAAAATTATTTATTACAAATAAATAAATTAAAGCATACTTGTCGTGTTATTAAATCTAAATGACTACCCTTGCACATTTATATTAGAAATCAGAAAAGATCCTATTTTTATTGTTTTTTAAAGGATGTATCAGATAATTTTATTGAAGGGGAAAAACATTTCATTCAAAAATTACTGTTAAAAAATATAGCAATGTGATGATTATTGAGGTGTAGTAGGATGATGTTGAACTGTAAAAGTATGTTATATATGTTTTTCTTGTTAACATATATTATTATGGAATGATAAGGGCCATGAAAAATTAAATTTTTTCCCATCCATACCTTTCTAGAAGAAAAATCTACTATAGGAAGCTCATAATTCATCACCTTCTATTCATCATTGATGTGTGATGATATATGAAGATTTTAATGTGTATTTTTAGTTGGTCTGAAAGAAGAGATATTTTTCATAGTCTATATCCCAATTAATTGAATTTCATAAAGTTATGTCTGAGATACAAAAGTATTAGATAATGTTATAAACATTATCTATATTAGAATTTAATTGGGATACCATATACATGGATTGTTTCACTGGACTCCCAAAAATGTCTAAAGGAAACTATTTTTTATTAGTTTTAGTCGATAAAATTTGGAATTCAGAATCATTACCCTCTAAAATATAATATTTCTATCTATATGAACATTCTACATTACACACTATGAAAGTGGTAATGAATCATGGGGAACCACATTCTTTTGTATTTTATTGGGATTTGAGGATAAACTCAATGTTGTGGTGAAGTATTAAGTAATATCTTGTTAAAGAGTCATGTATTATCACATGATATCCTCCATAGAAATATATTCAGTTTGAGGGAAGAATTAATACACTAGTGGATATTTTGATATTTTTACTAGTTATTTTAATGGTTTTTCAAATCAAAACAACCATTTATATTAGTTTTCATATCATAATAACTTCCACTTGAGAACACATGTGTATACATATAAATACATCTCTAGAATGAATTATAAAACACCAAAACTACAGGTTAAAATAGTTGAAATAAATCAATTGGTACCTAATATAAAATATAAAATGGGAGTAAATATTTGAGATACTATGAAAAACCTCATGATAGATGAAGATCAAAGTAAAACCTATGTTGACAATAATTAGAGTGATGTTTATTTTGATGTTGGTGGGAATGTATTCAAATGAATTTCTCCATGTAATATTGTTATGATAATAAAAAAGAACGCAAATAACTAGGAATATTGGAATTTTTAATATTCTAGATTTGGTATGAATTTTTTCTTGTCATCATGTTCTCCCACTGAACATCTCTAAAGTCCAACATGTGTTCCATTCATATCTAATGTTTATTTATATAACTGATCCTTCAATTGTAATGTACTATGTTCTAATTCTTCATTATCATTATCATTTATTAGAGGATAAACTAACTAAGATCCTATATTATATAAATAAGTTTCAATGAAATAATACAACTCACATGGAAATTGTTTAATGGTGGAACCACCAACTTCAAGAAGATGCATGGGAACCTAAGGATGTGTTAAGGTAAAATTATCCAAAGTTGGTTGTATCAAATTAATTTAATTTTATTGTTTTATTTAATATTAATGGAGGTTTGGGGATTAATTTTATATTGTAATATTTTATTATTTGTTTATAATATATTTAATTTCTTCATTATCGTGAGATACACAGTACAATGAGTTTTAACGAATCACTATATACTAGTAATATTATTAATGAATAAATGAATGTTATAAAATCAGTGTTAAATGAAATAATATGAATAAGAAGAACCTATGGTTTAAAACTAATGATTTTTGTTTTAAATATGTAAAAGATATTTATTATAATCATTTATTTTTTTGGTATGCCTTTATATGATTCAGAAAAACATTTTGATTGGAAATAATTATTTTATTTTATGAAAAAATAGGAAAATTAATTTATTCAACGTTTATATGTTATTTTTTAATATAACATAATTTTTTGAATCATCATCTCAACATTATTTTATAGTTAATTTTTTTTGTATTTTTTGATAAATTATAATTTTTTAATAAATACTGAAAAATATTGATTTTCAAAAAAATTGCCTTTTCATTTATTAAATTTTGAAATTCAGTATTTTAATATGGATTTGGAAGTAATATTTTCTCAATTATATCAAAATTAATATATTTTAATTCATTATATTTAATTACATATGGAATTTTGATAAAAAAATTCAATAATGATGGAAACCTTTTCATTAGAATAACTTGTTCCATCAAATCAGTAAGACTAA
Source organism: Viscum album (assembly GCA_963277665.1). Lineage (NCBI taxonomy): Eukaryota > Viridiplantae > Streptophyta > Magnoliopsida > Santalales > Viscaceae > Viscum > Viscum album. Next base: position 1,253,289,226 of record OY728140.1, on the reverse strand, counting down.
TTTTAAATTAAAATTTTCCAATTCAATGAAATGAATTTGAAAAACTGGTTTCAATTTTTTTATAATAATTATTATAATATGTGTAATTTCACATAATTCTATACTCTCTCATGTTGCAAGAAAGGGTTGGAAACGAGTCCTCAAGCATGTCGCATCATATAAAAGAGGTAACCGAAAAGCAGTGGGGTGTGTATAGTATAGTGGGTAGACTAGACAACCTTTTATGAATTTTATTAGTAGTATAAATAATTCATAATAAATGTAAATACTATCAATGTATACACATATTGGAAATCAAAAATAATATCTCATTGAATAATTCTATAAATTTATAAGGAATAGTGCATTGATGTGTAGGAATGATACTAAATGAAAAACTATTAAAATATAAAAAAATACTAGAAAAATAATATAATGACTCAATGTACCAGGTTTAGAACCCCACATTGGTCCCACCTCAAAACTAAATCCCAACCGAAAACAAGAAATGAACTGCAAGCCCCTTTTCCTTTCCCCAAACCAACACCCACATAATCTACTTTGGTGACAAACGAAATAGCAATTATGGTTTAAGAATAACTTGTTAGGTCAAGAATCCCATGTCTAAAATCTTGTATCATAATAATTTTATGCAATAAGGTGATAAATAGGTGCATTAATTAATTCAATAATTACTAAAATATAACCATAACCTACTTTGGATTCGTGTTTCAATATATCTAAGCATGCCGTACAAATATAAAAACCAAAACCATATTATAAATTTAAACATTCATTCTTCAATTCCATGGTTGAATACCATTGAGAATGTCCTATGGTCATAAAAAGAACATCCATATATCCATGTTATTTTCAAAACAATCAATACAGTTCAAATCCGTAGAATAATTACAATATTTCTAGTTAAACGACTTATAATCAATATTATATCCCATGTAAAATACCGAAAATAATTACTGCATGGGAGATTTGATATCCTATTCTATATATGAATTATAACATGGGACTAATTTTACCCCACTCAATAACAACATTACATCATATTGGTGCTCAAGTTGACTGGTCTAGCATGATATATATTAATTACAATATGGAACACAATTCCTTTCAAAAATCATGGTATCAAAATATAACATCATATATCTCAATGGTTTACTATATTAATTATATTTTTCATTAATATTCCACTTTAATATCAATTCATCATTAATCAACCATTATAATAATAATAAATAACAAAAACTTTAGTGATTCTATTATAAATAATCATTATAGGACACATGTCCTGCTAAACATAATATAAAAAAATAACAAATTATAAATACAACTGAAACAGAAGAAAAAAGGACTAATTTTATTCAATTATTTAATTAATCAGTGTGAATGAAATGATGGTGAGACTAAGAAATTACATAAACATGGAATTTATCATACCATAAGGATATGATTTTTACCCCTACCTTTATCAAATAATCGAACAATTCATACAATAGACAATGCCCACATGAAATAATGGATGGGTGATTACAAAGAGGTTCTTAAATCAAAACTAACAATAATAATAACAACAACACAATCATCTAGATTATTTCACAATTTTAGTTGGATAACCAAGGGAGATAAAGAATAAATCTATGAAAAAAAATGTACTAGGGATCGATGATACAATAAGATTCTCTATAAGGGTGGATGGAAATCAGAAATCAAATGTAGAATTCCCTAAGGTCTAGAGGAGAGGATCCATACTGAAATTTAATGAATTTTATTGAAATAGATTCTTTAAAACACAATGTTAGAATTTATGTGGTGTGTAATGTTTTTTTTGTGTATATGTTTTCACTGAAATGCGCTAAACAACTCATCACCTCAAGTTTATTTTATTAAATCCTATGAAAAATTACACAATGTGTAATCCCTTTCAAAACCTACAAATGTTTTAAAGTTGATTTTTTTGTCCCATTTTACTTTTATACAAATTGATCCCTCTCTAGTGAAAGTAAACTAATAAGTATGCTATATTAAAACCAATATTTATTTATACCCATATTCCATTAACTCAAACTAGAATACAAACCTAATATTTAGTTCATTTTCTCAAGAAATGGATCTGCTTATCCAAACAATACACCACCCCCAAATAATAAATGTAAAACCTATATAAAAACATACTACATAACATCGGGATCTTACAACCGCCGTGCCTTATAAAAATACCTCACCAAGATTGTTCAATGTTAACTGTCTGGTCTTAGCGAACAATTCTTGTGTCATTAGGTTTGAATTTTAGAATCTATCACCTATATCTCATCCTAACCTATCCCATTATTCCATGACACTCAATACAATGGTATAGTCCAACCCTATTAATATTTTATCCTACAATCCATAACCCTTATTTGATTCTCCCAAATGGATACAAATGAACAACTCTACTGTACTATTTTTCTATCACATAGAAATGTTCTAGATGATATCTTCATAATATTGGCATGTGGAACATGTCATTCTAGGAAATATTGAATTGTAAAATGGATAAATGGTATACCAGTAGGAAGACCCTTTCTACAATTTTAAATGGCCCAAAAAACATGGGTAATAACTTTTCTTATTTCTAAATATAGCATTTTACCAATCTAGGAATCCCACAAAGGAAAACATGATGAAAACCCTCATAATCAAGATGTTTTATCTAATGGTTAGTATATGATATATTCCATCTCTACATAGTATCCAACTAAACCTCCATGGATGTCTCATCCACGTGACTAGGCCCAACATGTGATGAATCACCTCCCTTTCGCCAATAAAGATTTTAACTAATTGGTCAAGTATAAAAAGTCTCAAATGGATCCCTTTGGATCGATTATTGTAAACTATTTTTATATGAAAAATCTATCAGTTATATATATTTTTCTGATGAACCATTAAAATCAAAAATAAAATCTTGAAACATATCCCCCAAAATATGACTAGTTATATCAGATTGAACATTAGTCAGTTGATGATTGGTTGTGCTCATATTAACTCATGTTTATAGGGATTTATGATGACCCTCTCATAAACATGATGTGCATAATTTCCCAACCCAGCTCACCTCTAAACCGGTGACCAGTCCATTTTCCTCATGACCACAAGCGCATCTCCTCATATACCAACGACTGCTGACAAGTAGTGATGGTCTATGGAGAGTTAGTGGATAGACTATACCCTCATATACGAGTTAAAGAAAAGAAATTTTAAATAAATAGACGAATCAATATAATAAATGATAAATCCAGATTTTTTTTATAAAACATGAACAAAAATGGAAAATTCTAGTTTAAACAATAGATGCATGCATGATGTGAAAATGATACCAAATAGAAAGTAGTGAAGATAACATCATTATTTATATTCCAATATAGAAATAAAAAACAATGGGCCAAATCCCCATGGGATGTCTCCTCGATCATCCTGAGCTTCTGCTCAATCCTCTACTATTATCCCACAAGTATATATAAACAACACTATCCTGCAACCAAATAGGTTCTACTTGGGTACTATAGTGGAATGGTAGGCCATGTAGGGTGTCATATATAAATCTCATAAGGCCAGGTGTCTACCCCAAATCCAGACATTCTATAAATAATTTATGCATTGTTCAAGAATGTATAAATAGTGTAGCCAATATAATGTATCTATACACCCATGCGCTTATATAACCATCATATAGTTCCAGAACCTGCATTATACATCATTCTTGAATACATAACATTCATTACACATTCATTCTCCATTATCTATTATTCAAAACTTGTTAAATTATGAATGTCTCGAGTTTCATCATAAGCCTAACATCCCCTGTATAAGTCCCTCAAAACAAATGTATCCAAATTGCATCTATGATGTCAAATTAAATACCAAATCCATGATTGTCCCTTGTCTTGGATAACATGTCATAAGATGTCAAGTCTAATATCCCATGTTATATGTCTAATCCCATCCACTAATAATATATATTGATTTGACCCACCAATTCCAAAAATCATAGCCTTTTCTCTAGGAATATATTTTCAATTCAAGGTATGTTCACTAAAAGGTTATTCCCCCTATTCATTAGAATTTTTGAACCCTATCTCATAATCAATTCACGAATCATAACATCCCATTATCTTTCATTAACCATTTAACTCAAATCATGTTCGGAAAATTAAACCAACATTCCAATGTTAATTAATGGGTGTAGAACATAATTTCTATCTCCCTCGTTAGTATTTTCAGCATAAGTCCTTGTCTCATAACCCATGGGTATTCAGAGCATTTGTCCATATCCTATAAAGGGGAAATTTTCAAGCTAGATGGGTGTAGAACACCATGTCGAAATGACATTACTATTTGGATAATCATTTAATGTCCCAGAAAATGATTACAAATTATACATATATATTTATAATTGGTGTAGAACTCATTGTAAAACGCCCCAAAACCAGCCATTAATTAACTCATATGTTAATTAATCAAAAATGTTTATAAATTTAATAACTAATTAACATCATAAATCTACCATTAATAAATTCTACAATTAATTAACCATTCAAAATCACAAAACATAATAATTAATTCGCATTTAATAAACCAAAACAAAGTCAACTTTATAATTAAATCAATATTAAATTATCCCAATTCCTTAACCAAAAATAAGATAATTAATTCACCAATCAATTATCCTTATTCCCTTATTAATCTAAATGATTAGCTAAATATAACAGATTTATTATTTACCATAATAACTAACTAAGTACACATTACCAATTTTCAATCCATAAGTTAATTAATATAGAAAAGATATCATCTCATAACTAGTTTTTCAAGAATTAATTATCCAAAATATCACTAAAAATCAAATCATTTAATCCATCTATAAATACTTGTATTTAGTCAAAATAAAGTATCAATGTTATTGGCCATATCGATTATACCATTCAGCAAAATTAATATCTCATTATCAATTCATCAATTGATTGATGATTATCCATATAACATGTAATAATTAATCTATAAATTATTATTTACCAGTATCCAATTTATCTTTTGAATAATAACATGTGATGTTATTATTCATATTCGATATTCCCAACATTCAATAAATGCCACAATTTCCCTTCTGGCATCTTGATAATTAATTCTTAGATTGATTACCCTACAACTCAACCACCTCCATTAAAATAATTTAATTATTTAATCATATAACATAAACCAAATTAGTTATACATTCTTATAACCAACTCACAATCATGTCCTCATTTATCTCACATGGGAAATATCATTTAATAACTTCAGAAGTCATGTTTCAACATATCACATATCACATCTCTTTATATAATATATCATACTAATTTCACATTTGATTGTAAATCAATATAAATACATCACTTCATAATTTAAATACCAAAAATATTGGAACAAGAATTTTATTAATGCATTTATTAACATCGAGGACTTGAAAAAGGGACCCTACCTCATGGTGGAACCGGTTTATTACACAACACTGTGTCATAAGTGATGGCGATTAAACGCAACTAGTCCACATTCACACACACATGCCTTTATATATTCATATACATGTACACACTCTACATTAATCAAATCCCACAATAACATAACATAAAATCACAAAAACACATTGTCAATTCTCAAATTACTTAAATTAAAGTAACCTGGACTCTTATAATTTATCAAATACTGTAATAGTTGGGGGAATGAAAAAATGAGGTTTAAATACATTCCTCTGAATCAACATCAGAAAACCAAATCTTCCTGAACCACCTCCCATTTGGTGTAGGTTTTCGGAACATGGACCAACGGGTCCGGTTACTCCAATAGCACAAACAATTGAAAGAAAAAAACAACAACGAGTATAAACCAAAATCTCTAAAATTGGCCAAACCTATATCGGATGTCGAAAGATCTGTTAATTTTACCAGATAAGGAATAGTATATAGAATAAATTCATAACTTGATTAATAGAACCAGACCCATAGATAAATGTGGATGAAATCATCCATGGATGAAGGACTCGCGGAAGGGGAATTCATGCGATGTTGTTCTATCTATTGGCGGGTTGCGTATACCGTCGGGTATCTGACCAAGGGTGGGTTCTGATCTGTAAGAGGTCACATCTCTGGGATGATTGGCCATGGAGGGCACTATAGGTTGTCCAGAGGAGGATGAATGTTTGAAAAGTCTTGTGAATGGTAGGGAGAGCCCGAGTGGGGGGCACTAGCCACGTGCACCTGTCCCTTATTTTTCCATCCGAAAAAACTGAATATCTAAATGGATTAATATAAAAATATTAAAAAAATTTAACAATTATTATTATATCTACTCTCATATAATAAATCGTTTGTTCATTTATTATTATTATAAAAAATGTTTCATAAAAATAATGAAACTCCATATTTATCATTAAATTAATTTATTTTAACATTAATTTAATTAAATAAAAACAAGAATAATAATAATAACACTATAATTATTATTATTCCAACTTTCATTTATTTAAAAATCGAACCCCCAATTTATTAAAAAATCAATAATATGATATTAATGATAAAAAATCCAACGCAAAACCTATATTTAATAATAAAAAAGTTTCTTAATTTTCTTTGAATATCCTTAATTAATTAAAATTTTCTTGTGATCCAAAAATAAACTCATTAATTTCTTTATATATCATTTAATTAATTCTGTAACATTCAATTAATTATACAACATAAATAATAATAACTATAACTTGAATATTATTATAAAAATGTTATTTTAATTAATCACAATCTCTGATATAATGATAGATATGTAAAATTAATATTTTATTAAATAGTGTAAACTACATGGGTTGGACCACAACCATGAGTAGCCTGTGTAGATCCATTAAAGCGGAATTTTCAGGATATGGTGCTTCTCATACTCATTAGTTCACCTGCAAAAAATATCGTATATTTACCCATGTCTAAAAATGACACATTATGTATTCCAATAATCAAAATAATGTTATTGATATCGACTTAAGAACCGATCCATCTATACATAGACATATATTTCCAAAACCTTAATAATTTTCACCCTGTTAAAAAACAAATTACATTAAAATCTACCCTCCTTAATAACTTCTTATCCCTGAGAATTCATCAAGAACTACAATATCTTCTGACCTACTAAGGGAAATAACTTTGGTTTGTACAAAGATGTTATGTTTCCAAATGCCAAACTCACTACTAACCAAAACATAAGTGGAATAGATTAATTATTTAAAACCTAAGCCAAGGATCACCAAAACAGAGCTTATATATGAAGCTATTATGGGGACCTAATGAAAGAAAAAATTAAAATCTCGATCGACCAACATAAATTTATTTCACATGATTACCTGGAAAGACATTACGTTCCCAAAACCTAGTCTCACCCTTAAACTGGAAACATGACTTTTTAAACGATTCCATCAAAAACCATATGTACAGTGAAGTCCATACATTACCTTCGATGATATTAGCCAGTCAATCCATTGCATGAAAAAATACTAATGTGTCCCAACATGAATGAATGCACAACACAATGAATCCATAAATCCCACACACAACCTACTTACTAAAAAATCATCAAGCCCAACAACATTTAAAACATTCTCATATCATAAGAGTGACGCTATCTTAGTGTATCCATGACAATGTCAAGATAAGGGATATGTTTATCTCATTTGGAAGTGTAGTTTAAGATAAAAAATAGTTCACTAAAAGGATTTTTCGAACTACTACCAGATGACTCTGTTCAATAATCTCAGTATCACCTACCGACAAGTTTACTGAAATCTATGTGACACTAACCACCATTGGATTGTACATGAAATCAAAATAAAAGATTATTTTCTCACCAGAAATCTATTTTAGAACACCTTAACACATGAATGTAACGTTCCTCAAACCATGATCAACACATCAAGAACTGATCATAAAGGATTTAACATAAACCTATCGGCTTTTCAAAATACTAATGTTCCAAAAGTCATCATGAATAGTTGGAGAAACATACCTTAAGGCCCAAAATAATAAAACGGTACTAAATACCATGGGTTAGACCCTTCCAAAACATAAACGTACACCCTATCTCCTGGTCATGCAAACCTGAAATCACAAGGTTTAAAAGCCACTTTTTCATTTTATCCATTTTAATTATTTAATTTGAACATTTCAACATTTCAACATTTGATGGAATTTAAACAAACACACAAGTACTTTTTCATAAAATTCACTAGGTTTTTTAGTCAATGCCTAATAGGAAAAAGATACTACCTATAACATACATCCTATTTAAAAAAAGAACTTTTATAATTATCAAAATATAAATAGGAAAATTAGAATCTAAATTCCTTTTGTCATAAAGGTGACATCCAAAGGTCCCATTTATTCCATCTGGGCTCCTCAAAATGATAATCTACAGGATTTCATTACAATCCAAAATCAGTAGTTTTACATTCACAACCATATTCAATGATACTATGGTTATATGTTTCAGTTACATAAATTTCCATCTACCAGTAGATAATGAACCTATAAACCATACCTATGACATTTAGATCCCATTTAAGATATCCAATTTTCATTTAACATTTTAACTTTAGAATCCCGTTTTAATTGTTTGAATACATGGATCCACCATTTTCATAGTTTTAAGGCTCCCAAACACCGGTCAACCAAAAATAAACACTGTCATAATTACTACCAAATAAATTTATCCAATGAACCCAATCAATTGTTCGAAAGATAACATGTCACTACAAGTATGTAACTCATAATAACATGTTAGAATCACTAATACATGATATAACACAGAATCATAGAACATAATCATTCCTTGTTATCACTCATGAATGATAATTATATCACTAAAACATTCTATATGAAATGGAATGCTAAAAAAGTAAATGACATGTAATATATTAAAGGGACAAAATCTATATTAGCTCGAATCAGAAAAATGAAACTACATGACATGGAATATATTCATTGAATGTAAATCTCAATCAAAATAATATGATTCATGTAATTTGACATCACTTCCATATTAGGCCAAGGGAAAATTTTCCAAATTATCATAATTAATAAGAAGAAGAAAATATACTATTCAGTCATGGTGAAATGATATCAACTGTAATATCAAAAAGCATGAACATCAATTCCCAGCCCTCCACAATTGTTCATTTCTCATAAATTGTGTGATCAGTCCCAAGAACATCGATTAACCCAAGTGCCAACACATTCCAACTCTCATGTCTCCCAACCCTAAATAGAAAGTCAAAAGGAAATAACCTTCCTTTAATACCACTTTGTGACATCCCGACCTGGCTAACCCCTGAACTGGGGGGCCAGACCAGTCTACACATAACCTCAAGCACACCTCCCATTATTCTAGAGTCTTTTGAGATGTTGTGAGGGTAAATGGATTGTAAGTGGAGAGACTATACCATCATATTAGAGTTCAAGAATTGACAATGGAAATAAATTGAATAATCATTCTATTAATTGATAAAGTGGAAGAAGGAAGATTTTTATTTAATGTGAACAAAAATTGGAAAATATAGTTTATAAAATAGATGCGTTCATGACATGGTAATGATACAAAATAGAAAGTAGTTAACAAAATTTCATCTTTACATAGTAATATTGAAATTAATATGCAATGACTCAAAGCATCAAGGGTGGTCTCCTCGAGCGTCTCAACCATCCTCTTGGTTCTCTGCTATTATCCCCTATGTATATGAAAACAACACAATATTGTAACAAAATAGAATCCACATGGGCAACCTAGCTTAATGGGGGCCTGAGTATGTTGTGAGATATAAATATTAGTAGGTTGGGACCACCGGTGTCAACCAAAAATCTAGACATTCATTAAATAATTTCAATAGTGTCATTGCATTCATAAATAATGTTAGACGAACAATCTAACTATACCCCCATGTACATACTTCATCCCTCATTTCGTGTTTGAACCTTAATTATACATCATTCATGCACACATAACAGTCATTAACCATTCATTATACTTTATCGATCATTCAATCCTCATTAAATTATTAATGTATTGAGTTCCAACCTATGACCGACATCCCCTGTATAGGTCACTAAAAATAGATGTCTCTAAAAACCATCTAGGTAATCATGTCACGACCCGTCCTTGGGGACCGTGCCGTGACTACCCCAAGCCCTCCTTCCATAGACCAGGGGCTGGCGACTAGCACCAAAGGCGAAAATCCCGATAACTGGGAAGGCATTGCCTTTATAAAAGTAAACAAAACACCACCGAGTACAAGCCGAAGCAAAACACTAACTACAAAAGAAAGTCCTGAAAAGCAAAAGGGTGACAATACAAACCCAACTGAAAGTGAAGCTACAACTGAACGAAAGTACAACAGAAAAAGACAAACAGCTAGAAGAAGGAAGCAGCTCCTGGGTCGTTCTCCTCGGATCCTACCTGAAGGGTAGGTACAGATAGCGCAGAACCTGGATCGTCCTCCATGGATCCTACCTGAAGGGTAGGTACTGAAAGCCTCCTCAACGCTCTCGCCCGTCAACCTCCTCTGGATACTGACTCGTTTTGTAGTCCACCTCCAGGTACTGACTCGTCGTGTAGTCCACCTTCGGGTACCATCTAGTCCTCGAACACTCGGCCTCTGTCATCACTGCTCGTCGTCTGCAGCGAACACAACGAGGTGCGGGCATAGCCCGTGAAGGGGTGAGTATAACGATACTCAGTAGGGACCCTGAGACCCTCAAGGTCTCACTAAACCAACATGGATAACCACAAAGAAGATCTCAACAGATAACCTCTACATAGGTATATTCCCATACATATGCCTAAGTTATCAAGTAACTCATCTCAATCATGAGGAAACACAAGGATCATGGTATCAACGGATTACCACTACCTAGGTATATGCCCATACATATACCTAAGTTAACAAGTGACAAATCTCAATCATGAGGTATACACAAAGGGAAAAAGTCTCAGCTCAAACCAGGATTTTCATTATCGAAACTGTAACTGCTGAAGAGCTCCATCTCTAGAGTGTACAGTGGTCCTGTCACGACTCTGAGGTACTCCTCACTAACCTAAGACTGCTGAAGTACTCCTCCTGTCGAGTACTGTGGGTCAGCCACCCAGACACAGTAGTGCTTCCCGCCGAGGTATGGCACCCGAACACAGTAGTGAACACCCCTAGTAGCCTGCTGAGGTACTCTCCGGACGAGTACCATCGGTCTGCACTGTCACACAGGTAGTGCTCCGTCTGCCATGGGTCTGCATCTCAGAAAGTAGTGCTCTGTCCACTAGGCTAGTCGACTCACTCCAAGTCGAGTGGGTCAAGCAGTCGTCAGGTCTCAGCCAGCTACACGGTCTTCGTACTCTGCACGCTCGTCTCTAGGAGGGTCTGCTCCACAAGCTATACGTTGATACTCCATGTATCTCAATGTCCCATGAAGAAGTATCTCAAAGGACCGCCTCGTCATAGAGGTCTCAACGCAACATACGGCGCGTCAATCGGATGCTCAGTCTGTGAGTTACTAGCCTTTTCGTCCCAGGGGCCCGGTTGGTTTCGTGAGCGAACCAATACCGACTGTATCTCAACTGTACCCCGAACTCTCATAGGGTATACTCATAGGAACCGTTTCTCAACGTGATCGTCAACGCCGATGACGGTTCGTCAAACGGACATCCTGTCTGAATGATATCATCTTTCCCGATCCAGGGGCCCAGTTTGATTACGGGTACAATCAAACCCGGCCACTATCCAACTGTTACCAAAACTCGGGCGAAGTATGTCAAAAGTCCCGTCTCATCAAGAGGAATTCAACGAAACAGACGGCGTGTCAATCGGACGCCCGGTCTGTGAGTTATTGGAATTTTCGTTCCAGGGGCCCGGTTGGTTTTCGTGAGCGAACCAACCCGACCGCACTCCGACGGCATCCAAACCTCGAGCGGAATAATCCAAAAGTTCCGTCTCAGTAAGAGGAATCCAACATAGTCGACGTCACGTCAATCAGACATCCGGAGCTCAAGTTACGAGCGTTTCCGCACCGAGGGCCCGATTGGTTTCGTGTACGAACCAAACCGGCTGAACCCAATGTTCTCCGAAACCTTGAGTGTAATATACCGAAACGACTGTCTCGATCCAAGGATCGCATTGCTGCTGACGATGAGTCATTTGGAGGCCTGTAGCTCATGTTACGGCTTCTGACCGAAAGTGGTCCGAAAACGGGGGTCTGGGCCCGGGGCGACCCGGCCCGGCTCGGTCCGGCTCGGTCCGGCTCGGTCTGGCTCGGTCCGGCTCGGTCCGGCTCGGTCCGACCCGCACGGCTGGCCGTGGCTCGGCCAGCGTGGCCGAGCCGAATCGCGGGCGGGGTGCGCGGCTCCCCCGCCCTTCTCCGCTAATTGAGGCTGGCGGTTCGCCACCGCCTTCCGAGGACCACCAGACGGGCTCTGGAGGTCTGTTCCTTCTGCCGTCTTCGCCTATGGTCCCCCGGGACCCCGCCTTCACTACGCAGGGATTCAAATGCCCAAACGGCCTACTTCGTCGTCGCCCGTCAATCCGCATGGCAAAACGAAATGCGTCGTCTTCGTGGTTCTCCGGCATGGCGTGCTGGCGCCACGCCCCTTCACCGTGGCTCCACTCCGGCCGCGGCGCCTTCAACTTCCTTCGACGCGGCGCGACGACGTCGCGTTCTTGTTCGACTTCTCGGTGTGGCGCAACGGTGTCGCGTAATACTTGCCGAGCGATTCTCGCGTGGTGCGATGACACCACGCTATCCCGTTTTATTCAAAAAGAAACATTCATGACCATAGGAGGGGGTTAGGCCGTGATTGTGCGGTCTGACCCCCTCTCGTTAAACGATAACAAATAGTCGATTAACCACGAAATATAAAATCCTGGAATCAAGATCGGAAATAATTTTCTAAAAAAATAACAATATTCCCCTACCTCAGTTCAGGAACGGTGTTCGTCAACGACCCGCGAAAGAGGAGCGTCGGGGAGGTCGGGCGTCGCGTGGAAAGAACGTTGACGTCACGAAGTAATGATTCGAAGTCGTTGACGGCGATTTCATCGCGGAAAACCATCGCGGAAGAGATGACACAGAAGAAGAATGTCGCGTCGTGGATACGGAGTCGCGGAAGAACTGTGTTCTTCAGCGGAGAAGTCCTTCGTTGAAGAACGGTGTTCTTCGTGTTCTTCGTCGAGGAAGGTGTTCCTTAGCTTTTTCTCCAAAAAGCATTCCATCAACCCAACACCAACCCTCAATAAAATATGTTCTAAACATATTTTATTAAGACAACAAAGCATTTGAAATTCAATTGTTTGAATTTCAAAAACTTACATGTAACTCAGCAAATTAATTACAATAAGTTGTCAAATTTTAATGAAGGTGAGTTAATGGGGTGTTAGGAATGTGAGGGGTTAAGAGGGGTTAGGGAGTTAGGGAAAAATTAAAAAGGTGGGGGGTTCGTGTGGGGCCCACCCTTTTAATTATCCACACATGGGAATTTGGGTGGATGTGGGCCCCACCAAAAACATCCCATGGGATAAACTAACCACCTTGAAAAGGAAATAAAATTGATTAACAATTTTATTCACTTTTTTTAATTAATCCCCAAAAAATTAACTTCTTCTCCCGCACAAAAAAAACTACAGTAAAGGTTACCTTAAGTGATTACCGGCGTTGCGAGTTCATCGGTGCCCTCAGAATTTGATTCCGAGCACCGGTTCAAAAGTTAGAAATTCCCGCTCGCTCGTTCACTGAACGTACCCGAGACAATCTTCAGAAATTAATTACGGGAACACCGGGCCTCGGAATCAGGCGCTGTTAGAAACTGCGTTCTTGTAAAATTCCAAAGAAAATTAATAAAAAAAATTCCTTGAAATTTCTGGGTCTTTACATTACTCACACCTCAGGGATTTACGTCCCCATAAAGATTCAACACAAACTAGGGTCTCAAAAGCGGTACAGAGCACGCATCTGAGCTTTCCGCTCCCATGTGCTTACCTAGAGGTTCCCATACTGCCAGATAAAGTGCACCCGAGGAATCGATCATCCTCGTAGGGTCCGCTCCAGTCGATCCTCGATCCCCACTAGAACCTCCGTGGAAAACACCTCATCGCCATCGTCCAGCTCCTCATGGTCGATGATATGCGAAGGGTCGAGCACGTATCTATTCAGTTGACATACGTGGAAGTCGTCGTGCACCTGGTGCAACTGAGGTGGATGGGTCATGCGGTAAACCACCTCGCCTACCCAGCTGTGGACCTAGAAAGGTCCGTTGAACCTTAGAGTTTACTTGCCGCCTTGGCCATAACTCTGTTAACTTCGTCGAGATGAGACATGTATAAGGACGTGATCGTCATCCTCGAACTCTAGAGGTCTACAATTCCTATTAGAACTGGTACTCAAAACGACTGCTGCCATGAGGGTAAGGTTGGCCGAATAAAGAGTGATCGGTCGCACCTTTCCGTGCATGAGATTAACTTGTTCTGCCCAGGTTTTCTTTTTCGTCGACCAAGTAAAACCCATCCTGATGTTTGCTTAAAACCGTCAATTTGAGTATGAACAGTTATTTCCCATTCTATACTCAAACTAACGTCGTAAAGCCTCGACGCTGCCACCAATAGATTCCAATTGGAACTCTCTCCTTGAGGGTCTGACCACACCGTCGGAGTAAGTGTGATTATCGAGTCTCCTCCCAAGGTATCTCCAGACGTGAGGGAAAAGTGCACGGCTTACCGGAAACTCTAGGTCAGGAACAAGATTTGAGAAAGAAAGGAATGATTCATATCGACGTCCGTTACTACAGCAACTAGTTGTGGACACAGACTGTCCCTAAAATCATTTCTAGAGCCATTGGGTCACACTCCTTGACCGCATGCAGCCGCACTCTTCCTCCACCCTCCAGCTCCCTGAGCCTGGCGGGAATAACTATGGCGGGTGGTTGAACCATGTTAGGATGTACACCACCTCATGCTGCTCTCCTAGCTCCGCCTCCACGTCTTCTGCTTCGTAGACTAATCTCTAGTTTAAACTTCCTCTTCTTTAACATTTAACATGCTCGAGTCTCTAAGACTGGAGCTGGTTTCCTGTTTCATACTGCACTGTGCAGTCTTCATCCGCTCCTGGATGATCTGCACCTGCTTTGCCTATGATGTGAAAGAGCTAATAAAATTTCTCTTTTCCCAAAAAGAGAAACCTGGTCTCATCCCATGGATAAACCACACCCATTGCCTAATACAGTCAATCTTGACATGAATGACGCATTCATGCCATGCATGTCATCGTAAGTCCTCGACGTAACTACTAAGAGATCCAACTGTCACTCTCGCCTCCAAGGGTCTAGTTACACTGTCGGCATCAGTGTGAGGTCACTGGGTCTCCTCCAGTATATATCTCGAATGTGAGGGTCAAGTCAATAGTTTTAACCGGGACCACTCAGTAACAACCAAACAAAAGGAATGGAAAGAAAACAAAGATAAGTGTCTTTTTAATATTGCAGCTCATAGTACAAAGACACGAATACAACAGAAACATGGTACTAGAAGTACAAGGGACATATCCACTAGTTCTGATCTTGTCCACCTACTCCCGGAGCTCTACTGCCTTGTCCACTGCTCGGCTGTTTCACAAGAACCCGCCGTTGCTTCTGCCTCGGTGGCTCCTCCAAAGCCTGCGGATCAACTGTACGAGGAGTCAGATAGTCACGTGCTTGGTGACCCTTTCCTCCTTAAGAGTAACACTGTCTGTTTCAGGCATGCCTGGCTCTGACCCCACCTCGAGTGCCCCGCACCACCGGTCCTAAAACCCGAGATCGTCCAACTGCTGGTCTGGTCCTCCTGGACCTCTGCATCATCTGTCTACTTCCCACATATGACTCGGCTAATGATCGAAAAAATGCGGCAAAGGCAGAGGCTCCTGTACACGCTCGGGGTGTAGAGCTACTGGCACAAACTCCACCCTGAAGAAGGTCTCGAAGTCTTCTCATGCGAAGGCCATCCCATTGCAAAACTGAAACAAGTGTCTCCACCACCTTCCTGCTACTGCCTGAAGGAGGCTGGCATCAAAGATCACCATGAAGACTGTCGGCGTCCCCACTAGCCTGAAGACTCTCACCACAGCCTCCAGCCAATCCTCAGCCGCCTGCGGGTCCATCCCTCCCGAGAACCTGGGTGGCCTATGGCGTTGGAACTCGTGCAGTGTGCTCAAGTGACGTGCAACCTCTACTACTAGGGCTGGTGGCATCGGTGGCACTACGGTTAGTAGTACCGCTGGTGCCTCTGCTGGTTCCTCAAATGGAAAAGGGCCATGTACTGAGGCCTCGTCGCTTGACAGGCTGTCAGTACGCACATCCCTCTGGGCTCTAGCTGGTCGTCCGAGAAAAGGCATCCTGAAAAAAACAACGTGACACTGTCAAACAATTATACCTGGTGAGCTGACCGGGTTTGAGCTGTTTTAAGAGAAAACCTTTGAAAAAACACACACAATCAGTGTATTCATGCACAAAGTCGGAAATCAGTTGTCAGGATCCTGGTGAATGGATATGTCGGCCGCCCGCACCAACACTGGACTCCCTGAACTGATGTCCACACTCGGTACCCTTAACACTATTGCTTCATAGAAAGAAAATACCATAGTTATAAGTTCTGCGGTATAACCGACTCCTTTGATACCAATTTTTCACGACCTGTCCTCGGGGCCCGTTCCGTGACTACCCCAAGCCCACCTCCCATAGGCCAGGGGCTGGCGACTAGCACCAAAGGAGAAAATCCCGATAACTGGGAAGGCATTGACTTTATAATAGTAAACCAAACACCACAGAGTACAAGAAGAAGCTAAACACTAAGTACAAAAGAAAGTGCTGAAAAGTAAAAGGGCCAGAATACAAACCCAACTGAAAGTGCAGCTACAACTGAACGAATGTACAACATAAAAAGGCAAACAGCTGGAAGAAGGAAGCAGCTCCTGGGTCGTCCTCCTCGGATCCTACCTGAAGGGTAGGTACAGATAGCGCAGCTCATGGATCGTCTGCCACGGATCCTACCTGAAGGGTAGGTACTGATAGCCTCCTCAACGCTCTCGCCCGCCAACCTCCTCCGGATACTGAGTCATCATGTAGTCCACCTCCGGGTACTGACTCATCGTGTAGTCCACCTCCGGGTACTGTCCAGTCCTCGAACACTTGGCCTCTGGCAGCACTGCCCGTCGTCTACAACCAACACAACGAGGTGCGGGCATAGCCCGTGCAGGGGTGAGTATAACGATACTCAGTAGGGACCCCGAGACCCTCAAGGTCTCACTAAAACAACAAGGATAACCACAATGAAGATCTCAAAAGATAACCTTTACTTAGGTATATGCCCATACATATGCCTAAGTTATCAAGTAACTCATCTCAATCATGAGGAAACACAAGGATCATGGTATCAACGGATAACCACTACCTAGGTATATGCCCATAAATATACCTAAGTTAACAAGTGACCCATCTCAATCATGAGGTAAACACAAAGGTCAAAAGACTCAGCTCAAACCAGGATTTTCATTATCGAAACCGTAACTGCTGAAGAGCTCCATCTATGGAGTGTACAGTGGTCCTGTCACGACTCCGAGGTACTGCTCACTAACCTAAGACTACTGAAGTACTCCTCCTGTCGAGTACCGCGGGTCAGCCACCCAGACACAGTAGTGCTTCCGGCCGAGGTATGTCACCCAAACACAGTAGTGCACACCCTCTAGTAGCCTACTGAGTTACTCTCCGGATGAGTACCGCGGGTCTACACTGTCACACAGGTAGTGCTCTGTCCGCCATGGATCTTCACCTCAGAAAGTAGTGCTCCGTCCACTGGGCTAGTCGACTCACTCCAAGTCGAGTCGGTCAAGCAGTCGTCAGGTCTCAGCCAGCTACACGGTCTCCGTACTCCGCACGCTCGTCTCTAAGAGGGTCCGCTACACGAGCTACAGGTTGATACTCGAAGTATCTCAAATTCCCACGAAGAAGTATCTCAAAGGACCGCCTCGTCATAGGGGTCTCAACGCAATAGACGGTGCCTCAATCGGATGCCCGGTCTGTGAGTTACTAGCCTTTTCATCCCAGGGCCCGGTTGGTTTCGTGAGCGAACCAATACCTGCCGTATCTCAAATGTACCCCGAACTCTCATAGAGTATACTCATAGGGATTGTTTCTCAACATGATCATCAACGCCGCTGATGGTTCATCAAACGGACGTCCTGTCTGAAAGATATTAGCTTTCCCGATCCAGGGGCCCGGTTGGATTACGGGTACAATCCAACCCGGCCACTAACCAACTGTGACCAAAAATCGGGCGAAGTATGTCGAAAGTCCCGTCTCATCAAGAGGAATTCAACAAAACAGAGGGCGCATCAATCGGACGCCCAGTCTGTGAGTTATTGTATTTTTCGTTCCAGGGGCCCGGTTGGTTTTTGTGAGCGAACCAACCCGACCGCACTCCGACGGCATCCAAACCTCGAGCGGAGTAATCCAAAAGTTCCGTCTCACTAAGAGAAATCCAACATAGTCGACGGCACGTCAATCGGACGTCCGGAGCTCAAGTTACAAGCGTTTCCACTCCGAGGGCCTGGTTGGTTTCGTGTACGAACCTAACCGGCCGAACCCAAAGTTCTCTGAAACCTTAAGTGTAATATACCGAAACGACCATCTTGATCCAAGGATCGCTTTGCCGCTGACGACGAGTCGTTTGGAGGCCCGTATCTCAAGATACGACTTTTGACCGAAAGTGGTCTGAAAACGGGGGTCTGGGCCCGGGGCGACCCGGCCCGACCCCCCTGGGTCAGCCGAACCGGGTCGACCCAAACCGGGACGACCCTACCCGGGTCCGACCCGGCTGGGCCCGGCCCGGCCCTGCCCGGCTCGGTCCGGCTCGGTCCGGCCCGACCGTCCGGCCGCGGCTCGGCCAACGTGGCCGAGCCGAATCACAGGCAGGGTGCGCGGCTCCCCCGCCCTTCGCCGCTAATTGAGGCCGGCACTTCGCCGGCCACCTCCCTTCCGGCGGTGCGCTGCCGCCGCCGGTCACCGGCGCCGCCGCCGCCTTCCGCGGACCACCGGACGCGCTCTGGTGTTCCGTTCCTTCTTCTGTCTTCGCCTATGGTCCCCCCAGGACCCCACCTTCACTACGAAGGGATTCAAACGCCCAAACGGCCTGCTTCGTCATCGCCCGTCAATCCTCATGGCAAAACGAAATGCGCCATCTTCGTGGTTCTCCGGTGCGGCGTGCTGGCGTCGTGCCCCTTCGTCGTGGCTCCGCTCCGGCTGCGGCGCCTTCGACTTCCTTCGACGTGGCGCGACGGTGTCGTGGTCTTGTTCGACTTCTCGGCGTGGCGCGACGGTGCCACGTAATACTTGCCGAGAGATTCTTGCGTGGTGCGACGACACCACACCATCCCGTTCCATTCACAAAGAAACAATCATGAACATAGGAGGGGGTTAGGCCGTGTTTGTGCGGTCTGGCCCCCTCTCGTTAAACGATAACAAATAGTCGATTAACCACGAAATTTGAAAGCCTAGAATCAAGAATGGAAATAATTTAATAAAAAAATAACAATATTCCCCTACCTCGGTTCAAGAATGGTGTTCGTCAACGACCCGCGGAAGACGAGCGTCGCGAACGTCGGGCGTCGCGGGGAAAGAATATCGACGTCGCAAAGCGATGATTCGAAGTCGTTGAAGGCGATTTTGCTACGTAAAACCGTCAAAGAAGAGACGATGCGGAAGAAGAGAGTCGTGTCGCGGATACAGAGTCCCGGAAGAACCGTGTTCTTCGGCGGAGAAGTCCTTCGTTGAAGAACGGTGTTCTTCCTGTTCTTCATCGAGGAAGAAGGTGTTCCTTAGCATTTTCTCCCAAAAGCTCTCCAACAACCCAACACCAACCCTCAATAAAATAAGTTCTAAACTTATTTTATTAACACAACAAAGCATTTGAAATTGAATTGTTTGAATTTCAAAAACTTACATGTAACTCACCAAATTAATTACAACAAGTTGCCAAATATTAATTAAGGTGAGTTAATTGGGTGTTAGGAATGTGAGGGGTTAAGAGGGGTTAGGGAGTTAGGGAAAAATTGAAAAGGTGGGGGGTTCGTGTGGGACCCACCCTTTTAATTATCCACACATGGGATGTTGGGTGGATGTGGGCCCCACCACCAACTTCCCATGGGAGAAACTAACCCCCTTGAAAAGGAAATAAAATTGATTAACAATTTTATTCACTTTTTTTAATTAATCCCCAAAAAATTAACTTCTTCTCCCGCACAAACGCAAGTACGGTAAAGGTTCCCTTAAGCGATTATCGGCGTTGCGAGTTCATCGGTGCCCTCGGAATTCGATTTCGAGCACCGGTTAAAATGTTAGAAATTCCCGCTCACTCGTTCACTGAACGTACCCGAGCCAAACTTCGGAAATTAATTCCGGGCTCACAGGGCCTCGGAATCAGGCGCCGTCAGAAACTTCGTTCTTGTAAAATTTCAAAGAAAATTAAGAAATAATTTTCCTTGAAATTTTCGGGTCTTTACAAATCAATGTATAGACAAAATCCAAACTTGTTCTTTGGCTTCGATAACATGTCATAAGATATCCATTTTAATCTTTCATGTTCTATGTTAGAGACTGTCCACTAATAATAAATACTTAATCTCCCATCCAAGACCAAAAATCAGAGCTCATCCACTTGGAACAATGATTATTTCATGGGTTCATTCACTAAACGGTGATGCACCAAATTCATTAACAAATCTAAACACTTTATCATATTCAGTTAAAAAATCATAACATCGCATTGTATTTCACTAAAAATTTATATCAAATCATGTTTGACCAATTGGTCCCACAGTCCAATTAAATCTATTACGTAATATAACAACTAATTAACAACATAAATCTCAAATCAAATAATACTACAATTAATTAACCATTAACAATCTCAATTATTAATAATTAATTTACATTTAATTAACCACAAGTAAGTCCACTTATTAATTAACTCAATATTTAATTATCCCTATTCCATAACTGAAAAAATGATAATTAATTCACCAATATATTATCCTTATTCCATTAATAATCAAATTGATTAGTAAAATATAACAATGCTACTAGTTAACTTAAAAATTAACTAAATACACATTACTATTAATAAATCCATCAATTAATTAATCTATAAAACAAATATCATATCATAAATTTTTTTCCATAAATAATTATCAAATATATCACTGCAAAAGGACGTCATTTAATCCATCAATAAGTATCCATTTTTATTAAAAACAAATAATCTCAATTAATTACAGGATCAATTATCCAATTGAACTAAATTAATATCTCATAATCTATTCATGAATTGATTAACCATTCACCATTTAACATGTAATAATTAATCTATCCATTAGTCATTAAAATTCTCCAATTTATCATATGAAAAAAACCATGTGAAGATATTATTAATTTTAAAAATTCCCAACATTCAATAAATGACAGCATTTCCAAACTTACATATTCATAATCAATTAATTGATGAATTACCCTATTACTCATGAATCTATAGTAAAATAATTTATTTATTTAATAATATCACTTAAACCAAAGAAGTAATACACGCATAAAACCCACACATGATCATGTCCACATTAATCTCACAAGGACAACATCATTTAGTATAATCAAAATTCATGTATCAAAATATCACATATCATGTCTAGTAATTTAATAAAAGTAAATAAATATAAATTTTAATGTAAATCAATATAAATACTTCACAAAATAATTTAAATACCAACAATGGTGAATCAGGAATTTTATTAATGTATTTTTTAAAGAAGAGGACTTGAAAAATGGGCCCTACCTCAGAGGGGAACATATTTAATACATAGAACTTTGGTATAAGAAGCTGCAAACAATCGCAACTAGTCTGTAAACACTTACTCACACCATTATATATATATATATATATATATATACACATGTTCTCTCTTTACATTAATCAGAACCAATTTCAACACAACTTAGAATCACAAAAACGCTATGCCAAGACTCAACACACCTCAATTGAAGTACCAGGGACTCATATTATTTATCGAACACTTTAATAATTGAGGAAAAACAATAAATCAGTTTAAATATTTAACTATGAATCAAAATCATTTAATTAAATCCTCTAAAACCACCTCCCCATTAGCGGTGGTTACTGAAACGCGAAATAACGGGTCATAATACACAAAAACCACTACCTATTGAAGGAACATCGCAACAACAAGTATAATAAAATCATAAAATTTTCTAAACCTAAATCAGAAGCTAAAAGGCATGTGAATCATCCAATAGATGGAGTAGGACATCGAATATGGTCATACATAGAAGAATCAGACTACACCTATGGAGTAAAATAAAATAAAGTATACATGGACGGGGGACTCCTGAATGGGATTTCACGTGCTTCTATTCTTCCCAGGGGTAGGGGATACATAAGGGGATCTAATCGGGAGGCTGGCTCACCCCTACTAAAGGGTATCCAATCAAAAGGGCAGGGTGCTCATTGTAGGATGTCACGTGGCAGAGAGGATCATCCGTGGATAGTGTTGCAGGTTTTCCAGAGGAGGAGGGCAGGTGGAGGCACCGTGCATGCCGCATGGAGAGCTCAAAGGGGGGTCGCACGCTCTCTTTGTGAGTCTCTCCCATATTCTTACCTATAAAAAAACATAATAACTAAATGTATTAATATAAATTTATTAATAACTACAACATGTATTATTATATCTCCTCTCATTTAATAAAACATTTCTTGATTTATAATTATTTCAATAAATATTTCATAATTAAAAATTAAACACCATCTTAATAATTTAATTAAATTTTTCTATCATTACATTAATTAAATAATCAAAATAAAAATAATAATAATATCATCATTATTATTATTACAACATTTATTTATTTAAAATCCAAACCACCAATTTATTAAAAAATCATTATGATGATTGTAATGATAAAAACACCAACCCATAACCTATATTTAATAATAAAAAACGTTGGTCCATTAAATATGAAACTCCTTTATTAATTAAACATTTCTGGTGAACCCCAAAAACACTCATTAATTTCTTAAAATTTCATTTAATTATTTATTTATCAGTAATTTAATTATATAACCAAAATAATAATAATAATAATAACATCAGTATTATTATTATTAAAACATTATTTTAAATAATCACACTCACTCATATAATATTATTTTATTGAAATAAATATTTTATTTAATATAGTAAACCGCATGGGTTGGACCATAATTGTGAACAACCCATGTAGATGCATTAATGTGGACTACTACGAATCTGATTCTCCAGAGACCCAATGGGATACCTCCTAAAATTATTGATTTTTTAACCATTTCCAAAAAATGACACCTACAAGTGTTCCAATACATGGAATATTGTTCCGGAGCTCGGTTTAAAAACCAAAACATTAATATATAGAAACAAAATTCGAAAACATAGGTAATTTTAACTTGGTTAAAAAACAAAACACGTTACAATGTGAAATGGGGATCTATATATGAATTGATACTCCTTGTGACACAATGAAACTGAACCACCTCACACATGTAATTAATTAGCAGATATTCAACTATATAGTTTTCCCTAATAAGTATGAATTGAGATACCTTAGTTATTCAATCCACAAAAAACAAAAAATTATTATAATTACTGGTTATTCTATGTAATCCTATGAAAAAATCCATTGTTATGTCACCAAATTTCCCTTTAGGTATGGGAAAAGGCTGAAAAATCCTAACTCACCTCTGATTCTTGGATTTCACTTACTAAAAAATGATGCATATAAAGAAAACTCATTCCACGCAATTCTTCATTCATGACACCAGTACTGTCTATGAAGATCACAATTCATATTTGATAAACAGAAATGAATATACAATTTAGGATAAAAAAACTGAACCTCAAATCATATCATAAGCATATAAGAACCCATACTAGGCCTTCGAATATAAGTGAATAATGCATGTTGAGAGACCAACCTGAGAACGTCTTCCCACCATATAAATTTATACTCAGATTAGATCCCTATGTATCCGAAAACATCTCTATCTTAATTCGGTCCAAAATCAATTGTGTATATGATGTTAATATTAGAGCTACTCATCCCTGATATTTCTTAAAAACAAGATTCTTGTCTGAGTTATTTTTATTATATGCCCCTCATTACAATATTTTCTTACTACCTCTATCTTTGTATTTTTTCTTATTGTTCTAACAATAAAATTTACTTACATGGTTTATTATCAAATTCAATGATGAATTACTAAAAATACCAAAAAAAATTATTTTAAAGGTTAAGGTCCCATTGAGAGAATATGTACCTGATGATTTTGTGATCTGTGTATACAAAAAACCTATCACACAAGAGATAGTATCTCTAACATCTCAGGGAATGTAATACTAATTCTAACTTCAGATCATGAGTAGGGTAGTTCCTCCCATCCATAATTATCTTCTAAGAGTTATAAGAAACCCAAAAGCCCCTTCTATTTGAATTTGTCCATGTCAAACTCATGATATTTCATAATACACAGAATATAAATTATTTATCAATAGTAAAGGGATGATATATTATAAGGTCATCCAACATTTAATCTTGACAAAATATCTCTCACATGAATCAAACAAATCCAACACCACTACCTTATTAGATAGGACATACATTGTTTCTTCCAAATATGTGAAATCTTGGAAAAAAAAGTTAATAAACTACTAAACCTCCAATGCATTGAATTTGGATTACATTCAATGGATATTTCAAATATACTATGAATTTGACTTTTTCTAGGCCCACTATAACTCCTTCATCTGAGATGACATGGCCTAAAGAATTCACACTATTTATCTAGATTATTTATTTAGTTATTTTATAGTAATGATGATTCTATCTCAATGTAATAAGGATGATGTCTATGTTTTTGGAATGGTCATTTAATTACATGGAGTACACAATGATATAATCATGGGAAACCACCACAATTTGATTCAGATTAAGATGAATGAGCTTATTTATTAAGTCCATGAGTATCCATGGAACATTAGTAAACTCAAATGTCATCACAACTATTACATAGAAACGAAACCTAATTCTAAATTTAGTCTAAGGGATGTTAGATTGCATAACTCATAAATGATAATATCGTTGTCTATGGTCAATATTAGAGATGATAAATCACCTATAAATTAATCTAAAAGATCATCAATTCACATTAGAGGGTAATAGTTCAAGATAATCATATGAATCAACCTAAAAGAATCTAAAGATATGTGCAATGATCCCATTGAAATTTTCGTGAGGTTAATTGGATACCCCCACAGAGGTGTAATAGGGAAAACGAAGCCTTTAAAATCTAGATCTTTAAACTGAACCCTCAAACCTTGAGCCTCTACTTATTCCATTTGGTATGGTAGGATAGAATATGGATTTCCTGTAAAAAATATATTGATCATGAATTTGATCTCTCACTAGATTGGTATGACATAAATCAATATGGTGAAGAATCTATGAAAATATTATAACACTATAAGAAAATAATACTAATTTATTTTTCATTATCTAGAAAAATTCCAACACCTTAGGTCATGATATAATCTAATCTCCCTTGAATTGGTCCCACAAGAGCATCATGAAGATCCCACTAACCCTGGTAAGAATCGATTATTCCTTATATAAATATAAATTTAAATATTAGCCTATAACAGTAAATATGAGTTGGTTATAGAAAAAACCAATACATACCAATAATCAAGTTGAATCATGTCATTTCTAGTATAAAGTGTTCCCAAATGAAATGGTAACTGTAAATCACTAAAGAAAAGAACTTGTAATATTTAGAATTAAATGACCACACTCTGAATAGTGTGTAAGTGGTAATAACGCTATCAAATATTTCTATATATAATACCAAAAAGTTTAAAAAAAATCACATGGAAAATAATGTTATGCTAGTGTCTTATGAAAAGCACAAGCTAAGGTTGATGATACAAGAATCATACCTCTAATAGTAGACCATCATGAATCCCCCATAGTCAAAGTAGTCTAAATAAAATGAAATTAACATATCAATATAACATGGCATACAATCTTACTGCAATGTTCTACATACCTTTCTGGGTACTGTTAGTCATGCACTGGAGTACCACATCCCCTACCTCAGCCTGAACGACATGTGGAACATCAACATATGGATTTTTCAAGTGTATCTGAGAAGCTTATAGACATATGTTATTTTTGTTGGAGTTGGTGGTCTAGAACCAACTATTTGGTACTTTATTCATTAAATAAAATCCTTATCACAACTTGATTGTTCTTATGCATGACATGTCATGTGATAATGTCCTAAAGACAACTGTTGAATTAAAGGGTCGTAGTGGATCCCTACTATGATGAGAACCCAGAAGTGCCATAACACTATTCTCGAATGTATGTTCTATGGCCGGATGATATTATTTGAGGGACATAAATAATACAGGTCATTAGGGGTGAGGACTCATAAAAATTTGAGGCACATTCTCATGGTGTGCACCCTAGGTAATATCCAGGAGGAAATTATGAGAACGAGACCCGCCAGTAAGAAATCCACATTTCATAATGTCATTGTATATTCCTATATGCGGACGTGTGTATTGGTCCATAGACTTTAATATTATTATTAATGAGTATTACAACTGATGCACATAGATGTATTGACAAAAACTGTGATGACACACTATTCGTAGCAAGGTAGGATACGTTGGGTGTGTCATGAGTAATACCGCATTAATAGATAATGCGAGAAAGGATTTGTCCCTTCCGTTCCATAACAGAAGTAGATATCTCAGGCCCTTTGATGGAATTGATATAGCCTAAATAAATCCATGGCCATGGTAAGGTATGGGAAAGTTCAATTCTGGGAAGTCAAAGAAATAATAATCAAGCCCTTGGGTTGATGGCACTAGCATGCAACCCGCTTGATTGGAGATATCGAGAGAAAGGGATTATATTACATTGTAAGAGTTCATAGGAGGTGACACGTCATTGCGGCGTTAACTTCTTTCTCTATGGGTGTCTTGGTGTGTTTCTAGATGCTAACCTTGGACTATACGCAGGATCATCCTAATGCCACTGAGAAAAATGACTAGAGGGTCAGACACTAAGTGTGTCCATGTATATCAGTTAAATATTAATTTAACAAGTTATATAATTATTATTCCCAACTGTGGTTTAATAATTATTTAAGTATGTCTGATCACATTTATTTTGACACTAGTTATTCGAGAGAATATATTGTGGGAAAAATAATATATTTATTAGCGAGTAATGCAGTTACATTTATTTAAGAAATAAATAGTCATTACTCAAGGTCAAATAAATGTGGTGGAGAAAAATGGAAAATAAAAGTACACAACGTGTATATTAAATATACATTCCGTGTAGTTTTATGGAAAATAAGAACACACGGTGTATTAATTATTACACTTCGTGTAGTTTTTCCTGTTGGGATTTTGAGGATTTAATATTGTTTTATTAAATGATATTTATTATAATCAGTGTGGGCGCATGTCAAGAAATTAATAATTCGACATTGGGGTTTTCAATAAGAGTTAATGAAATAAATAAAATGCGTAACACATTTATTTAATGTCATAACCCTGTTAACCTCAAACCCGATTATAAATATCCTCGCAACCCCAAAATTTTAAGGAGCCATTGTTGTGAACAAAGGATTTGGAAATGCTCTCAAGACAAGAGAGAATTCCCTTTCCACCAAGAACGCCCTCATGTTACGAGAGAAAGATCCTCCACCAGATCAAGGCGGTCGAAGGAGGACATCGCAAGTGAAGGTTCTCCTGCGCTAGCACCCGGAGATCCCTTCGGCAACATCCGGAGATACGTGACACACGTGTGGATCACCGCTAGAGGAATCCTACACTTGGATTCTACGATGCAACGACGGATCACCGAATCGTGACCGGACACATCAACGAAGAAATAATTCCAATGAGGTAATTCTTATGAATTAATTAAATTAATTATAATCAACATATGATGATCCTCCTCCAGGATTCTGGGACTCTTCTTTTCTTTTTGTTCTTCGTTCTAATCCAAAGATTCGTCATTTTATATCGTGACGGATCTCGGATTGAACGTTGTTTAACGTTAGAATTAAAGTTGGGCAAACCCACCAACGTGCTTCCGCTACGCCTGGAACCTACAAGTGGTATCCAAGTGTTCATATCGTTGATTATAATTATTTAGTTTTCTATTGGTAATTTACACATTTAATCATTTAGTTATTCCAATTCATGTTTAATCGTTCTGGAAATCTGAATATCGAGATCTATTCATCCTCCCTCGTTTCTCGTTCACCTAAAAGAAATGATTTTTTCTTTTAATTATGATTAAAATAAAATATAGGAACTCATCCGGAGGAGCCAAACATTTCTGGACGTATAAAACCAGAATACACAGCGTGTATTTGGACGTACACGCCGTCTAGTCTATGTTCAATGCATTGACTGATCCACCAAATCAGGCAGTGTATTGGATTCTTTCTAAGAATTTAAGACACCGTGTGTTGACCAGAAACAGGTGGCACAAGGTTTCCGGAATACATGCTGTGTGGTCCAATGAACACCGCGTGTAGTCCCTTCGGGTCAGGGTTGGGTCGTGTACTCCGTACACGGCCTGCCGGGCTGGAAACCGTGTAACGCGGAAACTACACGACGTTTGTCCCACTGTACATGCCGTGTACTCCAAAAATTTCCGATGTACATTAACACGCCCTATCCCCGGGCGTGTACTTAGGATGGACGGTGAAGAAAAGTACATGCCATGTAGTCAGAACTACAAACCATGCACTCACCCAAATTACGCTGATTTATAAAAATTTATTATTATATTACACAGACCCTTGAGACGTATACCATGGTGCAGGCGTAAATCTGAGGCACAACACGTGATAGGTGATTTATTTATATGTGTGTTTAATTTAACATCTTCTTAAAAAATGGGAATTCACTGGGTTGCCTCCAAGGTACAAGTTACGTACAATGATAATTTTAAATGAATTTATTTGTTTAAAATTATGATGGATGAGAATCTAAAGGAAATTCGGAAAAGGGATTTAAGATAATAGGATTGATTAATTAAAGATAATTAATTGATTCGAGCGTGATTTATCATAAACAGGAACGATTAAATAATTGAATTCTAGTTTTATTTATGTGTAAATATCATTGCACGTATGAATGATCATGAGATAGACCGAGACCTTTGTATGTGAATGATTTCTTTAAATTTAATTATTTAAATTAAATTAGTTGGCCTGCGAACCATATCATTATTAATATGTAGGGTCTGTGCGCCCAAGGATTCATTTATGTAAAAACCCCTTTTACCCCCCACCTACGTGTGAGATAAATGCATATGTAATGGATGGAGCTCCCAAGCTAGTGGAGGCGGCTCAAGTCAGGAGCCAAGGTGAAACCAATCTAAGGAGGTACAAATGTGGACAGGTGGAAAGCTGTAAACACGAACCCGAAAGGTTCAAGGTGTTTCTCCCCTAGGTCATGGGTAAGTTTATCAACCGTTAGATAAACTAACCAATAGAAAAGATAATGATCATGCCATTTATTTTATTTCTTTCAGTTGCATGGTTTGTTTATTATGGTGTGTTGTCACGATCACACAATTAATGAATTAAATGAGCATGCAAAATGGAACTAAAATAAAACCGGCTTATATGTAAATATTATCTTACACATGGTTAATCACTTATGTATATCCCACTTAATATTAACAAGAATGTAATCAAAGATAATAAAATGGAAATTTACGTATAAGGATAAAATCCCTCAAAATAAATATTAAGTCGGCATAGCCTTCCATAATCTTGGTTAGAATCAAACCATAGTTCAAAGTGCTTGACCAACCCTAGTTGGGGTGCTTTCAAATATCGGGGAATTCTAATTCAAGGTTTTCGGTTGACTTGACTTGGTTCAAATTAGGGGTTGACTGCCATAGCAGGACTTGGTGTGACCAAGAGGAAAAGGTCGAGGAAATCCAAAAAGGATTTCAGGATTGGGGAGTGCACTCAGTGGATCAAGGTGCTGCGAGGTAATGCAGTTGGCATTTGGAATGCCTACCTAAAAACCTTCAAGTTTCTTGGCCAACCCTAATTGGGGTAATGCGGAGGAAAATATGGATCCTTGCCACTAGAATATTCACGCAACAAAATATTCCGAAGTCAATGGTGAGGGCTATTGGATTTAGATAAAATAGTGGGAGACTAATAAGTATTAATTTATTTATTTTTCTCAATTTTTATAATAAAGTACTAATCCTTTTCTCATCTTAATTTGTAGAAACGGCAAGAAAAGTACTTCAAACATATCATTTCACACCATACTCGAAAAAGAAAACCTTCTCACTGGCACCAATTTCCAAGAGTGGTAGTGGCATTTACGCATCGTCCTTCTCCACGAAAGGAAATTAGATGTGCTGGAAGAGCCTATTCTAGTTGCGCCTGAGAAAGAGTCTAGTGATGAGGAATTATCTTTCTACATGAATCACATGGATGATGCCACAAATGTCCAGTTTTTCATGCTATTGTCCATGTCTAATGAGCTCTTGATGCAACATGAAAACATGGACGCGTATAGAATTATGTCCCAACTTAAATATCTCTACCATGAGAAGGAGAGACAGGAGAGGTATGAGATCTCCAATGATTTGTTTACCATGAAGCTTGGAGAGTCTGCGCCAGCTGGGCCTCATGTAGTCAAGCTTATTGGATACATTGAAAGATTGAACATCTTAGGGATTAATTTCCCGGATGAGTTGCGTACAGATCTCATCCTATCATCATTGCCCAAGACCTTCTCTAGCTTTATTGTCAACTATTACATGATAGGCAATGAGAAGAGTCTATCGGATATTCTGACCTTGATTCTCCAGGTAGATAAGGACATGGGGCAGGAAAAACCCACGGTCCTTTTGGTGAACAATAAAAGGAAGGACAAGGAAAAGGGGACAATGGCTTATAAATGGTATGAAGCCCCTGAGCACTATCCCTCCAAGAAGGGGAAGATCCAAAGGTAGGGAAAGGAACGGGAAGCAGTGTGTTTTGCATGAGGCAAGCAGGGCCACTGGAAGAGTAACTACACCCAGAAGCGTGGGGATGCTAAAGGTGCATTTGTTATCAAGTGAAATATTTCTATTTCAACACATTGGGTATTAGATACATGTTGTGGGGATCACATCTTTATTAAAATGTAGGAACCAAGTAGATTTAGAAATATCGCCAGAGGATTGGTGGATCTTTGAGTTGCCAATGGTGCAAGGCTGGCTGCGTTGGCTATTGGTGACTACCACCTCTCATTGCCGACTGGGATGATTTTGGTTTTACATAACTGTTATTATGTGCCTAGTGTTACCAAGAACACAATTTCTGTATCTTGTTTGGATATGGATGGATTTGTTTTCAAATTTGGAAATAATTGTTGTCTCTTTTATAAGAACAACGTATGTTATGGTATGGAACATTTAAATAATGGTTTGTATGTAATGAATTACGAAAACCAAGTGTTGGAAATCGATAACGAAACAAACTCACATGACTCATAAATAACCCGGTTATGGCATCACAGCCTTGGTCATGTGAACGAGAAGCGTTTGAAAAATCTCTGCCAAATGGCTATTTAGACTCTACTAAGCTAAAACCACATGATATATGTCACGCTTGTTTATAAGGAAAGATGACTAAGCAGACTTTTGGTGGACAAGGTGAAAGGGCCACAGATCTTCTAGGATTGGTACACATGGATGTGTGTGGACTATTTCCACTAGAAGCTAGAGGTGGATATTCTTACATCATTACTTTTACTGATGATTTGAGTGGATATGGATATGTCTACTTAATGAGGTATAAGTCAGAGTCCATAGAGAAATTTAAGGAATTCACGAATGAAGTAGAGAATCATCTTGGTAAGAAGATAAAGAAGATTCGATCGGATCGAGGTGGAGAATATCTGATCCAAGAGTTCATTGATATTCTACGGGAGTCTGGGATTCTATCTCAGCTCACTCCTCCTTATACACCACAGTGGAATGCTGTTAGTGAAAGGAGGAACCACACCTTGTTGGACTTGGTGAGGTCGATGATGATTCATGCAGATCTTCCATTATCCTTTTGGGGATTTTCATTACAAACTTCAACATACACATTAAATTGAGTGCCAACTAAGGCGGAAAATGGAATTCAACCCGAGTTATGGAATGGAAGGAAACCCACTTTTTCGCACACATGTGTATGGGGATGTGAGGTGTCTGTTAACTCATTCTCAGGAAACAAACTAGCACCTCGGGGCCTGAAGTGTATCTTTATAGGATATCCCAAGGAAACTAAAGGATATTACCTATATAACCCTCAAGAAAAGAAAGTGATTGTCGCCAGAAAAGCCATATTTCTTGAGAGGGAGCACATCCTCAAGATGGATAGTGGGATCAAGATTGACTTCGGCGAAGTTGATGCTCAAGATACATAAGAGTTGGTACAGGAACAAGTTCCACAGGTCCCTGTGGAAGAGGTTCCAGAAACACATGTACTGTGTCGGAGCTCAAGAGAGGTAAGGGAACTAGAGAGATTTGGTTTCCTATTCACCGAGGATGGTGAATCATTATTGTTGGACAATTATGAACCTCTATCCTACAAGGAAGTAGTAGAAAGATCAGAAGGTGCAAGATGGCTAGAAGCTATGAATTCTGAGATGGATTCCATGTATCAAAACCATGTTTGGGTTCTGGTTGATGAGCCAGTTGATGTAAAGCCTGTTGGATGCAAATGGGTATTCAAATGAAAGTTGTAAATGGAAGGTCTAGTTTGAACCTATAAATCAAGGCTAGTAGTTAATGGATTCAGACAGCGTCAAATAATTGACTATGGTGAAACCTTCTCGCCAGTTTCCATGTTTAAATCTATAAGAATCATACTTTCCATAATAGCTTACCATGACTATGAGATTTGGCATATGGATGTCAAAACAACATTCCATAATGGGAACCTTCAGGAAGATGTCTATATGACAAAACCTGAAGGGTTTGTGACACCAGGTGAAGCCAAACGGGTTTTCAAGTTACAGAAATCCATTTATGGATTGAAGCAAGCATCCAGGTCATGGAACATTCAATTTGATGAAGCCATAATGGAATTTGGTTTCATTAAGAAAAAATGTGAGAAATGTGTTTATAAGCGGTTTAATAGTAATTCGGTCGTCATCCTAGTGATATATGTTGATTACATATTGCTTATTGGAAACGACGTACCAGCCTTACAGTTAGTTAAGGACTGGTTGTACAAATGTTTTCCTTGAAGGACTTAGGAGAAGCATCCTACATTGTAGGGATCAAGATCAATCGTGACAGATCCAAGAGGCTACTTGGACTATGTCAGGGTACATACATTGACCAGATACTAAAGATATTTAGTATGGAAAAACAAGAGGGTATTGGTTCCAGTGTCACATGGCTTACATCATTCTAAGAAAATGTGTCCCCAGACACAACAGGAGAAATATAGGATGATTAAGATCCCATATGCTTCGGCTATAGGATCCATCATGTATTCCATGTTATGTACCAGGATTGATGTTTCCTATGCATTGAGCATGGTAGGCAGATATCAAACAGATCTAGGAGAACAGCATTGGACTGCTGTTAGAAATATACTTAAGTATCTGAGAAGAACTAAGGATATGTTCCTAGTGTATGGAGGAGACGAAGAGCTTGTCATCAGAGGGTATGCTGGTGCTGGTTTTCAAACAGACCAGAATGATCTAAAGTTGCAATCTGAATATGTTTTCTATCTCAATGGAGGAGCTGTGAGCTAGAAGAGTTCAATGCAGCCAGTTGTCACCGATTCTACAGTGGAGTCCGAGTATATAGAATGTTTTGATGCAACCAAAGAAGCCGTATGGATTCCGAACATTTTCCAAGAGCATGATGTGGTGCCTAGCCGTAAAGATCCCATGACATTGTATTGTGATAATACTACAGCGGTGGCTCTTGAAAAAGAACCAAGGTCACATCAACGGACAAAGCACATACTATGGAAGTATCACCTCTTGAGGGATTTCTATCAAAGGGGTGAAGTTGCAGTGAGCAGAGTGTCCATGGGAGAGAACGTGTCGGACCCCATGACTAAAGGCCTATCTCAGAATAAGCATGAATATCATGTGAGAGCTAGCGGGTTAAAGGTTGTTAGTAGTTGGCTCTAGTCCAAGTGGGAGTCTGTTGGAGTTGGTGGTCTAGAACCAACTACTTTGTACATTATACTTTAAATAAAAGCCTTATCACATCTTGATTGTTCTTCTACATGACATGTCATGTGATAATGTCCTAAGGACAGCTGTTGCATTAAAGGGTCGTATCAGAGCCTTGCTATAATGAGAACCCAAATGTTCCATAAAACTGTTCTTGAATGTATGTTCTATGGCCTAATGATATTATTTGAGGGACACAAATAATATAGGTCATTAGGGGTGATGACTCATAAAACTTTGAGGCACATTCTCATGGTGTGTGTCCTTGGTAATATCTTGGAGGATATTATGAGAACGAGACCCACCAGTAGGAAATCCACATTTCATAGTGTCTTTGGATGTTCCTATCTACGGACGTGTGTATTGGTCCTTAGAATTTAAGATTATTATTAATGGGTATTACAACTCGCGCACTTAGATGTATTGACGAAAACTGTGACGACACACTATTCGCAGTGAGGTAGGATACGTTGGGTGCGTCACAAGTAATACCGCATTAATAGATAATGCGAGAAAGGATTTGTCCCTTCCATTCCATAACGGAAGTAGATGTCTCAATCCCTTTGATGGAATTGATATAACCTAAATAAATCCATGGCCATGGTATGGTATGGGCAAGTTCAATTCCGGGAAGTCAAAGAAAGAATAATCAAGCCCATGGGTTGATGGAACTAGCACGCAACCCGCTTGATTGGAGATATCGAGACAAAGGGATTATATTACACGATAAGTGTTTGTAGGAGATGACCCGTTATTGCAGCATTAACTTCTTTCTCTATGGGTGCCTTGGCGTGTTGCTAGACGCTAACCTTGGACTTTAGGCAGGCTCAGCCAAATGCCACTGAGAAAGAGGCTAGAGGGTCACACACTAAGTGTGTCCATGTATCTCAGTTAAATATTAATTTAACAAGTTAAATAAATATTATTACTGACTGTGGTTTAATAATTATTTAAGAATGTCTGATCGCATTTATTTTGACACTAGTTATTCGAGAGAATATATTGTGGAAGAAATAATATATTTATTAGTGAGTAATGAAGTTACATTTATTTAAGAAATAAATAGTCATTACTCAAGGTCTAATAAATGTGGTGGAGAAAAATAGAAAAGAAAATTACACGTCGTGTATATTAAATATTCACGCCGTGTTGTTTTATGGAAAACAAGTACACGTCGTGTAATAATTATTACAGGCCGTGTAGTTTTTCAAGTTGGGATTTTGAGGATTTAATTTTGTTTTATTAAAAGATATTTATTATAATCAGCATGGGATCATGTAAAGGAATTAATAATTCGACATGGGGGTTTTCAATAAGATTTAATGAAATAAATAAAACGCATAATGCGTTTATTTATTTTCATAACTCTATTAACCTCAAACCCGATTTAAAATATCCTCACAACCCCAACATTTTAACGATCCATTGTTTTGCACAATGGATTTGTAAATACTATCAATCCAAGAGATAATTCCCTTTCCACCAAGAACGCCCTCATGTTACGAGAGCAAGATCCTCCACTGGATCAAGGAGGTCAAAGGCGGACATCGCAAGTGAAGGTTCTTTCACGCTAGAACCCGGAGATCCCTTCATCGATGTCCGGAGATATGTGACACACGTGTGGATCACCGCTATAGGAATCCTACAATTGGATTATACGACACAACGACGGATTACCGAATCGTGACCGGACACATCAACGAAGAAAGAATTCCAACGAGGTAATTATAATGCATTAATTAAATTAATTATAATCAACATATGATGATCCTCATCCAGGGATCTGGGACTCTACTTTTATTTTCGTTCTTCGTTCAATTCCGAAGATTCGGTGTTTTATATCGTGACGGATCTCAGAATGAATGTTGTTTAATGTTAAAATTAAATTTGGGTTAACCCACCAACGTGCTTCCGCTACGCCCGGAGCCAACACTTTTATATATCCTCTAACACTCGATTGTTGTGGAAATATTTCATTAAACATATGAGTGTGACCAATTCTTCCATATATATGGAACCTAAATATGGGGAATGGATATTGTGGGAAATTGTGGATGAATAAGAAACACTAATTGTAATAGATAATAACATAGTCTTGAGATGGTATTCCACTTCCCATACATCTCTGGAGACTGTTACATTGACATAAATTATCATATTGGTGCTTCAAACTAATCGAGGAAGAACATTCAGATCATCATGTTGGGGAATCATGGATGCCACTACGGGACTCCTTCAAATTCATGGATGTGATGTGTTCTTGATTTTATACTCTTTCATATCTTCATAAATATAAAACATTTACTTATGAGATTATCTCATAAAAAACACCATTAAAGAATTGTTCATCCTTGGATATATCATTATCTTCCATGGATGGGGAAATGTTTTGTAAGATGGAAAAACATCCATCATTAACCATTACTAACAATCCCGCCCGTGTCTGATGCCTGAACTCTTGATATTTTTCATCCCTCGAGGAGTTGGGATTGAAATAGCTCATGATCATCATCATGATTTTCAATCAAGAGAGATCATCATGCTACCCATTTTGTTGTAGAAAAACCCATAAATTATTTGACGGTTAATGGAGAATATATGTAGAAACAAATCACCATACTATCCATGGGTTTCTAGATATTATAGAATATTGTGTAGAATGGCTCAATCAAGAGATCAACTAACCAGGAACCCCATCCCAAGTGAAAAAGGTAGATGCTAAAGCTAAACACACTTTATAACTAAGACACTAAAATAATGGTATGAATAGTTTCCATTTCCATAGATTTCATAACCCTCAGAATGTTACACACCATATAGGAAAACTACGATTTAACAGTTTATTTTTGAGGATTTTTTCAAAACCATTGCTAATTGATTTTTAGGATAAAATATAGATGTTATTAATTTGAATTGTTTCAGAAAACTATTGATAAATGTATTTTAATTTTTTAAACCTTTTGTAATTTTTTTTAAAAAAATTATATTTATTATTAGTTGTTTTTATTTCCTATCCACTGTAAAATTTATGGAATTTTTTTTTATTTAATTTATAAATATTAATTGTTAATTATTTTATACTATAATATATTCTTTATTATATATATTTTCAATTAATTATCAAGATTCAATTATTAAATATTTATAATTATTAATATATAATGATTTTATAGTGGCAAGAATTATCGTATAAGATGAAAATCAGTCTTCATTATTAAATAATGCTATCTTTTGATCTAAGGGTTAGTATTAGCTCCATAACCAATAAAATATAACATGATGAAATTATCAAAAACCACATTATATTTTAATATCGAAATAATTAAAAGAATAAAATATATAATAGTTTCTAAAAATGGTGGAAATTGAACATGAATTAGAAATGTCTATATCTTTTAATTCTTGTGATTTTTCAGTTCTACCACATTTTAAAATAGAATCATGTAATGATATGTATTCCCCTAATGTCACAATTTAACCAATGTAACATTTTTAGACACCAAAAAAATTCTAGAAGGCCTCTAAAACTGAGTTTTTTTGGCACCTAAATTTTTCAACATTCATTGGATTTTCAACAGGGTTATGGGGGGTCTTTAACCCTTTTTCCAGTGCATACTAAATTTATTCTCATGGATTACATT
This sequence comes from Viscum album, assembly GCA_963277665.1. Lineage (NCBI taxonomy): Eukaryota > Viridiplantae > Streptophyta > Magnoliopsida > Santalales > Viscaceae > Viscum > Viscum album. Next base: position 1,253,251,134 of record OY728140.1, on the reverse strand, counting down.
CATATATATGATATGGTTTCATCATTTTTTGGTTTTCGAGATTAATTTTTATTCATAATGATATATGATTATCTATTCTTATATTTACTAGTAATAAATCATATGTATAAATTCATATTTACATAGAAATAAATTTTTAAACATATAAAAAATCTATAAATAAATATTTATTATTAATTTCAAATAAAATATATAATTTTTGACTTTATTTACCTTATAAAAATCCATTAATATTTATATATATTCCAATGCATTAATTTTTATATAAAAATATATGTAGATAAATAAAAAATATTTTGATGTGTATATTATAATATATGTAAATAAAAACATATATATGTAAATATTTCTGTGTATAAATAATTTATAAAATTTATTTTTATATAATTATATCATTATCATTAAATATAGTATATAAATTAATTTACCATAAAACATAATTAATATATATATACACATATATATTTGAGGTTTATAAATACATATGCACGTGTATTGATAAAATGATATATATTTATATATATATTCCAATATGTGTAAATGAATATTAATATATAACTTATTTAAATATATTTTACGTATATATATCATAAAAATTCAGTAATATTTAATCTTCGTTTTTGAGTGTCTTCATATGTTTTTTAATTAATTTATGATTTTATTCCATTAATTTACATTCCTACAGAATTGATGGTGTTGAAATTATTGGGATGTATTCTCTTTTGGTAGTTTTAATATTATTTTTATATATAATTATATATATGATTTTATGAATATTTGTGTAAATATTTATACATATTTATGTTTTATATATTTTTATAACTTATATGAGTAAATATATAGAGAAAATTTATATTTACATCTGAATATATATATATGTGTGTGTATTAATTGTAATATGCAATTATATATCTGAGTGTGTTTATATATATATATATTTATATAACATAAATGTGTCTTTATATATATCAATGTAAATTTAGTTATATGTTTATATATTTGAAACTATTTATATTTATTTTTTCATTTTTATTTTTTATTTTTTATTTTTTATTTTTTATTTACTATGTATTTTCTATTAAATATTATATATTATATATTATATATTATATATTATTTTTCATTTATCATTTATTTATTTATTTTTCATTATGATTTTATTATATTATAAGTTTATTATAATATAATATTATTATTTATAAAATATATTTTATTAATATTCAATTATTAATTCTAATTTATTATATGTTATTAGTTACTTAATATTAAATATTTAATATTTATCTGTTATTTAATTTTTTTCATTAGTAGTTTATTATTTAAATATATTATTATTTATATATTATTTACTTTTTATCAATATTTAATTTTTATTTAAATAATTAATATTTATTTATAAATTATACGTAATTTATTTTCCTATTAATAATATATTCATTTTTTGTGTATTATTTACTAATAAATTAATTATTTGTTTAATTATTTTTAATTCTATATCAGTTTCTTATTTTATTATTAATTAATCATTAATATATTATTGATTACATAGGTATTGTATATCCATTAAATATTATTTAATTATTTATTCATATTTAATTTTTATTAGTAATTATCTATTATTTATAAATTTTGTATTTATTTATCATGTATTAATATATATATATTTTTAAATTCATTTATTATTTAAAAATTACTTATATATTATATATTATATTTTTTATTATATATTTTATATTTTATATTTTTAAGTATTTTGTATTTTTATTTATAACTTACTATTGTTGATTAACTATTTATTATGTACTATGTACTATTCATTATTTACTATTTGTTATTACGTATTTACTATTTAATATTTATTATGTATTATTTACCATTTATTACGGTATTATATATATATATTGATTTGTTATTCATTTTCATTAGATTTATTAATTAGTAATTACTAATTATGAAATATTAATATTTAATTATTAATTATTAATAATAAATTATTTATTATTTGTTTATCAGTATTAATTAATAAAAATTGATTAATACTTATTTACTATGTATCAATTTGTTCTGTGTTGTATATTTTTCAATGAATATATATATATATATATATTAAATTCTAGTTATTCACCATATACAGAGTTTGCTGGAGTGGTAAATTCATGGGAGAATTAGCAAGAAGCTAGGGGTTTAACTCTCACGCAACCCAGAATTTATATTTATGGCATGGGCATGGACATGGGTATGTGCATGAGCATGGTAATAATGTCATGATCATGGGCGTGAGTAACAATGAATAATCAATAAATAATAAATAATAAATACGAAACAATAAATAAATTAATTATGAAAATAAATAATGAAATAAATAATCAATTAATTATTAACAAATAAATTTAACTAATTACTTAATTAATTAGAGTAGGAAATTAATTAATAATTATACAAATTAATTAGTTAGGTAATTATGATTATACATAAATAAATAAATAAATTATTAATTACTTATGAAAACAAACAAAAAATAATAATTTATTAGTTTCCAAAAAGAATATTTATTTATTTAAGAGAATAAAAAATTTAAAATTTAAAATTTAAAAATAAGAAAAAGTTTAAAACCACAGCTAAATCTATTAACAATTGTTCAAACTACAGCAAAAAACCGCAAATATATCATTCTATGACGGTTTTGTAAAATTTCTTCTAATCGATTACTGACACACAATTCACTGAATGTTTTCCAAAACCATCAAAGAATTATTTAGACGTGTTTTAAAAAACTACTAAATGAAAAAAAACTGCCACTGAACACTAATATTAGAAAAGAGCATGAAGCTGCACATCCATATATTCCTCAAGATCTACATCAAATTCTTCCTAGTTGTATTATGAGTGAGATGATTTGTAGCCTTTTGATGTTCATGTTGATGATGGAGAGGGGTAAATATTTCTATATGTCAAACAACCACCTTAACGTTGTGGCTAGAAAAATTGTTACCCCCAACAGGTGAATGCAATAGTGAACCACTAACTCTTTGTCACTCTAGACACGAATTATAAGTAATTTAGTATGACATAAAAATCATTTTATTTTCCATTGAAAAATATATCTTTCATTACAGTTTATCAAGAATTTATATATGATGTGAAAATTATATATATATCAATATCATGAATTATGAATGACGATTTTTTACTATGTGCATATTATGATGCATGTATTCTTATCCCGCTCCATAATGGGCCATTAGTACATGTAACATCCTAGGTAAATAAAGAATATGTAATTTTCATATTTATTAATATTTGAGATTTAAATATTAATATTACATTTTATTGGATTCTATGTATGATGGCGTACCCAACACAAAACAATGAATATTCCGAAATTTTATGTTTCCCACAAAGTTGAGTCATACTGAATTAAAAATAATATAATAATTTTATTTTAAATGATAGTTAATGCCTAAACATTATATTGGTGGGAATCTACATAACATACCATATATTTATTAAACATGATTGTTAAATGTTTTAACTTTTATCCAAAAATATTAGATGCTTAAAATATGAATGAATCCAATATTAAGCATATATACTCTAATTCTAATGTCCTTGAATTTCCATGTATATTTTTTTAAATGGGAGAATTACGAGACTGTGAAAATTGACGGTGCATGATTCTGAGGCCCGGAGTTCCTGCAATAAATATCTGATGTATTGTTTGGGTGTGTTCATTAAATGTATGAGCATGTTTTTATGAATTTTGAACCGGTGCTTGGAATTGAAATCTGTGGTCACCGTGGAACCTGCAGCGCTAGTATTTTCTTAAGAAGACATTCACCTCGATATCAGTTGGTCGAGGGTGTAAGTTATTTTTTGGGTTTTTCATGGGAATAATAAATTAAAATAAATGCATGTTTTATTTTATATTTATCTATTTTAACCTCCCTAGTGGATGTTGGAGGTGGGGACCACCACACCTTAACCTCCAACGAGAGGTTAAGGTGGTGGGGCCCACCTGAACCTATCCTCCCACGAGAGGTTACGATGTGGGGACCACCCAGGACAATACCCCCCTAAAAAGTGTGGGAGAGGAAAACATCTCAACTCCCATCATTAATTAGGGAGAGTCTCTCCACCCCCATCTATTATTTGGATGGGAAACCCATTCTTTTATTGGAAAAAGGTTGGAAAATGAGGATTAGAGCTCTTGGGAGAAAACTATCCAACAGAGAACCGGTCTCTCCAAAGAAGAACTAGTTTCTCCAATGAAGAATGAAGAACACTTTCTTAAATAGAAGAACGACATCATGGAGTGTCTTCGACTTCTACCTCTAATGAACCATTCAGAAGCAACCGACGTGGGACGTCTTCGAAGAATGACCCTCCATCATCATCATCGTCAACAAACAGAAACACGAGCTCGAGAATGGAAGTGTGCGCCAGACATGAAGAAAGACGACCACTCCATCTTCTTCCTCGTTACTCCATTAATAAACAACGAACACATGTGTTTATTTTATTAAAATATGATATTATTTAAGTGATTCATTCCTTCTAAAAAAATGAATGTGGATCACCTTCTAACTAGATGATCTGCATATGTTTTTCCTTGAGGGTTTATAATATTTTGTTAATGAGATATTATGGGAATTGATGTCTTCAAGATATCATCCATTCTAATGGTTGTTATTCATTCTTGTGAGCCAATTGCTATCACCCAAAATGCGGGGGGTGCATACCAACCCAATGTGGTCTGACCCGTCTGCCAATCTCCATTGTGGTTGCTTCGAAATGGAGGAAAGCGACGTGAAAGGTGAAGAATGTAATGACAGCGATCCCGTGGCATCCGTGGCCTACTCTGCCACCCTCACCAGCGGCACTGCCTTGCCGTCCTTGCCGCACCCCAACAACGCCACCCCGGCCCAAGGATGAGCCACCACTAGCCGGCCCCGTGCGGTTCCCTTCGGACCAAGGTGCACCATCACAGTGCCCTCTTGGACAAGACGCCCACGTGGCGACCTCCGAGCCGAACCACCCTCGTGCCGACTCTTGGCCGGTCTGAGCTCTCACGACTGGTCTGCGCTCTCGCGGCCCTTCGCAGCCCATCGCGGCCCACTAGGATGGACCTAACAGGCTGGACCAAACATAATGGGATGGCCCACCTAACGGGTCGGTCCAGACCTAACGGGTAAAGCCGTGTCATCCAAGACCGGCTTGGTCTAGACTAGGTCGTGCCTCGTCGGTCCGACTGGGTCAGACCGGACCCGGGTCCACTACGACCCTTTACCTTCTTTGGCCATATCATTCACACTGGGCGTCCGTTTGAAAAACCATTAGTGACCTTGGTAATCTTGTATCATGATGGTCACTCTGACTATACCCCGATAGAGTTTGGGGTATAGTTGGGATACGTTCAGGTTGGATCACCCACAAATTTACTGGGGCCCCTAGACTAAAAGGATAATAACTCACAGACAGGTGTCCTATTGGCATGCCGTATGTTGCATAGATACCTCCATGACGTGGTGTACCATTGAGATACTTCATCATTTGACTTCCTGACAGTAGTAGTATTGAACAGTATCTCATGAAGCGGATCCTTCTAGAGACGAGCAGTCAATGTTCGGAGACCTAGTAGCTCGCTGAGACATGACAACTCCAGAACGATTGACTGGGAGTTACTTGACTAGCCCAGTAGAGAGCGCCTAGTTGTGGCTGTAGACTCATGGTGGTAGAGCGTCGAGTTGTGGTTCCAGACCTGGGGTACTAGACATGAGGATTACCTCTACAGTGTATTAGGGGGAGTACCTAGTTGTGATAGCATACCCATGACAGAGAGTGAAATGGTGAAGTAGCAGACCCATGGGACTTGACTGGATGAGTACCTCAGCAGTCCATGTTTAATAGGAAGAACCTTGGCCTCATGGCAGACCCATTGTACTCGACAGAGGAGGTGTTCTCCAGCAGCCATGGTTTCAATAATGTGAATAAAATCCTGGTAGAGCTAAGTCAGTAACAATTCCGTTTTCCTCATGATTGAGATGGTTTACTTGATAACATAGGTATATTTATGGGCATAACTAAGTGGGTTTATCATTTAATTACATACATTGTCTTTTTCCCTTGTTGTATTTTGTGTGACCATGGGGGTATCAGGGTCCCTACATAGTATTGTTATACTCACCCCTGCATGGGCTCTGCCCACACATTGTTGTGTTGGATCCAGATGACGGAGCGTGCTGACCGAGGCTAAGAGTATGAGGACTGGACGGTACCCGGAGATGGACCTTACGGTGTGTCAGTACACAGAGGAGATAGACCGACTTGGTGTTTTGAGGAGGTGATTTGTACCTACCCTTCAGGTAGAAACCTCAGTGGATAACCTTGTGGTTGTTTTTCCAATTTCTCATGTTGTAATTTTACTTTCTGTTTCTTGTACTTTCTAGTTGGGATTGTATTGTGGACCCTTTTTATTTACTATACTCACATGTCGGTTATTCATCTTACTCGTGATCATATCTATTGTGTTTGTATACAGGTTATAAAGGCCATTTTGTCCCAGTTATAGGGAATTATTAATTTGGTGCTAGTCAACAGCCCCTGGCCTATGTAAGGCGGGCTTGGTGTAGTCACGGAACGGGCCCCGGGGGACGGGTCATGAAAATTTGTATCAGATGAGTCGGTTCTACAGTAGAATATAAGACACTGATCTTTCCTTTCTATGAAGAAAAAGTGTAATGATTAGTGACTGTGGTTATCAGTTAAGGGAGTTCAGGGTTGGTGTGGTGGCCAACGTATCCATATTCCAGGGCCTTGACTTCTGATTTATGACTCAGTTCACGAAAAAACTGATCGAGGTTGTGTTTTTAAAAGTTTACATTAAGTCATCTCAACCAGGTCAACTCACCGGGTATAATATTTTGACCTTGTCTCATCTGTTTCATTCAGGATTCCTCCTCATAGAGGACCAACTAGAGTCTCAAGAGTTGTACGCACAGATAGACCATCGAGCGATGAGGCCTCAGAGCATGACCCTTTTTGCAATGGAGGCGCCATCAGTAACACTCCCCATTGGGACACCGATGCCACCTGCCCCAGCAGCTGAAGATCCATACCGTTTGAGTGTGTTTCATGAGTTCCAGCGCTAGAGGACACCCATGTTTAGGGGAGAGACAAACCCACAGGCAGCTAAGGATTGGCTGGAGGCTGTGGTGAGAGTTTTCCGACTAGTAGGGACACATGACAACATCGTGGTGATAATTGCTACCAGCATTCTACAGACAGCAGTGAAAAGATGGTGGATCTTGATGCTCCACATTTTGGCAAGATGAATCTTTTCTGGGCAGGCTTCAAGAGACTATTTTGGGAAGTGATTGTCCTAGTAACTCTTCGCGCAATGTGCATACAGGAGATACTTTGTCTATAGCAGGGTAACATGACTGTAACTCAGTACTCAGCGAGATTCGCAAAAATCTCACACTACTCCACCAATATGGTTCAATATCATTTCTTCACGGTAAGGCCCATCGAGTAGGGACTCAGGCAGAAGATCAGATCTTCAGTGATCTCACTCAACATCACAACATAGGCATGGGTGTAAAAGATAGCCCTCCTAGTGGGGAGTTTCCATGCTGAGTAGTCTCCAACTGTGAGATCCACCACTAGTCGACACGTAGAAAAGTCTTCTACAGCTGATAATAGACAAATGTCCCAAATTTCCAAGAGGAAATGACCTATAGGTGGATTACCACATGACTGAGGCTCGTTTGTGTGGGGCACCTAGGGAAGAGACATACATGACAGGAGCGGGTAGTGACTCACATGTGGCGGGCAGGGTCGCAGGGTCACATGGCTCATGACTGTCGTCTGACCCGCCATTCGGATGATCATCAGACGGTCAAAGAACCACCCTTACAGATAAAACTATTCAATAGAGGCTGTCCGTAGGGAGGAGGAAGACATGGTAGAGGAGTTGTCCATGTAGCTGATGGTGGGCGACATTTTGAGGTGTCACCACCACCACCACCAAGAGGTCCACCCCGACCGCTGGGAGTAGGTGGATAGGGGAGAGATCTGCTCCAGGCAGCTGATTCCTATGATCACGGAACTCCAGAGATGATATGTGGTACAATCTGTGTCTATTCAATCTTATATGTCATTCTTATACACACAGGTGCCAATCACGCATTCATTTTCCACTAACCTTGTTCGTAGCTCGGTGATTCTGAAAGAGTCGCAGGATATCTTCTTACGACTAGAGACTCATATGGGAGCAGACTCAATGATTACGCACTGGTGACGGCAGTGTAAGCTTACTCTAGGATGTGAGAGCTTCGGCTGATATCTCCTCGTAGTGGCATCGAGGCCTTACAATGTCATGTTGGGTATAGACGAGTTATCTACAGTCCATGATCAGATTGACTGTATTAGTTAAAAAGTGTGGTGTGTACACACGAATGGGACCAGGTTAATCTTCACCGGTGATAAGGGATCCTTTAAATTATAGGACAATCATACCTAGAGGAGGGTGCAGCTGATCACTTATTAGTTAGCTTTCATACCCTCAGAGTAGTTTATGTGGAGAGTCTGAGCTATCCTGTATCGCTGGACCAGTACATAAATGTGTTCCCTCATGATCTTCCAGATCTACCCCCTCACAGAGAGGTTGACTTTTACACTGACTTATACATTTGGAAGACACCAATATCTACTCCAGCATATCGGATGGCTCCAGCGGAGCTTTGCGATCTGCAAGTAGAGCTTGAGGACTTGTACGGTAAGGGATTCATCTAGCCTAGGATTTCTCTCTGGGTAGCCCTGATTTTATTCTCTTAGAAGGAAGATGGGATCTTGAGGCTTTGTGTTGACTATCGGCTCCTGAACTAGGTGACTGTGAAAAACAAGTACCTACTCATAAGGATTGATGACCTCTTCGATCATCTGAATGGAGCACGGTGGTTCTCGAAGATATAGCTTAGATCAGGCTATCACCAGTTCAAGGATTGAGACGGGGATGTGCAGAAGACAACCATAAGATGTAGGTATGGCCACTACGAGTTCTTTGTTATGCCATTAAGCAAAACCAACATTCCACAGTTTTCATGGGACTCATGAACATGATCTTTCCACCATACCTTGATCGTTTTTTCGTATTCTTCATCGATGGCATTTTGATTTACCCAAATACCAAGGAGGAGAATGCCTATCACTTGCGGGTAGTACTGGACACACTCCAATGGAACCAAATTTATGGAAAGCTATCGATGTTCGGGTTTTAGATCCAAGAGGTTCAATTTCTTAGACATGTCTTAACGGAGGCTAGAGTTGTAGTGGATCCAGTGAAGATAGAAGAACTACTTTTTGGGAGCCACATAAGAGTGTGACTGATGTATGGAGTTTCCTAGGATTAGCTAGTTATTACCGAAGGCTTGTTCTAGACTTCTCTAGATTTGATGCACCACTATAATCCTTGAAGAAGAAGGGGAAACCCTTTCTGTGGTCAGAGAGATTCCAACAGGGCTTTCACGAGTTTAGGGAGAGGCTAAATAGTTCCCCTGTCTTGAAGATTGTAGAGGAAGACGTAGGGTATATAGTCTACTATGACACATCAGGGACTGGAATCAGATGTTTCTTGATTCAGGAGTGAACAATGATCGCATATGGCTCTTGTTAGCTGAGACAACATGAACAGAACTATGCTCCCCATGAACTAGAGTTAGAAGCAGTGGTCCTCGCCTTTATAGATTGGAAACACTATCTGATGGGAGAATGTTTTATCATGTACTCTGATAATAAGAGACTCATTCATATCATCTATAAGAATGACATGAACCTGAGAAATCGATGTTGGCTTGAGTTCCTCTAGGACTATGACTTCAATATAGTCTATACTCATGTGAAGGGGAACATTGTTGCAGATGCACTTAGCATGAGATCTGGTATACAACTATTAGGTGAGGCAACAGAGCTGATGGATGCTTTACAGATATCCTCTGTGGATAGAGATGGATCATCCTTTCTTCAATCTCTTACAGTCACTCCCCAACATCTTCAGCGAGTCAGGGAGGTGCAACGTGTGGATGCAGATTTCGAGAAACAACGTGCTCAGATATCTACAGGGCATGCAATTGATTGATTTTCTGAAGGTGGGGAGCACATATTCTTCTTAATAGGATGTACTATGGTACCAATGTCAGCTGAAGAGGGATTTTTGAGGGAGTTCCACTCATCCCCACTAGCGGTACATCCAGGAGTAGAAAAGATGTACCAGGACCTCCGATGACAGCACTGGTGGCCGGGACTGAAGAAGGTAGTTGCATAGTTTGTCTTTCAGTGCCTCAATTGTCAGCAAGTGAAGGTAGAGTAACAGGTACCAGCAGGATTGGTTCATCCTTTAGAGGTCCCAGAGTGGAATTGGTATGGGATATCCATGGATTTCATGATAGGACATCCAGGTACATCCAGTGGTCATGACTCGATCTCGGTGATCGTCAACCTAATCACCAAGTCAGCCCACATCCTACCGATCAGAGATAAGGGGTAAGTAGAGATCTTGGGATACCTCTATGTACAATAGATTCTTCAGTTACATGGAGTAACTTCGACAATTGCCTCTAATCATGATGCACGTTTTACTTCTCGTCTATGGAAGGGATTGTAGGAAGATTTCAGGACGAAACTTCGTTTGAGAACAGCCTTCCACCCTCAGACAGATGGTCAGACTAAGCGGACTATGGAGACCCTCAAGGACATGCTGTATCCTTGTGTCCTAGACTATGGTCGCAGCTGGGGGATCAATTACCTTTGGTGTATTTTTCATACAACAACAACTATCACTCCACCATTGGGAAAACACATTTTGATGTGTAATACATGAATAATTACAGATCATCTTTCTGCTGGGCTGACCTAGGGGAGTCACCAATGGTGAGACCAAAGATGGGACGGGGTACCATGGAGAAGGTGCAGACCATCCAAGAGCAGATGAAGAATACACCGAGTAGGAAGATGTCATATGCTGAAAGGTGACGGAGACCTAGGGAGTTTGAGGATGGTGACCATGTCTTTCTATGGGTCTCACATTGACGAGGTCTATGAAGATCTTTCTATGGATGAAAGTTATCTCCAAGATTTATTGGACCTTTTTAGGTTCTCAGTAGATTTGGTGAGGCGGGTTACCACTTATCTCTTCCACCTCAGTTGCATTAGGTGCACGAAGTCTTTCATGTATCCCAACTGAGGTGATATGTGCACGAACATTCCCACATCATCGACCATGGTGAGATGGATGTTGACAATGTGGAGAATTTTGGAGAGGTTCCAGTGGATATTGAGGATCGATAGAAGTGGGTCCTTTGTGGATGGTCGATACCTCTGGTGCACGTTTTCTATAAGCACGGGAACCTCCAAGAGACCACATGGGAGCAAGAGGATCAGATTCATGTTCAGTAACCCCAATTGTTACCCTAGTTATGAGTCTTTGTTTACGGGGATGTAAAGCCCCGAGATGGGGAGAATTAAAGGAAACAAAATTTCCTGGTAATTGTTTTTTATTAAATGTGAATTTTACAAGTCCGCAAAAATTGACGGCACGTGATTCTGAGGCCCAGAGTGCCCTGAATCAATTTCTGATGTTTCATAGGGTACGTTCAGTAAAATTACATGTGTGTTTTTATAAATTTTTAACTAGTTCTCGAAATTGAAATCTGAGGGAACTGTTGAACTCGCAAGGATGTTTTTTACGTAAGAAGACATTCACCTAGATGACAGTTGGTTGAGGGTGGAAGATAGTTTTTGGGTTTTTTGTGGTAATAATAAAATAAAATAAACACATGTTTTATTTTATTTTTATCTATTATTACCACCCATGTCGATGTTGGAGGTGGGGAACACCTAAACATAATATCCCATGAGAGGTTATTACGGTGGGGCCCACTAGAACCTAGCTTCCAACAATTGGTTACGATGTGGGGACCACCTGGGACTAAACCCCCTAATAATGGTGGGAGAGGAAAACCTATCAACTCCCCTCGTCAATGAGGGAAAATCTCTCCACCCCCACCTCTATTACTGGTGTCAACCCTCCATCTCGTTTAATTGTTCCAACCAGGTGAATTAATTAAGTAGAGCCAACTTAATTAACTCACCCAATTCGAATTTAGGTCACATCAAACTTAATAATTAATAATCTATTATTTGGATGGGCTACTTATTCTTTTTTTGGAAAGAGGTTGTAAATGGAGGATTAGAGATATTGGGAGAAAACTCTCCAACAAAGAACTAGTCTCTCCAAAGAATAAATGGATTATATATTGAATATTGAAGAATGCATTCTTCAAATGAAGAACGCTGACATGGAGTATCTTTGACATCTTCCTCAGAAGAACCATGAAGAAGCAACAGATGTAGAACATCTTCGATGACCGACCCACTCTCCTCATCATCATCATTGAACCAACGCAAGAGATCGGGATCAAAAGTGTGCAGTGGACGCGATGAATGAAAACAACTCCGTCTTCTTCCCCACAACTTCATTAACAAACAATGAACAAGTGTAAGAATTTTATTTGAATATGATATTATTCCCTTGATTTTTTCCTTCTAAAACAAATAATGTGGATCACATTCTAACTAGTTTATCCGCATATGTTTTTCTTCATGGGGTGGGAATATTATTTTATTGATGGATTATGGGAATTAATGTTTTAAAGTTATCATCCATGCTCGTTGTTATACTTAATTCTTGTGAGCCAATTGCTATCACCCTAAACACAGAGGGTGTAGACCAATCCAATGTGGTTCAACCCCTCTGCTGATCCCCTATGTGGTTTTCATCAAAACAGAAGAATGCTATGTCAAAGGCGATGATGACGATAAAGGAAATGGTCGTGCTACTCATGGCCTTTGTGACCCGCGTCATCCTCACCAGCCACGCCGCCCACACCGGTCGTTCTGCCTCACCGGTCATGCCACAACCCGGCCGTGCCAACCCAGCCCCATGCCCAGCTGCCCTGATATGGCCCCTCGTGACATCCTCATGGCTGAGTTGCACCGTCGCTGTGACTTCCGGATCGAGCCGCCCATGCAGCGCCCTCTAGGACGAACCACCCTCGCATCGACCCGCGGCTGGTCCGCGCTCTTGGACATGTCCATGCTCTCACGGCCTGCTGGGTCAGGCCCAACAGGATGGGATGATCCTAACTGGCTGGATTCCCTTACTGGTCAGGCCCAAACCAACGATTCAGGCCGGGTCGACCCAAACCGTGTCAGTTCGACCAGGTTGGAGAGGACCCGAGCCTAGTACGACCTTTTACCTTCTTTGTCCATAACATTGCCTCTGGGTATTTCTCTGAAAACCCGTCACCGGAGCTAGTAATCATAGATCCTAAAGGTACCTTTTAGAACACCCCACTATTGTTTTTGGTATAGATGAGATATGGTCAAGTTGGATCGCTCACAAATCCAACCGGGACCTCGTGACTAAAAGGCTAATAACTCACAGACCAGGTGTCTGATTGACATGTAGTCTGTTGCGATGAGAACTCTATGACGTGGAAGACCGTTGAGATACTTATTCATGGGAATTCGTGATTGTTTTATTTTCGAATTGTATTTCCTAGAGAGGTACTTCCAGAGACGAGTGGTCATAGTGTGGAGACCTACCAGTTGGCTGAGACATGACGACTGTTGGCCGATTGATTCAGAGTGACTCAACAAGCCCAATGGGGAGCGCCTAGTTGTGGCGGCAGACCTATGGGGAGGAGAACCTGGTTGTGGAAGCAGACCCACAGTACTTGAAAGGAAGTGTAACACTCTAGGATAATAGGTGGAGGGCCAAGTTGTGGTGGCAGAACCATGGTGGGGAGCACCATGGTGACCCAGAAGACCCATAATACTCGACAGGAGGAGTACTTCAGCTGTGTAAGGTTAGTGGGTAGTGCATTTGTGTCACGGTATGCCCACTGTACTCGACATAGGAGGAGTTCTCCAGTAGTCATGGTTTAGATTATCTTAATAAAATCCTGGTGGAGCTGATTCATTAACTATTGTGTTTTACACATGATTGAGATGGATTACTTGATAACTTAGGTAGATTTATGCGCATATACCTATTTTGGGTTATCTGTTGATTTCATAAACTGAGGTTTATCCTTGTAATTTTGTGAGACCTTGAGGGTCTCAGGGTCCCTACAGAGTATCGTTATACTCACCCCTGAACAGGCTATGCCCGCACCTCATTTTGTTGGATGAAGATAACGAACAGTGCTGACCGAGGATGAGAGTACAAGGACTAGATGCTACCAAGAGGGGGACCTTACGACATGTCGGTAAATGGAGGAGACGAGTGGACATTGAGTGCTAAGGAGGCAATTTGTACTTACCCTTTAGGTAGGAACCTCGAAAGATGACCCAATGGTTTTTTTCATATTTACCCAATTGTACTTGTACTTTCAATTTCTTGTACTTTCCAGTTGGTCTTGTATTCTGGCCCCTTTTTTACTTACTGTACTCACTTGTTGCTTATTCAGTTTTCTCTTGATCATATCTCACGTGTCTATTTACATTTTATAAATGAAATTCCTTCTAGTTTTAGGGAATGAACACTTTGGTTCTAGTCTATAGCCCCTGGCCAATGGAAGGCGGGGTTGGGGTGGTCACAACATGGTCCACTGGGGACGGGTAATGACACTAATATTTTTAAAAGTAGTTGTAACGCCTTTTGATGGAAAATACCTTTTAAATCTAGTTTTTCCCATTATTATATATTATATTTGAAAAAATAAACTTATCCTTTAGAGAGAGTAAATAAAAATACACTTTAGGTAAATTAATTGTATTTTTTGATAAAGTTAATTTTTCAATGAATAGTGAAAATACTGCATTTTAAGTCAAAACTTTCATTTCATCTGATTAATTTATATTGTTAGATTATATAATTATTTGTATTTATAATGTAATTCAATTATGTTTTTACCATTGAATCCAATTTTTGTAATTATAATTAATTTCACTTTTAAATTATAAATAAACAGATGTCAATGTTTTGATAATTATTATTTCTTAAAAATACACTTTTTGGTTTTGACAATGACAGGTAGTTTTAAATTAATATTTGCAACAACTGTGTTTTGAATTTGGAAAAATGGATTCTATATTGGAAATCAAGAGGATCCATTTGTGTAGAAAAGAAACTTTAATTTATAGGCATTTTGAATTGTGACATCACAAAATATTTTATTTACCAGGGATAAAGACAAAATATGGTAAATAAATGAAAACAATTAATATTATAATAACCTTAAATTTTACAAACACATTTCCTAGTCCAATTTGATGATATATTTCAGACCATGGTCATCCTTGTGTCTATTTGTGGACCCCATAGAGCCACATTTGTGTGAAAATGAAATTCAATTACTTGTAAATTAAAGTTACAGAAAATATAACATAAACATGTATCTTTTACAAAAAAAAATTATATGGGGAAATATAAGTGTTATCTTTGACTATAAATGGTAATTAAAAAACTAATAACATTTTCTATAGCTGGGAATTTTATTTGTAAATTTTAGAAATATATAAATAAATTTAATTATTAAACAATTATATTGTAGTGATTACCGTATTACTGAAATATTTAAATAAATGTGAATATAAATATTTAAATAAATTTATTTTCAAACATTTAATTCCATTCAAAAACTATATGGATGTAATGAATTGTCATATTTGATATAATGATGTTTTTTATGATTAGTCAAGTTGTTATGAATTTTTAAAATACATGATATGAATAGTATTAAAATTGTCAGAAGTGAGTTTTTAAATAAATATATATTTTATTGAATGATATAATTGTCTTAAAAATCAATAATTTAGAAAACTGACATATATGATGTTAAAAAAGTTATTAATTGTCCTTTTTTTGGACTCTTAGTTTTAAAATAATTATGGTAACCATATATTATGAATTTACAAGAAGATATAGTAAAAGTTAAATAAGATAACTAAGGGTCAAAGCTAACAGATAATGTTAATTTTATGAACTTAATTTTTTTAAAAACAATTGGATGATAGGAATGTGACCCATCCTATTCAGATAATTGAAATATATCCGTTTTTTGTTATTATACTTCAGAAATAAATTAACAATATAATTATACTTTCAAACATTCCTTTTGTGCCCCACATCTCTCTTAGAGAATGACACCACTTAAATCTCTTACTCATAACACTCATGCCCCCTTGTAGCGTCCATCATCTTCCCAAATATTCTACCAATATCCCTCTATTCCTCCTAGAAGAATTACTTTGGGAAAAAGGTAATTAAAGATGGCCTTTTATGTTATATCAATAGGAGTAACCCAATTTGAGGTAATGTATTCCTTCATGTTCTTTTATATTATTTTTCATTATCCACTCCCAATTCTCTTCCTTTTACTTTGTTTAAATTAATTAAATAGAATAATAAATATACTATGGTGTTGTTATCTGAATTAATATAACTACACTTTCACACACAACCTTCTAGTGGGTATAGAACTTATTGTATTTGTGGATGGCAAACTATTCCCTCACCAAACATTGATTGATCAATCTTCATCTACCACTTCTCAGGGTGGGAATTATGATATAGCCAATAATATATATGATATATATGATATTTAATTTTTCCTGTATGATTTAAAAATTCTCATATATAATATACCTTTATTCTTTTCTTGTTGTACATATATGATTATTTCATTTGAGGAAATGTAATCTACCGCCCCATCAAAGTGATATGACTCATTCATGCTATAAATGGAACGTATAAAGGATGGAACTAATGAACATTTTTCACATATATGACCATTATATTATACTGGAATTATAATATACATACTTATCATTTATTTTTCATTCCATAAAATATGAAAAACAATTGAAGTACTGTTCATGCGACATACAACATACCTTCTCCATGAAAGTTGCATTTCATTTATTATATCCAGATATAATGGACTATTATAAGTACATATATACTTGATAAATATGATATATATGATATTTTAATCATTAATATCATTATATGGATGATTTACATTTCACCACATGGAAATATAGTAATTATAATAAGTTCATGTTTGACAAAAGTTCCGAACATCGAAAAAATTTTGGATATGAACTCAAATAATTTACTATTATTTATATAAATGTAATAATTGATATAAAAGGAATAATAAACATGAAAAATATTCTGATAAAAATATAAATTACCATATGTTAACTATTTAGAACAAGGAACATATGAGACAAGTCAGACTCGAGGTAAGGGTCATCGTCTCGGTCTACTTTCACATCGGCATGTTTTGCAAATATACCCCTCCTTCATTTACAAATTTTATAATAACACCCATTTAATTTTACCTTCTTTCATGTTGAATATTTTCTCTACAATTTTTTTTACTAAATGACCAAAGGAATTTTTTTAACGTATGCGGTGATAATGACCTCTCGACCACCGTAATCGATATTTCAATTTCAAAATAAGCCTTAATGTATTTTAATAGAAAAAAATACCTTATATCAATTTTGGGTGTTTTGGTACTGAGGATGGTTTTGGAATGGATTGATTATTTCAATATATTGAAATTATTTATTGTGATTTAAAATGAAATGTTATTATTGAAATATAGATATTTTCATTGTTTTATGTGTGATGATTTCATAATGGTACATGGATATTTTAATGGATGTTACATGATAAACCAAAGGATGGGTGGTTTCATTATAAGCCAGGTACTAGTGTTTATGTTATAACCCCCAAAGCATTGGGTATGGAAGTTGGTCATATGGCTATTCCATTTGTCAGAATTATTTATGGAGGTCGACCGTATGGTTATTCCATTTAATTATGAATATATCCCATGTTTAACTTTTATATGATATATATTTACTTATATGGGTTATATGGTAATCATTAGGTTAAAAAAGAAGGGTAATCAAATATATTATACTCATTGAATTGTTTTTTCTACTTCTTTAAGGTGAAAAGTATTAATTTATGTTAAATTATTTATTTTTACATGTTTTTATGAAAACTAACAATTTTCCCTCATTGTGTAGAACTTACTGAGTTTTTTATTCTAATCCAATGTTTTTGAAATGGTTTTCATAGGACATAAGATGGAATATATTCAAGGATGTGATAAATGAAAAATCATGTTGTTTAAAAAATGAAACTAAACTTGTTTCTTCTGTTTGAAGTGTCTTTATTTTATGAAAAAATGGATACTGAGTCAAAGGGTCTTCATGTAATATTCAAGTTTATTTTGTATAAGTTATGACATAAATATATAAGGCTCTAGACCTAAAAATATCATCAATGTTAATTATTAACTTATTTAATGATTATGAATTGTTTAAGTATAGGGCCTTACAGTTGATATCAGATGTCGGTTTAGATAACTGTAGAGGTTAGGGGGTAATTTAAGAATAAGTGACATAACCATAATGGTTATCAAATTTGAAGTAATATTTGTAATTTTATATAAATTTAATTATTTTAATATAACATTAATAAGTATATCTTAGTGTTTAACCTCCACATAAGATAATATATAAGGATTTTACTGATATACTCACATTGAACATTTTGGTTTTATTAAATGGTTAGATCTAGTAGGAACCAAAGTAACAATGGATATGATGGAAACTGTGGTTGTTCTCATGAATAAGAAACTGATTGAAATGGGGGCTGCAATAATAACTCGTATGGGTAATATTAACCAACTATATGGAGTCATGATCAACCACCTGACCCCTGGTGACATTTATAAGGAATCTTATTTGCGAGAAAAATATCCCCACAGAGGTTCATGTGATAATAATTAAGGTATATATATTCAAAGACCTATGTGTCAAGAATGTGGAAAAAAACACGTTGGGAAATTCTTCAAAGGGTTTGGAATATGCTATAGATGTGGTAATAAAGGTCATCATGCAAGAAACTTCCGTGGAAAAATAATGTGTCACATCGACTCGAGGAAAGGGAAGGAATATCATTCTGAGGGATAACTTGAGTGTTTTAAATGTGGTGTGCATGATCATTATAGAAATATATGTTCATCGAAGTTTTTTTGAGAAACTTATCAGATGTACGATACAAATATACGTTAACCAATACCTAATTCCATTCTAATCGAGGATGATTAAAGTCAAAACGACCTATGAATTGTTTGGATTATTTGATAGGTCATTTTTTGAAATTACTGAAATCATTGGACATTATGCATGTTTTTAGTATGAAATATGTATAAATTAATAATATGGGAAAACATGGATAATGGATCAGGAATAATGATCGATTATTAAGATGTCTACATATTAGGAATTGGAGAGTTATGTAGGATCTATAGAACATGATATGTTTAAATGTATTAATGATAGGATTAGGTTTCAAGACTTTTTCTAGTATGTATTAACCAGATGTTCGATATGATAAAATGTTATTCAAAGAATAATTATCTTTTTTTGATACATTTATAATGAAACATTTGGGTTTATATTATCATTGAATATAAGACCATTAATGGTTATTTATTTTTAGGACGAAAATATGAGGTATGAGATAATATTTGTGGTTAAAATATGTTATGGTTATTTTTAAGGATTTAATTTCATTTTGTTAATGTTATAATTATTATATGGTTTATGAAAAAGGACCACACACAAACCTTTTGACAAATCGTCAAATCATAAGAAGCTACAATAAATGAACCCACAACCAATGTACATCTGTGTTT
Source organism: Viscum album (assembly GCA_963277665.1). Lineage (NCBI taxonomy): Eukaryota > Viridiplantae > Streptophyta > Magnoliopsida > Santalales > Viscaceae > Viscum > Viscum album. Next base: position 1,253,231,347 of record OY728140.1, on the reverse strand, counting down.
TATTACCTACCACTTGACTACGTGATGTCCCTGGTTAGTATGACTTATTTGTTTTTTGTTAAATGATTTTGTGGATAATTAATAATATGATATTTGAGAACAGTTGTTTTATCAAATGGATACTCATGGTATAGAAAAATGATTTGGTCATTATTTGATAAAGGTTATTTTGGAGGACATTCTATTTTCTGGAAACACTATACATTTATAGAAAATATAATACTATGGTATTTCATTGGAGGAGTATTAGTTATATTGAATTTTGGTAAAATGAATATATTTATTAAGGAAATATAGTGATTTTCGTTATTTATAGAACTGATAAACATATCATAGAGAATATGTCATTAGGATAATAAAACTTTAGTATGAGACTTTAAGAGTAGTCGATGTTATTTGGATGTAAATGTTATGATTTTTGTGGAATACTATGTGATCAAATACTTTTGAATTTTGGGTTTCAATCGTAGTTTTGATTATATTGAATTATTTAATGGGAAATTGTGTATTGAATGATATTTGAGGAAATTTGAGTATTTTTTTTATCAATTTTAGTGATTAAGAGTAGTATTTATTTTTATAAAATATTATAATTTTGGGGATTATCTGATCTTGTTCTAATCATTTTGGTTTTTGTTTATGTCTAAATGCTTGGGAAATATACAGTTCATCATTTGAGTATTTTATGATACTCATAAATTTGATTCTATAACTATTGATTTGAACCAGTCATATTGATACTCATCGTTTGGAGAAAAGATAATTTTGTGGTAGACATTTAGTAAAGGACAATATTCTTCATGACATATAAGTATTTTTCTTTATGTTTTTATTATAAATAGTAAGATAATTCCTCAAAATTATGAAAATTAACATAAAACAATCTTTCCCATTTAAATTATTTATGGGTAATCAAATATTGTTTAACCTATCTCAAGTTTGTGGTTTTCTAGTGGTTTACATTATCCTGATCAAGATTTATATCACCCTTAATCAGAACATGATAGTTTGTTTTCTCCTCCATATACATGTTTTCATGGAATCGTAGTTTGTGTTATCTCAGGTGAAATTTACAAATATCTTTATTTCATTTAAATTGATATTTCTAGTTCCACTTTTATGGATATGTGAGCTTCAATGATGTTTTTGATAAATATTATAAAATCACGAGGATGCAATTTTCAAAAGGGGGGAAAGAAGAAACATCCTAGGTAAATATTCAATAAATAATTTTAAAATTTATTACTTTTTTATGAATTAAATATTAGTTTTACTTTACAAGGGATGATATGTTCGATGGTGTAACCAACATGCAATAATGTATTTATCCTAATGCTTACGTACCACACGATGCTGAGTCATACTGAAAAAATAATAATACAAAATTATAATTTTAAATAGTAGTAAACACCTAGAAATTTTATTTGTGGGAATGAATAGAACTAACCATATTAGAAATAAATTTTTTTGTTAAATGATCTTACAGTTTTCCATTAAAATTTATAGTCTTAAAATAATAATGAATCCAATATTAAGCAAACATACTCTAGGATTCCTAAAAAGATCTTTTACAACATTTTGATGGAGAACACAATTTAAATCTTGTTTTTTCACCCATATATGTTACATTAGACAAAATAAACATATTATTTTGAGTAAGGACAAAATAATTTAGTTTGGGTAGTTTTTTATTATTTGTTTTGGAAAATATTCATTTTTTAATGAATAGTGAAAAATACAGCACAATAAGTCAAAAATGTCATTTCATCTGATTTATTTATATGATTAAATTATATTAATAATTGGTTTTAAAGTGTAATTAGATTATGTTTTTAACATTTAATTCAATTTTTATCATTGGAAGAAATTTATGTTTTTAATTATACATAATCACATCTCAATCATTTGATAGTTATTATTTCTTAAAAGCACGCCTTATGGTTTTAACAATGAAAATTAATTTAAAATTAATTTATTTAACTTATGTGATTTTAATTTGAAGAAATGGATTCCATATTTGGAATCAGGAGTTCCAAATTTTGTAAATAGGTAAAATCTATTTCTAGAATTTATGAATAGTAACTTCAAGAAATATTTTATTTAGCACATATAAAGTGAAAATTAGGTAGATAAGGGTAAAAAATTAAAATTATAATAATGTTATATTATCCAAAAACATGTTCTAATCCAATTATATGAGAAATTGATGACCATGGAAATCCTTGGGTTTGTTAGGACCCCATGGAGACACTTGTGTGTGAAAGTGATATTTAATTACATTAAATTTATATTAAAGAAAACATAACCTCAACATGTATATTTTAATAATAAAAATTAAATGCAGTTATATAAGTGGATTCTTAATCTATAAATAATCATTATATTTATAATAATTTTTTTACATCATTGTATTTTATTTATAATTTTTAGACATAAAATAAATAAATAAATTTCTTATACAATGAAGATGTAGTGATTAACTTATTTATAAACAATTTAAAAAAAAATTAGATTATAAATACTAAAATAAATTTACATTCATACTTTTTATCAGTAATTATCATTTATAATATATATTTATTCTTTTCGCGTTGTATAAATATGACAATTTCATTTGAGAAACTGCGGACTTCTGCGCCCTCAAAGTGATATGAGCGTCCATGCTCTACATGGAGCCAATAAAAGATGGAATTAATGAACATATGTAACATATATAAGAATATATTATAAATTAATTATAATATTCCTATATATAATTTATTTTTCATTCTTTTAAATTTTAAAAAGAAATAAATGTAGTGTTAATGCGTTCGTACAACTTACGATCTCCATGAATGGTGCATTTCATTTATTATATAAAAATGTTATGTAATATTATAAATACATTTTAATAGATATATATGATATATATGTTACCAAAATCATTAATATCATCAAGGAGATTATGTAATTTTTTCCCCATATACAATTTTAAATTATAACAAGTTTATTTTTTACTCATGTTCCAAACATCGACAAAATGTATGATATGAACTCAAATAATTAAATAATTATTAGAGAATGGAAATAAGTTATATAAATGGAATAATAACCATGTATAAGGTCATGCATAAAGTATAAATTATCTTAATTATGTTTATTCAGGATGGACAAGAATCATACATGTCTAGTTAGAGTCGAGGTAAGGGACTTCGTCTCAATCTTATTTCATTGAGCCATGTTTTGATAATATATACCTCCTAATATTACATGGTGTATAATAAACCCCTTTTAATTTTAATTTCATTCACAAGAATCAGTTTTCTATTAATAGTTTTACAAAATAACCCAAGGAATGTTTTTAACGTATGATATACCCCTTTTAATATTTTTAGTGGATTGATTATTTCAATACCATGAAATTATTTCCTATGATTACAAATAAAATGTTATTAGTGAGTTATATTTATTTTCAATATTTTACGTGTTATGATTTTGTAATGGTAAATGGATATATGACTAGTGGTTATGTGATCAACCGAATGATGGGTGGTTCCGTGATACACCATTGAAGGGTGGTTATGTTATAACCTGCAATTCATTGGGATTGGATGTTATCCATGTGGTTATTACAATTTTACAAATGATTTTTGGAATTAAACTATATTTATATTATATTTAAGAATGATTATTTCCCATGTTTACCTTTTATATGCTATAAGTTGCTTTCTATGTGTTTTATGGAAATCATTTGGTTACAAAAGAAGGGTAATCAATGAGGTTATATTTGGTGAAGTGTTTTTTGTACTTCTTGAATGTGAAAATTATTATATTATGATAATTTATTAATGGTTTACATGTTGTTTTGAAATATAATAATTTTCCTTCTTTTTGTATCACTTACTAAGATTTTTCTACTCATCACTTGTTTTTGAAAATTTTTTCACATGCTATATGGTTGAACATGGTAATTGATTGGATCATGGAAAAGTAATTTTGTTTAGAACATGGAAGTAAAAATTTTTCATTTAATTTAAGAGTATTTATTATATGAAATATTGTATACTGATTAGAAGTGTATACATGTTAAATTCAAGTTGTTTTGAATATGTTATGAACTTATTCTATAAATCTCTAAACCTGAAAAGATCATAAATGAGAATTATTAACATAATTCAAGATTATGCGTGTTTATGGAAGAGGACTTACATTATATATATCAATAAATATTATTATCATAAAACCATAGCCTCAGACAATATATTTTTTACCCAAGGTGAACTAATATATTCTATAACCTGCATAAAACAGAAACATATATATAATCCCCTCATTCATGGATTCCACCCAAACATGGGTTATCTACTGACAATAAAAATCTCATTACCATGCCATGACATTTACATGTATCCATTATACCATTCACTAAATTTTAAGTAAATAAACCACCCTTTGATACCACTTCGTATCATCCCCCAATCTGTCACTTCGTCACTTGATCAGAAAGGGTTGGTTAGAAGACTCAAGAAGACTTCCATCAATGCCAAAGGATACCGACTATCTGTAGGGGTGTATATCATATTGTGGGGATATTTTACCCCTTGGTGTGATGAATTGTAGTCATATAATATATGAATAATTAAGGGGAAACAATCAAATTATAAACATAGTGGAAGAAAATAACAAAATAATCCAATAGATATATTAGGTAAAATATAATTACGTGCTAGAATCTAAAAAAATGACATTCTATAACAATAAAAAAGATTATTAGACTCAAATAAAGACTCAATGTCCGGGTTCTAGAACCCCATGTTCATAAACTCTCTAAATACTATCCCAATAACAAAGATGTAATCAACATCAATGTCCTTTTCCCTCATAAAACCTTCATCCACATAATATACTCGTGTGAAAAAAAATGGATGGATGAATTAGTGGTAATTACAAATCATTAGGTTGGAACAACTATCATAATAAATTCCTTTTTGGTAAAGAATTTTTTTTCAACAATGCAATAAATAGATGCATTAATTATTTCAATAATTAGTAAAATATAACTATAACAAAATTCAGCCCAATGTCATAGTATCTCTGAGCATGTAATACCATATTATCAATCGTAACCATATAAAAAAGGTAAAATTATGTTCTTCAAAGCCATTAAAGAATATATATATATATATATATATAAGAATGTCTTACACTCATTCCAACCACAACCATATATCCAAGTTATAGTATCAGCAATCAATCTAGGTAAATGACCTATAAGAATTACAACAATTCTATATTAGAACCCTATATGGAGAACCATATTCTCGGTTAACGCCGAATATGTATTACAACATTGGACTTGTAATAACCACTCTTTATAATCATTAAAACTTTTGAATGCTTCATGTCCACTCAATATTAGCATTAAGTCATATAGGTGAAAATGATAAAGGTCTAATCTCAATATATATGCATTATAACATGGAACACAATTTATATCAAACAACCTGGATTTCAAAATATTACATCATATATGTAATTTTTTAATTTTGAGATTTTTCATTATTCATTAATATTCCTATTTCAATTTAACTCACAATTGATTAATAATTATATAAATAATAATTATTCCAAATTTTAGGTATTTTATAATAATAAATCACGTATGGTAATAAGTCATGCTAAACATAATATAATCCATTATCCAATTAAATGTTTATTTGAATCCAAAGAAAATCCTGGAGTAATATTATTCAGTTAGTTAATATTTTTTGGCACAAGCAATGATGGAGCGAAAACAATAATGCCTAAAACTAGATACTATCAAAACAAGGGGTCTATAATTAGACCCCTACCTTTATCTGACCATCTAAAAATGATTCTAGTGGACATCCCACATGAGGAAAATTTTTTTAGATGATTTAAATGTGTTTAGTAGATCAAAACTAATCAGGATCAAAACCAACAAACCAATCAGCAAAAGGATTTAACTACAATGGTTGGCGATCTATGGGAGAGAAGGGATAAATCAATCTAACAAAAAAATATGGATCTAATATGCCAACTAAACATCTAGAAGGGAGTTTTTATATTAAAAAATTCATGGAGAATGCCATAGGGCATAATGGGGAGGATAAGTAGAAAAATAAAATAAATTTCATCTGCATATATTAATTAAAACTGGAGGTCTGGTATATACACTATGTGTAATGTTTTTATATGTCATGTAAATTTTGTTAATGGATTTCCCCAAAAAAACCACATAGACATAAATTTTTTTTATTAAACCCGATGTACAATTACATGAAATGAAATCCATTTACATGGTTTGTAAACTTTTATAGTCCATTTTAATCCCATTTTTCATTTATGAAACAAGAACCCACATAAAAAATTCTCAACATACCTTGAACCAATCTTAATGACTAGTCACATTTATTCACAGACACCATTAACATAATCGAGCATACATCATCGAACATTAGGTCATTTTCCCCAGAAATGGCTCCCTATATCTAAACAAGACTCAATCACCAAGGATAAAACAGAAAACATAATGAAAATCATACCATGAAAAATATAGTATATTATAATATGATAAGTAATACTTTATATTTTTTCAAAATTTATTTTAACGTGTAAATATTATTTATCCATTTTAGTGTTAAAATAAGTTTTCCATTGGTGAAACTAAAAGGATAATGGTTTGAATTATCTATCACTTTTTCCTAGCCATATTTTATGCTCATATTTCCCCCTTACATCATATATGGATTGTTATTAATCCATTTTGTGTCCTTTTTTAATTTTAAAAACATGGTTATATGTATTTATTTGAAAAGGTCCATTTGTCTCCTCCTCCCAACATATAAAATATCACTACCTATATTCTCCTCTAAACTCTTCCAAATACATTTGGGTCAGAAAATACAATCGCAATGTCCTTTCATTATTGAATCCCCACATCCGATATGATTTATTATTATTAATATGAAACTCTCTTATGATTCCATTTTGTGATAAACTATAGTGGTTGTTTGAAGATGATGTATCATTCATTATTGAAACTTTTTATTTTAATTTTTATTCAACTATTAAAAATATTTTTCGACTATAATGAAATTATAATATAGGAATCTACCATATTTTATTATTTAATTTCGTATATGGAATAAGCATCATCTATTTCCTCTACCATTAAATGGGAAATGGTATAGTTCACTGTGTGTATTGAAGTCGTCCTCCTTAAAATAAAATGCTATTTTTTCAACATTTTTTCTCAGGGATATATATAAGGATTGAATTAATGTTTATAACATATTTTTCTGATATAATTAAAAACCTATAATTATAATTTTCCATATACCCTCTTACCTTCAATTATGTTGTAAAATGATCACATTTCCTATTCATAAGTGTGGACCACATCCTCCATGAAATGATTAGATATGGGATTCACATTATAATTTCATGAATTATAATTATTATAGATAAATGAATAAAAATGACATCAATAATATAAAATTATTCCTATATGTTGTATTAGTATTTATATTTATTTCATTCCATCCATCAAGATTTAGTAAACATAATTCATGTGTATGTAGAATGTACTATATCAATCAATTGTTTAAATAATTGCCTATACATATCATTAAATGATTAATCTAAAACCCTATATATTGAATATATTCTATATTTATTTCATGGATGCAATTTTGTAGTTGATGAAAAAATAACCAATGTAAATTGACAGAAATTAACAAACCAAAAAAAACATGAAAAATTATGTATATACAACCTAAAATGTGATTTTTAAAAAGATTTTATAATAAAAAAGTAATAAAATATTTTATGTAAATAATGTATTAGATTATATATATGAATATTGTTCTATAATATATATTTATAATTATTCATTATTTATTTTATATGAGGATTCAACATGTATGATGAAATTTGATATTTGATGTAATGAATTATAATTTATCTTTCATTTTCTTGGGCCATATTAAAAATTCAACAATTCATTTTTGTGGTCTATATTATTCATATCAATGAATTTTATGATATATATTATTAAAATTATGGTTATTCACATATTATTATATTTTTATTACATCCATTGTTATTATTATACAAACATTACCAATGTGGAAATCATTTTTTGTTACAATTTCAATCTTTATCAGGAGTACCTATGCTTATGATTATGGTTTTGAAATATTTTAATAAATATCTTATGAAACTCATGAATTTTGACAAAAAATTGTTATTTTTATACAATACATATTTCCCTTTCGTTTTTTTCAATTTGAGTACCCAATTTACAGAATAAATATTTTTAATAAAAATCATCTCTATCTCCCCCATCAGTTGAAAATATTTTTTCTTCCTTGACAATATTTAGAAAAACAAATTCAAGAAATATTATAAAATTATACAATTATTGTTTGAATGGATTTTTTGACCCATGCATTACATCACAGAAAAATTATTAAATGTATCATATTATCATTTTTAGACTATTGGTCTTTTGAATTTTTATTATAACATTAAAAGGAATTTTCACAATAACACTTATGATATGAATGAAATATTCATGCATCACGAATTCTAAATTAAATAAATCTTTTTTTGGAAGATAAATATTTTTTTAAGTAATTATTTTTTTTAATTTGTACATTCTCGATATTATTTGTCGTATGGAATCTCTACTTATCTGTTAACAATGACTAATTAAACATAATATAAATTCCTACAATTTTTAAAGAGTTTATTTGGTATAAAAGACTTGTTAGGACCCTGGTTCCCCACATTTGGGATGAAAAATTGTGTTTCAAAGTTATTTCGTGGTTATGGATAACCATACACCTCAAACTATGAGAACCTACAAGGGTCCCAGATAGTTTTCTTAAACCATGTCCATGATACTCAGGCTATATGAGGTTTTTGGAGAGGGTGAGTATAGAAGACACCTAGTCTTCTTAACTATTCATGGAAATCCATGTGGGAATTGTCAACTCAATATTGGGTTGCACACAATTGTTTCATGGATTGGCCAACTATGTAGCAAAAATATGTGATGTCTAATTGTTTTAGTGATAATAAATATTCTGCTCTTACAATGTTGTGAAATTTATCCACATTCCCATGTAATTTCATATTCATAATTTCCCCTTCCTCATAAAGATAATCCTCTATGTCTCTTCACAATATTCGATGAAACTATCTCATCTAGAATAAATTTCTATCACTAGTAGATGTGTTTGATACATAGTAGTAATATCTCTATTACACTTCAATCATATATCTGTTTGTCTAACCTTATTTTGTTCTATTGAGTTGTAAGTTCATATGTCCCATTTTAATGTAATTTTACTATTTGTATGATGTAATCCATTCAAGATTAAATCAAATTCTGAGAATAAACAAGAGGTCGTTTACAAACATATGGATGGAGATCTAGTTTATTTACAAAATTTTTTATCAGATATTATCATGATTCATTATGCTTCTCACCAAACTCTTCTTGTGATGCCTCCAAAATAATTAGTAACTTTAATTAATGTTTTTTCATGAATATTGTTACCCTGGATTCACATGAATCAATTCCATGGGGAATTTTACATTGAAATTGACCACCCATATCAGTGTGGCTTCCTTAAAGTCTGAAGAGCCTTATTCCATGGATGTAATTTTAATTACTTATATAGGAGAGTGTTAACAGCCTTGTAATAAATTTATTGGAATATAATTATATCTAAAATAGATACTATGACATGATTTTTGAACCATTTTAATTATTACATAGATTTATTTACTTTATTTAAATGGTTTCCCAACATAATTAAATCGTTATTGTACAATGACTTGTTAGAATATATTATTTCATGATTGCGAAAACATACATTCCCATTCAAAATAAGGGAGATAAAAGGGTTTCATCATAATGATTACTTTTATGGTATCCTCATGATTTATAACTAAAATTTAAAATGAATATTAATATTCCCAGAGTGATATTAAGATTATTTTTATGATTCCATTGATGGGCTCACTAGGTGGATGACGTACTTACTATTGAGTGATACCAGTTCCATATCCATCGATGGGATTGAAGAAAAAAATGGATAAAATTGGCATGATTGATACATGGTTCCCTATACGGTATACTTGGGATGTTATTAGAGGTTTATGTATTATATAATACTGATGGATATACATATGATACCTTTTATTGATTACCTTGGGGGACACTTACAGTTATGGAAACTTTTAGTTATTCTGTAATGATACATTCCATTTCTATTACATATAACGTTGGATGAGATTAGGAATACATATTATTAAATTATAATTATTAATGATTTTTTTCAAATATGCATCTATAAATTCAAACAACATTAATTAGGTTGGTATTAGATTTACATCATGGAACTTTGGTATTCGAGCTATGATTTTCATATTTGTATGCCTGATGAATTATATAATATTAATTATATACTCTATAATCATAAGAATAACATGGATTAGTTACATTGGGATTATTCTGAAGTACTTATTTTTGGTTGTGGGTCCAATTTTCATATCGTTCTTATATTATTTATTTATTTTTGTATTATTACTTCCTTACTTTTATTATTTATCACACAATTCACATTTTTTAGGAAATGATTAGATAGTTATAGTCATTAATGGTTTTTTTATGTATATATCACACATTTCTTGTGCTTTCTATGGTACTTGAATAGTAATCATGGTTGTAGCTAGAGAAAAATTACAACATTGGCCTTCAGAAGATTGATTTTTAGCACTAGGGAGGATCTCACGAGTAGAGGACCTATCCAATACTTGTAATACTAGTAGAGGCATATTTCATATATTTTTTTATATTTACCATGTTGTATAATATTCTAAAAATAAATCACTTGTACTTACATTTTTTATTGTACCATGGAACAATAATCATTGGATTATATTATATTTATTAAAATTCCACTTATTTATTTATCTAAATGATTTATTTAATAATCAGCTTATAGTTTTCAATTACTATTTCCACTTCTTACTATTGTTATTAATCATTATCACTTAATGTGATCATGAGGGTATACTCTCCCCTCCATACCATCATGGAGACATTATTCATATCTACTACCTCTAATGTATAGGGACACCAATTTGAGGTCATGGTTCCAACCAGATCATGGAACCACTTAGTGTAATTTGGGTCAAGATGATAAAATGTTTTTTCAAAGGATATTTTCCCCTTTGATTTAATTTTATTTTCTTATATAGGAGACTAATAATTTGTTTTTATTCTAATATGATCTAATTACTAGGATTATCTTACCCACAAAAAGGGAAATTTGATGTTTCAGGGGGTGGTAAATTTTTTCTAGTTTGTTCCTCTTACAATTGTATTGATTTTACTGTTGAGTGAGGCACATATTCGTTACATAAATATTGGATATATTATTATTATGGATTTAATTTTACATGACCTAGTAGAAAAAATGATGTATAATATCCTGAATCATATTATGTACATATGGACTCTCATTTCATGCATTATTCCAAGACATATATATATAAATGCATGAATTGTATATATTTCAGGTGATCATTGTGAGTTCCTGGATTATTATATATGGAAAATAGTACAAATTTATTTCAGGTATATCATAAATTTTTTATATAATTTTTACATATCCATATAAACAATGCTTTCCAATTGAGATTGATGTTAATCAATTATAACCCATTTGATCCATGAACTACTAGTTCTATGGGTAGAAACATTGTATGTTTTTTGTCAAGAATTCCAGTTTTAATTTATGAATCCTCTATTTACATAAATTAAGAATGTAAAATAATCTGATAAAATCATTTTTCATGACCTATTATATACAGATACAATATGTCAGGGTCAGATCATTGTTACATGATGTACATATTTCATTTTTTTAAAGATTATGGGCCTTTATAAATTTGGAATGGTAATAAATTTAACTTTATAGTGATATATTTATAAATATCAATATTTTTTTACCAAATAAATTAAATATTAAATAAATTTTGTTTTCATAATTTTTCAATTATAATGGGAATTTAATGGGTTTCTTCACTATAACTTAATATCGAAACATGATTTACCAAAACCTTGGGTGTATAAGATGAAAACATATACATAACACCAGAAAGATAATGGGATGCATAAATTTTATCGTGTCACTTATGTGACCATTAATATGACATAGAGCCAAATTTAGGAGCTTGTAAAGAGGTGTGACTCATTTATAGGAAGAATGTTATACTTATCAAATATATTTATCATTGACTAAAATCTATTACTAAACTATATCTAAGAAATGCATTGGATTATTATAGAGATATATAGCATATATGTCATCTAGTCATGAACCAATATGGAGGCATGAGAATGCTACATTGATGGTGATCCCAAAGTCCAAAATCCTACCTCTTATAGCGCCACTAGACAAACCACTTGTTTGTCATCAACATGGATTTAATGCCCTATTTTTTGAGGGATTTATACGTTTCATACAGATTTTTCATGTATATTAATGACCTAAATATTCTATTGTCGAGTTAATGTGACATGTATAGTTGCATAAACCTCCCAAATTCATAGAGAATATTGGTCTATAGGCTATTGTGTCATGGTTGGAGGCTATGCTATCAAAATTTTACCCAGTAGATATTCCACCATAGAGGAGAGTCAAAAATTCCCTATATATGCATCATTATTCCTCAATGTAGTAGTGGAATTTCATCTCTCAAGATGATTATCATCAAGGTATGTTCTAAGAATATATCATGACATCCTTTTTTGACTATCTATTTCCATTGATAATTATAGTAGACCGTTCTATAGAGTTTATATACCAACGATAGAATGTCATTACCATGATGGTCTTTTCATATCATTTCACTATTCTTTAAAATATTTATATGACTTTCAATTATGATTATTTTTTGGATATTAGAAATTTTTTGACATAATTTCTTATTCCCTACAATCATAGGTTCATTATATTTGTTTTACTACCATTATTGAAATATTAAACTCGATCCTCATCACTGAGCACAACATGATAAAAACAATTTGTTTATGTCATGGAAGTTCAGTTTTTGAAAAAGATATCGTTTATCTATAAAAAGAAATTGCCATTTTGAGGTTTCTCATTGCCTAATTTCTAGATAGATGACATAAATTGACAATCGTGTTGTTTTCCAACTTTGTGGTTTAAATTTCTTATGAATCTCTAGTATATTAGAACCCCAATAAAGTGTTGAGCATATGGATGGACTAGTCAAATTCATATCTATTTCACATCATTCCTTTTAGTTCCTAATGTGAAAGGATCTCTATCGACACTGTATTAGGGTATAGGATCCATATATCCACACTATTATTGGATATATTCTACCATTGTCTTTGTAGGTTGAGGAGGTGGTTATGGATCAGTTTGTTAGACTTTAGAGATACATCACTAGAAGAATAGACCAGCTCAGTCTAGTGAGGTTTCATATCATGGACACAGATCTAACAAATTCTATTTAGTGAAACCTACATTCTAAAAGTATATTTTTGGGTCTTCTGTTGATGTATGCACATTTTAGTTATCCATACTTTGTTTTCTACCATTTATGATTTAGTTGTATCAATATTTATTATATATTTTGAAATTATGTAGACTTTGGTTCAAGATATTGAGAATTTATATGGTGTGATGACTCTCAACACACCTTTAGGGGTTTGATCCAAGATAATTCACTAGTGTAGGGATATCCCTCTTGAGGTGGGAAAATAAAACCTCCCCTGGAATCTTATTTTCCTAAAGATGAATGTATTTAAATTCACTCTCATGATAGACTGGTTGGTTCCATACCATGCCCGTCTCAATTTCAAAATACATAGGTAATTTTTTACCAGACATAATGAATGTACCAAAGTTCGTAAGGAAGAATTGGATGAACATTAATGTCAAATGGACATGAGAATCATGTTTTTTCGAAGACTGAAACTCGTGATGGCTAGACTCTTTTTGATAAATTAAGGAATTTAATATATATTTAATTCTCTTCTTTAGTGGTTCAATTACACAATTTATTTCCTCAATATTTCTATGGTATACCTCTTGTGAAATTTTTTGATTTCACCATCAATATTATACCAATAGTGGTACATGTTTCTATAAATTCTTATAATAAGTCAACTAAAAAGCTCCATTAAGTAAAAAAATTATAATACAATTAAAATTTTGTTTTTATATGACCCATTACATCACTATGCAGTTCACATATCCATTTTATCAAAAAGGAATATGGTTAAATTCTATTGTTCATAGATTCTCACTAGATAAAATACCTTATGGTTAAGAACCAAACTCTACTACCTCATATAGAGTAACTCTTTGACTAGCTTCATGGATTAGTGGTCATACCAAAAATTAATATGGGGTCAGGCTACCATCAGGTGCACAAGAGACCAGCAAGCATTCCATGTACAATTTTTCAATGTAGTTATGGCTTGTATTAGAGTTTGTAATGTTTTTTCCTAAAAAATTGACTATATGTTTTCTTGGATTTTATGATCTCGGTTTTCCTTCCATATCTATAGTCATCTGTCACAGTGTTTATGGGAAACATCTGAGTATATTCATTTACTCAACATGACCATGACAATCATGTTGAGATATTCATTAATACACTGTGAGAGCATCAATTGTATTATAATATCACTAAATGAATCTACTGGATCGATAAATTTCACTTCATGGTCATATCATCACAGAAAAAAGGGTATAAATTGACCTCGAGAAGCTGAGAACCATAGTTTCTAAGGGGCATCCAATGAATTCATTTGATAGATGCATATTCATGTGTATAGATGTTGATGAAATAATTTTAATCAAGTTTTTTTATGCCTAGAATCATGTAATATGTAATTGAATAAAAACAATGATAATTTTACATTGTTAAAAACATGTGAGATAGCCTTTAATGAGTTAATATGGTAGAAAAAATCGAAAATGATCCCAATTCTTCTTGTTCAATATAAAAGTTATATGGATTTTTTTATGAATTATGAATCGGGATTGGAGTTGTTCTAAAATGTGGACAACGAGTTGTAGCACAATATTCCATGTAGTATATAAATCATTATAAATAGTTTCATATGAATGACCGTGAGCAAGAATACATTGTTATGAATTACGCTGTTGGTGAAATTAGCTTTTGTGTGAGTAGTATTTCATTTTTATGGACCGTAAATGTCCCAAATATTTTTTCCATGTAGTGAGATTTGAATTAATTGTATATTAGATGGATTGAATACCTATTATCATTTTAATTTGACATTTATTATACAACCAGAAGGGAAATTCCAACAGCTATTACCCTGAGCTGAAGGATTCATACATAGGTCTTCCAAGATACCAATAGTTAATGGTAGTAGATGGGTGTGTCTTTTCAGATGCACTACGAGAATCAATAATATCATGGGGCCTATTATAGAAATTATGATAGTGACATCCATCCTTCTAGAATGGGTAATGATAATTCAAAATTATTATCAATAATTCCCCATCAAAAGGAAGAGTGTCTCAGGACAGGACACACTACTAAGTTGTGTTATTGACTAGGATGATATAATTCACTCTCATAGACATGTATGTGTCCCGACTTATGCATGGGATGATTTGATGCAGAAATCTCACAAATCTATTTCAAAATTACAACATTGGATAAAAATGATGTTTCAAGAAACACATTGTCAATATTGGTAGTCGAGAATAAAGAGGAAGATTACAATTTTTCCCATAATGTATTCCACCTCTCAACAGGTGCATGCGGATAGGCAATGGCCAACAGGACCTCTATAAACTTTTGTTAATTCATTTATATAAATTTTATGATGACAACATGGATTTTAAGATGACCATGTTGATATCCCTTAATGATTGTGCTATGGTATAGTTGATTTTAAAAATATTTACTAAAATCACACACATCCAATCTATATAAGAGACATTCTCATTTGACTATATTAGGAGGTAAAATATTTTGTAGATTGTGCACCCTATTTGTGTTTCCCATTAGACTATATCAGTTTCAGTTACAACATTTATGTAATGGTTCTAGACGGTTTCACATAACACACTAGGTTCACAGGTTGTCTTTAGTACAACATATTGGCCTCTGACTGACATTCTATTAGAGCACATGATAATTTTATTAGAGGACATAATCTAAGAATGTATAATTGTTTGTTCAGGTTATTGGGAGAAAAATTTTCATGATGGTGCGTTTTTCATAAATATCATATTTCACTAAAAACTTCTAATGCATAATTTGAGGCCCTTTATGGTAGGGCATTCCTTTATCATATGTGCTAGATAGAGGAATACGAGCCAACTCTACTGGGTCCTCTTCATCAATAGGAGAGGTTAATGAAGATTCATTTTATTCAAAATCATATTACTATATCTTAGTCTTGGAAAAATAAATATATTAACCATGATTTTTGACTTATAGAGTCCAATGTGTGATATCATGACATTCTATAAGTTTCACCAAAATTTGGTGATAGAATTATTTGGAGAAAATAATTTTTATCACCCTATTATTTCAGTCTTTTTGGGATCATGGACTGATATTGGGAGACACCATATCAGGTTGCTTTTCCTCATTGCTACTAGGCCACTCACAATTTCATCCATGTATCACATCATTTTTGTTATCAATACAACCCATATCATTCAATTCATGATGAGAATTATGATATTAATACAATTGTGTATTTTGAGAAACATCATATTTGTTTTATTGATCAAAACACATATTGACTTCATGTAAATCCAATTCCCCTTGTAATGTTGATATGAAAGGATGAACATATACTAGATTATCCTTGGGATATAGATACTATTTTACATGCTGAGTGGTGGGAAATCTTCACATATTACTTATGTTACACTATCATAAGAAATACTTTGGGATTAGTTGTTTAATGGAGTGGATGTTTTAATGTCCCAAAATTTAATTTAGATATATAATCATTAGACATAAGATTACGTTCTTATATTTAAACTAATATGAATTCATAATGAGTTTTTGGAGTCTATTAAGGTGTTTGTGTCTTGTTCAGAACCCAAAACCCCATTTTTTCAGTACCAAAGATGAGAAACATGGGTAATGCATGGTTATGGATAACATTTAACCTCAAATTATTCATTCATTTAGGTGTTCATTTTTCAAAATATGAATTGGAGATATATGCATTATGGGGCTCGTAAAGATGGTGCATATGAGAATTGAAATATCTGTCTATTTAGGTGTTGCATGTTGTGTGGGGTGTGTCCCCTGGGTAGTGGTTTGTGCATCACTGGTGCATGGTGTGGAAAACAATAATACCAAACCTTGTAGCCTATATATTTTTTTTGTGATAGGATGTCTCACACTATTTTATATATGTTCCTTTCACCTATTTCTCCCTTCATTTCCCATGTTTAGCATCCCCTTCCATGTGAATCAACACCTATAGGGATCTCCAATGGTTTTAAATGAACTCTATCATTTATAGTTTGAATATTTCACAATAAATTTAATTAGATAACTAATGGCAATATATCCACTAATAATCCTTTGAATCATCATTTATATTTCTATATTTTTTCTGTTAAGGCGGGAGCTCATAGTTACTATTTTTTTATTTTTTAAATTTTGAGGATTTCTTATTTGATGGATCGAATAAACAGATGTGGGTATTTGTTCAAACCAACTGTATGTGGTCTAATTATTTTATCTAAATATATGTTTGTATTATATCAAGAGAATATGTGATATGTTCTAGAAACCTTTGGTGGCTCATCTAAAATGATTCATAAATTAAATTAATTGGTCTCAAATATATAATATATCCCTTGCTAACCATTATTCAATTATATATGAAATGTTACATTTAAATGATCCACCACTAAAATTATGCATTTATCAATGACTTTAGGATATTATTCCTTGGAACTAATTTTAAACACATGTATTTTGTGTTTTTGATCTTCGATGTAATTAATGTATTTGAATATGATTTGAACTAAAAGTGATGATATGCCATGTGTTTAGGCCCTTCCTATATATCCCATTACATAATTTACAAAAATTAACTAGATACAAAACATCATTATGTTTTATGATATAATTAATTATTAAAATTAATGTGTTATTGATAGAAAACAAATACCCTTACATTAAAAAAGAGGTAGATTCAAGTGTCACGACATAAAAATTCTTGGTATGGTCTCATCCGGATTAATAATTAAAAATCCAAATGATTCATAATACACTATTAGTGACAAACATATTCTTTTTTAGGATGCCTGTGATGATCTCACTGGGAGGATCACTTTCTCACCCATGAATGGTACCATTTTTAATGGAGAGTTAGATTGGAAAGTGTCAAGGGGAAATTTTGGTATTACATGCCATTAGTTATACTATTTATAGAGTGTTCTATACAAAATATGGTACCATAGGGTTATGCATTATACAATTTAGAGGGTGATACTTGGTTTTCCTCATATGAATCTCCTTGGATGAAATATTATATTTATAGAAAATTATAGTTCTCCTGGGAGGATTTATAGGATTAATCATTTGGGTCACTATGTTTGGGTCTAGGATTACATTTTATTATAGAATTAGTGATTTTAATTTTTAATTATAGGATGTGTTTTCCCTGAATAATAACATGTTTACGGTCAGTCAATGTTTTACATCATGGCCCTTCAATATCCCAGATTTATTTTACATATCTATATGCTATAAAAATTATATAATTTTACTTATATACCAATTATATATAGGATGAACTTGGTTTAGAGATATCTATCCTAGAATAAATATACTTGTGTATATTGGGGTCCCATGAGGAACACAATACAATGTTATTTATTTTATTATTATTATTATCAATGTACTATTACATCATACACACTTCTCATTTTATATGCATAGATTTTATAGTTTGATACACCATTGGGGGTGTCTTACTGAGTATATATTCCACACTATTCTGGCTGCCTATGGTAAAAAAATATACCAACTTGTTTTATGTGTACACAAACGTATGTTCCTAGCTTTTGATCTTTGATTTTCAGAACTAGGTTGGAGACCTAGAGTAGTGGTCCAAGATTATGGTCTTTATGTTAGAATGGTTTTATTTATATTATTTTTTAATTTTTTTAGTATATTTTATATTCCAATACACTTATATACCTTGTAATTCCATATTTTTAGAGTCATGGAATGATCATCACTTATGTATAAGTTATGTATTCATTTCTTTATTTTTACATAACTAGGTGATTTATTTATTATTACCATGATATTTATTTATAATAATTTCTATTACAAGACATTAATATTTACTACTATGAATTACTATAATCATGAGGGTGTTGTCTTTGTATCATAACATCACAAATACTCAATTTTATGAAGAAACCTCTGGTATATAGTGGGAAAAATTGATTTTATTTATCTAACTGTGTAACACCCCAGGTAAATAAAGAATATGAAATTTAATATTTATCCATATTTGTGAATAAAATATTGAAATGACTTTAAAGGGGACGCTATGCTCGATGGCGTACCCAATACGCAACAACAAGTTTTTGGGAATCTTACGTTGCACTCTAATAATAAAATAATATTATTTTAAATGGTAGTTAACATGTAGCCGTTGTATTGGCGGGAATGGATAGAAATAAATAAAATATTATTATATATGTTTTTAAATGTTTTTACATTTATCCAATAAAAGATAATGGCTTAAAATACGGAAAGAATTCAATCTTCGGCTTTTATACCCTAATTTTCACTGAAGGTTCACTTATCACCTTTTGATGGTGAATTGTCATTAAATATATTTTTGATCACTCTTATACATTATTTTGGACCAAATAAAACTCTTCTTTAGAATTGGAACATCAAAATTTACTTTGTGTAAATTTTTGGTATCTTTCCGATAAAGTTCATATTTTTCAATGAATAGTGTAAAATGTTGTCTTTTAATTCAAAACCCCTTTTTAATCTAATTTATTTATATGATTATATTATGTTTTGAATTGGTTTTAATGTTAAATTAGAATATATTTTTACCATTAAATCCAATAGTGGTATTTGGAATTAATTTCACTTTGAAATCAGACTTAAACTAGTGTCAATCTTTTGATACTTATTGTTTCATAAAAACACGCTATTTGCTTTGACAGCGGGAATTAATTATTAAATTAATTAATATGACTTATATGTATTGAATTTTTTAAAATAGACTTCATTTTTGAATTCATAATATCAAATATAGCTTAGGGTGAATTTTTGGTAATTTTCTGAAAAAACTTCAATTTTTAATGAATAGTGAAACCACTAAGTGGTACTTATAAAGACTGATTTTCCGTTTAAATGAAATTTTGCCATCATTGTGTTTTGAATTTCAATAATCCGACATACATGGTTGTCATTAAGAAGTAAAATGTGGTTCAATGAGGTTATAATAATTTTTTGGTGAATAGTAACTTATTAAGTTCTTAATCGCTATTAGTGGTAATTAGTGTAGTTTAAGGAAAAAATAATGTTTTAATAATATGAAATGAACTTGAAACCTGTCCTACCATCATTGGTTGTGTCATGGCCGACCATGAAAAGATATGGGTCAACTTGGGGTCCCCATGGAGACACTTTGGTTGGGAAATGACATAAATAACTTTTTATTTAATGTAAAAGTAAAAATGACACAAACATAATATGTTTTACGAAAACAATTTTTACATGGGGTTATAAAGATCCTATTTTTTATTATAAATAGTAATTGGAAAGATAAAAAGATTTCCTACATCATAGTATTTGTTTTATAATTTTTAGACATTAAATAAATTAAATTATTTATGACATAATAATGATGAAGCGATGACATCATTATTTGACGATTTAAATAAAGTGGAATGATAATGTAAAATCTATGAACTACACATGTCCAAAACTTATTGGATGGGTGGATTTAGAACCCTTATCACCTTATCCACTAATTATATCAATGTGGGACCTTTTAAAACCGAAACACATTTTCAAATAAAGTAATATTTCTTTACTTTTCAAAAGTTCCCCTCCTCTCCTCTTATAAAAGGCCACCACCTCTACCTCATTTCACACACTCCTCAAGCCTTTGGCACGGCCAAACCCTACCCATTTACTCTCCCAACATCCCTCTCCTCATCCTAGAGGATTCCCTTTGGGAAGAATCCTTTCAAAGGAATCCTTTAGGCTCAAATTAAAAGGAGTTACACTTTTAAAGGTAATTCATTCTCTCATGTTCATTTGTTTTATTTTGCTTCTCCAACCCCCTAAACTATTTTTATTTATATCGTTTGTAACAAAACCAGTATCTTAAATATACTAGAATGTTGTTATATGATTTATTCGAGCTACACTCTCACACAACTACATCGAATGGTTAATGAACATACGGTTTTCGTGGATGGCAAAATTGTGCCTCCCGAAACGATGATTGTTCAATACTCATTTAACACCTTCAAAGGTGGCCATTATGATTTCACTATTTTTATATATGATATATAATATGTTTATGTTTTACTTATGCTTCTGTATTTTTCATTTTTGTATTACCTTTATGGCTTCCATTATGGGTATACGCGATATCTTCATTTTAGTAAGTGCGGACTACCGCCCCCTCAAAGTGATGTGATTCGTTAATGTCATATGTGGGACGTGTGAAGGATGGATTTAAAGCTATTATATATGATTTTATACTCGAATTATAATATACCTCTATATAATTATTATTTCATTCCATTAATGTATGAGATATAAATGAAAGTAGCGTTCATGCATACGTACGGCTTACCGTCTCCATGAACGGTGCATTTCATTTCTTATCCCCAAATGTAATGTACTATTAAAAGTACATGTATATAATGGATATATATAATTAATGATATATCTAAATGATTAATATAATTCTGGAATTAAAATATACATACCTCTCATTTAGTTTTAATTCCATTAATATGAAAAAGAAATGAAAGTAGCGTTCATGCGTACGTACGGCTTACCGTCTCCATGAACGGTGCATTTCATTTCTTACCTCTAAATGATTATGTAATATTATAAATACATGTATATTCTGGATATATATGATATAAATGATATCCAAATCAGGAATGTGATTCTAGATATAAAGAACCTTTGACCAGACGAACAACATGTAATTGTAACAAGTCCACTTTCGACTTAAGAACCAAATATCGACAAAACAAACATTATTAACTTAAATAGTTACATAATGTTTATAACATGGAAATAAGTGATATAAAAGGAATAATTAACTCTAAAAAGGTTCTTAATCAAGTAGAAATTAACTCAAGTTTATTATGCAGGACGTTAAAGAACGATCGAGTCAAGTCGGACCCGAGGTAAGGGACTTCGTCTCAATCTCCTTTCATTGAGGAATATTTCGTTTTATACACAAGTTTCTTTTATATGGTATATAAACCCCTTTGACTATTACTTTTATACAAAAGGAATCTTTTTCTATGAAGCGTTTTACAAAATGACAAAAAGGAATGTTTCTTTTAACGTAATCGGTGACAAAGTCCTTTTCCGCCACCACGAGTATTATTTGGTCTTTGGCTTTCTCAACAAGCCGTAATGTTTTTAGAATAAAATAAATACCATATACTATTTTATGTATTTTGGTATTGAAAATGGTTTTGAAAAAGGATTCTATTATGTCAATATATTTATGATATATTTTGATTGAAATGTGGAAATGTTACCATTCCATTATATTGGTTTTATGTTTTATGATTTTATATTGGTACATGGACATTTTAACGGGTGGTTACGTTATAAACCATATGACGGGTGGTGCCGTGAATACCAGGATGGGTGGTTATGTTATAACCTCCAATGCATTGGGTATGGAAGTCGGCCGTATGGCTATTCCATTAAGTATGTATGGAAATTGGCCGTATGGCTATTCCATTAAGTGATATGTGTGGGAGTCGACCGTATGGTTATTCCACATAAGTATGTTTATGTCCCAAGTTAACTTTATATATGTTATGTGTTCTTTTTATGGATTTTTATTTTAATCCTTTGGTTACAAAAAGGTAAGTAATGATACTTTATTCATTGAAGGGTTTTTACTACTTCATGTAGGTGAAAAGTATTACATTGATAAAGTATTCATGGTTTACTTATTGTTTTAAAAAACTAACAGTTTTCATTATTTGTGTATCCCATACTGAGCTTCTTATGCTCATCCCAAGTTTTTGAAATATTTTTCACAGGACTTAGCATGGAATAGGGTCAAGGATGGGATCAAGGGAATGTCATGCTACCTAAAACATAGAATTATACATGTTTTTTTAAAGAGTTTTTATTTTATGGAAATTTAGTAGAAGCGACTACTTTGTAATCTTTTGAGATGTAATAGTTATGTCCTAATTCTCTAAAACTCTAAACCTGAAAAGATACTCAATGTGAATTACTCATTTAATTCAATATTAAGTAAGGTTTAAGGATGGGGCCTTATAAACTGGCTCCCAGAATTTTTATTGGAATTCCGGTCGAGACACTAAATTAATATTTGGTAAATACATAAATTTCATATAAATTTCCTCAATTTGTATTTTTTATTTACCTCAATTAATTATAGATGTGATCATTCAGAACAATTTTTCTTCTATAATGACATAAACCTGTGCTAAATATATTATGTAGTGTTACTATCCAATGATATAGTCCATATATTTTCTCTATATGGTTTTTGATTATGATGGAAATTTTCTATGAAACCTTTTATATTCCACAGGTAATGCATTGGTAATATAAGTATGGAACAAGTAACCTTTTCATTGGTTATGAATCGATAATTGTTTTATGATCTTATGGAATAATATTTTAATGATTATGGGATTGGTTGGACTTATATCTCCATATAATGAATTTAATAAATATTCAAATCTCATGGGATAAATTTGAATGGAATGCGTAGTAACCCCAATTCTAAAAGGGAATTTTCCTAATATCATAATCTTATTAGAGAACCATGGATACTATGACAATCATAAGAGTAATACAATTCCATTATGATAGTTTTGGGAATGAGCCTGGACTACAATGTTAATAATTTTTTATACATATGTTTATGAAACTAATTTATGTCTTATGAAAATGTTATTATATGATCAACAATTCTCATTGATTCATATATTATTCATTTTTTATTAACTACAATTATTTCTTCCCGAAATAATGATTATGATCAATGATGTAGAGGGTATGTTTTAAAAAATTATTTCCCAAGTAATCATGCCCTTACAGTCATGTAATCTTGATATATCCATTTCGTACTATTACTTTGTACCTAATATCTCCCTCTGTTATGTTTCCTTTCTCCAGATTGTAAAGAAATTTTTTAAGTATTGTATGATGAAGAAGGTATCTAGTTATGATGAAATTAGTATGAGATGTTGTTTTTAACATATTAATCACTTTTTTTAGGGATAAAGTTTATAAAAATAAGCATTCCATTCGTTTCATACCTAGATATTACATATTTTTATATGAATATTGCATAAATTATATAATAAATTACAGGGGATCATAATAGAAAAGTGTATATAGAAACATGGAAACAAATACAACTAGTCAAAATGTGAGCTACATCATCTCCCACTATATTATTAATGGATATCACCATTCATAGACATATCAGGCATAATTACACTATTCATATCATGGGGAATTTAATAAAAATAAAGGGTGACATTAGATGCCTGATAAAGGTAAAAAAGGAACATATCAATATAATATGATTGTATGGGTATGTTAACATGAATATAACCTACGAAAAACATTCCATAAATATCATAGATATTAATCTTTAGTCATTATAAGAATCATTCCAGTTCATAAGAAAATGAATCATATATTAAATACAGAAAGTGAGACATTAGAGCATAACAATGGAATAATACATAGCTTTGTAGAATATATGTAATCAAAGAATCTATTATGTCAATGATACAGACAATGACAGTAATAGTATGTTAGTCTTCTGGTAACCACTAGTGTACATACTCCGGGCATGAGATAGCCTCAAGTGTCCCCTATTTTGGGCATGTGATATCCACCCATTTAATCTTCTATTCCAGGATTGGGAAAGCCTCTAGTGAACCAACAGGTTTTGGTAATGGGATAACCACCCATGTTCCCTTTGTATCATATAACATTAATCATTATCCAATATAGTGGATGTATAAGTAGATATAACCAATTATATAATTTAATTCATATATATGTGTTTCACAAGATCATAAAACATTAATCAAATCACAACCTATAACGCTCTGACCATGGTTACCCAGAGTCGATGCATTATTACATAACATTGGCATGATCACAAAAGTTCAAGTCTCGAATGACTGATTAGTTTAGTTTCCTTGGAAATGCTAGATGAATTCTTAAGATAACAATACATTATAAAATAAAGAAATACAATAAAATAGTCACCATAGTTTAAACTCATATCCCTTATACTATCCTTGCAGGTCAGTCATAATATACTTTTTCGCATCTTGGGAGAAATAAAACATAAAAAGGGGTGAGTTCAGTTGCACAGTAAGAATAACAAAATAGCTGAAACATTAATAAATAAGCACAACCATTTAAAGAAAAGTACGAATAAAACAAAATACTTTTAATCTTGATATTCAGCATAATACAGAAATGATAGAATCAAATTATTCCATTTAATCATTCACATTAATATTCCACTAGTCGAATAATCACATGAAATATAAATATCCAAATTCATAATGATGGAATTCATAAATCCAGACATCATAACCACATGGTCAAGGTCTTCTTCTAGGACTACAAAAATGAATTTGTCAATGCCTTGTTCCAAGACACTATTTTGTCTCATGAGACCAATTGATGCATCGAGGAGCTATATAGGGCTCCACCCGTCAATTAATAAGTCTAATGAATTCCTCATATGAAAAGGTATAAACGTAATATAAACATTCATATTAAAACTAGAAAACGAAATCTCAATTCTTTATCCATAAACCATGAATTGTGTAAAAATAACACATCCACAGTCAAACATGTCAAAAAACCATTAATAAAATATAGAAGTTTTGTATCATAATAAATCAACATCAAATAAGCTTATAACCCATCAATGGTTGTTGACATAGATGAAATCAAATCTTTTTTTAGAGAAATATCTCATTCTATTTTGAAATCATTTAAATGGAATATAATTAAAAAGTAAAAAATTTATTTCATAAATATTCTTTTAATCTTTAATGGGAATCTTTGATTATGATATCATGGTGGAAAAAATCCACACCCGTAATATATGGTAAAAAAAGACATTCTAAACTTAATTTTGTCGAAAATGTCATAATGTAACTTGTTTGGAAAATGACAGACTGATTTCTTTGAATTTTTTTTTGTTCAAATGAGGTTATAAATTAATTGAACTCATAGTATAGTAAATAGAAAATATGTTTTGAATTACCTTTTAAAGGAACATGGATGTGGATTATAAAGAGGTCCTAGTAGATACTTACCTAAAAACATCCTCGGATAATAAATAGATTGTGAAATTATCCCTTACATTGTACTTTTCCTTGGTCAATAGTATGTTATGATCCTGTATAATTGATGAATAATTGTTATTAAATTATTCAAGAAACATATAAATCAATATGACAATATATATGATATTTTAATATTGATTTGTTAATGATATTTTAGGAGTATCATCATTTTAGGTGTTTACTGATTCGTTTTCCATTATATGCATGGTAACGTAAGCCATGGTTGTTATGGATAGGATGTATTTGATTCATATAAAGAAAGATATTATGTTCAAAAAAATTATTTTTATCCATAAAATGAAAATTATTCTTCAATGATTACAATGTGGAATGAATCTTTTCGCATTCGTGGAGACGGTAATACATACGAATGCACGAGAGACAATATAAATATTTTGATATTAAAATTGTATATAATTGATGGTATAAAATATATACTGAATCATTATCATGTTATATTTATTATTTAAATAATTTATACTCATTATTTTACCCATCCAACTGATGAAGTCTTTGAATAACAAACTGCAACACGACATGAAGATGGTACGTCGTACGTACGCACATATGGTGACTTTGTCATTTATAGGATGAATAGAATAATGAATATGATTGTACACTTTTAATAATAACATCACAGTATATATAAGATACTATATATATTATTTTATAATGTAAAAAACAAAGTGGAAGTGGAAGAATAAAATAACTTGAAAGAGATGATGAAATATTTACCTCTTCTAATGGTTCTTCCTATTGATTTGATGAAAAGTCTCCTTAGGTTGGATTTATAAAAAAAGTAAATCCTCTAGGATAAAAGGATAAATGACTGTTGAGAGGATATTGAGGTAGAGTTTGAGACAAATGGCTTTGAATGTTTGAATTTTAGAGAAGGGGAGGTAACCCTTTATATTAGAGGTGAGGGTCACGTTAGGAAAAGCTTAAAATATTATTTTTTAATAAAATAATTTTCAGTTTCTAATGGATTAAAAATGAATAATTTTAAGGATATGGTGGGGATGGGTAGAAAAAATATCAACCAATAGTTTTTAGACAGGTTTAGGTCATAATATTAAACTTATCATTTAGATTTGTCTCTTAGTAAATTTTTTTGACAATAACATGTCTCTTTGTATTTTTTTTATTATATTTTCAATAATTATACTATAAACTTCCAAGAGAACATAAGGTGGTTAATTAATGACATATAAAATATTATTAAGGCCCTTATTTCTAACATTATATTTTTAGGAATACTATATCAACCAATAATATAATATTTTATTAAAAAATCAATTATGTCAATTTTGACATTATTTAATAAATGATTTTTGATAAAGTACTACCATCATTATTACATCAAAATAAATTCATTTGATCAATAATTAAATGTCATATTAACCCAAGAAATTAGTGAAAAATATCAAAAGTCTAAAATTACATTTATTAGGATATTTATAATATCAAATTTTTAAAATTTCATTATTATGGTATTTAGAGCGTCATAATTGTGTCATAAATTAATTAAATTATATAATGTCTAAAAATTATATATAAAATATCATTATTTATGAAATCTCCATTTGTTTTTAATGAATATTTATGGTCAAATTTATATTATGTTAAACCCTATATTAAAAATGGATTAGTTATTAAACTGTTAATTTAACTCCTTTAACTCTTCTTTAAATAAAATAATAATAAATGTCCTAATCTAATCCAAGTGGACCTAAAAAATCATATTTTATTCCTAATGTTTTTTTGGTCGAATTACACTTATCCAATAGAATTAGAACATGTGTTATGGTAATTATAATATCATTTTTACATTTAATTACACTATTTACATTTAACCAGGGTAAATAAAAGTAAAATGTTATTATTCCCAAAAAATTATTAAAATCTTATTGAATAACATTTTACATACTAATTTAAACCATGTCTCTCGAATATTTAAAATTCAACTCACAGAAGCAGTAAAATTATGTTTTATACAATTTTAAAAATGCTCCTCGGAGGTGGGTAAAAGATGGTAAATAGTTCGATAAAATATTATAAGTCTAAAATATTTATTATTAACTAAATCCAATGAATTAAAGTGATCATATATATTTATTATGTATCTATTTTGACCTAAAATATATTAAAGTAAATTATATTATTATTTAAATAAAAATCATGTTTTAACCAATAACGTAGTGTTTTTTCACTATTGATAAAAATTGAATGTTTTCATAAAAATACTAAAAACAACCATAATATAATTTCAATATTCATAATCCAAAAATGAAGTCCATTATGAATGATATTATTTATAAAATTTCCAAAAAATGGTATTACTATTCATAATGGCTAGTTTGATTGGCCGCAGTGTGTTTAAGTCTCAAGGTTGCGTACAATGAAAATGATTGATTTATTCAAAATTTAACGTACCGTGGAAGCTTGGGGTGTTACATTCTTCCCTCCTTCAAATAATGTCATCCTACGATTTTCTAATATACTACTGCACGAAATGATTTCGGTGGTTCTTCCTGATATGTTCCTATGGTTCGCATGTTCCCTTTCCATCTTATGGTTTCTCCATAGAAATTTTTCCAGACGAGTCATCTGGTTTCTCAGTACTGGATCTCATGAATCAAGAATTTTGAAAGGATCATAATAATAAAACAAATTAGGTTCTAGTTGAATTTTCTTGTAGGTGACTACATAATTTGGGATAGGAATGTATTTCCACAATAGTGATACGTGGAACACATCATGAACATTGGATAGACTTGGAGGCATTTCCAAATGATAAGATACCACTCCAATTCATTCTAGAATTTCGAAGGGTCCGATGTACCTGGGACACAATTTACCTTTCTTACCGAAATGATTAACACCCTTCCATTGAGATAACTTCAAATAAACATGGTCTCCAACTTGAAATTCCAAATCCTCTCTTTGGGTATCAGCATAGCTCTTTTTCCTACATTGGGTTGCTTTGATGTGGGTTTAGATAACCTTCACGTTTTCCATTATTCCCTCAAAAAGTTCTGGGCCAACGAGTTTTTATTCACCAGCATCATTCCAACAATTTGGTGCGCGACATGTCTTTCCATATAACTCTTCATAAGCTACCATCTGTATACTTGAATAGAAGCTATTGTTATAGGAAAATTCTACCCGAGGTAAATATTGATCCCACATTCTTTGAATGCCAAGTGAGCAAGATCTCAACATGTCTTTCTAGGTTTGAATAATCCATCCTGATTGTCCATTAGTTTGAGGGTGGTAGACAGTGGTCAAAATAAGTTCAGTATCTACGGATTTTGGAGGAATTTTTAGTATCTTGATGTAAAATTTCGATCCCTATTAGAAACAATAGATAAGGGTACACCCATAAGTCATACAACATCATTAATATATAGTATTACATGTCATTCAAGTGTAAAATCTTCTCTTATATCATGAAAATTTGATGACATGGTAATACAATCAACAATGAACAATATTGCATCATTCCTTCTAGGAGTCATTGGTAGACCCATGACAATGTCCATCATAATATTATGTCATTTCCACTCAGGTATGGGAAGAGGTTGCATGACTCTTCTAGGATGTCACCTTCCAACTTTCACTTGTTGAGAAACCATACATGAGGACAAAAAATCATTAATCTCCCTCTTCATGATGTCCCACCAAAAATGTTTCTCAAATCTCTAATCATCTATCTGCTACAAGGGTGTATATAGAAACTGGAGCTGTGACCATTATCTAACAATTCCCATTCTTGATCCTGTATATTGGGAACATAAAGTCTCTCCCCAAATTTCAAAATATCATCTTCATATATGAAGTTACTCAATCTGACATCATTCACAACATTAATCTTCTTCTAAAACTCCTCACCATCATCCTAACAACTTTTTACCCTCTCTAGTAAAGATGGTTTGGAAACCATTTGAAAAAGTATTGATGCTCCACCTTCCATGATTATTCCCATATCCATTTACACTAGATCCATAAAAATAGGATCCCTTTCAACAATCATCTTGTTCAAAACTCCATGATCCTTTCTACTCAAAGCATCTACCTCCTTATCTTCCATCCCTGGGTGGTAGTGTAATTTGAAATCATCATCCTTCAGTAGTTCAATTCATCACCATTGCCTCATGTTGAGTTCTTTTTTGTGAGAAAATATACTTAAAACTCTTGTGATCAGTATAAATATTAATTTTTTCACCATAGAGATAGTGTCTCCATATTTTCATAGTGAAGATCACATATGCTAACTCTAGATCGTGAGTACGATAGTATTTCTCATGAATTTTTAGTTGTCATGATGCATAGGCAATAACTCTATAATTTTACATAAGGACACAACCATGTCCTCTCATTGATGTATAAATATAAATAACAAACCCATCATTCCTTCATGGTAGAGTCAAGATAAGAGCATTGACTAATATTCCCTTAAATTCATTGAAAATTTCTACATACACTTTTTTCCAAACAAATTTATCCACATTAAATGTGAGCATGGATAATGGGTTTCCTAATCTAGAAAAATTCTTGAAAAAAGGCCGATAATAACCTGCTAAACCAACAAAACTGTGTACCTTAGTTATACTCGTTAGTGCTGTAAATTAATGAATTTCCATTGTCATTGAATGATCAACTGAAATACCATCCTGAGAGACTATATGAATATGAAAATAAATCTCTTGGTGCAATAATTCACACATGCCAAACTTCCTGTATAATTCATTTCTTCTGAAGGTTTTCAAAATGGTGCGTAAGTGATTTTCATGATATTCATAGATTTTTGAGTATACCAGGATATCATTAGTAAATACCACTAAAAATTCATTAATATATTACTTGAAAACTGTGTTCATTAGATCAATGAAAATAGAGGGTGCATTTGTTAGGAAAAAAGTAATTAACGTGAACTCATAATGCCTATACTGGGTTTGAAATGCTGTTTTTAGAATATCTTCCTTCTTGAAATATAACCGATGTTATCCAGATCGAAGGTAAATCAATGAAAAATATTGAGCTCCATGGAGTTGGTTGAATAAATCTTCAATGTGTGGTAGGGAATACTTGATCTTTATTGTTATAGATTTGACCTCCCTGTAGTCCATGAACAACCTCATAGATCGGTCATTCTTCTTAACAAAAAGGATATGGGCTCCCCATAGAGAAACACTAGGGTGAATAAATCACTTATGATTCAATTCCTATATTTTTTTCTCTATTCCACTAATTACACAGTGGCCATTATATTATATGTCTTCAATATCAGCCTTGAACCCTAAATTAAATCAATGGTAAACTCAATTTATTATTCTGGAGGATGTCTAGGTAAATCCTCTAGAAACACATCAACATATTCTTGGACAATAGGTATGTCCTATATTCAAATATTTTTTTCCCACCTGTAATTATTTAATTCTCATCATCCCAAATAATTGAATTTATTAGACCTCCTGGGAGTGGATATATATAAGAATCAGGTGGTAAAGTTTATTCTCTAATGATAAGGTACTCCTTATCAACATCGAAAATTATAACCTCCTTCTTCTTCAAATAAATTTTCACATCATGCTCTAAAAGCTAATCTATACCGAGGATTATATCAAATTCAATCATGGGTATGATAATGAGATCAGTAGATAATGAAAATTTATATGCCCTAATGGGAACTGATTCACAAAACATTATTGTCATGATACGTCACTTAGGTGTTTTGACTATAAAATATCTTTTTAAGTCAAATTGAAAATATATAATTATTGTAGAAAACTGGGAATATATGAAACTATGCGATGATCCCGAATCAAATTAATTATTTTCTGAACTAGAGGAAACCATTAAATTACCTACCACCATGTATTTTGAAGAATCAACCTCTACATGAGGGATCACATAAGCCTGGCCTTTCTCCTTTGGCCTTTTCTAAGGTATGTTCCCTTGGTCCATAGGAAATTCATTTGCATAAAGTCTCTTTTCTCTACAATTGTAGCATTCAACATTGACAGCCTATTTCTGCACCTTTCAATCACGAGCTTGGAGGCCTTTTTCACTTCACATGTAATAGACTCCCATTCCCTTCAGGCATGTACCAGGGCTATTCTTCCCACTTTTACTATAGGATAGATATTCAACTTTTTCCTTCTTTCCTGTATTTCCATTTCTAGTGTGTTCAGAAGATCTCTCCTCCACTTTCTTTTCTTTAATGTCATAAGACATAGAGAATTGTTTTTCTATATTGATAACACATGATACAATATAATCGTATAATAAGAAGGATTGTGAGAGTAATTCTCACTGGAGAAATGATTTTCACACTTCAATTAATCGATCAATCTTACTCCTTGGGTTACGTATATAGTTTGTTTCATGACTTGCTTACCTTATAACATTATCCATAAACATTCTGACATTCTCGTACTCTTTTTTACTCAGACTCAGATACTTATTTTCCATATTTTCTCGATGGTTATGAGGTAAGTATGTTTGTAAGAAAATTCCATTAAACTCCCTCTATTACATATATGATACTTCATCATCTTTCATTGTGCATTGAATCATTGACCACCATTGATTTGCATCTCCTGTGAGGTGATAAACTACCATAATATTTTTTACCTTTCTCTACTCCACAAAGCATGAACTATTTTCTATAAGTAATTTATCCATTGCTCACCTACTAATGGAGTTGTACTTAAATTGAATTTTAGTGGTTGTTTCCTCATGATGTGGTCTGACATTGATCCACCATGTTGTGGATCAGGATGCTTTATATGGTTATTGTTATTATTAATAACCTGAGTGAGTCGTCCCGGTACGGTTATAAGACATCAGCACCAGTTGCATAACCAGCTCCACTATAATTATCATGAGTAGGGATGAAATACATACATGGATTACATGTGTTGAAACAGTTTCCATTCCTTCCACTAGGAACTATTTCTAAACAATGGCATACTCTAATTTAGTTTATGAATCTCAATACATAATTCCAAATTTGTAAAACACTTATCATAAATTGAACTATTTATGGATATAATACGTAACCATAAAAAAATTCATTGATGATGTATATACTCATAAACCCTTTATAATGGTTCACAAAAAAATGAGAATTATCCTAACCATATCCACTGTGAGTGTCATAACCAATAGTGTAGCAATACCCATTGTCATGCACCAGTTCCCATTCGAGTCTAGCTCAAAGTAGTGTTTTAGGGTTTTACCTCTAGGTATATATGTGACAGAGATGCCTCTACTAGCTTGTATCCATAAAAAGATGTATTTCTTGGAAAAATCACAAAATCCCTACAATACGAAAAATCTAGGAAGTTCTTGTTTACTAATTCCCAAAGTATCTCATATGGTAATGTTCCCTAATTTGATATATTATAAATATAGCTTCCTAGTTTTTTTACTAAACATCCTCTTATACAAACTATAGGGCCCTTAAACAAGTAACATTGAGTTGGTGAATTATTACATAACATTGACATGATCACAAAAGATCATGTCTCGAAAGACCGATTATTTTAGTGGCCTTGGAAGTACTAGATACATTCATAAGTTTTACATTACATTATAAAAGGAAAAACTACAAAAACATAGTCTCCATAGACCACAGTCATATCTGTTATACTATCCCTATAGGTCAGTCATAAAATACTACTTGACATCTTGAAAAAAATAAAACATAGAAAGTGGTGATCTCAAATGATTAGAAATGATAACAAAATAATAGAAACGTTTATAAATAACCATTAAAATTTAAGGCAATGTAAGACTAAAAACAAGCATTTTAAATTTTAACTTAAAAATAATATGGAAAAGATGAAATCGAATAATTACATTTACATATACACATGGATATTCTACTGGTTGAATAATCACACACAATATCAATAGCCACTTTAATAATGATGGAATGAAAAATGCCAGACTTCATAACCACATAGTCAAGGCCTTTTGCCAAGACTACAAATAAGATTTTGTCAAAGCCTTGTGTCGAGAAACTAGTTTTTCTCATCAGACCTACCGATGCATCAAGGAGATATAGTGGTATCCACCCATGACTTACTAAATCCATTGCATTCCTCATAAGAAAAGGGTTAAACAGAACATAAACATTCGCATAAAATCTAGAATACGCAATGTCAATTCCTTATCTATAAACCATTAATTGTGTAAAAATAACACATCCATGGTCAAACATATCACAAAAACTTCAATACTATATGGAAATTTTGTATCATAATAATTCAACTTCAAATAAGTAAACAATCCATCAAAGGATGTTGAACTAGATGAAATGAAATCTTTTTTTTGAGAAATATCCCTTCTATTTTGAAATAATTTAAAATCCATATAATTATAAAAGAAAACCATTATTTTTAAAATAATCTTATAATCTTGTAGGGGAATCTTAGATGATGATATAAATGTAAAAAATATCCACACTCACCGTATAAGTTAAAAGAATACACTCCTAGCTTAATTTTGATGAAAAGGTCATAAAATACCTTGTTTGGAAAATGACATAAAAATTAAATTTAAAAAATTATGGTAAAACTAGGGTATAAATGACTTTAACCCATAGTATAGTAAATAAAAAAAAGGTTTTGAATTACATTATTAAGAAACATGGATATGGATGAAAAAGAGGTCCTAGTAGATACTTACGTAAAAACAACCTCAGATAATAAAGAGAGTGTGAAATTAACCCATACCTTGTACTTTTTCTTGGTCAAGGGTATATTAAACTCCTATATAATGGTAAAATAATTGTAATAAAATTATACAAAAACCATATAAATTAATATTATATCATACATGATCTTCTAATATTGTATTTTTAATGATATTTTAGTAGTATCATCGTTTCTGGTGTTAATAGATTGATTTTGAATTATATTTTTCGTTATGTAAGCCATGTTTGTTTTGGATAAGACGTATATGATTCACATTAAGAATGATATTATGTAAATAAAAATTATTTTTATTCATAAAATGAAAATTATTCTTGAATGATTATGATGGGGAATGAATCTCATCGGGTTCATGGAGATAGTAATCTATACGTACGCATGTGTGACAATATCATTCTTTAGATATTAAAATTATATATAATTGGACGTTATATCATATATATTGAATCATTAACATGTTATATTTATTATTTAATTAATTTATCCTAATTATTATACCGATCCAAATGAGAAAGTGTTTGAATAACAAACTACACCACGACGTGGAGACAGTAAGCCGTTCGTACGCAGGTATGGTGAAGTTGTCATTTATAGGATGGATAGAATAATGAATATGGTTCTAAAATTTTTATAATAACAGCACAATACATAGAAGATACTTGAGTTATTATTTTAGAATGGAAACATCAATGAAATAGGATGTGGAAAAAGAAAATAACATGAAGGAGGTGATAAAATAATTACCTCTTCTTCAGGTTCATCCTTTGGATTTGATCAAAATATCTCAATAAATTGGATTTCTGACTAATGGAAGGCAGATAGGATAAAGGTATGAAAATTTAGTGGATATTTTTTCAGGGTTCAGATGATCCAAATGTATTTTAAGGTGTGAATTTGAGGTACGAGGAGGTAACCTTTTATAAGAGAGTTGACGGGCACATTAAGAAATGCATGAAATATTATTTTTATAAAAAAGTAATTTTCTTTTTATAATTCCTCCAAAACGAATTATTTAAAAGATATGGTGGTTATGGGTTGAAAAACTCTTAACCCATAGATTTTACACATGTTTAGGTCATCATATTAACCTTATCTATTAGATTTAACTATCAGTTAAATAGTTTGACATTAACAATGTCTCTTTGTATTTTTATGTTATATTTTTTAATAAACATTCTATAAACATCCTTTAAAACCTCATGTGGTTCATTAAAGACATATATAATATTATTAATCCCATTTGGCCATGCCATAAATTATTAGAAATATTATATCAACCAATAATATAGTATTTGTTTTAAAAACTCAATTATGCCCATTTGGACATTATGTAATAAATTGTTTTTGTTAAAGTCCTAACAACTTTTTTACTTCAAAATAAATTCATATTTTCAATACTGACATGTCATATTTACGTATAAAATTATTTTAATTCATCAAAAGTATAAAATTACATTTATTTGGATATTTATAATATCATTTATTTTAATAGTTCATTATTAATGTGATGACTTCATCATCATTGTGCCATACATAAATTAAATTATATAATGTTTAAAATTTATAAATAAAATATCATTATGTATTAAGTAGTTTTATCTTTATAAGTAATATTTATAGTCGAATATATATTATGTATGACCTTATATTAAAAATGGTTTAGTTATAAAACATTGAATTTAAATCTTTTAAATATTCATTAAATAAAATAATAATAAATGTCCTATTCTAATCCAAGTGGACTTAAAGGCTAATATTTTATTCCTATGATTTTTTGGTCTAATTACACTTATCCAATAGAATTAGCACATGTGTTAGGGTAATTATAATATCATTTTTACCATTAATTACCCTATTATTTTTAACTGTGTTAAGTAAAAGTAAAAATTTACTATTCACCCATAAAAAATTCATTTTATTTAACCACATTTTACAAACTACTATCCATTGTGACTCTCCGTCTTTTGAAATTCAACTCACAGAATCGGTAAAATTATGTTTTATACTAATTTGCAAATGCTCCTGGGATGTGGGTAAAAGACAGTAAATAGTTCGATAAAATTTTGTATATCTAAATATTATTATAAAAATACTCAAATGAATTAAGTTGAACATATATATGTATTATCTATCTATTTTTACATTAAATAAATTAAAATAAAATAACTAATTATTTAAATAAAAAGTCGGTTTTCACCAATAACAATGTTTTTTCACTATTCATCAAAAATTGAATGATTTCAAAACAAATACCAAAAATTCACCCTAAGATAATTTTGATATTCCAAATAAAAAAATGAAATCCAATTTGAATGATAAAATTAATTAAATGTCCAATCGTAGGTATTACTATTCATAACTACTAGTTTTTATTTGTCGTGGTGTGTTAGAATATCGAAGTTGCATACAATGCAAGAAAATTGCATTTTTCAAAGGGAAACGTACTATTGAAGCATAGAGGGTCACATAGCCCTTGAAATAAATTGGTTTTTATAATTATAGAATCATATAATAGAACATGGAAAATAATTTGGTTTCATACGCATTTCTACATGGTGTAATCCATCAAAGAGAATCATCATTCAAACACCTCATGACATATTGATCAAAAAAATTATAAGAAATAATAAGAAAGGTAACCTTGGATATTATCATCACCAAGAAATAGGTGGGATAAATATATTTCCTCAGAGATGGAATTTTTTTAAAGATCATTTTTAATAGTTTTTTAGGTAAATAAAATTAAATTGAAAATAATATTTTAAAACAAAAAAATCATAAAATATTTTATAAATTATTTTCTTTTTAAACTATATCTTAAAATTATAATGAACTAATTAAAACTTATTTAAATAATTTATAGAGTAAAATACTCAATATAATTTAAAAACCACATTTCAAAATATAAAGCATTCTAAAAATCAATTTATATGAAAATAAACTTGAATGGATATAATGGATGCAAAAATTCAAATAATGTTGTTTACGTTGAGAAAATAGTTTCATATTGTACCTTCAAAAACAATAATTCCATTAAAATATTTAGATAATTATAAATAATAATTGTTTTTAAAATGATAAGATGACTACATTAAATTCATTTTATATTAATAAAAACATTGTTAATTATTATTTTAATAAAAAATTATAATGATAAAAATATTTCTGAATACCCTGTTAGAAAAAATGGTTTTTAAATAAATTGGGTTTTCTGACCGAAGAGATAAATAAATTCGATTTTTCTTGAAAATGCCATTATGAAATATTGTGTAAAAAATAATGAAATATTTTGGGAAACTAATATTTTGATATTAATAATTTCAGTATATTTAAATTCTTGTGTTTAATGAGATATATATAATATTATTTCATTATATTAAGCATAGTCATAAACAATCCTGACAAATGATGAGATTGTAACATAAAACAATTAGCACATAGGTAACTGTGAATTATAAACCCCATGAAATAAAAAATTAAAATAAATATTACAATATCTTTTAAATAAGGATATTTGGGATATAACATTTCAATTATGTATTATATACATCACAATGATGAAGACTAGTGCATGAAATAACTTATGTGTCCAAAGAGGAATTTTGAGGAAAACATATCCCTTACCGCATTGGTAAAATTTCAACACCAAAACACAAGAATATAGATCATAAATGGATCTGTAAATAATAATTTGTTTATGTTAAATAATCATCAAATAAATTCAGTGTATGTATATACAAGACATAAAAAAATTGATGTTGATTATGAGAGGTGTCTCACATAAGTAATAGGTTGGATGAAAATCCCTTACCATTTTTGTAATATTTTGATCCAAAAGACCCCATAAATAATAATATTCAATGATACATTAAATATCGATGAAATAATTTATTTATGATATAAAATTTAAAATGGTATGTTTATAAAGCAAACAAAATAATTATGTGTTGAATTGGCATGTGACTCCCAAAAATAAAAGAGAGACTAAAATTTAGTTACCGTAAGTCGTGAATTTCATTATAATTGAATGATCCTCCTAGAAAAAATATAACAATATTTTTAAAATAGTATATAACCATAAATATATATAATACCATATATGATAAACATATGACTATTTATTTCCCATATATTGACAATTCCATGTTAAAGCAACATTTCGGGAAATAACTGTATTGATTATCAAATATTTTATATAAATAAAATATATTCAGTATATATTTATTCCTAGATATTAATAAAATGTATAGATTGTAAATTGAATACACCATTCATGTAGAGGGTTGGTCGGACATATGCATGAATGTCATTTTTTAATTACTGTTGAAAATAATAAAATATATTAATAATATATTACCATTATAAAATAATTATTATGTCATATTTATCAAAAAAAATTATTAAAAAAATCCATACTTCCTTCTATGTAAGTCAAAAATGAATAACATCACTTCGTGATATGGTATCAGACTATAATCATGATTGATATTATATTATTCCAATAAAAATTTTTGCATAAGGAATATGTGATATAATGGTTCAATAAAAATAATAATATCATAAATATTAGAGGATAGGGGATGGAATTTTACATGCAAAGCGAGTGGAACAATTGGAAATTTGTAAAAAAATACACGTTCCCATGTCTTTCACATGCCAAACGATCACAAAATGGGAAATTGTTAACATAATACAAGTTAAAGTAAATGTATGTTCATAAAATGGATTTTGTACCTATTTTGGTTCATTTTTAATAATTGTGTCTTTATTTTAATCCCCCCTGAAAACAAATTGGTATGTTAATTGTAGTAAATAATTTATATTATTTTTTTTATTTTTTATGGTCAACAAATAATTTAAATTTTTTATATATGAAAAATTATTCTTCATTCAAATATACGATATATTTATCCAAATAAAAATAAAAAAATAGGAGGCCTTAAAATTTAAAATTATTTTTAGATATGCAATGAGGAAGTGGGTTTTCGAAGAGAAAATGTTCATATGTTTGCTATATTTTTAGGAATATTTTTAATATAAAATTTCTCTCAATGAAATAAGTTTGAAAAATATATATATTGAATTTTATTTTTGAAACAATATTATTTCTAAATAAAACTTATAAATTCCTTAAAAATTGAAATTTTAAATAAAACCGGTATTTTTCATTTTTCATCAATATACCTGACATTCTATATATTCCAAAAAATAAATAATAATATAATTTCTAAATGATAATTTAAAATTTTCTTATTATGTTAACCTATTAATTTCCAAAACATGATAAAATATAATTTTACTATAAGTACCCAAAAATTGATAAAATTAGTTTTTAGAAAAATATCGTTTTTAATAATCAAATTGTTTTTTTATTATCTCTTTTCTAGAGAACAGATAAGATAAATGATAAAATTTTATTTAATATAGAATATATATATATATATATATATATATATATTCCATTAAATTCAATCAAAAATGTTATTTGGCTTATTTATTGATGTAAATCACATTAGTGTGCATAAAAATAGTTTTCATGAAAATGATTTAGTTTATTTTCATATACTTATTTTCATTCCTATTTACTTTGTCACAATGAAATTATGTTTATATAAATTTGTAGGCCATATATTTTATAAATTTAGATAATCATTTTCATAGTCTATATTACATTATTCATGTTTTTACTATCATATTCAATGATTGTATTCTCATAGTACATCACATTTCATTTATTCTTGATGATTCATATAACACATGCCAAACATAGTGTTGTAGTTAACACAAGATATACTATTCATTGTGTGTAACTATAAATATCAACAATATTAAATATATATGAAAAATATATTTCAAAAATGACCATGGTGTTAAATTCTATCCCCAATAAAATTATTTTCACCCTTGAAAAGTTTCACTTTTTTACAAACATCTGAAGATACTACTGCCTAATTACATCCTCCTGTTCCCAAAAAACATATTCAAACTGGTAGTTCATCCAAAAATCAGTACTGTTTTTAGTGGTATTGTTTATTATAACATTTTTCTATGATCCATAATCTCCCCTTTTTGCTCATATTAGTAATTATCTTGATTCACAAATATGACCTTTGAGTTCAATAAATTTGATGGATGATGTATGAAATTCCTCAAGACACACACATTAAGCACATCATTGTCTTTAGATACATTTGGTGGAAGCTTCAATCAATATGATATGCAACCCAATAAGATCAAAAAATCTAAAGGCTCTTATTTATATATTTCAAATCATTTCCACTACAACTTTAGCATTATATCATCATTTTTTTGGGATTTGTGAAATTTCCACATCATATCATAATCTATGAAAGGAAAATCAATTATTTTTATTCCTGATGATCTAATAGATCAGAATATCCACAATAAAATGATAAAATCATGGATTATATATCAATTTATTATCATAATAAAATGGTTATAAAAATTTGTTGAATATGTATAAATATTCATAGGGTTATGTAGTAAAAAATATATAAAACCACATCTAATGTTCATATTAAACAATTTAAAAAATGTTTACCCATATAAAATATATATGAGAATAAAATAAATTTATTTTTCAATAAGGTATCCAAATTTATAAAATAAACATATCATTAATCCCAAAAAATATTTATTATATCAAATAATTTTCAAATACCAAACACGTGAATAACATCATCATGTAATCCCAAGGAAGATGGTAATAACTATTATTTACATGAAACATTATTTAATACATACATGATTCATTAATACTTGAATTAACTGATCTATTATTTATTATATTCTGAAAATCCAAAATGTTTTTCCACAATATCAATGAAAACATAAATAACTTTTTAAAAAATACAATAACCAGTCCATAGTACATATATCCTATTAAATTTAATTTATCCAAATTTAAAATAAAATTATCCAAACTAAACACCATTTTCTCAACATCAAGGGCATACTATATTTTATTTTTCCATAATAATTAGTTTTCCATAAATTATAACATTTATATTAATTAATGTTATTAGGTTATTAGAGCCATTCCCTTTATTATTTGAAATATCTAATTAAAAACATAAAAAATCTATATATTTTTCATTATTAATATAACATAATTCATGAATCCCCGTGCATAAAACTAAAAACATACCACTTCTTTCATAAGCCATTAACTGTGATTCATCATATTTTCCCTTTATACATATTTCCAAAAATATGAAATACGAAACATATATTAAAATTAATCAAACTCAATTTAACCATGCTTATAATATTTATCAAAATAATAATGTAATAATAGCTCACAATATTCTTATGTCATTCTTGGTCCCTATATAAGTAGTAGTATAACCATTACTCATACCACCTTATTTATTATATTCATGATATTTTTTCCTAGGAAATATATATGCTTATTTTCATACTATCTACATTTAAAAAATTCATCCATTTATAATAAATTAAGGAGAAAAATAATCCCATCCATTACATTAAGTAAAAAAAATTCTAATGGAAATTACATTCATTTTCCATCATTTTCCACAAAAATAAAAATATTTGTGTCCCTTCGAGACATTCCCATGAGTGATTATTCCAACAATCTTGATATATATGAAACTAAATCTGACATTCTCTAAGGTCTCCACCACCCAAACACTTAATAAAATATATATTTATCCTCTGTGGAAAGTCTGATTGTTTTTATGGTGCATAATGGAAACTGTATATCATAATTATTAATTGCAAATAATCATAATATCATTCAATAAATTTTTCATTTAATTTTGTTTCTCATTCATATGTTTTCAATGACAATAATTGTAGAACATGTTCCTTCCTGTAACATACATTGACTAAAAATAAAAATCATTATTTTACAAATAATTATCATAGTGGGAAACTAGATAATCACGAAACATCACTTTTAGGATGTCTAGATCAGCACACATATGTTTTAATATACAATACCATAGGTCGATCCAAGTTTATTTATATTTATTTTATATATAAATCAATCGTGTTTGTTTATAAATAATTATTTAATTAAGAAATAATAACCACATAGAGTTTAAATCCACTAGTTTGGTAAAGAGAATAGACATTACCTAGGTGATGTTATAGATCAACATAATGTTCCCTATTCATATGTACATCCCCGCTTTAACTCAATAATAGTTCCACATCCACTATTAAATCCAGATAGTATTTAATTATATTTAGACCACTAAATATATTCATTTCCAACAACCTAGGACATTTTAATATACTTTTTATCATGCTTATATATATATATATATCCATGGATGTATCTTAAGACATATCAATAAAAATACCCATTGGATCTCACTAATTTTCACTCATCATAGTTTCCAATGGATAAGTAACCCGTCCCTCAGATTTCAATAGTAGTCAATAATAATATTAATATATATATATATATATGTTACATTTTTAGCTAAATCACAATTATATTTCAAAGACACACCCCTACGGGTCATAAAGGTATAGTGAAATTTGATAATTGGACATATATTCAAATTCATTGTTGGTGAGCTATACTATCTCCCACTGTGATCATTATAACTAGATACATTATTTGTCATATCACACATAATTTGTTTTAAATCCATGGGAAAGGAAACATATGACATGGTGAACACACACTCTCAATAGGGGTGAAAATGAAGTTTTCAATGTAACACAAGTATATGGGTTTGAGAAAATGACAATGAAAAATGAAAACTATACAATTCATATCAAATATAAATAACCCAATTCAGGGAATAAATCATTGTATTTCATTAGAGATGAATCA
Organism: Viscum album; assembly: GCA_963277665.1. Classification (NCBI taxonomy): domain Eukaryota; kingdom Viridiplantae; phylum Streptophyta; class Magnoliopsida; order Santalales; family Viscaceae; genus Viscum; species Viscum album. The sequence continues at coordinate 1,253,187,089 of OY728140.1, read as the reverse complement.
TAATGGAACCATATAATATGGTCAAGTAGAGAATTACAATGTACTAAGATAAATACTTTTTGAATAATTATAATCATTCAAAAAATTATGTCAATGATATGCACCACGATATTCATAACATGTTACGCTTATGATAACCACTTTTTTACCTGCTTCAGGCATTGGATAAACTAAAATTTACCCTATTTTGACACTGTAATAACCTATGATGTGTGCTATTGTTTCGATAGTGGGAAAACCATCAACGCACCATTTTATTTCGAGCATTGGATATCCTCTCGGGTACCATTTGGGATAATTAAAAATATTCATTTCCCAATGAATTGGAGAGAGAAATTATTCTCACCCATCATATTATGAAATCCATTCAAATACATTTGATGAGACCAATAAATATTAATCATTCCATAACACATGATATTAAATGTGTTTCATATAAGCTTTATAATATTACAAACCTATAGAAAAGAGACAGGATTCAAAAGAATTTCAATATGATGTCACATGTGGATGAGAAATTTGTTTAATAGGAATAATTATGATAAAAATCCACTTATATATAGATTATTAATATTATCCTTGGATTATATTACTAGATAGGAATGAATAATCTCAATAGATTACATCATATTTGAAAAATAATTTTGAAATATCTTTTAAAAAAATTATATTGTGAAAGTTATTTTCATTGAAGATAACATATAATATCTAAAAAATGTTAAAAAATTTTGTATATCATTTTCATGGAAAATAAACATAGAATCATAAAATGTATGATTTAAAAATCATTTAAAAAATTTCTTCCGTAAAAAATCAAGTCCAATAACAAATCATTTTACAAATAAATCTTTTAAAAATAAATATATTATGAAAAAAATATGATGATTTATAAAGTAGGCTATATAGAAACTATTGGTCATGAAAGTGAGAAATTAGTTAAGTTCCATACACATTAAAAAAATATTCCTTTTACATTTTTGGTTATATATAAATGATTATTGATTGGAAGATTACATAAAAATTCCTTTCATATAATTTGAACAAATATAAAACCTGGGGAAAATTAATTTTATAATTAATTCATTGAATGTTAAATTCATTTCAAAAATCAATGTTAGTGATGATGGTTTTAGAAGAAAAATGTGTTTTTGACAGAAAAGATAAATAATATGGATTTTAAAAAAATATCGTATTAACTCTTTAGTACATAATATGTCGAAAATGAAGGGAAACATGAATTCTATGTAAATATACAATTTAACATAAATTCAACTTTTTATTAAGAGATATGTCATAAGATTTAATCATAAGAAGCATTATCACAAAAAATCCTGATAAACGATAGATTGTGACACAAAACTCTTACTTATTAGGTAACTCTTAATAATATTCTCAAAAAAATAATAACATTAAATTAATCACATAAAATTTATAAAATATTTATTTTCAATATATAACATATCAAATTGGAATTATATGCATCTAAAAGAAGATTATATGTACACAACATAACATTGTTATCAATGAAGTTAATTTGACACAAAATTACATTAGTATAATCATAAATTTTGAACAATAAATCCCATGAAGATAGCTTCTAAAATTTGTATTTAAATACCCAACATTTTTAAGATAAAAAAAATATATATATTCATATGGAATATATCAACCACATTATAGAAATAAGTTGTAATGAAGATATGACCCTCACTGATTTTAAATGTGGGATTGAAATCCAATATATATTTTTTTTTTTTTTTGAAAAATAAGCCCCAATAATGAATTAAACATATTTAAATAATAAATATCATGAAAATTATTCTATTTATGTTTTTAAATGACTATGGGTAAGTATATACACCACAAAAATGAAATAAGTGGTCTATTTTCTTATGTGTCAAAAAAAAATAAGTGGGACCATAAATTTAACACTGCAAGTCGTAAAATCTTTCTTAAATGATTGAGAATATAGTTCCTCACATACTATTATGAAATGAATCCATATGCGAGATCCATGTATAATGATTCAAATGTAAATACTTGATGAACTGTAACTTATTTATAAAACATTGGAAAAAAATTGAAGAAAGAAATAAAAATTATAATATATTCTAATGGAATTTGGTATTTGATATTATAGAAATAAATTCATTTGGATAGTGTTTGGGTAGTCATAATACTATTTATTTTGATAATGATATCATATATGGGATGATGTCATCCCATTCATAAAACTTAAAAATGGGAAGTTGAAAATTTTGGGATAAATATTTGAACTTATAGGGCCATCGACATATATCATCATGAAGTCCAATTATTTACCCCTCTATCCATATAGATTCATATTTAATCAAATTGTGTGAAAAAGGTGAATAATTTTGTGCACATATGATACATTAAGATATTATAATATAAAGGCGCATGCTATGAAGATGAATGATGATCATATCTATGTATTTTATGTGGGATTTCCTTTTTTAATAATAGATAAACTTATAGAGTTTGAATTGATTAATATTCATTTTAATATTATCCTAATATAGAATTTGGTGATTCAAGTCAATAATTTTTAAGTGAATTTGATTTTATATGTATTTATGGGTATTTAAAAATTTAAATTATTTCAAAAAATCTATATAATCCTCACAAAAATGATTTAATATTTTTATACTAATTGTTTTGTGTGATGTGAGTTGGAGATCACTGATTATTATTTTGAAGTGAAAGGTCATATATCAATGCGAGATTTAATTAATTTTCATTATTGAAATGGAAATGTTTTAATATACAATAATGACATTATATATAACAAGGTTATTTTTTTCTTTTATGATTCATTAATTTCCCAATTTTTTAGTTTTAGTATCATTCAATGTATTTCCTAATGATTGTAGCCGTTATTGAAATTGTGTAGAGAATTTTTATAGAGATGGGAATTTTAATAAAAAAATATTTTAATTTTATTTCAAAATAATTGGTTATTCATATTATTGTTGATGTGAATGTATGGTGATGGTTTAAAATATAGGTAGATGAAATCATATGATGATGTATTCCACATAGCTATATGTGTAGTTGATTCACTAAAGGAATCTGTCATGGATGTTGATGGATTTAAGGGATTTTATATTTTGTATAGTTTCAACCCACACCAAAATGGGTAAAAGAAACAAAAAAATTATTGGAGTTGAAACCATTAAATGGAGATAAATGTATTAAAAAAGGAAATCCACAATGTTGACAAAATAGTAATTTCCAATTGAATTTCATTTTTATGATCGATTAATATTGAGAAGAAATATGGGTGTCTTTTGGGTTCCTATTAACATGTTCCTATTGGTTTGACTATTTGGAATTTCAAATAATTCTATAGTTGTTTTTTGAAAATATTTATGTTGGATATAATTAGGATGACCAAGATAAAAAATAATATGGATAATTTGATACATGATGTATCTTTAATAAAGAGTTAAATCACCTAATATAATTATTTTTTGGAAATGAATATTGATATTTATTGGGTTGATACATTATCCATACAACGTAAATAATTTCATCTTAACAATATATAAATGTTATGAATATAGAATATGTTTCTAAAAATAATGAAAAATTTCCAACCAAAGTATAAAAATAAATAGTGGCAATCATTTTATAGGTTCCTAATTTAATATCATAGTGAACCATACCATATCACTAGGTATGGTGGATAGGGAAATACCAAACATATCATAATACAAAAGAACTATTCCATGGTGGTCCCCTTGGTGGAGTTCTATATAATCTGAGAAAAATAGTTATGGTGTCATTGTGGTGGGGGACAAAGTTTATTTAAGGAAACTCATCAGTGTTATAAGGTTCAAAAAGGCCCAACATTGGATTCACCACACTATAGAGTATGGTGACGTGGTCCATGAGTGTCACTGTAAAACATAGGAAACCCGATTATAGTTATGGTAGTGTTTGAGGGTGGATTTGGTCACTAATGGGAGATAAAATCCAAACAAGACAATAATATGTGACCACATAAATGTGCATAGAAAATTACAATCATAAAGTGAAAAAAAAATCAATAAGTTATTGTTATAATTGATCAATGTTGATGATGATACATTGAAAAAAATAAAATCAAAGAGTTTAATTAGAGAGTGCTCAGTATGTTCTGTTTAAAATATAATTTTCTTTCTCCAGGTCTTCTTGAATGGAATATTGATAGTAAATGACTATAATTTAAGATAATTCATTTATATAAATAATTTTAAAATTCAAAAATTTCTATAATCATGAGGATTTATTTTAGATCTTAATTCCAACTCAATGGGAAGGATTTTAAACTATTATACATTAAAATTATATGATAGTTTAGTTCACAATTTAGATAAGAGGGGAATGAGAAATGAATCAGTTATATTTGACTATATATATGTTTTAGAGGAGTTATTGGATGTTATAATGTCCCATAATGGTATAAATGGTAGCCAGTTTTTTATTATACTGTCTCCTTGATAAAATGTAGTTTTATGGGAAGATTAAATGGATGAAAGTATCAAATAAGACAAAATAAAAATTTTATTGTTTAAGAGATGGAGTTCAAGTATAGTGGATAAAAAGTAGAATTACAAGATTTTACTCAATGTAGATCATTTTAATGACAATTAATCATTTTTGTATACCTATGGATATATTCATGTATTAATCTGGAATGATGATGATGTGATTCATTATGGAATTAATATCATACATATAACTAAACAACCCAAAAAGAATAAAACAATGTAACAATGCACATTTGAGGATGATCACTTGGAATGTGATGCTGGATAAGAGTTCAAAAAACTAATAAACTATGTTTTGTTGATTCTATTAACTAGAGGTCGTCATTGGAAGGATCTTTCAATACTTCCACCATTCAGTAGTAGTGTTTTTTCAAGAAATTATAATAACATGGATTGAATCAAGTGAAGAGTAGTTCACTATATATTGATTTAGTTAATGAAACATTGCTGAATAATTATCCTTTTAGAATCCCATTGAAGCTGGACCATGTAAATATATCTGGTGACTATTTACAATAACCATGCACGCAAAAATGATCATGTAATTTAAATTATATTTTTTAATAATAATATGTGATCATAATTATTGGGAGGTAAATATCCTTTAGGAAAAGTAAATATCAATGAAAATATTATTTAAAAACTGTAAAAATATTCATACCCTAAATCACCCCCTATTAGCAAATTCTATGGAAAATAACCATGTGAGAATTAACATAACATTTATAAACACATATGAAATAATTAACCAACATCCTATATTTGGTTGGTAATGTATATACATTATGACAATAAAAATTATAATCTATACTCTATTTCTGTTGATATTATGAATGAAATATGTGCATATAAATTTAGTGACCACATTTAGGGGTGTATACATTGGTTTTATTAGTACCATTAAATCTAATAAAAATTTCCAATTAATTAAACATAGAAGGAAATACTCTCCTATGAATTTCAAAGACTCCAAATATTTTTGAACTTCATATTACACAATGTATGCAATCTAATTTCATTATATGTCTAAAAATAAACTAGCTATACATACAATAATTAATATTCAATTAATTAGTCATAAAAATCAATATGAGGTTAGTGAAATTGATATCTAATAGAATTACAACTTCCATCCTATACATCATGGTTTATTCATTATCCTGGATTGTGGAAAATGTGGTGGGATTTTATGAAAATAAATCTTATTTGAAATAATTCCTTTTCCCCACTAAACATGTTGAGGTTTTTTTCTTATTTTTTTCTAAATCCTAGGTCTTAATGTTACCAAATAATTCAAAATATTTAGAGTGGATAAAATATATTCCATAAACGCTATATATTTTTATTTAATATCATTGAGTACCCATTTATTACATTATCTATAAGGATGGAATGAGGGACACAAAATCTAAATATTATGAATTATTTTATTAAATAGTGTTATGGATTTACTACATACATTAATCGGAGAGACCACACTATCTAATATTTAAAATAACCACATGGCATTGACAATAAATTTTAACAATATTCACCTTTGGATATAGACCAACACCATTTTCCCCACAAAAGAAAAAGTATAACAATTCCTCATAAGAAATAAATACCAGTAAGGGTTGGTGAATTCAATTATTTTTAACATTTAACATATATGAAATCATTTTGAATTCAATAAATCCATGAATCATTGATGACTAAAAGTAGATTCTCCTATTTATCTGATGAAATTTTTATTCCTTGATCGATGGGAGACATGGGAATTCACAAAGTCCATAATCATAAATTTATTGTTCTATCATCATTAAATATAATTATGAATACCCCATTAATTAGATTCTAATAATTATTTTATTTAATATAGACCTTTGAAGAGTATCATATTTATCTCTAACCAATGAACATTTTTCCGTTATATCAATCCCATTAGTAGAAATATGATATTTAATGAATTTTATCAGATCTATATTCATTCTTGATGAATCTAACAATACTACATTTATTATCATCTTATTAAATATTGTTATTTCCATTTAAAATGGTCCATTGATCCTTCATATGAACCTTAAATAACTATTTTATCATAGACATTTTTGGATATATTGATGTTGATATTGGAAAATATGTCTACATGGGTATTTTTTAAAAAAGATGTATAAAATGATTGGTTCACTAGAATATATAACATCAAATCATGTATATCATATTGTATAGTTCATAGTATATAATTACTGATAACACTTTTTCTATTTATTTTTTAATAAAATACTCCAAATCACTTATATCATTAAAATGGTAGAGCATGACTTTTGTTGAGGTTCCTCTAACCATAAAAAATTATTGGTATATGGATTTATTGTCTATATAGACCACAAAGAGGATGAATTGTTTAGGACCACCTCCATTCATGGGTAAATAAATATCATCACCCATATTACCTTGGTTAATTTTGGTTCATCAATCTACTATCCAGTTAGGCTCCTTCATATGTCATCAATGTATATGTCTATTGATCTAGGAGTTTCATAAATGTTTATATCCTCACCATTAGGATGATTTTTGTTGAGTTTTTCTTACTCTATATTTATATTTCTTTCATGAATGTTTATGATTGTCTTGATTGTTATTTTATTTTTAGAGACAATGAAAATTATGGATATTAATATTATGATAACCCATTGTCCATGTACTAAGTCATCATGGTGTGGTTATAGATGTTCATTAGGAGGCCTCGATGGGGGTAACAGTGGTCTTTGTGATGGGATACATACAAATGTATATATTTTAATGAAAAAATTATGTAGATGACAATTTTTTTGGTCACTCTCTTATTTTTCTCTATAACAACCATATATTTTCATAAAATTAAAATCGTACCCACTAAATATTTTTATTTTATATTCTATTTTATAAATAATTATCACTGAATAAACAAATGTACCATCATTTTTTCATAAAACTAAAAACTACGTTTGAATTATAGAAGTAAAATATAAAATTACCATTTTATTAATTGATTAATGAATACACATAAATAATGTTTTGAAAATATGATAGTTTAGGGGTCTGTGATCTTAAAAGAATTCACAATGAACACAAAAGTATTATAAAAGTATAACAACTATTAAAATCGGTTTATATATTTTTAAGGAAATATAAAAAGTTACAAACATTTTTAGTTCAACAAATAAGGAAATGAGAGATATTAATATGAAATTGTGTAATTTTATTAAAAAATTGAATAATAGGAACAATTGTGAATTATAATTGTATGTTTTAATATAAAATGGAAGAATGAGGCTCGTAAATTCATAAAAATAAATATTTTTAATATATTAAAGAATTAAAAAATATAAAATTATTCTATTAAATTATTTCCATAATAATATAACTTATATATATATATATATAATTTATTTATATTTACATTAAATTATTTAGTATGATATTAACTTTTTTGGAAAACAATTTTTCAAATTGGGAATAATAATTTTGCTAAAAAATATATATTTATTTATTATTAATGATAAAAATAAGAATGATAACAAAACTAAAATTTAATCAATCATATTTAAAGATATAGTATTAATTTAGGATTAAAAATTTTCTCTAAAAATTATTATTTTATATTTAAATTTTATATTTATAATACTTTTCTTCAATTATAAAATATGTCTTTTATATAATCTTAATGGAAATATATATGTATGAATATTTTGTTTGTTATCAATAAAAAAATATAATTTTAGGAGTTATAATAAATAGTTTTTATGAATACTAAGTCCTTTATTTCATAATGATGTTCATTATATGACTTAAAAACTTAAAATATATTTATCATGAAATAAAATAAAATTTATAATTTTATGATTTTATTTAAATATTATTATTTCTTTACAAACGAATAAATCAATTTTAATAACTTATGCAACAAATTATTCAAAAGAATTATAATTTATATTATATATTTCATATAGTATTTTCGTGATTCAATTTATTTTTAGGGGTGCTAAAATTTAATATAAATATCAATTTATAATTAAATTTATACATATTTTCTTATTAATTAGTATTATTCATAGTCTTTATGAAAAATAATAAAAGAATTATTATTATATTTTTAAAAACCCTTCCAACATTTTTATAGAAACAACCATCCTCCACCAATTTCACCTCACTCATAATACATTTTCATTTTAAAAAAATTCACCAAAATTATTTTTAACCCACATAGTGAAATTTGTTTTTCCTAAATATGACAAAAAGTTCCTCCACTAAATGTCTTTAGATCGAGAAAAAGTATAAAAAGTAGCATACATGGCAAGGGTTAAAAACCCTTATTTATATTTCTACTCAACTATTAACCATTAAATAATATATGAAATCAATAAAAATAATCTTTATAAAATCATATTTAAATATATATTTTTTTAAAACATTAATAACTACTCATTTACATATTCCATTTAAAGCACTCTTGGATGAAATGTTTCTCTCATGTTAGTTTTATTAAATCATATTAATGGTTATGTTATAGATTTTACATATTCATTACTCATATATTCTAAAAAATTATCCATGTTAATTAATATAACCCAACAAGAAAAAAAAATAATTTCAATGGATCTATTAGAATAATATACACATGGTAATAATGAAATTATATGTTATCCAATGGTTATTTTTATCTACCCAAAACAATTTTACAATATAATATTCCATGAGAGGTAGAATTTAATATAACAACCTTACAAAAAATCAACTAAACATGTGGTACATGATGTTTTAGCCCATGGAGTCATGTGTTCCACCATATACACTGGAGGCTATCGAAATTAAGTAATTATCGATATGTGTTAGGGCGAGGAGTCTACACTATCTGGTCAGATCAAAATAAAATATAAATAAATGAAATAATAAATATATCAAATCTCACTTAAAAAAATAAACCACAAAAAACATTTCACAAAATATTTGATAACATTTAAATTATATAAGGTATAGGGGTGTATAAAAATAAGTCAGGTGAAGTACAAAAATCTCTACTTGTAATGAAAATGGAAACCCCAAAAGATTGAAACACATATGGTATAATGGATCTCTTTACAGGGTCCAATATCCATAAATGGAACCCAAAATAAAAAAAAAGAAATATTTTTAGGGTTTTTTACCTTATACACAAAAAAATAACAAAGATATTTCTATATAAAAAACAACAACATATTTTTGGGGAGAATAAAACTGAAATTCTTACTACCATTGATGCCTAATGAAAATCCAATATTTTTATGTAAAACACAATGATGAAAAATATATATAAGAGGATATAAAAAAATAATATCAATATTTCTAATAAAATGAATCATGTCAATCCTTAGGTCTCAAATAAACAACACATACTAAAAAAGCTTCAATAGCTTACTAAGGCCATTGAACGTGATGAAGGTTTCATAGAACAATCTTTTCTAAGGTGAATGACTGAGGAATCTTGGATCAAAAAATAAAAATGATTATTTAAAAAAAATATGTTTCCAATTTATAAATACCTTGTAATATTATTATTCATTCAAGAACATAAGGTAAAAAAATTTCTATTTATAGGAAAACTTTCATATAATCAATGGACCACAAACTAGGAAATTCACACTGATAAGGATTTAGATGATTTTGGGTTTCTCATCATTAACAAATATACAATAGTTCCCCATAAAAATATATTAAATTACTAATTATAATTAAATAAGTGTATAAATTAACCATATACTAGAGAAATATAGCCCATGTAATTAACATTAATGAATTTGTGTTGAATCCACTTCGTCAGTTGAGGAATTCCATATAATGGATCCCATTAAATCCATGTTCATCTTCAAACCCTGATATTAAAATGAATTCCCTAATGAAATAAATTGTTCATACATTATATTTTTCAGTAATTAAAACCATGTATAATTGAATAAATTCCTATACGAAATTCCTTAATTATAACCATTTCTAATAAATTTTAGAATATCATTATTCCACAATTCACATATTAAAATACTATACATTTCAATTCAAGGTCCATATTAATTTTATATTAACATTTTTATTTAAATTTTCCATTTCTATAAGACAATAGGGTTTTGGGGATGTTATCATGGGAAACTATCATTCCAAATTTCAGCATTTTATTACAACATTTCCTCTAACTTCTATTAATTAGCTCATCCATGGTCTCTAGAACAAACTATCTCATCATATAATGGGATTTAAATCGTTTTCCACTGAATTATAAATAATTTCTAGGAAGAAATAATATTCATAGAAAATAAAAATAAATCCAAATAATTTATTAATATTTTATGTAATGTTTCCGATGAGTTAGAGAAGCCATAAAAAACCAATGAAGTAATACTTTAGAGATACATTGAAGACAAAATCAAGATATCACCTTCCATAACATAAATGATTTTGACATTTAAATTATCCTTCATTGATTTAGATACAATGTAGTTAAATATACAATCTATACACAATAATGTAAATACTGTATTTAAATTTGATAATTGGGGAGAGATTAAAGAGAAAATTTAATGAATGACTAGAATCTAATGGATTGTCTGACATACAATGTTCCCTTAATTATGGTGAAAAATAAGTGAATTCAAATTTTAAATGATGGAGGAGAACCCATGAACGTAATGGGAGATAGTAGACCATATATTACAAAGAAAATATGATAATATAGGGTTAAGTTATGGTTAATAAAATATGGTATAATATTTCTATGATGAACATTATGCCCCATTAAAAGGCCAAAATGAACCCAAGGTCTAGATAGTGGTTCTCAATACCAAAATTATTTAATTCAAGTAAATATATTATTATATTGGTATAATATAAACTATCTGGTCGATCTATATCTTTTATGGTGCATTACACAGACTCTCTTGGGAATCCATAACACCACTGTGACACCTATAAATCCCCAAAATCCCTAATTACACACCAAAAAAAATACCATTCATTTTATTAAAAATTAAATTTTATGGAACTCTAATTAATTTCAATGTATGCATACTTTATGACCAAAAAAATTCTCCCCTTAAAGAATTAATATCTAATGTTATAGTCCTCCTTGATGAATAAGTCTGACCACATGGAAATCATTTCAGATTCCTACTCCAACACATCATCTTGAACATGTCAGAGTTTCTAGAGAACATGATCTAGACAAATATATTTATCATGAATTATCCTATAAAAATGTTCTACAATAATATATTGGTTCTCCTCAAATGACACATCGGCCACAGTTTTGACAACATTTATCTAATGGGTATGAGATGGGTAAATAATTAATCATTGATGTTGGGATACATTGATGATGACATGAATTTCACTAAATCTATTTAGTTGAGTGAGTCAATATTCCACATGGTTTATCTTCTCTAGGTTATAAATAACCCCAACTTACATGTTCCACATATTACCCTTCCTATATTTATCAATATTTTAAAAAATAAGTTACATAAGAAACATCCGGTAACCAATATCAAACTACAGGAATCAAATAATTTGGTCCCCATATGATTTCAAATTAACATATATTGTATAAATACTTTTTCGAATCAGTAGATCATTATATGATGTCCCCTAGATGAGACACGATCCAAATTTCCAAACATAACCTACCTCTATCCAGCACAAGGGTTAATTTCATGTCCTCCCATATATAGAATCATAAGTCACCATTCAGTTTATCGCCCTGTGACTATTTTTATAGGAACACACATCATACATAGTGTTTTTCACCCATGAATGACTAAATAAAATGGAAGATCCTTCTATATGTGTTATGGTACATGAATAATCTACTAAAAATTATTCATATTCTACGGGTTGTAGGATAATCAAATTACATTAGTTTCCCAAACATTATGAAACCTCTTCTAGAATAATTATTTGAATACAATATAACTATCCGAAACAATGGTTTAATTAATCTTATATATCAATAATACCTCTAAAACAAATAGTCTTCATAAATCAACGATTTTATAGGTATTTATAATCTTTTGGAAATGTATGACAATTTTCCACTTTTCCAAAATGAATCATACTAAATCTTAGCCCAATTAATTTTTGTTAACATAGTTTTTATGTATATTGTTTCATCCTCTTATTTCTGTTATATAATGTGTAATGATCATTTTAGGCCAATGGAATACTAATTTTTGGACTACTCTATAAGAAAAGTGTATCACACCATAAAAAACACAAATATATCCTTCTTTATTCCCAACCACCTATATACTCATCGAATATCATAATTAATATTCATTTCTGAAGGGTGTTCGATCCACATAGAAATGTGATAATCCCTCAATAACTCTTCTAAAATATATTTCATCTCCCAAACAAGACCATGAAAATTGATGACCTCATTGACATTATTAATCTATGGTAGTTGTATGTACCAAACATCAATGAATAAATTTTGGGTGTTACTTTGTGGAACTAAATGTTTTGACCAATTTATTTGAAAAACATGGGAAGGAAAAAATAGATGTTATAAAACAAGTAAACCCTAACCCTCTACGAAGTAAATATTCATTTCAAAAAGATGTTCCATTTGTTTCTAATAACAGCTCATCCCTTTGAAGGATTAATTCTCCTTATTTATGATCAAATAACTAAAAAATATATTTTCGTTCTCAATTTCATGAGCTATCTCATTATTAGAATACTTGAGGTACTCAAACATCCATCAATACTGAAGGATAATGTCCAATTGAGTTTAAATTTACATCATGACCATTATAATTTTATAAAACATGAATATATCACGTAAGAGATATTATCACCACCACATCAAGGAATGAACTAACACTAATATAATCATTATGTGCATAGTGTAATTATGTTCAAGTTGCTTCAACAATTTAGACTCTTATTGGATTAATTGAAATAACTAATTATAACATTACCCAGCATGATACATTATTAATAAAAATATGCAACCTACTCCATATCTAGACTTGGAATAGTCGAGATATATATAGAGACCAATATCTATTTAGTTCTAAAATGGAATTTCGAACAACATCTAACTATATGATTACTACCATCTTATTTACAACACTATAATATGTAAAAATTAAGAAATTTACTTTATAAAATATTTTTACTAGTATAATAATACAATGAAGCACCAAATATCGAAAAATTCATGGTAATCTCATAAAAACCCACAACTCTTAAATATTCAATGTCTATAGACACACCCAAAAATGATACTATATTCAAAAATACATGAACCAAATCAATCCAGTGTTGAAATTTTAAGATTACATCATACATCTTATGCACCCATAGTGTGTTTAAAGAGATCTGTATGAGTGGAAGATCATCCAACATCAACTAAAAATACAACATGATGTCATACATAATAACCTCCATGGTTGAATCAATGTTTGGATTGGAAACATATTTTATCACATCTATAAACACTTTTGGTTTATTAGTTTGGAAAAATAATTCCCATGTACTCATATTATCCATTCACTTTTACTAATTAATTACATAGTATATCAAATGGTATCATAGTAGCCTAGTGATATACTGACCATGTCATGATATAGGATAATATAAATTCAATATAATATTAATAAGTAATATCATCGATTCATGGCAGGGAATATTGGATCTTAATATTCACCTACTTTATCCAATAATAATCTAATAACAAATATAAAGTAATATTAATGTTCTTATATTAGAAAAAATGAGAGTCCCAAAGAGATATAATATGGTTTATAATCCACTTGGACTCCCAATAATCCATATGTATATTTATCTCATGTACCTCTATTAGATCCATTGAATATATAATAATTTAATATGATCAACAACATATAGAAGTTTTATGTTGAAATTAACCTCTATATTGAGTGCATGTCTGGATAAGTCCACTAAAACAACCAAATACAGGTCCATAACAAGAATTTAAATTAATTTAATGATCCCCTCTATCATAAAACATAGTTTTTGAAAATAATTGTGATACACCACTACGAATCAACTAATTTGGTTCTTTATAAACAACTTACATGTCCAACACTTCCTTTTAAACGTTACAAAAACCATCGAGTATTGACATGGTAAATTTCAGTAATAATATTATATATGATCTTGAAATGGAACCAAAAATTAAATTCCTAGAATTATATCAAACATATTGATATATAACATGATTAGGTCCTATGGGAATTAACAACCATTAATCCAAATATTCCACTCACTAATAAAATGGACACCATTAGATGAGGCTTCTAGCAGGTTGTTCATAAACCTCAATCCAGTGATATTTTTAATATCCAAACACCAAACATAAATTATCATAGTGTAACTAAAATATTATCAATACCATGTGTCAAAAATGGTATATACTAATGTAAGCTATAGATAAATTTTACCTCTCATGGTTGAAGAACCAACATCTTTCCCTGAAGGAGAAGTTTATATGGTATGCACTTTCCTTAAACATCATCCACGTGTCCCAACATGAGTTATAAACATTGTACTACCCTTGAGGTGTGATTGAATGTTTATCTAAATAATCCTTCCATTTACTCAACCTATGTGAAAAATAGAACACCAACTATCCATATTTTATAGAGTAGTGGATCCATCATCGATTTTCATAATCAACAATGAATCTCTATCCGTAGGTGTATGTGATCTTAAACTTATAAGCTATTATCGAATACCTAGGGTCAGGCATGATTTAAATTGAACTTATATCTTATAATAGTGTCAACAATAGTGACCCAATATTTCACATAGATCACATTAGGGAACATTGTTCACTCACTGGTTTTTCCCACACTACATCGTCGAATCTATCAGTGTGGTACTTCTTCCAATTGATGGTCTACTACAACAATTTCAGTTATTCCATCGGCTACAAGAATCACCCATTTTCATCTTTGAAATTATGTATTTATTCACTATTATAGAGACTATGTTCAGAAAAATTATTTTATCTTATTCCTTTATCATATATCTATGGTCATCCTCAAATAGGCATTCTCTAGAAAACTCATCTCTATCCTTGGATGGGGTGAACCCTTGATATATATTCAATTGATAAGAATAATCTATAAGATATTTTCTCCATATCTCCAAGAGAATTAAATACCTAGAGGAATCATACCATATGTACTAGTGGAAAATTTTATTGATGAAGATAATGGGGAAACCCTTTTCGGCCTTTCTCACATACAGGTCATCTCGGAAAACATAATTTCTTCATCAACTAGTCTCGCCTCAAATTATATAATCCATAAGACATTCCCTCTTCATAGTGGTTGCATCAGGATTATCTAATATAGTATGTAGAGTATAATTTCATGTCTTGGATACCAAGAGGCCTTCCAATATAGAGAATCTAGGATGATGATACAACTAAATCTTCATGGTAAAATTCGACCTCATCTTCATAACTTGATTGTTGTATCACTCTGCAGACTATATCACCAGAAAAAACATTCCTTATTCTAAGAATATATACCCTAGACATATTATACATTTTTTTCATGGGACTTACCACCATTTGGGAATTCTCTCTGCATTTCTTATGAATCAAACCTAGTGTTTTATGAGGAGGAATTTTTCTAGAATAAACAAATAACATGTTTATACTCATTAATAACACGATTCATTATATTATAGTTTATGGAATTTTAAAAAAAAATATTCTCCTTGAAAAAAATTATATTCTCATGTTCCTCATACACCCTCACTTGATTCAACACACACATATAATGTATACCCCCATGTACCGAGAACTTGTTAGATTAGATTCATTAATGAGATATGGGAAAAACTACTGATAATTTTTATAATGGTTTTTTATTTTACTCAAAACTCCTTTAACTCTAATATATTTTTATAATGTTTACATGATTTAAGTTATCTTCATTTCGTAATTACCTTATTAGTTTTCAATATGATCAATACAGTTCCATTATACAATGTCTCAAAAAAAGTTATATAAAAATTAATTTATATGTTATGTTGGGAAACCAATTTAAATACCACATATTAGAATTCTATACATCATTTCATATTATTATTTTTTTTCACATAGATGGCTTATATTATAGGTATGTTTCATTTTATTTCAATTCTTTCTGAATTTTGTTTTTTGCCCATTCATTTTTTGAGGAAAAGGAGAGTTTTATGTATTTGGTCCAAACCATGAGCTTATTTCAAAATATTGAATCATATTTTATTTATTTAAAAACTCCATAATTTCAACCTTTTTCACCAATTGAACATCCCACATGGTCTCCCCTAATCAATCCAAACTGCCATTGTAATTTGGACCCCTTAGGAACTCGTTATCATTTTTGATTTTGTTGATTTATTTAGGAATTGGGCAAACCCGTAAGCTCATATCATGATTTAAAATGATAATTAATTATTTAATATATCATTAATTTATTAATGTTTTCAGTGATTCCACCTCCAAATGAAATACAAAAGATATATATTCACCACCTATTTATTTCTTCCCCTATGGAGATCATTTTGATTCTGTATTATGGACAAACTTCCCAGGGTTTCTCAAATCATCTTGATTTGAGAAGGTAATTTCTTTCAAACATTAATAACTCTATTATAACTATTTCCCCCATTTAAATCCCCGCATGTCCTCCTCATCCTCATTTGAGCATCTATATTAGTTTCAAATTCTTGGAGATTCAAACATTGTGTGGATTTGGAGAGATTTCATATAGTTCTCTCCAATAAATGGGTTTCATTCCACCTCCCATTAGGTAAGGGTTTATCCAATTTTATTAAGTTTTATTCCATTTTTCATGAATTTCCTAATGTACAAAATGTAGCGATTTGAACCTAGTGTACGTTTTTAGTTTCAGGGTCTAATATTGTTGTTTTAGTTTTCTGTTTACTCCCATCTGGTACAGCAGTGGTATGGTTGAAGTTATGCATATGGATTTGATGATATTGACATATATGTTAGGTGATTCTATGTGTAATCATATTAAAATGAGTTTACATGATGTATTTATTTATTTTTTAGATTTCTATTTCATTATTATTAGTCAAAAAATTATGTTTGGTAGCATTTTTTATGTGGGTGATTTTTAAGAGAAACTTTATTCTAAAAATGGGGTTTTTATATGTCTATTATACGTTTTCCCAATTGGGTTTCTGTAATAATTCAAGGAATGGATTTAAATAAATGTTTGGCTACTGAAAATTCAAGTTCTGTGTAATATTGGTATGCATTTGGTGTAAAAATAGGGGTTTTAAATAGATTTTTCATGCAATGTTTTGTTATAACTTGTGTAATTATTTTATGGGGTTTTTAACCATTTTTTGGGTTATATATATTTTTAAAATAATGTTCATATAATATTTTGTTTGTGTATGACAAAAACTGGTTATTTTATGTGAAAATTGAATTTGGTTGAATGTGGAACTTTTTTTACGACAAAGAGGGTAGACCGTGTATCTTGGTGGGCAGATGTGTAATATCATGCGAGTGATCTGGAATGGGTTTTTTCCTATATGACTTAGAAAGTTTCAGATTGAAAAAACTAACAAAATTATGATGATGTTGTTTTTGGGGAACACTAGGTTATGGGTGATTCACCTACCAGTGGATCATGCAAGAGAACCGATATTGTTATTGTTACTTTCACACCGAGATGTGAGGTGCATGGTGTTCACAAATAACTAGTTAAAATGGGTGTTCTAATGTTGAGTGCTCATTGATTATTTAGAATTTATCATTTTATTATGGTGTGTTTGGATAGAAAATTAAGTATCATACATTTTTTATTTAAATTAATCTATTCGTTAAAGTTACCCAATTTGAAAACTATTTTAATTTATAAGATGCACCTTTAGAATTTATTGCTACCATTCTTTGTTTATAACTCTTTCAAGCTTTTTATATTACAATGATAATCACATGGAATCATTTTGTGGTATCTTATAGGGAATACACTCTCACCCTACTTACACGGTTGGGTGTATGTAGACTTGGTTTTTTAACTAAGGTAAGGAAAAGGCTTTTTTTGATGTAATTAGGGCTACTAGTTTCTCTCGTTTTGCGGTGTTGTAGAGACAACTCATGGGAGATAGGACCTTGTCATGTTGCTGACCTAGGGTTGTTTTTTCAAGTACTTTTTTAGTTTGGGACCCATTATGTCATGATAAAATCCTTGTATTAAGTTCAGAATCTTTATTTATTAATTTTTTGTTTGGTAATTTTTAGTTTTAGTTTATTGATTGTCTTTAGTAGTTAAATGATTCTAAACTCAGGTAAACAGTTCTGAAACCAATATATAAGATACCCATTAACATGTGCAAGCCCATGGGGATAAGGACTCCTTTCACATCTTTGAATGGTTTGGGTTTGGTGTTGGTTTTGATGTTGATGAGATTCGGTTCAAGGAAAAATTATATCAGATGAGATTAATGTTTATGGTATATATTATTATTTAGGGAAGATTTGGGCTAGATAAGAGTTAGGACTTTCGGGGATTATATTTTAGTTCATTTTTTAGGGTACCTGGCCCACACCTCTTGTGATAGACCTCAAGTCACCATGGGACATCAAAATTGTTTTTTTGGCTTCACATCCAGGTGAGACATGTGGGCTGTAGACTACACGTGGAAATTGGGTGGTGGGTGAAGTAGTTGTTTATTATGTTTTTATAATGTGTTTGGATTATTTATATTTTATGTTATTGATGGATTTTTAAGAAGTTTTTTACTGATTTTTGTTCTGGTGATTTTTTCCTTTTGTAGCAACATGCCTCCCCATAAAGTTCGCATGTACCCACAAGAGGAAGTTAGATATATTTCTCCTTCACCGCTTAATC
Source organism: Viscum album (assembly GCA_963277665.1). Lineage (NCBI taxonomy): Eukaryota > Viridiplantae > Streptophyta > Magnoliopsida > Santalales > Viscaceae > Viscum > Viscum album. Next base: position 1,253,167,630 of record OY728140.1, on the reverse strand, counting down.
ATAGGATAGTATAGTTTGTGGTTTGGGCTATCCATGTACCGATAAATGACCATATCCTATTCTATCTTTGTTAGATACTATGTGACTGGTCCTAGGAAGGAAAAATTAGAAGGTTTTTTTTCAAAACAAGACACCTATGTTTTGATGTTGCACATAACCCCAAGAAGAATTGGACTGTCTTGCAAAGATCAAGTGCATGATTTAGTTCTTGGACACACATTAAGAAGTAAAGGTTATGTGTGATTCATTCCTATTTGAGGGACCTAGTCACAGGTTTTTTGAATCAGTACTTCATGTTGGGAATCACGAGCAGATAAGCTCGATGGACTTCAAGGTTATCAGCAACGGCTAGTACTATCCTAATATTTTGGCATATTATTGATCTCAAGAGTTTATGGAGATTATTAAGGGTGAACTATATGTGATGGGAAATGCTAAAAACATGGCCATTTTGATCTTGTATTCATCATAAATTTTCTCTTATGGGGAGATAAAGGCTCGGAAGATCGATAGGAGTCTGCAGTAAGAGATATATTACTAGGTGTTCCTAATCAACCTAAAAACCTTTGCATATGTGGTTGATTGGAAATGTTTAGTGGAGATATAAAAAAGGGTAGGGATATTGTTTGGTGGATTATTCCAAGTCTACGTAGTGGAAGATCCTTATAGATGAAAATGAAGTGAGAGGAGCTGGGAAAAATGGGGCTGATAGTTCATGCCATCCTAATAGGTAGTTTTCTTCAGTGGTTTCTGATGTGAGGTCTATCGTGTTCCACTTGTGTGGGAGGACATGGAACATCTGTCAAGTATTCACTTTTACTTTGAATCCATGTTATCAGTGTGTTGTTATGGGACACATGTAGTTCTTTTGTAGGATGGAACATCCACTCCAATGTGAGGAAGGATAAATGGATTATAGGGGAGTGCCAACTCAGTTAGAGCCATCAAGTACTGATGGATAGTGTTTTAGTGGTCGTTGAGGTAAGGATCGATCAACATATTTGTATAGTTAGATCAAGGCCTAGCCACAGACTATGGGTCATTATTAGGTAGAGAACATATATCTTCATGTCGTGGATTAGGCACCGACATGATCAATGGTGGTCCAATCAATAGTTCGAGGTATGGTTTTGATTTAATATTCTATAAATACATATATTTTTAATTCTGGATCCTTTATTTTACTCATCTCTACCAATTTTGTGAACACATAGAATTTTCCAACAGAGCAATTGCCTTTTGTGATGGAGTTAGTGAAGTCGTGTTGAAAGAGGAAGGGGTCAAGTCTCATGAGCCCATTGTGTACTCATTTTGTGTCCGGGGTTTACATAGTGTAATACCTCATGGTCTTAGATAAGGATTTATTTTATATGATACTTGGATTGTATTGATTTCAATACTTTCAAGAACACAACGATTGCTACAGAATATGGGTCAGTTTCACGACAATAAGTTGGAGTCATCAAGTATTCCATGGGAATTAGTATCCTTACTCATGTTATGCAGGACCTCCACACCCAGAGTTGGGGAAGAATTTCGTCTAGTTATCAAAACTCATGCTAGAGGATGATGATCGTTCTACTTAAGTATGATTACTCTTGTTGTGGATGAGTTTCTGATGGTATTCCTAGATGTTTTCTAGGATTACCTGTATAGTAGGATGTGGAGTTCCCAAATGATTTGGTATTGGGAACACAAACAACATATCTTTCCTCGTATCATATGGCCCCCACCGAGATAAGGAAATTTAAGATATAACTGGATGATTTAGAATAAAGAGGATTCATTCACCTGAGAATCTCCCATTGGGATGGTCCAGTTCTGTTTGAATGAAGGATGACAGATCCCTCTGGCTGTGTATTGACTACCAGAAGATGAATAAGGTAACCATTATGAACAAATGCCCTTTTCAATGAATATATGTTTTGTTTGACTATTTGACAGGGGGAATTTGGATCTCCAAAATATACATGTGTTCAGGTTTCCATTAACTTCAGGTGAGGGAGAAAGTTATTACAAAGTCAGCCTTCTAAATCAGGTACGACCACTATGTGTATCTAGTCCAGCCCTTTGGACTGACGAATGCTCTAACAGACATTATAGAACTCCTGAAAAGGGTGTCTCATCGGTAACTCGATTCATTCATCTTGGTGTTCATTTACAATATCCTTGTTTACTTTGGAATCAATGAGGATCACAAGAATCATTTTCGTATCATTTTGGGCACTTTGTGTATCACCGCCTTTGTAAAAATATTTCCAGTTACACCATTATTATCATGGAGATGGAGTTTCTAGGGCATTTCATCATTGATCAGGGAGATTACGTGGATGTTGAGATGATCAGTACAATGTTTTCATGGGAGCCAGAAAAGTATATGTTTGATATCAAGAGTTTCCTTGTCTTGGAAGGATACTACAAGCGATTTGTATGGTATTTCTCTCAGCACACTTCTTCCATGACAGAACTCACCAGAAATGGGGTGAAGTTGTCGGGGGCCCATAATTCTAGGCATCCTATGACGAGAAAAAGCGGCGGTTGAATAATTCCAACATGTTGATATTTATAGAATCTAAAAAATGGCTATATGGTATATTGTGATGGTTCAGGTATGGGTCTTAGGTGCGTGATTATGTAGGATGATCGTGTGGTAGCATTTATATCCCACCAATTGTGACCACATAAATAGAATTACCCAATCCAAGACATGGATAAATTCACTATGATACATTATTTTAATCAATATGGTCAATACCATTTTGGGAATTAGTTTATAACCTATTATTATAACCAAATCATGGCCTACATCTACTCAGATAAGGACCTATATAAGATGAATAGTTGTTGGATAGACTACTTGCAGGGGTTCGAATTTAACGTTGTCTATTCCTTGAGTAAGGGTAATTTAATGTAAGATGTTGTGAGTAGAAAAGTACAATTGTTAGACATGAGTATTTCTAGTGATTAGTGGAATCTGATGGGCATCTTTGCCTAGATGCATGTGGAGAACAAGGAGAAAAAGGGAGGTGTGTTCTTTTCAAGCATTTAGTTTAGTCTATCTCTCTTAGAGTTAATTCAGTGATAACAGCTGAGTGGTGAGATTTTTCAGTAGTCTATGAAATTTCATCATTTTGGGGAGATGTCTTCTGATTAGTCATCTTCTCCAAAGGTCATCTTTTTCTTCAAGGGTCGTTGTGTAGTGTCATCATCACTCCGGAAGGTGGTGATGTAGGATAGCCACCAGTCATAGTGGTATGTCCATATGGGTTCCACCATGATGTATAATGATTTTGAATGATTTTTATTGTGTCTAGGTATGAGATGAGACATTTCTGACATCATGTCGAGATGCTTGACATCTCAGCAGGTGAAATCATATAACCAATGTCTTTCTAGTTTTCTCTAGCCATTATGCATTCCTACCTAGATGTGGGATTAGGTTACCATGGAATTCATTATTGGATTACATCATACACCTAGGGGAAATAATACCAATTTTTATGTGATTGATCATATGGAAAAATATGCTCTCTTCATTGAAATCAATGATATTTCTAAAGTGGATGAGTTGGTCCATTTGTAACTCTAGGAGGTTGAAATGATTTTTGGGGTTCCATCAGTAGTTGTATAGAAACCAATGTTTCACTTCTCATTTTTTTGAATTCCTTTAGAAGGCTTTGGGGACCCATATTAAGATGGACACATCTCACAATCCTCAAACAGATGGTACGATAAAGTGGTGTGAAAAATCCTAGAGGACATGATACATGAATGTGTTTTGGACATTGGGGTTCATTGTATAACCATATGGTATTGGATGAAATTTTCTACAATAATAGCTACCAATACCCGATTCTAATAGAACTTTGAGGTGCTCTATGTTTTTCTTTGTCGGTCCCCTATGCTGGCCTGAGGTAGGTGTGACATTGTTGTTGGGGCTCAGCTTTTTGAAGGATTTGTGAATGTCATGTTGATTATGCAGTCCTTGTTGATAGCTCATAGAAACCATAAATCTTATGCTGACCAGAGGCATTGTGACCTAGGTTATTCTATTGGTGACATGGTATTCTTGAATGTGACCCCTAATTTGGGCCATCATTGATTGGGAAAGAAAAGGAAGCTGACACCAATGTATATCGGTTCTTTTGAGATCAACAAGTTTATTGGTAGGTTGGCCTACAGGCTGTTTGTTCCTTCTTAATTGAATTTTATTCATGATTTCTTCCATGCCTCTTTGTTGAAAATGTACAACCCAAATCCATTCCATGTACTGAATTAGGAAGAACCAAATATAGAACAAGATATATCAGTATTTGATCAGCTAGTTTGAATGGTTCATTCCAAATATAATGTTATTTAGGGAAAGGCAATTCCTCTTTTTTGGATGTTTTTTCATTTCATAGTAATGATACACAAGAGACATAGAAGAAAAATTTATTTCTTGAGGAAGAGTACTATTTCATGTTTTTCCATAATGTTTCATGTTGATATTATAGGGAGGAATATATTTTAAGGTGGGGAGAATTGTCAAATAAGTGATTTATTTTAATGTTATTTTTCATTTTATTTATATTCATTCTTCATTTTGGGGGTTTGCCATGAATTTTTGGATGAATTAGTGAGTTTTTATGACTTTCTCCAAACCATGAGCCCATTTCTAGGTATAAAAAAAATTCTTTCTTTAATAAATCCATATTTTTTGAACATTTTCCACCAATACCACTTCCCATATGGCCTCCCCAGACCTGTTGAATCCTCCATATCCATTTTTATACCTCAGTAACTCATTGTCATTTTAGATTAGGGTGATTTATTTTGGAATTTGTCCAACCCTTAAGTCCATTTCCTATTTTAAAATGTTTTTACTTCATTAACATCTCAATCATTTTTTATCATTTTTCTGTGTTTCTACCTCCCACTGAAATCCAAAATTCCTAGGAGTTCCCACAATGTTTGTGTCTCCATATTTGGATCTCATTTTCTTCACATATTAGGGATAAACATCTTAGGGTATCTCTAATTGTCTAGATTTTAGAAGCTAATGTGTTTTATCCATAAATCATTCTCTTTTCAGTATTTTTCTACCATAGTAGTCCCTATATGACCTCATCAGCTTTAAGATCCTAATTATCAGTTCATGTGGCTTTTAGGTTCAATATTTTGTGGATATGAGGTGATTTTTGGAAAATCAATCTTCTATGTGGGTTTCCTTTCTTCCTCCATTGATTTTATTAGGGTTTATCTCATTTGATAAGGGTTTCTTCACTTTTTATTGAATTTAATTATTTCAACAATGTAGTTATTATATACTTGGGTATTTGTTTTAGTTTCATGTTCCAATCTTGTGGTTTTAGGTTTGTCTTCACTCCCTCGTGGTGCGGCGGTGGTGTGGTTGATGTTTCACAGAAATATTTTAGGGTTTTACATATATTTTAGGAGATTCCATGATTAATAATTGTAGAATGACTTAAAATATGGATTTATATTTCTTTTAAGTTCCTCATTTATAATTTTTTTGTGAAAAAATGGTTTTTGGTACCAATTTTTAATCTGTTGTTTTTTAAGAGAAAAAATTGTGTGAAAATTGGTGGTTTACTTGGGCATTAAATGTTGTACCAATTGGGGTTCGTTTATATTTCAGGTAATGGATTAATAAAAAAAAATTTCTCAAAATTTTTTTTTTGGTGTAATATTGGTATCAATGTTTTGTTAATATAGGGGTTTTAAATGGATATTATGTTATATGTTTTGTTATATCTTTTGTAATTATTTTATAGAAATTATATGCATTTGTTTGAGTTATAAATTTTTTGAAATGCATGTTTAGAAATTGTTTTGAGTGTGTATCACCAGAAATGGTTTTTTAATGTGTAAATAGAATTTTTTAGAATTAGGAACATGTTTGAGCAAAAAGAGGGAAACCCAGGTATATTGGTGTGCATATTTGTACTAGATTTCTTGTGATCTGGAGTGGTTTTGACATTGTTTCACATATAAATTTTGGCATTGATAACACTAATTTTTTTTGATGAGGATGATGATGGGGACCACTACATTAAGGGTGATTCCCATTCTATTGTCTCGTGGAAGAGAATAGATATTTTTATGCTACTTTCTCACCGACATGCGAGGTACATGGGGCTCACAACTAAATAGTGCCTAGGGGTGTTCCCGGGATGAGTTTTCATTGAATATTTGGAATTTATCATTTTATAATGGTTTTTATGGATGTAAAATTCAGTAGATTACATGTTTTATTTAAATTTAAATATTATTAAAAGTTACCCAATTCGATTTTTTTTTCATTCTAAATATGATCCTTTAAAAATTACTTCACCCATTCATTGTTTATAGCAATTTCTAGATTTTTTTATTATAATTATTATCACATGTAATCTTTTGGTGGTATGCACTTGGGAATAGCCTCAGACCATATATAAAAATTTGGGTGCATATATACTTGGTTATGTTTGACTCATGTCAGTGTTAGGCTTTTGGAGATAATGGTTCGAGTTGCTAGTTTCTCCTGATGTGCGGTGTAGCTCTCAAACGGTCATCTCTGCGGTATGTCTCGTCTAAGGTCCACCACCATGCTACCTCTAGTCCATGCACCCTCGTCTTCATTCAGTGCTTCTCATCGTCTACACCAAACACAACATGGTGCTGGCGTAGCTTGTTCTGGGGTGAGTATAACGATACTTAGTAGCGAAACTAAGACCCTCTAAGGTCTCACAAAATTCAGAAAGGATAAACCATAATGCATGAAAACAATTGACACACCTAATTAGTTATATTCCCCTAAATATACCTATGTTTTCAAGTATAACATTATCATTCATGAGGAAACACAAAGCCCAACACATTATCTCAAACCACAACTGTTCCAAAAAGGAATGAATAACACGAAGGAAAGTAACACAAAGGTAATGCCACATAAAATAATAATAAATAGGTATCACCCTGAAGGAAAGTACCACACATTTTCATCACACAGAAGAATACAAAAAAAGATATTAAAACGAAGGAAAATACCACACAGGTACGCCACACAGAATAATACAACAAAGGTTTCACCATGAAGATAGTTCCACACAGGTATGCCACACAGAAGAATACAACAAAGGAATCACCGTGAAGGAAAGTACCACAGAGGTACACCACAAAAAACAATACGACAAGGGTATCACCATGAAGGGAAGTCCCACAGAGGTATTCCACATAGAAGAATACTAAAAATGTATCACCACGATGGTATGTACAACATAGGTATGCCACACCGAAGAATACCACAATGGTATCACTATGATGGAAAGCACCACACAGATACACCAAAAAGAATAATACCACCAAGATATCACCACAATGGGATGTTCCCCATAGGTATGACACATAAAAGAATACCACAAACGTATCACCATGAAGGTAAGTACCACACAAGTATGCCACATAGAACAATACAAAAAAGGGATCACCATGAAGGAAAGTACCACACAGGTTCTCCACACCTAAGAATACCACAAAGGTATCACGATGATGGTAAGTACCACATAGGTACACCACACAAAAGGATACCACAAAGGTATCACCACGAAGGTAAGTAAACAATAGGTAAGAAACAAAGAATAATGCCACAAAGGTATCACCATTAAGGTAAGAAACACACAGGTACACCACACAGAAGAATACCACGAATTTATCACCATGATGGAAAGGAATCATCTCACATACTGTATAAATTTGGTATGGTAGTAACGATGATTAGATGTAACTATTGAATAATCTTACTCTATTAAGAGGTAGAACCACATAGGATCCGAATTCATAAGATCCATGTAGGATCCTAAATCATCATACCCACATAAGATCCATGTTCATCATCAAACACACATAGGATCTTTTACAACAGACCCAAATAGGATCCTAGAGTAGTCCCTCGTGGATTCCAAGAGTGGATCCAAGTGAGACTCTCAAACACAGAACCACTAAGGATCCCAAAGCACAAACTCACTTTTGATTCATTTGTCATGTTACTGCCAGCAACAGGGATCCTACACAAAGCTAGCTTTATTCTGGGGTAGTCCTCTCATCAAGACATAGGTTGAATACTACAACTGCCACAAAGTCCCAAGAATAAGTATCCCAAAGGACTGAAAAATAAAACGGGTATCAATACAACAGATGATCCATCAATCGGACAAACAATATGTATGTTATTAGACTTTTATTCTTGAGGGAATGGTAGGATTGGTGTTTGATCCAAGCCGACCATACCCCAACATTAGCTTAAAATCATGTGGGGTATACCAAACGGACCATCATGATCCAAGGTTTATGGAACCATATACGGTTCGTCAATAGGACATTGTTAGATCAGGATATGGCCAAAAGAATAAAAATCGTCGAAGTTGGTCTGGGTACGGGCCGAACCAGTCAGACCGACTTGGCCTAATCCTGATTTGGCCGACCTGAGCAGGGTCTGGCCTTGTATCGGAACCGGCATGCGGGATCCGACCCGGCCCGTCGTGGCGCGGAGACCTACAGTGGGGTGGCCAACAGTGGTGTGGCGGCTGTCCAGACGACCAACCCCTTCCCCTGCGCAGCACGGTCGCATGTAACACCTTCGCTGGAAATCGGCTCAGCCGGTAACCCTCCCTTTGCCGTCGCGGCACAAGGTCGTAGCTTTTTCTTGTCGGGTTGCATGGATGAATGCCGCCATCTCCTTCATGAGGCCGACCGGTGTGATTGATGCCACCTTGATCTTCCTGATTGATAGGAAAGGACTCTCCCCCAGCAACATGGCTGCGCTGCCCCCATCTTCACTGCCGGTAGTGGTGCTGGTCGCCACTCCTAAGTCCCACCGGTGCCCATCGTCGGCACCAGTCACCATCCTCCTCCACGGTGAGGAACACATCAAAATCCAAAAAGGTTTGGTATAGGTCAGGCCATGTTCGTTTGGCATGCACCTTCCACATTAGGGTGGTAGGTAGTAGCTCAATAATTCTGGAAGCATGAAGAACATCATGAACAGGCAAGGGGGTATTCAAAACAAGAAACCCTACCCCAAGAATTATGGTGAGGGAATTTTTGTGGAAGTGGTTTGGTGTTCGTTGTACCCAACATCTAGCCACCAATGACGTCACTCATTCGACAATATCTGGTTTAGGGTTTAAGGTCACTCGTCACCTTCCGCTTGTACTAGCTCCGTCTTCAAACCGATTGGTGTCACTACACTTTTCCTGCACTTCATTTCATGGAGAAGTAGTGATGACACCTCTCTTGAGGCTCCATATAAATAGAAGAGGGGATGGGTGTTCAATGTTTTTTGGATTGATGGAGGCCCATTAATTAGTAACCATCCTTATTCCCCAATTGTGTGGTTACATAGAATTGAATGTTCATTCCATTTATTGGCTTGACACGTCATCGATCACACCTTACCGCCCATCAATTAGAGGAATAGAATAAAAATATATTAATAATGTTATTTTATTTCTATTATTAAAAGTTACAAATTATAAATTTTTCTCAGCACCTACTGCTGTTGATGTGAAGGTCTCCACAAATGAATATTAGCATTGTTAGTTCAATTGTGTCCTCATATCTCAATTTTGATCACTGGTTCGAATGTTACAAAATGATTCTTGAGTGTTTATTGAATATACCTGAAAAAAATTCAGAAAATTATTTACTTTCACCCTTAACCCATGCTAGTCAAGCTTAGGCTCTACCTATGTGAAACATGCCCAAACGAACCCAACAGTACTCTTATATTTCCAATCTGAGATACTGTTTAAAAGTTATGTACTATAAAATAAAATAATTGTGAGTTAATTATTTTATTTATGACCAAAAACAAACAGTTACTGGTGGCCCTCACTGACCGATGTTAGAATCTTCCTAAAGAGAGATTACCCTCACGAGTCAGTGGTGGTCTCAGATTTTCAATCCGAGTTACTGTTTGGGAGTAATAAGAATTTTAAAAATAAAATAATTTATTTAATTATTTTATTTACGATTATAGCATTTTGGGGTTTTCTCACAGGAGTCTAATGCCGAAAAAACATAAGTTGCACCTATGGTAAACCCTCCATCCTAAACTCAATGGGGCCCTTGGATTTTGGTTCCTTGTTATTGTTTATGTGTTATTACACTTTTTCAAGAAAACTGCTTAAGCGTGCTAGTTAAACTATAACAAAACATCAATGGATTATTAGGGAAACTCCGGGCCTCGGAATCTCACACCGTTAGATTTCACAGTCTTGAAATAATTCCATATAATTATAAACAAATTTATACGGAATTTATGATATATTAAATTCTCCCCACCTTAGGGATTTACGTCCCTAGAAGCCAAAACAAAGGAAAAACAACCAAAAGGGGATATTGAGCATGAATCTGAGACTCCCTCTCCCATTTTCTCTCCTAGAGGATCCCGTGTCACCAGCGTACATCCACCAGAGGTATCGTCCACCCACGAAGGACCCGCTCCAGTCGATCCTCAATCATTACTTGAACAATCGAAAATGTTGCCTGAACCACGATGTCTATCTCACCATGGTTGATGACGTGAGATGGGTCGTTCATGTATCTACTCAGCTAGGATACATGTAAGAAGTCATGCACATAGCGGAACTATAGTGGAGGAGCTAAGAGGTAAGCCACCTCACCAACAATACAGAGGACCTGAAAGGGACCGATGAACCTTTGCGATAATTTTCCAACACAACCAAATCATTATAGTCCAAGTCAAGGAGAGACTCACATGAATAAGTGGTCCCCCTCCTCGAACTCCAAGGGTTTTCGTATCTTGTCATCATAAGACTTCAACCCACTCTATTCAGTCTTCACTTTCCAATAGATAACACATCATGATACATACTCTACCACTACTTCCTTTATCTTGGGCCATTTGTACTGATTTCAGAGATCCTAATACATCGTCACCACACCAGGATGTACCATTAGAGGGAATATATGGGATTCCCTCAACACCTCCTCCTGTAGCACTACTGGTATCATGGTATGTCCTCTGAAGAGGATGGCATGGTCCTAACCTTTAGAAATCAATCAGGTGGATGCCCTGAGGATATTTGAACATGTCGAACCTCACAGTCATTGTCCCCACACTACAGCTCCCAGAATCGCTGATGAAGTGGGGGAGTGACTGTAATAGACTGAAGATAATCTGCTACATCTAGATCCATTTAGAATATCTTTAATGCGGCTAGCTTCTATGTCACCTAACTCAGCAGTTGCAGGCCAGACCTCCAGCTGGGTGCATCTTCTACCATGTTCCCCTTAACAGGAATATAGACTATCTCAAATTCATAGTCCTGGAGGAACTATAGACACTCCAATTGGGAACTGAAAACTAAAAACACATACTGCCATGAGGGTAAGGCTGGCTGACTCAATAGTGATCGACTACAGCCCCCTATGCATAAGTTTATCCTTTGATGCCTGGGATTCCTTTTTTTTCCGAATAAGGAAAACCTCATCCCAACATTGTAGTTAAACAAAAACCATTTTTACTAATACAATCAATATGGGTATTAATTGTGGATGTTCAGTCATACCCAAAATAACGTCGTAACGCATTGACACTACCACAAAGAGGTTCCAACCGAACTCACACCTCAATAGTAAAATCACAACGTCGGCGTATGTGTGATTATCGATTCTCTGCCAAATGGTATTTCAAACTGTTAGGGTCAAGTCAATGGTTTAGCTAAAAACTCTAGGTATTTGACAATATTCATGGAAGGAAGGAATGATCGGTATGTATGTCTATTGATATGACAGTTAGTAGTAGACATAGACCGTACCTAGAATCATTCTTAGATCCCTTAGGTCTAACTTCATGGCAGCATGAAACTACTCTCTTCCCCTATCCTCCATCTCCTAACCCTTGAGGGGACCACAATGGGGGTGGTTGTAACATGTCAAAATGTACACCACCTCATGCTGCTCCCCTAGCTATGTTTCCATATCTGTTTCCCTGCAGATTAATCTTCCCTAAACACATTATCTACCAAAAATATTTTTACACTACCAAGTCTCTATGACTGGGGCCGGTTTACTATTTTTCGAACTACTAACATTCACTGTCTATATCCGCTCATCCAAAGAACATTCAACCACAAAGGTAATTTGTAGCACACCTCCAAAAGTAGGAATGGAAATAGGAATAGTGTTGGATCGAACGTCCATAATCACACTGTACTCGAATGCCTGATCCCTGAAGCACTGATTGTATTTTATTCATCGACTACCAGGAATGATTGGTATGCCTCTATGAATACTCAGCTACTGAAATGTTGTCCTGCCAAAGCTGTAGAAGCTCTAGAGATCTCTCAACCACCTCTTAAGGCCTGTCTTCAGCTGCATGTGATTCGGGATCGACTCAGAATGTGAGGGGTATCTGATGCTAAATCATACATAAGGTACTATGCCTATATGTTTCCTCTAGCGGTACCATCGGTTGTAACAACTGACCAACAAGTAGTGACATTGCTGACACACTACACAATGGTACTATCTCGAATAATGGTCCATGTACCGAATCCTCATCACTATGCGAACCATCCTCATGGAAACACACTAAAAAATAAAAGTAGATAAGATCGCCATCTACATTACCAGTGTCTCAACAAGGTAGAAAACTCTAGCAATCGCCTTCATCCAGCCCTCAACTATGTGGTAATCTGTCTCACCTCGAATCCTCGGAGGCCTCTGTTGCTGGAAATCGTGCAACGCATTCACTCAGTGTTCCCCGTCTGCCAGTGCAGTAGGTGCTAACTGCTTCCCAATGAGTGGTGGTGTAGCTGGTACACCAACTGAAGGTGCCAACATATTAAGAGGGCCTTGCACTAGATCCTTGTTTCTCGATGGGCTGTCAACATGTAGCCTTTCGGGAATCCTAGATGGCTATCAACACAGTGGCATCCTAATATGGAACACAAGTTCCACAGTCCTTAAATTATGCCTCGTGTTCTGACTAAAACAAGTCAAAAATAAAAAATTTCCAAACAGACGCAATCCGTGTTTTCGCATGTTGAGTCAGAAATCAGAATTCATGGTCCAGGTGTATGGATACATCAACCACCACACCAACACTGGATTCCCTAAACTGATAACCAAACTCACTAAAATTATCACTATATCCTTTAAAAATATTACAGTCCAATGTTATACAATCGTACTGATCCCTCTAATGCCAATTTGTCACGACTCTTCCCCTTGGTCTCGTGTCGTGACTACCCCAAGCCCACTTTCTATAGTCCAGGGGCTGGCGATTAGCACCGAAGACGTATTCCCAAAAACTAGGAAGGCATTTCCTTTATAACCTGTAAACTCTTGAAAACAATAACACAACAAGATAGGAAAAAAAGTTAACTGAATAGTAAAAAGAGTGTGTATAGTAAGAAAAAGGGACCAGAATACAAGCCTAATAAGAAAGTACATGAAAATTGAAAAGTAACAGTAATATAAAACCTTTCATGTAAACACCTGCCAAGGATCCTACATGATTGGTAGGTATATCTCCCGATTGGTCATCTCTGTGGTATGTCTTGTCTAAGGTCAACCTCTGATCTACCACTTACCCTGGCACCCTCGTTCTCAGTCAGTGTAGTCTTTCATCTGCACTAAACACAACAAGATGCGGGCATAGCCCATGCAGTGGTGAGTATAACGAAACTTAGTAGGGTCCTTGAGACCCTCAAAGGTCTCACAAAATCTAAACCGGATAATCCAAAAAGCATGAAAATAACTGAAAACCCTACTTAGGTATATGCCCATACATATACCTAAGTTATCAAATATACCCATCTCACTCATGATTAAAAACAAGGTCCAACTCATTAGCTCAAATCTCAACTGTTCCATGATGAAAAAAAAATACCACGATGGTAACACCACGAAGTTAAGTACCACAATAGTAACACCACACACAAGAATACCACAAAGGTATCACCATGAAGGAATGTACCACACAGGTTCATCACAGATAAGAATACCACCATGGTATTACCATCAATGAAAATACCACACAGGTATGCCACACTGAAGAACACCACAATGGATTCACCACAAATTAAAGTACCACACATGTACTACACACAGAAGAATACCACAAAGGTATCACCACAAAGGAATATACGACACTAGTTTGCCACACAGAAGAATAACCTAAACGTATCACCATGAAGAGAAGTACAACACAGGTACTCCGCATAGAATAATATCACAATGGTATCAGCACAAAGATATGTACCACATAGGTACATTAAACAGAATAATACTACAAAGGTATCACCGTGAAGGAAAGTACCATAGAGGTTTGCCACATAGAATAATACCAGAATGGTATCCACACGAAAGGAAGAACAATATTGGTATTCCACATAGAAGAATACCATAATGGTATCTCCATGAAGGTAAGTACAACACAATTACGCCACACAGAAGAATACCATAAAGGTATCACCATGAAAGATATTCCCACACTTGGTATGCCACACAGAAGAATACCACAAGGGTATCACCATGAAGGTAAGAACCACAAATGTATGACACACTGATGAATTCCACAAAGGTATCACCATGAAGGTAAGTACAACACATGTACGCGACACATAATAATTCCACAAAGGTATCCCCATGAATGTAAGTACCACAAAGGTAAGACACATAGAAGAATACCACAAATGTATCACCATGTAGGAAAGGACTCAACTCACACCACGTATAACTTTGGTGTGGTAGTAAAGATGATTATATGTAACTACTGAATCATATTACTCTGTTAAGATGAAGAACAACATAAGATCCTAAATCATCAGACCAACGTTGGATCCTATATCATCATACACACAAAAGGATCATAGTACATCATCAGAACCACATGGGATACTAGTACAAGAGACCCATATAGGATCCTACATTAGTCCCATGTGGATTCCCAGAGTGGATCCATGTGATGCTCTCGGACACAGAACCTCAATGGATCCAAAGCATAGACCCACATAGTATCCCTTTCTCATGTTACATCCAGCTACAGGGTTCCCTCACTAAGCTCACTTGATTCCGGGAGGGTCTGAACTTCAAGCCACATGTTGAATACTCCAAATGCCACTAAGTCGCACAAAAAATTATCCCAAATTACCCCCACATTAAAGCGGGATTAATTCAACAGACGGTGTATCAATCAGATACATGATAAAATGTTATTATCCTTTTAGTCCCGATGCCCCGGTTGGATTAATGATCGATCCAACCCGGCCGTAACCAAACATTATCCAAAACATAAGTGTGGAATACCATACAGACCATATTGATCCAAGGTTTCTGGCACCTCAGAAGTTTCATTAAAAGGACGCCCCCCAAGCTCAAGATATGGCCGAAAGAACCAAAACGGTCAAAGTTGGTCTGGGATTGATCTGACCTGGCACCACCCGGGTCTGGCCTTGGGTCAGACCTGGACTGTATGATTTGAACCTACCCATAGGTGTACCCAGCCCTCCAGAGTGTCATAGGCCATGGTGGTTTGGCAGCCCACTGTACGACAGCCCACGGTGGTGAGGTGGCCCGTGGTGTGGTGGCCCACAGTGGCTGGCCGTACGACCTCCCCCACCTCCACGTTGCGCGGTCGCACACCGCCCCTTCGCCGCAGCTGGTGGCCCTCCCTTCACCACTACGTCACAGGCCTAGGTTCTTTCTCACAGGGTGGTTTTGGCGCGTGCTGTCATCCCATTAGTGTGGCCGACCGGAGTGTCGGCCGCCGCCCTTACATTGCCGCTGCCGATGGGCAGCGGATCTTCACCAACGGCGCGGTTGTGCCACTGCCTTCTTTTCATCCTTCCATGGTGTCATCCACTTCTCTTGAGTCCCACGGGTGCTAATCAGTGGCACTGGTCACCATCCTCCTCCACCATGAGGAACACGTCAAAAACCCCAGTAGTTGCGGATCTGTCGGGCCATGTTCATTTTCCCCGCACCCTCCGCGTTTGGGCGGTTGAAGGAGACTCAATAATTATTGAATCACGAAGAACGTCAAGAACAGGTAAGGGGGTATTAAAAACAACAATCCCTACATCATGAATGTTGGTGAGTGCATGTTTGTGGAAGAGGTTCCGTCTATGACATCCCCCACAACTAGCCTTCAATGACGTCACTCATTCATCAATCTCCGGTTTAGGGTTTCAGTGTTGTTCCAAAAACTAACCTTTTCTCCATAACTACTGTGGTTGAAGTAATGATCTACATAAATAAATATCGATGATGAAAATTTAACGATGTCCTCAGATTTTAGTTCGAAGGACCAGTTAAAAAGTTACGAAGCAGAGATTGCTCGTTTACTTAACGTACCTGAAAAAAAACATTGAAAAAATATTTATAGTCTCCCTCAAACCGTTCCGGTCGAGGTTAGGATCTGACTAAGTGAAACATGCCCCAACGAACCCAACGGTACATTACGATTTTTAATTTAACATACCATTTAAATTTTTTAGATTTTACAATAAAATAATTGGCAGATAATTATTTTATTTACGACCGAAAACTAACTTTCACTGGTGGCCCGTGCCGACCAATGTTAATATATGTCTAAAGAGAGAATACCCTCACGTGTTCAGTGGTGGTCTCAGAATTTCTGTCTGAGTTACCGTTTGTGAGTAATAAGATTTTGAAAAATAAAATAATTAATTTTAATATTTTATTTATGATTATGCCATTTTTGGGTTTTCTCATAGGGGGCACGAACTGACAAAACATAAGTTGCGCCTCGAGTAAAACAACCTTCATGAACGCAATAGTTCCATTGGATTTATAATCTGAGTAATCGTTTAAGAGTTATTCCACTTTTTCCAGAAATCTACTTACTCGGGCTAATTACAACTTAACCAATCCTCAATGGATCATTCTAGGCACTCCGGGCCTTGGAATCGCGCACTGTAAGATTTAATGGTCTCAAAATAATTCCATATAATTAAAAAAATACTGAATTTTTGGGATATTACAATCATATTTATAATCCTGTAATATTTTTTGAGTTGTTAATTATGACATGTTTGGTTGGTAGTTTTCATAATATGTTTATTGATTGTCGATGGTTGTAAAATGATTCAAAACTCAGTTAAATCATTCCCAACCCAATATTTAAGATACCCAGGAAGATGTTCTAGCCCGTGGGGATCAGGAACATCCATCATGTCTTTCCATGGGATGGGTATGGTTCCAGTTTTGATGGGGATCAGATTAGGTTCAGGACATTTAGTAACTTTTAGATTAATCATATAGAATTTACCTGTTATGCTATTTTGGAGAAAACAATATAGGTAAATTATCACGTCTTAAATAAAAAATACATGTCATAAAAAATAACCAAAAACAGTAAGTCAAAGAAGAATGTCAATGAAATATTTATACCAATGTATTTAATAAGATTCATGTATGCAGTGAAACATTCCATACCATCTAAAAAATGAAAATTCAATAAATCATTAAATAATAATACAGGTGACTTTCAAAATTAGAAAATATTTCAACAATAATAGTGAATTACAAGAAAAAAAACTACCACATGTGGTAATTTGGATTATTTTCCTTTAGTGTGGATATTTTATATAGGGAACCAATCTTTTAATATATTCATTTCACCTATAAATATATTAATATTCATTAAATAACATATTGAACTATGATAGGATTGTAACAGTCTAGTTCCATTAGAAGCATTGATACAATAAATCTGATGCTTCCGTGAACTATGAGATCTCCCACGATGTTCTTAATATCCAGTACAACTCATTGACATAGCATAAATAACACCATTTTTGATATCCTTGTTAATGTAAATATGAGAAAATAAAATCAATGATTTATAGTAATGGTAATAAAGAATGATATCTATGTATTATGAAATTATGGGTATGAAAAAATGAAAAAAAAACTTTTTCAATCCATTAACTGGATATCATAGATCATAAAACTGAGTCATGGAATACACATTTGTTGTTAATGAGACATGAATCACAATGTAATCAATGAAAATAATCTATAAGATAATAAATTTGTAATAAAACATAGATTTTTGGCCATTATATAACCATATAAAACCATTTACATAGTAGCCAAGGATCATTCCTAAAAATATTGTAGGGAAATGGGGTTACTCAAAAAATCATTGTAGTAGTAAAGGCTCGTTCTCAAAGTTTTCATTGGTTGTAATGTCACTTAATTAACTAGGATTACTCCCTTTTTGAGTCTTGTTTATCTCATGAGATAATTAAATTTACCTGATGTATTGACATGATATATTGGTCTCACCCATCATATAATGAAAATTATGCAATTTCTTCCTCATGATCATAAAAAATCATTTTATTAGAACCCCTAAAATATATGGGCTTCATAAAAATTGCATTAATTTATAACTAATATAAAATAATTAATTTTATATGAAATTTCATCATTTCAACATACTATAACCTATATAAAAGGAACTATTTTCATAACATTCTTTTCATCATAAACATAAACCATCTAGTTAAATGACAGGGATAAAATCATTGTATAATATACAGAGTAAATTTATGTAACATCAACATATTTCCATGAAGATGGAATATTATTTTGAATTATCATATAGAATATTTAATAAGGATAAAAACCATGCCACATTGATAATTCATATTTAAAATAGAAAAATTTCTCAAATAATAAAAAGACATTAAAAATAATATAGGAATAATTTAAATGAATATTTTAATCAATTTGTATTCATGATATCAGAAAATTCATTGCATGTCGTGTATAATAAATTAAAATATTCATTTCATTTATTTGGTTAACACACAAAAGATCCATGTTCTAAAAATAATATGAAGATTAATTTTAAACAATTTTTTTAAAATTTAAATTTGATTAAAATTTTATTTAAACAATAAAGGTAGAATAATAAATAATTTATTTAAAATATATTTTATAAAATATGGACTTAAAAGAAAAAACAATTCAATGAAGGGCTAAATAAAATACATTTTCCAAGAATCATTCATATGGATGCTCGAGTATATAAAGAGGGGGAACTGAATATAAAATATTTATTGTATTTAAATAAAAATTATGAATAAAAAATAATTAGTATCTTGATATTTATATCATTTTATTTCAGTATTGGAAGCATAATCATAAACAAGACACAATAACAAAGAGATTATATCATAAATAACACATCACTTTGTAATTATTGAATAATAAGTACCAAGAAATAAATAAAATTATATGGATATTTATATAAATTGATTTTCCTAATAATAATAAAATAATTAATCCATGCTCATTATATACACTACACAAAAGAAACAATTGGGGAATTATTTACATGTGACACCAAAATAAAAATTAGATGGAGATCCCTTACCTGACGTATTGAATTTATTCATACACATTCGAACATATTGTATAGTAACTATTTGTATAAAATACATATATTAATGAATTATTAAAATATAAACCTTACCATATATGATTTACCTATCAATTTTCTATTTCCAATTTATTTACAGTTTTTTGTTAAATACATGTTTTGAGTAATAATGATGTTGTTTTTAATGTATGTTTTGGTTTGGTATTTTCATTAAATCTATACTGATCATGGTTCCAAAACATAAAAAAATTAAACAATTAAATGAATTTCCCACACACACACACAAATATATATATATATATATTCAACATATATATATATATATATTTAAATATATTAAATTTATAGACAAATGATAAATTACATTATTCATTGAGATGGAAATATTTATATATGCATTAACGTGGATTTTTCCCATATGTATAGAATGAATGATAGTTTAATAAAATATATAATTTAAAAATAATTCAAATTTGATAAATATTTAAGAAATTCATTAAAACTAATCATATTACCACCCATTTAAAAGTAGAATAGAAAACAAATCTCATGGAATTGTAGATGCGATTCTCCACACATATGCGTGAGTGATGTTAGAATTTTATAAAAAATTTGAAGTTATTAGGTTAGATGTGAAATTAATTTCAATAAGTTTACAAATGACATAAATATTATATAAATACATTAAATCAATTATTATATCAATATTTAAGAGGTGGTGATTGATTTTGAATTACATTGTTCTGTAGGGAAGTAGATTGCCACACACACAATCGATGATTACGATTCCCATTTTCTATTAGATGATATGTATATATGTTATGAACATTGAATAATAATATATATTTATATTTTACATACTGATTTTTCAATATAGTCTTGTTTGAGGAATATTTAAAGGAGGTGTCATAAAAAATAAATGAAAATGCTCGGTAAAAAACTATACCTATTTTTCAGACAACATAATTTTGTTAGTAATAAATCAATGGAAGTATATTTTTTTATAAAATTAAGGCATATATGATGTGTTAAGGGATGAATGTATGAGATTTTGGTCAAATATTTTTTGAAATCAATGGAATTAACGGTATGAATAAGTGTAGGGAGGAGTTAGACTTTTATAATATAGGATAAGTAATATTATAGTACATGCCAATGTATAGTAATTAATTGAAAGTCCCTCTTAATACATGTGCCTCCAAATTTTATAAGTAATGTAATAAGGTCATATTAAGGTATCACCACAACCACAACGAAATTATACACATGTTTTATATATGTTATTCACATAGATTTTACCATTACCCACCTTTACCGTTTTGGTTTTCAACATGGTAACTAATATCATTTTATTTACATATGTAATTTATCCATTAATAAAAATAAAATTAGACTTATAGTGAAACATTTAATCATATATCGTAAATATTAAATATAATTTATTTGATAAATACCTTATGTGCGTTGAAAATTAACATTTACACAAGTACATGTGACAGATAAAACTCTATTTTATCATTTACCACTAAAAGTTTTCATTCATTTTTAATGAATATTTATCAAAACAATATAAGTTTAACATTTTATATAATATAAAATAGTATAAGTAAAATTATGGAATTGTTTTTTCAATAAAAATTCATACAATTGGCTTAATTGTTTTCAAAATAAAACATGAAAACGCAACAAATGAATAATTTTACAAACATAACCATTTCCTATGAATTTAAATTTTTTTATAATAATACAAAAAATTTATTAAACTGGCAGTATTTGTATTAATAATATTATTATTGATATATTATTACTTTAAAAAGCTGTTTAAAATTTAATTTAACTTAATATTTTCTTTAAATGAAAAAAAATTAATATAAAGATCTATTTTCAGTATTCATTAAAAATAAATATATTCCAAAAATTATAAAGTCATAACCATATGATAATTATGATATGTTGATTCCAAATTTTTTTTCATTATAAATTAAATTTTATAAATGTGGGAAAATTAATTTTTTTATTTGTTCTCTATAAAATATTTAAATAATTTTGTAGAAGAACGGAATATTTGTAATATATAAAAAATTTCACAAAAATTTTGTCCTTATTTATTAATATTTATTATATCTCTTTAACCACTAAACATTATTTTATAACTAATTTTCATCATATTTATATATCTATGTTTAATATATTGGATAGAGTAGTCAAATTTTATTATTACATTATTAGTATTTTATGATTAATTTAAACTAAATGTTTTTTGTAACTGTAGATATCGATGAAATTAAATTTATACGACAATTTATATTTCATTAAATATAGCTGTGTAAAATTATATCCCCAAATAAATTATTTTCACTCTCTAATTTTCATCACACTGATACAAACAATAGATTGAAATGACCAAACATCTCATTCCAAAATATTACATCATAATAGATGTATATTCATGAAATAACATAATGATCCGCACCAGATTCATTTAGGTCAAGATCCATTGAAAACATAGACACATAAACAATTTGGTACATAAGTGAACTAAATTTTACCCTATCATGTTATCCTTAATTTGAACCCCACGTAAACATATAATACAAAATACATTTGATCTTATCCTTGTTAAATAAAACATAAGAAAGGGTGAGCGTAAATGCTATGTATGGGTAATAATTGTGAAATCATCATTTCAACAGAATGTGGTAATGAAAATATGAGAATAACATTTGAAAACCATTCCATGTTTTTTATATCTAATTGTAATATTTATGGGAATAAATCATGAAAGTTAATAAGTCACGAATCATAGTAGAATAATATAATAGAAACCATGTGATCATAACATTTGAATAGAGAATTTATTTTTTCATACTCATAAGCATAGTAAATTAGTTCCTTAGTTGTCCAAGGATCGTTTAAAATACTATATAAGTTTAATGAGTTCACTTCCTTATCCATAATAGTAGTCAATGTTCCATCAAAATAAAATCATGGTAGAATATGTCCCTTACTAAACAAGGTCAACTGCCTATTACAATTTAATTTATATCAATGATTTCATTATTTAATGAATATATTATACGGAGATATAAGACAACCAATCTTATAATTGTGATCATATATATTTTTACATAATATTTAAAAACATTCACTAATTAGAAACTGTGATAAATGGGTTTCATTAAAATCTCATCATAATATAACTATGGAAAAGAAACAAGATTCATAATCATTTCATCCATTCATTAAGGCATAACCTGTGGGAATTATAGGGGGTTCAAAAAAAATTATCATGGTATAAATACTGTAAGATAAAAAGGATTACTAAAATTATTTACATAATAAACATAAAATATCCAATCAAACAACAATAATGTTGTCCCTCGATCATAAAAACATTAAATCCAAATTAATATAATTTGATTTCATTTTTTATGGTATAGGATATAGTAAGATCAAATTGAACACTCAATGAAGAAAATAAAATTTCATTGAAAGTCACATTTTTAATCATAAAATTCATAAAATATTTTAGAAATAATTTTACATGAAAATAAATATGAAATATTTTAATGCATGATTAAGTGAAAACAATGGTGATTATTGTAGGAAAAACTATTAATGGAATACACATTAAAATAAATATTATTTTAACATTTATAGTAGATTCCAAATGATTCTTATTTGGAATGTGACTGCAATATTACATTCAATTTAATTAAGAAAATTAATGGGTAAAAATTAATTTAATAAATATTTTTAAAAATGTTAAAAAAAATTATTTCATATATTTAAAACAATATTTTGGAAGAAAATGTTTTGTGACTAAAGAGATAAGTAAGGAATATTTTTTCAAAAACATTCTCTTGAACACATTAGTATATAAATAGTGGAAAATATGTTTAAAACAAGTATTATAATCCCATAAACATAGGAGAATAAATATCATGAATCTCAATATATATGGATTATATAATTTCATTATTAGAATTTTAATTACATAAAATAAAACAAACAACTAAAGTTTTACATTAAAAAATTTTCGCATTGGTATATTTTGAATCCTAGGACACATTAAAGTATAAAATCAAATGAAAAATTTAATATCATAAAATTATGTATAGTCCGGAAATAACATTTAAAATACGTAGAATATATACCTCATAGAATACTATAATTTCCTGATATAATTGATGTCCCAAAAATGGAAATTTATGACAAAACAATTATTACTTTTTTATTGATATTTTTAATTGAATTACATAATAAATAATTACATAAAATTAAACTTTTATTATGATAAAAATATGAATATTCAGGATATTAAATTTTAATGGGTAGTATATAACCCACTAAAAATAAAAAAGTCCTAAATTAGCATATTTATACAATAAATAATAGATATATGAGAAACCCATTACCTTAAGTCTTGAGTTCCATCATACATGTTAAAACATCATATATAATAAATAGAACATTTATTGCAAATATATTATATAGAAATAGAAATATATATATATACATATATATATATATTAAAATATATGAATTACTCATAATCCATTCTTAACCTTTTATTAACAATTAATGATAAAATCATGCTTCAGGTAATATATTCTTTATTTTCCTTGTATGATTTGATTTTATATTATCATTCATCATAATTATATTAAAAATACGTAATATATAAATTTTTTACCATGATATATATATCATATATATTAAATATATATTAATTTACTGTAATCCATAAATGTAAAGATATAAAATGAAATATATCATTCATAGAGATTATAGGTCGCACTTACCCTTGGACGTTGTATTCATATTCTCAATAAAACAATCTAAAGGAAGGTAATAAATATATTACTTGTTAAGAATAAATTATACGTCATATATATATCATATCTTCATTAATGATACCTTAGTTTTCCTCTATGAAATGTGCTGTGAAAAATTAATCCCATCACTTCATGAGGAGACAGTCTACTGTACACATGAATGACATTATCATATCCCCCATTAAATGGATAGAAAGAGGGTATATGTGATATCATTACTAAATTATTATTATATGAACATTAATATAAAAATATTATATTAATTCCACTGTTATATACCTCTATGTATGTTATGGGAGAAAATAACATTAGCTCATGAGGCATCTTTCCACCGTACCCATGAATGGTGATTGGGTATTCCATTTAATGGAAGAGGAGTAGGGTTTATGATATTAAATTAAAAAAATATCTTATCAGTAAATTTTAGTTATTTATGTTATTATTATAGAATATTTTATTAATAACTTAAGCAGTTATAAGAAGTTGTATAATAAGAATGAATAATTAATAACCTTATGTCTTGTTCAGACAAGAACTTTAGATTTATCCTAAATACTTCATTTATTGGATTTATGATCTCAAAAGGTCCTCTATGATATTAAAATGGAATTAATTAATTGATTTTCATAGTTTTTTTCAGAACTAATGGTACTTGATTGTGTTAACCAGATAAGATTATATGCGAGATTTGATAAGTTAGGTGAGATGAAAACATGAAATTTGTTGAATGAAAAAGGTATATTCACGTTTTTCACATGCTAAAAGGCATAAAATTTGATCAATATAAATCCTGAGAGGTAAATATGTCAAACTATTCCAA
This sequence comes from Viscum album, assembly GCA_963277665.1. Lineage (NCBI taxonomy): Eukaryota > Viridiplantae > Streptophyta > Magnoliopsida > Santalales > Viscaceae > Viscum > Viscum album. Next base: position 1,253,142,543 of record OY728140.1, on the reverse strand, counting down.
TAAAATTGGATTTTAAAATGTTCATTTCTCATTTAACCCCCTCTATTTGAGTTTAACACCACCCTTTGAAAAACAATTTTCACCTTAAATGCAATTATTACTTTTTTATATTTTACTATTTAGTTTGGTAATAAAATTATTTGAACTTATTATATAAAATATACTTTTATGATTCATAATATGGAAAGTATTTTTGAAATTTTAATTCACAAATATGGGAAAATATATTTTATAATTACACTCACAGATGTGACAACATAAGCATTTTTTCAAAGAAAAAAGTTTAAAATGTTTATAAAGATTATGTATCATAGTTATATATGAAAATGATTAATATGAAATAAATTATATTAATAAATATATAATTAATATTATTTTACTTTTAAAAAAATATTAAAAGAAAAATACTATAAAAGAATGAAACCAAATGGTATTTTTCAGAAAAATGTTATTTGAAACTATTTATCTAAAAATTTATCTGCTCATATAAATCAAAAAATTTAACCAAAAATGAATTTAAAATTATGGTTGAAAAAATTATTCTGTACATTTAATTTTATAAATGATTGAAAAATTATTATTTTTATTCTTCATAAAATATATAAAAACTCTTTTTTGAGAATAAATTATTTATGAAGCCTATAATGACTTAAATAAAAATTAAGTACTTTTTTATAAATGTGTTCTATTAGTATAAAAGAATTTACAATAAATATTTACAAAATGTATATTCATATTCATTTCAAAAATTCTAACGGCCATATAATATTGGTCACATATAAATTATAATATTAATAATATCACATAGTTCATTAAATATTGGTTTTGCATATTTCAAAAGGAATCACTGAAATAAAAATTATCTAAACAAATAATTTATAAAATCTCAACGTGTTACATTAAAAATGCCAAAAACTGAATTTTTTAATTATATTCATTCATTATAATTCAAATAGGTTAGGATTCTTATGTGTCATCATTTCATTAATTTCCCACATTACTTCCTCAAACTGGTAGTTTAAAAAAATAAAAACATAACTAGGAGAGTGGTATTTTTTTCTAGAACATTCCAAATTACATCCTGAATAGACAATAGTTGTTACTTATAATAAAGATCATGATCTTGTTGTAATATCTGTGACTTTATTAAATGTGAATGTTCAGATCTGTACTTCCCAAAGAGTGCTACAAGGAACAATTTTTACCTTGAGACAGGTTTGGTGGATGTACTGACCGATAGGATATCATCTAGAGATGACCAATAATTTCAATGGTATTGATATATTTCAGTTTTATTTTTTTATTTCCTAATATAATTACCATTTTTCATGTAGATATTTTAATAAACACTTTTTCACCAAATTCAAATCCAATATATCATCATTTATTTTCTTCCTAGATTTTATGAAAACATTGTGACACCATTAATTAATGCATAATTGATATAAACCTCTCTATAGATTCTTCAGATATATTACGTCCCAATAAATTATTTTATTTAACCCCATTCCAACAATTATTAATTCTATAACTCATTCTATAAATTGATTCATACAGATTTATATGATTTATAAATATAAATGTATTGATGTATAAAAACTAAACTATACGATTTTTTTATCCCAACAATCATTATAATCTAGAGAACAAGATTCTAAAAAATAATATAGTGTTTGATTATTCGATAAGACTGATAATTTGTCTATAGTTAATACATAGTTCTGAAACTCATCCCAATTCCAATATATTGTTGAATACTTTTCAAGTATAATGAGGAAAACCATGGATCTCGATCATATAAAATTGAATGTGCTAATCCATGAAACCATACCACATATATAATTTATAGCTTGGAAAGTTGATCTATAGAGAAATATTATCTGATAGAGATAATGTGCCCTAAATTAGAAGGGAAATTGACTGCAACCCATATAGTATTATCCCATTTAGAAATTTTGGGGTGTTTGACGGTAACATCAATGAAGAAGTTTTCCGATTTCCATTTCGATATTATTAATGAATATTATATCGTTTTGACCTGGCCCACCTATATGATGGTGGATGGACCAGTGGGTCACACGACCTCAAGCATATCTCATTGAAAGTTAGACGCTGCTAACTATAAGCAAGGGCCTAGTGTTTGTCTTTGGGGTAACTATTCCCTCCTTGATCAGAGTTTCGTAGTTGTAAAAATTGTAAAAATAATTGACAATAGTATAAGTTGTAAATACATAATTTTAAAAGAACAGAAATAAAATATTTAACAATTTTAAAAAAGTGTACACCAAAAAATTATACAATAGGTTAATGCATGTCATGTCAATGATACATAACTCAATAAACCAAACAACTTGATTGATGACTTGGTGTAATAACAAAAAGGATAGTAAAGACCCATGGGTGATCTAAATGGGAAACCGAGCTCCTATGTGGTAACTTGCTTCTAACTCCACGATACAAATATAAGTGCATAAGTAATCAATCATGGTCCATAGTCCTATGAATAAGAATGGTCTACTTGGGAACCCTAGTGCAATGGTAGCCTGATATGGTTGTGAGATATTAATATCAGGAGGCTGGAACCCACAATGTCTAAACCATTCCATTTCATGACGTATTTGAATGCAGTGTTTCATTATATAGTAAATTCAAACAATTAATTAATAAAAATGAAAATAAAATGACTTCTTCTATGATCAAACGATAATTGTCCTTAATCACCTACTCCGGGCTAAGTTGAGAGTCTGAATGGTGTACCTATAATATGTAGGATACACATATATTTATATAGGGTCTTAGGAAATCAATGTAAAATAAAGAAGTAACATAAACCTGGATTATGCATAACATGGGGTCAAAATTATGTGTCAACCATTTGTTCTTCAATATACCAAAAAAATATCAAATTTTTCAAGAGGCTCAAAGTGGAATTAATATAATCATTCATTGCATCATTATTATAATGTTCAAGTTTATATTTAGAGTTTGAGCTCATCTTGAAGGTATCACTATGGTACATCCTTCAAATTACCCAATACCACTGATCATGTACAACGAAATATTTCGAAGGAACATGTATCACTTTGGGAATGGTTTTAAAATGAATTCATATCAGTATCACAAAGTAGGGGTCGAGTGTCACCCAAGACTTTGTATAGCCAATTTCTAGTGGGTTCGTCCTCAATGGGCCCTTTGTGAAATGGTATCACTTATAAGTATTTTGAAATCCGGGGGAAGTCTCAGTCTGGAAAATACTAAGACACATCCCCCTGACATGTAGTGGTAACAGGTCATGAACAGAGAGTTCAAGAATGAGTCCTTAATACAGAACCACATTCTCTCACCACCTGAAACTTAATTAGATGTCACATAATATGTATCACTGAGTTGAATTTCTAATGGAAACTAAAAAGTATAGGTTACTCCACCACAACAAATGAACAAATAAACTGAGAATGTATAGCCAAAATGATTTATCACTGAAAGAATAAAAACACACATATAAATTTACATAGGTATAAAAAGTTAATAATTAACAAAAGAAGAAAATAATTAGACAATAAATAACCAACACAACGAATGATCGATGTTCACAATTACACAAAATAATTTATTTAATTAATTCTCAATAAAATAGATCATACAACATGTGAGTTTAATTAATTTAATTAATTAATTTAATATGAAAAATAGTCTGATATCATCGACACACCCAAAGGGGTATCCAATGATATTGAAACTATTAAAATAAGATAGATTGCCTCACACAATGGTCTGAAGGTTAAGAAAGGGAGTTTATTTAATTTAGAAAATCTAAAAAAATATATCGCTGATAGGGACTGATGAGCGACATAACTTGTGATTTATATGACCTAATGAAACGAAGTCGAAATATAGTAGACTTCATGCCTCATACTCCAAGAAGATTGAACTCATAGTGGTGATCCTTGATTTGACCAAAAATAGAACATATCATATGTCATCATAAAAACCCCAATTTCCATTAAAAACATTCTGTGGAAGATCATTCCATGGATAGATATGAAGATTGCAGGATTCATGGTTTGTGATTTCAGACATACCGAGAGATTTATGATGCAATTTATAGTGAAGGAAAAAATGTGAAAGGGAGCATCAGGGGACTTCTAAAGGATGAGAGGATATGAGGAGGCACATCGTTGAGGGGGGCACAACACGAGCGATGCACAACTAGAAGGAGGAGTGGAAAAAAGATAAGAATTAATGAAAATTATAGAACTGAACAAAAAATTAAAACAAATAAATAATTAAATTTATAAAAATAAAAATGCGGAAGTAGTGAAACTATTCTTTAAAATGGGTTTACCCCATTTAAATTATTTGAAATTTCTCTCCAACCACTTATATTTTATTTTTTCCCTCGTTAAAATCCATTAATTTTCATAATTTTTTTTGTTCCTTATTAACACATTTAAATTATTTTTATCCATAAAAAGCGTTAAAGCACAACGTAAAAGTTTTACATAAATCACAACTAATTATTTATTCAGTTTTGTTGGATATCTAGGACCCACAATAGGGTGCGCAATCCAATGCCCTAGGTTGAATTAGTGATTTGAATTATAAACATAAATTATACTTACTTTGTTTAAGCTAATACATTCCAATAATTTATGGTGGAAATTAATACAACTTTATCTATCCCGCCAATAAATATCCTCCCATATATAAATTTATACATGTTATAAATATACCAATATATTTATTTTAAAATATATACACCGACACATGTATATATGACTAAAAATATATTTAATCCCCACATATATATACATCAATTATTTTGTTATATTTTTATAATAATTAACACAATTAAATTTTTTTTTTCGTACAACCCATTAATGACACCATTAATATTTTAATGAAAAAACGATAAAAAAAGAAAAAGGGATAAGAGTTATTAAATTAATATTCATTGTACATTATTATTTAATTTTAAACATTAATATTATCATATTTATTAAATTATCCAATTATAATTTACACCGTGACACACTTTATTAATTGTGGAAGAACATTTTCATTTTTTATCTTCAATGAAAATAATAATAATAATAATAATAATAATAATTTTTTTATTATTTCTAACAGCCAAAATAAATAATAACCCCTATTAGTTATCTTCAGGTGCGATATGACAAAACATCTGATGCTCGAAAAATTTATACCATGCCTATGGTAAACCCCACCTCCCGAACTAAACGGTGGACATAAATATCTAATATGATGCTCTGTCTGAGAGAAAATTATTATTTTTTATATAACAAATATAATAATAAATAAATTAAAAATAATATGCATTATCACATGGGTGGTTTCAATGCACCTGATGCACCTCAATGTTATACACATTTTTGTAAAGTCGAATTTTTAGACCTAACGATGGTCTAATATTTCTCAAATTATGCAACATTTTATATATATTTCATTATTCAAAAAATATACATCAGCGTATGAATAAAATAAATTTACTATTTTATTCTATCAACGCTAGGGGTATACGGGTCTCAGAATCCTATGATGACTCATTGTATTACGCTGAAATTACATCATAAAATATTTCATACTGAAAAAGAGGAGTTTTTTACTTCATTTAATTTATTTCCATTTTAAATTATAATATAATTTAATTATTTCAATTTCATAGAAAGACACATCACATTGTCAACTATCACATTTTTTTTTCTGATAATCTGTTTTAAAACCATCCTGTCCTACTAATGGAAAATTAAAATTTTCATGAATTTTTTCATTTGATTCAAAACATTTGAAGTTACAAACATAACAACATAGAACTTCTCACTCCCAAGAAGCCTTTGGGAACAACGTTACTCTCACCCGATTTTTATGGTCATGATGTATCATAAAAAAGTTCTTGTTGTGTATCCAAATTACAACATCATTTTTAAATATTGGTTAGGTAAGATGAACCTAGGAAATTATGATATGAGTCAACACTCATTTTCCATATGAAACACTAATACTGTAATTATCCAAACAATATTACCTAGAGACACGACCATGTAATCATCTCATTAAACATGTGATAAAAGTTACTTCCCATATTAGGGTTTAGCATTATAATGGAAATATTATAAGTCATGACACCTTCAATTATTGGAATTTTCTGAAATACACGCATTAAGTGTTCTAGTGATGCTTCTCGATTGATTTTTGAAATAGATACAATGGTCAATTCACAATTCCATAAAATCCCATGCTAACCCATCTTTTCATGAAAATCCCCCATCAAATCAAACCCCACTCCTCTCACCTAAAGACATGCTAGAAAAAGGCCTTTCACTGACCACTTCATTGAATAAGAGAGAGAACTAGTCGACCCACTTTGGTTGGCAATTTCTGAAGGTGCTCTGCTTAGACAGATTGTGTTTTACAAACTCAATTGTGATGTCTTCTTCCATGGTATCTCTCATTTACCACAAACACATCTGTAGAAATTAATATCTAACATCCGATGATGTTCGTTGATTTAGGATTCACCGAGACCGATAACATGTCTGAGGTTACCTAATATCGACACAAAATGAAAATATAAGGAACTAACCAAAGGTAGTCCATACATCATTTTAAAGTGTGAGATGTGGGAAAAAAGGTAATATTTCAAAAAAATGGCCATTGACTATGCCCAGAGTGACATCCACCGAGTGGTCATGTAAGATGAAATGGCTGGTGTACAAGAGTTATTCCAAAGAATTCCTACATTGAAATCCGAGGGTCACTAAAGAATAACCAAAACCTCGATAATAATGATGCGTCTACATATATAATTTCCACATCCACCTTAAACATGCCCAATTTTTATTAATGATTTAGCATCTCATAAGACGAATTCTCTCTTAGTGCAGCACGAACAGAGGAAATATATGGGTCATACTCTTAACTTATTGAAGAGAACACTAATAATATTTGGATATTACCATAAAGAGAAACAATTAATCAATTATCATGATATCCCAACCAAACTAACTGGTGTTTCAAGACACCCCAGTCCCTAGATGTTATCACAAGAATTGGAATGAACTTGATTCCTTTAACACAGTAGTCACATTACAATAGAGATGACCAAACACATATTCAAAAGCCCAAGACATGATGGCTACCCTATACTCAATTGGTTCATCCCAATACTAAGATCTTGACAAAACCATGTATAATACCCAAAGATGATATACAAGAAAGAAGACCTTTAACTTGGATGACAACATATGGAGTCATCTGTCACTGTTGAGAATTGAGGTTTGAATGACCTATGAATAGAATGACAATGCTTGATGAATGTTTATATTACAAAAATAAATGAGCATATCCCGATTCCCAAGCCGATAACAAAAGTCAAGAAGAAAATGACATCCCATACGAACTAAGGAGAAATTTTAAGCAAGGGGGTCTGACTAGGGGAAATGACACACGAACAAACCAAATTGGTAGAAAACACACATATCTATAAAGAAGTTTATGTTCTATGGGTGCTACATACATCATAATATCCCCTCATAAAGAATAATCATCTACCCAAATATGGGGTCACACTAAGACAATAAATCCAATGGAAGACAGCTACTGTTCTGTTTCATTTAAACTCATTGAGAAACTAATGCATTTTTTACAAAAGGGTCGTAATCAAAGGACTCCACTACAAGTGTTATTTCGAATTCCTATATAATTAAACACATTTCATAATAAAATATGAACATGTTCAATAGTTTAGTCATATGGGAAGCCATCTATTAATCGAAAAAGATCCCATAAACATTACAGGTGGTATTTGGTTCCCATTTAATTGAAACTTATAAATTTTTTAAAAAATTAAACCAATTACATATCAAAAATATATCATGTTACTACATGTAGTTAACATATAGAAACATGCTAAAATCCCAGAAGCATGAAATTATAATAACATAGGATTTCTAATAATAATTGAAGCAACATTCAAGGAAATTATTCTTGTAAATATGGAGTATAGAAATAAGATATCATGCTAAATATATCTCTGAATCATAGTATCTAAACTATAATGATAAAAAAAATACTAGGCATTACATTAAATCAAGGCAGACAATTTGAATCCAAAGGAAACCTAAAATGCCGCTATATGGCATGGCAGTATGTGTGGCATGTAAATTTCATTGTGCCAATTTTGTTGCTTGAAATTATTAGTCCTTTCCTAAACAGAACTGGGGTAATATATCATAAATTTCATTAATTTATATGAGGCATAAATTATACCAATCACTCGAGGTGAAATCATACCATTTGTAACAAATAAATGCCAGACCAACAATTTAGACCGAGGTTACACTGTTATTTAACATACATGGGGGGATCAGACCCAAACATGACTCTTATACATGTGCTGACACAATCCTAGTCAGCTGTCTACCAACCCAAAATAGGAAGTCAATGGAAACATTTTCCCTTTGATGCCACATTTAATCATCTAGACCAATCTCACCTCTAAGACGGTGGTCAGTCCGTTGGGTCACATGAAATCAAGCACATCTCCTTGAATACTTGAGGTAGACGACTAGTAGCAGGGGCCTATGTTTTTTTCTTTGGGGAGACTAGAGCCTCATAGATTAGAGTTTCACAATGGTAAAAATGTTAAAAGTAAAAGACAAAAAAAGAAGTAAATACATAATTGACAGAACATTGGAATTCAATATTTTAAAAAATTATAAATGTCTCCAATTCCAAATTATACAACATATGAATTCATGTCATGGTGATCATATATAACTCAATAAACAATACAACATTCTTGAGGATACTTTTTAATAAAAAATAAGGACATAAAATCCACATGGGAGATCTCTATGAGCATACCACGCTCCATCTTGGTCCCTTTCTCCTAACTCAAAAATATTACACACACAACATAAGCAATCAATCATGGTCTGCAGTTCTAAGAACAAGAAAGGTCTACTCGGTTACCATAGTACAATGTCCTCCCGAATAGGGTGTGAGATATAAATCTCAGAAGGTCGGCACCCACGGTGTCTAAATGTTTCTATTTTGTGTAGTAATTTAATGTATTGTGTAATTATATAGTAAATTGACACATTTAATTAATCATAATGAAAATAAAATATCTTGGTATGGGATCCCAATGGAAATAGTCATTAATAACCAAATTCATCCTAATATGGGAGTTAGAATTAAGTACCTATCATAATGAGGAGGCATATATATTTATATATAGCAGCAAAAAAATCAAAGTAAAATAGAAAAGGAGAATAATCCAATCTTGTGATTTAACATGGGTTTTAAAATATGTGTCAACCATGTGTGCATCAAGATACAAGAAAATTATCCAAATTCACAAGAGATACAAACCTGTGTTAATATAAACTTTCAGTGAAGCATTAATAATATGTTAAAGTTGATATTTGGAGTCGGATAACATCCCAAAGTTATCACTATGGAAAATCCCTCAAATTACCCAACACCACTTAGCCCTTCCAGGGCAATATTTCAAAATGACCAATTATCTCTCAAGTCAAGGTTATACCATGTGTTCATCTCGGTCTCATACAGAAGGGGTCGATTATCACCTGAGTCATGGAGTAGCTAAATTTCTAATGGTTATGTCCTTGATGAGACCTTTGAGAATGAGAATAACTCATAAGTATGTAGAAAGCTCAGGGACGTCTACATTTGAAAATCCTATGACACTGCCCCCGAGGATTACTGATAACCAGTTAGGAACGAAGAGTTCAAGCATAAGTCCTTAATAGTAAACCTGATTATCTCACAACCGTAAATTTAATTAGATGTTACAAAATATGTATCACAAAGTTTCACTTATAATTTCAACAAAATAGTATAGGTAACTCATCCACAATAAATGTTCATTTAAACTAAGCCACTATAGAAAAATTGATTTATCAGTGAAATTAATAAAAACACACATATTGATTTATAAACTCCCAACATGATAATAATTGAACAAGGAAGAAAATAATTTGATAATAATTAACTAACACAATCACATAACATTTTTCACAATGACCCAAAATCATTTATTTCATTAATACTCAATAAAAGAGTTCACACAACTAGTGAAATCAATTAATTTAATTAATTTATTGATAATGGAAAATATGCTGAGAATAACAGAACACTGAAAAGGGTATCCAACGATGTTGTAACAGTTTAAATATGTTAGATTTCCACACACAAAGGTTTTATGGTTAAGCATGGATGTTTATTTAATTTATCATGGGTAAAAATAGGCATTGCTTGTAGGAACCGACGACCCTCATAACGTGTGACATAAATGATGCAACAAAACAATGGAGAAATAGAGAAGACACCCAACCTTATACTCATTGAAGATCCTATGATTTGTAGAAATCCATGAATTGACCTAAAACCGGATAAATCAATATATTTTATAAAAACACCAATTTCAGGTGAAAACCATTTATGAAATGTCAAATGACAGATATGGAAAGAGATCATAGGTTTCTTGGTGTATAAAATTATTCATACCCATCACTTTACTATGAAATCTATGAAGAATAAAACAAATGAGATATAGATTTGTAGTGGGATTTCGAATGTAGATAAGAGAGAATGAGGTGCACCACTCAGGGGGGATACCTGGGCGACATAGAGGGAGAGATAGGAGAGGAGAAAAATGAAAATAAATAAGAAAAAGTCTGGTCAAAATAATGAAAACGGAAGTAAAAAAATTAATTAATAAAAATAAAAACGTGGATGAAATGAAGAAAATAATTAAAATGGGTTTACCCTATTTTAATTATTTTGAAATTATCTCCAACTGTTTCTATTTTATTATTCATTTTTATCTCGTTAAATTAAAATATTCATTTTGTAAAATTATTTTTTATTCCTTTTTAAGCCATTTATATTATTTTTATCTTGAACGTAGCATTATAGCTCAATGTAAAAAATTTACATAAAGCCCGAATGATTATTTAATTTTTTTTAATAGATGTCTGCAACCCGCAACATGGTGTGCAGGTGTGCACCCTATTTTGATTTAATGATTTGGACTAAAAACATAAATTGTCCACACCTTGGTTAAAGCTAAGATTTTCCAAGCATTAGTGGGGAAACTAAAAATATTTTATCTATCCCAAAAATAAATATTCACCCATGTATTTATACATGTTATATATATATATATATATATACACCCACACCCATCTTTATATTTATATATACAAACCCGCTCATTTATATATAAATACATATATATCTAATTTCCAAATATATAGACATAACATAGATATATATGCATCAATGTTTTTTCACAATATAATAATAATAAATATAATTAAGATTATTAATATTCAATAAAACCCATCAATGAAACCATATATTTTTTAGTGGAAAAAAAGGAATCAGGGATAAAAGTTATTAATTTAATATTTATTGAGAATTTGTACCTAATAGGAACAATTAATATTATTTATTTATTACATTATATAATTATTATTTACACCGCGACACAGTTTACAAATTATGGATGAAAATTTTAATTTTTTCATCAACAAAAATAATAATATTAAAATTAAAATTATTATTATTATATCTAACTGCAAAAGAAATATTTATAACCCAAATAAATTATCTTTAGGTGTGACCTGACCAATCATCAGATGCTTGAAAAGGTTATACATTTCCTTGGTTAAACCCCACATCCTTGACCTAACGGTAGCCTCATATTTCTTATACAGCAGAACGTTTGAGAGAAAATAATTATTTATTATATAAAAAATGGAATAATAAATTAATTAAAATTAAAGAGGGAATTATCACATGAAAGGTTTCCAAACAACTGTTGGAACTAAATGTTATACCCTTCTTAGGGTATTCTAGATGATTCTGACAAAACATTGGTCTCAGATTTCTCATAAGATGCACCGTTTGCGAGTTATTTAATTTAAAAAAAACAACACAAAGATCTGTGAATAAAATTAAAATGATATTTTTATTATTTCCACATTAGGGGTATACGTGTCTCATAATCTCGTGTTGACTCATCGTCTCACACTAAAAATAATTAATAAAACATTTCAACGTGTCTTATATGGGTTTATTCCATCATTTAATTTATTTAAATTATAAAATTTTTATAATTAATTTAATTCTATTTCATTGAAATACGGATATTAGTTTCAAATATTGGAAAAAAAGTTCTAAAGCATGGTATTAAAACTGGCCTGCCTAGTTAACAAATAAAATATAATTTATTTCACTTTTTCATTCATTTCCAAACATTAGACATTACAAATGTAACATCACCATAGGCTATGATCTCTTTTATTTAACATAATTACATACCATGAACTGATATAGAAATATGCGATATATCTATTCATTACCTCCCTATAAAAATGCTCTTTCAAATCTCTATAAATCTTTATGCATATAAGATGAATTGGGAATGAATAACATGTATAATAACATAACAAATTCTTATTAAAATATGGTATGGATGAAACACATACATCGTTCTAAAACCATATAATTCCTTCACGATCATGGAAGAAATAGGAATATTTCTAACCATATTTTGAAGCTCGATTTCTTCTTTATACAACTCAATAATATTTACTTATGTAGATGGTTGAAATTTAAATTAATCAAGATAAAATTTATCCCCTTACATTTGGTTATCTAGAACCATCCTTTTAAAATCATGAAATTTTTGATCTTTTATGATCCTTGTCATAGATAATCTTGAATGATCATTTTGACTCAAAGAATAATAAATCTTGTTTAATTTCAATCTGTGTTAATGTACTGAGCATTCATAATTTTTAAACAACCCAAAAAATATTCCATGGGAAAAATTAAATTCCACCATTATGAATATATACTTTAAACATTGGTGAATGGTATATATATCACAATTTTCTCCACAAAAATACTTCCACCAAATCAATTGTGTGGTAATTTTAATATGAACTTTATATATTTGTAAGGAATAAGATATTATAATGTCAGTATACATAGAAAACATCCCTTTAACATCATGGATTCATCGTTATTGATTAAAAACCCATATCTAATTGGGGGTAATGTATAAAAAGTTGAATTTACTAATATTCTATTTAGTTCATTGATGCTTTCCTACCATTCATCTATCCATGTGAACATGGATATCTTCTATGTTAATTTGAATGTTGATTAGATAGTGTTGATAAATTATCCCTAATCCATCTTCAATATCCATATAAAAGACTAAAACTATTTATCTCAATAACCATGGTTGGTCTGTGGAATATTTTAATAGAACAGTTCCCTGATGGATCTAGAGACATACCCATTTTTGAGATTATATAACATTAAATGATAACATTATCTTTTGAAATTCTCTATTTGTAAACAAATCATTTATTTTTCCCTCAAAAAGGTATTTAGTAAAATTTTCAAGTGTTCTTCATTCTATTCCTTAATATTTTAGTAGCATAGAATATTATATATAAATATTAATTCCAACATATCATTTTATATTATAATTACATAATTCATTAAAACCATGAATTCAGTGGTGATATCAATAAGGCCAAATGGAAACACTATATATTCAATGTGTCTATACCTTTAAAAAATGTTTTCATGTTTATATCCATCGTCATTAACATCAGATGATGATATCCAAATAATGGAAAATCATGGAAAATTATTAATCACCATGATGTTGATTATATTGGTCATCAATATTGGGAGTATGATATGTGTTTTTAATCCAAATCTTCTTAAAATCTAGGTAAATACAATATAGATGCAATTATCATTCATTTTTTCTACAGAAATAATTTTTACACCCAAAGGCTATCCACTTTTCCTAATTATTTCCTTATCATTTATCCCATAGATTATCTTCATCAGTTATTGAAACTCAATTGAGGCCATTCTATTGGGATTCTTTGAATTTTGACTGGAATGATATTCGAGATATATTATTAAGTCAACTTCGTGTTTTAGTGAAATTCTAGAGACTATTCTAGAAATAAATAAAAAACTCCAGTATAATATGCATTTCAATAATGTTTTTTCTTTGAATCCGTATCAGATATACACTCATGTTTAAATTCATAACCCATCCCCCGGGGGCCGAGCCGTGACTACCTCAAGCCCACCATCCATAGGCCAGGGGCTAGCGTCTAGCACTGAAAGGCGTATTCATTATAACCAAGGAAGGCATTTCCTTTATAACCTATTAACACATGGAACCATGCATACAAAAAGATATTAACATAGACATATATATAGAAAAAAGATTGGTAAAAGTAAAAAAGGGGCTGAATTAATATCCCAACGGTAATAGTACATTGACAACTGAAATATAATACAACTGAAGAAAAAGAAAGGCAGCTACTAGTTCGTCCTCTTATGTTCCTACCAAAAGGGTATGCACTGATCGCCTCCTCAACACTCAACATCCGCCCATCTCCTCTGCATACCATCACACAGTATGGTCCACCTCTGGGACACGTCTGTACCTGGTACCCTCAGTCTCAATCAACGTTGTTCATCATCTACAACAATCAGAACAAGGTGCGGGCATATCCCGCGTAGGGGTGAGTATAACGATTCACATTAGGGATCTTGACCCCTCATGGTCTCACAAAATACACCAAGGATAAACCGCAAGGCATGACCTCATCTAAAAACCCTACATACGAATATGCCCATACATATACATAAGCTACCAAGTATACCCATCTCAATCATGAGGAAAACACGGAGTCCAACTCCAAGCCCAAAGCTTAACTGCTCCCCAAATGAATGAATACTATAATGTTAAGTACTGCATAGGTACACCACATAGAAGAATACAACCAAGGTATTACCATGAAGGACAATACCACAATGTACAAACTTAGCTCATACTTGGTATTTCTTCAGTACAATAGTAGAGATGACTAGATGTATATGCTGAATCATCTCACACTGTTAAGAGGCAGACACACGAAGGACCCCTAATCATCATCAGACCCACGAAGGATCATAATACATTGTTAGACCCACACATTATCCTAGTACCTTTTTAGTACTTCGTCAGACCCATGTAAGATCCCAGTACATCACCAGTACCTCATCAGAACCAAATAGGATCTCTAGGTGCTGACCCACACATGATCTCTCGGTGCTGACCCACACAGGAATGCTCGGTGCTGAACCACACACGATTGCTTGGTGCAGACCCACATATGATCGCAAGGTGCTGACCCACCAAGGATTGCTCGGTGTTTACCCACATAGGATTGTTCGGTGCTGACCCACACATGATCACATTAGACGCTGTAAAACACTCAAGGGAAGAAAAAAGGTCAAGCACAACAAAGAGAATCTATATTTGGAACTTGTGATCCATTCGGGGGGGGGGAGGCTGGAGGGGCCGTACGAAAAAAAATTACAGGTGCGCGAAAAAAATATGTCCAGCAAGAAAAAATCTGGCATTTGTCAGATTTGTCCGCACAAGAGTGGAAATAATCACGCCACCACCGCACGTAGTTGAATTTATGATATGCTGATGATTGTACACAATATTTATCACCGACTTGTTTTCATCGTGGATCCACGTCCCCGAGCGCCTATAAATAGAAGGTCACCCACTTCAAAATCCGGGCTAAAGAATCTAAACTATCTCTCGGGCACAAAATTCACCTCTTAGGCCCACAAATGATGGCTCTCAGGTACTTAATTTTTCACTCTAGTGGTCTCGGGGTTCCGCATTTGCATGAGAGCTCTTGAGCTTGATCCTCATCCGAATACCCTTGTGCCCCTTACCTTGTGCACAATTCCTTACTATTGTGTGCAATCAATTCTTTGATGCGCAATTTCGTTTGTGCACCGCCCCAGCGTTTTTCGCTCGAGAAATTCCTTTTGAGCGGAACCATGGCATTTTGTGCGCCCAATGCTCATTTGCACGTTGGCCCCGACCTTTTTCTCTCATGGTTCTCAATTGTGCATCGGCCCGGCCTATTTCGCACGCACATTTCAATTTCATGCCGTCTTGGCCTATTTCATGTGTGAAACTCAATTTCACGTCGACCCTTCTATTATGCATGCAACTGTCCCTTTTGTGTACATGCCTCCTTCCTTGTACAATTGTGATGTCCCTCTTCCAGGCATCATTTTCGGGTGCCTCTCGCGACTAAAGAACATTCTCTATATACACTTTTCCCATGCAGCCAACTTGGTTCCCACGAAGTAACTTCAAATTTCATTGGATGATACCACTCATTGTGTTGCTTCACCTCATGCTTCTTCACATAGGCACACTAACCGCTATTTCTTTCTCACATATCCATGCTAACGTGTACCCCCAATGGTTCGCTCCATAACAACCCCTAGCCACAAGGTTTCTTATCCCTTCCCATCACCATGGTATAGAGGGTACTAGTTATATATGTCCTAGTGGTGCAGAGTGAACCCACCTCATCCGAGCTACATGAGGTTAAATTGTGTAGAACCATCGTCCTCAGTACAAGATGTTAAACCGTGACCTTTCCCGGTTCCTCAAAAGTGGGGTACCCCCACCTTGGACATTATGCATGCCCACTGGTCTCCATGGGAGTGAGATCATTCCTCATAGGGAATGAGATCCTTTATATCATAGCAGTGTCTATTTTTGGGGAAAGGGAAACCACCCCGGTGTAATCCCCTAGCTTTCTTGTTGGAGGCAACATCCCTACTCATCATTCTTCTTCAGTCACAAGGAAGAGGTGGTGGACACCAGACCCCTCCTCTATTCGGTAAAAAATACCTCTCTCGCTGGGCTTTGTCACCATCGGCCCTCTGTCCGGGAGTAAGTCCCAACTTATCTGGGCTTCTAACCACACATAAGCCCATTTTTCCACTTTGGGAAGAAAAGTACGTGTAAGCCCAAATTCACATCCCACGGACTGACCTTTCACAACGTGATCATCAGTTCTCTGCTACCTCTTGTTTCTCACACCGAGCATGACTAATGTGGGCTTAGAGTGAGAACCAACCATGAAATATTCCATTGTAAGCCTAGAGTATAAGACCCACACCATCCGAACTACATGGACATTGATCCTTTCCATGGTAGGGTATATAAGAAGCCTCCCTGAGGTTCAATCCCAATAACCCTTTTTTTATTTTTTACCAGAACTACGAGGTCTTCAATCCTTGATAAGGAAAGTTACATAGGAAACCTACATGGGGTTCAATATCACCACCCATTGGTCACTCCGACCCCATTCACGTCGGTTCACAAACACCTTGCGCCGCCTCAGAGAGTAAGCCCCAAATACCCCTTGAACAATGAGGTATTTGATCTTTTCCAAGGCAAGGTATATATGAAGACCCCATGAGGTTCAACCCCACCATCCACCAGGACCCCAGGTCCTCAATCACATTACTTCATGGACTCCTACCCCATACCTGAACTATGTGTACTTTGATCCATGCCATGGTCGGGTACGTTGGAAGCCTTCCTAAGTTTCAGGCCCAACAACAAATGGTCTCGGCCACTTCATGTCAGCCGACCCCATCCTGCTTGATTTTAATCAATATTCCACTTTTTCCCCATTCCTTGGCAAGCAGTTGTCACTCTATTCAGCGGTAAGCCATTGAAAACCCCAATTGGAGGTAATTCATCATCACATCAAGTATGTGGTCATTGATTCTCTGCCATGAGGATACATAGGAAGCCTCTTTGAGGATCAATCCCAAAACCACCGTCATCCTCATGATTGTCCCATCTAATTCACTATCCACTTCATACAACAGCTCTATCATCCATCCTGATTCTTATCCGGGCCACCACATCCCTGTGAAATCATGGCATCTCATTCCCCATTCCTCTCAACAGTGACCGGGATGCCAACCACGTTTTGGATTAAATATCGGTGTTCCCTCCAGGGGTCGCACGCATTTGATCTACTCCAATCTGTGTTCTGATCAGTCTGGTCCACCTCCATTGGATGTTAAACTTGCAGCATACCCTGTGATAAACATGGAAATCTCATGAAAACCTTAGATACATGACCATGGTATATGATTCCCTATATTCAATGTGGGATGCCTCTGGATTTCGTGCCCTTGATAAGCCCTATAATAAGGTACAAAAGACAGATGTGATAGTTTCCCAGTTCCTAGACACGCCGGTGACGCGCAACATGACTACTCCCCTGACCGATGGTTTCTGCCCTGACCAGACCCCTGGAAATGTCCCGATAGAAGTAGGGTAATTAACTGGTGTCCATGAAGATATGACACTAGAAGAGTTTCACAAACAATGTATTAAATATATAATAGAGTCTCAGATTAGGTCACGAGTTCCGAGAAAGAATCCATGGAAGGAAGAACCGAAATCTCATCATCATGTTTCGATCAAGGAGAAAACATCTATGAAAAATTGATGGATACTGACCACCTTTGGAAAGAGGGAATGTGGGGAAACAACTGTACATCCCCCTAAAGAGACGAATGTAAGAGCCACGGTGAATGAGTCAGAAATAGAAACGGTGAACCTGACGTGAAAGTTTTCTCCTCAAAATGGAGAATAGTAGCACTTGAGGCATCAATGGATTGACATGTTGCCAGATCCAGTTATCCTGTGATGGATCCCATGATGTAAATAGTGGGTTTGGCATGAAACTCACAAGAAGCTAGGGCAATAGAACATTGGACATCTCATTCTGCGATGTTGTTATTGTGGATCCCTCTTACCGGCCATGGAAGATGGCATGGTGCTGGGGAATTGGTCGTCGATTCCTTTTTCTTCCAGCACTGACAAGTTCATCTCTCCACTCTCATGAATCAAGTTGCTTCTACAGGGACACGATCATCGCCCGCCCATCGACGTACGGGCATGGGAATCACTAACACAGACCTCCCACATGGCTTCACCACTTCCACTGCAGCATCTACATCTACGACCATGGGGTTCCCATGCCCCATCTCCCTGTCCAAGGTCATCCAATGGAGGGTGATCAACGCCCTCATGTGCCATTATGAGGAGGAGGGGTTCAACCCTACGATGGATATGACCCACTTGGAGAAGGAGGAGTCTTCAGCATGCCATCAACGTCGCCCCACAGGGTCGCACTGGGAGACATTGATCCCCTTTCCAACATACAACCTTTTCAGGAGCCTGTCCTCAGAGTGATTTGATGACTACCTGCCTTACACTGAAAAGGTTGGTGACATCTGGCCTATCCCGGTCAGAGTCACACTTCAGGGGCTCCCAGTGAGGGATCCCACCCGGCCATGTCATTGGCGCTGCCCCAGTATTACTGGATGTGGAGCAGGTAACTTGTGTACCTTCACCACCAGGCTCGGTTTGTCCGACCCGATGCCAGCGTCGGGTGCAGGATGAGGACACGCGCCTTGGGGCGTCAACATCGATGACTACTATGGCTCAAGCCACCGCTGAATAATATCATAAGTTCCCTGCATACACTGAGTAGGGGAACGTATATTCCCAACCATGATTGAGGCCCCAACCGCCCCACCGGCCAGCAGGGTTAACTCTGATGGTCACTGGCATGAGCAGTGGTCGTCGTGGGCTAACCCGCAGTGATGTCACCCAGTACAGAGGACCTCCCCATTCCACTACCATGGAATGTGTGGGCCTTCCCCGCTTCGAGGCTCGACATTGAGGTCTACCCCATGCCACCCTCAATCCGAATGAGGGTCTTCCCCGTGGCAGTGATACCTGGTACGAAAGCCTCTCTCGTTCCCATTACACTGGGTATAGAGTAATTCCTCTTGCCCTTGGCTACTAGTGTAGGGTCATTTCCCATCTGGTCTCTCTTCAACATGGGGATCCTCCCCATGTCCTCTCAGCAGCTTGTGAAGATCCTCCTCTCCATAGAAACCAGAGAGGTGAGGTCCGTCCTCTCTCCTCATGCACCCCACATGGAGGTCCTACCTGTGTTCAGCTAGATCGGTTCAAGGACCCTCCTCATACTAAGGTCGCTAGGGAAAAAAAGTATGGAGGTCCTCCCCTGTCATTTTATAGTTTTAGCGGAGTTCATTACCACTCTAGTGCTACCCAAGGAGGTCCTCGCCAAGCCCCTTTTGACATTTGTTTTTATTCTCCTCGCACCCATGCTTTCTTGGGTGGAAAACCTCCCCGCCCGAGCACCCGTGCGGCCGAAGGACCACGTGTCAGAAATCTTATCTATCTCATGGAGCCACCTATGGGCAGGAAGGCAGGTCATCACCACTATAAGAGGAATCCCGGTAAGGTCTTGACATAGGTCATACCAGTCTACATCTCAGATTCTGAGGTGGAGTACGACTCAACACGAGAACACTACTCTCGCTCATCCATGTCAAGGGATTGGGCATGGACAAGGCGCATCAGCCTAGTTCTCCCGGAATTCAAGGTCCATTAGATTCCCATATCCCTCCATATTTATATCTAGGAGGATGAATATATAGTGACACCATAGGTTACAGTTGTGCAATCACCACCATCATCACTAGAAGAACTCTCTAACTCAACAGGATATAACAGAGGGCAATTCTGGGGACCAAAGATAGGAGAGCATCATCGCGGACTCTCTACAATAGACCTATCCCATGATATAGTTACTACAGCTGTTATCCCATCTAATCATGACATAGAGTCAATGTCACTACACTCATCAGAGGATAGCTCGAGTTTCAGCGGCTAGTCAGCTCGCTCGTCGTACACTCCACCAGCCAGCCTGTCGTCCATGCGGTCTGCCTCTATCCCGCTACCAGTTCTTCAGCCACACCCAGTTGATGATTGGGGAAATCAATGGATGGACTCAAAATCCAAGGCAAGGAGCTTATGGAACATCCTCACAACCGAACACTTCACCGGGATGTTCTGACCCGTAGTAATGCTGAATTTTCATGCGCCGGAATCCTTCGCCCCATAGGAGGTTGAATGTTTCTACCAAAACCTCTGGGCGACACACTTTATCTTTTATCTTCAGTAAGTGGTCTACTCCAGGACTTAAGTTCATTTCGAAGACATTGAAGAGCAATGCCTTTTAGTAGATTTGGCCTCACTCCATGTTTCCTGACGCCCGAGTCACCAGGTCACCCTGAGACCCTCCAGCATTAATGTGTTCAGTGAATCAAGGTATTCTGAAAAATTATCAAGGAGACTACCCCCATGTACAAGTTAGTGGTTGTGGTAGTTTGCTTCCCTCCTCTTCAGTCATATTCGGCGGTAGCCCGACTTGCAAGGCGATATCGAGGACATGCCCCCCTAGAAGGGTCACAATCAAAATTTCCAACATAGTGGAAGATGAGGATGATCTAGAGCTTCTATATGGAGAATTACCCCTGTGGTTTTTCCACAACTATTTGACCCATCAGGAATGATTACTCATCAATATAAGAACCTACTTGGTCTACATGCACCCACTGAGGCATTGGTACTCAACAAAAATTCTGGTATGGGAAATGAGCATGTTGGAGCTACTAAGCACTCTTACCCATCCACCTTAGTGTAGAAGATGGTGGAGGACCCTGTGAAGTCCACGTTGAGACCAGAACTTTCCAAGTAGAAGAAGCTGTTCGATGACCTCCTTGCTGAATGCGATGTGGAGCGACTGTCTGACTACAACAATCCTAGTGTCGTATAGCAAGGTTAGGAACAAATTCCCCTTTGGCGAGATACCCCCAGGAAACCCAAACCATGCTGCTCCCACGGACAGGGCTGAAGATGGAGCTCATGGAAAGAGGGTGTTGTATGTCTCACCAAACCCTCTGGAATGGCGCGACAATCCAAGGAACCCAGATCGGGTTCCCCCGTCTGCCCCGCAGGTCACCCCACCAGCCACTACACTAGCCGTTGAACATCCTAATCGTATTGAAGAATCCACCAATGAACTTCTGGTTAGGGAGCCCTATCAAGACAGGGACCCCCTCACAGATGATCCAATGGAAGCACTCATTTATCACCTAGGGTCATTAGAAACGTGACAGGTGGTGATCCCACCTGATGGCATGCCATATTCGGAATGGGTGGATGATAAGCCATCACCTCCATGTATAGGGAATCCCACCTTTTCCCCCTATAATAAGACGAGGGACCTTCCACAGCACCTAGCCCACTTCCAATCATGTTTTGGGCCCATGTTATGGACTAAAATGTAGCAAGAGGCTGTCAGGCTCTACATTTTTGTTCTGAAATTGGAGGAGCTGACATTCGTCTGGTAGAGCAAGCTCCCCGTCTGATCTGTAACCAGTTGGGAGGACCTTCACAGGCAATTCCTCAACGTGTTCAACACCACCATGCGGAAAACCAGCATCACAGACCTCTTCAAGTATAAAAAAGGCATGATGAGTGTGTCCGTGACTTTATAACATGATGGATACGGCTTACATATTCCCTTGACATGCCACTAACTCAAGAGAAATTACAGATGATGTGTGTAGAAAATGTCAAGACAGAGCTGGTTCCCTCTTTAATAACACAGAACTACCCCAGGGGATTTCAAGACTTCTTCAATATGTCCCAGCTTATGGAGGAAGCTCTATAACATGCTGTCCAGGCATGTCCATTGCCTCCTGCAAATTCCTGTGAGAATGGTTTTCAGACCCGAGCCTGCTGTGGTTGTGACACCCGAGAATTTATGAGAAATATTTTTATTTTATGTTATATAAATCATCAATTGAATATTTAACTACACAAAACACTATCTTGGCTTGCTTTACACGCAATCACGAGCTTTATCGATAGATTGTCTCGTACGCAATACAGAGTTTCACTAAACAAAGATATGCTATTAAAATATTATTAAAACTTGCCGTTATGAATAGTAATACCCACGTTTTGAAAATTTGTAAATTTTATTTTTCAAAATGGACTTCATTTTTGGATTCATAATATTGAAATTATCCTGGGGTGAAATTTTGTTATTTTTATGAAAACATTCAATTTGTGATGAATAGTAAAAACATTGGGTTACTATTTAAAAACCGAATTTTTATTTAAATAATTATTTATTGTATTTAAATTTAGTTTAGGTCAAAATTGATACATAATACCTATATAAGTTCAATGAAATTCATTGGGGTCATTTTATAATAATTTTAGATATATAAAAATTTTATTGAACTTTTCTCCGTCTTTTACCCATCCCCTAGGAGAATTTTCAAATTTACATAAAACATAATATTACCGCTTCTGTGAGTGGAATTTCGAAAATCTGAGAGAAACAGTTAATATCAAGGACTAAAATGTGGTTCAATGAGATGAAAATAATTTTAGTTGAATAATAACTTTTTACTTTTTTTAACATCGGTTAAAAGTAAATAGGGTAATTAAGGGTAAAAATGATATTATTATTACCGTAACACATGTCCTAATTCTATTGGATAAGTGTTATACATAGGATAAATTCGAATATATATATTCATTAAAAATCTAAAACGATTTCCTACATAATGGTATTTTATTTGTAATTTTTAGACATTAAATAAGTTATTTTATGTATGACACAATTATGATGCAATAATTATCTTATTAATGAAATATTGACATAATTGATGTTATAAATACCCAAATAAATGTAATTTGATACTTTTTATGAATTTAAATAATTTTATATGTTAATATAACATGTTAGTATTGATTTAATTAACTTTTTTCGAATTAATAATTCTTCTATGATTATCACAAAAATCAATTACCAAATTGTTTCAAAATTGACATAAAATAGTTTTTAAAACAAATATTATATTATTAATTGTTATTATATTACTAAAAATATAATTTTCAGCCAAGATACTTATATCATGATAGTTTTATCATTAAAGAACCACTTGGGAGTCTCTTGGATGTATATGGTATGTTATTAACTATATAAAATAAAAATACAAAGTTACATAGTAAATGTCAATCTAATTAACTAAGAGTTAAAACTAAAAGATACGGTTAATATAATGACCTAAACTTTTCTAAATTCTATTGGTTGAGATTATTTCGACCCATCCCCACCTTATCTTTGAAATAAATTAATTTGGAGCTATGAGAAACCGAATATGACTTTATAATAAAATAATATTTTTTGTTTTTCCAAAGGTGCCCCACTCCTCCCTTATAAAAAGGCACCACCTCCCTCTCATCCTCACACCACATTAAGACTTCAAGCTCGGCCAACCACTGCCAAATTCTATTCTCCACTTCCCTAGAAACATCCTAGAGGTCCTGGTATTCTATAAAGACCAATTTTAGTGCCCTAAAAGGAGGTCTCAAAGTGGCGCTTCAAAGAAGAGGTAATGTCCGTTACCGATTCATTCAACATTATTTATTCTTCCATTTATTCTTCATTAGTTCTTTAATTATGAAGTAATAACATAATTATCACTAATATACTCATATGTTATTATAATTATGAAACAACCCTATTTCACCTTCTATCCATCCTTCGGAAAAAGAAATCACCGCGCGTGCGTACGTACGGTTTACCGTTTCCACGCCGTGGTGCAATCTAGTTTCCACCACCACCATACTTGGATGGGTATAATGGTGTAAAGAATAACAATATATTATTATCACAAATTGATATTGTTTCTGAAATAGTATAAATACTCTCCAATACAATTCCATGATCATGGGAACGATATCATCTCTCGTGCGTACGTACGGAATACTGTCTCCACGATGTGATGTGACTCATTCTACATGATCTTCATTGCATAATGATTATAAAAATGAATTGAATGAATAAATATGATATATATAACACTAATACCATTCTTGAAATTATGTATCTATAACCAAAAAAAAGAATAAGAATTTATTCGACAAAACACGTATAAGAACAAAAATCAAAAACACCCGAATAACTAGTAACAATGAAATATTACTAATAAGAAGCTAAAATTATGACCATATATGATATCATAAAAATAATTATGATTCTGGAATAAGACAATGACATTATTTAAATCATTATACATGAGGTTCAGACACTTACGAAGCAAATCATACCTATGGTAAGGGAAAATCTCGCAATATCATTTTTATCCGAGATTGTTTATACTTCAGAATTTACTGGGGAATATTTATCATCCACAACCATGTTTCTTCAATATGTAATATTTATATCCTTATAAAATTGTTTAAATCCAATTTTACCCATCGGTGAGTTTTTAGTAAAATATATGAAAGGAATATTTTTCCGTTTTTCATACGAGGTGCTTTTTGACTTTTCCGACAAAAGTACGAGAAGAATGTTTTTTTAACTTATACGGATTGAATGGATTTTTAAAACATTATCTCCAAGAAACTTCCTTTACAAGTTTTCATGTTTATTTTTAATCAACATCTATAAGTTTAAAATTTAATGACATGTTAAGAAAGGAAGAATGTTTTTTAAGTAGAAAGGATATTTTCCTCAAGAATGGAGTTCAAGTGTTGTATCAAAATTATTTTCCAACTAAGATAATATAGGGTTCTGTTTCTATCCTTATTATTACATCTATTTGATTATGTTGTGATGGAATTATTTTTATGAATTCATTTGTCTTATATGAATTGTTTTATGATGTCACGATGTTTAAGAATCCCATTTTTATTACATGGGTTATTCAATGATGTATGATTTATGATTTTGTGGCACACTTAATAATGGTATCATTATGAGATGGGTGGGACCTATATCTCACTCCAATTCATTGGGTAAAGATTTATATCTCATGACATAGACATGGCTGGAACAGAAGGTTAAACTGGTTTAGTGAAACAGGACTGAAACGTGGAGTGAACTCGGTTCAGAAATGGACATTGTCCACTAAGATAGTCTTGGAAATGAGTCTTGACTAATTTGAAATGATTTTCTATGATTATGTGTGTATGCCAAAAAGCTTCATTTTTATGTTATGATTATTGGGATTACATTTCACTACTATTATTTATCCCGTGTTTGGAAATTTTGATCTATTTTTCAGGTTAATATATCCAAAATGTAATTTTCTTATGAATATGATGTGGTTGATATTTCTTTTTTTTACCCTTACTGAGCATTTGAGCTCACCCTTTTGTATGTTTTCTTTCCCCAAGTCAGGACGAAGGTTATTATGTAAGATATGCCAAAAGGGGACTCTATATATGATAAACTAAATGGGAGACAATGTAGATGCATTATGAATCAGTTGTTTATGTTTACTAGTTTCTAAAGACACTATACCTATACGGTCCATTCATGGTTTTGTTATATTATGTATTAAGTGTACATCAATTTTGAATTATTAACAATGTATGTAATGTATGGGTTGTAATAGTTGGTATTAGTGGAAATTTATAGTCAACCTTTGGAAACTAGGATGTGAAAGACTTAGTAAGAACCCTAAGGATAAGTCTAAGCATTAAACACAATATTAGTGTTCTAGAAATGGCCATGAACAACCGAGGATAAGACCATAAGTGTGAAAATTTATTATTGATTATGTGGTTTTCCTATTATAATTAGTGTTACTCACACTATTTTTTTCTTTAGTCAATGGATGGAACACGAAAGAACCGTGTTAATGCGGAATGTGACGGGAAATGAAATGATTGTCCCCCTGAGAAACCAAATGTTATGGGAGCTAGAATGAAAAATCATACAGCCATGCTCACACAACTTTCTCAAGATATGAATCATGTTGGACTTCCAAACGAGCAAAGGAAGGAGAAACACTCTGTTGAATCCTTCATGAGGCAGAGTCCACCCTCATTTATCTGGTCTACTAATCCATTAGTGGAAGTACAATGGATTAGTACCACTGATAAGATATTTTCAGTTCTTTAATGTTCTGAACATGATAAAGTAATCTTAGCAGTGTATCGTTTGGATGGTGATGCTGATCAATGTTGGAATCTTATCAAGAATATGAGGCCAAAAGATGAAATTGTGTCCATGGAATGGGACGAGATCAAGAACTTATTTTTAAATAAGTAATTCCCTCATATTCCTCGAACAAAGATGGAGAAGGAGTTTCTTGAACTGAAGCAAAAGGATGATGACTCTATTGGTACCTATGAAAAAAATATTACAATACTTGCAAGGTATGCTTCTGGTATTATTATCCAACCTGAGAGTAAGATCGATCGATTCATTAGTGGCTTAAAACCAAGTCTTAGAAGGTCGTTAGACATAAGGGACATCAATATCTACGAGAAATCGTTCGATGTGATCTTAAAGTTGAGATGGATATTGTAGTATCCCATCAGTCATATGGGTTTGATAAGAAGAGTAAAATAGAATTCAAAGGAAAATCTAAAGAGCACATTGAAAAGAACATGAGTTTTCCCTTATGCTCAATGTGTGGAAAGAAACATGGATGGAGTTGACTTAAAGGGACAAGTAAATGTTTCAAATGTGGAAAGGAAGGTCATCGGGAATTTGAATGTCATAATGATGGGAAGAAGATGTCTAGTGATGCGAACAAAGAAAAGGCTACACAGAGTGAACCTCATACACTTCAATGTTACAAGTTAAAGGAAATGGGGTATTATTCTAACCAATGCCCTATTCTAAGGGTTGTTGATGGTGATCGACGTCAAAAAACTCTTAAGGCTAAAGAAAAAGGAATGTCACATGCAATTTCTATCAGTGATGAGGAGTACGATAACGAAGTGGTGAAATGTACACTTATCATCCACTCTAAAGTAGCAAATGTTTTATTTGATTCTGGATCCACCCACTCATTTATTTCTGAATAATTTTCTAAGGGTATCACCGTATTACCTCAACAATTAGATGTTGAGTTAGCTGTGACAACCCCTAATGGAACAACAATCGCATCAAAATTTTATAATTCTTCTCCTATTTAAGTTTGTGGGAAAGTGTTTCATGCAAATCTTATGATCCTTCCTATAGTGGAATTTTTTGTGATTCTTGGCATAGATTGGGTTTCTTTATATGGAGCTCATATCAATTTCCAAATAAGGGATGTCACATTTCATATTCCAGATCAATCTATGATCGTCTATCGATGCAAGGATGAACATAACCTTCCTGTGGAAATCTCTTCCATCTTATGGGTATTGATTCCACTAAATGAAGTTTATTTATCTCAAATTGTTGGAGAGAAACATATTATTAAGAATATGACCATTGTACGGGAGTTTTATGATGTCTTTACAGAGGAATTTTCGGGTCTTCCACCAAATCGTAAAGTCGAGTTTTCAATAGAACTTGTACCGGGTGCTTTTCCTATTTCAAAGACACCTTATTGAATGGCCCCAATTGAGTTACAGGAATTGAAGAAGCAGCTCAAAGAGAATCTTGATATGGGATTAATACACCCCAGTGAGTCACCTTGGGGAGCACCTGTTCTGTTTGATAAGAAGAAAGATGGATCAATGAGACTCTACAGTGATTATCGAGAACTTAACAAGATCACTATCAAGAAAAAATATCCTCTCCCACACATTGATTCCTTATTTGACCAAATACGCGAAGCTCAATAATTTTCCAAGATTGATCTTCGTTCAGGGTATCATCAATTAAGGGTAAAAAGAGAGGATATACCAAATACGGCTTTCCATACAATGTATGGACACTATGAATTTATAGTGATTCCATTTGGTCTTACTAATTCCCCTGCGATCTTCATGGATCTGATGAATAGAGTCTTTAGAGACTATCTTGATCAGTTTGTGGTAGTCTTTATAGATGATATTCTTGTCTATTCAAAGAGAAAAGAAGAACATGAAGATCACTTGAGAATTATATTGAAGACCCTGAGAAAGGAGAATCTTTAAACAAAATTTACCAAGTGTGAATTTTGACTTTAAAAAGTGGCATTTTTTGGTCACATAATCTCAAAAGAGGGGATATCAATGGATCCAGCAAAAACAGAGGTTATCAAAAGATGGTCGAGACCAACAGTAGTAACCGAGATCAGATGTTTTCCTATTTTGGCTGGATATTATCGACGTTTTGTGAAATATTTTTCTTCATTATCTAATCCACTAACCAAGTTGACTCGGAAAGGAGTTAAGTTTGTTTGGACGGAGGAATGTGAAGATAATTTCAAGGAGTTGAAAAGAAGGTTATCCAGTACACTTGTGCTCACACTGCCTTGTAGTGGAGAAAGGTTTGTGATCTACAGTGATGCATCGAAGAAGGGATTGGGGTGTGTTTTCATGAAAAACGATATGGTGATAGCTTATTCCTCCCGACAGTTGAAAATCCATGAGAAAAATTACCCAACACATGATTTGGAGTTCGCTGCGGTAATGTTTGCATTAAAGATTTGGAGGAATTATCTTTATGGAGAAAGGCGTGATATTTATACTGATCATAGAAGTTTAAAGTATATTTTCACACAAAAGGAGAGAAATATGCACCAAAGAAGATGGTTGGAGCCGAATAAGGATTACGACTACTCAATTCATTACCACCCTAGGAAGGAAAACAAGGTGGCAGATGCATTAAGTCGACAAGACCATGCCAGTTTATCAATGATGAGGATCACAAAAGATCCAATATTTATGTATTTACAATGGATGGATCATGGAATTACAATGGAAGGGGAAAATCGTATCTTTCTCAAATGAATGTTCAACCATCTCTACATGTGAATATTAAAGAGGCATAGAAAGAATATGTAGAGTTACAAAAGAAGGTGAGAAATGTTCCCGAATTCAACCTTGATTATGATGGGATAATAAAGTTCAGGAATCTGGTTTGTGTTCCTCCCATCCCCGAATTAAAGAAGGAGCTGCTGGATGTGGCTCATAGTTCTTCATTCCCTATTCATTCGAGAAGCACAAAGATGTATAGGGACCTGAATGATTACTTCTGGTGGGATGGCATGAAAAGAGATGTTGCTGAATATGTCTCTCGATGCTTGATTTGTCAGTAAGCTAAAGCTGAGAGATAGAAGTCTAAGGGGATGTTACAACCATTACCCATAACAGAATGGAAATGAGAAAACATCACTATAGACTTTGTCACTGGACTTCTTAAAACATCCTAAGGCAATAATGCTATATGGGTCATAGTTGATCGTCTTACAAAGTCGGCACACTTCATCTCTATTTGAGAGAATTTCTCTCGGGATCAGCTTGCCAGGATATATGTGAAGGAAGTTCTAAGATTGCATGGAGTACCAATTTCTATTATATCTGATCAGGATCGAAGGTTTACCTCAATGTTCTGGAGAAATTTTCAGCATACTCTAGATATAGAGTTGAGTTTCAGCACTGCTTATCATCCTCAGACATACGGTCAGTCGGAGAGGACAATTCAAACTCTAGAAGATATGTTGAGAGATTTCTCTATGGATTTCAAAGGTGGTTGGGATCAACACCTACCATTGGCGGAATTGTTTTATAATAATAGCTTTCAGTCCAGTATTCAGATGGCTCCTTATGAAGCACTATATGGAACGAAATCCAGGACTCCAACTTCCTGGGATGAATTTGTTGAAAGAAAGCTATTAGGACCTGATCTTGTTCATGAGATGGAAGAAAAGGTCAGATCTATTCAACAACACATAAGATAAGCTCAGAGTCGACAAAAAAGTTATGTTGATAACCGAAGAAAAGACCTAGAGTTTGAGGTGGGTGATAAAGTGTTCTTATGAATATCTCCTTGGAAGAGAGTAATGATATTTGGAAAGAAGGGAAAGATGAGCCCTAGGTATATCGGTCCATTCGAAATACTGGATCATATTGGGAAGGTTGCTTACCGATTGGCGCTTCCACCGAATCTCTCTCAAGTTCACGATGTGTTCCATGTATCTCTCCTGAGAAAGTACATACCTGATCCTTCACATGTACTCAGCTCAGAAGATGTACCGCTAGAACAAGATCTTTCTTATGAAGAACAGCCGAAAGAGATTCTTGATCATAGTGAAAAAGTCTAACGGAACAAGACCACTCACATGGAGAATGTTTTATGGAGGAACCACCAATTATAAGAAGCTACATGGGAGCTTGAGGATATTATGAGTTAGAGGTATCATCATCTGTTTGTTACAAAGTGATGAATTTCGAGGGTGAAATTCATTTTAAGGGGGGTAGAATGTAACACCCGAGACTTTTATGAGAAATATTTTGTTTTTATGTTATAAAAATCATCAAAGGAATATTTCACTACACACAACACAAGCTTGGATTTCTTTACACACAATCGCGACCTTCCTCGATAGCTTGCGTCGTACGCAATACCATGTTTCACTAAACAACGTTATGCTATTAAAATATTATTAAAACTAGCCGTTATGAATAGTAATACTGAATTTTTGAAATTTTGTAAATTTTATTTTTCAAAATGGACTTCATTTTTTGTTTCGGAACATTGAATTTAGCCTAGGGTGAAATTTTGGTATTTTTCTCAAAACTTTCAATTTTTGATGAATAGTTAAAACACTGGGTTACTATTTAAAAACAGACTTTTTTTAAATAATTATTTATTTTGTTAAAATTTATTTTAGGTCAAAATTGAGACATAATACCTATATAAGTTCAGTGCAATTAATTGGAATCATTTTATACTAATTATATATATATAAAAATTTTATTTAACTTTACACCGTCTTTTACCCACCTCCTAGGAGAATTTTCAAATTCACATAAAACATAATTTTACCACTTCTGTGAGTGGAATTTTGAAAATTCGAGAGACACAGTTAATATCATGGACTAAAACGGGGTTCAATGAGATGAAAATAGTTTTTGGTGAATAGTAACTTTGTACTTTTTTACCACGGTTAAAAGTAAATAGGATAATTAAGGGTAAAAATGATATTATTATTACCCTAACACATGTCCTAATTCTATTGGATAAGTTTAATTCGACCATAAACAACCTTAGGAATAAAATATGACCATTTAGGCCCCCTTGGATTAGATTAGGACATTTATTTTTAATTTATTTAAAGAAGGGTTAAAATAGTTAAAATCATAGTTTAATAACTAAATCATTTTTAATATAGGGTTATACATAAGATAAATTTGACTATAAATATTAATTAGAAAGATAAAAAGATTTCCTACATAATGGTATTTTATTTTTAATTTTTAGACATTAAATAAGTTAACTTATGTTTGACACAATGATGATGCAGTAATTATCTTATTAATGAAATATTGACATAAATGATGTTATAAATACCCAAATAAATGTATTTTTGAGACTTTTTATAAATTAAAATAATTTTATATGTTAATATAACATGTTATTATTGATTTAATTAACTGTGTTTTAACTAACCATTCTGTTATGATTTTCCCAAAAATCAGTTACCAAATAGTGTTAAAATTGACATAAAATAGTTTTTAAAACAAATATTATATTATTAATTGTTATTATATTACAAAAAATCTATGGATCGGCCATGATACTTATATCCGGATATGTGTAATATTAATGGGCCACTTGGGGGTCTCTTGGATGTATATGGTATGTCTATTAACAATATAATATAAAAATACAAAGTGACAAGGTAAATGTCAATCTAATTAACTAAGAGTTAAAACTAAATGATAAGGTTCATATAATGACCTAAATTTTTCAAAATTCTATTGGATGAGAGGATTTAGACCTATCCCCACCTTAGCTTCGAAATAAATCAATTTGGAGCTATTGAAAACCGAATATGACTTTATAATAAAATAATATTTTTAGTTTCTCCAAAGGTGCCCCTCTCCTTCCTTATAAAAGGGCACCTCCTCCCTCTCTTCCACACACCACATTGAGGCTTCATGCTCGGAAAACCCCTGAAAAATTCTATTATAAACTTCCCTAGAAACAAACTAGATATCCTGGTTTTCTTGAAAGACCAATTTTAGTGCCCTAAAAGGAGGTCTCAAAGAGGCGCTTCAAAGAAGAGGTAATGTCCGTTACTGATTCTTTCAACTTTATTTCTTCTTCCACTTCTTGTTCATTAGTTGTTTCATTATGAAGTAGTAACATCAGTATCACTCATATACTGATATCTTATTATATGTATGAAAAAACCCTATTTCACCATCTATCCATCCTATGGAAAACGAAATCACCGCGCGTGCGTACTTACGGAATACCGTATCCACGCCGCGGTGTAATCGATTTTCCACCACCACCTTACTTGGATTGGTATAATGGAATAAATAATAACTATATATGATTATAGTAAATTGATATTGTTTCTAAAATAGTATACATACACTCCAATACAATTCCACTTTCATGGGAATGATATCATCGCCAGTGCGTACATACGGAATACCGTCTCCACGATGTGATGTGACTCGTTCTACATGATCTTCATTTCATAATGATTATATAAATGAATTGAATGAATTAATATTATATATATTACACTAATACTATTTTGTAAATGAGGTATATATAACCTAAATAGAAGAATAATAATTTATTCTACAAAACACGCATAAGAACAAAAAGCAATAAACACCCGAATAACAAGTTAAAATGAAATATTACTAATAAAAACCTACTAATATGACCATATTAGATATCATAAAAATAAGTATGATTCTGGAATAATCCAATGACATTATTTAAATCATTATACAAGATGTTTGGAAACTTACGAAGCAAATCAGACCTAAGGTAATGGAAATTCTCGCAATCTCAGTTTTATCCGAGATTGTTTATACTTCAGAATTTACTGGGGAATATTTATCATCCACATCCATGTTTCCTCAATATGTAATATTTGTATCCTTATACAATTTATTAAATCCAATTTTACCCTTTTTTGTGATTTTAGTAAATGATATGAAAGGAATCTTTTGTCGTTTTTCGTATGAGGTACTTTTTGACTTTTACGACATAAGTACGAGAAGAATGTTTTTTTACATACACTGCATGAATTGATTTTTAAAACATTATTTCCAAGAAACTTCCATTACAAGTTTTCATGTTTATTTTTAATCAACTTATTAATGTTTAATATTTAATGACATGTTAATAAAGGAAAAATGTTTTTGAAGTAGAAAGGATATTTTCCTCAATAATGGAGTTCAAGTGTTGTATTGAAATTAATTTCCATCTAAGATAATATAGGGTTCTGTTTCTATCCCTATTATTACATTTATTTGATTATTTTGTGATGGAATTATTTTTATGAATTTTATTGTCTTATATGAATTGTTTTATGATGTCACGATGTTTAAGAATCCCATTTTTATTATATGGGTTATGCAATGATGTTTGATTTATGATTTTGTGGAACACATAATAATGGTATCATTATGATATGGGTGGGACCTATATCTCCCTACAATGCATTGGGAAAAGATTTATATCTAATGAGATAGACATGGCTGGAATGGAAAGTTAAACTGGTTCAGTGAAACAGTACTGAAACGAGGAGTGAACTCGGTTCAGAAATGGACATTTTCCACTAAGATAGTCTTGGAAATGAGTCTTGACTACTATGAAATGATTTTATGTGATTATGTGTGTATGCCAAAATTCTTCATGATTTATGTTATGATTATTGGGATTACATTTCACTGCTATGATTTATCCCATGTTATGAAATTATGATCACTTTTGCAGGTTAATATTTCCAAAATGTTATGTTCTTATGAATATTATGTGATTGATATTTCTTTTTTACCCTTACTGAGCATTTGAGCTCACCATTTTGTATGTTTTCTTTCTCCGTGTTAGGAAGAAGGTTATTATGTAAGATATGCCAAAAAGGGACTCTAGATATGATGAAATAAATGGGAGACAATGTAGATGCTTTATGAACCAGTTGTTTATGTATTCCAGTTTCTAAAGACACTATACCTATATGGTATTTTCATGGTTTTGTTATATGTTGTAATAAGGGTACTTCAATTTTGAAGTATTAATAATGTATGTAATGTATGGGTCCTTATAGTGGTGGCGCAAATAGAGGTCCCCATATGGTTGGAGTTATTACCAGTGGAACTTCCTTTGAAACCTCACAGAGGCCCCCACGACAGGCACAACCTCAAGCCCAGCACTGTTTGGCCCATAATCAGTTGGTGCCCCCACGTAATGTGCTACCACTGTCGAGGCAGGACAATTATTGTCTGCCTCCTCTATAAGCTCCTCCATCTCCTCTCCAGGGCCAGACCCAAATGTCCCCCTTCCCGGACAGATGAAATTAGAACTACGTGTTAAATGAGAATAAGGTTCCCTGTTATTTCAATAGTGCCTTGGAATAAGGGATTTCCCGTTTTCTTGAGTACAGATGGCCAGAGAAGGAAAACCTCACTGATCTCCTAAACTACTACACCAATCATCCGATCCTGGGGAACACCCTTAATTAGTTCTATGTTTTCAAAGAATGGCTTCAAGACCAGGTCGATAGAAACATAATCAGGCTGGGCCTGCCCCAACACAATTTGTAGGTGTCTTTGTAAGGATGGATATCGAATGTGACGACGAAGGTGAGTGGCGGCAGGTTTCCAGTAGCTGGTTCGAAAAGTATTATGACTGCATGGATCGCAAAATGGTTTCTCCGGCCCATGGTATCATCCGTTTATTCTTGAATCAACCGGATTCCTTGGAAACCACAACAACCACTTTTTCATCGTCATCTCAGCCGGCCTCTTCCCAAAAGAACAAGCATCTGCGGTTCAAGGGAATGAATCATGCCCCGCCAATGCCATCGATGTCCATAACTCTCGGTAGCGTCATCACCATGAGATATGGAATCTTCACAAAATCCTCAAATAAAATGATGAATCTTCATGTGATAATCATGAGTATTCTTTAGTCAACACCGTGGAGTTGGTAAACCCCTACATAACTCCCGACGACAGGGAGCGCCAGGCGAAGCCACCCAACGTCCCCAGATGACACCAACGTCGGCAGTGTTGTGGACATATGGACCATCATGGCACATAAGTTGGAACCTCCATCTATGCCATTCATGCCACTATGGCCATACAGTAGGCCCGACGCAGAGCTCATCACGTTCAACCTCTTTATCCTGTGTCATTGGGCCCACATCTACCACCATTTATGCTACTGGATTTGGCCGAGCTACCTCGACCATGTCGTGACTAGCCTCAATCTATTACGTTCTAGTCTCTGTTGTCTAGTCCTCATTCGGCATATACTCTTCGGGATTCAACTAGTGAACAGTGGGACATGCCTAGCACCAGCCAGCCGCTGGTCCAGCAAGCAGGGCCCGCTATGCCTCCAATCATAGAGCGGCCTCTTGCATGTTGAATTTCGATCCTATCATGTAATATGATGTCATAAAGCGCCTTGAATGAATCCCAGCGAGACATTCCATCCTCAAGGCCCTTCACCAATCGTCAGATATGCGCGAGGCGCTCATTGAGGCTTTATGAACCCCCCTCTAGTTTGAGATGGTGGTAGTAGTTGCAGAAGCCACTCATGATGAAGTGGATGAGAATGCTGAATGTCAGGATATCATTTCATTATCTGGATAAAATGATGGCTCTATCAAATAGGGGAACATTAGCCCATTATACATCACCGGAAAAAATTAATGGCATGGAGGTTGGCCGCTGTCTTGTTTACACCAGCTCTGTGATTAACCTTATATCGACGCGGACGCTGTGGAAGCTGGGGTTATCCGACGATGACCTGACCCACTCTGATTTAAGAATCTAGGGATACAACATGACAATTTAGACCGTTGTCGGTATGATCTGTCTAATGACCTAGTTTGGTGGCCTAGTTGTCAACACCGAGTTTACGGTTGTCTCCCCAGACACCGCATACAATGCATTTATGGGCAGACCATGGATCCCCTGGAATGTGACGGTCCCCTCGTCGTATCACCAATGCCTCAAGTACTCCCTAAATGTTCATGTAGATTTAAATAAAGGAGATGCATCTCCTTTAACTTCTTGTTAAGCCCTCTACCTGCATGTCGACTATTTCAAGAGCAAGGATAAGCAGATTCTGCCATTGAGGTTGAACCCCTCACAGATGCAATGGACCCCTGGGGAGGTCTGGATGACGCCTACGTCTTCTCGATCCATAGAATGGAGGCCACAACCCCTAACATGGGGAAATGTTTTGTTGTCTCTAGAACGATAGGGATGCAATCAACCAAGTCCCAGCGACAGCGGAAGATCACCTCGTACTCCTACGGAAACCAGGCTCAGGTGGTCCCGGAGCCTCCTACCCCTGTACGGTATCAGGGTGATTTGATCTATGGAAATTGTAGTAT
Source organism: Viscum album (assembly GCA_963277665.1). Taxonomy (NCBI): domain Eukaryota; kingdom Viridiplantae; phylum Streptophyta; class Magnoliopsida; order Santalales; family Viscaceae; genus Viscum; species Viscum album. The sequence continues at coordinate 1,253,105,394 of OY728140.1, read as the reverse complement.
GTATTACGTGTGATTTTCTCAAGGATGGATTTAACCAGCTCAAGCTGACATACCACTATTTCTTTGATATAATCAAGCGTGGCCACTTGGGCCAAAGACCAAATGGGATCAGATCATCTACCTTCATTGAAATGGTTTCAGTAGAATGTGAATCTACTGATATGTTTTCCACTACTTCCCGGGCAATTACAATCCTCCCATCGGGATCTTCCAACCCAGAGGAAGCTTCTCCCGCTAGGGATCCAACCTCTACTTGTGAAAAAGTAGATTTGGAGGATTCTCCCACACCTACCAAGAAGGCGTCTCCACCACGGTTGATGAACTAGATCATGTGAACCTTGGTAGCGAGGTAGATCCCAGACCCACAATGATTAGTGTCGTTATATCCATCGAGGAGCAGCAGCTGTACATAGATTTCCTGAAGCAGCATCGTGATGTATTTTCCTAGAGCAATGAGTAGATGCCCAGACTAGATCCTCAGGTAGTCGTCCACCAACTTAGTCTCCCGGCAAATAATCACGAGTTCAAGCAGCCTCCCAGATAGATGCACCCTTCTCACAGTGCAATGTTCGAGGCTGATGTTGACAAGCTCATCAAAGCCAACATTATCAAGGAGGTCTAGTAACCCAACTGTCTAGCCAACATTATGTCAGTCAGGAAGAAAAAAAGACACATCAGAGTCTCAATTGACTTCTGGGATATTAACTGTCGCTGTCCAAAGTATGATTTTCCCTTTCCTGTGATGGAATTCCTGATTGATTCTACAACTAGGTTTCAAGGCCTCTCCTTCATGGATGGGTACTCTGGATATAATCATATCTGGATGGCCCCTTAGGATGAATTGTACAATGATTTTAGGGTGCCCCAAATAACATTATGTTAATAGGTTATTCCCTTCAGCCTGAAGAATGTAGGGGCCACCTATCAGCGGGAAATGCATCACATATTCAAGCAAATCCTCGGGAAATTGTTGGAATGTTATATGCATGAACTTGCAGTCAAATCTCGCCAGTGCCAGTACCATCTCAAGGACCTTGAGAAACGTTTTGGATTCCTCCGTTCCTAACACCTAAAGATTATCCCGTTGAAATGTGACTTCGAGGTCACCTCTAGGAAGTTCCTTGTCTTTGTAGTCAGGTACCGGGGCATCGAGATCGACCTAGTGAAGATCAAGTCCATCAGTCAGATGCCTTTCCCGATAAATATTTGTGTGCTTCGATGTTTCCAAGTCCACATAGCATACATACATAGATTCATTGCGAATATGGCCGATAAGTGTAAGTCCTTTTCTCAGCTCATGAAGAAAGTCTCCGCCTACGAGTGGAACGAAGAGTTCCAGACTGTGTTTGAAGAAATCAAGCAGTATCTACTCCAACCTCTGGTAATGATGCCCCCCGTCTCAGAAGAACTAGTAATCATGTATGTAACAATCCTGGAAAAATCTCTTCGCACCCTTCTTTCCCATTAGATTAATGAGGGGACATAAAACTTCCTCTACTAACTCAGTCGTATGCTCCTCAATATGAAGACCATATACTACCTCATTGAGAAGAACTACCTTACACTGGTATTCATCATGCAGATGTTGCGGCATTACCTGCAGCACCATGAGGTGCTGCTGGTGTCTCAGGTAGACCCGCTGAAGTACATTCTGAACCACCCCATATTGACAGGATGTCTAGCACGATGGGTGGTACTCCTCCAACAGTTTGAATCAGGTTCGTGCCTTAGAAAGCTATTACAGGAGAATCATTGGCAGATTTCCATGCTACCCATCCAACCCTCATGGACCAGTCCATGGACCAGGATTTTCATAATGAGGCAATCCACTTAGTAAATCACACCATCCTGTGTTGGAAAATTTACATCGATTGTGCTTCCTGTAGCCCCACCAGCATGAGGCTCAATGATCTCAAACACAACAGAGTAGGCTTGGGTATTGTCTTTATTCTCATGGAACAAGCCATTATACTGTACTCATTCCTATTGTCAGAAGGCTGCACCAACAATGAGTCATAATATTAGGCTCTTATCACTGGCCTCGAGATCAATGTGCCCGATTTTCATGTGAAAGGGTATTCCGATCTAGACATCATGAAAATCAACGGTGACTATGTTGTTATGAAAACCCATGATTTTACAATTGTTGGAGCGCACCCTCCACCTAATAGCCCAGATTGTATCTCGTCCAGATGTTACTCATGTCCCTCGATCTCAGAACGGCTGAGATGATGCCTTGGCCAGCCTGGCTGCATCACTTGCAGAACCGGAGAAGGATGATCTAATTATACACATGGAAGATTGGAGATTCATCTCACCCATCACCTCAGATGATGATGACGACCTACGAGTAAGCCATATTACCAGAAGAGCCTCCACATCATGACCCCCAAGTTCCTTAGATGTAGTTGTTGAAGTGACCCATGACTGGAGATCCCCCATTGTCAAGTATCTCAAAATGGATACTTCCAGGTTGATCGGGTTGAGCACAAGCGAATTCGATTCCATGCACTGCAGTTTACCCTCAAGAGTGGTCCCAGTCTTGATCAGATCCTCTATATGTTCATGTTTGATGGTGTTATCCTACGTTTCATCCATGGTGTATAGATTTCTCAGGTCATGAAGGTGGTTCATGCCAGTTCCTGTCAGGATCACTATACTGGGCCGATGTTGTCCCATTAGATCCAGAAACTTGGGTACATTTTGACCTCCATGATCCATGATTGAATCGAGTTCGACAAGATATTTCATGCATGCCAAATTCATGAAAACTTCGTGCACCAGCTTCCAGAACCACTCCACTCCACCAAGCACACTTGACCGTTTGCAGTGTGGGGACTCAATGTAATGGGACCATATCCACTGGTGACAGCTCGTGAGTACAAGTTCATCTGGACCGCCACAGATTTCTTTTCCAAATGCACAAAAGCAGTTCTGCCCTAGGAGGTCAAGGCTTGTTCTATCGTCAACATCGTGATCTCCAATATCATATATGAGGTTGGAGTCCTACACGTCGTCCTCAATGATAACGACACTAACTTCCAAGAGGATGTGATGAATAAATTGTAATCCAAGTACAACATCAGTTAGAATGATACCACCCGCTATAATGTGCAGAAAAATGGGAAGATCGAGGCATTCAACAAAACCCTCTCTAACATATCATTGATAATGGTTGCTCGAAATAAGAAGAGTTGGCTAAACAATATCCCCAATTCCCTCTGGCCTTATCGGAAGATGACTCATAATTCAAGCCAGGTGACCACATATTCCCTAGTGTACGGAGTTGAGGCCATCTTTCCCTTTGATATCCTACTTCCGTTGTTATTCATAGCGGTATATGACTAATAGGAACAAGATAAGGTTTCCAAAATTCATCTTCCTAAAATCAATGCACTTATGAGAATAGGATATGTGCCCTGCACAATATGGAAAGGCATCATAATAATATAGCTAGACCCTTCAACAAGAAGGTTCTGTTCTGCTCGTTCCTACATGTCGACTTGTTATTGGCCCTCCGAACACCATTGATCTTTGGCAGGAAACTACCCATGTTGGAGCACAAATGGGAAGGACATTACATAATTCACAGGTTTAACCCCAATAGAGCATACTCCCTAGTGACCATCGATGGTGAGCGTATTACTCCTCCCAACAATTCAATGTTCCTCAAACAATATTTTTCCTGAGCATGTTGGTCCGGCATAACCCTATTCTATATGGTCCGGCACAAACGTAAACTGTTCGATCCCGCATGACCCTAAATTGCATGATGGTATGGCGTGACCATAAACTACTTCATCCTACATGATGTTAAAATATATGTTATCTTTTAAGACATTAGATTTCACCCTTATAACAACATGTGGATTTATTTCCATCCACATGGGATACGTTGGAACGCTCAAGTGTTTCTTCTTGAGACCATCCCCCATACACTTCTCTTTGACTATCCCATTGGTTATAGTTCTCTCGGAGGATCCTTGCATGATATGGTGTAGGATTCCATAGCCCCACTCATGCCTAGATTATAACGGTCGCACCAAGTGCCCACTCCGTATTCTTCTATCCTCACACATCCTCCTAGGATGACATTAAACTGCATGGCCTTCAATAACTAAATAAAATTGATTCGCATCCACATTGTATAAGTAGGAACACCTGAACATTTCGTCTATTGGCTGGGAAAAAACTCCAAAATCTCCCCTCGGGTCAAGACATATGGTGTGGTGCATGTTTTTTCCTCCATACAAGTTGAGCTCATCTTGATTCCACCATACGTCCCAATACCCAGAGGTGTCCGCCTCTTTCACCACGCTCTGTGACATAAAAATATATGGGTACAAATATGATTCCCCCACTCCTCAGATTGGGACTCCATCATCTTTCCCATCGAGAAGGGCCCTTGAACGGAAAGGATGTTGGGACCAAGGACTCTCCTACCACTTCATGCCAACACCCTCATGGATATTGAGCAACAAATTGATACAAGTCCTGTGTTGTGAATGTGGTCAGCGGTCAATGCTCATTCATTGTTCCCATTCGAGGACACTATATTGATTTTCTGTTTCGAACATGGTATACAACTATCATTTGTCATCACGGCCACACCATGATGTCAAAAACATTGATTGCAATGGTTCATTCTACCCCATTGTATATCCATGCGACGAACTCCCCTCGGGTGATGCTAGCTACTAAAACCCTTTATGGAAAGGAGAGATGAATCCAAATCCTTGTTTCCTACACCGAGAACTACTCACATGGGCTTAGAAGCTGTGATGAGGTGGTAATCTCACAATTGGTCATATGGATACCATTGTTCGAGATTCCCGACCTCATGCCCTTTTGCCTTTTCTGGCCCCTTGGCCATTTCTGGCCCCTAGCCCAAGTTCTCATTCGAGGTTGTGTAGTGTGGAGTAGACTTATGTCCTCATTCACGCCATGATATTTCTAATGGCCGTAGATATTCCCTTCAGACGTCCTTCACTTCATTTATCATCCATACCACGAGTATAGGCCCTTCCGTGCTTCGCGTGCCCTGTTTCGTGCACCCTGTCTAGGTTCTCTCTAATGGGATTCTGAGGTGTGGTATGGGATTATGTCCTTATTCACACCGGGTTACTCATCGTGCCGTACACATCCCTGGATGAGATACCTTATCCATAATTTTCCTCACATCAAGATGTTAAGCTACAAATTGGATGGGCATTTATGACCGAGTCCCAGCCTGAGGCCCCTATCCTTTACTGGACCCCTGGCCTTCTCGGTTCCAAGCCAAAGTTCATACCCCGAATTATATGGTGTGGTATGGGATTATGTCCTCATTCACATAAGGTTCTTCACAAATCCATATTCCTCCTGTATATGGGGTATCTTAACCATTTTATTTCTAAATGTATGACTATAAACATCACATTAATCCCATCATGAACTACATGTGGTTTGACTCGCATCCTCATGGGATTTGTAGGACCACCCAAACGTCTAGACATTGGGTCGAGCCCCATCTTTCAGAATTCTCCCTTTTAACATAGGCCCTTGGTCTACCATTTCCTAGGGAGGGGATTATATGGTGTGGTATGAGACTATGTCATTATTCACACCGGGGTTGTAATGACAACACCATATATCTCTCCCTTATAATAGTTCTCTATCCCCTTACACTATTATCATCCATTAAAATTGGTTACTATCATGTTGAGCACTGTCCTCGACCCACTTTGATGATTCACTAATCTATCTAAGAGTACTATGGTTCAGCATTTAGAGTGTCAAATTTTACATGGACATGCTCTTTACCATTTTCAGGCATATTGTTCCACTTCATTTGGGATTCTGTAATCTTCTTCACCGAAAGGGACCCCTAAATGGCATGGAATCTAGACCTAAGGGCTCCCCTACCACCATGGGCCAATCTCCTCAAGGGTTTCAGACAATAAATAGATACTAGTCCTGCATTGCGAATATGGTCTGTGGCCGACGCTCATTTTTTGTCCTCGTTATAGGGTAACGCGATATGGATGCTGTGTTTCGAACACCATCCATAGTAATCCTACATCGTCACACCAGCCACTTTATGCCATGAATTTTGGTTACATGATTCACATCATTGTCCTCCCCGTCATATCCATGTATAATTTTGATACTCTTGACAATATCCCTCAGTGCGCATTTGCATGTTAGGAGGACAAAGCTGTTATAAAGGCATTATTTGGGAAATCACACCAAATTCCCTTTGACGTGCATCCCAGGTATTGAAAAAATCATCTTCTGCCTATCTTTACCACATCGAGTTTGGCTCACTTGGGCTTAGGGATGGCATTGAGGACTGCTCTTATGTGGAAGTATCTCGCTTCTCCATGGTCTGAGATCTAAGACAGCAAACTAAGATCTTTTTTAGAACTATGTGTGGATTGATTCCCATCCCCATGGGATACGTAGGAACACCCAGTCGTCTGGATTTTGGGTCTTTCTCAATTGGAAGCTATTTCCTCCTACCCCTTTCCCTCTTACCTCTATTTCGGCCCCTTGTCACGAGGTTTCTTTTCAGAATCACGTATGGTGTGGTATGGGATTATGTCATCATTCACGTCGGGTATGTTTTATTGCCCCATGCACAGTCCCACATTAGCCTCATCTCTACTATGTTTGTGCCACATGATGTTAAAATTCATTCCTAGTCTCATTATATGACCCTAAATTGTGACATTATCATCCTTGCCGCATAACTAAATATGGCACTATATCGTGATGTCCTCACTCAAGGGGACACCGTGTTTGGTATCGGTCACACGCCATACAATTTGTCAACGCCTGCATACAACTTGATTCTTGTGGAGATTCCAAGATATTCTACCCTAGGTCTATCTCATCAAAAAAAAACAATTAACCTTAATGTAAAACAAGATACATCAAATACCTCTTCTTTTTGTATGAGGGCCACACTCGCACACCCATTTTACACCTGGCACTGGTACCTTTCAATGACAAACCTTAGAACTATGTACGACTTGATTCTCATTATAATGAGAAATATATGAATTCCCAAGCACTTCCCCATGGGCCCTGATAACTTTCATGTTTGGTCCATTGACCTAAAAACTTTCCCATGGAACACATGATAATATGGAATCTAGGTCCTCATTCACTTCAGGTTTCATAATCACCTTACCATGTGTCTCCTGCATTCCTTACCTATCTTTGGTCCGACCTCTTAGACTATAAACTATGACATCTCATAGAACTATGTATGGATTGATTCCCATCATTATGGGATAAGTAGAGACACCCAGGAATTTCTCCTCAAGTCCAGACCTCAGAATCATCAATCCTGTTCCTCCTCATTTCCATCCCCCAGGCCTGACCCCTTGTGGAAAACCTTGTAACTGCAGCTGTGCCCTGAACAAGTTTGGGAAGCCCCATGACGACATTAAGAAGCGACAGATCCCTCTCCGTAGAGGTCTTTTCTAAAATATGCAATGATCCATGATCAGAATTATGTTCCCCTATAATGTGATTTTACCACAGCGGCGTAATTTCAAGAGTGTTGTATTCTGTTTGAAGAAACCATCACTCCACATTCCACTCATTGTGTTCCCCTTATTCGAACCTCGTCCTATTTAACATATAAAGGGACCCCTAATAGTATGGATACTCGGCCTATGGCTGGCCTACTGTCCTCGGCCAACATTCCGAAAGACTAATGAATGGCATTATGATTCAGGACCTGTGTTTCAAAAATAGTCAGTGGTCGGCCCTCGTCTGTCATCCCCATTTCAAGATAATACAATATAGATATTGTGTTTCGAACATGGTCAGCAGCTATCATTTATTTTCATGTACCCCTACAGTGTTCCAAATCTGGGTTATTTTTATTTACATTTTCCTTTCTCCTATGTTCAGATTGATTCTAATTCCCCTGGCATTACCCCTCTCTTGAACTAGATCACACTGGGAGGATGATATGTCAATTTTTTTAGGCCCTCTTCCTTTAATCGGACCTCCCTATTCTCTTCTCGATAATCTTGATTGGCTATTCAAATCTCGAAATCCCAAAGAATTATTGATGCTCCCACGGTCATACGAATTAATATTACGAACATCCCTTGTTCCTCACAATGGGTTAGTCCCTCATGAGCTTAGGAATGTAAGGATATTTATTTTAGGATTGTGGTTGAATGAGTTAAAACAAACAAACAAGTAAATAGATTTGTCTATAATTACAGTTAAGAATAAGAAGCATTAAGAAGAAATCATTTTGTGAGTTCGTCCAAAATAGGGCCCTTTAAGGGTAGTCATCTAGGATGGATCATTCTAGTGCCACTACCTTTTGGCTGGTGGCCTCCATTTTTTTTCTACCCTCGGAGGTCACTCTATTCCTCCGCAACTGTAGAGCACATTCCACTAATTATAGCCTGTTCTCATTCATGTTCAGTTTATGTATGGTTTATTGGTGACCCACTTTCATTAGTTGATCTTGTTCCTCGGCCAAATGGGGCCTCAACTTATCCACAAGTTCAGAATAGTTTTCAATGAGTATCTCCTTTTCCTTTACCTATTCTTCAAGGCATGGTGCCTCTTTTTATGCCTTTATGAATACTTGGGTACTCTGTGACCCCTCCCGACACAAGGCAACGTCAGAGCGTCGGCTTCTCTCATGATGCTTCTTGGCCATGTAGTCGATGACCATCGAAATAAGGCACTTAGTATCTACCCCACCAGCATAGGGAAACGGCATCCAGGTTTGGAGTGATCCCATCCTCTTTAGCCATTTAATCTTAGGTTGACCCAGAAAGCACTTGATGCACATCCACCCTTTTTGTCGATTCATCTGAATCTCCTCGGCCGCCTCCATGTCTGAATCATCAATCTCTTTAGGGTTTGTGTGCTGATAGTCATGGAATGCATCCAACATGCTAGCCACATGGTCCTTATTTAGTGTTCCTCCGAAGGGGTTAGGCTCGTCAACGCATGGCCAATGTTCCTCTCTATCCTTGGTCCATGTAGTTTCTTCGTCAACATCCAGCCCTACCCTGACATTGTTACCACTGATATCCACAACCCTTTGATCATCGAGTGTCGGGGAATACTCAGTTTGGGAAGTGTCTCCTGAATGGGATGTCACATTTACAGTTTAATCAATCATGGATGACCTGGGTTCGGCAGCTCGACGAGCCTCCATTGCTGGGATTACTACAAAAACAATGAACACCCTAATCAACTGAGCTCTTCGACGGTGAATATTGGCGTTGAAGTAATGAACTTACAAGAGCCCAAAGAATCAACCTCCGGTGTTTTATCCACTACAAGAGATGCCATTGTAGGGGATCCCTCAGTGATCGTTATCTCAATGATGGGTGTCAACTCCCCACCTTGTTCTACCAGTGCTTCCTCCTCCCTATCAGATGTAGAAACTTGGTCGGCACCGATATTCTCCAGAACAAGATAAGAAAATCTTATTGATGGATACAAAAAATGATGAGGGGAAAGAATAGACACAGACATAAAAAAACCTCAAGTTTCTCAGTTATATCTACATCAGAGACAATGGTCTCGCCAATCTCTTGAAGACTCACATGGTAGGATTCCCCCTGAGACCCTCTGCCTTCAGGATCCTTTTTCTCTTCACCCATCCTTCTCAATATCTTTCATCCTCCTCTCCCATATCGGCACCCTCTAGCTCATCGTCATGGTCTTCATCCTCTGACGACATCTTTTCTGGATCAGGCTCATGGCTGAGCATTAATTTTACCAAGAAATATGGCTCAACATGGCGACCTCATTGGTGTGCATACACATCCATGGCCATAAGATACGCATGCCGATGATGAATGTTCACCTTGTCAACAACCCGAATGAGTCCGACCTCTGGAAGCTAGATTCCATATTGTAATATCATTTTACAAAGAGCTTCATTACCCATCAACTATCGCAGTGTCATCCAGGATAATAATAGAGCTGGGAAGAATGATTTATTGGACGGTTTAAACAAATACCTTATCTACTTCCCTACGAGTTCCCCAGATGCTACATGAGCACGTCTCCCCCTGGGAGACGAGATCCCGACCATGCCACACGACATCCCTGCTACTGATGTCCCGACCTGTGTGGGCCTAGTTGACTGACATGCTTCGAAACTCCCCCCCCCCCCAACAACACCCTATCTACTCTCTCACTGCCCAGGTTCTACACTGGCTACTTTGAGTTGCCGAAGTTTCTCCTGAAAAATCCTCTCAGGGTATGTTATGGTCCAATGCTCGGCATTTTCAGTTGAGATGCCAGTAACAAATCTGGATGGAGGGAAAGGATATAACTTCGCCAAAACCTATGGTTGTGATCATCAGCCACATTTGGCCATGTACGTAGGGATGCCTTTCTTCCTGAACATTTGTGTGCACCTTCTTTGGCGTCTGTTGATGACATTCAAACTACCTGGAAAAATTGGATGACACATAGTGCTCACAAAACATATAACCATCAATCCGGGCCACGCTCACCCCATATCTGATGCACTGGATGTATTCTCTTTACTCTAGTGAGACTTTCCATTTACCTATCATCTGGCCAGTCGGGGTGGGGAATCAGCTGAATGTGAAGTTCGCAAGATTTCTGATTCTGATCCTTACTGCCTCCTCATTGAGCATCAACGACATGTCCCTGATTATATTCCACATGGAAGGTCGCATGCCATTACCTGAAGGACAAATGGTGTTTGGAATGGTATACCAGCTGCAATTAGCCAAAACCCAACCATAAACTATCTGGAAGGGAACAAAAATCCTCCTTGGTGACCCTCCTCTTGAAATGCATCCTAAAATGGTGTAAATATGGGCCGCCATTTGGAATCTCATATTGAATATTTGATTGGAGGCCATGATGCGACCATCACCAGGTTCACTGGACGAACTCCCATCCTTGCTTCCCTCACCGGTAAGAGCCAACCACTCATAAATGTTGCATGAAATCTATCGTACAAAACGTTTAGGTCCCGAATGTCATTTATACTAACGCCCCATATCAGATAATTCCCTGCCTCCAGGATCAACAAGTACGATTCACTTCTTCTCCTTTTTGTCGTGGATATACAATGTCTCCCTCGCCCAAACATATTTAACTCCAGCTCACTTTGCATGAACAAGATAAACCATTTCATGTAAGAGATGTCTATCAAAAAATCCTTTACCTCAATCCTCTCCTTATCCAATTCTAATAGGTTCCATGTCAACATAGGGGTTCGTTATCTATCTCCCCATACATTCCTTGGCGGGAGGAATTTATTATATTGGTTCCCATCCAATGGGATACCTCCCGATGCAATGAATGTCTCAAAGGTAGATACCAAATTCCCCATGATGAACAAGGAAGTTATTGGTATCGGGGGACCATCGAGTAAACAATTCTGGCCCAACCTCATACTGGCGATAAAAATGAAACTGTGACATCATCACCGCCTCAAACAAACCGATGTGCCATAGTTCGGCCCCAAACTGGTCGCATTTCTGTGGAACCCAATACACGCAATCCCATTCTGTCGTAAAATTTCCTCTGGATCATAGGTCCCAATCCTGCTGCCAGCTATATGTCTGGTTAGTAAGACTCAAATGGAAGGTGCACGCGTAAGGGGTCAGAGAATTCTCGATGACAAGGTCACTCCCCGAAATGGTCCTTGTCATGGGATTCCGGATGTAAACGTCCATATGTATGCTTTCTATAGAAGGTTGGACGTCGTAGATGATATTATATCGGGGTTGTTCATTATCACGGGTCACCCATGACGATGGTGTGTCGACCTCAAATCATGGCACAGGTACCTCCTCCAACCTGTATCGGTAGGCTGGAAGATAGTTCATACTCCTTCTGAGCTGGGTTCAACATGTAGAAAAGAGTATGTTTGCTGGATATGATCCTTCGGGTGCCATAAAACTCATGGTTGGTGATCATCTCATCCCTTCGGACAACGAATGTGACGTCTGCATCAACTTCATCCCAATTAGCGGCCATCATCTGCCAGCAAAGAACTAAGTGGTTAGCGTGAAAAATAATAAGTTGGTTCAAAAAATCAGATGTCGGTGTGAAATATCAGAATTTGGAATGAAAAATACTAGGTTGTCATGTAAAATGGTGGCTGACCTCGATGAATTTTGCTCAACTAAAGCATTTTTCGTGCAGGGTGGAATAAATTTTTCGTGCATGGGAGCTCCTCCATTATCACGCATGAAAATCCGTATAGAATGAGGGATCCACGGAGCTTTTATAGACCTTGAGATTGGTTTTCATATGCACGCGAAAAGTGTATTTCGCTCTCTGTACGGATTTTAGACGTCGCTCCAGTTTTACACATGTGTGAGCCCCAAGGAGTCTGGAATCTCGGTGTTTCCCTCGGAACATGAACATTGTGGTCCCTCGTCGATCTGATTCTGAGGGTAGAATTTGTAGACACTGAAAAATGCTGAAGGGCGGAAAAATGTTCGGGCGTGACAAAGCGAAGCAAAATTTGGAACCGACGATCCATTCATGGTGACCCAGTGAGGCCATGTGAAAAAAAATCAAATGTGAAATAAAAAAATATTTCTCATTCGAATAACTCCATGATTCGCAATTGTTTTCCGCATGGGAATGGAAATTATCACGCCACTACCCCACAATGTTTAATTTACGCGTTTCCAATGCCAGTGCACAATATTTTTTCACTAGCTTGATTTCCGCAAAGATCTGTGACCCCAAGATACTATAAATTGAAGGCCACATCCTTCGACTTGATGGATGAAAAATATAAACCATCTCTCTGGCATGAAATTCACCTCTCGGGAATGCATGAAATGGATCTCAGGTACTTAATTTTTCACGCTATGGCACCCGAGGGTCCGCCTTTGCGTAAGACCACTCGGGCTTGATCCTTGTCTGAATCCCCTCGAGTCCCTTCCCCTATGCACAATTCTTCCAATTGTCCGTAATTAGTTCTTTGGCACACAATTCCTTTTGTGTGCTTCCCTGACCATTTTCGCACGTGTAATTACTTTTGCTTTCCATCGTGGCTTTTTGTGGGTCCGCAGTTCATTTGCACGCAAGCCCAGCTTTTTTCACCTACACCCCTCAATTGCGCACCTACCCGGCCAATTTTGCGCATGCATTTCAATTATGCGTAGCCACAGCCTATTTCGTGCGTGTAGCTCAATTGCGTGCTGGCCCCTGCATTTTTCGCACAATTGACCCTTTTGTACGCAAGCCTCCCGCCTTGTGCACCTGTGATGTCCCTGTTCTGCGTATCATTTTCGGGCACCTCACATGCACAAAGAATATTCTCTATATAATCCTTTCCCGTGCAACCTCCTAGGTTCTAACGAAGTAACTTCAAATTCAATTGGATGATACTTCCCATTTCATTTCTTCCCCTCTTTCTTTTTTCATAGTCATGATAACAGCTATTGCTTCATCGCATAGCCACGCTAACGTGGAACCCTAATGGTTCTCTCCATAACACCCCCTAGCCACGAGGTTTCATATCCCTTCTCTATACCATGGTGTAGATGACACAGATTATGTATGTCCTAGTGATGCAGAGTGAATGCACATTTCCCAATTTGGAGGATGTTAAACTGGAAAGCACCATCATCCTCAGCACAAAACATTAAACTGTGACCTCTCCCCATGCATCGCTCATGTGGTTCCCCCACCATGGACATTCTGCACACCCACTACTATCCATGGGAGTGAGATCATTCCTCACATGGAATGAGATCCACATTATCGGAACAGTGTTTTTCTGTGGGGAAAGGGAAACCACCCTGGTGTAATCCCCTATAATTCTTGTAGGAGGCAGCATTCTTGCCCCTCCTTTCTTCTTTGGTCCCAAGGACCAGGGGGAATTAGACACTTGACCCCACCTTTCTTCGGTACCAAATACCTCACCTGCTGGGATTTATTGCCATTGGGCATCCATCATTGAGTAAGTCCCATGATTTCTAGGCTTCTAACCACTTATATGACACTGTTTACTCTTTGGGCCGCTAACTGCATGTAAGCCCCACTTCACCTACCACAGACGCACCATTCCCAACATGATCGTTAGGTCTCTGATACCTCATGTTTCTTACACTAAGCATGACTCATTTGGTCTTAGAGTGATCACCAACCATAACAAATTCCATGGGCATCCTAGAGTATAAGCCCCATACCATCTGAACTACATAGACTTTTATCCTTTCCAATATAGGGTACGTAGCAGGCCTCGCTGAGGTTCAAGACCAACTACCTTTTTTTATTTTTTACCTGAACTACAAGTTCTTTGATCATTGCTAAGGCAATGTATGTAGGAAGCCTCCTCTAGGATCAACCCCACCACTCATTGGTCCCTCCGTCCCCATTCACATCATTTCACCAACTCCTTGGGCTGACTCAATGTGTAAGCCCCAAATGGCCCTTGAAATACATGGTGTTTTATCTTATCCAAGGTGAGCTACGTGGGAATCCTTCATGAGGTTCAAGCCCACCATCCACCAAGACCGAAGGTCCTAACACACATTGTTTCACCAAATCATGTCCCATACTCGAACAATATGGACTTTGATCCTTGCTATGGATGTGTTTGTAGGAATACTCCCTGAGGTTCAATCACAAAAACCAATAGTCCTGACCACTTTATGTCATCCCCCCCCCCCCCCGTCCTACATGGAGTTAAACTATATTCCACTTTTTTTCCCCATTCAGTGGAATGATGAAGTCACTCCAGATAGCAGTAATCCATTAAAAACCCCAATTGGCAGTACGACGTCATCAGATGAACTACGTGGTCCTTGATTCCCTACCATGTGGATATGAAGGAAGCCCCTTTGAGGCTCAATCCCAAAATCATCATCATTCTCATTACTGTTCTATCCCATTATCCATTTACTTTATACAACTACTCCATCATCCTTCCTAATTCTTATCTGGGCCACCACATCCCGGTTAAATCATGTCATGTCATTCCCCATTCACCTCAACAGTGACCAAGAATCCAACCATGCTTTGGCCACAATATTGGTGTTCCCTATAGGGGTTGCACTGATCTGATCTACTCCAGTAGGTGTTCCGATCAGTCTGGTCTATCTCCGCGGGATGTTAATCATCCGTCATATCCTGTGTTATACATTGGTAGGTGAGGAAATCCTCAGATACATGCCCATGGAATATTATTCCCCACATTCTATGTTGTATTAATCATGTATCTGAGCCCTCGAGCATCCCTACAAGATTGGACATAAGAAATAAGAGCTAGTGTCCTAGTGCCCAGACACGCCAATGATGCCCAATGTGACTACTCCCCTGACCGAAGGTTGCTGCACTTACCAAACCTGTTATAATGTCCAGACAGAAGAAGGGTAATTAACTGGTGCCTATATATATATGGAACTGGGAAGAGTTTTAGGAAGAACATATTAAATATATAAGGGAGGCCTGGATTAGGTGATTAGTTCTGAGGAGGAATCCAATGACGGAAGAACTGACATTCCATCATCCTATTTCTATCAAGGAGTAAACTTCCCTTAAAAATGTGCGAATGTCGCCCACCATTGGAATGAGGGAAAGTGGGGAAATAGCTGTGCGTCCCCTAAAAAATACAGATGCCCGCATTCGGTCGAAATCGTCGTAAACAATCATTATTCATTCCTCACATCACAGCTAGCTATTGGGTTCCTGCACTAAGATTTCTCATCCTTAGAAGGGTCCACTCTTCCAGCACACGTCTATAATATAACTATCACAAAATAACAAAAATAATATTCCAAATGTCCTCCATGTAATAGGGGCCTCAACGTAATAGACTGTGCGTCAATCAGATGCCCGGTCTGTAAGTTATTAGCCTTTTAGTTTGGAGGGCCCAGTTGGATTCATGTTCAATCAAACCTGACCATTCCCCAACATTATCCAAATCTCAAGTGAGGTATTCCAATAGTGAATTCTCGCTCCAAGGTTTCTTCTGCCATATATGGTTCGGTAAATGGACGCTCGGTGCCAATGTTATGGCCAAAAGAAAGTATAGAGTAGAAACTGTTCTGGTTCCGGTCTGAACCAGTTAGACTGACTTGGCCGAGGATGACCCTGTTTGGGATGACATGGATTGACCCACCAGGTTCAGCCCATCCCAGGCAGCGGCCCGTAGGGTGGGGGGGGGGGGGGGCGACAGAGTACGCGTGGGCCATAGGGTGGTGGAGGCCGAAGGGACCGCAGAGCGGCGGAGGCCGCAGAGTGTCCAAGGTCGCGAGGGCCATGGACCGGCAGAGGCCACGGGGTTCACGGGCAGCGTAAGGCCGAGGAGGTCGCATAGGAAACAGGCTGCATGAGGTGGTGCGGCGGCCACAGTCCGGCATGGTGGTCATGGATTTGTGGTCCGCCGCGGCGGGCTGGATGGCCAACCTTCCTCTCCGCGCGGCCCAGTCGTGTGCCACACCTTCATCGAGGGCTGGTTCGGCCGATCTCTTTTTAATCATTTCCATGGAACAATGATGCCTTCTTCCATTGTGATGAACACACTATTCACGAATAACTGTGGTGGGGTTGGGCGATGTTGGTTTGGACTGCACCCTCTGTGTTATAGTGGTACAAACAGCTAAATGGGGATGATTCAATTTGAGGGGAAAAATTAACATTGATCAATTTCAAACACACCTCTACCTTGATTGCACATTGACATTGGAAGGGGTGAAGTCGGTGAAATCGGTATTTCCCGGTTTGTCGGTTCATTGTTATTGAATACGTCTGACGTTTTTTTGCCTCTGATAGGTGCTTCTAATCCGTCTTGGGGTCAGTTTTCTCATTCTTCTATCTCTAGTGTTCATTCTTCGTTGGGAGGTGTTCTTCATTAGAGAGGGTAAATGTATCTCCATGTTCTTTTACAACACTTCTCCCAAAAAACGAATAGCCACTATAAATTAAATTATGTTTTATTAATTTAATCTGGATTGGAGCCATTAGTAAAGAGTTGTTGGAATAATTAATATGGAGGAAGTTCAAGAGACTTTTCCATATTAAATAAGGTGTTTATGAGTTTCTCCAATTATTAGTGTTTAGGTGGTCCCACCTTTAGGAATTCAAAATGGGGGGGGGTTAGGATCGGGTGGTCCCCTCTACCATAACCCATGTTTAGGGGTTTTCTAAAATAAATATGTTTGATATTTTTATTTTATTTTATTCATCTATGAAAAGTACAAAATTTTATCATTCACTCTCGACCCACTATGGTCGAGTTGATGGTCTCCTTAAGAGAATATCGGTGCTGCGAGTTCAACAGTGCCCTCAGAATTTCAAATACGAGCACCGATTTAAATGTTTCAAAAACCCGCTGGCACGTTCACTGAACGTATACGAAAAAAAAGTTCGAATATTTATTTCAGGCACAGAAGGCCTCGAAATAACACTACGTAAATTTTCAAAGACTCGTAAAAATACCATATAATTAAAAAATATTGCATGGAATATCTAGGTCTTTACATTCTCCCCACCTCAGGGATTTGGATACTCGTAAGCCACAACACAAACAATATATCAAGTAGGGGTACTGAGCACGAATCTCAGCCTCCCGCTCCTATGTTCTCTCCTATAGGTTCTCATGCTGCCAATGAACGTGCACCATAGGTTTTTACCACAAAAGAAGGACCTAGTCCTATCGATCCTCAATCTCTAATGGAACCTACATAAATGTCGCCCCATTGTTGATGTCCAGATCGTCGTCGTCGATGATATTATAAGGTTCACTCACATATCTCCTCAGCTAGGATACCTAGAAGATGTCATCCACCTGGTGCTACAGAAGTGGAAGAGCTAAGTGGTAAGACAACTCGCCAACTATGTTGAGGACTTGGAAGGGTCCGATTAACCTCGGAGATTACATTACACCTTGTCCAAATTATCGCAAATCTCATCTGGGTGAGACCAGTAGAAATATGTGGTCACTATACTTGAACTCTAGATGTCTCCGTATCATGTCGGCATAAGACTTCTGCCTGCTATGTGCAGTATTCATCTAGTACTAGATGATATGCAATTTCTCTGTGGTATCTTGTACCATCTCTTGTCCCAATAGTGGTTACTCTCTTAGGTCGGTCCAAAATAAATGTGATCACCATGGTCACTCGTACAATGCCTCCATATGTGCCATAATAATGGTGGAGTGATAGCTGTTGTTTTATGAAAACTCCACCAAAGTAAAGTGACCCTCTCAACTACGACTGATGTCGAAGACGCAGGCACGAAGCATATCCTCGAGGGTCTGAATGGTTCACTCGGTCTGATCATCCGTCTGAGGATGGAAGGCAGTTCTCAAATGAAGCTATGTTCCGAAAGCCTCCAGAAACCCCTTACATATCCGGTAATTAAAACATGCATTACGATCAGAGACAATCATTGAGGGTACTCCATGTAGCCGCACAATCTCCAGCACATAGAGGCGTCCCATGATTTCTACTTAACCTTGCTATCTGATCGGTAGGAAGTGGCCCAACATGGTGAGTCAGTCGACGATAACCCAAATCTAATCATGAACCCTGGATGTAAGTGGAATTTATGACATGTAGTCTATAGATATCCCATCCATCTTTCAGTCTGGGACTTCTAAAGGCTTAACCAAGCCTGTTGGTACCTAATGCCCTACCTTTACTTGCTGACAAGTTAGGCACCGCGAAACAAACTCTGAAGTGTATTTCTTTATTCCCACCCACAATTTCTATCGTCAGAGATCCGGGCACATCATTGCCACTCTTGTATTTTCTGATAGAGTGGATTTTTGGAACTCCTTCAACACTTCCTCCCAAAGTGACACTGGTACCATGGTACGTCCTTACAAGAGGATGACGTACTCCCCACCTTAAAAAAATCCATTAGGTGCCTGTCCGTTGGATATCTGACCATATATACTCTCACAGTCGGTGTCCCCACACTGCGCCTCCCTGACTCGCTGAAGAAGTGGGGGAGTGACTGTTGGAGACTGAAGGAATGTTTCTCCATCACGTTCCATGAAATATATCTGCAAAGCGGACAACTGCTCTGTCACCTCACATAGCAGTTGTATACTAGATATCAGGACAAGTGCATCTTCTACAACCTTCCCCTACCATGATGTATAGAACATCTATAAGTCATAGTACTGGAGGAACTCAAGCCAACACCGTTGTCTCCGGTTCAGGTCCTTCTGAGAGGATATATACCTGAGACTCTTGTGATCAGAGTAGAATATAATATGCTCACCAATCAAGTAATTTAGCCCCATAATCAAGGTGAAGACCACTGTTACAAACTATAGGTCATGGGTATCATAGTTCTGCTCACGCTATCTCAGCAATCGAAAACTATGTCAGATCACTTCTCGATCCTACACCAGAACACATCCAATCTCGGACCCTAATTCCTCGCAGAAGAATACATACCCTAAGCCCTCCTCTGGAAGCATCAAGATGGGGGCACTAGTCAGCCTCTGCCTCAGCTCCTGAAAACTCTACTGGAATCTCTCCAACCACATGATGGTCTGCCCTTCTTCGTCAATGCTGAAAGTGGTGCTTCAACTCTGGAGAAATTTGACATAAATATCTGATAGTATCCTTCCAATCCTAGGAAATTTTGTACCTCTATCACACTCATGTGTGGGTCCCTAGCATGTACCCCCTCAATCATCTCTGGATCCGATACAACTCCATCCACCGATATGACATGTCAACAAAAGTGAACCTTTCGTATCCTGAACTGGAAATTCGAGATCATACCATAAAGCTAGTGCTCTTGAAGTGTGTCCAGTACTACACGCAAATAATAATAATGATCCTCCTCAATAGTCGAGTAGATCAGAATGTTGTCGATTAAGACTACTACAAAGAGATCAAGGTATGGCTGAATGTTCCTGTTCATGAGTCCAAGGAACACTAATAGAGTGTTTTTCACGCTGAATGGAATAACCAAGAACTCGTAATGGTTGTACGGAAACATGAAAGATTTCTTCTATGCATCCTCATCTCATACTCTAAGTTGGTGATAGCCTCATCTGAGTACTATATTCGAGAACCACTGTACTCCTTTCAGCTGATGAAATAGGTATTCAATGCTCAGAAGTGTGTACTTGTTCTTCATAGTCACTTGGACCAGTCGCTAATATTCAACACAATGCCTAAAGCTCCCATCTTCCGTCTTGAAAAAAAAATCGGGGCGGGCCAAGGATATACACTAGGCCAAAATAATCCCTTCCTCTATTTTTCCACTAGCTATACCTGCATCTCACAATGATCCAGGGAAGACACCCGCGTACAGGTCCACCACTACAAGGTAACTCAGACTCTCCGCATCAACCGCTCTGAGGGTGAGGCTAGACAAACGATGAGTGATCAGCTGAAATATCCTCAGGGTAAGTTCATAATTTGCTGTAAAGGCTGATTTCTCATCGGTGAATGTAAAACTGGTCCCATCCAAGTGGACACACTGCACATTGCGCCTAATACATTCAATTTGAGCGTGGACTTTAGATAACCATTCCATACCCAAGATGATGTCGTAAGGTCTTGACGCCGCTACTTGGAGATCCCAGCCGAATATCTTGCCTCTAAGAGTAAGCTTCCAAAACCGGCAGCATTGCGTAATCGTCGAATCCACTCCCGTAGGAGTCTCTAGCCGTAAGGATCGAGCCAACGAATCTATCGGAATCTCCATGCTCTGAAAGAGGGAAGTGTAAATAAACGAATTACTGGCACATGTGTCTATAGGTGCGACAGATAAAGTTGAATATACATAGATTGTAACTCGTATCATCTAAAGAGTGCCATGGTTGTAGGACTGAGCAGCCTGGAGCTAAGCCCAACCCTATCCACATACTCCCTTTGGTCGGGGTGGAACACCTAGTGGTGGTGGCAGTAACATCCCGAATCGTCGCCCACCACCAGCTACATGGCCTGCTCTACTGCCATGTCCTCCTACTCTCGGAGGACCACCTCGATTTAACCTATTTCGCTGCATGGGCGGTCCTTAGACCATCTACTGATCATCCGTATGGCAGGTCAGATAGTCACGATCCATGTAACCCTACCTGCCGCATGTGTAACCCTAACCGCTCCTAGAATGACTAGATTTTCCTCGGTTTCCCCACACAACTGACCGTGAATCATGCAGTCATCCACTTGTAGGTCTGGTCCTCTTGGACCTCTGTGACATCTGTCTGCTGCCAGTTTCGAAAGACTCTACTACGTGATTTTTGGTGATGGGTCTCGCTGCTGGTGGATTAATATCATGAAAACTCTGCACTAAGTGGGCTCATTCTAACACCCCCTCCTGCGTTAGGATGCTAAGAGAAATCTTTGAAGCCCTGATCTCTTGCTTGATCCCCTGATCAAAGGTACTGGCTCTGAAGAATGGGTACAACACCATATCAGTGGAGTATCATGAAATTTTAGTGAACCTCACTATGTACTGAGCTACAATCATGCTATCCAGCTGCAGATGAAGAAGCTCATGTATGCACACTACGCGAAAAGTCTCTTAGAAAAACTCTGCCTGTAATAGGCTCTCAATGTCTTCCCAGAGAAGCGTCACCTCATCGTGAGCCTAGAACATCAAGCCCCACCATCTGCCTAGTGCTTCCTGCTGATGATTGGCGGCAAGGTTCTCTATGAGATCAGCTGGTATTACTACAAGTCTGAAGACACTCACTATGGACTCCAGCCAATCCTCAACTTCCTGTGGGTCCATCTCTCCTCTGACCCTCGGTAGCCTCTAGCGCTGGAACTCGTGCAATGTAATCAAGTAGCATGCACCCTCTACTGTTGGGGCTGGAGGAATTGGTGGCCCAATGGGTAATGGTAACGCTGGTTCCTATACTGGAAGAGGGCCCTGTACCAAGTCCACATCGCTCGGTGGGCTATCAGTGTGTACTACTCTCGGAACCCTAGCAGGATTTCTAAGTAGAAGAATATTGAAAAGAAACATGTGTGCCACTAGAAAAAATTATACCTATTGATATGACTCAAATAGATCACAATGAAAACTCTGGAAAACACACACGAAATCAGAGTATTCATGCACTGAGTCAAAAATCAGAAGTCAGGGTCCCGATGTTTGGATACACCAACCGCCGCGCCAACACTGGATTCCCGAAACTGATTACAACACTCACTATAGTTAACACTATTTCTGTTAAAAAAATGATCAGAGTATTATGTTATACTGTAGAACAGACTCCTTTGATACCAATTTTTCATGACCTGTCCCCCAGGGCCCGTGCTGTGACTACCCCATACTCGCCTTCCATAGGCCAGGGGAAGGAGACTAGCACCGAAAGGCTTATTACCTATAACGGGGAAGGCATTACATTTATAACCAATACACAAATGCAACCATTATCAAAAAAAGATATAAAAAGAAGTCATCCTTATAGAAAATAGAGAGATGAATGTAAAATGGGGCCGGAATACTATCCCAATAGTAATAGTACAAGTACAACTGAAATAAAATAAAAATGAAGAAAAGTAAAGGCATATACTAGGTCGTCCTCTGAGGTTCCTACAAGAAGGGTAGGTACAGATCACCTACTCATCACTCCATGTCCACCCGTCTCCTCATCATACCGTCAGACCCAATGTTCAACCTCTGGGACCCATCTAGCCCTAGTACACTCTACCTCTATCAACATTGTCTGTCATCTGCACCAAACACAACAATGTGAAGGCATAGACCGTGCATGGGTGAGTATAACGATACTTAGTTGGGACCCCGAGACCTACATGGTCTCACCAAATCCCCCAAGGATATATCACAAGTAATGAAATAAACTGAGAACCCTACTGAGGTATATGTCCACACATATACATAGCTTATCATGTATACCATCTCAATGATGAGGAAAACACAGAGTCCAACTCGAAGCCCCAAGCTTAAATTTTACACAAAGGAAGAAATACCATGAAGGTAAGTAAAAGATAGGTACACCACATATAAGAATACCACCAAGGAATTACCATGAATGAACATACCACAAGGTACAATATTAGGTCACACCTGGTATTTATTAGGTATAGTAGTAGAGATGATTTTATTTAACTACCAAATCATCTTACCTTATTAAAAGAAAAACCCACGAAGGTTCCCTAATCATCATATGGACCATAGAGGATCATATTACATAGTAAAACCCACACATGATTGTAGTTCCTTGTCAATACGTCTTCAGTCCCACACAGGATCCTAGTACATCACTAGTACCTCGTCAGATCCATGTAGGATTTTAGGTGTTGAACCACATAGGATCGCTCAGTGATGACCCACACAGGATCGCTCGGTGCTAACCCACACAAGATCACTTGGTGTTGACTCATAGAGGATCACTCGGTGATGACCCACATTGGATTTCTCGGTGGTGACCCACACAAGATTGCTCGGCGGTGGCCCACACATGATATCTATTCGTTTTTCACGTCGAATCCAGCTAATGGGTTCCCGCAGTAAGATTTAATGTCTCCGAGAGGGTCCTCTCCTCAAGCACTAGTCGATACTCCAACTATCATGAAGTACCAAGAAAAATTATCCCAAAGGTCCTCCACATAATTAGGGTCTCAACGAAACAGTCAGTGCATCAATCAGACACCCGATTTTTATGTTATTATACTTTTAGTTCCAAGGGCCCGGTTGGATTCATATTCGATCCAACTCGACTATTCCCCAACATTATCCAAATATCAAGTTAAGTATACCAAAAGGACGAGCTTTCTACAAGGTTTCCGGCACCTCAGACTATTCATCAAACAAACACTATGTTCCAATGTTATGATCAAAAGAGAGTATAGGGTTGAAACTCGTCCGGGTCCGGTCCGAACTGGTCGGACCGACATGGCCCTCTGGATAGCCCGTGGGGCGGCGGGGTGGCTGAGGAGTCCGCGGGGGGTTCAGGGTCATGGGGGCCGCAGAGGACACGGAGTGGAGGAGGCCGCAGACTGCACGGGCCCCTGGAGGACGCAAGTCGGCGTAGGCCATGGGGGCTGTGGAGTGGCAGAGGCCATGTGAGCCATGGAGACCACGGGTGGTGCGGGGCCATGGTGGACATGGTACGACGGAGACTACGGGGTCCTCTTAGCGGTGGAGGCCATAGGGGATGCAAATCTGCGGAGGCTCTGGGGGCTGCGGAGGGCACAGGCGTAACGGTGCTGTAGAGGCCGCGTAGGCCACTGGGCGGCGCGAGGTGACACAGAGGCCGTAGTCCGGTTGGACGAACATGGTGCGACGGGGCGGTCGCGATGCGGTGGTCTGTCGTGGCTTGCTGGATGGACCATCGTCCTCTCCACGTGGAGCAGTTTCACGCTCCTCCTACGCTGGTGGAATGTTTGGTCGGCCACTCTTCATTCATCACAATGGCACACAACCACCTTCTTCAATTGTGAAAAAAAAACACCATTCATAGAGAAAGACAGCGGGGTGGATCCATGTTTTTTTGGCTCACACCCTCCATGTTAGAGCCGTAACAAGCGGCTCAAGGGGGGCGATCCAATGTGAGGGGAAACATTAACATTGATCAAATTTAAACATAGCCCCACCTTTATTTCTCGTTGATGTTGGAAGGGGTGAAGTCGGTGATATAGACATTTTCTCGATCGTCGGTTCATTGCCGTTGAAGATTCCCCACATTGGTTTCCTCTACAAGGTTCTTCCGATCCGGATCAGGGGTGGTTTCCTCATTCTTTGATATCTTGTGGTCATTCTATGTTGGTAGGTGTTCTTAGTTGTAGAGGGTAAATGTTTCTCCTAGTTCTTTTCCAACACTTCTCCCAACAAAAAAATAACCAGTATAAATTAATTTAAGTTTTATTAATCTAATTTTAATTGGAACCTAATATCAAGAGGTGTTCACATAATTAATGTGGAGGAAGTTTAATAGAAAACTTTACATTAAAGAGGGAGTTTAAGAGTTTCTACCATTATGAGGATTCGGGTGGCCCCACCGTTAGGCATTTATAATTGGGGTGTTTTAGGCTAAGTTGTTCCCCACCACCATAACCCTTGTTGAGGAGGATTCTAAAATAAAATTTTTAGACAAATTTATTTTATTTAGTTCCATCATAAAAAGCACTAAATTTTATCTTTCATTCTTGACCCACTATGGTGGGGGTGGTGGTCTCTTTAAATGAGTACCAGCATTGCGAGTTTAATTGTGCCCTCAGATTTCAATTCCGAGCACCAGCTTAAATGTTACAAAAACCCGCGCACACGTTTATTGAGTCTACCCGAAAAAATGTTCCGAAATTTATTCCAGGAACCACGGGCCCCAGAATAACGCATTGTCAATTTTTGCGGACTTGTAAATTTTCCATATAATTAAAAAATATTACATGTTTTTTCCGCGTTTTTAAATTTAATAGGAACGAAACCCCAAAAAATGGATGTTATTTACATAAGATGTCTTTATTTATCATCTCACTAATTGATGATAATAGGTTATTTTGTAATGTAAAACATGGAATCCATTAATTTTAATTTAATATGGGATTGATATAGTGAAAATAATTACATTTTTTTGAAAATATCAAATTCACCCAGGTGAAGAATGACATGCTTTGCTGGATTCACAATATATCAGACATCAATCAAATATGAATCATAAACATGAGATGTGATCATCATAAAATTAGTTGTTATCAATACCAATTATATATTTATTTTTTCTATGGAATAATTATACCCATATAAAATTATTCTATTATGATAAAATTGTTAGATATAGAGTCAAATAAGACATCAATAATTCTAGAGTTGTTTTTATGTACACCAATCACCATGTTATTTTTTCACCCCTTGTCCGATGAAATTATTTTATGATATTACCCATTATCTATGGGATTAAGAGGTTACTGCCATAAATCAATATAACTAACCATCAAATTTCATAATAGGTTCCCATAAATACCGTAATACTTTCATTTGAATGATTTTAGTGTGGGTGGTGCATATAGTGGTGAAATCATTGTATTTTTATCATAAGAATGCTTATTACAATCACTTCAACATTCAATATCCCGATTAAATTTTATGTACTCTAATAACATTTAACATTCCCCTAAACTCAATTTCATCTTTTTTTCGTTCCTCACTTCAAGCATGCAGAATATATCATCATCTTCATTCCCAAGTTTTTATAGATTCATTTCAACCTCATCATTCTATTCTTGACAATACCATGAAATTTATGGGAGAAAATAATCTTAATTTTCACATTGAGAGAACATTGAACAATTAATTCACATATATCAAGATACCTAATGAATAATTCTCTTCAGAGACTTTGTTTTAAGACACCAAATAGTTCATCAAACTAATTTTTAGGTAGGATTAAAATTTCAATAGAATCACTAGTATGTCATGACATTTTTTATTCAATGGAACAAACAGATTCATTAGAAATATACAATAGCTTAATGAATTCATTCTCCATTTTTTGGATCAAGAATATAATTTGAGTACATATTGAAAAGTTATATCCTAAACTCCTACCACTTCATGGATTCAATTTAGTCTATTCCAAAGTATTCTAAATGACAAACTACCATTGATCTGCTTCCCTTCCAAACGATAAACATCCATAATGAATTTTTCATCATCCATACACATGATATCATTAAATATATTTTTAGTTATACAACAACATATGTCAGCAATTATAAAATCAGTGGATCTAATGAGAAAACCTGAACATTTCCTTATGAAGGACTCATTAAAAAATTTCCACCTCCTTCACTCATTTTGATGTTCAACATGATTTATGGTATTAGAAATTTGTGTGAAAATTTTGATTGGTATTTTTCCCTCTAGATCCCATAAGGATCTGATAATTATGAAAACAATAATTGAGTATCATATTTAACATATCCATAATAGGGTTAAATTATGTTTCATCCATTGACTAAAATTAAAAATAACATTGTAATTAATAAAAATCATAGTGGGGAACCAAATGATAATTTAAATTAACATATAGGATGTCTAAATCATGGAACATTATTTTCAGACTATTAAACCATATTTTTAACATATTTCATTAATATTCATCATCTATTTATATCATTCTTTATGGATCATAATTAGTGTCTTAATATTCAATGTATATCCCATACACTGTAAAAACCAGTTGTGTAGTAAATACCAATTTCATGCACCATGTGATGATAAAATATATACCAATTTCCCCTTTTATAAATTTTACCCCAAATAACTCTATATCCGAGCAAAATCTACTTATATTTCTTTGACATAGATGCAATTTCTTAACATCCAGTATCTATATACATTTACATTTTTAAATGGAATTTTCATATAATTTGACACATCCATTTTATTATCCTTAGATATATACATAGTGATTCCACAAAAGTTTTTTCAAAATTTTTCAATTGGTTAGAAAAAACCTTCTATGATACCAACTATAAAGTCCTAAACTCCATTAAAATAATTACTATATCTCAGAATAAAAATATTTATTATGTGGATTAAAAATAAAATCTAGAGTATTTTGGGGCTAGTTCCGTAGGAATCATGTTCACATAAACAACTGGTCCCCAATTGAGCTACGTCCCCTAAAAATATGTTCTTCACTATGAGATTCCTTCATAGAAATAACATTCATAAAGCCATTCATCATATCCTCGGATGATGATTCATATAAAATGGGGTCCTCGATTGTATAGAAATATTTAACTGGGTAGATATGTACATATCATGAACATGAGTATATGAGATCATTATAATGACATTTGAAAACTATATCATACATATTGTGGATTATAAATATGAGTCGTGGAATAAGTCATTATAGTTCATAAGATAATAATAATAATGTAATTAAATGGAATGATTAATGTGAAATAAAAATGGAATAAGGTATAAATTTTTTTTATTCCCATAATCACTTATTATTATTTACATAATAGTTCAAGGATCATTTCCAAGACTGCCATATTATAACGATATCACTACCAAAAACATTCTTGAATTCATAGTTCACCACCATGACTATCAATGTGTATAAAGCCCTTAATAAACTGGGTTTACAACCCTTTATTTTTAAATTTATCTCATTAGATATATATCTATATACAACACATTGCTGGGAGACATACATCCCACCGGTCACATAATGAACATCTTACATATGTTTTAGAAATGATTATATCTCATTTATAATATTAGGACCCATGAATATAAATAAGATACATAAAAATTTCATCTTAATGTGTAAATGAAACCTAATTCATAATCATTTAATTAATTTATCAAATCATAACACACTGAAAATGAAGAAGAGTTCATAAATAATTTTTCATTTTATTATAAGTGAAAGATAAATGGGTTTTAGAATCATCTTTTATCCTCATAATTAACTACGAAGAGAAAGAACATGTATATTATCATTGGATAATTTCATCATTAAATCATATTTGACATCAAAGGATGTTATCATAGATAAAAAATGATTTTATAAGATAATATTATACATATCTTGAGGGAAAAAAATTTCTTTCAAATAATAATTTTTTAAAAAATCTTAATATTTTTTGTAAATAATTTTCAATGAAAATAAAAATGAAAAATTATATATAAATCATAAAATTATATAGTGGTTATGGCTGTGTTAAATTATAGTCATTCCATATATGAAAGAATAATGATTGATTTTATATTTTTGTAAAATCAAAAAGGGAATTGTCTATAAAATCAAATGAATATTATTTTTTTAAACTAATTCATGGTTTAAAAATAAATTTAGTGCATAATTTTTATAATTTCAGAAAATTATAACATTTTTTATAAATTATTTTCTTACGAAAATAGTAATCAACTGAATAATGAAATAATGATGATTTTTATTAAAAAAATTATTTAAAAAATCATGAGTACAGCATGATAGAAAATTGAATGGAAATAATATTATACTAATATATTCAAGGGGGATGAAATTTAATGATTAAATTAAGATATAGATAATAATACATTATCATTAGAAACATAATGTTAAATTATCATGAAAATTAATGAGATTGTGACGTAAAACCTTTACCAATTACGAATATTTTGAATAATAATCCCCATTAAAGTGTAAAATAATATGAATCATTAAATATAATTAATATAATTAGATTAATGATATATAATTTTAAAGGGAGATTAAATACACCACATATAATAATATTAGTTCATAACATATCTTATGCCCCAAATAAGGAAATTTGAGAAAAAATCTCATACTACTTTAGAAATTATTTTAATAATAGTTTGAAATAAATAATATCATAAAAATATTCCCTAATCTTAATTTAAATAAGGATATTATTGATATAACATGTACATGGCTATGTATATACATCAGAACAAATAAATGATTGGTTTATTTGAAAATAACTCAAAAAAGAGATACCCATTAACTTATGTCTTGAATTTCATTATACCCATCCTAAACTTCTATTAATTAAATATATGTTTATTATAAATATTTTGTGAAACCATTATTATATAAATATATCTTACCATATATGAATTGTTTTTACCCTTAATTTACCTAAGATTACAAATTCCTTGTTACTATGATATTTCAAATATTAATTAACTTGTCTTTTCATATGTATTTTGTTTTTTTATTTCCATAACTATTACATAGATAATGTTTACATCATGTGAAGAATATTTATCATTATATATATCATAAATGTTAAATATATATATATATATATTTAGAGTAATGGATAAATTTAGTGAGTGAAAAATAAATACATTGTTCATGGAGAAAGTTGCTTATACGTATGCATGATCTTTATTTTCATTTTGTCGATGGATGAAATGAATAGAAGGTAAATCATCTATTAATTTGTTATAATAAATTTTATTTGATATATATATATATTTTTTTTTAAATTCTATTTATCATCCTTCCATATTAACAATATATAAAAAATTAATCGCATCACTTCACACGTCAGTATTTTATCATACACGCAATATGAATTCTTAAATAGCCCATGGAATATGAATAAAAAAATTAAATTTGATATAAATGTTAAATAATTTCAATAATAATTTAAATACCATATTCATATATAAAATCCATCATTATTTACACTTGTGTAATGTAGTGATGTGAAAAAATAGAATTGGTTCCTAATGTAGTAGCCTATCATACTCGTGAATGGTGATTTCATATCCCATTAATGTATGATGAGTTGGATATATGTTATTAAATAAAAATAATAAATTATTATAATATGTTATATAACCTTTTATTATAGAATCATAATGTATAAATATAATATTGATTAAAAACAATATGTAAAATAGCAATTAATATTTAAAAACATTCTCTTCTTCGGAAATCCTCATTAGGATTTAACTAAAGAGTACCTATATTGGATTTGTAGTATCACTATTTCTTATCTGAAGTTTCTATGTATGTAAATACTATATTTTCATTAGTATATTAAAATCAAAATGTCTGTTATTACGTAAATATGATAGAATAGTAAGTGGCCTTTTATTAGTGAGGGGAGTATCAAACATCTAATTTTGAAAAATAATAAAGTGTACCCCTATTTTACACATTAATAAAGGGTAAAAAATAGTTCATAATAAGTAAATATTAGTTATATGGTTTTTATGTTCTATATAATGGGAGTTGGAAATGATTCTAGTTCACATTAACCTGTATATTTTTAGATTAACCTCCCAAAAAACCTATTTTAACAGTAACATTATTAATTAATTTCTACATTATTCACTATTTATAAAGGTATAAAAATAAATTGAACTTATTATATTTTATAGAAATTTATTATTACAAATATTATATCATTTTTCTAAATTTTATGTACATAAGGGAATTTTTTTTCATTTAAATGTAAACACATAGATGGGATGAGAAACCAGTTTTATATAATGAATTGTTTTTAAAATGAATAAACAGTTTTTATATAAATATTTAGCATAAAAATTATTCAATCTAATAAATTCGTATTAATAGATATATTATTGATAATATTTTACTTTTAATCCTATTTTAAATAAGAAATTGGCCTTATAATTTCATTAAATTATAACGATGTTTTCAACAAATCTGGATTTTTTTTACTACTCATCAAAAAATTAATCTTTTTAGAAAAAAGACAAATAATTAACCATTAGATAATTTTAAAATTATTATTTCAAGAGTTAAGTATATTTTATAGAAATAATTTTAGAAAAAATAAATATTTTACTTTATTATTGTTCACAAAATGATATAAATAACCGTATTAAAAAAATATGACATTTAGAATATATAATGACCAAAATAAAATTTATATAACTTTTTATCAATATTTTTTATTTATATAAATCAATTAAAATTATCATTTTAAAATTTTTTAATGATAGTAATGTTTCACGTTTTTAAATCTAGGTAATAACAATAACTTTTATATAATTATATTAACTTTTTTAACTGTTTTTAAAACTCCTCGATGTGTGTAACACAAGATATCAAAGAAATAAAATTTATCAAAATATTTATTTCATAAAATCATTTGGTATTATTAATTAGGATATAAATTCATCTTCATTTTCATAGATTTAAATGTTGCTTCCTTGTGTCGGTGGTTTCACCATAATACATTCACCATGTTAATGGTCCGGATTCATAAAAAATTTTCCCTATTATATTGAATCGTCATATGATGTTCTTTATATGAATGACCAAGACCCATTGGCATGACCATGGAGTTTATTATATGCAAAGCATTGGGTATTTAATCCTTAACATAGATACATGAAATTCATTAAGAAATTGATAGATGTTTGATGGGAGTTCCATGTGATAAAAAACTATCCCCGATTGAACATCAATCTTGAAAGGGACAATAATCCTTGGTTATGACTTTTTTGTCATGAAAAATTTCAACACCCTCTTCTGTAAAAAATTAACAAAAAAATCTCATTAACATTAAACATTAGATTAGAATTCTTATTTTCTGCATTTTTTAATATATAATCTTAGGTGAATTGAAGTTCTTTTTAAAAGGTCTATATATATTTTCAATTTACTCAGCTAGAATCGAACCAAGTATATTTATTTCGCAAAACATTTCCCAACATGATGGATTTGTACACACAATTCATGATATGGAAAACACGTTTCAATATTAATTCTTGATTGAACGATAATTTTAAATGAAAACTTGATAAGATGAATATTTTGATACCTAATAACTTTGAAATCTATAGAATATGATATATTACTATCCTCTAGGATATTGATTTTCTCTCACACTAACCATATTTCTGAGGATGAAACATAGTTATGAAATTTAGCTCTGTGTCTTGGGCCTATTAATGACCTTACCATATCATCGATGTAAACCTCATTTTGTAATCAGATAAAATATGTGTGGTACACTATACAACCAATCAAATTTCATTATGTATATCGTAGAATTATAATTTATATAATAATATGATTTGATAGTGATGAAGTTTTATGAATGCATAATTTATTGAAATGTAGCCCATATATTATTATGAAATATAGATGTTTTTATTATGTATGAAAACAAATCCAAGGACGTATTTTCTGAATTACATTCTGGTATGGGTATCATTTATACCATCACATTAGAAATTTTCCCATAGCAATTAATTGATGTCATAAAATGCGATGCGATAACTACTATGTAATATGTATCTTCATCCCACCCTACCAAAAATAGTCTATCAAATATCTATATATCTTTGTACATGTATGGAGGATAAATAATTATGATCATCCTCTAAAATAACCATCTTAATATTTGGTATGTATAGAAAACATACACAATTCCATAAACATATCATTAATTCAAAGTCAATGTTGAACTCCATAACATTTCTCACCTTCTTCTAAATCTCATAGTCACCCATATATGGCTCTTTAAACATCACATGGATATATAGTTGCACAATTAAATTAAAAATATTTGATTTCCTACATTCCTTTATTATTTGTAGATCTATCCAATTAATTTAATGAGATATATTTTGTTTTGTGATCCAAATTATTGATAAGGTATCAATGTCCTTCTAAATTAATGCAATTACAAACTAGTTTTATTTCCATAATGTAAATGAATTGATAAATCATAGTAATCAATCAAATCTTACCACATTTCCAAAAAACGTTTAACTCTTTCTCAATGAATATATACTTTATATAATCTTGATATGTATACATATGAAACATTTCACTATAAATGTAATAAATAAATATTATTAATAAAAATATTACCATAGATCACTTCCAATTATGAGTTCTGAAATTGAGTTCATGACCCATCAATTGTTATTAGGAATAAGCCATAACCATGTCCTTCTACATGAGAACTCTTCACATTAGATCCTTTAATGAATCTCTAGATACTATAGTCCCCCCTACCCTATAGGGTTAATATAAATTTTAGCTATAGAAAAATATCCACTATACTTCCATGAATTATTTCTCACACTCATCTATATAGAGGAACATAGATCCCTTCTAAATAAACATGGTCACTGTTTTAGATAGTCTTCAAAACATATCCAAAATCCATTGATAATAACTATAAAGGCTACGAAAATTCTTGGTATCTATAATAGTGGCCAGTCTAGAGAT
Organism: Viscum album; assembly: GCA_963277665.1. Lineage (NCBI taxonomy): Eukaryota > Viridiplantae > Streptophyta > Magnoliopsida > Santalales > Viscaceae > Viscum > Viscum album. The sequence continues at coordinate 1,253,071,760 of OY728140.1, read as the reverse complement.
ATTTTCGATATACTATACCATAGATGGATCCATATATTTTCCAATTAATTAAATTACATGACCAAAAAATGACACAATTAGTTAAAAATGACCAATTTCTAATTGTTTCATATAGTTAATCTTCCTTGAGGGTCTTCATTACAATTGTCATGTGATCTCCATTCTCTTAAATTATAATTTAATTGATATGAATATCCTCTATGATGGCTAAAAAAACAAATCATGTTAACAACTAAAGAATATATTCATGAAATCCATCATGATAATTGGATAATTAGTAAAATAAAATTGAATTACTATATATTCATAGTGTCCATACCAATTATTGAATGTTTCATTGGATATATCCAAATTATTATCCCTCAATTGAGGATATATAGAGTGTATCTGATTCTTTTAAAATTATTGATCTCTTTAATTATTAACAAAAAAAATCATCAGAATGGTGAAAATTAAACATGTTCCTATTTATAATAGTATTTATATTTTAATAATTATTATTGTGTTGTGTTGATCCATCTTATTTCCAATGAAAAAAATAACTACTAGACCCAATTGTGACACAATTGGATAAATAAACAAGTTTTCAAGTTTATCATAGAGTTTCAAATTCAATTGAAGAATCTCAATCATTCCCATTTAAAACAGATATTTAGAAGTAATTATGTCAATTGAAATGAGTTCAATTATAAATTGAACATCATTTTTTAATAGAATACTATAAAAGTCATCCAAAATGAAATTTAAAAAAACCACTAAATAATAATATTAGAAATAATGTGTTTTAACACAACCATATGAGATAAATAACTATTATTAATTTGGAATAAAGACCCATATAATGGATAATATCTATATTAGATGTCTATATATATAATATCATTGACATAAAATCATTAGTTTTATTATAATATCAAATATAATATCAATTAATTTGAATTTTATGTGGGATTTAGTGTCATAATTTCATTACATGTCTATTATAACACCATCATCATCTATTGGGGTATTAACATTATTTTTATACAGTACATTCCCACAACTATCAAGTGGATATTATTCATACACATGAGTTGCAACCATCAGAACATTCGGTGTATTCAATACTAATTCAACGTCTAAACATTAGAACTGTGAATTAACATACCTAGAGATATATCTTGATATATGATAACCCATATAACTGATCCCAAATAAGATACAACTACATTCCATAAAACCTTTTACCTCATCTACTTCATCATTCTATCATTAATTAATATGTAAAATAAAATGGTTAGAATGAATATCATACATCATTGATAAGATTTTTCATTCATTAAAAATATATCTAAATTATGAAACATTAATTTAAATCTATGATACATTACTTTTAATATATTTAATTCATGGTCATCATATATATAAACCATTAATGGCTGTTCATAATTTTTATTGTGAATTTCCAAAATATATCCCTCATGAGTGTCAATGAATTTCTACAGTAAGGCCTATAACCATTCACCAAATTTGATCGAGTTAATTACAAATGAAGAATTTTTAGATAAATTAACATTATATACATGTATAAATTGCTCATCACTGCCTAGAGTTACATCCTACCTTAATATGGACATTTGTTCTTGCCCACTAGGAACCAAAACTTTCCCCTAAGACATGTGGTCATGTACCCAGGTCCCACCCATATACATTAATGTGTTAGAAAAAATATGACGTTCCCCATGTGAAAAAAAAATTTATTTCCATTTTGTTTTTTCTAAATTCATATACATTCTAATAGAATTCTCATAATATTAGACAACCTGATCACTACTTCCAGCCAAGCTCCCATAATTTTGGAAGTCTAATCTGGTAGGCTCGCAAAAACAATGGTTCACATTATTGACATGGGTCTTATAATGTATTACATTAACCCTTTATCATTTGTAGGTGTCACATTCCATTATACCTATTAACAAATTTAGATATCAACATCCTTGTTTGGTACCCGAAATCTCATCCTATGGTGTGCCACCACAATTATTGATCGATTTTTCCTATGTTACGATATATGATAACCCATATCTTTTTTACACATTAATTGATGATTTATTTCATAAATTTAATGATAATACAACTTGGATGATGGATAAGTCTAGTGTATTTGTAATTAGGTATATATAATATAATCTTTAACATGGTATAACACATCATTATATAAAACATCCTTAACATTATACTAAAATTCATTGCATTTTAAAAATAATTGGACAACCTAGGGACATGCATAAGATAGGGGTGAACTAAAATACACAGTTAAGGAATATAATGGAAGAAGGTGATACAAGATATAAAATAGGAATATAAATTGGAAATAAAAGGTGTGATAATCATAAACACAAATAATAAATCATGATATATCATGAAAATCATAACTAATGAAATGTTGGGAATAACCTCAAAAAATTCATCATAGTCAATGGTCAATGATAAATTAAATATAATCATAATGGGAAATTTCCCATTAGGGAATCTAGTTCACAATATGTTATAACATTATGTGTGACGAGACTAAACATAAACTAGTAAATTATAGAACAATATAAATATGGGTGTAACGTCTCATTCACTGTATTCTCACGCCTATGTGTGTTACATAGATCATATGACATGGATTCCTTCACTACATTATTTTATTCCACAACAATAGATTGAGGAATAAATACATGTATCTTCCAATTAATTTAAGTATAATTAAAAAAATATAAACACATTTTATATGAAATGGGTATGGTATTCAATGAAAAAAGTTTTGGCATTAAAAATTGTGGTGAAATTTCTGTATCTTGACGGAGTCAATTAAAAATTTCATAAAATGGGTTTATGTGATAGAATGGTGCATCTCATCTTTAGGGTATAATATGGGATGTAATAAAGACATGGAAAAATGTATTCCCTCAAATGTAATTGTAAATAGAAGGCATATGATAAAGAAGAATATTGAACCAATAGGAGAAAGGAATGAACCCCTACCTAATTATGTGACTCCAAATGTTTTAGTGGACCTTCAAGAGAGAATATGGTCAACTTGGGAGTGAAATAGAGAGGTTATGGATGGGTAAGGACTTTATAAATTGATTTACTGTGATGATATATGGGATATTTTTTGGGATTTTATCAGAAATGTCGGGGGGTTATTATCATTTTTCAAATATAGGATTTGGACTATATAATAAAAAAACCAATAACACTAATCATTACATGTTTTCCTATTGTTTCTTTGAAATTTTATTTTTTAAAATGTTATATTATGCTATCAGTCTAATATATTATAATAATTCATAGTATTTTGTGTGGGAGATTCATACTCTTACTGAAGTGATTTTACAACCATAAAATATATTACGGATTTTGGAGGATTCATAATGGTTTTACAAAATTAATCAAATAAATATGAAATATCTTTTTTAATGATATAAAAATATTGGTTCATGTATAACTTTTATAGTATTTATTACCTCAATTTTGGGTTATTTTGATGTCATAAAAACAAATTATATTTATATGTTATTTAATTTGTACAATGAAATTTGACTATCATAAAAATTATGAAAAACTCACAATGGGACAATATTTAAGTTATGATTCCAAAATAAATATTTATCTTCTGTAAATTTTTTTTCTAAATACTTGAATTTTAATGCTTAAAATAATAACATCCATTTATTGGAAATGATGTATTTTTTAACAAGAATTGTTTATGAATCCTTATAAAAATTACATTAGACATCATAAAATTTATATGATCGGTTATATTTAATAATCTTTATTTTATTGAAATATTTTTTATTCCAGTAATCCATTAATTCATGAAAATAAATTCTTTATTTGAATTTGAATAATACCAAAAAAATACTATTTGCGTTTTATTGTATCAAAATAAAATCATTAACAATGTACCAATAATATGATGAAAATAGATTCATTATCCATCAAATACTATTAAGAATACTCACATTTATCGAGTTTTAATACATATAACAGTAATAATACCACAATTTTTTGAAGAGAAATGTTCATGTTTTTGATTAATTCAAAGGGTGGTTCGACGTAGATGGTTTGGGATGTGATTATGATGAGTTTCAACTACTCCAGTAATCATTTTATCTCATGATTTTCTAGTCATATATCATCTTGGATGTTTTCATGGGAAACAGCTAATGATTATATATGCTTTGGAATATCCAATAAATGTTCTTCATGGTGTATAATCCTACTCATTGAGGAAATAAATTCATTTTTCTATGCCAAATGGAATTTAAAAAATCAATATATTTGTACAAATCATGCGAACACTATTCAAAGGAAATGTTATCAATTGTATTGGAACAATGCAATCATTTATATTCATTTATATATATAAAAAAAATAATTTTAGGTGTTTTATATAAAAATAAAATACATTTATTTAAATCAATATTAGGATTTCATTTATAATTGTGTCGGTCAATATAGTACATCAATGTGATATCAAGTTCCACATATAGTATTAGATAAAGGATTAAATTATGTTGAAACCACTTGCTATATCATTTAAAAATAATTCAAGATAATTTCTCTAGAAATTTATCATCATAATATTAATTCATACACATATCCCTTCAGAAGTTACTGGTGTTTTACAATAATAGTTTTTAAATAATAACTTAAAATTTCTCTTATACCATTATTAGAGAGTAGCACATTTCAAACATATATATCAAATAAGAAAAGATTAATTTTCATTGCATAACACATTGATCCATTAAATAATAATTTAGGTCAAGTAAAATTGGAATACATGATACATAAAAAAATATTGCATATGTAAAGTATATATTCTCCCACATTGTTATTCAAATCCCCCACCGTACTTATACAAATCTTACAAAATACAATATTCATAACATAGGTAAATGAAACATTAGAATGGGTGGGATTAAATTCTCATTAATGGTAAACATGGGAGATATAAACAAAGCTTGAGAATTAAGATTCTATAACATGTGAACATCATTTAGAAATATAACACACAATATGATAGACCATGATCATGAGTCATGGAATAAATCATGGTAGTTCCTATTACATGAATCGAAAAATAATAAAATGATATGATAAATGGGGAAATTAAATTATCATAATAATTATATTTGTTTCAAACCAAAATATATAAGAAATATTTTCAATAGTAGTCAGTGATCATTGAAAAGACTATCATAGAGTAATTGGTTTACTCAATTATCAAAAATAGTATTCAAAGATCACTCTCAATACTATCATTGTTTAAAATTCACAAAATGAAATAGGTTTACTCCAAATTCATGTGCTTTTTATCTCATATGATATCAATATTTGACCAATGTATTGTAGATAGATATTCGAAAGACTTATTGAATAATAAAAATCATATAAATTTGTTCCAAAATATAATAAAAAATTCATCATTTCACAATTCAAGAAGTGAAATCGGATTCCTTAAAAATTATCACTTGTATAACATGTGGAAAATATCTTGGTTTCGATGAGATTTAATCTTTCCATCATACCATATACAATGGGAACAGAATTGGATTCATAAAAATAATATAAATATAAATAAAAACCATCTAAGAAAATTATTCTAATGGTATCATTGGATTATATCACATCTAAAGATTACAAAACATCAATATATGTAATCATTGATGGAAAATTAATTTGAACGATCAGTCGGAAAATGTATTGATTGAAATTATAATTTAATTTTTAATAATCATTTTTAATATCTCAAAATATCACAAATATTAAAGAGAATATTTTCATTAAAAATAACCTTCGAATCATATAATGTAAATTTTAAATCACTGGATGACCATGAGGGAGAAAAATTCAATTCATGTTGTGCAGTATAATAACTGAATCCATTCAAGTTTTTGGTAAAAGGATAAAATATAATTTTTAGAATGATAATATGACAGTTCATATATTATATTTTATATTAATTCAAAAATGGATAAAAATTATTTAAAAATAGATTTATAATTATTAAAATATTTATTAAAATAAATCTGTCAAATTCGACATCTAAGAAAAAAGAATTTTCTACTCGAGAAATAAGTAACGACGATTTTTTATAAAAATTTTATTATATAATTAATAGTACATAATTTTGTGGAAATGAATAAAAAAAATTATTTTAAGGAATAATTACAGTATAATATACTTCGTTGATTTGTTGAGATATTGATCATAATATTTCAGCATCATAAGTATGATCAGAAGAAATCCTGATATATAAAGAGATTATATCATAAAAAATTTAACAATTGGGAAAATATTAAATCATATTCCCTGTTAAAGATATAATTATATATGAACATTAATATCTCAGAGTTTTTATGAAACTAATAATAAACTAAAATCTTGTAAAATATATACCCATAAAAAAGATTCAATTGGTGTATAATGCATGTGTCTAATAGAATTAAATGTGACAAAAAAATCACATACATAATATATCATGTTTATAAACACATTATGAAACCTCATTTATGATAAATATGTGTTCATGATAAATATTTCATTGAATAATACCCATTTATATCGTACCATATTTGACTCAATTATGAAATTTTATTATACATTAATTAAAAAATTCATTTTTATAAATTCAGTTCATGTAACAACGGTGTCATTTTATATACATTTTGATATTGTATTTTCAGTCCTTTTACATTGATCATGGTTCCATACTATAAATATTATTAAACATGATATAAATATCATATATATTAATTATTTATTTCTAATAATAACTAATTAAATTTTTATAATGAAAATGAATTCCAACGTTTAGGGAGATGGTATATCGTTCACATTCATGAACATGATTCCCTTTTTATATATAGTTGGAATGAAAAAAATTAAATAATATATCAACCATGTGAAATGATTTATATGTCATATATATAATAAATATTCATTAAATAATTCCTTATTTCAATCAATGTCAAATTAAAATTAAAAATGTATCATATCACATTGTCGAGAGGGTAATTCCACATGTATACATGGGTGATGTTATCGTTTTCCAATGTATTGGAAGATAATATAGTATATGTCATATAATAATTAAAAAATAATAATGTAATAAAAATTATCAATTAAATACAATAATTTGATTATTATATAATTTTAATGAGGTGATGATGATAAATGAAGTATATACATTCACGAGGTAGTAGTCTATTATAGACACCATTGGTAGTAACATATCACATTTAATGGGGGTGATTGGGATATGTGTCCATCCATTAATATAATAAAATTTCATCATATGGATATATTTAGGTTGTTATATTCTTATTTTATAAAAATATTTGATTTTAGATGAAGACGAATGAATAACACAATTCAAAATGATAACTCTTATTAGAACTACTTCCTTAGGATAGGTGTAAAATCCATTCTTGATGTTTTTAATAATAAATATAAGTCCTCAGTATTTGAGGATGGAATTAGGGATAGTATTTTGGAATTTGATGGACAATCCATAAGGTATTTATTTTGTGAAAATTATAGGGTAGGATGTGTCCTTTTATAAATGTGGGGGAGTCTCATTTTTATAAATACCCAAGACAATAAGATAATGTGAAGTCACTACCAATAAATGTGCCCCAAAAAATGATAAATAATTGATTGGAGGGATCATATAGTATAGTAACAAATCTATCATTTAATTACATATTTTAACCATGTTATTCCCATATATTCCATGTTAACTCACTTTTATCATTTTTCCCAATGAAACTAGTCTATTTTTAATTACCAAGGATTTATGTCTTTTAAAAATAAATATAAAATTTGAATTAATAGATAATGTTAACAAATTTTACTAATTATTAAATCCAATTTATTAAATAAATAAAATACATTTGTTTAAAATAAATTATAGAAAGCGTTCATGAAATGTGAAAAACCATGTTTTAATGACAACAAAAATAATTAATATTTCAATTATTTTCAAACAAATTGAGAAAAAAATTAGTACAAACTATTATATTAGGTTATTTATTCGGAAAAAATATTAAATAATTTCTATAAAATTCAATTCATTATTGTAGTATAATTTAATTTAATTTAAAACATGAAGGTGTGGCAACAAACTGGTTTCCAAAATACCGGTGATTAAAAGTAAAAAAGGTTTTTATATGAAATACCAATATCAAATTGAATTAAAGGAATTAAATTAGATAAATAATAATATAATTTTAATAATAATACATTTAAAAACTTTAATAAATAATAATTATCTTGGAAAATACTTTAAATAAAATTCAATTATTTTAAAAAATATATATTTCCCCCCATTTATTGACTGTTAATTCATTTCTAAAAATTCATAACAAATAAACCTATGATAATTTTTATTTTTTGATCCAAAAAATTAAAGTATTTTTTTCTAATATATTTCCAATATTTTCAATAAATTAAGGTCATGGTTTTTTCACATAAATCATTGAAAATCTTTTCAATAAGAAGTGCGTCTTCAACTTAGCAAAATGCTGTAGTAAAATTTATGTAATTATATAACAATAAATTTTATTTTCCTAAAAAATTATAATTAATTTTAAATTTCTATTAATTCATATTCATAACAATATTTTTATTATCTAGGATACACTTTTGATTTTATAATAACAATTATATTATTATATTAAGGTTCCATAAAACACAATGTCCCATGTAATTCACGTTTTCAAAGAAATTAAACCTATATGAAAAAAAATGTTTCATAAAATTTTGGGGGTTGACAGGATTATATCAAGAATTTGTGAAATATGATTTCTCATAGAAACCTACCTCTTATATACTATGAAAAAAATAATAAATCATGTATAAGTAGGTTCTGAAACAAATTCGTAATTACCAGATCCTTAATTGATTGAATGAGTTCTTTGTGACTATGTGCCGCATATCCTTCAGTGCACCTTCCCATATGATATAGACTTAAAAAAATAGTGAGGAACCATAGTTGGTATTGTGGGGTAACTATACCATTTGGTTTGATTATAATAAAATTTCATTATAGTTAATGTCATTTACATAAAATTATGATAAAATAAACTTAATATGGATTGCATTCCACAACCCACAAGAGTTTATAGTAATACCACATCAATAATCAATAATGATAAAAATATATTGGGATATAAAAATAAATGCCCATAATAGAAAATGAAAAAAATATACAAAAAATATAGATCTGTAGTTTAGATCCAATATAAAAATAGTAATCCATCACTTAACATGAAGCATTAACTACTCAGATCATTCCCTTATTTCATGTATTACCAAATAAATTTGTACAAGGAATGAATATGAACTAAAATAGTGTGTTTTGTTATACTCACTAGTTCATCACAATTATATTCTGATGGAAACAATCTTTTTATGCGTACGTAATATCTGGTTTCAGTATTAATAAGTTAGGTTGTATGAATAATAGTAAAAAGCATAACATATGGAACCAAGTAAATAATTTGGTTCCAGCTAGAAAACCCATAAAAACACCACCATCTTTATCCTATGTCGCTATCTAAACATATAGGATGTATCATTTACCAATACAGTTTAATGGGTTATCACTAGGGAATTCATGATCATGAAATATTAAGTAATATGTAAATATTAACTAGTAATTCCATGAAAATAATTATCAATAAATGCATTAGTTTGATATAAAATCAAGGTACCACCCATGAAATTCAGAGGCCTGACTTGATTGTAATCAAATACCCATATAAAATGCATTTCATATCATTAATGATCATGAAAAATTTTAGGATCTCAAAATATTAAATTAAAATTTTATACCCTTCATGAATCCAGTAATGTTGTGCAATTAATTAAGTAATTGAATATATTACTTGAATCTAAGTGGGTGTTGTACCAAGACATTCGTAGTAATCATTATTCCTATAATATATTATATCGCTAATGGTATTCCATATAATTAGACCCCATTTAATCCAAACATTAATTTATTCCATGACATTCACATGTTTCACCTTATAGAATTATAAAATAGTACATTAAACTCCACAACAATTCCATTCATAAGTTATTGAGGGTGGTACACGAAGGAATTCATTATTCCTAACAATTTCCATTAAATAAAAAAATTTCATTATTATACAACTTAAATACTGAAGAATTAACAATAAAATTAATTACCACCAATTATATTCAATTTGATGTTTCATTTTACATTTCCAGGGCTATAAGACTATCTATTTATAATTAAATCATACATGGAAACCTAAATTCCAAATTTATGTTTTAAAACCTAAAAGTATCACTAAAACCCCTAATTACCTCACCCATGATCTGATAAAAAACCTTTTCTCACCCCATTTAGGGATTTATATATATATTATCATATGTAATCATGTTTTTTAATATCAATTTTACGTTATAAGTAGAAACTAAGACAACATAACAATTTAGACAAAATTTACATTAAGAATCTGATGAGTCTTCATGACCAAAAAAACTAATGAATCAATTCAATGGTAATACATAGAGGTAATATACCAAGTCCAACATTCATAGGACTCGTGGTACCACTAATGGAAAACTAGCAATTTCTTTTATAGGAAATGATATAAATAGTGAATCCTTAAAAAATTCCTAAATATTAAGTATCATGTTAGACATTGTATTAGATATTTAAATGTAATGTAGAAGTTCAATTGGAATCAAATTTATTTCTATACATGAAGAGTGTATTCCAAAATGAATAGTGTATGTGAAATAAAATGTGTATTAATGGAGAAACTCCAAAAATACACTAAGGGATCGAAGGTTCCTCCCATGTCACTACATATTGAGTAAAATTAGGACCATTTTGGGTTAATAATGAATGGGAACAAGGGTAAAAAGTCTATTTTCCCACTAAAAACATTCTAGAGCATATCAATGATTGGTGAGTCTCATCCCAATGAAAATGGATTTCAATGGATATCTCAACTGTAGAGACCGAAAGCTTGACGTACATGGACATTATATTACTTTTGTGGAATAATTATTACATAACAAAAACAGACACACAAGCACCGTAATGGTTTAGTGTCTTTGGAAACTCGGAATATAATCTTCTAATCGTGGTGAAAGATCTTCAACATCTACCATAATAACCTTCGCCTTTTTTCTTACCTAAAACCGTTATTTATATCCTAGGGAGAAGAAAACATAAAAGGGGTGAGCTCAAATTCTCACTAAGGGTAAGCATAGAGAACATAAAACAATCCTTAGACATTTGAATGTAAAAAAACATGAGCATAAAATCTAAATATCAAAATCTTGAGCAATGACATAAAACATGGAAGTACGTAACTCAAAGATCATGATGAAACATTGATCATGATACATTAGCATGGGAATAAAAAATGTAATTGTGGAAACCATTAAGCACATGATATGATTTCCATAGTATCCAAGGCATTGCTACCGAGACCATCTTAGTGGACAAAGTCCCTTTCTGAATCGAGTTCACTCCTTGTTCCAGTCATGTATTACTGAACAGGATTAACTTTCCATTCTAGACATGTCTTTCTCATGAGATATAAATCTTTACTCAATGCATTGGAGGGATATATAAGTCCCATACATCTCATAATGAAATCATTCTTACTTGTGCCACAAAATAAACTTAAAACCTTCATCATAACCCAAAGAATAAAATGGGTTTCATAAACATCATCCCATAATCTCATAATCCATAAAAAACAAATGGTCATTTCATCATTATAATTGTGAAAACATGAAAATCATTGAGACATAAAACTTGAAACATACACATATGAAATAATTTCATCTTATATGGAAAATGGTTTTGATAAAACTTTTGAAATGAATTCTTGAGGAAAATATCCTTACTTCTTCAAAATAATTTTCTTTCCACAAAATTCCATGCAATTTTATAATAAAACTATTTTGTTGAATATAGTACTAAAATTGTGTAGTGTAAGCTTCAGGAAAATGAGGTGTTATGAAACCATAAAAATCTGTTCACGCCGTATAAGTTAAAAATAACATTCTTCTTGTACTATTGTTGGAAAATTCAAAAAGTACCTCGTATGGTCATCAAAATAAAATTCATTACATACCATGTAGTAAAAGTAAAAAATGGGAAAAAAGGACATTAAACATACATGAAATGATTTTTATAAAACTTGGATATGGATGATATATATTACCCTAGTAAATACTTATGTATAAGTAATCTCGGATAGAAAACAATTGAGACTGCATCATTATCCCTTAACTTAGGTCTGATATGCTTTGTACGTATACAAAACTCATGTATAATGATTTAAATAATTTCATTTAATTATTAAAGAATCATATTCATTGTTATGCTATCCTATATGTTTCAATTATGACTTTATATTACCCGTTCTTATGTAAATTTCATGTTAAAGCAGCGTTTTGGGTAAAATCATTTCATTTGTCATATGTGTTTCAACTTTTTATTCATGATATCATTACTTATATCATGATTTACATAATTACAGAATGTAAAAAATGATTTATATATAATATATATTCATCATATACATATATATATTATAGATCGATAAAGGGAATGAAATACACCGTTCATGGAGACGGTAGGCCGTACGTATGCATGAACGCTGTTTTCGTTTCCTTATTGAATTGAATGAAACTAAATAGATGACATTCATATATATATAAATAAATCCAGTAGAATTATTATTTCATATATTTCATTATTATTCATTATATAAACATTATGATCATTCATGTATGGTTAACATGGATAATGAATCTCATCGCGTCGTGGAGATGGTATTCCGTACGTACGCACAAGCGATGATATCGTTCCCACAATTATTGAATAGAATTGGAGTGGATGGTATAATATATCATAATCAGTATGATGTTCTAATAACAATATATATTTATTATTTACAACATTATACCCATCCATATAAGGTTTTGGTGGAAAAACAGATTTCACCACGGCGTGGAGACGGTATTCCGTACGTATGCACGCGTGGTGATTTCGTTTTTCATATGATGGATAGATGGTGAAATAGGTTTGGTCAATACATATAATATCATAAGATTATATGATTTATTCTGATGTTATTACTTCATAATGAAACAACTAATGAAGAAGAAGTGGAAGAAGAAATAAAGTTGAAAGAATCTGTAACAGACATTACCTCTGCTTTGAAGCGCCTCTTCGAGACCTCCTCTGAGGGCACTGGAACTGGTGTTTGAAGAAGACCAGAACCTCTAGGATGTTTCTATGGAAGTTTAGAAGAGAATTTTTCTGGGTTTGTCCCATATTGAAGGCTCAAAGTGGTGTGAGGAAGAGACGGAGGAGGTGCCCTTTTATAAGGGAGGAGAGGGGCACCTTTGGAAAAACTAAAAATATTATTTTATTATAAAGTCATATTCGGTTTTTAATATCTCAAAATTAATTTATTTTTAAGATAATGTGGGTATGGATCGAAATAATCTCATACAATATAATTTATACAAGTTATGTTTTATTTTAACCTTATCATTTAGATTTAACCTTATGTTAAATAATTTTACTTTTACCTTGTCTCCTTGTTTTCTTACACTATGAGGTTAATAAACATACTATAAAAAGACAAAAGAACACAAAGTTTTTTATTATTAATATATATAACCATATCTAAGTCATGTTTCCGAACCATATATTTTTAGGAATAAAATAACAATTAATAATATAATATTTGTTTTAACAACTATTTTATGTCAATTTTGACACTATTTGGTAATTGATTTTTTTGAAAATCATAACAGAATGATTTGTTCGAAAAAAGTTCATTAAATCAAAACTAACATGTTTTATTAACCTATAAAATTAGTTATATTCATAAAAATTCTCAAATAATATTTATTTGGGTATTTATAACATCAATCATGTCAATATTTCCTTAATAAGATAATTACTGCATCATCTTTGTGACATATATAAATTAAATTATATAATTTCTAACAATTATAAATAAAATTACATTATGTATGAAATATTTTTAGCTTTCTAATTAATATTTCTAGTCGAATTTATCTTATGTATAACCCTATATTAAAAATGATTTACTTATTAAAAATTTGATTTTGACTATTTTAACCATTCTTTAAATAAATTAATATTAAATGTCCTAATCTAATACAAGTGGTCCTAAATGGTCATATATTATTCCTAAGATTGTGTTTGGTCTAAATACACTTATCCAATAGAATTAGGACATGATTTAGGGTAATAATAATATCAGTTTTACCCTTAATTATCCTATTTACTTTTAAACGTGGTAAATAAAAGTAAAAAGAAACTATTCACCAGAATTTATTTTCATCTCAATGAACCACATTTATTCCTTAATATTAACTGTGTCTCTCGGATTTTTGAAATTAAATTAACAGAAGAGGTAAAATTTAATTTAAATTAAAAAAAGTCATTTTTTAACTACCACTAAGTGGTTTCACTATTCATCGAAAATTGATGTTTTTCAGAAAAATACCAAATATTCTTCCTGAGAATTATTTGATATTCTGAATTATAAATTGATGTCTATTTTTCCAAATTCATATCATATAAGTGCCATTAATTAATTTTAAATTTAATTCCCGTTACCAAAACAAATAGCGTGTTTTTAAGAAACAAAATCAATCAAAAGATTGATACTTGTTTATATCCAATTTCAAAGTGAAATTAATTCCAATGAACAACATTGGATTAAATGGAAAATCTATATTCTAATTACCCATTAAAACCAATTAAAAATATATTTTCATCATATAAATTATTGCAATGAAAAAAGTTGTTTTTAATTAAAATATATCGTGTTTTTACTATTCATTAAAATATAAAAGTTATCAGAATAATATGAAAATTTTATCCAATCTAAATTTTTATATCCTAATTCAAAAAAGAATTTTATTTTGTCAAATTGAACTTATAGACATTTCAAAAACAAGATTTATGGTGGGTGCGTCATCAAAAGGGGGGAAAACTACAATTTTTTAAAAATACATATTTTAGACGAAATTTTTTTTTATTCTCATACCATATTCTAGAAAATGTGTAAGATGAATAATAATCGTATAAAATTCAAAATGTAGTTAATAACATTAATAACGGCTTGTCCATAATAATATTACAACAATATATCGTTTTTTAGTGAAACCTAGTATTGCATACAACACACGCTATCGAAAAAGGTTGTGATTGGTTGTAATGCAAACCAAGTCAGGGTTGCATGTTGTGCAAGACTCCTCTGTTATTTCATATAATACAATCCAACCATATTTCATTTATACATTGAATATATATATATATACAATCAATTATTCGTAGAATAACTGCTATCAAAATTTTGTGTAACATGATCCAAGAATAGTGTTGTGTATACTGAAAGCTCATACAGTGTTGCGTATAGCGCAGGGCAATCTTGTTGGAGCTTACAACACAAGCCATCAATGAAATTAAAAGAATATTTTTCTTAAAATCTCAGGTTGTTACATTCTACTCCCTTTAAAATCAATTTCACCCTCGAAATTCTTCGGGGTTCTAAATCGTTTAATATTTATAAAAACCCACATCGTAAAATGGAATACTAAAACATAATTTTAAAAACTAATGTATGAAATGTAACGATTACCCAAAGAAACACATCACTAGGATTCCATATAGGATAACATAGTTTAAAATATGAATAAGGAAGAGAAATCTAACCATCAAGTTCGGATGGAGAGTGGTAGAGAACATGGATATGAAAAAGACATCAATCACAAAGACATAGATTTGTGATAATCTAAGGTAATCTGATTCATCTTATATAAGGGAACTAGGACAAGATTTTTGGTTTTCAAGATCATTTCCCTTAAGTTGATGAAACTATATTTAGAAGATATACTTTCGTGATTTTTGTACAGTCTCATCATTGTTCGTTCTTTGGACATTTTCCACTTCATCTCTTAAAGAAATGAAGTTGAATTTGTCATTTGTGAAGTGTTAGCAGATCATTTGATAGAATGATGGGTCATTCCATCTCTCTCAAACAAAAGGTTATTAAAGTTATCAAAAATACATAAGTCCATCTATTGTTAGATTAATCATATATGGTTCCTAAAATGGACATATACTTCATATATCATACTGCTTAATATAATAAAACTAGTTTCTACTAAACAGGGACTTCCTGTAGGCCAGTGGTAGGTGATAAAGGACAGTCACATTTCGGTCGTGGGTTTGATTCCCACAACCTTGTCTGACACGATGGGCTATCGCCCATCCTGCGGGTTTTCCTTTTTATAAAACTACATTACTATAACATCCCATAAATAATATCGAAAAAACATCTATCCATAAAGAATACTGACTTATGTCCAACATAATCCATTCCAATCTTTAGGCTTATCCATAATACTGTAGTACACTCTCATATTATAGTGAAAACGATTACCAAAGATTTCATATAACAAGCATGTTAATACCATCGTTGATCCCCGTATATCATAAGACATGTCTTGTGGGTCACATTCCAAACAATCGAAGGCCTTAATCATATATTCTCTTGAAAAATTAATACCCATTGAATCTTAGTGAAAACATGAGTGCTGTCAAAAGTTAACTCCTTCCACATACCAAAACCCCAAAATTCTATATACTCAAACCATAATATAACTATTTCCTTATATCAGTCATGAGCTCATGAATACTGTCAAAAATTTCATTTTCTCCTTATCCCTTAATTATGTGCATATAATATTTTTTCCATAAATATCTCAATCAATTTCCATGGTTACTGGTAACATAAAATTATTGAAAACCACAATATACCAATACATAAATATTCCAATATTCCACGATACTATATACAACATTATTTTGGAATCCCATTACATAAACACTTAATCATTCCACCACATCATTGTCATATTCAACATCTCCAATAGTGATTGCATATGACTTCCCTTTGTCCTTTGCCTTAAGTGGTTTCTCATGTCGATCATCACTAACCCGTGGATTAGGGAATTTATTACCATAATGCCCCATTTACTTGCAATTGAAGCATTGAAGTGTTGGTGGTGCATTCTCTGTAGTCTTTTCTTTATTCACATCATTAGAAACCCTTTTTCAATTTCTTCAACACTCAGCTACCCGATGACCTTCTTTTCTACACTTAAAACATTTTCTAGTCCCTTTAATACAATCTCCACCATGCTTCTTTACACACTTTGAGCATAAGGAAACATTCATCTTCTTTTCACCATTATTATGAGATTTCTCCTTGAAATCCTTCTTTTGTTTCTTGTCAAAACCATGAGATGGATAAGTAAAACCAACATCCATTTCTACCTTGATAGCAGAATGCATAATTTCATCATAGCTACTGAAGTCTCTTATAGAAAATTCCCTTAGATGATTTGGATTTATGCCACTGAAGAATCGATCAACTTTACATTCAGGTTGGATGATAAAGCCAGATGCATAACATGCAAGCCTTGTAAAATCCTCTTTGTATACACCAACAAATTCATCATCCTTTTGCATTAGTTCAAGAATCTCAGTCTCTATATTTGTTCGAAGAATATGATGGAATTACATATTAAAAAATATGTTCTTGAACTCGCCCCATTCCATGGACTCAATTTTATCTCTTGGCCTCTTATTCTTGATATGATTCCACCATTGATCAGCTTCAAATTCCAAACTATATACTGTTAAGATGACTTTATCATGTTCAGAACATTGAGAAACTGAAAATATATTTTCAGTGGTACTAATCCATTGTTTAACAACAAGTGGATGAGAAGACCCACTGATAGAAGGTGGACGTTGCCTCATGAAGGACTCAATAGAATATTGTTCCCCTCTCCGCTCATTTGGATGTCCAGAATGATTAATAGCTTGTGTAAGTATAACAATAAGATTTTGCAGTCCATCTCCCATAACATTTGTTTGTTCATGAGGACAATCATTGCATTGATCAACACAGTTCCTTCGGGTTCCATCCAGCATCTAAAACACAAAAAGAATAGTGTGAGAGGCAAAAATCATGCGTGGGAAAACAACATAATAAAGGGGGAGTAAATTCAATATCTTACATATTAGGTTAAATTCTATGATCATTAACGTTATTCTAGGACTATAACCTATACTTATACTTAAACTTTGGTACATCCCTAGAAAAACCTTATAAATATCTCTTAGGATCTCACTAAAGTTCTCGCATCCTAGTTTCGAAAGGTTGACTAAACCATTCCTCTGATACCAACTGTATAGACCCAAAGCTTGACATACATGGACATTACATTACTTTTACAGAATAATTATTACATAACATAAACAGACACACAAGGACCGTAATTGTTTAGTGTCTTTGGAAACACAGAATATAATCTTCTAATCATGGTGAAAGATCTTCAACATCTCCCATAAAGTTCTTTCCCTTTTTTCTTACCTAAAACGTTTCTTTATATCCTAGGGAAAAGAAAACATAAAAGGGGTGAGCTCAAATGCTCAGTAAGGGTAAGCATAGAGAACATAAAACAATCCTTAGACATTTGAATGTAAAAAAACATGAGCATAAAATCTGAACATTAAAATCTTGAGAAATTACATAAAACATGGCAGTACATAAGGAATATATCATGAAGAAAAAATAATCATGATAAATTAGAATGGGAATAAAACATGTAATTGTGGAAACCATTAATCACATGATATGATATCCATAGTTGCCAAGGCATTGCTTCCAAGACCATAATAGTGGACAAAGTCCCTTTCTGAATTGAGTTCACTTCTCGTTCCAGTCCTGTATTAATGAACCGGTTTAACTTGATGTTCTAGCCATGTCTATATAATGATATATAATTATTTACCAAATTAATTGGAGGGAGATATAGGTCTCACCCATCTCATAATGAAATCATTCTTACTTATGCCACAAAATAAACATAAAACGGTCATCATATCCCAGAGAATAAAATGGATTTCATAAAAATCTTCCCATCATCTCATAATCCATATAAAACAAATGGAAATTTCATCATAAGAAAATTGAAACCATGTAAATAATAGAGACATAAAACTTGAAACATACACAGATGAAACAATGTCATCTTAGATGGAAAATGGTTTTGATAGAACATTTGAAATGAATTCTTGAGGAAAATATCCTTACTTCTTCAAAATAATTTTCTTTTCACAAAATTCCATGAACTTTTAAAATAAATTTGCTTCATGAAAATGAGGGATTATTAAACCGTAAAAATCTATTCACTCCGTATAAGTTAAAAATAACATTCGTCTTGTACATTTGTTGGAAAAGTCAAAAATTATCTCATATGGTAATAAAACAAATTCCTAACATACCATGTAGTAAAAGACAAAAATGGGAAAAAAGACTTTAAACATACATGAAAAACATTTTATAAAACTTGGACATGGATGATAAATATTACCCCAGTAAATACTGACGTATAAGCAATCTCAGATAGAAAACAATTGAGATTGCAACATTATCCCTTACCTTAGGTCTGATATACTTCGTTCGTAACCAAAACTCCTTTATATTGATTTAAATAATGTCATTTAATTATTTAAGAATCATATTCATTGTTATTCTATCATATATGTTTCACTTAAGACTTTATAATACCCGTTCTTTTGTAAATTCCATGTTAAAGCAGTGTTTTGGATAAAATCATTTCATTTATCATATGTGTTTCGACATGTCATTCATGATATTATTACTTATATCCTGATTTACATAATTCCAGAATTTAAAACATGATTTATATATAATATATATTCATCATATACATATATATATATATATTATATCGATAAAAGGAATGAAATACACGCTTCATGGAGACGGTAGGTCGTACGTACGCATGAATGTTGTTTTCGTTTCCTTATTGAATTGAATGAAACTAAATAGAGGACATAAATATATATATACATAAATCCAGTAGCATTATTATTTCATATATTTCATTATTATTCATTATATAAACTTTATGATCATTCATGTATGGTTAACATAGATAATAAATCTCATCGCGTCGTGGAGACGGTAGTCCGTTTGTACACACGAGCGATGATATCATTCCCATAATTATTGAATAGAATTGGAGTGGATGGGATAATATATCAGAATCATTATGATGTTATAATAACCATATATAGTAATTCTTTACACCATTATACCAATCCATGTAAGGTGTTGGTGTAAAAACAGATTTCACCACGGCGTGGAGACGGTATTTCATACGTACGCATGTGTGGTGATTTCATTTTCCATAGGATGGATAGATGGTGAAATAAGGTTGTTTCATTCTTATAATAACATGTATGTATATGTGTTATACTGATGTTATTACTTTATAATTAAACAACTAAATAAGAAGAAGTGGAAGAAGAAATAATGTTGAAAGAATCGGTAACGGACATTACCTCTTCTTTGGAGCGCCTCTTTGAGACCTCTTCTTGGGGCACTAAAATTGGTCTTTGAAAAATACCAGAACCACTATGATGTTTTTATGGAAGTGGAGAATATAATTTCTCAGGGTTTTTCCGAGCTTGAAGGCTCAAAGTGGTGTGAGGAAGAGAGGGAGGAGGTGCCCATTTATAAGGGAGGAGAGGGGCACCTTTCGAAAAACTAAAAATATTATTTTATTATAAAGTCATATTCGGTTTTTAATAGATCCAAATTGATTTATTTCGAAGCTAATGTTGGTATGGGTCTAAATACTCTCATCCAATATAATTTTGACAAGTTTAGGTTTCTATTTTAACCTTATCAGTTAAATTGAACCATAAGTTAAATAATTTTAATTTTACCGTGTCTTCTTGTTTTCATACACTATAAGGATAATAAACATAATATAACAAGCCAAACGAACCCCAATAAGTTTTATATTAACATATATAACCTTATCTAAATCATTAGTCATATCCTTAGATTTTTAGGAATAAAATAACAATTAATAATATAAAATATTCTTTAAAAACTATTTTCTGTCAATTTTGACACTATTTGGTAATTGATAT
Source organism: Viscum album (assembly GCA_963277665.1). Taxonomy (NCBI): domain Eukaryota; kingdom Viridiplantae; phylum Streptophyta; class Magnoliopsida; order Santalales; family Viscaceae; genus Viscum; species Viscum album. The sequence goes on along the minus strand of OY728140.1, from coordinate 1,253,050,630 downwards.
TTGTGAAAATCATAACAGAATTATTAGATCCAAAAAAGTAAATTAAATCAAAACTAAAATGTCATATTAACCTATAAAATTAGTGAAATTCATAAAAAGTCTAAATTACATTTATTTGGGTATTTATAACATTAATTACGTCAGTATTACATTAATAAGATAATTACAACATCATCTTTGTGTTATAAATAAATTAAATTATTTAATGTCTAAAATTTATAAATAAAATTCCATTATGTAGTAAATATATTTATATTTATAATGAATATTTATAGTCGAATTTATCTTATGTATAACCTTATATTAAAAATTATTTACTTATTAAACATTGATTTTGACTATTTTAACCCTTCTTTAAATAAATTAATATTAAATGTCCTAATCTAATCCAAGCGGGCCTAAAGGGTAATATTTTCTTCCTAAGGTTGTTTTTGGTCGAATTACACATATCCAATAGAATTAGGACATGTGTTAGGGTAATAATAATATCTTTTTTACCCTTAATTATCCTATTTTCTTTTAACCATGGAAAATAAAAGTAAAAAGTTATTATTCACCAAAAATTATTTTCATCTCATTGAACCAAATTTTAGTCTTTGAAATCAACTGTGTCTCTCCGATTTTTGAAATTCAATTCACAGAAGTTGTAAAATTTAATTTAAATTAAAAAAAAGTCTGTTTTTAACTACCACTAAGTGGTTTCACTATTCATCGAAAATTGATGTTTTTAAGAAAAATACCAAAAATTCATCCTAAGAATTATTTGATATTATGAATTAAAAATTGATGTATAGTTTTCCAAATTTGTAAAATATAATTGGAATTAATTAATTTTAAATTTAATTCCCATTATCAAAACAAATAGCGTGCTTTTAAGAAACAAAAACAATCAAAAGATTCATACTTATTTATATACAATTTCAAAGTGAAATTAATTCAAATGAACAACATTATATTAAATGGTAAAAATATATTCTAATTACACATTAAAACAAATTAAAAATATAATCTAACCATATACATTATTGCGATGAAAAAAGTTGTTTTTATTAAAAATATAGCGTGTTTTTTCTATTCATTAAAATATGAAAGTTATCAGAATAATATGAAAAATTTCTGCAATGTAAATTTTTATATCCTTATTCCAATGAAGAATTTTATTTTGTCAAATTGAACTTATAGACATGTCAAAAAAATGATTTATGGTGGGTGCGTCATCAAAAGGTAGGAAAACTACAATTTTTTAAAAATACATTTTTTACACGAAAAATTTATTTTGTTCTCATACCATCTTCTAGAAAATGTGTAATATGAATAATAATAATGTTATAAAATTCAAAATTTAGTTAATACTATTCATAATGGCTGGTCCATAATAATATTATAACTATATATCGTTGTTTAGTGAAACCTGGTATTGCGTACAACACACGCTATCGGGGAAGGTCGCGATTTCGTGTAATGCAAGCCAAGTAAGGGTTGCGTTTTGTGCAAGACTCCTCCATTGTTTTGTATAACATAATCCAACCATATTTCATTTATACATTTAATATATATATACACTCAATTTTTCGTAGAATTACTACTATCAAAATTGTATGTAACATGATCCAAGAATAGTGTTGTGTATACTACAAGCTCATACGGTGTTGTGTATAGCGCAAGGCAATCTTGTTTTAGATTACAACACAAGACATCAATGAAATTAAAAGAATATTTTTCATAAAATCTCGGGGTTTACATAAACCTTCTAAAGTACCCCTAAATAGATGTTGGTCTAAAAATAATCATCAATAGCACTCTGTCTGTCATGTTACATGACTTGACTTCCTCTAATGATTCTTGAACATCCTCAAAACCACATGAACCCTCATTAGTAAATTCATAAAAATAATAACTATGTTGTTTTTGAAAAATTACTGATTTTAAAACTCAATATAAGTGAATAGAATTTCATTATATAAAACTATTTCACAAATTATATCATTAATGAATTTAAAAATAATACATGACGATTTTGGTGATATTTTTTAAATACTTTCTATTAATCCCAATATATTAAAATTTAATTGATGTTGATTTGGGGTAATAAATCATACTGTATTCATGAAATAAAATTGAATAATATAATTATAATATAATAAAAATACAAGAAGATAATTTTTTATTGATAGACTAAAGAAATTTTAAAATGTATTAGATGAATGTAATTAAATTATTTTATTATATTTAATTGGATAGTGTATTCTTATGTTTGATGGTATTCATGGTAAGGGTTATTTCCAATTCATTCATGTTCATGGTAATATATTCCCTCAAACTCTCAATCTCTTAATATGTCTATCTATAGAGTTTAATTATGTTCATATATGTTCAATATATATCATTTTAAAATGTATATTATCTAATTTTATATTTCATTTCGGTGGATATATTATGTATCAATAGTTCCCATTCTAATTATTTATTTATGTTAAACCTAAAAATAGGGAATTTCAAATTCTTCATCATTTTCATTATAAACTCCTAAATGAATTTTTTCCATTCAATTAATTACAATGAAATCTCTTCATTATAATATTAAATATGTTCTTTTTTCAACTATGAAAAATTCGTATTTCTAAATACATATATGTTATAAATTATAGTATACGTTAGATTCACCTAATAATGAATGAAATCCTCATTGTAAGTCCTAAACAAATAATATTATATATAATGCATTAAATTTAACCATTAATGTATAGGTAATACAAAATAATTCGTATAGCAAAATTATATATTTAAATTTATAAATTCTTGAGAATTTTGATCTCCAATAATAATCATAGTGTAACATAGTGACTCAGAAGTACACATTGGGTCCCTAATCAGATTATTCAAATGACCTTAAGCACTCCTTTTTGTATTCCAGAGTATGCAGACAAGTATTGAGGGTATGAAATCTAACATGAGGATAATATGCCCTGATTATAAAGGAAGAAAAACTCTACAAATAAATATAATATATCCAAAAAAATTAATAAAAAATTAAGTACAATTCCACATCATAATCCAAAATAGTAAAAAAATATTCTAACTAATTAAATAAATATGATACGTCAAATAAGATTCAAGTGTAAATTTTAAAAACCCAAAAATAATAATAGACATACAATTTCAATGAGGGTGTTAAAATATCGTTTGATTCCATTATCCATTATATAACAAATAACACCCCATAAATTATATTTATATTTTACTTCAACATTGAAGAATATTTATTACATAACATAACAAAACCCGCATTAGGAATGAATATGTTTAGTTTATTTAGAACATGGGAAACATAATCAACTGGTTCATAAAACATCTACATCATATCTCACTTATTTCTTCAAAACTAGACTCCTTTTTGACATATCATACGTAGTACCATTCTTCATGAAATTATTAAAACATGTAAATGGGTGGGGTCAAATTCTCATTAAGGGAAAACAAGGGAAATATCTATCATATCATAATCATTAGAACATAAAACATGGAAATCTTATCCTGTATATAAAAGATCAGAATATTATGTCATGTGATAAATTATAAAAATGAAATGTAATCCCTATAGTCATAACATACGACATAAAATTTAGTCTAGTAAACACATAGTAATAGAATATCCATTTATATTAGTAAAGGCTCATTGCCAAAAACATCATAATTGAAAAATTCAATTACTGATCCTCGTTCACTCTTCATTCTAGCCCTGTATTTCTGATCTAGATTTACTAGTCATTATAGACATGTCAATATCATCATATATAAATATTTACCAAAATCATTGGAGGGGGATAGAGGTCCCACCCATATTTTAATGAAACCATTCTCACATGTGCCACAAAAACATAAAAACATTAACCACAGCATAACACATGAAATAATATTGTGTTCCTAATCCACCTTACACTTTAATTAATAAAAAACTAACTTCAAAAATAAAATTCATTTATTATAAAAAGAAAATCATAGTAATAACAAGGATATAAATTTATCCTTTTTTAAATACATTCATCTTAGAAGGAAAATAATTTTGAGAAAACACTTGAAATTAATCCTGAGGAAAATATTATTTCATCTTCAAAATGGTTTACCATCCTCAATATGCCACCCAATTTTAGAAGAAGTAATTTAATGTGGAAATAACCTTGTAAGAATGTCGGTATAACTTCAAAGTAATATAGAATTCTTAAATCATAAAAATCTGTTCATGACGCATAGGTTAAAAAATAATTCTTCTCATACATTTATTGGAAAAGACAAAAAGTAACTCATAACAAAAATGACAAAAGATTCCATTCATACTATTCATTAAAAAATTACCAGTGGATAAAATTTATTTAAAAAATTATTAAAGGATATAAATATTATTTTGAAAAACTTATTTTGGAAACATTGATGTGTATGATAAATATACCCTAGTAAATAAATACAAATAAATAATCTCAAATAAAAAAGATATTTTCAAAGATATCCCTTACCTTATTCCAAATATCCTTCATGTGTATCAATACCTACTATATAATAATTTAAATCATTTTACTAATTTATTCTAGAATCATAAAAAAATTTATGATAAAATTTATTGCCATATTGACATTAGTTTGTTAATAATATTTCATTGTTTCTTATTTTTTGGGTATTGAATGCTTTATGTACTTATGAATGTTTTTTCGGATATGTTTTTATTCCCATTTTAGGTTATATTTTTATCATTTAGATAATTATATTCGTGTAAATTATAAAATATTTATTAATTTAATTCGTTGAAATAATAAATTTTTATTAAATATCATGTAGAATGAATCGCATTGCATCAGGGAGATGGTATCTCACGACCCGTCCTCGGGGCCCTTTCCATGACTACCCCAAGCCCGCCTTCCAAAGGCCAGGGGTTGGAGACTAGCACAAAGGCCTAAATACCGGTAAAAGGGAAGGTATTGCCTATGTAATGTAAAAAAACACCACAGAGAAAGAAAGAAGTAGAAGTAAACACTAAGTAAACACTGATTACAACAGTAAGTGCAGAAAAGTAAGTGGGCCAGTATACAAACCCAAACTGAAATTAAAGTACAACTGGAAAGGGAAAACATCAACTGAAAAGTAAAGCCGCAATGTCGATCTGTCCACTGGAAATCCCACCTGAAGGGTGGGTACAGATAGCCTCCACTGCTCCTCGGATCTAGCCGACCGCTCCGAGTACATCCCTCCCTGTGGTCCACCTCCAGGTACCGTCCCGCTGAGCAAGAGTCAACCACGATCAGCGTTTTCCGTCGTCTGCAACCAACACAACGTAGTGCAGGCATAACCCATGCATGGGTGAGTATAAGCTACTTAGTAGGGACCCCGAGACCCCCAAAGGTCTCCCAAAATTTACAAAGGTTAAACCAAAAAATAAAGTTACAATCACGAAGTAACATCTGACACAGCTTAGGTATATGCCCATATATATACCTAAGTCACCAATTCTCACTCGGCTCCAACATCCGAGCTAAAGTACGACCCAGTCAACACAGGAAATCAAAATGTAAATCCACACAGGATAGCAAAACACAATCCACAAAGGAAAGTAAACAGGATTCATCTCACACAGGTATACTTCTTCATATGACGATAAAGATAACCAGATATTTCCACTGATCCATCTAATTCATCAGACCGACAAAGGATCGATAGGTACTAACCCCCGCAATGTCCCACAAAGGATATGACCCAAAAAGGATCGATAGGTAACTAACCCCCATAATGACCCACACTGCATCGGACCCACACATGATCTGTAGGCACTGGCCCACTCAGGACTACTGAACGCTGACCCACACAGGATCAGACCCACATAGGATCGATAGATAACTAACCCCCATAATGACCCACAAAGGCTCTGACCCACAAAGGAACGATAGGTATCTAACCCCCGCAATGACCCACAAATGATCTGACCCACAAAATATCGATAGGTAACTAACCCCCGCAATGACCCACACAGGATCAGACCCACACAGGATCTGTAGGCGCTAGCCCACACAGGACTGCTATGCGATGACCCACACATGATCGGACCCACAGAGGATCGATAGGAAACTAACCCCCGCAATGACCCACAAAATATCTAACCCACAAAGGATCGATAGGTAACTAACCCCCGCAATGACCCACAAAGGATCTGACCCACAAAGGATCGATAGGTAACTAACCCCCGTAATGACCCACACAGGATCAGACCCACATAGGATCTGTAGGTGCTGCCCCACAGAGGACCGCTGAGTGCTGACCCACACAGGATCAGAACCACACAGGATCCGTAGCACTGACCCACAATGGATCGTTGAGTGTTGTAGTCATCGTCGTCGAATCCACTGAGGATCTCTGCACAGTCGTTGTCGTCACAATAGTAGCCACAACTAGCTCTAGGGTTCATGCATACATCAAGCTCATTCGGGAGGGACCTCTCCATGAGCCGAGAGGATGATACATCAACTGACACATAGTCCAGTGTTGATGTATCAAAAAGTTTCATATCGTCAACAGGAACTCAACGTCGCAGACGGCACGTCAATCGGACGCCCGGTCTGAGAGTTATTGGCTTTTTCGTTCCAGGGTCCCAGTTGGTTATTAATGCAAAACAAACCCGACCATACGCCACCTGCATCCAAACCTCAGGTGAAGTAAGCCAAAATATCCAACTCACTTAGAGGAATTCAACAAAGTCGACGACACATCAATCGGACGTCCAAAGCTCAAGATAAGAGCATTTCCACTCCGAGGGGCCGATAGGTTTCATGTATAAACCAACCCGGACGAACCCAAATTATTCAGAAACCTTGAGTTTGATATACCGAAACGACCATCTCGATCCAAAGATCGCATCCCCGATTACGGCGCGTCTTTCTGAGGATTGTAGCTCAAGTTACTGTCAAAAGACCGAAATGGTCCCGGAACTGGGGGTCTGGGCCCAGACCGACCCGGCCCAACCCCCCTGGGTCGGCCCGAACCGGGTTGACCCACCCCGAGTCCGGGTCCGACCCGGCCGACGTGGCTCGGCCCGGCCTGGGCGCGATCCGGCCCGGCCGCCTGGCGGCTCGGCCGTGATGGCCGAGCGGGTGCAAGAGGGCGCCACCCCCTTGAAGATTCCACGGCCCCGTGTGGGGTGACGCCTCTCGCCAACGGACGCGACATTGCCACGTACTGCCTTCGATTCCGCACGGCTGCAAAACTACTCCCCGCCTCGGCGGCATCAGCCGCGGCGGCTTAGTCCGGCAGCACACCGGGGCGCCACCGCCTCCGGCTGCCGGCGCCGCCGCTGGAGTCCGCGGGCCACCGGAGTTGCTCCAGTGGTCCGATTTCATTTTCGTCTGTTCCGCAGTTCATCCCGGGTCCTGTTATTCACTGCGGAATTAGCAGATCGTCTCCGCGGTTTGTTTTGTCGTCATCCATCGTTCCACACACCAAGAACAAAAGGGTGGTGGGTTCGGACTTGTTCGTTGGTCCGCACCCATCGCGTTAGCGGTTTGAAACAACACCATAATTCCCAGCAATTAATAAACCTCGACCCGCAATAATAATTTGCGGACCAACATGTTAATTGGTTGGTCTGCATTCTTGCCTTGGAGGAATACAAAAATGGGTATTATCATTTTCAAATCGACCCCTTACTCAATGTCGTCATCGGACGTGAGTTCGTCGCGGAGTTGACCCTCGCGGAAGCAAAGGATCGTTGCGTCGCGGAAGGGGTTCGATGTCACGCGGTACTCAACATTGTGTAGACAAACTCCGAGGATCAAGAACATACATATTTAATTATAACAATTAAATCCATGTTGATGATATAATCCACAAAGAATTAAAAGGATCGAAATCCTCTACCTCAAGCAGTTGTTGATCGGAGATTGTTGCAGGGAAGAACGTCGTGGAAGAAGCATCGTGGAAGGGGAATCGTCGGCGTCGTGGAACACCGTGTCGCGTCGTCGATCTCCGAGGGTGACGGTGTTCTTTGCGTTCTTCGCGATCTTCTCATTTTTCGCGAAGGAGGATGAAGGCACATAATCTCCAAATCCTCTCAACAAATCGCACCCAAGAAGAAAGGTGTGTTGTTCTTATTTTATTAATATGCCAACGGTTTGAAAACAAGTTATGAAACGAACAAATTAATTCATAAAATTAATTTCAACGAATTAACCACCAAATTAATATGAGTGTTAAAGAGTTTAAGGAAACACCCCAGTTGACATTCATTTTAGAGGGGGGTTGCATGTGCGTTACTTAGCGGAAAACATATGGTGGGGCTCGTGTGGGCCCCACCTCACAAATATTCTACCAAGAGGGTAGGATATTTTGGGTTCCACCCTATCCACTTCAACTCAGCTTAAGCAGCTTTAATGTGCCTTTATGTGACTTTAAGTGAAATAAAATAAAGTTGTCGCACCACTTTATTTTATTTTCTTCACTTAATCCCAAAAATTAAAAACCACACCCGAGCAAACGCAACTCCAGAAGAGGCGTTTCTATGCCAAAACCGGTACTTTGATTCCATTGGTGCCCGCAGAATTTGATTCCGAGCACCGGTTCAAATGTTAGAAAAACCCGCTCGTTCGTTCACTGAACGTACCCGAGCCAAACTTCGGAAAATGATTCTGGGCACACTGGGCCTCGGAATCAGGTGCCGTCAAAAATTGTGTCCTTGTCAAATTCCAAAGAAAATTATGAAAAAAAATTCCATGAAATTTATGGGTCTTTACATCACTCCCACCTCAGGGCTATAGATACCCGTAAAGACGCATCATAAACTAGGGAAACAAATGTGGGTACTGAGCATGCATCTGAGCCTCCCGCTCCCAAGTGGTCTCTTGGAGGTTCCCGTGCTGCCATCTGATTCACACTAGAGGAATTGACCGTCCACATAGGACTCGCTCCTGTCGATCCTCGATCTCCACTGGGACCTCCGCAAAAGTCACCCAATCATCAACGTCTAGCTCCCCATGGTCAATGATGTGCGTCGGGTCATGCACGTATCTCCTCAGCTGGCATACGTGGAAGACGTCGTGCAACCGGTGCAACTAAGGTGGTAGATCTAGGCGATAAACCACCTCTCCAATCCTACTGAAGACCTGGAATGGTCCGATGAAGCATGGAGACAACTGTCCGCCTCGGAAAAATCTCTGTAATCCACGTCGTGGTGAGACACGCAAGAAGACGTGGTCGCCATCGTCGAACTCTAGTGGCCTTTGCCTCCTGTCAGCATAAGACTTCTGCCAGCTCTGAGCTGTCCTCATCCGCTCTTGGATGACCTGGACCTTCTCTGTCATGGCCTGTACCATCTCTGGTCCCACAAGTTCTGACTCCCCAGGGTCCGTCCATCACAAAGGATATCTGCAAAGTGTCTAGATGCTCTGTCGCCTCCTCGAGTAGCTGAATGACAGTCCTCCTGCTGAGAGCATCAGCTACTACGTTCCCCTTCCTAGGAGTATAGACTATCTCAAATTCATAGTCCTAGAGGAACTCAAGCCATCACCCCTATTTCAGGTTCAGGTCCTTCTGAGAGAAGATGTACCTGAGACTCTGATTGTCAGAAAAGACTGTAAAAAGATCTCCCATCAGATAGTGTTTCCATGTCTTCAGAGCGAAGACCACTATTACTATGTCAAGGTCATGGGTAGCATAGTTTTTCTCATGCGGCCTCAAATGAAGGGATCCATAGGCGATCACTGCCCGCTCCTCCATCAGGACACATCCGATTCCGGTCCCTGATGCATCGCAGTAGACTACGTACCTTACTCCCTCCTTAGGAAACCTTAGGATAGGTGTGGTGGTCAATCTCTGCCTCAGCTCTTGAAAGCTCTGCTGACATCTTTCTGACCACACAAAGGGTATCCCCTTCTTCGTAAAATCTGAGAGTGGTGCCGCAACTCTGGAGAAGTCTGGCACAAATCTCCGATAGTATCCAGTTAGTCCCCAGAAACTCCGCACCTCCGTCACGCTCTTGGGTGGCTCCCAAGCTAGTACTGCCTCGATATTTGTAGGATCCACGGCAACTCCAACCTCAGAGATGACGTTTCCCAAGAAGTGGTCCTCACATATCCAGAACTGACACTTCGAGAGCTTGCCATAAAGTTGGTGCTCTCGGAGTGTGTCTAGTACAACTCACAAGTGGTAGGCGTGCTCCTCCTTAGTCATCGAGTATATCAAAATGTCTTCGATGAAGACTATGACAAATCAATCGAGGTATGGTAGGAAGATCTTGTTCATGAGGCCCATGAACACTTCTGGAGAATTTGTTACGCCTATTGGCATAACCAAGAACTCATTGTGGCCATACCGACATCTGAAGGCCGTCTTCGGAACGTCCTCGTCCCGAACTCTGAGATGATGATAGCCTGACCTGAGGTCTATCTTCGAGAACCACCGTGCTCCCTTCAGCTGATCAAAGAGGTCATCAATCCTCGGTAGCAGATACTTGTTCCTCACCGTCACCTGGTTTAGGCGATGATAGTCGACACAAAGTCGCAAGCTCCCGTCCACCTTCTTGGCAAACAATATCGGGGAAGCCGAGGGTGAAACACTGGGTCAGACGAGTCTCTTTCCCTGCAAGTCCTCCAACTATACGCGTAGCTCTCGAAACCCAGCGGGGGCCATCCGATACATTGGAGTTGATATCGGGGTTGTCCAGGGGTATAGGTCAATATAAAAGTCTACCTCTCTGCGAGGAGGTTGTCCTGGAACGTCGTCGGGAAAGACGTCCGCATACGGATCCACCACTGCAGGAAAACTAGGACTCCACACGTCAAATGCCCATAGGATGAGGCTATCCAACTAATGAGTGATGGGCTGTCCGCTCCTCTACAGAAGTACATCCTGTGCTGCGAAGGATCCCTTATCGCCAGTGAAGGTGAACCTGCTCCCGTTAGTGCATACATATCACACCTTGCTCCTAATACAGTCAATTTGTGTATGGAATGTTGATAACCAATCCATGCCCAAGATGACGTCGTAAGGCCTCGACGCCGCTACAAGAAGATCTCAGCCGAAGCTCTCGCCTCCTAGAGTACGCTCATACTGCTGGCACTAGTGCGTAATCGTCGACTCCTCTCCCGTAGAAGTCTCCAGCCATAAGGATCAAGCCAACGGATTTGTCAGAATCTCCGAGCTCCGAAAAATGGCAGTGGATATGAAATAGTGACTTGCTCCTGTGTCTATAATAACTACAACAAGGGTGGAATAGACACAGATTGTACCTCAAATCATCTGGGGCGCACCGTGGTCATAGGCCTCCGCTGCTTGGAGCTATGCCTGTCTCTACCAGCCAGCTCCCTATGGTCGGGGTGGACCTCCTTGTGGTGGTGGTGGTAGAGCCTCAAATCATCTCCCACCACATGATGCTCGGCCATCTCCTCTGCCTCGTCCGCCTCCTCCCTGTGGACCACCACGTTCGACCCTCTGCCTCTGCCTGGGTGGACCCTCAACCTTATACTTCTCCTTGGCACGGTGGGTCGGGGAGTCACGAGCAATGTGGCCCTGCCCACCGCATGTGTATCACTGCCTGCCTCTCGAAATACTGGCTCCACGCTGTGTGTCATGCACTGCTGAGCCAGTGTCCTGAGATCGTCTGCGTGAGGGTCTGGTCTGCCTGGATCCCTGAGTCATCCGTCGACTGCCTGCTGCAGAAGAATCTGCTACAAGCAGCCCCGTGGTTGGTCTCGCTTCTGATGAAGGCTCAACAAGGAAGCTCTCGATCATAAGGGCTCACTCCAGTACTCCTACCTGAGTTGGAATGTTGAGGGATACCATCGATGCCCTGATCTCGTGTCACAATCCATGCTCAATGGTTCGGGCCCTGAAGAATTGGTCCCGTACCATGTCAATCGAGTAGAGCGAAAGATCGGTAAATCTCACTGAGTACTGGGCGATCGTCAAGATGCCCTGTCGCAGGTGAAGAAGCTCCTGGATGCGCACCGCACGGAGGGTGGCCGGGACAAACTCTGAGCGGAAGAGGATCTCATAGTCTGTCCAGAGAAGGGATGCCTCATCGTGCACCTAGAGCATCAAGCTCCACCATCAACCCGCTGTTGTGTGTAGTAGGCTCACTGTGAGGATCACCATGAGGTCTGCTAGTGTCCTCACTAACTGGAAAACTCGCACCACTGCCTCCAGCAAGTCCTTGGCTGCCTGGGGGTCTATCTCCGCACGAAACCTGGGCGGTCACTGGTGCTGGAACTCATGAAGTGCACTAAGGAGACGTGCATCGTCAGCAGCTGGGGCTGGAAGCATCGGTGGCTCGGCGGGTAGAGGGACTGCCGGTGCCTCTACTGTCAAAGTGCCCTGCACTGAGGCCTCGTCGTTCGGCATGCTGTTGTCACGCTCAACTCTCGGAACCCTAGCTGGCTGCCGTCGTGGGGCCATCCTGAAAATAAATAGGTGTGCCACGGTCAAACAGTATACCTGGTGAGATGACACAAAGTAATCACAAATAATACTTGAAACACACACGCTATCAATGTTTTCGTGTATTAAGTCGGAAATCAGAAGTCAGGGTCCTGGTGTATAGATACGTCGGTCGCCGCACCAACAATGGACTCCCAGGACTGATAACCACACCCAATATGCTAAACACTATTGCTTCACATAGAAAAAGATCAAAGTCTGCGGTAGAACCGAAGTCCTCTGATTCTAATTGGCACGACCCGTCCTCGGGGCCCGTGTCCTGACTACCCCATGCCCGCCTTCCATAGGCTAGGGGCTGGCAACTAGCACCAAAGAGTAAATATCGGTAAAAGGGAAGGAATTTCCTTTGTAAAGTAAAAAAACACCACAGAGCAAGCAAGAAGTAGAAGTAAACACTATGTAAAAACTGAGTATGACAGTAAGTGCAGAAATGTAAGTAGGCCAGTATACAAACCCAAACCGAAAGTAAAGAACAACTGGAAAGGGAAAACAACAACAGAAAAGTAATGCTGCAACTTCGAGCTATCCACATGAAATCCTACCTGAAGGGTGGGTAAAGACAGCCTCCACTGCTCCTCAGGTCCAGCCGACCGCTCCGAGTATGTCCCACCCAGTGGTCCACCTCCAGGTACCGTCCCGCTCCGCCAGCCACAACCACGATCACCGATGTCCGTTGTCTGCAACCAACACAACGTAGTGCGGGCATAGCTCGTGCAGGGGTGAGTATAAGCTACACAGTAGGGACCTCGGGACCCCCGAAGGTCATCCAGAATCCACAAAGGATAATCCACGAAGGAATGTTACAATCACGAAGTAACATCCGACACGGCTTAGGTATATGACCATACATATACCTAAGTCATAAATTCTCGCTCGGCTCCAACATCCGAGCTCAAGTACAACCCAGTCCACACAGAAAGGCAAAAAGTAAATCCACAAAGATAGCACAACACAGTCCACAAAGGAAAGTAAACAGGATTCATCTCACACAGGTATACTTCTTCATATGACGATAAAGATGACCAGATATTTCCACTCATTCATCTAAGTCGTCGGACCCACAAAGGATCGATAGGTACTAACCCCCGCAATGAACCACAAAGGATCTGACCCACAAAGGATCGATAGGTAACTGACCCCCGCAATGAACCACACAGAATTGGACCCACACAGGATCTGTAGGCGCTGGCCCACACAGGACCGCTGAGCACTGACCCACTCAGGATCAGACCCACACAAGATCGATAGGTAACTAACCCCCGCAATGACCCACAAAGGATCTGACCCACAAAGGATAGATAGGTAAGTAACCCTCGCAATGACCCACAAAGGATCTGACCCACAATGGATTGATAGGTAACTAAACCCCGCAATGAACCACACAGGATCAGACACATATAGGATCTGTAGGCGCTAGCCCACACAGGACCGCTGAGCGCTGACCCACACGGGATCGAACCCACATAGGATCGATAAGTAACTAACCCCCGCAATGACCCACAAAGGATCTGACCCAAAAATGATAGATAGGTAACTAACCCCCGCAATGACACACACGGGATCAGACCCACACATGATATGTAGGCACTGGCCCACACAAGACCGCTGAGCGCTGACCCACACAGGGTCGGACCCACACAGGTTCGGTAGCACTGACCCACAAAGGATCACAGAGTGCTGTAAGGTTTTCGCACACAGCAAGCTCATTCGGGAGTGTCCGCTCCACGAGCCGAGAGGCTGATACATCAACTGACACATAGTCCAGATTTGATGTATCCAAAAGTTCTGTACCGTCAACATGAACTCAACGTCGCAGACGGCACGTCAAACGGACGCCTGGTCTGAGAGTTATTGGCTTTTTCGTTCCAGGGGCCCAGTTAGTTTTTAAGGAAAAACCAACCCGATCGTACTCCACCTGCATCCAAACCTCGAGTGGTGTAAGCCAAAATATCCGTCTCAGTTAGAGGAATTCAACAAAGCCGACGGCACGTCAATCAGACGTCCGAATCTCAAGATATGAGTGTTTCCGCTCCGAGGGCCCGGTTGGTTTCGTGTACGAACCAACCCTACCAAACCCAAAGTATTCTGAATACTTGAGTGTGATATACCGAAACGACCGCCTCGATCCAAGGATCGTATCGGTACTGACGGCGCATCGTTCGGAGGCCCGTAGCTCATGTTACGAGCAAAAGACCAAAAAGGTCCTGGAACGGGGGCTCTGGGCACAGACCTACCCAGCCAACCCCCCCCCCCCCCCCCAGGTCCAGGTCCGACCCGGCCCGGCCCGGCCTGGGTGCGACCTGTCCCAGCCGGCGAGGGTGCGTCCCGGCCGCCGGGCGGCTCGGCCGTGATGGCCGAGCTGGTGCAAGGGGGCGCCGCCCCCCTTGAAGACTCTACGGCCCCGCATGGGGGGCCGCCTCTCACCAACGGACGTGGCAATTTTGTGTCCTGTCATCGGTTCTACGCGGCCGCCGCGACTTCAGTCGTGACGGATCCATCCGGCGGCGCACCGGGGCGCCGCCGGTGGAGTCTGCAGGCCACCAGAGTTGCACCGGTGGTCCGATTTCATTTCTGTCTGCGCCGTACATCATCCCGGGTCCCGTTCTTCCCTGCGGAATCAACAGATTGTCTCTGTGGCCCGTTTTGTCGTCGTCCGCCGTTCTGGACACCAAGAACAAAAGGGCGGTGGCTTTGGACTTGTTCATTGGTCCACACCCATCGCGTTAGTGGTCTGAAACAACACCATAATTCCCGGCAATTAATAATCCTCGACCCGCAATAATAATCCGCAGACCAACTTGTTAATTGAGTGGTCGGCGTTCTTGCCTTAGAGGAAAACAAACATGGGTATTATCATTTTCAAATCGACTCCTACCTCATTGTCGTCATCGGATGCGAGTTCGTCGCGGAATTGACCATCACGGATGGAAAGGATCGTCACGTCGCGGAAGGGCGTCGCTGTCGCGCGGTACTCAGCGTTGCGTAGACAAACTCCGAGGATCAAGAACATACAGATTTAATTATAAAAATTAAATCCATGTTGATTTTATAATCCGCAATGAATTAAAAGGACCGCAATCCCCTACCTCAAGGTGATCGGAGATTGTTGCGGCGAAGAATGTCACGGAAGAAACGTCATGGAAGGGGAATCGTCAGTGTCGCGGAACACGGCGTCACGTCGTCGATCTCCGGGGGTGACCGCGTTCTTCGCGTTCTTCGCGTTCTTCGAGTTCTTCGCGTTCTTCACGTTCTTCGCGAAGGAGGATGAAGGCACAGAATCTCCGAATCCTCTCAACAAATCTCACCCAAGAAGAAAGGTGTGTTGGTCTTATTTTATTAATATGCCAACGGTTTGAAAACGGGTTATGAAACGAACAAATTAATTCATAGAATTAATTTCAACGAATTAACTGCCCAATTAATAGGAGCGTTTAAGAGTTTAAGGAAACGTCCCAGTTGAATTTCATTTAAGAGGGGGGGTTACGTGTGCGTTACTTAGAGGAAAATAAACGGTGGGGCTCATGCGGGCTCCACCTCACAAATATTCTACCAAGAGGGTAAGATATTTTGGGTTCCACCCTATCCGCTTCAACTCAGCTTAAGCAGCTTTAAAGTGGCTTTAAGTGACTTTAAGTGAAATAAAATAATGTTTTCGCGCCACTTTATTTTATTTTCTTCACTTAATCCCAATAATTAAAAACCACACCCGAGCAAACGCAACTCCGGAAGATGCGTTTCTAAGAAAAAACCGGCGTTGCGATTCCATCGGTGCCCTCAGAATTTGATTCCGTGCACAAGTTAATTAGTTAGAAAAACACTCTTGTTCGTTCACTTAACGTACCCGAGCCAAACTTCGGAAAATGATTCTCGGCACACCGGGCCTCGGAATCAGGTGTCATCAGAAACTCCATCCTTGTAAAATTCCCAAGAAAATTATGAAAAAAATTTCCTTGAAATTTACGGGTCATTACATGGTAGGTCATACATACACATGAGAGATGATATCATTTCAAAAATTATTAAATGGTATTGAATTTGATGGTGTATGATATTTCAGAATCAAAATCATTTTATATCAATTGTTTACATATTTCTTAATTCTATCATTATACCCATCCATGTATGGTGTTGATGAAAAATATATTACACCACGATGTGGAGACGCTAAGCTGTACGTACTCACCAGTGATGATTTCATTTATCATAGGCTCGTTAGAAGGTCGACTATGGTGCCTCTTCTTTATAATAACATATCATTATATGAGTTATACTAATGTTATTACTTAATGAATAAACTAATAAAGAGGAATTTTAATAAGAATGTCGGTTAAAAAAATTAGTATAAGAGATTACCTCTTCAATTATGTTCTTCCTCTAAGTCTCTTCTTAGAGAACTATAGTTGGAAATTTAATATTAACAGAACCTCTAGAATTAATATAGATAATTGCTCTGATACATGGAAGGGGTAGGACAAGCTTGAAATCACAAAATAGAGTGAAAAGGTGAGGGAGAGGGTTCCTTTTTATAATTGAGGTGAGGGGAACTTTTGGAAACTCCATAAATAATAATATATAATAAAATCAAACCCTGCCAAAAGACCTCCAATATTTCCAAATTAATATGAATAAATGATATCTGTTTGTAAACTAATCATCCAATATATTTTGTACCTGTTATTATTTTTAATTTAAATGATATCTTTTTAATTGAAACTTCATTAATCTATTTTATTTTAATTTTGGTAATAACAATATAAATATTAATGTAGATAAATAATTACATATATGGTGATAATTTCCATAAATGGATATTTAATAACATTTTAGATTATAAAATTATCAATTTTAATTTTTTAAATATTTATATGATTTTTAAATGATTTAATAATTTTTTATTTTTATAAAATATCAATAGTGTCAATTTTGTTAATATTCATTTATTTGACATTAAAAAAAAATCTACACACGAGATAAAGTTAAAAAAATATTAAATAACCTCCAAAAAATGTCAGAGTAACATATAAAATTAGTGTAACACATTAATTAGTTCATATCAAATTTATTTTAATATTTTTAACACCATTTAATTGATATATATATATATATATATTAATAAAATAATTTATATATCACTATTCTATCATCATTAATAATAATTATTTATTCTCTAAAAATTTTAATAAAATTCTATACGATTTATGTAATTATTTTAGCCATTAAAAAATATATATAGTTGATATTGTCTCCTAGTTATCCACATATTTAAATTAATTCACTTATATAAAATGAGATTGTGAAATTTTTCACATTAATTAGTTATTATTATATTCATTACATATTCATAGGTATGTGGTCATAAAGTTATTTAATTTTGAACAATATAAGTTAAGAGTCTAATTTAGGCATTAAATAAGATTTTTACATTGGATCAGGTAATTTTATAATATTATTTGCACCTTTAATTAATTGATTTACCATTAAATAGTGTAATTAATAAAATTACCAAAGTCACCATTCATAAAGCCCAAAAATAAAACAATCATATTTACATAATATGGACACATTGATTCAAAATATGGAATCAATTTTTCAAAATTAAAAACATAGTTGTTCCAATAATGAATTCAAATAAAATCTCATTGCTGAAATGGGAAAACATGTTCTAAAATGTAAAATGTTTCAAAATATTGAAACGTTTTCACATTTGAATTTTATGAAAAATTTATTGCAATTAATTTAATTATATAAAATGGTAAAAATATATTCAGTTGATAAATTTAAACCACGAAATAATATTATTTTTAAAATAACCTATTTGAATGAAAAAAGTTATTTTGAATTAAAATTTATCATACTTTTAATATAAATCATAACATTAAAGTTATCAAAAAAATATAAAAACTTTATCCAATGTAAATTTTTATATCCCACTTCAAAACTAATTTATTATTTTTTCATATATAAATTAATAATTTTTCAAAATCATAATTTAAAAGGGTTCTCCATTCAATGATTTAAAATTAATTTTTAAAAAATATTTTTTTATACATCAAATAGTGTTTTATTTATACCCTATGACTAAAATAAACATTTTATAGAAATCAAAAGTATATTATTATGTATATAATCATGTATATATATAATTTATTTAATTACCAAATATAAATCACTGAAAAAATTGATATATTTAATTGTTTTATATTTTTCATAATTAATTGATATCCAATGAATTCACAATGCAATTTCAAAAGACAGCTGTAATTATTCCCTCTATCTTAATAGCTATGATATAATGGTAATTTTTTAATAAGGGTGTCTCTTGGTTTGTTTAAACTAACAATTTCATCCATAGTATGGAACTGAAGAAACAAAAATTTATTTAAAAACAATATTTCATACAAAAATCATGGTGGTACATTCTACCCAATTAAACTAAATTTCAACCTTGAAAATTGTCACATGAAAACAAATAGTCATGGATGCCTCTCTTTCATCATATCTGTACATTAACATCTAACATTTTTCAAATTAGTAGTCCCTCTATAAATAATTAACCATGAATGTGGTCTTGATTCATAAACCATTTCTCTATGATCTAGAACACATATTAGTAGTTCTTTATATGGAAGATCTTGCAAAAAAAGCATGAATTTTATCTTAGTACATGTGATGGATCAGGTATGTACATTATCAAGGGAGTAACATGGAACTCATCATGAACTTTAGGGAGATTTGGTGGATGAACCAATTGCTAAGCTACTATCCCAACATTATCTAGAATTTTAAATAGACTGATATATATAGGGATCATCTTTCCCTTCTTTCCAAATCTAATTACTCTCTTCCGTGGAGGTAATCGTAAGAACATATTATCACCAACATCAAAATCTAGGAATTTTCTTTGGTTTTAACCATACCTTTTTTAATCTATGATATCATCTTATGTTATGTTGAATAGATAGGCCTTTTGAGCCATTTTATCAACAAGATTAGGTCATAATAGTTTCATTTCCCCAACTTCATTTGAGTATATTGGAGTTCTTCACATATTTGCATATAATCTTCATAAGAATCCATCTGAATACTAGAGTGAAAGCTATTATTCAAATAAAAATCCACCATATGGTATCTAACAAACCCAGCCACATTTGTAACCTATAAATAAATATATCAACATGTCTTCTGGAGTTATAATTGTACTCTTAGACTGGCCATTTATTTGAGGATGATAAGATGTGCTGAAACATTACACTGTATTGAGACAATGCTGAATACATCGTCATAACATCAAGGTAAAACTTGGATACCGATAGGATATCTTGGGAAGTGGTACTCTATGAAATCTTATGATTTCCTTTACATATATCCTACTAAGATGGTCAAGAATGAAATCCCCTTTAATAACAATGATTTGTGCCAATATTATAAGGTGATCAACTATAACCCATATAGTATTATTGCCTTCATATTTTTTGGGAATTCTGATAAAAAGTAAAAATGAAATGTTTTCTATTTTCCATTCATTTATGGGTAATGTTTGTAACATACTCTTTAACTTCTATCTCCCAGCCATAACACACCGACAAACCTAGCATCGATAGAAATATTCAGCAACATCTCTATTCTTTTCATCCCTCCAGAAGTACTCTTTTAGGTCCTTGAGCATATTTATACCTATATGGTGAATAGAGAATTATGAACTATGAGCCTCATACAATAGATCCTTCTGTAATTCTGGTATTGGGGGAATACAAACCAGGTTCTAGAACTATATTTTTTCACCCTAATAAAGGTTGAATTCTGGAACATTTCTCTCCATATTTTGTGAATCTACATATTAATTATGTGAATCTTTAATCGTCACTTGTATATAGTTTTGAAAATTCATGTGAGAAAGATATTATTTATCTCCTTCTATTAAAATTTCATGTTACATCCTTTTCAAATACATAAATATTTAATCTTTCATTATACTCATCGATGATAAGCTAGCATGGTATTTTCGACTAAAAGCATTTACCTCCTTGTTCACTTTCCCAGTGCGGTAATATATTGAGTAGTTGTAATATTTAATCAAATCCAACCATATTCATTAGACTATATTCAACTCCTTTTGTGTGAATTCATTCTATAAAGCTTTATAATTAGTATAAATATCCCACCTTTCACTGTAAAAACAATGCTTTCATTAATATAATGTGACAATAACCATATCTAACTCCAAATAATGTGTTCTGAAATTTGGCTAATGAATTTTTAACTGTCATGAGGCATAATATATCACCATATCATTTTTCATGAGAAAACATCACTGCCCATTCTTGGATACATCACCACAGATCACTATCCTTTATCCACTACAAGTTTGTGTGAGATCATGTACACTACCTATGGTTTTTATAACTCATAGAAATTATATTCACATTCATACGTCTAAAGGAACTTATCTCCATTCCATGTCATAATGGTTGGTGGATTAGATTATCATGAAACCAAATTTTCCAAAATGTGGATAATATCCACCCAATCCAACAAAACCTTTGATCCAAATTGCTATTGATTGTCACGAAAATAATTCAATAACATATATTTTTTCTGTATCCCCAGATATCCCCTCTCTGTTGACTATATGACCAAAAAATGTATCATTCGGAATCCATAATTCACACAAGAAAAATTTGGAGGAAATATTATACTTTATCATGTTCCTCATTACAATTATCAAGTGATTTTCATGTTATTCATCTCTCACTGAATAGAGAGTTATATCGTCTTGAAAGAGAACTAGAAACGATCATGATATTCCCCCAAGACATTATTCATTAGATCAATGAATATAGTGGGGGAATTATTAAGACAAAAAGGCATAACCATAAACTCATAGTGGATATACCATGTACAGAAAGTCATAATTGTTATGTCCAATTTTGACCCTTATTTTATGATATCATGAACAATTTTCAATCTTGGAAAACTATTGAGCTCCACATAGTTGGTCAAATAAGTCATCATTTCTAGGAAGATGATAATTGTTCTTGATGTTGGTCTTTTTATGGCACCAATAATAAATGGAGTATCTCATTGATCCATCATTATTTATAAAACATTGAACTAGTGTGCCCAAAGGTGACCCACTATGACATATGATTCCCTTATCATGATTCTCTTGGAGTTGCTTATTCACTTCATACAACTCAATTAGGTCCATTCTATAAGGTGACATCGAAATTGGAATATCACCCATTATTAATGGTATTGAAGACTCAACTTCATGATTTGGTGGAAGACCTATAAATCCCTTTTGAAATATATTCTTCAAGCTCTCATACAGTGGGAATATTCTTAATCTTGAAATTCCCCCAACCATTTGAGATAAATACCCATCATTTATAGGAATCAGGACCCATAATATGGATGAAATTTCTACTTGATTATTATGTTCATCCATACATTGATGATGATCATAGATTGATGTAGAATAAAAAATGTGAATTCCCTTCCTTGGATATTGATAAGAGCACCATATAGAGAAATCAAATCCATGCCATGAATCACATCAACTTCAAGAATAAGAAGTATCACTAGAATTGTAGGAATCTCTTTCCCACAAAACCTCAACTAGAGTGGAATTATAATATTTTGATGAGACTGTTATTCCATTAATAGATTTCACAGTTAACTCAAAACCTAATTGTCAATGTAATTCGCCAATACCATTAAAAAATACTTTAGAAATAAAAATTTTAGTGGATCTAGAATCAAATAAAACATTAGCTACTTTATAGTGGATGAAAAGTATACCATTCACCACTTCATTAACATACTCTACCTTGCCTATAGTTATTTATTGTGTCATTTCTTTTACATTGTCCTTAAGATTTTTTTGACATAGATCTTCCTCCATAACCGTCAGATTAAGGAATTTAATGGAATAATTCCCCATTTCCTTTCACTTGTAAAAGTAGAGTGTAAGTGGATCATTCTATGTAGTATTTTCTTTGTTCTCTTCATTAGATATATTTTTTACATCACTTCAACATTCAACTTCCAAATGAACTTCTTTTCCACAAATTAAACATTTACTAGTCCCTTTAATACAACTCCTTCAATGTTTCCTTATACACATCCGAAATAGGGGAAAATCATATTCTATTCTGTATTCCCTTTAGATTTTTCTTTGAATTGAATTTTTCTCTTATTTTTAAATCCATATGATTGATGGGTTACTCTAATATCCATCTCAAAATTTATATCACATCGAACAATTTACTCATATCTACTGAAGTACCTTATGGATATTTTCATTCAAAGACATAGATTTAAGCCACTAAATTTTCAATAAATTTTACTCTTAAGTTGGATAATAATTTCAGATACATAACCTACAAGTCCTGAATGAATATTCTTCATAGGTTGTAGAGGATTCATCATCATGTTAGTTAAGTTTTCGAAAAATCTTCTCCAAAATGTTTTCGATGAATAAGAAGAAAATAAATTTTGAAAATTAATTTCATGTCTTCATCCCATTCCATAGACTCAATTTCATTTCATTTCCCCATATTATTGTTAATTTTTGAAAATTGATCACCTTATCTTTCCAAAAGATAGAATTCTAGGATTAGTTTATCTTGTTCAGATCTTTTTAGAATTGAAAATATATTTTCAGTGCTAATGATCCACTATTTATCCATTAATGTATTAGAAGCCCAACTAAATTAAGGTGGGAATTGACTCATGATGTGCTCAGTGGACTATTTATCCATCCTATGATTATATGAAAGTCCAACGAGATTCATAGCTTGAGATCATTGTGTGAGCATGGATACATGATTTTTCATTCCATATATCATAACATTTGGTACCTCATGGGGACACTAATTCATTGCTCATGGCATTCTACATCAACATGGTACCTTCGGGTTCCATCCATTGTCTAAAACCAAAATATAGTATGATAAAAACTAATCATAATAGGAAAATTACATAATAATGAATAAAATTTCAATTCAGTACACTTTAGGATTTACCATAGGTTATTCATGAACATCTTTAAAACGGAAGGATATGATTGTATCCTATACATAGACCAATCCTTGGGGTTTATTCCGAGGTTCTAATCCTAGTTTATAAAGGTTAACTATATATTTTCTTTGATACCAACTACAATAGACCATACATTACATGGAAATATTACTTAAACATTGCAGAATATTTATTACACAACATATCTAAATAAATTATGGGACCAAATAGTTTCTGCGTCTTTTGAAACTAAGAAATATAAAGGAATTGTGCCTAAAACATCTACATTGTCTCCTTCTTATTCCATCTAAAATAGAATATTTTTTAACATATCTTACTTATTTTCCATTATCATGAAATGGTGTAAAAAAACATATGAAGGGGTCATCTCTAATTTCAAGTATGGGTAAACATAGTAAATATCAATCATATCATAATCATAAGGAAATATCATTTAGAAATCTTATCCTCCATATAAATGATTATAATATAATGTCAGGTGATAAATCATAAATGTACCATGTAATCCTAATAGTCCTAACATAAGACATCAAATTTCCTGGCATACACACATAAGAATTGAAAATAATTTCTTATTAGTCAAGGCTCATTTCCATGACCATCATTGCCGACAAAGTATATTACAGAACCATGTTCAAAACTCATTCCATCCCTTTATAGTTGAACCAGATTTACATTCCATTCCATTCATGTGTATCTCATGGGATATAAATCATTTCAAAATGTATTAGAGGGAGATATAGGCCTCTGTAATTTCATATTGGAACCATTCAAACGTTTCCCAGAATAATATAAGAGCATTCACCATAGGATATCCAATGAAATAAAATGGGTTTCATAAATATATATCCAGCATAATTGATATAAAACAAATGGATTTTCAAAATAAAATTCCTTAATAAACAATATAAAACCATATTAACAACAATTATAGAAATATTACTATTTTTAAACAGTTCCATATTATTAGGAAAATAATTTTTAGAAACACTTGAAATTAATTCTTTAATAAAGTATCATGTCTTCTTTAAAAATGTTTCCCATCCTCAATGTGTGACACAATTTTAGAAGAAATAATTTTATGTGAAATTAACCATGTAATATTTTCTCAGAATAATCATGGTACTTAATCATTATGAAAGAATAAAAATATTTTAATGCAATGAATGTTAAAACAAATTATTCTCATACTTTTTCTGGAAAAGTCAAAAAGCACCTCATACCAAAAAGAAGATTCTATTCAAACCATTTAGTAAAATTATAAAAATGGGAAAAATTAAAATATAAAAAACATAGGAGTATTTAAAAAATATTTTGAAAATTTTATGTAGGATACATGGATGTGGATGATAAATATACCAATGTAAATTAATATTAATAAACAAACTTGGATAAAAATGAGATTTGCATAGTTATCCATTACCTTAGGTCTCATGTCATGTATTTGTATATGAACCACCTATATAATGATTTAAATAATTGAAATGATTTATTCCTCGATCATAATAATTTTTATGATATCATTTATGATCCTATTTTCTTCCTTTTGTTAGTAACATTTCATCGTTACATGTTATTCGGTTATGAATTATATTAGGTTCTTATGCATGTTTTGTCAGATAAGTTATTATTCATTTTTTATGGTTATAGTTATATAATTTTCAGAGTGATATTATTATAAAATATAATATATTTATTCATTAAATTTATGTATATAATAATGTTTTATGGAAGATAATGTATAATGAATCACATCACATCGTGGAGATGGTAGGTTGTATGTACGCACGAGCAATGATATCATTCGAAATATTATTGAATAGTATTAAAGTTGATGTTTTATGATATTTAATAATCAAATAGTTATTTTACCAATAAAATATATATTTTCTAATTTCATCATTATACCAATCATGGTAAGGTGGTTGTGAAAAACGGAATACACCATGGAATGGAGACAGAATGTCGTACGGACGTACGCGTGGGGATTTCATTTTTCATTGAATGTGTATAATGTGTACTATGGTTGTTTCATGTTTATAATACCATGTATTATATCAGTGATACTGATGCTATTATTTTATAATTAAACAAATAATGAAGAAGAATTACATAAAGAAATAAGTATGAAATAATTGGTAGAATATAATACCTCTTCCTTGAAATGTTTCCTATAACTCTCATTTAGAGCACTAGTGTTGGTCTTTGAAGATGAAAAGTCTCTCTAGAATGAAAATATGGTATTTGATAAAGAAATATGGCAGAGTTTGTCTGATATTGAAGGATCAAAATAAAGTTAAGAGGTGAGGGAGATGTGACCTTTTATAATTGTGGTGAGGGGAACTTTTTGAAACTCCATAAATAATAATTTAAAATAAAATAAACCCTACCTAAAAAACTAAAAATGAACTAATTTAATTTATTATTAGATATAGGGTTGTAGTATAATCAAAAATTAAATTTTGGTGAAATTATGTTTTCAATTTAAACAATATCTTTCTAATTGACCCTTAATTATTCTATTTAATTTTAAATGGTGTAATGACATTCTAAATATTTCATTATTATAAATATTTATATATTTTTTAATAATCCATAAATGGTTATTTTATAATATTTCATATATTATAATTATCAGTTTATATTTTTTAATATTCTTATGAATTTTAAATAATTAAATAAAATTTTATTTTTATAGAATATTAATCGTATCAATTTTAACACTAGCCATTTTATTAACATTAAAAAAATCCAAACATCAGATAAATGTAAAAAATATATTCAATACACTAATAACATGTTAGAGTACATCAAAAATTATTGTAGTAAATTAATTAGTACATATGTTAATAATTTTATTATTTTCAATATCTCTTATGTTAAATATTCTTATTAATAAAATATTTTTTACTTAAATATTGTATCATCATTAATTGTAAATACATAATCTCTTAAAAATATAAATAAATTAATATGATGTAGGAAAGTCTTTTATATTTCCATATAATATCTATAGTCGAAAGTATCTCCTTGTTATCCATATATAAAAATTAATATACTTATCTAAAATAAGATTGTGCCACTTTGTCAAACTCATTCATTTTTTATATTCATGAGAAATTCATAGGTAAGTGGCAATAAATTGATCCCATTTCGAACAATTGATGATAAGGTTAGAATTTAGTCATAAAATACAATTTTTATAGATGTTAAGGAAATTTAATAATATTATTTTTACTCTTAATTACACGATTTACCTTTAACCATGGGAATTAAAATAATTACCAAAGTCAAGATTCATAAATCCCATAAATAAAAGTTGATTATTAACATAATTTGGACCTAATTATTCAAAATATGGAATCGATTATTCAAGATTCAAAACACATAAGTTTCATAAATTAATTTGATATTAATCTTGTTGTTGAAATGAGAAAACGTTCCTTAATAGTTAAAATACTGAAAAATATTAAAATGTTTTTACATTTGAAATTTACGATAAATTTAACTCCAATAACCTGAATGATATTAAATTTTAAAAATATATTCAATTTATACTTTTAACTAATTAAATATTATAATTTGATTATATAAATTATTTCAATGAAATTAGATATTTTCAATTAAATGTTACCGTATATTTTCTATTCACAAAACATTATTGTTATAAAAAATTATCAGAAATTCTTCCAAAGTAAATATTTAAACCATGATTTAAAATAAAAAGTTTAATTTTTCATAAAAAAATTATTAATGTGTCAAAATCATAATTTGAAACGGTTTCTCCATTAAATGGTGTAAAATTAAACATTAAAAAATAGTTATATATATATTAGGATTTACTCACACATTATGACTCAACTATCCATTACCTGAATATTAAAAGTATTATATTTAATATATAACACATATATGTCTTATTAATTTCATTTCCAAAATTAATTCACTCAAAAATATAAATATTTAATTTATTTATATTTTTTATAATTAATTGATTACCAATGAATTCAAAATGCATCTTCATATGTTAGATATAATTATTACTACTATAGTAACAACTATTCTATGATTTCAATTTTATAATAAGGGTGTCTCTCGGTTTATTTAAACCCATGATTTTATTCCAAATATTCTACCAATGAATAAAAAAATTTGTTAATGAAAATATTTCATAAAATCATTCTCGAGTTACATAACCCGACTCTAGTCTCAATCATAGGGATTTATTCTATTTTCTATATTGCAAAGAATATTTAAATTCGTATACCTATTGAGTATCCTGGGTGGGATGTGAGAACAATTCAATATGGCACCAGCAATGAATCTAAATCAATATCAATCCAATAATAACATATATAGTTCTATAAAGAATAAAGTACAAAAAACCACATAAATTTTAATTTCATTTCATTATTCATAAATTAACCACATATATTTTATAGGTTCAAATTGACACATGAACAATTAGTACCTTGTTCGGCCCATGATAGAGTCGGAACCAAATATCATCAGAAATGAAAATTAATTATATCTTGGTATTTCATTAAAAATATAATTAAAATGTCATATAAAAAATACAGGGATACCCAGTCCAATGCTAATGTACCGGGACAATAATGTCTGTCTAGCACCCCATGGGTATTGGAGCATCAATTAGTTTCTCACACCCCATTGGTATTTTTTGAATCAATCACTGACCCATACAATAATATTCATATGCATGTTTTTTTCATGGAATTTCATGTCCTGTACGCCATTAGTATTTATAGAGTTTGGAAATATCCCAGAACCCATTCATCAATCAATAACATATATCAAAATATTCAGGTTTAATCATCATTATCCTTTTTAGAAAAAATTCTCATCACGAAACATTATTTCAATTTATCGTAACAATAATGATTCCTCATTTAAATCATATGAAATAATATAAAAAATTCACCATTATTACAAATATCAATATTTAATAATAATATTAATTTATTTTTCATGGTTTGGCCAACTGACCCATTAATTGTAGTTATAAATCAATCCTATAATATCATTAATCATCCTATTACATTATCAGGACTTTGAAATGATTCATAATCACATTATTCCTCCAATTCTATAATCACATTAATTAATAAACCAATTAATGTGGAAATTGAATGTCCACAATTAGAGATGTGATATTATAATTCAAAACTATTGGAATTAAAATTTAAACCACCATCCTCATGATCATTGATGGATTTTATCCAAACCAGATATCCTGAAATTTATGTGGAATGGTAAAGAAATAAAAAAAATGTGGGTTATCTTGGAGAAAAAAATGGGAATCTAAACCTTCTATCTGATATTTTATTCATCAAGGACGAGGTTTGAAGAGCCTTGAACACTCCATAAAGCTTAAAAATATAATGTAATGGGTTTAGGATTGAGTTGAGTCCATTGGGTGTTAATACATGGGGTTTAATAATTTTTTATAAATTATAATTGGAATTAAATTACATGTTACCTAACCATGTACCTCATATTTGGGGTTTAGAGTTTCAACTAAGAGGCCGCACATCATGAAAAATTGTGAAACCACTGTGAAATTTCAATTATCCTAGGATGGCATGGTTTATCGGTGGTAGGCTCATAGTTTGGGAAAATCATTTGTGAATCATGCACTTTCCATTTTCATCAAAAATTCTATTGAAAATTTATTGGAAAAGCCATAAACAAATTATTTCTAAAAAAGAAAAAAAATTATACGTGAGAATGCTCATTATACATCTTTCGGATGGTCTATATCAGACAATATACCCACATTTTAACTAATTATTCTTGAGCTCCAATCTATGGATGGTATATGATTCTTCAATCAAAATATCAGGCCACAATGCTCTCATATATTCTTCTCCATCCAATTATTCCTCCTAAACATTTTTATGATTCTATAATACACAAACTATCATCATTGTCATTAATTGAAACCATTTATCATTACTATCCATAATACATGTAATAAAATCTTCAATGGACACATAAATCCAAAGACCCACATCACCAACATCGATCACATGAGAATGATTGAGGTGTTACCTCTGATTATGTGCCACCAGAAAAAAATAATTCATAAAAATATAATTCTGTTGAAGATACCATCAGTATTACTCTATCATAATTCTATCATCAACCTCAAAAGGTCCACTATAAAGGTGAATCCCCTCCATCAAGGCCTTCCCACAATTAAAAACACTCTATATCATCGTACTTCCACTCCATGATCTAGTTTAAAAGTACAGACTCAAATTATTCCGATAATAGGTTTATCTACTCTTGGGACATTCAATCCACAACATGCACCTCTTCCAGTAATGTCATATTCTTCCCCATATAACATGTCTCCAGAACATCATAATTATAAGTTTTACATTACATAAAGTTAGTAACACACTTTCACATAAACAGAATATATGAGTGATCAAATTCGAATTAATTCATATACTAATCCCATATTCATTTCCAGATATTCATATATCATTTAAATAATGATATATATTACTCTCTTATTTTTATCATAAAAAAACATTTAGCCAACAAATAAATCCTCCCTAACTTCATGGAATTAATGAATAATAAAAAATAATTATCATATATATGGTAATTCAGTTCTTGTGTCCTCAAATTATATGACCCATTTGACAATACTTGATCCCCCTTCATTAACAAAGCTTCATTTATGATCACATTGGCAATAAAAACAATGTGTAATCCTCCTAGACTAGGGGTTGGATCAGGATTTTGTTGATAGGTAATAGTTTCTCCAAATCTTGGAAATAATTTTTAAATTCATTATACCATTCTTACATTACTCGCATTTTGGCCAAGACTGAAAGAGGCACTTCCAAGTGTAAAAATACCTGGATATACATCTTATAATAATCCTCTAAGCCTAAAAATCCATAGATATCAAAAAAATATATTCAGATTATCCCAACAAATAACTCCCGATTTCTTTTATATGTCCAATGAGACACCTTCCTCCGAGATGATGTGACCCATGGAATGTATCCAACCAATCTAGAAATGACACTATGATAAAATGAAATATATTTGATGATCTCTCAATAGACTCAAGATGATACAAATATAAAGTGAATGATATTCTTGAGTCCTGGAGTATCCAAATATTTCATCAATAATTAAAACCACAAATTGATATAGAAAGTGGTGAATAATTATTCTCATCATTCCCATAATCACATTAAGAGAATTCATCATCAATAATGTTATCAAGAAGAACTCATATAGGCTATACCATATTTTTAAAGAATTAACTGGTATATATGAACGATTAACTCTTAAATGATGATACCCTGATCATAAGTCAGTCATGGATAACACATATTCTACTCTCAACTAGTCATTGATATATTTGATAAACAAAAGAAGATATAAGTTCTTAGTAATCATATGATCTAACTTTCGATAATCGACACATACACGCAAGATCACATCAGTCTTTCTAAGAAACAAAATGGTATAACCCAAGGATGAGATAATTAGATGATAGAACCCCTTATTAATCAACTCTTCCATTGATGTATTAATCTCTTAAATCTCTATTGGTTCTATTGAGTAATGAATAATGGAAACTAGATCATCTTCATGAATGTGGTCAATTGTAAACTACAAATCCGTCCTAGGTGGGATCCATGTGAAGTACACATGAAAAATGTCGTAGAACCCATCAACTATATGTGAGAATAAATCTTGATTTAGACCACCCATTATCCCGAAAAAGACTTGAAACTTGGGTGGTGATCTCTCATAGTTGTGGATGAATATGCCCTACCCAAACACCTTGATATCCTACTCACCAATATGAACATAATTTTTACCCTCAAGGTGAGTAAGAATCACTATACCATGGTTTTAATACACATATATATATATATATATTATATTAAATTAACCATTATATTCACAAAATAAAAAATATCCAAAAATATTAATGAGGTAACGATCACAACTGAAACATTACTCTCTATCATCAAAAGTAAAACTATTACATAAGAAGATTTATCTAGATCGTAATCTGAGTGATGTGTATATCATTATAAACCCAATCAAAACTCTACTATTAGACTCAGGACAATGACATATTTTAAAGATATAAAGTAATTCAAGGTATTAGTATCAAATAAGGGTTTATGTACCATAAGATCTATAATAATATTACCTCTAACTATAGATGCCCCAAAACATCTATCTATAAGTGAACGATGGACTACATGAAAATATCTATTCCAAATTCCAAATATTAATGTATGAGTCCCATAAGATATAATACTATTCTTATATGGGTATTCTTTCCCAAAAGTAACAAGTTGACTAACTCAACCACCATGGCCAGTAGAACTCTAACTGCAAAGAAGATGTGGCAAAAAATATACTGATTATGGACTATGCTTATTCATTGATTATTTTTTATTACTTGTAAATTTTGGGTTCTTATATTATATTTTTAAATTTTTAATCCTATAGAATGTGGGAGTCACTCTTGGGTTTTAGGGGAAGTCCATATGAAGGGGAACATACCTACTACTATGGAATTAGATAACTCGAGTAATATCCTAAATAACTAATCATTCCTCAAAGCTACCCATCTTGAAATATCAATAGATAAATTTTTCAAATTGATTAATCCATATCATAGAAGACCTACCACATTATATTATAAATAAAACAACATATCATCCACTAGGATCCTTTTCCATGAACCCCATAGATTTGATTGCTCGATTCACCACATAAAAAAACATCTTTGTCCATTGGATGTTAACCTCGGTGTTAATTTCACATTTAATATAATCCTAAAAATATTTCACCACAATTACCTCATCTCATACAAAAAAATGGATGAAATTAGTGCAAATGAGTTAGGTGAGCAACAAAGACTATCATGGACATACTTCCCTTGGTCAAACTCATTTAATCTAATATCCTCTCCTTCGTGGGTATTTAATGGTAAATGTGCTCCAATAAATTCTCATAAATGTCCATGCAGTCCAAATTATCTAGATTACCTTATTGAGTTTGGATGTATCACAAATATTCCCTTTATCACATAATATATAATCATCTTTTTTTATTTTCATAGTGATAGTTTCCAAGTGATCATTAATCATCTTGATAGACTCAATCCTGAACTCAGTATCCTTATCTCCATCGTATCTAGTGAATATCGGAGGATAATAAAAATGGAACTCCAATGTAAAATCATAGATACTCATCACTACCAGATCGAGGATTATATCCATAAAATGTAAAATGTGAGAAATGTACTCAATTCAATTTTTCCCGTCATAATCACCTATAACTATCAAGGTATGAGGTTCAACTATTGTAGGATTATTTCCTACCATTATATCCTTTCTTCCTATACACATGATACAAAATGTAGGAATATATATAAATTTAAAAATACACATGTTATGAAACATATTACATCATTAACACATTTACATATTATGTATTAACAAAAATTCATCACAAATCATCCCTCAAACTCTACCACATTGTAAAAAATGAGGCATTATCATTACCATCAACCATCCCTCACATGTGCCACGTAAAAAAATTATGTAAAAAGAATAACTAATTTTTTTTATCATTACACGCCCATTATCCTCTTAAATTATCAAAATTTATGATCAGATTATAATTTCTAATTTAACATTCTGAAACAAATTTATTTTTTAAACATGTAATATTATTTTAATTTTTAAAAACTCAACCCAAAAATTAGTTCATATGTTCTCCTAAAATAATGGATGAAAAAAATTATTATTACATCGAATGATACATGTATACGAAACCCTGATTCCTATTCATTCATCAATTAAAAATTTCAGTAAAATACTAACATTAGTCAACAATTTCATCACAAAATGGTGATATTATTATTATACCAGAATAGAAAAACTACAATAAAACAATACCACCCAAGGTACATGGGTTTTCCTTATACGTGGGTTAGATACTCCGATGAATGACCTCATAACCAAGGCAAAAATAATCCTAGTATCTTTAAAAAAATTCTATATAGTAAGGAAAAATAATGAAAATAAAATAATCCTTTTAGAACACTTTGTGACCTCATTAACCTGGTTCCAAAAAATGATACCCTATAATAGATGGTTAAATTACCTTAAGCACACCTATCCATATTCTAAGGGTTGATGACTAATATTAATGTTCGAATATATAATAAATGGAGACTATAAACACTATATCAAAGAATCAACAAATAGGTAGTAAATAAAAAACATATAAATAAAAATAACCAATAACCAGATATATTCAATTATAAAAGTATATTCTAAAATAGGGAAACAATATCTAAATTAATATTTTAGATATTCCATCTCATATATTTGTCAATTTTTAATATTTTACCCCCAAAATAACGACACATTGAAATATCCTATGTAGGTTCCTACCTCGTATTTGTTTCCATCATCCATGCTACAACCCATTATAACCACATATTGAAGGGATCTTTTTCTTATAATATGCTTGATACATGATGTCTATGTAAGTACCTATGAGAAATATCCATTTGAGTGTTAGTCAAACTTAGTAGTCCACCACAAATGAATTCTAAAATAACTCCTAGGCCATCAAAACCTTCTACAACTCTTACAAGACTCTAAATAAAATATCTTCTGAAGTCATAATTAATTATATCAAGGGTTTTTATCAATCATTTAGTTCTAATTTTCATATTAAGGATTCTTGGGACTCTGTTCTAATGGAGAATACTTTAGCATATATCATCATGGGAATTTGGAGCATAATTCCATATCCAATAGCCCGTCGGGTTTTTTTGAAATATTCTATATACTAAAGAATAATATTCATTTTCATCCATTTAGGCGTAGAATGTAATATCTATATCCCCATTTGTATTAATAGATTCAGTACTTATCTGACTACAAATTTAATAATCAGTCACATATATCACATTTATCACATTTATCAAGGGTAATCACTATTTACATTCTTATCATACATTCTCATCATGATATTCCATTACAATTTTCCACAAATATCATGGTTCGTCATTTAAATTTGATGGGATAATATGACCAATTCTCTATTAAACCATTTATCAACATTTAATAATAATATACTTCCACCCTTAAAGGTTAATCCAACCAAAGATTTTATTTGAATTTCCAATCTATACCATAATAAAATTAATTAACAAATTCCACAATGAGAACATTATCAAATTTTAAAATCTCATTATTCTAAAATTTTTATAAACCAATTAATTAGCTAAACAGTAATATAATTCAATTCATGATTCAATGTCAAAATATGGAAATTGAAATAACAAAATTAAAAATACACAATTATAATTCATGAATATGGGTATTGAGATTTAAAACACCCACCTCATGATCTATGATGAATGTTCTCCAAATTGAAAATAATAAATCGAAGTTGAATGATCAATAACACAATGATTTTAAAGATATAGGACCAAAACCAAATGGTAATATGTCCTTATATAATATATTTGACTTAGCAGGAAATGTGTTTGAGGATAATTTTAACCTTTGCAAGGGCTTAAAAATCTATAGAAATATATTTATAATCAAGATTGGGTGATTAGGGGTTAATATGTATGAGTTTGGAAGTTGTTTCGAAAACAATTGGGGGAATTAAATCTTACGTGCATGGGTTCCAACGTAGGGGAATGCCTTTTTTTCAAATAATGCACCCTAACCATCCACCTCACCTTAGGGTTGTAAGGTTTCTACTATAATGGTTAACAGTTGGAAAACCCAAGCACCGACCATGCAATTTTATACTATCTAGGATTCCAAAGTATAGTGGGTGTTGGTAGACTGTTTGGGAAAACTATGTACCAACTATGTAATTCCCAATTTTCTTCCAAAATTCACCTAAACTCACTAGAGAATATCCTAAAAATTGTATAACAACAATATATTACCTGAAAATGATCATGAGGAATCAATAGAATGCTAAAGATCTCACATAGAAAGATTAAATAATGTAAATAATTTGTTGTAATTTTTTTAATTCTATATACATTAAATAAATAACATTGAACGAAAAATAATTATTTGAAAAAATATGTACCTAATATATATTTATAGAAATTATATTATCAATATGACTATTAGATTAGTAGTATCTATAAGTGAATAATAATGAATTTTGAATTGGTATCCAGGGTGATGAGAGTAGTAAGTTCCTATAAATCTCAATTTTCAAAGCGTAAATCAACTAAATTTAAATATTAAAATTCCATAAAATAATTTCCTTACATATTATAATATAAAAGATAAATTATTGTAAATTTCAGGGAAGTATAAATTAATTTTTTCCAGTAGAATTATATCTTTTCTGTTAAAATTTATTTTTTAAAATTATATTCATATTTTCCTTAAAAATTATATAATAATTAAGTATCAAATATATTATAAGAAAAAATGAAAAAATTTGAAATGTATTCATTCATGGGAATTCAAAGAGTATTATTTTAAGATAAACATTCTTTCCCAAGAATTATATAAATTTTTTTATATATTATTTTACATAAATTGAAAATTTTAAAATGGTAAAAATTAATTGATTTTTCAAAAAAAATGTAATATTGATCCTCAGAGTATTTTATAATTTTTTTTTGAGAAATTTAAAATTTTGGAGAATAGTAATGATTTTTTTGAAAATTATTATGTGTTTTATGAAATTATAAAAAAATATAGATGACAAATATGCAATGAAAATTTTATTCTGTATTGTTTTTAATATATAATAATAAATATATAAATAAATTAATTATGTCCCAATACTATAGATCAATTTTCAAATCCGAAGTTATATTTTTTCACATAATAAGTAATATAGATTAATAAAATTACATAATATATTTCCATGATGTGTTTTATATTTATAAATCTTAAAATTTAAAATAGATCTCTATTTTCATTTAGTACTCTATCAAAATTTATAGGATTAAGTTTTATTTTTTTAATTATGATGAAATGGAAAAATAATAAAATCTTTTATTATAAAATATCGTTAGCATTATTTTCAGCAATACTCAACCTCAATCAACACACCATACACATACCAATCACAAAAAATACCCTCTACAACTCTCAAATAAATGTTCACATACCCCTAGTGTGACATAAAATTTGGATTAAAAAGGGATTTGGCTCAATCTAAAGAATGGGAAATGGGGCGTTAGTAAGGTTTTAAAAACTATGATTATATTTTAATTTTTATATTAACCATCTTATAATATAATTAATTATTTAAATGTAACATTATAATATTTTTTTCTATATTTTTTTTGAATACTCTAATATTTTGAAGATTACCATATCCATTAGAAGAACTCTTTAGACCATTATTTCACTTATTTAGTTTTATGTTACCTATATACACGATTTTTTCGGCTCAGAATTTTGGATTTATAAGGATTGATGATTTTAAAAATAATTAACAGATTAGATTGAGTATATTGTTCACCATTTTGAAAACTTAATCAACATTCCATATAAAGAATATATTATTTATAGACATCCTCTTAATGACCTTTCCTTTTGCACAGTGCCCTCATGTTCTTTTCTACCTGCATATCATATATCCTCATGGATTTGATCGCATATCACTATCACTATTATGTTTGAAAAATTTAAATTCCCTTAGTTACTTGATTTCATGCATCATCAGATAGTTATAGGATCAACTCACATGAAGAAATGTGTATTTTAGGGACTTAGGAGAGATTAAAACCCTTTAAAGAGTTACCAACATATAATTTTTCTATAAATTGGGATCAAAACAAGTCATTATGGTTTAAAAAATACCATTAGTTATTTTGGACATCCTATAACAGAACTATTTATACCCAGTCTCTAAAAAATTTAATTGGAAGGAATTCAACCACAAAATCGTCACAAAAGTCTACTGCATCCATACCAGACACTATCAATGGAGGAGGACCATAATTTATAGAACAACAATGGAGTATCCTCTCCCAATATTCCCTTTCATAATTTAATGTATCATGTCTCACATGATACACCACCAATAATACATTTTTTATCTCTAATTTTATTTTCTAATATAAATAAAAGAACTCTCTCTTACTATATATTCAATATGAGAAAAACATGTGCGCCATACTACTAGGGCTCACAGTGGTGTCCCATGAGGGGAAAACATCACACAATGTCGTATTTATCCATCAATACATGTTCACTTATACATTCATATTCAAAATCCCATTCAGTGTTATATTTAATCATCATATGTTAAAGATTGAGTGCACTTAAACCATACACCACTATATATTTCCATAACAACAAAAATACTCTATAACAATTAAAAAATCATACGATTATGTGACACCAGAACTCGTGGGTTTCACATTGACAACTCATTGAAGTAACAAGATAAAAAAGGATCCAAACAAAAAAATAACCCCTTAATTGAAAAAACACAACGAATAATCCATATATTCCGATTAAAATATATTCATATTCTCATTTATAATTCAAAGCATTCAATATTTTGTTTCACTTAGGCCTCTTTAATAAACACATTACCTGAAAGGTTGAATAATTTTCCATGTTCATGTGGTTATTTTAATAATGCATTCCCTTGAATGCTAAATTTGTATATCACATCTGAGATATAATTCTATTATCTGAAAACACAAACAATATCCCCAAAATACATTCAATCATGCAGTAACTTGATAAATATATTTCTTATCCTTAAGAAACTATTAAAAAAATACCTTGTATATTTTAAATAACTCACCCCACAATTTCACGTATAAACTACCAATATTTACTATATGTAGTCAATAAACACACAAATAAACCCATATTGTCCAATACATGAGACATGGACAATAATTTGTCCTCTAAAATAGTCTAATACAAGACCCATTTTCATTCAACTCATCTATCATGTGACATTAGTAAGTGAACATCATTCAAAGGTCCCACTCTAATCCATTTAGTAATGAATATATATAAAAGTCTCTAATATGTGAAATTAATCTTCTTGATACTATTAATTATTGTATGACCTTAAACTATAACACAAAATTTTCAAATACACATATCATCAAATGGTAGTACACATTTCCAATTTGACCACCAAAAAAATTAACATCAATAGTCTATATCACTTGAACATAAAATTTATGCAATGAATCATTAAATGAAAATAAAAAACATGAGTTTTTATAACTCTAATATTTACATATTGGATTTCAATTTTATTTGACCAATCCAAACCACATAAAATTTCATTTTCTCTGAATTGGTTATAGATCCGAACGTTTTTTATTTGAGTGATGGAAAATGTAGTGTGATTAATAACCCACTAAGGGAAAATGGTAAATATTTCATAATATATATAAATAACCACTCATTCATTTTCTTAGTGAATTCATGGTGGAGATCGATTGCACTGATGATAATGATAAACAATATTATTATTATGAATTATTCTATAAACATGTATTAGTTATATAATATATCCTTAGACTAGAACAAGAAATCCATTGTGAAATGACTCATCCCACCTTCTTATAAGTATCAATATATTATTTTTAAATGAATAATAATTTTTCTCTAATGACGAATAAAATTTTTATATAAGTCTTATAATCTAAAAGAAACCTATATTTTAAAACATCAATAAATAGTTACAATTAGATGAAATTCCTTACTTATAAAAGTGACTGATTATCTATGAACTCTTACTTGTGATGCTACATTAAAGGAATCCCTTATTTTGTTATCTACATTATCATTATAAATTAATATATTTGGATGAATAATTAAATGATCCATCTATAATAATTTTCCCCATCCAGGCTGGGGTTGACCCTAGTTAACATAGGTTTGTTCTGTCCATTATTCAATTTTAACAAAGATTTATTTTATCACTATAGATTTTATCATGGCCATAATGATAATGTTCATATAATCCAATGAATAATCACATTAACAGTAGGGAAAACTAATTATGATTATTTTTATTAATTTTCCATGGTTTTCAATGATGATCCAATCTATGATGAAGCTCCAAAGATAATGGACAATGGTTGAAGTGATCCTTAAAGATTGGTCATGGATTCATAACACTAGATGCCATGATTGGTCAATTATCAATTTTGTCGAAATCTTATTATTGTTGTGTTGTTCCTATGCTTAAATTTCACATATCTATGGTGATAATTGTTTTAAAACAATTTCATATTATTTAAGCCATTTTGAATTAATATTCAAAAATTATGTGATGATTTCTGTGTGATCCTGAAAAATTAAAGAGTCATTGGATTTTATTGAATTATAGAAGATTAATGAATTGTGGTTGAAAAGGTTTTTAGAAGGTTTTATATTTGAATAAATCATAGTGGAATAGATTTATTTTATAACATGGAAAAACATTTCATTTTGAAATCTATTATATTCAAGGTTTTGAAACTATGTTTTCTAAGGGGTTTACAAAAAATAGGTCATCCAACCAAGTCACCGAGCTATCCTTGACCAAGTGGACATACATGACACTAGAGTCAATCACACAAAAGGGACTGTCACTAGGAAATACAATCAGACACATAAAAGGATAAGGAAATCCCTTATGTTTTTAGGGGAATGTCCAATGCATAGTATAGTCTGATGGCCCATAAAAAGGGTGGAAGATGAGCGCACCTGTATAATCATTATGAGGCGGTAACATGATGGGGAGAGTGTAATCTGAGATGGGTTTGGAGAGACTTTCTTTTTAATGATAATGGATTCTAGGTCTCTATTTTGATATGGGTCATTTTTTTAAAATATATCAGTCCTCCAACTCATCCCTCACCCCACTCTCCATCTGATCATCTACGACCCCTACATTGTAACCCTAGTGATCATGTTTCATCGGCCCCACTATATTATTTCTATCACTACTCAATATTACCTATATCTCTTTCCATATGAAGATAAAACCACCATTGTTGATAATTGGACATCAAATGAGCCTTTCGGTTTCGAACCAAAATTATGTATGAAATCTAACTCTTTTATGCATGATGATAAATCAAAAAAGAAGTCTCGACTGATGAAAATGATTCTATGAGGCCACACCATGCTTGGATGAAGACAAATATTTCTATAAGGATATTTTCATGTGACCCTCATCAAAAGAATGTGAAATGTTTCACCACAAAGTAAAAGGTCACACACAAAATAAAACATCCACGACTCTCGAAATATCTTATATATGTGTTTATATATGCTGAATCTACAACTCCCAATAATTCAAAAACATGATCATACAAAATATCATGTTGTGGTTTGATGAATATGAATTTGTGATTATCAACTATAAAAAGAGTGGCACATATCTTATTGAATAATGTTTCTCCCATATTAATGAGATCTCTTATATTCCTTAAAAAATAAATATCATCCCGTCTTCCATTTCTCAATGAACAGGAAGGATATGTGATCTATTCGGGATTTCTAATGAAGAAAGACAAATTTTCAAGGCTTCATGTAGAGATAACCATGAACCAAATTGGTTTAGTTAAGGATATAGAAACCCTATGTGCGGAAAATAACCACACATCCACTACCTGGGGAAGGTCCGTGAACCATTACGGTTTCATGGGTAAGAAGTTCACACCCTGTGCAATGAAGAACCACATATCCTCTATATGATTAAGAAGAACAGGAAAACTGACTGGTTAATAAAAACCTCAGTGTTCATCATGATGAAGAAATAAAAATAACTTTTGTTGGGTGCTCTAGGATTGAACATTAATGATTTATGCTATTTCCAAGTGGAATTAATACACTGATTATTGAAGTACGTTTTTTAATAATATATACTCAATAAAGAAGGTAATAATGTCATGTATGCATTAATTCACAAATATAAAACCATTGTACAACAAAACAAGTGTTTAGGAATGTGGAAAAGAATAATAAAATAGTGCATGCATGATTTCAGGTATACGTGAAGACTCATGCACAAAAAATGTTTAGGAGTTAATGACACCCAAATCATAATTAAATATCACTACATTGAATTATTTAAGTGCACATGATCTAATTGTGTTAATAATTAAATAATATAATAATAATAATAATAATTTTATGGTGGTCCCAATAAAATATTTATAATTATTCTGAGTTGATTCTCTATGATGATGCTAAGGTGAGATGACATTTATTATTTGGAAAATCACAAAAGTTGTTTATGTTTCTATAAAAAATAAGTGGGTTTTAGTATAGTTGGTTTTCCACTCATGATAAAGGAGAATGTATATTGTGAAACTATCAAATTGTTTTTATTGATTGGAGAAGGGTTAAATGCATACTTCTTGGAATGAACCATGTTAAGAGTGTAAGATAAAGATGCAGTGTGACATCTAATTGGT
Source organism: Viscum album (assembly GCA_963277665.1). NCBI lineage: Eukaryota > Viridiplantae > Streptophyta > Magnoliopsida > Santalales > Viscaceae > Viscum > Viscum album. The sequence goes on along the minus strand of OY728140.1, from coordinate 1,253,008,644 downwards.
CTCAATGGGTGTAAGACATTATTAGTGTTCAAAACCATTTTTAGTAGGTATAATACATTAAAATGAGGCTATAAAAATAAACATCAATGAAATGTATGAATTACTAGGTCATCACTCGTTAAAGAAGTTTAATAATTCCATTCCCTCCTCTAATGTGTAGAGACCCATACTAGCTTAAGGATAATTTTCAAATCCAAACCACTATAATTTTTTACTACATTTTACTCAAGGATCCTTGTACTTGTCATAACCATACGCGAAAGTGACTAGCTAAACATATTGAGTAGAGTGCCATGTAAAAATGTAGTGTGTAAGTTCATTATAACGTTTATATTTTCTCACGCATGTGGGAAAATAGAATAAGAGAATCATAATATTAACAGGTAAAGAGGTATAGGGATAATAATATAATTTTTTTAAAAAAAATTACCCAAAACAGATTCACCACCCCTTAGTGTAAGGAATATCCTAAAATTGTCGACTCAATTTGTATCAGAGGGATGATAAACCTCTGATAGATTCTCAATAGTTATGATATTATATTTTGAATAAAAAAATTCATTCCTTATTCAACAATGTAGTTCAGATTTTGTGATGATTCATTTTCTCTTAGAAGAAGGCCATATATAAATTGAACACAATGAATGTGAAAAATAAGGAGAAGAGGATGTTAAAGAAGAATTATCTATTATCTAAAGAAGTGTAAGTACATGTCTTTCTATTATATGATGACAATGATGACACATCAGAATTGTAAATGAAATAGACGCCTGATCAAGGTTCAACAAAGTAGATTGATAAAATTCATACCTCGAATGATCAAGAGGTATGTGTTAGTATATATGAGAATAATAATAATGATTTGAATTCATGTATAAGTGGTGATGATCAATCAAAAAATTATTTTGAATTATTATTTGATAAAGTAAGTACTATTCTATGTGGTATGCCTATAAACTGAACCCCCTATTCATGGAATATTTCAATGTATATCAGATGATATAACCCAATTGGAATACTAAATTGATGTTCTAGATAAAGGCTTGTAAGTAAATGTTTTTTAATGTTTAAATCACTCAAGACAAGTTGGATCCTTTGTAGAAACAATGTGTAAATGTTAAATGATTTCCTCCAATAAGATCAATAAATTTGATGTATAAGTTGGATCCAACAATTCTATCTATAAAAAGACCCATGTACATGATGATGAGATGAATATGAGAAATGATTTCAAGGTTATATAATTGGAGGAGACATCCCTAAATATCACGGGAAATCACTCCTTATTACAAAATAATATAAAGCTATATGAAGATTAATTTAAAGGAATAAATAATGTATGTGGAGATAATTGTACAGTGATTGAAGATTAGAAAATCATATTCATTATAACCTATCTAGAGTTGGTAGGTTTGTAGAAAAATGTTGTGAAAACTTATATTGACACTTCAAAGAAGAATGAGATTAATTTTACTGGAACATAGTGTTTATTGGAGGATTATAAGGAATAATGTCCTCCAAAATGTGATAAGAATATCATGAATTCACTCATTTTTCTATCACAAGAATATGATATTTTTTATGTACCATCCAATCCATTTTTTACCAATGTATCTAAATATGCGTATATATTAAGTGAATATTAGAGGGGGAATTCAAAACAATTTTGGATGAGTAATGGTGATGAGATACCTACCAGAATGACTATTGAAGATGAGGTGAAGAATGTGTAAGATGTTTCAACATTAAAAACACAACACATCTTGAAAATGACTCAACCACTTAATACAAAATATTTCACTAAATCATTATTTATGGGTAAATGTTTGAGATGAAATAAATTTGAGAATTGTGCAAGAAATTGTTTGTATAATCCTCAAAATAATAACGAATAATGAAATCCCATATCAAGGGGGATAAAGAAAGATAATAGGAAACAAAATCCATAGATACAGAACCAGTATTATACTATAATAAAATTTGTACATATTGACAATATCATTGGTGAATGTAATGGGAGTGGTCAAAAGGTTGTTTCATGATCATTTAAACTTGTATCCAAAGCTGATATGATTATAAAACAATAAAAACTATCCTAAAATAAATAATTTTCCATGGGTATAAATTGGAATAGTGTAGTGAAAACAAATTCACTAAATAATATTCCATGAAATAAATGATAGAATATATTGGTTTTTGAATCCAAGAAGTTGAAGGGTCGTGCATCCAAAAGACTTTATAAAATGAATTAATCTCAGAATAACCAAAGTGAATAATCCAAAAATAATTCCATAGATCAAAATGAATTTTTTTATATGTTTTATAGACATGAAATCCATGTGGATGAATAGATATATACCAGAAAAGATTAATTCAATTGGAAATGATGTCATGTGTGAGAGATTCATGAAACCTATTCACATTGAAATTTTGTGTCTAACTATACTACTGGGGAAAGAATGAGTACTAATGAAGAAAACAATAAATAATCTATAATGTTTGTTAAGAAGAAAAGTTCTCCCCACAAATTACCAGATAATGTGAAAAGATCCATATGGCCTCCATTTATATCACAACCAACGATTAAAATTGAATGCATGAACACAGGAGAAGATGGATCAACATGGTTAAGAAAAACATCTCAAACATTTTGTTCATTTGGTTTTATATTTTAAGAATACATAATGTAATGGTATTATTTAATAAGATTTATAACTATTTCATTTTGATATATATTATATACATGGTTTTATAACATAGTTTTATATGGGGTTTTCTCAAAAATAGGGTATTCAACTAATTAAACTACATAGACATGACCATTGGAACATATGGGACACTATAGTCATCCATACCCAAGTGATTATCACCTATAAATCTATCAATTGGCATGTAGGGATGTGTGTAAGCCCTTAAAAGCTCATGGATCAAGACCTATGAATAATAAGGGACAAAGGACTGTAGATAATGTGGGTGCAGAACACACCCATAGAATTAGTTTGGGGTGGTACCAGGAAGGGTGAGAGAGTAATATAAGATGGTGTTGGAGTATATTTTTTATAAATAAATGTGATGACACATATCCTTATCATTATGGGGTATATGTGGGAAATATCTTAGCCGTCCATATCACCTCATACCCTTCTCATTATCCGACAATCCCAAAACTCTACCATTGAACCCTGCAACACATTATTCTTATATACATCCATAGTCCTATCGCCAATTCCCAATATTGCTACTATTTCAACTGAGAAGAAGATCAAACCTCTATGGCCGATCACGAGAAAGAGAATGACAATCCTCGTATCAAACAGATATTATTCATCCAATCTTCATTATGCATGACTATAGATAACCTGAAGTTGTTTTCTTGACCAATAAAAATGATTTTTTCAGGACATTATATGCATAGATGGTTCTCAAGAGGTCAGAAAGGATATTTTCATGTGTTCCTCATCGCATGCTTGTTATTTGTTCACCTAAAGGAGTAGGTCACTCACAATTCAAAACAGATATTATTCTTAGTGAATCACACATCAGTGTTCAATGATTTTGAAGTTGATTATATCGTTCAATAAAATTCTTGATCAAAAAAGATATCATGTATTGATTTTATGAAGAATAAGATGTGATCCTTGAATATTAAAAAAATGGGCATCGATCATATTGAATTTTGTTGATCCATTATTCATGAGAGAAATTTTTTCCCTAGAAAAACATAGACCCTTGGATCTACTAGTTCATGAAGGAAACCATATATCGACAAACCATTTGTCTTAATGATGAAGAACCATGAACCGTCAAGGTCTAGTGTAAAGTGAACCGCGAACCATTCTAGTTTCGTGAGGGATATATACACACTCTTTTCATAAAAGAGACATGCATCCGTTTCACTAGAAATGATAGAGAACCATTATAGTTTCCTAGAGAAAAATCACACACCTTGTGAAAATAATAACCCTCAATCATCAATGTGAATAAAAATAACAGGAACACAAACTGGTTAACCAAACTGTCATTGTTTTTCATGACGAAGATCCAAAAATACCACTATTTGGGTTTTTTTATTTTGTGCATTATGGACTTATATTTTTTTTAAATTGATGATCTACAATGATTGAAGGAGTTTTTTGTTAATAAAATGAACACATACAGATAGTTTATGTTGTGTTATATTCATGATTTCACACTTATAAAACCATTAGACACACGAACTAGTGTTCTTTAAATTGGAAATAAAGAATAAAACTATTACACACATGATTTAATGTATACATGAAGACCCAAGAAAAAATAAATGGTTATGAGTTAAATAAACCCAAAACGTAAGAACATGACAATTACACTGCATTTTGTTCTTCACCGTAGAAAAAGGAGAATACAGATTGTGAATCTATAAATTTTGTTGTTGTCAATAAGTGAGAAGGATTACTTGTATGTTTCTAAGAACGTAACATGTGAAGAGAGGAAGATAAAGAATAATTTTGAAAACAAATAGGTCTAAATAGGTGGAAGACTCAGTTGGTGTTGAAAACCCTTTCCAATAGGGATAAAATAGTATAATGAGCCAGTATAAGTGACTGGAAAAGTGAATCTCATCATCAGTTCAGGGATGTAGAACTGTTTCATTCACATCCCCTCCAAAGTGCAGGGACCCACAATGTAAAAAATATTATTTTATAATCCAACAAATTATAAATTTTTACTAAAATATATTGATGAATATATGTAATGTTCATACCCATACATGGTTAAGACTACATACTCTTATTGAGTAGTGAAACATGTAAAATTATTATGTGCTTATTCTGTATAGAATTCTTATTATTCCATGTCACATGGATATGATATTTATGAAATCAAGATCTTAATATTCAAGGTGGTAGATGAATAAAATGTTTGAATTGGTTTTAAAATTCTATAAACTAATTCACCCTCACCCTCTCTTAGTGTTAGCAATTTTCTACACTTTTCCTCACAATATCTCCATGTTTTAAATGTTATGGTTCATGAATATATTCATGATATAATAATATAAAATCAAAGGAACATCACTTGAAAACCATGATTACTAAATCCAAAAATCTGGTCCCATTAATGTTAGGACAACATGGTTTATATTCCCAACAATACTACATCAAACATCATCGACGTCCTATTATTGGAGTGATACAAACCCATTATACTATAATATTTAGAGGTAGAAGTGGTAGTTTACTATGTCTCTATTAATACACATTATTCACCTTGGAGTGATATTTACGGTAACGTACAATACTATCTTTTGTAAAGATCAATAATTTAGAATAAAATAATGTAGCTAATTGTTTCATTTATTGTCTGGAATATTTTTTTGGAGAATTACAACAATATTCCATGAAAATGATCAAGTCCCAATAGTATTTGAAATCATCATCTGAGACACCTATTAGTTTTTCCAAGAAATTACATAATGATTATTTCGTATCATCATAAGAAATAAATCTTTAATCAAGGAATTAATATAACAATTGAAGATTCTAATATAATCATGACATGTAATGGAATAAAATATAAAACTTTAAGGTATATCCCATATTATAATATTATGAATCCTTAGACATCCTCCTTGGGGAAACCATTATAAATAACATATATATGATAATATAATTTTTATATAAATTCTCATTTTATTAGTATTTGTTGTGCATATATATTTATCCACGATGGTCCTTATCATCATCAATGAAAAGAAATATAAATTGAATGTTATCCCTTGAGTACTAATTGTGGATTTAATAGAAAAAATATATTCTTATAACCATATAGGTCCTCCATAATGCATAATATCATCATGTAATTATAGATAATCTCACATATGATTCCATTAATGTGGGCCATGCACGTAGATATATAATCAACTTATAGTGATTTCATTACCTCATTAATAAAACAGAAATAATTTAATATAGAGGTACTCTTCATTGCTTTTCTAAAAATTAAAAATAGTTCCCCCCAATTTCGATTTCTAATAAACTTATAACCATAATAATTACCTACAATCATATCAAAAAATTATGCAAAATAATAGATTCCATATAATGTTGAATTTTTGAGAAAATTGAATGAATAAAATTCTAATAGATTTCACAATGGGGTTCCTACTCAAAATTATACATCTTCATAAATAGATGGTACTCCCAATGTACTATTCATTACAATATTTTCTTCATACTAAGTGTCACATGAATAATATAAAACATTCTATTCTAGTAAATACTCTATTAATTGTCGGTGTCGTGTCACACTAAATGATAAATTTTTCTACTATATTATTTCTAGTTCCTCTATTGTACCATGTTACCCTATACGTCACAAAAATATTCATAATGGTTTTTATCCACATTAAAAAGTTGTTTCAACATAACATTATGATTGAAATGTTTTTTTGAACCACTCATTTATGTAAAAAAAATTCAACAAAATGTTAATAGAAATAAATGATGATAAAATCACAGTCATGTTATGGAAAATTATTAATCATTGTTATGGAATTAAATTTCCCTTAAACGTGGAATAAACAACTCAACTATGATGAAATATATTTGTCAAATTACATCAACTCATATTCAAGTAGATAAAATATCTAGAATATATTTATATTTTATAGACATTGGATGAGAAATTATATAGATATACATTGAAACTCTCTATGTAACCTAAAACAAAAAATATTAAAAATTTCATGAGGGGTTTTTGAGGGATTAATAAATGTTGTATGTGAGTTCCACTATGTGATCTAGATTGTTCCACCAAAAGTGAACATTAGAGGTTAGGTATATCGTTGATCTCTCAATTTCAGACAACTGAAAATTGATTATAGTCATACTAGAATGATAACTGGAGGTTATTATTCTTCATTAATGATTCATACATGAGATATGGGCATGCCAGTTGGTGGATTCAAGAAATAAATCTAGTCCAATAGTCTTACAAAATAATAAAAAGGAAGTAACTCATAATTGAAAAATTAATAAATAATGTTTCTAGATAATTATTAATGTATAACTTTTATATAAATGAAATTATTCAATTTTTTATCTACCCTGATTTGTATATTAAACTCTCCAAGAGAAACTAGAAGGTTTGTTATATATATTTTATTCCCAAGTACATGATAAAAATGTTGTGTGGGATGAAATATATATTTAAATGACAATACAAGTGATTCGACATAACCATAGATACGAGGAATTTATATATGAATCACTACCCAAGTAAAAATGAAGCATGAAATGTTAAATAGTATTTGACATAATTGTTTTCTCAATATATAATTCAACATATAAAGCCTCTAAATACACCCTTACCATAATAATAAATGAATCACCACCATCATTATAGGTATGTTAATTTCTTTTTATATGAGACATAACAACAATAATCGTTCATGGATAGCATACAACTTCATTGTTAGGATGTATCCAAAAATAGAGGATGGATCCTTATAGAGGCATAAAAACAATGTTATCCTATAAAAAATATTATTTTTATAAGGGTTATGATATGTCCCATATGAGATACTCTTTTCATGATAGGATATATTACTAATAAGACTATGAGAATTAATATAATAATTAAAAAATATTAATTTCTAGATTTTAAATTAGGGAAGAACACCAGGTGAAATATCTAGGTATAAGTAGTCATGCCTCCTTTTAGGAAGACCTTTCTTAATGATTAAATTGTATGATTAATATTGGAATGATAAATCCATGTAGTCAATCAAAGAGAAAATAATCTTATTTATCTGACCCCAATGATAGCCATTTATTTACAAATTACCACTACTTGGGTAACACTAACATCTACTACCAGTGTGATTTACATGGAACCATCAAGTTACTTTTTTACCACATGTATAGGTTGAACAACCAAATTTGAAACCACTAAATTCCACCACTCATAAGTTAGCTCCATTTCTAATACTATCAGTTTATGTAGATTTCATTACTACATGAACAAATGTTTTTGAAGGAAAACATGAACTAGTATATATTCAATGTAAAACACATCCTCAGTTTTAGGATTTATGTCTACATTTAATACATATATAAAATTAAAAAGTCCAAATGATCTATAGAAAAATATATACACACAATATATTTGTATAATTTATATTAACACATCACAATTTTTGGAATTCTAGAGGAGTATAATGTATAAATGGTTTGATATTGCCTACAATATATGGATGAAAATATATTATCCCTCTATGAAATTATTTTATCTAGTTCTATTAGAATATGTGATTGTCTTAAAAATGGTCCTCTGTAAATTTAATTCAATGTCAATGAAGAATATTGTTCTTGACCTCTTCAAATTCATTTAACTATAAAATTAATGGGTTGTATAATTCATCATAACATGGAATTGTGTAACATGTTCCATAGATATATAACATTAATACGAAAAATAGATATATATCAGAATAGTGAAACACTTCGATGAGAAATAAATAGTTATATTCCCATTTAACAATCATAGTTGTAAATATGATTTTTATATGGTATCAAAATTGGTTAGAGGATCTCCTTTGTCATTACAAAACAAAATTTGAACCGATATCGTTTTTTGATGGAGGGAATATGTAAAATAAAAAACATTGACTATTATTATCATACTATATCCTTTTTATCTCTGTCTTTTGAACCTACGAAATATTATATAGTGAATAAAGGAGTAAGAAATCAATATTAATCCAAAAAATAATAAACAATGAACATAACAATTTGGATAATAATAATGAAAAAACTATATCTATTGTATCTCGATCGATGTATCCCCATAGCACTTCATTAGTAAATTTGAGAAAAAAATTGCACTAAATTAAAAAAATAATAATGAATTGTGGTCAAATGTGGTCCATAATTCCTTCCCATGTGATTAGAGGCTAAGGAAAAAAAATTTAAATGTTATTTTTTAGGGAGAATATATTTCAATATATATAATTAGAGTGTAAAATTTTGTAAACCGGTTAAATTTGTGAAATTTATCAATTATCACCACTGATGATGATATTGAATAAAATGAAGTCACAAATAATAATAGGTTGATATTTTAAGAGTGAAAATAAAATACATATTGAAACAACACACATATAATTGTCATTGCAATAATAAATCATCCCATCATGTAAATAATTACCTCCTTCATTCAAAAATCAATAACATTATCTTTATAAGCCATTATAAATAAATGAAATAATTTTTTTCAAAATAATGGGCGATAAGATGACTGACCAGAAGAACTAAAGTTTGTGAAAAATCATTTTGATTTCCTTCCCCCATAATTAAGAGTATGAGAAACACCTTGAAAAATAAATTTCTCATATGATTAAACCCATCGTAAGCTTTATTGTAATATTGACCACTAAATAGAAGAATATTTTGATTAATAGGTCTTTTATAAACCATGGTTACATACCAGTAGTAGTGGATGAGTCTAGGGGAATCATAATAGTTGATTTATGAATAGAATAAATGTTTTTTTATAATACCTACTAATTTATTATATATGTTCGAAGATCATAGGATGGGTCATCAATGATAATGATTAGAACAACATGTTAATAATAAGTCTTTTTGGGTCCATTAATACCCAATTATATTTTATGATTTCTTAATTGTGTAATAAACTATGAAATTAAGAAGGATTATATTTAAATAGATTATATTATCATAATTATATTTTATTATGACATTTAATATTAATACAAATACTAAATGTGATAAGTCATTCATGATATGATTTCAACTACCCATTATTTATTTATTCAATGAAAATCATTTCAATATAGTAGAATATATTTTGTAACAAACATGTATGGGTCGATGAAAAACATCACCTAAGATGGAAATCCAAAATGTGAGCAGAAAAAAAAAACAAAATTTTTCTCATGCATAACACAAATAAGAGACAATGTACACATTTAATAAAATGTTACATTACCATTACATATAAAATTAAATCCAAATTGATAATCTGTAGTGTAGAAAAAAATTATAATGATGAAACTCCATGTGATCATCTATCACCACCATACAATCCCAAAACTAAGACAATGGCCCTAATCAGATGATGGTGAACAACAAGATTCCATTTCCATTACATGATTCATTCATAACCAAATATTATAATAATAAACATTAAAATATGGGATTGAGAAAAAATCCTAATAGTAAATATCCCAAAATATATATGAAGTCTAATTTCATGAATATATTATAACTCGAATTGAAATAAAATATTTTCATAGTGAATTTTCATATTACAAATAATTTTTGTTAAAAAACGTCTATTTTTACATAAATTATTTCAATATCCTGATATACATGGAATATATCATGTTGCTAATAAAATATTGGACAGAATAATAAAAAATCTATTTATATTCCAGAAGAAAAACACACGATGAACTCGACATGAATTATACCGTTATGTATCAACCCATGAATCAATAAAAATGAACATAATTTGGGTTCTTTCCCATTGTAATAAGTACTAGATAGGAAAAAAATTCACAAAACCTGGTATATTGTGAATACATAAAATATAAATTCCTACACCATTCTATCTATATCAGCTCCTCGTATCTTGTTACACATACTAATGTGACATGTCCAATTCTCAAATCACATATGGTTCCAATGGTGTTAGACTTTTTATCATATATTTTAAAAACACTATCACATTGCATAAAATATTATAAAAGTCAATCCCTACCAATTCCATGCACAATAAACCATATTATTATAAAAAACATTCGATAATTGTTTCTATCATTTTTAAAGGGATGTGTGTCTTCATCCATGCTTGAAACCCCATTTTAGAACCAAAACAATATTAATGTAATTTCATCAACACATAACATGTATAAACCCATTTTTTAAATTAATATGACTTAAAATGTATTTATCATTGAAAATAGACTTTCCTGTCAAATCTATCAATTTTATAAGTCATACCAATGGAAATTTTTTAAGGACATAAAAAATAATTGAATTAGAACCATTTTATAGAGACAAATACCACATTAATATAGATGAAACATAACTAATCAATCACCCAATGAGAGGGTTTATTTATATCAAAAATTTCATCAATGTCTCTCAATAACATCTCTGGGTTTCCCAGAGGATCATGAGAGAATATTTGAATAAGTGGTGGATCATAGAAGGATTTGAATATATATATATATATATAAGAAATTTAGAATATAAAATACATTGGTGTAGCCTAATTGAATAGGCAATAGAGCCTCTAAAATAGTAACCCCTGAACAACTGGCAACCAGAAACAATGAATATGATCACACATCGATTCCCATTTCTGGAGATAAGGATGTCATGCAACCAAAGTAACGATGTTATTGATTATCTCATTTTGGAAGAGGTATCCTAAGAACCCTCTATGTAGTAGATATACCACATGATGAAACAATAACCATATTGGTAGTTGTTATAAAGTTTATATACACTTATTCGAATACCCATAATGGTGAATTCTCATGTAAATAACATAGAAACCCCAAATTACCTAAAAAATTCCAAAAATTGTAGTAATACCTATTAAAAAATAAAATAATGTGTCATGAAACCTAAGGGTAACATAATTTCGCTTAATATGAATTATTTATATCCCCATAATGTTATAAATTTACAAGACTCATATAAAATTAAAGGTCATAGATCCCTAACCAAAAATTACCCCCCAAAAATTTCATGAATCACCCCTCTATACATCCATAAAAATGCAACCTATTAAATCCTTATAATATAATGTTCCATATAATATTGATCCATAATATTAACTAGTTTCTTAACCATGTTGGCGTTTGGATCAATATCAACATAATCTCATTCAATCCCATGTTAAGGGTCTAGTTGAAAACGCCATAATTGGGAATTATGAAACCCATAATGAAATAAAAAAATGTTGTATTTCCAAATGATATTAAACCATTATAACTCATACAATGATATCAAATGTAGAAAAAATTAACCGTGGAAACATACCCTAAATTCATATCCAATGGGGTCCCATGAACGGTGAAACTCTATTAAAGACCTGATCACCAAACTAAAAAAAATGATGATTATGGGGGTCTAAATTATATTTGTGGTGACATTATTTCAGGACCAATGTATTATGTATCTACTTCACATTTTTCATCATATAAATAGCACGACTTTGTCCATCCCATGAATGTTCTCCCAACTATTCCCAGCACAATGGAGATATACATAACTGACCATAAAATTATTCAAATGGTTACATCTTTATCAAATTGTGGAACTTTGTTATGGGAAATTAGACTATATGAATATGATTTTCCCTCGATCATCCAAAATCAATCATGCATTCCCATAACAAATCCTCCAGAACTTGAATATCCCATTTTGTATGTCCATCCTTATGTGGATTATTTTTCATTATAATATTCAATTTTAAGCCATTAAATCATTTAAATTCATATAACGCGTAAATTAAATATTCTTGTATTTATAAGATACAATTTGAGAGGGAAACCTGAGATTCTTCATAGTCTATTATAGGTACAAGAATTTGATATTTCCAACTATTTTGGTCTCCTTTATATGAAAAAAATGATCCAATTTTAAATTAAAATAATGATCAAATGTATAACATAAATTCCAGATGGATTTTATTACAAACTATTGATGAATTCTATGAAGATATCACCTTTCTTCCATGACATAATAGGAAAATTATTCCACAAACAATTGGTTAATTGGTGGTAATTTTTATTCATAAGTCTATAAGGTCCCTATGAAACAATGTATACAATTTGACCACCACATCCTAATACATCAATAAAAACATATATAATAAACCTAAATCTTCTTATTCAACGGTTTTATCATCCATGAATACCATTTAACAATGTCGATCAATTCCTAAAGTTGAGAAATCAGAAATAACCACCTACTTTGGAATCATAAAGAACCAATGGGATACTAAGACCAATCCCCAAATGGTCTCCCCACAATTTATAACTTTATTATTCCATAGAAATTAAATGTTTGACCCTTTTTTGAGATGAACCAATTAATTAAATGATGATTTAGTTATGATTAAGTTAAAAAAATATTCCAAACCATCCATTTTCACTCTCAAATACATCTCAAAGAATGAACACTCCTCTTTTAATTACAATAAGGATTGAGAGGATAATATCTTGGTAAATGAATTAGAGACAAAATACTATTTCCCATTCATATAAGGAATTTCAAAATAAAAATTCAATAGATATTCAACACATTATATTGGTTGAACATTCAGACCCCTCATAGTATAAATATAATTTCATATCTCAAAAAAATATTCTACCCTAAAAATCACAAAACAGATAAATTGAATCATTGTATTGATTAAATTTATATCTAATGCACACTCAAGATCATGGATATGGTATTTCCATAAATTATGGGGTAACTAGTTAGATCCATAGGACACCACCCTCGTCCCCTACTTCATGAAAAAAACCTACACCACTACCAAAATAATCATATAAATCATAATATTCATAATCATTTTCTCCATGTATAGAAAATTGGATATCAACCTCCGGTTAAATTCCACAATAGATCCCTGATATTTTTCATTCTACTCAATCTGGATATACAACTATGTTAATGTTTTGGTTGGATATACATGCATTAAAAAGTCTTAAATGAAAAAAAAATAATAACTAGTGAATCCTAATAAACTCTATATGAAAATCATAATTCTGGGATGGTCATAGGATATTATCACATGTATCATTTTAGGAAAAACAAAGAGGCATATCATATATATGAAATGAACCATAAACATCAATTCAATGATCTATAAATAACAAACGAAAGTCGTTATGTACAGGAAATGTATCAACAATATTATAAGAGAAAATATACAAATGATATTGGGGCTCCTCCTCTTAAATATAGTATAACAAAATATAATCCAAAATCAAAACTAAAATCATGGGAAAACCCAATGAATGATTCATTAAATGAATTCCATAAATATTTTTGGGTCATTACTAAGGCGAACTATCATAACCAAAAATAGTAATTGACTACACCTTATACTATACAATTTCTATGGTATATCCCCTTCCCATCCTCTAAAATAATAATATCTCAAAATGAGTTCAATTATTGAAAAAAAAGATCCCCTTTGAGTTGATTGTTGTGATATCAAATTTGTGTCAAGTGATACTTATTATTAATAGTACCTTGACTTTGATTTTACTAATGAATGAATATTAAGATGCTCTCATCCACCATGATTCAATAGAGGAACGGTGGATCCCAAGGTGATACACTAGGAAAAATAAATCCCATTACTCAATGTACCAAAATCTATAAATAATTTTCTATAATATCAGAAATGTCCATGGGATGAAACATATTTCAAAGGATCATTTATCAGCAAGAGATATATCATAAACTTTTCCTCTCTCTATAGTGGTATCCTAGAGAAGTCATGAAGTAAAACATTAGAGTATTAACTCACCATCGTGGGGAGTTGACTTCTCATGTGACATTCAATCGAATAATGGAACATCTCAAATAACTATTATGAGATAACCCCATCATAAAGAAAAATTAACTCCTCTCTCCCATATCAAGAATCCAACTCAACAAGAATAACATGACAGGAAACATAAGTTTATATAAACATAACATGACAACCATAATTGTTGACCTGAGCATATATGATTATCATCAAATCCATTCCAAAAAATAATTTCAATAATATCACGACAATGAACTAATATTTCTCACACAACATTGATGTCAGATTTTCCACCCAACATATGGGATATTTGAAATAAATTTTGGATTTCTTCCTAATAGGTGAGGTAATACCAAATAAGAATGTAATAATATCAAAATGAAATCCCAAAAATTAGAACATCATCAATGATATAAATGATTGAGTATAACCTATATCACGTAAATAAAATCAATATGGTATGAAATAAATACTATACCTATAAAATTAGAATTCCCTATAATAAATTCCTATTTCACATACTCCACTACAAAATATATATATACTAATTTCCTCCTTGATCCATTTGTTCCACTTGAACATACCACGTTCTAGGATGCTAAGTCCCACCACCCTTGGATTATAATTAATAATATATAAATCATTGATGGGAGTGGATGCTGCCACTATCTCTTATGAAATCAATGAATAACAGGACCATATTTTATTAGATTATCCATAAATATATCATGTGTTTGTTGATGTTATGAAATTAATATGGTAAGGACCATGATTAATAGACTGATACAATATAACATGCAATTTTCATACTAAATCTAGAAAAAATGACCACATAATTAATTAATTACCCTTCTAATACTTTTATGTTGTGAAGAGAAACCTTGCACGATATGTAAAATAATTGAAGCAGTAAACAGGACCATTATACATTTTATGTCTTCCTCATCCATGTCCTCATTAATCACCACCTCTACTAAAATCAGATGGCATAATAAAATATGAATTGATGGAATATCATCCCTCTGCCCCATCCCAAACCCCCGAGTCTTGTTATAGTCATTACTGATATTCATGGGTGATAGTTGGACACCTAATAAAAATTTGTGTAATAATAAAAAACCATATACTCCCCTTTCTCCCATTTATAAAATTCCTTTATCTTCACCAATTTTTTTTAATGATAAAACAGATTGTTGATGATATTCATTAATGAATCCTTGGTTAGATCCCTAGGCATCTTGGCTTACACAAATGAGTTCTAAAATATCTAACCCAATCACACAAGAATATATTTGAAATCCCCCACCATATAGTCTTAAGGGAATATTGATGAATGTTAGATCCCTTACATATACTCAGAATATTACTCCTCTTCCTAGATTCCTTTATCACCATAGAGTATGTGCATATTCTACATAGTAAATACCATGAAATTATCAATCGTTTGTCCCTAGTGTCCAATAGCTTCATTACATAGAATTTGTATGGTTTGTATTATATCATCCACAAAAAAAATGATCCATAATATTTTTTTCCTATGGAACTTATATTTCTAATTCCACTCACAGATTCATATTATCACTTATAGGTTTCATTTAATTATAAATGAATTAAAAAAACTATAAATAGAAATGATTTTTCATAAATCAAATGACTGAATTCTAAAATAAAAATAAATTCATTCAAAAAACATAATTTATCAAAATAAAGTATTTTATTAAATAAATACAACACATTACGAAGTAATATGTTCATGTAAAGAAATCCCTTAATCTAATATTTTGCAATAACCTGGAACACTATGTATGAAGCTTGAAAAATGTTCCTAGCCTCCCATAATTACCCGAGTTTATAAAAATATGTGTCCCAAAAACTAATTCTCTGAAAATTACTATATGAAATTCTAATGTCCAAAATTAATCATAAAAAAGGACTCTAATCCAACCCCAAATTTAACCATAACACATCAAGAGGGTTTTACCTCTTTTGATATTTTTTAACGAACTATCCTAATATGACCAATCATATCACCTAAATGACTTGACCTAATATGGGAATTATAAAAAAAATGTTCTAATGTACATACCAAGGAAGAATTAAAGTAAATATAAGGAAAAATAATTAATAACACTAATACATATAATTTAAATAAAAATTGATAAAATAGAAATTAAAAAAAGACATTTTAAAATTGAAACTCCCATTCTGAATGTGTCACAACTTATCAGTCCCACTATGAATTTGATTACAGTTAAGAGAAGTCAATGAACTAAATGAAACCATTTCCTTTAAATGTGTCATGTAAATACGAATATATAATATAAAAATGGAAGGCATTGTGTTTTAACATAATTACATATATTCATTTTCCATAGAATCTATAAAAATAACAGTATCATGATAATTTTACTCTGTCTTTAATGAAAATAAATTTTATAGAAAATTATTAAATGTTATAATATTTTCAAAATACATAACCTCTTTTGGTTTTTAATAAAATAATTAAATATCACCATAAATATAAAATATTTCTTCTACATGAAATAATTATTGTTCTCATAACCAAACAATCCATTTACAATATAAATGATTAGCATGTGATAAATATTCCCAGGAATATAAAATCATATGTCTTCCCAAGAATTAATCAAAAACACGATTGCGTGTCGTCAAAAATTTATGAATTTGTACTTGAAATAAAAATAAAAAATTATTTCATGAATAAATTGATTCCTAATAATAATGGGTTAGGTCTTAGTCTGCCAATATGATCACATCTAGTGGTGTCACACTCCCAAATGTGACATGTCCATTTTCAGATCAAAAAACATTTCCAAATGATCTATACTTATCAAAACCATTTCATAACATTTATCAAATCATATAAATCATTTTTCACAATGAATAATTACTTCTTCCATGATCAAAAATTAATTTTAGATCCAAATATGACTTTGGGAATTTTTGACAACATAGAAGAATTAAAGCTAGTATACTTCTATTCTAATGAACTTATTATACAACCAAAACCACCATAAATAAATTTCATTAATATATTACTTTTCAAAAACCATTTATAGATAAACTCACTTTTAATATATGTGTTAATGAAAAAAAAATCATCTTTGACATCAACTGATTCAATTTCATACTTAATAGAATAGATTTTTGTATAAAAAAAATCACAAATCAATGAATTATAACATTTTTATGGTGATAACAAAATATAAAAGGGATATGAAAATAAGAATATATTTCCTAATGTTTAGGTAGATTCTAGTCATAAAAAATATTTAATGTCCTTCAGAAAATAGTTTGGTGTGCCTAATGTTTGAGAAGGGAGATTGGAAGAAAAGGTGGCTCTCATGGGGGATTGAATATTTATTGCGGGTTTGGATATTATTAGACCATGTCAATGCATCCTAGACCACACTCTAGATACATAAGTCCACTTCACCAAGCTTCAATCAATTCCATAGATACTAAATTTCAACTAGTATCCAGAATCAATGGGGAAGAACCTGACCGATTCCTACTCTTATAGGGAAATGCAATGACACATCCCAAGAAACCATGCTACACAAACCCTCAATTAGGAAGACTCACCCCATGAACTACTAAATTGGATACATTATCCATGTCCCACACATTCTTTTTTAGGTTTTGGATCTAAAATTTAACTTGCCATAGCTGAACCCTTACTTCATGTATCCCCATGTAAAATTCTAGTGAAGCTCTAAATTTCATCCACAAAACATAGAACATCAATTAAAAACTATTAATTATTGAATGTGAGTGTTCCAAAACCTAATGGGAATCACAAACTAATTATTAAAAATCATTGATATTTACTAACCAATTATTTATGCATCTTTTAATTTGAATAAATTAAAAGGAGACAATAAATCTAAATGAAATGAATCAATAATAATAGGAGACATTGTAGATAATATTAACACATTTTGTTGATAAAGATCAAACGAATACCAATATTTATAATGGAAAACATCGATTTTGATAGAATATTATGTTATTTAAAAAATGGAATTGACATGTGTGGCTTCAACAGTGTGAATGAAATTAATGAGTGTAGTAAGGGTATCTATATAAATGAAATATTGTAATTATATACATGTTAATTGGGAATATATTATTTTGAAACATTTATTCTAGATACAAATGTATCTCATACGTATATTATATTTTTCTATTATCCATCATATTTTTTTTAAAATATAATTGAAAAATAAAAAATTATATATATAAAAGTTATATAAATATATTAAAAATAAATAAAAATAAATATGTATATATTTATTAATCGATTTATATTAAATTTTTTTTATTAAAATTATAATATGATGAATTTATAAAGAAATTGAATTGTATTAATATAAATTGACTATTAAACAAGAATATATAAAATAAGAAATTATTAATCGCATTTGGTAATTATTATTTAAACTAAAATTCATGTTTTCAATACCCATTTTCTAAGTGTTATATATTTTATCATAATAAATTAAATTTACCACTTAAAATTTATTATTTATTAATTTAACTAATATATTTATAATATTTTAATAAGAAACCGATATTTAATAATAATTTCAATAATTGATGATGAAAAACATTAATTTATTCAATAATAGTAGTTTTTGTTAAAATATTGAATTTTAATATTTAGGATAAAATTATTAATTTTTTAATTTAAAATTATAAAAAATTAACATCATTTTTTAATCAATCGTGTTAATATTAACGTAATAATATTTTTTTATTTTTATGAAATAGTTTATTTTCTGTCAATAAATAAAAATATTATATTTTCACTCTCCATATCATTAATAATTCTATCAACTATTAGATATGAAAAATTAAATTAAAAAAATATTTTCATATTATTAATGATTTATATAGTAATAAAATTTATAAATTTGAATAAAATCCTAGATATTGAAGTCATATATTTTGATATTGTATTATGTTAATTATTATTTTCCAAAAAAGGAATTCTTGATTAATTTTTTAATTTTTTCAATAAAAGGGTTGAGGCGCAAAGGCCTCTATATTGAAAGAAAAATGAAACCAGGAGAGGTACTACAAAGGACCACAAAGAAGAACCAGAGTCCTTAACCAATTCTAGAGAGGGAACTCAAACTGTGAAGAGGAAGGAATCCACCCCTTCCACGAGGATGCAATCCCCTCCAAGTCTTTTCATGTATCCACGCACCCTCACCATCATCAGAAAAAACCACCTCAGAGTTTGTCGACATGATTCTCGAACTTGGCAAGCTGAGATGGAGAGCTTTGAATTGGAAACCATCCTTCCCCAATAGAATAATTTGCAGACCTCAACAGCGATAGAGAAACATCCACCTTACTAAGAACAACCACATTCTGATAAAAGGAGTCCAGCCTATGTCCAGGCTATGCTGTGTCCAGTAATCAGAAAGAAACCTCACCAAGAGGCAGGGTAGTCTTGCTGTGAAATCTTGAAGAAGATCTAGCTTTTAGAGAGCCCCCATAACCCCGTGAGTTGATCTCCTTCTCAAGCTGGGAAGGAGTTCAAATTGATGTCATATTTTCTCTTGTGTTGTACATTTCATCCATCTCCAGCACCCTTTGATGTCCAAACCAATTCTTTAAAGCAGTATCCATTATTTTCCTGAAAAATGACTGCAAGTTCTTCATAGTGTTGATGCAGAAATCCAGCTCTGTAACTGAATTATGATCACAAAACTGCCCAGCTTCAACCTCTGTGGAAGTATCCAGGTATGAAACAATAATTACAACTTCATTATCATCCTGTAAAGAGATAAAAAATTCATGGATTTCAATCTTAAAATTCAGAAAAAACTGATAGTCATCCAAAAAAATCCTCCTTTGAAACCCATTCAAAAACCGACTAAGAAAATATGGCATTGAAACCAATGCCATAAAGTGACATGAACCAGCCGAGAGAAAACTCATGGTAAATTATTTCCAGATTCAGTCAGCTCATCAAGACATGCTTTAGTCATGGTAATATGCTTTGAACTCCTAACCATTAAAGCAGTATCCATGATTTTCCTGGCTTTAGGGGGTCTCCCTACTTTCCTTTTCAAACGTTGAGGACCTTTGCAGCCTTGAAGCAGGTCCTCAATGTTAACAACTTCAGGTAATCCACTATCGTTTGAAAATCTTTGTAAGCATCCATGGGAACCAGAATGATGGGCATCATTTTGATCATTTTTTTCATAAGTAACATTACTTTTAACAATAGATAAACTAGCTGAAGTATCAGACATGCTCTCCATGGATGCTGGTAGATGAATCTGCAGGTTCTTCTGAGTATTGATGCTGAAATCCAGTTCTGTAACTGAATTATGATCACAGTTCTGTCCAGCTTCATCCTCTATGGAAATATCCAGGTTTGAATCAAAAAAAACATCTTCTTTATCATCCTGTAAAGAGATTAAAAAATCATGGATTTCAGTCTGAAAATCCAGAAAAAACTGATACTCTTCCTCCTCATTCTGTAAGTCATAAACCAGAATACAAAAATCATTGCTAATCTCAGTGAATAGGTGAAGATCCTCCTTTGAAACCCATTCAAAACCCGGCTGAATAGGCACAAAGTTTAATATCTTCTCTTCCTCCTCAGCCACATCAGCCCATGAAACTCTTTGTGATGAAGAAGAAACATGATACTTTGATAAAGAAGCATTTTCCAAAGGAATATGAGTTTTAACAGGGGGAACATCTGACTTTAGAATTCTTTTTTTTCAATAAAAACAGCCTTGTTCTATTTATATCTGTTGACATCATTCCATTCAGAAACCTTAGATGACACCTTGGAATTTCTCTGAATCAACCTACAGTTATAGATATTATGTCCCACAATATTACAGACATCACAAAAGTAGGGCACATTCTCATATTCCAATCGAATATCAGATTTAATGCCATTAGCATTAAACAGAATCGAAGAAGGTCTTTTGACTTCCAGGTTAATGTCCACAAGTATTCTGGCAAAATAACCATTTTCACCATCCAAGGTGTGCTGATCTATCCTCATAGGAGTACCAATACATGAAGCAATGTCGTTGAGGATTCTAGGATGCCAATACACCCAATTTAATCCATGCAATTTTACCCAAATTTGTGCTTTAGATTGCTTGAGGTTAAAAGGATTAAAATTAAAATTCCCTGCTGATAACCTTAGAATTCCAGGTTTGAGTTGAAGGCTACCTATCTTCCAAACCGAATTCAAGGAAGCAGAGTAGTTAAAGATAATGTGAAAATACCCTTTTCCGATTGAAATAAATTTCAAATCTCTGAAACTCCAGCAATGAGAAATTATGTTTTTGAGATCAACAAAAGACCAGGGTTTGTCTCCCTTCGAATAAATAGCACGACCAAGTAATGAATACTTACAAAGGTCCAGTCGTTGCTGCAATGCATTTGAATCCGCAACCACTGAGAATCCACCATTTTCTAACCTGGTGATATTTGATTTAGATGAATCCACCTTTGTAGGATTTTCTGCTCCAGAAAGAACCTCTGCGAAGGAAAGATTCTTCTTTCGAAGAATCGATGAATCTTTGAAGCCCGAAGGATCGTAAATTTCCTTCGTTTCTTGACGATTGTCCCTGAAGGACATTTCCCACTCTGGATTGAAAGAATCCATTGAGAGATTCAGGTAATAAGATCAAGGTTCTCCGAATCGCCATTGATGCGAAGGAAGCTTAGGTTTCTTTCTCCGAATCGCCATCCTTCTCAGCTCTGGTGTTGCATATAATTTGTGAAAATGGAGTGCGAAGGTGAAAAAAATCTTCTCTTTTTCTTAATTTTTTAATTTTTATTTTGGGAAGACAATGTATTAGAGTTTTTTAAAACTAATGTAATATTTAAATTATTAAAAAAATATTGATATTATGTTAATTAAAAATAGTAACTGTATTTTATAATACAAATATTTTATACATAAAATTACTCTTATTCTAAAAATGGGGTTTTAGATGATACATTACATTTCATTAAGAATTAGTTTTTTATACTCATTAAAACATTATTTGTTTAAAATGATCTGAAATTTTGAATTATAAACTTCATTTAATTAAATAAGGTCTGTTTTATTTTTAATTAAAAAAAATTAATTTCTTAGTTACAAACTAGATATCATAGTAAAATCCAAAAGGAACAAAAGGTTAACCAAAGGGGTAAAAGGCCCAAATGTATTATAAATGAATTATAATGGAGTGTATGATGCGTTAATCAACATAAAATTACATATAATATTATATTTTCCATTTACACATCTCATTTTCATTTATCACATGTCATAACATTATGTTATGTTGAAATAATAAAAAATCGTTCTCATAAATTATAAAAAGGACCACATTTCGCCCCTTCATTTCCCATAAAAAGTTTTAGTTCTTCTTGAAAAATTATATTTTATACTTATCCTGAAGTTTTATTTCACATATATTGACATTTTATATCAAAATGTGATCATAATAACTCATTTACAAATATTCCTCTTAGGGATGGCACATGTTCTCATGGTGAGTACCAATTCTCCCTAACCTATTTTATTTTATATCAATATTTTTTAAATGAAAATTTTAAATTTAAAAAAAAATATTATTAGTTTTATGAAGGATTTTATTATTTTTTGTAAATAGCTATTAAATAAATTACCCCATTTACAATAACAAAAATAAAAATCCCATTTGTCTATGTGTGGTCTACCACCTCATCAATGTTATATCTCATATTTAATCATGATTATTTATTATTTTTAAAAAATATTTATATATAATTGCGAAAAAAAATATAAAAATAATATCATCATGCTTCAAAAAACATGTTGTTAATCCAAATGAATTCCATTTAAAAACAATACAAATCCATGAAATTTGGAATAACCATGTTTTGGTAGGCGCAACCAACTACATTAACTATAGTAAAAATTAATTCCACGCATAAATATGAAAATATAATTAATCAAAAATTATTATATAAATAATTAACTATTAATTATATTTTTATTTAGGAATAGAAAAATTAATATTATACACATTACTTATAAAATAAAAATTTGATAGTTTTACCGACCAAAATGTGGTTGTTTAAACATCATATAAAAGAACCATAAAAACTCTTGTAGAATGAAATAATGATATCATAATATTTCATAAAAAATCTACACTATTAATTATAATGATGTTTGAATAATGAAATTTGATTCCATAAATATGAATTCAGACCATCATTATGATACTTTTGATAAATAGAAAAATAATAATATAATATCATCTAATGATGAAAAAAAATTTAAGAAAATATAAAATTTTAATTAATCCTTATATATAGATGTCACGACCCATCCTACAAGGCACGTATCGTTACTACCCCTACCCGCCTTTCATTTTCTAGGGCTAGAGACTAGCACAAAAGGCGTAAATCTCTAATATGGGAATTGATTGACTTTAAAACTGAAAACAATCACATCAGATTACACAACTGGAAGCAAAACACTAAGTAAAACTGTATACAATAGAAGTTGTGGAAAGTAAAAGGGGTCGGATATAAAAGCCCAATGGGAAAGTACAAGTAAAACTTAAAGTATGTACAACTGATGAATATTAAGGTAGCTACTGGGTCATCGTTCAGGGTATCTACTGAGTATCATTATATTCAGCACAGCACGGGCTTTGCCCACTCCTCATTGTGTTGGATAAAGATGACGGATAGCACTGACTGAGGTAGAGAGTAGCAGGACAGGATGGTACCTGGAGGTGGACCACTCAGTGTGACAGTACACGGAGGAGACGAACAGATGAGAGAGCTGATGAGGCTATCTATACATATCCTTCTGGTAGGAACCCTAGAGGATGACCCTATAGTTGCTTTACTTTTCATCAGTAATACTTGATTTCAATTGTACTTTTACTTTCCTATTGGGATTGTATTTCCAACAACATTTGCATTCCATCACTTATTTTGTATAAAGTTTTACTTAGTGTTTTTCTTCCAGTTGTGTACTCTAATGCTTTTTTTTCAGTTATAAAGACAATGCCTTCCCATTTTAAGGATTTACTCCTTTTCTGCAAGTCACTAGGCCCGGGCCTATAAAAGGCGGGCTTGTGGTAACCACGATATGGGCCCTGGGGGATGGGTCATGACAATGGATATTATAAAATATTATAGGTATTAATATGCTTATAAAATAGGATATTATTGTATTTTTTTGTATAGGATGTTATTGTCTCTTCAACATAGCATGATATTTTATAGAAGTTTTTTATTAATCATCATATTTTCGTGATATATAATGAATTATTTTATATAATGGTTTTACATAAAGGGTTTTTATATTATATGATGATGTATTAATTCAAACCTTATTTTCTTGCATATTAAATTTATATATTTTATTCATTATCTAATTTTTAAAATTTTAAAATTATTATGATCACCCCTAGAAATTCTTTTCCATGTAATTATTTTTTCTTCAAAAAAAGTTATCTGTTAAAATTTT
Organism: Viscum album; assembly: GCA_963277665.1. Taxonomy (NCBI): domain Eukaryota; kingdom Viridiplantae; phylum Streptophyta; class Magnoliopsida; order Santalales; family Viscaceae; genus Viscum; species Viscum album. Next base: position 1,252,983,545 of record OY728140.1, on the reverse strand, counting down.
AATTTCAATTACTTATTTCCATATTGGAAAATATTATTTACCTCATTGATATTTATATTTTCTATTTTTTTACACATATTGTATTGTGGGATTTAAATTATTTTATTTCAAATTTTTAAAATGTTTTTATATCATTTCATAGTGGAACATTTTATCTTCAACCACATATTCTATTTTGGAAAATATTTTTTCTTTCAAAATCAATATGTTAAAAAAATCTATATAAAATTTAATGTTTTAAAAAAATGAATTATCCTTTATTCAAAACAATATTTTTCATCAAATAATCTATTATTGATGAATGATTCCAATAACTTTTCTTATCATTTATAAGTTAACTATTTTTATTATTAGTTTTGGATATATTATGTACCATAATTGGGTAGGTGTATTTTTAAAATGATTCCTAAAACCTCTTTTAGTTTTTTCTATATTTTTTTTCTATATATCATCAATGGAATAATTTCAATTAATGATAATTTTACTATATCACCCACTAAATGTTCTATGGAAATAAATATTTTAAGTAATTGGATTTTTGATCCCATTGTTTTTGTTCTCAAGGTATTTTTTATAAAATACTATTTCAAAATATTATGATTACCAATTTTCATTACGTTGAGTATTTAGGAATTAATGAGTTAAATACGTTATGATACATAGACTTTTAATGATATATTGAATGTTTAATATCCAAATGAATATATATATATATTGATGATGATTAGTGGGGTATTATATCACCATAAATGATTTGTTTAATGATTTATATCATATAAGATAAGAATTATTAAACATGAAATTTTTTTTCTTTCATAGGATGATGAACTAAGATTTGGATTTTCATAACATTAAGCATGGAATTTTTATCATTCATAATAAGAATCATTCATATATATTTTTCAATAAAAATAAATAATTAACATTTACTTCATTACAAATATAATGTGTAAATGCAAAAATTTTCATTTTAATATGAATGAAATATGTGTTCACAAAATGAAATGTAAGCATTTTGTTTTATGATGACATGAGATTAAAATATTTTTTATCCAAATAAATAATCATGGTATTTTTTTTATAATATTATTATTTTTCTATAGTTACAACTGTGTAACATATCATTTATTATGTTGTGTTTCAAGGGAAATTCAGATTTTTTTTCCATATTCCAATGATTATGCTCTATGGTTTTGAATTATTATCTCACATTAATATTCCATGTTTCATTTTAATCATTTGATATATTAATTCCTTCTATTATTAATAATTGAAATACAATTTTTAAATATTATTATAATAATATATTTATCTTATTCTCTTGTTTTTTATGATCTAACCGTTAAGGAATTGTGGATAAATTTTCTCATACCCAACATTTCAGCTAACCAACTACTTATAATTCCTTTCTCCTTGGTATGGACATTAAATAAACATATGAAAAGTGTATATTGGGGGATATTGTGGGGAAATTATGGGTAAATGTTAATAAGTATCAGAAAATAAATATGGAGATAAATAATTAAATTGAAATTAGGTAAATAGAAATTTAATTTCCAAGAGAAATAAAAACATATTTGGAATTCAATATAATAAATAAAAACAATAGAAGGAATGCAGAATTGAGATATGGATGATAAAGAGATCAATTTTTGTGAATAGAAATTATTCATTACATAATAAATTTTTTTAAAAAAATTAATCAATGTAAATATATATATGAAAATATGGATGTACATTTTAATATCATTAATGAATAAAATAAGTTTTTATTGCAATAGTTATTCAAATAGAAAAAATTGTGACTCATAAAAAGATATTTATATAAGAAAAAACCTATTGGGTCATTGTTTTCAGAATAATCTTAATCCAAATATTGGATAAAAATAAAATGGATTTTTAACATCCATTTATTTCATGAAAATTTATGATTAATGAATTATAAATGAAATATATTTAATAAAAGATGAAATGACTAGGTAATATATATATTATTATAATGAATAAAAAATTAAATGGAAAAAACACTAACATTAATAATTCTTTCATAAATGTACAAAAACCACATATATAAGAAAAATATATATAATAATAAATATATTTTACAACATTATTAATACTAAAAACATTTTATAATATTCATCTTCAATATTTTATTACATTTATATTATCTTGTTATATTTATTTTTAATTAATTTTTGTAATGAGTAACAATTATTTTTTAAGTACTAATTTAAATATTGATACAACTATTCCTATTCATAGATTTTATTTGGATCATTATATTTACTAAAATTCATTTATTATAATTATTTATAATGATACAATTTTAATTAATATTTATTTTGGTTATGTGTCTTGTATGGAAGTAGGTTACAAGATTGTTATGATATTATTTATGAACCAATATGTTGTATAATAATAATATGATAATTTGTAATATATATTTTAAAAACCAGACAAGTTAATTAAGTTACAATTGATTTTTAATGACATCTTTAATTATATTTTCTAGACACCCATCATAAAAATTAAATACATTTTCCAAGAAATAGGTTATACATAACGAAACAAGAATAATCCATTATAAATTCATAAGAGTGGATATGAATATAATTTTATCATTTTTTGAATAATAATGATATTAAATTTAAATTTCTATTGTAGTGAATTATATTTTATGTTATATCATACTGAATAAAATACTAAAAAATGAAACTTATTAATTTTCTATAAGTGATAGTCTACACCTATTAAATGTAAATAAATTTATAACATTGAACATAAGTGATCAAGTACTAGTTTTATATTTTCATAATCATAATTTTTTTGAAAATATTAAATGTATTCAGTATATTACTACGTTGATGTGGAAACATATGACAATTATGTAAAATGGATAACGTCTCTTATGGATGTGTTGGTCAATATGTAACACATGGAACATTTTCTTTTTAGAACAGTATATGAAAATTCATAAAGTATATATTCAATTAATATTATATCATTTTGAATTATTGGTAATATTTATGGTGTCACACATTCATTGATAAAATGTGTTTTTATGGTAAAAATAAGAACAAATTTTGTGATAATATTTGTTAAAATTTCTTCTCCATTATGATGTTCAACCATTGGGTAACTCCTTAAGGATCCTTATATTTTAAATTTTGGAAAACAATTATGATGACACCAACCCATGCCCCATGAGTTCGATGAATATTTATTATATTCTATAAATATAAATGATATAATATTTTTATGACCATGCTTTAGTATACCATTAGAGAATATAAAAACTAATACTATTTTATATTATGAAAAAAACAAAATATAATTAAAAATATTTATTCCGTACTATTATCCTTAATATCAATAATATATAGTATTCAAAAAAACATAATTCTGGAATGGGAAACGAATTTAAATATTTAGATTTAATTCTATTGAAATGTAGTGTATTGAGGAGGAAAACAATGGATAAACATGATAATGTGTGAATATAAATAGCATACAACCTATAACGCAATAAAATAATAGTAATGTGAAAAAAGAGTAAATTAGAAAATAAATATATAACTATTAGGAATGTATAATCCTCGACATAATAATAATTTCATTGAGGGAATTTAGAAATGCATCAAATGAGGAGGGTAATGATGTTCCCATTACCATAACACAATAGTCATATGAGACCTATTGGTTCTTTGAGGGTTGATATAATTTTTTCCCACCCGTAACATAAAAGTTCAATGAGTTCGATCACATACCACATAAATAATGGAGATAAATGGTAAAACAAAACAACTATAATAACATGCTCAACGATACTAATAATACTTGATATTCGTATATTGGGAAATGTGGTACATGGAATGCGAAAAAATTACACCATGAAATAAATATTTAAATATAATATCCTTTAATACAATATAGGTAAATCAATGATTAATATTTTTATATAGATATTATTATAATTACAAAACATGGAATTGCATTTATTTGGAATTTCAAAATTCAAAGAAGATTATTTATTCTAGAAAATTTGAATACATATATTCAAAATAGTTTCATACCAATGAAATTAATGTTAAATCACCTAATATTTTTTAATAATGAGTATTGTAAATATAAATATCAAATACCTTAAGAGTGTGAAACTAGGTGTGTAAAAAGGCCCACTACGGGTATATTAGAGTGAAGTTGGGATATACTAAAATAAACATTTTAATGGTCTTTGCACCAAGGTGTATCTGGGTGGTACGTTTATCCATCTATTTATATCCATAATGGGATATAATTTCTTATAAAATCTCTCATTATTTACACTAATAAAATTATAGGATGTTTTATGGAAAAAAAATAATCGAGTAATATAACAAATTATATGGGCAGTATAATCAGACATGCTAGTGATCATTTATTGATAAAATGATAAGGATATTATAAAAATTGACCACATTGATAAATTTCAAAGAAATTAAATTGAAAAAAAGTATCCCAAAATAATTGAAAAATAAGGGTTTCGGAACCCTTTTTATAAATGGTTGCTTATTGATGATTGGGAAGTGAACATTAGAACAGTAGAAACTAATTTAAGGGAATATATAAGGGTTTGATTATTTTAACCTAATTCTAATAGGATATAGAGTGTGTGTAAATAGGTGATGAGGTGGGTATTTATAGTAAATATGTTATATTTTCTTCTTAATTTGTAAATATATTCAACTAGAACATATTTTTTTGAATGTGAAAAACCAATTTCATTCCAATGGTTTTTGTTGATTGTTTTGAAATTTAAGAAAAGATTTTTTATATTTTAAATATTTTTAATCTAATATTGATTAATTTATATTATTTTATACATATAAATGAATGTTTTCTTAAAATTAATGATTATAAATAATTAATATATATCATAGACAATGAAATTCATATTTTTGGATGAAAAAATAGTTTTAATTATTTTTTTTTTTATAAAATACTGTGTTTTTTTCCTAGAATTTATTATTTTTTTAATCAAATAATTTTCACTGAATAAAGGAGTAATAACAGTTAAACAAAAATTATATTGTATTTCACTATTTATTTGAAAACATGATTATCATAGAAAATTAGGAAAAATAAAACATGGGAAATTAAAAATTTTTTATTTCTAATTTATATTAATTTATATTTAAATATTTTTATACCTATATGAAATTTAATTTTCAATAAATAATCTTAGAATATTTCCCAATAGTGGATTTAATGCAAAAAAAATTATTTTCTATTTTTTTATTCTTAAAATGTGTCATTTATTATATTCCTTTTCCATAATAAATATTCCATACTATAATTATTATTAATATGAATAATTTTTTTAACATTTTTTTAGTGGTGTGAATAACAATTTCATAGTTTTTACAATGGTCATATTTCCAATGGTTTGATTCCAATAGTTCGGTTCAAACTGTTATCTTCTAATTATTATATAAACCCTAGTATAAACCACATTTTAACATCTAAATTCATTAAAAAAATATCATTTTATTATCTTTTACTCCATGTATATTTCAATTTTTATTGTACCCATTATAATAAAAATATTCATTGTATACATACTATTCACTATCTTGTATGATCCTCTAGAGTACAAGATTACTATGATTCCCCATATCATTAGTTATATTATGGTAATATTTTTTCTTACAATATTGAATATAAATAAATTGATTTGTATCATATATCAACGTGTTGATATGTTATGAGAAAATAATATAATTATCATTTATAAAATAAGTTTATTAAATATTTGTTTAATTATGAGGAATGAGGGGTATTAAATTCACCCAATTAAAAAATTCATCGTCGAAATTGTAAATGAATACATAAGAAATTGTGTGTAGGAAGTTATAATTTAATCCCATAGATTCCATGAATCCCTTTCCAAAAGATAATAGATCCCAAGAACATACACTATATTTAAATTTTTATTTTGTATTAAATACCTCCCATAACCTAAGTATGAATAAAATCATCATTATATGACATGTTAGGTTCTAACACGTCTTGATCCACCATTATAACCTAGGAAAAGATGGGAATATACTTCTTTAATGTGATATACGGAAGAGTTCATGGAAATGAGATGAGTTTTCTAATATGAATAAAATTATATCACATAATTACTACATGCATTGGTAATTCAAAAAGACTAATATTTATTTTCCATTATTACATTTCTTTCTAAATCTCAAGTGATATTCACATAGAGACAAAAATAGTACTACCCAGTCTATAACATGGAACTCAATATAATTTATTCTATTATTATCATATCTTTTTGAAAAATATTTTGGCTACTATGATGTTAACATAGATAGTTCATAACTTCATTAATGTCTCTTCTATATGTTACACACCCAATGACTTCTATTCTCTAATATTAACCCAAAAAGATGGTTTCTAAAATAACATTCACTCTAAGGGCCAAATAAGTTCTAGTTTAATGAACAATTACTAAATACTATTGTAATATTATAATACTATTGATAAAAATTAATCCAAACTTCTTGGGAATACAAGAGTGCACGACCTTAGCATATCCTACATGAAATTAATAATCCTCTTATTTGTCCACTCTATTTTATGATAATAAGTTATAATTTGCATATGATCTTCAATTAAACACGTTATGAGAATTATCATATATTATATGTAAACTATGGTTCATGATTATATTATATAAAAAATGCTTTCTCTTAAAGTATTAAGAACTCATTTATATAGACCCTATCAAGATACCTGAGAGGGCGTTTTTCTCGAAATTAACGTAAATGAGAAAAAAAATCAGGTGGTCCATAATGAATTAGAATTTATTATTTCCTATGTTTGTATTTGGATTCTCTATGAAATTATATGAATTAATATTTTCCCATATACACAGTAGTATAATTTAATGGTGTATAGTAGTATTGGGGAGTTAGTTTTAGTCCATAACCTTTTTCGATAAAAATTATCATGTAGAATAATTTGATGTAATACAATTAATATTATCCCACTATTAATGTCCAGAGATATATCTATACATCGAAGTCCAATATGAATTTAAATCCATCCATACATTATTAAAATTTTATTTTTATTTCAAGATGGTAATGTCCTCAACATGAAAAAGGTAAGGTGGTCTAATGTACAATTGACCAAATGCATATTCCCGAACGAAGTTACCACATGCCTGTGGAAGAGACCCCAACCTGGAAAACAAAAATTATGATCACCATTAATAATTTCTGAAGCCAAGAAGTCAGCCACCATGTTCCTGTCATGCCATGCGTGACCAAGTGAGAATATAATTCATTATTTATATCTAGTATTGATGGAAGTCATAATCACTTAAAAACATTTAAACTATATCATTACTAATAATAATGTCCGGTAATGTCATATTAGTAACAAATACCATAATAATTTATAAAACCATATCATCATTAGGTATTTATTGATGCTCCATAATAAGTAAATATGGTTAATTTAATGGTATAATAATATTGTTTCTCATTCCATTATGACACGCATGTATATGTAACAAATCCTTTACAATGTGATCATTCAATAGACTCATCGCAGATAAGATGAAATCATCTTTTATAATCAATGAATTCTTTAACTTATTTCCCATTCGAAGATGATAGTGTAGTGAAAATTCATAATATTTGAGAAGTTACAACCATCTTGTTATCCTCATATTAAAATCTTAATATGTATAGAATAATTTCAATCATTCATGATTAGTTTGAATATCAAATAAAATTTATATAGAGGTAATTAATATATATCATTAGATCAATAATCAGTACCTACAAATCCAATTACTCTATTGGATAATTCACCTCGTGGGGATTTTAATATCAAATATCAATAAGTCATCACACTATTATTTTTATACAAAATCATTAGTTTATCCGTCATTGTCATTAAAAACCCTTCTTTATTACATGAAAGTGTATATAGAATTTTATATACCAATATCCTCCTAAATTCATCAATTTTGACTTAATATTCCATATTCCATATGAATTTTCCCTGATACATTTTATCATGTTTAAAAAATTATTTAATCGATCTGGTTTTTCACCAAACTACTGATAACACCGATCTAATCTAAGAAAATAATGTATGTAATTTATGACGGATGTTTTTGGAAATTTCATTGAAATGTTATATTTAGAAGAGTGGATAGATATACCATTATCATATATTATATTTCCACGAAGAGGAACTAATTGAATCCAAAATTAACATTCATTAAATTTACTATATAACTCCTTTTCCTCGAAACATCAACAATTAAGTGAAATTGAGTTTGTTTAATAAAAAAATACAAAAAAAAAATATCAATATAGTACTTAATTTCATTATTGATCATGTCCATAATCATATATAGACCATCGAAAAACTCAAATGGAATTAATTTGAACTCATAATAACCATTCTCATTAGGTACATTTTCTTCAGGATATCCACAATATTTACAATTAATTGATCATATCCAAAATTAATATCATTATTGTTGAATTATTGATCACCTTGAAGAAAATCAAAGAGGATAGTAATATAATGTAATTTTTTCTTTCCCATTAATGAAATTCTATTTATTTCCTTAGAATATATTCATAAACTCAATGATCAATAAATTTTTTATATGGATAAAATGGTTTCAACTCATGGTTAAACACTTTGAATAATGATGAAATTATGAAATTAGTCTTTCAATTTCACCTTATCCTTTAAAAACACCTCTATATCTATTCTATATGGAGTAATAATTTTTTATTAATTATCAAGAAAAATCTCTATATAAAATTAAACTTCACAATCATGGGAAATTATGGTAGTTCTCTTGTTATTAAATAATTTAATCTATAGAAATTAGAACCTATATTATATTATAAGATAATTTTTTCCGATTATAGTTTGAATTTAATCCATTTCGTCCCCATGGATTTTATTATGTTGATGAACTATGTTTGGTTCTATATAAGTATCAATTAATGAAATCTTGGCTCAAAAAAATGTAATTCAAAAATTTCTTCACCAATTATAAATCCCTTATCGCAATAAAAAATACATGCTTTATAATTAAAAATACTATCTACCAATAATATTACATCAAACTAAATCATTAGTGTGATGATTATTTTATTAAAATTAAAACATCTATGCATTCTATTTTTAATTTTTTTTAATACATTCCTTGCAAATCAATTACATCTAGTTATTCTCACTGATAAATATTTCAATAATGTTGTAGTGGAAGTATAAATGTTTTTATCAAAAATAAATGAAATTTATTCTTTTTCATATCATGAATCAAATAAATCATTATCTAAGGCTTAGTTAATAATCCGTGTATGTACTATCACATAATATTGTGATTTAAATTTTTATTTTTTATACAGAATCCCATACTAGATATTAAATATTCTTCTTCGAATGATTCATTTAGAACAATTGGAATTTATTAAGTAATTTTCATAACTACCAATAGTCAAAGCATTTCACATTAAATAATTCTTTAATTTAATTAATCTAAAGAGTTTGATTACCAATCACTCTATATTGAAATCTCACACCCAACACATTTATGTAGGTCCATGGGTGTCCCATCAGAAATTTATTACATATAGGGAACTAAAAAACATCCCGTATTTTTTTTATCCCAACTCATTTTCATCCATCCTCTTCTTCTATATATTTCTATAAAATTTATGTATTTTAAAATCCCATTATCATGCATGTTCTTTTTCAATTTAATCAAATAATAAGGAGGTTTGATAGAAAAAAAATTATTTGATGTATTTGAATGAATCCATCAATAAAATTTATCCCACAAAATTCTAGACTGAGTAGATAATATGAATTAATACACATTAATCTTGATAAATTAACCACAAAAAACCACAATTTATTCATTGAATTTATAAATTTGTCATCTTTGATTCAATATTGGTATACTAGTATTATAGAGAATATTATTTCATGATTACTAATTACAATGAATTCCAATCATTGTTTTTTATTTCTTATTCCATAAATGTGTGTTCAATGAATGAACACCAATAAGAGGTGTAACTATTTAAATTATAGACAACCATTAAAATTGTCTAATTCTTAGTACACCCAAATATAATATGGATCATCTCATGGGAAATAATTCATTGTCCTATAACTATGGTATTAATGGATCCATTCAAATGGAAAGTGATGTTTCCACAAAAAATATAAATATGGTGATACTTATTAAGGGGAAGCATTATTCTCAATGTGGGCCATGTAATTTATAATATGTTGAGATAATTTACATATATTATTAATAAATTCTTCATTTCCAACATTTTATATCAATAAAATGTATGAATCAATGTTCTATCCTATTGTTCATTGAAATATGATTTATATGTTCTATATCAAACATTTATCTAAAACCAAATGTAACATAACCAATCCTAGATACATAAAATAGTTATTTTATTTATTAAATGTTTATTACAATATATGGGATTATATTCCAATGATCACAGTTCAATAGTCTTAAGGAAACATGATAGATAAATATTACACGACATCATGAATAATTAAGAGAATTGAGTGTAAATAATAATTCCACAGTTCTATCAATTTTGGGGTCAATACATCTTATTACAATTAATTACCTATGAAAATAGTAAATAGAATTAAAGGGTGAGCTCAAATTATTAACAGGGGATACATTAGAGAAGATGATATCTTAGAAATATCAATAAAATTTAAACTCATAAATAATCGATGTTTCATAAATGAATCCATAAATAAAAAAGGAAATGAATGTGTAAATAATCACATAGTGATTGAACATTTTGGAATGTAAAAAATTGGATATCATAAATATACCATTGAGTCCTTGTGGCAAGACACCATCAATAATGGTTAACTACAATCCCATTATCCTACCTTAGTTGTCTAATTTGGTCTAGTAGTGGCCAAAAGAGATATAAAATTTCATGTCAAACCAATCATAAAAAATCATTTGAATTTGATCACATACCATATTGTAACATTACACTACCTCCATTTAGGAATTTATTAACATTTGTAAATATTTTTTTGGGGTACCTTTATATATTTTATAGAGTGTAGAGAATTTTTCAAAAAAATATAGCTAACGTCTATGGATATTTTTTGTCACAACCCGTCCCCCGGAGCCCATTCCGTGAATACCCCACGCCCGCCAACCAATTGCTAGGGGATGCTGACTAGAAAGGAAGGCGTATTCCCTAAAACGGGAAGGATTTTCCTTTACAGCATGTAAACACATTCAACCAAAGCACAAAACATGATACAAACACAAGTAAAATATATAGCAAAAAGAGTTATGAAAGTAAAAAGGGGCCAAAATACAAGCCAGACAGTAAAGTATATAAAATTGAAAGTACAGGTAAATTGGAACCCCTCATGTGAAAACCCGCCAAGGATCCTACCTAAAGTGTAGATACATAGTTTAAATGGTTGTCTCTGTGATAGGCCTCGTCTAAGGTCCACCTCTGAGTTACATTGAGTAATGTTAAACTCTTCCTCAGTCAGTGTTGTCCATCACCTGCACCAAGCACAACGTGGTGGAGCATTGCCCATATAGGGGTGAGTATAACGATACTAAGTAGGGACCCCAAGACCCTCAAGGTCTAACAAAATCCTCCAATGATAAACCACTTGGCCTGAAATCAGTTGAAAACCCTACATATGTATATTCCCATACATATACCTAAGTTATCATTTAAACCCATCAAAATCATGAGGAAAACACAGAGTCCAACTCTAAATCCCCATGCACAAATGTTACACTAAGGAAGAAAAACCATGAAGGAAAGTAATACAGAGGAATGCCACACAAATTAATACCACTAAGGTATTATGATGAAGGAATGTACAACATAGGTAAAAACTCATCTCACACCCAGAATTTCTTAGCTACAACAGTAGAGATGATTAGATGTAACTACTTAATCATCTTACTCTGTTAAGAGGTTCTTCTGCAGACCCACACAGGTTCTCTCAGTGTTGACCCAGATATGATGCCTCCGGGCTGACCCACACATGATCTATAGGTGCTATCCCACACAAGATTTCTCTGTGTTGTACCACATAGGTTCTCTAGGTGCTCACCCACATAGAATCTCTCTTCATTTTTCACGTCAAAGACGACAACTGGATTCCTGCACTAGGATTTATCGTCTCTAGGAGGGTCTACACCTTATACCATTGTTTTATACTAAAATGACCACGAAGTCTCTATAAGATGTATCTCAATGTACCACCACAACATAGGGATCACAACCCAACAAACGGTGTGTCAATTGGATATCCGGTCAGTGAGTTATTAGCATTTTAGTTCTGATGGCCCGGTTGGATTCGTTCTCGATCCAACTCGACCGTATTCAAGAATTATTCAAATCTCTAGTTGGGTATACTCAAAGGGACCATCTCACTTCATGGATTCCAATGTCATTATCAGTTCGTCAATCGGTCTCACAAATTCAATGTTAAGGAAAAAAGAGATTATATGGGTTGAAGTTGATCTGGGTTTGGTCTGACCCAATCAGAATGACATGCAATGACCCAGCATGGGCCGACCCGATTTGGGTCGACCCAGCCCAACCTGCTGGGTCATGCCCTGCCTGCCCTAGGCAGCGTAGCCCAATAGATTTGGCATGACCCACACTGCACATCTCGGCCCAGTGGCGTGAAGGTCGTGAGGTTGTGACGACGGTGAGGCCGCAGGGTGCTGCGGCGGAGCAGCGGAGCCACGAGGTGGCACGGCGGGGACACGAATGGCGTGGCGGGGCCTTGGGGTGGCGCAGCAGGGCAGTGGGGCGTAGTGGGGCTAGGGATGGAGCAGAAGGGACTTGTTCAGTGCGACATGGCCGCGAATAGAGCAGTAGGGCTATGGGATACAATGACCAGAGGTGGGGAGTGCCGGATAATCGTTGTCATTGTCGCGGCTGGCGGTGGTGCTAGCTGTCTTTATTGTGTTCCACCTGTGCCAAACTATGACACAAGTATCCATCACCATCGCGAAGAAAAAAAATGATGAACAACATAGGGGTCAGGACTTGTTTGTTTTGACCACACCCTCCACATTAGAGTGGTAGAAGGTGTTTAAAAAATTTGAATCAAGAACGTTTATGGAAGATATTTAAAAATATCCATCCCCACAACCTTCTTCAATCACTATTCTCAATCCCGCAAAAGAAAACATCTGCAAATCAACTAGTTTATTAGAGTCTGATTCACGTTCTTTGTTTAGAAGGGACTAACATGTGATGTGATAATCTCATAGAAATAAACCCCTACCACGTTTCATTGTTGAGGTCAATGAGAGAAGATGAAGTTGTCGATGTTAATCACACCCGCCACACTCCTCTGATCTGGTGCTCATTCATCAGATAAATTTTTATCAATGGAGCTGGTTCTTCGTTGTTTGAGATGTCCAAAATTTGAGTATATCTTGAGGAAGAAATCGAATTCATGCATCAGCATTCTAAGTTGGTGGATATAATCCTCCAAATCATCTCCCACCCAATTCCACCAAAATGAAAAGGTATCCCAAAATAATAGATTATGTTATCTATTATTTTTTTTCATAATTTCAAAATAGCTTAATTAATCAATTGATTTGGTATAATTAATTAAGGGGGGTGTGGCATAATTAAGGTGGGGTAGTTCAAGATGTTTTTCTCCCATAAAGAAGGGAGTTCAAGGGGGTTTTGTCTCTAGTGGTCCCCACCAGCATAACCCACATGGGAGGTTAATTCTGGTGGTCCCCAACTCCATAACCTCACATGGGAGGTTTAGTTCTGGTGGTCCCCAACTGTGAAACATCCACATGGGAGGTTAAAACATAAATGAAATCATAGATTATTTTATTTAATTTCAATTCCCATGGAAAACCCAAATACTAAACTTCACCATCGACTAATTTCCATCGAGGTGAATGTATACATAATTGAATACTTGCGGTGCAAGTTCAACAGTGTTCTCATATTTAAATTCTGAGCACCAGTTCAAAAGATAGAAAAACTCACTCGCACATTTACAGAACATACCCAAAAAATTATCCGAAATTCATTTCAGGCACACCGGGCCTCAGAATCACGCATCATCAATTTTCACGGTCTCACAAAATTCCAATTTAATTAAAAAAATTACATGGAAATTCTAGGTCTTTACATTCTCCCCACCTTAGAGCTTTACGTACCCATAAGACATAACTGAAACTAAAAGAATAAGTGGGAGTACTGAGAACGTATCTGAGCCTCCCGCTCCCATGTTCTCTCCTAGAGGTTCCCATGCTAACAATGAATGCGCATCAGATGTATTGACTTCCCACGAAGAACCCGCTCCTGTAAATCCTAAATATCTTCTAGAACCTCTGCAAAATTTTCCCCATCGTCGATGTCTAGCTCGTTGTGGTCGATGATGTGATAATGGTCATACACATATCTTCCCATCTAGGATAAGATGAAATCATCGTGCACCCGATGTAACTGAGGTGGAAGAGCTAAGATGTAACCCAACTATCCAAATCTGCTGAGGACCTAAATGGGTCCAATGAATCTCAGATATAACATTCGACCGTGTCCAAATATCTTTAAACCTCATCTTGGTGAGACCTGTGGAGAGATGTGGTCACCATCCTCGAATTCCAGAGGTCTCCGTATTTTATCTGAATATGAATTATGTTTTCTCTATTCAGTCTTCATCCACTCCTCGATGATCTACATCTTCTATGTGGTATCATGTATCGTCTATGGTCTCACTAGTGTTTACTCCCCTGGGTCATTCTAGCACAAAGGTGACCTGCATGGTCGCACATAAAATTCCCCAAAAGGTGTCATCCCAATGTTGGTGTGATATACATTGTTCTAGGAAAACTCTACCAGAGGCATGTGATCCTCCCAACTGTGACCGAAGTAAAGGACTCAAGAACGCAACATGTCCTCGAGGGTGTGAATGGTCCTCTCAGTCCAGCCATCTGTCTGAGGATGGAAGGTAGTGTTGTACCTCTCGTATCCCCTCGTGGTTTAATTTTCATGATCACAATCACTTTCATGTTTATCTAACTTTGTTTTTAAGTGTTGTGGATGATAGGCAAAAGATTGCCAAAGGATTGACCCAAGAAAGTTGGCAAAATGGACTGAAATTCAGTCCACCGGCCAACCGGTGTGATAGCACCGGCCAGCCGGTGGAACTGGCAGAGGCATTGCCCACTGCCAGGTTCCACCGGTCGACCGGTGGCTCTGTCACCGGTCGACCTGTGGCACCCAGCCCAAATAGTGTTTGCTACTGTCTTGCCACCGGCCAGCCGGTGGCTCCTCCACCGGTCGACCGGTAGAGGAGGGATCAAGACTCTTCTTCTCTACCAAGGCACCGGCCAGCCGGTGGAGCTGTACCGGCCAGCCGGTAGCCCAGTCAAACTAGCCGTTGGCTTTGACCAGTCAACCTTCTTTTGGCCTCCAACGGCTCCGAGGCCTTTCCCAACGGCTCCGAAGACTCCCCAAGGGTTCCATGCCTATAAATAAAGGCCAAGGAAGCCCCGGACACTAACCGGAACTACTGTGAAGCCAACAGACATATTTTCCATCATTCGGCAATCCTCTGGCGAGCCACTTCAAAGGAACCCCAAGTGCTCCATCCACTTTCACATCCAAGGAGCTCCTTCAAAGAAGCTTGGAAGCGGCTTTCAACATCTCCATCCAATCAAAGGCGCCCAAGACTTCCTCATATACGGTTTTTTCTGTTTATTCATTTTGAGCTTTAATTTTGGGTTTGTGCCTACAAACCCTAACACCTTTTCTCTTCCCCCTTTCTTTTGGGTTCTCACACCACCATTAAGGTGTGAAGAGGTTTCTTCAAGCCTTTCCTTTTAAAAGGCTTGTGTCACCGGTGAGCTAGCCTTCACCCGTTAAAAAGGCTAGTGGGTTCTTGCTAAACCATCAAAAGCAAGTGGGTTCTTTCTAAACCACAAAAAGCAAGCTGTAATAGGTCCTAGTGCTACCTCAAAGCCTAGTGGGTTTCTTGCTAAAACCATTGAAAATCAAGCGGTAGGAATCTCTCAACGGTTGAGTTGGGAGCGGAGACGTAGGCCGGGTTTTGGCCGAACTCCGTTATCAATTTTGTGTGTGATTGCCTCTTTATTTCCGCTGCATTTCAACTTTGATTTTTAATTTGTTAATCATTTTTTAAAAGGCAATTCACCCCCCCTCTTGCCATCTTTTCCCCCGTTTTTCCGACCTAAAATTTGGTATCAGAGCGACGTATTTGAATAATTCCCTAACCCGGTTTCAAATTTAAGATCTTTTTTTGATGGCATCTACCTCTTTCGCCCCCGAGGGATTTTCTTTGGGTCGGGCTCCATTTTTTGATGGGTCCGACTATAATTATTGGAAAACCCGCATGACCACTTTTTTGAGAAGTATAGGATATCCCATTTACAAAATAGTCATGCAAGGTTACACTTTGTCTACCCCCGACGAATCCAAATGGACACCCGCCGATATTAGAAACTTTGAGCTTGATGGCAAAGCCATGAATGCTCTTCATTGCGGGTTAGATAGGAATGAATTTAATCGTGTATCCACTTGCACCACTTCACATGAAATTTGGAAGCTTTTAGAAGTGACCCATGAAGGCACTAATAAAGTCAAAGATACTAGATTAGATATGTATAGACAAGACTTTGAAAGCTTTTCCATGCATCCAAATGAGTCTATTTCTGAAATGTTTACACGCTTCACTGACGTTTTCAATGGTAGAAAATCTCTTGGTGATGATGTTTCAGCCGAGACGATGGTCAAGAAGATCTTATGGGTCCTTCCGAGCTCATGGGCACCAAAGGTGACGGCGATCCAAGAAGCTAAGGACGTCAAAAATATGCCGGTAGAAGAGCTCATCGGATCTCTCATGACTTATGAGATCACGATGAGGAGGCAAGCTCAAAAGGAGGGCACACCAATCAAGACACCAAAGAACATTGCCCTCAAGGTTCAAAAAGAAGTAAGCTCCTCCTCATCATCCTCTTCTTCCTCATCTACTTCATCTTCAAGAGGCGACTCGGAAATGGAGAATCTCGCCCGCCAAATGCACAAATTTATGAAGAAGCACAAGAAGAAGAAGAAATCTCGCAAGGCGCGAAAGCAAGAACCCACCGCAAGATCCGAGCCCAAGGTAAAATGCTACGGGTGCGGTAAAAAGGGCCATTACAAGCCCGATTGCCCACTCAACAAAAAACGGGCCACCCCAAAGGAAAAAGGAAAGAAGAAGGTCCTCAAGGCGACATGAAGTGACACCTCATCCTCCTCCTCCTCCTCGAGCGACCAAGGTACAAAATGCCTAATGGCATTCCATGAGGTAACATCTTCCGACTCTTCCTCTTGTTCTTCAAATTCTAATTCTTTAAATCATTTATCCTATGAGGATCTCCAATACGCTAGAGACCAACTAGAAAATGGTTTTCATGAGCTTTCATCAAAATTTGTTGCTTTGAAAAAGAATTTCAAAAAGCTTTCCTCCGAAAAAGACCAACTTCTCAAAGAGAAGGAGGAACTCTCCCTAAAAATCCAAAATTTTCCAAATGTTGATTCCATGGAATCAACCATCAAAGACCTTAGAGAAACCCTTGCTAAGTTCACCCAAGGGGAACAAAATTTGTCCAAACTCTTAGGTTCTCAACGAGTATCTAGAACCACCAATGGACTTGGCTACACCAATATAGCTTCCTCATCCCATGCTCCAACTGTTTTTGTAAGGGGGAGCTCCGAATTTAAATTCTGTAATTATTGCAAAAAACCCGGGCACCTCATATATGAATGTAATTGTAAAAACGCCCGGTATGGCCAACCGAAGTCTGTTTTCTTTTCGGACGAATTCTATAGGAGAAGACCCGCTATGAGACAAGTATGGATTGAAAAATCCCTTCTAGCGAGTCTCTCCGGGCCTAAGATAGTTTCCTTTCCCCGGTGATTCATTGTTTGTATTTAGGGGGAGAACATTCTAAATTGTTTTCAAACTTTGTTTCAAAACTCTCAATTTCAAAAATTAAGCCCGTTTAATTTCAATTTCAAAATTTTCGATTCCAACTTTCAATTGCAACACTTGGTTTCAAATTTTCATTCAAAATCTTTCAATTTCAATTCTCTTTCAAAACTTTCAATTCAAACTGTTATTCAATTTTTGATTCAAAACTTGCAATTCCTATTTCAAAAATTTCATTGGTTTAATATCTCCATCTTGTTTTTCAAACTTAGTTCCCTCAATCAAGTTTTATGCCCCACGCTTTTTTGATAATCACAAAGGGGGAGAAAGTTCTTGATTGATTGGGGGAGAATCCTTTTCATCGTGCTTAGCATTTCCTTTCAATTTCAGTATTTTACATTAATTGTTTTGGTGATTGTGATCATCAAAATAGGGGGAGATTGTTGTACCTCTCGTATCCCCTCGTGGTTTAATTTTCATGATCACAATCACTTTCATGTTTATCTAACTTTGTTTTTAAGTGTTGTGGATGATAGGAAAAAGATTGCCAAAGGATTGACCCAAGAAAGTTGGCAAAATGGACTGAAATTCAGTCCACCGGCCAACCGGTGTGATAGCACCGGCCAGCCGGTGGAACTGGCAGAGGCATTGCCCACTGCCAGGTTCCACCGGTCGACCGGTGGCTCTGTCACCGGTCGACCTGTGGCACCCAGCCCAAATAGTGTTTGCTACTGTCTTGCCACCGGCCAGCCGGTGGCTCCTCCACCGGTCGACCGGTAGAGCCTGGATCAAGACTCTTCTTCTCTACCAAGGCACCGGCCAGCCGGTGGAGCTGTACCGGCCAGCCGGTAGCCCAGTCAAACTAGCCGTTGGCTTTGACCAGTCAACCTTCTTTTGGCCTCCAACGGCTCCGAGGCCTTTCCCAACGGCTCCGAAGACTCCCCAAGGGTTCCATGCCTATAAATAAAGGCCAAGGAAGCCCCGGACACTAACCGGAACTATTGTGAAGCCAACGGACATATTTTCCATCATTCGGCAATCCTCCGGCGAGCCACTTCAAAGGAACCCCAAGTGCTCCATCCACTTTCACATCCAAGGAGCTCCTTCAAAGAAGCTTGGAAGCGGCCTTCAACATCTCCATCCAATCAAAGGCGCCCAAGACTTCCTCATATACGGTTTTTCTTGTTTATTCATTTTGAGCTTTAATTTTGGGTTTGTGCCTACAAACCCCAACACCTTTTCTCTTCCCCCTTTCTTTTGGGTTCTCACACCACCATTAAGGTGTGAAGAGGTTTCTTCAAGCCTTTCCTTTTAAAAGGCTTGTTTCACCGGTGAGCTAGCCTTCACCCGTTAAAAAGGCTAGTGGGTTCTTGCTAAACCATCAAAAGCAAGTGGGTTCTTGCTAAACCACAAAAAGCAAGCTATAATAGGTCCTAGTGCTACCTCAAAGCCTAGTGGGTTTCTTGCTAAAACCATTGAAAAGCAAGCGGTAGGAATCTCTCAACGGTTGAGTTGGGAGCGGAGACGTAGGCTGGGTTTTGGCCGAACTCCGTTATCAATTTTATGTGTGATTGCCTCTTTATTTCCGCTGCATTTCAACTTTGATTTTTAATTTGTTAATCATTTTTTAAAAGGCAATTCAACCCCCCTCTTGCCATCTTTTCCCCCGTTTTTCCGACCTAACAGGTGGAGCTTAAACAAAGTTGTTTCCCGAAAACCTCCTGCATCCCCTTCCATAGCCAAGAATTAAAACGCGCATCATGATCAGAGACAATCGTTGCGGGTAATCCATGTAACCGCACAATCTCAAGCACATAGAGGCATCTCAATCTCCCTATTGATCCCTGCTCTCTGATCAGTAGTAATTTGGATGACTTGGTGAGTCGGTTGACGATCACCCAAATCAAGTCATTACCCTAGAATATACATGGGATTCCCATAACGATGTCCATGAAAATCCCATCCCACATCTACACTGGGACCTCTAAAGGATGTGTCACGACCCGTCCTCAGGGCCCGTGCCGTGACTACCCCAAGCCCGCCTTCCATAGGCCAGGGGATGGCGACCAGCACCAAGGCGTAAATCCCAGAAAAAGGGAAGGCATTTCCTTTAAAAAGTAAACAACCACCACAGAGTAAGAAAGAGGAAAAGTAAACACTAAGTAAAAATTGTAACAACCTGTGCTGAAAGTTAAAGGGGACGGAAATTCAATCCCAACTGTAAAGTACAACCGAAAGGGGAAATAAACAACTGAAAAAGAAAAGCTGCAGTGTAGAGATGCCCCCTGGAAGTCCCACATAAAGGGAGGGTACAGATAGACTCCACTTCTCCACGAGTCCACCTGACCGCTCCGAGTACGTCCCGCCCAGTGGTCCACCTCCAGGTACTGTCCTGCTCCGCAAGACTCCTCCACGATCAGCGTTGTCTGTCGTCTGAAACCAACACAACGTAGTGCAGGCATAGCCCGTGCATGGGTGAGTATAAGCTACTCAGTAGGGACCCCGAGACCCCTGAAGGTATCCCAGAATCCACAAAGGATAATCCACAAAGGAAAGATACAATCACTATGTAACAACCGACACTACTTAGGTATATGCCCATACATATACCTAGGCCATAAATTCCTGTTCGGCTCAAACATCCGAGCCCAAGCACAACACAGTCCAAACAGGAAAGCAAAACGTAAACCCACACAGGATAGCACAACACAATCCACGAAGGTGAGAAAAAGTAATCCACATAGGATAGCTCAACACAATCCACAAAGGAGAGTAAACAGTAAATCCACACAGGATAGCTCAGCATAATCCACAAAGGAGAATAACACGGGATTCAGATCACATAGGATATACTTCTTCGTAAGATGATAGAGATGATCAGATGTAGCCACCGATTCATCTAAGTCGTCAGACCAACAAAGTATCGGTAGTTACTAACCCCCGAAATGACCCACACATGATCGATCATGAAGTTGAACCCAGCTATTGGGAAACTCCCTCTACATCAAGTACAGTGGTAATTCTGCTACAACCAAGCGCTCCCACGTGCCGCTACAACCAAGCGATCCTCCATCGTGGTTCTGCCGCTACAACCAAGCGCTCCTCCGTCGTGGTTCTTCCGTTACAACCAAGCGCTCCTCTGTCGTGGTTCTGCCGCTACAACCAAGAGCTCCCTCATGCCGCTACAACCAAGCTCACCTCTTTCGTGGGTCTGCCGCTACATCCATGCGCTCCCATGTGCCGCTACAACCAAGCGCACCTCTGTCGTGGATCTGCCGCTACAACCAAGCGCTCCCCAGTGCCGCTACAACCAAGAGCACCTCTATCGTGGGTTTGCCGCTACAACCAAGCGCTCCCCACTGGGCTATCCCTAACACACCGAGTCATTCGATCAGCAGTCATCAAGTCTCAACTGGCACTAGGGTTTCCGCCCATGGCATGCTCGTTCTGGGAGGGTCCACTCCATGAGCTAAGAGGTCAATGCATCAACTGAGAAGTAGTTCGGAGTTTACGTATCCCAAGATGTACTGTAGTAGTCACTGCCGAAAACACAGAGGATTCTCGTACTATTTTCATCATCGTCATAGTCGAATCCACTGAGGATCACTGTACAGTCATCGTCGTCACAGTAGGAGTAGCAGCCAGCTATAGGGTTCCCGCACACAGCAAGCTCGTTCGGGAGGGTCCGCTCCACGAGCCGATAGGCTGATACTTCAACAAACATATAGTCCAGAGTTGATGTATCCAAAAGTTCCGTATCGTCAACAGGAACTCATCGTCGCAGACAACGCATCAATCGGACACCCAGTCTGAGAGTTATTGGCATTTTCGTCCCAGGAGCCCGGTTGGTTTTTAAGGAAAAACCAACCCGACCGTACTCCACCTGCATCCAAACCTCGGGTGGAGTGATCCAAAAGATCCATCTCACTTAGAGGAAACCAACAAAGTCGACGACATGTCAATTGGACGTCTGAAGCTCACGATATGAGTGTTTCCGTTTCGAGGGCCCGGTTGGTTTCGTGTACGAACCAACCCGGCCGAACCCAGAGTATCCTGAAACCTTGAGTGTAATATACCAAAACGACGGTCTCAATTCAAGTATCATGTTTTGGTTGACGGGACGTCGATCGGAGGCCTGTAGCTCAAGTTATGAGCGAATGACCAAAAAAATCCGGAGACAGGGGGTCTGGGCCAAGGCCGACCTTGGCCGACCCCCCCGGGGTCGACAGAACCGGGTCGAGCCGAACTGGGTAGCCCCGACCCAGTCCGACTCGGCTGGACCCGGTCCGGTCTAGCCAGGGTGTGGCCCAGCCCGGCCGACCGGCCAACCGTGGGATTCGCGGGGTGCTGCCCCCGCGGGATGAAGATGTTGTGGCCCTCGAGGGGCCGCGCTGGAGTCAACGGGCACGACAAAGGCCGCGTCCCATGCGTGTGAGCCAGACCCGCGCAGCCGCGGGTCCGCTGGACACTACCGCCGTGACTTCAGCCGCGGCGGCCTTGTCCGGCGGCGCACTGGGGAGCCACCGCCTCCAGCCACCGGCTCCGCCGCGCCCGCGACCCACGCTGAAGGAGGCTTCCTCCGGCGACCAGAGTTGCTCCGGTGGTCTGTTTTCCTTCGTTTCTGTGCCGGTGCTCCTCCCGGGTTCCTTTCTTCACTACGGAAACATCAAATCGCCCTTGCGTCATGTTTTTTCCTCACCCACAAAATCCGCACAACAACGAAGAACTGCGGAGGGTTGTCGGGCCTTGTTCGTTTGGCCCGCACGATCCGCGTTAGGCGATAATAACCGGGAAGAATAATCAACATATCAAACAACAATTTTGATAAATTAATATTGTTCTTATGAAACTGGGTTCGTTATTTTAAAAGAAACATTCATGGGAATATAAATTATTTCACAACAACCCCTACCTCATCAAGTCGTCACACGCGCGTTCTTCACAGAATTGATCATCACGGAAGGTAGGGACCGTCGGGTCGTCGTGGTATACGGCGTTGCGTCGACGAACTCTGAGGACCAAGAAACAACAGATTTAATTATAAATAAATAAATCAGTGTGTTTTTATAAGCCACAATGGAGGTTTAAAAGAAACCCTAAATCTCTTACATCAAGCAGTTGGTGATCGGAGATTTTGTTGCGGAGGAAGGAACGTCACAGAAGAACGTTGCAGGAAAGGAAACGTCAGCGTCGCGGCACACGGTGTCACGTCATCGATTTTCGAGGGCTCGGAGTTCTTCGCATTCATCACGTTCTTCGTGTTCTTCGCATTCATTGCGAAGGAGGATGAAGAATTCTTGTTTTCTGTCAAATCCTCTCAACGAGTATTCTTCCAGAAGCTGTGCGTTGGTCTTATTTTATTATTACACCAACAGATTTCAAACAGGTTAAGAAATGAATAAATTAATTAGTATAATTAATTCAACGAAGAAAACTACCCAATTAATTGGTGCGTTAAGAAATTACGAAAACGCGTCAGTTGACATTCATAATGACAGGTTTTTGAGGGTGCGTTACTTTGCGGAAAAGAAATGGTGGGGCTCGTGTGGGCCCCACAACACAAATATCCTATCAAGAAGGTATGATATTTTTGGATAGAACCCTATCCGCATCAACTCCGCTTAAGCAGCTTTAAGTGGCTTTCAAGTGGCATTCAAGTGGCTTTAACTGAAATTAAAGTAAAATTTTCGCACAAATTTATTTTATTTCATAACATTAAACCCAAAAATTAAAAACCACACCTGAGCAAATGAAACTCCGGAAGAGACGTTTCTAAGAAAATACCGGCCCTGTGATTTCATCGGTGCCCTCATAATTTGATTCCGAGCAACGGTTCAAAAGTTAGAAAAACCTGCTGGTCTGTTCACTGAACGTACCCGAGCTAAACTTCGGAAAATGATTTCGGGCACACCAGGCCTCGGAATCAGCTGCCGTCAGAAACTTCTTTCTTTTAAAATTCCAATGAAAATTAAGAAAAAAAATTCCTTGAAATTTACGGGTCTTTACATTACTCCCACCATAGGTCTTTACGTCCTCATAAAGCATTACCACAAACATAGGGATACAAAGGCGGTACTGAGCACGCATCTGAGCCTCCCGCTCCCAAGTGCTCTCCTAGAGGTTCCCGACCTACTATCTAAAGCGCACTAGAGGAATCGATCGTCCACGTAGGACCCGCTCTTGTAGATCCTCAATCTGCATTGGGACCTACACAAAAGTCACCCAATCAACAAAGACCAGATCTCCATGGTCAAAGATTTGCGTCGGGTCATGCACGTATCTCCTCTGCTGAGATACGTGGAAGACGTCGGGCACCCGGCGCAGCTGTGGTGGTAGAGCCAGGCGATAAGCTACCTTGCCAATCCTGCTGAGGCCCTGGAGGGGTCCGATGAAGTGTGGAGACAACTCGCCGCTTCGTCCAATCCTCCATAATCCACGTCGAGGTGAGACACGCATGAAGACGTGGTCTCCATCCTCAAACTCAAGTGGCCTCTGCCTCCTGTCAGCATAAGACTTTTTCCGGCTCCGAGCTATCCTCATCTGCTCCTGGATGACCTGGAACGTCACTGTCGTGGCCTGGACCATCTCCGGTCCCACAAGAGCTGCTAAGATTTCTTTTTTTTCCGATAAGAGAAATCAGGTCTCATCCCATGGATGAACAACTTTCATTTCCTAATACAATCAATCTCAACTTGGATGATACTAATCCATACCGAGGATGACGTCATAAGGCCTCGACGCTACTACCAAGAGATCCAACCGTTACTCTCGCCTCCAAGGGTTAAGTCACACTGTCGACATCAGTGTGTGGTAACTGGGTCTCCTCCAGTAGATCTCTCACAAGTGAGGGTATAGTCAATAGTCTAAACTAGAACCTCTTAGTAACAAAACAAAAGAGTACAGGAATGAAAACATCACAATGGTATGCGTCTTTTATTATTGAAACACATAATACAAAGACACTACACAACAACAACATGGAACTAGAAAACCAAAAGACGTATCCACTAGTTCCACTCATGTCCATCTGCTCCTAGAGATCCATGATAGAAGGCCTCAGCTTCCTGAAGCTGAGCTCTCGCATTTCCACCAACTCCCTAGTGTCGGGGTGGACCTCTTGGGGGTGGTGGTGGTAACACCCCGAAGCGTCGTCCACCTCCAACTGAACGACCAGCTCCCCTGCCATGGCCGCCTGCTCCTTGTGGCCAGCCCTGATCGAACCTCTGCCTCTGCCTGGGGGGTCCTTCGTTCATCTGCTGGTCATCCGTATGGTGGGTCGGACAGTCACGAGCCATGTGACCAATCCCACTGCAAGAGTAACACTTCCCTCTCATGGAAAGTCGTTGTCCACCCCGAGTGCCTCGCACAAATGATCTAGAGTCATGCTGTCGACCATCTGTAGGTCTAGTCCTCTTGGACCCCTGCGTCATCTGTCTACTGCTCGCTGCAGAAGACTCTGTCGCATGCCGGCTAGTGTTGGGTCCTGCTGCTAGAGACTGCTCAGTAAGGAAAATCTCCACCAAGAGGGCTCGCTCCAACACTGCTGTCCGAGTTGGAATGCTGTGAGGAACAACTGAAGCTCTAATGTCGCGCCTGAGCCCCTGCTCGAAGGTTTAGGCCTTGAAGAATGGGTCCTGTACCATGTCCGTGGAATAGTGCGAGAGATCGGTAAACCTCGCCGCGTACTGGGCTACTTTAATGCTGCCCTACCGCAGCTGTAGTAGCTCTTGAATGCGCACCGCACGGAGGGTGGCTGGGATGAACTCTGAGCGGAAGAGGCTCTCGAAGTCTGTCCAGAGAAGAGATGCCTCATCGTGCACCTGGAGAATCAAGCTCCACCATCGGCCCGCTGTTGCATGCAGGAGGCTCACTACAAGGACCACCATAAGATCCACTGGTGTCCTCACTAACCGGAAAACCCGTACAACTACCTCCAGCCAGTCCTCGGCTGCCTGGGGGTCCATCTCCCCGCGGAACCTGGGCGTTCGATGGCGCTGGAACTCATGCAGTGCATTGAGGCGACGTGCATCATCAGTGGCCGGGGTTGGAAGCATCGGTGGCTCGGTGGATAGTGGTACCGCCGGTGCCTCTCCTATCAAAGGGCCATGTACCGAAGCCTCGTCCCTCTGCGGGCTGTCGCCATGCACAACGCTCAGAACCATAGCTGGCTGCCGTCGAGTGGCCATCATGAAGGTAAACAAGTGTGCCACGTTTAGAACAGTATACCTGGTGAGCTGACACAAGTAATCACAAAGAAAACTTAAAACACACATGAAATCAATGTTTTCGTGCATTAAGTCGGAAATCAGATGCTAGGGTCCTGGTGTACGGATACGTCGGCCGCCGCACCAAAACTGGGCTCCCTGGACTGATAACCTCACTCAATACGGTAAACACTATTGCTTCACATAGAAGAAATATTACAGTCTGCGGTAGAACCGACCACCTCTGATACCAATTTGTCACGACCCGTCCTCGGGGCCAATGTTGTGACTACCCCAAGCCCGCCTTCCATAGTCCAGTGGCTGGCGACAAGCACCAAGGCATAAATCCCGGAAAAAGGGAAGGCATTTCATTTGAAAAGTTAACTAGCACCACAGAGTAAGCAAGCAGAAAAGTAAACACTATGTAAAAACTGTAACAAGTTGTGCTGAAAGTAAAAGGGGCCGGAAATACAAGCCCAACTATAATGTACAACTGAAAGGGGAAAACATCAACTGAAAAAGAAAAGCCGCAGTGTCGATCCTTCCCCTGGATGTCCCACCTGAAGGGTGGGTACAAATATCCTCCACTACTCCTCCGGTACATCTGACCGCTCCGAGTACGTCCCGCCCAGTGGTCCACCTCCACGTACCGTCCTGCTCTGCAAGCCTCTACCACGATCAGCGTTGTCTGTCGTCTGCAACCAACACAACGTAGTGCAGCCATAGCCCGTGTAGGGGTGAGTATACTCTACTCAATAGGGACCCCGAGACCCCCGAAGGTCTCCCAGAATCCACAAACGATTATCCACAAAGGAAAGATACAATCATGAAGTAACAACCGACACTGCTTAGGTATATTCCCATACATATACCTAAGTCATCAATTCTCGTTCGGCTCCAACATCCGAGCCCAAGCACAACCCAGTCCACACATGAATGAAAAATGTAAACCCACATAGGATAGAACAACACAATCCACGAAGGAGAGAAAATGTAATCCACATAGGATAGCTCAACACAATCCACAAAGGAGAGTAAAAAGTAAATCCACACAGGATAGCTCAACACAATCCACAAAGGAGAATAACATAGGATTCAGCTCACACAGGATATACTTATTTGTAAGATGATAGAGATGATCAGATGTAGCCACTGATTCATCTAAGCCTTCGGACCCACAAAGGATCGGTAGGTACTAACACCCGCAATGACCCACACATGATAGATCATGAAGTTGAACCCAGCTATTGGAAAAACTGCCTCTCCATCAAGTACAGTGGTAATGCCGCTACAACCAAGTGCTCCCCCATGCCACTAAAACCAAGCGCTCCTCAGTCGTGGTTCTGCTGCTACAACCAACCGCTCCTCCATCGTGGTTCTGCCGCTACAACCAAGCGCTCCTCCGTCATGGTTCTGCAGCTACAACCAAGCGCTCCCCCATGCCGCTACAACCAAACGCACCTCTGTCATGGGTCTGTCGCTACAACCAAGCGCTCCCTTGTGCCGCTACAACCAAGCGCACCTCTGTCATGGGTCTGCCGCTACAACCAAGCGCTCCCCAGTGCCGCTACAACCAAGCGCACCTCTGTCGTGGGTCTGCCGCTACAACCAAGTGCTCCCATGTGCCGCTACAACCAAGCGCACCTCTTTCGTGGGTCTGCCGCTACATCTAAGCGCTCCCCATTGGGATATCTGTAACACACCAAGTCATTCGATCAGCAGTCGTTAAGTCTCAACCGGCTCTGGGGTTTCCGTCCATGGAATGCTCGTTCCGGGAGGGTCCACTCCACTATCTAAGAGGTCGATGCATCAACCGACATGTAGTCAAGAGTTGACGTATCCCCAGATGTACCGTAGTAGTAACTGCCGAAAACACAGAGGATTCCCATACTGTTTTCATCATCGTCGTAGTCGAATCCACTGAGGATCTCTGTACAGTCATCGTCGTCACAGCAGCAGTAGCAGCCAGCTCTAGGGTTCCCGCACACAGCAAGCTCATTCGGGAGGGTCCGCTCTACAAGCCGAGAGGATGATACATCAACCAACATATAGTCCAGAGTTGATGTATCCAAACGTTCTGTATCATCAACAGGAACACATCATCACAGATGGCGCGTCAATCGGACACCCAGTCTGAGAGTTATTGTCTTTTTCGTCCCAGGGTCCCGGTTCGTTTTTAAGGAAAAACCAACCTGATCGTACTCCACCTGCGTCCAAACCTCAGGAGGAGTGAGACAAAAGATCCGTCTCACTTAGAGGAAACCATCAAAGTCGACGGAACATCAATCGGACGTCCGAATCTCATGATATTAGCATTTCCGCTCCGAGGGCCTGGTTGGTTTCGTGTACGAACCAACCCGGCCGAACCCAAAGTATCCTGAAACCTTGAGTGTAAAACACCGAAACAACTTTCTCGATCCAAGGATCGTGTTTCAGCAGACGACGCGTCGATCGGAGGCCCGTATCTCATGTCATGAGCGAATGACTGAAAACATATGGAGGTAGGGGGTCTGGGCCCAGGGCGACCCGACCCGACCCCCCCCCCCCCCCCGGGGTCGACCGAACAGGGTCAACCCGACCCGGTCCGACCCGAATGGACCCAGTCCGGTCCGGCCAGGGCGCGGCCCGGCCCGACCGACCGGCCCGGCTTGGCTCGGCAGAGCGACCGACCGAGGGAGCCGCGGGGCGCTGCCCCCACGAGATGAAGATGTCGCGGCCCTCGAGGAGCCGCGCTGGAGTCAACGGACGCGGAAAAGGCCGCATCCCGTGCATGTGAGCCGGACCCGCATGGCCGCGGGTCTGCTGGCCGCCACCGGCGCCGCCTCGCCGGCGACCCGTGCCGCCGGAGGCTTCCGCCAGCCTCCGGAGTTGCTCAGGTGGTCTATTTTCCTTCCCGTCTGTGCCGGTGCTCCTCCCATGTTTCGTTCTTCACTGCAGAAACATCAAATCACCCTTGCGTCACGTTTTTTCATCGCCCACCAAATCCGCACAACAACGATGAACTGCGGAGGGTTGTCGGGCCGTGTTCGTTTGGACTGCACCCTCCGCGTTAGGCGATAATAACCGGGAAGAATAATCAATATATCAAACAACCATTTTAATAAATTAAAATTGATCTTATGAAACCAGGTTCTTTATATTAAACGAAATGTTCACGGGAATATAAATTATTTCACAACAACCCTTACCTCGTCAAGTCTTCGCACACACGTTCTTCGCGGAATTGATCGTCGCGGAAGGTGGGGACCGTTGCATCGTCGCGGTATCCGGAGTTGCTTCGACGAACTCTGAGGACCAAGAAACAACAGATTTAATTATAAATAATTAAATCTGTGTGTTTTTATAATCCACAGAGGAGGTTTAAAAGAAACTCGAAATCTCTTACCTCAAGCAGTTGGTGATCAGAGATTTTGTTGCGGAGGAAGGAACGTCGCAGAAGAATGTCGCGGGAGAGGAAACGTCAGCGTCTTGGCACACGGCATCACGTCGTCGATTTCCAAGGGCTCAGCGTTCATCGTGTTCTTCGCGTTCTTCGCGTTCTTCTTGTTCTTCGTGTTCTTCGCGTTTTTCGTGAAGGTGGATGATGAATTATTGGTTTCTGTCAAATCCTCACAACAAGTATTTTTCCAGAAGTCGTGTGTTGGTCTTATTTTATTATTATGCCAATGGATTTCAAACAGGTTAAGAAACGAATAATCTAATTCGTAGAATTTATTCAACAAAGAAAACCTCCCAATTAATTGGTGCGTTAAGAAATTAAGAAAACGCGTCATTTGACATTCATAATGACGGGTTTTCGCGGGTGCGTTACTTAGCGGAAAAGATACGGTGGGGCTCGTGCGGGCCCCACCTCACAAATATCCTACCAAGATGGTAGGATATTTTTGGATAGCACCCTATCCGTATTAACTCTGCTTAAGCAGCTTTAAGTGGATTTCAAGTGGCTTTCAAGTGGCTTTAATTGAAATTAAAATAAAATTTTCGCACAACTTTATTTTATTTCATAACTTTAAACCACACCCGAGAAAACACAACTCCAGAAGAGGAGTTTCTAAGAAAATACCAGTGCAGTGATTTCATCGATGCCCTCAGAATTTGATTCCGAGCACTGGTTCAAAAGTTAGAAAAACCCACTCGTCCGTTCACTGAACGTACCGGAGCCAAATATCGGAAAATGATTCCAGGCACACTGGGACTCAGAATCAGGTGCCGTCAGAAACTGCGTTCTTGAAAAATTCCCAAGAAAATTATGAAAAAAAAAATTCCTTGAAATTTACGGGTCTTTACAAGAGGAGCCAAGCCTGCTTGTACCTGAAGCTCCGCCTTCACTTGTTGGAAAGTGAGGCACCGATAGACAAACTCTAAAACAAAGTTCATTTTTCACAGCCACCAGTGTTGTTTTCAGATATCCTTGTACATATTCACCACTCTGGGATGTACCTCTAGAGGGGATATGTTGAACTCTCTCATTACTTCTCCTCAAGCGACACTGGTATCATAGTAATCCTCTGAAGATGAAGACATGCTCGCCCCTTCAAAAAATCCATCAAGTGCTTGTGCTGTGGATATATGAGCACATAAAACCTCGTAGATAGCGTCCCCATGCTGCGCCTCCTTGACTCGCTGAAGATTTTGGGGTGTGACTGTAAGAGGCTGAAGGAAATTTGCTCCATTCTGTTCCACAAAGTATATCTTCAAAGTGGGAAAATGCTTCATCGCCTCACCTAGAAGCTCTATAGCAGACCACCTACTGAGTGCATCTGCTACAATGTTCTTATTCCCAAGAGTATAGACTATCTCAAAGTTATAGTCCTATAGGAAGTCAATCCAAAGTTGTTGTCTCAGGTTCAGGTCCTTCTGAGAGAAGATATACCTGAGACTCTTGTTATTAGAGAACTTTGTAAAATGCTCCCCAAATAGGTAATGTCACCACATATTCAAGGCAGATACCACTGCTGATAACTCCATGTCATGGGTATCATAGTTCTTCTCATTTTTTCCCATCTATCGAGAATCATATACGATCACTGCTCGCTCATACATCAGGAAACATCCGAGTCTAGTCCCTGACGCGTCATAGTAGACTACATACCCTACACCTTCCTCTAGAAGCCTCATGATAGGGGAACAAGTTAGGCTCTACCTAATCTACTAAACACTCTGGTGGAATCTCTCCAACCACATGAAGGGTTTCCCCTTCTTCATCAACACTGATAGAGGTGCTTGATCTATAGAGTAATATGACATAAATCTCTAGTAGTATGCATCCAAAACCAGGAAAATCAATATCTCCATCATACTCTTGGGTGGATCCCAAACAAGTATAGCCTCAATATTTGCAGGATATACTACAACTTCATCTTCTGATATGATGTGTCCAAGAAAGTGAACCTCTCAGATACTAAACTGGAACATTGACAGCTTTCCATAAAGATGGTGCTCTTGGACATTATCTAGTAATACATAAAAATGATAGGAATTCTCTTTCTCAGTAGCTTAGTAGATCTGAATGTCATCGATGAAGACTACTAAAAAACGATCAAGGTATGGCTGGAAGATCTAGTTCTTGAGACCCATGAACACTGCTGGAGAGTTGGTTACACTGAGTGGAATAACCAATAACTCATAGTGGTCGTACCAACATCTGAATGTCATCTTTTGCATATCCTCGTCTCGCACTCGGAGCTGGGGATAGCCAGATCTGAGGTCTATCTTCTAGAACCACCGTGCTCCCTATAGCTAATCAAAGAGGTCGTCAATCCTAGGATGTGGGTACATGTTCTTCACAATCACCTGGTTTAGGCTTCGATAGTCAACAAAAATCATCAAGATCCCATCCACCTTCTCGGCGATCCAAATCAATGCTTCCCTAGGAGAAACACTGGGCTGTATGAATCCATTCCCATAAATGTCCTATAGTTGTACCCATTGCTCAAGAATCTCTGCGGGAGCCATCTGTTACACATGTGTAGATATCGGTACCATCCCAGGGTAAAAGTCAATTTGAAATCCACCTATCTATGAGGAGATGACACGAAACCTCATCAGGGAAGACATCCGTGTACTGGTCCACCACTAATGGATAACACAGACACTACACATAAACTACTCCGAGGTAAATGCTAGCGAACTAATGAATGATCAGCTGCACTCTCCACCGGGTAAGTCCATATTGTGTTGTAGAGGCTCCC
Source organism: Viscum album (assembly GCA_963277665.1). Classification (NCBI taxonomy): domain Eukaryota; kingdom Viridiplantae; phylum Streptophyta; class Magnoliopsida; order Santalales; family Viscaceae; genus Viscum; species Viscum album. Next base: position 1,252,951,099 of record OY728140.1, on the reverse strand, counting down.
TTCTTACTAGTGAAGGTAAACTTGGTCTCATCCATGCGTACACACCACAATTTGTCCATAATATAGTCAATATGATCATGGAATATAGATAACGATTCCATACAAAAGATGACCTCATAATGCCTCGACACTACTACTAGGAGATACTACTAAATATCTCACCTACTATAGTAAGCTCACATTGTCAGCACCGGTGTGTATTCGTCGAATCCACTCTCATAAGAGTCTATAGCCATAATGATCGAGCCAATGGCTCTCTCAGAATCTCTGAGCTGAGAACGAGATCAGTTGGAATAATATAATGACAGGCAAATGCGTCTATAAGTATTGCAGCTATGGTGTAGTAGACCCTGATCATATCACATATCATCTCTCGAGCACTGTGATCATATACCTTAGATGCCTGGAGCTGAGCTCTCCTCTATCCACCTACTCCCTACAACCAGGGTGGGCCTCCTGCTATTGGTGGATGTAACATCTTGAATTGTCACCCACTTCCAGCTACACAACCATCTCATCTGGCACGTCCACCTGCTCCCTGTGGACCTCCTCGGTCGAATCACTGTCTTTGACTAGGCGGTCTGTTGACCGTCTGCTGATCATCCATTCAGTGGGTTGTACTGTCACAAGCCCTATGACCTTACCTAACACATGTGTAACACTACACTCAATTGGAATGACTGGCTCATCCTCAGGTGCCCCCACAAAACTGACTCTGAATCATGTGGTCGTCCACCTGTAGGTATGGTACTCTTGGACCTATGTGTCATCTACCTGCAGCTAACTATAGAATAATCCACTACTTGATGACTCGGACTGGGTCTCAGTTCTGGTGACTGCTCATAAAGAAATCTCTCCACTAAAAGCGCTCTCTCTAACACCCATTCCTACATCAGGATGCTGAGTGAGATCATCTATGCCCTGATCTCCCTCCTGAGTCCTTACTCGAAGGATCGGGACCTAAAGAATGGTTCCTGCACCATATCAATAGTGTAGCGTGAGAGGTTAGTGAACCTTGCTGAGTACTGAGCCACAGTTATGCTGCCCTACTGTAGATGAAGTGGCTTCTGAATGCGCACTGCACGAAGAGTCGTTGGGTCAAACCCTGCCTGAAATAGGGTCTCAAAGTCTTTCCAAAGAATCATCACCTCATCATGAGCATGGAGCATCAAGCTCCACCATCAGCCTGCTGCAACCTGTAGAAGTCAGATGGCATGGATCACCATGAGATCGTCTAGTGTCCCTACTAGTAGAAAGACTCTCACCACATCCTCTAGACAATCCTCATCCACATGTGGGTCCATCTCTACCCTGAACCTGGGTGGCCTCTAGCACTGGAACTCATGCTATGCACTCATGCGGTGTGCACCCTCTGCTTTTGAGGCTAGTGGAATAAGTGGACCAACGGGTAATGGTACCTCTGGTGCATCTACTGGTGCCGCTACTAGAAATGGGCCATGCATCGAGGCCTCGTCGCTCTGTGTGCTATCCGTGAGAACTTCTCTCGGAACACTTGCTGGCTATCTGCGTGAATGCATCCTGAAGAGAAACAGGTGGCCACTGTCAATAAGTTATATATAGAGAGATGACTCAATAGAATAACAAGGAATACTCTTCAAAACACACAGACAATCAATGTTATTGTGCACCGAGTCCGAAATAAAAAATCAGGGTCCAGGTGTATGGATATGTTGTCCGCCGCACCAACACAGGATTCCATAAAATGATAACCACATTCACTACACCTAACTATATTTCTGTTAAAAAGAAAGATCGGATTCCAATGCTCTACGGTAGAACCGACTCCTCTGATACAAATTTTTCATGACCCATCCCTTGTGGCTCATGTCATGACTACCCCAAGCCCACCATCCATAGGTTAGGGGCTGGAGACTAGTACCAAAGGCGTATTCCCTAATACCGGTAAGGAATTGCCTTTATATCCTGTAAACACACGAAACAAAACACACAAAAAGATACAAACACAAGTTAAACGTATAGAAAAAAGTGTGTTGAAAATAAAAAGTTGTTGGAATACAAGCCCAATAGTAAAGTAGAAGAAACTGAAAGTAAAAGTAAACTAGAATAGCTCATGTGATCACCTATCATGGATCCTACCTTAAGGGTAGGTTCAACTCTCGAATGGTCGTCCCTGCGATATGTCTCTTCTGTGGTCCACCATTGAGAATCCTCCAGTCTTGGTACTCTCATCATCTATCAGCACTATCCGTCATCAACACCAAACACAACGAGGTGTGGGAATAGCCCGTAAAATTATGGGCCTAACAATAATAAGAAGGAACCCTGTGACCCTCAAGGTCACACTAAATCCTCAAATTATAAACCACAAGGCATGAAATAAAAATAGAACCCTACTTAGGTATATTCCCATACATATACCTACTTTATCTAGTAAACCCATCTCAATTATGAAGAAAAAACAGAGTCTAACTCCATATCCCCAAGCTCAAATCTTCCACTAAGGAAGAAAAAACACGAAGGAAAGTACCACACAGGTACAACACATAGAAGAATAATACAATGGTATTACCATGAAGGATTGTACCACACACGTATAGACTCATCTCACACTAGGTATTTCATAGGTAAATTAATAGAGAAGATTATATGTAACTACTAAATCATAATACACTTTTATGAGGTTTTGGTGCTGACCCAGACATGTTCGTTCAGTGATGACCCACACAAGATCTCTTAGTGCTGACCCACACAGGATTTCTCTGTGCTATCCCACATAGGATAACATGGTTCCGACCCACACAGGATCACTAGGTGCTGAACCACACATTATCACTCTTTATTCTTCATGTTACATCCAACTATTGGTTTCCCACATAAGGCCTGGTCGTCTACAGTGGGTCCGCTCCTCAATCCACTAGTCAATACAGTAACAAACACAAACTATAATGAAGAAATATCTCAGTGGACCTCCATGACATAGGGGTCTCAACGCAACCGACGGTGCATTAATCGGATTCTCTGTCTGTGTGTTATTATCCATTTATTCTCAAGGGACCGAATGGATTCGTGCTCGATCCAACTGGACCATAAAACAACATTATCCAAATCTTCAGTGGTGTATACTCAAAGAGAACCATATCGCTCCAATGTTTCCAACGCCGCTGGAGGTTCATCAATCGGAAGCTCGGTGCTAAAGAAAAGTCTAAATGACCATAAACGGGTCGAAGTGGGTCTGTATCAAGTCTGACTGGTCTGACTAACCCAGCCCGACTCGACCTGGGCAACCCAGTTTGTGTCGACCCAGCCTGACCCGCTGGGTTTGGCCCAGCCCGGTATGGCACCACGGGGCGGCACAGAGGCCACCGGGCCGCGAGGGTGGCACGACTATGTGGCGACGCGGCGGGGCAGCAGGGGGTGTGGAAGGGCCATGGGGGGCGCGACAAAGCCGCAAGGGGCGGGGCAGTACAGTGGGGCCGCGAGCAGCATGGGGGGGGGGGGTCGCGGGATGGCAGTGGTCATCGTCGTGACCGGTGGTGGTGTCGGCCGCCGTTCTCATGTTCCACCGAGGCCAAACACCAACCACGGTCACCATCACCATCGTGAATAAGACACAAAATAAGTACAACGTAGGGGTAATGCCATGTTTGTTATCCATTCACCCTCTGTGTTATAGAGGTAACAAGTGGTTCACAAATTTGAAATAAGAACCTATACTGAAGATATTTAAAATCATCAATCCCCACAACCTTCGTCAATCACTATTCTTAATCCCGAGAAATATAACATCTGTGGATCAACTATTTTATGATTGTTTGATCTGCATTCAAATATTAGAAAAGATGAACATGGGAATTTATAATCACATATAAATAAACACACCGTGTTCAATTGTTGATGACGATGAGAGATGTTGACATTGTCAACGTTCGTCATGCCCACTACACACCTTTGATCTCGAACTCATTTGTAGGAGAAATTCTCTTCAATGGAGGTGGTTCTTATTTGTTGAAGATTTCCACCATTGGAGGATGTCTCGAGGAAGAAGTTCAAGTCGTGCGTGAGTGTTCATCGTTGGAATAAATAATCCTCTAAAGCATCCCCCTCCCAATTCCACCACAATGAAAAGGTATCCCAAAATAATAGATTATGTTATCTATTATGTTTTTTTGGAATAATATTAAAATAGATTAATTAATTAATTGATTTGTAATAATTAATTAAGGGGGGTTGCATAATAATATTGTGGGAGTTCAAGAGGTTTTTCTCCCATAAAGAGGGGGGTTCATGGGGGTTTACTCTCAGGTGGTCCCCACCACCAAAACACACATGTTAGATTTATTTTGGTGGTCCCCACATACATAACCTCACATGGGAGTTTTAGTTCTGATGTTCACCACCTTTGAAACTTTCACATGGGAGGTTTCAATAAAAATAAAATAAAAAATTATTTTATTTTATTTCTATTCCCACAGAAAATCCAAATACTAACATTCACCCTCAACCAACTGTTGTCAAGGTGAATGCATCCTAAAGTGAATATCTGCACTGTGAGTTCAATGGTGTCCTTAGATTTCAATTCAAAGCACCAGTTCAAAAGTACAAAAAACCCACATGCACATTTACTAAACGTACCCAAAGAAAAGTTCATAAATTCATTCTGGGCATACTGGGCCTCGGAATCATGCACCGTCAACTTTTGAGGCCTCGTAATGTTCATATTTAATTTATAGAAATTAAATGGAAATTATAGGTCATTACATTATCCCCACCTCATAGGTGTACATACCCATAAAACAGAACTCAAAATAAGGGAACAAGTGGGGGTACTGAGCATGTATTTGAGCCTCCCACTACCATGATTTCTCCTGGTGGTTCCTGTGCTGCCAACGAACGTGCACTAGAGGTATTGACCACCCATGAAGGTCACACTCATGTAAATCCTCAATCTCTAATGAAATCTACATAAAATTAACCCCATCAACAATGTCTAGCTCGCCATGGTTGATGATGTGAGAAGGTCAGTGCATGTATCTCCTCGGTTGGTATATGTGGAAGATGTCATGCACCTGGTTCAATTGATGTGGAAGAGTTATGTGGTAAGCCACCTTTACAACTCTAAAATGGAACTGAAAAGGTCCAATGAACCTCAGAGATAACATTACACATCGTCCAAATCTCCACAAACATCATCGAGGTGAGACCCATAAAAAACATGGTCGTTATCCTAGAACTCTAGAGGTCTCCCTCTCTGGACGACATATGAAATCTGCATGCTCTGTGTAGTCTTCATCTACTCCTGAATGATCTCCACCTTCCCTGTGGTGGCATGTTCCATCTCTAGTCACACTAGTGATGACTCCCCTGGGCCAGTCCAGCACAATGGAGATCGGCATGGTCACCCATACAATGTCTAAAATAGTGTCATCCCAATGTTGGAGTGATAACAGTTTTTGTATGCAAACTTCATCAAAGTTAAGTGATCATCTATGATGTGACCGAAGTCAAGGACAGAAGCACCCAAAATTTATGCAATGGTATGAATTGTAGACTCACTCTCGCCAACATTTTGAGGATAGAAGGCGGTGCAAAAACAAAGCTGCATCCCGAAATCCTTCTGCAACCTTTTCCATAGAAAGGAAGTAAAATGTGCATCATGATTAGAGACATTCATTGTGGGTACACCATGTAACCGCACAATCTCCTACACATATAGGTGTACCACACTCTCTACTAATCCCTGCTCTATGATCGGTAAGAAGTGTGCTGACTTGGTCAGTCGGTCGATGATCACCCAAATCGAGTCATGACCCCTGGATGTACATGGATGACCTGTCATGAAGTATATCCCACGTCAACTTTGGGACCTCTTAAGGCTGAACCAATCATGATGGTACCTGATGCTCCAAATTCATTTGTTATCAAGTGAGGCATCGAGAGACAAACTCTCAAACTTCTTTCTTCATTCTTGGCCACCAGTGTTTTTGTTAGATATCCAAGTATATCATTTCCACTCCTTGATGTACTACTACTGGGGACGTGTAGAACTCTCTCATAACATCTTCCTGATGTGACACTAGTATCATGGTACATCCTCTGAAAAGGATGACGTGCTCCGCACCTTCAGAAAATCCAGCAGGTGCCTATCCTCTGGATATCTGAGCACGTCGAGTATTGCAGTCAGCGTCCCCAGGCTGCACCTCCCTAACTCTCTTAAGAAGTGGGGGAGTGACTATAAGAGACTGAATGAATTATTATCCATCCCAATCCACAAATTGTATATGCAATGTGGATACGTTCTCTGTCGCCTCACCTAGTAGTTGTATACCAGACGTCCTGCTGAGTTCATTATCTTCAACGTTCCCCTTCACAGGAGTGTTGACTATCTCGATGTCATAGTCTTGGAGGAACTCAAACCAACATAGTTGTCTCATGTTCAAGTCATTTTGAGATAAGATATACATGAGACTCTTTTTATCATAGTACACAGTAAAATGCTCACCAATTATGTATTATCACCACATCTTCAAGAAGCAGACCACTACTGAAACTCCATGTCATGGGTATCATAGTTCATCTCATGTTGTCTCATCTATCAAGAACCATATGCCATCACTTCTCACTTCTACATCAAGAAGCATATGAGTTCGGTCCCTGACGCGTCATATTAGACTATGTACCCTACACCCTTCTCTGGAATCCTCAAAATTGGGGCACTAGTCAGGCTCTACCTTTGCTTCTGAAAACTCCACTGGAATCTCTCCGACCACATGATGCATTTGCCCTTTTTCGTCAATGCTGATAGAGGTGTTTCAACTCTGGTGAAATTTGGATCCAATCTCTGGTTGTATCCATCCAAACCCCGGAAACATCGTATCTCCATCACACACCTAGGTGGCTCACAAGAATGTACCACTTCTATCTTCACTAGATATACTACCACACCATCCATTTAGATGATGAGTCCTAGAATGTGAACCTCTTAAATCTAAATCTAGAACTTCGAGAGCTAGACAAAAAGCTGGTGCTCATAGAGTGTATCTAGTACCACTTGCAAATGAAAGGCATGCTCCTCTTCAGTTGCCAAGTAGTTCAGAATGTCGTTGATGGAGACTACTACAAAGCAATCAAGGTATGGATGGATGATCCTATTCACGAGTCCCATGAACACTACTAGAGAATTGGTTACATAGAATGGAATAACCAAGAACCCATAGTGGTTGAACCAACATCTGAAAGCCATCTTATTCACTTACTCATCTCGCACTCTGAGCTGGTGATAGCTTGATCTGAGGTATATCATCAAGAACCATTGTGCCCCCTTCAGCTGATCAAAGAGGTTGTCCATCTTTGGAAGTTGGTACATGATCTTCATGGTCACCTGGTTCAGGAACCGATAGACAATATAAATCATCAAGCTACCACCCACCTTTTTGGTGGTCAAAATCAGTGCTTCCCAAGGAGAAACATTGGGCCATATGAATCCCTTCCCCTACAAGTCCTATAGTTGTACCCATTGTTCAGGAAGCTTTGTGGGTGCCATCGGTTACACGGGTGTAGATATCGGTCACACCACTCTTCGTGGTGGCATCCTGAAAAGAAATAGGTTCACCACGATCAATAAGTTATACCTGGTGAGATGACTCAAATAGATCACAAAAAACTCTACAAAACACACATGCAATAAATGTTTCCATGCACTGAGTCAGAAATCCGAAATCAGGGTCCTAGTGTATGGTTACGTTAACCACTACACCAACACTAGAATTCATAAACTGATAACCACACTCACTACTCATCAAACTATTTCCATTAGAAAGAATTATCAGAGTATTATGTTCTACGGTAGAACCGACTCCTCTAATACCAATTTATCAGGACCCATCCCCTAGCGCCTAAGTTGTGACTACCCCAAGCCCGCCTTCCATAGGCCAGGGGATGGCGACTAGCACCGAAGGCGTATTCCATAAAACTAGGAAGGATTTTCTTTTATATCATGTGAACACACGCAACCAACCACACATGAAGATATGAACACAGTTCATCTATATTGAAAAAGGAGTACTTAATGTAAAATGGTGTTGGAATAAAAACCAAACAGTAAAGCACACGAAATTAAAAGTACAAGTGAAATGGAACATCTCCTATGATCACCCGCCATGGACCCTACCTGAAAGGTAGGTACAACTCTCGAACGGTTGTCTCTATGATACACCTCGTCTAATGTCCACCTCTAAGATACCTCAAGTCCTGGTACTCTTGTCCTCAGTCAGTGTTGTCTGTCACATGCAGCAAGCACAACAAGGTTTGGGCATAGCCCGTGCATGGGTGAGTATAACGATACTTAGTAGGGACCCCCCCTGACCTTCATGATCTCACAAAATCTTCCAAGGATAATCCACAAGGCATGAAATCAACTGAAAACCCAACATAGGTATATCCCCATACATATACCTATGTTATCATGTATACCCATATCAATAATGAAGAAAACACAGTGTCGAACTCCAAATCCCAAAGCTCAACTGATCCACTAAGGAAGAAACACCATGAATGCAAGTACCACATAGGTATGCCACATAGAAAAATACATCCATGGTATTACAACGAAGGAAGGTACCACACAGGTATAGAATCATCTCACACCAGGTATTTCTTATGTACCGTAGTAGAGGTGAATGGATGTGACTACTGAATCATATTACTCTGTTAGGAGGTTCTGCTGCTAACCCACATAGTATTGCTCAGTGATGACCCACACAAGATCACTCGGTGATGACACACACAAGATAGCTCGGTGCAAACCCACATAGTATCTCCAGGTGATGACCCACATAGGATCACATGGTGTAGACCCACATATGATCCCTAGGTGCTGACCCTCAAAGGATCACTCTTCATTCTTCATGTCACAGCCAGCTACTGGGTTCCCGCATTAGGGATTCTCATCTCAAGTATGGTCTGATTCTCCAGCCACTAGTCAATAATCAACTCGACACGAACACTCATGAAGAATTATCCCGAAGGACTACAATGATATGGGGTCTCAACACAATAGACGGTGCGTCAATAGGACACCTGGTCTTTGAGTTATTAGCCTTTTAGTCCCGAGGGCCCGGATGGATTCATGCTCGATTAAACCCGACTATAATCCAACATTATCTAAATATCTAGTGGCATATAATCAAAAATAACCTCTCACTCCATTTTTCAAACAACATTGGTGGTTCTTCAATCGGACGCTCGATGCCAAAGTTAAGGCTAAAAGAGCGTAAATCGGTCGAAGTGGGTCAGGGTCCTGTCTCACCCAGTCAGACAGACCGAGCCTGGGATGACCTTGTTTGGGACGACCTGGACCAACCCGCTGGGTCTAGCCCAACCCTCTGTGGTGCCCGTCCAACTGGGCGGTTCAGCCCACTTGGTCCGGCCCGGCCCATTCTGGGTGGCCAGGCATGGCGGCGTGGGGTGGCGTGGAGGCCCTTGGGCCTTGAGGGCTGTTTGGTCGTGGGGCGACATAATGAGGCCTCATGGAGGAAGTGACCGTGGGGTGGTGCGACAAGTACATGGGTAGGTGGAGCATCTTCGTCTTTGTCACAACCGACGGTGGTGCCGACTGCCATTCTCTTGTTCCACCAGTGCCAAACGCCGGCATCGGTCGCCGTCACCATCACGGAGAACACTCAAAAGAATAACGGAGGAGGGATCAGGCCACGTTTTTTTTTCCACACCCTCCACGTTAGTGTGTTAGCAAGTGGATCACAAATTTTAATCAATAATGTGTATAGAATATATTAAAAATCATCAATCCCCACAACCTTCGTCAATCACTACCCCCAATCCCGCAAAAGAAGACATCTGTGGATCAACTAGTTTGTGACCATTTTATCTGCATTCTTAGTTAAGAAGGGATGATCATGGGATGTGATAATCACATAGAAATAAACTGCTTCCTCATTTGATTGTTGAAGTCAATGAGAGATGTTGAAGTATTCGACATTCGTCATGCCTTCCAAACACCTCTGATCCCGAGTTTGTTCAATAGATAAATCCACTTCGATGGAGGTTGTTCCTCATTGGTGAAGATGTCCCCAATTAGATTATTTCCCGTGGAAGAAGTCGAAGTCATGATTCATAATTCATCATTAGAGGAAATAATCCTCCAAATATTCTTATCCCAATTCCACCAAAATGAAAAGGTAGCCCAAAATAATAAATTATGTTATCTATTATGTTTGTTGGCATAAATTCAAATTTGGTTAATTAATTAATTGAGATGGTATAATTAATTAAGGGGGGTGGAAAAATTAATGTGGGGTGATTAAGAAGTTTTTCTCCAATGAAGAGTGGAGTTCAAGGGGATTTAGTCAATAGTGGTCCCCACCACCATAACCCACATGAGAGGTTAATTCTTGTGGTCCCAACCTCCATTACCTCACATTAGAGGTTTAGTTCTAGTAGTCCCCACCTGTGAATCATCCACATGGAAGGATTCAACAAGAATAAAATAAAATATTATTTTATTTTATTTCTATTCGCACAGAAATCCCAAATACTAACTTTCACCCTTGACCAACTACCATCGAGGTGAAAGTCTCCTTACGATAATAACGGTGCTTCGAGTTCATTGGTGTCCTCAGATTTCATTTCCAAGAACCGGTTCAAAAGTTATAAAAACCCACTCACACGTTTACTGAATGTACCCGAAAAAAGTTCAAAAATACATTTTGGGAACACCAGGTCTTGGAATCACGCGTCGTCAAATTTTCATGATCTCGTAAAATTCCCATTTAATTAAAAACATTAAATTGAAATTCTGTGTCATTACATTTTCTTAATTTAATTAATGGAGTATAATTATAAATGTATCATGGGTTTTAATGGGATTTCATTTTTTATGTTTAGGGTGATTTGAATGTTTTTGAATGATTTTAGAGGATTGTTATTTTAGGTGCTAGGTAGATTAATAATTTATTCCATAAATAATTGATTTTTGAAATAAATTGTCTACAAAAAAAATCCCTAAGAATATACTATGGTGAAAACTAATTAATTCCATAAAATATGAATTTACATATTAAATTTTTTAAGGGGTATACTATACCTCAGGTGAAGAATTATTCATCATATTAGAAAAATTAATCATTTATGCAATAACCCCTTAATTTATAACATAAATTATTCATGTCCAGTGGTATTATTTATTATATATAGCTGATATCAATATTCATTCAATATGAACTCCCCTAGGTACACATTTTCATTATACCATGAATACCGAGAGATTTCATCCCTTCAGAACATCATTGTTTATGGTTGGATCGAAAGTGTGTTCCCTCTCTATATTATTTTCATCTCTTATACTACCCTTATTTTGTAGTCTTATAATATTATTTCCTATGATTGAAAAAGAGTTTTATAATGTTATTTCTGATCAAGGACTTCCATATTTCCTCGTTTATCTTATTTCATTATTTATGTATATCGTTATGGGTGTTAATTTGATCACTGGATAATATTTGGTGGTTCCATATGTTTTTACTCTACAAATAAAACATTAAATTTAATAATTTAATTAAATTTATTTATATACAATTTTACACCTCATATTATATATGATTAATTATTTCTTTTGTTAACGTATAATATTTATCAAACGCCACTTGATTCTGAAAAATAGAATGTATTGGGATGATTTAAAAAAATATATTTTCTAATTTGGAGTTTAATTTTGTAGATGAATAGATTTTATTGAATAATGAATTGAAATGGAATGAATTTATGTATTATTTTTTTTTTAAATGAGAAAGAAAAATTGAAATCTAAAATTGGGAAATTATACTTTGAAATTTTTTGAAATTTTTTTCCATGATTGATGGACTAATGCATATGTGTGCCTGTTTTGTTAGATAGTAATAAGGATATTCTTTCTAGAATATCCGGAGCATGAACTGAATTGATTATAAAAACATTTAATAATCATACTGAGACATGAGTTTTCCCCAATGGGTTATTAATTCCTCAAATAACGAGCCATGGGATGTGTACACAGATTGATCTAAGACCACTCATGATTATTGTGATGATCCTGTTAACAGAAAATAATGCAACTCATGGATTGAAACATTGTTCAATAATATTAATAGTTGGATGATTTTATTTCATTTAATTATTTAAATTCATATTCTTTTTTGGATATTTGAATAAATTTTTTGTTAAAAATTTCATTTAATTCATTTTTCTATGTTTTCCTTTTATTGAATTGAAATCATGATTTGCTGTAAATATGTAAATTTCATGTCATTCCTTATTTTATTTAAATTGTAATAATATTTTTCTTAATTTTTGTGGAATTGAGTATAGAAAATATGGAGAGACCCTACTTTTTGTTATAGATCTAAAAATAAATTTTCCATTTGTCATATATAGATTATCATATTGTAGACCAAGAAAATAAAAAGTGTCACATAGAGAACGTGGATGCTCATTTTATTGGTACCTAGAGTCACATAGGTGTCATTTAGAGATTTATCCACCCATTACAATAGATATGATCTTTATCTTAGCATACATTGTGTAAAACGATGATGTATTATTTGTGTATATTATTTTTCTATTTTATTTTGGTACATTATCTCTATAGAGTGTTGTTCCCAGAGGCTTATATCTGATATAATCTATTGTTTTGTGGAAATCTCACTCCCTTATGTTTTTTATATTAATTGAGGTTCTTGTGACCATCTCATGAGAATATTAAATTCCTCGGTGATGTCTCATTTCAATTGTGGGTATTTGGATAATTGGTTATCCAATATGGATCATGAAAAAATAGAATAAAAGGAGGTTTGGTTGTGTACCTTCACTAATGCTTTCATGTGGTTGGGTTACACTGGTGTAATGGTTATATGATTGATGTGACATATAACTTAGTTTTGAGTGTGTTCCACCTCTTCTCTGATCGTAACGATCCATAAGCCATTGAGGGTCCTTGGAAAAAATTGACGTTTTTCCAAGATATGGATGTGATTATATTAAAAACTTATTCTTAAATTCTTATTGATTGAATTTATATTCTATTTAATGTTTCTTGAGATGGTGGACTACGAATCCTTGCTGATGATTTCAATGTTTTTTTTTCGTTGTATAGCATCATGCCTCTGTGAATTCATTAGAATAGACTATTAGATGAAGTTGTTATTGAACCATAATAGGGTAATCATCTGGTTGAAATGAATTTTTTACATAGTGGTGTCTGATTTCCAATATTTAGGACATGAACCTATAAAAAATCCCACTTAAACTTTGATAGTGATACCATAGTTGTATTAATCATGAGATCATGGTAATGAGAAAATTCAATAAAAACCCCCAATAATTTTAAGGTTCAAATTATCCTTATGAGGATTATGATTATTTATAAAAGATATAAAAGATTAATTAGTTCTTTAAAATTCAAAAAAAAAATAAAGGTAAAATGTGATTACTTTAATCTTGAGGGTTATATAATCAGACTATGATATTTTATTGAGAAGGGGAAGGGGATTTTTTGTGTGTTGAATGACATTGAAGTTATTTTTACATGTCAATTTTATCTAATGTCGATGGTCATGGTAAAATCCATGGAGTAATCATCCATAACCTATTGTAGAAGACTATAATTATTAATATGAACCATTTTTCATGGATTTTTTCTTTTATAGATAAAGTTGTATCAAATTATATGTTTATGTATAGACTATTTAAAATGTGTCATTAAAATGATTGCCAATTTTAGGTAGTCTTGTTGAATCTCAATTATTGTAATTATGTACTAGATTGAGTATTGATAGATAAGAATTACATGGAAATAATATTAGGGTTTCCAATAGTTATATTTTCTCCCAATTGTATTTTAGAGAGTTACATTAATTTTAAGAGGAATCATGATGGGTATTGTTGAGGTTCTAGATTGAAACCATCATCTATACCTCCAAACAATACTTATATGGGACCCTTTTACATTCTTCTTATGGGAAATGGAATGTAAATGAGAATATGATTTCACTATGGTACCAATATTCTATAGTTATCAGGGTCACTCAAGCCTCCTTCATAATATTTGAAACATATTTTCTTCTTTATTTATTGTAATGGAGACATTATTAATAAAATGAACTTCAGTGAAATATGATTCTTCAAGATAAAATAGTTTCGTTACATTGGAATCTTGAATGAAGCCACGTCACATAAAAAGAGTTTCTCTTGTTGAAGCTAATGCTGGTTCAATGACTATGACATGTACCATCAAAATAGATTCATCTATAGTGGAAACATTAATTTACATTAGTTCATCACAATAATTTATATAGAGAAATGTTTTGATTTTGATGAATGAAATATATTTTTATTTTCTTGATGGATATTAATAAACCCCACAGAACGACGATAGATAACATTCTTAGGTATCATTATTGTGTTTTCTATTTTTCAGTGATTAATAATACCTTTAGATTTCTGGTTCTCTCATGAAACCTCTTGAAATATTTTTCTGCATGTATTTTTTGATTTCACATAAGGCCTAGACTGATTATTTTCATGACATGTCTCGTATAATACACATAGTGGTGAATAATGTGTTTTTAAAGTGGAATTTGATAGTCCCAATGATATTCATGGATGGTAATGGAGTTTGGTTTGTGTCTGTTTTCAATCCACAATAGGTTGGTGAATGAGTTTTCAAGTAAAGTGTTCTTACAGTACATTCCAACAACAGTATTGATGTTGGTGCTTCTTCCTAGTGTTTTCCAAAATGTTTGGGCAAAAAATTAGTAGTTTTTTATAATTATGGATATGTGTATAGGAGTGAAATGTACATGGAGTGTGGAGCATAGTTCATGGACTGCAAATGTATTATATGAAATTGGATATCTGCACTGCAACACTATGTAGACTATGGAGCATAATACATAGACAAGATAGTAGAAATACATCATGGGACATTCACATTTCATAAGATCCAAACAACACATGGGATGGATTGATGTTCACATAAAGGAGGTGGTGATGTGAGTATACATGAAGATTTTAATTCATGGAAGACATTGGATACCACAATGTTATGGAGATATGTGGAATGTGTATGGAAAATGGTTCAAAAAAAGATCATTGAACACAATGGTTATACCACATTGAAGATTTAGTGATTTGGTTTAGCGGGGTTTTCAAATCTATTTGTCTAAACAAGGTTCAGTAATCTCTTAATTATAGAGAGATACATTGTTTAATAATTGGGGAGGAATTTAGTGATGTCTAGAGTGGATCTTGATAATGCAACCCTATGAAGGAGAAGATGTTCAGGGAGAGGATTCTATGAAAGGAGAAGTGGTCGACAGAGATATATACAGATGGTGTTTATTATGGGCATTATAGACCACACACGAACATGGTTTGTAGAATAGGGTTCACTAAGGGGGAGTTGATTTTTAGGGAATAAGTAGTATGTAAATGTTTTATTTCTATGTATTCTGTTGATGCAGATCACCCTAGAACTTTTAAAAGGTAGAATGTGAAGAACACACACTACATGGAGTAGTGCATTTAAAATAGGAGGTATTTCAATTCATGAATGAATGGTTTTTGAATTAGGAGTGCATAGAATGGTAGAATACATCTACCAAGAATTTTGGGACAATAATCGATCATCTATCTAAAATTAGAGATGTGTTCATTATTTAACATCAATGGATCTACAAGTACATAATCGTTTTTTGGATTCATCCACATGTAGTGTACTGGTGGGAGTCAACTGAAGTGTTCCACGTGATGTGGTGAGTTGTCCATATTATATTGTAAAGGATGTGTTCCTGGAAAATATTTACAGTGTCTAAATTTTTTTACACAACAGCTATTGATGATAAATAGATTTAGTTACAAAAGACACACTATCATCATCTACCCCATTGACTAGCCCTTAATGGTGAATGAAAGAAATATACTTGTTAACTATTTGGATATGATTATTTGTTTACATCTCATTCACATCATATAGGACCAACATGTTCCTTACAAATTGGAATGAATATTGGTCACTTTTGAAAAATCATTGACACCCTTGTATAACCCTCCCCTAATTGGGTGCTTTTGGGTCTATCATAACGGGGCATGAAGTCATGTAGATTTATACCTATCTTTCTAGGCATGGGATGGGTAATAGTGGTATTTTCATTCAAAATGGATTGATAAAGTTTAATGGATTATCTCTATCATATATTTATCAAGGTAAATAATGTTTTTTCCTTATGTTTATATCTATTTTCAATATGTAAGAGAGATTTAGTTTTATATTAATATTTTACATGGTACCTATCAAATTTTTATTACTATTTATATTTTGGTACCAAATGTCTTGAAATAATTTAAATCATAATTTTATATTCTCCTAGATAACTGTATCATATTCTGGAGTGTGTAATCATGGGAAACCACTTCATTAATTTTAACTAATTTTGATGTGAAACACCACATTTTCATATTATGTAAAAACCAGGGACACTATGGGGATGAAAAAAAAATTATTTTTCATGTATTAATGAACTTTTTTACATGTTTAAAGGAGATAATTTGTTCTCAAATGGTGATCATCAAGTTTACTATCACTAGTTGAGAATAAATTAATCTATATTCCAGAATATATCCATCTAGAGTTTGTATGATCTTTATGTGTTTAATATTATTAAATTTGGTATTTCCAATTCTCATTCACTTTTTTGTATTTTTAATAGGATATTTCATAATAACTGTGAATTATTCATGAAAGATTTTTTGGAATGCTTCCTGGACTACGCTCAGACTATAGATGAAGACATTCATCATATTAGAGTAGTATATGAAACCATGAGAATAACTCATTGTTAAATTACGATTTCCAACGGTTTTTTCTGTATTTATAATGTGATGTTCTTGGGATATGCTATCATAGAAATTGGTATTTCATTTTATATGTAAAAGGTGACAGCTTATTTTATATGATAGAAACAATATCTTTTTTAAGATTTATTTCTAATGAACATTCTATTATATTACCATAGATTCATTATAGAATTCTTGATGTTGGATTTCCAAGTGACATCACTCACTCAAAATGAGGTGATGTTTTTTTGGATAAGAATTGTAAGAGTTAATTTATGGAGTTGACCAACTTATTGACATCTATATCAGTGTTGTCCCTTCCACTATCTTGTTGGGGATATCATGTAATTTTTAACATCATTTTTGGGTTTGGTTTTTCACTTTATATGGTGTAATTTGATAGTATCGTATAGATCCAAAGTATATAGGCCACCTAAGATGAAATTGTTGAACCAAGATCTCAAAATATCTGATATGAATCTTGATCCTAAGAGTTGTCAAAATTACTTTTTATTTGGATGTTTCACTTTTATTCTGAAATAAAATAATTCTATTATATATTGTCTTACAAATATAAGAATCATTAAAGGAGGTATTCGGTGGGGTACGTGTAGCCTTTTGAGTTCACCATTGGATAAACCAATAGTAATGTTATTTTCATTAATGATTCTTTAACCTTGAAAATTCTGGCCTAAGAAAGATTGAATCAACATATCAGTGGAATCAGATAGATCATTTTTCTCAATTACATTTTAGAGTATATGGAAATAAGTATGATTTTGTTTTCTATAGTGTACAATTGATCTTATAGAGACCCAACATTCCATACATAGATAATAATTATTTATATATGAATATTAATTAGATTATATAAACACATAATAGATGAAAATTATAGTGTATGTTCCTTGAAGAATTGGGACACAATATTAATAACAAAATAATAATTATGAATATATTACATAAAAATCAACCCCTTTATTACTCCACAAAAACATTATATATATAAAACAATTCTTCATAATATATGTAAAAACATAAGAAGCATTGGGAATGTATACACGGTTAGAATAAATTACGAATATACAAAATCATAACATGATAATAATTGTATCAGACAATTACCATAACATTTTGAAACTTATATCAAACAAATAAAATAAAATAATAATTTGTAATGGAATAAATATTTTTTTTCATAATACATGAATTATAAAGAAATAAAATAACATGATCCCTAAGAGAATAAAATTTAAATAAGTCATAGATTAATAGAATTCACATATATATATAAAATTATTCCAATAAAATTCAAGGATCACATCCAAGGCTATTATTATCGATTGGGTTTACTTCCGAAACTGTCATAGTAGTCTTGCATTACTCCCAATACTATCATAGCTATTAAATTCTCATTACAGAATTGGTTTATATCCCCATTATAGTCATGTCTATATCCTGATATATATATCCTTACTAAATTAATTTGATGTAGATATAATTTCCAGCTTTATCATAATGAATATCATATATATTTTTAATAACAGATCCGAAAACATTCACCATATCATATCCCAAGAAATGAAATCAGTTTCATAAACATTTCTCATATCATATCCTATCGAGAGGATACATTCTTCAAAATCGATTAAACATTTCATTATAGCATATATCATGGTCCCAATAGTGTTTCATACATTTTATCAGGTCATACCACATGAAAAATTGTGGTGTTTAGTAAATATATTTCAAATCATTCATATAATGGATTTTGATTTCTTCCTTAGGTCATATATTAAATAATAAATAAGTACCATCAAATAATGTTATCACATATGAAAAATGATTCATGAAAAATCACATAGATCATTTCGTGAATAACATAAAATTTCAAATTGAATATACATTTTTAAAAAATTAAATACAATTTATTGTAAATAACCTTGGAAATATATAAATGAATAATTGAAAATCATTTAAAATATTTAATCAAGAAAATATCCTTCACGCATTGATAATTGTATATTAAACTGAAAAAAATTCAGAATAATTTATATTGAAAATGACCTTTAAAACATATAAATTAATCCTTAAAACATCTAGTTTCTACGTTATCATAAAATTTCATTCATTTCATTAATGTTAAAACAAAGATTTCATTCCCATTTTTTGATAAAATCCAAAGATGAATTATTTTTGTAAAATGAAATGAAAATTTATTATTTAATTTACATTTAAAAAATTATAACATTATTATAGATTTATTATAAAATCATATTATTATATTAAAACATTATTTAAAACATTACTAGAAAACCAAAATTGGGATAAAAATATAATTTGGTATGAAAAAGGAAATATTGAGAATATTTCTAAAAACAGTTTCATTTTATTGAGTACCTAAAGGGAGGAAAATTGAGGGAAGAATTTTATATAGTTAGAAATAAGTATAGGAGATTAATTTAAATGATTTTTATTAGTAATATATAATAAAATTTCATCATTGTAAGCATAATCAAGATTAGTCACGAAAAAATTATTATATTGTAACATAAAAACCATTCCACATTGGTTACATTAATCATAATCCCCATTGATGATTATATTAAGTGAAATCTAAAAATATCATGGAAAAAACAAATTTTCAGATATTAAATTTTATTGGGTATATATACAATCCTCATTAAATTATATAGTTTCATAATATAACATATGTCTTAAGGAAGGAAAATTGAGATAAAAATTCCTTGATTCATTGGTATCTTTTCAACTGTAAACCCTAAGAAAGAGATATCCCAAAAAGGATTTATAATTCATAAAAAAATGGTGAATAATCATAATATACATTAATAAGAATTATATACATCACATAAAATAAATATTATGTGAATATGTTGTGTTTCACACTAATATAAAAAGTGATAAAAATTATATTTTCACTTTAGAAATTTTTTTGATTAAATATCAGCATTAATGTATAAAATAAAATGAAACAATAAATATAATGAATAATGATATTACACCGTAATATATTTCAATGGAGTAAGTATATATAATATAGAAAATAGTCATTTGAGTAAATTTCTTTTGTATTTAAAAAATAGAAGAGACACTAGAAATCCCATACCTAATGTCTCAAATTCTATCATATATGTTCAATCCTCCTATATAATGAATATTAGAATATTATACATTTATTTATGATCCATAGAAACACACCCACACCCACAAAAATATATATATATATATATATTAATATAATCATATACTATATTCTTATGACCATTTATTAACCTTTTATTACCTAATCTGTGTTAAAATCACGTATCGAGTAAGAACCACATCGTCATCTATTTATGATTTGATATTTGAATTTTAATCCTATTAAATTTATTTTGGTTACATAATATAAATACTAATTATAAAGAAAAAATTATCATAAATATAATTCAACAACACTAAAAATAATAGTCATAGAATATTTATTTTGAGAAATGTTGTATGTTACGTTCATAGAGACGGTAAGTCATACGTACCCATGAGTAACTTGTTTATTTATCAATGATAATTTTGGAAAGGAGGTAACTTGTTTATTAAAATTAAAATATTTTTTTAATATCATAAATTACTTGATATTCCTGTAAATATAATTAATCAAATCATCAATTTTATGTGGTGATGAAAATAGATAGTCATATCCCTTCTTAAAAGTATTAGTCCACACAAACTTGAATGGAATTATCATCTTTCAGTTAGTGAAAAATTGAGAATTAAATTGATATATTATATTTTAATAAGGATAAATAGGTATTTAATATAATAATTATTTAATGTGTATCTCATCTACTCATAAACATTATCCTTGTGAACATCTTTGTAAAATGTTTTTGATAAACTAATCACAACCTTTCCCAAGATGGTTGTATGTGGTACACATGAGAAACATTATTATATCCCCTACAGAATATAATGTAAAAAAAGAAATATATTATGTAATGGATTTAGATGTATTATCTAGTTATAAATATTAAATATAAACATAATATAAATCATCATACTCAAAACTATGATGTGGTAATTGAAAAATGAATGACATTGATTCGAGATGGGGTAGTCTACCATTCACATAAAGGATGATTAACTCATTTGATTAAGTTATGGATAATTTTAGTTAATTAATATAACAATAAAAAATACAATTAAATTTAATATAAAAATTGAAATATTTAATTATATTTTAATAATAATTTATGGTTGTGGAAGAAAAAATAAAATAAAAATGCTCGCAAAAGAACATTAATTCTTATTCTGGAAAATTTCTATTGTTTGTTCCAAAATCCTAGTATAATGTTAATATTTTGAAAATAAATCTTCACGGACTGTGGGTTGTTATTATGAAATTTATTGGCTTAGTAATTGGATAATACAATTAATTTTATTATGTGAAGAAGTTTGGAAAATGGGTGGCCATATAAAATTGAGTTGACTGGAAAACATTTAATTTCGTAAAAGAATATTGTCTGGCAGCATTTTCAAAATTATAGCACTGTAAAACATTGATTATCATCTATATTTTGAAATAATAATGTAAAAATATTTCTATGTAATAATTTTTAGAAACGTTTTTATGTAATTTTAAGCCTTTTACTTTTATTTTAACTCATAGAAAATCCATTTTTACCTTAATCACGGAAAATACGTTTTCTAATTTAACAATAAATTAGTGTCCAAAATTAATTTAAACATATTTTAAAAATAAAATTAGTTTAATTAATAATATGAAATATAGGATTTCAAAAAAAAATTACATTAGTTCCAAAATTTTAATTTTCTCTTAATCCTGTAATTGATATCTGAAGGTGGTTTTTTAAAGAGAAAATGTTCCAATGTTCAATTTTTTTAGCAATATTTAGTAGAAAAAATCTAAATTGGAAAAAAAAGATTAAATGATATATAATTTATCTAACATATCTTTTAAATCAATATAAATAAAATTTAATGCTTTCATATTATTTAACAGAATTTATAATTATAAATTAAAAAATCATTTTCACTATTAATTTGATGTATTATCATCTCTGAAACTTCTAGAAAAATCTTCCTAAAATAATTTTGAAACATTGACTTCGAAAATAAAATTTATATTTATAAAAATATAAATTTTTTTAAATATTTACTTTTTAAAAAATTTCTCAACAGGTGACAAAATAACGTTTTAGAAAATGATGGGTTTAAGGGTAAAATTGATTTTTTTTCTGTTATCACATATATAAACCCAAATATGAATTTAAGTTTTTTTATGAATATATAATATTTCAATTTCATTAAAGGAAGTTATAATTTTTTTTTAATTTATTAACAAAAAACATGTTGGTTTTTTGAAAAATATTTTTCTAAATTAATTTTATTATTATATACAAGTAGATTTTATTTTTTAATTCAATTATATAATGTACAAATAATTAATTATAAATAAATTTCAAAAACAACATAATCTGGTTAATTCTATTCATACATTGTAATCCAATTCCATTATGAAAACTATTATATAATCATAATTTAATAATATGAGGCAATATTTCAATATCATTGTTTAGTGTAATAGAAAATAAACATATTGGTACATTTAACAAAAAATATCCAAAAGTCCGCATTAAATTGAAAAAAAAACATTTCACAAAATATCACGATGTCACATTATATTTCCCTTAAAATGAACCACACCATTGAAATCTATCTCAGTCATCAAAAGATTAACAATTTAAAATCCCTTCAAAGAATCCCAAATTGTAAAATGTGTAATTAATCAAACTCTTTTAAATTGTATTGTGATTTGATATATTAAAACTATGTAACACATACTACATTTCTAAATAGGGTAATACAAGTACAATGAGATAGTGTGGGAATAAAAGGAAAAACTAACACTTAAAACTGATAGGGAATGATATAGAACAACATTATGAAAAAATTAATAACCCTAAATACATAAAACAGACATGCCTGAAAGTATATATTAATATCATAAAAAATTAAGATATCAATAAATAATATTATATCGATGTTATTTCCATAATTTTGTATAATTAAATTTCCATCTTTAGTGAGATGATATGAAACATTAATTAAATGATATATTTATATCTCATAGGTATAAAGTCATCCTTATTTATTTTTTGGTCAATATGTACATAATGATTTTATTTAATATATTTTTCTAATGTCTAAATAAGTAAATAAGATGCATAAAGGAATGATATGTAATTTCATTAATCTATTATAAAAATATATATACTTATTTATGGATTATGGAAATATATTTATATGAGGAGGACAATAATTAATCAATAAAACCTCGTCTAATGTTCAACATAAAAAATTAACACTAAAATTTTAACCATATAACCTTTAAAATTAATTAATTAAAAAATAAGGTCACAAAATTTATCAAAATAAAATTAACATTAATCTCCCACATATCATAAAGCGGGAATTGATTGTAAAAACATTTAAAACCTTCCTTGTATTTGTTCATAAATAATGTTAATAAAATTGAATGCAACACATTTTAATTTAAAAACATGGATCTATCTTCATTATTTATAAAACACATATTGCAAGATATATTAAATTAATCCAATAATTCCATAAACTCTATCATTGATAGAATAACCAACTTTTTAAAAAAACCATTAAGGTAATAAGTAAATACCAATTTAAATATTCATATACAATATCTCATTATTCTAGTAATCATTATATCAATTTCCAATATATATTAATGGTTATATTACATTAATAAAAATATTATATTTTTGTTAAATCAAATATATTGTCAACCAGTGACAATAAACATATTTTTTAAGATTCCTTAAGAGAAAATTATAATAAAATCCTTATATATTCAATGATTCATAAAACCTTATCCTTAAATGCCAATACATTAATAATTTAGTCATACCACATCATTATAAAAAATAATTATCAATTATTCATAATATTCTTTCAGAATTATACTTTACCTTTATATGTCACTCATACTCTGTCCACCTTCAGCTGCAAAACCATTACCCATACCACCATGCTAATTCTCCACCTAATCTATCCCCGTAAGAAATCAACATTAGTAATTAATGTATATTATACATTTAAATTATTCAATAGTAAAATATACCTTTAGAAGAATAATATTTTCATCAATTTTATTACACTAACATTTCATTTTTTACTTATAATTCCATTTTTTGTTCTTTATTTCTACACTCAAAACATATTCTAATACATACCATAAATTCCCTTAAATTTTTATTATCCATAGTATCGATATATAGGAAAAAAACTTATTTCCTCTATGGAATCTACTTCTAAAACAATCAAAATAGTCTATCATTCACCTATTTAGTGAGTCAAAATGCTTTTTAAGGTGTATGTAGTTTATCAAGTTTTGTGATAATATATTATGAATAATAATAATAATATCCTTTATTCATGTCATCATCCCATGAGGATTATCATAAAATTATTATTTTACAAAAAATAATGTTAACATAGTTCCATTCAATTTCATCCCTATATTAAAACCAAAATTCACATTATGAGAAAGAATAATCATAGTGGAAATAAATATAATCATGAAAAATAAATTATATCATTTTCAAATCATGAACCATTATTTTTAATATAGAAACATTAAGTATATTCTACCTAATTCATAATCAGGATCTTTTTAAATGCTTAATTATGGTTTATAATCTATTAGTAAATTTCCAAACTATATCCATTGAGTGTGGAAAATGGGTTTTCAAATGAGCACTATGGTCATGCATCAAGTAATGATCACATCATGATCAATACACCATTATTAAATTTATCACTATAATATGTGTATGTTAAAGGGAAAAAATAAATAATTTTATATATATTGGGATTTATTTTCATGGTAATAAATTTCTATACCACAAAACAAAATTCCATGAAATTTTCCTATAACAACACAACATACCCACATAGAAATATCTAAGAATATATGTAGATATATCCCTAGGTGTCTCTTTAGTGTTTTTTAAAACTAGTTTTGAAAGGTTATCATATACATTTTTATGATACCATATATAGTTACCACAATATTTTCATACATGTATATTAAATATTCAAGATGAATATAAAATACAATACACAAACTCATACCTGAGGAATGTAATAGTTTAGTGTATATGGAGACTAGGAACCCAAGCTTCATGTTTCATGAATGATATTTAATATCTCAAATATATATATTCCCATTTATTATTCTTAAAAAACATACCATTATTAAAGACTTACTTGATAACCTATGGAACGGAAACACAAGAAACATTGGGCTTAGATACTAAAAAAAGGAAAATATGGGATAAACATAATCATAACATGAGAATAATGGAATTAAAACATTATAATATAATTTTAAAAAATCTCATGCAAATTTTGGATTGAAATTTTTTAATAATTTATTTAATATTAGAAACATTAAATACTTGAATAAAAATTAAAACGATGAACATGATCCCTAAGAGAATAAAATTGGCATAATATAGTGATTTTTTAATTAGAAATTTGTAATGGAAATAATTACTATACTAGTATAGGAAAACTACTAATGATATTATAGTGGAATTGATTGGCACCCCAAACCATCATAGTATTCTGGGGTTATACATAATAAATCATAATAACAAAATACACAATACTAAAATGGGTACAATACCCATAATAATCATTTATATATCATGACATATAAATATTTACCCAATTTATTAAAAATATATATAGTTCCCTACTATCACATAATTAAAATCTTATGCATCTATTCCATAAGATCATAAAAGATTCATAATATCATATACAATGAATTAAAATTATTTTCCAAAAAATTTAATTATAAAATAACATATAGAAAAGATATCGGTTTAATAATCATATCATCACAAAATAACTTATCAAAATAAGAATAATTAATATGATATTTATCTTTTAATAACCCATGTAAAATAAATGGGATTAATAAAAATATTATGATCCATTTTGAGAAATTATAATAATAGTTACCTTGGATCATAATCCATGTAAATAATAAGTAGAATCAAAATAATTATTTATATATGGTGAATGATTTTTTAAAGATATCATGGACTATTTCATGAAGACAACAGTCTATCTGCATTGAGAAAATAATTTTAAAGCATGAAAAAGTTTCAAAAAACTTTTTATTGAAAATAACTATGGAAACTAATAATGGAATCCTTCAGTGTAATTTAAAATTTTTTTGAGGAAAATATCATTTAAACATTGAAAAGTTTTTGTGAATCCTATACTTATTTCAAAATAATTTTATATGGAAATTTATTTTAAAACATATTAATTATTACATACATCATTGAGTGGTCATGATTGTGTAAAATATGGGTCATTCAATATGATTTAAAATATAGATTCTTTTCAATGATTTTAAAAAATCAAATTATTAATTGATTTTTACAATGAAATGATGAATAATTTTTTTAGGAAAAAATTAAATTCTTAATCATTAATAAAATTATAAATTAAAAATAATCAGTTAATAATAATTTATTTAATAAACCACATTTAGAAAAAAATATGAAATAAAAAATAGTTTTGACTAGATAGAGAAAAAAGACAATTTTTCATAAAACATTAATTCACATACCATGAGAAAATGAATAGTGAAAAATTATAGGCTGAAAGTTATTCTCCAAAAATAAATATATGTGAATAAAATAAATTATTCTATTAAAATATAGATCATTATATTTTTTCATTTTATACATAATCCTATGAATTCCTGATTAATGATGAGATTAAAACGTAGGACCCATAACAATTTCGAAACATTGAATCATATTACCCATGAAATATTAACACTAATTAAGTCATATAAATAAATATAATATATATTTTCAATATATTACTTGTTTATTTGGTAGTATATAAACATTATAAAATAATATATTTTTATAACATAACATAAGTCTCAAGGAACAGAAAATGAGTAAAAATTATCTTACCGCTTTGGTAATGATTGAATAATAACCCAGTGAATGAGAGATCATGGAATAGATATGTAGATCCCAATTAAATTTGGTGAAGAATAATAAAATACATCCATGTTTATTATATACAGCACATAAAATAAATAATTGATGAATATTTCACTGGTCTCCCCGATGTGAAAAAATATAATGGTAATACCTTACGACTTCATCGATATTTTGAATCAAATGAAAATTTAAATTATAAAATCAATTTAGACATTAAATATAATTAAAATAAGGATAATCATGAAATCACATATAAAATATGTAGTATATACCCTAGATAAAGGAATCTAGTGCTAAATTTTGACATTTATCATAGAAGAAAAATAGATACTAGAAATCCTTTACCTAATGACTTGAATTTTATCATAATCACTAGATCCACTAGTAATACAAAAATAAATTTATTATAAATATATTTAATTACTATAATAATGTTTTTAATTAAAATTATGTAATTATTATTTATTATTATTTTAATTTTTACTGATTCATTGTTAAAATCATGTTTCAAGTAATAACCATATTGTTTTTCATGTATGTTTTGATTTGTAATTTTTGTTCATCATACATTGATCATGGATCCATAATATAAAAAATAATAGTCATGAAACTATCAAAATATTTATGAATCAATCATTCCATTAATACCAATCATTAATGATGCTTTTCAGAAATGATGTATGTTGCGATAATGGAGACAATAGGTCGTACGTACGCATTAGCAAGGATTCGATTTCATAATGATTATTAATAAAATGAGGTATGAAATATTTTATACACAAATAATATTAATAAAATCAATAATATCATATTTCTAATATAAATATATTTATAAATATCATCCATTAGGATTGGTGATGAATAGAGAGATTCAAATTACATCATGAAGGCAGTAGTCTGTATGTAGTTGAACTACATTATCGTCATTCAGTTCATGAAAAGGTACAAAATAAAATGACTTAATATGTTTTAAAAATGATAAATATTTAATTAATATCATAATTATTTCCTTTATATCTCCTATAATCCTTAAAATTATCTTTTTTTCCATCAATGTAAATTGTTAGTGATAAACTAACCACATCACCTCATGAGGTGGTAGTTCGCCATCCACACAGGAAATTTTAGTATATCCCCTATAAAATGGAAATTAAAAAGGTATAAATGATCTAATTAAAGAAGGAGTGGTTATATATAAATTTAATATGTATATTTTATATCCATCATCATTTCCAAAAATATGAGTATATAATTAAAAAAACGAATGACATCGGTTCGTGAGGTGGTAGTCCACCATACACAGGAATAATGATTTTTAACTTCCATGAAGTATGTGGGGATATTTCTAGAACCATAAACAATAATTAAATGGAAGATAATTTAGTTATTATATATTAATTTAATTATCATAATTGAATACGATTTAACAATAAATAAAATTAAAATGATCATAAATGAATATTAAACAATCTTCAGTTAACCTCTATAATATTACAAAAATCACTTTCTGGATTGGATTTCTTACAAATATAAGGATTATAGGTTTATAGAAGATATTTTGTGATGTTTTTATGGATGGTATGGATAAAAACAAATTTTTTTGGTTGTGTGAGTAATATATGTGAAGGGTGACCTTTAATATATTTGGTGAGTGGAATACTTGTAATTTTTAGAATGACAAATATGTAACTAAAAATTTTAAATTTAAAAGGATCCAATTTTTTTGAATAATGACACATATAAATTATATTTTCTAAATACAACAATCAAAAATATTTTATTGAATTTATTATTTAATTTTATGATTTATCGATTTCTTTTAATCCGTGATAAACTAATTGTTACAGAAACAATAGTGAATTTGGCTTACTATTTTTACTATTAATTGCAATTATAAATTAACATAATCTTGTTATAAACCGTAAATTACAAAAAAATAAAAAAATTAACTTATGAGACGGAAATTGGTTCATCTCTTTGAAAATGAAAATGTTTAAATAGCTTTATGGGTTTGAAGGAATTTTATTATAGAGAGGTTGTAACACCTTATTACCTATATTCTAGTACTTAGAGAAGCTTATTTTTATTATCTTTTTAGGTGGATTTATATCCTTTAAATGATGGAGATAATTTTTTAAAAAAAATGATCAAATTTTTGAGGTTGTGTGTTTGTTTGAATTAAGGGTGTAATGATATAAATGACCGATAGATTTTAGAGGCAACACTTTTCTGTTGGGGGTGAGTTTGAAGATGTTCGGTGATTCTATATTTTTTTATTTTTTTGAAATGTTTATAGAAATAAATTATAAAAAAATATATATGATTTATATTTTAAATTGTCTACTGACCGAATGTTTTGTAATTGGATTACAATGCAAACTGAGTTATTCCATAACAGATGATGATGCACCGTAAATTTGTTTTTATGTATGTGTAACTCCTTGAGATTGTATAAATTTTTTAAATAAAATAAATTAAATATTTCTGATATTTTATGCAACATGTGACCCCATGTTTATCTTTTATTGCGAATAAAACGAAGTTTATATTCTGTTAAACTCAACACTATTTTTAAATAAAACATGAAAAATTTTATAAATATTATTATTTGTTAGAATTTCTGTCACAAATCTATTTGAATAAATGGGTTGGATATAATAAACGAAATTATTATAATACATGGTATACACATGTATATAATAATAAATCATTGTTGGATAATTAATTAGATAATAAAATATAAAATATTTGAAAATAAATTATATCATTTTGTATTAATTGTTTTTATGTTGACAAATGTGTCTTACATAAATAAACTAACCAAATTACATATTTTGAACAATAATAATGAAATTTATATTTTATATATTCAATAATATGTATAAAATTTGTCTTATATTTTTTCTAGACATTATATAAAAATTAATATAATTTTATGCTTAAAAACTATAATGTTTCAACAACCAGGATTATAGAATTTTTCCAACTAGTAATAAAATTAAATTTTTAAAAATACATAAAAATAACTTATAAAAATAGAAATTATTTTTTAAATAATCAAGTCAAAATAATATTTGGAAGAATTTTTTGGATTTTTCTGAATATATAAATTTTTTGATGAATTGTGAAAAAATGGATTGTTATTAAGACATTGCCATTTTTAAAACATTTTAAGGATAATAAAATTTTAAAAATATCTTAAAAGTATAATTTACAAAATTATATATCTGTTCAAAAAATATATTTTATTTTAATAAATTTAATACTAAATATTGAAATTAAAACATTGTAATCATTTGAACATTTTCACCTTGAGTACTAGTGTTCTCATTATGTATGTTGGATTAATTAAAAAAATTCAAGTTTTTTTAATGTAATTTGAAAAAATGGATTTAATATCTGTAATATTAATAATATATATTATCTAATATTTTCACATGAAATGTTTACCATATTCGATAGTAAAAAAGGAATACATTATCTTCCCATATTTAGGTAAACATTTGTTACCAATGGTTAAAATAACATGATACAGGTAATAAATGACCCAAAACATATCCAAACCCAATTATAGTGAAGTATTTAAACCATATCACTTCAATTTTGTTTCAAATGAAATATTTGATCCTTTTGGAATTAGAAAATTATTGTACTAAATATTCCATTAACAAATTATATGTTTTCCACTCACATCACCGATAAAAATACACCCCTCTCATCTCCTCCTAAAAATTTATAAAACATTTTGTTGTACATTTAATTTCAAAATAACATAATTAATCACCTAATCTTGACATATAATCCTTGATTTTTTCATATATACATCCGACGAAGCCCTTTTGTGAAAACCATAATATGTTACTGAAGATGACGTAACATCCCCTATGAGGGAATTTATTTTATTTCTTTTTCCACTTCTATTAGTTGATATTAAAAATTAGAATATATTATATAAGTATATAAAATATAATAATATATTTTTATTTTTATGGAAGTAACTACAACCGTATCTTCTTCCGTCAAATGAGTTATTGAATAATTTTTTTTGTATGACATAATATAGACCGTGAATCGATGTATTTCATTTTTACATTATCACCTATCATATAATGATATATATATATATATATATATTCATTCTATATAATGTACCTGATATTATTAATCATCCATAGTCATGATATCACATAATCTATCTTAATTATTAATATGTGGGAATATGGTAACATCACTCGCTTGTACAGTAAACTACTACTTTGAGAAGTGATGTGGTTCGCAGAAGATTTACATGAAATATAATATGATTTATTTCAATGAAAATGATTTTTACTACATAATTAAGTTTCAAATAGGATAAAATAATTTTTTTATTTATTTTTTCATTCCATTGGGAAAAAGGAACAACATTCATGCGTACGTTGGTCCATCCATCTCAAAGAATGGTGTTTTCATTTTAACTATATACATTTTTTAATAAATATTAAGAAATTTATACTAAATATATGGTATATTTATATCATTGTAATCATTTTTTATATAATCTATGAATTATAATTTTATAATGATAGAAAATAATAAAGCAAATCATTTGTGAAGGACAATGTAGTTATTTCCCAAACAGTAACATTAACAAGGAATTTCAAACAAATGGGTAATAAAAGGCCATAATTAAATCATATACTATATGATATATATATTTATGTTTATGTAATATTATTAATAATAACTATAAATATAATACATGTGGTTCTAAAATGTATGAAGGAAAAAAAATACAATAACTGATTTATACTCTCTTTTATAATTGAGAAACATATGCCAATCCACTAGTAGTTTGTTTTTTGTGTTGTATATACTACCCCTAATAAATATTAATTAATTATTCAAAATATTTTAATGATATTTTATTTTTAATTTGATATTATTATGTTTTGGGGATTATATTTTCAAATATTACTAATGTGATAATCGATTTCCATCTCACATTTTACTTATGTGAGATAGATGTCATATTCACATATTATTTTTTTAATGTTGTGAAAACACTCCCTATGAATGTATTTTCTATTTTTTATCAATAATATTATGGGAATTTTAATATTCATTTGAGGAATTATATTCAAGGATTTTATAGTTAAAAAATTACAAATTTAGTATGATATTTATGTCTCAAATTACCTTTTTAGATACCTATGTTATATCATGCACATATATCTTTTAATGAGGTTTATACACCTCCCCTTGAAATGTTATTTCATGTACCTACTAATGGAAATTTTTATTATATATTTCATTTAATGTTATTATTTAATGGGGGTTATGATTCACAGTAAACAATTTGGTATGAGGATAATGTTACAATCCCATAGTATACCAGAATTATTTTATGATTATACATCCATGGATGGAAAATTAGGTGTAACACCCCAAGCATCCATAGTATGCTTCTCTTTGAATAATAAAGTAGCTTGTGTTGTACACAAATTCGAGTTCTAACACACCACAATCAATCGAACTAGTAGTTATGAATATTAATACCCAATTTTTGATATTTTATTAATATTTCTTTCAAAATGGACATCTTTTTTGGATTTGTAATTTCTAAATCTGTTTATAGTGAATATTTGGTATTTTTTTTGAAATCATTTAATTTTTGATGAATAGAGAAAAAAACAATGAGTTATAATTTAAAACATAATTTTTATTTAAATAATTTTTTTTATTATAATTTATCTTATGTAAAAATACATATCTAATACCTATATAAGTTCAATATAATTCCTTGGAGTCAGTTTATAAAAATTATAGATATATAATTTTTTTTAAATTATCACCGTCTTCAACCCACATCCTAGGAGAATTTGCACATTTATATAAAACATAATTTTACCACTTCTAAGAGTGGAATTTTGAAAATCCAAGAGACACAGATAATATTATAGAGTAAAATGTGGTTTAATAAAATAAAAATAATTGTTTCATGAATAGTAACTTTTTTACTGTTATTTACCATGGTTAAAAGTAAATAGCGTAATAAAGGGTAATAATGATATTATAATTAACCTAACACATGTCCTAAATATATTGGATAAGTATAATTCGAACAAAAACAACCATAGGAAATCAATATGATCCTCTTGGGTCAACTTATAATAGATTAGGAAAGTTTCTATTATTTTATTTAAAGAAGAGTTAAATGAGTTATAATCAATGTTTAATAAATAAAACATTTTTAATATAGTGATAAAATGAAGATAAATTCGACTATAAATATTCATTATAAATATAATATGATTTCGTACCTAATGATATTTTATTTATATTTTTTATAAATAAAATAATTTTTTTTATGAAAAAATAATAATGTCGTAATTACGTAATTAATGAAATATTAAAATAGTTGATATTATAAATATCCAAATAAATGTAATATGAAATTTTCTATGAAATCCACTAATTTTATAAGTTAATATGACATATTCGGGTTGGTTTGATTAATTGTTTTGAAGTAATAAAGCTGTTATGAATTTAGAAAAAACAAAATATCAAATAGTGTCAAAATTGACATAAAAGTGTTTTTAATTCAAATATTATATTATTAATTGATATTCTATTCCTAAAAATCTACGGTTAATCCAAAAAACTTATATAATGGTAGGGGTATCATTAATTAACCACTTGGGATTCTCTTGGATGTATATAGTACGTTTATTAACAATTTAATATAAAATTACAAAGAGACATGGTAAAGGTCAAACTATTTATCTAAGAGTTAAATCTAAAAGATAAAGTTAATATATTGACCCAAAACTATCTAAAACTTATTGTTTTAGTGGTTTTATAGCAATACCTACCCTATAATTTAAATATTCCCTTTGAATAATATAGTAGCGTGTCTTGTACGCAACATCGAGTTTTGAGACACCACAACCAATCCAACTAACCATTAGGAATATTAATACCCACTTTTTGAAATTTTTGTAATTTTTTTTTAAAAATGGACTTTATTTTTGGATTTGGAATATCGAAATTAGCTTAAGATGAATATTTTGTATTTTGTCTGAAAACTTTAAATTTATGATCAATAGTGAAAAAAACATTGAGTTATAGTTAATAATATAATTTTTTTAAAATAATTATTTAATTTATTTAAATTTATTTTTGGTCAAAATAGATACTAATACCTATATAAGTTCAATTTAATAAATTGGATTCAGTTTATAATAATTTTAGATATATAAAAATTTTATTGAACTTTTCACCGTCTTTTACCCACCTCCGAGGAGAATTTTCAAATTTACATAAAACTTAATTTGACAAATTCTGTGAATGGAATTTTAAAAATTTGAGAGGCTCAGTTAAAAGGAATGAGTAAAATTTGGTTCAATAAGATTAATTTTTTTGTGAATAGTAACTTTTTTCCTTTAATTTAGCACTATTAAAAGTAAATATGGTAATTAAGGGTAAAATGATATTATTATTACCCTACCACATGTCCTAATTCTATTGGATAAGTATAATTCAACCAAAAAAAACTTTAGGAAGAAACTATGAACCACTTTGGTTCACGTGGAATAGATTAGGACACTTATTATTATTTTATTTAAAGAAGAGTTAAAAGAGGTGAAATCAATGTTTAATAAATAAAAAAAATTAATATTGGGATAAAAATAAGATAAATTAGAATATAAATATTCATCATAAATATAGAATTATTTCCTACATAATGGTATTTTATTTATATTTTTTAGACATTAAATAATTTAATTTATTTATAACACAATGATGATACAGTAATTACATAATTAATGAAATATTAAATTAATTGATATTATAAATATCCAAATAAATGTAATTTTAGACTTTTTATGAATTAAAATAATTTTATAGGTTAATACGACATATTCATATTGGATAGATGAACTTTTTTTGAAGTAATAATGCTGTTATAAATTTTGAAAAAATAAAATACCAAATAGAGTCAAAATTGACATAAAAGAGTTTTTAAAACAAATATTACATTATTAATTGATCATCTATTCTTAAAAATATAAGGGTTATCCAAAGGATATATATAATCATATTTTTTTGATTAATGAAAATTTTGGGGTTCTCTTTGAAGTATATATATTATGTTTATTAACCATATAATACAAAAATACAAAGAGACATGATAAATGTCAAACAATATAACTAAGAGTTAAATGTAAAAAATAAAGTTAATATAGTGACCCAAACCTGTCTAAAACCTATTGGTTGAGTTGTTTTACACCCATACCCACCTTAACCTTTTAATAATCCCTTTATAAGCCATTATAAAACTAATATGATTTAATTATAAAATAATATTTCTAGCTTTTCCTAAGGTGCCCTCACCCCTCAAATAAAAGGGGACTCCCCCTTCTCTCTAGTTCACATCTTCAAAGCCATTTGGCTCGGCCAAAATCTTCACAGATACCCTGAAAATTTTCCTATATTGATCATAGAGGCCTTCTTTTAGTCAGAATGCCATCTAGGGGATCCCTTTTGATCAAATCAAAAGAAAGAACTCGAAGAACAGGTAAATATATCACCACCTCTTTCAAGTTCCTTTCGTCTACCACATCATTTTTATTGGTTTTATCCATTCTAAAAAAATAACTACAGTATATTATATATACTGTGATGTTACTATAAATCCGGTACAACCAAATTCATTATTCTATCCACCCTTTGAATGTCTTGTCACCATACATGCATATGTATGGCTTACTGTCTCCACGTCATGGTGTAATTGTTATTCAATACGCTATTATTTGGTTGGGTATAATAATGATGTTTAATTGATGTAAATAATATTTATATCATGATAATGATTATGTATATATGATATAAAATCCAATTATATATTATTTTGATATCAAAATAATGATATTGTTACTCGTGCGTACGTATGGATTATCGTCTCCACGAACACGATGAGATTCATTCCCCATTGTTCTCATTCAAGACTAATTTTCATTTGATGATTAAATATAATGTTTAATGACTTTATATTATTCTGTATTTGAATAGGATACATCGCACCGTTAACAAATATTATTCACATAACAATGAATATAAAGTAAAACGAATCCATTAATCACCCGAAACGACGATAATAATAAGATATTATTAAAAAAGAAATGTTAAAAGATCATATATGATATCATATTAATGTATATGATTATTTTATAATTGAATAAAAATTATTTCACCATTATAAATGAGGTTAACCTACCCTCAACCAAGGAAAAGTACAACGTAAGGGTTAATTTAACAATCTCTTCATTATCTGAGGTTGTTTATACGTAATTATATACTGGGACCTCTTTATCATCCACATCCATGTTTCTTAAAATATTATTCCAAAACATTATTACTATTTAATATTATATGGGTTAAATTCATTTATACCCTTGTTTGACTTTTTATAAAATTTTTTGAAAGGAATCTTTCAGTCATTTTCCAAACAAGGTACTTTTATCCTTTTCAAAAATATTAAAGTAAGAATATTTTTTTAAACATATACAATGGTTGAGGCTATTTTCTACAGTTATAAAATCATCGAAGCTTCCCTTAAAATCTTATAAGAATATTTTCAATGTAAATGTTTTATTTTATAATTATGTGACCTTTAAATGATTTAAAAAAACTGATATTTCTCTCAAATATTATTGGTTTCATCTATGTCAACATCCTTTGATAGATTTTAAGCGTAATTAAAGTTGATTTATTATGATACAAAATGTCCATATTATATTAATGGTTTTGTGATATGTTTGATTGTGGATGTGTTATTTTTATACCATCTATGTCAACATCCATGTTATGGTGTAATTGTTATTCAATACATTATTATTTGTATGGGTATAATAATGATGTGTAAGTGATGTAAATAATATGTATAACATGATAAGGATTATGTATATATGATATAAAATCCAATTATATATTATTTTTATATCAAAATAATGATATTGTCACTCGTGTATACGTACGGATTATCGTCTTCACGAACGCGATGAGATTCATTCCCCATTGTTTCCATTCACGACTAATTTTCATTTGATGATTAAAAATAATTTTTAATAACTTTATATTATTTTGTATATGAATAGGATACATCACATCCTTAAAAAATATTAATCACATAACAATGAATATAAAGTAAAACAAATCTATTAAACACCTGAAACGACAATATTACTAATATATTATTAACAAATCAATGTTAAAATATCATATATGATATCATATTAACGTATATGATTCCTTTATAATATAATAAAAATTATTTCACCATTATATAGGAGGTTAACCTACTCTAAACCAAGGAAATGTACAAGGTAAGGGTTAATTTCACAATCTCGTCATTATCCGAGATTGTTTATACGTAATTATCTACTGGGACCTCTTTATCATCCACATCCATGTTTCTTAAAAATATTTCCAAAACATTTTTATTATCTACTAGACTATGGGTTAAGGTCATTTATACCATTTTTGACATTTTATAAAATCATTTGAAAGGTATTATTCTGTCGTTTTCCAAACATGGTACATTTAACCTTTTCGACCAAATTAAGGTAAGAATGTTTTTTTAACTTATACGGAGGGTGCAGTTATTTTCCACCGTTATAAAATCATTGAATCTTCCCTTACAAGATTATAAGAATATATTCAATGTAAATGTTTTATTTTATAATTATGTGACATTTAAATGATTTCAAAAAAAGATATTTCCCTCAAATAGTTTTGGATTCATCTATATCAATATCCTTTGATGGATTTTAAGCTTAATTGAAGTTGATTTATTATGATACAAAACATCCATATTGTATTGAAGGTTTTGTGATATGTTTGCATGTGGATGTGTTATTTTTATACCATTCATGGTTTATGGATAAAGTATTGACATTTCATATGCTATTTTTAATATGAATGTTTATGTTATGTTTAAACCTGTTCATATGAGGAATCAATTGGACATAGTAAGTGATAGGTGGAGTCCGTTATAGCTCGTCGATGTATTGGTAGGTCTCATGAGATAAAGTAGTGTCATGGCACAAGGCCTTGGCAAAATATTATTTTTATTATTGGAACATGTTCTTGACTATGTTGTTATGATAGTTTGGAATTATGCATTCTATCATTATGAACGTGGTTATTGATATTGCATGTGATTATTGGACTAGTTAAATATCTATGTGAATAAGTAAAAGGAATTATTTCATTTTATTTTTTCAATATTATGCTGAAGTTAATGTTTGAAAAGTTTTTGTTTTAGTTATACATTTCCTTAAATGTTTATTCTTATTTATTAAATTTTCTGCAATATTGATGTCTTTAATGGGCATCCGAACTCACCGATTTCTATGTTTTATTTTTCCAAGGATGTGAAGAATTATTTTATGATTGACCTTCTGGTATAGTCTGAGGGGATATGAGTTTTGAATATGGAGACTATGTTGTTGTAGTTTTATTTACTTTATCTTATAATCTAAGTCTTATGAATGTATCTACTTTTTCCAAGGATATTAAACTAATCGGGCTTTCAAGACTTGATCATGTATGATCATGCTGATGTTATGTAATAATGCACCGATTCTGGGTAATTAGGGTCGGGGCATTACATTAGGTTTATATCACAATTAACACAAGAATTTTATCCAAATATATTTATTTATAGATAACCTTATTTTTTCTATCATTATTTACTCGTGATTTCAAAAAATATATTTTTAATAAAAAACATCTACATTTATCTCGTTTGGAAAAAACAGAAATTTTCATAAAAAAAAAGATTTGTTCTAATTTTTTTTTCAAAAATGTTTTTGTCATTATCTATTTTATTTATTAAATTATGTTTCACCCATGTTTTGGTTTTTTTAATAAAAAATAATAAATGAATCATTTTTAATATATACACCATTTACAGAATTTACCTCTGTCATTACCATTATAACCTAGAATATTACATTATATGTCATCAATTGTTTTTCAAACAAAATTATTTTTAGTATAGTTTTTTTTAAAATTTTATTTTCATATAATAAATTAAATTTTACAAATAAAATGTTTTAAATGATTTTTAAATCATCAATTATTCTTTTAGAATTTTATTTTCAATGAAAAACATTTCAGAAATGTTATTTTTTAAATTTTAATTTAAAAAAATTGATTTTAAAATAAAATTTATATTTCATAAGAAATTTTTTAAATGATTATTCAAAATCATTTTCTATATTTGATGACATCTGTTTCTATTACATGTGTCTTACTGAGGATATGATCAAAGGATATCATTTTAATTCATTATATTAAATGTTTTAATTTAATATGTCATGATTTTAAAAAAATTTATTTCTCCTCCATAGGTTACACCATGAATAAATGATTATATAAACCATTTATTTTTCACCGTACATGTTATAATGATATATTTTTGAAACCCATTTATATTCATGGTTTATGATACGATAAATGACTTGTAATATTGTGTAACACATACATATAATTTTTAAAACTTGTTACTATAATTTTATTAAAAAAATAATATCATGTTATATAATGATATTGTTGGCGCCAAAAATATGGCCCGAAAGGAAGGAGCGAAAAAGGCAGCCGGCGCGCTGCCTCGCGAAGCACAGCCGCGAAGCACAACCGCGAAGCACAGCCGCGGAGCCCGTCCGCAGAGCCCCGCCGCGAAGTGTCCCGACCTTAGCGGCCCCACGAAGCTCCGGAGGCGGTAATCCTCCGCGAACCGGTTTGACGTTCGCGAGCCGCCGCGAAGCGCCGGAGGCGGTAACCCTCCGCGAACCGGTTTGACGTTCGCGAGCCGCCGCGAATCCCCGGAGGCGGTAATCCTCCGCGAATCCTTATGACGTTCGCGAGCCGCCGCGAAGCCCAGAAGGCGGCGAGCGAGCCCTGCTTTGCGGCGCCCCTTCCCTATAAATACTCGACTCCCCCTGAGTCCCGGACGGACAACCCGACCTTTCGGCTTCTCCTCTCCCGAATCGCGAAGCAAGCTTTGCCCCGGGAATCATGAGCTCCGCGAGGTATTTCTACTTCGCGAGACGACTCTGATTTGTTTCGTCCTGAGCCCCTCTTCCGAGAGGGATGCCCTTCGCGAAGCCCAAGGGCGTTCGCAAAGGAAGGGGATTCCCAAGGGAACCCGGGCAGCCGCGGAGCACTCGTGCTTCGCGAAACACCCAACCCAATCTAGTAATCCCTATGCCAAGGCAGGATAAATATGCATCGCGAAGCACATTGCTTGGAAGGACCCTGCTTCGCGAACCACTCCTTCTTCGCGAGGCAGTGCTCCGCGAACACTGTTCCACTTCGCGAAGCACCACCCACTCCCACCTATGCCCCATGCTAAGGCCAAGGCACCCCACTTCGCAAAGCACACTCCTCTGCTTAGCGATTCCTCCTCCCGTGCGACCCTCCAGGTTTGCACGATGTGATTTCAAAGTCCCATGGACAACACCTCCCGTAGCGTTGCTTCGCCCAATGCTTCTTCGCATAGGCACGCTAACGGCTATTGCTTCTTCGCATAGCCACGCTAACGTGGACCCCTCGATGGTTCCTCCCTCGACCCCCCTTTACCATGGCCTTACTGGTACCTTCCCTTCCCCAAGGACCAGAGGGTACCAGTTATGTAAGCCCTAGGGGTGTGGAGTGAACCCACCTCGTCCGAGCTGCAGGACGTTAAACTGCCAAGCACCGCGTCCTCAACACATGACGTTAAACTGTGACCCAACCTCGTCTCCCTCACGAAGGGTCCCCCCCAGCTCGAGCATTCATTACACCGCTCGTCTCCACGGGAATGGAACTCTTCCGCACATGGAATGAGATCCTCCTTGTCGGAGTGGTGTATGTTCGCAGGGGAAGGGTCGCCTCAGAGCGTAAATCCCTAACCTTTGGTACGGATGATTGCACCCGTGCATCTCGGTACTCCCCCACTACCAAGGTCAGTGGGGAACGTGATAGGGAACGAGGCACCTCCCATTGTCGGACCAAGGTCCATCTTTCCCGCGCTTTGTCGCACCATGTGCCTCCATCCTGGAGTAAGTCCCAACACCATGGGCCGCTCAACGCGTAAGCCCCTCTTCGCTTCTCACGGACGCACCCTTCGCGACGTGATCGTCAGGTCCTTGCAACCTCTTGTTTCTCACACCGAGCATGACTCACGTGGGCTTAGAGTGAGCACCGACCCTGACAAACCCATTTGAACTACGAGGTCTTTGATCCATGTCAAGGCGTGGTACGTAGGAAGCCTCCATGAGGTTCAAGACCACCATCAGTGGACCAAGGTCTACTTTCACCTGAACTACGAGGTCTTTGATCCATGTCAAGGCATGGTACGTAGGAAGCATCCACGAGGTTCAAGCCCACCATCAGTGGACCAAGGTCTACTTTCATTTGAACTACGAGGTCTTTGATCCATGTCAAGGCATGGTACGTAGGACGCCTTTATGAGGTTCAATCCCACCATTAGTGGACCAAGGTCTACTCCCCATTTGAACTACGAGGTCTTTGATCCATGTCAAGGCGTGGTACGTAGGAAGCCTCCATGAGGTTCAAGCCCACCATCAGTGGACCAAGGTCTACTTTCACCTGAACTACGAGGTCTTTGATCCATGTCAAGGCATGGTACGTAGGACGCCTTTATGAGGTTCAAGCCCACCATTAGTGGACCAAGGTCTACTCCCCATTTGAACTACGAGGTCTTTGATCCATGTCAAGGCATGGTACGTAGGAAGCCTCCACGAGGTTCAAGCCCACCATCAGTGGAACAAGGTCTACTTTCACCTGAACTACGAGGTCTTTGATCCATGTCAAGGCATGGTACGTAGGACGCCTTTATGAGGTTCAAGCCCACCATCAGTGGACCAAGGTCTACTTTCATTTGAACTACGAGGTCTTTGATCCATGTCAAGGCGTGGTACGTAGGAAGCCTCCATGAGGTTCAAGCCCACCATCAGTGGACCAAGGTCTACATTCATTTGAACTACGAGGTCTTTGATCCATGTCAAGGCGTGGTACGTAGGAAGCCTCCATGAGGTTCAAGCCCACCATCAGTGGACCAAGGTCTACATTCACCTGAACTACGAGGTCTTTG
This sequence comes from Viscum album, assembly GCA_963277665.1. NCBI lineage: Eukaryota > Viridiplantae > Streptophyta > Magnoliopsida > Santalales > Viscaceae > Viscum > Viscum album. The sequence continues at coordinate 1,252,908,997 of OY728140.1, read as the reverse complement.
ATCCATGTCAAGGCATGGTACGTAGGACGCCTTTATGAGATTCAAGCCCACCATTAGTGGACCAAGGTCTACTCCCCATTTGAACTACGAGGTCTTTGATCCATGTCAAGGCATGGTACGTAGGAAGCCTCCACGAGGTACAAGCCCACCATCAGTGGACCAAGGTCTACTTTCATTTGAACTACGAGGTCTTTGATCCATGTCAAGGCGTGGTACGTAGGAAGCCTCCATGAGGTTCAAGCCCACCATCAGTGGACCAAGGTCTACTTTCATTTGAACTACGAGGTCTTTGATCCATGTCAAGGCGTGGTACGTAGGAAGCCTCCATGAGGTTCAAGCCCACCATCAGTGGACCAAGGTCTACTTTCACCTGAACTACGAGGTCTTTGATCCATGTCAAGGCATGGTACGTAGGACGCCTTTATGAGGTTCAAGCCCACCATCAGTGGACCAAGGTCTACTTTCACCTGAACTACGAGGTCTTTGATCCATGTCAAGGCATGGTACGTAGGAAGCCTCCACGAGGTTCAAGCCCACCATCAGTGGACCAAGGTCTACTTTCACCTGAACTACGAGGTCTTTGATCCATGTCAAGGCATGGTACGTAGGACGCCTTTATGAGGTTCAAGCCCACCATTAGTGGACCAAGGTCTACTCCCCATCTGAACTACGAGGTCTTTGATCCATGTCAAGGCATGGTACGTAGGAAACCTCCACGAGGTTCAAGTCCACCCATCACCCAATTCACGTCGTGTTCTACCTACGTCCAGTATGACGTTAAACTACATCCCGGTCCAGTGGTAAGCCATTGCGACCAAACCCTTCTGAACTACGAGGTCTTTGATCCACGTCAAGGCATGGTACGTAGGAAGCCTCCATGAGGTTCAAGCCCACCATCAGTGGACCAAGGTCTACTTTCACGTCGGTTCACCGACACACCCCCCGTCGCTCTTTCACGTCGGGTCTCATTCCAGTCCAGCGGTAAGCCGTTGTGACCATTTGAACTACGAGGTCTTTGATCCATGTCAAGGCATGGTACGTAGGAAGCCTCCGCGAGGTTCAAGCCCACCCGTCGTTTATTCACGTCAGGGTTCATTACCGTCCTGCATGATGTTAAACTGTATCATTCGAACTACGGGGACTTTGATCCATGTCAAGGCATGGTACGTAGGAATCCTCCCAGAGGTTCAAGCCCAAATCTCTTCGGACCAAGGTCCAGCTTCACGTCGGTTTACCGGCACCATCCTGAACTACGCGGACTTTGATTCCCTGCCACGGGGATACGTAGGAAACCTCTTCAAGGCTCAAGCCCAACTTCACCGTCGCCCCTACGATGGTCCCATTCCATTCTCAACCGTCTCTTCTAGACGTTAATCTTGTAACATACCATGTGTTGAACATGGGAAGATGAGGAAAACCTCAGATACGTGTCTATGACATGTAATTCCCTGCGCTCGATGTGGGATGCCTCGGGCTTCCACGCCCTCGAGAAGCCTTATGATTGAGGATAACAGACAGACATGCCAGGTACCCCAGCATCCAGACACGCTACTGATGCCTCAAACGTGATTACTCCCCTGACCGAAGGTTGCTGCCCTGACTGGACCCTTTGGAATGTCCCGACAGAAGCAGTGTAATTAGCCGGCGTCCATGGAAACATGACACCGGGAAGAGTTTCACGAACTACGTATTAAATCTATAAGGGAGACCCAGACTAGGTGACGAGTTCTGAGGAGGAATCCACTGGAGGAAGAACCGACATCCCATCATCCCGTTTCGATCAAGGAGCAGACGTACCTGAACAAGGAACGAATGCCGCCCGCCTTTGGAAAGCGGGAATGCGGGGCAACAAAGCCGCGCATCCCCCTCCCCCGCGGACGGATGCGCGCGCGCCCCGGAGAAAGCGTCGGAAACAGAAATGGTGAACCCGACGTGAAATTCTTCTCCTCAGCATGGAGATTAGTAGCGTTCGAGACACCAGTAGATTGACGTGTCACCAGATTCAGATATCCGATGCCTGGTCCCGCCAAGTAAATGGCGGGCCTGTCGTGGAACTCACCAGAGGTCGGGGTAGTAGAACGTGGGGCACTCCGCTCTGCAGCGTGTTGGCGTGGATCCTTCTCACAAACATGGAGGATGGAAGAACGCTGGGGCACTGGCTGTCAATCCTTTTCCTCTCAGTACTGATGAGTTGATCCCTTCGTTTGCCAGGAACCAGGTTGCTATTGCAGAGATGCGGTCACCATCCGCTCCTCGCCCGCGCAGGGGCAGGGGCAACACCACTACGGCCACTCCACATGGCGCCGTTACCGCCACGACGGCTGCCACGTCACGGGATGCGGGACGTCCACGTCCCCTTTCCCCATCAGAGGTCATCCAACGAAGGGTGATCAACAGCCTCGTGCGCAGGTATGAGGAACAAGGGGTCATCCCGACCAGGGATATGGCCCGTTTGGACCTGGAGGCTTCCAGGCCCCGCCGTCAACGCCGCCCCAACAGGCCGCGCAGGGAGCCTCCGCTCCCCACCCAGACATTCAATCGTTTCAGGAGCCTATCCCCGGAACGCCTTGACGACTCTTCGCCTTACGCTGAAGAGGCAGGTGTTGTCCGGCTCAGCCCGCTCAGGGCCCCGACCCAGGACCCCCAGGCGAGAGCTCCCGTCCGGTCACGTCAGCGCCGCCGTCCGGCCCCGCAGGAAGAACAGGAAGACTATGTCCCTGCACCACCTGCACCGGCCCGCCTGACCCGACGTCAGCGCCGGGCCCGGGCTGAGGACGCTCGCCTAGCCGCGTCCACATCGACAGCTATGGTGGCCCGAGCCACCGCCGACGTACATTATGAAGCCCCCGCCTACATTGAGCAGGGGAAGCCCTTCGCCCAACCAAGATTGAGACCCCAGCTGCCCCATGGGCAGGCCGGGTTGACGCTCCGGGTTGCAGGCCCCAGTGATGATCGTCGCGAACTAACCCGCGGTGATGCCACCCCGTACGGAGGTCCTCCCCGTACCACTACTCCACAGAGCGTGGGCCTTCCCCGCTCCACGGTTCGTCATGGAGGCATGCCTCGTGCTGCCCCCATCCTGCAGGAAGACCTGCCCCGGGGCAGTGATGCTCAGCGCGGAAACATTTCCCGCGCCCGCTGTACAGGGTATGAAGTCCATCATTTTGAAGGCACCGTCCATCCGGTCCTTCGACGTGGGGTCCCCCCCTACGTCCTCTCTGCGACTGGCGAAGATCCTTCTCGCCCCAGCAACTCAAGGAGTGAAGGTCAGCCTCGCTCCACTCGCACCGACCATGGAGGCCTTCCCCATGCTCCTGCCGGTTCCAATAGAGGCCCCGCCCACGTGGTTACTGTTCATGGAGGCCCTCCCCATGTACCCTTTGATATTTTCCCTGGTGCCCCCGGCACCCCGGCTGTCTCAAGTGGGGGTCCTCTCCGCCACGGCGCTAGTGCCGCCCCAGGGCTGCCTGATAGGGGTCAACCCTGTCCCGAAGAGCCACCCAGGGGTAGAAGAGCGGGTCGTCTCCACCACAAGAAGAATCCTTGGAAGGCCCAGGGGGGGATCAAACCTGCCCGCTTCTCCGATTCGGAAGCGGAATGCGATTCAGCGATGGAACCCTCTCCCGGCTCCTCCGTATCAAGGACTGGGGCAGGAACCAGACGCGTCAGCCTCGTTCTCCCGGAATTTGAGGTCCACCGGATCCCCGTCTCTCTCCGCAGGTACATCCAGGAGGAAGAAATCCTGGGAATTCCGCAGGTTTCGACCGCGCAGTCACCGCCACCGTCACCCGAAGCGCCCTCTACCTCTACTCGGGATCACGAGGAGCTGTTTTGGGGGTCAACGGTGGTAGAGCCACGACATGACTGGACACCGGTAACGGCAATTCCCGTACCCGAAGCTGTGGCTGTTAGCCCGTCCTATCGTGACATTGTGGTCAGGTCACCTCGCTCTTCAGAGGAGGGCCCAGAGTACGGTGGCCAGTCTGCTCGCTCGCCGTATTCTCCACCGCCGAGTTTGCTATCCCAGAGGTCTGTCTCGGTACCGCTACCGGTCCCTCAGCCACCCCCGGTTGATGAGTGGGGAAATGTAGGGCCGAACCCCGAGGACGAACCCAGGAGCTTCTGGAGTATTCTTGCAGCGGACTACTTCCCAGAGAAGTTCTGGCCCACGGCGGCGTTAAATTTTCGCGTACCCGAGTCGCTTACCCCTGAAGAAGTGGGATTCTTTTGTCGGACCCTGTGGGCGACGCACTTCCGCCTCCGTTGGGAACGGGTAGTGTACCCCAGGAGTCGAGAGCACTTCGAGGAGATTGGCAAACAGTGCCGCCTAATTGATGCAGCGGCGCTCCTTGCGGCCCAGCGCCCCAAGTCGCCCGGTCACCAGAGTGCCCTCCAACGAAAATGCGTCCAGAGTTTCAAGGCACTCCGAAAGATCGTCAGGGAAGCCACCCCCCATGTGCAAGTCCGTGGTTGGGGACACTATGACGCTCTCCTCTTCGACCCTATCCGACGACAGCCCGATTCGCTATGCGACATTGAGGATATGCCCTCAAGAGGGGTCACAGTCCACATGGCCGACGTTGTGGATAAGGAAGATGAGCTTGAGTTCCTTGATGGGGACTTACCATCCGAGGGCGTACCGCCACTGCTCGACCCATCAGGGAGAGTCACCCGTCAGCAAAGGAACCTGCTAGGCCTCCCCGTACCCACCGAGTCACTGGCACTCGGTCGAAGCACTGGCAAGGGTAAGGAGCATGTCGGGATTGTCAGGCACTCCGATCCATCCGCCTCCGTGCAGAAAACGGACGAAGACCCTGAGAAGGCCACGTTGCGCCAGCAACTTGCTGAGCAGAAGAGGCTGGTCGACGAACTCGTGGCTGAACGCGCCGCAGAGCGACGACCCGACTACGGTAATCCCAGGCCGGGACAGCAGGGGCAGGAACAATTTCCCCCCGGTGAGATGCCTCCGGGCAACCCTGATCATGCTACTGTCGCGGACAGGGCGGAAGCCGGAACGTACGGCAAGAGGGCGCGATACGTCTTGCCAAACCCCCCTGAGCGACGGGGCAATCTGAAGAACCCAACCCGGGTTCCCCCGGTCGCCCAACAGGTCGTCCAACCAGTCAACCCGCGAGCAGCAGAAGCCGTCTACCGTGTTGAAGAACCTGGCAATGCGCTTGTGGTTAGGGACCCCCGTCAAGACAGGGACCCCCACCCGGAGGTCCTTATTGCGGCACTCACAGCCCGCCTCGAGGCGTTGGAGACACGGCAGGTGGCGGTCCCACCTGATGGCAAGCCTTATCCCGCGTGGGTGGATGATATGCCCGCGCCTCCGGGTTTTGGGAACCCCACATTCTCACCTTTTAACGGGACAGGCGACCCACCCCAGCACTTGGCTCATTTCTCTTCCAGGTGTGGCCCCATGCTGGGGACCCCGGCTCAGCAAGAAGCCGCTAAGCTCCGATATTTTGTACAGACGTTGGAAGGTCCGGCATTCGTCTGGTACAGCCAGCTCCCCATCGGATCAGTGACCGTCTGGGAGGATCTTCGCTGGCAGTTCTTGTACCAGTTCAGCTCCACCACGCGGAAGACCAGCATCGCGGACCTCTTTAAGTGCAAACAGAGGCCTGATGAGCGGGTTGCAGACTTCATCGCCCGGTGGAAAGGACTTACGTATTATCTCGACATGCCGCTGACTCAGGAGCAATTACTGACGATGTGTGTGGGGAACGTAAAGACAGAGCTGGTACCCTCCTTGATTACCCAGAACTACCCTGGGGGGTTCAGAGTCTTCTCGGATAAGGCCCAGCGCCTCGAGGAGGCCCTGCAACAGGCTAGTCAGGCACGTTTGCTGCCCCCTATGATCCCAGCCAGGAGGGCCGCCAGGGCTGAACCCGCCGCAGTGGCTCAAATAGAAGCCCCGAGGCAGCTGGAATTGTTACCGGCGGCACCACCCCCGCAACCCCGCAGAGGTCCTCCACCTCAAGCACAGGCTCCTGCCCAGCAACGACCGCCTCAGAACCGACAGGTTCCCCCGCGCAACGCGCCACCGCCACCTAGGCGAGACAACCAGGCATCGCCCCCTCGGCAGTCCCCTCCGGTCCCTCGACAGGATCAGGCCCCCAGGGCTCCTTACCCGGAAAGAAAGTACCATACCTATTCGTTTAACGAAAATCAGGTCCCTGGTTACTTCCGAAGTGCTCTAGAGCAAGGGATCGTGCGTCTGCCTGAATGCAGGAGGCCGGCAGAGGCGCATCTCACTGATCACCCCAACTACTGCCCTTATCATCGGATCCTGGGGCACACCCTCAAGCGATGCTATGTGTTTAAAGACTGGCTTCAGGACCAGGTCAACAAAAACATAGTCAAGTTGGGCCCAGCGCCAGCGCAGGTGGCAGGCGTCTTTGCGGGATCGGAAATCTGCAGTGACAGCGAGGGTGAGTGGCAGCAGGTCCCTAGCCGCGGGTCCCAGAAATACGACAACTGGATGGCTCGAAAAACTGTCGTCCGTGCCCAGGGTATCATCCGGGCACGCTTGAAGCAGTCGGAACCTTCAGAAGAAGTAGTTGGCGCCTCAACATCGTCTTCACAGTCGACCTCTGCCCAAAAAGGCAAGCAGCGGCGGCGCAAGAAGAAGCAACGTGCACCGCCAGTGCCGTCGTCATCCCGCACTCTCGACGACTTTATGCCTCCCGAAATGGGCATTCCCCCCAGAATCCGCCCAGCGGTGGATGACTCTTCGAGTGACAGTCAAGGGTATGTCAGCAGGCACTTGTGACCAAGCCGACGAGGGGGAACCCCAGGCAGATCGCCCCAACGTTCCCAGCCGACGTCGACGTCAGCGGAATCGCAATCGCGCCGGTCACCGAGGTATGTCAGCAGGCACTTGTGACCAAGCCGTGCACTCTACCGAGACTAGGCAGCAGGCTCAGCGCAGATCTCAGCACGCGCAGACCCATCCAGCGCCCTTGGTTCTACCTCCACCGCCGTTCGTGTTACTGGATCAGGGAGAGCCGCCTCGTTCGTATCACAGCCAGTCTCGCCCGGTGACGGGCCAGCCCCCGCTGTTCGATCTTAGCCCGGCGACTACTCTCCAGGCATCTACTAGCAGGCAGCAGGATGTACCCAGTGCTAGCCGACCGCCAGTTCAACCAGCAGGACCCGCTATGCCTCCAAATGCCGAAAAACCCCCTGTAAGCAGACGTTCGCGTTTGGCACGCAAGTATGATGTCCTAAAGCACCTAGCCGGAATTCCGGTGAGGCTTTCCATCCTTGAGGCCCTGCGCTTGTCATCCGAGATGCGCGAGGCACTTGCCGAGGCCCTAAGGAGCCCCCTCCAGTTTGAGACGGAAGTGGCAGCCGCGGAGGCCTTCCATACCGAGACGATTGAAAACGCCGAATGTCAGGCGGTTATCTCGTTCTCTGGTGAAGATGAAGACTCTCCTATACAGGGGCACATTCGCCCACTGTATATCACTGGCCACTTTAACGGTGTGGAAGTCCGTCGCTGCCTCGTTGACACAGGTTCCGGAATCAATCTAATTCCGACCCGGACGCTGCGAAAGTTGGGTTTGTCCGAAGGTGATTTGACTCCCTCTGACCTCAAGATTCAGGGGTACGACAGGACAGAGCAAACCCCGGTCGGCAAGATCCGTCTGAAGACCCAGTTCGGTGGCTTAATTGCCAACACCGAGTTCATGGTTGTTTCTCAGGACACCGCCTACAACGCATTGATGGGCAGGCCATGGCTCCATCTGCATGCAGCGGTTCCCTCGTCATATCACCTGTGCCTTAAGTACTCGCTCAACGGTCGAGTAGGCGTGCTCCAAGGAGACGCGTCCCCTTTCGCTTCTTGTGAGGCCCGCTATCTGGATGCGGGTTATTACAAAAGTAAGGACAAGCAGATCCTGGTCAGCGAGGACGAGCCCGCCCCAATCACAAGTGATCCCTGGGCGAGCATGGACGACGCCTACATCCTCCCGATCCACCGGTTGGAGGCCACGACCCCCGACATGGGACAATGTTTCGTTGTTTCGGGTACGCAAGGAAGGCATGTTCCCGCATCCAAGCGACGGCGGAAAATCACCTCGTACTCCTACATCAACCAGGCTCGGGTCATCCCGGAATCTCCTACCCCTGTACGGTACCGGGATGTCAAGCTCATGACAACGGCGGTGCGCCATACGTGTCTATTTCCCCGGGCCGGAATCAACCGACTCTGGCCGACACGTCACCACTACTTTGATATCATCAAGCGTGGCCCCTTAGGCCGAAGACCGGATGGGATAGGGTCAAATGCATTCATTGCTATGGTCTCCACGACGAATGAGTCTCCTGATGTGATGACCGCTGCTGCCCAAGCCGGCACCAGCTGCCCCTCGGGTTTCGAGAGCCCAGAAGTACCTTCCGTCACGGGAAATCCCCCCACGGCTGGGGAGGAAGACTTGGAGGATGCTCCCCCAGCCTTTGAGGAGGGCGTCTCTACCACGGTCGATGAGCTGGTACAGGTGAACCTTGGTAGCGAGGCAGATCCGAGACCCACATTAATCAGTGCGGCCATGTCCCTCGAGGAGCGGCAGCAGTATGTAGACTTCCTCAAACAGCGCCGCGATGTGTTTGCCTGGAGTTACGATGAGATGCCAGGGCTGGATCCCCAAGTGGCCGTCCACCATCTGGGCCTCCCAGTAAAACATCGTGGGTTTATGCAGCCGCCCAGGAAAATGCACCTTTCCCATGGCGCTATGGTTGAGGCCGATCGCCACTGCCCATAGGATGACTTCCCACTCCCGGTGACAGAGCTGTTGATTGACGCCACGGCCGGGTTCCAAGCCCTCTCTTTCATGGATGGGTATTCCGGGTATAACCAGATCCGGATGGCCCCCGAAGATGAGGAGTCCACTGCCTTCAGGGCTCCCCAGGGCACCTTTTGCTACCGGGTAATGCCATTCGGTTTGAAAAATGCAGGTGCCACTTATCAGAGGGCCATGCATCGCATATTCAAACCAATCCTCGGGACATTGGTGGAATGCTACGTAGATGACCTTGTAGTCAAATCATATCAGCGCCAGGACCATCTCAAAGACCTTGAGAAAGTGTTCGGTTTCCTCCGTTCCCGTCACCTGAAGATGAACCCACTGAAGTGTGCCTTCGGGGTCACCTCCGGGAAGTTTCTGGGCTTTGTTGTCAGATACCGAGGTATCGATATCGACCCGGAGAAGATCAAGGCCATCAGCCAAATGCCTCCCCCGAGCAACATTCGGGAGCTTCGAGGCTTGCAAGGCCACTTAGCCTATATACGCCGATTCATTGCGAACCTGGCCGGAAAGTGTAAGCCCTTTTCTCGGCACATGAAGAAAGGTGCCGCCTACGAATGGGATGAGGAGTGTCGGATCGCCTTCGAGGAAATCAAGCAGTACCTGCTCCAACCTCCGGTCTTGATGCCACCCGTCTCTGGAAAGCCGCTGGTCCTTTACGTGACCGCCCTGGAGAGATCCCTCGGCGCGCTGCTCGCCCAGAAGAATAACGAGGGTACTGAGAACAGTCTCTACTATCTCAGTCGCATGCTTCTCGATACGGAGGTCAGATATTCCCTTATCGAAAAGAGCTGCCTTGCGCTCGTCTTCGCCGTGCAGAAGTTGCGACACTACCTGCAACACCACGAGGTGCAATTGATCTCTCGGGTGGATCCGCTGAAGTACATCCTGAACCGCCCCATGCTGACCGGCCGGCTAGCACGGTGGGCGGTGATTCTCCAGCAGTTTGACATCAGGTTTGTGCCTAAAAAGGCCGTCAAGGGACAGGCATTGGTAGACTTTTTAGCTGCCCATCCAACCTCCATGGATCAATCCCTGGACCTGGATTTTCCCGACGAGACGATCCTCTCGGTCGATCACGCTGTCCCGTGTTGGCAAATGCATTTCGACAGCGCCTCCCGGAGCCCCACTGGTAGAAGGCTCAACGACCCCAAGCTCAACAGAGTGGGTCTGGGTATTGTTTTCATTACCCCGACGTAAGCCGTCCTGCCGTACTCCTTCCTGTTTTCAGAAGGTTGTACGAACAACGAGGCAGATTACCAAGCTCTCATCACCGGCCTCGAGTTGGCCCTTGAGATCCATGTACCCCATCTACATGTGAAGGGAGATTCTGAACTGGTAATCAAACAGTTTAATGGCGACTATGTCGTCAGGAAGCCAGAGCTTGCACCGTTGCTGGAGTACACCCTCCTCCTAATGGCCCAGTTCTCTCCTCGGCCAGAGGTTACCCATGTCTCGCGGTCGCAGAACGGCCAAGCGGACGCCCTAGCTGGCTTAGCCGCATCGCTCGCAGAACCCGAGCAAGATGATTTGGTCATACACGTGGCCAACCATAGAGTCATTGCTCCCGTCACCCAAGAGGACCGTGATAGCCTACGGGTAAGTCATCTCACCGCCGGACCCTCCATATCAGGAGTCCCGGGTTCGTCAGACGCAGTGGTTGAAACGACCCCCGATTGGAGAGCACCTTTTGTCGATTATCTCCAAAATGGCCAGGTCCCGGACAACCGGGCCGAGCGCAAGCGAATCCGACGCCGCGCACTTCAATTTACCCTCCAGAGCGGCCCCGGTCTTGAGCAGACCCTATATAAACGGAGTTTTGATGGTGTCCTCCTCCGTTGCATCCAAGGAGCAGAGATACCTCAAGTTATGCAAGAGGTTCACGCCGGTTCCTGTGGCGCCCATCAAGCTGGGCCGAAGCTGTCCCATCAAATCCGGAGGCTAGGGTACTTCTGGACCTCCATGATCCACGATTGTATTGGATACGCCAAGAGATGCCACGCGTTCCAAGTGCACGCCAACTTCTTGCATCGGCCGCCAGAACCCCTCCACCCCACCAAGTACTCTTGGCCATTTGCGGTATGGGGACTCGATGTAGTGGGACCGTACCCGCCGGCAACAGCCCGCCAGTGTAGGTTCATCCTGACTGCTACAGACTTCTTCTCCAAGTGGGCAGAAGCAGTTCCGCTCAAAGAGGTCAAGGCCCGTTCCGTCGTTGACTTTGTGAGCTCCAACATCATCCACCGGTTTGGGGTCCCTCACGCCGTCCTCACTGACAACGGCACCAACTTCCGAGCAGCTGAATTGAAGAAATTGTACGCTAAGTACGACATCCGGTCAAACCATACCTCCCGCTACCACGCACAGGCGAATGGACAGATCGAGGCATTCAACAAGACCCTCTCTAACATTCTGCAGAAGATGGTTGGTCAGAACAAGAAGAGTTGGCCGGACAAGCTCCCCAACGCCCTTTGGGCTTACCGGACGACGACTCGCAACTCTACCCAGGTGACCCCATATTCCCTAGTGTATGGAGCTGAGGCCGTCCTACCCATTGAGATCCAGCTGCCGTCGCTACGCACGGCAGTTTATGATCACCAGACATCAGATGAGGTAGCCGAGATCCGTCTAGCTGAGTTAGAGGCACTGGACGAGAACCGGCTTCGTGCCCTGCACAATCTGGAAAGGCATCAGGACAAGATGGCAAGAGCTTTTGACAAGAAGGTTCGTCTCCGCTCTTTTCTACAGGGTGACCTGGTGCTGGCCCTGCGAGCGCCAATGATCCCCGGAAGGAAACCACCCAAGTTAGAACCCAAATGGGAAGGGCCTTATATCATCCATAAGGTTTACCCCAATGGAGCATACTCCTTGGTGACCACAGATGGAGAGCGTGTAACCCCCCCCCCCCCCACCAATGCCAGATTCCTCAAGCGATACTTTGCCTAGGGCAAAAGATGGTCCTGCACGACCCTAAACTGCGACTTGGTCCTGCATGACATTAAACTGCATTGGTCCTGCACGACCCTAAACTGCGACTTGGTCCTGCATGACATTAAACTGCATTGGTCCTGCATGACATTAAACTGCATTGGTCCTGCATGACATTAAACTGCATTGGTCCTGCACGACCCTAAACTACGACTTGGTCCTGCATGACCTTAAACTGTATCTCCGTCCTCACTGCAAGACGTTAAACTGCAAGTCAGTCAGTTCTTCCTGACCGAGGCTCAGCCTCAGGCCCCTCGGCCTCTTTGGGCCCCTGGCCCCGTCTCCACCGAGGTCTGGCCCCATGCCCCCCTCGTGTCTCTCCGACTCACCCTCTTACGGGATTGTACGGTACAGTGTAGGACTACGTTCTCACGTTGGGATCATGTACCATGCCGCACACATCCCCGAGCGAGATGCCCCTCGTCCCGCATGACGTTAAACTGCATGTCAAGAACTACGTACGGCTTGATTCCCATCTTCATGGGATACGTAGGAATGCTCGGACGCCTTGTCTCGAGCCCAGACCCAAGCTTCTCTCTTCCACTATTCCCCCTGGGAATGGTCTCCTTGGAGGATCTTTGTGTAGCAGGGTGTCGGCTTTCTTGGCCCCGCTCATGCAACCCTACTCACGCAAAGATTGTAAAGGTCGCACCATGCGCCCACTCCCGTTCTTCTACCCTCCCACGTCCTCACCGCATGACGCTAAACTGCATGGCCTTCAAGAACTACGTATGGCTTGATTCTCATCCTTATGAGATACGTAGGAACGCCCGGACATTTCGTCCGTTGGCCCAGCCCAAAAGCCAAAATCTTCCCCTCGGGTCAAGACACGGCAGGGTGCACACTTTTGCCCCGACCCACGTTGAGCAAGCCTCGACCCGGCTACACATTCCCCCTGGAGGTGTTTTCCCCTTCCGTGGATGGATTCACACCCGGAGGGGCCCCCAAGAACGGCCTGGATACAGAGCCCAAGGGCTCTCCCACCGATACGGGCCAACGCCCCCGAGGGTTTCTCAAGCAACAAATCGAAACAAGTCCCGCATTGCGAATTTGGTCAGCGGTCGACGCTCATTTGTTGCCCCCATGCGGGTCACCATAGGAACGCTGTGTTTCGAATATGGTCAACAGTGATTCATTCTGCCCCATCCTGAGGTGACAAACTTCCCCAGGTGGTGCCAGTGATCTGGCCCACAGCCCAGGATTCCTCACCCGGAGCGTACGGTGTGGTGTAGGACTACGTCCTCATTCACGTCGGGATCATGTACCATGTCATACGACTCCCCTTCCGAGGCTCAGCCCCAGGCCCCTCGGCCTTTCCAGGCCGCGGCCCAGGACCTATCTTATAGGATTGTACGGCATGTCGTAGGGCTATGTCCTCAAGCCGGTTTTTCGCCATACTGTACACCTTGCTTAGGGATATGTTATTCCCCTCCTCGTCCGGTATGACGTTAAACTACATTTCAAGAACTACGTGTGGCTTGATTCCCATCCTGATGGGATACGTAGGACCACCTGGATGCCCAAGATCCGAGTCCATCCCCATTCCTCGGGAATCCTCATCCCATCTTGGCCCCCTGGCCTATCCTTCCTCCATGAGGGGATCATATGGTGCGGTGTGGGATTATGTCCTCATTCACGACGGTCTCGTGATGACCGCGCCATGCTCCCACCCCCTGCTGATTTGTTTCGTCGATCCCTCTTTTTCGGCGGTTCTCCAATGTGCTTAAGAGTACTCTGGTTCATTACCTGGAATGCCAAGCTTTACTCGGACACGTCCGCACCCGCTTTCCAGGCTTTGAGTATCCCCGCATCAGGGCTTTCACCATCTTTCACACCAGGAGGGACCCCCAAGAACGGCCTGGATACAAAGCCCAAGGGCTCTCCTACCGATACGGGCCAACGCCCCCCAGGGTTTCGGACGACAAATCGATAAAATCCCGCGTTGCGAATATGGTCAGCGGTCGATGCTCGTTTGTTGCTCCCACCTCAGGCTAACGCGATACAGACGCTGTGTTTCCTTCCATGGATAACAGTTTTCCTCTGTCGTCACGCCAACCCATTAAGCCCAAATGCCGGGTACACAATTCACACCCTTCATCATTTCATCGTGTCCATGTAGAATTTCGGGACTCCTGGTACCTTTCCCCCGTGCACGTCTACGCGTTTGAGGAACAAGCCACATCAAAGGTGTCCTTCGGAACTCTCTGCTGACTCCCCTTTAATGGATGCCCCAAGTATTGCGATAAGGATCCCCCCCTTGTTTCCCACACCGAGTTTATCTCACGTGGGCTTAGGGATTGGGTTGACCTCTGTGCTTGCTCGGGAGTTGTCACCACCCATGGTCCGAGCTCTAAGACCATAAACTAAGACTCTCATCTGGAACTACGTTCAAGACCCCTTGTCTCCGAACCCAGCTTGAGTTCAGAAAATTTACCCCTCTAATCCTGCCTTCAGGACCCTGATCACAGGACTGCGTGGCGCAGTGTAGGACTACGTCCTCATGCACGTCGAGTACGCAACAACTGCACCACGCACGCCCCCATTCTGAGGTTCAGTCCTCCTATCCCCTGTCCAGCATGACATTAAAAGGCACCCTTTCAGAACTACGTGTGGCTTGATTCCCATCCTAATTGGATACGTAGGACCACCTGAATGTCTAAGATTCGGGTCCAGCCCCATCTCGGGGAGATCTCCTGATTTCCCGGTCACCTAGGCCACTTGGTCCATCCCTCTCCAGCGGGGGGTGCGTAGGTATGATACAAGGTTGTGGGCATCTTGCCCCCCTTCCCCTGGGAATCTGCCATCTCTCGATCACCCTCAAGGTTGAGTCCCTTGGCTCCCTGTAGTGGTTCACCCATGTATTGAGAGTACTCTGGTCTAGGACCAATAGTGTCAGATTCAACTTGGTCAAGTTCCTTCCACTTGTCAAGCTTCGTGTTCCCCTCTATTCGGACTTCCATCATCTTTCACACCCAGAGGGACCCCCAAGAACGGCCTGGATACAATGCCCAAGGGCTCTCCTACCGATACGGGCCAACGCCCTCCAGGGTTTCGGACAACAGATCGATTAAATCCCGCGTTGCGAATATGGTCAGCGGTCGATGCTCGTTTTGTTAGTCCTCATTTCAGGCTAATGCGACAGGATGCTGTGTTGCGAACATGGTCAGCAGTAATCCTCTGTCGTCACGCCAGCCCCTTCAGTCCTTGAATGTTGGTTGCATGATTCACACCATTTTCCACCCCATCATGTCCAGGTGGAATCTCGACACTATTGGCACTATCCCTCAGTGCACCTTTGCATGCTAGGGGGACAAAGCTGCAACCTGGCGTCCTTTGGGACTCCCATGGTCCGAGCTCTAAGACCATAAACTAAGATCCATTCGGGACTACGTTCAACCCGATTCCCATCCTCGTGGGACACGTAGGACCGCCCAGACGCCCTGTCTCCGGGTACAACCCATTCAGGAAGCCAGTCTCTCTCCCTGTTTTACCTATGAATGGCGCACAATTTGATGTGGGATCAAGTCTCTGTCAAATGTGTTTTATAAACACTGCACACATTTCCCGCCTAGCATCGTCTCTGCTACGTCTGCGCTGCATGACGATAAAATGCATGCTTGGTCCTATCATACGACCTTAAACTGTGACATTATCGTCCTGGCCGCACGATGAAAAACGGCACCGCATTGTGGTGACCTCGCTGTAGAGGACATCACGTTGGGTACTGGCCACGGGCCATGCCATTTGTCAACGCCCATCACGACTTGATTCTTGTGGCGACATCACGACCTACTGTCCTAGGCCTGTCGCTTCACAAAAAAAACCATTCACCTCAAAGAACAAACAAGATACATCAAATTCCGTTTCTTTTAGGGCAAGGGCCACGTCCGCACTCCCATTTTCCCCTGGCACTGGTATCCTACCATGCCACACCCTCCAGAACTACGTATGGCTTGATTCTCATCCTTATGAGATACGTAGGAGCGCCCGGGTACTTCCCCGCGGGTCCAGCCTAACCCTGGTGTTCGGTCCCTCGACTCGAGCTCATTCACGTCAGGTTGTGATGTTATGCGTCCCCTGATCCCTTTTTCCAATCCATGGTCCAAATTCTATGACCATAAACTAAGATTTCCCCAAGGGAAAGGAATCTGCTCCCTCTCTCTAATACGTTTCGTTGACGTATTCAGATGTGTTTTGACAAAAAGCCCGAAGCATGGGATTTTCACAGGGACATTCCCCTCATCCCATGACCAGGCTTCGTGAGGTCACTATTTGTATCCTCATCCTCTTCCACATCCAAAAGGACCCTCGGACGACGTGGATACTAAGCTTAAGGGCTCTCCATGAATGCTGGACCTAAGGGCCCTACAATCGTTCCAGGTCAACGTCCCTGCGGATATTTGACAACATTTGTGACACGGTCCCGTGTTTCGAACATGGTCAACGGTCGACCCTCATTTGTTTGTCCCCATTTCAGGCTAACGCGATAGGATGTTGTGTTGCGAATATGGTCAGCAGTAGTCCTCCATCGCCACGCCGTCACCATCGTGATCCGAATCTCGAGCGTCATGATTCACACATTTCCACTCCCTCATGTTCAAGTGGAACTCCACCATACTCGGCTCTTTCTCTTCGCGTATCTAGATGCGCTGAATGATCGTGTTAGTGTCATTGGGCCGGTAGTCACCGAGCATCCCTTTGCCCCAACCTGCCCCTCTCTGCGTCGGGAAATTCCCACCACTACTACTTGTTTCCCACACCGAGCACGACTCACATGGGCTTAGTAGTTTTGGCCGGATGTGTACCAACACGGTTAGGCCGCTCCTCGTCCAGTACGACGTTAAACTGCGCTTCCAGAACTACGTGCGGCTTGATTCCCATCATCACGTGGGATACATAGAGACACCCAGGAATTTCACCTAGGGTTCAGCCCCAGGAATCACAAAATCCTGTTCCTCCCCATTTCCAGCCCTCTGGCCTGGCCCCTCGGGGAGAACTATGTAGCTATAATTTTACCCTAAACAAGTTCAGGATGCCCCAAGGTCCCATTGGGAAGCGATAGATCCCCTCGCCAGAGAGGCCCTGTCCCAAGAAGGAATAATCCGTGGTCAGGTCGATGCGCCCATCTGGCGTACTCCCTCCGCGGTGGTGCAACTACCGAGGTGTTGGATTATGTTTGAACAAGCCACCACTCCATGTTCCACACTTTGCGTGTCCCTTATTCGGACTCACGTCCTCTTTCATGTCTGGAAGGACCCCCTAACAGTATGGATGTCTGACCTATGGTCCACCAACTGTCCTGGGCCAACGCCCTGAAAGATTGATCGACAACATTTGTGACAAGGTCCCGTGTTTCAAACATGGTCAACGGTCGACCCTCATTTGTTGTCCCCATTTCAGGCTAACGCAGTGAGGATACCGTTTGTCCGTCACGGTTAGCGGTTGTCCTTTATTGTCACGCCATCCCCACAGTGTTCCGAATTTGGGCATCGTGATTCACAGTTACCATTTTCACCTTTTTGAACCGGTTTCAGCGCCCCTGGTGTCGCCCCGATCGTGCATAAGAGCACGTTGGAGAAACGGTAATTCGACTATCCTGGAAGTTCCTCCTCCGATCAAGCCTTCCCCATCTTTCGGGAATCTGGACTGGTTTGAGGGAATTGTCGTCAAACGTCCCGCAAACATTGCAGGGATGCAACAAGGCAATTCAACAATGGAAATTGTGCGTACTACGGAACTCAAAACAAAGGAGAAAGAAAGAGTTGGAGCACAAAAGTGTTAATAAAAGCTTCTTTCGAGTTCGCTACAATACTCGGGGGTTGACTTCCCCCATGGACGGGTTGACTTCGTCAAAAGAGCGTTGCAGCTCCGCCACCCGTTGGCTTGCGGCGTCCAGAGCCTGTTGCCGCTGATTTAACTCCCGCTCCTCTTCAGCAGCGGCGGGGCGTAATCCGTCAACTCTGGCCCAGGTCCTTTCCACCTCGGCTTGGACGACAGCCATCCTTCCAGAGGTCTGCTCCATATGCTCCTCAGCCTCTGCCAGCTGGGCCTTCAATCGTAAGACCAGCTCAGACTGTGCATCGAGAGTGGCTGAAAGCTCGTTGGCCCGGATCTGCATCTGTTGGACCTCGCCTTCAGCCTCCTGGAGCTTCCTGATGCTGGTCGCCTTCCTCCGCTGCCATCCCACGCTCAGCCCACGATCATGCTCCCGGATCTTCTCAGCCATGAGGTCTCGGATGAGCGCGTGAGGGCGTTGGGCATCCACTCCCCCGACACACAGTTCGCGCAACCGTGAGCGGAGCCTATTCATTTCGGCCAGCCATTGCACTTGGGGAGTGTCCCTGATAAAGCGTGTGATCAGCTTCCACGACCGGCGGCGGACTATTCTGTTGTCTTCCTCGTCAGAGGCTGTTTCATCCCAATCTGCGCGGTCAGCGGGCTCGTACACAGGATATGTCTGCAGGAATTCCTCAGTGGGATCCGCATCTGGTGTTGAATCTGGTACGACACCTGACGCCGGCACAGGCACGACAGGACTGGGACTGACCGGTTGATCCTCTTCCTCGGAGTCCACCTCGATGACTTCAGGTATAACCCTGCTGGTGGTCCCGCCAGTGAGGGTGTGCGCCGTAGTTGGAGGAGGTGAAGGGACTATCGTCACCATCACCGGCATGCCCCTGGGAGGGACGCCGCCAGACATCCCAACCAGCCTCGCCGCAGCAGCCCACGCCAGTCGGAGAACTGTATGACAGAAAGAGACATAAAAGTTAGTCGACATGGCCCACGTGTGGCAACGAAGAGACCGGTGGAGGAGACTTACGAAGATTGACCTCCGAGCGATGCTCCCGGACCGGTACCGATGGGACTCCAAGACGAGGCCCCCCGTATACTGTTGGAAGGGCTGGAGAGTCCATAGGAGCCACCTCAGACCCCCTGGTCCCACCAGATGCAGAACTGGACGTAGCCATAGGCGCGGGTTCTGAAGGTCCCGCATCGTCACCCGCCAAGGAGCGAGAACGAGGCCTACGAACAAGTTCCTCCTGCATGACCCAAACATTGGTAAGAAATCCGTAGGGATTCAAAAAAAAAACAGGTTGTAAGAAGAGAAGTTCGGAATGTTACCTCGAGAGCCTCCGCGAAGTCGTCGGATTCTGAGCTTCGGTCTCCGACCTCGCCCTCCTCCAACGGGCTCCCTCCTCCAGCCTCGTCCCCCTGAGAAGAGTCCCCTGATTCCTCCGGAAGGGGAAGCGCTCCCTCAGATCGGCAGCCGATGGCTGTGGAGGGACCGTCTGGTTCAACAGTACCCTCACCCGGTCTGTCATTGGGCGAGGGGCACCACTGGAGTGGATGTAATCCTCCAGCTCGTTCAAGTGTTGCTCCGCCTCCGCCGGAGACACCATGAATCCAGTCCGGACTGGGCCTATGCCCGGCAGTCTCATCCCGAGGCGATTCAGGTGGGCCCACATCTCAGATGGGCTGAGGAATTTCCGGTTGACGTCCCAGACGTCCCAAGATTCCGGAAAGACAGCATCTTCTGCCATGTCAATGTGACGCAGCCGCTTCCCCGGAGCCTGAGCGGATACCCGACGGAATCCCCTCGGTGGCCGCCCCTCCGGATGACCTTGCTCTCCCGGAACCACCGGATCCGCCACTGCTGCCATACCCTCAGCCGGTGCGGGTCTCTCTGCCATGGCAGCCCCGCTGCCACGGGCGGCCCTAGCTGCCCTCCGACCCCGACCTCGAGATAAAGGAGGCCCACCGTCACCGACCCGGATTGTTGGATGCTTCAGCATCTCCCCAGGATAAGCGGCCTCCCAGCTAATGGCGTACTCCTTCACTAAGCCGAAGGCGGCGGTGGGTGGAGGTAATGTGATCTGCATCTTTCCATCCTCACGTGTGAACATGAGCCACAGCTGCCTCATCACACACGGGTGCTCCTCGTGACGCACCTCCCAGTATACCTGCGGGGTCAGCCGCTGGAGGCACCGGAACTGCCTCGCAAAACGGTGTGGGGTGTACGATTCACAGATCGGCTCACGATCTATCCGAGCCACCAAAACTCCACCTCGGAAGGCCAGGGGGTAAGCCCGATGCTCTTCCGTTCCCCGTCCATCCTCAGTAAGCCTTCCCGTCGGCAGTGGAAAGGGATGAAAGTTGAACTCGTCCGCCCTCCACACCCTATTCAGCACCATCGGAATGGCCAGTTTGAATGGGAAGCTCCCAACTGCGTTCAGGATGGAAGGGCGAAAGTCTAATCCCGGCGGCGAAATGGGGTTTGGATACTCGTAAATCCCCCTGATGTGCGCCGCGATCCACCCATACAGGAGGTGGAAGGGCCCGCATATTCTTGGCGGCTTCTTGCCCTCGCTGATACGTCGCAGCATTCTGTATAGCTTGGCGAGCATCGGGATCCCCAGGTTGATCTGCTGCCCCATGGCCAGCATCGACGCCATGATGAACGAGCTGGGCCGTACCCCCATGCTTGTATCTCTCACTGGTAGGATCCACCCACATATGAGAGCCGCGATGAACGCCGCCAGCCTAACTATTGGCTGTTGTTCGGTGCTGACGCTGAAGCCCCAAGTCTTCCATTGGCTGTCCTCCAAAACCCGCCAATACGAGTGCCCCTTACCCCGCTGGGCTGCCCTCGGACAAGTGCGAGGCCTTGGAGGGAACTCCCGATTCTCTGGAAAGTTCAGGAAACACTTGAACCACCTCTTGAAGTGGACGTCCCTCACGGCCTCCTTGTCCTCTGCAGGGACAAGCGCCATCAGCGCTGACGCCAGCCGTGGCATTTGCTCAGCATCTCCCCACGCACTGATGACGGGGAGGAACTCGTCGTACATGGCCCCCAAGATCGGGACCCCAGAAACCTGGTGGACATCCCACAGGCTGATGCCCACCTCCCCGTGATGCAGATGAAAAGTGTTGGTCCTAGACGACCATCTACTCAGCAGTTCCGGCATCAGCTGCTTTGGCTGGTAAAGGTGGAACTGGGAGGCCCATGCCGCCTCGTACAATCCCACTCTCCTCAGATCAGCCTCGAACTCCTCGCATGAGGCGCCTACCCAGTAGGCCCAGGCCCAGTCGTCGGTAAAATTGCCGCCCTGGCGCAG
Source organism: Viscum album (assembly GCA_963277665.1). NCBI lineage: Eukaryota > Viridiplantae > Streptophyta > Magnoliopsida > Santalales > Viscaceae > Viscum > Viscum album. The sequence continues at coordinate 1,252,888,080 of OY728140.1, read as the reverse complement.
GTCCCACTCATCGGACCATCCCTTCTTCGGATCCTGCATAGCCGCCTTCAGCACGGTGCGGTAGAGAGGAGGGGATGTCTCCGGTTGCAGTGGCCTCCCGTCAATGTCGTTCACATGATTGTAGAGACAATCGGCGGTGACGGGTGTGAAATCCTCCCGTGCGTGACCATCGGCCGCCCTGAACCATTGGTGTTGGTACGGTGTGCTCTTGAACCAACAAGCTGGTTCATCCCTTCCCGCCTCAGGGATGAAGACGTCATCTCTCAGCCCGAGGCCGTACAACGGCAGCTTTTTGCACTGTGGATAATCCTTCTGACCTTCCGACAGCAAATCTGTCAGAGAAGTGTGGTCTGAATGGCTGCGGACTATTTCCCCCAAGCCTGGACGGTTGGCCATCTCATCCCGGCGAGCAGCATCTGCGAGCACTCCCAGAACAGCTTCTTGATGGGCCATCTTTAATGTCGACCCTTAGAAAAGTTTTTCCCCCTGGATCGCGAAGCTCGGCCGCGAAGCTCGGTCGCGAAGCTCGGCCGCGAAGTCAGATCGCGAAAATCGGCCGCGAGACGAAGCCGCGAAGTCTGGCCAAGGCAGACAGAGGTTCGCTTGGCGCGGACGCGGAGTCGGAGACTCGCGGTTCGCCGCGAGGCTCGATTCGCGGAGTGCTGTCGCGGAGTACGTGGAGCTTCGCCAAATCGAGAGCGCACGAAAAGACAAGACGCGTGAAGACAAAAGAGGGCGGACCCCCTATTTATAGGCGATGACCCCGGAGCATCGCGGCGCGCCTCACCCGCGCGAAGCATCGCGGCGCGTCCGGATCCGCGGCCCCGATGAGCATCGCGGTCCCCCTTCGCGATGACGCATCGCGAACCACCGAGAGTTTTCGGCGATTGTCCCTCAGACTTCGACCCTTCGCCCTCCGCGGCTCCAAGTCTGAGGGGGGGCATTTGTTGGCGCCAAAAATATGGCCCGAAAGGAAGGAGCGAAAAAGGCAGCCGGCGCGCTGCCTCGCGAAGCACAGCCGCGAAGCACAACCGCGAAGCACAGCCGCGGAGCCCGTCCGCGGAGCCCCTCCGCGAAGTGTCCCGACCTTAGCGGCCCCGCGAAGCTCCGGAGGCGGTAATCCTCCGCGAACCGGTTTGACGTTCACGAGCCGCCGCGAAGCGCCGGAGGCGGTAACCCTCCGCGAACCGGTTTGACGTTCGCGAGCCGCCGCGAAGCCCCGGAGGCGGTAATCCTCCGCGAATCCTTGTGACGTTCGCGAGCCGCCGCGAAGCCCAGAAGGCGGCGAGCGAGCCCTGCTTCGCGGTGCCCCTTCCCTATAAATACTCGACTCCCCCTGAGTCCCGGACGGACAACCCGACCTTTCGGCTTCTCCTCTCCCGAATCGAGAAGCAAGCTTTGCCCCTGGAATCATGAGCTCCGCGAGGTATTTCTACTTCGCGAGACGACTCTGATTTGTTTCGTCCTGAGCCCCTCTTCCGAGAGGGATGCCCTTCGCGAAGCCCAAGGGCGTTCGCAAAGGAAGGGGATTCCCAAGGGAACCCGGGCAGCCGCGGAGCACTCGTGCTTCGCGAAACACCCAACCCATGCTAGTAATCCCTATGCCAATGCAGGATAACTATGCATCGCGAAGCACATTGCTTGGCAGGACCCTGCTTCGCGAACCACTCCTTCTTCGCGAGGCAGTGCTCCGCGAACACTGTTCCACTTCGCGAAGCACCACCCACTCCCACCTATGCCCCATGCTAAGGCCAAGGCACCCCACTTCGCAAAGCACACTCCTCTGCTTAGCGATTCCTCCACCCGTGCGACCCTCCAGGTTTGCACGATGTGATTTCAAAGTCCCATGGACAACACCTCCCGTAGCGTTGCTTCGCCCAATGCTTCTTCGCATAGGCACGCTAACGGCTATTGCTTCTTCGCATAGCCACGCTAACATGGACCCCTCGATGGTTCCTCCCTCGACCCCCATTTACCATGGCCTTACTGGTACCTTCCCTTCCCCAAGGACCAGAGGGTACCAGTTATGTAAGCCCTAGGGGTGTGGAGTGAACCCACCTCATCCGAGCTGCAGGACGTTAAACTGCCAAGCACCGCATCCTCAACACATGACGTTAAACTGTGACCCAACCTCGTCTCCCTCACGAAGGGTCCCCCCCAGCTCGAGCATTCATTACACCGCTCGTCTCCACGGGAATGGAACTCTTCCGCACATGGAATGAGATCCTCCTTGTCGGAGTGGTGTATGTTCGCAGGGGAAGGGTCGCCTCAGAGCATAAATCCCTAACCTTTGGTACGGATGATTGCACCCGTGCATCTCGGTACTCCCCCACTACCAAGGTCAGTGGGGAACGTGATAGGGAACGAGGCACCTCCCATTGTCGGACCAAGGTCCATCTTTCCCGCGCTTTGTCGCACCATGGGCCTCCATCCTGGAGTAAGTCCCAACACCATGGGCCGCTCAACGCGTAAGCCCCTCTTCGCTTCTCACGGACGCACCCTTCACGACGTGATCGTCAGGTCCTTGCAACCTCTTGTTTCTCACACCGAGCATGACTCACGTGGGCTTAGAGTGAGCACCGACCCTGACAAACCCATTTGAACTACGAGGTCTTTGATCCATGTCAAGGCGTGGTACGTAGGAAGCCTCCATGAGGTTCAAGCCCACCATCAGTGGACCAAGGTCTACTTTCACCTGAACTACGAGGTCTTTGATCCATGTCAAGGCATGGTACGTAGGAAGCCTCCACGAGGTTCAAGCCCACCATCAGTGGACCAAGGTCTACTTTCATTTGAACTACGAGGTCTTTGATCCATGTCAAGGCATGGTACGTAGGACGCCTTTATGAGGTTCAAGCCCACCATTAGTGGACCAAGGTCTACTCCCCATTTGAACTACGAGGTCTTTGATCCATGTCAAGGCGTGGTACGTAGGAAGCCTCCATGAGGTTCAAGCCCACCATCAGTGGACCAAGGTCTACTTTCACCTGAACTACGAGGTCTTTGATCCATGTCAAGGCATGGTACGTAGGACGCCTTTATGAGGTTCAAGCCCACCATTAGTGGACCAAGGTCTACTCCCCATTTGAACTACGAGGTCTTTGATCCATGTCAAGGCATGGTACGTAGGAAGCCTCCACGAGGTTCAATCCCACCATCAGTGGACCAAGGTCTACTTTCACCTGAACTACGAGGACTTTGATCCATGTCAAGGCATGGTACGTAGGACGCCTTTATGAGGGTCAAGCCCACCATCAGTGGACCAAGGTCTACTTTCATTTGAACTACGAGGTCTTTGATCCATGTCAAGGCGTGGTACGTAGGAAGCCTCCATGAGGTTCAAGCCCACCATCAGTGGACCAAGGTCTACTTTCATTTGAACTACGAGGTCTTTGATCCATGTCAAGGCGTGGTACGTAGGAAGCCTCCATGAGGTTCAAGCCCACCATCAGTGGACCAAGGTCTACTTTCACCTGAACTACGAGGTCTTTGATCCATGTCAAGGCATGGTACGTAGGACGCCTTTATGAGGTTCAAGCCCACCATTAGTGGACCAAGGTCTACTCCCCATTTGAACTATGAGGTCTTTGATCCATGTCAAGGCATGGTACGTAGGAAGCCTCCACGAGGTTCAAGCCCACCATCAGTGGACCAAGGTCTACTTTCATTTGAACTACGAGGTATTTGATCCATGTCAAGGCGTGGTACGTAGGAAGCCTCCATGAGGTTCAAGCCTACCATCAGTGGACCAAGGTCTACTTTCATTTGAACTACGAGGTCTTTGATCCATGTCAAGGCGTGGTACGTAGGAAGCCTCCATGAGGTTCAAGCCCACCATCAGTGGACCAAGGTCTACTTTCACCTGAACTACGAGGTCTTTGATCCATGTCAAGGCATGGTACGTAGGACGCCTTTATGAGGTTCAAGCCCACCATCAGTGGACCAAGGTCTACTTTCACCTGAACTACGAGGTCTTTGATCCATGTCAAGGCATGGTACGTAGGAAGCCTCCACGAGGTTCAAGCCCACCATCAGTGGACCAAGGTCTACTTTCACCTGAACTACGAGGTCTTTGATCCATGTCAAGGCATGGTACGTAGGACGCCTTTATGAGGTTCAAGCCCACCATTAGTGGACCAAGGTCTACTCCCCATCTGAACTACGAGGTCTTTGATCCATGTCAAGGCATGGTACGTAGGAAACCTCCACGAGGTTCAAGTCCACCCATCACCCAATTCACGTCGTGTTCTACCTACGTCCAGTATGACGTTAAACTACATCCCGGTCCAGTGGTAAGCCATTGCGACCAAACCCTTCTGAACTACGAGGTCTTTGATCCATGTCAAGGCATGGTACGTAGGAAGCCTCCATGAGGTTCAAGCCCACCATCAGTGGACCAAGGTCTACTTTCACGTCGGTTCACCGACACACCCCCCGTCGCTCTTTCACGTCGGGTCTCATTCCAGTCCAGTGGTAAGCCGTTGTGACCATTTGAACTACGAGGTCTTTGATCCATGTCAAGGCATGGTACGTAGGAAGCCTCCGCGAGGTTCAATCCCACCCGTCGTTTATTCACGTCAGGGTTCATTACCGTCCTGCATGACGTTAAACTGTATCATTCGAACTACAGGGACATTGATCCATGTCAAGGCATGGTACGTAGGAATCCTCCCAGAGTTTCAAGCCCAAATCTCTTCGGACCAAGGTCCAGCTTCACGTCGGTTTACCGGCACCATCCTGAACTACGCGGACTTTGATTCCCTGCCACGGGGATACGTAGGAAACCTCTTCAAGGCTCAAGCCCAACTTCACTGTCGCCCCTACGATGGTCCCATTCCATTCTCAACCGTCTCTGCTAGACGTTAATCTTGCAACATACCCTGTGTTGAACATGGGAAGCTGAGGAAAACCTCAGATACGTGTCTATGACATGTAATTCCCTGCGCTCTATGTGGGATGCCTCGGGCTTCCACGCCCTCGAGAAGCCTTATGATTGAGGATAACAGACAGACATGCCAGGTACCCCAGCATCCAGACACGCCACTGATGCCTCAAACATGATTACTCCCCTGACCGAAGGTTGCTGCCCTGACTGGACCCTTTGGAATGTCCCGACAGAAGCAGTGTAATTAACCGGCGTCCATGGAAACATGACACCGGGAAGAGTTTCACGAACTACGTATTAAATCTATAAGGGAGACCCGGACTAGGTGACGAGTTCTGAGGAGGAATCCACAGGAGGAAGAACCGACATCCCATCATCCCGTTTCGATCAAGGAGCAGACGTACCTGAACAAGGAACGAATGCCGCCCGCCTTTGGAAAGCGGGAATGCGGGGCAACAAAGCCGCGCGTCCCCCTCCCCCGTGGACGGATGCGCGCGCGCCCCGGCGAAAGCGTCGGAAACAGATATCTCTCGTGCATACAATAACTATGAATCTAAGTTCAATATTTATTATGATTCCTTTACCCATGATATGTAGAAAAGTATTATGTATGATATTTCTAATAAGGGTTCTGGTTATGATGATCATAGTGGGAGACGTCTTATGTAACTTATGGAATGATTTTTGTGTGTCTCCATATATCCATAGGAATTATTCATTTATGAATATAATGTGTTTTTTTTAATTCAATGGATATTAAACTAAATTGATGAAATATCAATATATAAAAATCCAGGGGCTCTACTATTGGTAAGAAAATGAAACATTTATTCAATAATTTGATTATTGGATGAAATCATTTATGATATTTATTATTATATTTCTAGGCGTATGTCTAGTGATATGTATTAGGATATGCTTAAGTAAGAGTAAATATATATGAACATGACTTGGGATCTTTGAAAATGATAGAGTAGACAATATACATGAAATTAAATTACATTCTAAATACTAATTATTAATGAGGCTCGAGTACCAAGGTACGAAGGGGAAATAACAATGAAAATGTCATATTGATATTGAATCAATCATCAAATATTTAATAAAAACAATCCTTAATAATCACTTGGTTTGAAAATCCCAAGGTATATGACATAGAAAATTTCGAACTCTTTATTAACCATTGTGAATGATTTAAATAGATGATTACTATTAGTGACCTAATACTAAACAAATATATTATAGATAAAAATGATGGGGTCTTGATTTAGACATTCAATATGTGATTTACTATGATTATGTGGTGTCCCAATATGAATATTTTTTCCTAATTATCAATTTTTTAAAAGAGGTAACTTGATGTAATTGGAGCAACATTGAATTGATACAAATTGTGTTGATCAGAAACAAAATGGGGTCATAATATGAGTGAAGGATATTCCGAGTATTCCTAATTAGGGGTCATGATTTTTGATTATTTACAAATAAACCATCTTGCATTCAATATAAACATCTCTTAGTTGCACTGAATATTAGAAGGTTGGGGTTTGATAAAATTTTATGTGGTGGATACCATATAAGAATTAATAATCGGTTTCTTATATGTCAGGAATTAGGGATGAAGAAGTTAATAGAAAGTCTCAATGAAATCAGAATACTTTTTCAAAGTGATATATAAGACCCAAAAAGAAATTAATTTTCGATGTAAAATGAAAAGTTCATTTAACAGAATTTATGGGAATATCAGTCTCAATTGTTTTTTAAAAATGGATGAATGTTTTAAATATATAATGTATGGAAATTATGAAAATAAATATCATGGGGGTAAACCTCATATAGATAATTAAAAATTTGGAATATGTAATGGTTATACTGCTAGTGATGTTGTGACTAAAAAATAAATATTAATTAAATGTTTCATTTATAGTATTATTTTTGTTAAACATGCAATGTCTGATTAAATTGAGGTTCAATAATTTTAAACAATATGTCATAAATTATGTTGTAGTAACAACATATTTTGGAATTATGTATAAAAGCATAATTAATTGTACTATAATAATGTGGGATGATTATTATGTTTATGTATTGGAATTCAAGAATAATTTCCTTCGAATCATGAAATATATGTGTGATTTTCTGTATTAGTTTTTAATTGTGGTTCTCAAAGAATATATTGAATGTAAATATTGACCTAGAAAGGTGTTTTAATTGAATGGATATATTACATGGAAAAACATTATTTTGGATAGGTATTTCTTTGTATGTAAGATATTTTGAGAAAAAGGTGTTTAGTTTGGATAAAGATATGGTTTATGTGGATAAATTTAATTAGGTAGTATTGAAGATCATTTATTGAATAACGATTTGTAAAAATTTGATTCATGTATACATTGATGGAGTTTTAAAAAATTATATTTATGGAATATATTCTTTAATTTATGTTTTAATTCATTTACTGAGTGGAAATAAATTTTTTAATAATGTTTTGTGTTTATTAATGTTATTACCATGTCTCAAGAGAATATATGATAAAGCTACTAACATGTTTGGTATCTGAAAATTTTGTGCCACTTTATATTGTTAATGCGATTAATGAGATGTTAAATTTTTATATTTAGTTACCCTATAGTGATTTTATGCTAATAATTGGACGTATCATAATGTTAAGCATTCATTAAATGTTTTATGTTGAAAATAAGAAGTGATTTTAGAAAATAATTTAATGTAACACCATATATTGATTTTTGTATAATCAAAAACATAGAATAACCATTTTATTATGATGATATCAAGAGATATATGGAATGAGATATCATTATTTTATAGATAATATGATTATTTTCCTATTAGTCATAAAATTAATTCATCATAATTATATAGATATTTATATAAATTATAAATTGATCAAAGAACAACTAAAAGATGGAATTTTTCTTAAGGTACAAATGAAAATCTAAAAACTTTGTATATCAGTTCCATTGAAATTTAGAATCATATATAGATTGTATAATATTAAATAGAACATCAAAATAACTGATATTATGTCTAGTATATATTCCATGAATCTCTCTAGTGTAAGTGTGATCTAATCCATGGCATTTACTGAAATCATATGTTATTTACCTAGAAAATTTTATTTCTTATGGGAAAGAATCATTGAATATTTTAGATTACACATGAAATGTTACATGAAACAATTACCACTCACCTTGTGTACATAATTGTTTTTTTGAAAAATAGTAGTTTGAGAATGATATTTTTCATCCTATGGATTTTTTGTGTTTGATGTATTCACAATTGTGGGTGCCGAAGTTTAAATTATTGTGGGGTAATTTCATTTTATGGTGGTAGAATGTTATAACCCACAATTTTTTAAAATTTATCTCAGAATAATATAATCATTTCAATAATTTTTATAATATGAATTACAGATTATAGCAAACATTACATACAAACCATGCTTTAACATTCATTAAACAGAACTCCATGGATGAATGAAATGTTAAATACTATTAAAATATAATTATTTAATGCTATTTTTATCACCCAGAAATTAAATTATAACGTATGAATAATATTATGTAAATAATGAAAATATATTTATAATATATGTATATAAAATGAATTATTTTATGAAAAATTAATTATAAATTAAATTTAAAACTAATTGAAAATAATGGAAATCATTTTCCAGAAACCTATTTATATGAACAAAAATGTGATTTACAAAAACAAATACAGAAAATAAAATTTGGGTTATAAATTTAATAACACTTCAATATTATATTTTCAATAATAGTTTTTTTATTAATTTATTATTTTTTCTCGGAATGATATAAAGGAAAAAATTAAGCCTAAAAACTAAATTTTTTTAAATGGCATTGATATAATTTTTCTCTATTAAAATAAAAATCAATTTTAAAATTTTAGAAACATAATCTGATAATGTAAACGTACTTTCTAAAATCAAAATCTCTAAATTTTATTTCGGTGATTTTTTGGGATATTTTTGATAAGATTTAATTTTTTGATAATTACTGGAAAAATGGTTTTATTGACAAATTCAGTTTTTATAAAATAATATATGTGGTTACATTGGTTTTATATTTTTTTAATGTAATATCAGTAATATTATAAATCTATTTATATAATTTAGTTTATTATAATCAATTTAATATTTAATATTTTTTAAAAAACTGTATACACTTCAATATTTTATCTTTGAAAATGTACATTCTAATTACATATTTGTGATTATAGTTAAATGAAATTTTTCATCTTCTGTGAATGGAATTTTTAAAAATTGATTCCATATTTGAGTCATTATCCTTTTTTTATTTAATAAGTTTAACATTATTTTTGAATATAATGAATTGTAAAATAGTAAAAATTAATAACAGGGTTATTGTAAAAATGAGTTTACTAGGGGTTAAAATAAATATTTAAGATTTAAAAATTACCCAAAATGTGTACAAACTACCTAGGATGAAAATAGAATGACATTATATAATATATTTTATTGAATGAAAATTTTCAGAGTATTGTCTATTCTGAAAAAGGTTGGTGAATCCTTATCATTTCTACAATTACAAGATCAGTCCATAAGCTAACCAAAAATTCTTTTTGATGTAAACCAATTAAGTTTTCTACAAAAAAGATAGAATCCATAATTTAATATTTTTTTAATTTCTCAAACTAAATTAATAAATCGTTATTAATCCATTATAATTTTAAAAAAATTATATTCTATATACTGAGATGTTTGTATGTTAATAGATAAAACGGAATCAATATCTTATTTATTCAAATGGGTAAAAAATCATCATTCGTGTGTATGGTGGTCTACCACCTCATGATCCTAACTCACTATTTTTTCCATTAACTCATTACATGGCTATATATAGTGATCGATTTATTTTATATATACTTTATATTTTTTGTTATAAATATTCTTGAATCGGGATATTATATATTCCTTCTGAAATTCCACTAAATTGGAATATGATAACATCACTCATATATATGATGGATGACCACCAAAAAAAGAAATTTTATTTGATCATTATTAAAATGAAAGTTAATAAATTTTTTTAGATTAATATAAGTTATAGATATGATAGATAAATGATTTTATAATGGAATGACATTATTTTTGTTTTTGACTTTATTTCCATTGGAAAAATAGAGAACCTTCGTGTGTATTTACAACATACCATCTCCATATATAGTATATTTAATTTTATATCTCTACATTTAATGGTTCACTCTAATTATATATATAACTAATACCTATGTTACTTATATTCTTTATGATATCATGGAAATAATGAAATCATGACCAATGTTTGTGGACTAAAAATGATAAATAAAAACCTACATAAAAAACAAAGAAGCAATTGCCTAAACAATGAAAATAACGTGGAATTGATAATAAATAGTTAATAAAATATCATTAGAAAATAATATATTGCATGATATATTACTATATATGATTTATCCTATAATATATTAATAATAATCTAATATTTGATATGTATGATGTTTAAATGTGCACGATTGAAGATGATAATTACGATAATGTGTTTCTAGTGTCTCTTTTATATCTTGAAGAAATTTCCCAATTCACCAAACCTTTATATTTTTTATTGAATATTATACCCATGTAAAATGTTATATGAAAAATAATTTTTTTATGATACTTAGTGTTTCAACATAAGAAATTATTTTTTGAGGATTAAGATACAAATTATTACTAATGTTGAAATAGATTTTGTCTCAAATTATATTTCCCTCAACCACATGTCATATTCACAACATATTCCATTTTTTAGTGTATATACTACCCATGAATGATTTTTTTAAATATTTCACTTGAAATATTTAGGATTTAAATATCTACTATATGATTTATCTTTATGGGTTATATAGTTCAAAATTTACCAAAGATGTAAGGGATTTGATAAACAAATCAGATTTATAGAGTCCTAAATTATGTAATAATCCGATCATTGTTTAAGAGGTTTTTATAATACCCCTTAATTTTAATAATGTTAATTAAAATTATTTTTAATATATTATATGTTTCATTTAATGTTATTATTTCTTGGGGATTTTGTTTCAATGATACCCAAGTGGTAAGATAATGATTGTATAATCTCACCATTTATCTAGATTTATTATTATTATGATTGAAATAATAAAATATTATGATTAATATAAAAATATTATCAAGGAACAATATATAATATAGTTATTTATAGAGAATATATGTTTTCTAATCATTTAACTCTCTTTTTGTAGTCATTAGTTCATATTGTTTGATTAAAAAAAATTATATTTAATTCACCGTTCGGTTGAAAATCACTTTTTCATTTGATATCATGTTTTAAAAAAACAATATATAATTTCTATAATTATCCAAATTATTTATTTTGAAATATTTAACCATAAAATTCTTTTTTTATTTTTTAGGAATCATTATATTGTTTTCTAAACCATGCATATTTTTAATTACAACAAATTTTAAAGAAATCAATATATAAAATTATACAATAAGAACATAGATTCCCATTGAAATGATAATTATTTTATGTGAATAATTTTTTTAATTATTTAAATGTTAAATAAATATAAATTGATTTTAGTTTTATTTAAAAAATAATAAATTTTAAAAGTTGAATATAAATATTCCTCATAAATGTATTAATTTATTTTTAAGTCTTCTCTTATATGTTTAAAAGTTAATTTTCCAATAAAATTATTAGTAAAGTATTTTATAAATTACACATATTATTATTAGTTTATTATTTACACTCCCAAAATATAATTTCTTCTAATAATTTTTTTATATTATTATATAATAACATCTTCATAGATTTGTAAACATCTATATATTTGAAAAATAATTCATTTATATTATATAAAATTTAATGAACCAAGAAACAAAATTATTATTTTACATGATTAACATAATATTAAAATTAAATCTAAAAAATATTCTTTTAATTCCATGAATGAGAATTTTAGTGTCATTGATGGCCACATACATTATAAATATATTTTACACAACATGTGAAAATTTCATCATTATAAAACCAAAGTAGATCCATTATAGAAATCTCATAAGTTACACACATCTTACCAACCAATAAAATGGATACCGAAGATTGAGTTATCATTATTACTTAGTAAGGGTAAACATAGGTGATAAAAATCATTGATCATTAGTTAGAATAATATGAGGATATATTCATAAAAAATATATAAAAAAAAATCACACCTAATAATGAATAAAACCAACATCATGAGTCATGGAATGTTTATTCGAGTTACATAAGGATTCAAAAATAATATATTTTGGAACATTAATCATTATTCCTAAACCTTGATATAATTAATTGTTATAATAATACCCATTCAGGTGTTGAATAAATATAGTAAATAGAAAATATATCTTTTTAACTAATTATTATCTATGATTATATCCACACATAGAATTTTGGGATTATTTTAACAAAAATTATGCTATAATATCCTCGTGAATATATATAAACAATAACTGAAACTACTCCAATCAATGGTAAAATATATTAAAAAAATATAACTAGTGAATAACTATGATAGCATTTATAAACTAAAATTATTCTCACAAAAAACCTTTTTATCATAGATAAAATAATTTATACCCATTAATAAAAATATAACTTCATCTAAAGTAAATTAATTCCAAGAAAAAAACTTGTGGAAATAATTAAACCACATTTATACCTCTCAAAATCTTTTGAGCATTTAAAAAAAACAAATATTCAAATAAAAAAAATCATTTCATATTGAAATACTCTCTACAAAAATTATTTACGGGAGATATAAAACACTACCCACAATCATCCATATATATGAGTCCAACTTAAATCATATCATTAATCCTATCATAAATTATTCTTTGGAATAAAATGGTTCTCATTAAATTTAGAATTGATATTACAAAAAAGGAATTTTATTTTGATATCATAAAAATGATCACCCAAATAGATTATTTAAAATTATTACTTTTTTTCGGATATATAAAACATTACATCATTGTAGAAGAATACATTTATGGTGCATGAAAATCCCAAAATGATTTTTTCTTAAAAATCATTTGTTAATGTCACAAAAAACTTATGATTTTCATGTCATTGTCACTATATCCATTTTTTATGATGAAAAGAACCACTATTAAAATATTTTGTAATAATATATTCATATACCTTGACAAAGAATAAAAAATATCATAAAATTGTAATGGAGATGGGATGTGTATGATATCATGGAAATGAAAAGAATTTTATATATTTTAAAATTCATTTATTGAAAAATGTAATTTTTAAAATGATAAAAAATTATTTCAAAATTAATAAAGTGGGTAAGGCCATATTTTAGTTAAAAAATTATGATTCAATAAGGGAACATGTGACTTTGGTGGGATGTTAAACAATTAATATATAACTAAATATTTTATAATTTGGAATTATTTACAACAAAATTAAATATTTTCATGAAAAAGATGCTTGATTAATAACAAAAAAATTAAGACATTTGATTTCCCAAATAAATAATATTGATATAAATCATAAAATAATTATATGTTGTAATAATTAAACCATTACAGTTAAAAATCAAACTAGATTGATTTTGACACAGTAAAATTATTTTTGTCATGAAAATATATTAACATTATTCACATTAATTCTAATGTTCTCATAGAATCTATATATATATATATAGTAAATATCACAAACATTTAAATATAAATTATCATCTCATATAATTTATTTATGATCTTTTATAATCAATATATTATTTATTAATTTCTTATTTTAACCATTGGGTGTCAATAATATTAATTACTGAATACATTATTTATAATGTTGATTTTAGTACCAATTCTTTGATAAAATATTTTTCATTACGAGGATCTAAAATCTTTTGGAATTATTTTTTGTAAAAACTACAAAATTATTTATATATTTATATTAAAATAAATTAATTCCCTCTGAAATAAGGTGATTCAAGTGACACTGGGTTTTATCGAAAATGAAACACATAAAATATTAATATTTAAACATTACCATTATATCATAAAATTTAAATTGATAGATGTAAATTGTAATAAATATTTAATATGAAATATATATTATAAATATCTATAAATTAAAATCAATTGTAATATATTTATTTGAAATTAAATTAGACCAGTGAATGAAAATGATTTTTTTTTCTAAAAAATGTATTTTTAAAAGACATTTTTTTCTCATTTAGCTGAAATAATTATAAATTAGTTTTTTCGAATTTTATAAAATACATATGAAAAAAATAATTTATTAATTCATAATATCAGTATTATATTATTGTGATATATTGGTTGTTTTCATCCAAAGATGAATTTTTCACTGAATATTGAAAAAATAACTTTTTTTATAAAATTGACAATTAGTTTTAATAAATTAAGATCATTTGTTATTTTAATATTATTTAAAATTAAGATTTTTAATACTTGTTATTCTAAAACCAATTAATTTTATTTAAATCATCTTTATAATATATTTTTTTATATGTTTATCATTACTCATTAAAAAAACATTTCCTTGAGAAATTTTTTTAGTGTGAATAATGGTAATCCATTTTAAATAATTAAATCAACACCTAAGGAAGAATTGGTCAAATAATAAATAAATATATATATATATATTATCTATTAATATTAAATTATATTTTACATATTGTGATTAATTTTAAAATACATTATATGAGATCATGTTTTTTTAACGAATGTATCTATGGATTTTTTTAACATATATTATTCCAATACAATTTGATAAATTTAGAAAAAATTTATTTCATATTTTTAATTATAATTTCTAGTTTCTCTAATAATTTTCACATAATTGTTCACTATTCTTAATAATAATATTGTACAAATTATATATCATCATTAAGGTAAAAATGATTTACCAAGGGGTTAAACTCAAATAATACATTTTTAAAATCACCCAAAACATATCTATTTCAAATTTTATTGTCATAATTACTCTCTTGGTGTTCTAATTTTTTCCCTGGACCATTTATTATGATATTAGTATTAGTAAAATATTGAATTATTTATTTTTTTGTAGGATTACATGTGTATTATATAACGCAATTATAAAATTCCACCCTCTATAATATAATTTTCACACATAAAAATCCTACTTAATTAGAAATTAAAATCCCAAAAAAAATTCCCTAATTAATTTTAATCATAATATATTCCTTTTTTGTTCATGCACCATCCTATGAAGGATTATACTAAATTCCAAAAAAGTTGTTGGAAAATTAAGAAGTTTCCTTCACCAAGTGTTTTATAGTATTTATTCCTCAACTTTTTTCGTGTCTTTTTAAAACATGATGAGATAAGAAATTAATTTTATCATATATAATTACATTTTGTTATGTTTGGTTAATTACCTATAGATATCTCCTCCTCCCTCAAATTGAAAATGAAATAGTAGATCATGTGTACAACAGACTACTACCTCATGAATTGATGTAAGATAATCACTTACAACACTTCTCAGAGATAAATATTATTTTTTATTATATATATATATATATTATATATCAAAAAATTATACATTATAAATTATAATATCATATATAATTTATTACTTTTTAGTTGATTGAGAATATGATTATGTTAATCCGGAGTACGACATACTACCTCCTCACAAAATGATGTTATTATTTTTTCATTTATGATTCTAATTGAAGATAATAGTGACCACTATTTTGTTTAAATCATATATTAATGTAAAAATATAAATCATGGAAAATATATAAATTATATACTTTTTATATTATAATTCATTTACTAATATACAATTTCATTTAAGTGTATAGTGGACTAACACCTCAATAATCGATGAGATTAATTTTTCATAGATGCTTTACATGTAAAAAATAAAAAATAAAATTAGTGAATATATTTGATATATATAACATTAAATTTATTCTATAATATTAAAATAAAATATACTAACTAACCATTTACCGTATTAAGTAAATGATAACATTGCTTGTGAGTACACCTTACCATCCATCTCCATAATGTAATGTGACTCATTGTCATCGTAAAATACTCTATAATTATTCTATTCATGGTTATAATATTGGAAATTTAATATAAATTTGTAATATATTTTTATATATGATGCGAATATATTATGTTTTAATGATTCTGAACCCTAAAAAAAACATACATTAGAAAATATGAAAACTAACACCTAAAACAATAATGATACAAAATGATTATTAAAAAAATATTAATATTATAGAATAAAGCATCATATATGATATTATAAATATTTATATGGTTCTAGAATAAGTTAAAACAATTTTGAGAACAACCATATATAATTACCAACTGTTCTAACCTCATGGGAATTGTGAGGGAATGGGTTTCATTATACAATATTCTTTCCCTAGATTATATATCTAATTTATTTATTATATTATTCAACTATTATATACGACATATAACATATTCACAGTATTTTTTATTCCCACCTTATTTATGTGGATTTTAATTTGTTACTTGTAATCACCCCATCAATTAAATATCACCTCATTTATACTAACATTGTAATAGTTTGTTCTAAAACACCCATCATTGAGAGACACGTTATTTTAGGAAACTGATTTATTTTGAATGATGTATATACATAAATTTTAAATAATAAATCATTAATAATTATTATATACTGATTTTTTCATTAAAATTTATTTTACATCATTAATAATAAGAATGTATTTCAGAAGATACCAAAGAAGTATTTTTTATTCAACATCATTTCAATTGACATTAGATATGCCTGAATTTCAATTGATGGAAATTATTTGATCATTTTTTAATAAATTATAATATTTTTTATCCAATGATTATCAATTAATATTTATAATAATAGTTCCATTTATATAACATAATTAAATTTATATATAAAATCCTTTTATAACAATCCTACTTCATTTCTCCCTTTAGTCAAAAATTATTTTTCGTCCAAATCGATGAATTCTAGAACGAATTTAAAAATTATTTACTATTAATGTTAAATTAATATTTTTCAATAATTAAATATATATATAATTCTAAAAATTCATTAATCACATTATTTCCTAAAAAATTAATTTTCTACATTTCTGAAGAAAAAAATGAGAGTGAATATTATGTTTTTAATATAATCAACATAAATAGAACTCTTCTGGAATCATGACCATTCAATGTTTTAATGATTTATATTTATTTTTGAAATTTTATTTTGGAAAATACTTTATTTTATATTTTAGAGTGTTTTTAATTTTAAGTTTGTTTTATCAAAACAGAAAGGATATTTTCATCATGAAATGTTTACTGTGATATTTTATAAATTGTTTCCATCTAAAATGATATCATATGATGTTTCTTACAATAAATTTGTTATTCTTCTCAGGATTTTTTGTATCATTTATGGAATTATTTTATTTAATTAATTATATATTTCATATTTTAATTTTCAACTAAGTTTTAATATATGTCGTTAACATATATATATTGTTTATTCCACATTCCATTAATTGTGAAATTTATTATTTATAATCATTTATCAATTAAATTAACTATTAAATTTAATTTAAACATGATATGAATCATGGTAATGCAAACTATTTTCTTCCCATGAGTCAATTTTGTTCTCATTACTCATGATGAATATCCCTATGTGGAACTTATATTCATGTTAATTAAATGAATGTGATGGGTGGGCTAGGAATTATATATCCCTCAAATGCATTGGTTAATGATTATTTCTCAAGTTACATCATTTGTGGGATTAGTGAGTGAACATAATCGATTATGGAACAATGTCTACTAAGTGATTTTTTTCATCATATTAACCATTATCAAATGCTTCATTCATTTTTTATATTTCTATCACATTTCCAAGGATTCCATGATAATATGATTCCTTGTTATTTATGTTATACTTCCATGTGATTAGTCACTATAATTATATTTCATTATATCATGAAATAACTTTTATTTTAATGGTATTCTTCCTTCTTATGTTATTTCCATTATTGAATATTATTTCTCATCTGTTTATTTATATGTTTCCCAAGATATCCCTTTCAAATTGAAGAGCCTAAATCTATTTTAGGTAATATTTAGGTAAATAAAATATGGATTCTATTGTTTTTTTATTAAAAATATATGTATTCCAAATACTCTAGTAATTTAAAATCATTTTTTAGTTATTATATGATATTTTTTTAAAACCCCATAATAATATATAAAAATGTATTAGGATTATATAGTCAGTTTCAAAGGAAAATGTAATATAACTATTGAAAATTGGATGATAAAACATTAATGAGAGACCAATAGATATATCAAGAAATAATACAAAGAATAGATAAATATCCTAGAATATTAGTGATCTATAAATGGAATGGTTTCTGAAAAATTAAATCTATATATGTAAAATAAAAGTTGGTTTTTATTGGAATAGATGTGCATATGTGTAATAGCATCAAAATCATAATGTATTTATTGACATGATAATTAAATTGAACATGAAAATGGAATATATTGTTAAACACTTATAAAAATCCTCATGGATATGCATTGGATGTTGAAAACTCATTAAGAAATATCAAAAACGATTTATATATATGATTACCATGAACAAAAAAGGATAATACTATAGGACCACAGTTTTAAATGATGGTTTCATGATTTATACATCTTACAAATATTTTTTATTGATTACATTATTTTCCACCGTAAATATTTTTTATCACAATGCACATTATGGATGATGATAATAAAGATTACAATATTTAATCGTCATAACATTGAATTTGATAGAGAATGCGTTGATGAGAAACCATATGATATAATTTATTTTGTAAAGGATATTTTGTTTATTATTAAATATTAATATGAAATTTTATAAAAAAATTTATCCTTAAAAAATTCTTTATCTCACAAATGAATATACAGAGAGGGTTTTCTAAGAGTTCAAGTGGATGAGACATAAAATGAATGATGATTCATTTTCTTATATATTTTGAATGCGGGATGAAGTACTAATGGAAATGTCTCATTAAAATGAAATTTATTTTTCTATGTAGAGAATAAGTGAACAAATTATTTAATTTAAAGATAAGATTAAAAATATTAGCAACCATAATGGGTGATGATAATGGTTTCTTTGTAGAATTATAAATTATTAAATTTTCTCTTCAGGGAAAGAATGATCATTTCTAAAATCTATTTTTTTAGAAGAATAAACAATATAATGATCAATAATGTTATATTACAAAGGTGTTTTATAATATTTATGAAGAGAAAAAAATTATATATGAAATTATATAGTTACTAAATATTATAATGATGAAACCTAGTTAATGGTTTAAGAATAATGTGGAGTTATTGAATTTCTTATATAATAGTATTAGTTAAAAATAAGAATAATTATATATATAGAATTTTTTTCCATATAAGATTACTTATGTATTTTAAAGATTTTTTTGAATGGATTGGTAATACTATATTTAGAAATAAATAATTGAGAAAAACATAACCACTGAGATGTGCTAAATGTTTAGGAAACCAGTTCTTTTAAAATGACTATATGTATTAAGGAATATAATTATATTAAAAGATATTTGATTAAAAATATTATTTTTAGTATGATCATAAAATTCTAGATAATGGAATTATATCATGGTGAATTTGGAATATTGTCATAAAATATTCTTTTCCATATATTTTGAAAAAGGAAAACCTGTATTCTATCTGACAACCCATAACATCTTGAAGGAGCATGGGGTTAATCCAATAATTTGACGATAATAATGTCTTAACACATAAAATTTCCCTACATGATATATTTGTTAGTATAATATTATATCTCAATTAGATGGTTTGAAATTCAAATATTAATGTTTTTTTTGAAAAATATCATATGGTCAAGTGATTTTATTTTATGGTGACACATAATATTTTAGGACACGTTTGAATTGGATTATATATATATATATATATATAATTTTTATTTAATGAAATGATTTTTATTCTAAATAAAATTACGGTTTTTATAGATTTATTTGAAAAGGGATGAATTAAAATTTTGAGGATAAAAACATATTTAATTTTTAGTTCAATGAGGATATTTGTGATATATGATTATTACAGTAAGTGATGATCAGTGTCAGAAGAATGGTTTAATTATTGAATTTTATATTTTGAGATATTCATATTCATTTTTTATATTATCATACCTTCTGTTGATATTTTTCAAACTAATTTTGTTATAGGGAATTTATTATTACTGTTTTATGGATCTTGTTATCTATTAAATATAAATTTTGGTGCATTTTGTAAAAAACTTATATTAGATATAAATTTATGTTTATAAATAGGGAAAGGTGATATCTATTAAAGCACAAAAAAGGATAAAACTATGTTAATGAAATAAAAATATTCCATCTAAGTATATTTTTATGTGTTATATAACATGATAATAAAATGATTCCATAAAATGGGTAAATGATACTGAATCAAACATATTTTCTAGGTATATTTATTTCTGTTTAATCTAATTATCTTTTACATCCTCATAAATCTATTCTTTTATGTTCTTAAACATACTTTTAATTAACTAATCTATTGTACCGAATGGAATAAAGGCCTTATACATAAATTCATTTTTTATAACCCCCCATTAAAGGGTTGAGAGTGAACCCTTATATGGACTATACTCTTCATGGAATTACATGACCTTAATTTCATAGAAGAAATCATACCAATGATAACTACTTTTAACTTCTCCACCCTAAATTCTATAGCAAGATGTCAGCTCTCCACATTGGCATGATTGTTCAGCAAGTATTTTTATGCATTCACATGCTAGTCTCGATGGCTATTTTCATTCCCAACCATTCTTCAAATTCTATTATCTCTTATCTAGTGAATGTTCTTTAATCTAAATCCGCATCTAGTGCCCTCTCCTTGTAGAGAAATCCTAGTCTATTTAAGAAAAATACCATGTTTCCTGAAAGAATTATTGTGGCTTGAAAGACTTGAGATGGCCACAAATCATTACTTGAGAAAACTCCTTGGATTCCCCAAATTCCATGAAGGGCCCTAGGACAACATCGGTGGCCGAAAAGGAAAAATAGCTGAATAGTTCTGGGTACTACAGTACCTTCTATATTACCGAAATTTACCAGGTATAATGACTACTATATTTCCTACTAAAATTCCTACAATAATACCTTTTAGTACTTCTATAGTACCCAGAAAGATGTCTCTACCCAAATTTGATCTCGAGTCTCTTGGATGCACTTGTCGTGTCCTCACCAACCGAGCTAAGGCGCTTGTGCTTGTTTTTATGAGTGATTTCTATCACTATCTATTAATATGTGGGATTTCATATTCTCCTACATTTATATATTTTAATCTCTCACCAATTTTCACCAATATGGATCCCTATTAATGTTTTATTACTATATACCTTCGTACATTCCTTTCACTCTTATCAAGCCTATGTTTTATTAACACTTTATATGATATTGTTTTTTTACAATGTAATATATAAATACCGAACCCTTGATTACTAATCGCATATTCAAATAATGTTCACAGAATTTATTTAACGGGGTAGAATGTGACACCTCAAGATGTTTGAATATATTTTCCATTATATGAATTAAACCCCTCTGAGAGCTTTTGACACATGCAATATAAAGATTAAAGAAAATATGATACTCACTTAAATTATTTATATTATCAATACAACCAATATAATATAGATATTAAATAGGTGGGAATGAAAAGGACTAATAATATTATGAAAATTTTATGGTTTATACATGTATATGTTAAATCCAATTTTTATATACAGATAATAAATAAAATATGACCCTTTTCAATGAAGAATGAATATTTCAATGATAACATGTATTTTCCTAAAAGGTTTTTTAGTCATGACTTGTGAAGAAAAACATAATATTAATTTTTAACACTTATCGAAATTAATTATTATTGAAAATTATTTTAGAAATCAATATTTAGATATTGATTTATTATTATATTTTAGAATTTTTCGAAAAAATAATAATTTTTCATTGAATAATTAAATATGATTCTTTTTAAAAATTTATCCCATAAATTTAATAATACAATTAACTTTATTATATTATTTTATTTAATAATGTACATAGTTATTATTTAGTTATATTAAATATAAATAATTACACTTAAATCAAATTTATACTTTAGTTTATTAGAAGTTTATCTTTAGGCTTTAAATTTCATTTCATCTGATAAATATTTTAGGTTGTATAATACCTATTAAAATTAAATAACTAAAAAATATATTAATTAAGAATTAATTAAATGATATGCGTAGATTATATATCTATAAATAATAATTTAATTCACTCTAATGAATATTATTTTCTTATATTTAATAAGAGATCATATTTTCTATAAAAAATGTTTCAAAAAAATGGGTATTTTGACAAGTATGTCAGTCTGACTTCAGATTAAATTATCCAAATTATATTTTTTGAATTTATTAAAATTTATTCCATATTTGTAATTAGGATTATTTATGTTATCCAAAATTCGTAACATAATTTTTACCATAAAAAATAGTTAAAACTATAATAATTATTTATCGTGGATAATGTAGAAACGAGTTTATATGTGGTTAAATTAGACATATAAATGATATAAATGATGAAATATAATTTAATTTCAATTTTAGGGTCATATATAGTTTATATCATTATATATTTTGATCATAGTTCAATTGAGTGACTTTTTGGAGGATAAATACAATGATAGAATTCCATCGTTTAAAAAACACCTAGTGTGTCCTCTCTCCACTTATAAAATCACACCACCTATCCTCTTATTTACACACTAAAAAATTCCATTGGATTGTAAAATGAAAATAAAAAATAACTAATTCAATAATATCATTCTATAATACTTTTTTTCTTTTAAATCCATCATAAGATGGATTTTTATACCAACTAATAGAAGTTGTTTCGAATAAAAGATAATGTCTTAAACCGATCATTTTATTTCATTTCTCCGTCCACCATATTCATATACGTTTAATACGATAGGACATAATATCCACATGAAATCAAATATATTTATTTTTTAAATAATTACATACTATTATATCCCCTACCTAAAAAAGGAAACGAAATCGTTGACCATGAGTATGATGGACTAGCGCCTCACGAATATACATAATTAATTTCCAATCACATATTTTCAAGACAAGATAAAATGGTGTATTTAACGTTAATATATTATATTTATAATATAATAATTCCTTTTATATTATATTATTATATATACCTTCTTAATTTCCATTCCATATAGATTATTATATCATTACTCACGTGTATAGAGGACTAAAACCTCATTGATTTATGTGTTTCTTTGTTCAAAAACCATTTTATGAAAAGGTAATAAAGATTAATATTCTCTTAATCTTACTTTTTAATAATAAATTAGTTTTTTTATAAAATAAATATACCAAATTACTTATTCCATTACCATTCATTTGTAATACGATATCATTATATGTGTGTAGGGAGGAATATGACCTCAAGAAGTGATGTGATTCATTTTTCTATAACATTTTACATAGAAGGTAATAAATGAATAATTTCATTAATATATTTTATGTATATATAATATTATATTTATTCTATAAAATAAATATACATTCCACTTCCATACCCTTTAACCCATTATGTTAATGATAATATCTTTTATGGGTACGTATGACCTACCATTACCATAATAATATGTGTTTCATTCTATATGATAAAAATTAAAAAATTATTTTAAAATTTTATTTAATAAAAAACCATATTAATAATAATAGTATAATTTTGGATATGATGGAAGTATATACAATAATTATGATATGAAACTTTCATGAAAAAATATATGAGAAAATAAGGTAATAAATAGACAAAAGAATAGTGATAATTAATTATTATTAAAAAATGTTTAATAATTAGATAAAAGAATAAATTATATGTTTTTATAAATTTTATTATCATTCTGGTATAATTTATTTACATTTTGATACCAACTATATTTAGGAAAAATTAGTGATTAACAAATAGTAATAATTATGTAAGGGGTCTCTTACAATAATTATCATTCATTGGGTTATATGCTTAAATCATTGATTATATTTTTAAAATATTATGTGTGAAATTAATATAGATTTCATTTTTTTCAATTGAACTAATATTTGTGCGACGTTAAATTTTTTAAACATAATCATCACATTTATTAACTCTAAACTCAATGATATAATCATTATAAGGGTTATATCTAAAACTTACTTATCTGAGGTATATGTTCTTTTATAAAACTAATTTGTTTTGATTTTTTATGTACATTCCATTTAAATAAAATATCGTGAATCTTACCTACCTCAAGATATTTTATGATTAAATTCATCAAAATCATTGATTGGGGTTTATGATACCAATAATAACTAATATGTAAGGTTTTATCTTTCAATATCATTTTAATTGGGATTTATTATACCTAAATATCAATTGATTGAAATTATTTCATAATTATATGATAAACCCATACGTATTATTATCCTATATTAATTCTTGAATATTTTAATTAATATTATAATTTCCCACTATTTGGATCATAAAATTATTAGGCAATATTTTTTTTTAAAATCCAAATTCATTTAACTTTTATGTAAAAAATTATTTTTCCTCAAAATATATGTTTTCTAAAAATTATTTCAAGAATATTTTGTTATTATTTTAAATTATTTTAAACTATATATGGATTCTATGATATTTTATTCGAATCCTCTCATCATTTTTCAAACAAGTCACAATTTTAAATTATCTTATAAAACAATTGTAAGGAATAATTTTTTTTCAAAACATATAGACAAGACGAAAACTCCTAAATCATAAACATTCGATGATTAAAATGTTAATCTTAATTAGTTGATGTATATTTTTTAAAATTAATCATTGATATTTGGTAAGGTATTAGATTTTAAATATGTTTTTAAATGGAATACACATTTTCCTCAATAAATATTCAAATTGATCATTCAGAAACATTTTCTACCTAAGATGTCATCCATTTATGAAAATCAATGTGAAAATATTCATTTCGTACATTTTTTTTATTGTCACTATATATTTTTTCATCAGTAAAAGCACTTTTTGATGATTATTATTTATTCAAAGTTATATACATATGGATATCAAATGTGTACCTAGTTTATTATACCATTCACTTTTAGGTTAAACCATGTCTTATTATCATTTTTCAAATACAGTCATTTGAAAATTTCAAAAAAATAATTATA
Organism: Viscum album; assembly: GCA_963277665.1. NCBI lineage: Eukaryota > Viridiplantae > Streptophyta > Magnoliopsida > Santalales > Viscaceae > Viscum > Viscum album. The sequence continues at coordinate 1,252,862,739 of OY728140.1, read as the reverse complement.
TGAAGAATTATTATTATATCAACTATAATATTACATACATTACTATTATATTTTACTTTTTATAAATTAATAATGGAGATACACATTGAGAATCAAATGGTTTACTATATTTCAAAAATAAGGCTCATACCTAACCAATACATAATAACACATATATATTTATTTAAATGAATCTACATTATAATTACAAAATATAACATTGTCTATAATACATGTAATAAAAATAGATAATACATCAATGAAAGGGGGAGATGAAATAACAATTAGAGGATTAATAATGGGCCTGAATGAATATAACAAGGTAAATCCTAGTCATCATTACCAATCTATAAGAATAATATAATAATCAATATCATGAGGGAAAAAATAATAATGGAATAGAAATATTTTAATTCATAAAAAATGAAATATCATGTCAAAATGATCAAATACAACACATAGTTATAAAAAATGATGGAATTATGTGCATAGTCATAAATTCATTAGTGTGAAAAAAAAGAATCATGTTCGTTAATAATACATATTATATAAAAAGATACATCTTCTAACCTAATGAATTTTAGGTCTATTTAATTATGGTCCCATGAATCACATTATATTATTTACATAATCATCCATGCAACATAGACTCTATTAAAATCATATTCAGAATATAACCCATGGGAAGGGTTGCATTTCATAATAATTTCATAAATAATACATCTATGAAAAAAATATTGGGTTCCTAAAAATATAGATTTCATACATTGGAATAATAATACATTTTTTCTTGGGATATGAAACAATAAATGTGGAGTTGATGGTTTTTTTGAATGTTTTTTTTTGGAAAAGTCAAGGTATTTGACATAATAATTAATGTGGAAACATTTATATACCAAAAATATAAAATTATTAATGAAATCATATTTATCTTTCAATAATGGAGTATTCAGACATAAATTTATGTGAAATAGGGAAGACCCAAATAATGGTAGTTGGTTTCATGAATCCCCTTACCGTAAATAACTACTTATTTTTTGAATTTTTCAAATCCTAAATATTAAACATAGGATAATTAAAAATTAAATAAATAATTGAATTATGTTTACTTTTTCCACAATTTTTCTTTTATAATTATTGGATTCTATTTAATATCACTATTTATTAAATGATAATTTTTTTAATATCATGTCGTAATAATATTTTAAAATTTAGTTTTGATTTAACTATTTTCATTCAATTATATATATATATGTATTATTTACTATATAATAATAGATAATATTTAGTTTAAAAATTATATTATATATAAAACATAATTTACAACCATGGAGGTGGTTATAATCATTAACATGGTAATGTCTTCATTTATGATTAACCTATGTTTAATGGAAAATTGCCGAAAAAGAGAGAATGATAATATGATATATATATATATATAATAAAAATAAAATTTGGTTAAAATAACTATTATATAGTTTTATGAGTTTGATAATTACCCTTATAATGTTTTGTTTTGAATGGGGTTGAGAAAAAATAATTAGAAATAAGATTGAGAGTTAATCAAGATATACTTAATAATTAGTATAACTTCCCTAATACAACAAAAAAAAATTAATTAATGACTTGAGTTTTACTTCCAGATAACATACCTAATGATTATATCTGTCATTAGTGGGAGTATTATGAAACTGTTTCATCATTGGAAATAGGGGGATTAATGGTTTTCAATGTTGATGGAGTTAGGTTATTTATAGTTTATGAGAGTTTTATTTTTTATAAAAAAATTAAACATAATAATGTATCAACCATAAAAGTTATAACATTGAGTTTATCAAAATAAAATCTATATTTGAAAATAAAATGATTTTATTTAATACATTAATACTTTTATAATTCAAATTTATTACTTTTTTAAAATGGAATATGAGATGAATGACCTAAATTTTCATTTTTAGAGATTAATTGTAACTTTTTGTTTTGGAAAAGGATATTAAGCTAGGTAATTAAGTATATATTATTTTGATAAATTATTAAATAAATTTAATATAACATGAAAATATATCACAATCTAGAAAATATTTGTTCATTATAATAACCTCAATTATGCTATTTAAGATATTTTGGTTCTATGAAAAACTATATTTTTATTATTCAAATATCAACTAATGTTTTTCATAAAAATATAAAAAATTAAATCATGGAATATTTTTAAATTAATTTTTAAAAATGATATTTTTTTATCAAAATAAATTTATATCATACAGAATTTTAATATTTAATATAAAAATTGTGATTTCTATGAAATGATTTATAATATTTTTTATTAATAATTTTTCTTAAATTTTATGTTACATTCATTATAATGATATTTATGTATCAAATTTTCTATTTATATTTATATAAATTAATAAAGTTAAATATTATTATATGATAATTTATGATTTTTATGTAATATTATTATTCCAATGGGCAGGATACAATTCCCATTGGTTAGGTTAATCACCCAACAATCATGTTACTACTCCAATGTTCTATTTATATATCCAATTGATATGTTAACATTTAAACATTCATATCACAATACAAATTCTCACATTACCTCCAATAAAAAATTCACTTTCCATTATTCATTATTCAACTAAATTCCTCTCAATGTTCTATATATTTATTTCCTATAATGTTAACTGGTATAACAGTATTGAATTTTTTTTAAATTGTTTTCTCAGTGGGGTGATCAATATTTTCATATTTTAGATTTTTTATTTTATAATATTTTTCTATTTATAATGTTTGGAAGTATAAATGATTTTGTAACTAATTAATTCAGCATTATTTGTTAATGAAATATATTTATTTCTATATAATTGTATTTTTAACACTATGATGTATATTTTAACACACATTTATTTCAGGTAATAAATATCATTTAAAAACTCTCAGATGTTACATTCTTCTCACATTATATGATTCAACCCTCAAATTCAGAAACATATTTTTTGTAGAGAATTGTTGTGGGTAATTTTGTATAATTATTTCTTCTTGTTCCACTGTTTCCTCTTCAAAATTATGTATCCTCTAAAACAATTTGACAATGTGAGTTGTCTTGATGTTTAGAATATTGTATCTATGGTTCAAGATCTTTATAAAATTTTCGTCATATGAGAGGACATTCCCATGTTGTACCACCTATAGTTTTAGTCCATGTGGGGTGTTGGTTATGTACTTCATCAATAATGATACATCAATGATTTAACAAACATGAGAAATAATTAGTGGAAGTGAATGTTGCCATGCCACTAATACTATATAACCAAGATCGTAAATGGTACAATGTACCATGGGATGAATGTTCCATTACTTTAAATTCACATGTCTCTCTTTGTTGTTCGTATTTGAAGGAAAAAATTGTCTCGAACATAGAACACTATGTCACTTCGATGTTTGTTAGAATATATATTCATCAAAATCTGATAAACACTAATTTTTTGGATATATTTATCCATCTATGTTATCTCCTATACATGTTCTAGTCTTTGTAGCATTAGTTCTCCATCAAAATATCATGATGATGGAGGTCTATATAGCTTCCCATAAAACGCTTCATATGTTTCCATTTGAATACTTGAGTAGACGCTACTTTTAAATGATAACACAACCAATAGGATATATTGATACCATCAACCATATAATTCCATTGAGATGTCACATCAGATGGCCTCGAGTGTTTGGAAATTCAATTAATATTATCAATTTGTTTTAGGGGGATATGAATAGCTCTAATTAAAATTAATTATGAAACAACACTGAATACTTGTCAAAATTGTACATGTAAGCCTTGGATCATGAATAATTATGATGAAAAGTGGTACCCCATGTATCCTCAACACTACATCTAAATATGTATTGGCCTTCTTTAGATGTGAATAACATTCTTGAATAGCAATAGAATGGTCTTCCATATTGAGTCGATTTGACAATAACATATTATATTATTTCCTTTGGATGTGTTCAGGGGAATAGTGATAAATTACATTGTTATGTTATCTCATATTAACATGGGTATATGAAATTTTTTCGTCACCCTTTATTCTTATGTCACGCTTCATTAACATGTTTTCATACCGAACTCCTTGTGTTATAATCCGTGTGCTCATTCTTCATGTTTTTCAAAAAACATTCCTTAAATGATCTTGGTACATTTGGGTACAACCACAATGGATAAATAAAGTTGAGCTACATGAATTATCCAATATTTACATCATTATCTCATTTGATGAGGGAACAAAAATCATTTATCAAAACTAATTGGAAATATCATCACTAATATGAAACACTTGTAGAATCCCTTATTTTAATTATTTCAACATATTTTAAGCTATAGATCATTCGGTTGTTTCTCCATGATAATCTCTTTGATAGTTGTTCAGGAAATAATTTGGTTAAGGGGGGTTTACTCAGGGACTTTATGATTTCATGTTCCATCCTTTTCTTATACATAAATATAGGCTCCTTCATTATCCACATCATGGATATAGTATGATGATCTGTTCTATTAAAATAATCTACTAACTTTTTCTTTTATCTAAGTTGGTAGTGAATAGATAAATTTTATTCCATGATTAGATCAATCCATATTTTTCGATGTATGTTTTTATCCATTAGTTTGAATATATAAATCAAAATATTATTACATATATATGTTAAAACTATAATGATAGAGACATTTTATCATGATATTTAGATGAAAGAACACATATTATAATTACATATCATGTTTTAGATAGTTATCCTCGGAGAAATTCATATTTTCTGAATTTTAGGACTTAATTTTAGGATTATATAACTGTAAAAAACCTAACCCTCTCTTATATGAATCAAATTATATCAAATTATCATCTCTACATTTCGGACATGTGTGTACATTCAGAGTGAAAAGCCTCTTCATACGATCATTAAATATTTCCCCACATTCTCCCATATAGAAATTCATTAACCCCTTCTCAGATATCATAGATAGAGAGCTGTAAAATCAAGATAAATTTCACAGAAAATGTATGCAGTACCCATATTATTCTTGAAATGTATTGATTTCACTTACAATAGTTAGGATTAATCATTCCACTATTAGCTTCTATATTAATGGACCACAAATATTATCTCACATATGATCACATTCCCCATGAACACCAATTTCTATATCTAAAATAATTACAAGTTGAAAATAGTGTACATTTTATACTTCCTTAATTTCACTAGAAATATCCTTTGATCATATTAATATTCTTCCTTTTAAATAGAATAAATGATAATATCATAAATTAAAACATCCAGTAATTTTATGGTAGTATAAAATGACTATATTAATAAAAATATTTATGATAACACTGATATTAGTATAGCTAATGGGATTCACTATTAACCCATATTTCCTAAACCATATATAGAAAGCAGTCTGTTGAATATATTCCTCCTTCTCCATTAGTTGATTATATCAAAAATTATGATTCATCTTTAATAAACACTGAGATATTTTTAGTTTAGCAAATATATTATTAATCCTCAAAATATGATTTTTTATTATGGTGATCTTATTGAGCTCATAATAATTGATATATTGTTGATTGATCCATACTTATTCATTGAAAATAAAAATGGTTCAACCTCAGGTTATTAACAAGGGAATATTTACCCTTTGTCCAAGTGATCTTTAGTCATCAACATTAACTCTTTCAATTCAGTTGGGGACATCCAATAGAGATGTTTTATTTTATTAGTGAATTCACGAATGAGATCTATTGGGAAATCTACCTAAATATATGTGATACTTATATATAAAACATCAATAAATACATTAGTGTATTCTAAAACAATGGGATTTCATTCCGGGATGTTAAATTCCATTTAATCATCAAATTTTTTAAGTTAAAATTAATTAATGGGAATCAACGCCCACATTTTATATGGATTTTACAAAGGTGATTCATGAATTACAAAATTTTACATAAGATAATTTTATGTTTCTAAATATAAAAAGAGATTTACTTTTCATTTTAGATGTTTTGTGATCTATAAAATGTGATCAAATACCTTCCCAGTATGTCATCTAATTACACCAAGTTATGTATTAGAATATTTTATGAAAGAATGTTACAATAGATTATTATATGAAAGGATTATAACAAATAGATTTCATTTATTTCCCCACTAGTACAATGTATATATATCTCTAAATAATAGTTTCAAATATTCGATTTATTATTGGTAAAAACCCTATATTATATAACAGGATACATAGAAATTGAATGAAATAAATATTTTTCCATGTTATATTTTTATGAATTATGCATTGTAAAATATAATTTTAATGATTTACATCAATAGTTGTGATGGTGTAATAATTACCTCATATTTGGATTTGGTTAGTGTTGATGTTGATTTCCCTTAAGCACCCACAGTATAGTGCGTTGGTTTCATAGTATACATACTCCACAATGATGAATTATTAAACCATGGGTGGTTCTTTATGTGTTTACATTATTTACTCCATCATGTTGGTCAACATCCTTAGGAATCACTAACATTCAAGATCCTGATGGCCTTCTCTCCATCACTTGAAGAATATCCCTATCCCTTTATGTAATTCATATTATTTTTCATCGATCATTTTTGTCTTGTGGGCAGTTAAAATAATTTTCCTACATTGTAATTTATCCCACCACCTTGAATCCCAATTATTTTTTTTATCACTAAAACCATGAAACCATTCAATAAAATCCATATCTACTCTTAATGTACAAAAAACCACACCTTTATAATCCCAAATGTCTTCAATAGATGGATCCTTTGTATGTTAATATTTTAAAACACGAAATAATCTATCTAATGTGTTATCATTGTCAAAAATAAAAACTAAGGAAATCATGGAATCCTCATGATGTTTTCCTCATAATCCATTAAAAATCAACCTTTCTTTTTTATCAGTTCTATAAATTACCTCGATATTTTTGTTCAATGAATTCACCAGAAATTCATGTTATGAAATATTTTTATACGGTCCCATCATTCATATATTCCATTTCTTCCTTGGTGTCTATGTTTTTTTATCAGATCCCACCACTAAATTTCATCTACTTATAAATTATATATGTCTATAGTCTCTTTTTAATTTCAAAAAAAAAATCACAAAAAATAACATTTTAATTAAGTTATCATACTCTTCTATTATAAGTGGATCATAAGATCCTGTAAATGTATGTGGTAATTGTTGCATAATAGACTCAATGGTTTTTCAATTCTTATTGGTCAAATAAAGATGTTCTATATTTTTTAGGTAACTATTCATATCAAGATTCATTTGGGTAAGCATTTCTATAATGTTAAAAACTGCACTATTCATGGAATTAGTGATTTCATTCAAGAAGTTGTTTCATTGTACTTCACATGGATTGTAGTACTCAAGTCCCCATCTGCCAATAAATATCAATGATATTTTTTCTAAAATAGAACTATCAATAAATAAGGAATAGATAATTTATTCCTTTGTAAAATAAATAGTAAGAGAGTATCTTATGGGATCTCTATGTTTAGAAATATTATTAAAATATATTTTTAGATGTTTAATAATAATTATTCTTATCTTAAGGTATTTTAATAATGTTTTAAAATATTAATTCAAACCTTTATTAACCCATTGTGTTGCTACCATCTTTTGAGATCCTAATATTTCTTACATGATTATTACAGAAGTTTTAAGATAACCCGAATAATAGAGATTCGTTAATTTGATCAAATGGTTAACTATCTGGGATATATTATGCTCATATGTTACATGTACATAATAAATGAAATACAATAATTTAAAGAATTTTTTTTGTTTCCCTCTAGATGATATCATTATCCTTAGTACATTTCATCACCTAAGGATAAACATCAAATGAATTGCTGAGCTAAATTCCAAGTATGTGGATGAATGTGGACGAGATTCAATATATCATCCATGAGGATAATAATAATAATCAAATTATATGAATAATTTAATAATAAACCTGACGAGTTAAAAATTTGATAAGGACATGGAATGTAGAAATTCATAAAAATGAAACACCATGCCATCATAAAAAAATCACACTTAGTTGTGAACAATGTTAGAATCATGTCCACATATAACATATAATTATAATAAAAAAAAATTATCAACAAATATAGAATCATTTTCTCGCATATTACTCATACTCTCATGAGATACATCATATTACATAATTAATTGTAGGATTATATAATATCAGGACTACACAACATATCATAATAGTAACAAAATAATTTGTGGCACAATGATTGTTTAATAATAATAATGCAGAAATAAAAAATAGAAATTAATGTACATCATAAGGAAATCATAAGGAATACATCAACGAATATACTTTGGGGTTAGTACATTTAAAAAAAGATCATTCTAGGGAATACGAAATCATTTTTCATGGAATAAGATACAACAAATGAGTCAATGATTTTTATTGGAAAGAAATGTCATTTTTTGAGATCATTATATCTGGATTAAAATAAAATGTGTAAAGTTATATACCATTAATATAAATTTGAATATTAATATAATTATAAAAAAATTAAATTAAATTATTATATGTACTAAAGTTTATGTTAATTAGGGAAGACCAATATTAAGATAGTTGGTTTTTAAAAATCCCTTTATATGAAATCCAACAATTTTTTATCTCTTTTATACGTCCTTAATAATAAATATATTATTATTGAAACATAGTCACTAGAAGTGAATTATGTGCATTTGTTATAATATTTTTTAATTATAATAATTTAATTCTATTTTAAATAACTGTTAGTTTAGCATGAACTATATCCATATCAAGTTTTCATTAATATTTTTTATTTTGTTTTTATTTTAATATTTTTATTGAAATTAATTTATACATATGTATAATTAACATCATATGCAATGAATAAATTTAATTAAATATAATAAATCTTTCAAATTTTCCATCCAAGAATGTGGTTATATATATTGACTTGGTAATTTATATGTCATTGGTTACCTGACCATTGACGAGACATCATCAAAAGAGCTAGAAAGAGAATATTGATATATATATATATATAATGTATAATACATAAAATATGTTAAAAAAATTAATATAATTATAGATTATTTGCTAATAAAAATTTTATTGTTTTTTAATGGGGTGTCAATAAAATTAATATAAGAAGAAAAAAGAAGAATATTTTAATTGAAACATACCAAATACTTCGTTTTTTCCTCTTATATGACAACATAAGATCATTAATATTTTGAGATTGATTTCTGAAGAACATACCAAAGGATCAAAGTGGATTTATTGGATTTATTTTTGTAGATAGTAGTAGATTTCAAGTGGGGGATGTGTGATTTTACAAGGGTATTTTATGTTGTTATTTGTAATTAAGGAGAGGAGTATTTTTTTAATAAATTTTTTAATAAAATAAAATAATGATGGTAAAACATGTAATAGTGAATTTTTTAATATTTAATTCATTTAAAACAGTAATATATTTATTTTTATTACATTATACCTCTTAATAATTATAATTAATTAGTTTATTAAATAGGAACATGTAATGAAAGGAAAAAATATTTTAAGGAGTCAATTTTTAAATTTGGGTTTTGAAATTTCATTTAATTTGTGAAATTTATGTTAATTTTATTCTAATGACACATTTATGATCAGTGAAAATATCATGGTAGAATATCATCTTATATAAATAATTATGAAATTTTTTTATTTTGAATTATAAAATTTAATAAACATCTGTGTTGTAAAAAATTTATTTTTAATATACACTAGAAAATTAATTCATTAAATAAAATTTAAAACTAATAACTCCAAGAAAATTATGATCCATTTATTTAATTATTTATATTCATTTAATTAAAATACATTTATGTCATATGTAATTTAAAAAACTCGTACTGAAATTATTATTTTTTTATAAATACTTTAAAATCCAATTTGGTAAAAATGTTCTTATATTTTCATTGAGTATTTTTCATGATATTTATTTTTTACACTATAATATTTATATTTTCATAAATCAATTGTGGTATATATTATTTATATTATAAATTATCATTTATTAGGAATATTACTATTACAATGGTAAAGTTAATATTCCCAAATTCAAGGTTACTATTCACACGGTCGGGTTAATATTTAAATTGTCATGTTACTAATCCAACGACGATATTATTTATCTATTAGTTCGATTAAATTTTTTTCACAAATAAACATTACATAATTAATTATTAAAATCAATTTATCTCAATGACATATATTTATAATTTCTATAATGTTATTTACTTTATTAATATTTTTATTATTTTCTATATTGTTGGTTGTGGGGGTGATTCATATTTTATCAATTTTTAATTATATTTTAAATTTTTTCTCTACTTGTAATGTTTGGAATTTAAATTGGTTTCATAGATGAATAAGGTGGCAATATTTTTTAATGAAATAAAAATTTCTCTATTTTATAATGTGTATAATAAAATATAGTACATTAAACAAGCACTTATTTTATATGACAAATATTAATTATAAACTCAAGGATGTTATAATTATTTAACATATTTTAATTATGTGGATAATTATTATATAAACTGATTTGAATTTATATCCGTATGTGGTATGTAAATATATGTTTATGAAATTAGTCTTATGGTTGTTCAATAAATTTTATATCCCTCAATTGAATTGGGATAAGTCCTAGACACATTGGATATCATGTATGGGATTATGGAGTGAACCTATTTGATCAAGAGACTCTATCCACTAAGTGATGTTGTCTTCGTAGATATCCTTAATATATTTGAATGCGATGTTTTATGTTTCATACAAATTTTCTATGATTCCATGTTCTTATGATACCATTTACTTTATTTTAATCTTCAATGTGATCACTCAGGTTCATTCCTTTTAATAATATCATGGCATACCTATGAATAACATGTTATGTTTTGTTCCCATGTTTGTACTCTATCATGAGATTTTTCACACACCTTTATTTATATTTTTCCGATGATTTCCAATGAATATTTTGGATCTCAAATGGATTTTCTGAGTTCTAAATGGAAAATAAAATAATGATTATATGTTTTAAATATAATGAACCTAGTCTAAAATATACACTAGACAATTAAAATTATTGGTTTGAACTTATTGGATATTTATTTTCAAGTTCTATGTATTAATATGTGAACGAGTCTAAGGAAACTATATATTATAATTACATATTATTTTATAATCTCATTATATTAATTTTCTCTTCAGTTTTTAAATGTAAAAAACTATGAGGAATTATTTTCGGATTATTTATAAATATTGATGTGTTGTTTTACAAAAATTAATAAATATATATATACATCTAAAATTACTTTCCTTAAATTTATTAATATTTTATATCATATATACTCATAAAATATACTTTATAACAATTCAGGATGGTGTTAGTGAAATTAAAATTATATCATTCCAAGGCGGCAGTAGTGCACACAAACCCATGGTTTATGATTTCATTTCATATATCAGATAAGAATGCAGTAATATGGTGAATTATTTTTTGATAATAAAAACATATTATAAATATAAAAATCATATATTAAATTTATTAATAATACAATCATTTGAAGGTGGTGATGGAAAATAAAAAAAATTACATCATGGAGATGCAAGTCCGTACATATGCACAATTTATTCTTTCACATTTCCTATGGGGTTAAGCGAAGTATTTCGTGTTTATTATAATGATAAAAAACATTGTTTATATAATAAATAATTTATTCATTATATAATATATGGATATTTATATTTATAAATGAATAATTTAATTAAAACATGTTAGCGAAAATTTGAAATTATATTGATAAATTATTGTTTCTCTTATTGGATTCATTAGAAGGGAAACAATTATTCTAATCTATTGTGACGAGAAGAATATGAAATGGAATGAAAATTATAGGGGAATTAATGAGGGGGTATAATCTCATATAGAAACAAAATATTTTCTAGGTATCTGTAGGGTTGGTTATAGGACCCTTTTCATGTAGTGGAACGGAAATTTTTATAAATATAGGAACGTAATATATAGATTGAAATTATTTAAAATGTCATATACCACATTAAATATAAAATAATTAATTTCCCTTTGATATAAAATCAATCATTTTGAAAACAATTTTAATATAGCAATGGACTTATACCACTTCATATATTATTTTTTCCAATTATGAATTTACCATTATAAAAAGTTTATATTTGGGAGCATAAAGATAAAAAATGAAAATATTGTGATATTTATTGGGAATTTTGGAAGCACTAATTAAAAAATTTAATTCCACAGATTCTTATTCAATTTCAAAAGGTTCTAATTTTTTTTAATATAATATATTTATGAAGTATTAAAAACATTTCTATAAAAATTACATGAGTTCTTAAAATATCAAATATTATATTAAATTATATTCAAAATAATATCACTTGAAAAATAAATATTTTTCAATAATATTTTTTAAAATACTTATAATACGTACATATATACTAATAATTACATATGTGTCACAATATCGATATATTGTTTTAATTCAAAAAAAAATTAAAGGGAAATCACAAATATTCATTATATGCTATATTTTAAATTATAATTTAAAAAATGATTAGTTTCTCTATAATATTGATTGAAAATGTATTATTTAATTTTTTATATGGAAATATCAAATATAATGAAAAACATGTTTTTTTTGAAATTACTATTTTTTAAAACATTAATGTTTTTAATATTATTTCACAAAAATTACTTATTTAAAATATATTAATATTTGAGTTAAAATATAATATTTTATTAATATTGTTATATTTAATATATTATGATAAAAAAATATCTATATAAAATCTATTTCTATTAAAATAATATATACAAATTTAACATTAAATACTTTATCACATAAAATATAAAAAATAATTATTTATGTTTAAAATATAATTTTACTACGAAATCAAATATTTAATATTTATTTTAATTAAATATAAAAATATTATGATATTTAAAAAAAGTTGTTGGAAATTATAACAACTAACACATAATTATGAATATATTAATAGTGTTTCAAAATCATATTTTTATTTCAATGTGAGTTATATTATTTGATATCTTCTATTTATCCATGAAAAAAGATTACCACACCTATTGGATATATATCCAATAAATATATTTGAAATGTCTATATTTTCAATGACCGTATTTTCATCTCCCATATTGCATTCCTATATATATATAACATTACTATAATTATTCCATTCACTATTCACATTTAAAGAGTTTTCATTTTAGATCTTACATAATGCTTTATCCTTTAGTGGTATTCATTATTATAAGTGGTTTTGTCATACTAGAAATTTTTCTTAATTTAATTGTTCTTCATTATAGTTACAATTCATATTGATGTTGTTTTTTAAAATTTATTTTCATTTTTTTATTCTTATACATTATTTTTTAAAATCATATATGATGTGTATTAAATCACTAAATGTGATACATTGTATCATGTACTTTTCTTATATGATTTAATTATAAATGAATTCGGTTTAATTATCTTTTTTCATATATTATATAACTTTTTACCTATTGTATTTAAATTCCTTTGATGAAAAACATTACTTCATGTTATAAAAAAATGATTGGTTAAATTAATATTTTCTTATTAGAAATTGGTTAAATATTATCCCCTTTAAAATAAATTGAGGCCTCAAAATTATAATTATCACAAATGTAATGAAATTTTTTTGGGAATATAAAATAAATGTATATTTTATTATATAATTATTTGTGAGATACAAATCATATTAATATGGGAAACACATCATATTACCAAGATTATTATTATCCCTAATATCATGTTTCTATACCTCTTTTTGTTCCTAGAATCTACCATTATTTTGTATTAATACCTAAATTATATAATCTATATCGAGTGAATCTAGGTTATTATATATTCATTCATACAATATCATTTGTTATTATGATATTCTTTCCAATAGTAAAAGTAATTATTTCTATAAGTGGAGGGAACTAATCCATCCATAAAATATTGTCAAATTTAACAAAAGGAGAGTAATATTTCGACAAGGAAAACTCCTATAAACATAAACATGGAATAAAATAATCACAGAAATAATAAATTTTTTCAATAATAAAATTATTCTGGTGGTGATATAATTATCATTGAAAACATCTCAGATATATATTATAGTTATATGAATCATCTTTCGATAATAAATCCACCACTCTTAATTATAGAGTACATCACATTTAAATACTAGGATAAAATTTGAGAGTAGTTAATTCATAGGTATTTCGTTATCTAATTGATCTTAGAGGTCTGTGATTCACATTATCTTATATAGTACATGGAAAAGTGAACTGATTGCATTTTCCCATGATCCACGCAAATGAAACATTGAATTATTAATGGTGTGCTATGATGAAATATATTTCATTTAATCATATTAACTAATAGAATAATCTTTATTGGATGGTTTGGTGGATGATGACCCAATCCTATATACATAAAACATCGTCCAATTACATAACACATTAGTGTTATATTACACATAATTGAAATAAAGAAAATTAAAAACACACTCCTATCTAATATTTGAACAATTATATTATGGGAAACTTTTTCATTTACTTTTTTAGTGTACTATATACATAAATTATGGGCACATATTTATTCAAATTTTTATAAATTTCTTCATAATCACATAGTTTCTCAACAAACAATTTTTTAAGGATTGTTTGTTAATGAAATCAATGAATATTCCCTCGATCCCATGACTACTTATAGTTAGAGTAATTAATAAAACCAAATTTTTTTTACATGAGATATAAAATGATAAAATTATACATAATTAAGAAATTCAAAAAATGAATTAAATTACAAAACAATTTATATTTTGTATTATAACATTTGACAATAGTTCCTTTATTTAAATATATATCAATTATAGTTTAACCCTTGATATGTTATATTGATTTATCATGTAGTTCTCTACTAAATCCATATCTGTTAATGTAAAATATGTCCTTCATAAACGATCAAAAATAGAATAAGATCAACCAACTTATATCCCTCTAGAATCACACGATGATAGATTATTTTAGTCCAACTCATCATGCATCAAATTGATTAAAACTCAATGATTGTACATCAATTTTTGTTTATTACCTCTAATTACATATGTTCCATAGACATATCTACAATGTATATTCAAGAAAATAATTCATTTATAGAAAAACAATTTACTCAACATATTTCAAAAATTTGACAATATTATATTTTTATAGGCTCATCCTATAGAGTTATCATGAGGTTTTTCACTATCATTATCATATCCTAATCACCCAAACCATCCAAACTAATTCTAAAAATAATTTAACACTTTTATGATGAAATATAACATGTACTATGCTATAAAAATATACATATTACATAATTTCCACAATCTAAGTATTATATCATAGAAATAATCATATAGTCACATAAACAAATGTTTATGTGTATATGAGGAAACTTTACATAGGAATATTATATTTAGACAGTTTCTAATATTTTATCCACAATGTGGTCATTCTAGATCCCATAT
Organism: Viscum album; assembly: GCA_963277665.1. Classification (NCBI taxonomy): domain Eukaryota; kingdom Viridiplantae; phylum Streptophyta; class Magnoliopsida; order Santalales; family Viscaceae; genus Viscum; species Viscum album. Next base: position 1,252,847,050 of record OY728140.1, on the reverse strand, counting down.
AATCTTTAATATTTTTCACTAATATTGATAATATTGGTGACTAAAATATAATAATTTCATGAAATAAGTGCCTCAATAAGTGTAATAATAATTGATTAAAATCAAATATCATATATTAGTATAGGTTTGGAATATGGTTATAATATATACATATTATATAATCATAACCAAAAAATAATGAAACATAGATCAAATTCTTTTAATAAGGTTTTTAATAACATAATATTTCAATAAAAATATTATTCAAAAACTATTCAATAAACATGTTTTGTGAAATAATAAAATATTAATAAGAACACACAGTAGAGTGTGTCATAAATTTAGTCATTGGAAAATATATCATTTTTTAAATAGCTTATCAACAATTTAGTCTACTCACATATATTTTAGCATATATTGACTTCAATTATAACAAAAAAACCCTTTTGATAATTGATAATCCAAAATTATTAACAAACACATCATTGTGATCATTTCTAAACCATGATTATATGCATATGAAATGTTTTCGACATAGCTACACATCAATTATAACATCAAATAACCATTTATTCAAATACAAACAATAAATATACATATATGAAAAATACTTCTCATATATAAACTATAGTTATAATAACACACTACATTATTCTCATAGTTATACCGAAATTATACCCATACACACCTTTGTGAGAATATCAACACTAAAATTATACCCACACAAAAACTTTTGAAAATTCATGAACCAAAATTACACCCATAATAAAAAAATTATATTACTTGATAGAAAAACATTCAAAATTCATTTTAAGGAGATATAGATACATACCCATCATCATAAATATATATGAGTATAATAAAAAAATCAAATCAATCATTTTATCATAATATACTTATGTTATGAAAAGGGGATTGACAAATTTTATAAATTGTATCACTTAAATAATTATAATTTGAAAAAAATAGGATCACCCAAATAAAATATTTAAAAATACAGCATATATGGTGATTTTAGCTCCATTACATTATTAGATAAGAATACATTGATACTTTATGTGAAATCATAAGATTGATATTTCTTAGAAAAAAAATCATTATATAACCTTCTAATGATGAAATTTTGAATTTAAATTTGAAAAAAATATAATTGAATATGATGAAAAAAAATATTAAAAACCAACATGTAAATAGAATCTAATAATGAATAAATTATATCAGATAACTCTTCATCCAAATATGTAATGTCGATGGTATTATTTAAAGATCGTGGAAATGAAACCCGATATAAATATTTTCAAATTCCTCTATAAAATAATCACATATCATTAAGGATAAAGTGGAATTTTATTTTAAATTAATAAATTAAAATATCAAGAAAATTTTAGATGAAAAATCATTTATTTCCCACTTGAGATAAGAGAATCATATTTGAATGTTTAAAAAGATATGGAAGAAAAACCTATTAAATAATGCTGGATTAAATCTTTCGAAAATAATATATATATAAATATATATATATTTAATATTTATAAAATGGGAAATAGAAATGAATAAATAGAACTACATAAAATAATATGGTAATATTTCATAATATTATCATAGTTGGGATAATTCAATCATTAAAAATTATAATTGATGTGTAGTGATATGGTTGAATAAATAAATTTCAATCCGGAAATTACCATTATAGTATATTTTCTTTGTCAAATGTGATATAACCTCTTGTAAAAAACATAAATACCTTGAATATAAATTTTATAAGTTAATAAATATACATTACACTTTTATATACTTTATTTATGATAATTTATTAAGAATTGAATATTTATTTATCCCTTACTTTATCCGTCAATTGTTAGAAACATTAATATTTTCACACATAAATTATTATATAGATTTTGGTTGTAGTTAATTAATACTTGGATTATTAGTACTGGTGTATATGATTTACAATTGTTTATTTAACATTATCAAAAATAATTTTACAGTCCAATTATATGATTATTTCACATTTTTCATGAAGATGAAATAAGTCTTAAACTATATTCTGATTATTTATCAATCTTGTTGGATTACCTAATAAAAAGTATTTATTGTTGTTTTAAATGATGAATAATATTAATTATTTTTATTAATAATATATATTTTTGGTATTCATCAGTTATAATTTATTCTTTTCTAAGAAGGCGGTACTGAAATATACATTATATCCTTTTATGGGGGCAGTAGTCCTCACATATACATGGATAATGATTTAGTTTCCCATATCATGGGCAATGGTGTTTTGATGGTTCATTAATTTTAGTAAATAATATTTTTATAAATTTCAATCTTATATATTTTATTCATTATTATTAGAATCCATGTATGTAGATGATGTAAAACGAATCATGTTATCTGGTGGTTGTGGTGCTTCATACAAAAAGACAGTTTACATTTTTTATCTTCATATCAGGAATGGGATAGGTGGTTTATGTTTCATATGATCAAATAATTTCATTAAATACACATAATGTACAAAATTCATCTTGTATACATGCGTAAAAAATTAATTTCATGATAAAAGAAATCGATGTTTGTATAAAATATTGAACATATGTTGTGATATTATGGATTCTTTTGGAGGATTCATTAACGAAGTAGTTATTTGTTTAATATATTGTGAGTTTACATGTATTATAGTTAGTTAGATTCTATATATTAAAAATAGGGTATTTCATAAGTAAAAAATTAAGTTTCATTAGTGCAATTACTGTTGTTGTGAGAGGCCCCTTTTATAAGTTCTGATTATAGTTTTATCATATTTTAATAAATTTTATAATATTTTTATTTTTATTTATTCCATAAAATATTTTACTATGGTATCTAGATTTTACAAGTGGTAATCTACTCATTTAGAATAAAGATAAAACTATATGTATTAGATATTTTCTAGCCACTAAAAATTTAAATCCAATTCATCTGATTTAAATACAAAAAGTGATAAAAATAAATTTTAATAATATATGTATAATAATTTTAAATAATTTTTTGGGAAAATATTACTACATTATCTAAAATATCATATATACCTTTGTAAACAATATAAAAAATCTATATTAAAAAATAATTAATTTTTCAATAAAATGGTTTCATAAATATATAATTCATAGTTATATAAAAATAATGTCATAAAATAAGTTATATCTGGATATTACTCGATTCAAATAAAAATAATTTGTATATAAAAATATGATAATGTCATGCTAAAATAATTTAGAAATTATATATCCAAAAAATAATTTAATTTAATTTAATTATGATTCTAAAATTTATAATGTTAATATATAGATGAATATATAATTGAAAAAGAAAAATATTTTTTAAAATGATATTTTTAATCAATAATTTCTGTCATTGTAATTTCATATTTTTTTATAATTTGTAAAAACTTACATTATTATTTAATATAAAATAATATTTTAAAATTATTCAATTTATTATATTAGATGAAAATTTATTACAATTACGAAAAAATAGTTTTTGGAAAATAAATATATTTTATTATAATTTTTCTTTAATGATTACAATTGAAATTATTTATTCATACGATAAAATTGAATTTTACAACTCCAGTGATATGAATTTTAATATTTTAATTTTATATATGCATCATATCATACTATAGTAATGTTATTATTAATATTAAAACCTGACAAAAATAATCACATGTACACACACACACACACACACATATATATATATAATATTTAAAAATCATAGGTTTATTTCATTATATGTTATATTATTTCAAATTTAATACAATTCCTTAAATGACTTTAGTATTCCTATTGTATATATATCTAAAAGGTATACTTAAAATGATCATATCTAAAAAGACTGTATTTTCATCGACCATGTTTGAAACAATTATATTTTCAATAACCATATTTTATTTCTATATAAATAACATTACTATACATATTCCCTTAACATAACAAATTTTGAGAAATAATCATTATTGTTATCACACCATGGATTCTATTTTTAAAGTTAAAATTTCTTATTAATATATTTTTTATAAATATATTGATTTATAATGGAAAAAATGATTTAGGGGTGTTTCTAGTCATATATATTTTATATTTTCAGAATTAATTGTCCATAAATTTTAGTTTTTATTAATGCAATCATATATTATTTATAATAATACAATTCATTTGATACATGGTGTCATGTTTCAACATTGAAATGATCCATCAAAATTTAATAGATTTTCATTACTGTGTTCATTACTTCTTTTCCATGTTTCTTATTTTACATCATCTAATAAAATAAAATAAAATGTTTATAGTCATAATCATTTAATTTACATAATTAATATGTACCCAAAAAATGCAGGGATTCACAGTCAACTAGATATCATCTATTTTAATGATATTAAAAAAATTACTCATTGTTATTTGTGAAATTATAAACCCAGCAATGGAAGTCGTGACAGAAATACCATTTCGAAAACTAATAAATTTATTTTTTAAATAAAAAAAATATTAACAACACTATATTTAATGGGAAAATTAAAATTTTATACATGATGTTTCATAAGTACAATTCCAAGTTTATTTCAAAAAATATTATCATATTTTTACAAGCACGTTATTTTATTTATTATATATTTTGTTAATAATATTCATTTGTTAAGTCATAAATTATTTTGGTTCAATGTATAATGTGATGGAAGCTATTGAACATATCATGGTTAATTCCAAGGAATGATCTACATTTAAATAATAGGGTGTTACATGATCTCCACATAAATAAAATAGACCCTTAATTTTGTTTAATTTTCAATCACTATGTAATGTAACATATGGATTTATATAAAAATCTATAACTACATAATTTTTTGATATCATCCTCATAATCATAGATATTATGAGATGAAAAATTTATCACATAATTGGAATGTACTAATAAATTTAGTTATTTCAATAATTTATATATAATAGTCACTCAATGTATGTTATAGAAGTCATTATGGATAATCCCTTCAAAAAATCATTTCCATGATCTCATTTACTTATAATTTCTTAAATTAAAATTGATATGATAATATACAATAAAATAGTAATGGTTGACCGTATAAATATGAAAACTAAATCCTTAAATTTCTACTCCAATTAATCATATTATTTATGCTACGATACATTTTGATTAAAAAAGATATATTTGGATCAAAATATAATTCATTGAATTTAACGATGTGTTTCTAGGTTTATTTTACACTAAATTTATTAATCATAACTAATTATATTTTACACCATGAATTTAATATTAAACATCCCATAATAGTTTGATAAGATAATCTAACCCACAAAATCATATCAAATGAGGGTGTATATCCAATTGTACAATATTTGTTCTGCCCAACATGAATTGATTGAATATCAATATAGAAATCAACGAACCATATAATAGGGAATTACATTACCTATATATTCTCCACAACCACATCCCTAATACTATATATATATATATATGTATGAAATTTCATTGAATACACATTCTAAAAAATTACAGAAATTTCATAATTTAATATTGTACAATGATTTATATTTTGGGTTTTCATTAATTTCTTCCAATTATAATCCCAAAAATAGATACACAAATACAAGAAAAAATTCCCTCCATTATGATACAAATTAGGATCCAAAATATGCCACAATATGGTAATTTTATTAAAAAAAGTTGTAAACGTTTTGTTTGTATAACCCTAAATAACTAAAGTGGAAACATTTTATTTGATAGCATGTATGCCATGCAACACCATGTGCGTAAAAGTATATAATATCATTGAATTTAGAATATAATTAAAATTTTATATAAATTGAATACTATTTATATCAAACAGAGTACATGATGTTGAGTTACCATACATTTCACACAACAACAAATCTCTCCATTGACTTTCATTAAACGCAAGATTCTGTTTTACATTGAAAAATATGTTATTAAAATTTTATTATTCGATATAAAAATATATATCATTCCCATTAAATTAGCTATTATTAATAGGACTAACTAAATTATGAGAATATATTCCTTCCAGAAATATGAAATAATTTCATTGGTTTCTCATTAATTATAATGGAATATTAGACCGAATTGAATATAAATGGAATGATTCTGTAAAAAACAAGTTTTTATGATTATAAAGCTATTTTATACCAATAAATTAAATTAATTACATTTAGTGAATTATATTAATTTAATATAAATATAATATTTTAAATAAATTATTTTTTATTCACATTGAGTATATTTTATATGCATAAGATAAGGAGAAACCAAATATTACACATATAAACCTATATTTTTATAAAGGCAATAATACAATCATTTAATGGAGAACACATTTAAAATTTAATATCTTTAAATTTTAGTGATTTAATATTTAAAAAGAAACATATTATTTTAAATATGATGATGAAAATTAGTATTGGACGATTTTATGTCATTTTCACTCATGTTTTATTTTTGATTAAAATTGAAAATACAAAATTTTAATTTAAAACTTATTTTCATATAATTTATTATATAGTTAAATTATTATTTTATTTGGATTTAAATTTAAATTATAATAAATTCGAATCATTTAAAATAATTATTCAATTTTAATCAATTTGACTTCTAAAGTGGATATAAAAACATAGCAACTTGTCGACCATTTTTACATTAAAACCCTACATTATCATCATGTATGTGGGATTATGTTTAAATTTATTTATACCACTTATGTGAATGGAATTTGTAAAAAATGATATTTTTTCAAAATTAACATAATTAATTATTTAAAATATGTTGATATAATTATTTGACAAAAAATATCACTGAATGTGTTTAAATTTAATTACATTGATTTAACGAAAAATTTACATAACAAGGTACTAAACATTACAAAATAGAGGTGAAATGACATTTAAAATTGTAATAAATTAATATTTGGAATGATTTAGAGAGTATAATCTGATGAATCTAGTTTTTTAATTATATGATTCACTTCTAATGGGAAAAGCATGGGTGTAATTATAAGGCCCTAATATTAATCATTAGATAATCTTGAATTAAGTTAATAATTCACACTAGGGATCATTTAATGTTCTGAGACAATGAGAATTAGGTCATAAAATGTCCATAAGAACTTGAATAATACATGAAAAAACGTTTTCCCAGTAATCATTTTTTCATAAAATAAAAACTCTTAGAAAAAATAAACGTGTTTTGTAACGACCCGAAATTTTGAATAAATCTTGTTTCTTAATTTCATGTGTTATTTTATTTTATTTTTATACTCAACAAAAATGTTTTATTTGATAAACATGATTATAATTAAAATGAGACCATTGGGTTTTGATTTGTATATGACCATCGGTCAACATTACCACTGTGAATAAAATGTTTTGATTATTGTCTCTAAATACAAGTAATCTTGGTTAATTATTATAGAAAGAAGATTTGATGGCCTCACCTAGTAGTCTTGGACCGATTGAAGCCCATCTAACAGAGCTTGGGAAGGAGGTAGCACCATTGGGCTTTGCTCTGGATCAAATCCAAGCCGAACTTCATCATGTGAAGCTAGAACGGAATTTCCTTCGTGAGAAGTTCAAACTGATAGAAATTACTACTCGGGCAATGTTGACTGAGCTGCCCCAAGATTCTATCACCCTAGCACACCTTACTCTTAGGTCCCATGCTGGTATTATAAGGGGCTATGTAACAAGACCGTAACTGCATTTTGTAATCCTAGTTTTAAATAAAAATTGGGATTTCTTCTTATGATGAAGTTTATGAATTTTGAAATGACCGGATAAATATAGTATGCATATTTTCGATGAATTTTAGAAAAATGATATTTTAAAAATGGTTGTGTAAACCTTAAATAATAAAAAATGTGTAATGATTTTCAAAAAATGGTCTTCTACAATTATGTCCAGTAAGAAATTTAGAGTCTAATAAGATCAACTTGATTTTTGATGAATAATAAATTATGAATAGTGATTTTACGCTTAGGATTAGTAATGTGACCAAATGGATTAGTAATCTCACTTAAAGAAAGTTTTAAAATAATCTATGCACCTTGATTATGTAATGTGATTCAATAAAATGGTTAAATAACGGTTTCATTAATTATTATTCAAGTATTAGTTTTTTCGGGTGAATAGTTTTTTTAATTAAAAAACTAATTAAAAATATTTAGAGAATTATTTTTATAAAATGGATTTCATTTTTGAACTCAGAGCATCGATATTATGTTAAGGTAATTTTTGGGGATTTTTCTGAAAAAAATGATTTTTCGGTGAATAGTGAATTTATTTAAAAATTGAATTAATGATATTTAGAAAATCATTTTTATAAAATGGAGTTCATAAATGTAATTAGGGAATCGATATTTAGTTAAGGTGAAAGTCTGGGATTTTTCTGAGAAAGATGAATTTTTCAGTGAATAGTAAAAATGCAGTATTAGGGTTTCGGTATGTTTAATGACATCATAATTGTGTCATGATGATGTCATGAGATCTATTAAGGGTTGGCCGGACAAGGGTGATGAATTATTGTTTTGGGGGCCCCATGTGTCCTAACTCCATGATAAATTCCAAGGGAGAGCACATGGGTTTGAGAAAAGCACATGTGAGGTGTCCCTTGGCCATTAATGCCTTGTCCCCTCACTTTCATTATAAATACCAAGCCCTCCTCTCATCCATTCGACTCCCCACTCATTCCCAACGAATTTATGGTCTCATTACCTCCCATGGAGTCCTCCCAAGGTGCCCCCAAGCCCTCAAGGTCCCAACCATTGAGGTTTAAGAGTTACATTTTAAGGTAAGGGATCCGACCTCTCTCTTTCATTTCAAGTAATCTCTTTTATGTCATTCCTTTTATGCTCCATGTTATTATGTTGGAGGATGTTCTTTTATATTCCTCTTACTGCCCTTTTTATGTTCATATAATTAGAGATCCCCTCTTTCTCTCATTATTTCGTTTTATGAAGTTTTAAGTGGCGCCGTTAGGCTGCCGAAATTTTTGTAACAGATTCTTTCTCCCTGTTCATTTTTCAAGATCTATTTTCATGTAAAGTATTTCATGTTCCTTTTTATTATGTTGGGGTAAGATATCTATATTTATCATACTGATCTTTCATGATAATATGATGAGAGACCCCATTTGATCTCTTCAATTCAGTATTTTGAAGTTTTAAGTGGCGCCGTTAGGCTGCCGAATTTTTAAGTGGTTCTTCACCCTTCTCGTTTTGAAGTTCTACTTTCATGTTAATTATTTCAAGTTCCTTTTTGTTATATTGGGGTATGATCTCTATATCTATCATACTGTACTATTATGTTCATATGATGAGAGACCCCATTTTATCTCTTCAATTCAGTATTTTGAAGTTTTAAGTGGCGCCGTTAGGCTGCCGAATTTTTAAGTGGTTCTTCACCCTTCTCGTTTTGAAGTTCTACTTTCATGTCAGTTCTTTCAAGTTACTTTTTTTATGTTGGGGAATTATCTCTATATCTACCATACTGAACTCTTATGTTCACATGATGAGAAACCATATTTGATATTTTCAAATCATTTTTTTTGAAGTTTAAGTAATGCTGTTAGGCTGCCGAACTTTCATAAGAGAAATCTTATTTTTGTCTTCCTTCCATGTTCTTCATTTCAAATGGTATGTCCTTGAAATTTCATTACCATGATCATGTATCCTTCTTATTCTGTCCTTCTACTCTTTTATGGGTCATTTATGAATGTTTGACCCATTTTACCTCTCTTTTTAATGTCTTCTAAAACCTCGTAACATAGCCGTTATGCTGTAGAATTTCCGTCTCAAAATGTCTCTATCTTTTTCTAAAGTTATTTGTTATTATTAAGTGAGTACTCAAAGCTCTTTCTTCTAAAGGGGTATTCACATATATACCAAAATTTTCTATTTTAAATTCCGGGATTTACATACATGAGACCCACCTTCCTTTTCTGTGGGTTTTAAAGTGATGTAAAGATCATGTCTTTAATGCAGTTTTTAAAACGTTATGATTATGAAATGAAACCCATTTATTTTATGCTATATGGGTTATTTATGAAATGTTTGATGATGATATATGTGGCTCACATGATAATAAAGGCAAATTTAAGGGTGCGCCCTGATAGCGCTCCAATGCATTGGGTAAAGGCTTAATCTCTAGAGATGACCATTTTTAACGACGCCTTGGTGAATAACCTTGGAAATTTTTAACGACACCTTGGGGATGTACCTTGGTGAAACGAAACGATTGTCAATATTAAATGTTGCAACCACATCTTAAAGTTATGAAAAAGTTTTATTTTTCTTATGATATGCCTCATGATTTCATTTTCATGCCTTAATGTTCTATTCATGACTTTATTTATGTATCTCAAGTTCATATGTAAAATGTTTCACTTGTTTCCCTTGCTGGGCCTTCTGCTCATCCATTCTTTTGATGTATGTCCCCAGGTTATGAGATGCAGTAATGAGCCTTGGATGAACATGAGGAGAAGCCTTTCAAATGTTTAAGAAGAGTGTTTATGTTCTTTTCATGTTTTATGTTCCTGGTTTCCAAGACACTAAACCTTAAAGATCCTCGGTTTTGTAAAATGTAATGAAAGTTTATGTGATAAAAAGACGAGATTCTATAGTTGGTATCAAAGGATGGTTTAGTTATTTTTGGAAATTAGGATATGAAAACACTAGGAAGAACCCTATAGAAAAGTTTAAATATAGGAAATATTCCTTGTATTTTGGTGTGGATTGAGTAAGGGGTTGCCAAGCAAAAACATCCCTGTCTGGATACGAGCAGGTAGAGGTGACTCTGGCACATATGTACATAGGGGTAAAACCCGAAAACACCGCTTTGAGCTAGACTCAAACGGGAACTGGTACACGACAACGGGCCTTGCTGCACTCTTGGTTACGACACTCCCGGGGGATATGCTTTGGTAAATTCATAAGCTTTGTATGAACCATTGTTAAAGGAACACGGATAAAATAAAATAGAGATTCACATAAGAATATATGATCATGAATAACCTAGATGGGAACCTAGGAGATCACAAGTTAGGGTATACCTTTCATCTACAAGTTATCCTTATCTGCTTTCAGTTCCTTTTCATTATTATTAGCTAAGTACTTAAGCCCCTAATTATGCTTTCTCTTCTTAGTTAATGGTGGGAAATGGAAGAACATGTCCCAACAACCAATGGGATAGGAAATGCGACGATTGTCGTATTAATATGACAGGGATGATTAAGGGATTAAAATATGATTATTATTTTGGAAGAAGTTCATTATATTGGGAACCATATTTGATCGAGGTAAATAGATTACTACAGTAATTTCATTGAGGAGTAAGGTTGACTTATATTTTGAAGAATCGATGAATTTAAGGTGAACTTATAGTAATTTAGGTTACTTATGGAAATGACTAACCTATCTTGGGTAAAATATGTTTAGGTTAGCTACTTTTGTTATAAGATGTTAGGAGTGGTTGATGTTGTTTGGAGATGAACAATGAAGTTTATTTTGGAAGACTGTGTTATCAAATCATTCTTGTATTTGGGTTTCAATCTTAGTTTGGTTTATTTTGAGGAATCTTAAGGACCATTATTTACGGAATGGACTATGATTAACTTTGGGTAGTACTATGGAACATGAAGATTTAAAAGTAGTTTCCATTCCTATGGGATTATTTCTTTTTGAAGAGTTTTTTTTAACATTACTCTTTCTGTTTTTGGGATAATGTTTAAAGATAGAAGAAATAGATAGTTGATCTTTTGTGGATTATGTGATTCTCTAGAAGATGATTCTTGTGTTTTGATGATACCAAGTAGTTTTGAATGCTCATCGTTTGGAGAAAAGATTAGTTTCGGTAGAAAATTATTAAAGTATGAAACTCTACATGAAGGTAGATATATTTCCTTATGTTTTTGTTCTATGTTGTAAATGAATTCCTCAATGTTATTAAAAGGAACGTAAAAAAAACGTTGTTGGTTTACGTTTCCTACTAGTTAATCAAAGACCGCTTACACACATCATATGTTTGGGATTTTCTTATGGTTAACTTTATCCTAATCATGTTCTCTATCACTCTCCCTCAGAATTTGACCCTTTGTTTTCTCCTCTATGTCCATGTTTCTTACATGGAATCCTAGTATGAGTAAACTCGGGTGGCCTTTGTACTCCCTTTTATTTCTTTTAAAGTAATAGTGTTACTGACTCTTTTTCCGATGTCGGCCTTTCCATGAAATTTCAAAACCCAATTTTAAAAATTGCGAGGACGCAATTTCATAAGGGGGGAAGATTGTAACGGCCCGAAATTTTGAATAAATCTTGTTTCCTAATTTCATGTGTTATTTTATTTTATTTTTATACTCAACAAAAATGTTTTATTTGATAAACATGATTATAATTAAAATGATACCATTGGGTTTTGATTGTTATATGACCATCGGTCAATATGACCACTGTGAACAAAATGTTTTGATTATTGTCTCTAAATACAAGTAATCTTGGTTAATTATTATAGAAAGAAGATTCGATGGCCTCACCTAGTAGTCTTGGACCGATAAAAGCCCATCTAACAGAGCTTGGGAAGGAGGTAGCACCATTGGGCTTTGCTCTGGATCAAATACAAGCCGAACTTCATCATGTGAAGCTAGAACGGAATCGCCTTCGTGAGAAGTTCAAACTGATAGAAATTACTACTCGGGCAATGTTGACTGAGCCGCCCCAAGATTCTATCACCCTAGAACACCTTACTCTTAGGTCCTATGCTGGTATTATAAGGGGCTATGTAACGAGACCGTAACTGCCTTGTGTAATCCTTGTTTTAAATAAAAATTGGGATTTCTTCTTATGATGAAGTTTATGAATTTTGAAATGACCGGATAAATATAGTATGCATATTTTTGATGGATTTTAGAAAAAGGATATTTTAAAAATGGTTGTGTAAACCTTAAATAATTAAAAATGTGTAATGATTTTCAAAAAATGGTCTTCTACAATTATGTCCAGTACAAAATTTAGAGTCTAATAAGATCAACTTGATTTTTGATGAATAGTAAATTGTGAATAGTGATTTTACGCTTAGGATTAGTAATGTGACCAAATGGATTAGTAATCTCACTTAAAGAAAGTTTTAAAATAATCTAGGCACCTTGATTAAGTAATGTGATTCAATAAAATGGTTAAATAACGGTTTCATTAATTATTATTCAAGTATTAGTTTTTTCGGGTGAATAGTGTTTTTTAATTAAAAAATTAATTAAAAATATTTAAAAAATTATTTTTATAAAATGGATTTCATTTTTGAACTCAGAGCATCGATATTATGTTAAGGTAATTTTTGGGGATTTTTCTGAAAAAAATGAATTTTCGGTGAATAGTGAATTTATTTAAAAATTGAATTAAAGATATTTAGAAAATTCTTTTTATAAAATGGAGTTCATAAATGTAATTAGGGAATCGATATTTAGTTAAGGTAGATGTCTGGGATTTTTCTGAGAAAGATGAATTTTTCAGTGAATAGTAAAAATGCAGTTTTTGGGTTTCGGTATGTTTAATGACATCATAATAGTGTCATGATGATGTCATGAGATCTTTTAAGGGTTGGCCGGCCAAGGGTGATGAATTATTGTTTTGGGGGCCCCGTGTGGCCTAACTCCATGATAAATTCCAAGGGAGAGAACATGGGTTTGAGAAAAGCACATGTGAGGTGTCCCTTGGCCATTAATGCCTTGTCCCCTCACTTTCCCTATAAATACCAAGCCCTCCTCTCATCCATTCGACTCCCCACTCATTCCCAACGAATTTATGGTCTCATTACCTCCCAAGGAGTCCTCCCAAGGTTCCCCCAATCCCTCAAGGTCCCAACCTTTGAGGTTTTTGAGCTACATTTTAAGGTAAGGGATCCGACCTCTCTCTTTCATTTCAAGTAATCTCTTTTATGTCATTCCTTTTATTGTCCATGTTCTTATGTTGGAGGATGTTCTTTTATACTCCTCTTACTGCCTTTTTTATGTTCATATAATGAGATATCCCCTCTTTCTCTCATTATTTCGTTTTATGAAGTTTTATGTGGCGCCGTTAGGCTGCCGAAATTTTTGTAACAAATTCTTTCTCCCTTCTCATTTTTCAAGATCTATTATCATGTAAAGTATTTCAAGATCCTTTTTATTATGTTGGGTTATGATCTCTAAATTTATCATACTGATCTTTCATTATCATATGATGAGAGACCCCATTTGATCTCTTCAATTCAGTATTTTGAAGTTTTAAGTGGCGCCGTTAGGCTGCCGAATTTTTAAGTGGTTCTTCACCCTTCACGTTTTGAAGTTCTACTTTCAAGTTAATTATTTCAAGTTCCTTTTTGTTATATTGGGGTATGATCTCTATATCTATCATACTGGACTCTTATGTTCATATGATGATAGACCCCATTTTATATCTTCAATTCAGTATTTTGATGTTTTAAGTGGCGTCGTTAGGCTGCCGAATTTTTAAGTGGTTCTTCACCCTTCTCGTTTTGAAGTTCTACTTTCATGTCAGTTCTTTCAAGTTCCTTTTTGTTATGTTGGGGAATTATCTCTATATCTATCATACTGAACTCTTATTTTCACATGATGAGAAACCCTATTTGATCATTTCAAATCATTTTTGTTGAAGTTTAAGTAATGTTGTTAGGCTGCTGAACATTCATAAGAGAAATCTAATTTTTGTCTTCCTTCCATGTTCTTCATTTCAAATGGCATGTCCTTGAAATTTAATTACCATGATCATGTATCCTTCTTATTCTGTCCTTCTACTATTTTATGGGTCATTTATGAATGTTTGACCCATTTTACCTCTCTTTTTAATGTCTTCTAAAACCTCGTAACATAGCCGTTATGCTGCAGAATTTCTGTCTCAAAATGTCCCTCTCTTTTTCTAAAGTTATTTTATATTATTAAGTGAGTACTCAAAGCTCTTTCTTCTAAAGGGGTATTCACATATATAGCAAAATGTTTTATTTTAAATTCTGGGATTTACATACATGACTCCCACCTTCCTTTTCTGTGGGTTTTAAAGTGATGTAAAGATCATGTCTTTAAAGAGGTTTTTAAAACGTTATGATTATGAAATCAAACCAATTTATTTTATGCTATATGGGTTATTTATGAAATGTTTGATGATGATATATGTGGCTCACATGATAATAAAGGAAAATTTAAGGGCGCGCCCTGATAGCGCTCTAATGCATTGGTTAAAGACTTAATCTCTAGAGATGACCATTTTTAATGACGCATTAGTGAATAACCTTGGTAATTTTTAACGACACCTTGGGGATGGACCTTGGTGAAACAAAACGATTGTAAATATTAAATGTTGCAGCCACATCTTCAAGTTATGAAAAAGTTTTATTTTTATTATGATATGCCTCATGATTTCATTTTCATGCCTTAAAGTTCTTTTCATGACTTTATTGATGTATCTCAAGTTCATATGTAAAATGTTTCACTTGTTTCCCTTGCTGGGCCTTCTGCTCATCCATTCTTTTGATGTATGTCCCCAGGTTATGAGATGCAGTAATGAGCCTAGGGTGAACATGAGGAGAAGCCTTTAAAGTGTTTAAGAAGAGTTTTTTTGTTCTTTTCATGTTTTATGTTCCTCGTTTCCAAGACACTAAACCTTAAAGATCCTCGGTTTTGTAAAATGTAATAAAAGTTTATGTGATAAAAATATGGGATGCTATATGTTTAGTACCGTGTTTTAGATAGCAGGACATTTCCATCATCCCATTATTTTCCTTCTTCTATTTTAAATCTTGTGAATAATATTTAAAAAACATCATATTAGAATAAAAATTTCAATAATGGATTCACTATGAAGTAAAACTATTAGTTTTCTCAAAACATGATACAAACCATGAATACCTTCTCATAAGTAATACTTTTCACATTTATCAAATATTAAATACTCATCATTGAATAAAATATCCTTGATTACATTTTTTTCACCAAACTATTACCCTAAAACCCCTAGAAAGCACACATAATGGATAAAAGGTAAACATATGACATAATTTAACTTAAATGTAATAAAAATATGGTCAATTTCAATAAATCATTCTTAGAAATCGAATAGACATATAACCCACATCAATACCCAATGCATTGTAGATTATAACCTAACTACCCGTAATTGGTTTATCACGGAAGCACATATCAATTGGTTTATCACTGAACGACCCATTAAATGTCCATGTACCATTATATAATCATTGCACAGAAAAGATTTTAAATATCAACATTTCAATCATAAAAATTTCATTTTCAATCACAAGGAATAATCTCAAGATATTGAAATAGTAAATCCACCTTCAAAACCATTTTCAATACCAATAAATGTAAAAATGTATATGGTATTAAATTTCTATTTAACAACATCACAACTTGTTAATGAAGTCAAATATCAAATAATGCTCATGGAGGAAATTTTTTTTGTAACCGGGTATATTAAAAAAATATTCCCTTTTATGTTTACTAAAACAATATAATTAAAAATAATCCATTTTAATGAAATTAAAATTCAAAGGTAATTATACACCTTATAAAATGAAGACATGTAATAATCAAAATATGCCTCTAAGAAATGAGATTAAGACAATGTCCTTTACCTTATGTCTAACATGATTCGTTCGTTCTTTAATTTCTTGAATAATAAATATAGGTTAATTTCTAATTTCTTAAGAACTTTTTTCATGTATATTATTCATTTTATATCACTTATTACCTTTATATGACAATTATTTAATTACTTGAATTCATATTATTCATTTTGTCGTTGTTTTGAACATGAATATAAAATGAACGTGTTATAATTATGAATTGTACATGTGGTTAAAATTAAACTCTATCCAGAATAATATTTTAGATTTAGATATCATATATATCATATATATCTTGTACATATGTTTTTATAATTTCCTATAGAATTTGGATATTAGAATGGAAATGCACTATTTATGGAGACGGTAGGCCTTACGTATGCATGAACACTAATTTATTTTCATTTTCAAATTTAGGGGTCGGAAGAAAAAAAATGATTTGTAGGTATATTATAATTAAAGTATAATATATATGTAATATAATCTACATAATTTTATTATTAACATCCTTTATACATTCCTTGTATACCATGAATGAGTCAAATCACAGTGAGGGGACTGTAGTCCGCACTTCCTCAAATGAAATTATCATTTTTAAACAACATGAAAAGAAAAAAAGGTATTTTATTAATGAAAATTATAGAAGCATATAGATTAAATAAATATCATAAATATCTTATATAATTATTGTGAAATACCAATGTCCACCAAAAGAGCATGTAGTAGAACATTGTTCAATCATCGTTTCGTGAGGTAGTAGTTCTCCATACACAAAAACAATATGTTCAATACCCATTATTCTGATGTGTGTGTATGTGTAGTTAGAATAAATCCAAGCAAAACAACCATGTATATGTAAGATACTAGATTTGTTATGTAAACAAATAATTAAATTATTATATGGAGTTGAGAAGGAAAAATAATGGAAAATAACATGACAGAAGATGTTCCCTGAAACTAGGTAACTTCATTGGATTTGAACCAAAGGGAACTATTGAATTGATTTTTTCCTAGGGGAAGGCTTCTTGGTGGAATATAGAGATGATAGAAGCTTCTTTAGGTAGTTATTGGATGATTCATGGTCCTGATAGGGGTGAGTAAGGTTTTAGAGTTGATCACCTTTTATATGGTAGATGAGGGGATCTTTATGAAAGTTTGAAAGTATTATGTTATTATTAAATGATTTTGGGATTATAAAAATACATAAGAAAATATATTCGAATACATGATAAATATTTCTGGAAATAAAATCATCCAATATGAATTAAATTTTTTTATATATTTTAATATCCTTCTAATTTTTATTTAATCCTTTTGTACACATATCATTTCATCAAGCATTTAACACTTTGAGAAACAAAAATAGCTACCAAAAAATGGAAAATATTCAATTAGATATTAAATAATAATACTGCATATTATGATATCTATTGGGATGAATGTTATATTTTTTTAAATTTTATTATATTTAATTGATTATTTTGTATTTTAAAATATGAATTATGTCTATTTGGAGACTATTCAAATCATGAATTTTTAAAAATCCCTGAAAACATGGATGATTCGAAAAAATATCATCAATACAAAATTAAAATGTAACTATCATCCAGAAAATTATTCGATAATATCAAAATAACCAAATTACATTTATTTTAAAATTTATAATATCATTTATCTGAATCCTTTATTAATGTACTATCATTTCTTTATCATTGTTTCATAATTAATTTTTTTTTTGTAATCTCTAATAATTATAAATAAAATACCATGATTTATAAAATCTTTTTATCATTCGAATTTATATGTATATTCAAATTGATAAATTATATAATCCCATATAAAATGTTTCTTCCAAAAAAATATGTTTTTGTTTCATTTTTTTCACTTTTAATTAATTATTATAAAAGGTCATTTTCTATAAAATTGGCACCAAGGGGTCCCAAAATCAACCCAAGGATGTCCATGGTCTGAAATTTATCATTCAATAGGGTTAGTACATGTGTTAGGGCAATTCAGTATTATTATTACTTTATTTTTCCCTTATTTACAATATTTACCCTTTAACCATGGTAAATCAAATATTTACTAAAGTTAATAAAAATAATGTCTACAGATAAAATAAATATATTTAAATACTATGGAAGTCTTGATTCTAAATATGGAATCCATTTCTCTAAATTTAAAAAATGAAAGTTTCATAAATTAATTAAAAATTAATTCCCGTTGTGAAAACCAAAATGCACATTTTTATGAAATAATATTTATAAAGGATTAACATGTGTTTATATCTAATTAATATATGAAATTATTTATAATGACAAAAATTGGATTAAATGGTAAAAACATAATCTAAATGGTCTTTAAAAAATAAAAAAATGATAATCTATTCATGTAAATAAAAAAGATTTATAGTCTGTTTTGGCTTACAATTTAGTAAGTTTTACAATTTATTTAAAAATGATCGTTATCAAAAAAACAAAAACAAATTACCCAAAGAAAATTTTGATATCCCACATCTAGGAAATAAGTTTATTTTTTCAACTGGAATATATAAAATTAAAAAACAAAACATTTTAAAGGGGTTTTCCATAAAAAGGCTATGAAAGTACTTTTATAAAATATTAGAGTTTATGTGCTTAAAATGAGATTCATTCTATTTTTAAGCCTCTAAATTATATTGGATTAATGTGAAAACAATTCATAAAAGTTTTAATCATAATATAGTTAGTCTTTTCATTCCTGGGAATATAACTGCTAGGCATTAACTACCATATAGAATAATAATATTTTATTTTTATTTTTTTAATATGACTCAGCCTTGTGTGGAACATGATGTTTCAAAGAAACCCATTGTTATGTGTCGATTACACTATCGAACATAGATTACCCATTAAATTAAAATTAATATTAAATTAAAATATGTTAATAAATATGAAACTATCATTTCTTTTTTACCTAGGATGTCATAACCTTCCCCCCTTTTATGAACTGTTCACCCGGAATACAATTCACAGATATAATAAGTGGGGGTATTTTTCCCACAAATAATTTTTAGATTCCCATGTTTCCTCTTCATCGTTGTAATTTTTTTCACAAAACCATTTTCTGGTGAATTTACTTATTCAACAAAAATTTCTATCTTCGGTCAATAATCTAGTATTTTTGTTCTTCATAAGAGATATTATATTCCAAATGAACTACCTATGGACTCAAAACATTTTATGGATCCAGAATACACATTATCAACTTTGAAATAGGAAAAAATGTGTACCTGGGATAAACATGGAGGAAAATCCACTCTATTTGCAACTTATACAAATTTCTCTTGGATTTTATAGGATCCAATGAACCTCAGAATCAGCTTTCCATTCTTTCCAAAATGCATTACACTTTTCTATGGAGAAAATTTGATAAATAAATGATCACCTACATCGAAATACAAATCCTTCCTCGTGTTATCTTCACAAATTTTCTTCCTACTTTGTGAAATTTTCATTTTCTTTTGAAAAAACTAATCTTTTTATTCCATCTCATATACCAATACAGTCCCATCATCTTTCCTTCACCTAAATCATCCCAAAAATATAGTGTGTAAATCTTCTTTCCATATAATCCCTCAAATATATCCAAATATATACTTGAATGAAAACTGTTATTATTAGAAAACTAATCGAAATATATATATATTGGTTCCAACATACCTTATAATTCTTTGTAGAGGCACGTACATATCATTCAAATTATGAATTGTTCATTCTAACTGTCCATATGATTGGGGATGGAATGTTGTACTAAAATTTAAGTCAGTACCCAATAACTATTGAAGGCCCTTCCAAATGATAGAAGTGAACCTGTGATCAAGATCCGATAGAATGGATAGGGTAACTACATGCAACCTGACTATTTCATTAATATACAACAGATAAAATTGATCTATAGATAGTGTATCTATAATAGGAAGGAAATGAGCATTTTATTCCAATCGATCAACAATAACCTAGATAGCATTAATACCTTGAGATGTCGGCAGTAATCCCAAAAAGATTTCCATGGAAATATTCTCACATTTCCAAATTTTCACCGGTAAAGGCTATCACATCCCTTTCGGTAACTACCAAACTACATTACCATATTGACAAGTCAAATACATCATAGTAAAGTCAACAATATCTCGGTTAATTCCATCCCACCTGTAATACTCTTGAATATATAGATATATCTTGTACATCCAAGATGACATGAAATCAGAGAACTATGAGTTTCAAATAACAATTCATTCTTCAAATTTGAATCACAAGTCACACATAACCTCTTACCAAATCTCATAATACAATCATTATTAGTGATAAATTTAGGCTACATACCCTTCAGAACCAACTATACCTTTTTTCAAGAACTATTTGTCTTCCCTCTGTGCTTTTTTAATTCTATCTCAGAGAGCTGATTTCACTATAACCTGAAACGAAATAGAGGAATTCCCGACACCAACAACATCTATACCAATGTTAATCAAACTGTTAATCAATGGATCTGGTTCTGAACATAACACGGTTAATGTAGAATTACTTTTCTATCTCAATACAGTGACCACTATATTTTCATTTCTTGAATGGATATTAATTGGGAAATCATAATCCATGATAAATTCGATTGAACTCCATTGTATCATGTGAAATT
The DNA here is from genome assembly GCA_963277665.1 of Viscum album. Lineage (NCBI taxonomy): Eukaryota > Viridiplantae > Streptophyta > Magnoliopsida > Santalales > Viscaceae > Viscum > Viscum album. The sequence continues at coordinate 1,252,825,697 of OY728140.1, read as the reverse complement.
ATTTTTGAATAAATATATACATTAGTGTTGATTAATCAGTGTATTTTTAATATTTTACTCCATACAGATGAATCCTCAAAATTTTTAAATATAAAAAAACTAATTCCAAATCATGTGATATGTAATTTAACTAATGAGGTTTCAACTGACGTGAATCGTAATAAATTACCTAATCATTCTTCATTATAACACAACAAAGTATTTTCACAGATAAATCACTATAGATTAAAAATTCACAGTCATTGGAAGGTATTTTCAAAACCGGAGCATTCACCAATCTTATTTTCCATTCCTAAAAAATCATCACAATGTTTTATCTAGATAAAGATAACACCTTTTAGAGTTAAAATTTTCAGTAGGCTAGATAACTTTAAAAATATTTCAAAAATGTTTTGGTAATATCTTAGTAATCCAAGAAATCTACAACTCTTGTTTATATTTTTGGGTGTGGACCATTTTGAAAAACTTTTTTTTTCACAAGATCAATTGTAATTCCATTTTTTGAATCAATGTGACCAATGAATGAAATTTGTTTTAACTAAAACTCACACTTGCTGAATTTCACCTACAATATATTTTCATTTAATGTTTTAAAGAAAACTCATAAATGACTTCATGTTCTAATTTAAATTTTTAATATACCATAATGTCATCAAGAAACACAACCACTACCACAAACAAGGACTCATGGAAAATTCTATTCTTAAAATACAAGAATTTAATAGGTTCATTGGTTAACCCAAAAGGCATAACAGAAAATTAATATTGGCCATATATAGTACGAAACGCGGCCATTGGAATGCTTACTTCCTCTAAATTCAACATATGATACCCCATCCTAATGTCAATTTTTGAATAATACTTTATTCTCTTGAGCAGATCAAACAAATTGTCGATGTGTAGAAAATGATACTTGTTCATAATAGTGATATTATTAAGGGATCTATAGTCAATGAATCTTATCATTGACCCATATTTCATTTTAATAAAAAAGAATGGAGCACCCCACTATGATGTGTTAATCTAATGAAACCATTATCCAATGACTCATTCAATTGTTTATTTAGCTCTAAAACTTCAATTTGAGCCATTCATTATGGGGGTTTTGAAATTGGATTCACATCAGGAACAAAATAAACTATAAATTCAACTTGATGATCATATATTATACTTGGAAACTCATCAAGAAAAAAATCAAGAATATCATTTACTACTGGATCATCATTAATTTGAATAGCTACATTGTTTTCAGCAATATAATAAAGGTATCATTCTCTACTATCTTTAACTAGTTCCTTATTTTTCTGATATGTTATCTAAAATAAGTGTTCAGTATTTTAAACATACTGAAAGCCATTATAAAAAGAATCCTCGTTCTCTCTATAGTCAACATTAGTATTGTAAAAAGGACAATCCATTCCAATAACAAAATCAAACTATACTAGATGAGAAAACATGATTTGAATGTAAATTAATTCAAAAAATAATGATAGGAATATTCTTATAATATCCTTTTGCATCAATATTTCCCCCATGAGTTTTTACCATATTTTATGGATTAATTTCTTAAGGTGGATTTACCAATTTAGAAGAAAATTTATCAAATATGAATGAATTTGTTGATCCTAAATCAATCAAAACATTAGAAAAATAAAAATTAACAATTACCTGATACAACTATATTGGATGTTCCCACATAAACCTTAGTAGAAACAAATGAATTTTTCCCACCCTTCTACATTTTATTTGTCTAGTTTCCACCCTAGGTAATCATCTTTGGACACACATTGGGATATTGTACAAACCTAATGCAACTAAAACTTATTATTGATGGATTTTCATTGCATAAATGATCATCTTACTTAAATTTATGAGATATATGACTAGTCATATCACAACAGAAGCACATTTCATATTTTGAGAGATATTATCCAGGATGATTTGATGAATTATCTCCCTTTTCCAACCAACTGGACCTCTTCATTGGATTTCTCTAATGGAACACCTGATCATTAAGAAACTCACTTTCTACCTTTTCAGCATATTTGACAAGTTTCTCATCGATTTTGATTTCACGAGAGGCTATTTCTCTTCGATATAAAATCATCATCACTGAGTAAAATCGATTTATCATACTATTAATATCCTAGATGAAAATTTTAGTATACCATTACATTAGTGTGAAATTTTCTTCATAATTAGTCATTGAGTTAACTAGTTGTCTAAATTCCAAGAAATTTTTTCGATCGTACGTCGAACAGCCTTTGGAAAATATTTCTCAAGAAACAAGCCATTGAATTATTCAGAAAAAATAAAATCAATCTCCTCCTGGTCCCTAAAATTTTTAACAATCAACCACCACTGTTATGCTTTTCCTAAAAAATGATAAACACCAAGACTAACCTATTTATTTCTTGTACAACCCATGACGTTCATAATATTTTCTAGTGCTTTGATAGACACTTCATCTTGAGTAGGGTCAGATGATCCTATTAATGATGGCATATGTGGCGTCATGAAATTATCCACTATAGACATGTTACTCTAGGGTTGATCTGGTTGATGTTATGCATATATACAATCACAATTTATAGCCCGAGTCAACTGATCCATACCTACAACAATTTATTCAGTTTCTTTCCCAACCATCAAAAGATGCTAATTTGGATGGTTATTATCCTCTCTATAAATTCCCCATATGACTACCATGATTCCTCTATAGGAATTAATTCTGAGCATACATTTTTTAATTGAAACAATATGGTAATATTAATATTTTATATCTTCTCAATTTGACCATAATATAAAATCAATTATGGATATTGTATTAACAAAATTATATCTCTTAAATTTGTCAAAAATTATATTTGATACCAAATATAATGACCCAACCTTAAATATTACATAATTTTTTATTAAGTTAATAATTCACTTTGAGATTATTTTCAGATTTAGATATTTAGAGAATTATTTCATAACATATATATTAAAACATGAATAATAAATTTCGAAACATCTACTTAGTATCCATTTTTTCATAAAATATAAATGTTTATGAAACATGTATAGTTCAATGTTATAAATAGCAGGAATTTTACATGATCCCATGGTTGACCCTATTGGAATTTATGTCATGTGGAAAACATTTCAAAAACATGTGATAAGTTTAAAATTCTCAGAAAGGGATACACAAATAAGAAAAATTGTTAGTTTCTCACCACAATAGAAAAATCTGGAATACTTTATACTATGTAATACATTTCACCTTTATGAAGTTTTAAATACTCTTCACTGAATTAAATATCATTTCATACCTTTTTTAACAAAAATATTACCATAAATTGCATAAAAAGTGCATATAATTTATAAAAGGTAAACATGGGAGATAATAATTCATAAAATGAATTACCATAAGGTCGACTTCCACAAATAATTCTTACAAATATAGTACACAAAAGACCAAAATCCATAACCAATGAAACAGAGTTATAATGTATCCACCCATACATGGTTTATCATAGAACCACCAGTTATTTGGTTTATCGCATAACCCCCCGTCAAATTTCCATATACCATTATATAATCATCACACATAAAAGATTGTATATATCAACATTTCAATCATAAAAATTTCATTTTCAATCCCAAAATATATTTTATTCATATTGAAATAGTCCATGAAAATTAAACACCATTTTCAATACCAAAATATGTAAATATTTTATATGTAATTTATTTTCCATCTAAAAACATCATGGTTTCTTAATGAAGCCAAATAGAAAATAATGCTAGCGTCAATAGAAAGGTTTGTGTCACTGCGTACATTAAAAAGAAACTATCACATTGTGATTTAGTAAAAAACTAGATAGAAAAATATTACCTTTGAATGAAATTAAATGTGAAAGGAATCTATACACCAAATAAAATAAAGTTGTGTATAAATAAAAATATATCTCAATGAAAGGAGATTGAGACCATTTCCCTAACCTCGTGTCCGAAAGGACTCGTTCATTATTTAATTTCATGAATAGTAAAAATAATTTAATTTATACATGCATCAGAAAATTTTTAAGGTTAATTATTCATTATATATCACTTATTATCTTGATATAAAAAGTAGTTAATTATTTGAGTTCATATCTAACATTTTATCGATGTTCGGTAGAAGAGTCAAAAATGAACATTTGAAAATTACAAAAAAAAAATGGGGGCTCGATGTTCGTTATCTCCATAATATTATTCATGATATAGATATCATACAAATCATATATATCTAGTACTTATGTATTTATAATATTCCATATAATTTCGATATAACAAATGAAATGCACCGTTCACAGAGAAGATAAGTCGTACGCACACATGGTAACTACATTCATTAATTTTTAATATTTGAAAAAATGATGTATAAATTATAAATATGTATATTGTAATCACAATATATTATCAATGTCATATATGATACAAATGTGAATTAATTCCATATTTTATACATTACATGTATAGAATTAATCAGACATATCACTTTAAGTTAATGGTAGTCCGCACTTTCTCAAATAAAAGTATCATATTTATAGAACATGAAAAGCATAATGTTATGTTCTAAATGAGATTTAAAAAATAATAGAGATAAAATAAATATAATAAATATCATATATATTTATAGTTAAATAATATTGGCCTCCAAAATATCTTGTAGGAGAAGATTGAACAATCCTCTATTTGTGAGACAATACTTTGTCAACCACAGGAACAATATGTTCTATACCCATTAGAAAAAGGAGTGTGTAAGTGTAGTAAAAATAATTCACATAAAAAAACTTATTATATTTATTAAACCAGTTTTGTTTTATAAATAATGAATAATAAGATAATATGGAGTAGAGATAGAAAAATAATGGAAACGAACTTGGGAGAATATGTTACATCAAATCGGGTAACTTCTTTTGATTTGAGCCAAAGGGATCACCTGAAATTAAATTTTCCATAGGAAAGAACTTTAGATGAAATAGAGGGATGTTGGGAGAATAAATGGTTATATGTTGGATAAGAAATGGGTCCTGATAGGTGTGAGTAATGGGTTAGAGCTGATGAACTTTGATAAGGGGGAGGAGCAGCTCTTTAGGAAAGATTGAACGTATTAATTTATTGTAAAATGAATCTCAGTTTCAAAAAGTCCACAACTAATTAAATGTGGATATAAGTTTACTATTGTTAGAAATAAAATCCTCCAATAAGAATGCGATTGGTTTTGGAAATTTTGGAATCCTTATATGTTTTATATAACCATTTTCACTCTTACCATTTAATCAATCATTTAACAATTTGAGATACAATGATTGTTACCAAATCATATAAATTATATAATTAAAGAGTAAATAATAAAATTTTAGACTTATGATAACTATTTAGTTGAATCATAAATTATTTTCTGAAATTTTAAAATATTTGGTAAAAAAATTATATTTTAAAATATGACTTATGTATATTTTGACACTATTCATATCATGAATTTTAAAAAACCCTTATTAACATTATTTTTTTTAGAAAAAACGTTATTAATACAAATATAACATGTAATTATCCAATAAAAAATTCTTGGATGACATCAAAATAAAAAAATTAAATTTATTTAAACATTTATAATATCTTTTATTTAAATCCAATATTAATGAAGCAATTATAGAATCATCATTGTGTCATAATTAAATATATTTTTTTAATCTATAAAAATTAAAACAAAATATAATGATTTTGGATATATTATATAATTTTGATTACTATTTATATTCTATATGATAATTTATTTTACCCCATATAAAAAATTATTTATTAAAAGATATATGTTTATGTTATATTTTCCTTAACATTAAATTAATTTTTTTTAAATTTAATTTTTACAGACATGTTTCTCCACGGATTCCCCAAAATCATCCCAGGGCTTCCCAAGGGAGAAAATGTATCATCCAATAGGATTAGGAATTTTGTTATGTTAGTTTAATATTATTATAATATTATTTTTTACCCTTTTTTCCAGATTTACATTTTAACCATGGTATATAAAATATTTAATAAAGTTACTATACATAATATCTAAAAATAAAAGTAAGATATTTACAGATTTTAGACCTCCTGATTCCAATTATGAATTCAAATTATTTAAATTAAAAACCTATAATTTTTAGAAATTAATTCAAATCTAATTTTTGTTGTCAAAATCAAGAAGCATGTTTCTATGAAATAATAACTATCAAAAGATTGGCTTTTGTTGATGTCAAATTGAAAAGATGAATTAATTCAGTAGCCAAAAATAGTTTAAATGTGTAAAAATTAATTTAATTTAACTTGAAAACCATTAAAAAATATAATCTAACCATATAAAAAATAGATAAAAATACAACATTGACTTAAAATACAGAATTTTTCACTATTCATTTAAAACGCACATTATCAAAAAACCAAAAATTTATACAAAGTATATTTTTATGTCCCACATATAAATAAGAATATTATTTTCTCAAATTGAACATTTAAATGTGACAAGAAATAAAATTTAAAGGGTATATCCATCAAAAGGAGGTAAAAATACTTTTTGAAATATTAGATTTTTTGTGCTTAAAATTGAATTCCTTTTCATTGTAAGCCTCTGAATTTTATTGGATAAATGTAAAAATATTTAACAAACCATTTTATTCATAATATGCTTAGTTGTGTACATTACCACGAATATAATTCCCATGTGTTAACTAAAATTTATAATAAAATTATAATATTTTTATTTTTCATAATGACTTAGCCTTCTGTAAAACATGAGATTTCAGAGAATCCCATTGTTTTGTGTTGGGTAAGACATCAAACATCGAATACACATTAAATTAAAATAAATAAATAATTCAAATATATTAATAAAAATGAAAATATTATATTCATTATTTACCTGGAAAGTTACAGTAATACTATTTTCCAAAATTTTCTATAGTGCCACTCCTACTCAACAATTATACGGAACTCAAGAATCAAAATTCCTCACACCAAAAAAGATACATTGGACAAAAAAATAAAATTATATATCCTAAAAATTTATCCCTTCATCCAATAAGCCTCAACTTGTTCGTAAATACATATAGGGAAGCCCTTTTGTTCAATCCAAGAGGAGTTACTCGTTTAAGAGGTAATGTCCATCTTTCTAATCATTAGTTTTATTTAATTCCTACACCTTTAATTATTATTATTCAATTTTTATATAAAAAACAATTATTATTAATAAATTTATATTTTTTTTATTTTATGGTGTATACATGCACTTACAAAAACTTCGAACTACTTGGAGGCAATATTCTCGTTTATGTATATGGTGAACTACCACCTCTAGAAACAATGTTTTTCATTTTTCTATTACCACCTATGGTGGTTGGTAATTATGTCTTAAAATATGTTTATATATGTTATATATATATATATTATTATATTTATAAATATATAATTTATTTATAACACATAATATTTTACTTTCAATTTTGTGTCAATACAAGAACATTGTGTGTGAAAGTGTGCACTACTGTCCCCTAGAGTTATATAATTCATTCAAATTATATATGTAATGTATAAATGATGGATTCTGAAAAAAAATTAATATATATGACATATATATTAAATTTTAATTATAATATACTTATATATTCTATTCTTTTCAATATTTTAATATGAAAATGAAATAAATGTAGCATTCATATAAACATATCACATAATCTTCCATGAACTATGTATTACATTTCATATCACCAAATATTATATATTATTTTCAAAACATATATAGTTAAAATATATATTCAATTCATTTTCTACATCTTGGCGATGATGAAATCATGATATGAAAAATAATAACCAAAAGTAACAATTCAAAATAAACTCAAATGACTACGTGATTAACACCCGAAATAGTGAAAATAAAGAAATACTGTTGTCAAACCATTAATAAGATATTATAAAAATGAATATTTTTTTATATAAGTTTATAATTATATTAATACAATTAAAATTAGTTTCATGTCAATTTACAGAAATGAAAATGAAATTTAGTTGATTTCATCTCATTTTACATTCAATAGGGGATTATTTGATTTAATGCTCCTAATTTCAGTTATATTGTGTTTCTACTACCCTTCGCATGTTATATCATGAATCTTTTTATTCTAATTATATTTCATTTTTCATTAATTTTTATTACTTCAGCTATATTTCTATTCAAATTAATCAATGTCGTATGGTACACGTCAAATTTAAAATATTATTCTTATGGAGAAGATTTTTAGTGATTGTATTACAAATATCACATACTATTGTGATTTTAAACATTATGATAAAACAATAACTTTATTTTATTTCTCTTAATTTCATATATTTGGTGTACGTACTTACACATTGTAATATAATATCAATATTGATTGATTCTTCATGACATTTTCAGTTTTAATTTGAAAAATTTTATATAATGGGATTTGAGAAAAAATTTACCTAGTGTAAAATAATTTCATAACCCAATTTATTTTCATTAGGTTATACTGCTACCTTATTATAGTTTGTATTCAATGATTTTGTTTATAACTAAATTTTTTATATATTAATTTATTAACACATCCTCATGTGTATTATAACTTATACAAATAATATAATCATTTATAGATTTTTACATTAACATTATAATCATTATAGGGGTTTAATTAAAAATATCATTTTCTTCAAGATTGATTACACAATATTTTCAATGAATAGAAATTATTTGATCATTTTCAAATAAACCCTTGCATTCTTTTCTAATATCTTTATTAATGACTATTATCAAATAATAGTACAACTTTTAAACTATTTAGTATATAAAATTTTTTATAAATTATTTTCCAGAAAACCAATATTCATTTTTCTTTTTATTCAGAGGGAATGTTTTCTTATCATACAATTGTTTTCAAAAAATGTTATCAAAAATGATTTTATCATTTCCGAAATGATTTATTAATGATTATTTTCAATTTTTTATTTTTAAAATTTTGTCAATTGAATATTCTTAAAACTTAAAAAAAATATTTTTTGTATCCTCTTTTTCAAGAAAAAGTAATTTTTTTACCTCGCACTAAATTTATGGATTTACCACCCAAAAATTCATTGATTATTCATTTTAAATATTAAAAATTTAATTTCTAATGAAACTAATTTTAAAATATATTTTCAAAGAAAGAAATTTTTAAAAATAATATAAAAAATATATTTTCCTAAATAATGATTTCAAATGATCTATTTATAGTATTAATATTCAATAATTAAAATAACCATTTAATTATAGTACACATAGGATACTATTTATTGATACCACTCATATAATTCCTCTTAATTTTTGATCATTAATTTGGAGAAGGATATTGTTGAAATTCACTTCCTTGAGTCATTTTAGTTCAGTTGAAATATTAATTTTTTTATGATAATTTTACATTGATTTTTCTTCAAAATATCCATAATATTTTCTATGTATATGATTTTTTCATAAACCATATACATATATTAATATAACGTTTACATTAAATTTTATTTTATTATTTGGTGAAATATTTGTAAATATGTATCTTTTATTCAATATAGATTTTTTATAAGTCATAATATTTATTTTGATTATTGGTTATTAATTATTATTTTTTCTAGAAAGAATGTGTGAGTAAAAGACATTACAAAGTCCATTGATTCTTCAATAGGTTCTCATGAAAAAAAATTGGTTTTGAAAATTATATAGGTTTGTACATCTATTTTTAAGACCTATTGGGAATGGTATTGATTGTATAGGTTTTAATGTTTCTATGTTATGATTTCCAATAATAAACTATTTCCTTCATTTTGATTCCTTTATTAATTATCTATTTTATTTTTGTTCGGCACAACTATGGACGCATTTATTTATCAATTCAGTGAATTAGTTGAATGTGTTTCTAGTTTTTACCATTCCATATTGATTTATATTTATTAATTTATTTTAATTTAATGTGTTTCTTTATTTACCATTTTATATTTTTTAACATAATAAATTATTAGTTTATTAATTACATGGAATGTGTATTCCATTATTACGATTCGATATTGACTATTATCAATATATTATTATTTATTCCTCAATATTTTTCAATTTAAAATAATTTTATTTCACTTTTATTAGATTTAAAATCCCTAGAAATTTAATATCTCTACTAATAATGATATGAAAGGATATAATATATTGATTAAACAAATCCTTGATGGAAAAAATTATGTTGTAATTAGTATATTAGTTTGTAAAAAAACTTTTCTATATATCTATTTTTTCATGAATAAAAAACCATGTGGTCTATTCGGATTATATTTTTGCGTAATATTTCTAATGTAGTTGTAGTAGGAATTGGATTCGATATTTCTAGGGTATGGTTGCTAATGTTGGTTTTAGATTAAGTTAAATAGCAACCATGGAAAAATAATTTATGATAACATAGAATATAGAAAAAATAAATAATGTATAATTTGAGGATATTTATTGAATAAAATATTGTTTTTTTTGGTTAGATAAATAATATTTAGGTATTCTTATAAAAAATACCCATCTAAAAACTATAAGTGGATGTGTTTTGGGAAAAACATTACTAAGGAGCTATAGCTCCAACAAGGGTTGTTCGGCCTGACACGACATAACCTAATACATGATAATGTGCCTTACCGTGCACTTGGTGTGACACTCCTAAGGGATGCAGTTAGGATAATTGACATTATTTGAATACCATTATAAATTATTTGAAAATATAATGAAAATAAAATATCTTTTTTAAACCAAAGGTGTTTTAGATTGAATATTTGGTTTCCTGATTTAGAAATCCTTCAAATGATTTTATAGTTATACATTAGACTATGGAAGGACTTATGTAAAAATTAATGGATGATGTATTTATGTATTTTAGTTAAGTTGAAGAACATTACTATAATTATATTTAGTGTTTAACCTTATTTCAAGGATTTCCATTATATTTATTTCGGAAATAAAATAAATATAGTTTCAGAAAAGGAAATGCTTTATACTAGTAGACAACCAATAAGGTCTAACATGGTCATGGGACTTGAACCCATGAACAAAATACGATAAGGTATTAATACCAACAACTAACTAGTAAAATGTCGTGGTAAATTTGGTATTGTTTTTTATAGAACTATATTGTTAATAAATTTTGATGATTAACTGGTAATAATAGTTTGTAAATTTAGATGTTATTGTATTGACTCTATAGACATTGGATATTATTTATAGAAAAATAGTAATATTTTTCATTCTTTTTTGGGATATACAATCCTTTAATGTTTATCATACAGCTTGTAGGATAAATTCGATTTTTGGATACCCATTTTCTAAGCCAACAGATATATTAGAATTTGTTCATTGAAAAAAATATGTAATTGTTCATATGAAATTAAAATGTATCATGTATGTAAATTTACTTATAATTATTGGTAGTAATATAATTTCACCACATATGGAAAATGATATTTAATTTTTTTTGTTATAATACCTTAATCATGGTAGAATAGGTTGTTATGAAAACTATAGATGATTTATGGACTTAAGGCCCTAAAAATTCAATTTTATTTTACATTTTTTTTATTGATGACCTTGATCACTCTTTTTAAATATACACACTTTTCCTTCATGTACATATCTTTATATTTCAATAATGTTATCCTACATAGAGATCCAGTTATTTGTTATTCCATGTGACCTTTATACATTATAATTTCTCTTTTCTATTGGATTTATTTTGAAATATTTTTATAATATGGGGTTTCAAACATTGAAAATATCACAAATATATAACCAATATCATTTTTAAACTTAGAGGAATTACAATTATTAATGTTTGGTGAATTTTACACCATGGAAATGTAAACAATGAAGATTGAATTCGATATACTTTATGACTGGCTACAAGAAGCGAGTAAGATAATTTTAATGTCCCCTGAATTTATTATATAATTCATATTATAAAAAATCAATATAATTTATAACTTCAAATTCAGATGACATTATGTTAGCATAAATCTCATGAATATATGATAATCTTCAATGGCTTTCAGTACAAAGAAGACTGTGTTTTATCGAACAATAATATATTATTAAAATATTATTATATAATATAATTAGATATATCCTAGTTGTTAAATTGGTGGTTTTGAATATGATTAACTAAATAATAAAAATATATGGATTCAAAAAATATAAAATTATGTCATTTATTACTAATTAATTATTAATTAATAATATAACAAACTAAATATAAAGGGATTATTTTAATAGAAAACCATTTTTATGCCCACAATGATGTATTATCATAATAAATTAAATTATTTAGAATTAGTTGGTGATTTTAATGTAATTTATATAAATATATATATAATATAATATTTTTTATATAAATACAATAGAATTTATGGACATTAGATAATAAAACCCCAATATTACACATAGAACCAATATTTTTATTTGGTCACTTTTACAGCTTTAATGGATAATATATTTTAAATTTTTTTTTGAATTTTTATTGAATTTATATGTAAAAGTTTAATTAATATTTGAAATAGAAACACTAAAATAATGTTAGGGTGGATTGTTTTTAATTTTCTATGAGGTTTTATTTTTTGATGAATATATATAGATACTTAATTTTAATTCAAAAATACTTTTTCATGTAATTTTTATATATAGATAAAATTTGTTTTTATTAGGATTTAATGTAAATTTATACCATTTTAATATAATATAAAAACATTATGTCATTTTAATCAATTTCCCTTTATAATTGGTTAAAAATACATAAATAACTTTTTAACTTGTTTATTTTAAGAAACTGCAATTTCTTCCCACATGAGGGATTATATTAAAATTAATATCTAACACTACTAGAATTGGAATTAATAAAAAGGACTCCATATTTAGAATAATAATTTACTTAATTTATAATAATATCAAAATAGATTTTGACAAAAAAAATTTGTGAAAATGTATAAAATTAATTATAATGATTAAGAGAAATATTTTCCTAATAATGGACTAAATGTTAAAAAGGAGAGGGAAATGACCAACATACATGGAAAAAATATATTTCCTATATATATTTAGACCATATAATCACATTAATTTATTTTTTTTATTATGGGAGCCAATTTAAATGGTAATATAGTGGTTGGAATTCACATTTCCAAAATATAAAAGAGGGACACTCCTCCTCAACTATAAAATGCCATCATGACCCCCCAATTCCTCTGACCTCTTATGAAAATTTGGATTTCTCAATATCTTTCCAAATAACTCATAATAATCTATCACCTAAATTTATAAGAATCCTTTTGATAAAAAATACATCCAATGAAGCACTTTGGTTCAAACTAAAAAGAGTTTCCAAATTGGGATGTTACCTCCTTCCTCAAGTTATTTTTATTCATTTCCCTTTACCCTCCTTCAATTAATTTTATTAAAAAATTATATACTTAAACATTATCCCAAATATACTAATATGTTTTTATATTATGGTTTTTACCGAATCATTAACAAATGTCTATCAAATGTGTAATAAACTTACACTTTACGTGTATGAAGAATTACCGCTTCCCGAAACAATTTTATCAATTTCTCTCATACCACCTATCATGGATGGTAATTATAGTGTAATGTCTATATATATATATTATTTATGATATATTTAATCTATTTATTTTTATTTATTTATTTTATAACCTATAATTGTTTTCATTCAAATTTTTAAATACAAAAAATTGTTTTCTGGAAGTGTGAATCATTGCCCCCTCAATGTGATTTGATTCATTCACACTATACATGGAATTTTTAAAAGATGGTTTTAATGAAATAATGTAATATATATGAAAAAAATATGATTAAATAATTATCTTATGATAAAATATTATTTCCTTTGATTATTTCAAGATGAAGTTAAATGAATGTATTGTACGTGGATACGTACAACCTACCATTTCCATGAATGTTTCATTTCATTTATTAATTCCAAGTATTATATATTTATTAACACATAGATTAGGAATATATAAAATTAAATAATTATTCAAATACTGGATATTATAAAATCAATAACAACATAAAAATAAAAACATGTAACAAGTCAAAACATACACGAAAGACATGGTAATTAACACATAAAATTGTGAAAATAATGAATGACTGTTTCCAAATAGGTATTAAGATAATTTCAACAAGAATATAGTTAATAACTAATATAGAAAAACAATTTAATCCATTATAAATATTCATAATTTTCATTCAAACAATATGAATCAAAATGTAAGAGATTTCATCTTAATTTACATTCAATTGAGACTTATTGGTATATATAAACCTAGTTTCTTTGATATGGTGTATATATTTCATTTTGAAATGTTATTTCATGAATCTATTTATTTTCATGATTTTATATCATTAATTAATTTTAATTTTTTCATGGGGACACTGATTAGAATGTATCAAATTTGTATGTGACACATTTCAATTTTAAAATATTTCTCATATTGATAACATTTTAAATGTTTATCCTTACAATCTCATTTGATTTTTTATTATTAACATTCTATTCAAACAATAAATTTATTTTGGTGCACCTAACACTAATATATGGTGTATATATGTACACTTTATCATATAATATCTTGTTTCATTCATTATTCCATATATTTTACGTTTCTATTTTTAATATTTCTTCTAAGGGGATTTTAGTTAAAAGTACCCAAGTGGAAAAGAATATCATAACACAATTTCTTTCATTATATTATAATACTAACTCATTTTAATTAATATTATATTATTATTTGTATAATAAATTTTGATATATATTGTTATATATCCACTTCCATGTCTGGATTTATTGTATATACATTATCTACAGATTGATTTTTTCTCAATTTACATTATAATATTTTAATATTTTTACATAACTATTATATTTTTTCTAGGATTTTTTATACATGAATTTCAATTAGAAGAAATTAAAAGATAACTATTTAATAAACCATTTATTTTTAGTCACCAATATTTATACATGAAAATTATAAATTATATGCTCAATTTTCAACAATTTGGTACTTAAATATTTTTACAAAATTTTTATATGAAAACCCAACATAAAAAAATTTGTTTTTTAATTTCAAATATAATCACATAATTTTCAATTGAAAACAATAAAAGTAGAACAAAATGTGAGGTATAATTCTCAAGGGGATCTACCATTATAGGCATGATCCAAACAAAACATAGAATATCAAAACATAGGTATGTGAATGAAAAATATCAAATCGCATTGGGCTAAGAGAAACCAATTTAATCCTATGACATAAATCCACCTTATCTCCTCCAAAAGGCACATTGGTCTTGTTGTTCACTTCAAGATCTATAATTCCTCATGCAATGACCCATACACAATCATATCCGGTCATCTCACCTCAAGACCACCGAGTTCCATAAAAAATTCCACAAAAAATGGGTTACCAGAAATGATAATAGGAAATAATTCCTTAAATAGGTAGACTAAACAAAAAATAGAGAGGTAAAATAAAATTCTAAAAATTAATCATAGTAGTTAAAAACAACAATCAATAGCCAAAATGATTAGAAACAACATCAATGGAACCACCAACACCATACTAATTTTCCAAATAATCCTTCAAACCTATCCAAAGTGGGGTTGTGCATATAAGGTCAAGGAAAATGGTAGAAGAGGTTCATCTAATGTTGGTGACATACCTTGTAAAACATAAAAAGAATCCCAGTGGTTCATACATTGTTGTTGTAGGGGAGAGAGAAAACTAGACATCATCGTATCATAAAGAAAATCAATTGAAGGAGATGGCTAAATAAAGGGAAAACATTAACAAGGCACTAAATGTAAACATTGATGGAATAATGTGAAATAAAAAACCCCACTTTTACAACTACATCTCATCCTGATGAATAAACCATCCATAATTGAAAATAAAATAACATGCAACCAAAAACAAACACCATATAACATGTTAGAAGGATCGTGGTGGAAATAAGCAAGGGAACTCCTCTATCACCAATATTTCTTATAGTTTCCCTTTATTATCTCATATTAACATGGGAAGAAAATGATATCCCTTACTTATTATTAATGTCGAAAATCCAAACGATCATGTATCCAATATTGACGACCAAGTACAGGTAGTACCCCATCGATCTAATGCTCGACAGGTATGAATGAAAGAAATATTGAAGCCAAAAGGAGAAGCTGAAGTGGAACAAGGGGAGATGACCTATCCACATTGTTTTGTAACTATCATGGTGTAGAAACCCCTTGGGAGAGATCAAATATGAGTGTATGGCACCTAACCGGCCAATCGACGAAGAAATCACAAATTAATTTTCTCTCTATATTGGAGAAAGGTTTTTATTTTAATACACCATTTTTATAAAACAATATTCAGAAATGTTTTTATCCATTCCAAAATTAATTATTAAATAAATATTTACACATTTTTTCTTTTTCCAATTTTTTGTATATATTATTCTCGCCACATTCCAATCAAGGAATTTTTATAACATTTTTAACATGAAAAATGAATATTATTTTATCCTTGTTTATCATGAATTAATTTACCATCCATAATTTCAATATAGATTATATTGGATATTTAAATATTATATTATTGAAGATTATTTTAAAATTTATTTTTAAAATAATGGATTTTATAAATATATTTAAAAAAGATTATTTTTATCTAGATTATTTTTAAAATAATTTATTATATTATTGTAATTCATGAAAAACAACATCCATTTATCTCGAACCAACATGCCATATTTTGAATTGATTCCATCGTTATTCCTCCTCTAGAATGTTTATGATTGGTTTTTCATGGATTGTATTGACATTTTCATATTTTATTTCTTTTTCTCCCCTTGAAATATTCAATTTTAGATTATTAATTTACATTACATTTCCCCTATATATCCTTATAAATTTTATTGGATATGATTATTTCCAAAACCGTTTACATTTCTTCACATAATCATTACATTGAATTTAATTTGAGTATTTGTGTAAATAATGAGATATATATTTCCCTTATTCAATATGGATATTTGATAAGGTACATTAATTATTTTTATTTTATATGTGATATACATTTGACCAAAAATGATGTGTGGGGCCAAGACTCTATATATTCACTTAATTCATTGATAGGTTAACATGAGATAAATTTGATAACCAAATTACAAAGGTTCCCTCCTATAATTTTAAGAAAATCTTATGAGTAGTCTTGACGATATAGGTTATCATGTGCATAATCCACGACAACCAATAATTAAGAATTTCTATCATTTATATTCTAGTTTATTTTATCCATAAAATTTTTTGTTTTATTTATATATAGATGAATTTAATTATTTGTTCATTGATTAAATGAAATGTGTTTTCATTTTACTAAAATTATATATTGATTTATCCTTATCAATTTAATGGATTAGAATGTCCTTTATATTATATACATATCCAGATTGTTTACACAGTCAATTCTAATTTTTTTGATTACCTTGAATGGGTGTTTAGGTTTGACCATTCCATATTGACTATTCATATTTATTAATTATTGATTTGGCTATATTTTTACATTACTCTTCATTTCTCACCAATGTAGTTATATTTATTTTCTAGTGGAATAGATTTATAATACTCTGAATGATACATAGGAATACACTAGATTGAATAATCATATCCATGAAATAAATTTATTATTAAAATTTGTGTTTTCAGTTTTAATACATGAAACTTGTATATATCATTTTTCTAACACTACTAAACACATAGGTCTTTTGGAATTTGATTTCTTAAAATCATACCAATTTAATAGTATTATAACCCTACATTAAGATTCTAGGGTTGGGTCCCTACAAGGTTTAATAAAATTGGGATGAACCTCTATTTATTTTAAAATACATCAATAAAATAAACATTGAAATAAAAAAATAATAACACAATCCCCTGAAGGGATGTTTCAATGTGTTTTATTATAGGATACAAAATAATCATATTTTATGATACCTGTAATAACATATCCATATGAAATACATAGTAGAATCCATTCTGTATTCCACCTTTGTAAAACTCATATTTATAACCTAGGGAATAGGAATATAAGAAGAGACTGAGATTAAACATTCATTAAGGGAAACCAAATCAATATATTATGAAGGTTTATATAGAATTAATATGAGTTAAATAGACATAGGAGAAATATTTCTTTAAAAATAACATAGATAATTTAGTGTTTCCATAAATTCAGATAGACATATGTATAATAAAAAATTTAAACTATTATATATTGGAAAATTATAAAGGAATTGTTAGAAAATAAACATGATATATGAATCATAAACATAGGAATATAAAAGAATAAACAACATGGATATAAGAGATGAAATACAAAATAACATGATAGAGAACATATACATTGGGCATTATCACGTTGTGAGCTTATCCAAAGAGGCCCATCCATTATGTTATGATCATATCCACGAAGAACCTACCACATTTTATCCCCACTTTCAAGATGTCTCTCCATTCATATTTTTTGAATAATTTAGAAAGGCCCACAATATATTTATTTTTGAATAATCTAAGATGGATCCTAATTGTGATGTGTACATAATACACAAAGGATTACCATAAATTAAGAGGTCATAATCCAAGAAGGATAACCCATAATGTGGTGAGTATAATCAATGAAATTTTGATATTCATAATTTGATAAAATTCATGTATGTCGATTCATCATTAGATTATGAGATATTAATCCATTACCAAGGAATTAATTGGGATTAAAATAATCAAAATACTTCATAATGAAAACAATACATAATTATTCTAACAGATCATAAATCAATCATCATCAATCACAGTTTAAATTAATTTTCATAATGAATTTTTTTTAAAAAAAATTCTTTGAAACATCATTATCACGAGTCATAAAGAGAAAAAAAATTGTATTTTATCGAAAAAATATAAAATAACTATAATAAAAACCAAATCAATGTATTTTTTCATAGATAGAAAATACAATTTATGGTTATTGTATAATTCAAAATAAAAAATAATTTTAACTATCCTTATTAAATTTTTTGAAAAAAAACCTTTAATTCAATCGTTAAAATAGAATATTTTTTTGATAAATATTAAATAAAAATATTATGGAATTTTTCAAAATGTTTTTTGGAAAAAAATTACATAATAAATACTATTTAAAAATTTTTTTTATAATAAATAAAATGCTTAGAGATTAATATAATAAATATCTCTTATTAATACATTAAAAATCAAAAAAATTATATTTATTACCAAATATTTAGTTTTGATGAATAAAATAAGATTTCATATTCATATGAAAGTCCTTAAAAAATTACATAAATTAAAAAAAATTATATATCTTAATGATGTTTCATAATTATTAATTGTTATTCAATTTAAGGATACTATAACTGTGTTTATAGAAAAAAATACCTCATACAGTAATGATGATGTTACAGGTCATATAGAAAATAATTTCCAAAAATGGATATTTTTTTGTAACTGTCTATTATAAAGAAACAATAATAATATACACTAGAAAAATAAGAAATTTTGTTTCAATGAAAATGTGTAGTGGATGTGAAAATATACAGTTATGAATGAAAAAAATTCATTAATTAATAACATATCTTGATCAAAACCATCATTATTACAAGAGTGATAAATGATTCAAATGAAAAAAAATTAATAGAAGGAATACTAACATTAGAAATAAAACATATTATTATATCAATATAATAACGGGGAAGATTCTCAAGATGGTGACCATTGATATTATTGAGAAATAAACCATTTATAGTAAAAAAATAACTATACACAACATCATTAAATTTGTTAATGAATAAAATTCACCAATGTAATATAATTTAAATGATGTAAGTGTGTAATTATAATATATTTAATTAATTTATATTACTAATATTTTAATTCCATATTAATATATGAATAATTTTGATATAAGAAATGAAATTTAGTAAATTTAAACCCCTTATATTGCCATTATTTTTCAAATTTATTACTCATGAAAGGACAAAATGTAGAAGTATAATTATATCTCTTATATTTAACAAAAAATAAGGATAAAATAGAATCATTTCAAATATATACACCATTACAATGATATATGTGTTTAATTTACATAATGTCCCTATGAATATAAATTGATTCACAAAACCACATAAAATTATTCACTCATTGCTAAATATTCATTGACCAACTATATTAAAAACATTAACAATAATAATATTGAGTATCAAAACCATAAAAGAACTTATATCCATTTATAAGATTCATTATTAAAATTTTTGAACAATTTATTAATTTGTTTATTTTATTTACATAATTTATTGTTATTGTCATTGATTTTTTAGTTACTACCAATATCATAATTTCTATGTTCATTACTTTTTATAGTTCAATTTATTCTTATTCATAGTTCATTATGAGACACGACTAACTTTTTTATGATTATTAATAATGTTATAATATAATTTAATAAAGTTTTATTAATGATTAGTGAAGATGAAGTTGATGTTTATATTATTTATGTAGATTTTGTTAAAAGAATTTGTTGTGAAATAATAAGAGAAATGTTAATGGAAATAAATATAACAATGAAAAATTAATTACTTTCTCAATTGTTATTAATAAAATCATTATTTATTTTTCCATATTCACCCATGATATAATAATATACAAATTTCTAAGTCAACTGTTAAACAAAACCAAACATGAAAAACATATAATCTTCATGATAGTATGGATCTGAATGTTATTACTTTAACATAATATCATTATTTTAGAATAATCATGATATTATATATATTTTTTTGTATTTTATTTTTATTTTTTAATATTTTCTTAGAATGTAAATTGTTAATGAAAATAAAAGCATTCTACTTTTTAGGAGGTTGTTGTCTGCATGTTTGGTAACATCCCCAATAAAAGATGAATAAAATAGTTACATATTTATTAATATTTGTGAATTATATATTAATTTTACTTTATATGGGTTGCTATGTTTTATAGCGTACCAGATACGAAACACCGAGTTTCTTTGAAGTCTTACGTTGCACACTAATAATATAATATTATTATTTTAAATGGTCGTTAAATCCTAGCTGTTGTATTGGCGGGAATGAACAAAAATATAGAAAATTTTATTATACATGTTTTTTAAATGTAATTACATTTATCAAATAAATGTTATAGGCTTAAAATGGGAATGAATCTAAATTTAAGCATAATTTACATTAAATGGTCGATTGATCGCCTTTAAATGGAGAGCCCTATTTAAATATAGTTTTTGTCACTTTAATAAATTTTATATGACTAAATAAAATCCTTCTTTATAATGGGGACATCATAATTTACATTGTGTAATTTTTTGGAAATTTTCCGATAAAGTTCATTTTTTTAATGAATAGTGAAAAATATTGTATTTTAATTCAAAAGTTCGTTTTAATCTAATTTATTTATATGGTTAGATTTTATTTTTAATTAGTTTTAATGTGAAATTAAAATATATTTTTAACATTTAATCCAATGTTATTAATTGGAATTAATTTAACTTTGAAATTGGACATAAACAAGTAATAATCTTTTGATAGTTATTTTTTTAAATAACATGCTATTTGTCATGATAACGGGAATTAATTTTAAAATTAATTAATTCCACTTATATGTTTTGAATTTGGAAAAATGGAAATAATTTTTGAATTCAGAATATCAAATATAGTTTAGGGTGAATTTTTGGTATTTTTCTGAAAAACATCTATTTTTAATGAATAGTAAAACCACATTACTGTAGTTAAAAAATGACTTTTTCGTTTAAGTTAAATTTTTCCACTTCTATAAATTGAATTTAAAAAATCTTACATAAATGGTTGATATCAATAAATAAAATGTGGTTCAATAAGATTAAAATAATTTTTGTGAATAACAACTTTTGACTTTTATTTTACCACGATTAAAGGTAAATAAGGTAATTCAAGGTAAAAATAATATTATAATAATTCAAAATTACCTTAAAAATATTCCAAAAATTTTTGGTTGTGTCATTAACGACCATGGGAATCTTCAGGTAAATTGTGGGACCCCATTGAGCCACTTGGGAGTGATAATGACAATTTAGATTAATTAACATAAAGTAAAGGCAAAAATGTCAAAAGAAAATATCTTTTAATAATTTAATTTTTAGAAGGGGTTATATAAATTATAATTTAGACTATAAATATTAATTTTAATTCTTAACAGATTTAATATATCATGGTAATTTTTTTTATAATTTTTAGACATCATATAATTTAAATTATTTATGACACAATAATGATGCAGTGTTTACCTCATTAATAAATCATTAAAATAAATAAGATTATGATGATTAAAATATTATACAAAACTTTTCAATTTTCTATTGAATTATTTTATTTCTATAATGAGTCATCTTATCTTCGAACTTAATTATTTTTGGACCTTTTTATATAGAATATCATTTTATAAAAAAATAATATTTTCACACTTTCCTAAAGATCCCCTACTCACCCTTATAAAATGAGACCATTTATATCCAATTCTTCACACATCTAAAGAAATTTTTAACATCTATACTCTGCCCAATTACACTCCATCCATACCTATCTTCCTCTTAGAAGCCTTAATTTAGGCATAAGTCACTTCAAGAAGTTCTTTTTGGTTCAAACCAAAGGGAGTTACCCAAATTTAAGGTAACAGTTTCTCTTAAATTGTTTTCTTTTATTTTACTTCTCCAACCCCAAAACTCTTCCTATTCCTTTATTTCGTAACAAAACCAGTATCCTCAATATAATAGGATGTTTTCATGAGATTTATTCGAACTAAACACACACAAACCTACATCTAATTGATGAATAACATAATATTTCCATGGATGGAAAACTAACGCCTCATGAAACAATGATTGTTCGATTATCTCCTATCACCTCTCATGGTGGCCATTATGATGTAACTGTATTAATATATTATATAAATTATGTTTATGTTTTCATTATTCTTCTTTATTTTCCATTTATAGCACGCCTTTATGGTTTTCATAGTGGGTAAATACGATAATCTCATTTGAGAACGTGCAGACTACGACCCACTCCAAGTGATGTAACCCGTTAATGCCTTATGTGATATGTATAATGTATAAATTTAATGATATTATATATGATATTATACTGGAATTATAATATACCTATGTATAATTATGTTTTAATTCCATTAAAATAAGAAATAGAAATGAAAGTAGTGTTCATGCATGCCTACGGCTTACCGTCTCCATGAACGGTGCATTTCATTTCTTACATCTAAATGATATGTACTATTATAAATGAATGCATATACTAGATATATATGATATATATTATATCTAAAACATGAATTTCATTTTGTATATAATGAGTCTTTGACCACATAAACAACCTGTAATTATAAGAAGTCTATTTTGGACTCAATTTCCAAATATCGACAAAACAAACATTATTAACTTAAAGTATTACATAATATTTATAACATGGTAATAAGTGATATAAAAAGAATAATAAAATTGAAAAATTCTCTTAATAAATTGTAAATTAACATTATTTTATTATTCATGATATTAAAGATCAATCGAGTCATGTCAGACACGAGGTAAGGGATCTGACCTATCTCTTTCTTTTCAAGTACTCTCTTTTATGTCATTTCATTTATGATCCATGTTCTTATGTGGGAGGATGTTCTTTTATATTAACCATACAGTAATTTTCATTTTTAAATGATGATATACCCCCTATTTCTCTCTTTAATTCATAATAATAATTTTAATGCTGCGTTGTTAGGCTGTCGAATATTTGTAAGGGATTTTCGAATCTCACTTTCAATTTCATGAGATTTCCACTGTTCACCACTAATTTACTGAATATGGTGTATTTTTTACTGTCATTTGATATATATTATCTTTATTATTTTTATATTCTTGTTATTCTATGAATTATTTGGTGTATATTAACATTTTTTCATACGACTCAGTTGATTACAATGTGGTAAAGGGTTTCATCTCACCTTTTATTCCCATGAGATTCATGCTATATTTGCCACTATTTCTTTTTGTGTGGTGTATGTACTTCCCATTATTTTAATATATGAGTAAGATAATTTAATTTTTGTGTGTTTAAATATTCATTGTATGATCCTTCTTTCATGTGGCATATGTTTTGTATGTTACCAAATTGGTAAGGGAACCTTTCACCCTCCTCTTTTTAAAAGACTTATTTTTGTTATATCTTTTAATTTACATCTTATTATGTTGGGATATGTTCTTATATATCCTTATTGATGTAAAATTCATTTCCAAGTGATGATATACCCTTTTCGTCTCACCAACTCATTTTCTGAATTATAAAGTGACGTTGTTAGTCTCTCGAATTTTTACAAGATAACTTCATAACCCAATTTCAATTTCTTTTGGTTCAACTTGTAGTTAGTGAATATGTCATCCTGTGAATATGTGTGAATGAACTATGATTGTTTTACACTTAATATACACTTATATTTGGTGTATTTATATTTTTCACACTTAATTATGAGATTGAATTATCCTTAATTTAAGGATTCAATCTTTATGATGGATTTCATCTCAATTTACACTTCCATTGAGACTTCATTATTGTTATGCACAAATTCAATTTTATATGGTGTATATACTTTCCTTTGACATATTTTATCAGGAATCCATTTATTCTCATGATATTATAATTATCTGAATAAATGTTATTTTACAATTATTTGTATTCAAGAGTCTATCATTTTGTTAAAAACTCTTTAACAAAATTATCATTTTTAAATTTTTTAATGATTTATTATTCTAAATCTTTATCTTTAATGTCCATGTTTAAAAAATGGGTATGAGTATCTATTTATATGGACATTAATGTTTTAAAATTATAATTCCATTAAAGGATTCAATGTGGTATGGGTCACTTTGATTAAAAAATATTTTTTAAATGGTTTTTGAAAATGGATTGATTATTTCAATATATTGAAATTACTTCTTGTGATTGAAAATGAAATGTTATTAGTGAAATGATTATATTTTCAATATTTTATGTGATATGATGGTACATGGATATTTCAAAGGGTGGTTATGCGACGAACCTTATGATGGGTGGTGCAGTAAATACCAGGGCGGGTGGTTACGTTATTACCTCCAACACATTGGGTTTGGAAGTCGGCCATATGGCTATTCCATTAAGTGATATGTGTGGAAGTTTACAGTATGGTAATTCCATTAATTTATGTTTAAGTCCCAAGTCACCTTTATATGTTATGTGTTCTTTATATGGGTTTTATCGTAATCTTTTGGTTACATAAGGGTATGTAATGATCTTTTATTCATTGAAGAGTATTTACTACTTCATAAAGGTGAAAAATATTAATTATGATAAAGTATTCATCGTTTATCTGATGTATTGAAAAAATAACAGTTTTTATTCTCTTTGTATCCATTACTGATGTTTTTATGCTCATCCCATGTTTTTGAAATGTTTTTTCACATGTTATAAGGAAGGGTAAGATAAAGGATGTATTCAAGAAGATTTGTATCAGGAAAATAACTCTTGTTTTATATAAGGAGTTTTGTTTTTGTGAAACATTGGATAGAGTATAAGTGTCTTCTTTGTAATCTTTTGAGATGTAATAGTTAAGGCCTAATTCTTGAAAACTCTGAGCCTAAAATGATCATCAATGTGAATTATTCATTTAATTAAATATTATGTAATGTTTAAGGTCAGGTCCTTATAGTTGGTATCAGAGGTCGGTTTAGACAACTGTAGGGATTAGGAATTTTTGTTACACATATGGTTAGTCCCTATCTATTATTTCAGTTTAATACTTGTTTAATAACTTTATAAAATCAAGGAAAGACAGTTACAAATGGAAGGGGGAGGACCTCAAACGACATTCATATCTCTTAGAGATGACATGATTGCAATAATTATTGGAAAGTCATGTTCAGATGATTGTGAAACTTTTTATAGCATACAACTCACATGTAAGAAGTTTTTTGAGATATCAAACACCTCTACTATACCTCGTTATCATCGTGGGTCATGGGTTGTATATAGAAAAATTCTATTTTCAAAATAATCTCATATTTTCAAGAAAGGCATATATTGTCAAGGCATTTTCAAATATTTTACCTTGTCACAAGATTTTGAAGCATATTATGATTTTTAAAAGACGTTCTGAAGAAGGAGACCCTTATAAAAACTATTATTTTTTATTTTAAAATATAGTATATCAGCACATACTTATGGTATTTTTAAAGGACCGTTAATTTAATTTATCAACTCAAATTGGGTTCAACTGTTTTATAGAAATCATGGTTTATCAATTGTTTTGAAATTATATGTCACACATGATATTTTTACAAAACTGTTTTTCTATGAACACCCATATGACACTTGTCGTACAAGGTGTATTTGGATGGAGGAAGAAAATGATTTTGAAGGATCTTTAAATCATTGTTTCAATGCAGCTACCTTCTTCATACGTGAACAAAATGATGATGAAACCAAATGGGAACCATGATCAAGGTATGATGTTCTACATTTTGGTGATTGTTTTATTTTATTATATGGTGGTGAAATAAGACTTCAAGAATTAAGATGTTGATATCATAATGAATTTGGATGAAAATGAGATGTATAAGGAAACCATTTTGGTTAAAACATGTTAGGGTTATTTTTGAGTTTTATAAAAAGTAAAACTCGTAGGATGGGTGACAACCCATCGCATCCGGAAAGGCTTCAGGAATCGAACCCACAACCGAAGGACGATAAGGGCGCATCACCAACCACTATCATACTTGATGAACCTGGTTAGTATTCCATATTATATTAGTAAAATGATTTTATAGAATAAGAATAAGTTGATTTTTGGAATTTATGTTTTATCAAATGGATATAATTTGTATAGAAAAATGATTTAGTGAATATGTGATAAAGTTTGTGGAGGATGATGTTCTCTCTTTTGAGGAAACACTATATTCCAAAGGATGATTGAATACTAAGGATTTCAATTGTGGAATAATGGTTGAAATTTTAGTTTGGAAGAATCTATTTTTTTTATTATGGACACATGATGATTAGATTTATTTATGAAAATGATTAACATATAATGGAGAATATGTGATTAGGTTAATTACTTTTCAATATGAGACTTTATGTGTAACTGGTATTACTTGAAGATAAATGTTATGATGTATCATGGATGTCTATGTAATTAAATCCTCATGAGATTTGGGATACAAACAGAGTTTTTATAGCTTTAGAATAATTTTAGGGACAATTGTTTATTGAATGGTATTTGTTGAACTTTTGGTTTTGTTAGAAAAATTTTGAAGATTAAGTGATGTTTTTCTTTATGTAAAAGTTTATCCTTTTGGGGAATTATCTAATATTATACTAAATATTTTGGTTTTAGTTAATATATAAATTAATTGGAAACATATAGTTCATCTTTTGTGTATTATGTGATTCTCTGGAAGTTGACTATAGCACTCTTAATGTGAAAAAAAAGTCATCCTGAATATTCATCGTTTGTAGAAAATATGAGTTTCTGTTAGAAATCTAGTAAAAGATAAAAGTCTACATGACAAGTAAGAATATTTCCTTATGTTTTAATATATTCTCATAAATAAATTCCTCAATTAAAAGTAACTTAAAAAAACATTTTCTATTAGCTTTTACTACTGGGGAATCAAAGACTATTTATCCCATCATATGTTTGTGATTTTCTAGTGGTTAACATTCTCCTAAACTAGTTTTCAATCACTCTCCATCAGAACATGATGGATTTTTTTCTCCTCCATATCCATGTGTTCATGGAATCCCAGTATATTTTGTATCGGGTAACCATTTTACTCTTCTTCCTTTATATTAATGTTATATATTTATTGATTTTTTTTCTGGATGTGGGGATTTCAATGAAGTTCTCATGCCCAGTTTTCAAATTGAGAGGATGCAATTCCCAAAACGATGGAAGGATGTAAAATCCCGGATAAATGAATAATATGAAATTTTCATATTTATTAATATTTTTTAATTATATATAAATTTTACAATAAATGGGTTGTTGTGTTCTATAGCGTACCCGATACGCAACAACGAGTTTCTTTGAAATGTTACGTTGCACACTAATAATATAATAATATAATTTAAAATGAACATTAAATCCTAGATATTGTAGTGGCGGGAATGAACCAAACTAAAGACAATATGATTATACATGTTTTTTAAATGTAATTACATTTATCCAATAAATGTTAGAGGCTTAAAATGTGAATGAATCTAATTTTATGGATAATTTACATTAAATGGTCAATTTACCACCTTTTAATGGAGAAAACTCAATAAATATAGTTTTGGTAACTTTAATACATCTTATATGACTAAATAAAATCCTTCTTTATAATGGGAACATCAAATATTTACTTTGTGTATATTTTTGGAATTTTTCCGATAATGTTAATTTTTTATTGAATAGTGAAAATTAATGTATTTTATTTCAAAAGTTTCTTTTAACATAATTTATTTATATGGATATATTATCTTTTAAATTGGTTTAAAATTTAAATTAAAATATTTTTTTACCATTTAATCCAATGTTAGTAATGAGAATTAATTTCTTTTTGAAATTGAACATAAACAATTATCAATCTTTTGATAGTTATTGTTTCTTAATAACATGATATTTGTTTTGATAAATGGAATTAATTTGAAAATTAATTAATTCAACTTATAAGTTTTGAATTTTGAAAAATGGATATTAACATTGAATTCAGAATATTAAATACTACCAAGTGTGAATTTTTGATATTTTTCCGACAAACGTCAATTTTTGATTAATAGTGAAACCACATAGTGGTAGTTAAAAAACTGAATTTTTCATTTAAATGAAATTTTACGACAACTGTAAATTGAATTTCAAAAATCCAACATACATGGTTTATATGAAGAACTAAAAATTTATTCAATAAGATGAATATAATTTTTGGTGAATAGTAACTTTTGACTTTTATTTACCACGGTTAAAGGTAAATAAGGTAATTCAATGTAAAAAGAATATTATAATAATTCAAAATTACCTTAACAATTTTCCAAACCCTATTTTTTGAGTCATTAACCACCATGGGCATCTTTGGGTCTATTTTGAAACCCCATTGAGCCACTTGGGAGTGACGATGACAATTTAGATTAATTAACATAAAGTAAAGTCCAAAATGAAAAAAGCAAATATCTTTTAGGAAATTAATTTTTATAAGGGGTTATATATATTATCCTTTCAACAATAAATATTAATTGGAAAGATAAAATGGTTTTCTATATCATGGTATCTTTTTATAATTTTTATACATCAAATAATTTAATTTATTTATGACACAATAATAATGCAGTGTTTACCTCATTAATAAATAATTTAAATAAATAAGATTATAATGATTAAAATATTATCCAAAACCTATCCATTTCCTATTGGATGATTTTATTTCAACCATTAGTAATTTTTTCTTATACTCTAAATATTTTTGGACCTTTTGACATGGAATATCATTATATAATAAAATAATAATTTCACACTTTCCTAAATAGCCCCTCCTCTCCCCTATAAAAGGAGACCATTTCTATCCGATTCCTCACACCTATAAATCCATTTGGCTCATCCAAACTCTACCAAATTACACTCCCTACATCCCACTATTCCTTCTAGAAGTCTTACCCTTGGAAAAAGTCTCTTCAAGAAATCCTTTTTGTTCAAACCAAATGGATTTACCCACATTAAAGGTAACAGTTTCTCTTAAATTGTTTTTTTATTTTACTTCTCCAACCCTAAAGACTTTTTATTAATTTATTTTGTAAAAACAACAGTATCCTAAATATACTAGGATGTTTTTATGAGAATTATTTGAACTATACATACACACACCTCAATTTCATGGATGAAGAACATAATGCTTCTGTGGTTGGAAAACTAACACCTCATTAAATGATGATTGTTCGATTAGCTCATACCGCCACTCATGGTGGCCATTATGATGGAACTGTATTTTTATATGATATATATTATGTTTATGTTTTCTTTTTTTCTTCTGTATTTTCCATTTATAGCACGCCTTCATGGTTTCCATAGTGGGTAAATACGATAATCTTATTTGAGGAAGTGTGGACTATCATCCCCTCAATGTGATGTGTCTCGTTAATGCCTTATTTGGGATGTATAAAGGATAGAGTTAATGATATTATATATGATATTATACTGGAATTTTAATATACCTATGTATAATCATGTTTTAATTAAATTAAAATATGAAATAGAAATGAAAGTAGCGTCCATGCGTACGTATGGCTTACCGTCTCCATGAACGGTGAATTTCATTTCTTACCTCTAAATGTTATGTACTATTATAAATACATTTATATAATGGATATATATTATATACATGATATCTAAATCCTGAATATAATTGTGTATATAATTATCCTTTGACCACATAAACAACATGTAATTATAAGAAGTAATATTTTGACTCAAGTACCAAATATCGACAAAACGAACATAATTAACTTAAATGATTACATAATATTTATAACATGTTAATAAGTGATATAAAAGGAATAATAAACTTGAAAATGGTTCTTAAGAATGTATAAATTAACTTTATTTTATTATTTAGGAGATTAAAGAACGATCGATTACAGTCGGACACGAGGTAAGGGATCTGACCTCTCTCTTTCTTATCAAGTACTCTCTTTTATGTCATTTCATTTATGCTCCATGTTCTTATGTTGGAGGATGTTATTTTGTATTCAACATACTTTAATTTTTTTTCATATGATGAGAGACTCTATATTACTCTCATCGATTCATTTTAAAAATATTTAACTGGCATCATTATGCTGCTGAATTTATGTAAGGGATTTTCTTATCTCACATTCTATTCTGTGAGATTTCCATTGTTCGCCAAATATTTATTGAATGTGGTGTATTTTGTGTTTATATTTGATATATATTATCATTATTAGTTTTATATTCATGTTTTTATGTGAATAATTTGGTGGTTATTAACTTTTGGTCATACGACTCAGTTGATTACAATGTGGTAAAGGGTTTCATCTAACTTTTTATTCCTGTGAGATTCATGCTATATTTTCCACTATTTCCTTTTGTGTGGTGTATTTACATCCCATTATTGTAATTTTTGTGTAATATACTTTAATTTATGTGTATTTACGTCTACATTGTATGATTATTTTTTCATGTGGCATATGTATTGTAAGTTACCAATTCGGTAAGGGAACCTTTAACCCTCCTCTTTTTAAAAGACTTCTTTTTTGTTTTGCCTTTTTATTTACATCATAATATGTTGGGATATGTTCTTCTATATCCTTATTGATGTAAAATTTATTTACAAGTGATTAGATGACCTTTTTTTCTTCATCAACTCAATTTATGAATTTTAAAGTGACATCTTAGGCTGTAAAATATTTACAAGGGAACTTTTTAACCCAATTTCGATTTCTTTGGGTTCAACTTGTAGTTATTGAATATGTCATCTAATGAATATCTTGGAATTACCTATTATTTTTTTACACTTAATATCCACTTATATTGGGTGTAATTATATTTTTCACACATAATAATGAGATTTATTTATCCTTAATTTAAGGATACCATCTTCATGATGTATTTCATCTCAATTTACATTTCCATTGAGACTTCATTGTTGTTATGCACCAATTCACTCTTATATGGTGTATATATTGTACATTGACATATTATATCATTAATAAATGTATTATCATGATATTATAAAGTTATTATTAAATGTTATTCCATAATTATTTGTATTTAATAGTCTCTCATTTTAAAAAAATCTCTTTAACAAAAATATCATTTTTAAATGTTTTAATGCTTTATTCTTCTAAATATTTATCCTTAATGTCCATGTTTTAAAAATGGTTTTGAGTATTTATTTATATGGAAATTAATGTTTTAAATTTATAATTCCATTAAAATATTCAAATTGGTATGGGGCACTTTGATTCAAAAATCTTTTTTTAATTGTTTTTTAAAATGGATTGATTATTTCAATATCTTGAAATTACTTCTTGTGATTTCAAATGATGTGTTATTAAAGAAACGATTATATTTTCAATATTTTATGTTCTATGATGGTACTTGGACATTTGAGAGGTGGTTATGTGATAAACCATATGATGGGTGGTTCTGTGAATACCAAGACGAGTGGTTACGTTATAACCTCTGATGCATTGGGTATGGAAGTCGTCCGTATGGCTAATCCATTAAGTGTTAAGTGTTTAAGTTGACCATATTGTTATTCCATTTATGTATGTTTATGTCCCATGTTACCTTTATATGTTATGTGTTTTGTATATGGGTTATATGGTAATATTTGGGTTACAAAATGGCAAGTAATGATATTTTATTCATTGGAGAGTATTTACTACTTTATAAAGGTGAAAAGTATTAATTATGATAAAGTATTCATGGTTTATCTAATGTCTGGAAAAACTAACAGTTTTCATTTTTTGTGTATCCCACACTGATCTTTTTATTCTCATCCCATGTTTTTGAAATGTTTTTTCACAGGTTATATGGAAGGGTAAGATAAAGGAAGTATTTAAGAAGATTTGTATCAGGAAAAGAACTCTTGTTTTATTTAAGTAGTTTTATTTGTGAAACATTAGATACAGTAGAAGTGTCTTCTTTTTAATCTTTTGAGATTTAATATTTATTTCCTAATTCTCTAAAACTCTAAACCAAAAAAGATCCTCAATGTGAATTATTCATTTAATTCAATATTATGTAAGGTTTAAGGTCGGGTCCATTTATGTTCACACGTGATGAATGATCACATACATAGAACACTATGGAGGTAAGAATTGGTTAATATTTTAAAAAGATAATCATTTTTTAAGTATAATATTAATCATAATATTTATCTTTTTAACTATACAATAACAATGAATAACAAAAATCCATCACGTCTTTTACTGATGTTGTAGTCCACATGTAACAAAAGTGATGTTTTCATTTACATACTATTCAGATAAAAGTTGAGACTTGATATTCCAATAATACTCTTAATTTTTAAAATTTTATTAATTATTATTTTATCAAACATTTATTTATGGAATTTGTCGTCATGGGTGAATGAAACAAATCAATTAGAGATCATGGTTCAGAACGTAACCTCTCCCATTGTATCATTCCCCCTAGTGTAATTAATTAATTCTCATCCTTTCATTAAAAGAGGATAATGATTCCTTAATATAGGGAGATATTTGAGTAGGAAATATGGAATTCTTTAGATTGATCTATGGATTCTGAATGGGTATATAAATGTTGTTTAGGTGATATTTTTTGTAATTGAATAAAATTGAATTTTTATAAATATGAATTATATTTTCAATGATTTTGTGACTCTATTCAAGTGTCAATAGATCTAAAACTTTTAAATAATGAATCATTGGGTAATATAACACTAATAAACCATCTAATATTTGTTATTAAAAACACTAAAAAAGTATTATGTAATTTAAAAATGTTGTTTACATTTTATTATGTTTTGCTTGACAATGGTAACTAATTTTTACCTAAGAAATTAATATCTTATAAAAATGTTAATGTAATCTATTTTAATATTTTATTATTTGAATTTTTTTTTAGTAATAATATAATCTAATTAAATATATATATAATATAAAATTAACATTTAATGTAAATCATTAAATATGATAAAAATATGTGTTGTTGAATTTAAATTTCCCCTAATAAGTGTTCTTAATATTTTATCCAATAATGAAAATTAAATGAGGGAAAATAATTTTTTTTACTTTTGGAAATCATAAAAATTTAATTATAAAATATACATTAAATTAATTTTACATAATATAAATAATAAAATTCTTTGAAAATAATTGTTTCCCAATTATCATGGTCATTAACCTAACACTAAAAAATAATAATTTTTTTTATAAATGAAAATGTAATTATAATTTAATATTAATATAGTGATATAAAATATGAAATATATTTTCTATACTTAATTTTAATAAGTGATTAAAATATTTATTATAAATGAATAAAATTATTTTCTAGTCAACATTTTTACTTACATTTAGATATTGTTAAAGAAATGTTTTAACAATTATAAATTATAATTTTAAATAAATCATGTTAATTTTTAAATATATATGGGGAATATATTTTTTATAATTTTTATGTAATATATACCAAATGAAATCTGTAAAAAATTATGGTATTAGAAAAATATTTATATTTCTAACTATTTAGCTAAAAATATATTATTTTTAGAAATTTTACAAAAATAACCTATGTTAATTTTGAAATTAAAATTAATGAAAATTTATCTCATTATACTTAATTGAATTATAAAGTTAAAAAATTTATATTTTAAATTAAAAAATATAACGAAAATTATTTTTTATTATAAAATTAAATTATAATCTTTATCTGTTCTCTGTACTATTTCGTACTAACTTATAATTTATTTAAAATAATTTTATTTAGATGGGGTTTTATTATTCATAAATTTTATTAATAATACAATATTTTATGTGAACACTTTTTTGTATAGATGTTTCATGTGATGCGTTATTCTAAACTCACTAGATCCAATTTAATGAAAAAATAAACATTAAAATATTCAATTTTTAGAAAAAAATTATTCATTAATGATCTTATCAAATCAATAAAAAATAATAACCATGGTGTATGTATCATTATTTTTCATGTCAATGTTGAATCATGAAAATAACGGAGGACTTGGAGAATAACTGAGTTGTTCTAGGTATTGTTTTCATTTCACTAAAAAAGTCATTACTTTAATTATCTTTCCCCTATTGAATGGGTGTATCAAAAATTAGTTAGATGGTCCAACACCCATAATATGTACATAGTTTTCAATGAAAATTCTTATTTTTTGAATGGAAATCAATTTTAATTTATAAAAATTGATCATGAAATCCACTGATGAGTATGCTATTAAGAAGTATGAGTTGATAACAATTGTAAACCATTTATGGGAATTGTTCATTTGTTTTCATTAAAAACAAATATTTCCAAATATTACACATGTTTGTAATGCATGATATAATACACATTCCAATTTACCCACTATTTTGACATATCCTGATCATAAAACAACTGATATACAAATAAATAATTTTATAGAAGTCGTTATGTTAAACAAATATATAAATGGGATATCAATGAGTGGGATTCAAAATAATCTCAATAGTGATTTTTATCATTTTATATTAATGGAAAAATCTAATGTATATAACCCAAAGTATACTATATTCATATAACACATACTATCAGTATATTATTTTCCTTTTTATTACATATTTTTGTTAATTTTTTATTTTAAACCCATTGGATTTATATATAAATTTAATAAATTCTATCTTTATTACATGGTTTGGGGTGAATGATTTTTGAGTCTCCAAAAGGTTACTAATATATAGATAATATTCTATTTTTTCAAAATGATTATATTCTGACCTACATGGGTAGAATAATAGTGGGGAGACTCTGAGTATTAACTATGTAGATCGTCCATTACTTGAGTTAATTGGTGTAAAAAGATCATACTATTAGAATAACCATGTGATAATCAGGTAATATGACTTTGTGTTTTGGAATTTCAAACTGAATGGTCAATACAAGATTAAGGAAAGAATGTGTAATCTTCATATGAGTTTACAATGATGATAAAAAGTGGATTTATTGTTTTTCCTTTGTGAATTTTAGATCCTTGGGGTGTAATGATTTTCCTTATTGTACAACCAAGAGAAATTCACAACCAATGATGCTTCCACTCCTAACCCTTCAATCACGAGGCATTCCATGAATTTTCACATCAGTGTTTTTTGGTAATAGATTATCTTTTCACTTCCCTCCCCATCCAATTCTCCGATATAAAATTATCAATTTATCTTTTAATCTCCCATGATGCCTAGTGCTATGAGGGATTTGATAAGGGGTTAGTGATAGTTTATACAATTCAGTTTTAAGGGATTGCGGGTTTTCATGTGTGAATTATTAATTCACTCTTCGTCATAGGCGATGAATACTTTCATGGTTCTAATTTCATTTAACAAATTGAAATTCCCGTTGGTACATGATGATTTAAAATTTATTCGTTGATATTGTTAATCATTATATGAAAGATTTTTTGGAATTAAAATTTTCATATGGTGGACTTCTACATTGAAAATTGGTTTTCAAGTGTCAATTCAAGTGGTACATGAATTTTCAAGTCATTATCGTTCGTAAATGATTGTTTTAAGTTTAATTTTAATTTTTAAATTGGTAATGAGGTCTATTGGGTCATTAAGTAAGTTGGTAATTATTTTTTTATACATTTATATATTTTCAAGAGAATTCATGAGGTTTTTTAAATAGATAAAAAATTTTACATTATTTAGAGATTTTTTTAAATAGGTTTTTCTATTCATAAATTATGTATCCCTAATTAACTTTTTGTTTGAATAATGTATGGGTATTTACCTATTTTTTAGTTTCATGACACCTATCGAGTTTTCCTTAGCTTCACCACTTTTTTTGTTTTGGGATTTTATAGAGTAATTTTATTGAGACTATTTTATTTACCTTGGTACTCTATGAACTCTCATGATATTTATTCTCAATCATTATGATAAGGCTACTGAGATTAATGTAATTAGTTCATTATTGTTAGTTTGGACAGTTGTATATGTTCCCTTTGAGGTATCTATTGACACATTTATTTCATTTATAGTATAAAATATCAAATTTGAAGAATTTAATTTTTTAAATCAACTTATATATAATATTTCTAAAAATTATATTTTCATTTTAAATCTTTATCAAGTTTACTTCTTCTTATGAACCATGTACACTACTATAGTGTGATTACTGTTTTCATTAAAATTAATTTTTTATAAAAAAAAATTAGATATTGAATTGGAAGAGTAAGGTGAAGTAATTTTTAAATGGATATTTAGAATAACCTTATAAATGGGGAAATATATTTTTATCGTGTTTATGTATTTTTTTAAAAATTCTTCTCTTGGTGTTCATATAATGTACATGAATCCACATTTAATTATTTAATAAGAATTTGTGAGTTTTTGTAATATAATAGAATGAGATCATGGAAAATATGGGCTCATAGTGATTTTTTTCATCTATTCTAACACATGTTTTTTTAAAGTGTTAATTTTATTTTTATTTTTTATTCATTCTTATTGGAAATAAAAATTTATTTTAATTTTGAAATTATTAAAAAATATATTATTGGTTCAAATAATTTAATAAACTATTTGGTGTTTACCTAGTAGGCATCTCATCACTCACACAATTAATATACCTCTCGATATTTTATTTCTTATTGTTTTATTTCATGTTCCATGACATTGGTCATCCATGAGTTAGGATAATTGTTATTTTGGATGTCTAGATATAAATATGGATTATCCCTATGGCCATATATATATTTTAGGTAGTCATTTTGTGTTGCCTTCCCATTTTTGGTATTATATTATCACGTTCATCTTTTTTTCCTTTCTTATTTATTATATGTTTTTGGCTATTAATTTATTTTCATTTATATTTTTATGTATTAATCTTTTTTAAATGTCATTATTTAGTTTATTGAGGTTTTTTTATTAATCCTAATCTAATATGCATGTTTGATTTTTTACATGTTCGTATATTCAATTGTGAAATTATAACAGAAAATAATATTATGATATACAGATACTAGTTTCTAGCCCTACGCTGTCAAGTTTATTCATCAAGTATTTCATAGACTTGATTTGGTATCCAGTAGTTGTATGAATCATTTTGGTTCATGAAATAATTTTACCAAAGGATACAATATTTAATTTTAAAAATTTCACTGTAGCCTTGATATGACGGTCATCATCTAAGGTAAAGTGTATTCTCTGTTAAAGTGTATGTCCATCACTTCATCACATTGTACCTTATGTTTCCATTTTTGTAAATAGTGTGGATATTGATTTTGAGCATGTATATGGAAATAATTAGTGAAATTTTATATGTTGATGTCTTATTTTGGTTACCATTGAGTTTATCAGTAATTTTCAGGGATTGTTTAATCTTTTTAGATTGATTGGTGAACCACACAATGTCATATTGTATGAAATAATGTTTTCAAAGTCCATATGGTGAAAATACTGAGTTGATGTATATCCATAACGATGGAGATTTAATGGTAAGTGCATGGGTTACTTGACTTTGTAGGAAAACCATGCCCAATTCAATTTATAATGGGGGAATGTTAGTATTTCTTCATAGTTAAGAATATTGATTCTAATGAAGAATTAAAATTGTTTGTAATATGATATGGGGGGTTTGGGAGAATTTTGTTGTTTATACTATTGATTGTGGATTAATTTTTTTATTAATACTGGTGTGTTGTTTTTTATATACGGGATTTTTTTATATGATCAATTGTTTTGATGACATGTTAGAATTACATGATGTTTTTTAATTATTTTTTATATTTGTGTATATATAGTTATTTTTTCATAAAATATTGTATGTTTGAAATAAATATTAAAAAAAATATATTTAATTTATTTTCAAAGAATTTAATCTAAAAATGTGATTTTTTTGAAATAGTTACAAACTTAGTTTGAATTGTTTATAAATTGGTAAATTATTGCTCTTAAAAAAAGATTACAATGTTCAAAAAATAATTTGAAAAGTTATTCTCATAATATTAAAATGTGGCTAATTCTCATTAGATTTTTTGGATTATTTTTATTTCCATGATCTTAATTAATTATTCCGAATGATGAAATATATATAGTAAATTTTTAGGTAAAGTTGTTTCGGTTTTAGTTTTTTTAAAGAATGGGTGACGAATTTCCCAAAAATGATATTGGTCCATATATTAAATTAATTTTGGAGTATAATGATTATCAATAAATGATTTAAATATTTTATAAATAGGATTATTTCAATTTTAAGGGTTTCAAAATTATATTATTAAATAGTTATATATTTGTTTTCAAATGATGTTTTGAAATGGGTTCTTTTGATTGGGGCCCTTATTTATGTGATAAATTTTTTTTTTAGGATCATGTGAAGTTTTTATAATTTATTTGTAGGAAGATATGTTCCTCATTGAATTGTATTAATATAATTTTTTGGTAGGATTTATCCTTATGAAATTCGTTAAATTTTCAATATTTGAGAATTGTTAATATTAACTATTCTATGACATCCTTTGTATTTGTGGAATTTTTAACCACTTTTAATCATTATGGATACCAGTGTTAGTGATCATCATCATTTTAATTGGTTTGGTTTATAATAATAGAGTTTTCTTTTAGGGGGTTCGTTATCATAATGATTATTTTTAGTGAATATATGGGGATAATTTTTAGGAATCCCACGTTCATTTTATATACTTATTTTATTTAGGGAATCAATTATAAAAAAACTAAGGATCATTGAATCATTATCTTGTGTATGGTAAGGTATCTTGGATCATTTTGGGAACCATATATCATCCATGTATGCTTATCAGTTTTTTATATTTAGTGCATTTATTGTTTTTGGTTTTCTAGGTAATCTATTTGTTTATTTCATCATCTTTATTTTCAAGTTAATTTCATTTTCAGATGTGTTTGTCTAATATAATGGAATTAAAATTACTCAATATTTTTCATCCTTGTATCACCTCTTATTATAAGTCATGTGAATCAACGCATTCCATATGGTGCTATTTTTGTTAAAAATGCTCACTTACATATCATCAAGGGAAATTTAGGGTTACGGTATGGAAAGCCAGGGTGATTGAATCTCCCAATATCACTATATCATTTATTATAATAATATGATCTTCAAAAAAATTAATATTTATTTACATTTATGATTTTTGTGCTGATTTTTTTAATTTTTTATTCTATATATTTTTTCTAATTCAATTTCTATTTGTACCCCTTTTGGTATACATATATGGGAAGGTTTCCTTCTAATTTTCTTCACTTGTAGTATGACATTAATTGGTGGAACATAGGTTGGTGAATCTTTCTAGAAACCTTTTGTCACATACATTTCTTGATTTCTATAGTACATTTCTTGAAAAAGATTAGGTATATTATTGAATAATAATGATATATATTTATGTGTTTGGGAAGTGGAAACATCACTATTGGAACAAGATTAACCAAAATATGTTTCCAATCCATTACACTAACCTAATCAAAAATTAATGTATATTAATATTTTTCATCTTTATAAATATATTATTAACTACATATTTACATTCCCCTCATGTTGAATATGTATGGCACACATCGAACAAGGATTGTCCCTCTTGTCCCTTCGTTCACGAGGAATTCAAAGCCTTCTTCCTATACGTTTCTTTGAAAATGGATTTTAATTATTATTTTTCTGCCCATATATTTTTCACTTCCTCACATTTATTTCATTTTCCCCTATTCTAAAACCCATAGTGATATTGTGGTTTGAGGTGAGTTATTACTAGTGTTTTTGTTGTTTTAGTCATTAGGATGATCCCTTGAGGCATTTATGTGTGATAATCATTATAGAAGGTAACTTATAACGTAGTTAAAATTGATTTTTTTTCTTTTCAACATTGACATCCATGCCAAATTAATAATATTCTGGGCGGGGGAAATGAACCAATTTGAAGTATCTCATTTCGTACCAAAGAATCCCATGTATGAACAAGGATTCATTTGACTTCCCCACCTAGCTACTATAGGTTGGGGGGATAGTTCTTGGTGTGGATGTAATATATACCTTTCTATACATTGTATCTGGAGTACTTCACTTAATTCATTTAGTGTGTTTATAATTAAAATGACCTATTCTATGAGATTAATACAAATGTAATAGATTTTTCAGACTCCAAATGTTATCAAGTTGAATTTACTCTTGGAAAATTGGTTTTCTCTTAACAATTTAATTGAGATGTTAAATTGAAAGTATAGATATTTCCAAAAGTATGAATATAAGAAAAATGATTTGTTTTCAATAAAAAATTAACCAGTAAGCGATGTAAAAGAAATGGGAACATATGATTTTAAAAAATAAAGATAATAATATTTATAAAATAAATGGATTTTAAAAATTAATAATATTTGTACATTTTATATATTCAAGTTTTAAATATTTCATGTTATTTTAGAACTGTGGGACTCCTCATGTGTTAATCATGTTATAATGATCACAAATCCTATACATTTGTAATTCTTGTTTATCATGTTTAATATATCTAAAATCTTGTTTACAGATGATTAGATTATTTATGCTTTAAATAAACCTATCCACGATATAAATTTCAATGCCTAATGATTATAAACTATTTTTAGTTTGTGCTATAATGGATTTCCATGAAAAATTATTAAGTCTAATCCATTGTATGAATATCAATGTTTAAGTATTTATACATTTATTTGGCTAAGTGTGAGAAACCGTGAGTCTGCCACCAATTATGTTTTTCAGGAAAATAACTCTGAAACGATGACCCAAACACCATGACCCAGACACCGTGAACTAAACACCATGATACATACACAATGACCAATACACTATGACAAGACACCATGACCAGACACCAGGACCAAGTCACTCTGAACAAGACACCGTGACCAGACACCGTGAATCAGATACCATGACCAGACACAATGATCCTAACACCACATCTGTGCTACCAGTTCCTCAACCCTATAAAATTTTTCTATCATGATTGTCACATTTCTCAAAGGAAAAAAGGATACACCATTTCACGGAGACATGGTTTTAGCAAGTCACCATTTCTAGAATAATTGTGACACAGTTTCATAATCTATTTTTTTCGTTTTTAAATTTAATCTCTAACTATCATATTTGATGCTTTCAAATACACTGAAATAATTATTTTTTCATTGTATACATGTCAACTACTCGTACGAGGTATGAGGTTCATAATACATGCATCATGTTGGCTCCAACACATGCATTCCAAGAATAAAAGAACCGTGTGGACATAAACAAAAAGTAATGATACAAAAAAACATGTGTGCACGATAATGATGAAGCACGATAATTACTGAATGAATAACCAACACATGAAACTTGTAACTTATGATGAACATAAAAAAGAATACTCTAATCCTATAGTCGAGAATATTTTCGCATTATCAACTCCACAAAAAACACGATCCAGATCTAGCTGACTTGTGATACACTATTTTCTGCAAGACGACTTGATTCTAGCGTCTACATCATCCTATAATTCTATATCAAAATAAATGAACACTCAGATCAATTATAAACTTATCTCTTCATTTTTTTCTCTATTTTGTATTCTTTTAATCATTCGAGAAGTGTGTGTGTGTGTCTTTATAAAAACATGCCCTTTCACTTGAATTAAACTAAAGGAAACAATATATCCTTTCTTACACAGATTTTTACACTAGTGTATTCCCACGGATATGTGTGGATGAGGTCTTTATTTGACTTGAAATATTTCATACCCACGAAGAACTGTGCAAGAGTTCATGTGACTTGGGAAGTCTTGTGTACAGTTCATAACCTCGATCCTAGTTTTGGATCGGTTTATTTATATAAACTACTTGGTGGATGGTGACCACCAATTGGAGTGGGTTAGGTCTCAGCTTGGAGACGGAACCACTTGTTTTATATCTATTGTGTTGTTTAATTTTGTTTACTCAATTTTACTGTACAATCCAAAAATCACTCAATTTACGTTGATAGTTAATATTTTAAATATGTTATAACAATTTTTACTTATTATAATAGCTTAAAATGTAATTTTAATAAAGGATATTATCATTACATGGAATTAATCACTTTTATGTGAAGTTATATAAACAGAAAAAATTTTATGACCATATTTCATTGATTAACTAAGATGTATTTAAATTTATTTGGGAACC
This sequence comes from Viscum album, assembly GCA_963277665.1. Taxonomy (NCBI): domain Eukaryota; kingdom Viridiplantae; phylum Streptophyta; class Magnoliopsida; order Santalales; family Viscaceae; genus Viscum; species Viscum album. The sequence continues at coordinate 1,252,782,505 of OY728140.1, read as the reverse complement.
ATTCTAAGAGTAATTTTCAAACAAAAAATGTTATTGATACTCAATTAAACCCCCTCTTGAGTACTCTACTCTGACCGACATGAATTATTCAGATCTATTCAGTACATGACATGAATTCCAGATGATTATTTTTATCTCATTGAGTACTTTGACAATAAATTTATTGATTCTCTAAATGGTTCATCCAGAGGGTTTTGAGTGAGTTATTTTAGAATATTTTTCGAAATTATTTCAAAATATTTATTTTTTTAAATATTTAGATTCTTTTAGTTAGACATCCAACCATTGAAATGATACTTTCAATAAAATTTCATGGATAAAATCTCATTTATAGATTTTATTTTTTTCTAAATGGTTTTTTTTGAGTGGGAGAACATTTTGTGCCACCATTTATATATTATATCTATTTTCAATAGGGTGTATATTTATTAATGATTGATATTAATTGTAAAAAATGGGGGTTGTTCTATAATTCATGAATTGTGAATCAATTTCACATGTGATGTTGATTATGAGGGTATAGATATAAGTTGTGACTTATCTCAATATTATATTTATAAATGTTATTTATCACCATAATTTTTTTGTAATGAGGGCTATATACGAATATGTATATGTTTTTCTTATATCAAACCATATAATTTTGTAGTATGATCCCGATGGAATGTTTCCATACTACATACCATTAGTTATACCACTAGGGATAAATAACATTAAATAGAAAAATTTTATAACCGTATGTAATATGTGATGTCCTATGATTTTTATTCCTGATTAGTTTTATTTGGATTACATGGGTGTGGACTGGTTCATTAGTGTTTCCCTCGGTTACTTGTAACCAATTTGACAATTTTACATGACTCATTGGGTGTGACCCATGATTCCTTGATATCAAAAATTAGATTATTTAATGGAAAATATGTTTCCCATATTTAAAACACCGTTATATTAATTTATTTTTTAAATAATTAAAGTATTTTTATTATTTTCCAAATTTTTTAATCTATAAACCATGTTGCAGGCAAATTTTTGAGTATAGGTTTTTCTCACAATACAATTTGTGTGTAAAAATGATTTGTATAGCTGATTCCAAAACCATGGTGATGTAATTTTTATATTGATGTTTGAGTAATGTTTGAAAATCATGAATTAATTTTAAACTATCTTTATGGATTCTATTAGAAAGTCCACATTATTCATTTAATGACTGATTGGAAAAATATTTTTAAGTATACCCAATATTATTTAGAATATGGTGTAATTTTTTCATAAAATGGGGGTTGATACTTTGGGTAGCGTTTTCTTTCAATAGAATGATTTTAATTATTTTAATCAAAATAAATTTTGTGATTTATGTGTATATAATTTTTATTTTGTATATATATTGATTAAAAACCATTTTCATCGATATTTTAAAATTATAATAAAATGAGCTATTTTGTGATAGAATTTCACAATAACTAGTGTTTTAACCTAATGGGATAAATTAGGATAACACCCATGATATAAAACTTGTATTATACAACTATAATAATTTTAGGTTCCTTGGCTTGTGTCTCCCCTGAGATGATATGCATGTTTTGTTGAATATTTGGTATGTAATATGGATTATGACCTTGGGATATATATGGATTCTGGTTATTGATTCACCCCCTTTTGGGTTATATATTTCATCATTATCGATATCATTTATTGTTTATTATAATATTATATATTCTTTTTTTATGAAATTGGTACTTTGTGAATAAGAGATAATAAAAATTTATTATAAAAAAAGAGATTGCATGAGCCTAAATAATGAGATGATATAATAATATTTCTCATATAGGTGGATTAATTAGTTTGGAAGAAGAGAATTTTATATTTTTTTAATTTATGATTTGTTCATGTTATATTTATGTTCCCTTAATTTCTATGTGTTCTCTATTATCATCTTTTTTTATGATTATTATGGGGATTTGGTTGTTTAATTATTGGATTTTTAGTTTATTGAAGGATGAAATCATTTCGAATGTTAATCCTCTTAGATCATGGTTTAAGATTCTAGACATGGAGATTGAGAGTATTCCTTAGCATTGTTGTAGAATAGTTTGTGTATCTAGAAAATGGATAGTTCAGTTGGGATGTTGAAAATCGAAACATGGATTTTCTACAAGATTATACTAATAGAGAATATATGTACCGCTGGTCAAACAATTTACCTGATTATATTGTCAAAATTACATTAAAATCGACTATATATGATGTATTGATGAAGTCATCTTATGATATATCGATGGAGGATATACCCTCTTAGGCATATATAAATTTCACAATATCACCTATGGTTCTTATATACATGGACAATATAATTAGGAGAGATTTGAATTTTTTTCATCTATGATGATAGGCTGGTTATAGATCACATAAATATTCCATTATTATTATATACATACACACATCATCCATCAACCCTAGTGTTATTACTAACTAAAAAAATAAATACATCCAATATTATTAGAATTAACATCAACTGTAAATACCCTCAATGTAGTAAAGAAAACTTATTTTCATTATTACTGATATTTTATTTTTATTAAAATATATAAAACATTTAATACTATATTAACATAAAATTGATATTATAATTTTTTTTATGTGATTCATCATTACTGGACTTGGATTTCCATTTATAATTTTTAAATAAAGTGCAACGAATTCAAATATGTTATTGATAATTTATTTTTCTTCGGAGAAATTTTTTTATTAAATCATTCATCCCTTTAACATGTTGTAGTTATTGGTAATATATAACCACTCAATATGACTATATTCAATATCTTAATGAATACATTAATCAATTATATGAATAATTGGCATAATTTGTTTCCAATATAACTTATTTTACTTAATTTTCTAAATAGTAAGTGATGTTTTGTTCATCAAGGTGATTCATATATTATTTTAATAAAAATTCATCTATATAGAAATACAATAAACAATTATGATTTCCATGTATCATAGGATTTATTAATTCGTTGATTTTTTTGTATAATTCCAATATAGTGTATTCCATATATACCATTTATTGATGTTGAAATGATTATCAAAACAAAAAAACAGTTGTTGGATTTTTTGGGAAACAATTTTCCTAAAAAACAAAAAATTATAGTAATCACTATAGTTATCGATGTATTTCATTTCATACTATTCAATTTCAAAATTTTTGTTTTGTTCATTATTTCAATATAAATTTTTTTGATCAATTAATTTTTTTCCACTATTTATAATAATTGACATGTCTTCTAAGAGATTGAATATGACTATTTAACAAAAATATGATCATATATTGGAAAATAATCATTCATTATTAGTCATCATTATTTGATGATAATAAAATTTTGGAACCATGAAAATGATCTATTTGATCCACATATTATATTTTTTTCAACTCAAAAATAAGTGATCCTTCATTCCCATGTACCATATTTATGGTTTCAAATCACAATATAACCTCATGAAAATGTATCTTACTGATAATATGATACTGTCACATTATATAGGTGTTATTATATATATTAGAAATAAAAATTTTAATAAGCTGGTTACACTATGTTTTTTGAATGTGGTTATGTATTCCAGCTGCAAATAAAATGAAATTCACTTTTTGGAGGAATGGTCATTTGTAATATTTTTTCTTATATAACACAACCTTGAAGTGAACAATCATATCGTAAACCTAACCCCTCTTGGTGTAAATACAAAAACACAAATCCTTATTTAAATGTGAACTGGTATTCATGTGAAATATTTATAGTATCTATTTGATATCACTATAGAAATGTGTTCATGCGTAATAACATCAAAAGGCCACTCACATAATATCATTCAGAATGGTTTCCTATCAGACCACTTAGTCGTGGTCTTCTCACATAACTATTTTAGTAATAAGAAGTAATTAATACATAAATGTTTATAAAAATACTCAAATACTGAATTAAAACCAATTTTTATTGAAATAAAGCTTGAAAAATGATATGTATATATCATTCTAATTTTTTTACATTTAAATAATTTTTTATCATAAATAAGACAACATAAAAATGATTTTATCAATTGGTGTCCATGTTTCCATTTATAAGAAATGAATATTTTTCAAGAATTAATTATTCCTAGAACCCCCATTATCTTATATTACATGTATATCACGTTATAAAAGTCCATGACCATTGATTATTCAGTTTAGGGTAACTCTTTTAGTGAAGAATATCATTTATACCTAACACACATGTTTAAGCCCAACACAAACACCTTAATTCAAGGTACTTCTATTAGATTCCGCAATAATACTTGAGAAAATATTATCCTTCTAGATTTATTAAATAAATTTAGTAAAACTACTCATCTATTCCTTATAAAATACCTTATCTTTACATAATACTTATACTTTCACAAATATTTCTACAGGAGTGATTCTGCTAAGGGTTTTCAAATAATATCGTCACCTGATCTTCTTATAAGTGTTATCAATAACAATTCTCTCCCCACTATAATCACATATTTTTAAGATAATAATAAATTTTCATTCCAGTTTAATTCAAAAAAATATTTATTTGAACCATTCTCCATGTAATAAATGCTTAATGGCATTAATTTGGGATATATATTGTCCTCCCCACTTTAAATTCAATTGCCTTGTACAAAAACCTATTTTATTATATTGAATTTAAAAAAGAAGTATTACATCAAATTACACATAATAAAACTCAATTGATAAATTGGTCTACTGTATTTTGGAAATTAGGTACATTACAATATAATATAAAACTTAAAAGAACAACATATTTATTGAAAACTTATTTAACATGACCAAATAATTCTTCCACAACTAACATTGTATAGAATAACTTGAGGACATAAATAATAAAAATTTGATATATAAATCATATTGAGGAAACAAAAATATAATTTCATGATGAAGAAGATACATGTAATACAATAAGAATATCCAAAGAGCATAAATGAAACATAAATAATAATGTCTGATATAACATGGTAACCATAACATGGGATACATGGTAACAATATAAACAACTACATCATAAATAAATCAATTATAAACCCACAATAGCCCCATTATGTACAATGTTCCACAAACTAATCATGTAAACCCTTTTCCAAACATTATTTCTCATGATACTATAAATTACCCATTGCATTATAGTGCTATCAGGGTGCACCCTTTAAAATCATTTCATTCACATGCATAAGTGTTCCACATAGTTCATATATCATGGATTCGTTCAACACCATAATTTATTACATGATCAAGGAATATGGGATAAATACATGTAATTATATAATAAATAATCATACAATCACATAGATAAATACCATTTATAATTATATGTATAAAACATTTACTGCAAAATTATTTTTTCATTGAAAACTGCGGAGCAATTTATGCAGCATAACGATATCATATTAAAATTTATAAAATAGGTTTATGAGAGATAAATGGGTCCTTAATAATATATAAATGAAACTTAAAATAATATATAAATTTATACACATTACCAGAAATAATAATTGTGTAATAGAATGCATGATATAATAAAGAAACCTGATGAAATATGAGAAAGGAATGAACCCTTACAAAATTTTGGCATTGAAACAGGTGTACATAAAGGTTCATAGGAGGGATAAATGAGATTAAAATGTAATATTATATTTTGTAAATCAATGGGTAGTATGTGGGATATTTAGTAACCTATCCCAAATGAGGGAAAATTTATTTGAAAGACATAACCTAAAAGGAGTTCTTGATAAAAAATGGAGGGGTGAAAATATCTTATGGTATTTCGACATAGTAACAGGAGTACATAATGATTTATAATAGTGATAAGTGTGGGAGATTCTTCAAGGGAGATTGTGGGGGATTTAGGAGGACTCTAGGTTTTATTCCAAATATGGTGGATGAGCATCAAAGAGTTTTAGTAAAGAGAATTTCGCCCATTGGTGGGCTTATATTAGAATGGAGGGGTTTTATTATTTAGGTTATGGACTCTTCAAAAAAATATTCAAAACCAAAAAACATAACATGATTTGTACTATGGTTTCAACCAATGGATAGTGGTAAGCATTATATTAAAATTCCATATACATATGATTATATAATATTTCCCTATCTAATGTGAAGTTAACTCATACTTTCCAAAAAAATATTTTAAGATCAAAAAATATATTATCAGTTTTAGATGATTCACTAAGGAATTATAAATAAAATAAAATAATCCAAATATAATTTTACATAAATTTAAATACATATATTAGGCCATTTATACCTGTTAGAGTCTTAATTATATTACTATGGGGTCATTATGTTGTTACAAAACAAACCGTATATTTATACGATATTTAATTCTTACCCAAAAATTCAACTATCTTATAAAATTATGAAAAACAACTATTGAATAATATCGATGTCCTGATTCCAAAAATAATATTTATTTTACCTAAATATTTTTATATATATGTGATTTTTTTTTTAAAATGAAAACTGACATATATTGAAAATTGATGCGTTTTTATAGTAAAAATATTTGAACCAAAAAAAATTACAATTGTCTTATTAAAAATTATATTATTATTTATATTTCAAGTAATATATTTAATATAAATTTTAATAAAATAAATTATTCTTAAAATTCATTAATTCATCAAAATATTTTTCTTATTAATCAAAAAATAATATATTTCAATTTAAATTAATTTAGAAAGTAACTATAATAGAATGAAAATATATAGAGTATATTATCCAAAAAATAGTGTACATATTTTTATTTATAGGGTCTTGATACAAAACCCTTTATTAAACCATCAAATTCCCTATTATTAAGGCGTGTGATGGTGGGGATTTCATAGAGATGTTTATTAAACACAGTATGGGATGTGATCATGATGATCTTGAACATCTCCCATTAAGGGTTTCAATCATTCAAAATTTTTAGGATATTATATTGGGATTGGTCAATGAAAAACCTAAGAAATTATATCTACATTAGAAGCTATGATAAATGTTCTTCATATGGAATGATACTACTAGTTGAATCCATAACATCCATTGTCTATGAAAAATATATTTGTTAAAACCATATATTTAAAATAGTGATTTTATGATTTTCAACAACTTTATTATCAACTCTAAATATACATAACCATTATTTAAACATAATTTTATATAAAAAAATTGAACATCAGGTGTTTTCTATGTCCATAAAATATAAAATAAAATCAAAAAGGGATATTTCAATCCTAAACTTTAGCTCCAATAAATCCCCCCCCTAGAAATATAACGCTCTAAATTTATATTTCCCAAACTTAAAGCAGATGAGGATAACTCTACTTCATCACCTCATATAGTTCCCATGTTGTATCTCAAAAATTTTGGGTTTTCCACAACACTTTAACAAGGGGAATGGTCTAATTTTGTGAATTTTTTCTACGATCTAAGATATCCACCAGATGTTTATCATTGGAATACTCATTATCTCATAATACCACCTCTAGACTGAGTAAATGTGATGGGTGTGGTATATAATATCACAAGAGGGATATATGGAATACATCATGTATTTGGAATAGGTTTGTTGGGTGTTCAAGATGATAGATCTTTGCTCTGATATGATCGAAGATCTAAGAAGGTAAAATTTACCCTAGATTACTCTTTCCATTCTCATAAAATCTTATCACTATCATTCATAGATATATATGGAAAAATAAATTGTCTCAAACATAAAATGCTATCTTTAATTGATGATTATCATAAAAACTCTTCTGTTTACAATCAAAACCTTTGATGTGTTGATGAATGATCTTATCTTCCACCACTTTTACATTGACAATTTCAAGACCAAGAAATTTTTGTTCCCCAACTTCATCCCAACATGTATGTGTTCTAAAGCTCTTCCAATTAATGGATTAATATGGATATTTTTTGATGCTTGAGTTGATATAGTTGTTATACGAGAAAACTTATAAAGAAACATGTTGGTCCCATATGTCATTGATGTAAATTGAGTATGATCTAACAATATTATAACATGATTACATAATCTACATATATTTTATATCTTTTTGTGTTTGATAATCCGTACAGATGTTCAACTCATTGAATAGATAATTATGGAGACTTTTCTAAAACATAAAGGTGAAACTTTGATCGTGACCAGACATAATCGATGGCCATACACCATTCATCCTTACCAATTCTATGATGTAAATATATATTAGTTGAGCCACTGAGAAATCCTCTCAAATCCCAATGATGTTTGCAGTCAATATGAGACGATCAACAATTATCCAGATGACATTGAGTGCCATAGATGTAGTTGGAGGTTATGAGACAACATATATGGTGTTTTTTTCCGCATTTGACGTTGGTATGGGTAATGGTATCATCATATCCTTAATCATTATCCTTTAATCATTCACTTATTGAAATAACTAGGACAATGATGTATAATAAGTGATCTCCTTCATCATGTTGTCTCGTCAATAGTTCTCTCAAAGATCTTGAAACATATTTTTGTTTCTAGGTTGAATATAAAAAATAAGTCTATGTGCATCTTCCAATAGTTACCTATTTAACATGGTATTTTATTGAACACATATTCTTGACTTAAATCCCATAATTCCTTATTCATTAATATTGAACACCAATGATTCCTTTTTTTCTTATAGTTTCCACTTTCTTCTGAATTCCCATAGTATCATTTTGAGTATCCATTAAAAATTCAATAAGATGAATTTGTAAAATAATTTTTGAAATTATTGAAGATGTTCCTTTATTTCTGATTCCAATTTTTTCTTCCTCAAATATTTAAAGATAATAATATTTTTAATTCATAATAATGATAGAATTTAAATAAACTTTTTAGAGAGAGAATCCCCCACATTTTTTTCATTCCCTGGTTTTTAGTTGATAAAACATTCATAATAATTGATGATATATAACCATCATCATTTGATAATATAAATCTCTTTTTGTGTGAATATATAGTTAAGAATTTTATGATTCGTATGTATTTCATAATGCTCCACAGATAGATAATTCCACATAATTCTATGAGAGAGGATCACCACCACTAACTCTAAATCATTTGTCATGTTGTTTTTATCAATATTTTTAAACATCCCTTAGGTGATGGAAATGAATTTTTCATTTTACATCTACAAACATCCCAATCCCTTTTTAAAGTCATTTCTGAATATTATAAAATTATCTCCTCTTGTGGTTAGTGTGAGCACATGGGTAGTGACATTATTCCATTTAAAATCCAGTAATCATTCACCATAGTCATCATTCCAAGATAACATGAATTACTTTTGAGTTATTTTCTTAAGTGTTTTTGGAAAATCATGATAAATTTCTAACAATTCAATGATAATATTCAGCTAACCCTTAGAAGTGGAAGATATCTGTCCTGGATGTTTTCCTCGTCCATCCATACATTTATTTTGACATTGAAGGATCTAAATATATACTATTTCTTATGATTATATTCCCCATTAATCCTAAATTGTTCAACCAGAACTCAAATTTGTATTACATTGTATAGAGCATATAATTTCAGAAGGTATTTATCATAGTTAACTAATTCACCTTATGGACCATCTTTGTTTTGGAGCATATTTGAATGTCTTCTATAAACACTAGACACAATATTTCAAGGATGTCTCTAAAGACTCAATTGATCATGTATATAGAGATTTTGGAGGCATTTTTTAGTTTGAATGGAGTCACTATGAACTCATACTACCAGTACCTTGTATGAAAAATAGTCATGGGGATAACCTCCTACATCACACAAAAAAGGTAATATCTTGAATATAGATCTACCATATGGACGTTTATTCTACACATTTATGATTGAATAATCCACCAATTATTGGAGAAGGAAAATTATTCATTATCATGATCATGTTGATCTCATAATAATCAATGTAAAGGCACATTGACCAATCCTTCTTCATGAGAAAGATGATTGGTTCAACCAATAGTGAATCGCATTGGAATATAAACTCTTTATCTATATTCTCCTATAGGTTTTCATCATTTAATCAATTTCCACAATATCAATCATATACGATGTCTTTGATACTATTAATGTCCTACATATTATCTCGATTGAAAATTTTACCACTAGGATGTGAGGAAGACTATACAATTCCATAGGAAACACATCAACATATTCCCTCAGAGTAGGCATCGCTTCAAGGATGATTCTTTCCATATAATCAGTCATTTGAGATAGATACTCCTTCACAAAGGGTAATAATATTCATTCTTGATTAGAAGGTTCTAAATAATATTCAACCACCTCCTTTCACTTGTATTGAATCAGGGGTGGATTCTCCATATGGTGAGTGACCACCCTCTGGTGTATGTTTCTATTTTATTTATATAGGGATACACAATTGAAGCCTTTAATTTCATCAAATTCATCTAAGGTATGTATGAAAAGGTTCCCTACTATGTTCAACCAACAACCATTGAAAGGGGACAAGTTATATACATGGGATGCAATAATTTCCCAATTTTCCATTTTCATTGAAAACCCATATTCCATTATTTGTGTTGGTGTTTATATTTTGTGTGTATGCATTAATGATATAACAGAATGTGTAGATCTATATGCAATTAGTAATTTCTCTATTATTGAATGAATAAATAGAAATGATATCACCACATTGTTCAAAGGATTCACCTCGGTGGAAGTGATGAATAAATATACCTCGTACTACCATGCAGGATATTGGTTGCCTCTGAAAAACCTTTTCATAGGGTACTGGTTTCTCATATTGCCACAGTTATGTGCAACTAAATTAGTTAACAACGCATTGAGGGTTGACTGTAGATTTACTTACCTCTATTAAAATGGTGGGTTTCTTTTATAAAAAGTCATTATACATGTTCCCCTCTCTTACATACGTTAAAAAATTCATTTTTATCATTAAGAAACTTTAGGTGTTTTTAGTTTTTCACCATTGATAAGTGGGGTGGTTAAATTACATAGCGCTGTTTGATTTATCCATCAAACCACAAGAATTAAACTCCACTTTCCAATTCTTATCCCTATTATACCCATGAGATTCACAAATCTCAATTTCAACATTGAACTGAGATTTGCTAATTTTATCATTGCTATCGAAGTCAAAAAAATCCAATGTTGTTCAATGTCAAGGATTAATCCCAGTAAATAAGAAGTAAACGTTGAATTTGGTGGTAAATAAAAAACACATGGCATATTTATAAAGTATAGTGATTTATTCCAGAAAACCCCAATATATCCATAATTATTTTTCTTGTTTGTATGTAAATCCATTTCTATCTTAATATAGATTGTTTAGGGAACATATTTACAAAATAAAATTTATTGGAATTACGTTATCTCCATTACATTTATTTCTTCCTTAGGATTCATATTCTAGAAAAATTTCCACCACTGATTAGATTCTACATCCTTATGATAAATAACAAGAAGAACCTTCCCAATTTCAAAAAATTAAATGATGGATAAGATCTTTTCAATGGATTTAATCCATTCTTCCAATATTAATCGATTAGATGATCCATTGAAATGAGGAGTCTATTGTTGCATGAAGCTATCGAATGCGGATTTCTTGATCTTAGGCTAGGGGAAATTCCCATTGATCGTGTTTTTGATTTTGAAGAAGTGTTAACTGAGGGAGTATCATGAAATTAGTTTCAATTACCACACCAATTGGGTTTGGAATTTCATTTGGGAAATAATCATACTTCAATTCAGATCGATTTTCCACACAATTCCTCATATTCCTAGCAATTAACTAGAATAAAAGAATAATTAGGGATGTGTATCTTAATCGGTTAATCGTATAAATGGTATTTCATTTACATTAAAGGGATAACATACATTTATCACTTTAATATACTAGTTTGTTGGATTCAATCTATGTTTTATATTATATATTTCCTAAAATATATTATTATGTTTATTTTTTACCCTTTATAATTTTATGTAAAAATATTATGAATTGAACAAAGAATATTCCCCTGGAGTGTCAGACTAAGTGCACAGTATGGCTTATTTTCATGTACAAGGTTACTCTAATTATGGATCAGAATTCCTTTTTGGAGTTATTACTCCAAGGAACATTTGTACATGAACCACATCCACATTTAGTATCAAAATATTGATGTATTTTATTCATAAACCAATTAATAAATACTTACCAAAATTTATGGATTATTTCTTATACAATGTCTGATCACTAGGAATTCTCCATGAGGATTTCTAATCATAATCCCATAAATAACTGAACATAACCTCTTATACTAACTATAACAACCATGCTATTTATTTAGAATCTAAAAATTATTTATTACATAAAATTACACTTAATATGACTAATAAAATTGACAGTAACAGTGTATAATGGAAATGAGGTAAAATAAATAACCACATAAAATATTAAAGAACAATATCTGTATTGAAAACATCATTGATATGAAAAAAACATTCCTTCGTACTTAACACTGCATGGGATAAAATAAGGAAATATATAAGAAAGAAATGAGATATAAATACCATCAAGGTAATAAAAATTACATAACATGTGGAATATGATTCATTTTAGAAATTAATAATATCCATGGAGCATTAAAGGAACATGAATAATAAACTATGATAATCATATCTTTTGATATGTGGAAAAAAATAAAACACTACATCACAAATAGGTCAAGGTTAAAAAAACCATGAAAACATGGTGGATAATGTTCCAAAAATGAATTTGGTAAACCCATATATTTGAATTATGAATTATGCCTCTAAAAATACACAATGCAATCGATCTCTACTAGGGTTCACATTTAATAATCATTTCATTACCTTACATAAGTATGCCCCATAGTCAATGTCACATGGAGTCATTCAAAGTCAAGATTTATACAATGATAATGGAATATCGTGTTTATAAATTTTTCACCCTGATAAGTAAGTATATGATCACAAATTTGAATACCCCTGATAGATAAATTGGTATGTTATTCATTGAATATTTATTTTGGCATTGAAAATTGCGGTGCAATTTCAGCTTCAAAGCACATTCATATAGAAACTTATAAAATCGGTTTATGAGTGAAAGATGTGCCTATAATAGTATATAAATAAAATTACATATCATAGAAACATCTAAATACATTATAGAACATAAGTAATTGGAAAAATATGATGTATCATAACATAGAAACATGATGAAATAATGGAAAGGAAAGAACCCTTATAAAATTTCGTCATGGTAAGAGTTGTACATAAAGGTTATTAAGAGTTTTAAATTATATTATAAGGTACTATAATAATTTATTCATAAAATGGGTAGTATGGTGGATATTTATGAACATATCCTAATATATGAAAAAAATTAAATTAAAACACATTATATAAAATGAGTTCTTGATAGAATTTGATGGTGGAAAATCCCATACAAAATTTCGGTATAGTGAAGGGTGTACATAAGGTTTCAACAGAGGTATAAGTGATAGTGAAATAAGATTCCATAATTTATAAATCAAATGGTCTTTATTGGAGATTTGTATGAATGTAACCCAACGTATTCAACGATATTTTTAAAATGAATATCATAAATGAAATTCATGATAAAACGAGGCGAGGGATAATCTCTTACTTTAGTGTGTAACTCAAAAGGATTGGGAGAGGATTATTGGGATCATAGAGGAACCCTAGGAGGAAAACAGGGAGTATATTATAGATTTTTTACCTGATTAATGGATTTTGAGTGAAGATAAATTGTATAATCAGTGAGTCTATATACCAGAGTAGAAAGATTTCATTATTATTTAGATTTTGGACTCTTCGTAATAAAATATTAAAAATCACAAACCTTAATATGGTTTATTATAATGTTTTATTCAATAGAGAAAAGATTAAATTATTTAAAAAGGTCAAGGGATGAAGATAATTAAATATTAACCATTCTTATGTGGGGTCAGTCACAATTTCTATGAAATCATTTTAAAATAATAAAATATTATATATGCCTTGAATGACTAACTAAAAAATTATAGTTAAATAATATTAATTTAAAATAACATTTTATTGAATTAAAAACTATATATTTGTATGATTATACCTTTTAATGTATTTATTACATAACTATTGGGCCATTATAATGATATAAAACACAACGTATATTAATATTTTATATAATTTTTACCAAAACATTTGACTATATAAAAAAATTATGAAAAATTCAAAATTGGTAAATTTTGAGGTCCTGATTCCAAATGTAATATTTATATTACATAAATAATCTTCTTAATACGTGAATTTATCGTTTTAAAATAATAACGTAAATTTATTAGAAATTGAGTGGCTTTAGAAATAAAAATATTCAAAACCTAATAAAAATTGCATTTTTTCAAAAAAATTACATGATAATTTATATTTAAAAAATGTATTTAATAATAATTTAATAATTGTTTATTTATTTCAAGAACTAAATAAATAATCATAATATATTTCATAATTAAAAAAATATTATATCAGTTTCAAAATTTATTTATAATGTAACAATATTAAGATAAAAATATATTTATAATTTTATTAAAAATGTATTTACATATTCCTATTTATAGGTTCGTGATACATAACCTCTAGTTATATCATCATAATTCAAATGAGTAAGGATCGTGATGGTGTGGATTTCATGGGTCTAGTTAGTTAACATGGTTTGGGTTGTGATCTCGATGATCTTGGACTTCTCTCGAAATGGTAATTCTCAAGATTATATTATTGGATCCCAAATTTGAATAGGTCTATGTGAAATATTGTCACCAACCAACTTGGGTCGACCTTGAACCAATCACCCGATCGGGTCTGCGACATGGCCCGTAGGGCATTCCTGGTCCCCACGGGATGAAAGCTAGTGTCAGTTATCAAAATTTAATCATTGGGAATGATTTTTACCCTGAAAAAATGAAACACATATAAATAAAAACAGATGATAAATATAAAACTAGCAGCGAAATGAAAAAAACTGAACATACCTCCACATGACCTTCATGGTCACCTCCCAACCAAAGTTCGGCCTTGATCTAATAATGAGAAACTCATCCATGCAAACCTAGGAAATGGAAACCTGAAAAAAATGATAAAATAGGAATGAACCTTAAAAATACTCAGTAGTGATGGAAAAAATAAACCAAAGAATCAAACATCAACTTTCTTGAAACAATCCATAAACAAATGATTGAAATAAAATTATAAATGTAGGATTTTCACATTTTAAAATAAGAAAAATGATTTTTACCATTCAGAAATCCAGCAGACAGTAAATGCATTCTCTATAAAACATTATTTTCATTTTATAATCAAAACCCGAAATAAAATATACAAAAACAAGTCTAAAAAAATACAGTTTATTAGGGAATACAAAAGAAAAAATATTATGATAGAAATTAATCAATAATTATGAGTAAAAGTGTAACCATGGGTGGACCTTAACATCCATAAAAGACCCCTGAATGTACTTGGTTTCGAAACCACCTACCGACTTATGGTGAAGCTCTTAAGTCTATGGCCAACTCAACACCATAAATTGACTAATCATGTTGAAATGCCTGCCTGGAAAACCAACAAATCCCAGGGGTACCAACCCATCTTATCGAGGTTAGGCACCAACCATCACTAGATCATCTATAATATGGCTAGGATCCCATGGTGGTTATAATAATATTGTGTAATTAGGAGGCCCTCGCACACATAACACATCTCACCACACTTTCTTACCCTAAACACAGACACTCTATATGATAATCCCTAAGGGATATCCCCCGTATATTGTTTCCATATATATATATATCATATCAACAAAGGCTCCAACCTGTCCTTTATGCCATGAAATCTTTTAATCCTATTGATACCTCTTTCATGATATTAATGTTGTCAAATAGGAATAGAGTAATAAAAACATCATCATTTCAATGAATCAAGAAAATAATTACACTAAATCTAAAAGTGCCAAACGGTCCATCACATTACATCCATGTCGAAATCATTTCAATAAAAAAATATAATACTCCAACCAGACACACACTACTTCCAAACACAAACCATTCTTAAAGTTAACACAACTCCACCCATGAGTCGGAAGATCCAAACGGGCCTTTAAGTCTAATGTATCAGAATGCATTTCCCAAACATCACTATTGATTTGAAAATTCCACATGGGCCTTTGAGTCGAAAATTATAAATTCATTTACCCAAAACATCTTACCAGTACCAATTTTAAATTTATAATTCCAAATGGGGGAAATTAATGAGGATCATATTTAAAACTACTTCTTTGAAAACACATAGAAGAACCTCCATCCTTTGTGATCCAAGAACCATTTTTAAAATATAAATCAACCACTCCCATTATTGGAATTAACACAAACCCTCATTTTGGAAACATCAATCCCTTATCAAAATATCTTAATTAAACTATTATTCCATAACTACAAAAGTAAACACACTCAAAATCCTATTTCCAAAGAAAATGAACACCAAAGCCATAACCAAATAAGATTCACAACATTCACGCAACTTGATAAACTGACTAAACAATTTATAAAAAGCAACCAAGACTCAACCAATTAACAAATACTTTTATGAACAAGTAAAGCAATTTAAAACAATTTTTCTAATGCAAACCAAAAAATGCATAAATATTCTGTATAAAAAACCACAAGATCTGCTAAAGATTCTATAACCAGATCAAACAAGTTACCCAAATCTAGAAAAAACCTTGTTAAAATATTTTATAGTATTGTGAAAATGATTATCATATTGAAAACATTATCCGAATAGTTTTTGACATCTATATAGAAAAACCATCATAAGTACATATAAATTTAACTAGAAATAAATACTTCAAAACTATTTCTAACAAATCCAATAAATTGAAAAAAATTATAACATATTAACAAATTATTATGAGAGAATGTGAAATAGGTCAATGATTTAACTAAAATAATTCAAGCATTATATGTATTTAATCGGAAAGGAAAATTTGTGTTCACCTACCTCAAGGTTGAGCGCCAAAGTGATGAACTTCAGCAGAAGGGGCTACAACTTCTTGTAGATTAACTGCACACCTAAACAATATGAAAAACAAACGTTGAACAAACATGACGTTAGGGTTTCAAACCAAAATAAATAAAAACACCATTGATGAAATGACGGAAAAAAACTATCAAATTAATGAATGAATATATTGAAGGAGGTCATTGCTGGTATGGGGGTGTGGCCACAACAGAGTAAGGTAGAGGATCCACACAGGTGTTACGTTGAACTGATTTTCAGAACAAGAAGAGTAGTTAGGTTGCATCGTCAGAAGGCCATGCATGCAAGGGGATAGGGGTTCGAAGCAACGGGTTTCCGAACGCGCCGTTGGGCTGAGAAAATCGGACGGCGGTCAGAGCGGTGGGCTACGGGTGGCCGGAGGCCAGAGCTATGGCTCGTGGGAGTTGGGGCGTGAGCAGGTGGCCGACTGGGGTGTTGAGGGGCTGCCGACGAGGGGCTGTAGAGGCCGAGGAGGGGATGTGCAGGGAGATGGGACAAGCGGGTAGTAAAGGGAGGAAGTGGATGGGCCATGGGCTTGGGTGAAGACATCAGCAGGCAGGCGAGACGAGGACAGCGAGGGGAGGCTGATCGTGATGATTTTCATGGAACCAGGGGGACTAATTTTTTTTCTGGGTTTTAAAAAAATTAAAATATGATAAAAGGGGTTAGGGTTCAGATATTTTTAAAAATGGGTCTGGGATGCGTGAACTCCGTTCACGCATCCGTCACCGCGGAAGGATGCGTGAACGGCGTTCACGCATCTCGGACCCCGACGGTAATGCATGAACGGCGTTCACGCGTCCTTTGCTGACTAGCTAAAGGAAGCGTGAACGCCGTTCACGCATCCTTGCGCGGGAAAAGAGGCGTGAACGGCGTTCACGCTTCCTTCCGCGGCGTGGGATGCGTGAACGCCGTTCACGCATCCTTCGCGGACGAGCTGAAGGATGCGTGAACGACGTTCATGCATCCGGCCGAGAAAAATTATAAAAGGAGGGGTCCCCCCCACCCAATACCCATTGTCCTCCTCTGATTGTTGTTGCGAAGCTCTGTAGAAATTCTTTCTCAACAAATATTATCTGCTTTTATTGAGGTAAAATTTCTATTTAATAATTTAATTGTTTATTTGTGTTTATTTATTTCATTTGTATGTTTAATTGTGTCTATTTATTTCATTTGTATGTTTAATTGTGTGTATGATTTATTTATTTCATATGTTATGCATGAAATGTTTTGTATGATTTAATTTTCTTGATGTTGAATGTTCGTATGATTTAATTTTTTGAATGTCTTTTGTCTAAATATTGAATGTTTTATGTTATGTCTAAAATTTTTAATGTTTAGAAAATGTAATTTATGTTAGAGAAATTTATTTTGATGGATGGTTTTGATGTAAGTGTAAATTAAATTACTTTTATTTACTAGTAATAATATTTTTAATCAATAAAGTATAAAATATATTTACTTATATTTTGAAAAGTAGAAGAATGCCCTAAAAACATTACAATTTCATAAAATTTAAAATAACAAAAGTGTTTATTATGTAAATCTCAATTAGATCAGTTATAATAAAATTTATTTAATGTTTTTAATAAATATATATATATATATACACATGAAGTTAAATTTTTGTAAAAGAGGTGTAGTATTTAATATATATTTTATATAATACGGATAATATAATAAATATACCAAAAAATACGGTATGAGTGATGACTGATCTTGAGATGACCGACCATGCATAATTGAAATTGCATGTTTTATTTTGTGTATGTTGTTATTAAATTTGTAATAATTTCATTTTTTCGGTATTGATGACCTGCGAGTCATCTCTCAGTAAGTGTAAGGACCTGCGTGTCCGTTTAAATTAATTTATGTATTTCATACCCCTAGACCCTCTCACATGCATGTGAGTAAATTTGTAATTAAAAGACTGACGCCCCAAAGAGGGGTCGACGAAGAGGCATCCCCGAAGAGGTGTCGACGAAGAGGCATTTGAGAACTCGTTCGAGAGGAGGCGTTGCTGTTTGACCGGAGATTGGCGGTTGCTGCAATATTTGATAATAGAGACAGGAGTATACCCATATAAATTGTGGTTAGTTTATCAGATAATGATAAACTAATCGCATGTCTCAAGATCAAGTCATGATTATATATTCATAAGTAATCAATCTTTATGAAACATTATATTAAATTTTCTTTTGTGCTAAAATCACAATCACTATACCTTAACAGTGATAAATCAATACATAAAAAAGTCTCAAGATAATCAATTATTCAAAACCAAATTAAATAATTTAAAATTTTAATGTAGTGTATAATATTTTTAAATTTATTTTTAATAGGTAATTATGTCTGCTCAAATATATTGCAACGGTGAGGTAATTTGTACCGAGCAGGGTTTTAGCTACAGTGTTCCACCTGTCAAAGTGGTAAATCTCCATGGTTGTATGACATTGGATGCAGTTCGTAATAAGATTCATAGTCGGTTAAAATTGAGTGTAGGACAAACAATCACTTCAATTAGATACCGACATCTTCAATATCCTGAGCTTATGTGGCACAACGACTACCCTATAGTCAATGATGAGGATTGGATGGAGGCTTCTCAGTTATTCAGGCAACAGTGTATTAATGGTTTGATGGAATTATTTATTGTCATTTCTGATATTGATGTGGTGCAATCGATTACTACAGAACCATGCTTTGTGACCTCTATAGAAGTCGGTCCTTCACAACTGTCTTCTTCATTGCCTCCTTCTCATACGACTCCTGTGGAAGAATGTAATGAGAAAGATCATCAAAATTTGGAAGGAAATGTAGATGACATCCCTTTCTGTGCTGATATAGTGCAAGAAAGTTTATCTGAGGAAGAAGAATCTGGGGAGTCAGCAGGAGATTATGTGGTTGAAATGAACCTTCTGAGGTTTATTTGAGAGACAGACATCCACTACATCCACCAGTTAGTGGTAATCAGCCTTCAGTTTTGAGTTCCTTAGTTGGAGGAATGTCTCGTGAACAACCTTTTTATTGGGATGTCATTACACCATCTTCTGAATTCCCTGGCATTATAGGGAATATGCCTGCATCAAATGATAATGCCATATATGTTGGGCAGGAGTTCGAAAGTAAACAGGTCATGAAAAATGTGAAAAATCAATACCACATTGAGCGACATTTCACATTTGTGGTTTATGAGTCAAAGAAGACCAAATATCTCATTCGTTGTGAAAAATATGGGTCAGAATGTAAATTTCGATTAAGAGCACTATTTGATAAATGTTATGGATGTTGCAAGATAACCAAATTAGAAGGCCCACACACTTTTCTGCATCCCAGCTTGGCACAAGATCACTCTTCTCTTGATGCAGAGTTTATATCTACTGTTATTTGTGAGATGATACGAACAAGTCAGGATGTTCCTGTTGCCCTTATTCAGGAAAGAATTCAACAGTTGTATAACTATAAGGTATCATACAACAAAGCTTGGAATGCAAAACAGAAAGCCATTGTAAAAGTGTATGGTGATTGGGATGAGTCTTATGCGTTGTTTCCACAGCTTATGGAATTGTTGCCTCTCAATAATCATATTGTTTATTAGTTGGACAGTGTTGAGTATGTATCCCAAAATCATCTAGTTGATCGGTCAAAGGTGAAGTTCAATAGGATTTTTTGGGAATTCAGACCGTGCATTGCTGCATTTCCCTTTTGTAAACAATTTATTCAGGTAGATGGCACATTCCTTTATGGAAAGTATACAGGTGTTCTACTCATTGCTGCCACACAGGATGGTAATTGCGCTCCTCTGCCACTTGCTTTTTCTGTTGTTGAAAAAGAAAATTTTGAATGCTGGAGCTGGTTCTTGGCATGTGTACGTGTTCATGTCACGCAGAAACAGGGTGTGTGTCTGATATATGATCGTCATCGAGCGATTATAGAGGCCGTGAGTAGTGATGGGGTTTCTTGGACTGAGCCGAATGCTTATCACCGTTATTTCATTAGACATATTGCAAGTAATGTGCATAAGCAGTTTAGATATGAGTCCATAAAGAAGGCGATCCTCAAATTGGGTATGGTTTTCTAAAATTTCTTTTTTTAACAAAATTTACTATCCATTTTAATACATTATTATGTTATGCTTTCAGCATATGAACCCCAACAAGAACGGTTTGATCGACGTCTTGAAGAGATCCAAACAGTTAATGATGAGGTATATGAATATATGGTACAAATATCAAAGGAAAAATGGTCATTAGCATACGATAGTGGCATGAGATATGGGAATATGACCACTAATATAGTGGAGTGCGTAAGTGGGGTCCTCAAGGGTGTGAGCAAACTCCCAATCACAGGGTTAGTGCAAGAGACATTTTTTAGATGTGTTCACTACTTTGTTGACCGGTCCCAAAAGGCCTACCAGAGGATGGAAAATGGAATGCTTTTTACTCAGCATTTTCAAACTGATATTGACCAGATACGGAATGAGGCTTCACGATGGAATGTTATAGCCTTTGACAGGGAAAAGAGGATTTTTCGGGTAAGAAAGTGCTACGACAAGGGTGTATTCACTAATGGTGGAGTGTTTGTCGTGATGTTGGATAACAGGTACTATGATTGTGGCAGCTTTCAGGCATTGAGATATCCATGTGTACATGTTATTACAGCTTGCGCTTTGGTAAATATATCGTGGGAGCCATATGTTGACCCGGTGTATCACATGAGCACTTTGGTTAACTGTTATAGTGCTGATTGGATGCCTATTGGTGACTTCCATTCTATCACATTGCCTGCTGATCAACCGACCATTGTCCCTGATATTTCCAGGTTTTCATAAGTCGGTTTTGGTATCATTTATAATTTTTTCAATATGTGTCATTTTTAAAATTATTGGCTTCATGCTACTAGGATGCGGCCTCGAGGAAGACCGAAGTCAACTCGCATCAGAAATGAGATGGATTGGCCTCGGCAAAGAGGAGGGAGAATACGATGCAGTATCTGCCACGCAGAAGGACATACTCGTAAGAGATGTCCCCAAGTGGCAGGACAGAGTTCCAAATCTCATCATCCATGATCGAGTCTGTGTACCTGCTCTAATAGGAAGAGGTTGTGGTTGGTGTCAATGATGGAGAAGAAGAATAAGAAATAGAGGATGGGGATGAGAAGAAGTAGAAGACTAAGAGGAAGAGGTTGTGGTTGAATAACCTATTGTGGAAGTTTCTATAGTTACTTAGGAACTTGATCTATTTGGAATAATGTTTATGGTTATCTAATGGATAATGGATAAATTAACAAAAGTAATTTCACAAATAAGAAGAAATAATTAATTTTTCACTTTTTCCTCTTAATTTTTAATGTGGAATAATGTTAATGGTTATTTAATGGATAATGGATAAATTGACAAACGTAATTTCACAAATAAGAAGAAATAATTAATTTTTCACTTTTTCCTGTTAATTTTTAATGTGGAATAATGTTGATGGTTATTTAATGGATAATGGATAAATTAACAAACGTAATTTCACAAATAATAAGAAATAATTAATTTTTCACTTTTTCCTGTTAATTTTTAATGTGGAATAATGTTTATGGTTATTTAATGGATAATGGATGAATTAACAAATGTAATTTCACAAATAAGAAGAAATAATTAATTTTTCACTTTTTTCTGTTAATTTTTAATGTGGAATAATGTTGATGGTTATTTAATGGATAATGGATAAATTAACAAATGTAATTTCACAAATAAGACGAAATAATTAATTTTTCACTTTTAAATTATGGTTTTCTTATAAGATGTCTAGTTTTAGTAATGGCATCTCAGTGTCTGAGCATCCTTAACTAATGTTGATTGTGAGACTAGTCTAATGTTGATTGTGACACCAAATAAAAATGAATATATCATGATTCCACTATTAATAAGTAACGATGATATCATGTGTGCAGATGGCAGGTTTTCCATTGATTACATCTCAGGATACTCATGTATCACGACTGCTTTTAGAGGGACGTCCTGTGGCTCCCTTGAGTGTACGTAGATCTCACCATTTCCATCATACTGCACCACCTCCCACTATCGTCCCACATCTTCGTCGAGCTGGATTTTATGGAGTAGCGATGTGCGACTTCACGTTTCTTGATCATCAGCTCATTGCCGCACTTGTTGAGAGATGGAGACCAGAGTCACATAGTTTCCATTTCAGTGAGGGAGAGATGACTATTACATTGCAGGATGTGGCTATTATGTTGGGCCTCCCTATCGACGGACATGATTTGACAGGCCGAGTTCCATCAGATTTGCCTGAACTTGTTCATAGACTTCTGGGCATAGAGGTCCAGGATGATGGCAGGACCATCGTCGGTGGTAGATTGCAGATGCCTTGGTTAGACCAGTACTTCACACATTTACCAGATGATGCTGATGACGTCACTGTGCTGCGCTTTGCACGTGCATATATTTTGAGGCTGATCGGTGGCATGCTTTTTGTTGACCACTCTACTACTTTTGTGCACCTGATGTATCTAGCTTTTTTAGAGGATTTGGACGAGGCAGGTCGATATAGTTGGGGGTCTGCCTGCCTAGAATATACATACAGAGACCTATGCAGCGCATGTCGCATCGACAAGATGCAGATCACAGGATGCATGGTTCTTCTACAGATGTGGGTATGGGAGCACATACCTCGTTTAGCTCCACATGCCCGTGCGCCATTACCCGTAGATATTGTAGCAGAGACTCCACGTGGACGTTGGTATGTTATTAATTCTTTCTAATATCTAACTTACTTGTATAAAATTATTTTATGAAATGTAAAAAAAATGTTATCTACAGGTGGAGTCAGGCGCATTGACATTCAGATTCTCCCAGACATGATGTTCACGCCTACAGACTTCTGCTAGACAACATTCGACCAGACGATGTAAGTGATTATTATTTATATTGTTAAATCTTTAATCTTTACTGTAAATATATTCATTTATTAATTGATTATTCATTTTTTCTTTTAGATTACATGGATGTCATATACAGATGATATCCTTCAGAGTCTTCCCCCATACTGTACAGTGATGCTTGATATCGGCTCCTGCATGGTTCCACTGATTCATTTTCATATAGTCGAGTGGCATTAGACGGATAGGGTTATGAGACAGTTTGGATTCTTTCAGCCAGTTCCTGACCCGCCTAGTCAGTTGGATTCATTGCATTCCATGAAGATGTCAGGGAAGAGAGATTTTGATTGGAGGAGCTACCATGCGAGATATGTTGTGTTATGGGACAGGCGACGGGAGTCCCAGTTGCGAGGGGCAGGGACAGTACGCTTTCATTTGATGGATCAGATGGATTATGCAGGCTGGTACATCAGGTCTCCCGTCAGATTTCTGACACGGCACGGACGGGGCTTCCATGACTTGGTATGCATTCTTTCTTTCACAGTTCAAAATATTTTTTATTCAAATTAGTTAACAACAGAATTTGTTTTCGCAGGATGCTCGTATTTGTCATCTACTGCATATGTCTGATCCAGTGGAGAGAGCTGCCTTTGACCCAGCATATTTTCACAGCCTTTTACGACAGATGCTACCGTCGATGGACGAGATTTATCATGGCATTTTCTTTGATCCACCACCTGCTGTGGAGGCCGCGGAGCCTGCTGAGCCTCACATAGATGTACCTGGGGGTGAAGACCCTGTTATGGATGTTGTTGTTCCACAGGATGAGGCTGCTCAGCTTTCTCAGCCACATGATATTATTCCACTGGAGGAGGGTGTTTTGCATGATCAGTCATATTCTCCTCCATCTTCTCAGGCACAGCCACAGGTACTTACAGACGCTGACTGGATTGAGTTCGATGTTTTATTGCAGTCATCCACAGCAGAGCAGCCATCTACTTCCTATATTGGTGAGAGTTCCAGCCAGCTTCCACTATCCTTATATGCAGGCCAGGGTACAGGCGGTGAGACTGTACATCCACCGTCTGTCACACAGGAGGATGTGGAGGTGGCTGTCGATGAGGATGCGCAGCGTACGCCAGAGCACAGACGTAGACAGACACGGCGTGGACGCATCCAGTATACGAATGACTGTGGGACAGAGGAGCATCCACACCGGAGGCATAGATTAGGTTGACATTGGATTTATGATACGTTTTGTATGTGTATTACTGTTATCTAGACTTCTATTATACCTTTAATAAGTGTCTTACTGTTATCAAATTATCTACCAATGTATATATATATATATGTTTGTATAATAAATAATATGATTAAATTAAATGATAAATATTAATTATATTAATTATTTCGAATTGCAATAGAAGTGGTCACAGTTATGATGAGTGATGGTTCAGTCCAACCATGCAAAATGCATATGCTGATAAGAATAAAAGGCCACAACAAGTGTAGAAGAATGGAAAAATAGTTGGAAAATCTTCCATTGGGAATATGCAAAACAATGAAGTCAAGAAAAATGTGAAAGAAACTATTTCCAAGAATAAGTTTGAGCTAAAATCCAAGGATTATTTCATGACAAATCTTGAAATTCATATCATCTCAAGAAGTTGAATCTTGAGGTATTCCAATCACACTTTATCCATTGTTCTTAATTATATTTCTCATTTCAATTAAGGGGGATAGCTTGATTGATGGAAATATGGTATGAAAAGGGGAGATTTATACTGGTACGCAATCTAAAGAGTGAGATTATTGAGTATGCATCTCAAAACTTAGGTCATGTCCATGACATCACTTCTTCCACCTTATTTAGATAAAATGATATTTTTTAGAGAGCACATGCCTTAAAAAATATTACTCTTGGATCTAGAGAGCACATGCCAATAGGGTGGTTTAATATTCTAAACTCTATATGAAGTAGTAGGAAGAAGAGAAGTTTGAGATGAAGATTGAAATTGGAATTCTCAGATCAGAAATTCCATAATACTCATATAAATTCAATAAGTTCAAGATAAAGGTTAAATAATAATCCAAGGCTATTTATTTTATGAATAACATATTAAAAGACCAAGTAAAATGTATTGAGGAACTTTAGGAGGATTTTGTTGGCCTACAATTAAATATAGGATCAAGAGAAACTCTTGACTCCTAATATGATATTATGAAATTAGGTCACACAAGTGTTGGAAAAAAGGGAAATTATGGTTCATAGGTCCAAAAAATAGTTAAAAAATGTTTAGGGAAGAAAATGATACATCGTAATGCCACAAATGGTATGGTTATTGTTCATAAACAGAAAGCAGTAATGATTGGTGTCAGAACACAAGAGCCTGTTATGTGGATAATGATTTATTTTGGTATGAATTAGAATCAGAATATTTAGTGATCTTAAGGAATAATGAGTGGTGTAATAGTGATCTTAAGAAAAAATATTTCTCATCAATAATGTATTTTTTAAATTCAACCTATTGAAATTTTTTTAGGTTTTTGATCCACTCAATATAAACTCTCAATCATTCCTCAAGTGTAGTTGGATGGATTCCTTTTTAAATAAAGTTAAAAAAATGTGTTCGATAAAATATTCCACCAAATTCTATATTCACTCCAAATACCAATCCTTATTCTTCAAGAAAAATATAAATAATATATTTATACTTTTTTCATATATCTATTCATTCATACTTTAGTGAACATTTTTGAAAACTCCTTTGCACATTTTTTTCTATTTAAGATAATCTTAAATAATTCTAAATTTTAAAACATGGATAATTATCCAAATATGAAACTAAATTACATAACATGAATCCATAAAAATTATCCAAGCACCACCACTTCACATATTGACATATTGATAAAACATACAACCATTTTTTCCAACAATCTCCCCCTTTATCTTCCGTTGTTAATATCCATTCATATCATAAAAGCTAATATGTGGTAACATCAATTATTCTCCCCCTTATTTAAAATAAAATGAAAAGGATAATTGGACAATTTTAAACTCATATTTCTTCTCAAAAAAATATTCACATATATTTTAAATAATGGGATGATATGACATGATACTTGGAAAAAAGCCTTTAGTTAATAAACACTATATCTATATGATCCATCCTAGTGTAGAAAGAAATAATTAAATAACCAATATAATATAATCTACCTATAACACATACTCATATGTGATACTAAAATTAGATATTCTCAATTATCAGGATGAGTAATTTTAAGATAAGAAATACATGATCCTACACACACTTCAAAAAACACATTAGAAAGTTCAAGTGCAAGAACAAATCCCCATTTTCTCATTTTTTCATTAAATAAGTACTCAACCATAATGAATATAATTAAGAAAAAATGTAAGATAAAGTGATTGGAATACCTCAAATCTCTTATAAGATCCTCCTTAACAGATGAACTCATTCTTCATCATGGGAATTTATGTACTCCATGATGAACAATACTTCTCCTTCAATTCCATTCATGTAAACTCATAACACATAAAATAATAAGGAATAAGGAGGAACCTCTTGTATTCTATAGAGGAAACATTCAATGTGAGAGTTTTCTCTCATCATTTATTTCTTCTTATTTCTAAGCCAAGCATGGGATGTGATTTATTTCTTATTACATGCTTCATGGATTATGCACATATTTCCTTCCCATGAATTTCCTCTTTATTTGGAATACATTTTCCCCCTCCTCCACAGCTGGTACAACCTCATTATTTTTCTTCCAAATTTTTCATCTTCTATTCCAAGATTCTTATTACGAGGGATTTGATTTTGGTTCTTTAAACACCATTTTTTGATACTCGTTTTTATCTATAAAAACATTGAACTTATTTTTTATCTTAATATGACTTCTTTCAGGATACAAAAAATCTTTGTAAGTCATATGAGTAGAGTTTCTCCACATAGATTATTTACCCTTGCATGTTTTCCTCTAAGTGAAATACCTTTCCATATGATCTAGGTTAGAAAAAATGAATCATTTAGGTATTCTGTGAGATGCGTGAACGCCGTTCACGCATCTCTTCTATCGGGAAGATGCGTGAACGGCGTTCACGCATCACGATGGGGTCCGGGATGCGTGAACGACGTTCACGAATCCCAGACCCATTTTTAATAATATTCGAACCCTAACCCCTGTTATCAAATTTTAATTTTTTAAAAACCCAGATAAAAAAATTAGCCAACCAGGGGTGCGGGTCATGATGGGGAAGAAAGGATCCTCACACGATGAACATAGGGTTGGGGAAAGGGGAGTTCTGCAAGATTAGTGTATATTAGGGTTATATATTTTTTCCATATTTTTATTTTATAATAATAATATTAATGAACCCCAAAATAAATTTAATAAAAATAACAATTACATATATAATAATAATTAATATTAACAACAATAAAAACAATAATTATATCAATATTGATAATAATATTAGTGACGCTAAGAAAATAATTATAATAAGTTAAATACAATAGTAATTATTTTAATAATAATTTTAATCATTTTAATAAAACAATAACAATAATAGTAATATAATAATAAGAAATTTCACAACACCTAGTCCAGTTGACTGGCTTCCGCCAACCGTGCGTAGACTGTGAATGGGTTTGAACCCAACTACAAACATAGAACAAAAACAATTTTGATCCAAGACCCAACTCCTGCCTTTGTGAGAGAACTCAGTGCAAGGAATTAAATAAATAAAAATGAATCAAATGTCAGGGTGTGACAATTCTCCCCACTATAAACACTATCTGCCCTTGATTGTTACCCGTCCAAACAACAGACAAAACAAGATTCCAAAGCTGACTCAATAAAAATGAAAGTACACCACAAGAGAACGAGATATCATAAGAGGGTTCTCCCCACGACACGAATTCAAATAATGTGGAAATTAACATTCAAACATACAACCCTGGGAAGGTGTGGGGGAGGGGGGGATGTGGGAACTCCCAACAAAATTATACTATCATCTATCACACAAAAAACAACACCTTTGATGAAACATGGAATTATCAACTAATGCCAAAAACCCCAAATACCATAGAAAAAAATCTAAGAAGAACTTAACACAAATAATGAACATGAGCATAACCACAAACTTCTACATAGAAAAAACTCATGATTCAAGAAATAAAAATCAGACAAACGAATCTATTGGGATAACAATTGAATAAATCCATCATAAATTCACAACAAAAAAAATGAACATAAAACAATTTCAAAACAATATCAATAGAAAAACAAGAACCAAAAGTATTTAAATGTTCCACATCCAACACAAAATACAATACCCGATCCAAGGCTTTATACCCCTGGAAACTCCTAATTTCCCATAAACATCACATCAAGACTTGTGGAAAGGGCTCTGATGGATAAAGCATCTCCTTCCTCACAGTCATGCACTATAATTCCTCCGGTCACAACAACTTCATCAAGCGACAATTCTAGAATAAATTCTCCAAATGACACAGACAAACACAAGGATGACACGTCTTCGGAGGGATGTGACATGAGTACATAACATGCATGAATCAGTCACACTAGTGGAACAATATTGAATGCTCTAATAAACTAGAATCTAGAACCACTTCAGAAGACTATTTATAATGAGTTCCCTCCGGAACACCCTGCTCTCCAAATAGTGAAACTTCACGAGGGAATGGATACGCAAGATTTCCATGCATCTATGTTTCGATGATCAATTTAGGAAACAATGTCTCATCCAATAGCTTCTTGAAATGTTGGTACATAAAATAAAGGACATTTTCCTTGATCTTTGTATGAACACCCTCGATGAAGAGAGAAGTCTTCATCAAATCACGTGTCCCTACCTCTGAAGAAAAGGACATAAACACCTCTAAATGGTGAACATATGCCTTCATCATCCATTGGCCTTGTTGAATACGCGTGAGATATTCCCTTTTCATTGTCACCACACATTAAGGTATAAATCATCAAACGAAGATGGATTTAAAGACATCCCACATCATCACAACATGTAGTGATGGTGGGGAAAACAACTCCCCTTCTTCCAAAGCCAGATCATCAAACAAACCCAAAATAGCACGCACTTTGAAAGCATTGGGAGTTCCCAAAACCATGAATACATGATCGACCCCCTCAATCCATTCTGCTACTTCAGACAGACCCCAATCACCCATATGGTTAGACAATTGCCGAGAAGGACCAAAAAATCGGCATGAATTATTATAATCCATGGCGACCATTCTGGTTGGAATTTACTGAAAAACTTATAAATCATAGAGCTAATACCGATATCAAGTCGAAGAAATATCAATGAAAATCCTCCCAACCAAAATCAAAAATCTCAAAACCAAACAAATAAAATCAATATTCAAAAATATGTTTTTTATTGTAAATTTCGAAACCACATTGTTTCAAGGGCACCACCAAAATAACAACACTATATTTCAAACCAAATTCAATTACAAACACCATTTACCATTCTAAAAAATACTTAAGAAAAAAAAGTTCAAGCCTTTAATTCCAAGTTCACACCCCAGTAATCCCATCAATTATTGCACATGTATTCATATGCATCAATCCATACACACCAACACAGACTTCACATGCATTCTCTAACATGTGAAAACATTCATAATGAGTACCCGACCATGCACTCAATCCGTATCTCTACCAGTTCCAAACAGACAACAATTTATTTTAGACCAAGAGATTTAATTTTTTAAACTAATTTTAAAAATTTAAAGGCATTTTAAAATATAATATATATTTAAAAAATAATTTGTTTTCATTTTTGAAAATCACACTCACGACCTTCAGAACCAAGAAGACAATTTATATGCATCAAACTACTAGATTGAGGGACTAGTAGTCATGCTTAACTTGGCAACATGTTAGTGGGACATTCCCCATGTAATTGTCAAAAACTAAGAGAATCATAAATTGTGTAGTCAGACTCTACATGTGTCACTACTCCATGTGAAATCACAATGTGACATTGTATTTCCTCAGTTGTCATCCCTCAATCCAAAAAAAATCAGAATGACACCAGAACTCAGTTTACTATCTACCCCTGGAAACTCATGAATTGTAACGGGTGAGGTTTCATGATGTCCTTCACGTGCCAACTTCATGAGTCTTGAAATTCCTAATCTCTATCTACATGATATCCCAAATAAAAAGAACATGCTCTGATACCATTTTGTCGAGAAAAAACAGGGTTCAACCCTGAATCAGTCACCCAAGCTACTCTACAACTAGGCCCGAAGGGCGTTCCCGATCCCCATGGGCGGGAATCTAGTGTCTGGCATCAAATATTAATCAATGGGAATGATTTATCCACTGAAAAAAATTATGAGAAATAAATAAAAATTGACAATAAAAATAAAACTAGTAGTGGAAGGAAAGAAAAACCAAACATAAATCAATGTGACCTTCTAGGTAACCTCCCAACCAATGGCCGACCTTACCCTAATAACGAGAAACTCATCCAAGAAAACCTGAGCAAAGGAAACCTGCAACTAAAATGATAAAATATACGTGATCATTAAAAATACTTATTTGGGATGCCATAATAAATCATAGAATCCAATGTCACATTTTCCAAAACAATCCATTAACACAATTTTGAAATACAAATATAAATCTACAGTTTTTAAATTTTAAAATAAGAAACATGATTTTTCCCATTCATAAATACAGAAAAATCACTATGAAATTTCAATATAATTTTGATTTCATTTTATAAATAAAACTTGAAACCAAAAATCCCAAAACTAGGCTAAATTAATATAGGTAAATAAGGAAGACTAGATATAAACTAGTATGATAGAAAGTAAACATGCATTGTAAGTAAAAGAGTAACCATGGTTGATCCTAATCATCCCTAGAAGAAACATGTATGTCCTCAGTTTCCGAACCAACTATCAGAGTATGTTGAAGCTCTTATGTCTATAACCAACTGGACACCCTAAACTGACCAATCTAGTTGCAATGCCCGCCTCGCCTAACCACAAATCCAGGGTGTACCAACCCATATAATTGTGGATGATCAGTAACCAACAATCGATCATCTAAAAGAGTCCCAGTATCTGATGGTGGTTATAATAATATTATGTTAGTATGAAGCCCTCACATGTGTGACGCATCTCACCGCACTTGCCTACCCTAATCACAGAAACACTTTACGATAACCCATAATGGATATCCCCCCTATAGAGGTGCTGCAATATATATATATATATATATATCATCAATGGGGACAACCAGGCCTTCATGCCATAAAATCATTAAAACCATTTGATACCTCTATCAAAATATTAATGTTGTTTTATGGGAATACAAGTAATCAAAATTTCATTATTTCAAAGAATCAAGACAAACATTATACTAATGATGATAGTTCCGAACAGGTCGTCTTGTTACATCCATGTCAAAACAATATTTCTAAATACATTTAAAACCTTGACCAGACAAAAACAACTTCCAAACACAACCCATTCAAAAATTTAACACTACTCCACCCATGAATTGGATGATCCAAATGGGTATTTAAGCACAAATTATCCAAAAGAATTGCCCAAACATCAACTAAGAATTGATAGTTCAAAATTCTCCTTTGAGCCGATATGTCTAAATTAATTTACAGAAAACATCTTACCATTATCGCTTTTAAATTTATAAGTCCAAATGGAAGAAATACCCGAGGAATTCATTTAACCACACTTCATTGAAAACACAAAAATAAACCTCCATTCTTTGGGATCCAAGACCCATTTTTAAAATCAAAATCAACCAATCCTCTAATTTGAAATAACACCAACCCTCATATTGGAAACATAAATCCGATCTCAAAATATCTTAACTCCACCACTATTCCACAACCACAAGAGTAAAAACACTCAAATTCCACATTGGAATGCACACAAACACCAAAGTAATAACCAAATATGTTTCACAAAATCCATACAATTTATTTAAATGAATGCACAGTTTATAAAATGCTACCAAGACTCAACAAGTTTACAAATACTTTTATGAACATGAAAACCAATTTATAAACAATTTTTCATTAGTAGACCAAACAATGCATAAATAATCATTATAATAAAATCACATGATTTATTAACTATTCTACAACCAGTTCAAACAATTTACCCTAATCTAGAAGACTCCATGATAAAATATTCGAGAGTAATGTGAAAGAGATTGTCATATCGAGAACATTAGCCAATTTTGTTGACATCCACCGAAAACAACCTTTATAAGTATGTATAAATTAAACAAGAAAACAATACATAAAAACTATTTCATAAAAAACAGATAAATTGAAATATATAATTGCATATTAACTCATTGTAGTGTGGGAATGTGAAACTGGTCAAATATTTAAGGAAAATAAATCAAGCATTAAAAGGATCTAATCAAAAAAGGAAAATGTGGGTTCTCTTACCTCAAGGTTGAGTGAATACCTGGTGATACATCATCAGGAGGGGAAAAAACTCATTGACTATTAATTTCACAGCTAAGCAATGTGAAAAACATACGTCGCACAACATCGATTTTAGGGTTTCAACCAAAACAAATAAAAACAGCACTGATGTAATGATAGAAATATAAATAAATATATGAATGAGTAAATAAATATACCAGAGGATGCTTCTGCCACCATGGGAGACCACATAGAAGAAAGGCAGAGGCGCTGCACAATGGTTCGGTTGCACGACTTGTCGAAACAAGGAGAGCATTGAGGTTATGTCATCAGAAGACCATGCACACAAGGGGGGTGGGGTTCAGAGCAGTGGGTCGTCGGAACATGCTGATGACCGGAGCAAATAGGCTTACAGCCAGAGCAGCAGGATTCCTGTGGTCGGAGGCCAGAGCGGTGGTCCGCGGGAGCTCGGGCATGAGCAGGAGGCCAGTCAGGGTGTGGAGGGGGCACCAGTGAGCGGCTGTGGAGAATGGGGAGGGTATGTGTGGAGGCCTGGGACGAGCATGTAGTAAAGGGATAAGGCATTGAGGCTGAGGGACTAGGCGAAGACATCGGCAGGTAAGCGGGATCAAGAGGGAGACGCAAGGCCGACGGGGCGGTTGTACAGGGAACCGAGGGGGAGGGGGCTAGGTTGTGATGAGGAAGGGAGGATCCTGGCGCAGAAGACAGAGGGTCGGGGAATGGGGAGTACCGTAGGATTAGCGTAGATTAGGGTTAGAAATTTTTTTCCATTTTATTAAGTTATAATAACAAACAACAACAAAAATAATAATTATAATAAAACACAAAATAAAATTAATAAAAATAACAATGGAAATGATTATAATAATTATAATTAACAACCAAAAAAATATTAATTATTTCAATGATAATAAGAATAAAAATAACGATAAGAAAATAATTATAATAGATTTAATACATTAGTTATTATTTTTATACATATTTTAATTATTTAAAAAAACAAACAATAACAATTATAGTAATTGAATAACGATAAATTGAACGACACATAGGCCAGATACGTGGCTACCACAAAATGTGTGCTGACCGCGCACCGGTTCGAACCCCACTACAGACATTAAACTCCAACAATTTTGTTCTTGGACCGAGCTCAGACCTAAGTGAGAAAACTAGATGCCAAGAATTAAATAAATAAAAATGAATCAAATTTCAGGGTGTGACATATACCAAAATTAAAAAATCCCCTGAATGCTCTAATAAATGGGATTAATACGGTATGATCCTATTTGTTGAGGTCATCACATCCTTTTAATATGAAAAATTTATTCGTTAAAACCCAATACTTATAAATGGCATGTGATCATGTTAAACGACTATATTATCAATGGTAATGATACTTAATAGTAATTTAAATCTAATTAGATTAAATAAAAAATAATGTGGTTTTGTTTTTCATATCCATAAGACAATAAATTTGAATAAAAATAGAACTTTCATTCATAAAAATCTGGGTAATTACACCTTGATTTTTTTTGACTATATACTATTAAATATAATACTCATACTCCACTGGATTTGATTCATGTTATGAAATATATTTAGGAATAATCTATGTTGATAAAAACCATAAATATTATTATTTATTATTGAAATTAACTTCTAAAAATTGGTAACTAATGCATTAAATTTTTAATCGAATTTACTAGTCAAGGATGAATATCCATAAAAAAATAAAATTCCTTTAATCACAAGACAATTCAAATTAATATGTTCCTAATATTCACTAATAAACTATGTAGATCTCAATCCCCATGAAGTTATATATAGTATTCCACTCTTAAATACCTGATTCCATCACTATAATAGCTCTTTATAAAATTATATGAACCAAATTTCTTCTGGATAGTAAAAAATATATATAGTGTCTCCCTATATTCCTATAAAATATATAGTGACCACATACATAGGTCCTAAAAATGAAAGTAAATTCTTCCAAATAATTTTCATCCTAATTTTTTTATTTAATCAATTGCATATATCATACTATTATTTGTACTAGGACAGATTCATTATCATTTTATAAACCATTATGGAATACCTATAATCAAAAGAATACACAATGTGGATTTGTCATTTATATATTCCGATAGATTGATTTGAACCCTAATGTTTCCCTTTTAAACTAAAAACCCACCTATATTGGTAAAATACATCTACAAAAACACACAAATTATGGTTGCGGTGGTATGTCATAAAAAAATTTCATACCAACATGAATTCATATATAAGAAAGATGATGGTGGACCATACATTCAAAAATTCATAAAGAAAATAAGGTCTTATTAGTATTCATTGATTACTCAAGTGTATTCCATACTGAACATATTTTAAAGTGGTAAAATTGTAAAATATTTCAAGCAATCAAACATAGAATAACAGATTACCTTGAACTAATGACCAATGTAACATTTATCAAATGTTGTTTTCATTGAAAAAAATATCATCTATAGTGAACCAACAAACAATGTGACCCTCTCTGAACATAAATATCATGTTTTTAGTGAATTTGTTTTGTGTATTCCTATATGAATAGATAATAAAAACCATAAAAATAATTTATAAATTTTTTTTGTGTTTGAATCAAGGTATAGATAAATAATGAAGAAAAAATATAAGGGGTTAGGCTTCCCCATATCAACACCAAACCACTATGGAATTCTCTCCACATTTTAAGGATAATCTAAAATTTTATTTCATATTATGGTGAAGGATGAAATTCACCACATCTATGCCAACACAAAAGAGGTACAAGAGGGGGGGTCAAAATTTATATACATTTTCAAATTTTTATTTAACTATGGAATGAATATATTAATGTAAACAACTCACATTTAATGAGGTAGTTTTTTATTATTTTATTTTCATTGATTTCATGTATATTACACTACTCCATGATAAGCCTGTGTTATACGAAACACCATCTTAGTTTGCAGAATTAACAATACAATTCATGGTTCCATTACAAAAAATTAAAATTTATTATGATAAAATCCATTTCACAAAAGACCGAGTCTTATTAAACAACTAAATATTATTATAACCTAGTCATATAATGTCGAGGATGAATAATATTAACATTGTTCAGAAAAACTATATTAAATGACAATAAGAATGCTTATTAAATAATAATTTCTATATAGAAGGATTTTATTGATGAAATATATTTTTAATATATTAAATATAATGTTTTAATTTCATCTAATATTTTTTCTAGACATGATATAAGAATAATTCAATTTTTTTAACAAAAAATGTAATTAAAAATTGATTTGTATCCATTTGATGGTAAAAAAAATTTAAAAATATTTTTTTATAGTTTTTTATTATACTTAAAAAAATAAATATATTCTCATAATGTGGTATATTAATATTTATTTTTGATGAATTTATGATATTTTTTAAAAAAATCATGTTTTGATAAATTGTATGAATACACTAAATTTTAATTGAAAACAACTTTTTCATTGAAATAAATTATATGGTTAAATTATACTACAAAATGATTTTTATATATATGTAGAATTTATTTTTGTCATTGAATATAATTAATTTCATTATAATTAATTTTACATATAATTTATATTTATAAATATTTCAATCTTTTGCAATGTTGTATCCTTTAAAACTCATTTTTCATTCCGATTAAATGATTAATTTTTAATTAATAACTATATATTCTGTTTTTTTATTTTTAAAACTGTACTCTTCATTTTTAGTCAGTAGTTTAGAAAAGTTTAAATAGAATTCATCTATTTTTAGTCATTATGAATACAAATTTCATAAATTTTTATTAATACAGTAATAAAATCAGGTAATTAATTTTAAATATAATATTATAAAATCCCCAAAAAATAACTAATAATGTGATTAAATGATTTATTTTTTACCTAGACCATCCATGGGACTATATTATACCATTTTTATGCCACTTGGATGCTATTAGGACATTTATTATAATTTATTCAAAGAAAAGATAAAATTGTCTTGATCCATCTTTTAACTATTTCATTCTAAATATAAAGATAGACCAATGATAAATTTCATTATAAATACTCATATTAAAGATAAAAGTTTTTTTGATGAAATAATAATTTATTAATAAATTTTTAGAAGTAATTAAAAAACATTAAGTGTTTTATATTGCTGATACAAATATTATTTAATTAAGAAAAAAATAAAATAACTATTTTTTATTAAAATGTTAATAACCATTAAAAGACACAAAAACATGAACAGATATAATATTTATAGAAAACCTAGACCATAATAATCCAATGTTTGATTTATTGAAAATTTCCGCCTTACATATGTGATTATGACTCGTATATTATTTTATTTAATGTCATGTTAAACATGTCACAATCATGTTTTAATAAGTATGATGTTTTTAAATATTGAATTTACAAAAGATATATTCACCCCAAATTATTATTTTGAAATATATATATTATTTTCAACCCCATATTCATTTATTTTATATTTTTATTTAACAAAGAAGTGTATTAAATAAATACACAATCCCGCTCATCAAATAATTTTATTATAGGAAATATATAATTATTGTTATAAATAAATAATAAAATAAATATAATTTATGATAATTAATATGTAAAATTAATTTTAAATATTTTATTGACCGCATAGTGATATAATAAAATATTTTTTTGTTATATAACATCATATCATGACATTTATAAAAATCCAATAATTGTATATTGTCAAAATTTTCACATTTTTTGTTTTTTTCAAAAAAAATGTTTTACTAAAATATTTTAAAATTTATTCTTTTTTAAAAATATTTGAAGAAGTATTATAGGGTCAAAAATGTTGTCAATTATTTATTTATTTTTTAATTAACCTCAAATACATAACTATTTTATAGTTTTAATAAAAAAATATTTGTTACCATAATAAAAATGAAATATAATATCTAAGGGATAAAATAAAATTATAAGAACATATTGTTTGATAAAACATCTACAAAATGTATTGGCTGATGACATTATAACCTTTTCTCATATCATCATTGAAATTTTGAAAG
Source organism: Viscum album (assembly GCA_963277665.1). NCBI lineage: Eukaryota > Viridiplantae > Streptophyta > Magnoliopsida > Santalales > Viscaceae > Viscum > Viscum album. The sequence continues at coordinate 1,252,743,861 of OY728140.1, read as the reverse complement.
TTTGGATGTTTTTATGTGGTATTATTTTATTATAAATTAATACTTTATAAAATTTCGAATACTCCCCTCACACCAGTTATAAACGGTCACATCCTACCTCAGAACATACCATCTAAATGTGCTTTCAAGATTGACTATCCCCTAACCATTACCCTTATCCAATTTCGTTGTTACATTATTTTTTTGGTCTTCTCAAAATACAAACCCCGGTACCTTTAAGAGGAGACATAGAGGGAGCCCGCTAAAGAATATGTAATCTCCTCCAAAAATTCTATAAAATTATTTTTGATACATCCTCTTCATGATTTGTTTCTATAATAATGTAATATATACAATATAAATAATATTACAAGGTTTTATTGTGGTTATGGAATAACCATATTCAACATTATATTCGTAATACAAAAAATGAAATCACTAGGTGTGCGTACATACATCTTACTGTCTCTACGTTGTGGTGTAATCTATTTTCCCCACCATTGTTTGATCGATATTATGATGTAAATAATAATTATATATGGTTATTACAACATAATATGGATTTTGAAAAAAATATTTACCACCCTCTTCCATACCATTTCAGTATTATCAGAATGATATCGTCGCTCATATATACGTATGACCTACAGTCTCTAAGATGGGGTGTGTCTCATCCTACAATATATCAATTAAATGATTTTTATATGAATTACAAAAATTAATAAATATGGTCTATATAATGGTAATATCTTTTTAATGACAACAATTTTACCTTATATGGATAATCAAAAATTATTCAACAAAACATGTATAAGAACAAAAAGAATTAATTAATAGAATAATGAGTTATTAATTAATGTTACTAACAAAAGAATGTTAATAAAACAATATATGAAGAATTTGATTCTAGAACAGGTCAATGAAATTATTAAAATCATTATACTGGTGGTTTAGATACATACAATGGGTATCATCCCTATGGTTAGAGATTATTTTTCTCACATTTATTTTCATGGAACATATGCCTTATACACCACCTATTTCTTTTCTGAGTTGTTTATTCTTCCCAATAATTTTTCTCTGAAACTTATTATAATGGTTATGATATTTAAATATGAATATAATATGATTTATTTTATAAGGCATAATATTCGATTAAGTATAAATTTGTTTGGGATAATTTCCCAATCTCATTAATATATGAGATTGATTAAATGAAATTATTTACAAGGGTATGTTTATCATCCACATCCATGTTTGAAAAAAATTATAAAATGTTTACAACTCTTTTATGGATGTTAAAATTTATTTTTACCCGTATTTTACATTTATTACATTGTTTGGAATGAATCTTCATTTCTTTTTCCATACGAGGTACTTTTTAACATTTCATGAAAATGTATGAGAATATATTATTAACTTATAAGGCATGAATGGATTTTTATTATTTCATAAAACATTATTATTTCATGAAACCTAACTTAATATTTTTTATATAAATTCGTTTCTTTTTAAATTGTGTGGTGTTTTTATAAAATAAAATATTTTTGTGGAAAAAATAATATTTTTCGCATGAACTATTTTCTAGTATTGTATCATCATTATTTTCCATCGAAGTTGGAATTATTTAATATGGTTTTGTGTTATGTAAAATAAAATTATTGTTCTTATTTTATTATCTTAATTATGTTTGAATTATATTTATAAAATCCATTTGTTTTACATGTATTATGTTATCATGGAATGATGGTTAAACAAACCGATTTAATTCATTGGGTTTGGATGAATGATTTATATTTCTGTGGAACATGTATGAATGGTTTCATTATGAAATATGTGGGACATATATCAATTTCTAAAAAAATATTTAAAATATTTATCAAATGAGATCAACTTCACAATAACGACAATTAAATATGGTTCATTAATACCAGGAAAGACCGATATATGAATCATGTTTTGTAATACATGGCCAGAATTTTAGGTAAACTTGGTTCTATAATATACATTTTCCACCATAATGGTCTTGGAAATGATTATAAACTAATATGGAAATGAGATTAAATTCATATGTGTTTTTAAAAATTCCATGTTTTATGCCAATGTAATTTTATCATGACTCTTTTTCCATTATGATTTATGAATTCTGAACTAATAAAATTTATTTCATGAATCTAGATTTAGATATTTTTTTATCCATGTTATGAATTTAAAATGATATGTTCATTTTTTTAATTATTATATTTTTACTGTGATTGATATTTTTTCTGTCTACCCTTAATTTCCATTCGAGCTCACAGATTTTTATGTTTCATTTCCATTGGATATGACGAAGGGTATTAGGAAGGATCTGTAAAAATCCATTTCTAGTATTGAAGGATATTGTAGGATAAGATGTACATGTTTCATGAACCTATTTTTAATGTTTCCAAGTTTCCAAATATAATAAAATAAAACAATCTTTGAGAATCTGTTTTTTCATGTAATATATATATTATGAATGAGTAATTTAACATCCATGTATGTCATGTTTTAAATCATTAATGTTGGTATTAGAGTGAATGAATAGTTATCCTTTCTGAAACTAGGTTATGAAATCTTTACTGAGATCCCTAGATACATTTCAAAGGATATCTATAGGGAGGTCCCTAATGATAAGACTAATTATTGGATATAATCCTAGAATATTGGTAATGATAATGGAAAACCTATGATTAATCCTAAGGTATTATTGACTGAAAATACCTTCCCTTGATTATTTATTTTGACCACTCTAATTAGTGTTAGTCTCATTTTTCATTTGGTTTAATTAAATTGATAGAACCCAAAAAAACCATGTTAATGCTTGTTATGATTTGAAATGAAATTATTTTCCATGTATAAAAATAAATATTGTAGAAGATAAAATATAAGATATTTTTTTTATGAATTCTACTAGGCTTCCAAACGACCAAAATATTAATAAATGTTCTATATAATCCTTCTTAAAGTAATATAGTCCGTATTGTAGTGGAAATAATTATCTCCAGGTTGCTAAGAATTGGATATTTTCCATTAGAAAGATATTTTTCTTTATCTATTGTTCAAAATATGAAATAGTTTATATAGGAACATATCTCATGGATGATAAATATAATCTATGGGGAAACATTATCATGAATATAAGGAAAAGAAGATAAAATTGACTCCTTAGAGTGGGATGAGTTCAATTAAATTTTTTTAAAATATACCTCCCTCATATTCATCAACCAAAATGGGATTTTGATGATACCAATCTCTCTCATGGTTATGATAATAAAATAATGATAGAGTTCTAGAATACTATTGTGGATATATATTTTTTTATTTTTAAATAATGAAACTTTTATGTATTGTTCCACTGTAGTTTTCCCACAAGATTTTATATCATATACTAAATGGTATGGGAAAACCTGAATTTTTTTTGAGGTAATTCGATAATGTTTCTTCAAAAGACCTTAATACGGGATGGATATACCTTAATATTAGCTTGATGAAGTGATAATGACATCTTGATAATGATATTTTGGATATGAGTAAGAAAACAGAATTATAATTATTTCGTTATAAGTGATTAAGGATTATTGAATAGTGGATTATGATATTATGGATGGGGTTTGTACCATTTTGGACATAATCATAAAAAAACATGTATGTTGTATATAAAGATTTATGGTAAACATAATACATGATAAAGGTATTCACATGTTTGGAATGTGACAACCCAGAACTACCTTAAAAGATATAAGAGATAAATTTTAATTTGAGTTAGTTCACATATTTCAATAGTTTTGGATTTTTAGAATTCATAAGGATTGTTAGGTGATCAATCAGATGAATTTAGGTAGAATATATTATTATCCTACCATATATGGACTTATTAACATTAGATAACATATGGGAAAAAATTTGTCATAAAGAAAGATGAAATAACCTAAAATTCTATTTATATACCAAATAATCTGCTAACAGTTCATGATTAAAAAATTCAACAACTTTTAGTTAAATACATATTGATTTGGAAATAGTTTGAGGCACAGACAATGCTGATAATGTACTAAAAACAAGTAAATACAACTTCTCGTGAAAATTCATCAAAATTTGGATTAATTATCTTTATATAAGGGGTGTCTTATTATCATATTTTTTTATGATATCAGTTCCCTCTTTCATGTTTCTTTAGTTTATGGTTTATTGATTTTTAACCTTCACTAGATCAACAATAGTCTTATAATGAGTTATCATTATAAATCTCTATAATTATAAATTATTGTATTCCATGACCAATATTCAATTGTGTTATCCTACGTATAGTCCTAGTTATGAATTACATTTGGATAACTATTATTTTCAAATGATTCATTTTTAAAAGGATGTTTTTGTCTTCGTTTTTAAATTGTGGGTTGCTGTGAAATAAACTTTAACATATTATATTCTTTTGAAACTCATAATTATTTCAAGGTAGAATTATATTTTAAGGGGGGTAAAACATAACACGAGGAGATTTTTATAAGATAATGTTTTTCTTTCATGTCTTGTTTTGTACGCTGCATTAAGATAAGCATTAATTGTACCCAAAACCGACCAATACTGTGGAATAAACAACTCTATGCTTGGATTGTTTTAATAAAATAATGTTATTTTGATAAAATTCATTTCACACAATACTGAGTTTAAATGGAATAAAAATATTATTATAACCTAGTCATAATAATGGAGAGTATGAATAGTATTTACATTATTTTGAAATTTTTTAAATGATAATAATTGATTTTATATATTAATAAAATAAATTTTCAGGGAATTTTTTATTTTAATATATGTTTTATATATTCAATCAATTTTTTAAAATTCATTTTATATGTTTTAAAACATGATATAAGAAAAAATTCATTTTTTTGGATAAAAGATGAAATTATTTAAAATCCTTTTTCCACCATTTGATGGTGATCCTATATTAAATCAATTTTGGACACTTTTAAATATTATATTTAACAGCATAAAAATGATTTCTAGAATTGGTATATAAAAATTTACAATGAATGTATTTTCTATATATTTATGATAAATTTCCTATTTTGGTGATTTGGAAAAATATAATAAACATAAATTAAAAATAAAATGACTTCTTTTAAAAAATTTATATGGTTAAATTATATAATTCAATGGGTTTAAATTATATGAGTAATTTATATTTATCATCCAATTTATTTTATGTCATTTTTATTTTTATTACATTGAATACTGAAATGATAAAATTTGAATCTTTTGTAATGTTATAACGTTTAATCAATGTTTTTCATTTCGACAACGGGATTAATTTTATTTTTATTACTAAAAAAAACTATGTTTTAAAATTTTAAACATGGATTTTATATTATTAATAATTTGGTATCAATTATTTAAATATCGATCTTTTTTATTATTAGGCATTATGAATAGTAACTTTGGTAATTTCTATTAGTATGGTAAAAAGTTAAATATGGTAATTAAGGGTAAATATTATATTAAAAAATAATATAAACAATTGAACTAATGTGATATGATTATTTATTTTCTATATACATAATCCTTTTGTCTAAAAAATACCATTTATAAGCTACATGGATGAGATTATAACATTTAATATATTTTATTTACTGAAAATTTATATAGGTGTAACTCAAATATTTATAACTATATCATTTTTAATATAAGGTCCTACAAAATATATGTTAAATTTTAAGAACATTATAAATATATTCTATAACATACTAATTAATTTTTAAAATTTTAGGAAATACATAATTACCCTAAGAGTTTATATATTGATAATGTAGAAATTATTTAATTGATGAAAAATCGATAAACTAATTTCTATCAAAATGATTATAACTTTTAAATGAGAAAAATAATTGAAAACATATTATTTTTGGATGATATAATGATCTGAATCATCCATGGGTCTAGTTATAGACCAATCCATGTTTTATATAATAGGTTATGAAAATTATGAAATGTTATTTAATTTGATGTTAAACTTGTCACATTCATGTTTAATAAGTATAAAATTTTTTATGATGGATACTACATATGATATATTGTACTAAAATTATTATTATAAAATCTAGTTGATTTATATTTATCATTGTATATTATATTTAACCATTATTCAAAAAATAAGTGTTAAATAATTACACAATATTGATCTTGAAATTATTTTTTTAATAAAAATATAACAATATTGATTTCAAAAATATTATAATTAATGTATTTTGGGATAATTAATATATACAATGAATTTATATATTACCGTGACACCATATGGATATAATAAAATATTTGGTTCCAGGAAAACATCTTATATTGATATTTTAAAAAATCTACGAAATAAATATTTTAAAATTTTACACTACTTTTATATAGTAAAATTTAGGTTTCATTAAATTATTTAAAATTCATCATTTTTTAATAGTGATATATAATAATTATTATAAGGTATAAAATAATAATTATTATTTATTTATTATTTAATCAGAATCATATTTTTTAATATGCCACCATTTTAATATTTCATAATTTGTTACGCTAGATAAAATGAAATAGAATAATAAAGTGATAAATTAATACTATAAGGTTTAAAGGGAAAGAAAAACATATTTATAATTTATTGGTGATTATATTAAAAAAAATTTCATATAGTATTCAAAACTAGATCAATTTGGTGTGTTTTGGGTGTGGTTTAATTTTAGTAAAAATTAATACATTTTGATATTCTAAAAGAACCCCTAACCTCAAAAATAAATGTCCCATATTCCATTTACAATTCACTTCACATTGACACGTAAACCATACACATCAAATGGCCACTTCCCTTCTCAACATCCCTAGTAACATTATATATGTTCTATAATTTTCAAAAGACAAAATATAGTTCTTTTAGGAGTAGATTTATAGGGAGAACGTTAAATAAGAGGTAAATTAATCTACATATTGTTTTCATATTATTTCTACTTCTACTTACTATTCATGAGTTATTAGAATTCTATGGTAGAAAGTCATTTATAAATTACATTCTGATATACTGTTTTGTTTTTGGAACACCCATATTACACAATCTATCCATAATATGAAAAATGAAATCATAACGTTTGTGTACGTAATACAGTATGTATCCACATGGTGGTGTAAGATTCTTTTCACCACCATATATGGATGGATATAATGATAGAAATAATAAATATACAAGATAATTTTATCTTGATATTTATTACAAAACAACATATATACAATCCACTTCAATTCCATTTCATTATTTTTATAATGATATTATCACGCGTGCGTTAATATGGCCTACTATATCCATGATGTGATATGATTCATTTTATAAGATATCCATTAAAGTGTGATTATATAAATATAAATAATCAATATATTATGTTAGTAAATTTTTTGAAGTGTAATGGCCAGACCTCTCTAGTTAATTCCATTACGAAAATATGGTGTTTGCGGTGTTTCGGGAAGTCAAGGAGACATATCCGTAAAAATATTCCAAATTTCCATTTCTATGAATAGTTCAATTGGTGAATAGTTCCAACAGTAGACCGTTGTGAACAGTGCATCGGTAATAATTTCTGAGTAGTTCCATCAGTGAACAGTTCCAACAGTAGACCATTGTGAATAGCGCATCACTGACCTTCTGTAAATAGTGTAATTGGTAACATTACGTATACAGTGCAACGGTGACCTTAAGTGAACAGTGACATCGGTGACCTTATGTGAACTGTTTCATCGGTGAACTTCTGTGAACAGTGTCATTGGTGACCTTATGTGAAAAGTGCAACGGTGACCTTATGTGAACTGTGACATCGGTGACCTTTTTTGAATAGTGTCATCGATGACCTTCTATGAACAGTGTCATTGGTAACCTTATGTGAATAGTGAAACTGTGACCTTATATGAACAGTGACATTAGTGACCTTATGTGAACAGTGTCATTGGTGACCTTCTATTAACAGTGTCGTCGGTAACCATATTTGAATAGTGAAATGTTGACCTTATATGAACAGTGACATTAGTGACCTTATTTGAACAGTGTCATCAGTGACCTTCTGTGAACCGTGTCGTCGGTAAACTTAAGTGATCAATGATATAGTGAGGTACGAGTGGTGTGATTACATCAGTGGCCTCTATTGTTTTAACAAATTTTGAGTTCATGAACTATTTTTTCAGAACGGTGAGGTTCTATCGGTAACCTATATTTCTTTTTTGCAAATTTTGAGCTCGGGAACAGTGTATCCAGAATGGTGATGTTCCATCAGTAACCTCAATTCCCTTTTCCAAATTTTGAGTCCCAGAATAGTGTTTCCAGAAAGGTGAGGTTCCATCGGTAACCACTATTTCCATTGCCAAATATTGAGATTGTGAATAGTGTTTCCAGAACGGTGAGGTCCATCGGTATCCTCTATTTCCATTTCCATATTTTGAGATCGTGAACAGTGTTTCCAACTTCCTACAGTTTCTCCCCTTTGATGTTTCTTTTGAAGTAAAAGGCATTTAAAGCTCATTTTATAAACTCTAAGGCTGATTCATATGTCGTAACTCTTATATTAATTTCTCCTAGGGTTCAATATGTTTTTTTGTACATGGTCAAAACGTGTGGTTTAATGGGATCCTATTTAAATAGAAAATCAATAATATCATAAAACACTACTCCGTTAAATCTTCTAAAGGGATGATAAATCTTTATCCCTAGTTCTTCCTCCTTGTTCTCGGGTGTGAGACTATTGTACATCCTATTCCATTCTGTCGGAGTTGTGCAATAAAAATTCCTCCTAGGATTTGTTCCTATATATTTTGATGCAACCAAGAAATATCGATCTATATTCGATATAATGTATGTTTATTCATCATTATTTTGGGTTCATATCTTCTTATTTCCCCTAGAACTTTTATGGAATGATATCTCCATTTTCCAAATGTACTCTTCGTCAATGTTGACTAGTGTGGTGGTGTCTATGCATCCTCAGCTAGATAAGGTGGAAACGGGGGGGGGGGGGTGAGATAATAACCAATTCTGTGGCTCGTTCTCATATAAAGAACTTCAATAACCATTTGTGGTAGGGGATTCATTACTTTACATTACTGTTACGTGCAATTATAGAGTTAGCATGTTTTATCCAACTAGATCATAATAAAATAAGCATAATAAATATTTGATCTGGATAAATAAATTATAATTGATCGTATAATATTGCATCTTGTTTTTCTAGATAGTGTGATATCAAGGCCTGCTTTCTTGGATTTTTCATTCTGGATGGAAATTTTTAAAGAATATAAAGGTGTCACTAATTGATAATTGTTTGGATAATGATAAAGAGGAATATAAATGAATCTCATTCCTCTTGTTGAAATTAGATATTAATTAAATTGGTGCAGTAAGAATTTTTAATTATTTGTGATATCTTACCTATTATGTTTCAAAAATTTCAATCCTAGGAAAAATAAATTGTTAAATCCAAGATGGATTAATGAACTAGTTATTTGATAAAACATATTTAAATGTAGGGTTTTGAGTTACCCTATTTCTTTTTTATGGGCTAGGAACCCAATTGATATGATGGTTATTTTCCTGATGCATGTGTTTTGATGTGATCTTGGAAGGCTATTGTGATATGTGGGGGTAGGGAGGCTGATTGGTTGTGGAAGCCGATGACGCCTAGAGTGACAATATGCATCGGTTTATACACGTGGGTGTCAGAGTGGACCAAGTATGATGGAATGGGTTTGATGTGAATGTTGGATGCTTGATGCTTCTTTAATTGGATATCTACTTTAATTTTCCCATTGCTCAAGGCAGCTGGTCTTTCTTACCCATCTTCCGAAAGGGGTGATGATTCTTAGGGTATGCCATGTGCTTTCCATGTCATGCTTCGCAAGGGATAATGAGTCTACGCTATTTCTATAGGCGGAAATGACTTGACGGGTAGTTCATCTACTCACCATGTTGAGCCCCCTTGTGTTTAACAATATTTAATGTTTATAAAGAATACCTCTGAATTTGGGAAAGTAATGTTGTAAATAAATAATTGAATAAATAATGTTAACCATTGGGGTTGGAACTTGCTAGAATGAAATGTTGAGGTTACAATTTTGATGGGACAATGGACATTGGGTGTTATGATAATGAAATATAATGTGAAATTTTTAGTTGTTAATTAATTATTAATGAATTAATTAGAAAAAATTATAACTGAGAAAAATTGAATGAAGTAATGCAATTAATCTCTTTAAATGGTTGTGTGCTTATATGATACATTGTATTAGAAGTGGCTGTCGGGAGTCCGAGAGACGTTAGCTGCAGTTGAGTCTAAGACTATGTTATTCCCATAGTATGGTTGTGAGATATAGTATATTCTATAAATTCTGTGTTTCTATATGCTAATCCCCCCCATCAGTTAGGGAAACTAACACCCCAAGGATTTGGATCCCAAGGGGGAGTTTTCGAAAACATTTTAATGGGAGAATGGATGGATGACTACACCCTTTTTCCCCACTCTCTTCTCTTGGTAGATAATTTTACGGGTATGCACAATGGGTTGTTTTCCCCATATAAGTGTGTAGAGGTCTGTAATGTCTTTTTGTTATTCACACACATACATATTCTGGATATAGTATCCTATGGACAACTATAGGTTTTAACGTGTATATGTTGTGATGGCTTGAGGATCCTTACTCGGTGTATGGGATGTAATGGCTTGAGGAATAATACCAAACATATGATACAAATTATGAGAGCTTAGGTGTCTCTAATAAACTATATGGTTACATTTTTTTGTGGACGTGGTGGTTTTGTTTCATGAGGTTCATATTCTGGTGCTTCACCCATGTGTCTGTGAGCATGCCTTTGAGGAGAGAAATGCATAGGATGTGTGATGTTACGAAAAAATGGGAAACCATTGGGGAAGTATTAGCTGGGTTTTATTGAAATTATTTATTATATATTATACTCTTGTATGTGTTATTTTGTTAGAGTATCCAAATTGAGGTTGGTAATATAGTATACCTATTTTGGTGACGACATAGTTTCACTTGTTGTCTACTATGCTTTAGAATTCTTATATTACTTTTGAATGAGATTATTTAGAGGATCCAAATAAGTATATTATTATACTCACACTCTGTATATATAATCTATTTTTATGGTCACTTGGTGTAGGTGGGAGATCATGCTGGTTTCTAGGTGCCATAGCTTGCAAGTATTTTTCGGGCATGTGGTTGCTGCTGTTTTTACATTCTTTTGGGTGCATGTAGTTTTCCCCTCCCAGTTTATTAGTTTTGTCAGACATTACATTTGTGCACTTGGGTATTCTTTTATATTTCACTCTGATTTGTAGTTAGTTGGTGTCTATCTAATCTCATTCTTTCTCATGTGTTCTCTTATAGGGAAATGCCTCTCATTTGTGTGTATTCTATACCCTCGGTGCTAGTCCACAACCTATGGCCTACGGGAGTTGGGAATCGGTGGTCATTAACCCCCTTCTCACATTGCCATCCCGAGAGGATCCACATTCTGGGGAGGTTTACATGAGAAAGTTGTAGAGACACGTATCTTGACGTACATTGAAATTACATTACATTTTCGTAATACTTAGTACATAACAAAAACACACACACAAGGACCGTAATAGTTTAATGTCTTTGGAAACTCAGAATATAATCTTCTAATCGTGGTGAAAGATCTCTAAAATCTCCCATAAAGATCTTACTTTTTTTACCTAAAACCTTTCTTTATATCCTGGGGAAATGAAAACATAAAAGGGTGAGCTCAAATGCTCAGTAAGGGTAATCAAAATAAATATCAATCACATCATATACATAAGCACATAACTTTTGGAAATCATAACCTGCAAAAGAGATCATAATTTCATAACATGGGGTATATCCTGGCAGTGAAATGTAATCACAATAATCATAACTTAAAACATGAAACTTTGTGGCATTCACACATAATCATAGAGAATCATTTCTTGTTAGTCAAGACTCATTGCCAAGAATATCTTAGTGGACAAAGTCCCTTTCTGAACCGAGTCACCCTCGTTTCAGTCCTATTTCACTGAACCGGTATAACCTACCGTTCCAGCCATGTCTATCTCATGAGATATATAAAATCTTTACCCAATTCATTGGATGGATATATAGGTCCCACCCATCTTATAATGAAACCATTCTTATGTGTTCCATAAAATCATAAACCATACATCATAGCATAACCCATGTAATAAAAATGGGAATCCTAAACATCGTGACATCATAACCAATTCATATAAGATAAAGATATTCATAAATATAATTCCATCACAACATAATAAAATCAATGTAATAATGGGGATAGAAATATAACCCTTTATTATCTTAGATGGAAAATAATTTTGATAAAACATTTGAACTCCATTCTTGAGGAAAATATCCTTTCTGCTTCAAAAACACTTTTCCTTTCTTAACATGTCGTACAATTCTAAACTAAAAGATTTTTATTAAAAACATGAAAACTTGTAAAGGAAGCTTCTTTTAAATAATTTTTTAAAAATCCATTCATGCCGTATAAGTTAAAAAAACATTCTTCTCGTACTTTTGTCGGAAAAGTCAAAAAGTACCTCGTATGAAAAACGATAAAAGATTCCTTTCATATCTTTTACTAAAAACTCACCGAAAGGTAAAATTGGATTAAACTATTTTAAGTGGATGGAAATAATATTACATATTGATGATACATGTATGTGGATGATAAAATACACCCTAGTAAATACCAAAGTAAAAACAATCTCGGATAAAAGTGAGATTGTGATATTTCCCTTACATTCGGTCCGACTTGCTTTGTAAGTGTCTGAACCTCTTGTATAATGATTTAAATAATGTTATTGACTTATTCCAGAATCATACATATTTTTATGATATCATATATGGTCATATTCTTAGCTTCTTAGAAGTAATATTTTATTGCTACTTGTTATTCGGGTGTTTATAATTTTTTGTTCTTATGCGTGTTTTGTCGAATAAATTCTTATTCTTCTCTTTAGTTTATAGATACCTCATTTCCAGAATGGTATTAGTGTAATATATATCATATTAATTAAATTCAATTCATTTATATAATCATTATGAAATGAAGATCATGTAGAATGAGTCGCATCACATCGTGGAGACGGTATTCCGTACGTACGCACGAGTGATGATATCATTCCTATGATCGTGGAATCGTATTGGATTATATGTATACTATTTAAGAATCAATATAACTTTATAATAGTCATATATAGTCATTATTTACACCATAATACCCATCCAAGTATGGTGGTGGTGGAAAACAGATTACACCGCGGCGTGGAGACGGTATTCCGTACGTACACACACGTGGTGATTTCTTTTTCCGTAGGATGGATAAATGGTGAAATAGGGTTGTTTCATACTTATAATAACATATAAGTATATTAGTGATACTTATATTATTACTTCATAATTAAACAACTAAAGAAGAAGAAGTGGAAGAAGAAATAAAGATGAAAGAATCGGTAACGGACATTACCTCTTCTTTAAAGTGCTTCTTTGAGACCTTCTTTTATGTCACTAAAATTTGTCTTTTAGGAATAACAGAACCTCTAGGATGTTGATAGGGATGTGGAGAGGAGAATTTGGCAGCGGTTTTCCGAGCTTAAAGACTCAAAGTTGTGTGAGGAAGAGAGGGAGGAGGTGCCCTTTTATAAGGGAGGAGAGGGGCACCTTTGGAATAACTAAAAATATTATTTTATTATAAAGTCAAGTTCGGTTTAAAATAGCTCCAAATTGATTTATTTAGAGGATAAGGCAGGGTTGGGTCGCAATCCTCTCATCCAATAGTATTTAGACAAGTTTAGGTTCCTATTTTAAACTTATCATTTAGATTTAACATTAAGTTAAATAATTGTTCTTTTACCGTGTCTTCTTGTGTTCTTACACTATATGGTTAATAAACATACTATAAGAATCCAAACGAACCCCAAGTTGTTTATTATTAATATATATAACCTTATCTAAGTCACTTTTCCGATCCTTAGATTTTTAAGAATAAAATAACAATTAATAATATAATATTTGTTTTAAAAACTATTTTATGTCAATTTTGACACTATTTAGTAATTGATTTTTGTGAAAATTATAACAGAATGATATGTTCGAACAAAGTTAATTAAATCAATACTAACATGTCATATTAACCTAGAAAATTAGTTTAATTCATAAAAAGTCTCAAATTATATTTATTTGGGTATTTATAACATCAATTATGTCAATATTTCAGTAATAAGATAATTAATGCATCATCGTTGTGTCATAAATAAATTAAATTATTTAATGTCTAAAAATTACAAATAAAATACCATTATATGGGAATTATTTTTATCTTTATAATGAATATTTATAATCGAATTTATCTTATGTATAACCCCATATTAAAAATGTTTTATTAAATAAACTTTGATTTTACCTCTTTTAAACCATCTTTAAATAAATTAATAATAAATGTCCTAATCTAATCCAAGTGGGCCTAAATGGTCATATTTTATTCCTATGTTTGTTTTTGGTCGAATTACACTTTTCCAATAGAATTAGGACATGTTTTAGGGTAATAATAATATCATTTCTACCCTTAATTACCCTATTTACTTTTTACCGTGGTAAAAAAAAGTAAAAAGTTACTATTCACCAAAAATTATTTTCATCTCATTGAACCACATTTTAGTCCTTGATATTAACTGTGTCTCTCGGATTTTCGAAATTCCACTCACAGATGCGGTAAAATTATGTTTTATGAAAAATTCAGTTTTTTAACTACCACTTAGTGGTTTCAGTATTCATCAAAAATTGAATGTTTTCAGAAAAATTCCAAAATTTCACCCTAGGATAATTTCGATATTCCGAATCCAAAAATGAATTCCATTTTGAAAAATAAAATTTACCAAATTTCGAAAAGTGGTTATTACTATTCATAACGGCTAGTTTTAATAATATTTTAATAGCATATTGTTGTTTAGTGAAACTCGTTATTGCGTACTACACACGCTACCGAGGAAGGTCGCGATTGCGTGTAATGCAAGGCAAGTCAAGGATGCGTGTTGTGCAAGCTCCTTTTGGTGTAGCGTATAACACAATACATTAGTGAAATTAAAAAGAATATTTTTCATAAAATCTTGGGCTGTTACATTCTACCCCCCTTAAAATGAATTTCGCCCTCGAAATTCATCGGGGTTATAAATGGTTTACTATTCGAAAGATTATTTAATAGAAACCCACATCGTATAGAGGTATATCAAAACCAATATTTAAAAACAAAAGTATGAAACATAACGTTTACCCAAATAAACTAATCATTGGGTTTCCACATAGGTGAAAATATGGATATGGAAGAAAAATCTAACCATCATGTTCTGATGGAGAGTGCTAGAGAACATGGCTATAGAAAAGCCAACAATCACAAATCCTTAAATTTGTGATGATCTAAGGTACCATCTGATTAATCAGATATAAGAGCACTGGGACAACATTTTTGGTTTTGAAGATCATTTCCCTAAAGTTGAAGAATTTGATTTAGAATAAATACTTACTTTATTTTGGTACAATCTCACTGTTGTTTGGGCCATGAACAATTTCTACTTAATCTCTTAAATAAATGAAGTTGAATTTGTTATTCGTGAAGTGTTAGCAGATCATGTGATAGAATGACGGGTCATTCCATCTTTCTCAAACAGAAGGTTAGAAAAAGTTATTAAATATACATAAGTCATTATATAGTGAGATTAATCATATATGGTTCCAAAAATGGACTTATACTTCATATATAATACTGCTTAATATAATAAAACTAGTTTCTACTAAACAGGGACTTTCTGTAGGCCAGTAGTAGGGGATAAAGGCCAGACGCACTTCGGTTGTGGGTTCGATTTCCACAGCCTTGTCCGACGTGATGGGTTGTCGCCCGTCCTACAGGTTGTCCTTTTTCTAAAACTATATTACTATAACATCCCATCAATAATATCGAAAAAAAACTTTTATCCTTAAACAATACTAACTTATGTCCAACATAATCCATTACAATCTTTAGGATTATCCATAATACTTTCATTACAATCTTTAGGCTTATCCATAATACTTTAGTCCACTCTCATAATATAGTTAAAATGATTACCAGAGATTTAATACCATTGTTTATCCCCATATATCATAATATATGTCTTGTTGGTCACATTCCAAACATTCAAAGGCCCTAATAATGTATTCTCTTTAATACCCATTGAACCATAGTGAAAACATGAATGCAGTTAAAATGTAACACTTTTCACATTCAAAAATCCTCAAAATTCTATATACTCAAACCATGATATCACTTAGTCCTTATATCAATCATGAGCTCATGAATACTGTTAAACATTTCATTTTCTCGTTTTCCCTTCATTATGCCCATATCATCTTATTTCCAGAAATATCTTAATCACTTTGAATACCACATTAGACCAACACATAAATATTCCAATACTTTATGATACAACATTATTTTAGAATCCCATTACATAAACACTTAATCATTCCACCACATCGTTGTCATATTCAACATCGCCAATAGTGATCGCATGTGACATCCCTTTTTTCCTTTTCCTTAAGTGGTTTCTCATGTGGATCATCACTAACCCTTGGATTAGGGATTTTATTAGCATAATGCCCCATTTCCTTGCACTTGAAGCATTAAAGTGTTGGTGGTGCGTTCTCTACAGTGTTTTCTTTATTCACATCATTAGAAACCCGTTTTCCATTACTTCGATACTCAGCTGCTCGATGACCTTCTTTTCCACACTTAGAACATTTTCTAGTCCCTTTAAGACAATCTCCACCATGCTTCTTTCCACACTTTGTGCATAAGGAATCATTCATCTTCTTTTCACCATTATTTTTAGATTTCTCTTTGAACTCCATATTTTGTTTCTTGTCAAAACTATGAGATGGATATGTAACACCAACTTCCATTTCTACCTTGATAGCACAACAGACAATTTCTTTATAGCTACTGAAGTCTCTTATAGCTAACGCCCTTCGAAGACATTGTTTTAAGCCACTGAAAAATTGATCAACTTTACATTCAGGTTGGATGATAATGCCATATGCATACCTTTAAAGTCTTGTAAAATTTGCTTCGTATATACCAATAGATTCATCATCCTTCTGCTTCAGCTAAAGAAACTCCTTTTCCATCTTTGTTCGAAGAATACGATGGAAATACTTACTGAAAAACAAGTTCTTGAACTCGTCCCATGCGATGGACTCAATTTCATCTCTTGGCCCCGTATTCTTGATAAGATTCCACCATTGATCAGCTTCACCTTCCAAACGATATACTGCTAAGATGAGTTTATCATGCTCAGAACATTCAAGAACTGAAAATATCTTTTCAGTGGTACTGATCCATTGTTCAGCAACAAGTGGATCAGAAGACCCATTGAATGAAGGTGGACGTTGCCTCATGAAGGACTCAATAGAATATTGTTCCCTTCTCTGCTCATTTGGAAGTCCAGAATGATTCATAGTTTGTGTAAGTATAGCAATAAGATTTTGCACTCCATCTCCCATAACATTTGTTTGTTCAGGAGGAAAATAATTGCATTTTCCATTACATTGATCAACACGATTCCTTTGGGTTCCTGCCATCGTCTAAAACCCAAAAAGAATAGTGTGAGAGGAAAAAATCATGCTAGGGAAAACAACATAATAAAGGGGGAGTACCCTCAATATCTAACATCTTTGGTTAAATTCTAAGATTGTTAGCACAATTCTAGGACTATAACCTATACGTATACTTAACCTTGGAGACATCCCTAGACATACCTTAGAAATATCTCTAGGGATCTCACTAACATTTTCGCATCCTAGTTTCCAAAGGTTGACTAAACCTTTCCTTTGATACCAACTGTAGAGACCCGTATCTTGACGTACATTGACATTACATTACATTTGCGGAATACTTAGTACATAACAAAAACACACACACAAGGACCGTAATAGTTTAGTGTCTTTGGAAACTCGGAATATAATCTTCTAATCATGGTGAAAGATCTTCAAAATCTCCCCTTAAAGATCTTCCTTTTTTTACCTAAAACCTTTCTTTATATCCTGGGTAAGAGAAAACATAAAAGGGTGAGCTCAAATGCTCAGTAAGGGTAAACAAAAGAAATATCAATCACATCATATACATAATCACATAACTTTTCGAAATCATAACCTGCAAAAGAGATCATAATTTCATAACATGGGGTAAATCATGGCAGTGAAATGTAATCACAATAATCATAACATAAAACATGAAACTTTTTGGCATTCACACATAATCATAAAGAATCATTTCTTGTTAGTCAAGACTCATTTCCAAGACTATCTTAGTGGACAAAGTCCCTTTCTGAACCGAGTCACCCTCGTTTCAGTCCTATTTCACTGAATCGGTATAACCTACCATTCCAGCCATGTCTATCTCATGAGATATAAAATCTTTACCCAATGCATTGGATGGAGATATAGGTCCCACCCATCTCATAATGAAACCATTCTTATGTGTTCCACAAAATCATAAACCATACATCATAGCATAACCAATGTAATAAAAATGGGAATCTTAAACATCATGACATCATAAAACAATTCATATAAGATAAAGGAATTCATAAATATAATTCCATCACAACATAATAAAATCAATGTAATAATATGGATAGAAATAGAACCCTTTATTATCTTAGATGGAAAATAATTTTGATAAAACACATGAACTCCATTCTTGAGGAAAATATCCTTTTTACTTCAAAAACACTTTTCCTTTCTTAACATGTCGTACAATTCTAAACTAAAAGTATTTGATTAAAAACTTGAAAACAAGTAAAGTAATCTTCTTGGAAATAATGTTTTAAAAATCCATTCATTCCGTATAAGTTAAAAAAAACATTCTTCTCGTACTTTTGTCGGAAAAGTCAAAAAGTACCTAGTACGAAAAATGACAAAAGATTCCTTTCATATATTTTACTAAAAACTCACCGAAAGGTAAAATTGGATATAAACTATTGTAAGTGGATGTAAATAATATTACATATTGATGAAACATGGATGTGGATGATAAAATACACCCCAGTAAATACCAAAGTAAAAACAATCTCGGATAAAAGTGAAATTGTGATATTTCCCTTACATTAGGTCCGACTTGCTTTGTAAGTGTCTGAACATCCTGTATAATGATTTAAATAATGTTATTGACTTATTCCAGAATCATACTTATTTTTATGATATCATATATGGTCATATTCATAGCTTCTTAGTAGTAATATTTCATTGCTACTTGTTATTCGGGTGTTTATAATTTTTCATTCTTATGCGTGTTTTGTCGAATAAATTCTTATTTTTTTCTTTAGGTTATAGATACCTCATTTCCAGAATGGTATTAGTCTAATATATATAATATTTATTCAATTCAATTCATTTATATAATCATTATGAAATGAAGATCATGTAGAACGAGTCACATCACATCGTGGAGACGGTATTCCGTACGTATGCACAAGTGATGATATCGTTCCTATGATCGTGGAATTGTATTGGAGTATTTGTATACTATTTAATAATCAATATCACTTTATAATAGTCATATATAGTCATTATTTACCCCATTATACCCATCCAAGTAAGGTGGTGGTGGAAAACAGATTACACCACAGCGTGGAGACGGTATTCCGTACGTACGCACGCGCGGTGATTTATTTTTCCGTAGGATGGATAGATGGTGAAACAGGGTTGTTTCATACTTATAATAACATATCATTATATGAGTGATACTGATGTTATTACTTCATAATGAAACAACTAAATAAGTATAAGTGGAAGAAGAAATAAAGATGAAAGAATCGGTAACAGACATTACCTCTTCTTTGAAGTGCTTCTTTGAGACCATCTTTTAGGGCACTAAAATTGGTCTTTGAGGAAGACCAGAACCTATAGGATGTTTATAGGTAAGTGGAGAGGAGAATTGGCCAGGGGTTGGCCGAGTTTTAAGGCTCAATGTTTTGTGAGGAAGAGAGGGAGGAGGTGCCCTTTTATAAGGGAGGAGAGGGGCACCTTTGGAATAACTAAAAATATTATTTTATTATAAAGTCATGTTCGGTTTAAAATAGCTCCAAATTGATTTATTTCTAGGATAAGGTGGGGATGGGTCTAAATAATATCATCCAATAGAATTTATACAAGTTTTGGTTCCTATTTTAACCTTATCATTTAGATTTAACATTAAGTTAAATAATTGTACTTTTACCGTGTCTTCTTGTGTTCTTACACTATAAGGTTAATAAACTTACAATAAGAAGCCAAACGAACCCCAAGTTGTTTATTATTAATATATATAACCTTATCTAAGTCATTTGGCCGATCCTTGGATTTTTAGAAAAATAATAACAATTAATAATATAATATTTGTTTTAAAAACTATTTTATGTCAATTTTGACACTATTTAGTAATTGATTTTTGTGAAAATCATAAAAGAATAATAAGTTCAAAAAAAGTTACTTAAATCAATACTAACATGTCTTATTAACCTATAAAATTAGTTTAATTCATAAAAAGTCTCAAATTATATTTATTTGGGTATTTATAACATCAATTATGTCAATATTTCATTAATAAGATAATTACTACATCATCATTGTGTCATAAATAAATTAAATTATTTAATGTCTAAAAATTACAAATAAAATACCATTATGTAGGAAGGCGTTTTAGATTTCTAATTAATATTTATAGTCGAATTTATCTTATGTATAACCCCATATTAAATTTTTTTAGTAAATAAACATTGATTTTACCTCTTTTAACCCTTCTTTAAATAAATTAATAATAAATGTCCTAATCTAATCCAAGTGCGGCTAAATGGTCATATTTTATTCCTATGTTTGTTTTTGGTCGAATTACACTTGTCCAATAGAATTAGGACATGTTTTAGGTTAATAATAATATCATTTCTACCCTTAATTACCCTATTTACTTTTTACCGTGGTAAAAAAAAGTAAAAAGTTACAATTCACCAAAAATTATTTTCATCTTATTGAACCACATTTTAGTCCTTGATATTAACCGTGTCTCTCGGATTTTCGAAATTCCACTCATAGAAGCTGTAAAATTAAGTTTTATGAAAAATTAAGATTTTTAACTACCACTTAGTGGTTTCACAATTCATCAAAAATTGAAAGTTTTCAGAAAAATACCAAAATTTCACCCTAGGCTAATTTCGATATTCCGAATCCAAAAATGAAATCCATTTTGGAAATTAAAATTTACAAAATTTTAAAAAGTGGTTATTACTATTCATAACGACTAGTTTTAATAATATTTTAATAGCATATTGTTGTTTAGTGAAACGCGTTGTTGCGTACTACACACACTATCGAGGAAGGTCGTGATTGCGTGTAATGCAAGGCAAGTCAAGGATGCGTGTTGTGCAAGCTCCTTTTAGTGTAGCGTACAACACAAGACATTAGTGAAATTAAAAAGAATATTTTTATAAAATCTTGGGCTATTACAAAAGTGGTATCATAGCCCGGTTGAGGGATATGAAGTAGTTTGGAGTTAGGTATAGGTGAGGTTGCATGGTTGGTAGGGAAACAGGGTCAGTAATTTTTAATAAGTGATGTAAACACTGGAGACCGGCTGGGACGTAGGCGTTTAGGGCCCCCTATGATCTGATGTATGGACCGTTAAGTTTACAATGGCTACTAAATGAGGTGATACTATTTTCAGAGTAGATATCTAGGAAAGGATCATACATCATTATTATTTTTTCCTGTGTTTGAAGTGGTAGATCATGGGATAGGAAAACATAAAATTAATGAAATAAAATAAATAATCAATTAATTAGGAGTCTTCCATTTTCCAGGTTTATGAGCTCTAACTATTTGATAATTTTTATGTATGGCTCCAGGTCGATGTCCTTGTCCGGATCCCATAGAAGACGTCCAACAAGTTTTGTCAGCAGATCGTCGTCGGGGTAGAGGTTGATGACGACGACACGTGGAGGAGGAAACTCTGAGAGATTCAATTCTATAATATTTAGAATTATGAAGGCTCAATTTCAGATGCAGTCATGAAGACTGGTTGGAGGAGGTTGAGATAGGCTTCAATTCGATTCATTCCTAGAAGGAGCACCGTGTGTCCTTGGTTGTGACGATACTGTGTGGAGCAGCGAGGAAGTTGTGGTTCTTCTTCCTTAGGGATCGTGAGGTGTCAATGATATCATGGTATATGTTTTGAGAAATGTTTAGAGTTGAGTTTATTTTTTCGACCGTGAAGTCGTCCAGTCACCATGAGCTTCTTACCCTTCGACGGGGGAGCACCAGTGTGCGAGACACTTCTGGAAATATTATATTTCCCAACAGTTCAGAACTGTTGGGATAGGCTGCAGAACCGTTGCTATATCTTATACCAACGGTTCTACCAACCGTAGGGAAGTAAGCTGTTGGGAAAATGTTTTCCAAATGGTTTATGTAGATCTGTTGGGATTTGTTAGTTACAGTAACCTATCCCAATGGTTTGTTGAACAGTTTATAGCAGTTTTTCCAACGGTTCAACCAAACCTTTGGAAAAAACCTCTTTTAGGAACCTTTTCCAATGGTTTAAAAAACTGTTGGCAAAGGGTTTTTACCAATGGTTCTCATAGAACAGTTGGTAAAAACATCCTAAAAAATTTATGCCAACGGTTTCAAACCGTTGGCATAGGCTATGCTGTGCAAATTGCATATCAGCCTCAAATTTTCATAGGTCTTCAATCCCATTCCTGTCAATTGTGTTTTAATTCTCCATTCCCTCTCATTTCCAATTTTTTAACATATAATGCATACACATTTAACATTGAGCCCTGGAACTATATAAATACAGAATTAAATCATAATTTATAACGTAATTATAAACATACATAATTGATTTAGAATTCAATTTAAACCATAGATGACAATTATATGTCAAATCTGGAATTGAATTCATAATTGAATACATACATAATTTAATTATCAATTATCGAAAAAATACATAAACAACTGAATAAGTAATTATATGTGTCATACACAATTAAGAATACATACAAGTGGTTTTCACTAAAAATGATGTCCATTTTAAACATTATACATAAACATGGAGTGATTCCAGCCACAACGTGTCTCTGATTGAGGTGGGTTTCACTCATACAAGTCACATATGACCCATAGATCGTGTCCTAATGTATCGACATATTATGAAAGCATTTTGTCAGTTTTTCGTATTCCAATTATACTTTTCACTTAAAATGTTGACCATTTCAAATAAAACTAATACACTTAGAGTTTTTATGGCCACACCGTGCCTCATATTGATGTTAAGATGACTCGTACATGTCACAAATGACCTATGGATCATTGTACTAAAGGTTCAATAGAATCGGAATGCATTTGGTTGGTTTTCCGTATGTCAGTTGTTGTTTTCACTTAAATTGAACTCCATTTTAAACTAATGAGAGACACATTGAGTGGTGTCGGCCACACTGTGCCTTAGATTGAGGTCGAGTTTACTCGTGAATGTCATATATGACCGATGTTTCATTTTCCTAAAGAATCAGCACATTCAGAATGCGTTTGGTTGGTTTTCCATATGTTAGTTGGTGTTTTCACTTAAAATGTTGTTTATTTCAAAAAAAATGAGACACATTGAGTGGTTTCGGTCACACCATGGCTCATAATAAGGCAGGGTTGACTCATTCATGTCACATATGACCCATTGATCGTTTGTCAAAAATTTCAACACATTCCGAATGTGTTTGGTCGGTTTTCCGTAAGCCAGTAGTTGTTTTCAATTAAAATGATATCCATTTCAAATAAATGTTAGACACTTTGAGTGGTGTCGGCCACACTAGTCATCGGATTGAGGTGGGGTTGTCTCTTACATGTTACATATGATCCATGGATTGTTATCCTAATGTTTTAACAGAATCCGAATGCATTTGGTCAGGTTTCCCTATGTCATTTATTGTTTTTACTTAAAATGAAGTCTATTTTAAATGGAAGAGAGACAATTTGAGAGGTTCTGGCCAGACTGTGCCTCGGATTGAGGCGAGGTTGACTCATACACATCACAAATGACCCATGGATCGTTTTAGTAAATGTTCAATAGAATCCGAATGCGTTTGGTCAGTTTTAAATATGGCAGTTTTTTTTAACTTATATTAATGTCCATTTTAAACTAAAGAGAGACACTTTGAATGGTGCCGACCACACCGCACCTCAGATTAAGGCGGTGTTGACTCATTCACTTCATATATGACCCATGTATCATTGTGCTTATGTATAAACACAATCAGAATCTGTTTGGTGGGTTTTCCATTTGTACTTAAAATACTGTCCACTTTAAACAAAAGAGAGACACATAGAGTGATCCTAGCCACACTGAAACTCAGATTGAGGCGTGTTGGACGCGAACACGTCACATATGACCCATGTATAATTGTCCTAAATTTCAACTGAATCTAAGTGCGTTTGGTCAGATTATCATATGTTAGTTGTTGTTTTCAATAATATTAAAGACCATTTTAAACTATAGAGATACACTTCGAGTGGTGACGACCACTCCGCACCTCAGATTGAGACAGGGTTGACACGTACACCACACATATGACCCATGGATCGCTTTCCTAATGTTTCAATTGAATATGAATGCATTTAGTCGTATTGTAGTATGTCAGTTGTTGTTTTCATTTAAAATGTTGTCTATTTCAAATAAACTAGAGACACTTTGAGTGGTGCCGGCCACACCTAGCCTTAGATTGAGGCGAGGTTGACTCATACATGTCAAAAATGACTCATGAAACATTTTCCGAAATTTTAAATAGAATCTGAATGTTTTTGGTCGGTTTCCCGTATGTCAGATGTTGATTTCAATTAAAATTAAGTTCATTTGAAACTATAGAGAGACACTTTGATTAGTGGAAGTCACACCGAGCATCAGATTGACGCAGGGATGACTTTTACATGTCACATATGACCCATGCATCGTTTTCCTAATGTTTCGATTGAATCCGAATGAATTTGTTCGGTTTTCCATATGTCATTTATTGTTTTCAATTAAAATAAAGTCTATTTTAAATGAAAGAGAGACAATTTGAGTGGTTCCAGCCACAAAATGCCTCAGATTGAGGTGAGCTTGATTCTTACACATCACAAATGACCCATGGATCGTTCTACTAATGTGTCAATAGAATTCAAATGCGTTAGGTCAGTTTTCCGTAAGTCATTTGTTGTTTTCAATTAAAATGAAGTCCATTGTAAACTAAAAAGAGACACTTTGAGTGGTGCTGAACACACCACACCTCAGATTGAGGTGGATTTTACTCGTTCACATCATATATGATCCATGTACAGTTTTTCTATAGCAACAACACATTCAGAATGTGTTTGGTCAGTTTTTCCTGGTGAGGTTCCAATGGCGGGGATCCATAAGTGTCCCCTATTTCCCTTGCCAAATTTTTAGTTCATGAGTAGTGTTTCTAGAACGGTGAGGTTACCTCGGTAACCTCTATTTCATTTTATATATTTTGATTTTTTGAACAGTGCTTCCAGAACGGTGAGGTTCCATCGATATCCTCTATTTCCATTCCGAAATTTTGAGTTCATGAACATTGTTTCCATAACACTGAGGTTCCATCGGTTATATCTATTCTCTTTTACATATTTTGAGTTCATTAACAATGTTTCTAGAACGGTGAGTTCCATCAGTAACCTCTATTTCCATTTCCAAATTTTGAGTTTGTGAACTGTCTTTCCAGCTTCCAACAGTTTCAACCCTTTGACCTTTACTTTGACTTAAAATTCATTTAAACCTCATTTTACAGACTGTTAAGCTGATTCAACGGTCATAACACTATTATTAATTTCTCATCAGGCATGGGTTGTTGTTTTTCTACATGGTTAAACTATGTGGTCTATTATGATATACATTTAATATAAAATCCTATGTATCCTAAACCAATTCTCTTTTAAATCATCTAAAAGGATTATATATCTTCCTCCATAGATATTCCATCTTTTTCTTGGGTTTGTGATTATCGAACATCCCATTCCTTTCAGTATGAGTTATGTAATCAAACTTTCTTCCTAGTATTTGTTTCTCTTTGTTTTGATGCATCCATGAATTATTGATCAGTCTTCGATATATGGTCTATTCTGTAGTCATTCTTTTGTTTTCATCTCTTTATGTATCCCCTCTCCATTTTATAGAATTCTATCTCCATCTTCCTAAAGGTCTTTTCATCGGTGTAGACTGGTGTGGTGGTGTCTCTATATCCTCGGGTGGATAATGTTACCATGGGGGGAGGAGATCGTAACCCGTTGTGTGTTTTATTCTTCTATAAAGAACGTCATGAACTATTTGAAATAGGGGATTCATTTCCTACCTTTTCTATTATGTGAAACTATAGAGTTTCCATGTTTTATCCCTCTAGATCACAATTAAATTGGCATAATAAAATTTTGATCCGGATACATAAATCGAAATCGATCTTATGTTAATTCATCAGTTTTTTCAAGATATTGTGATATCTGGCTTGCTTTCTTATCTTTTTCAGTCTCAATGGAAAAAAAGTAATGAACATAAAGCCGGAATTTATTGATAATTTTTTGGCTAAAGTTAATGTGTATTGTAAATGAATCTAGATCCTCATGTTGAAATTTTATGTTATTTAAGTTAGTTTAGAAAGAATAATTATTTATTTATGATATCGTATTGATTAGGTTTCTAGAATTTGGAACTGAAGAAAAATAAATTGGATAATACAAGATTGATTAAATAACCGTTTGTTTGATAAAAAATAATTTGTTGCACGGTTCTGAGTTACACTCTTTCTCGTTTAAGGCCCAAGAGACCAATTGATATGATGGTTGTTTTCCTACTGGTCATGTTGTAATGGGAGCCTGGAAGGCTGTTGTGATATTTGGCGGTAGGGAGGCCGAATGTTTGTGGTGGCAGATGTTGCCTCCAGTGTCGAGATGCATCGGTTTATGTATGTGGGTGTCGGAGATGACCGGGGATTATGGAATAGGTTGGATGTATATGTTTGGATTCTTTATGTTTCTTTAATTGGTTATCTTTTTTACTATCCCCACTGCTCAAGGCAACTGGTCTTGCTTACCCTTCTTCCGAAAGGGGCGAAGACGTGCGGGGTATGCCACGCACATTCTATGTCTATCTTCTCTAGGGAGGACGGGTATACGGTCTTCCTATATGTGAAAAATACTCAACAGGTAGTTCAACTACTCACCGTGTTTCTCCCCCTTGTGTTTAGAATCATAGAATATTTTTCTATAATGCATGGGATTAAGGGAATGTAAATATGTAAATAAATAATTAATTAAATGATGTTAACTCATGGGGTTGGAGCTTGCTGGAATGAAATCTTGACGTTACAATTTTAAATGGATAGTGGACATTGGGTGTTAATTAAATGAAAATCAATGTGGAATTGTTAATGTTTAATTAATGATTAATGAATTAATTAATATAAAGTGAAAGTACCAAAAAGGGAATGAAGTAATGAAATTAAGCCCTTTATATGGTCGTGTGCTTATAGGATACCTAGTCTTAGAAGTGCCAATCATGAGTCAAAGAGTCGTTAGATACTGTTGAGTCTAATACTAGGTTATTCCCATAGTGTGGTTGTGAGATGTAGTATATTATGTACTTTTTGTGTTTCTATATGCAACTCCACCACGTCAGTTAGGGAAACTGACACCCCGGGGATTCTGAGCCCTAGGGGATGTTTTCCCCAACATTGTAGAGGGAGGATTGATGGCTGAAAACCCCCTTTGGCCTAGCTCTCTTCTCTTTGTAGTTACATGTGATGGTATGAAAAATAGTAAGTTTTCCTAATATATGTTTGTAGAGGGATGTAACAGCTAAGAGTTATTCACACACACATATATATTCTGGATATTGAATCCTATGGACTACTATAGGTGTAACATGTATAGGTTGTGATGGCTTGAGGATCATTACTCGGTGGATGGTCTTTAATGGCTTTGGGTATAATACACGACATATGATACATGTTATGCAAGATATAGTGGATCCTAAAAACTACATGGTTATATTATTTTGTGGATGTGGTGGTTTGGTTGCATGAGGTACATATTGCGGTGCTTCGCCTCGGTGTCTATGGGAAAGCCTTTTGGAGAGAGATTCTTAAAACCTGCAACAATGTGGAAAAGTGGAAAACTAGTTTGGAAGTAGTAGAGAGCTACCATTGATATTCTTTATTATATTATATACTCTTGTATGCGTTACATGGTTAGAGTACCCATGTTGAGGATGTGAACATATTATAACAGTTTAGGTTATGAGTTAGTTTCACTTGTTGTTCACTATGTGTTATCATTCTTTCATTACTATTTCATTAGAGGATTTGTGGAGGATCCTACTTAGTATATTTTTATACTCAACCTGTGTATATATAAACTGTTTTCAGGTCACTTAGAGAATGTTGGTTATCAAGCTGTTTTCTACTTGCTTGGGGTTGTGGGAGCTGTTCGGGCTTGTGGTTGCTGCTGTTTTTAATTTTTTTGGTGTAATAACAGTTTTCCCCTTCCAGATTTAGTAGTTTTCCCGGACATGGCATGTATTCACATGGGTTTTCATTTATATTTTAGTCTTAGTTGGAGTTGGTTGGTGTCTATCATATC
This sequence comes from Viscum album, assembly GCA_963277665.1. NCBI lineage: Eukaryota > Viridiplantae > Streptophyta > Magnoliopsida > Santalales > Viscaceae > Viscum > Viscum album. The sequence continues at coordinate 1,252,715,085 of OY728140.1, read as the reverse complement.
TCTATTTTCTGCATGTGTTCTCTTATAGGGTAATGCCTACAATCTGTGTGTTACAATACCATCAGTGATAGTCGCCAACCCGGGGCATACTAGAGTTGGGACACATGGGTAATTATCTCCCTACTCATGTTTCCGGCCCAAGAGGGATACACATTGTGTGGATGGGGTCGTGACATGATGTTTATATAACTCTGAGCTAATAAGAAGAATTAAAACATATTTTAAAAAACATGCAGAAAAAGATAAAGTAGTGAACACTCAAATAACGAGTGACAATGAAATGTAACTGACAAACGGATGATAATATGGTAATATATGATGACTATAATAATGTAATATATCAATTACATTTTTAAATCATTATAAAATAGGATCAGATATATATAATGTATATCAAATCTAAGTTAAGGGATTCTTTTGTCTCACATTTATTTCTATGGGACATGTTTCTTATGCACCACATATTTTATTTGTGTGGTTTTTATGCATCACATGAATGTTATTATGACAAATTTTATGATGGTTATGATATTTATATATTCATATAATTTTTTTTAATTTAGGATCTGTACGATTAAACTAAATATAAATTTGTAATGGAAAATTTTGTAATCTAATTATTATCTAAAATTGATTATAAGTAATTATTTATTGGGGTATATTTATAATACATGTCCATGTCATAGAAAATTGTTTTCATAAAATGATTTTTATCTTCCTATTGATGATTAATGTCATTTTACACATTTTTTGATTTTAATACATGGTTCAGAAGGAGTATTTATTGCATTTTCTATAAAATGTACTTTATGTCTTTTCCACCAAAACTATGATAAGAATGTTTTTCAAATTATATAGGACGAATAGATATTTATGCTTTTATAACACCTTATTTCCATTAAGATTCTATTACATGTTTTCTAGTGTTATATCAAATAAAATCAATTAATAAAAAATTATTTTGTGTTTTAGAAAAGAAATTATTTTTAAAGAAGAAATAATTTTTTCATCAAGAATTAATATCAAGTGTTATATCAAATTTATTTTCCATTTTCCATTTAATTATTTAATAAGGTAATGGTAAAAATATAATATACTTATTATTTGTAACACCCCAAGATTTCATAGTGTGTTATTTATTCAAAATAATTCAATAACTTGCACTACACGCAACATCGAGTTCAAGCGCACCATGACATACCAAACAAGACGTTCAGAAGAGGTTATGAATAGTACTAACTAAAATTTAAACTTTATATAATCCCAATAATTTTAGAATCCATATTATGAGTTTCTTAGACATAGTGTAAGAACAAATTCTTTTTCAGTATTGCACTTTTAACAACTTTTAATAGTGAACCCTTTTTAAATACAATATTTAAAACAGTATGACTAAATAGGGATATCAAAAATTTAAAATGAAACATCCCAAGCTTCCACGATATGCTTTCCTTTGAAAAATACAATAGCGTGTGTTGTACGCGACTTCGAGTTCGGACACACACTACAACCAATCAAACTAGCCGTTATGAAAAGTAATACATACTTTTTGAAATTATATATATTTTATATTTCAAAATAGACTTCAGTTTTGGATTCAGAGTATCGAATTTATCCTAAGGTGAAATTTTGGTACTTTTCGGATAACTTTCATATTTTGATGAATAGTGAAAATTACTAAATTTTAAATAAAAACAACTTTTTAAATAAAAATAATTAATTGTGATAAATTATGAATTTGAGTGGTTTTAAAGTATATTTAGAATAAATTTTTACCATTTAATACAATGTTGGTCATTGGACAAAATTTCACAATTAAACTGAACATAAACAAGTATCAATCTTTTGATAGTTATTATATCTTAAAAACACGCTTTTTGTTTTAACAACGGGAAATAATTTTAAAATAATTTCTGCCACTTCTGTGTTTTGAATTTGGAAAAATGGATTCCATATTTGGAATCAGGATGTTCAAATTGTGTAAATAGGTAACATTAATTTTTAGACATTTTGAATAATTACTGCGGTAAAAATTTTATTTACCATGGTTAATGGTAAATCCGGTAAATATGGGTTAAAAAATAATATTATAATAATACTAAATTACACTAAAATGGTCCTAACCTTATTGGTTGATACATGTTCGACCATAGGCATATTTGGGGCGATTTTGGGACCCCATGGAGCCACTTGTAGGTGATAGGGACACTTTATTTTAATTAAGATAAAATGAATACAAAAATGACACAAGCATATATATTTTAGAAAAACAATTTTTACATAGGGTTATATATGTTGGATTTTCTTCTATAAAAATTCATTAGAAATATAAATATATTTCCTACATAATGGTATTTTATTTATAATTTTTAATCATTAAATAATTTAATTTAGTTATGACACAATGATGATGTAGTAATTCCCATAATAGTGATAATTTTAAATAATTGATATTATAAATACTAAAATAAATATAATTTGAGACTTTTAATGTATTACACTAACTTCTTAAGTTTATATGACATGTTAGGAATCATTTAATTAAATATTTTCGAAGTAATCATTCTGTTATGAGTTTCACAAAAATCAACTATTGAATAGTGTCAAAATTGACAAAAAAGAGTTTTTAAAAAACAATATTATATTATTAATTGATATTAAATTCCTAAAACTCTAATGATCAGCCAACAGACATATATCATGATTGATTCATCATTAATGGACCACTTGGGGGTCTCTGGGATGTATATGGTATGTTTATTAACCATATAATATAAAAATACAAAGAGACATTGTAAAAGTGAAACTAATTAACTTAGAGTTAATACTTAAAGATAAGGTTAATATAAGTATCCAAACCTGTCTAAATTATATTTGTTGAGTTGTTTAGACCCATACCAATCTTAAACATTGAATAATCAACTTTTGAGCCATTATAAACCGAATATGAATTTATTATAAATTAATATATCTAGATTTTCCAAACGTGGCCCTCACCCCTCTTATAAAAGGGCACTCCTCATTCTCATTTATTCACACCTTAAAAGCCTTTTGGTTCGGCCAAAATCTACCCAAATACTCACCCAACTTCTCTCACTACAACCTAGAGGCCTTAGTTTTATCATAAATCCATCCTATGGAGCCCTTTTGATCAAATCAAAAGGAAGAACCCGAAGAAGAGGTAATGATTTCACCACCCTTTTTCAAGTTCCTTTCTTCTTCCACTTCTTCTTCTGTTGTTGTTACCATTCTAAAATAATAACTCCAGTATAATATATATACTGTGATGTTATTATTAATATGGTACAACCATATTCACTATTCTATCCATCCTTTGAATAACATGTCACCATACGTGCGTACGTACGACTTACCGTCTCCACGTCGTGGTGTAATTGTTATTCAATAAATTATTATTTGGATGGGTATAATAATGATGTGTAACTCATGTAAATAACAAATATAACATGATCAGGATTCTGTATATATTATATACCATCCAATTATATATTATTTTAATATCAAAAGTATGATATTATCGCTCGTACGTACGTACGGACTACCGTCTCCACGAACGCGATGAGATTCATTCTCCATTGTATCCATTCAAGTATAATTCTCATTTGATTATGAATAATAGTATCTATGGACTTGATATCATTCTGTATATGATTAATATACAACCTATCCATTACAAACACGGCTTATGTAACAAAACATATAAAAGAAAACGTGTAAGTTAACACCCAAAACGACGATAATTCTAAGATATTATTAAAAAAGCAATGATAAAAGATCATATATGATATCATATTAATTTATATGATTATTGAATAATTTAATAACAATTATTTCACCATTATATAGGAGGTTAACCTACCCCATCCAAGTAAAATTTCAAGGTAAGGGTTTATTTCGCAATCTCTTCATTATTCGAGGTTGTTTATACGTAATAATCTACAGGGATTTCTTTATCATCCACATCCATGTTTCTTCGAAATGTATTTCAAAAAATTTTTACTATTTACAAAGAATATGGGTTAAATTCATTTATACCCTTATGTTTTTTTAAAGGAATCTTTCAATCGTTTTCCAAACAAGGCACTTTTTACCTTTCGAAAAATTTAAGGTAAGAATGTTTTTTTAAACTTATACGGCGGGTGCGGCTATTTACCGCCATTAAAATCGTCAAAGCTTCTCTTACAAGCTTACAAGTATATTTTCAAAGTAAATGTTTTATTTTATAATTATGTGACTTTTAAATGATTTCAAAATGAATATTTTATGAATTTTGGAAAGGTTCTCTTTATCAAAATCATAATTTTAAATGTTTTAATGATTTATCTTTCTAAATCATTTTAATTAATGTCCATGTCTTCAAAATGGTTTTTAAGGATTTATTTATATGGAAATGAATGTTTTTAAAAATTTTAATTCCTTTCAAAAGTTTCAAAGTGGTATGGGACACATTGATTCAAAAATCTCTTTTTAATTACTTCCTTTATAAATGTGTTACTTTTAAATGATTTCAAAAAAGGAGATATTTCTCTCAAATAGTTTTAATTTCAACTATGTCGACATCCTTTGATGGATTTTAAGCTTATTTGAAGTTGATTTATTATGATACAAAACTTTTATATTGTATTGAAGGTTTTGTGATATGTTTGACTGTGGATGTTCTATTTTTATACCATTCATAGTTTATGGTGAAAGTATTGACATTTCGTATGCGAGTTTTAATACGAAGGATTATGTTATCTTTAAACCTTTTCATATGGGAATGCTGTGGACTTAATATGTGACAGGTGGAGCCTGCTATAGCTCCTCGATGCATCGATAGGTCTCATGAGAAAAACTACTGTCTTGGAACAAGGCCTTGACAAAATCTTATTTGTAGTCTTTGAACGAGGCCTAGGCTATGTGGTTATGATAGCCTGGCATTATGCATTCCATCATTATGAAATTGGTTATTGGTTTTTCATGTGATTATTCGATTAGTAGAATTTCCATGTGAATAAGTAAATGGCATTATTTCCTTTTATTAATTCCATACCATGTTGAAAGTTCAAGTTTAAAAGGATTTTGTTTTAGTTATACATTGACTTAAATGTTTATTCTTATTTATGAAAGTTTCTGCTATATTGTTATCCTTATTGGGCATTTGAGCTCACCCCTTTTCTATGTTTTATTTTTCCCAGGAAGTGAAGATGTAAATTATGAATGACCTGCAGGGATATTATGAGAGGTTAATAGTGTGGAATATGGATACAATATGTTGTTGTAGTAGTTTTTCACTTTATGATGTAATGTAAAACTTTATGAATATATCTAGTGTATCTAAGGCTACTAAACCAATCGGTCATTCGAGATTTTATCATTCTTGTGATCATGACAATGTTATGTAATAATGCACCAACTCTGGGTAACTAGGGTCAGGGCGTTACAGTTGGTATCAGAGGAAGTTTAGTACAAACCTTGGAAGCTAGATTTAGATAAACTCTGATTAGAGAACGTAGACCTAAGATGAACATTGAGGATTAGTATAGAAGAACATCCTAGAATTTTGTTATTGTAGAGATTTTGTGAGTTTTCCGAGCAATACATCCCTGTCTGGAAACGAGCAGGTAGAGGTGGCTCTAGAAAAGATGTACCTAGGGGTAAAACCCGAAAACACCGCTTTGAGCTAGACTCGAATGGGAACTGGTGCAAGACAACGGGCCTTGCTGCACTCTTGGTTATGACACTCTCAGAGGATATGGTTAGTATAACTCTCATTTTCTTTAAAAATCAGTATGAATTGTTTATGAGTATATAATTTCTAAAAGAAAACATTCTTATGATTATGGATTATATCCATAAATAGTTAAATTTATGTTAAGTTTTTTATAAGTATGGGATTATGTATTTTGATTCATAAACTGATCTAGTTTATGCTATTGTTTTGAAATGGAGCCCAGTAGAAGGAATGAGAACTCTAGAAATGCACATGATACAAATAGAAAGAAGGATCACATATTTCATGGTCTTAAGCCAGAATTTATAAGAGAAATAGTTTCACATGTATTATCATCATATGAAGAAATAATATCATGTGTTGATAAGATAAGTAAAGAGTTTACTGAGTCCTATGGCGTTGAAGGGAAGCAAGAGAAGAAAAGGATGAAAGAGAGAAAGATGGGTAAAGGAAAGAGGGAAAGGAAGAATTTTCCCATATGTGATAACTGTGGAAAGAAACACCCTGGAACTTTCCTGAAAGGAATGGGAGTTTGTTATAAGTGTGGAGGAAAAGGGCCCAAAGTACGTGACTGTAAGGGTAAGAAAATGGTTTCAAATGTACAATGCTTCATTTTCAAAGAGTTTGGACACTACGCGAACCTATGTCCCAGTCAGCATACTATGCTGCAAATGATGATATTGGATAATAATCAAGTTATGATACTACCACATATAAAGAGGAATGATTAGAGTGCTTGTGTTGATTATGTCATTTGAGTGTTGTATCAACAATGTACTTGTTATAAAAATTATGGAGTATATAAGGATTGTACTGCAGTACTATTTCATTAAGGACTTGAGATTGTGTGGAACAATGAAAAGTGACTCAATAGCAGGATAAATTTTTGGAAAATATATGGTTGAGAGAATGATAAACGGTAATATAGTTCTGATACCGAGGTAGTGATTTTGGAATAATACATGATTTATTTGGATAAATTATATTGGATATTCTTGACTACCTTGAAACTGATTAATGATTTGTATATTCCATCATTGTTGGGGTTTAAAACATTTTTGGATTGAAGGAGTATATCTATTGTTCTTTAAGGAATGAGGGATCATGAATGTAATCCTTAAGGTTTTATGGTAATTCAGGATGTTGTAGTGTTTTAAAAGAATACATGATGAATGTGTTTACATGTTATTATGCGGAAAAAAGGATCTTTATTGTGTTTACCATCCTTATAAATTTTGGACTGAAGTATTTTGGATAGTTCTAGTTTGGATTATTTTGGATTTCCATAAAAGGACAACCCGAAGGTTGGGCGGCAACCCGTCGCGTCCGACAAGGCCGCAAGACTTGAACCCACAACCGAAGGGTGACAAGGGCGTATCACCTGCCACTGACCCACGTGATGTCCGAGATTAAATAATGTAGTTTTTATTAAAAAGATCTGGTTGATGAAATATAAATTCTTTTTTTTTGAACCCTATATGAATAGGATAAATAGAATATATTTTTTTAAGTTCTATTATCTTTTAGAGTGAAAGATAAGTTTGTTGTAGAAATTTATTAATGGATAAAACTCTAATTATAAAGTAAGTATATCTCCTTATGATCATAGCCAATCTCATAAATAATTTCCTCAACATTAAGAAAAGGAACCTAGAACAAAAATGTTGTCCTAGACGGTACCTTAAATCATCACTAATTTATGTCTTTGGGATTGTTGGCCTTTTCATAGCCATGTTCACTACCACTCTCTATCCGATAATTGATGGTTATATTTCTCTTCCATATCCATATTTTCCAATATGGAACCCTTGTATGTGTTATTTTCGTTAATCTTCATACTTTCCACTCTTTATTTTAAATAGAGGCCTCATTAATTCATTTTTCGTTGTGGGTTTTCAACTAAGATATTTTGAAACATCAAAAATGGGTTATCCCAATACCCTGTGTTTTGTTGAACTGATGGTATTTAAAATCATCATAGATTGATGAATTTAAGGACCTCAATTTTATTATTGTTTGTGATTGATGACCTCAATCACTACGTATAAATATTTACGTTTTCCTCAAATTATATGTCCCTAATTAGCACCAATGTTCTCCTAACTGAGATCATAATTTGGTGGTGACCCTTTCATTTCTCTTTTCCTCATATTAAGACTAGATTTTAGTAACCTAATTTCCGATGTGGGTTTTCCCACAAAGATATTTTCTATTTTAAAACTTTTATTTTTGAAGAACAATTTCAAATTGCGAGGACACAATTTATTGAAGGAGGGGAGAACGTAACACCCCAAGATTTCATAGTGTGTTATTTCCTCAAAATAATTCAATAACATGCACTACATGCAACACTGAGTTCAAGCGCACCATGACTTACCATACAAGACGTTCATAAGAGGTTATGAATAGTATTAACTAAATTTTAACCTTTATATAATCCCTATAATTTTAGAATCCATATTATGAGTTTCTTAGACATAATGTAAGAACAAATTCATTTTCAGTATTGCACTTTTACCAACTTTTAATAGTGAACCCTTTTTAAATACAATATTTTAAACTTTTTGACTAAATGGGGACATCAAAAATTTAAAATGAAACATCCCAAGCTTCCACGGTATGCTTTCCATTGAATAATGCAGTAGTGTGTGTTGTACGCAACTTCGAGTTCTAACACACACTACAACCAATCAAACTAGCCGTTATGAATAGTAATACCTACTTTTTGAAATTATATATATTTTATATTTCAAAATGGACTTCATTTTTGGATTCGGAGTATCAAATTTAGCCTAAGGTGAAATTTTGGTACTTTTCGGATAACTTTCATATTTTGATGAATAGTGAAAATTAGTAAATTTTAATTAAAAACAAATTTTTTAATCAAAATAATTAATAGTGATAAATTATTAATTTGAGTGGTTTTAAAGTATATTTTGAATATATTTTTACCATTTAATACAATGTTGGTCATTGGACATAATTTCAAAATTAAACCGAACATAAACAAGTATAAATCTTTTGATAATTATTATATCTTAAAAACACGCTTTTTGTTTTAACAACGGGAATTAATTTTAAAATAATTTCTGCCACTTATATTTTTTGAATTTGGAAAAATGGATTCCATATTTGGAATTAGGATGTTCAAATTGTGTAAATAGGTAACTTTTATTTTTAGACATTTTGAATAATTACTGCGGTAAAATTTTTATTTACCATGTTTAAGGGTAAATCCGGTAAATAGGGGTTAAAAATAATATTATAATAATACTAAATTACCCTAAAACATGTCCTAACCTTATTGGATGATACATGTTCGACCAGAGGCATCTTTGGGTAGATTTTGGGACCCCATGGAGCCACTTGTAGGTGATAAGGACACTTTATTTTAATTAAGTTAAAATGAATACAAAAATGACACAAGAAGATATCTTTTAGAAAAACAATTTTTACATAGGGATATGTATGTTAGATTTTAGACTATAAATATTTATTAGAAAGATAAGAAGATTTACTACATAATTATATTTTATTTATAATTTTTAAACATTAAATAATGTAATTTAGTTATGACACAATGATGATGTAGTAATTCCCATAATAGTGAAAATTAAAAATAATTGATATTATAAATCCCAAATAAATATAATTTGAGACTTTTTATGAATTAAATTAATTTTAAAAGTTAATATGACATGTTAGGAATCATTGAATTAAATATTTTTGAAGTAATCATTCTGTTATAAGTTTCAAAAAAACTGAACTATTGAATAGTTTCAAAATTGACAAAAAGAGTTTTTAAAACAAATATTATATTATTAATTGATATTAAATTCATAAAAATATATTGTTAGGCCAAGAGACTTATATCATGGTAGTTAAATCATTAATGGACCACTTGGGGGTCTCTCAGATGTATATTGTATGTTTATTAACCATATAATATAAAAATACAAAGAGACATTGTAAAAGTGAAACTAATTAACTTAGAGTTAATACTTAATGATAAGGTTAATATAAGTACCCAAACCTGTCTAAATTCTATTGGTTGAGTTGTTTTCGACTCATACCCACCTTAACCTTTTAATAATAAACTTTGGATCCATTATAAACCGAATATGAATTTATGATAAATTAATATTTCTAGATTTTCTAAAGGTGGCCCTCTCCCCTCTTATAAAAGGGAACTCCTCATTATCATTTCTTCACAACTTCAAAGCCTTTTGGTTCGGCAAAACTCTGACCAAATACTCTCCCAACTTCCTTCAATACAACCTAGTGGCCTTATTTTTATCATAAATCCAACCTATGGAGCCCTTTTGATCAAATCAAAAGGAAGAACCCGAATAAGAGGTAATGATTTCCCCACCCTTTTTCAAGTTCCTTTCTTCTTCCACTTCTTCTTCCGTTGTTGTTACCATTCTTAAATAATAACCCCAGTATCATATATAAACTGTGATGTTATTATAAATATGGTACAACCATATTCACTATTCTATCCATCCTTTGAATAACATGTCACCATACATGCGTACGTACGGCTTACCGTCTCCACGTCGTGGTGTAATTGTTATTCAATAAATTATTATTTGGATGGGTATAATAATGATGTGTAACTCATGTAAATAACAAATAAAACATGATAAGGTATCTATATATATTATATACCATCCAATTATATATTATTTTAATATCAAAAGAATGATATTATCGCTCGTGCGTACGTACGGACTATCGTCTCCACGAACGCGATGAGATTCATTCTCCATCGTATCCATTCAAGTATAATTCTCATTTGATTATGAATAACATTATCTAAGGACTTGATATCATTCTGGATAGGAATAATATACAACCTATCCATTACAAACATGGCTTATGTAACAAAACATATAAAAGAAAATGAGTAAGTTAACACCCGAAACGACGATAATTCTATGATATTATTAAAAATACAATGTTAAAAGATAATATATGATATCATATTAATGTATATGATTATTGAATAATTTAATAAAAATTATTTCAACATTATACAGGAGGTTAACCTACCCCATCCAAGTAAAAGTGCAAGGTAAGGGTTTATTTTTCAATCTCTTCATTATTCGAGTTTGTTTATACGTAATAATCTACTGAGATTTCTTTATCATCCACATCCATGTTTCTTTGAAATGTATTTAAATTTTTTTTTACTATTTACAAAGAATATGGGATAAAGTCATTTATAACATTATTTGTTTTTAAAGTAATCGTTCCATTGTTTTCCAAACAAGGCACTTTTTACCTTTCGACAAATTTACGGTAAGAATGGTTTTTTAAACTTATATGGCGGGTGCGGCTATTTACCGCCGTTATAAAATAGTCAAATCTTCTCTTACACGATTAAAAGGATATTTTCAATTTAAAGGTTTTATTTTATATTTATGTGACTATTATATGATTTCAAAATGAATATTTTAAGAATTTCGGAAAGGTACTCATTATCATAATCAGAATTTTAAATGTTTTAAAGATTTATCTTTCTAAATCTTTTTAATTAATGTCTATGTCTTCAAAATGGTTTTTAAGGATTTATTTATATGGACATGAATGTTTTTAAAAATTTTAATTCATTTCAAAAGTTTCAATGTGGTATGGGACACTTTGATTCAAAAATATATTTTTAATTACTTCCTTTATAAATGTGTGACTTTTAAATGATTTCAAAAAAGGAGATATTTCTCTCAAATAGTTTTGATTTCATCTATGTCAACATCCTTTGATGGATTTTAAGCTTATTTGAAGTTGATTTATTATTATACAAATCTTCTATATTGTATTGATGGTTTTGTGATATGTTTGACTGTGGATGTGCTATTTTTATACCATTCATAGTTTATGGTGAAAGTATTGACATTTCATATGCTTGGTTTCATACGAATGTTTATGTTATGTTTAAACCTTTTAATATGGGAATGAATTTGACTTAATATGTGATGGGTGGAGCCCGCTATTTTTCCTCGATGAATCGGTAGGTCTCAAGAGACAAACTAGTGTCTTGGCACAAGGCCTTGACAAAATATTATTTGTAGTCTTGGCACGAGGCCTTGGCTATGTGGTTATGATAGTCTGGCATTATGCATTCCATCATTATGAAAGTGGTTATTGGTTTTACATGTTATTATTCGATTAGTATAATATCCATGTGAATAAGTAAATGGCATTATTTCATTTTATTTATGCCATAATATGTTGAATTTTCAAGTTTGAAAGGCTTTTGTTTTAGTTATACATTGCCTTAAATGTTTATTCTTATTTATGAAAGTTTACGCTATATTGTTATCCTTACTGGGCATTTAAGCTCACCCCTTTTCTATGTTTTATTTTTCCCAGGAATTGAAGAAGTAAATTATGAATGACCTGCAGGGATATTATGAGGGCTTAATAGTGTGGACTATGGAGACAATATGTTGTTGTATTAGTTTTTCACTTTATGATGTAATGTAAAACATTATGAATATATCTAGTGTTTCCAAGGCTACTAAACCAATCGGTCTTTCGAGATTTGATCTTTCTTGTGATCATGCCTATGTTATGTAATAATGCACCGACTCTGGGTAACTATGTTCGGGGAGTTACATTATTTATATAGTTTTATTGTGTTTATGGAGAAACAATATTTTTTAAATCCATTATTTTTTCATGGATTTTTTTAAGATGGAATGATATTTATAGAAACTTATTCTATTCCATAGGTTATGAAGAATCATTTATGTTATTGTGTATCACAAAATAATTATTTCATTATGAGATGGTTTGGACCACTATATCCCTCAACTTCATTGGTAAATAACTTATATCTCATGAGATAGGAATGAATGTAATGACAAGTAAATGTGGCTTAGTAATATGGGGCTAGAATGAAAAGTAAATTTGGATCAATAAAACAGGGCTAGAATGGAATGTAAACCCAACTCAATAATGATCTATTTTTATTATGATTTTTGTGGAAATAAACTATGGATAATAAGGAAAAGATTTTATATGATTATGAGTGTCTCTAAATTTAATGTTATATTTCAATGATATATTCCAATAGATCTTTTTCCGTTATGATTTACACCTTAGAAACTACAAAGATTTTTTTAATGATCAAAATTTTCAATATTTTTTATAGATGGCATGATATTGAGAAGTTATGTTCATGTTTTTTCGTTCTTATGTTTTTTTATTGATATTTCATAAGATTACCCTTTCTGATCATTTGATATCACCACTATTTATGTTTCTTTTTCCTAGTATATGACGATTATTTTTATGTATGAAGTGTCAAAAAGGTTTTCCTGTTATGAACTACAATTTAAGAAGATTATTTAGATTTGTTATGATCTAGATATTTATGATTTATATTTTCCAAATACACTACAATGATTTGGTCATTGGGTGTCAGTTGTTTTCATTTATTATGTAATCTATAAAGGTAATGCAATGTCCAGGAAAATCAAGCATAGATTCTTCACAATAGTAAATATCTATACCATATGTTTGGAGATCCCCTGAACATCCATATTGAATGTGTAAACAACAATGGATGAAATGATGGTTAAATGAATTCATCTACTATAAAATTTCAATACGGTGATATTAATTTGAATATGTATGTGTGAAAGTTAAATAATACTCATAGTTATCAATGGGATTATATTAGATATTGAATCATTAACGAGAGTAAAGAGGATATGAAAAGGGAAAATATTGGATATTTTTAGTAATTATTGAAAAAATATGGAATACCCTTGATTATATTGGACGGTGTAATTAGATGAATGGATTGTCCCCATAATATATGTGGGTTAGAACCACATTTACCCATGTTCTATGATAGTGATATTTTTTATATTGTATGTAGATAAAAACTCAATATGTAAATAGTTATATCTTAAAATTATATTGAAAATTGAAACAGTTTATCTCCCCATATTGTATGTGAAAATTATTTTAAAAATATGATTGATGATTTTTAATTTTATTTACGTTTTCTATTGAACATTTATAATTTTTGTGAATTTATTACAAGTCACTATATGATCAACATGTTAATTCATTTTGGGTAATTGAAATTATTATATTTTTATACAATAATCATTCTAGGGTGGCATCATATTAAATATGTTTTTTTATTCAATCATCGTTTCATTTGGATGCTGAAATCTTGATAATAATTGGTGTGAAATTCTGATAACAGGTGTCAATTATTTTGGAAATTTCATCCCACTCATTATCATACTTTTAGTAAATTAATGAAATGATCTCTCACAATCATTTATGTTATTACAATTTCATTTCGTGTTTATAGATATTATAAGGTATATAATTAGAATAATATATCGTCTATATAGATGTTATTTATATTATATATTGAGGATTATGAAGAATAAATATGGAATACTATCTCATTCAAAAATATATTTATGATCTAATTAGTGTGGACCAAAAAAGTGAAAATGGAAGAAGTAGAATAAGAATGTCAAGATAGGAAATCAAATAGGTTTATCAAAATTTAACTTGAATCAATTTTTTACTTTAACATCAATGATTTGAATAACATTATTATGTTTTAAAAGTCCTATTAAATTATGTAAATGACTTTCATGCAACATAAGAAACTGATCCTGATGTGTATTTTTTTTCTATATGGATAGTAGGAGGTCAACTAATGAAAGATCATGTGATTGACTTCCTCAGGATTTGAGAGAATCTCTACTCACTCAATGATATATTTTAAATTATTTATGCATCTCCGATCACATTTAATTATTAAAGGAATCATGGAATGTGAGGGTAACTCCCATTTTTGAATATTTTAGGATATATTGTCTTGTTCACGAGGATAGTGTGAATTTAATCCGGAACGATGGAATCAGATAGATGGATTTTCAAAAACCATAAGAAACATGTTCAATAACAAAGGAATAACATAATCATATATTTAAAAGATTATTTATAGGAAATAAGTGGATATATCTAGATAATGGATCCGTTATAAGTTTGATGGTCCGAGATCTTCAAATTGGAAGTCTAGGATGACTCTATATATCAATAATGATTGTAATAATTTATGGGAGAATTATAGAGATGTATCATTGATAATCTCATGTACCATGTATTTTATTGAGGGGTGTTCTTCCACAATAGTAATTGTATATACACTATTAGAGTTAGGGGTGACAGAATCAGGGGGATCATATCACGCAATAATTGAGTAATGTTGTGTGGTGAATTGTTTATCATGGGGAATGAAAAAAATTACTTTATTATGTTATTTTAATTTTCATGGGAAATTGTTATTTCACTATTAATATGTATTTTGTTACTTGTCTACGATAACATACATAATACACATTGTAAGTCATTAGATCATTTTTACTTCAACAAGAAAGATTAATGTATAAAGTTTTATAAAAATCTTTTCTATCAGTGATTAAAAGATAAATTAGGAAGCCATGGGAATTAAATAAACAGTAATGGATGAGACTCTATATCTAAACATTATATTTTATATATAGATATTTTCAATTCTAATAACTTCTACGAGTGTGGAGACTATTTATTTTTTACCTGATCATCACATTGATATGAACGTTAATGTTATAATAGAAAAATAGAAGAAAAATATTAACTTGAAAAATATTGGAAGTTGTGGAATTTTTTTATATTGGGGTATTGAAGGGTATCATTCAAATTAAATGGATGGATTCTTATATTATGTATGATAATGAAAATTAATTTTTTGAGGGGTCTTACCAAATTCATTTTCATAGAGTTTTTAATTTATTAATGCTAATTATTAATAATTTAATAATGAATATATCAATTCGTATTAAAAAATAAATTTTTAATAAGATCATTTTATTTTTTTAGTTGATGGTTAACAATTAATGTGATCTATGATAGATATTTAGATGAATTTTAACTTTTAATTAAAAATAGTAATTTTAAAGTCACATCTAGAACATTTATCAGAATAAGTGGATTTTTTTTTCATGAAAATTCTTTATACACCCCCAAAACAATGTAGTGGAATAGAGAAAAAATATGCATTAATAGTGCATGTGTATATTATGATGGAAAACTTTTTAATTTTCAATGTGAATTTATTTGAATATATAAATCCAACTCCATAAATTTTATTCAAAATCACCCCCAAAGAATATTCAAACGATATTCTATGGTATCATTTTATTAATCAGATGAATGATAAAAACATCAAAATATTTTATATATTTCCCATATGTCTATATCAAAACCATGGATACAAAAAATAAATTGTAAATATATAAGACATGATAAAATATGGAATATTGTGATGATATTTTTTTTACACCTCAAAATGAAAATCATCAAAAGATAATATGAATAAAAGTTGTTCTCTTTAACGATAAAACTGCTGAATAAAAATCATAAAACTATTTTGAAATAAGTAATTAAAATATCCCAAGTGAGGTTTTATATTTTTCATTGATCATTTTTATTAGATTAAACAAGAATTATAGATTTCATAATAATTAACAAATAATATTTTAGACAGATTAGAAGAATATTTTTTATCATCCAAGGATTACAGATTCTTCAAAAAGGGCTTTGAATATTGGCACACAAAAATATGTAGCATTATAATTCGTAGTAGCTGAATGTGATGTGATGTGTGTCAAATTTTCTACCTATAAAATAGATGGGAAAATAGAGTCATGGATTTTACATAAAATGAGATTACTAATTCTATATGATAATAGATAATGTGTAAGCCCAAATAGGCCACCACTATCATTGATACTCGACAATGGAAGTTATTTATGAAAGAATAAGTGTTACAAGTGACACTAACTGAATAACTACAGGGGAAAAATCCCAAGAGAATAATTGGACTTCCTATTAAATTAATAATGATAATGGTTGAGAAGATAAATTTTCTAACTAGTGTTTAAATAATCTAAATATAATTAGTGAATTGAATTTGCAAAAATTCAATATCTAGTAGGTAAATATTCTAACATCTTGAAATTACGGAGTTTGGTTTCTTTTGAATATTTTCAATACCAAAATATGGATATACTAATTTCTTTCTATGATGATCAAATATAAGATGATATATTCATGTGGATGTTGCTTAATTTTAAGGAAAATCAAAATGGTGACTCTTTGTTTAAGCTAATGGGGATACAATATAGCTCTAAGTAGGCACCATGATACTAGAACATAAAATTAGACTGTTTCAATTCTATAGAATAATTCTCTCAATGAAATGTTGATCACTATTTTTATCATAAAATGTTGGTTGAAGAATTCTTTATCTTATGTTTCATGTATGAGGAGTTATGTTCTTTTATGTTAAATAAGATTAATTTATCCAATTGTTTAAGTGGATCTTGTTTTGGTAGATTTTGGATAAAATGAATCATCCATGATAACTCATTATAACAGATGAATATTTATATGGATACTAAATCAATGAAATTTGTTCTATGTTAAAGGTACTATATCAAAATGATTGTTAATCAATACTAGATGTCTATATATAATCAGAACTCAAATCTACTTTCAAAAAAAAAATATTCTGC
Source organism: Viscum album (assembly GCA_963277665.1). Taxonomy (NCBI): domain Eukaryota; kingdom Viridiplantae; phylum Streptophyta; class Magnoliopsida; order Santalales; family Viscaceae; genus Viscum; species Viscum album. The sequence continues at coordinate 1,252,697,751 of OY728140.1, read as the reverse complement.
AAGGGTAGTGTTCCTATAACTTGTAATGAGATGTTATATTTCATGTTGAATTTATGGAATGAACAATGGGAATCTATTAAATACAAAATCTCATAAATCTTGTGGTCATAATAAATATAGTATTGGTCTAGTGATAAATGATTATTTTCAATGTTATGTTGATGTAGACTCTATTATATATTCAATCATCTAGAAAGAAACTACATGATTATTGACCAACTATAGAGGAATGGTAGAAAAAGGGATGTTGTAGATATAACATGATTTTACATATTCTATAAATAAATAAAATTATGTTGATGAAACGAATGAATAAAATGAATTGAAATAGTTTTGGGGAATGCTGGAGGAACATTGAAGATATACCTAGGCAATTTTACTAATCTTTAGTTGTCATGCTGAAATGTATATGGATTGAAATATGGTGACTAATTTATGAAATTAACACATTTACATAAAATATTACAAGATTTGAAACACATTAGAAATCAACATTTTGGAGTAAAAGAACCAACCCAGAAAGTAGAATCATTTAGTAATGTTACTATGCTCATATATCAGAAATTACTTAGGAAACACCATTCATAATGGGAAAATGGGAGAAAGGTGGGATATGGAGACATAATGTGTCATAAAAGTATAGGTCTGTGCATTTCAAAATTTTTATATGTTTCTTGTTATTAAGATAAATAAATCCATTATGTGGTAAACTATTAGTAATGGTGTTGTATATTATTATGTGATGAATCAAACTACCTAATTTAGTAATATGAGTTGTAAGAAAAACAATAATTAAAAAATATGGCTTTAGAATTTTCTATATAAGGGAGAGTTGTTAGATAAAAACACTATATAATGGCTTAATTATATGTTCTATATCATGAATGATGGATGACCAAAATAATACTACATATGAAATTAATTAATGGGATTGTGAGAGTTAATTACAAATCTATTATAGGATGGTGGTCAATCCAACAAAAAATATAAATGATGTGCTTTTAGTATGAAAAAATAGTTTTCGTACGTCCCCCATTGATGTAAGAATCATATCTAAATCATGTAAATCCGGAGTTTAAATATTCTATTGTTTTATATCACTATAATAATTTTATGATTTTTGAAATATTATTGAGCTCTTGATTTTTCCATAAGGCTTGTTATTTATGATGTGAGTCATTATTATATTCTAATACCCCAATATGTCTTGGGGGTATATTTTTATGAAATATATTGTGGTTCATATTCACTATGATGGATATTCATGAAGATAACATATATGATATTTTAGTGCACATTGACTATAGATTCCACTGTGTGCATTATCACTGATGCATGGCCCTATTTTTTAAATTATGTGGTTGAGGAAGATGTTGGATCCCTAATAATCTTTACTATTTCAATATGAAATTGTGTTAGTCGGGAAAAAAACACTGAAACATTTGGAGTAATCAAATTTACAACCGATTATCTCATTTTTGTACACACTGAAAAATATCAAACTTTTTAATGTGATATAAAAGATCAATATAAAGATAAATATAAATATTTATATATAGATTTAGATGACTCACACATTGAGCCTTCTAAATAGGGAGTGAGGGAATTAAACCAAAAATAATTCCTTTTTTTGGTATTCCCCCTCATCTACCACTATAGAAAATATGTTATTATAAAACAATGAATGTTAATGTTGCAACCACATTATATCATGGGAAATCGCTCATCATATAGACGGGTTAATATTTACCACCAATTTTACTTCCAGTTCTAAGAATTAGATGGAAATATGCACAAACTATAGGTATTCCATTACTATAAAAATCCGTATTTTATTCCATAGGTTCTTTATTAAATTATATTAAAGATTTATGACCGAAATTTTTTTTTATAAAAAAATAATGTTTAAAAAATATCAAATTTGATGTTGTTAAAAAGAATTCCACTCACACATAGGTATGTGAGGAATGAGTATATAGGAAAATCTATATGAAATCCCAATTGGAAACCCCATAATATTTTATTTTAGAATTCTAGATATGATTCAACAAAAGGAAAAACAAATGATATAGAAACATCCATAGAAATCCCACTACATGAAAATATTGATTTTATCTTTTTTGAAATGTATATTGAATAGTTTAGGGCCAAAATAGTTGATATTGAACAAATTAATAAATAATTTCTCATAGGAAACATACTGAATGAATAGAATAAATATAATAATGCAACCATATTTTTTGTCATCTATCCCCATTGAAATGGAAAATATTTATCTGTCTAAAAATGAATAATTATACACCCCAAAAAACTGAGATTAGAACAATAACGTTATTTAACATATGTGAGGATTGATTAATAAGTGTTCCCAATACTATTGTGACATCGACTACAAAATCCAGAATCCCTCAAATTTCTTTCATTAGGTTATGGTATCCCATGAATTTCATGAATATCTTACTCATTGGATAAATTTAATTTAATAGTGACACACCCTAGTAAAATTGGATAGAATTTCATAACCATTGTTTGAAAATTTTACTCCTCCTATAACCATGATTTGGAATCCCATTATCCCGACAATTTATTTAATGAAATATCCATATAATTAACTTGTGAATTTTTATTCCCAATGTGTCCAAATGTTTAGAACTCTAGATCAATTATAAGATTTCAAACCTATATTCTTATTGTCGAACATATATTATCAAATATTTATCCTATAATATATTGTTAAAACTTGATATATTAAATTATTATAATACCTATATTAGTTATTCCCTTACCAATTATGGTCAATATTTATGATGACAACTACTCTTGGTGAAACAAATTTTTGAATGTGATAGAATGAGAATGTTATAAAAGAGACATATATAGACACATTAACGCCTAGATTCATACCTTTCAAGAAAAAGTTCCCCAAAGTTCCTATTAAATGATATTTAACGTCATAAAATAATGAAAATAATGGAAATTGAGTTTTCCGTGTCATTCAACTGATATTACATTGAAATTAATTTTTTTAGGAATATTTTCACATTCATATTTAACTATATTGAAAATAACTCAATAATGTATAACTAAAAAATTAATAACTCACCGTTGATTAACCATTAGAAATAATAGGGACCCATATATCCATGGCCTCTAAAATTTCAGTATTAAGAAATAGCCTCACCTAATATTCCTAAGGATTGGTATTTGTGCACCAACATAAAAAGATATATCCATTATAAAAACATAGGATCTATTTTCCAATTAATCCAAGAGGTAACCAATAATGGTGAAACATCTCCCACTAACCAGTGAGGATTATGTTATAGTGCTTCTTTAACAAACCTCTCTAGATGTTCTAGAAGATCCTTATTTTAAAAATAAGTAAATTAGATTGGAAGACATATACATAGTACCCATATTTGAGGCCATTACAATACAATTAATTTACAATGACTAAACTGTCCTAAAATAAAAAACAAATCTCATCCTCCGATGATATTCTTGGGGGGCCCATTCACAAAACCAAAAAATTGTGGTTCAATATAAACCACATCAAATTATAGTCTCCAATCATAACCCTTTTATTCATAGATTCTGATATGACCCTATAAACACAGTCATTCCCATGTAGAGTATGTATAGAGTCCATGAAAACTAGGTATCATCATTATCCTCTTTATATAGGTGTTTGAATCATGTAATATGTTCATGTTTTCTCAATATCAGGTATCTCATTTATAGTTGATGCCTTTCATCTAAAATTCACTACCCATATGTTGTCTATCAGAACCAATAAGATCCTATTAAGATCAATCATAATATAACAACATTATAATTAATATCATAATCATTTGGTTTTTTAAGGAACCTTTCATAAGAAATTTTTCCTTGATTACCCACTTATCCCCATCAAAAATTTCCCCTCATCCACCATGTAGTTAATGATACTCTTCTTCCACCTGATATGTTAAATAATTGAATGATAGATATTAAATCACCCACAAATCTAGTTTAATCTCTAAAAATTATTGCTAAATATCATATATTATTAAAAAATATATGGGATCACTCATTCATAAGTTCTATAAAACAATGTTAGGTACTCATTTCTAGTAGACTATTATATATTATACCGACTTCTAAAACCAGTCCTAGTCATTTGAACATTAACTAAAATATATGGTTGTCCTAGTCACATAATGATTAAAAGAACATAATTATTCCTCAATATAATTACAGAAAAATGATTAAAATGTTATGTTTAATATAAATAAAAAATCTATGAGATTGATTTTCAAATAGATCCAAAATACATGGTTTCAGTTTCCATTGAATGGGAAATAAAAATAAACCATTTTATACGATAGGTCTCCACTAAATCAAATATTTTCCACCTTATGTAGTGATAATTCAATGAATGATAATCTATATAAATTTAAAATAATGATATACTAATATTCCTTGGTGGGATAATATAAAGAACCTCACACAGATATTCTTAGTAAATTAATAGAGTTATTCGATTGAATTTATGAGTAGAAAACCTACTATTTCTATTATAACTCATTTCCAGAAAGTATTTTACATCTATAAAATCGTTTTGAAATTGAAAATAACAAAAATAATAAGAATATTAAAAATATTATCCTCTCTATTTCGATGCTTTATTTTAATAGTGTGACTAGTTTTATATAATATATGCCATTATTTGGAATCCAAGACATTAGTATCAAAACCCCACAATAGATGATGAGATCATTAAAGCAAAAACGTTGATGATTTATTTTTCATCAATGAATACCATGTTTATCATTAAAAATTCATATCAAGGTAATATAAGACAAGAATATCGAATCATTTCATTGGTGAGGTCATTACAAGACAGTAATTGTAATAATAAAATAAATTGTAATTTTTTTTTTAATTTTAAATCGTATAATGATAAAATAATAATGAAAAATTATAAAATTAAATTATTTAATAAATTGGTTGTGTATATTGAATGTGAAATAGATTTTATAATATATTATGCCTAATTTGGACCAGATAAAAAACATAATGGAGATATAGTAACCCTATAACAATATATCATTGGATATTTGGTATCATGAACATTACATTATTGGCATGGTTTGACTGAACAATATTATGTAAATTTTATATTTTAAACTGCTGAAAATATATAATTTATTATATCAATTAAATATTTAATATATTTTAAATAATATAATTTTTAAATTTAAATTGACTATTTATGTGATAAGTTGTGTGTTTTAGGATTGAATACAATCCTGATAAGTGGTTTGGCTAGCTCTTTCATATTCCTAATGATATTTTATCTATCACACTCTATATCACCATCTTACAACATCCCACATTAATTTATTTTATTTAAATATTCTTTATACATCATTCATTGATGTAAATTAACCCATAATCACAATATTTTCTTGGGATTTTAATGTGGACATAGTTCTCTTACAAATCATTTCTTTAAGTTACACTAAATAAATTACTTCTTAAAATTATGTTAACGGTAAACAATTTTCAAATTAGGTTGAGGGGGTACCCTTGTATGTTTCAATATTCCAATAATAACTGAATTAATCGACTATAGGATAATTTTGAATTAAAAGTGTCCCATGGTCCTCAAAACACAACAATCCCACCCTACTTTCAGTCGAAAACCCATTGTATACATTGTCACTCAAATGATTAACTCACAATATTTCATCACGAGACCTTTTAGAGGTTCATGTGGCCTTCATTAATGGACCTTTATATGTTGGTATATGGCTCTAGTTTCCCATAACCACTTAGATTCCCATATATTATCCAACTGAATTCACATGTGTTCGTCATCACATGGTATCATACACATCATGTCAAAAGCAGCACCAAACAATGTTCGGGTGTCAATCATATGATGTAATAGAAGAATTGTTGCCTCACAAAAATATTACAAGTCATGATACCGATATTCTATAAGTTATAATTATATAATAATTTTCTTTTATAATACCACACATAGTTTTTTTGCTACCATATTTATATTGAACAAAAAAAATTCATTGTCGCCCACAATTTTACCCATGATTGGTGAAGGATTGTTGGGAAATAATCCAAATAATATAATAATCAAGATATAATTATCCAAAAACATAAATAGTTAAAAATGTTATTTAGTCATCATTTTAGTTTTAGGATATTAAAATACATTTCTCATTCCACTATTTATTACAACACTATTTTTAAGAACATATAAAATTATTAGTTTATTGTTGATTTTTTTCCAAAAAATTATATTTATAATTTATATTTTTCCATTTATTAGTCGATCATTAAAATAGATTCCTTTTAATAATTATTCAATATCTATATTTATGATTTTTCCCTTCGCTATTATATAAATATTCTTGGAAGGTGAATTATTTTTGAAAATGATTTTTTATGATAATATAATCACATATATTCTTAAGAATCCATATTATAAATCAATTGTTATAGATTTGTGGATTTATTAGGTTCCACAAATTAATATCATGGTTTTATTCGATGACTATTTTTAGTTATGCACCAATTTTATGAGTCATGAATATGAATTTAATGTTATAATGAGATGTTATAGAGTTTAATTTTATAACCACAAAATGGAATATTTATTGTTATATATATATAATGAGAAAATAATATAGGATAATTGTGAATTTATTATCATCTACAATCTTATGAGAGGTATAGGTGATTATAATAACATAAATTGTGTTATTATATCTTTATACTAATAAAATACCATTTCCTTAATGAGATAACTTATGTTTTAGAAATATTTTATGATTCTGATGATATTTTGACTCTTATGTTATGATAAAATTTTGATTTTTTTTATTTGTTTATTTTTTGAAACAATATATTACACATATGCTACGTCACAACATGATCACTTTTTTTTCTCCATTTAATTTTTTTATGATTCCCCAAAAACATTATCTACATCTATTGGATACCATATATTGTGATTTTAGTATGTGGATATCTATGAGAATGTTTTGAATATTGAAATACAAAATAACATAATTCATCAAATGTTATTGTATTATCATTTAATGTAACAATTTAACTGTACCTCTAGATTGATGGGTTATAAATTATTTATTTATGTTATGAAAAATGTACATTAATCAGTATAAGTGGATAATAATTTTAATCCCAACCTATAGATTTTTTCAATTATTGTATAATAGTTTTTTATAATCTCTATTTATTTGTTAGGGAATGAACCATTCCTGATGACCACTCCAATGACTCTTTATAGATGACAAGAGGCCTTCATTCCACAAGTAAAATTAATCGTGTATTATAATAGAGATACCACATTAATCTGTCAAATTTAATTTCAAAATCATTATCCCACAAGTAGGTCACCCCTCTATTCATATTTTTGTTAATGAGAAGAAAAAATTGGAAATGATTTGAGGTAACTAATGAAGAACACTCATAAATAATAAATTATTGTATAAAAATATTGAAAACATAATAATTTTATACAATCTCCAAAAATATAATGCGTAAAGGATCATGGTGAATATATATATATATAATAAATATATTTTATAATGGATATTCCAAATAATTTCATATTTTATTCCAATATCATACACAACAAGGACATTCCATTCTTAAAATCATTTATTAGTTACTTCAGAATATATAAACATAATAAAATTATAGCTCATACGGTCAGTAAGGGTAAATATGGGATATGTAATTAAATAAAGGTATCTTTACAAAATGGTATGATAACAGTATCAAAAAAAATACATTTAGAAAAAATTAAGTAAAATTATTCATGATTTATTGAATATGTTTTTTTCAAAACTAATAGGAAAGATCTTAATTTTGAAGAAACATCAATATAAAAATAAAGCATCATAAAATATAAAAAAACCTTGTAATTTAGAAGTAGTGTAACATGAAATGATTGTGGACAAGTATAAATAGGAAATTGTTTATATATTGTGTTATGGAAAATGACCTTTTTCCTTAAATAATCGTTATACATGAAACCATGTCCACACATAAACTTATGGACATGAAAATTGGTTCACACATAATTTTTTCGACCCGAATTCAAAATTATTCAAAACATATTTATCTCAAGAGTTATCCATATTTACCTATTGATTTGCAGGGATATATTTAATACATACATCACAAAACCATAAAAAATATATGATCAATAAAATCATAAAAAACCATTTTTTCATTATAATATAACATATATATATGTAACTAGTGTCATTATGATTTCATCTTAACATTGATAACCAATAAAAATGAAATGAGTTTCCAAACATCCATTGTCAACCAAAATCCTCATAATAATTTACTAAGGAATAAATGATTGAAATCATTATATCATTTCCCTAGTAGTGCATACATAAGATCAATTTAGGTCATCATAGATGTCTATGGCCTTTAAAAGATCACTGGAAGGGTTCATGACCAAAATATATTCTTTATTTAGAAATTATTATTTTTTAATTCAAAACACTTAAAAATTATATGGGGAATTTTATATTTTTAATGATACAAGTAATATTTAAATGTAATAATTGAAGAAAATATTAGTCATGATTTTGGGAAAATAAATTCATGGGGTATAGGTTGAGATAATGATTTCATTCTGACCATATTAAAGTTAACTCATATAAAAAGTGAAATAAATAATATTTTTAATATTATATAAATTGAGTAAAATACATTAAAAAATTTCTTTTATTAGTCATTGTTATAGAATAATAAAATTTAATGAATTTTAAATAAATAGTTTAAAATAATGAAAAATGAATCTTAAATAATGTGGATATAAATTTGAATTATCATTAAAATATATCTCGATTATTTTTTCAAATATATAGTTGAAAATTATACTATTACATAACATGTAAATGAATAACCATATGGGACGAAAATATATTGGTTCTATGTGATCACAAATATGTAATTTACCACAATGTAAATTTATCATAAAGAATCATGAAAATAATGTTGATTTTATAATAACACCATATAGATTTTGTAATATATTATTTAAAAAAAATTAAATGGGGAACCATATATGGATTTTTTTCCAAATAATAGGTGTCTAAAAATAAAATAAAAAATTTCAAGGAAAATGAACTAATAAAATCTAACTCCATGTGATATACAGTCACTTACAGACTCTCATATTCTATTAATGAAAAATAATTCCACCACATTATTTCACCTTTATATTTCCATTATCAGAAAAAAGTCTATATACCCCCAATGGTTTATATATAGTTTATGAAAAAAATACTAGTTGTATCACACCTAATGTTACATAAGTTGAAATAATAAACCAAACCAATAATACATGGGGATAAAATGATAATCCATGCATTACAAGTATCCATTTTTTCATTCAAATCATGAAATATAAACACATTTTAGATTTTATAAAATGCATCAATAACATTTTTATCAAATATTGTTTTTGGAAAACCATAAAAAAAATTTCGATGTAAAACTATGTAAAATATTTCATTCAGTTGACTTCAATTTTTATTAGTTTTTGTCATCATAAAATTATAGGTGATTAGTAGGCCACCATATCTGCACATTACCCCAGTGGAATATGTCTTGAGGGTATAATTTCAATTCTATGAGTGGATATATACCATATCATAGGTATTATTGTGTGCACATTACCAAATTATAACATGTTTTGGGGGAAAGTGTTTTTCCATAAGGATTGATCCATCCATCATCATTGATCTTAGTAGGGTTTATCAAATAAAAATAATTTATACGAAATTTTTTATCTTTATTAAAATTTAAATCATGTTTAAAAAATATTTTAATTAATAATACATATATTTGAACAAAAATTTTAGAATATTATTGAAATGAAAATATTACATATCTCATTCCCTTAAACCAATTTGAAAATCATTTTTCCTGATAATCCATGCACCATATGTTCCATCCATTAGAAACAAATTTCAAAATTATTGCAACATTTTATTATATAATAAATAAACATCCTCAAATCAATATCATTGAAACACATGTAAAATAAAAACTCACATGGAACCACAAGATACAAAAAAACCAATGATCCTTAGAATCAATAAAATATTTTGAACCTTTAATTCATAAAAACAATATATATTAATATGTTATTATAATGATGAAAAAAGGAATTAAAAACCAAAAAAAATTATCAATAAACCCCCCAAGTGGAATGATGATATGAAAATAAACCACTCATGTCTGAAATTGATCAGAAAAGAAGATAAATTAATAAAATGGATAATTTTTTTTTCCAAAATTGACATATTTGATCCATAGTAAGAAGTATAAGTGATCAAAAGAAGCAGAATAAACAATACCACAACAAAGAAAAATATAAATAATGATTTAAACATCATCAGTTAACCCTTTGATATACCAATGAGTTGAGTTGGGATATCCAATTGTTTCCAAATAGAGTGTACAAGATTTAATAGATCAAATTAGAATTGATATTATGGGAATGTGAAATTAAAAAATATATTTTATTACATAATATTATGTTAATAACCCTAATTATCATTCCAATATCGGTTCCAGCGGTGACATTTGGAAGTACACTAACTCGTTGGTGTCCAGAAAATAGATTCAACAGTTATGGGTCAATCTAGTAGTGGACCGATAGAGGCACCCTTGTTGTCCAATGCCTATAAAATATTGTTTTAGAAACTTCCTTTACCTTAAATGGAATGGTGGAGCACACTTCAAATGTAGTGGAACAAATATGACTTTAGTAGTTACAGTATAATCCCCACATTCTATTGAATCCACAATACACATCCCATGCCCATGTTAATAAAAAAAATCGAATGAAACATCAATTAAATGAGTATTATATAAATAAAATAAAACATTTATATATTCATACCTGAAATACATGATGTGATTGTATAATTATTCCTACTGTATTAGTATCAACCTCAAGAAATATATGTTTTGTAAGGATGATCGACAAATATATGATGAAACTATACCCAAATCGTAGACTCTTCCTCAAATGTATCGTGTCACTATTACAGGTACTTCAATACAATTTGGAAAGAAATATATAAATCTTCTTGTAGAAATATAACATGAGAATAAAAAAATTGATTTTTTTCAATATTATACATTTTAGGTTATTTTTCTAGATCTTCATAATTCCAAAAATAGTATAGGTTATCTTGATTGTTTTTCAGTTGAGACATATCACAAATATATTAGATGAAAGACATGTATGGATATAAATCCAAGGGATACACGAACTTTATATCCTAAAAAAGGTCTCAAACTACTTCACATTCCTTAGAATATGCTTTACAGGTTTTTTTAAAGGACACATCCAATGAATTTTTTAAATAACCCATGGCAATTGACTAAAAAAAAGAAATGAAATTAAAAGTGATTGAAATAATATCTATACCAACTATTTGTTTCCTCCAATCCCAGAATAATCAATTAGATTTTCATAATTCTATTAGGAACCAAAATTATTTCTATCCAAGAATATTCACCAAAATATGACCAAAATATGAAAAAATTATAATATCATATATAATATCCTTCAAAAAATTCCAAATGTAAGGGTCATTGGAATCTATTACATTAAAAATGATTATCCATCCCCATGTGGATATCCTGAGAACCAATATATTATAAGACACAATTATATTTCATATCTTATAGAATCATATCACCTATTTTATCCGACCATTTCTATATGGATGATATGGAATGCTCAATATGACAAGAGTTCCCATTGCCTCTAAGAGGTCCTTCAAAAAATATGATCTAAAGATAGCCTATTTATCTAAAAAACATTAATGTAGGAATCTCATGTGTACATCAAATTTGTTTATTCAAATTTCTCAAGGCCCTTACCGTTGAATGTGAATTTCATTTTGAAATGTGATAGTATGGTAAACTAATCAGTAAAAAAATCGAATAATAACCTCGATGAGATTGAAGAAAAAGTGTGATGAAATCCTCAAATTTAAAATTGCATAAACATTTTTAATGTATAGAGGAAAACATTGTATAAAAATTATATATTATCAGCCCTAATATGTTGGTAAATTTATCAAAATCATATGAATTCCATTATTCCTTATATTATACTAGGACACCAGAACTATGAATTTATATCAAAAATATATATATATAGTGCTCGGGTGAAAATTTCCCAATAAATGATGAAAATTTACCAAGACATCACTCAGTATTAATGAACGAAAAAATTGAATCCAAAGAAAATAATACAATTCCAGGAGAGTAATCAGATATTAATTGTCGCCGAACCATATAATGAATCTCTCATATTTGAGAAAATTTCATACTAGTATAACTCATCAATAATCATCCTATCAAGAGAGGATATGAAATAAGGAATACAAAAAATATTACAAGACCAAATTTACCTTAAATGTATTTGTAAATGACGAAAATTTTCTATCACAATCAATTCACCCTTTAATTATTTCATTTCAAGGGAGTGTAAAATCTTGAAATAATAATCAACAACCACATTACCCTCTTTTATAATTTATAAAATATAAATGTGAAATGAACATATCAATTAAAACCATTTTATCATCCATAAGATGAAATATTTTAAAGAAAATATATAACCAAAACAAATATTATCAGAATTTAATATAACATTTTCGTCGATTTTTTTTTGACATTTATAGGGAATTTAAAATAAAACTACTTGATTTAAATAAAGAGTGGGATAATTCAACTTATGAGTTTGAGCTTGACTTGATCCATAAGGCACTAAATAATCACCATAGGAAAACACAAAGCCTAAATATATATCGAAAACAATACGAACATATAAAATACATTTGTATCCACTAGTATGTTCATAATTGGAGATAGATCAAAAAATATATTTATTTCATTAATCAACACCTAAAAATTAAATTCCCCTCACTATATCCTAGATTATTGGCCAGATAAATATCATTTAAATAATTTATCACTAAATCTCCTATAATCCATCAAAAAAATCCAACAATAATATTGATGTGTCAGATATCAAATAAATTTTTTGGTTCATTCCCATGAATAATACACTATCACCATTTCATGATTAAGTGAGATACCAAATTTAATATCAAATGTTTGAATAACAAGCCTTATCTAAAATGAAAATAGATTTTTGATAATATTTCAAACAAGATTATGTACCTCATGATAAATAGAAATCTTCTCAAGTGAAACACATGGTGTTATTCAGTATTACTATACAATAACATATCTTCCACAAAATCGATGGACATAATGTAATGATATGAAAGTAGAATTTGATATATTAGAGAAATTATGATGGTAAGAAAAAAATTTACAAAAGAAGGAATCATAAGGTATTAAAAATTAACATTACTAATCATTAAACATGTCTTCAAAATATCGAATTAATTGATTCTAAATAGGTGGAATGCAATTTGAAGAACAATCGTAGGTAAATAACTTCCTACAATAATTAATCAAATACATTTTCAATAGCAGGGAGGGTTATTATTTCGTAAACATTACTCGATTGATGTTTCGATTAAAAAACAATAATTGGTGGGTTATATTTTCATTTTTAGAAATGTACAAAGGGAATCCCAAGTCGAAACACGCAATCAAATAAATCCTTTGTCATTCAAATAACTAAACTAAAATTGAACCACATTCTACTAACACGGAGAACTATTTTGTGTTGTTGTCAATATCATTTAGGTTCTTAAAACCATGTTAATATTGAACTACACATCCCTATAATACGGAAAATAAGAAAATTAATCATAAAAATCATAACTACAATAACTAAATGATAAATGAAACACCCAACTAAAAACATTTGTACCCATATCAACCAACAAAAGGGAAATGATCATCTACGTTTTTGAAGGTCATGTCCATCTAAACATGACCTTGGTCTACACTCACCATGAATCAAAAATTAGTTCCCATTGGGGATGATAAAATAAAAATGTATCTCAGATCAATTGAAAAACATCTTTTAAAAAATTATAAAATCAATCCCAATAATAACATTTATGACTCCCAAGAAAATAGTAAATATGTTACATTCAAACACTTTGTTAAACATAACCGAACATCATGATGGAAATGATAAACCCTGACCCCTCTTCTTTTATATTGGCATCCCAAAATAAAGAAAAAATATATTGACTTATGTTGTTTGTATAAAAATATCTACAATACGATACAACATTAATGATTGATATATATATACATAAAATAAAACAATGGATATGGTAACAAAAACATAAATGATTCCTTTAATAGTTTTCGGACCTGCATAAACATCATTTGGGAAATATCCAAAATAATGTTAGAAGTTTCTTCAAGGAGCATATATCTAGAACTATATTTTCCTCTAAGTTTCCTCTATGTTCCAAATGTTCTAATTAAGAAAAAATAAAATCATAAATATTTTATATAAAGAGGTGTGCACATCATCAATTTGATTGACATGACATTTGAGGCAAGGAACAACAAATATTCATTTTCTTCATATAGACACACTCAAAACATCTATGTCTACTAGCCACAACTGATGGTGTACAAAAATTATTTTTAGAAGAAACAAAACATTCTATTCTATAAAACTAACAACAATATTTCCTCAGATTAAAATATCACCCAAACCAACAATCTAAGATAAAAGGATATATGATCATTCTTTAGTTAAGTTACATGTAAAACGCTACCATGAACTCCCAATTCACTATATTATCATTGGTTATCACCATTAACATGAATACTTATGACCCAATAGTTGATTGTAGGAACATTTAAAATATCTGAGACATCATATTCTCATTACTGAAAACCTAATATAAAAATAGAGTGTGACCTGTAAAATGATTTTCATAAAAAATCACTATTTGGTTCCCTTACTCAATTTTGGGAAAATATATTGATTTCAAATAGTTCATTTAATCTACATATAATTACTTAGTGAATATGTACTTTATGTGTTTCTACTATAATCCATGAATCTACATTTCTATGACAAAAAATTTCCAATTCCTTCTACTTCTGTCTACATCTTGATAACAATAAACCTCACCTTAATAGGATCATGGGTCTCCATAATTTCAATAATCTATCACATGTTTTCAAACAATTAATGAAACTTATCTTAATTATTTTTCTATATAAATTTGATTTTTTTTTAAAACACAATTATTAGATCATATTCCTAACCTCATCCATTCAAGATTGTACCATTCTTTCCTGAATAGGAAAAATTTTAAATCTTTTTACCATTGCTAAAACCATGTTCATAGATATTATAATGGTATTTTGATCAATTGAAGGGTTTCCCTACCATTGTTAATTGGAATCACAATCAAAAAATCACTAGAATTATTATTGGGGCTTGGTAGTAAAAAACGTTAGAAAAAGAGATTTAAGACCATAAACACTATAAACCAATTATGATTCATAATATATGATTTCCATTATACCTAAGGAGTTTAGTAAAATGAAAACATATAGTTAAAAGTACAATTATTCCCAAAATATACATTTATCACAAAACCATGGCTACTTATGGCATGTCATGATGAGATCCAACCGACAACTAACTCAAAACAAAGCCCTTATGACACTAAAATCTTATTTAATGACTTCTGAGACTACTAAAAAGCTCAATTGAAATTGTTAATAAACAACCCATCATTTCATTAAACTATTATATAAATCCAAAACAATTATCTAAATGACCAAAAATGAGGGTAGTTATATTATGTGATAAATGGAATTACCAAACATCCTGGGAGATAGAAAAGCTCTTAATCTTGAGAAAATGCCTTAGTGATTTTTTTTCATAAGTGAATTTATGCATGATAACATGAATAAAGGATATTATACTATGAAAATATATTAACAGAATAAAAGTAAAAACATAAAAAAACAGTGTACAAAAACAACATAACCATACAAAATCCAAACACATTATAAAAACACCCAATTCTCTATGATATATGGTCACCACTAGACTCTCATGCCCTTTATAATGGAAAAAAATGCCAACAAAATATTATTTACCGATACCACCATAATAAAATACAAGAGATAAATAATCAAGAAGGTGTATATTGAGTTTGATAGAAATATCCCATTAGACTCCAGCAATACACATATGTATGGTTCTGGACATATTATGAGAGCACAAGATTTATGGAAACTTCTTTAAGTGTGTCCTTTAGATACAAATGGTCTATTTAAATGGACACATCATCTCCATGATTGGAGTTATAGTAGATCCTTTGATGATTTTGGTGGTTCTTTATTTGGGTCCACCTAAGTGTGTGACCCAGGTTCATAGTTTTATTATATTGGATGAGTACAATAATAGGTTTTTACCCCACATATCCCAAGAAGCATCATCATTGATAGTGTGGACGGATAAGGACAAACCATTAGTTTGTATATAGAAATTCCAACAGAGTTTTCAGCAGCTGAGAGAGATCTAGAGGAGTGCTTATATGTTTATATATCTAGAGGATTACATTGACTACATTGTACACTATGATACATCAAGAACTAATCAGGGATACGTCCTGATGTAGGGAAATGTACTGAGGGATTATGGAGCATGAAAATTATGACTGCATGAACAAGACTATTAGACTCATGACCATGAGTTGGAAGATGTAATATTTTCACATAAGATGTGGTGACACATCCTTATGGGAGATTGTTTCATCATTTAATCAGAAAAAAAAAGTCTTTGTATTTATTTTATCATATGTATTTTAGTCTGAGATAGCGGTGATGGGTGAAGTTCTTCTAGGACTATGGCTTCATGATAGACTATACTATTGGGAAGGTGATCATGGTGGGATATGCTCCAAGTAGATGATTGAGTTCACAGTTATCGAATATGTCCTTAGAACAATTGACCTCTCATCAGATGTCCCTCAATGATAAGGATGAGGTAGCTTTTCATCAGTCCATGGTAGATTCCCCTCCACTGTTACAACGTTATAGGGAGGCGAATCTCAGAGATAATAGCTGCAAGTCTTCATGTGATCATATATATAGAGGGCATGATCTATATTTATATTCAAATGGTATGGAGCACACCATCCTTTTTTGAGGATGCATAGTAGTAACTGTGACTTTGTTAGAGGAAGTGTTGAGGTAGATCCATACATCCCCATTATCGGTGCTTCCATGTGTGGAAAATATGTACTTGGACCTTTGACATCAGTACTTATGGATGAGAATTTAGAAGGAAGTAGAAGATATTGTCTCGAGATGCCTCACATGTCCCCATGAAAGGGTAGGTCACCAGGTTCAAGAAGGTTTGGCAAATCCCCTCACGGTACTCGTGTGGAGGTGGCATGAGATTACGATGGACATTGAAACACGATTTCCACCTACATCTAGGATGCATGTTACAATCTGGGTGATGATCAAATGACTCACATGTCAGCACACTTCATAACAATTCGAGAGTAGGGTTATGTAGAGAGATTGGGAAACATCAACAATTGTGAAAGGGTTTGTAGGAGGATTTTTCAACTCAGATGTGCTTGAGGATAGCCTTCAACCCCCAGATGAATTGTCATATAGAGTAGACCATTTAGACCATGGAGGACAAGCTTCATTCTTGTTCCTAGGATTTTGGTCATAGTTGGATGGACCTCCTAACACTAGTGGATTTTGCGTACAATTACAGATACCACACCACCATCGGTATGGTACAATTTGAGGTACTATACAGATGACCATTCCGTTCATCGTTATGCTAGACAGACCCAGGGGAGTTATCACTCATGGGACCATAGATGGTACGAGAAACCACTGAGATGTTTCAGGTCATCCATGAATCGATCAAAACTTCCCACATTTGGAAAAAGTCATATTCTAATAGGATATAGAGACCATTAGAGTTCACGGAGGGAGATCACATGTTCCAAAGGGTCTCTCCATGAAGAGGGATAATTAGATTTGGATGAGGCGGAAAGTTAACCCCAATATTAGTCAGACATTTCTTGATAATGTTTAGAGTAGAAAAGGTGGTGTACAACATAGCTCTACCTCCATAGTTGGAGATGTTGCATGATGTCTTCCATACATCCCAATCAAATAGATACATGTATGACCCTTCAAACATCATCGACTATAAAGAGTTGGATATTGACATCAAGGCAAATTTTGAAGAGTACCCAAAGAAGATAAAGGATCGACTGAAGAGGATCCTTTGTGAATGGTCTATTCCTATTGTGTATGTTAATGGGCAGTATAAGAATCTCCAATAGTGAACATGGTAGAGAGATATCGATATTTGTGCATAGTATCCATTCCAGTCAGTTTTTCCCATGTTAGGATTTTGGGGACGAAAAGTCATATGGTGGAGAGAATGTAATATACTAGAAAATTCCATGTTAAATTTTTTAATTTGAATGGAAATATTTTGAGACCATGTTCTAAGAAGGCAAGTTATTCTGAGCCCTAGTGAGTTCAGAAATTATTTTAGAACATTTTTAATGGTCAAAATGTAATAATGTGAGCAAGTTTTTCTATAATTTAAACTACTGTCTTATTAAATACATGAGGGAATTGTTTAATTCAAAATGTCAGGATTTGCCTAAGAAGGGACTAAACTTGAATAGAGTGGGTAAAAATTATAAATTTCAGAAATTTATTAAAAAATTAAATAAACTTTAAAGAAATACAATGTTTTTTTATTCAAACTGTTTCTGATGCGATGTACTTACTAGTCAGCACTATGATATAGCGTCAAGGAAACGCTGAATCATTAATTATCCTCATTAATGAAATTCCATGATGATGCACAACATGTATCCCAGTGTTAATTTTATAGGGATCCAGATTTAAAGAACAGGCCAACAAAATCTTCTAACGAATGAGGAATCACTATATATCTCTCTCTCTAAAGACAATGAATTCTATTGATGAACACCATCAAATCAATGATAAACGAAACCCGTTGGGATGAATTTGAGTGACAACAAATGATGATGAATGTTAATTCATTGAGGATCGATGATGGATCAGAGGTTCGTCCCTTTTCAACAATGGAACCTCATTCCAGGCAGCGGTTATGACATTTCTCAGTAATTTTGTCATTCCCATTCCACATTTCAAAAGACAAATGTGTTTGAACCCGTGAACATGTTTACCTATTGTTCGGTCATTCTTGCGTGTTGGGAATTGATATGGTGGGAAGTTAATGTAATTGAATTCAGTGTTAGAATTACGAAAACCCCATTGATATCTGTATATAAAATTTATGATGGTGGGATCAGTCTGAAATAAATAGGGAATCGATCACTCCATAGTGGTTGTATGTTTTCATGGTGATCGAATGGTGTAATTGAAAAACCAGTCTCTTTATGGTCATGGTAGTGATTTCAGCAACTAGATAGGATCTATGAATCATAAAAATTTGATATCGAACCAGCGAAGTGTACATGTTGGCCTGTAGAATGTGCCTCGAGCACAGTACAACCAGTGTGGTGGCACATGCAACTGGTGGATGCGACTATGGGTAGGAGCAGAACCACCTAGGCTCTGAATATGGGAAATGGGGGCCGGAAAACGCTGACCACGATGGGGGAGGAAACAAGCCATTGTGGATGCCGAGGTAGTGCAGCAGCAGCCACTGGCACTCAAGATGGTGGCCGGTCGAAGCGGCATACCTAGTGTGTGCTGCAATAATGGAGGGCCACAGCATGTTAGTTGAGATGGATTTCTGGACATTGTGCTAGCATAGTGACACACAGGTGGAGTGGGTCAATTATTAACAAAGGTGGGAAGCCGGCTGACCGACCGTGCATTCCCCAACTGGAAAGGTCTAACCGGAAGACCCACCAGGCTACCTGAGTAAGTCGACTAATATTTCAAGCCGGTTCAGTTTAGTAGACCAGGACAATGAGATAATTTTTGGTCATGGGGCACCCGGTGCGGTGAAAATAGACTATCCCACTACTACTGCCCAGGCTGGTTGAAATTATGTCACTATATGGAATAGAAGACTAGACCCACATCAACCCTCATCCTAGTCCAGTGAGGCACAATATTCCAGGCCACCAGTTGAGACAGACAAGATATGGTCATGTGGGACTCTAGGCCAGGATGGTAGGGGTAGTCCAAACCAGTCAGACATGGGTCATATTCAAACGACCCAGGTTTACAAAATAGTATGGTTCTCTAATACTTTGTGTTTGATTGATACTTTTTTTGTGGAATTGGTACCCAAAA
This sequence comes from Viscum album, assembly GCA_963277665.1. Lineage (NCBI taxonomy): Eukaryota > Viridiplantae > Streptophyta > Magnoliopsida > Santalales > Viscaceae > Viscum > Viscum album. The sequence continues at coordinate 1,252,677,414 of OY728140.1, read as the reverse complement.
AGCGGGAGAGTCCTTATGAAATACTATACCACGCAAATCCAGGATCCTGCCAAAACCGGTCCCAAAAAATATTATTAAGCAAAAGAAACGAAAGAGTTAGGAGACAAAAGGGGTATTACATAACCGAGAGTGCAAAACACCACACATATCCGCCTCCACCAGCGAGGAGTAATACGCAGGAATCGTGAACGACCATAGCATGTCTGCCGCCCTGATTTCCTTCTTGGACAGAGCATCGGCCACCTGATTGACCTCTCGATAAGCATGCGAAACAATCAGATTTATTCGACTAACCTGTTTGAGACAATCAACCCACATTGGGAGGATTCGCCAAGGCACATTCCGCGTTCGTGTTTGTAATGCATGGACCGCAAGCTGGGAATCTGATTCAATCCATATCATGTTCCAATTATAGAAAACCGCATACCTGATCGCATGAACAATCACCCATAATTCAGCTTCAAAAGCAACCCCAACGCCAGTGAAGTGATAAAAACATCCTTTCACAAAGCCACGATACGTACGAAAAACACCACCACACCCCGATGGGCCTGGTGTACCGGAAGCAGCCCCATCCACATTAACTTTAAGCCACGGACTGATCGGAGGAATCCAGCGAATATACCTACACATTTTTGGTTTCCGCGGCTGCCCAGAAACCCCAAGTGCGCGCATAATCTGCAGGTCGGAAACAGTGTTGGACATCACCCCGGATTGGATCCTTGAGGCAGCAAAAATCTCCTGATGCATCGCCATCATGCCATCCCGAATTGGCACCTTCTTGCCTTCAAAAGCTGCAGCATTACGAGCTGCCCAGATGGCTGCAACAACAGCCGCACCGGCCACAAGCAGGAAATTCTGCACTTTCTCACTACAGCAGAAAACGGACAGCCCTTCTAGGAGTTCTAACACCGTTGTCCAGTGCACCTGTATCCCAAACAAAGCACCAATATAATCCCACAACCGCCTGGCATAATCACACTCCACAAACAGGTGTTGAACATCTTCCTCAGCGCACATGCATAAGTAACAAGCAGATGCAAAAGAAAATCCAGACCGTTTAAGCTGGTAATGAGTGGGGATTCGATTCCTCCAAATCCTCCATATAGTAAGGAAGCGAGAGGGCCTAATGAAAGAGGACCTGTATTTCTTGAGCCATGCCGGAGGGTTACAAGATCCCCCACATGCTAGCTGATAGTACTCCCGACTGGTAAATTGCCCATTCCTATTGTGCTGCCATATCAATGTGTCAGAGTCCATGAAAGTATACTCCTGAAGATCCAGCTCCACCTGAGGAGGTATCATATTGTCAAAAAGATGTTTATTAGAGATAAATTCAGCAATGGAGAAATGTCCAACACCAGGGGGTATGTCCATAATGTCTTGGAGTGGCCTGTCAAGCCAGTTTGTGGTCCAACAATTGAGATTAGAACCACGACAAACCAACCATTTCGTGTCATTCATAATCTGCATAAAAGAACATTTGATAGCAGCCCAAACAGATGAAGCAAGGTAGTATTTGTAACCATTCAATAGCCTGTCTCTGAAACGGTTACTTAAGAAATCGCCAGAAAATTCTTTGGATATTAGACCCCAGGTGAACTTCCCAATGAGCCCATCATTAAAGTTCCGGAGGTCTTTGATCCCAAGACCCCCAAAATCGACAGGCTTGATGCAATCCTTCCAGGCAACAGTAATAAGTTTGCGCTCATGGATTGACCCTGTCCAGATAAAATTCCTTATCAGACTTTGCAACTCTTTAATGAGACCCATGGGCCACCGATATAAGGAGAAAGAGTAAACACATTTAGATGTTATCACTGAGTTGACAAGACAGATCCTCCCAGCCATGGACATCGCCTTCCCTTTCCAGCTAGAAAGATGGTTCAGAATACCAGAATGAATCCCTTCCAAATACTGCCTCTTCACCCTTCCCCAGAATAAGGGAACGCCAAGATATTGGAAAGGGATGGATCCTTTTTTAACCCCAAGAGATCTAACAATCCTGCTCTGCCTCCCATTTGTAACACCCCTGCCAAAAACAATGAAGGATTTATCCCAGCTGATCGCTTGACCAGCCACTTCCTCATAATGCTGGAAAAGGGCCTTAATAGAAGAGATAGTCTTCCTAGAGGCCTGCCCAAACAGCATAATATCATCAGCATACAACAAGTGAGATGGAGCAAAATCATTCATTCCGGCCCGAATGCGCTGGTACATGCCCATATGTGCCAGATCATTAATACATCTGCTAAGGTAATCCTCAGCAAGAGCAAACAAAAGACCCGATAGTGGGTCCCCCTGTCGCACACCTCTGGTACACTGAAAGAAACCCCTGGGTGTACCATTAACCAAAATGGACAGCCTGGATGAGCAGAGAATGGTGTTAATCAATTTGATGAAGTCATTTGAGAAGCCATATCTTTTAAGGACTTCCAAAAGAAAGCTCCATTTAAGTGTGTCAAAGGCCTTCGAGATATCAATCTTCAAAGCATAGTTTCCTGCTTTCACCTTACTTCTCATGAGATTGACACTTTCCGAGGCAGTGACAAGGCACTCTTGAATATTCCTTCCAGGAACAAATCCAAATTGATTTTCAGTAATCAAGCCACCAACCACTCGACCCAGCCTAGTCATAAGGATCTTACTGATCAGCTTAGGGAGGCTCCCTAACATATCAAACCATCATGGGCTCATGACTCAACTATACATGAGGCATCGTTACTCAGCTACCGAGTGAGGCTTCATGATTCAACATTCAGTGCGGTTTCCTTACTTAGCTACTGAGGGAAGATTCATGACTCATATATCTACAAGGTTTAATGAATAAGAAACCATGAAAGGCTTTTTTACACAGAGACTAAATAAGTCTAGGCGACTTACATTTCCTAAATGACTCATTATGGATTAGTGCCTTTGCAGTGATTGATATTTAGTTTTTGCATCTATTGATTTTTCTATTAACACATTATGCTATACCTGTGACAATCTGACCCAAGTGACTCTAATATTTGTTCATTATTTTGTGATTTCAATAGTGTATTTCTGTGAGACTCTTGTTGGTTTTGGGGTCCCTCCTATGTATTGATATACTCCCACCAACATGGGCTTCCCCCACAGTAGTTTTTTCTGGTGCCGATGACAACAAAATTTGAATGGGATCTTGGATAGCATGGGCTAGGTGGTCGTCGGAGAAGGATCTACAAACGTAGAACTCTTCAGCGACATTTTCTAGTTAGCTACGCCTACACATTAGGTAGGATCCTTTTTGGAAAACATATTGATCTTTTACTTCCTTTTACTATACCTTCCATTAATTATGGGTGTGTGTTCATTCCCCCTTTTCAATTCAGTTTCTCTTTTACATGTGTGGTTTCATCCTTGTGTGAAATACTGGTTGTTTTTATCCCACTTTCAGATTTACATGCCACAATATGGAATTTCTATGTATATAGTGGTTTAATGAAAATACCTTCCCTTTTTGAGGATATTCCATTTTGGTGCTAGTCGTCATCCCCTAGCCTCTAGAAGGAGAGCTTGTGTTAGTCACGACATCGGCCCTAATGGATGTTTAGTGAAAATGTTTCAAAATTTTTATCATTTAATATATGTATTAATATTATTTTTTAGATTGAATATAGTCTAAAATTCCATATATGAAATATATCATAGATTTAAATCACTTTCATCCCAAAATAATAATATATACACCACTGAAAATATAATAATGTTATAGTAATATGATATATGAAATTATACTACTTTCACTCTTCCATTAGCCATACCACATAGCACATCCCAGATCCATATCATGATAAATTATTGTATAATTCCCCCAATAATTTCATTCATTCTTGTTTCTAATATGACACTATAATGTCATTAAATTATCATCCCCACAGTATTTTACTACTTAAGTACACATAAACTTGTTCATTATATATATTTTTACATTTATTGATTAATATTTTTCTTTATGTCATATATATAATATCTAGATTTGAATCACCTCCGAAGAGAACAAACATGTGGTTCAACATAACCTATGTGTACCTCCCCATGTGATAGAGGCTTTTGATTTGTGTTCATGGATCATGTGTCAAGTGGGAGGACAATAAAATAATCTAATGATATCCTAAAATATAAATATAAATAATACAAATTAAAAATATTGAATAAAAAAACAATGAGTAATTTTGGTTTCTAGGAAAACAATATTACAATGTCCAAGTCATATAATAACTTGATGATCTAATTAATAATGAATGTCATAAACAATAACATGGTATATTCATTGTCTGGAAGTCAACATCAATAAAAATGTGATAAATAATTTGGACCAATTCAATATTGGGAACTGATTTCTTATCTATTAGACTCTCATAATACTAATAATTCTATTCTATATGACCCATCTATAACCAATACACTACCCTTATCAACTATTGGGACCATGTAGACTACTATATTAACCATGGTGGACTTGGTGGGAGATAATATAAACTAGAATTCATAACCGACAGTATCCCTATTAATCATTTATATATAGGTTAATGTAAAACATTAAATTCTTATAAGAGGATATTTTATTTTTTAATCAAGAATATGTCATTTAAAAAAATGGGATGTATTTATCAACTATAGTGAAATCATTCTTTTATTTTCTAGTATAGGGGTTTCTCACAACATATCATAAACATACTATCAGGGAATCCTTCACATAATTATAATAATTAATCCATTATATAATTATGGTTTCCCATAAAAATTATATGTAAAACATCAAAATAATCCTATAATAATAGCTGACATAAGAAACAATTATATCATAGTAGTCATCACATGTGATATATGCCTTGTATGATGGGTCATAAAAGTTTTCATAATATCCTAATTACAAGGTACCTGATTATATATAACATCCACAAGAAATAATATATTTTTCTTGTATCAAATATTTAATATTCTATAAAAGTATTCAAAAAAACCCCAAAAATAAAAAAATTATTGGAATCACCACATCAAATTTCCATTAAGAGTGGGAAGAGTTTACACATATAGTAATATAATTTTTATCATCCCATAAACAGTATTTCATCTGGAGGGAACATCATCCCTATCGTCAATCATATTAACAATTTCCCAAGGAGAACATAGTTCCAATACTCTAAATGAATATAATTGTTTCAAGACACATAAGCATTAAATTTTATTAAAACAATCATAGCATATTAAACTAATAAACCCCATAAATAATTAATTTTACTAAAAATATAATCAAATATTATATAAATGATAGTTTACATAATAAAATGAATAACTTATCATCCATAAGCATTTAAAATAATTTTAATAACATCTCTACTCTTGAACACAATATCAAAATTAATAATAATTACTCAACCAAAATCATTAATTAAAAATTTACTAGTTCCATATATGCATGGAAAAAACATGATTTTTTTAAGAATCTCAATAGTATGATATTGGTAATATTATAGAAGATTTTTTTATATTCCAACTAATATTTTAAAATATAATATATGTATATCTCCCATGGATAACCCATAATTTATAAAAAATCCATTTTCCAAACTTATCGACATGCTGTTCTAAGAGGGAGAAGAGCACTCATCTGACAAAAAATTATAATTAGCCTGAAAAGGATAAAGGGAATTTACATTCTCTATATAGGTTGATCACAAAATTTATCAATACCAATTATTAATATATCAAAAATTAGGGATGATAAGGTAATAAATATACATCTCTAATTAAAACTCATAAAAATTTGAACTCCCAATTTGGACCTTGGTATATCTACCAACACACAATAACTCAATTTCGTGGATATCATTATCCATAAAATTACAACCAAAATTAATTGTAAAAATTTCCTAGTACCATTATTTATAAAATATTATATATTGTTTAAAAAAAGTAATATTATTTATGTCAAAGAACAAATTTTTTTTCTCAATCTTCACCTCACACATGCATGAAAAATTGAATAAACCATTTTGAAATCAATTTGACTCCCTAACTATATATATTTCATTCCCACTCATTGAATATTAATGGTAAATATGATCAAAATTAATTGATTTTACAATTTCAACCCAATGTAGAAAAGTTATTCTAAACATTTCAACAATAATAAAATAATGAGAGATACAATTATTTTTATGATGATAATGATTATAAATCCCCTTAAAACATAAATTACAAAATTTCACTCAAAATATATAATAGGGAGGTTAATGGATTCATCATTGTTATGATATTCATAAAAATAATTCTATATTCATATTAGTGTCAAATTAAAAAAAAATACCTGTGAAACTGATATTTATATTGCTAACTTGATTTGTAATAACAGGTTTCATCCTATATAGAAATTATAGTGTGGTGGGTAGCTTCACATCCTAATAAATAGCACAAACGATTTCTTGTGGTCCTCCACTTGAACTCTCATTGTGTGGGATGTTGTAAAACCCACTGCTCTTGTGCATAGAATAACTTGTTTACCACTACTGATATTTTTTTGAGAAATATATTCCCTCAATAATCTCCACCATTTAATCAATTATTATTTATTAATGAATTTTTTCCACCTATGACCATTTGTAATGTTAAAATACATAGAAATTTTTTAGGTTTAATAGAAATTAAATTTATATAATACAATAGGATCATATAGTCCTTTAAATATTCCCCTATATATAGATTTTTTTCACTGTTATTCATTAATATGCACCACTGATAAATATTATTGTCCACTTTCCTAATATATCATATTATGTCTCCCATGTTTCCTCTAGTATGTTTCCATAATCCCACAAAATGTGCACCAATAGTAGTATATCCACATGTAGAACCTTTTCACATTTTTTAAAAGTTGGAATTGATCATTCCCTGAATGATTAATTTCTCTCTACGTAATGATAATTGGAAATAATAATTTTAGATAAATCTGTTTAATTTCTCTATAGGTGATGTATAAAAAGTATTTCATACATTTAATGGAATGTATGAGTATGTCATAATTGGAACTCTAAGACATCAATAATCTCCACTACCTTTAATGACTCTATATTCATTAGTGATCCTTTCTCCGATGACTAAATATGATGATGTCCCAACCAAATTTGAAACCTCAACAAAAATCATCCTAAAAAATTCAAATTGACGAATATTATATATATGGCCAACATAAGATCCCATATTTTTTATTGAAGTCACAACCCTATTCTGGATAAATCAAATCTTTATTATTTTTCACTACATGAGACTAAACCCTAAAATTAAATATTATTATACCACCAAAATTTAAAAATAGTGTCTATACATCTTTTTATTAATGTAATTTAATTGTTTCATCTATGTACACACATGATAAAAAAAATTATAGGACAAGTGAAAAAGATAATTTTTCTCCCAAGAACCACTAAAATCCAGAACACAATTATGTAGAATAATATCCAATATCTATATAATATAATAAAATTCTAAATCTATATATGGATTGTAAGAATTAATCATGTGAACCTATATATTACTTTTTATATATAATTCCATCAAAAATAGAGACATATTAAAAAATAAAAAATTAGAAATATTGATCTTGGTGACAACAAGGATACCCAATGTCTCTATAAATAGTGATTTCATATCAAATATACCATTTCAATAATCTAAATCATTAATAAATGAGTTACATAAGAAAAACATATGAAAAAAACTACATTACATAACATCCCAATGTAAAAATAAAAATACCTTTCATGAAATACCTCATCACATAATCAAAAATCAACTAATGACTTGATGGATACTAAATAATTCTAGTATGTTTTTTGTGTTGAATCATTAATCATTACTATAAACAATTAACTTGGTCTATTTTTGGGTTATATTATTTAATAGTCTATGAAAATAACTAATAATGTATCCTAATTTTTAACGAACAAGGATAATATGGTTTTCAATGGATCAAATATGTCTATGGAAATTTTTTGTTTGATGATATGAATTATAAACATTGGAAATTATTAGAATTTCATATATTTTAAAGGGAACATGTAAGAATGTTATATTCAATGTAAATAATACATAATGTTATCAAAATATTTATTTCTAAATATTTAGAAAATTAGTAATTTTTAAAACTCCCAAATAAATATATAATATTTACCAAGACAGGAAAATAAAATAGAGAACTAGTCTTGAATGATTCACTCTTTAAGATAGTTTAGACTAGATTTGGATAAAGAATGAAAAGGGTAAATTTAAATTTTGGGAAAGATATTACATAAATATTTATCTTCATAAAATATAATATTATTTCCTTAAGAATAGTGGGAAATGAAAAATGGTCCTAAGAAATATGATGGGGATAATGATTAATATTAACAATTTTAATATTAAAATTTCATCTATAACATATTAAACATGTCTCCTGTATAAATGTAATAAGATAAAATTTGGAAATTCTACCTGTTTGGAGTATATTTAAAAAATAGTATAGTTATAGTGAAGGGGATTTATTATAATAGTTGTATCCACTTTATAATTAAGAAATTAAATACTATTGGATTTAATTATGCCTCAATTGTAAATATATTAAAATTTCATCATTTGAATTTGAAATTCTAATTCATTAGTTTTTTTTCATAAAATGACTATTTTTGGTGTTTAATGGATAAAATTTTATATTCATTCATTTGAATAATCTTTTAGAACAAATACATTTATTTATATCTTTATATAAATAATTAGTGATATATTCAGGAATTGTTTTTAAATTTTATTCAATTTGGTATTTCATTACATTTAATTTATTTTATTTTGAATAAAATTAGTTTGAGCACATTCAAAATTAATTTAATGATTGGAAATTCATTATTTACACTATATTTATGGTTTAGTACACAAATTTAATTGATAATTAATTTATTGTTCGTAAATATCAATGATATGTTCATACATCCTGTTAGAATGTCTTGTCAAATGGTGATGTATAATATAACTCCTTTGGATTGTGAGAAAATATAAAATTGGGTAATATTTAATTGATTTTTAGGATACCATTTTTGAGACCAACTAATGCCTAAGACCATTTCTTCTATAGGAGTAATTATATATGTTATTATAAGAATCTAATTCAACATGAATAATAATTCAATTTGAGAAATTTAGGCAATCATTCTCACACCAGTGTTATATATGAAAATTATAAACTACAGGATGTTACATATGATCAATCTTATGATGTGTATTTCATAAGTAATAATATTGTGTTTTAAAAATATTAAATATGTTAATAGGAGTGACTAATGTTAATTTTTAATGAAATTATTAACATAATTTGCTTTCTCAAATTTCAACGGAAACCAATACTTCCATTAATAAATTGAAATGCAATATTATTTATGATCATTATTTAATATTATATATTCCACAAACTTCTAATTTTCAATGGTAGAATAATAACTTCATATCATACATTCAAATTAAAAGTCTCTTATGACATAGTTTCTAGTAAAATTTGTAACAGAAGGATTTTTTCCTTAGAATCTATGGGACAGTGTATGGAAAAATCTACAATACAAATTTAATCTAGGTAATTTTTTCCTTTTCTTATTCTATGTAGTCGATGTTAAAAAATTTCATGGGTGTCAATTTTTGTGTAATTTTTACTCATGTCATTTGAAAAATGAAATAAATAGTAAATAATTACACATGTCATGTTTTCTAGTGATACAATGAATCTATGACTATATCGATATGCATCAGAGGACATATTATATTCTGGAATATGAGTAAAATCAGTATTTTTCTTTAATAACATCAATTCAAATAAATCATACTCGTGAATTTTTTGGGTTCATTCTACATGGATAATTTTTTCTATAAGATTGTTTCCAATTTTTTTTAAAAAATATGGAGTTCATTTCGTATAAATACGGTTTCTAGTATTCATAACATTTTATATAATTATTTTTCTATAAATAAATAAATAAAATTTTATTTTCCCTTCATGGTGTTAATAAACACTTCTAAATATAGGGATAACATTTTAACTACTTTATCGAACAAATTTTTGATATTTTTTGAAGATTCAAATACAAAATTTTCATTTCATTGTTCTTTTTTCCTGGGAAGTGATGATTTATTGGTTTTCCGCTACATCATGTTCCCTCAATGAAACTATTCACATATCGATAATATTATTTCATTTTTCGTCATTTGTTTGACATAATTAATTTTATAATGTTTTTATATTATTTGATGATCCCAATATGAACATTTTAGATATAATAATAACATAAATATGGTAAATCTTGTTATATTATTGGAAAATTACCATGTATTAAATTACATCCTTCATTGAATATTCATTATTTTGTATGAGAGTGGTGTTTGATTTGGGGAATATGTAAATCTCTATGTGATTATGTTTTTTATTTATATAAACAATAGTAGACTAGTGATGATCTATATATTAGTAAATAAAACATATAATACTATAGATTCATATTAATAAAATACATAATTTCTCATTTATTTTATATCAATTTTATTTCTTCCATTATTTTCTATTTCCCATTTTTTTTGAATATTTTAAAATAAAAAACAAAATATATTTTTGTGTTTTTTGATTGATGATCACATTTCTATATTTAGATTACCATGAGACCTGGCACTATACTATAACTATAGAGTTAAATGAATATTTTTAAATCTGTATAATTTCTAGGACATATAAATATTAGTTCTATTTATAAGGATGGAATGATAATTTCCAAAATTAATTATTAAATATTCATTATATTAGTTATAAGTGTTTGTTTTTCGTAATAATTTCATATATTCGATATTACATTACGGATTTATTAATAAAAATAGATAAATAATGGAATAGAACATAGAATAGATAAATGAACAACATCTTAGTGTACCTAATAAATATGAAGTTGATTCTACTAATAAATTCATTCAATTATTTGAAATAGATGTAAATCATAATCAGGAAAGTCATAGGATGGAAGAAATTTTTTAAGCAGACCTTAATGGTGATAGAGAAGAATAATTTAATAGAGTTGTACTATTTCTCATTTCCTATATGGATATACACTTTGAGGATAAAATGGATGAAAAAAAATAAAATGAGTACTATTGAGGGTCAGATGTAGTTGAAGTATACTAAATTGTAGGTAGGTATATATATATGTATTGGAAGTATAGTAATACTTATAAAATAATTGGGTTTATTTATTTTACATTATTTATTAATCCATTATTTCAGGCGGATTAGGTTGTAAAACTTAATAAAATCATATAATTATAAATAGAATGATTCCCCTTAGAGGTTTAGGACATTGAGGAGTGCTGGGATAATGTTAGAGACATCACTCCTATCATAGACATACTCCATATATAATATAATTGTGAGGACATTTGTAAATATAAATTTTCCCCTAGAGATTATAATTTTGTGGAAGACTATATATATTTACATGATTATGACTACGTAATAGGAGATCATGATCATTATTTAAAATGTGAATGTTTTAATGAGTATATTGACCTTTATAATTAACATGATAGCTATAAGGAAATTTTAATTCGTCTTTTTGAGAAACTATTGGTATTTTTAGTTTTGATTGAATATTATTTTGAAGGAGTTGTTGAAAATAACAGGGTGGATGCCACAACTGTACAATGAAATGTTAATGATTAAGTGGCCATGACTACTGGATTTGAATATTTTCTTGAATCTATGAATCCATACTCTTTTCACTACCATGAATAGAAAATATAAATCCATTATAACATGAAAATGTGGTGTACAATTATTTATTGATATTTATGGATGGAATAAAGGGAGAATTTATTGGTGATGGACATATAAATTTAGGTGTAAGTGAACACACTAAAATTAATTAAATATGGTGGTTCCTAATGTAAAATAAACACCCCTATATAGTGTAAAAATTTAAAAATAGATATATTAAGAAAATATAAATACATAATCCCTTTAGTGGTTATAAAAATTTATAATTTGTTTTTTCTTTTCTCTATAGATTCATATTTGATTAGTCTTATTTTATTTACTATTATTGTTTTTCATTTTTTTATAAATAGGACAATAAATTGAAAAAATGTCAATATATTAATCTCTTATTAGTCACCATATATAAAAATTTATCATTAGGTTCCTTTTTATAATTTACAATATTGAACTATTAACATTTTCTTACTATATCAGTAGAATAAATATTAATTAGATAGATAAAATAAATGTGAATTCATAAGATTAATTTAAATAGAAAAGGTAATAATAAGTTATTTAATTATACCTTCAATCTTTTACACATTTGAACATTATATATAAGCACAATAATCAATTTTTTTGTGGGTAAATTATTTAAAATCATACTACTTATATGTTATCTCTATATTCAAATAAAAATAATGATTTTCTTCTATTACATACATGGATACTTCTAAAATAAATTTATTATTATAGATATCATAGAAAAGGATCAGGTTTGTTTATTATCGTATTTTATTCTATGAATTTGAATTCAATGACATATTTTATGTGGGTAATGATAGAAATAATTTTTTTACAGAAATTATAAAAAAATTGAATTCAAATAAACATTTTGAACCATAATAAATTAGTCACCATGATTGGGAGTTATAAAATTTTATTGAATGTGATACAACATTAGTCATACATTTCATAATATATGAGAATACAAGAAAATTACCCTTTTTCTCCATAGATAATATTTATGTATATTTACATTTCTATTTTGTAGGTTATTAATTCTATAAAAATTTCATATATTGATATTCTTTTGAACAGAAAACATTTTTTTGAACTCCATACATGGAAAAAATAAATTAAACTATAATAATTTGATACCCACCAAGAAGTACAATATTGAATTGAATTTAGGGATATAAAAATGGGGGTTGAGTATTCAATCATGTTTAACTATATTTTATTTGTATAATCTAACAATACTATAAAATGTTTCATATGATTTTTAATGATTATTATTCATATATGGTATTACATATTTATTCTAAATATTTTAATATCATTATTCAATATTATAGTGATTAATAAATTCTAATTATCCATTATTTTAATTTGGTAACATCTTTACCATTATTTATTTAAAACACACATTATTTGTAATTTTTTTGTAGAATACATTAAAATATAAGTTAATTTTTATTTACTATATTATAATAAAATTAATAAAAATTAATTAATGGTTGTATGATAATTCACTGCCAATATTTTTTATGATTTTCAAATCTACAATCCTAAATTTTATATTCTAAATACATTTAAATAAATAGTAAAACATATCCAAAACAATTTAATTTTTGTTAAATAAATCACAAATCTCAACTTGAATTAGTTTATGGTGGAAAAAACAATTTAAAATATTTCCTCCAATGGAAAAAATGTAATTTATTTTTAATGATAATTTTATATTTTAGTAAATATATTTAATTAGTTTCCCAAGGATATGGAAGTTATTATATCTTTCCAGATTTGATATAGTATTATTGTAATAAATATTTTCTTTATAATTATTATAAAATAATAGGATTTTTAGATTTATGTTTCTTTAAATAGAAATATATTGAAATATGTGGATTAGGAATTTAACTTTTTATTCACTGATTGTTTTTACAAAAATATAAATTTTTGGGGCTTCATTAATTGAATCTTACCAACTTTTATTTCATTTTTTTTAATTAAAAATAATTTTCATGTCATAATATATATTAATTGATTCATATTTAGAAATAAATTTAATTGTGTTTGTTTTATGAAATATTTCATAAATTTAATCATTTTCTATCATGAATATGATTTGCGGTGACATATTGGAAATTATTCTCAACTACGTAAATTGATTATTTACAAATTTTTAATGATTTTATGACATTAATAATTTATAATTATTAAAACGTATTTTTATAATCATTATATTTTCATAGGTATGGTAATTCATTATTTTGATGGGAAATATATAAAATAATCCCAAGGAGAAGCAGGAAAATCATCATTGGGATGTTATTTGGTTAATACCAATTATTTTTTATTAGAGTAAATTTTATAGATAAGATGATACTTATAAATGGATCTATTAATTAATAATCCCTATAGATATAAAATTATTTTTTCAATAATTAACTCGGTGGAATTTGGTGAACTACTCTAATGATATTGATACATTTGATAAAAATAACCAACATGGTGATACTAAGGAAAGTGAATATTATTATTTTTCATATATAATGTAAAGGATTTTTCCATATTAGAAATAGGATCAATCATAAGATAATTAATCCTAGTGATGTAAAATCATAACATAATTTCCATTATCAAATTTCACTATAGCTGTATCTAATGACCCAACCATGACTTATATGGACATTAAATTTCTTTTTTTTCAATATTTAATACATTAAAAATATATATTCCAAAATACTATATTAGTTTAGTGTCTTTGGAAACATTTAACATAATATTCTATCTTGGTTAATGATTTTCAACATATCCCATAATCAAATACCCCTTTTTTCTTATATAATACCTTCCTTTATATCACTGTTAAATGAAATTATAAAAAGAGTGAGCTCAAATGCTCATTAAGGCTAAACCCTGAGAAAATAAATCCGAACATAAACATAAGAATATAAAAACAAGAATATAAAGTTTAAATATAAAAAAATTGAGCCATGTATTAAATACTAGCATTACATAAGGCATAAATTATAGTGGAATTATTAACATGATAAAGTATAATTAGCATAAAACAAAGAATTTGGTAAAAAAGAGCATAATTTTATTTCTATAGTATCCAAGCAATTGATACTATGACCATCATAATTGACTGATCCCATTACTGAATCAATATTACTTTCTGTTCTAGCCATTAATTATTTAACAAGATTTCGTTATTGTTCCATCATAGTTGTATTAAAATGAACATAAATGTCATTCTAGTCTTATTTTTCTCATGATATGTAAATATTTACCCTATTACATATATTTTGATATAGGTCCCACCCATATCATAATGAAATCCTTCTTATATGTTCCACAAAAACATTATCATTATTCAAAGAATAACCTAGGAAATGAAATGGGTTTCTTAAAAATCATTCTATCAAAACAAAATTCCAATAAAATATCATTTCATAATTAAAATAATCTAATCATTGTAATAATATGGATAGAAACATAACCCTCTTTAATGATAACCATTATTCATGGAAAATAATTTTGATAAAATACCTGAAAATAATTCTTGAGGAAAATAACTTTTCTTCGTAAAAAAGATTTTCTTTTCTAAAAATAAAACACAATTTTAAATAAAAAAAATTAATTTAAAGTAATCAAGTAATATTATAAAATAATATATATATATATAACTAATTTTGAATATTTAAAAAACCCTTGACAGAGTATAAGTTAAAAACATTCTTCTCCTATTATTGTCACAAAAGTAAAAAAGTACATCACATGGGAAAGAAAAAAATATTTATTCCATATAATTAAATAAATATTCACCAATGAGAAAAATTGAAATAAAAATTGTTTAATAATACAAATAATAATATATATTTAGGATACATGGATGTGGATGGTAAATATACACTAGTAAATACTTAAAAATACACAATCATAGATAATAATATGATTGCAAAATTATCCCTTTCCTTTTAAATTCTATTAGTTGAGGGTGAGTTAAACTAAATTATAATGGTTTTAATCATACTATTAACTTTTAATAGAACCATAATTTTTTTATTATATCATATATTATTCACTTATGACATTATATTACTCGTTAATTTATTAATTATATGTTGAAGCAATGTTTTGAGTAATAATTTATTCTTTATTGCATGACTTTTGACTTGTTAATCCTGATAATATTACTTATATCATGATATTTTTATTTATACAAAATATATATTCTGAATATAAATATATATAAAATATAGATATATGAAATGGAATACACTTTTGATGGAGATGTTTGGTTGTACGTACACGTGAACGACATTTCAATTTCCTTATTGAATTGAATTGAAGAATGTAAATGATATATATATATATCTAGTAGAATTATTATTTCATATATTTAATTACTATTTAATATATATGTACATTATAATCATCCTTGATTGGTAAATGTGGATAATGAATCTCCTCGCCTCGTAGTGACGGGAGGACATATGTACGCATGAGAGATGATATCATTCACATAATGGTTAAGTTGTATGAAATCAGACTGTATATTCATTAAGAAAATTATATTGGTATATTGATTATTTATATCCTCTATACTTATAATTATACAAATCCAAATTTTTTATTTTTGAATAAAAAATTACACCACGACATTTAGACAATACAGCATACACACACATACATGGTGATATTGTTATTTGTAGGATAGATAATAGGGGATATACGTTTTATATCGTAGTTATAATAATGTTTTAGGATTTATATTATTACTTATTTTAGAGTTTATTATGGATAAAAAATAATAAAAACAAGTAGAAGAAGAAAATAATTTTGAAAGAATGGATAAAATTATTTCCTCTTATTTGAGTGCCTCTTTTAGATTTTCACAAAAATAATCATTAATATAGATTTAGGCCCAAATTTATGCCTCTATAATAATGTGACATGTGATTTAAGATGAAATGGTATGGTTATGTCTGTGAAAAAGGCATTTAGAGGTGTGATTAAAAGAGAAGGAGAAGTTCCCTTTTAAAAGAGAGGTAATGGGTACTTTAGGAACCTCTTAAAATATTAATTTTTTATTAATTTATTTTAGGTATATAATGGTCTCAAACTCATTTATTTCGAATATAATATTATTATGTGACGAAATACTCTAATACAATTTGGTGTATACATATTTAGGTCACAAAAGTAACCTTATCATTTAGCTTTAACCCTTAGATTAAAAAATTATTTTTTTCCATATCTTCTTGTATTTTCATATTATATGGTTACCGTATTTAATATAAAATTTAAATAGAACAAATCGTGGATATAAAATTAAAATTTTAACACTATATAAGTCATTTGGATGATTATTATATTTTTAGGTACATTATATCATATAATAAAATTGAATTGTTTTAAAAGATTCATTTATGACAATTTTGTAACTATTTATTAATTGATTTTTCTTAAAGTCATAAAAACATGATCGGTTCAAAAAATCGACATTAAATCCAAGATAAAATGTAAAAATCTTATAATAAATTCATTGTGGGCATCATAATATTTAAATTAAATTTATTTTATTATTTATAATATCATTTATTTGAATCATTCATTAATAAGATAATCACTCCACCATCTTTGGGGTATAAATATATTTTATAATTTAATGTCCAAAAATAATAAATAAAAATCCATGATGTAGGAAATATTTTTATATTTATAATTAATATTTATAATCTAAGATATTATTTATATAAACCAATAGAAAATCGTTTTTTAAAAAGTATACATGTTTATCTTATATTTCTATCTACTTTAAATTGATTATTATAAAATGACATTTTCACACAAATGTGGTTCTAAAATGCCCAATTATTGACCTAATAATTTTTATGTTCAACCAATACACATCCAATATTATTAGTACACATATTTGGGTTTTTTTATTATTATAAAATTATTTTTACGCTTATTTTCCTAATTTATACATTAACCATGGTATAAAAATATAAATAAAGAGGATAATATTTATAATGTTCAAAAATAAATGTGACCTATTTAGACAATTTTGAACATCTGATTCCAAATATGGAATCCAATTTTATAAATTCCAAAAACATAATTTGTAGAAATCAATTTAAAATTAATTATTATTGTCAAAACTAGAAAGAAAGTTTTTTCAATGTAAAAAACTATCAAAAGATTGTCAAGTAATTATGTCCAACTTAAATAATAATTAACATATAATGAAATAATCTACATTAAAATATAAAAATAATAATATTAAACATTAATAAATAAGTAAAAGATAAATATTATGTAAATAAATTAATTTAAAAGGCAGATTTGAATTAAAATATAGAATTTTCAATTATTCATTAAAATATGAATTTTATCATAAAAATACGAAAAAATAAACCAAATTAAATTTTGATATCCAAATTCCAAAGGATAGGATCATTTTTTCAACAAGAATATATAATAGTTTTAAAATATTGATTTATAATGGATGTTCGAACAAAATTTGGAAAACTGCTCTTTAGAAAAAATAATATTGTCCAAAAATTGAATTTGTTATTATATCATTGCTAGAAAATACATAATATGATTTTTAAGGTTATATAAAAATTCAAAATGTTGTTAATACTATTTATAACAACTTTTTTTTATCCCATTATATAGTAATATATTAATAATACACAGTTGTTTTGTGAAAATAGATATTGTGTACAATGCCAGAAATCGAGGAAGGTCTCTCTTGGATATAACAAATGACAAGTATATGTTATGTGCAGTGGAAAAATTCATTGGTGTTGTATATAAAATAGTCTAAAAATCATTAATTTATAAAATGAACATAATCAATACTCAATGTTGTGTGTATCATATGCCTACTCAGTGTAATGTGTAACATAGGACAAGTCAGTTTAGTGTGAAAGGAATTTTTTTCTTACTATATTGCAATTTATAAATGAAAATTTTAATTTATTTAAAATAATTTTCCATAAATACTCATGGTGTCACATTATACCCCCCCTTTAAATTAATCATTTCCATTAACATTTTGGAGTTATAAAATGTATACTACTTTTATTCTTAATTCTTGGAAACCCACATCAAAAAAATGAATACTAAATAATTATGCCAAAAAGGAATTAAGCGATCATATTAGTAACCCAAAGTAACTCATCTATCAGTTTCCCCGTAGGGGAACATAGGTTGGTTGTGAAAACATGTATTTTGAAGAAAAATATGACCATTATGTTCTGATGGATTTGGATAGAGAACCAGGTTTAGAGAATGTGAGTAAACATAAAGCCTTAAATCTATGATTATATAAGTAAGAATATATAATTCATTGGATAAGAAGGTACATAGATATTTTTTTTGGATTTCATGATCATTTCCCCATAGTTTAATTATTTGTACATGAGAATATATACGTAATTGTTGTTCGTAAAATCTCACCAATTTTTCTGCATTGATCAATTTCTAAATAAACTCTTATTTAATGAAAAGATGATGATTTTTTCATTCAGGATATGGAAGTAGATCTTTTGATAGAATGACTGGTCATTTTATCTGTCTCAAAAAAAAATTTAAAACAGGTTATCAAACTTGAATAATTACACCTATAGTTATATAATATATTAATATAACAATCATCAATTTCAATATAACTTATACAATATATAAATGGATAAAATTAAAATCCTTCATAAAACAAATAAAAATTATAAGTGAACTAAATCAACTTAACGTTTTCCAACAATATCTCATTAGGAAGTTCATGATTTAGACATTATAAACATGTGAATCCCATAATCATTTATTATACTGAAACATGATAATAACATGAATTACTATAGATCATCAATTAAATGGTTCAATTTCTCAAATATTTTTCTATAATTCTGCAAGTTTCTGGTATGTAACCATACTTAATGATTTTAATGGTTATAATGTTAAGGGGGATGAATGAGAGAGTTGTGATAACTTGGAATAAAGAATTGTGGAAAAGGGGAAGTCGCACGGGCAGTGCACGATTTGCCAAACTATGCTGCCAAACCGTGCGTAGTTGAAACTTTTGAGGTAGTGGATCCCACACGGTAGGAGCACGGTTCATGAGACCATGTGAGGGGGTCGTAGTAGGGTCTGCTGAGGCAGTGGTTAATGCACGATAAGTGCATGGTTTGTCAAACTGTGTGAACTAACCATGCAGGAACTTAAATGAGATCCTAAAAAAATCGATCTCAAATATTTTTGAATCTAAATGGCTTGTTTTTACTCTTTTCCAGCCACAACTCGAGATCACTCTCCCTTAATGGTAGTAGATCCTCTCCAATGCGTTTTGGTTGCAATGTGATGTCTATCCTTGGCGAATCAAAGCTGAATTCTTGAGGTATGTGATCGTTTGACATCATTCTTGATCAGTTTCATAGATATACTTCTCATTTTCTCTTGGAATCATGGATCTAAGCCCGTTATGGGTAGATATAAGTATGTGGATTATAAATATGATGATTTATGGTCTTGATCTTGCTAGTAAATGAGATCTATGGTGGGTTCATGAAGAATCATCCAAATTTTCTTGTGCGTTCTACATTTATTGTGGTTTTCGTCAAAACATTCGAGGTATGCAGCTTCTTTCTAAACTCTACATAGTAGGACTGATTGGAATTATTTCAAATTGAATGTCTGTTGTTAAATTGATTATGATTTAGTTTTTGAACTCTTGTTGGAATCCTTTTTCGGTGATGGTTTTAAAATCTAGAAAATTTGGGATTTTGAATGTGTGCTTTGGTTTTAATTTTATTTTAAAATATAGATTATAAAAATGATTATTTTTTGGAGTTGTGACACATGGTTTGTGTTAGATTTTTTCAAAATAAGTTATTTTTATTTGAAGTGAAGTGGATATTTTGAAATTGGTTTATTCATTGGTTTTCAATAAAAGTACAGTTTTATTGAAAATGATTGAATTGGTTGAACACACATGGTTTTTTATATGATTGTTGTGTTTTTTCACGGGCATGTGGACATATAAGGGTTAGGGGTCTCCCCCAACATTAAAGAGTTGGATAAGGGTTAGGGATCTCTCCCATCAAAGGCTGTATGTGGGGCGAATAAAGGTTAGGGGTCTCCCCAATTATTAACGGCATGGATAAGGGTTAGGGATTACCAATGCCAATTGGTTCTCTAGGGACGACTCAGTGAAAGGATGACTCACCACTCCTGAGTATAGGGAGATCTAGGTTACATACATGGTTGGTTGTGTGGATGTATGGAATGAATTGGGCCTATCAAAGGAATGTTGAGAAATGGTTTTAAAGATTATATAATTATTATTTCTGGAAAAATAACTTGTTGTAAAAAATTGGTTTCAATTGCACTTGTATGATTTTGGTTATAAAAGGTTTTGGGAAAAATTTTATATTTGGTTATAAAATATTTTGTAAAATTGTTTTATATAACTATTTTTTATAAATGTGACTTCTTTTCTAACCTAGTGGCCTGAGTATGGAAGTCATTGGGGAAAACCTTCTGTGTTTGTATTCCCCCTACTTTGGCACTTTTGTGCTTTTGCAGATGCTTTCATCTGGGATAGGTGAAAAGGTAATGTTTCACATATATTTTTCACCACCTCATGACGTTTGGGATGTTCAGTGATTGTGGAGATTGAAGGATCTGGAGCAAGAAGTATTTCTATCTTTTCAGAGTCCTGTATCGTTTATCCGATGTATACATTAATACTTGGTTATTCTTCCATTGTTGCAAACTTCGATATGGTTTTGAGATACATGATGATGTTGGGTTGTATTTCATTTGTTCATGCATCATATAGTGAATTTTTGGTTATGGTTTGTATGTTTATTGGTTTATTTCTTAAAGGGTAAATCGTCCCCTACTTGTATTTTAAACACTTCAACATTTATTTCCTGCCTTTGGTGTCTTTGGGATGTATTTTAAGGCCATGTAACCCACACCACCTCCTCAAGTCAATGATTTAGGGGAATGGTATTACAAATGTTATCTGATTTTTCGGTCCATTTCTAACAGGTAGACTTCAATATTCATAGTTTTGGAGATGAAATAGCTTATTTTATATTCCATAGGTGGGAATCAAAGAAAAGTGTAGTCTATTCGGAACATGAAATCTATAGCATAAAAGGATGTAGCTAACCCTTTTTTGTGGAGCTTCATGTAACAAGGGAGTTGGGTGAATATGTATTTTGAGACACTTTTATGATTTTCAAATCATATTGTCCTGGTTTGAGCCAATGAGACGACCATGACATGCATTATAGAGGAATGACTTCCCAATAAAAGTGCATACATCATTTTGAAAAATGTTTCATGTTGTGGAAAAAATGTGCTCATTTTTGAAGTGTATAGAATTTTTTTTCAAATAAAATATTTTGAAACGACGAATGATTATTGTATTTTGAAAATGGTTTAATTTTAAAAAGCATGTGATGTGGTTTTGAAAATAGTTTAACATGGGAAAAAGGATTTTTTGGAAGATAATGTGGATAAAGTTGACGTGGTAGAATCTGAAATGCTAAGACATCAGTTTCTAGAGAGTGAGATTGACAGATTTTGTTGATGGTTTAAAAAATGGAAGCCAATAGGCATCATAGAAACCAACTATAATGGTTGAATGATGCCTTCTATGTCAAACCAACAAGCTCCTCTTGGTGAAAGAGAATTTCAAGCCATTATGTGTAGAGAATGTTCTATTACTGTTTATGGAGTTGAGTTGAAATGGCACTTCTCAATGATGGTGATGGATGTTTATGATGTAATCTAGGATATGGAATGGCTGACAATGTTCAAGGTGCGAATCGAATATTATTAGAGAACAATTAGTTTCATGACTGAGGATGACGTAGAGAATATTTTTAGAGAGAGGATTGTAAATAAAGGTGAAAATTAATTTTTGCAACCAATGGTTGGAATAATCTCTTACAAATTCGATGTTTTGACTTTGGAATCAATGGAAGAGATCGAGGAAAATAGTTTTCCAGCCGTTGTGGATCAATTTCTAGATGTCTTTCCCATAAAATTCTAATGGTTACGACCTCTATGGGAAGTGGAGAATATGGTTGATCTCTTTCTGAGGACCAATCATATTTCCCTTTCATCTTATAGGATGGAACCAACAATGTTAAAGGAATTGAATGTGCAGTTAGAGGAGCTGGAAAGGAAGGGTTTCATTCCACCAAGCACTTCTCCGTGAGTACCGGCAATTTTTTTCATGAAGAAGGTAGATGGAACTCTTCGGATGTGTATTGATTATTGTAATTTTAACCAAGTTATGATAATAAATAGATATCCACTTCCACACATTTAGGATCTAGTCGATCAATTAATGGGAGCTCATTGGTTCTCTATGATTGACATGAAATCAGGATATCACCAATTGAGAGTTCAAAAAGAAGATATTCCAATGATATATATCAGAAGTAGATATTGCCATTATGAATATGTAGTCATGTCTTTCGGTCTAACAAATGCACAAGCAGACGTCATGGCATTGACGAATCAGATATTTCAACAATATCTGGATTCATTTGTTTTGGTGTTTTTGGATGGAATTTAGGTCTATTCTATGAAAAGGGATGATCATGAGGTGCACCTAGAAACATTGTTACAAATATTAAGAGATCATTGTTTATATTCCAAATTATCAAAGTGTGATTTTTGGATACAGGAAGTTTGTTTCCTAGGCCTTGTCATTTCTCATAAAGGCGTTACAATTGATCCCAAAAATATTGAAGTCAATATATCTTGGTTGCCACCGAAGAATGTGTTCGAGATAATAAGATTTATTAGTTTAGATGGTTACTACTAAGGATTTGTGTGTTATTTCTCATGAATAACTTCAGTAATTACTACTCTGAAAAATAATAATGATCCATTACATTGGGAAGAAGAATTTCAGAAGTCGTTGTAGGAACTGAAAGGTAAACTTACATCAGCACCTATCTTGACATTGCCATAATCAGGAAATGGGTATGTGGTGTATTTTGATGCATCAGGATCAGGGTTGGGTTGTGTTATAATCCAAAGAGATCATATGGTTTCTTATGGTTCAAGACGATTGATGGTTCATGATAAGAATTACCCAACACATGATTTGGAGTCAACTGCAGTCATCCATGCTTTGAAAATATGGAGTCATTATCTCTTTGGTGAAAAATTTACTGCATTTGTGGATCACAAAAGCATGAAACAAATTATCTCACAGTGAGATTTGAATATTATGAAAAGAAGGTAGATGGAGTATTGCTAAATTTTTGACTCTAATATGATGTACAAACCAGGGAATGGAAATTTGTTTGAGGATGCATTGAGTTGATTGTTATAAGCTCAATTGGTGAAAGATGTTTCAAATGAATGGTAGTTGATGTCAGTCATAGCCAACAGGCATGTGGAATGTGAAGACCGAGGTGATGTTGGATTTTTCATTTCAGTTATGCTTGTTCTAGATCTATTAAAAATGATCAAATTAGCACAATCATTCGATGCAGAATGTCTAGTTTTATGTTCAAAACTGAATGGTGGGGAGACCATTGGTGGACGGAAAAAATATGGGGGTTCAGTTCTGTTTTTCATAGATAGGATGGTTGTACCTATGGTATGTTAGGAACAACTCCTTTATTCTTACAACCATTAATGGTGGGATGTACATCTAGGTACACAGAATATGTATAAGGCATTTAAGGCGCAATTTTCGTGGAGGGGCATGAAAAGGAAGGTGGCGAAGTTCGTTTTGTGGTGCTTAACTTGTCAGCAGGTTAAACCAGTGCATCAATTACCATATGATATGTTACAATATTTTCACATCCCATTGAAGAAATTAGATCAAATAGCAATGGATTTTTCTTCAGGTCTTCCATGAATGGTTCGAAAACATGATGCCATTTGGGTGATAGTGGATCGTCTAACTAAGTCATCCCATTTCATCCATACTCATGAAACTCCTACAGTGGAGGATCTTTAAATAATATATATCTGAGAAGTGGTAAAAAGGCATGGTGTATGAGTTTCTATAGTATCAGGTAGAGATCTACGATTCACATCTCGTTTTTTGGAAATCATTACAAAAACCCCTTGGAAATCAGTTGACTATTAGCATTGCGTATAATTCTGAAACAAATGGGAAATCCGAGAGGATGTTACAAACATTGGATGACATGTTTCCAGCTTGTGTAATGGATTTGGTTGGCTCATGGGAGGAGTATATACCATTACTGTAGTACACATAGAATAACAGCTATCAATCCTCTATATGCTTGGATATGTTTGAAGCATTGTATGGGCATCCTTGTCTTTCTACACCATACAGGGTGGAAATAGTTGAAACTTCACTAGTCGAGCCAACCCTTGTCCATGAAACAATATAGATGATATAGTTGATTAGTAAGAGGATGAAGATAGATCAGTGTATTCATAAATATTATGTAGATCACCATCGAAGACCGTTGTCGTTTGTTGTGGATGATTATGTTTTCTCGAGAATCTCTCCATGTATTGGACATCATCGTTTCGAGATGTTGGGAACATTATCTCCTATACAAATTTTCCCTTTTTAGATACTTGAATGGGTTGGAGAGGTGGTATATCAGTTTTCATTACCACCATAGTTTAGTTTGTGCATAATGTGTTCCATGTATCCCAGTTGAAAAAGAATCACCCTGATTCTTACCATTTGATCAGATGGGATCACGCTGTGCTAGAACGGAATGCGTCACTGTACATATTCTATTGTAGATCATGGACAGGAAAGAAAATATCTTTCTTGGGAATAGAATCTTCTATGTTCAGGTTCTATTACAACATGGTCATATTTATAAAGAGATTTGGGAATGTGAGAAGAAAATGAAAGAGTAGTGGCGAGAACTATTTTTGGCCAGCAAGGGTTGTATACTTATCGATGATGGAGAGACCAACGGTGGGGAGAATGTTTTACCCCCAATTTTTGGTATGTAACCCTTACGTAATGTTTTCAACGGTTATAATGATATGGTTGAAGAATGAGAGAGTTTAGAGAACATGGAATGATGTTTTGAGACAAAGGGGTAGTCTCACGGGCGGCACACGGTTTGTCTAATCGTGCGGCCAAACCATGCGTAGTTGACAATTTTGAGGTAGAGGCTTCCGCACAGTTGGAACATGGTTCAGGAGACCGTTTGAGGATGCCTTGTGAGGGTATGTTGAGGTTGTGGTTAAGGCATGTTTAGTTCCCATCTTGTTAAACTATACGAACTATCAGTGCATGCATTTAAATGAGATCCTAAAAAAGTGGATGTCACATATTTTTGCCTCTAAATGGATGAGTTTTCTTCTTCTGCTACCATTACATGGGTTCACTCTCCCTTGATGGTAGGATAACCTCTACCAAGAATTGGATAGGTGATACGAAGGCTTTCCTAGTCTAATCATAGCTAGATTCTTGAGGTATGTGATCGTTCATCAACATTCTTGATCAGTTTCTTAGATCTACTTCTCCTTTTCACTTAGTTTCTTAGATCTACGCCCATTATGTGTATATATATGTTTGTGGATGCCAAAAATGATGAATTTTGGTTTTTGTCTTTCTAGGAAAATAGATCTAAGGTAGGTTCTTGAGGAACCAACCTGGTTTTCTTGTGCGTTCTTTATCCATTGTGGTTTTCATCAAAACCATCGAGGTAGGAGGATTCTTTCTTGATTCCACTTTGTAGAACTGATTGGAATGATTTCATAATAAATTTGTGGTGTTAAATTGATTGTGATGTGGTTTTTTAACAGTTTTTGGAAACCTACTTTAGTGATGGTTATGAATTAATGAAAAATGGGTATTTTTGAATGAGTGCTTTGGCACATACTTTTTTAAAATATTTATTTTAATATGGGGATTTTCTAGAATTGTGACACATGATTTGGATTAAATGTTTTCAATAAAAGTTTATTTTTTATTGAAGTTATGTATAAATTTTTAAATTGGTTTGTTCTTTGGTTTTCAATAAAAGCACAGTTTTATTGAAATGGTTTGAATTGATTGAGCACACTTGTTTTTTGACATGATGGTTATGTGTGTTCAGGGGAATGTGGGACAGATAAGGGTTAAAGGTCTCACCCATTATTAACAGGATTGATAAGGGTTAGGGATCTTCCCTATAAAAGGGTTCATGTGGGATGATGAAGGGTCAGGGGTCTCCCCCATCATTAATGAGATGGATAAATTTTTGGGATCTCCCCCGTCAAATGGTGCATGTGGGACAGATAAGTGTTAGTGGTCTCCCCTATCTCTAATGGGACATATAATAGTTAGGGATTTACCCCATCAATTGGTTCAATAGGGACCAATTAGTGAAAAGATGACTCACCAGTCGCGAGTATAGGGAGATCTAGTTTACATGCAGGTTTTGTTGTGTGGACGTATGTAATGAATTGGGTATGTCAAATGAATATAGAGAAATGGTTTAAAATCGTCAGTAGTTTTTTTCTGAAAAAAATATCTTGTTAGAGAAATTGGTTTCAATTGCACTTCTATGGTTTTATTTATAAATGGTTTTGGAAACTTGTTTATATTTGGTTATAAACTATTTTGGTAAATTGTTTTAAATAGACTATATTATATAATTGTCACTATCATTTCTATCC
Source organism: Viscum album (assembly GCA_963277665.1). NCBI lineage: Eukaryota > Viridiplantae > Streptophyta > Magnoliopsida > Santalales > Viscaceae > Viscum > Viscum album. Next base: position 1,252,649,969 of record OY728140.1, on the reverse strand, counting down.
TACTGGAATGAGTAGGGATTTCATTGGGGAAAACCAGCTGCGTTTTATACTCACCCCTTCTTTGGAACTTTGGTTCTTTTGCAGATGCTTTCTTTTGGGATAGGGGAAAAGGTAATGTTTCACACATATTTAAGACTACCTAATGATAGTTGGATTGTTCGTTGATTAAAGAGCTTGAAGCTCGTGGAGCATGGAGTCTTGTGGTATTTTGGGAGTATTGTATCTTTTGTCCATTGTGTACTTTAATACTTGGTTATTTCTCCGCAGGTGCATACTTTGATATAGTTTTTAGATACATGAAGATGTTGGGTTGTCTTTCTCTCCTTCATGCATCATATAGTGAATGTTTGGTTATGGTTTGTAGTTTTATTGGATTATTTCTCAAAGGGTAAATCATCCCCCACTTGTATTTGAAACCCTTCCGCATTTATTGATAGCCTTTGTCGTCTTGGGGATGTCCCTTAAGGCCTTGTAACCCTCACCGCCTCCTCAATCCAATGAGGTAGTGGATGGGTGTTATAAATTCCTTCAACACACCAAAAATACCAAAATTATATATTACAAATCCATGATATAACTTTTCATTATATTAGTCATTAGGTCATTAATACTATAAAACATATCCTTATCTTATTATCCAATCATTATACAGATATCAGATTTTTTTTAAAATATCTGAATAAAATTTCTTGGATACTCGTAGTCTTAAAAATATACATTCCAATAACAATGTACCAAAAATAGTGTAACAATCCATATAAGTTTCTTTATTTTATAAAACCATATAATTACTTATACAAAAGTATTTAATATAATAATTTAATCATTTATCTATCGTCTTAAAAAATTAACAAATCTTCATCGCTTTATTCATTCAAACATCATTCATCTAATATATCACATGTATTCTATTCATCATCTCCAAAATAAATAATACGCATACGAATATTTTTATTTTCTAAATATGTTTTTCCATTATGTCCTAGATTTTATTAATTCTAAACCTTCTCAATTTAAAATATTTGATTAATGTCATACATTTCTTTTGCAATTACAGGATTTTTTCCTTCTTTTCTACACCAAGTGAATCATCTTGTTTCAGTGAAAAATTATCCATGATGCATCTTCCAACCTGATTTACATGATGAAAATTGAACCTTCTTTAGGATCAACATGAAAATCCAAAATTCTCTTAACAATTGGGTAATTAAACTAAATAATGTTGAGATTATTGAAAAAATTAATAGTTTGATGATTATGCATAATAAGGATGTTTTTCCTTCATAATACCATTTCATTTGGTTTAACATAAATAATATCATTCTATAATAGATCACATTCCTTATTTACATGAATCTTAATGTTTTCATACATTTTATATAACCCCAAATGAATAGTTTGAGAGGAAAAAATAATACAGGGAAAGAAACATTATCAAGGGGGTTAATTTTACTCTTTAACAATATATGTTTATTCCTTAGTTATTCATGATCAATACCATAATTATAGGAATGCAATATAGAGTTATTCAAACCCTTATTGACATCCCTATACATACACTAGAAATATGTCTAGTGATTTCACAAATGTTTTGTGGATCCTTGTTTCCAATATTATCTAAACATTTCCTCTGATAACAACTCTAACGACCCAACCCTGAAAAACTTATATAATTAAATTTATATTACGGAATAATTAATAATTTAAAAAATTATATTCCCAAGGATTGTATTAGTCTAGTGTCTTTGTGTACCTATAACGTAATCTTCTAACTTGGTGATTGATCGTCAACATCTCCCACTAAGATCAGCCCATTTGGATTTCAATCCTAAAACCATTCATTATATCATGGGAAAAGAAAATTTCAAAAGGAAGACCTCAAATGATCATTAAAGGAATTCATTGAGAACATAATTCAACCATCACCATACGAACCTAAAAACATAAACATAATTTTTAAATATAAAAATAATGATCCATAAAATAAATCATTAAAATATATAAGGCATCGATTCTAAAGGATCATTAACCATGTTAAAATAGAAATGGATGAAAAAATGGAAGTTTGGAAAATAAATTATCACATAATATGATTTCTTTAGTATCCAAGTCATTGCTTCCTAGTCCATTATTATTGAAAAAGTCCATAAATGAAATAGTATTTTGTGTTTTCCTATCCATGTATTACTGAACCAGATTTACTTGTCCTTCATGCCCGATATTACATAACTGAATTTAGGTTTTGTTAGAGGAAGTATATATCATAATATATAAATCATTACCCATTTCATTTTTGGGAGATATATGTCCGCCCCAGCTCATGATGAAATCATTCTTACATGTGACACAAAAACAAAATCATTCATTATAGAATAAACTATGAAATAAAATCAGATTCTTAAAAACCATTCTATCATAACATACTCCTAATAAAATATCAATAAATATACTGAAAAATCTAATAATATTAAAAATAGGTATAGAAACATAAAACTATTTAAATATCATCATCTTTGATATAAAATAATTTTGATTAAATACCTGATATTATTTTTCGTGGAAAATATCCTTTCTTGTCTGTGAATAATTTTTTTTCCAAATTTCCATTAAAATTTAAAGGAAAATAAATTAATTTTAAATAAACATGTATTATTATAAAGTAATATTCACTGAAAAATGGTGTTATAAATATGTAAAAATCCCATCATGTTGTATATGTAAAAAATATTCTTCCCGTACTCTAGTCATAAAATCCAAAAAGTACCTCGAAAGCGAAATGAAAAAACAATCCTTACATAAAATTTAAAAAAATCAACCAATGGTAAATTTGAATTTAAAAAATAGAATATGAATACAAATAATACTATATATTTTTGAAACATGGACATGGATGATAAATATACCCTAATAAATAATTATGAATAAACAATATCGAAAAATAATGTGATTGAATAATTATCCATTAACATGTACATTTTATTGGTCAGAGTTTTTAACCTCATATATAATTGGCATAAACCAATTATTAAATTTTAGCCAAACCATAATAATGTAAGTGATATCATACATGATTTACTTATGCCTTTTTATTACCCGTTTATTTATCAATTCTATATAAAAGAAACTTTTTGGGTGACAATAGATTTCTTTATCACAAGTGTATTGACTTATTACTATTGTTTGTATAAATTATATCATTATAACATGAGTTATATATCATATATGTTCTTAATATAAATATATATAAGAAATCGGTAAAAAAAATGGAATAGACTGTTCTTGGAGACGGAATGTCATACTAATGCCTGAACGATGTTTTTGTTTTCTTATTGAATTGAATAGTAGAAAGTGAATGAAATATATATATATAAGAACATAAATACATTACAATTATTATGTCAAATATTTCAATCTTATTTATTATATATACATTATAATCATTCTCGATTGGATAACATGGATAATGAATCTCATTGCGTCGTGGAGATAGTACGGCGTACATTTGCATGAGCGACGATATAATTCACTTAATGGTTAAATGTTAAGGACTTAGATGGTATATTAATTATTAAAAATTATTATAATATTGTATTAAATATTTAAATCCATTATACTCAACATTATTACCATCCAGATTAAGTATTGTTGAATAACAAATTACACCATGATTTGGAGAGGGTAAGCTATATGTGCACATTCATGGTGATATTATTATTCATAAGTTGTATAAAAAGATGTATAATGTTGTAACATAATTTTAATAATGTATCATGATGTAGAAGGTATTGGATTTATTACTTTATTATCCAAACAACATATGGAGAAGAAGTAGATGAAGTGAATTTCGAAGGAAATGATAAAACAATTTCCTCTTCTTAGGGTGTATTCTTTTGATTTGGAAGAAAAGACTCTACAAGATTGATTTCATCCAAATGTGTGGAATCTAGGATGATTTTAGGGAAAATGTGCGATAAAATGGTCATGTTGGGGCTTATAAAAAATGTATTTATATGTGTGATTAAAAGATATAGAGTAGTTCCCTTTAATAGTATAGGCGAGGGTCACTTAATGAAATGAATTAAATATTTACTTATTTTAAATTTAATTTTGGTTTTTAATGGACAAAAAATCATTAATTTGGATGATAATATTATAATTGATCCATATCCTCCCAACAAATAGGGTTATGTTGTATTTAGGTCACAAAAGTAGCCTTATTATTTATCTTTGACAATAAGTTAATAACATTATCTCTTACCTTGCCATCTTATATTATCATTATATATGGTTATTATGGTTATTATAAAATGCCAAGGGATCCAGTTGTGAATAATTAATAATGTTTTTAACATTATAAATTTACATTTTCCAAATATTATATTTTTAGGACTATTATATCATTTAATAAAAGAGTTTTTCTTTTAAAAACTGATTTTTGAAAATTTTAAAACTATTTAGAAACTGATGTTTTGATACATCCATAATAACATGATTTATTATAAAAAACTATGTTAAATAAAATTTAACATTCCATAATAATCCTGAACATTCGTGGATGGCCTCAAATATTTTAAATTTCATATATTTTAATATATATGATATCCTTAATATGAATCTGTCATTAATAAGGTAAACATTATATCATCATTGTGTCCCAAATAAATTTATTTATTTAATTTATAAGTATTATAAATCAAAAAAATTAGTATAGGAAATATTTTTAGATTTATAAAAACTATTTATAGTAAAATATATCATTTATATAACGGAAAATAAATTTTTTTTATAAAAAATCATGTTTTTTATTTTCTGTTAACTTTAAATTAATTATTATAACATATAATTTTCACAACCAAGTTGTTATCAAATGCCAAAATTTATAGAAAAGAAATTTTTTTTGATCACCCATGACACATCCAATAGTATTATGACATCTTTAAGGGGAGTTTTATATTATTATAATATTATTTTTATTCTTATTTACCTAATTTACACTTTATCAATTGTAAATAAAAATAATTACTGATGGTACTATTCATAATTTCTTAAAAAAGAAATCTATTTACACAATTTGGACCATATTATTCAACAAATGTAATCCATTTTTCTATATTCATAATAAATAAATGATAGAAATTAATTTGTAATTATTTCATGTTGTTTAAACAAGAAAAAGGGTTGTTAAGAATTAAAAATATTCAAAAGATTGGCATGTGTTTATTTCTAATTTAATTGTCAGATTTCATTCAATGAAAAATATTGTAGTCAATTATAAACACATAATCCATTTACAGTTACAAAAATAATATGATTATAAAACTATATAAATAAATTAATTGAAAATGTATTTTTGAAATAAAATGCATTATTTCCTGTATTCATTAAAATGTGAATTTTATCAAAAAAATTAATAAATTTTACCAATGTAAATTTGTATGTCTCACTTTATATAAGGATTTTTATATTTTAAAATATAATATATATAAATGTGTTAAAAATAGATTTAACTTTGTTGATCCACCAAAATGCATCAAAAAATAATTATTTTTTAAACACTATATTTTATCCAAAAAAATGAATTTGTTCTTATATAATCTGTATAAAATACACAACATTAAAGATAATGTTAAATAAAATTCAAAATTTCGTAATTCATAATCATAACAGCTAGATTATATACAATTAAATTTTAATATTTTCATAATGTAACATAGGTTACTGAAAATCTATATTTCCTACAATGAAAGCTATCGATGAAGGGTGATCTTTCATGTAATGCAAGACAAGTAATTGTTGCATATAGTGAAATATTCCTTTGGTCTAGTGTATGAAATTATCCAAAAATTGGTCTTTTTTAAATTGAACAATATTTGAACTCTGTGTTGCGTGTTTTGTACACCAACACGTTGTTGGGTGTAACATATGACATGTTAGTTTAGTGTAAAATGATTGTTTGACTTAGTCCATTGCATAATAAAAATTAAAATAATAATTTACTCTAAAAATGTTCCATAAAATACTGAGGTGTTAAACTGTTTCTTTAACCAATAACCTGAATGAAAATTTAATTATTGTTGAGTATTCTATATGTTATATCTAATATTTTGGGAATTTTTATGGATTCAATTATTGTTTAAATAACTAATGTAAATTTAAATGACTCATGATACATAGATTCACATAATAGAAGAAAATTTAAATGGGTGATCCATGGAAACTGCTAGGGAGTGTCAGTTGAAGCTATTAAAGGAAAAATCATGCACGATAATGAGTCAAGGTTTATAAAACATAGAATACATTACATGATCCTATGGTTGATAGGAGTATATATTGGAGTTATACATAAGTAACATTAATAAGATAAGTAATAGTGATGATCAACCCATGTGAGGTTCTATATAGAAGATTAGAAAATTTCAATATGAAGAAAATCATTTTGGGATCATTTTATTTCAATATGTAGCAGTAAATATTTATTTTACCATATCATTTTGTGTTGAAACAAATCCAAATGAAATAAATCATACTTTTTTTCAAAATGCATCATATTTTTGTTATGATATATTACATGCATTTTTTCATGGTTAATTTATAAATAATTAGTTGAATCCATGTATTGATGGATTAATTATTTTTTGATTACTATCTATAATATCTATTTTTAAATAAATGTTTTCCTATTTTCTTTCTCATCACGGTATTATAAAAAATTTAAAAATGGAGAGCTGTCATGATAACTATATCTATGAAGTGAAATAAAATTATTTTTTGGTGATTTAAATGTTAAATTCTCATTGACTTCTACCTTTTTCTTAACTAGTATGGATGGTGATGATGGTTTTAACAATAGCCTACTTAGTCTTGCAGTTTATTTTATATTTTTAATCCCTTATTTTTTTCATTCTTTATAATTTCACTCCATTAATTAATTATTTTATATATTTTAATTTCATATATGATATGTATATGATCACTTAATATTTTTTAAAATTCTTGTCAATATGATTATTTTATATGATTTTTTTTACATTCTAAGATAATTATCATATATTGTAATAAGTCATTTCATGAGTTTTCACTATATATTGGGAGAATTATGTTTCAGTCTATCCATCCTTGATTACCTATGTGATTATTATTTCTAATGTTTAAATCCATCAGTTTGTAAATGATAGGTATTTGAAAATTATATCAAAATATAATGAATAAATATTCATTCTAAAAATCATTCCCACTAACCCAAATTTAGTTGTCTTTTCATATAAACCTTTTTGTTGTTTTGAATAATTTTATATTGGTTTTTCAAAATTATAAGTAATGAGATGTATTATTTTTTTTCATTTCAATATAATGATTTCATTTCCTCATCTATTTCACACCATAGCTAGACACTAAAATATATATTAGGAGGTTATCAACAATTTTTTCATTTACCTTAATAAAATGTAGCATCACCCATATGTAATGGAAACTTAAGGATTAATAAAATTATAACTAAATTAATTATTAAAATTTATAAATACATATAAAATAAAGAATTTAAAAATTTAATGGCTAAAAGTTTGTAATTATTTTTAACCACATTAAAAACCGTGGATATGTAAGGGTCACCACATTAACAAAGGGTGATATTTGTGGGGAACATCTACTAAAAAGTGATATAGATAATGGACCCATATGAAACAAAAGATAATATATCATGTTAACCTAGAAAACAATCCATTAATATTGATATTAATTATAAATTATAAATTAAATTTAATAATATGGGAATACATTTTTTTGATGTGATATGAATAACAATTCCATGAAGTAGTGAATAGAAAATTGAAATTCACTGACTATATTGACATATCATCACAATTAAAAAACATAATTCAATAATATGTTAGACTATCAGTAAATTATTATTTTTTGATATTTTTATATAAATAATTATTGAGAATTAAGTAGATATATTTGTAATAAATCAAAATTTTTTATGGGGTATATTAAAAGGATTAAGGTTTGATGATAATATATTAAAATTAATGAGTCCAAATACTATGCCAATTTTATTGACATGGTTATATATATTTGAATAATTAATTAAATAAAATTAGAAGGATTTAAAACCTATATTTATATGAAAAATAATTATGTCTATGAGAATTATGGAGATATATTTTTCGTGTGGAAAGATGAAAGTTAAATAAAAAAAATACAAACAAATTTTGTTAGAGGAAGTGAGTGGGAGGAATTATAACTTAGTAAAATAATATTATGGAAGAAAAAAGTATAACTGTGATTATATATCTCTATATATTTGTATTGTTCATTTTAATGATGAAATCTATATGATTGATTAAACATTATTGATATAATTGGATTCAAAAGGAATTTTATCAAGTATTTTTCATCATACAACATCATTGATATTCATTATATAAGTCCCTTAATACATAATTATAGACGAAGAAATGTTACGCCCAGACCCAAGTTACCCATAGTCGGTGCATTATTTTAATACATTAGATTGATTATAAGGAATCAAGTCCCAAAAGACCAATGAGTTTAGAATTTTTGGAAAATACATTACACACATGAATGTTACATTACACATATGATAAGAAAACACAACAATAATGATCCTTTGATAACCCTATTAATCCCCTAACTTAACCCTTCTTATAAATCATAATTCACTTCATGGAATCCAGGGAAAATTATAACATATAAAGGGGTGATCGCTGATGCTCACTAAGGATAACAATAAAACTTAAAAATTCATAAATAAGCATAAACATTTAAGTAAATGTATAAGAATAAAACAAAAGCCTTTGAAACATTAATTTCAGAATAATATGGAAATGATACAATAAAAAAATCCATTTACTTATTCACATTGATATTATACTATTCGAGTAATCACGTGCAACATCAATAGCCACTTTTATAATGATAGAATTCATAATTTGAGACTTCATAACCACAAAGTCAAGGCCTTGTTCCAAGACTAAAAAGAAGAGTTTTTCTAGGCCTTGTTCTAAGACACTAGTTTGTCTCATGAGACCAACTGATGAATCGAGGATCTATAGCGGGCTCCACCCATCACTTACTAATTCCAACACATTCCTCATATTAAAAGGATCAAACATTACATAATAGTTTGTATAAAAAATAGCATAAAAAATGTAAATACTTTACCCATAAACCATGACAGGTATAACAATTACACATTAACAGTCAAACATATCACAAAACCTTGAATAAAATATGGATTATTTGTTTCATAATAAATCATCATATATTAAGAATATTATCTCTTAAGGGATGTTGATATAGTTGAAAACTATCAGAAAAAATCATTGATAGAAATAACCCTTTTCATGAAATCATTTAAAAGAAATATAGTTTATAAAGGAAGTTATTAAAATTATATTTTGGAATAAAAGTGTCCCATACAACTTTTAAACATTTGGATGGAATTATTATTTTAAAATTTTCATGTCCATATAAATAAATCCCTAAAATAATTTTGCTAAACGTGGAAATTTAGGAGAAAGGTTTCAATGAATAAATCATTAAAACATTTAAAATGATGTTTAAGTATAAAATTATCTTAAAAATAATCCCTTTTAAACCTTCTTTTTTGAAATATTGACATTTATAATAAATATTTCATGATAGATACTTATATAATAAAAACCATAGATAATAAAGAGATTTTGAAATTAACCCTTACCTTGCACCTTACATTGGACGTGGTTATGTTTAACCTTTTATATATTGAAAATAGTATGATATTAAATTATACTGGAACAATATTAAAATTTATTATATCATACATTATTCATTTATAAATTTATACTACCCATTTAATATTATTTCCATGTTAAATTAACATTTTTGGAAATAGTCGTTTTCTTTATCATAAGTGTTTTAACTTGTTACTCTTGATTGTATCACATAGATCATGATTTAAATACATCTATAATATAAAAATTATTTATATATAATATATATTTAGAATATATATATATGTATAATATACATTTATATGAAATGAAAAACACTGTTTACGGAGATGGTATGTCGTACGTACGCATAAACATTGTTTCTGTTTTCATATCGTATTGAATGAAACTAAGTGAATAATACATATCTAGGTAAATATATATAATCAAAATAGAAGAATTATTTCATATATTACAAACATATTATTTATATATTTTTTATAATCATCGTTGAATGTTGAACATTGAAATGAATCTAATCGCGTCGTGGAGACGGTAATCCATACGTACGCACGAGCGACAATATTATTATATTGATGGCGAAATCATATGTAATTGTATGTTATATCATATATACATAATAATTAACATTATATATTTATTATTTACATAACTTATACTCATTATTATATCCATCCATATAATGAATTGTCTGAATAACAATCTACACCATGACGTGGAGACAGAAATATGTACATACACACGTATGGTGACATTATCATTTATAGGACCGATAGAATAATTAATATGGTTCTACCATTTTTATAATAAAATAAAAGTATATAGAAGATATATGAGTTATTATTTTTGAATGGAATCAAAAAAGAAATAGGATGTGGAAGTATAAAAGAACATGAAAGTGGTAATGAAATAATTATCTTATCTTCATGTTATTCCATTTGATTTGATAAAAAGGGAACCATAGATTGGCCTTTTGACAAAAATAAGGCCTTTAGGATGAAGGGAGTAAAGTTGGGAGGATATTATGGTAGGGTTTGGCCCAGCCAAAAGGCTTTGGAGGTGTGAATTTGAGTGAAGGGAAGTTCATTTTTATAAAATAAGTGAGGGTCACTTTAGGAAATGCATGAAATATTATTTTATAATAATATCGTTTTTTGTTTTTAATGGATCCAAAATTAATTATATAAAGGATAAGATGTTGATGGGTCTAAAACCCCTCAACTAATTGGTTTTAGATAGGTTTAGGTCATCATATTATCCTTATTTTTAGATTTAACTCTTAGTTAAATAGTTTGACATTTACCATGTCTCTTGATATTTTTATATTACAATTGTTAATAAAAATACTATAAAATGTGAATAGAACCCCAAGTTGTTAATTAATGTCATATATATTATAAAATAAGTCTCTTGGCAGAAACTAATATTTTTAGACTTATTATATCAATTAATAATATAATTTTTGTTTTAAAAACTCAATTATGTAAATTTTGACACAATTTAGTATTTTTTTAAGCCATAAATACATTATGACCTAGAATTAAATTTATTTAACCAACACAAAAAATTAATATTAATCAATAAAATTAGTGTAAATCTTCAAAAATATCAAATTCCATATATTTGGATATTTATAATATCACTTATTTTAATCAGTCATTAATAAAGTAATTATTTCAACATCATCGTGTGAGAAATTAATTAAATTATTTAAGGTCTAAAAATTATAAATAAAATACCATAATGTAGTAAATTTTGTTGGAATTATAATGAATTTTTTTTGTCTAATTTAACTTTTATATAATATAATATTAATAATGGTTTAGCTATTAATTTTTGAATTTATCTCTTTTAACTCTTCGTTAAATAAAAAAATAATAAATTTCCTAATCTAATACAAGTTGATCATAGAGGATAATTTTCTATTTATAAGGTTATTTATTGTCTAATTATACATATTTAATAGAATCAGAACATGTTTTTGGGTAATTATGATATCATTTTCCCTTAATTAACCTATTTACTTTTTATCGTGGTAAAAAAAGTCAAAAGTAACTATTCACCAAAAATTATTTTCATCTTGTTGAACAAAATTTTACACACTAATATTAACCGTGTGTCTTGGATTTTTGAAATTCAACTCACAGAAGCGGAAAAATTATATTTCCTACAAATTTAAAAATGCTCCTTGGAGGAGGGTAAAAGACGGTAAGAAGTTTGATAAAATTTTATATATAAAAACTAATTGTAAAATGACTCTGATGAATCACATTGAACATATATAGGTATTCTGTATCTATTATTACATAAAATAAAATAAATAATTATTTAATTAAAAAGTCGGTTTTAACCATTTACATAGTGTTGTTTTCAATTTTCATCAAAATTTGAATGTTTTATGAAAAATACCAAAACATTAACTTGAGCTAATTTTGGTATTCCAAAATCAAAAATTAAGACTTTTTTATGAAAATAAAAACATATAAGTTTCATTTATTTATTTAAAATTATTTCCCGTGGTCAGAATAAAAATGCGGGTTTTTAAAAAGTAAAAACTATCAAAAGATTGACATATATTTATGTCAAATTTAAATGTGAAATTACTTATAATGACCTAAATTTTATAAAATGATAAAAATATAATCTATTTATACTTGAAACCCATTAAAATTTATAATTTATCACTAAAAATAATATCTATTTAAAAACATTTATTCAATTAAAACGTTGTATGTTTCACTATGCATCAAAATATGAAAGTTATCAGAAATGTACCACATATTTATCCTCACATAAATACAATGACCCGCTTATAAATAAGAATTTAATTTCATTAAATTAAATATATAAAAGTTTAAAATATTTTTTTTAAAAAGGGTTCTCCATTAAATGGAAATAAAATTGCATTTTCTGAAAAATACATCTTTTATCTAAAAAAATGAATTTGTTCATATATTAATCTTGAGAAACACATAATATGGATATTAAAATTATATAGATTATTTAAGATTCAAAATGTAGTTAATATTATTTATAACCACTTATTGAACATCTAGTGTGGTAAGTTGTGGTGTGCTCTAACTTGGGGTTGCGTGTAACACAAGTTATTTAATTACATTAATGAGATAACATAAAATAAAATCGTGGGGTGATTCATTCTCCCCTAATTCAATAAATTGCATCCTCTTAATTTTAAATTGTTCTTCAGAAATAAATATTTAAAAATAGAAAACTACCTTTGTGGAATACCCACATCAGAAACTGGGTTAACAAAATTTAGTCTTAATAAGAGGGAAGGAGAAACGAAAAAGTCACCACCAAATTATGGTCATGATTAAGAGAAAATTGGTGTAAAGTAGAGACAGATAGATGGAGGAAGAACATAAATATTTATAGGGAGTGATTGAGGTCATCAATCACAAAAAAATGTAAAATTGAGGGCCTTAAAGCCATCAATAAATGATAATTAAAAATATCACTATTTCGACAAAAAATAAGGTATTAGGATAACAATATTTTGGTTTTAAGATCCTTACCTAATGTTTAAGAATTAATTTATTCATAAAATAATAGGAAAAAGATAATTGTCTAGTGGAGTATCTTCCATCATCTAATTCTGACCACAATCTCAACTTTCACTCTAAATAAAAATAGAATTCTAAAATATTCTATTAATCGTAATCGTATAGGGTTCCAAAAAAATGAATTTATAATTCATTTGTAAGAATATTTTAAAAAACAACACTAAAATAACAAGAACATCATGTAGGACTGTGGTAGGTGAAGCTACCTTGTCACCCTTTGGTTGTGGGTTTATGTCTCGCGGCCTAACCGGACGAGACATGTTGTCGCCCAACCCCCAGGTTGTCCAGTTTTTTTTGAAAATCCAATAATAATCTAAAGAAATGATTTGACCTTAAAAAAAGTATCTAATGTCATAAATAATCAATTCCATACTTTATACTTATACAAAATATTCTATCTAAATTAATTGTCCAAAATTTATAAGGAAGGTAAACATAATGAATATCCATTTTCCATGTAATAGAATATGAGTTTTTTGATAATGTATCCTTTTAAAACATTATAATAGCATGAATTACCATAAACACTTATTGATTACATTCATTATCCATAATTCCTTTTATAATAATAGATATATATTATTTATATCCAAAATTTTTAATATTCAATCGATGATGGAATAAACAAACCATTAATCTGTTTCAAGGTAGTCGTGAATATCCAATAAAAATTATCCAAATCAATTATATATTATTCCAAAATCACTAACATAGTATTAAGACCATATAATGGTTTACCTTTCCTTCAACCATGTATTTTCCAAAAAATGTTAACCTGAAACTATGTCACATTACTTGGTACAATACCATCTCAAATCCTTAATGAAATAGTACTCCAGTACAATCCTTATTTATTTCCTAAATTCATATAACAAGTACATTTTTGATACAACACTCAAATGAAAAATATATATAATAAAAACATAGTAACACTAGTCATTACTCTTCATATGTTGTATTATCATAACATGATTGTAATCTAATAGCATCATTTGAGGCATACTCTGTTGATTTGGACATTGATTCACATATTATCCCAAATCCTCACAGATGATGCATTGCACATTTGAAACCTTTTTCTTTCACTTTCAATCACGCACTTGGTATCCTTTTTCTTTACACATATAACAAACTATCATTACCTTATTGAATTTACCAAGGTTATTCTTTCCATAATAATCATATATGGGAAAATCCTATTCCCCTTATTTTCTTTATCCATCTTTCTCCCTTCCTTCATTTTCTTCTCTTTCATCACTTCAAAGCCATATGAATCAGATAATTATTTACATAACTTATCAACACATGATACTATTTCTTCATATGATTAGAATATGTGTGATACTATTTCACTTTTAAATGATGTCTTAATACTATGAATGATATGATACTTCTTACCCTTTAGATAATGCATAATGCTGGAGTTCTCATTAAATCCATTTGAATCCATTTCTAAATGATGACACACACAATAGGTTTGATCCTATCATACTGAATAATCCAAAAACATGAAATATTCTCAACATTAGTTTAATACTTTCACACATCTAGTCTCATAATTATAAAAATGGTTTCATTGCTGGAATATTTTCTCATATATCCTTCATAATGGTTTGTAAATAAATTTTGAATTATTCTAAGAATATCCTCTAAAAGATTCATATACAAGAGTGTCATAAAGCCTATTGTCGTGCAAGAGGATTCCCTGAGTAAACCCTCAAACTCCTATTCAGAATATTTACTCCTTTGTAAATTTTTTTCCAGAGCCAACTCTACCTGCTCGTATCTAGACAGGGATGTATTCGTCAGAAAATACACAAACTCTCTATATAACCAATATTCTGAGATGTTTTTCTATACTAATATATGACATCTATCTTAGGGTAATGTTCCCTAATCAGAGTTTATATAAATCTATTTCCAAGGTTTTTTATATGTATCACATGATACCAACTGTAACACCCCGACCCCAGTTACCCAGAGTCGGTGCATTATTTTAATACATTGACCGATCAGTTTAGCAGTCTTGGAAAATAGATTACATACATGAATGTTACATTACACATTATAAAATAAAACCCAACATAAATGATACTTTGATAAATCCATTAATCCCGTAGCTTAACCCTGCATATCAATCATCATATGCTTTGTGGAATCCTAGGAAAATTAAAACATAGAAAGGGGTGAGATTAGATGCTCAGTAAGGATAAAAATATAGTGATAATTGTCATAAATAATCATAAATATTTAAGAAAATGTATAAGACTAAAAAATTCCCTTTAAACATAAATTTTAGCTTAAAATTGAAAAGATACAATAAAATAAGGCCATTTTATTATTCACGTGGATTTTATAATAGTCGAATAATCACATGCAATATCAATATCCACTTTCATAATAATGGAATGAATAATGCCAGAATTCATAACCAAATAGTCAAGGCCTTGTGCCCAAACTACAAATAAGATTTTGTAAAAGCCTTGTGCCAAGACACTAGTTCGTCTCATGAGGCCTACTGATGCATCGAGGAGCTATAGTGGGCTCCACCTGTCACTTACTATGTCCAATTCATTCCTCTTATGAAAATTTAAAAACATAACATAAACATTCGTATAAAAACTACCATATGGAATATCAATAATTAATCCATAAACCATGAATGGTATATGAATAAAAAATCCATAGTCAAACATATTCAAATACCATCAATACAATATGGAAAATTTGTATCATAATAAACGAACCTCGATCAAGAATATTATCCTGTAATGGATGTTGACATTGTTGAAAATGATCACTAAAAATCTTTGAGACAAATATCCCTTTTTCATGAAATCATTTAAAAGTCACATAATTTATAAAGGAAGCCATTTATAAAATATTATTTAATCCATGTGTCCTATATACATTGAAACTTTTGAATGAAATTAACATTTTAAAACATTAATGTCCATATAAATAAATCATTAAAACTATTTTGAAAACATAGACATTAATGAGAAACTTTTAGAAGAATAAATCTTTAAAAAAAATTAAATGATGTTCTAGAAAAACTGTTCCCTTAAAAAGAATCACATTGAAAAAACTTTTATGAAACATTATCATGGATAATAATTATTTCTCAGTATATACTTACATAAAATCATCCTTGGATTGTAATGAGATTGTGTAATTAACCCTTACCTTGTACTTTCCATTGGTTGTGGGTATATTTAACCTCATGTATAATGGACATAGTTTGTTATTAAATTATAAAAGAAACATATTAATATTTATTATATAATAAATTAATCATTTATGGCTTTATAATACCCATTATATAATGATTTCAATGTTAAATCTACATTTCAGGTATTAATATATTTCTTTATCGTGTGTGTTTTAACTTGTTACACTTCATTGTATCACATTGACCATGATTTAAATACTTATAGAATATAGAGGATGATTAATATATCATATATATTTAGAAAAAAATATGAATAATAGACATATATATGAAATGGAAAACACCGATTATGGATACGGTTGGCCGTACGTACGCTTAAACGTTGTTTTCTGTTATATATCGTATTGAATAGAAATACGTGAATAAGATATTTGTTAGCTCAAAAATATATATAAATATATCTCCAATAAAATTATTATGTCATATATTACATACTTATTAATGATATATATTTTATAATAATAGTTGAATGGTGAATGTGGAAATAAATCTCAACGCATCGTGGAGACGCTAATCCGTACGTATGCATGAGCGACAATATCATTATATCGATGATGAAATCATATGTAATGGGATGGTATAATATTTATACATAATAATTAACATTATTATTTATTATTGCATCATTTATACTCATTATTATACCTACTCAAATAATAATGTGTTTGAATAACAAATTACACCACGACGTGGAGACGATAATCTGTACGTACGCACATATGAAGACTTTGTCAATTATAGGATGAATATAATATATAATACGGTTGTATCAATTTTCTAATAACATCATAATATATTGAATATATGGGAGTGATTATTTTATAATGGAAAGAACAATGAAAGACGATGTGAAAGATGAAAAGAACATGTATGAGGCAATGAAATATTTACCTCTTTTTTGGGTTATCCGTTTGATTTGATCAAAAGGGATCTATAGGATGGCATTATGACCAAAATAATGCCTCTATAATGAAGGGACGAATGTTCGGAGGATATTTGGGTAGGGGTTGGGTGATGAAAAAGGCTATGGATGTTTGAGTTTGAGATAAGGGGATGTGCCCTATGATATGAGAGGTGAGTGTCACTTTAGAAAAAGCTTGAAATATTATTTTACAACAAAATATTATTCAGTTTCTAATGGATCAAAAATTAATTATTTTAAGGATAAGGTGAAGATGGGAATAAAAAATTTCAACCAATAGGTTTTATACCGGTTGAGATCATCATATTAACCTTATCTTTTAGATTGAACTCATAGTTAAATTGTTTGTCATTTACCATGTCTCTATGTATTTTTATAGTATATAGTTAATAAACATAATATTAAATTCTATTAGTTCTCTAAGTTGTTTGTTAATGTCGTATATATTATTATATAATTCTTTTGGCTGAACCATATATTTTTAGGACTAATATTTCAGTTAATAATATAATATTTGCTTAAAAACTCAATTATGTCAATTTTGACAGAATATAGTATTTGATTTTTTTGAAATCCATAAAACATTATAACATCGAATAAAATTTATTTAAAAAACACTAACATTTAATATTTACATATAAAATTATTTTATTTCATCAGAAGTGTAAAATTACATTTATTTGGATATTTTAAGTTGAAATTCTTTTTATCGTTCATTAATATGGTAATTAATGCATCATCATTGTGTCATAAATAAATTAAAATATTTAATGTATAAAAATTATAAATAAAACACCATTATTTAGGAAATATTTTTTTCATTCTAATTAATATTTATAGTCGAATTTATCTTATGTATAACCCTATATTAAAAATAGTTTAACTATCAAACATTGAATTTTACATTTTTAACTCATCATTAAATAGAATAAAAAGAAATGTCCAAATCTAATCCAAGTGGACCAAAGAGGATGATATTTTAATACTATGGTTTTTTTTCTGTCGAATTATACTTATCCAATAGATTTTGGACATGTGTTAGGGTAATTATGATATCATTTTTACCTTTAATAACATTATTTACTTTTAACAGTTGTAAATAAAAGTCAAGAGATACAATTCACCAAAAATTATTTTCATCTTATTGAACCACATTTTACTTCCTGATATTAATTGTGTCTCCCATATTTTATAAATTCAACTCATTGATGTAGTAAAATTATGTTTTATGCAAATTTTCAAATGCTCCTAGGAGGTGTGTAAAAGTCTGTAAAAAGTTCGATAAAATTTTATACATCTTAATTTATTATAAAATGACTCTAATTAATTATATTGAACATGTATGGGTATTAGTAATTTATTATTATCTAAAATTAACATAACTAATTATTTAATATAAATGTTTGTTTTAACCAATAACGTAGTGTTTTTTCACTATTCATAAAAAATTAAATGTTTTCAGAAAAATACAAAAAACATGCTCTATGATAATTATTATATTATGAATTAAATAATGAAATCTATTTTACCAAATTCGAAACATATAAGTTTTATTTATTTATTTAAAATTAATTACCATTGACAAAACAAAAAAACGGGTTTTTAACGTGTAAAAACTATCAAATAATTGACATATGTTTTTGTCAAATTTAAATGTGAAATAACTTATAATGACCTAAGTTTTATTAAATGATAAAAATATTATCTAATTATACATGAAAACCATTCAAATTCATTATTTATCTCTATAAATTATTTTGAGTAAAAAATTTGTTGTCAATTAAAACATAATATTTTTCCATATTCATCAAAATGTTAAAGTTATCAGAAAATTGCCAAAACTTTATCCAAACTAAATTCTTATGTCTCGCTTCTAAAGAATAATTTAATTTAATTAAATTGAATTTATTAATGGGAAAATTATTGGTTTTAAAAATTGTTCTCTATTAAAAACATTAAAATTGCATTTTTTGAAAAATACATCTTTTATCTGAAAAAATGAATTTGTTCTTATATTATGTCGAAGAAACAAATAATATGGATGTTAAAATTATATTGGGTATAGAATATTCAAAATGAAATTAATAATATTTATAACCACTTTTTTAACAGCTATTGTGGTATGTTTGGTTGCGCTCAATCTTAGTATTCCGTGTAGTGCAAGATATTGAATTACATTAATGAGATAACATACTATGAAATAATGGGGTGTTTTAAGGAAACCTATGTCTACTAAGGTGGTGGCCTAGGAAGATTAATAAGAACATGATTATGTGATGTTAATGACTAACTTCGATGCTCTCCTCTTATTCTAAGGCTACTACATAGATTTAATACATTCTATATAATATTGTTCTTCATTTTATCACCATGTTGACATTGGTAAATTACTACAATTTCTACCAAATTTTTGTTAAGTTAATTATTTTGAGATTATGAGACTTTATATAATATATTTTGGATTATTGGGTATATTTTTTTTCTCTCATATAGATTATCATTGGAGGGATACTATTACTGATTTGTAGGGAATCATAGGTTTTCCTCCCATGTAATTTATTTCTCATCACAAAATGTTACTAATTCTGTTCACAAGAT
Source organism: Viscum album (assembly GCA_963277665.1). NCBI lineage: Eukaryota > Viridiplantae > Streptophyta > Magnoliopsida > Santalales > Viscaceae > Viscum > Viscum album. The sequence goes on along the minus strand of OY728140.1, from coordinate 1,252,629,896 downwards.
GTATCATTGATTCATATACTAAGATATATTTTACTTTAAAAACAAGGAATCATATAAAAAATAAGATATAATATGATTATAAACAATATAATCTCACAATCACCAAATATTCCATCTAGTATTCATAACATTCGTCAAATTAAAATTATCACAAAATGCTCCATAGTGAAATCAACTGAGTCACTAATTTCATAAAATGTGTGGTAAAATTGGTATTGTATTAACTTGATAAGGCTCCCCAAACCCATAATCGTTATACCAATACTAAAATAACATTAATAAATAATAAATTTTGATACAAACTAGAATAAATATATCATTATATAAAATAATGTCTATAATTTAATCTCTATATATCACAATATCTTCACATTCTTGAGATTTAATTCAATAAATCTTCAACAATTTGATATATTGGAATCTTAAATTAAAACACATTTGAACATTTCCTTATAATTTATGAACAATAAATTCCTATATAAACATAAAATTAATTACACTAACATTCATAACAAAGGGAAATGATTCAAAAGAAAGTGGTTACCACCAATAATCTATAAGGGAAAACATATCCATATTCTGTCAAGGGATATTTAATAATAATATTGGTAAATAAATTTTTAATTAAAATTAAGATGAAATAATATAAATTTCCCATAATTCTCGATATATAGTCCTGAAATGTTCATTGAATAAACATATTTTATGGAAAAGTGTTTTAAATAAAGTGATAAAAAAACATGAGGTATGGTGAATAATGAGAGGGATATTTTAAGGAAATATAGTATTCTATTGAATAATAGAATTACAATGATAATTTCCCTAACCATAACCATAGTTTACAATCATTATGATGTTCTACTACTCATTCCCACTCATCTTTCAATCAATAATAGCATTGATTAATATAAGGTTAACCTCATTACAAACATGTATAAAAATACCAAGTGATATAAAATTCTATCCAATGCATTGGAGTATTATATAAGACTCCCTATATAAATAATTCATTCATTTTTATTCTATTTAATATAATTCATCTGTCTTACCATATTGATATCACAAATGTAAAATTGTATTCATTTTTTCACAAAATAAATTATCCATTTAAGTTATATTGTGTATCCAAAAAATTCATGATGGTATTGCATAAATTCACCACAAAAATTTCTCTTCTGTTAAAATAACTCAATGTCTATAAAATATTATTTATTAATATCCTCTAAAGAGTGAAAAATGAATGATAATTTCAAGGTTTGAATATATTTTAGAGATAAATAGTAAATTTTTATTGAACAATAAAATCAATTACATGAAAAAGTATTTAAATATTATTTTATAATAAATTGTCAATAATATAAATTAATTATGTTAAAAAATGTGGAATAGAAAGAATGGTAGACTTATAATTTTTTAAATGAAAATTCAATAATAAATCCTTCGAATGATATTGAGTTTATCGAAAAAAATTTGGAGTGGAAGATAAAAAATTTGTAAATTAAAATCTAAAGATACATTATAATACATATAAATACTATTGATTAATCCCCATATATCCAGAAAAAAAATTAAAACCCCATTTATAAAGAGGGTAAATTAAATATGAAGGTCACTTCCAAATTCATATAAGTTAGTGTCCAACTAAAAAGGAAAAAATTGACAATAATATAAAATTAAAATATAGAAGAAAAAGATATTATTTGGAGATGATGGGAATTATCATCATCCTTATTATTATTTATAATAAATGAAATATATCAATTATATTATATAAAAAATTAGTATTAATGTCTTTATTACATCATTATACACCAGAGTGGAACTATCTTGTGACCAAAAGATTAAAAAAGGAATCATTATTTCACAAGAAATGATGTTGTGACAAGAAATAATTTTAACTTATTTTCCATCCAAGTTGGTTAGGATATACACTGATGTATAAAAAATAACTACTATAATATCATATTTCAGATATTTACTCATATATAAAAACTTTTGTGAACATGATTCATAGTAATTGTTCAAAATAATATTTATTTATATTTTAATTTCCTCAATACATGTTGTTAGTTTTGATTTTTAGTTCAGTACAAGATTTATCATGGATGTGTCAAATCATTTTTATAAATTCATTGATTATCATTCATATACCCTTATATTACATATTATAAATGTTTTATAATTACTTAATATAATTAAAAAATTATTTTTTTCATGAAATGTGATGTAAATATTTTAAATTACATTATTTTGATAGTTTATGTTGATCAAATGTGTTGTATGATAATCATATTTTATTTAAGATTTAAACCTTTATAAAAATATTGTAAAAATATTTTTTTATTAATTTCACACAATAGTGTTATATATGATTCCATATTTATATAAGAAATAAAATAATATCATAATTCATTGGTATGTCAAATATTTCCTAAATATAAATACACAGTAATGTATTGTAGTGTATTGTTAAGAAATTTATTTTTATAGAATAAATAAATTATAAGACAGTCGTAATGTTATTATATAGTTTTAAGTATCATTATCTATTTTATTATTGATATATATATATATATTATAATAGAATATTTAAAAAAATGTCACATTCATTGAGGTGATTGTACATTGAGAGTTAAGGGAGAAGATTCATCTACATATAACATATAATATGTTTGAATTGTATTACATTTTCTGAATCAAAATATATTAATTAATGTTATATTTATTTGTTAAATAAATCTTCACCCCTCTAACCTTCCTTGTATGTCTATTATTTAAAACATATCATGTCTCTTGTGGTCAATGTATTCTGCATGTAACACAATAAGAAATATCAATTTTGGATCGATGAGATAAGTATAGATAACAGATATTGTATTTTTAAAATAAATTTAATAAATTTTATTAATAAATATGATATTAAAAACATTTTAATAAATTTAGTTGGAAGATATAGAATACAAAATGAATTAAGGGAGATAGGTTGAGAACATTCCCAAAACCATTGAATGTTCCCCAATGGGTAACATCTTAATGAACTATATAAATTTATTTTTAATAGGACTAGGACATATAAATAGTTTATATGTAGTTGAAAAGATAATATATGTTATTTTTATATAATCTATCGAATATAATTGTGAGGATAAATGTGGTCAATGTGATATCATTTTCTAAATGTAAAATTTAATTTTTGGTAAATTAAGATTACATTTTTTATAATAGAATAGAAACTTTCATTGTGAAATGGGCCCAAATGTAACAAGAAATGATGGGTGGAGTAAGATCTGTTCAATAGATACATTTGTATTGATTTTTCACTTAGTATTAAAACATGATTCCTATATCAAGATATTGGATTTTTCCATTACATAAATTTTTAATCAAGTACCGACTTTTTTACCCAAGTAATTTATATCTTATTGGATTAAAGTGTTTTACTGTAATGGCCTTGGATGAATACTTCAATCCCACTGAAGTCTTTGTTGGACCTCTAAATAAATTAGATGGAGGTTCTAGTTCAAAGCCGCCTTATGTACCTACGGGTGCTGATTCCGATGGGGATTCTCGACCGAACGACCTACAGTTAAGGGGTTATGACATTTTTTCCGGATTCTCTAAGTGATGAGTCTGCTGCTACTAATCGCATTTCAAGAAATGGTGCGCTTGTGTTTCTTGAAGCAAACCACCGATTTTTTTCAAGAAAGAATTGATGCTTGAAAATATTCGATTATTTCCCTGTTAAGATCGATGAACTCTACGTGGAAGGTTGATGACCTTCAGAAAAGTCTTAAAGAGATTTGGGGCTTTAATGATTGGCATATGGTTTCTATCAGTATGAATTTTTATCATTTTACTTTTGGATCAAATGATTTGAAGATGTGGTGCAGGAGTCATGGGTTTGTGAATCTAAATCTTGGGATTCTCATATTTCAGAACTAGGACCCATGGTTCGATCCCTTCATTGCCATGAATATCATAGCTCAATCTTGGATTCAGATCAAAGGATTGAGATGGGTATTTTGGAATTCGACTATCCTTTGGGATGTTGATTCGGCAGTAGGAACTCATATTAAACTCGATAAGGAGACTGGATCAGTTCAGTATATCCATTTTTCTCGCATTCAAGATGATTTTGATATGTCTCCCTCTTTTTGAGACGGTTTTGTTGATTTCTATTGATTTTAAGTTTGAGCTTGAGATTCAGTTTGTACATGTTCCTTCCTTTTGTACAATTTTTTCAGTGATTGGGAATGTTAAATAAAAATGCAATAAAGGATTGTGATTCTTTAATTGTAACCGATATGGGCATCTTATTGAAACCTATAAAGTTAAATCCCAATGTTCGTCTGCTTCGTCAATTGGGATGGAAGGGGCACATGATAGGGGGAAGGGTGTCCTGAATGGGTCATTGTTGCCTTTGTATAACTCTGATGGTGTGAAGGGTCTAACACCTTTGACCATCAAGGAAGATTTGGTGAAAAATAATCCCTCTATTTCTATGAAAGTGGGAACTGTTTCTTCAGCTGATGTTGTTTCTCGTAAAAGTCCCAATGAGAGGTATTTGAATGATCACCAAGGCAGGGGTGTGTTGTCTAACCCCTCAGTTGAGAGAACAATCCCTGTTTCTAGATTTCATACAATTGAGTATGGAGAACCCTCTAAATAGGGTTATATTTGTTCGGATGATGCTAATAGTAAACAGGAGATGGATCATGCTGAATTAATGGAGGAGAAATACTTAGATAATGGTAAGATAGGATGTTTGGCACCTGGTGGGAAAGGTTCCATTGATCATTCTGTTGAACAAAGGGGTGTGCAAGGTTATAATGCCAATAAGACTTATGTTTCGCATACTGTTTCTCGTACACTAGAGGTCTCAAAGGCCTATATTTATTCTTTTTTTGTTCTAACAACAGCAGTTGTGTCGCCTGAATTAATGGGGGAGGTGAATGAGGGGCAGCATCCCAAAATAATATTACAACTGCTTCGGAGTCCCCTGCTGGGGCTGCTTCTATCTCCATGGGCGAAGCTATCACTATTTCAGCCTCACATGAGGCTACTGTTATGCAGGAATCTGTTTTACATTATTTGGGTGCCAGGGACGTTCAATCCTCTGATGCAGGAGCTCTACCACCTGTTCTCTGGAAATCTTTGTATGAACCTCACATTACAATGGCAGTGACACCATGTTTAGCTTATTCTGAGTCCCCTGTTGGGACTCCTTCTATCTCCCTGGGTGAACCTATCAATATTTCAACCTCACATGAGGCTGTTGCTATGCAATAATTTGTTATACCTTCTTCGGATGATAAGGCCCTTCATGCCTGGGATGCAGGAGTTATACCACCTGTTCGCTGGAATTCTTTGGATAAACCTGACCGTACAGTGTTAGTGACACCTAAACATGTTGTTGAAAATTTTAATGTTGTCATTGGTGCTACAATTTTTTTTCCCATATTAGACTCAATGAATTCCCATAATTTTGATCTGCTCAATATGGAGACCCGTGAGAGGAAGCAACATGTTACCAAGAAAGGACATGTTTCTCATGAACCTTATTTGGTTCCATAGGCCAGTGCTGAGTAGATTGGGATTCCCAATTCATAGGAGCACTTGGAGGATTGAGATAATGGTTCTGATGATGCTGATCTAGCTGATACTCGTCATTATGGCTCTGATGATGGAGGTGCAGATGAGTAGGGTGCTAATTTTCATATTCTGATTCAGTGGAAAAGAGGCAGGAATCCAAGAGGACATGGTGGTCGTCATGGAAGAGGCGGAAGAGGAGGTAGGACCAGTGGCTGATTATGTTCGGATTGGTTGGTGATCCTCACCTATATCCTAAACCATTATCATCATGTATGTTTGATTTTAATATTTATAATAATTTTATAGATCATGGATTCACCTCCATGATTCCAATGTTTTGGTAATTATTGAAAAAATATTTTTTTCATTTTATGTGTTCCTAATAATTTATAGTTTTAATCACCTATAAAATACTTATAATTTATTTTTATGCATATGTAAAAATAATATAAAATTCATTAGAAAAAATAAATCAATTTACATAATTATATTAAAATTACATTTCATTATTAAAACACATATTTTAAAATAACCCTTTCAGAACAATAATTGATATTTAATTTAATTACATTACAAATAGTTTGATGTATTAAAATGAAAAGAAAATATTTATATATTTTAAAAATTTTGATCCATAACATGAATTTAATATTTTAAATTTAATTTTCATGGGTAATGAAAACTATTTTTCTTATAAAAATGTATTGAAATATTATTTATAGTAAAATTTTACTTATGTTACCAAAATGATAATCATGGGTTTTAAAAAAAATATGTTTCATAAATAATTAATTGTAATTCTTAAATATATATTTTATATTAAATCATTTATCAAAAAAGTATTTAATTTTTATATTATGATAAAATAATCAAATAATAGAAAAATGTTGAATCGATAATTATTCATACTCACCTAAAATCAATAATTTTTTAAAAATGAAATAATGGTAATAGATGATACAGACATTATATGTATAAAAATTAATTTAATTTGTACAAATTATAATTCTAATACATTTTCTGTTATCATTTGAATGAAAACATAAAAATACAATGAAAAATATTTACATAGGAAAATAACAATTTAAATAAAACTGCATTATTATTTTCAATCAATTAATGATTAATTTTATTTTACTATATTATACATGTAAGAAATAAATAATATATATATTTTTCACATAATAAAATTAAAATATATTTATAGATAAAAATAGATTAACTGCATAAAATAATCTTATTAGTTGTGTATCATTATTAATTAAATTTGAACAATGCATTAAATAGGACATTAGATTTATTTTTAAAAGTATTTTGTAACATGGATAGCAATATTTTTACATAAAACTTCATTTGATAGATTATTAAAATTGTTGTATATAAATTTTTTTTTATTTTTTGAATGAATAATTCTATAAAACAAATTACGTATTTTCAACATATTTTATAAATAATTGGAGATGTCCTACACTCTCACCCCACCCCTTTATTAAATACAGTCAATATAATTTTTGTTATCATTTAGTAATGAATAATTATTATATATCAATATATAACTCCAAATATATTTTTCTATATTATTTACACAACATAATAATACATATTAGGAAACAAATCATTTATCACATATTATATATTTATTATGATTTTATATTTTCAAAAACATTTTTAACTAATATATTCCATTGGTTTTTTATAATTGACTCCATGTGGATACCAATCATATATCAATTTTCATGACCATTGTTCCATCATAATAATTAAAAACATTTTTATATAACTACATAATTAAAAAAAATATTTGATCCCCTAAAAAATCAATATTGATTAGGATACTCTAAAAACCATCATTTTGACCTATTAATTGTTTTTTCAATATTTAAATAATTATTTCATCCAATAAATCATTTTGTTTTTCCAAGGATTTCACTGTTAATTTTATGATATGGAATTCTTATATATCATGTAATATTTTAAATTCTATTTTTTGATTCAAATCTCTCATAATCATTAACACATTATAAATTAATCACCATTGAACATCGTATATATGTTCATTTCATAGTGTGAAATCGTATTACAACATTCCATAGTCCATTTGAATATCGATTTAATACTCATTGGATTCTATTCTTGTCGATTACACCTTGTTCATTTGTGCCACAATCGGTTCAAATTTTTGTTAATATTTATGGGGATTTATTTTTTTTTTGAAAAACCACACACTATATACATTATTAGTAATTCAAAATAGTGTTTTGTAATTATAATAATCTATGGATTATTCATTAATGTTCACAAATCATACTCCCATGAAATAATTAATTTAATCCTCAAACTTTACTAAACCCTCCTCTAATACAAATTTTTTATCCTTATTCATGCACTCCAAATTCATGGGTTAAAAATAATTTTATTAAACTCTATATTTGGTAAACACCATGAAAATACTATCATTAGTAAAAATTTATTCCAAAATGTAATCATTATATCTAACAATAATCAAATATTCATATAAATTAAATGAATTATGTTATTGAGAAATATTTACACTGGCATATTATTTTAAAATAATTGTTAATATCTCCCCATAATTGATTCACAGTATACTCTTTTCTATAAATATCACTATTTATACTAATCTTCATTACATGGACAAAAAAACCATGTTAAACGAGAAATATTAATTTTCTGAATGTAGAAAAATATCAAAATGTCATTCAATGTTAGATCGAATGCATATGATGAAATATGATATGTAGGGAAATATAATATTAAAAAACCCGGATAACAATGATTTAACCATATTTTAATATAAAATGACATATAATTTCAATGATTAAGAATATAACACAAAAAATGATTATAGAATCTTATGACAATAAACATGATCCATGGAACATAATAATATAAATATTGATTTGAAAATAAATATGCCCATAAATAATAACCTAAAAATTAATATTGGAATATATGTAATCATATATTATCATCACCTTACTAAATCAATATTAACTGTCACACTTGGTGGGAGAACCAAATTCCACCTATGTATATTTGAATTTGATATTTAAATTTATAACTAATGTATTATTGGGAGATATCAGACTCAACCAATCACTTATGAAAATATATGGCATCATCTTGAAATTAATAATTCATTATATCATAAATAATCTATACGAATAAAATGGGAATAATTCATCACATCATAATGATACCGTGTAAAGGAAAATGTGATTCATGACATTTCCCAACAATATAAACAAAATTATAATCTAGATCCTAAACAATTGATACCAAAAAATAATATGATCAACAAAAGTATTTCATAAAAATATATAGAGGCTGATACCTAAGATTTACCTTTCCATAAAATAAATCATTAAAAAAATAATGATTATAATAGAATCGAATGAAAAATAGTGTTTATTGAAATAGATTCAAAAGATCAAAAAAATGATAAATTTACACACCAGATTATAATTTCATTTTTGTAATAATTAATGTAAATAATTTAAAATTGAATTTATATTCAATGAAATGTATAATTATAGATCCTTGAAAAGTAATTATTTTAAATGGATTTGGAGTGGAAGTGAATTTTTTTGATTATTAATTGGAGGAAATAATTTTTAATATTTTTAATTTCATTTATGAAAATTAGCATAGTAATAAAAACATACTATATTTTTTTAAAAAAAATGGGAGTTATAATATATTTGGATAATATGAGACAACACATAATTGGTTTTCTAATTAAAATGAATAATATTATATGGAAGAGAAAATATTTACATTAAAGAAAAGATTCATTATTTGAGATGATGGGAATTTATCTCAACATCATTAAAATTTGTGTTGAAATATATACTTAAATGTAATCCATGATAAATTAATGTAGAAATAGACTATAATATAACCATATAATATATCAATACCATTTTTTTAACCATAGTAATCGATGGACCATTATGATTCAATAAAATATAATTATTGATGAAAATACACAAACCTTTAATCTATTTTATCTAAACATGTCACACCCTCCAATATTAAAAATAACGAATATAAAAACCAAATTTGAAACATATTTATACCATAAACCAATTATAAATATCAATTATAAATATTATTTTTTGATTTATTAGTTGATAAAAATTTGTTTTCACCATAAGATATCATTAGTTAGGATTGATTGTGGAATATCTATTTTTTTATTCTTATTTTGAAAATTTTATATGGATTAAAACATCATTATTTTGATATAATTATATTTATTGAATAATATATTTCATAATTATTTATAATTATCAAAATTTATTTAATATTTATTTTCTATTTTTGGTGAAGAAGATGGTAGCGATCTTTATTAATTAGTTTGTAGTTAATAATGCAGTGGAAAAACAATAATAATATTAATAATAATACAACATCCGTAGAACCATAAAATAAAATTTATTCTCACATTAGTTTCATAAAAAATCATTCAAAATTTTTCCTTTCTTATCTATGATATAGAATGACAGAATTTTTGGGTTGGTTGTTAAACTAACTGAAAAAATAACATATGATAATTTATTTGCTTCTATATCTCATAAAATGATTTTGTTTATATAATGTCAATGTAAAACATTTAAAATTTTAAAAATTATATTTTTTTTTATATTGGATAATATTTCTAACGTATAGGTTGATAATAAGATTGTGTTGAATGAAAAACATCACCTTTGAGAAGCAGGTAGTTTTCACGTATGAATGACTGACCTTTTTATTTACATAAATTATATACAAGGTTCAACATGGTTTATATTTGAAGAATAAAAATAATGCATTCAACGTAATTCTTATTCATTAGATACCCCTATTAAATATTTCCTTTATATTCTTCAATTAATAACTAATAATGTCATCTTTGGATTTATTATTCTATAAATAAAATAGAATATTTTTATTTTTTAGAATTTGGAAAGGATATTAGAAAATATATATTACATTTTTAAAAAATTTAATAATTTCTCTAACATTAATTATATAAAAAATTATTGTGTGTAAATATTTTTCAGGGTAAAATAGAACATTATTTAAGAGGGTTAGGTTTAGATAATATCATCATTCCCCAGATATTATCCTTTTGTTTACATCTTAATGCTTTATAGATTGGTAATTTGGAAGGAACATGTCTTTTGTGATGTAGAAAAATAATTGAGGATAAAAAATGGTAGTTTTTAAATCATGATAATTCAGTATAACATATGGATAATTTTTGTGGAAATGATCTCCATTTAAAAGTAAAAAAATTATCTTTATTAAATCCTCTAACATTTAATTCCAAGAATATTTTAAACATTTTTATGCCTTTTTTGACTATATTTAATATTATTAACACATTTGTTTTCTATCTTTTTAATTGTTACTATGCCTTTCAATCAACACATTACATATAAATATAATGGAATACATTAAAATATTTTCCCTAATAAAAAATTAATTGTTTGTGTATTCTAATTAAATTAATAATTTAGTGACAGTATACTAAAAATTAAAATCTTTAATATTCAAAATTGTAGTTTTATATAGAATTATTATTTTTACCAATATGTTTTCTTTAATATTATATAAAAATTTTCTCCGATTAATGAATTGAATATTTATTTTTATAAATGTAAAATATATTATGAAATACATTCATTTTAATATTAAAAGTAAATTTATTTCATAATTATTTCAAAACATTAATAAAATAATTCAGTGATAAAAACCCTTTCTCTATTATCAAATTTGTTAACTATAATCTTAGTAATCACAATTTTACTATAGAAATTATAATTTCTTTTGTTTAATTTTATTAACCTTTTTATTTGAAATATGGAATCATATTTTTATATAATTTATATATGAAAAAAATATATTTTAATGTAATTGAAAAAAGGGAGTTTTTGAAGTAAAATATTACATAACTGCACAAATCATTGACAATAGGTTTTTTAAATATATAAAAACAAGTGAATTATATTAAATTATAAATATAAATTCTTCTAAAAAATATCACTTAAAGTGATTAATTATATATTGGGTTATCAGAATATCAAAAATTTATTGTATTAGATAAATTTTTATTCTTAATATTTCTTTAAAAATATTATTTTAGAATAATAAAAACCCTTCATCTAATGAAAATATTTTAATTATAAGTTAAAAAAAGAAGATATTTTATTAAAAAATATTCTAAAAATATAATTTTCCTTTATTTACAAGAAAAAAATAATAAAAACAGGCTTAATAGGAAAATAAATCGTTGATAAAATTTTTAAATATAATGCCTTTTTTATATCTATTAAAAAAGAGATTGGTGTTGATGAATTTTTCATAAAAATAATATATTTTATATATAATAAAAATATTCTTAGAATTAATGACTTAACTATTAATTTATGGAATGATTTATATTTAAACCATAAAATGATCTTATTAGAATTTTAGCGTCTCTATTTGAATTTCATAAATTCCTTTTAAATTACATTAATTTTTTGACCACAGGAATTTAATAACTATGTTACCTCAATTTCAATCCACTAATTAAGATGTTATTTTTAATGGATATATAGTGTTCCATGGTTCTTTTTGATTCAATTTTTTGATTGAATAACTATATAAACACATTTGGCTTTATATGAAATAAATATACTATAAAATAAAAGTATGTTGCATCGATGGGGAATGACATTGATCATCCTATATTTAATATTATTGTCATAAAATAAGATAAATGGTACTTTAATTATCATAAAATCATATAGGTTTATACTATTTCTCTCTTCATGTTTGTGCATTCCCATTTCTAGAGTGTAATAGTGAAACTGCTGTTTTAATGTCCAATAGTGTCTGATCCGTGTATGATTATATTATACAGTGGGGATTGGTTTAATATCCTTTTGGGAATAAAAACTCATTTGATAATCATATAATGGTAGACTTATTTTAAGGAATAGATGGGATAATTAGGACGGTCTGTGGTTTTCCCTCAATATATGGGTTTTTGAATCTCTCAAAATTTTGATGGGACAGTATGTTTGTATGGCTATGGGGATTTATCTACATTGAGTAGTACATGGTATTATTTTATATTATGTAAAAATATATTCTATTTAGTTTAATATTTTAATTTCCTGATGATAGAATGGTTTATGCAATTTGACATCATTTTATAATGAAAATTCTATCACAAAGGGGGTGATATAAAAATATGGATTCATGAATATGATTTAATATTCAATATTTATCATAGATAGTGGAATAATTGAAGAATGGGGTTTTGTTTTTATAAATATCTGGATTCTTTGGAGATTCCTTAGATGAATTTGTATACATCTAGAGATCACTCATGTGCATGTATTTCTTGACCTATGATTGGGTGCCACATGAGTTGTTGTTTTCTACACCATATGAGGATACATAGATCTATATGTGAAATTTAACAATATTTTTTTAAAGTAGGTTTATATTTTCAATTAAATTTAATGTACAAGTGAACACCCTCACCGTATATCCAAATCAAACACCAAAAGATAATATGGTCTTGATAAAGAAATGTTTATGAAGGTTGTAATAACTCTCCCTAAATAATATCTTGGGAAAAGAATTTACCAATGATTTTGGATCATTATTTAAGTTTTCTTCATAATGATACACCAAATAGTCATACGATTTAAGTATTTCTCTTAGTTAATCTTCCCCGTATTGAATCCTATATTTAATATGTAGTATTACTTTTCAATCGAATCACATTTCTCCCTGTATTTTTCACTCAGAGTAATATTCCCATTATCTCATCAATATCTTTGTTTGTCTCCATTATCTGCAAAACATCATCCACTATCTATTCAAACAATTGTATGAGCTATTTAATATTCTGGACTAGAACCTGAGCTTCCTTGAACTAACGGCCCTAAAAAACCATTTATATCGCAGTTGTCTGTGAGGTACTATATCCTCCTCCTCCAATTGTGTATCCTCTAAATATAGAATAATATCCCAATGTAGATCATTAGTATTCAATTATATATCCTATTAAATAATCTCTAAAGCATCCGAAGTAGGATCAACCTATGTAACCTCTTTTTTTGATCTCTAGTTTCCTAGTCTCTATTATTTAGTGAGACCCCCTTCCACCCTCCACTTTCTGAGGATATTGTTCATTGGTTTTCCACCATTTTGTCTCACTGAGTATCCATTGTACTAAGAAGGTTTGAGTGGTCATAATGACTTTTTTACTTCTGTATCTTGTGAAAATGCAGCTACCCAAGACCCTTTTTTATTTATTTCCATTATTCATCTATGGAATTTGGAGACAATTTCTGTACCATCTTATTTCATTGAAATTTGAGGTTGTCGTTATCCATCAGAATCATCTTCTAATAAAAAATTGGTATTGAATTCAACCCCTCCACCAACACCCAGTACGTGCAAGTGGTATTATAGATTGACGTAAGATAAAGAACATCTAATATTGGACACCTTTTATGGTAATGATTTGACTGCAGGAACCATAGAGGACATGCATCTCACAACTCATTGAAAAAACATCATTCAAATCATGAGTATAATTTATCTCTACAAGGACAATTCAATTGGCAGGAAATCCACTATCACTAACATTTTCAGTGTTCCCGAGTGCCATTCTAATCCTCAATCCTCTATCCTTTACAAAATCAGCAAAGGTAGGGAGCACCGTGGGATTAGACACACCCTGAAGCAGCTTTGATGATTTTGGAATGCCCAAATCATGTTTTAAAAATGAAAATATTTATTTGACTAAACTTTAACAATGTTAATTATTTATAATATTTTCGAATTAAATAATTATATCAGATGATTTGTGTCCCACTTGATCCCAATCATCATGAATAAATATTTTTTTTATGTAGTTCCTCAATTTCATTGAGTTGGATATGTTCTGTATAATATGAATGTTTCAAAACTCTTATAATGTTTGATGTATTATTCCATTCAATATTTTTTATTCATTGGTCGGAATTGGGTGATAACATGATAAATTCAATATAATACTTTGATAATATTGTGTTAGGTAATATTCATAAAATTCTCACATATAAATATCCATGTCTCTAGTTATGGGTTTCAAAAACCATGCAAGACAATTATAAATACCAATTTTTTGAGATTCACTAAAATAGATATTCACATATACTTCATTGATAAATTATTAGGATACGTAGTATTTATTTTACTCTTTCTCAAGAAAAAGAAATTATTTCTTTAATTATGGAGAATCTAGGGAAACATTACACAAAAATTCATATGTGAGTCCCCAGTAGAGTTATGTGAATGCCAAATAACAGGGAAACAAATATCATCAATATAAATAATCCAAGATGTGTTTTTCTAATGGAATACCTTTTACACATGGAAAATAATATTTTTATATCCCTATAAATCAATTAATTCTTGAAATTGAGTTTCCTAAAAATCCATACATTCCATTTATTGATTATTGACTATATATTACAATTACATGTGATCCATAATTTTGTTTTACTCCATGAGAAGAGAAATTTAAGAAAAATGAAATGATATATCTCAATTTCTATAGTGACCCCACATAATATGTTTTTTCCAAGTAAAAAAATTCATATATGTCCTAAAACTATGTGTTATATGTCATTAACCACCCCTTTTATAAATAATTGTTGAAATATATTTATTAAAAAAGAAAGGGGATCTCCCTACCAAAACACTAGATTGTGAAATGTAATTACTATGTATAGTCATTACATTGATACTTTTTTACATACACTTGACTTTTGTTTTCTAAAAAAATAGATTTTGGTGGAAAGTTAATGATAAATAAATTTTAATGCCAACAACTGTCTCGGTAAAGAATCATAGAGATCGTGATATTTATATTGTGGATTGTTTTAGGTTATATAATGTTTTAAAATATAGAAATAGTTTTAAGGGTTTTCAATAAGATTTTTTTACAAAAGAACTCATTAATATAAAAAAAATAATAATGATTATTTTGATTCTTGTATATTGGAATTTCAATACAGTATAATCATTAGAGCCTCCCATGTTAGGTGAACCAATTATAAATTATTCATCCCGTATTTATTTTTAATAATTAATCTTATATAAATTTTTGGAGATAGGAGTTCTTATTAATAACATAACATGATTATTCATAGGGGTCATTAAAATATTTCATGAAACCGTGATTCACCACCAATTGGAATTTAATATGATCTAGGCGTAGTATTTGTATCGAATATGATAGATCTAGATTTATTATTTTGTATTTTATTATATGGAAGTTATAATTACCCACATTGGATTTTTGATCAATAACATCAACAATTTACCAGAATTGAACATTTAGATGAAAAAGTTTTTTTATAATTTGGAATGGATAAATATGAAAAATAAATATATGGTACATTAATAAATATGTAGAGAATTTAAATTTGACAGTAACTAAAGTGGGACCATGATAAAAATTCCAACGGAATCCACATTCTAGAAGGAGGGGTACCTAATATGTTATATATAATGATGAGGCCATGTAACATGTCACAATCCATGTGGGAAAAAACCACAACATCAATCATGAATAATATATGATAGTTGATGATAAATAGTTATTCCATTTATAATGTATAAGGATTTTAGGATTGTACTGAATTAGTCTATTAATTATAATTTTTTTATCAGGTTATAATCGTTGTGGAGGTCATGAGGAAAATCATAGAAACATAAATTTAGATTTTAATCTGGTATAACATAATTATTATACAATAACCATTATATTGACTTGTTCGATTAAATAAAATTATATTTAGATAAAAATTATAGATCATATTTATAGGAAACCTCTTTATTCTAGATAAGGAACAATGGAAATATATCAATAGTAATTATAATTCTCAGGATGTACAATTTTTGAAAATGAATGAAAAACTATATTAGGATAATACATAAATTATTGAATAAAATGATGTGCTATCAAGCCTATTTGTATTTAAAAATATGTTGAATTGAAAATTTCAATGACTGATTCCACGTGATTGATGTAAATTTTTTATATGATGGGAATATTTATGCATTTCATTAAATTAAATATTAATACACTGAAAAATATTAGGAAAAATTGAACAGTGGATCTATAAGAGTGAGAGGAATATTGATTTCACTAAGAAAATTCTTCCAATATAATAATATACCTTTATAAAAATAAATTGTATTTGAATTTATTTATTTTGAATCTATAGATGACTTAAAAAACGTCAATGATTATGTACTTATGTATATCATAATCAGTCCATAATTGGATGATAATGATGATAAAATCATCAATATTTAGTGATGTATATGTCACAATGTCATATTATATGGCCCACGTTAATAAATGTTTTATTAATGGGTATGATGGTGTGGTGCATTTTTTCAAATAATATATGAATAAGTAACATGAAAAAAATCTTTTCTAATGACTAAAATCTAAGGATTCAAGGATATAACTCCTGGATAATTCATGAAATAAATTGACCTAATTCTCAATATTAAAGATAGGTCCATATTATTAATGTATTTTAAAAAACCTAAAATAAATCTATAGGATAAATAGAATATTATGTCGTCGATATATTTCAAAAACTCCAAAACAATGATATTTGTTATCTATTAGAATTAAATTCGTAATATATAGTGAATTAAATTCAATTAAATCTATGGTGTATTATATGTAGTCAACAAGAAATTTAATAAATTTAAATAAGCTTATATTTTAAAAAGGAATAAAAACCAAGGGTTTGATAATAAATAATATTTAGTGGATGTTGATGCCATACAAGAAGAAACCACACACTAGGATAAGGATATTATGGATTTCCTTAAAATTACAAGAAAAGTATCAAGTGGATAAAATAATACATAGATTAATACACTATGCATATATTTTTATTTCATTGGTACTATGTAGACGTTTCATATGTGTTTCTCATCATTCATACTAAGGGTAAAGACATTGGAAACAAAAAGAGAGAGATCTCGGTAGTTTTACGAATCGTCAAACTATTTAATAACACATGATCAATCACCTTTTCAATATAGTGTTGATGGTACGATTCAGATAGAATATATATAATGTCATTAAAAAATAAATGTAGGAAATTAATGCTCATTTATCTAGTATGAAGAAATATTAGATGGAAAATGGAAATACATTTTCATTGAAAGAAATGCATTATGTCAAACTGAGAATTCATGACAATGGATCCACATCACATATGATAAGAAAAAAAAACATATCATGGGGATAAATTATGAATAATATTGATTCATTAACTTTTAAAATAATAATCAATTGTAAAATATTATCTCCAAAATTTTCAAAACCATTGTAATTAGCATGAAATGAATATTTTATTTGATGGTTCAAATACTTAGTCACACTTTTCAAATTATAATTCATTAAAATGACATTGTATATGTGGTATATATATATATATATTTTCATTATAAACATAATATATCATTCAATTTACAATAATAAATTTACATGGAGGATAATTTTTACCTCATTGGTGGAGAAGAAGATAATTTTTTTTAAAGGTTGGGGCCGAAGCCCCATTTTTATTTTTAAATCAAAGCAAAGTCCTCTTTTTAACTAGGTAGAGGGAAACCCATTACATAGCCCAAATTCCCAGTGGGCTTGTAGCCCATTAAATAGCCCTTAGACCCAAATTCTAAGGCTAATTCGCATTCTGTGAATAGTAACCTGATGCTACAGTACCACACAGTATCGCCGCCGCTACAGTGCCATGCCGCCGCTACAGTACCCGCTGATGAACGGTGCCGCCGCTGCTACAGTACCACTACAGTACTGCTACAGTACCCTGCGCCCCATGGGTTTTGAACCCCCATTTTCCATGTAGTATTACGGGGTGCTTACCACTAAGCCAAACCCCAACTACAAAATTATATAAAATCACATAGAATAGTTATAGAAAAATTAATTATTTAATAATTCTAAAACATTAACACTATTGTATTACCATGTGTGATACTAGTTAGTAATAATATTTTTTTATGAGTTACTTCCAAATGATATGAAGAAAATTATAATTATTTATTTTGATCAAATTATTTTATGTAGGGAAATTTTACCCAATGAAATGTAATAAAAGATTCACTATTTTTACATTATCTTCTATTCTAGTAGAATGATATTGATGATTGTGACCTATAATAAATATGAAGTTTTAATTATTACTACACATTCTCTTTTATCATCAAATAAGAATATCATAATTAAAATTTATAATTTGTAAACTAATAACTGCATGGACGTTTTCATAAATCAGGTGGAATGATATTACTAGAAGAACGATATAGTTCATCTAGTTTTAGATGTGGTAAAACCTAAATTGAATGTTTATTTAGGATAAATGTGATCATTTACAACATGTTGAGGACTATTCCCACTGAGAAAAATATAAGCTTATGATATGTTGGAATATTGATGTTACATAATTTATCCAATAGTAGAAGAATATAATATTTTGTTTCAATATTACATTATCATAGATAAAAAAATCACATACTAAAGGACTGCATTTTTTGAATTTATCCAAAACCTAATTATTAACATCAATTAAGAATGAAACATGAAAACATAACATAGAAAATTATATTTTCAATGAGAACGTATCTTCAAATCCCAAATACCACAAATCAATTATACAGGTCAGTTGTCCTCCTATCCTCAAGAGTTCCTCCCCATAATCTAGAGGCTGTCAAATAGCAATGAGGGTCCATAGATGTAATGTGGGGAGAATATATGTTCAGAGTCATAGTATCTCCATAGTTTAATATATTTTATAAAATTGAAATCATAATATCAATTAATAGTGGAACATATTCAATAAAAATTAAATAAATAGACAGTAACATCAATATAAATTACCTTATACAAAACGATGTAATTTCATACCTATAACAAAAAGGAATATGAAATCACTGATGTATGAACACATAAATATCGGTATATCAAAAAAAACAAAATAATATATCTAGATAGATTCAAAATACATAGTTTTGTATTTTTCTCCCCCTATCTCATGCTACAGTCAAGTCAATTATAAAAAATTAGGCACTTTACAATATCCCTTCATTCATCCTTGAAATATATTCACATTCCAAACGGTAGACTGAATTGGGTGGAAGATATACTAAATAATAAACAATTATTGATTTCTAGATGTATCATGATAGTAAAAATAATGTTAATAGTGTGTAGATAATGTTTATATAATGGAATAATGTATAATAAAAAGGGTTCGCATTGTTTCCGTAAGGACACTATGATGACACTACCTTTTCAGACCCGTGTTAGGGAAAACATATGAACATATGTCACTCTAAACATATAAACATGAGTTTATTTAGATATATGTATATATATGATATATATTTGTAGTGAATTTTATATCTACATATTTACAAACTCAGTGCTACCAAGACATGAATCAAAGCTCAGGAATCCATGACTTATCACTAGACTCTGATAAAGATGATATTGATGCCATGCTCAAATATTATTAGTCTTAAATATATCCATTACCATGTATCCAATGTAAAAGTAAATCCATACATAAGAATCAAAATTATAAATGCTACCAATCCCATGTATCACAACAATAACTACCCCCCTTGAAATTTATCTAGATTATAAAGAATACTATTCTGGCAAATCACAAGAATAATTAACTCCATCAACATTAATCACAAGTACAAGGCATTCCATGAAAAATGTCAAATGTTTAAAGGATTTATTGATTGTGTATTATAGATCAAAAGAGTCACCATTCCTATGTATTAAAGATCAAAAGGGTCCCCATTACCATGTATCACAAGTCTATGAAGTAAAATTTAACATATAATTAATATCATTCAATTAAAAATAAGTAATAAATATTTTTTATTATAGTCCATCTGACATGATCATACCACATAATATACATATTTTCATTATATTAATCAAGTATAAGATTTATGAAAAATCCATATTGAAAATGGATTGGTTACTTATGCAATTATAATATCAGGGCGAATTCCATAGGTGCACCACAAGGGGTGGAAACCATCTATAGGGATCTATACTATCATCAATATGGGGAAAGTGTAACATCCAAAAAATTTATGATTGAATCCGTTTGAATTAATTTAATGTCTTATGGATATATAAAACCCACGAATATCCTTTTTTATAATATCCAATTAGATTCAAATGAATGATAAATATATTTACTATTGATAATATATATATTGAACATGATCGCATGACTACTATAAATATAAGGATTTAATGAATATATTTGTCAATTACAAAGGATGTGATAGCCTCAACCATTAGGATAATACCCTCTTGAGGCCCATTTATCAGAGATTCCAAGTGGGATATAATTTATTGGTTTTCTCCAAGACAAATACCAAGATGAGATCTAATAACTTAATCATGAGTGGAACCATTTGCAGGAGATGTTCATGCTCATCGATATCACGACCCAAAACATATTCACCGAACAACCCCATGAAATCCCTACTATCACACACCATTTTTTAAGTTTGAATTATTATGTAATAAATTGATATATATCAACCACACTGAAAATGGTATATGAACATTATTTTTTATAGAATTATTAATATATTCTAATCCTTTTATTATTAAATTGAAAATGATATTTAAATTAAAAATTGAATTTTTTGATATTTATAAAATTATATTAATGAATTTATGAAATAATTTTTTTAAGAAATAAATAATATTTTAATGGAATATTATTATTATATAATATTTTCAAATATAAATTATCATATATCATTTAGGAAGACAAATGTAATATTTAATAGGGTTTGGAAATTCTTATTGTTGAAAACCCCATCAATTTTCAATACATATAGGTATTTACGTGAATATTAACATATTTGAAAAATTATTTAAATAAAATTAATATTATTTATGGAATCAATATGTCAAAATTATGCATTAGGAATTTTTTCTTACATTTCTGGAATAGTGGATTTGTTTTAAAAAAAACGTATAAATATACCATGTGTTTTATGAAAATATAATGGTCTAATAGGGATGTAATAAATAACATAAATGGATTTATTGAAAAAATAAATGTTTTTCGGTTAAATTATTTTAATTTTAAGTATATTTGATATATTTTATATTTCCTTAGTGAATCCTCTAATACAAATTACATATTTTAGGATATTCAAATAATTTCTTCGATTGCGTGACTCATGAAAACATAAAATAGATATATTTTATTATCTTAAGACGTTTTCCCTATAAAATAATTAATATGGCTCCCCTTTGGTAGAATCCATGGGCAAAACCATGGGATGGTTTGCAGTTTTGAATGTTTTATTATATTTTTTCCAGAACCAATATAATAACGAGACCCCATCAATTCATGTATAAAGCAATCTATGATCCTAATTTTCATCACTAATTTTACATTAGTAATGTCCACATCGTTCCCCATCCTCCCTACTGTCTTCCGAAGGAGCCCACAAACACCCATGAATCCTCTTCTTAGCCTTTGGAGTCACACACCCATGTTATGTATTATCTCTCTCATATTTTTTCAATCATTTAATTTATGATATACATTTTTATTTCGTTTTTAGTAAGTTGGAATAAATTCTTACCTATCCCCGATACATACTATGTAATCTTTAAATTATGGGATCCCCTTTCAACCCCACGTACCACTCTTATTAAAACTTATGTACACTTGTTACTATGATGATATTCCGTAAGGAATCTTTCACCCTTCTTTTTTTATCAATAATTACTTTTATATTATTTCTTTGAATACCCATTTATATGAGGTTGACATATTTTATTAAATATACCCAATACATTAAATTTCATGTCTAAATTCTCATATACCCATTCAATATCATCACCCCTTTTTTGTTAATTTCTATATGATGCAGTTATTCTATTGAAATTGCACCACAATTTTCCATGAAAAATGACTGGGTATTGAATACCCTGACCATTTCTCTTTCTAGGGTATTCACCATTATTCACATATACCTACTTATTTGGGACCTATATGTATATATTCCACATTAAATTATCATGGAATAAATTATGATGTTCAATTAATCCATATTAAATGATCTATGTGGCACACTTAATCTTGAGTATGAAATCATTATGAAGTGTGTTCACTAATAATACTCCAATCCACATAGTAATGTTTAGTATCATGATACATCATGTTTGAATAGGGGTGTACCTGATTCCATTATGGTACTTTTTATAAAATGTTGTCTTGTCAGGATTATCCTTGTTCTATTTATGAATCAGTGTTTTATGATATTTCCACATATCACATGTTATGATAATCATTCTCTATCATTCCTTTCTATTAATGTACCTTTTAGGATTTATGGATACGCCCAATTTCAAATGGGTATTATCTTCCTCATGTTATGACTTGTTTATTCCCATACTGTGCTTTATATCTCACCCCTTTCTAATGTATGTCCTTAGGATATCCCTTGCAGTCATAAGTACAAAAAAATGTTTTGGACATGTTATAAAAGTTTCTAATAATGTTATTAGTCTTTAATATTTTATTTATATAGTGTACCTAATTACTCAATAAAACTAAACTTCTTGATTGTATGAGTTTTATTTTTTTAATTTTATGGAACTAATCATGTTTAAATACTAAATAAATAGAAAAGTTGACATAGTTCACAACAGAGGAATGTATTAAATTTTTTTGAAATAGTATTAGAAAAAAAAATTGAGAATTTTTTAATATAAGACTACGTATGCAGAATCAATAACATTTGGAAAGTATATAGTATGTATTTTATCAAGAGAATATATCCCTATATGGATACTACATCTGGCCATGGTTCTTGAATAGATGTACCACGGAGTAACAACTCTTACAAAGAGTTTTGGGACCAACTTCGCGTAACATGGTACACAATAATATGCCTTAATACGCACCTACTTTGACATTACATGGGGATATGATGTGGTAAATTTATAATCTCACTAATAAACATTATTGAGATAAAATATATTCCTATAATAATATATTTTAGGAAATATATCTTGGGAACCATATATTGAATCTTTTAAACAAATTTTTTAAGAGGATAAATGTATGTTTTAATTTTAAAACAATTTCATTCCCCATACTTTTTTAGTTGAATAAGAAAATCATCCCAAATTTTGCTTTTATTCTATCAAATTGACGGAAATAAGATAAATCATACTAACAACCGATGTGAAGGGTTGTGTGAAGATTTCCACAATGAAATACCTAAGCTTATTGGATTGGGAATTACAATCATTGTCCTAATACTCTCTCAATTAAATCTAGTATTGAATCATAACTGAAATCAATAGGAGAACCTGAACCCCAGTAATATAGATCAACCCGCTGTCGAGAGATTCAATTGAAAATGGAATCATATTTTTCGTGGATCATCTGATCCCTTAGTCATAGAACAATTTACATACTACATTAAAATGATCTTCAATATCATTTGGTGTTATAAAAAATCGACTGCTCTTATGGATCTTTATCTATTGGAGGGTGAATCTAATTTGATGTTTTTATTAATCAAGAATAAGAAGAATTAAAAAGATATTGATTCTTTGGAGTGTATGAAATTTTGAGGAATGTTTTTTGATAAATATTAACAATACACCCTCCCTGTAGGGAATGAATGAGATTTCCCCGAACATAACTAAATGGACAATGAATCTGTTGGTGATTTCAGAGAAAACATCACAATTCTATAATGATACACCTACATTTTTTTCATTACCCCAGAATGTACAGTTTATATCTTCTAGGTTGGGATAAAACCTATTCTGCAAATAGATAAGGAAATCCATTAAATTGATTTCTACGAGGAAATTTTCCCATGTTCCCCCAATGTTGAAATTATATTAAGTTAGTCCCTTGAGTATTATGGGGATACAAATAGGAATGTAGAGTTTAATATTGATGGGATAATGGTTAAATCCAATAGTGAAATGAAATTTGAACTCCCCACTTGATATATTTGTAGAATCAAGAAGCATAGAAATTCCCTAAAGGGAACAAGGAAATGATTTATGTGTGAGATAGAGGGGATCGTGTACCATGATTTTTGATAGGAGAAACCCACAATTTTTATAGGGGAAAGGAATGATCTATTCAACCCTCAATGTTTTTTTCACTACAACAATTACCTAGAACTGGTGTACTTTAGGAAACATTGAACCATTACAAGGGTTTTCAATGAAAAACCACAACCTAAATGGAAATAAAGGAGGTCCCTTTCCATCACTGCCGCTGAGGTGAATCCAAAAAAAGAAGTGCTGAAATTTAGGATAGATTTTCATTTGAGTGTAGAGAACATAAATTTTGATTTTTTTTCTACGCATTCCATTATATTATTAATGTTTTGTAGAAAAGTCCAAACACCACCACAAATAATGGATGTAGAGATGATGTTGAAAAAGTAAAATGGGGAAATTATTGCATACCAGGTATATAACTCCTCCTATATCATCTTTTGTGGGATTAGAAACCTATAGATCCATGTTATACTTACCTAGGGTAAATTTCATGAAATTATAGGCAAGTAATGGGTTTCCCTATATAAACTAATCACAAATTAATTTATGAGGGAATTAACTCACCATATAGGGAATATACCTATCCAATTCTATACTAGTGTAAGGAGGAGGATGTCTCTTCATTAGAACCCTCCACTCAAGTATTGAAATTTTTACACAATATGAATCTGTATCTAGATCAAATTTTTGAGTGTAAGGAATGTATCTACATGGAATACTTTCATATTGTGATAAAATTCACTAATGTGTTTCCTGAGAAATTTAATAGTCTCCCTCCTAGCTAAGAGGTTGAATTTTTAATTGAGTGTATACATGGGGATTTTCAAATATCCATGACATGCTATAGGATGGATCATGTGTAACATGAGGAACTGAAGAAACATCTATAGGAGACTTTGGTTAAAGGGTTTACACAATAATGTTATGCACCGTTGGGTGATTCGGTCTTATTATATCAATAAGAAGGATGGGTCAATAGAGCTTTTCATTGATTATCAGGAGCACAAAATGTCCATGAAAAATAACAAGTATCCATATCTATTCATTGAATACTTGATCTATCAGCTATAATGATCATTGTAATTATTCCACTTAGATCTACAGTCGGGATATTACCATGTTAGGGTGAGGATAGAGTATATCCCCAAGACTGCATTTCATACAAGGTATGGGCACTATGAGTTCATAGTAATTCCATTACATCTAACTAATTAGACATAAATATTCATTTCTTTGATAAATAGTATCTTTATATAACACACAAAAAATTTCTAGAAGTCATTATAGATTATATTCTAATATACTCCAAAACTATGGAGGAGAATTGGGAGCATCGAAGCATTGTGATGAAGACCCTTAAAATAGAGAATCATTATGAGAAGTAAAACAATTGTGTGTTCTAGTAAAGAGAATTCTGTTTCTTACAGATTGTAATCACAATCGATGTGATATTTATGGATCCAATAATGAAAAAAGAAATGGAAGGATGGTTGTGGACCATATCTAGGATGGATATCTGTAGTTTCACTGTGTCAGATAGATTTTATCACTGATTTGGGAGAAATTTATCACAATTTTCAAACCTCTTACTATGTTAACTCAGAATAGAGTCAAGTATACTTGTAGTTATGAATGTAAAGAATACATCATATATTTGAAGATGAGGCTTTCCACTTCCACCATACTCACACCACCCAAAAGTAAAAAACTCTTCATAATTATTTGTGATTCATTAAATTAGAGATTGGGATGGGTGTTGATTAAAAATGAAACAATAATAGTTTATTCCTCAAGGATGTTTAAAATTAATGAGAAAAACTATCTCATTCGTGATGTGGAGTTTATAGGTGTGACATTTTACTTGAAAAGAAAGAAGAATTGCATCTTTTGTGAGAAGTGTGAAATATATACAGATCAAAAAAATTAATAAATATATATTCACATTAAAATATTTTAATATTATGCATTCAATGATAGTTGTAATTAATCATGGATTATGACTGCTCAATCCATTACCATCAAGGGATAAAAAACTATGTAGAAAAGGATATAATTAAAAAGTACCCAACAATTCTATCATTGATAATAATTTAAAAGGCATGATATAATTATATTTGAATTGGATAGACCTGGGAATTTTCATTAATGTAATAACATCAATCATCTAAGAAATTATTGTTCAGTCGTATCTTATAGAAATTTTAATGGATGCTCAAATAGATGTTGTGTAAATTCAGAATAAAATGCAAGCTATAAGAAAAATAAATCATTCGAGTTCAATTTCAATAGAGACGGGAATTTGATATTTGGGTAAAGACAATGTGTTCCTAAAAATTCTTTGTTAATGAGGGCTATATTGGTTCATCCACAATGATCAAACATTTCCATTCACATAATAAACACAATGATGTTTCATGATCTTTGAGAGGTATATTGTTGTGAAAACATGATGAAGGAGATTGTGGATTATATATAAAAGTTACTGGTATGTAATAAATTTACATATGAATGGAATAAATCTAAGGGGATTATGATACAATTTCTCATACATACATGTTAATGGGAAAACATCACCAATGATATTGTCACTAGAAATAAATATACATCCAAAGGAAAAAATTCTATCATAGTTATGTGGACCATCTTACAATGACTTCTCAGTTATTTTCAATTCGAATGGATTTACCCCTAGATCAACTGGAACACATATAAACCAGATAAGTATTAATGGTTCATTAACTACTATTATCGAGTGTTCCTGATCGAGATCCAATATTCACCTCTATGTTCTGTAAAATTCTCCTGCGTGCTCTGATCACTGAGTTGTGATTTCGTATGGATTCACACTCTCCAAATAAAGGATAATATCGTTGGTCCATCAAAATAATTGATACATATTGATAGAATTATCAATTAACGTAATGGGATGTTGGAATCAACATCTCCCTTTGGTTGAGTTCTATTATAAAAATAGTTTCCACTGGAGCATCCAAACAGATCGTTACGATAAACATTATGGGAAGAGGTGAAGAACACCAACATGTTTGGATGTAGTTGTGGAACAAAAACATTTCAGTCCTAAACGTGTCAAAAAATAATGTAGAATGTTAAAACATTTTAGGAGTACATTAATGTTTCTCCAGGTTGACAAAGGTGTTATGCTGGAAATCGTCGACAAGACCTAGAGTTTGATGTTGGGGACATGGTATTCCTCGGTATATCTCCATGGAAAAGTGTTAGGAAATTTGGGCGGAAGATAAATCTTACTCTATGATACATCATCCCTCTTCAAATCCTTTTCTATGTCAAATTAGTGGCGTATCAACTAGAACTGCCCCCGAATTTGTCTCCAGAACATGACATATTCCTTGTATCCTTAATAAGATATTAAATACCAGACCCATCAAATGCACTCAATCTAGACTTGGAACCATTGTACAATGAACTTTCTTTTAAGTACTATGTAGTGGAGATTTAATATCATAGAAAAAAAGTACTGCAAATGAAGACAATTCCATTTGTAAATGTGTTTCGGTGAAAACCCACATGATTGGAGAAGAAATATGGGATCCATGAGAGAGGATAAAGTAGAGTTACCCTCATCTGTTGTATGTTTGTGAAAATGAAATTTTGTGGAATACATTACTAAAGGGGTGATGATTTTTATGACATTAACACTTACAAATGAAATTTTCAATTTTAATTTAATTTATTGTTTTCTAGATATAAAAAACACATGAACATCCATTTTTTATTATATCCAATTGTATTTAAATGATCGTTTATTATATTTAATGTTGATCATATAGATTTCAAACATTATCACACGACAAGAATAAATATAGGGTTTTAATGAATCTATTTGTCCTAGAAAATGGAATTGATTACCTCAACTAGAAGGATCATACACTATGAAACCCATTTATTAGAGTTTCTAGTGGAGATAACATTTCAGGGGTTTTCCGTAGAAAAATCCAATGTTGAGATTCAACAACATAAATTATATCATTTTTTAAGAGTGGATTTTAATCTCATTTACATTATATCATAAACCATGTCCACCAAATAGCACCATAAAATCCCCACCATCATAAAACATACTCATAGGACAGACACTCGTTTAATATGGAATATGTATAAAGTCACTATGAATAGGAATATGTACATTAATAGTTATAGAATAATGAATTATTTCTTTTCCTATAATTGTAAATTTTTAAATTATTTCAATGCAAAAATTATTTTTTTGTTTAATATTAAAATTTAATAAATGAGTTTATGAATTAATAGATTTTTATAATAAAAAATATTTTAGTGGTATATTATAATTGAAATATATTTATCAAATATTAATGAACATGTAATTTTCTTAGTGATTGAAAAATATTATTATGAAAAAACTGTCAATTCTCAATAAATATCGGTTAATATTTTATATGTTAATGTTAAAATATTTAGAAAATTTTTAGATAAAATTAATCATAATTTTGGATTCATAATTTTGAAATTATCCAAAATTGATTTTTTCATAATATTTTGAGATGGTCTAATTTTTTGGTATAAATTAAACACTGTATAAATATACAGTTTGTTTTATGACATCATAATGAACTAATAGTGATTTAAAAAATATATATATTAGATATATCTGGCCAAATATATTGTATAACATTAAAATAATGTGTTTTTTGGTTTATTTTATATTTTCTAATTGAATCCTCCCAAACATATAATATATTTTACGAATTTTAAATTATTTCATTGGATGTGTCACCACCTCCACCTATGAACGGGAAATATTATATTATATTTGGACCTTAGCCATAAACAATAATGTATACCACTACCATTTGGTCGAAATAATGGGAAAAACTAGGGGATAAACTGTGGGTTTGAATATTATATTGTTCAGTGTCCAAAACCAAAATAATAAATAAATCGGCCAATTTTCGAATATAAATCATGCCATGATACCATTTTTCATCATTCATACTCTTTTAATCAAATTATAACTCTTTGATATACTTTTTATATTCATTCCAACGTTCCACTATGCCCCCATAAAGCCTCTCTAAAGCCATTAGAGTCACACACTCAAATGATTTATTTAATCTCTCCATATTTTATCAATCATATCTTTTGTGAAATTCAATTTAATTTTAATTTTATTAATATGGGATATATTTTCACCTATAACCATTACATTCCATTTTATTTCTAAATGATTGTATAACTATTCACTATAACTTATTAGTATTATATACTCGTATTTACACCCTTTACTACTCAAAAATTTCATAAAGAATATTTATCCATACTAATTTATGAATATTTCATTGTATTATATGTCATATAATTTAATTTTATCATAGGTTGGAATATTTTAAGAAAACCCCCATAAATTCCATTTTATGTCTAAATGATGATATCTCATTTCACTCTTATCTACCATTTTTTATGAAATACTATTTGATAACCTTTCACTTCCGAAATTTCACCATGATTTCCCCTACCAAAAAAACTATGTATTAAATACGATAAACATTTTTATATAAATGTTATTTCAGTTAATATAAATTTAAATATTTATTGGAGACATAAATTTATTTATTCTATACTATTAATCATAGAATACATTATTATGTTGAAAGAATCCATGTTCCATTGTCTATGTGGAACACTTAATCATGATAATGAAATGATTATTGATGTTTCTCCATGATATCATTCCAATGAATTGGGTAATATTTAGTATCATGAAACTTTATATTGGGGAAGAGGTTTACCGAATTCATTAATTGTTATTTTTCCACCATGGTTTCTTAAAGGGTTTAGCCTTTATTTAATTATGATATAGAATTTTAGGATTTTCCCACATATAACATGTTATGATTATCAATATATATCATGAATTAGTATTAGGATCATTTTATTCCCCATGTATAAGCCTATTTTCTTGCATGTATCATCTTTATAATGTTATTCCTTGTTTATTCCCATGGATCGATTTACGACTTATCCATTTGTTTTGTATGTCCTTATGTTATCCCATGCAATTTTATTTATTAAAAAAACATTTATTTCATGTTATAGAAGCTTTCAATAATGTTGTTGTTCTATCATGATTTATGATGTTATTTGATGTAACAAATTTTGGAAATACACTGTTACTCTAAATATTTTTCTATATATTTATTTTAGTTTTTTGGTAAAAATGATCATTAAATTCTAATTTAATAGTTTACATTAATTGAAAGTATGTCATTGTTTCCCTCGGAATCCGGGGATGGCCGCCTTGATGGGAGGTTCAAATGTTCCAATCGATTTCTAATGGGTTTGTTCGTATAACCAGAAACATCCAATGATTCCACATCAATTCAGACCTACTTTCCAAAGGTAGGTTCTCATTAGTTTGTGGAATGATGAGTATTAGGAATTTTCATTGGTCGAGAGGATGGGAGGTCGAACTCATCACACCTTTTTTAGGGGAATTATTGTCTACTCTGGGACTCTCTTTATAGATTTAAGTTATGTTCATGAATCCTTATTATTTACCAAGTATAAAATGAGCTTTCTTTCAGATATAACAATCAATTATTAAATATGTAAGAAATTTAGAGAATATTTTGTATGTATTTGAGGTTCTTCATCAATATAGAATCATTTGTATTTGTTATAGATTTTTGGTCAATGATACCCTTCGACACATTTATACAGAAGTATCTTGGTCATTATGATGACCATGCTGGTTTTAAAGCCACTCAGTGGGGAACTTGAAATTTATTGTCATTCATAAGGACATGGATTATTTTAGAGTTGGGATCAAACCAGTAGATGGGCTACCTACGTATCCTTCGTTTAGAAAGGGAATCAGAACCCACGTAGTTCGAGTAAGGGAGTATGATGTTTATGATGGATGGCTCAAAGAAGGATATCACAATTACTTTTACACACTAAGCTCATGTGAGTCATGCTCGGTGTGAGAAACAAGAGGTATTGGTAAAAATTAGACAATTGTCCCATGAAATATGAAATCATAAGAAATAATGTGGGGCTTATGTATGTATGACTGCCCAGATAAATGAAGGTTAGGATTTACTTTATGGAAGAAATCCAGGAACAGGGTCCATAAAGGTATATATGCTTCATGGGGATTTTCAATATTCTAACTTGGGACTTACTCCTGAAAAGGAGGCCCAAATTAGGAGAACACTTATGATTGGGTTTTACTCCTAAAATGGAATCCCAGATCAAAGGTAAATTATGACTTGTTAAGATAAATTAAGATTGGGGCTTACTCCTCAAAAGGAGGCCCAAGTCAAGGATTATGTTTTAGGGCCTACTCCTGAGGAGG
Source organism: Viscum album (assembly GCA_963277665.1). NCBI lineage: Eukaryota > Viridiplantae > Streptophyta > Magnoliopsida > Santalales > Viscaceae > Viscum > Viscum album. The sequence goes on along the minus strand of OY728140.1, from coordinate 1,252,597,752 downwards.
ATGCACATATTAGGAGACTGGGGCTTACTCTTAAGGAGGATGCCCAGATTTGGGAATTTTACGAATTGGGGCTTACTCCTAAGGAAGATGCCCAAGCTTGAGACTGGGGCTTACTCCTGAAAAGGAAGCCCATGTTAGGGGATCTGGGGCTTACTCTTAAGAGGATTCCCAAAAATTAAGGGACTTGGGGCTTACTCCTAAAGAGAATACCAATATTAGAGGACATATTACTGGGGATTATTCCTGAAAAGGAGTCCTAGGTTAAGGATTCTCTCATCTTAAAGGATGAGGTTAAATGAATGAAATCTCAATCATTAGTGACATAAAGATGTGTAAATCACTAGGTTTTGAGAGATATTCCACAAGATTCATTTCAGATAAGGAAGTCAAATCAATAAATCACTCCATAAAATGGCTTTGAAGAGTGTCTTGAAGACTGAATACTGACTAAGAAAGGTGTAATGGCTTAAGAGGGGTGAAATAGGCAAGAAAGGCAACAAAAAAGGCAGGGGCGCGCAAGTCCTAGCAGGCGCACAGGTACTGCGTGGGCGCGCAAGTTTTGGTTGCGCAGGTATACGCCTTTGTGACACATGATTTAATTGTGAGACGGTTAACCTGCAGGGTAATACTTGAGCGACTCTTCATTAAAGCCTTTAGAATCCTCTTGAGTTTCTTCCAGAAGAGGGGTGCGCAAGATCTATTGAAGGAGTAAGGCGGCGCGCAAGTGTGGCCCTTTTCCCTTAAGGGCTATCCACTCAGGCGCGTAAGTGTTGATAAGTTTCAATAGTTAGGCCTTCCTCCCCCTCTTTAGATCATCCTTTCTAGGTAAGAACTTAACTTAAAAGAGTTTTGGAAGCTTTGAGAAGAGACTAGGGCACCAGGAGCTCAAATCAATGTTTCTAGAAAAAATCCACGTCGAAATGGGGGGCCCACAGGGTCAATTTATAGGTAGGAGAAGACCCCGGGCAGTTACCACTTAGGAAGCTCCAGTCACTTGTGCGACCATAAGGCGTCGCCCAAGTGTACATGCGCGACAGTGATAGAACTTGTGCGGCATATGTACTTTTGATCCATTGTTCATTCCTTTGCCGATTTTTGATATTTTCTTCAAAGGATGAATCAATTTGTGCTATGTCATTTCACGTTACATTTCTTTGGATTCTGTGACAAAAAAGGAGCATCAACAAAATACCCCACTCAGTGTTGGCTCCGAAAGGAATGAGGATTTGACTCTGAGGAAATGAAGAAAACCAAAGGAAAGGTGGTGTGCATGTTTTGGTGGCGCATGGGGCAGCGTGCATGTGTGCTTCGCGTAGGGATACAACCCTTGATCGCGTAGGGTACAGCGCGCTGGGTCCCGGCCGCATCTATAAATAGAGGTCCTCACATCCATACAAGCATCAGGATTTCCGGACATCATACCTTCGAACTCTCGCCACGCAGGTCACCTTAGCCATGCTGGTTGCTCTATTTTCCAATGTTTTCCTCGATGTCATGATACTGTATAGGTATTTGTACTTGCGCGGTTTATACATGCACGTCAAAAACTAGCGCCGCACACGAACACTTGCACGTCATGTTTTTTACTTGCGCGCCTTAATTCCTTAGCCATTTTTTTTTGAATTCTTTCACAAATTTTATGAAAAATAAACCCATTTAAGATTTTAATTTATTCAACTTTTGTGCAGATTCAATGGATCCTTAGGGAATTAAAACGTCTGATGAACTGGCTAGCAAGAGGATTGATGAAATGATGAACATCATTGGCCATGATTACAATGATATCTACGACATCAATCTCCAAGATTTGGCTAAGTACTTGAATAAATATCATCTTAATTTCCCACAGAGCATATACCTGCCTCTATATGGTCCTGGTCATCTACAAGGAGTCAATGTTCCAGATGCAAAGAACTATACACCTGAAATGCACCTGCACTACTACTCCTTCATTTCGGTTATGTTTTGCCTTAAGAGCAACAAAAATGGTGTGAACTTTAAAATTCTTACTCCATGTCATTTCCTTGTAGATATGAAAATGGAAAACCCATGGGCTGAAATGTTTTCCACTGACGGTTGGTGGAGAGAAGACAAACATGGTATTAGAGAAATATCTCAAAAGAGTACTCTCTCCAAATGGCTCTTTACTTACAATGCTCTATTCTCCAATAAATGTATCATTCTTCCAAGTATCTTGGACAGAAACAGAGTCACTGTTTGATCAGCAGAAAATTTTTTTCAAACCGCACTCAAGAATATCCTTTTACAATTGTTCGAAGAAGAGCCGGTATCACTACATCTCTTATTGTATCCAGTTTAATGAATGAATTCCAAGTGATTGCTGATGAAGCTCGGGGTTCCATAAATCAGATGAAGAGTTATGTTGAAATCGTCTTGTAATTCTTGAAAAAGAGAAGAGACTTCAGTCTGTGGATGTCTTTCTAACTCTTGTGCATCAATGAAAAACACTTTCAGCTTTACTCATTTGTACCTGCATTCTCTTTTTCTACATGCTTTAGATTTTACCTAAGCCAATGTGCCTAGTAAGCATAGTTTGATTTTTACTAGGATTACTATAAATAACCCTTCAAACTTCGAACCTTTTAATTGCTCAATGTTACCTAAATCATAGAAAAATGTATTTTTAGTGAGCTGGGAACTTGGATTTTATTCAGATTTCCCCTGTCTTTTGTGGGAAGTTTAAATTCATGAACATCGGACATACAAAGGCTAATGTTTATGGTCGAAATATCTTTTACCGAAATGAATTAGAATTGACTCAATTCCATGAAAATTCATCTGAAAACAAAATACCTTACTCAGGTATGAGGGAAAATATGTAAGATATGATTTAAGAATATTTGAATCTGAGGAATGATATGAAAAAGAGATAAAGGAATTAGAAGAAGTATTTTCCAAGAATGAAGTTACCATTATTTATCAAACCCGTTAGGGGGTTTTATTATGCAGGGCCACCTAAGGGCATTGGATGCATAGTTAAATAAAATAGTATCTTTTGGCTAACAAGTCTGTTATGTAGATTGTTTATGCAAGGCCACCTATGTGCACATGCTGCATAGTCTGGCAAAAGAACTCTCAGAAATTTACTTTCCAAGTGCTTAATGCCAGTGAATGTTTATAGAGATTCAAATCTTCCAAAGTATAGTGTTTGCTATTTGGAAAGAGGTACTTGAATATGGAGAAAATATTTCCAAACAAAATTATCGAAGAACTGGATGAATATCACTCTTACGAAGGTCTGAACCAAACATAGGGAAGAAGAATATAAACCATAGACTTGAATACATTAAGATCATGATAAAATATATGGGACAAATATGTTAAGGATGGATATTTTTGTGGATCCCTACATACTTTCATTTAATATAAATAAGGACAAAAGAGGCATTCTTCCAAAGAATGAAGTTACAACTATCCGACAAACCCGTTAGGGGGTGGAATTATGCAGGGCCACCTAAGGGAATTGTATGCATAGTCAAATAATAGTATCTTTTGGCTAACAAGTCTGTTATGAAGACTGTTTTTGCAAGGCCTCCTATGGGCACGTGCTGTATAGTTAGACAAAAGAACTCTCAGAAGTTTGTCATTTTTGTGACTAGAAGTCCTTAAAAGGGTTATGATGATCTGAATATATTTAAGGATGGGATTATAACACATAAATATGGGTATTGTTCAATGTGTACAGAGATACATAGATCAATTATAACCATAATCATGTTGTGGCTGGGTCCGGAATTGAAATGTTGGACTTCACTGTGTATCCCATAAGGATGAGAATCAAGCCATACATAGTTCTTAAACTACTGTTTAACATCGTGTGGGACAAAATGCTTAGAGATCTTTGTTTAGGGTCATAGAGATTGGTCCATTGTAAGAAATACACAGTGTGTGTTTTCATGGGGACTTTTCAGCCAAGGGACTGAAAGTGGAATATGGGGTTAGGACCAAAGACTTGGGACTGGATTTGAGGGACACTCGAATGTTCCTATGTATCCCATAAGGATGTTAATCAATCCCATATAGTTCTATAACTACACTTTGTACAAATTTGGTTCGTACATGTGAAGGGTGAAAGGGGACATTAGTGCAATGATGGTTTAACCCATGATAAAAGGTTTGGGCATTGCCATGTATGTATATAGTCTTTGAAATAAATCATGATTGAAAAAAATCAATGAAAATAATGGTTCCCTCTCAGGTGAGGGTATCAAATAAATTTTTAGTTTATTGTCATACTGGACAATAGTGTTGTATAGTTTAACGTCGTATAAAAATGACGAATGTGAACCAATGTAAAGATATTGATTCTAAAGGCGGTTTCACGAATTATCATCGTATGAGATAGAGATGAACCGACGTGAAGAGATTGGTTTTGGGAATGAACCATGGGAGGTTGCCTACATACCCAGCCTAGAAGGAAAGGATAAAAGTCCATGTAGTTCAATTAAAGAATGAATTAATGATGAAGTTGTGTTTGTGGACAATGACCTAAAAAATTATGTTAGGACGTACACAAGGTTTGCGGCCCAGAGAGAGTGTTATGGTTCAGGTTTGCTCTAACTCATGTGAGTCATACTCGCTGTGAGAAACAAGAGGTAACATCAACCTTAACAATGAATAGTTTAATGTCATGTAAGACATATAAAGGGACTATACAGTTTAAATACATTCAGTTAGAACTATTGGTGCTGCACCGTTTAGTGTCATGTATCAGGGAAAAAATATAGTTTAATTTCATATAGGATGTATCACAAACTTTCGGTGCAGTTTAGCATCATGTAGTTAGGACGATGGGGAAAATAGAGTTTAACGTCATGTTGGATGATAGGGGGGGACTGTGTAGTTTAATGTCATGCAGTGAGGACAAAAGAGTGCACCATTTTAACGTCATGTTGGATGCATTGGGGATTTTTTTCCACAGTTTAACGTCATGTTGGATGAAAAAGGGATGATACGGTTTAGCGTCATGTTGGACGAAAGTGAAAATAGTTTAAGGTCATATGCATGGACCGTGGATGGTGCATTTTAATGTCATGCTGGACGGTGGTGTTGTTTAAGGTCATACAAGACCTTTGATGATTATGTAGTTTAACGTCTTTCCAGATGTAAGTGTCTTTTATACAGTTTAGTGTCATGTTGTTAGGACGTCACAATTTAACATCTTTCTGGATATAAGGGACTTGCAAATAGTTTAGGGTCATATGCATGGACCGTTGATGATACAGTTTAAGGTCATACAGGACCTAGTTGCAGTTTAAGGTCATACTGGACCATTTAGGGAAATTTTTCATTTTTAACGTCATTTGGGATGAATGTACAAATAGTTTAAGGTCATATGTATGGACCATTGTTGTATATTTTAACGCTATATAGCAAGGACGAACTGGTGCCGCATAGTTTAGTGTAATGTTGCAGGGACAAAATAGGGACTTTGCAGTTTATACAAAATACTTCTTCAAAAATATGGCATTGGTTGGAGTAGTGATGAGTTCCCCATCCATTGAGATTAATGAATAAGCTCCATTGGAGTAGAACCTATGTATTGAATAAGGTCCTTCCCATTTTGGCTCAAGCTTGGGAGGTTTCTTTCTTGATATCATTGGAGTTCTGAGAACTAATTCCAATTCTCCCTGGGTGAGTGAACAAAGATGAACTTTTTTGTTAAAAGCTCATGCTATTCGATTCTGATAGACTTCCTAGTGGTGAAAAGTGCACAATATTTTCTCATCTAACCATTCTAATTCATTCAATCGCTTTTGAGATTGTGCATATGTAGATGATTGATCACAAATGGAAACTCTGAGCGAGGGTAGTTGAACTTCAATGGGCAAGACAGCTTCCATTCCATATACCAATGAATAAGGAGTTGACCGAGTTGAAGTGCGGGTGGTAGTCCGAAAATCCCATAATAAATGAAAGTGTTTATCAGGCCATGACCTCTTATCTTTATCCACCATATTTTGCAGTATATTTGGAAGAGTCTTTTTAAAGGTTTCTATCTGGTCGTTGGCCGCTGCATGATACCAAGATGAATGGTTGGATTTGATGTTGTATTCTTAATACAACTTCTTCATCTCAGATTAACAGAAATTGGTGCCATTGTCCGTCAATATGGTATGGGGGACACCAAATCTCATAATGATGTTAGACGTGATGAAGCTAATAATTCATTTAGAACTGACTTTTTTGAGAGGTATTGCCTCTGCCCATTTGGATAAGAAGTCAGTAGTAGTAAGAATATACATAAATTTCTTAGCCGTTGCCGAAGGGTAAGGTCCCTCCACATCCATTCCCCATGTGGCAAATGGCCATGAGTATTTAGCTGTATGAAGAAACTATGGAGGCTGATGAATGAAGATGGCATGTACTTGGCATGAATAACACTTCTTTGAGAAATCTACACAATCTCGTATCATTGAAGTCCAACAGTATAAAAGCCTTCGAACCTGATCAGACAGTCTATGTCCAAACTGTTTCGCACCATAGACTCTTGCATGCACTTCTTTTATAATAGCCATAGTCTCTTCACCATCAATGCATCTGAAGAGAAATCCATAAAAACCACATTTGTAGAGAATCTTCTCTAGGTGACCTGGGCTATCATAAACAGTTATATTAACCACACGTCGCTGGATTTGTTCTTTCCCATCTCTATCAAGTGGAAGTGTTACATTTTGAAGGTATTCCATGATATGTGACATCCATCCTATAGTATGACCATATGGTTCAAGAATGGGACAAATTTCATTAATTTCATCTGTCCTGATTCAAACATAAGGTGAAATTTCACGACGGTGGGAATACTGATGGTTGTCTCGTCCCGATTTGGATCTGCCAGAGCTATGGCTATATTAGCCAATGCATCAGCATGAGCATTTTGTGATCTTGGGACATAAGAAAATGTCGTTTCCAAAGGGAATTCCGCCATTAACTCTCTAACGTAATCATAAAAAGGGATTAGTTCTTCTTTACTGATGACATAATCCCCATTGACTTGTTTAATTACCATGTCTGAATCACCTTTCACCTTTAAGTGATTCACTTATTCTTGAAGTGCTAATTCCAAACCTATGATGAGAGCTTGGAATTCTGCTTCATTATTGGTACCAACTTCCCACAATAAGAAGGAATAAGGTAACACTGACTTTTCTGTAGAAATGAGCACAATTACAAAGCCAACTTTGTTGAATTTACGATTTTCCACTTTCCTCCCTGTTGGACTTCTGGAAGCACCATTAAAATACATTTCCCATGCCTGAGGACATTCTTGAATAGAGAAGAATTACTCATCAGGAAGTTCAATATCTGAAGATGTGTCTTCCACTGAAGGGTGTTGAGCTAAGAAATTAGCCAGATATTGGCCCTTTATCACCTTTTGAGACACATACTGAATGTCGAATTGCTGCAAAATAACTGTCCACCTTGCCAGACGTCCTGTAAGCATTGGACGACTTAGGATAAATTTGAGCGGGTTATTGCGAGATACCAATTGGACCTCGTGATGTTGCAGGTAGTGTCTCAACTTCTGAACTTCAAAGATTAATGCCAGGCAGCAGTTCTCAATACTTGAATAGCGGGTTTCTGCATTAAGCATGGTTCGATAGAGATAGTAGAGGTTGTTTTCATTCCTAGCATCATTATTTTGAGCAAGAAAGGAACCTAATGATCGCTCTAGAGATATCACATAGAGGATAAGTGGTATTCCATCAACATGTGGCATGAGTACCAGTAGAATCAAGAGGTATTTCTTGAGAATATCAAATGCTTCTTGGCATTCTTCAGTCCACTGGTAAGTGACTCCCTTCTTCATCAATTTGGTGAAGGGTAAACTTTTAGCTGCTAAATTGGTGATGAAACACAGAATATAGGTTAAGTGTCCTTGAAGTCCTCTTAATTATTTCAAATTTTGAGGAGGTGAATACCAAGGATTGACTTGGTCTTCTCATGATCGACTTCAATACCACGATGGCGTACAAAAAAGCCGAGAAAGTTTCCTGAGGTTACCCCAAAAGAACATTTTAAGGGGTTCATCTTCAAATTATGTTGTCAAAGATTGCAGAATATGACTTCCAAATTAGTCAAGTGATTAGAACGTTGTTTAGATTTAACAACCAAATCATCTTCATAGTATTCAATGAAATTCCCTAAGAAGGTTTTGAAGATATGATGCAAGTCACACTGATAAGTTGCACCTGAATTCTTTAAGCCAAAGGGCATTACCCAGTAGAAAAACACACCTTGAGGGGCTCTGAAGGCTGTAGATTCCTCGTCTTCTGGGGCCATTCAGATTTGATTATATCTAGAATATCCATACATGAAGAAAAGTGCTTCATATTTAGCTGTTTCATCAATTATATGTTCTTTAATCGGAACTGGGAAATCATCCTTAGGACAATGCTGATTAAGATCTCTGAAATCAATGCAAACTCTAATTTGGCCGTTCATTTTCTTTATAGGGACAATATTAGCCAACATTTTGGGATATTGAACTTCTCTTATGAATTTAGCTTTGATAATATTATCCTCTTCAGCTTCAATTTTGGAAGCGTAATTGGGTGTGTTCTTCTTGCGGCTTGCATAAATCCTCGTTGTTCTTCTGGTAAACACAAATGATGAGTATCCACATCAGGATCAAGACTGGGCTTTTCTGTATAGTTCCAGGAAAATATATCTATATTTTTCTTTAGAAAAGAAATATACATCTATTTCTCTTCAAGAGTCATGGCCGCACTGATTAAAGTGGTCCATGGATCTCCTTTTGTACACAGATTTATTTCTCTGAGTTCATCCACAGTGGTAGAGATACCCTGTTCAAATACTGGAGGAGCATCTCTAAGATCTTCTTCTACTTCTTAATCATGTTTTATTTCTTCTGTTTCTACATTCATAGTAGATGATAAAGTAGAATTCTCATGATCTGAAGAGATGTCAAAATTTTCATGTTTTGAAGAAGAAGCTTACATTTCCAACCCGAATAATGATGAAGGGTATTCTTTGGGTAAAAAAGAGGAGATGCTGGATTGAGAATCGACATCATTATTCACCTATGATGTTGCTATAACTTCTTCTAGCCTAATTGATGAAGAATATACTTATTGGATTTCAGCAGATGAAATGAAGATGTCACCATTTGTGCTTTCATCACTGCTTGGTAGATTACCAATTTCTCTCATGTTGTATGGATCGATTGTTGTAATTGACATTATGGATCTTTCCATAAGAGTATTTTGATTTTGGTCTATCTTGTCAATTTTATTGATAGGAAACACATAATCTGTACTCACATGTGTAAATGGATTTACTGGAATTTTTTCCAAACCATATGGAGCATTAACTTTGGTAATCTCATTTGTTATGGATTTCTCCCTTTGCTTCATGTGATAGAATTATTCCTCAATGTATTGAGACTCACATGTCTTGAATGGGGCCTTATCACCATACAATGTCCCAAAATGACCATCGAAACAATATTTGAGACACTGATGGTATGAAGAAGGGATAACCACATGTTCATGTAACCATGGTCTTACAAGAAAAATGTTGAAGGCAGAGTCTTGATCAACAACCCTGAAATCTGAATTGGATACAAGATCTCCAAACTGAATTCTGAGTGTAACTTCACCCAGTGGTTCTTGTTCATTTTTATCATATCCCTGTGGCATCATGGTGGATGGAGATAAATCAGATTCCGTGAGGCCCAATCGATGAAGTGTACGAATGGGCATGAGGTTGACTCCTGAACCATTGTCAATGAAAACTCTTCGAACATCCATGCCATTGACTTTTCCAGACACGTACAATGGTCTAATATGTCCATGCACAACATCATCTTCATCTTAATCAGTAAAGGATATTATTGCATGGAATTCTGCAAGATTATTCTCTATGTGAAAGACTTCAGCTGCAGCAATTTCAGTTTCAAACTCTTGAGGACATGAAAAAGCCTCGATGAGTGCTTCCCGAAGATCTTTTGACAGATTCAAAGAATCAAAAATTGATAACTTGGCTGGTACATTGGCCATGTGTTTCAATATATCATACTTTTGATCCATATGTCTGCATTTCCCAATAGGAATATGTGGTTTAGAAGGTACCTTGGAAGAAGATGCTTTGGAAGTTGATGCATCGTGTATAGGAGTTGGCAATATTCCTAATTTTGGAAGATTAGACCAATTAGATCCATTTACTTGCTGAGAGGAAGAAGATGGAACCTTCAACCTGTCTTCCAAAATAACTATGCCAGGACTGAATATGATATTGGTAGAAGAACTTTCTTGTTCTTGCTGAGCCCGCTGAAGGGCTCTACCACGTGTTTCTGCTGCATACACAGTTCTAGCAGTGGTAGAATTGGAATAGTGTCTTCTGAAAGATCCACGTCTTCCCATGTATCCTGATCCCCAGGAACTTCCTCTGATTCCTCTGTTTGATACAGGGATTCAGAATCATCAAAATTGAAACTACGACTGGCATATGGATCTGTTAATTGAATCATATTAACAGAATCAAAGATTAACTCTTCGTCTGATGAAGACTATGCCTAATTAGCCTGTTTAGGCTGTGCAGTTTGGTGGGGTGGTGCCTGTGGCTTTAAAGTAGATTTCATGAAGTCCACTAAAGTCCGAGACAACATAGGATTTGACACATACTCATCTTCTTCTGATTATTTTTCTTTCGTTGTATCATGTAGTTTCTTTGAGGAATTTCCCTCTAACGAAGTGGGTTTTACCGCAACATTCATGGAAGAAGAAACAATTGGTTTCCTTAATTGTGTTCACAAAATATAATGAGTTCTATTGATTAGCTTTCTGACCATCCAATCATCATACATTTGTGCATTTTTTCTTTTGACTTCCTTCCATTCATCTTCCTCCTCTGGAACTGTATCAGTGACACATGCTACCTAGGCTGAGGAGCCTTTCATTGTGACCTGTCCTGAGTCGACCATATTTTGTAGGAGGTGTTTGAAAACAAAATGCTCCTTGATGGGATGCCCCAATATTTGATGAAAAGGGAAATAATTAGGATAGTCTTCATCTCCTTTCTTGTTTGGCCTCTTGGGTACTGGAAATTGAACCAAATTGTTTTCCAGAGCCGAAATGAAATAACCAGGAACTTTTTAATTTTGAAAAGAATATATTTTTCTCTTCATATCCTCAAATTGTTTTCGTCTTTGATCATTTTGATCATCTGGATGAAAAGTCCTTTGTTGTTGGTGCTCAGAAGGTGGAGCCCATCGAGAAGATGAAGGTTTTGAGGTAGAAATAATTACATGTTCTAGTTTTAGCATAACTGTAGCAGTTTCTTCTTTACCCATTCTCCTTCCAAGAAATGATGGAATTACACGAGATTTAGCCTTATCCTGTATAAGGGAATCTTCAATCTTCTGAGTGATTGAAGTAAGGTCTCGAAACCCTCCTGTGTATTTCACAGGGATTAACAGCGTGCGTAATTAATCATGCAGATTTTCCACACAAATTGGGAACAATTCTTCTTGAAGGAGTTCTAAACTCAAGGAATATTTTAATCCCTTCCATCGAGCAATGAAATCATAGACCCTTTGATTGTTCCTTTTCTTACAGTTTGTAAGATCGAAAACTGTTGTCTTTGGCAAAGTTGAACTAAACTGAAGGAGGAATTTATTGCAAAGATCCTTCCATCCGGTAATTGTCCGGGATTGCAAGCTTATATACCAAACAAAATCTGTTCCTTGCATGGTTCGCACGAAGAATCTCAGTTTCACTACTTTTTGCTGCTTCGGAGTTCCAATAATAGGACCGCAACAAGACAGGTAATGCGTCAAATGTTGTTCAGGATCACTTGATCCATTGAAAATAGGGAATACAGGGTTCCCAAAATTGGATGGAGGAGAAATTGAATCTACCCATTCAGGGTAAACATTCTTTTCTGGTTGACCTTGTGCATGCTTCACTTCCATAGTGTCTAACCGAGATGTTAATGAATCAATATAAGTTATTAACATTTGAGAAACATCTGGTTGAACTTGGACTTGGGTAGGTGCAATGAATGGAGCTTGGACAGATGTGGTGATTGGTGCTGCAACTGATGGTAGCACTGCCAACTTTTGTTGCACTTGACCCACAAAATTAGACCTGTGAGGGTGTACTGATAGTGGAGGATATTCTTGATCTATCTCAGTAGCTGCAAAAAATTGCTTTGGATGACTGACTCCATCATTCTTAAGAAGAAGACTACTCTGAAGTAGTTCTTCATTCAACCTTCTTAATTCTTTCATTTCATCCTCCTGTTGTGCAAAACTCTGCTCTAGTGAGAGAGATTGACATTATCTAGAGGAAAGATATGTAACCTGTTTCTTTCCCTTCCCTTTGCTGGATCCTTTTAGGAGCGGGGGAAGTGGGTTACTCGAAGGATTACCTAAGTTCTGAGTAATCCTTTGACTTCGTGTACACACACCTTCTTCATGTTTGTCTGTGCATACATCTTCTTGAGCAGGAACCACTTCATCTGAGTCCTCTAAGGGAGCCTCATTTGGTGGATCAGCAAAACTGGCATTGATGACATTGATTGATGCATAACTCATCGCACCCCTTCTATCAACATTTCTGTGATATTGTCTTATTCCATGTCTTTGATGAGACATTGAATTTTAGTGATTCAATCCCTTAGAAACATCTTGATGAACTGTAATTTGGAGGGAATCTCCTGATAATTTGTCTCTTCTTTCCTCTTGAGGTTTCATCCCCAATCGAGAAAAGATGGACATTCTCTGAGCAGGGGATTGATGATTTGAAAAAGTCCCTAGTTCAGTGGACTGGGGTTGATCCTTTTTTTCTCGCTCAACTCCCCGAATCCTTTTTGTTTATTCCGAGGGTTGGTTTAAAAGAGTCCCTAGTATGGTGAGCTGGGGTGGTTCTTGAGATGATATGTCTGAGACTTTCTTGTAATTCCTCCTGATCTTGTGAACCTTAGTCCGGAAATTAGCTGGATGCATTAATCTATATCCGCTTTTATCACCCGGTTCAAAAGAACATTGGATGATATCCGACACATCTGTCATTTGGTGACGTGATTGCTCCAAACGAGAGGCATGTACAATATTCTCATTTTCTTGATGCAAGTGTAACTCAAAAACTTGTTCTCTGTATTCTTGATTTTGAGAGGAACTAGTTGAAGCATGTTCTTGGGCAAGCTTTTGATTACAAACAAAGCCCATTGACTATGGCCGGCCATGGCCAATAGCATTGCATGAGACCATTTTTGGCGGGCTTTGCTGACTGGAGAGCACCATGAAATGTAGTTCTCTATGAACACTACATCATCTTACATGAATTCCAAGTGGGAAATTGGCAATTAACTGACGCAATCTTCTTAGTGCGCTAATGAATGAACGTTGAAGGGATCTCTGCTGCTTTTCAGCCTTTGGATATCGAGACACTGATAGGGATGCCAAATCAATCTGACGTTGTAACCCTTCTATAATCATAAGATGATTTTCATATTCATCATAAGATAATACTTTCTTTTTCAATTTACAAAATGTTTTCTATATGTTGAGACAAATATCATGAATTTCATCTTCCGTAATCATTTCTGGAATATTATACTAAGAGTCAGCCAGAGGCCAAAACATGACAGGCACTTCACCTTTCGCCAGTTGTTTTCTCATATTCAGCATTTCCTTTTTATCATTTGATGAAGATTCATCTACCTGATTTGACCAGAGTTGGTGTTTCCTTGTTAGTTCATTGGATTCAACAGGATTGGTAGAGAAATCATAGATCAAATTAGAAGAGGCATGACTTAGGGATGGTTCGGAGAATGACCTACACCCTGGGCTATCTTCTGATTGAGAAAGTATTTCACCTGCTAGCAATGAAGCTTCAGACATGACTGGTTTTTCATTTGCATGTCTCTCAAGATAAGAGGGATTTCTCAGCACTACATTGTCCACTGGAGCATTTTCCGGGCAATGTGCATCACTACTATGGAGAGGACATTCGTAGTGAAATTCATCATCATGGGGAGGACCACCATAATGGGTTAGAACAAAAGATGAATTCTCTTGCTCCTTGGTCTTCTGACCACACAGAGGGTTCTTGTGGCTCTCAACTGAAGATGAAACTTTAAGATCGACTGAATTGTCATGAAGCAAGCCTTCATGTGGAAGTGTCTGTTGAAGACCTTCGGAATTAATGTTCCCATTATTGGTATCTGAGGTAGTAGAATCTTGAATTCCAACAGATAAGTGTCTTAGAGATTCAATAACTCGAGCATCGATCAAGGACTTGTTACATATTGGCTCTTGATCACCAGACTTTGCTGGGTGGGTCTTTTTTTAGACGCATTCTTACTCACCTTGGAAACCACTTGTTGACGAAAGTGGCTGCTCTGAGTAGGTGTATGTGCCTGATTAGGAATGATGGTCAGGTTAGGCTGACGATCGCCTCTCAAATCTGGTGTATGTACCTGACTTGGTCGTCTATATGATATGGGGGAGTATTCCCCATAACCCTCTTGGAATGGAACAGATGTGTGTGTTTGTTTCGGAGTGAATTTTTGATGTATCACTCCACTGGTAGGGATAGATTTATGTGTCTTTCCCTTATATGCCACTGATGTTGTTATAATATCCTAGAAGAAATCCAGAATATGAGAAGTGATTTTCTTCTGCTCTTTCACCATTGATAGAATATGCTTGGTGACTTCAGTTGCTGGAACGTGAATATACGTCCATTACAGGCTTTGAGTAGGTGTCTGTGCCTGCTCCTGTCCTCCTTTTCCTATCCGTGAATCCTGACAGCACTCAAGTGTGGGGGCAGAGAGTTGAGTCTACTTTCTATTTTTTGCCAGGGAATTCCAACCAACTTCTCCGAATGATACAAAGCGAGACTATTGGTAGGATTGATTAATACTAGAAGGTGTATGTTCCTGCTGATTGCACATCCCCAAACGTGGTTGTCGAGATCCATCATATTTAGTTAGACGAGCATGCTGACTAGATGATGATGTATAAACAGGTGTATGTTCCTACCTATAGTACTCCACCGGAATTTCCTGGAGGGATTGGCATGATGCTGCTAGACGAGTCTGCTGGACGGTGGAATTAAAACGGGTAGGTGTATGTGCCTGCTCGTTGTTTGCCACCAAGTTAGGTTCGTGGACTTCTCTAGAGACGGAAGAGATGAGAACCATCTCATTGTTGACCGGATTCCGCCTCTGGTGGATCTTCTTGCTTGCTCGGGTTTGAGGAACCTAAGATGAATGCCTGGAGTCGGTACCCTCATCATGTTGAGGGCGCACTGCCGCACGAGTCTGGCGCCGATTGTTGGTGGGATCCCTCAGGAAGGACTCCTGTCTGTTTGAATTATGGTCTTGAGGGACCTGCTCAGTCACCTCCCCAGAATAATGGAGCGAATAGTGATTGTGTTCTAGGGACAATGTCCCAAAATGGTTGGAGACGGTAGTCATCACCACCTGCTTCTTGATCACTGGTCATCGTTGTCCGGAAGACCGATGTGAGTTATTTACTTAGAGGGATTGTCGGGAAGCCTCCAGAGTTGGGATGGTACCATGTTGACGGTACTCCTTAACCAGTGTGTTTGATACCTAGTGTTGAAGACGCTATGTAGGTGATATCGTCCTAAGAGCGTACGACGATCCAGCAGGAGTAGCAGCAGTGGCATTTACATCAGCAGTATTCACAGGTGTGAACTTGAGAGCAGCCATTCTATAAATGCAGAAGATCATGGAAAAGAGTGCATGTTTGATATAATAGACATAATCAAGATAAATTCAGCCACTAAAACTTTTGGATGAGCACATATGTCAATGATTGTTTTTGTTGGCCCTCTCATTGAGTTTTACATAGGGGCCTAAGAAATAGGTAAAAGATCATTTTAACTTGGTTAAGGATTCATGTCGGGTTCACCATTTTTGTTTCCCTTGGAATCCGGGGATAACCACCTTGATGGGAGGTTCAAACGTTCCGATCGGTTTCTAATGGGTTTGTTCATAGAACCGGAAACATCCAATGATTCAATATCCATTCGAACCTCATTCCAAAGGTAGGTGCTCATTGGTTTTTGGACTAATGAGGCTTAGGAATTTGAATTGGTCCAGAGGATGGGAGGTCAGACTCATCACACCTTTTTGAGGGGAATTATTGTCTACTCCGGGACTCTCTTTATAGATTTAAGTTATGTTCGTGAATCCTTATTACATTACCAAGTATAAAATGATATTTCCATCAGATCTAACAATAAATGATTAAATATGTAGTAAATTTAGATAATCTTTTGTATGTATTCGAGGATCTTCATTGATAGAGAATCATTTGTATTTGTTAGAGATTCTTGGTCAATGGTACCCTTCAACACATTAATACAGAAGTCTCTTGGTCATTATGATGACCATGCTCGTTTTAATGCCACTCAGTGGGGCACTTGAATTTTATTGTCATTCATAAGGGCATGGATTATTTTAGAGTTGGGATCGAACCCGTAGATGGGCTACCTACGTATCCTTTGTTTAGAAAAGGACTCAGAACCCACGTAGTTCGAGTAAGGGAGTGTGATTTTTATGATTGATGGCTCAAAGAAAGATGTCACAATTTCTTTTACACTCTAAGATCATGTGAGTCATGCTCGGTGTGAGAAACAAGAGGTATTGGTAAAAATTAGACAATGGTGCCATGAAAGATGCAATCATATGAAATAATGTGGTGATTATGTATGTATGACTGCAATGATAAATGAAGGTTAGGATTTACATTAGGGAAGAAATCCAGGAACAGGGTCCATAAAGGTATATTTGCTTCATGGAGATTTTGAATACTCTAACATGGGGCTTAATCCTGAAAAGGAGGCCCAAATTAGGAGAAGACTTATGATTGGGTTTTACTCCTAAAATGGAATCCCAGATCAAAGGTAAATTAGGACTAGTTAAGAGAAGTTAAGATTTGGGCTTACTCCAGAAAAGGAGGCCCATGTCAAGGATTAAGGTTTGGGGCTTACTCCTGAGGAGGATGACAAAATTATGAGACTGGGGCTTACACCTAATGAGGATGCCCAGATTTGGGAATTTTATGAATTGGGGCTTACTCCTAAGGAAGATGTCCAAGCATGAGACTGGGGCTTACTCCTGAAAAGGAAGCCCAGGTTTGGGGATCTGGGGCTTACTCCTAAAAGGATGCCCCAAAATTAAGGGACTTGGGACTTACTCCTAAAGAGGGTGCCCATATTAGAGGACATATGACTAGGGATTATTCCTGAAAAGGAGACCCAGGTTAATGATTCTCTCATATTAAAGGATGAGGATGAATGAATGAAATCTCAATCATTAGTGACATAAAGATGTGTAAATCACTAGGTTTTGAGAGATATTCCACAAAATTCATTTCAGATAAGGAAGTAAAATCAATAAATCATGCCATAAAATGGCTTTGAAGAGTGTCTTGAAGACTGAATCTTGAATAGGAATGTTTTAATGGATTAATTGGTGTGAAATGGGCAAGAAAGGAACCAAAAAAGGCAGGGGTGCACAAGTCCTGGAAAGAGAACAGGTACTGCGTGGGCGCGCAGGTATAAGCCTGCACGACACATGATGTACATACGCGACGTTTAATCAGTAGGGTAATACTTGAGAGACTCTTCATTAAAGCCTTTAGAATCCACTTGAGGTTCTTCCATAAGAGGGGCGCGCAAGATCGATTAAAGGAGTAAGGCGGCGCACAAGTGTGGCCATTTTCCTTTAAGGACTGGCCACTCAGGAACGCAAGTGTTGATGAGTTTCAACACTTAGGCCTTTCTCCCACTCTTTAGATCTTCTGTTCTAGTTAAAAACATTTCCTTAAAAGTGTTTCGGAAGCTTTGAGAAGTGACTAGGGCGCGAGGAGGTCAAATATGAGTTTCTGAAAAAAAAAATCCTCCTTGAAATGGGGGGCCCATAGGGTCTATTTATAGGCAGGATAAGTCCTCGGGATGTTACCACATAGTTCATGAAAGTCACTTGTGTGACCATAAGGCGTCGCTCAAGTGTACTTGTGCGACAGTGATAGAACTTGTGCGGAATATATGCTTTTGATCCCTTGTTCATGCCTTTATCGATTTTTTATATTTTATTCAAAGGATGAATCAATTTGTGCTAAGTCATTTTCCTTTACATTTCTTTGTACTCTTTGATGAAAAAGGAGCGTCAATAGTCATTTATATCAATTCTATCAATTTAAGTGAAAAATGTGTGCTTTTTTAAGGAAACACATAGATAATCTAGTGTGTGGAATCAAATCACATAATATAAAGAAAAAAACATGGTTTATAATTATTAGTAAACCTATATAGTTATTTTATAGGAAAACATTTCTATTATTGGCCTTTCTTTTGGTTTGGATTGGATAAAAATTAAAAATATGGAAAACACCCTTATAATTGGGAATATGTGGTAACACAAAAATAAATTTGTCAATATGAATAAGAAAAGTAGAAGGATATATATAATACATATATTACTAATGTAAATATAATGTGATAGATAAATATAAAATTGGATTTTAGATTTAATAATGAATTTAAATCCAAGTTTTTGGCTTGTGAGGGCTTAAAAGGTAGGAGGAGACACCGCTATTTGTTGGAGAGAAAAATAAAGGATGACTGAGTTTAATAAAAATAGGTGAAAATCAAAATTGTAAACATTTTATGTGGTCACATTGTTTTTCCACATATTTGGACAAACCATGTACCGACCATAGAACCTTGTTATCTATGGAAAAATCATGCATAGAATGCAGTGCACAGTTAGAAATCCCAGGATTATACCTTATACAACCTGTATCTCAGCATCTAATGATGAAAACCATACTCTCACGGTTTAGAAAAACCATGTGGAATCCATATAGGTCCATATTGTTTTAGGTGTTGGGTTACTAGTAAATGTGAAAAAACTGTGTTCCTCATACATCCTTCACAAAAACTAGTGCTGTAATCTATAAATAGGCATTGTACACCTTCAAAACCATTATAACCTCATCATTAATTCAAATTAGGTAAATCATACTGATT
Source organism: Viscum album (assembly GCA_963277665.1). NCBI lineage: Eukaryota > Viridiplantae > Streptophyta > Magnoliopsida > Santalales > Viscaceae > Viscum > Viscum album. The sequence goes on along the minus strand of OY728140.1, from coordinate 1,252,578,697 downwards.
TAAATTGAATATAAAAAATTGAATGCCTTGAATTAAATCACAAATCTTATGGTCTTCACAACATAAAGTGAATCATACCCCTGATTAAGCTCTAGGGATAGTGAAAAAATTAATCTAGCAGTGACTTCAGACACTAAACAAGTACACTAGCCTCCCACTCCTATGTCTCTTCCCATAAATATCAATTCTTCCTTAGATCACAAACCCATGGAATAAATCGAAATCACATATCCTTCATTCTACCATCGATAATATTAAATGTGTTCTCTTAAAAGGATACAACAACCTCTAAATAATCATCATAATGATGAAATATTTGAGAATGGTTTGGATATTACCAGTGAATTTGTCAAAATTTTATGACATCATGAATTACCCAATACATTTTATGTAACTAAATTTGATACTCTTCTATCCAGACTCTCTATAGAATAATAAATGTTCCAATTAACTATAGTGAAAGCTTCCCCTACCATCGAATCTATCAATTCCCATGTCTAGTTGAATTCAAAAAGAATACCAGATTAACAACCTCGACTGTACAGGTTGAGGATGATTATCAGTTTATAAATTCATCCAATATTGAGTATTAGTCATTCTCTTATTGATCAACTGAACCTAGTCGGATGTATTATGAATTAGATGATGTCCATGTAACGCTACCTCACCGTCCTCATACCCAAAAAAAGTGGACAAAATGGCCTACCATATAGTTCCCCATAGGTATCCATCGAAATCAATTCCTAAAAGTTATTATTATAGGAAAAAATAAAAAGTGGTATATGACTCTCCAAGTAACCTCCATTATCAAGGACATGTTTTTGATGAATGTTATGTAGTACCTGTATCATCTATACTAACTGACCATTTGTCATATGGTGGATATTTGTTCTCAAAAGTACCTATGTATGTTATTATTTCTGTAACCCATGTAAGAACCACAACATGAAATGAACATCCATATAAAAAGTTATAGTTAAAGGGACATCATTTATAAATATAATCACATAGAAATACAATACTCCAATCTCCTACACTAAGAAGATTTATCTTATATGTAAGTAATGAAAACCTTCAGGATCCAATTACTAATCACCCAAAATGAATCCTTATCATAAGTGATTTTGGAATGATTGTCAAAACATCCTTAATGAAACCATCCCATTTATAAGTAGGAATGGGAAAATTCTCAAGAATACCTACTATACGCTGGTTTTATTCCTTCTCTTATAATCAAGTGGTTCATTGAGTAACCAAACAAGTTAATGACGTTTCCACATAAGCCATTAATATAGGTACTGAATGTCCATGTGTAACATATAAATAGGATTATGTATATTACAATATGAATCATTGTTTTAACAAATATTATCCTCTAACATATCTATATGTGCCCAGATATTCTTATCATAAATCAGGGATTCATCTTTTACGATAGAACAATCCAGTTGCAGATCCCTACTAGAAATTATCTCTCTTCGGACATAGAATCCAATATCAGAAAACAATCCCCTCTTCACTATATCCATAATTGATGATGTCACCTCTATGTCCAAAAGTAATGTATTCTCATGAATCTCATTAACTAATAGATTTATCTATGAATGGAGAGAATTTTTGCTATATTCAGCAGTATCTTCCCTAATTGATTTCTTCTGTGTTAACCATCTTGCAACATCATCAAAATTATTTCCCTTTATAAGAGTATATGGAAGATCAATTTTGAAGGAATGGTGGTATTTAAACTACCATATTTTTATAAGGTTCAAAACCAATTTTTATGATATATTTGAGGATTTTTTTGGTCATTAAACACTATAAACAAATATCGAAGTAGAAAATATATCCAACAATGCTATGAATGAATGACAACTGATAACTTGAAATTGTGTATCAGATAAATCCTCCCATGTGTCCATAAATGATGAGATCTATACACTAAAACTTAATCATAATATATTATAAAATATTCTATCCCAATTCATGAATCATCATAGTATAGGTTAAATATTGTTCTGGGGTTGGTAATAATCACGCTCACTACTGAATATAGTTTTTATTTAAGCTCCTAAATGGTCATTTGGCAGGTATTTTCCCATATTAACATCACAAACCACTATTTCTTGATAGTAGGACGTGATTATTGAAATAATAAATAATAAATTATGAACATATAATCATATTCCATTTCGATGAAGCTCCATAAATCAAATGAATTCTTGGGATACTTCAAAGAAAAAAAATGCTCACAATCTCTGTGTCAAATGAATCTCCGTTCTCTAAGGTAATGTGACTGAATTAGTTAACCTAGTCAATCCAAAAGTGGTAATTTATAATATCATCAAATAGGTGGTTCTCAGTCATTGTATTAAATATTATCTCATGTTGTTTTTCATGTTGATTTCGAGTATGAGAATTCTATAGAATATCATTAATGAAAACTATCACAAAACAATCCATATAATGGTGGAATTCGAAATTCATAAAATCCATGAAATTGGTATCCAGGTTAATAAGACTGAAAAATATGATGAGATACTCACCATGAACATATATTTTAAAAAATAATATTTGATATATATCTAATGAACTATCTCATTCATGATGATAGAAAAAACCAAAATATTTCTTTAAGAAATCCCTCTCTCCTTAGAGTTCTTTGAATACGTTGTTGATATGAGGTAGTGTATATTAATACTTCAACATAACCTAGATTAACTAATGACAATCCACAAAATGTATACAAACATCCACCTACTTTGAAAAAAGGATTGGTGAACCACATGGTAATGTGTGGGGTCATCTAAAACACAAATCCTTCTAATTATATAGCTTCCACTTGAGTTCCGTATACATTATGTTAGAATAACTATTTAGAGGAATGGATACCAATGAAGCAGTTGGAACGAAATAAATATAAATCTATAAATCCCTATAAGGATGTATCCATGAAAATTAATCAGAAAATTGATAAATAAATTTGTTCAACTACTATATAGAAAATTACTTTTCAAACACTATGATCGGCTAGAATAAGACTGGAAATATTCATTTTCAATCTACACAGACCACAATAATTTTCATTATCATCTCATTAATTAAAATCCCATTAACACTTATGTCTGTAAATACCTCCCTATAGTAATGTAAATGACACCCTACAACCATATAGATCAATATATGAATTGTAATGGGATATGAATTTTATCTTGATAATGAAGAGGAAAATAGAATGCATGAGGATGAAGATGTCCTATAGAATGTTAAAGCTACTAATCTGAAGGTGGAGTACCTCACACTAGCCTGTAAACCATTAATGTATACCCATTGTACTATTAAGGATAATTCCCAACCAAGGCACAAAATTTCATGTTCATGACATTACACAACAATCTCATATAAGAATGAATGTAAAGTGCCATTGATGAATAAGAATGTAAATATAGAAGAGTCTAGTAGAACAGAACATTGTATTATTGATAGTCCAATCCTCTAGAAAATATTGCACCGCAAAAATATGAGTAGATATATGGTTCTGATATAAAACCTAACTCCATAATATAATCCCTATCTTTAATAACCTTATATTTTGAGACTTTCTACCTAAGAATTGACCACATCCTCTACATGAATGATCATAATAACTCTAGATACGTTTCTAGGGTGGTGTTTTTGATCTTGATCCTTAAGGAATATCTAATATGGATCCTCTCCCACTATGAATAGATGTTATGGTCCTGAAAATGTATAAATCATCGCAAAATGGCCACATTATGGGAAATCAATGATTCAATGGGTTATAAGAACTTCTTATTCCTTGGGGTCCCTGACTTCTGTAAAACTACGTAACTATCATTTGGAATCACATGGATAATTATCCTCCCATGTACAGTATTAATATATAATTTATGAAAAATAATATATCCACTTCTCTATCTTAGTTCTGAATTTCCATGGCCAGTATTTTCATTATTTATTAGGTTTATCTCAATTATAATGGAATCATTTACTACTTTACAATGTTGTTAAACTAAATAAAATTCACTTGAAACCAGGATTCATAATATAAGACATCCAAAAAACATATTTCTATCAACAAAAAATCACCATAATGTATCGGTGAGGAATGATGGAGATCAATTAATAGAGAAAAAAAATCCATTCTATAGAAGTATGATGTTGTAAATTTACATAATATCTAGCTTAATCTTCTCTAATATCCAAGGAATGATATAGTCATAAAAAATATAAAATATATCCAATTATATATGAAAAATAAGATCTTATTGGAAGACAAAATAACATCATCTCTTAGAATAAATATGAGTCATATATGTAGAAGGCTTCACTCTTCTTTCAGAAGGTGTCTCAAATTCCTTTAGGATATTCATTATGTAATTTGCTGGGATTTGTGAGTGAGTTGAATTCCTAATATATTTTTAATTTTTAGAGTTTATTCGATAGAAAAACATAATTCATAATACACAAAAATTAATAACACGAGTCTCATTTTCCCAATACTTTTTTAGATTATTTTTAATTATCAGAATGTGTCTTGGGGTTTTTGTTGGGTTTTGGGTGAATCATAGGAATAAAGTATCTGAATTAGAAAGTGCAAGCTAATTTCTATCATTAGATTTAATTGTGTATCCTATTAATGGAAACCATGAATCTCCTTTTTCATTGATCATTGTTTGGGGAACCATGCAGTATGGGGTACATAGTACTAAGATGCCTCTATATATTTTTGCAATGTGAATTCGCAGGGTTAGCTCATGGTTAGGGATTACTTGGTGTAAGCCACACAATTACATTCATTTGGGATGTAAAATTTCACTAAATCATGCATGGTTAGTGTATAGTTTCTCCTAATCATGAGAGCTATCCCTTGTGGTCTTGGATCCCCAAAAGTATGAATTTCATGGATTCGACTTGATTTGGAATATCATGTGAGCTAACTTTTAGAATCAATAAAATAGTTAACTTTTATTTCTTCCCCTCCCCAATTTCATTCCATTGTCCCTATTTTTTCATCCCATGGACATGATTAGTACCATGGGTGGTTGTCTATTCCTCATTCACTAAGGATTGATCCCTCTGCATCATCCAAGTTCTGTTCTTTTAGTAGTTTGTGGCATTAGATATTTGTTGGTAAGTCAATATATCCTCTAGCATCTATTTTCATTTTCTATTACAACATAGAGTGTTAAATATGTGTTATTTGTTTATCCTATATACATTATAGACATATAAAATTCTGATTTTTTCCAAAACTGTCTGATTTATTGGCCATGATTGGGTGTGCAAGGTTATTCCAACAAGATGAAGGTGGATAATAGTATTTATAAATTTCTCATGATTGTTTTGGAGCACATATTTTAGAACACCTTTTTTTAGAGTGACCCATTAATATTATATTTTTATTTTAATTAATTAACTACTTTATGATATTCTAATGGGAAAGATCAACCGAGGTTGTAAATTGTTGAGGCCTATTGAGAGGAAAGAAATTGAGATGTGTTGGGTCATGGAGTTATTATTTATTTAAATTTAATTTTTCTTATAAAATTGTTTTGAATTATATGTATAAATTTATTTTTATGTACTACGTAGATCCAATGTAGATAAAAATTCTAGTGTTAGCTATCTATGTATTCCTTCATAAAACTGATTGAGAGACTATGGATTAACAACCATTAAAGATGACATTTTCAAAACTAATAGGTCTATATGGGAGAAATCCCGGTAGAGGATCTAGGAGAGCAGCAATATGTGGTAGAATATTTGACTTGTTACCACCATCATCCCAATGTCGTCCACATTAGGCATAGGGAACTAGAGAATATGGGAGGAGGAGACTCTCTGTGGTCTAAATATATAACCAAGAGGCTATTGATATTATAAGGGGTATGATAAATTTATTTTAATGCTTACTTGTAGTACTGATAGACATAAGCAACAATAATTATTTTTTCTGGAAACATGTATTGTTCATGTCATATAGATTATAATTTGGCCATTTACTATACCCTTAAGATTGGAGACTTCTATTAGATATGACACAATGATCCTACACTTAAGCCAATAGTGTGACATGAATCTTGGGGGAGAGGGTTTATATTTGGGTCCCTTTGTTGAAACGATGATGAATTATGATGTCGTCATTGGTACAGAGTAGTTATCTATAGTTCATTGCCAAATTATACATTTAAGGGGAAGGATAAATTGTTTCAACACTAAGGGAAATATTTTTTACATTTTTGGTGAAAAGGAAACCCAAAACGATCAGGTTGGACTCATACATTGGAGAGTGTATCCAATGGATTATGGGTTGGAAACCTTAATCCATGTTGTAGTGAATTTGATGAGTACTCTATTTCCTACATGGGTGGAAGAGTATGAGAATTTCTTCTCAATGTATCCTCTAGAAATACCAATCTGATTAGAGTTTGAGTAATGTATTGAGGACTGGTATAGGAATATATTTATTAGACAATGTTATTCTCCCTATGTAGCCCCATCTTTTTTAACCAAGATGGCATAAAAAAGCATAAGGTTGTGTGTGGTATACTAGAGATTAATCCCCATGACATTTAAGAACAAGTATCCATGATCAGTGATCAATGAACTAGTGGATCAGTCGAGAGGGGATCAATGGTTCACGAAGGTTGACCTCAGCAGGCGATATCACCAGTAGTGAGTACATGATTGGGATATTTTGAAGAAGAAATTAAAATATCACAATGGTCACTATGAGATCATAGTGATTCCCTTTAACAAGAAGGAAGCCCCAAATTATTCCTGTAACTCATGAATATGATCTTCCAACCTTATTAGACTGGTTTGTAGAAGTCATTATCAATATTATCCTAGTTTAGTTTTAATATAATGAGGTTCAATCGAGACACATGAAGAAGTTTTGGACATACTCTTATAAGGCTATATTTTGGGGAATCTCTCGATGTTATACTTCAAGATCATTGTTTTCCACCATCTCAAACATGTTATCTCTATGAATAGAATGGTTAGGGACTTTACCAATGTTATGAAATTGTAACATTGGGAGACACCCATGATCATGTTGGATGTCCAGGGATACCTTGGGTTGGTATGATATTATAAATGAATCAAACATGGTTTCCCTATGATATTCAAACCCATGATTACTTTTACCCATAATAGGAATCCTTTCATTAGGACCGAGAGATAGTTGTAGGATTTTTAGTAGTTGAGGAAGATTTTGAATAGTGATCCCATATTCATAATTCTAATGGAGAATGTTCAGTAACAATTTTTCTTATATTAATCAGTAATATGGACCTACAATATTTTTATGTAGATGCAATAAGTTATTTTATATAGTTAATGACAGTTGATACCACTTGAGAAAAATAATTAGTCCCATGATCTTGAGTTAGAAATGTCAATAATTTTACTAAGGATGTGGAGACACTACCTGAGGGGAAGAAATTTAACATATATTCAGATCAGAAGAGTCTCATGAATATTTTATATCATAAGGATGTTTACATGAGATAGAGGCGATTCATAGTGTTCCTCTAGGATTTTGTCATTTTGATTAACTATACATATCGGAAGTGTATCATAGTATTATAAGAATTCAATAAGAGATACTATTCATCTTTTTGGAATGAGTCACTGATGAATTTTTCATTGGTACAGTTATTCATTGTAAATAAATATAGAGTATCTAACCTCAATTTTTTGTTTTTCACCCCTATACTCTTGCTTCATGTTAGGGATCCATAGTTTTGGGATGTCAAATGTGAGATCATACATACTCAAATATACTCATGACATGCTCTGGATGGATTCTCTAATGTTGCGGAGTATGTCATTGTTTTCATTGGATGCTTGATGTTATAAGTGATTTTATGTGAGTGGGTTCTGAGAGGGGTTCACACATAATCATTGGTGGTATTTTTGGCTACGTAAAATATTAACAATGCGATTCGTTGTTAGTTTTTGTGCACAAGGATGAAGAAATTATTTGTAGAGTATGTCTTTTGATGACTTTCTTGTTGATAATTAATGGTTGGGAACTATGTTTATGTGGGTTTAGATCAAACAATTTATGATCAAGAGTGGAAGACGAAGGTGATATTAATGGAAATTTTGACAGTCTAACCACATATATCCTGGGGAAATGATTCCATGTGGGAGATCATAGGTATAATCACAAATAAATCCCACTTATAATCCATTTTATATCAGATTTAATTAGAGATCATAGGTATCTGCTACATAATTGATATATTACAACTATATGGGGTCCCATCAACAATCGTTTTTTATCATAATTTTAACTTCAAATCCCTATTTTGATAGGAATAGAATGAGGATATCACAAATAAGTTAATCGAGGGAACATCGTTCCACACCAAAAATCATTCCATGATATAGAGGACCACTCATGTATTAAATGAATAGTTTTGATCATGTTTGTTTAGGCTTTCTCCACATTTGGGAGGACCACATACAACTATTGGAATTTTTATTCTATAATAGATTTTGGTCCACCATCTAAATGAAAAAATTGGTGGATTTGAATGATTGGACCTAGCAGTCAAGGCATTGCTAGATAGGCCCAAGAGATTCAAAAATCATGGTCCTATAGTTGTTAATAGAATCTATCAAGAAGGATCATATTATTTATAAGTGGATGAAGACATAAAAATAAATGATAATCCTAATGAGGGTAGGATAAGAAGGCATTTAGAGATTGAGGAGGGTGGCCATGTATTCATATGTGTTTCACCACAATGTGGATTATAATTATTTTGATGGGGTGGTAATCTATCTCTGGGATTCATTGTGCCTTTCCAAATACTATGTATAGTTAGCAATGTTGCATAACTCTTTGATCTTCCACCAATGATAGAATAGGTACATGATTCCTTTCATTTATTATAAATGAGGATGTATGTTCATAACACATCTCAACTTTTCTACTAGAGATATATGGTCATAGATTATGGATAAACCATTTTTTATTACCCAGTAGATAATGGGGATCAGAATTATGGGATCCTCTGTGGGTGAGGGATTCTATTTCTGCAAGTCTGGTAGAATCATGAGAATATTCAATAGGGAAACTAGGTACAAGAGGCGCAGATTTGTCCTCAATATCCACATCATTTAATGTAGCCCTTTTTTTATATATTTTGGATGTAAATTCCCATGGCTGGAGGAATGTGACAAATTATATTTATAATGTATTATATTTTTATATTTTATTGATATTTTTCGAGAAGTAGATTTGATACGACATCTGATTAAATAAACCAATGTACATGGGATAAATGTTGGAAATATATTATATATATTAAATAGCATGCCCAAAATGTTTTTTTATAAATGAGGCATACATTCTAAATGGGATCCCAAATAAAAAATCCAAGGGAAAGATTGGTTTCATAATATAGGGGTTAAACAATGTTGGATATAATCATTTTCTGTTCCAGGTTTTATGTAAAATTTATTATGGGAATAAAATGAATAATATAAATTTTTATTTTATTTTATTATATTTATTTACTAAAAAAATTGTCCTCTTCAATAAATAAATGGTTTTGGAGAATTTATTAGTTATTTTTCTAAAACTGTGAGGTCTAGATAACCATTGGAGACACAAATAATGACATTTCGTTGGCAGTTGATGACCATATCAGATATCGATGATAGGTGCATGCTTAAATATAAATATCATGTCAAAAATCACTATGTGACATCATTATTTACTAGAAATTGATTTAAATCTAATTATGACATTTTCTGAGAGGATTCTTTCACCATTATTAATTTCTATTAGAATAGAGAATCCATCAACAAACAGATTGATATAAATTTTGGTTTTTTTGTTGGATTTGATTATTTGTGAGAGTAATTGGTAGAACATGTTTTGTGATTATTGATACATAAATTATTATTAATATTATGATGGGCTGATTTCAACATGATCATTAACTATGGTTTTTTCATCGTGTTTGTGGTTTTGAATTTAACCCTTATCTCTTCGTTCATTATCAGTATTCTTTATTAACCCTTGATTTGATGTATAAAATAAATTCAAATATTTCACACATAATTAACGAAATAACAAACATAAATCATATAATATATAATGTCATCAAATAATGGTGTTTTGTGGATAGAGGTAGTAGTGGATCAAAAGTTGTAGGTACCCAATTCTCATGTTCTTTAGTGTTCAATGATGATCACCATTTAAATGTATTTTATGAATTAATTATATGGCCAGAAAATTATAATTAATGATGGGGTGACTCAATGTGGAATGGTTTACAATTTTAGGGTGAGAAATTTCTCTGATATATGGTTAGTGGAATAAAAAGAGAAGGAAAATACATAATTGAGAAACTTGAAATTTCTCAACAAAACGAATTGTAAGTCAGAGAGACATTCCTTATGGTCCCACCGTGTCGTGGTTATAGTTATAGGGTGTGATATGTATCACACAACATGTGACCATATCAGACAAAGTGTTTCCCTATTTTCTTAATTTGTGTGTGCCATGGAGGGTATATAAACATGGGCTAGATCACACGGGAACATGACCATTGAGTACCCCCACGTGGACACATCATAGTCAAGTAAAAAAATCAACATACCTATGTCTGGGTACATGAGAAGAGTGAACAGCTATCAAAAATGATGTGAACTATTAGACAGACATGGAAATGGAACATGGACTATTTATATAGGTAATACATGACGTTTATGGGACATAATGTGAACCCCTACTAAACTATATTTATCTTTCATCACATTTCCTCTATATCTTACAAATGTTTTATTAGATTGAATTCTCTAAATAAATTCCACGAGGGTTAGAATGGAATCAACTCCTACAAATAGTAAAATGATCCCTTCATCAGAACATCATGGATAAAGAAAATGAAATCCCTCTACAAGATCTAAAGTGAGATCATATATTCATCTTGATGCCCTAGTTTCGGTTATTGTAATAATTGTTTCTAATACTATGTGATAACTAATCCTATATTTAGCATGTGAATCTAGATTGTGTTGTAGGTATACCTCCATGGTCTTTTGTGAGATCCTAGTAGGTATATCATATCTATTTTAATATTAATAATTTAGATTATGTGGTGAGTCCAGAAATAGAGTTATACTCAGATTGATGACATTAGTGCTATCACACTCATGGAATGTGTTCTCCTGAATGATTGTTATATAGAACCATTAGGCTGTATTCTTAGGAAAGAAATATAATTTAAAAATACAATTATTTTTTACATTGTTGAGTATATCTATGTTTTCATGTAATATGTTTTGTAGACATATACCCATGTAGGGGTGATTGTATTTGTTTTTATGCTTTATAGTTTCACTCTGTCCTACTAGGTATTGTTATAATCAAACATGAAAAAGTATTTCCAACACATGTATTGTCTTGGAAAGACAATAATCCTTCTAATAGAGTCAACGATGGATCAAGACCATATTATGCTTAGTGATACTAGAAATTCCAAGGTGTGTTCCCCATGTAACCTGATAGCATTCAAAATTTTACTTTATGGCTTGTCTTGTTATCAGACACTTTTTAGTGGTATTGTATTTGTCAATCATTACCTTCCATTGCTTCCATTCATTTTTTTTTGTATTTAGATTTTTGAATTACTTTTTGTTTATTTTTTATATTTAATCATTTTATGGGATTGGAAATGTGTGAATGAGTACATGTAATTAGAATAATGCCTCCCATGTCAATGATATGCCAACTCTGTGATAGTCCACGACACTAGGCCTTTTGGAGGTGGGTATTTGGAGTCACAACACATGTCCAACTGTGTTTGGTCATGAAATTCTATTTGATGGAAAATTTGATGAACCAATAAATTAAATTATTTTATTTTTTTACTTTAGATAATTTATTCCTAATGGGGAGTAGAACATAATGTTTGAAGATCATGGGGTGAAGGTGTTTTTAGAATATATTCATTTATAAACATAATATAGATAGGAAGCCAAAAAAACCATTAAAATATTTTTTTAAATGTGATTAAATTATTATTATATAAAATGTGATGATTTTAAAACATGATGATTAGTTTTTTACACAAAATATTGTGTATATTTTTGTGTAAATTAATTTTTAAGATTTTAACTGATGGGTAGCACATGGGGAAGGAGGAAATTTTGAATAAGGAATTGATGTTGAGTAAATTGGTATACATAAGGTTTTTTTATAGGATGAATGTAACAGAGAATAAATAAATGACCTATGCATAATTTGAGATCATGAATCTCCATTGCAAACAAAAAGGATGAATACATTACAAAAAACGTCCCTCTTATTACATGTTGTCTATTCTTTTTTTAAATCATCTCCCATAGATGATAATTATTTTAATGGAATCTATAATGTTATTTAAAAAATAGTGAGGTATCAATAATGGGAAATGTTTCTGAATCTATAAGATAAATTTTCACTATATATAAGCGTGTTTTCCATAGAAATCATGTTGAAAAATTAAAAGTTAGTTAGAATAAGTTATCGATGATGTCCACGAAATATCCTAAAAGTAAATAATTGATGTTAATGAAAACAATTTCACATAAAACTATTGGGTATTTTAAAACAAATTCTATTCCATAAAAAAATAATATGCGTAATGAATTCGATTATAATCAATTTATATAATAGATTCATTAAGGTGTTTTTTGAGCGACTCCTTTAAAAATAAATTTTTAATTTAAATAATTACATTAATAAATTGTATTTTTTATCTCATTATTATTATGTTCATTTTTTTAATATTTTTTATTAATATTATCTCATTATTTTAATTCATAAAAAAATATTTTGTTTTCAAATTTTTTAGAGATGTATTTATCATTGTATAGAAATTTGTAGTATCGATTTCTTTCTATTATGTATGCAGACAATTTTATGTTAAAAATTAATTATTATTAAATATTGTGTTGTTCAAATTTTGGTATCAATTTTACACTTACATATTTATTATATCATTTGAATTAATTTTAATTATTAAAACTGTACTTCTATAAATTTATAGATCATAGAATGTTGTTAATATAACGAAGATTACAATTGATGATATAAATAATACATGTAAAGTCATTTTGAATTTATTATATGTACATGATTCATACATGGGATTTAATTAAAGGATTTAATATATTGTATCTTATAATCATAATGTGATATTTGTTGTTTTTATGTATTTTTTCTCAATGGAATGACACTAATATATATTACATGATGAGTTATTATGTTAAAAAAATATAACTAAATGATTAAAAATAAAAACTCAAAGATGTATAGATTTTATTGATTTTATTATTTTATTGAAAATTAATGTGCAAAAATATATAAAAGTTTATAATTATTGAATTATTTGGTTTTTGAAGATGATTATATGTTTATCAAAGAAATATGAAAAGTTTTAATGACATTATCATTGTGTTAGGATAATTCTTTAAACATGTTAGTATATGTACCTATGATTATGTGAACTATAATGATATATCATATTATCTATATCACAAAATAATAAATGGAATCCTAAATTATTACAATGTTATACACAAATTTTTTATTAATTTTAACTTATGAACTCTAATTTTAGAAAAATTGATTATATTAAAATTTCAAATTGTAATAATTTCAAAGTCCAAAATATTATTTGTTTTTAGGTATTATTAATATTTACTAAGACCATTTTTGGAGGATTTAATTATGATTTTGTAGATTATTTCTATGGATAGGTTTTTTTATATTATATTTTTATATGAAATATTTAGTAATTAATGAATTATTGTATATATATTATTTCAATACTACATAAAATTTGTTTCAATATTTTTTTGTAATGTTTATTATCATGGAAATTTAAATTTTGATCAATAAATGAATATTTATGAGTTTTAAATAATGAAAATTAAACATCAATTCTTTTATTAATATAATAAAATACCAGGGGTGACACATTAAAATGATTCAAACTCAATACAGAAGTGCAGAGAAGTTTGGAAACTAATTTTTAACACATCCTTAAGGATTTTCATAATATTCATTATTATAAATATATTATAAAGTTAATATAACTATATTTTCTACCAAAAAACAATTATTACACACATTCAATGCATTCATATTATTTATCTAATTGGTATTTTTATTTTTATTCCTTGTTATGAATTTTTCATGTGTCTCAAACACTTACTATACCTTTACTAAATGATAAAATATTGTCTTGTTAACATGAAAAAAATATATTGGTTCTACATAGAATGGTATAAGCAATAGCTTCTTATCCAACAATTCGAAAACAAATTGTATAAGTTTAGTTCTACACATAGAAAATACATGTTTAGTTTTCTATCCTAAAATTGATATGTATTATCTATAACTGAAAAAAGGGTTTTTTATTTCTATATGTTTTTAGTGTAAATATCGTATGCTGGATGTATATGAAAATAAAATTTCTTTTTTTGGAATAAATAATACATTTCATAAATAGATTCCCAAATACCATATTAGTTTAGGGTATTTGGAAGCTGGGAGACATAAAAAACTAGTTCATAAAACATCTAAATCTTCTACTGCAGTTTCCTTGAAAACTAGAATCAACATTATTACATATGTAACCTAATACCCTTATTCATATCATGGGGAAATGAAACATAATAATAAGTAATCTCAAATGGTCGGTATGTGTAGACATGTAAAATATCTAACAAAACATAAACATAGGAATGTAAAACATAAACATAACTTTCTAAAATCATACAATGTAGATCCACCATCAAAATCATGAGTCATTAAATAAATCGTGGTAGTTCTTGAGGTATAATTCATAATGGAACTACAACCATGAGAAAATAGAATTGATGTAAAATATGTAATTTTGGAAAACACATAATCATATAATAACATTTCAATATTAGCCAATTAACATTTCCATGACCGTTGTAGTGGAAAAACTCAATTAGTAAACTTGGTTTATATTTCATTCCATCCATGTATTACAGAACTAGATTTACACTTCTTTCAATACATATTTTACTGAACTATATATACTTATCACTTGAGTCATGGATATCGCATGATATATAAATGATCGCCTCATGAATTAGAGGGAGATATAGGTCCCATCAATCTCAAATTAATAACATTATTATGTGTTCTACCATAATATAAATCAATCATTATATCCCATAGAATAAAGCGGTTTCTTTAAAAAACATTCCATCACAACATAATCCATGTAAAACAAATTGATTTCTTAAATATAATTCCATCATAAATGTAATCAAACCATAGTAACTGTAATTATATTATATTGTAAACATAACCCAATGAAGGAATTCTATCTTTTATGGAAAGTAAATTTGAAATAACACAAGAAATTAATTCTTAAGGAAAATATTTTATCTTATTAAAAAATGTTTTCTTTTTATAAAATACCGTGAAATATTTAATGAATAGAATATATATGAAAATAGACTAGAATATATTTAAAAGTTGATTATTCTAAATATTGTGTTATTAAACATTAAAAATTCATTCATGTCATATAAGTTAATAAATTCTTCTCATACTTTTCCAAGAAATGTAAAAAACTACCTCATTTGGGAAATGAAAGAATGATTCCTTCCAAACCATGTAGTAAAATCCATAATGGTAAAAAATGTATTTTTTTACATAGTAGAAAAGTAAATATTTTATAAATTGTATTTAAAAAATGGTCATGGATGATAAATATACAAAACAAATAATTATGTATAATCAGTCTCGAATAATAATTATATTTTGAAATTATAAATTTCCAATTTATAATTAATTGAATCCTTTGAATCATAAAATAAATAAAATTATATTAATATTTAAATATCATAACCTTACTAAAAACAGCCATAAGAACATCCATGAGCATCCTAAACGCTACACAAAAGAAATAGGTGGTGTATAACACATATGTCCCACAAACAAATCTGATGCAGAATAATCCCTTACCATAGGTCTGATATACATTACATGTATCAAAACAACTTGTATAATTTGTTAAATAATGTAATTTACTTATTCAAGAATCATTGTAATCATATATGGTCATATTATCATCTGTATGTTAAAAACCATTTATTGTTACTCTTTATTCATGTATAAATTACGTTATGTTCTTATGCTTGATTTTTATAATAAGTTTTGGTTATCCTTATTTTTCCATATTTATACCATTCAAAAATGACATTTACAAAATAAGTAAATTATTTATTTATAATTTAAATTAATATTAATGAGATTTAATTTATATATTTTATAATAAATTGCAACAGATCGTCGAGACGGTAGGTCGTACGTGCGCACGAACGATGATATCATTCTGATAATCAAGAAATGTTATTGAAGTGTATGATATATTTTTTTTACAGAAAAAATAACATGTTATAATTTTCAAATATAGTTATTATATCCAACCTTTTATCCATCCATGTAAGGTGGTCCAGAAAGCTTACAACACGGTGTAGAGATGGTAAGTCGTATGTACGCACGAGTGCTGACTTAATTTCGTCATTGGATGATTAGAGGGTAGATTATGGTTTCTACATAACAATAATAAAATCAAATAATATATTTATATTTTATTTATTACTTTATAAAATAAATGTATCATGAATAGAAAGAATAAGAAAAAATAATTTGAATGAATTGTTAGAGAATATTACCTCTTCTCCGACGTGTACTTTGTAAATCTCCACTTAAAGGAACTAAAGCTTGTATTTGGAGAATACCATAACATATATAATGTTACTAAAAATGATTATAATGTAAATGGTAATGGTATGGCAATGATTTACGGTCCAATGTGAATTGATGAGCTATGTGATGAGGTGATATTTTATAATTGAGGTGAGGGGATCATTGGTAATCTCCAAAAAAATTAATTTATAATAAAATAAACCCATTAAAAAAACCACAAATATTTCTTAATATAAAAGTTGATATGAGATAATTTTGTTATATAGTAAAACAATATATTTTGGACATGTTATTTTTCCAATTTAAGCCATACCATTTTACTTTATTATTTAGTTATTCTATTCCATTTTTACTAGGGTAATAAATATTTCAACATTTAATAGGTGCAACATTTATTTATTTGATGTCTATTAAAGAATTAATAAATAATTTAGTACATTTTAAATATTATCATCATTATTATATATTTTAATAAATGTTTTATAATCATTAATTAATTTAATAAAATTTTATTTAGGAAAAACAACAATACTGCCAATATCTGATTATCTTTAATTCATGGATTTTTAAAAATGTCAACATAAGATTTTATCCACGTTAAAAATATTTTATTATATACTTATGTTCTCAAGGTAATCTATAAAATTTATTTGATATATTAATTTCGTCAAATTATAATTTTCAAAATATTTTTAATATGAATAATTTTATATTAAAATAAATAAAATATCTTATATTTCAGTTTTCTGTATTAATTTAATACATTTATTATTAATTAATAATAAAAAATAAAAAACATTGACGAATATAAATCTACTATCTTTTAAAATAATTTTTTTAGTCTAATATCTATTCAGTAAAATTCGTCATAAAAAATGTTATACTTATTCAAACAAGAATGTGACATGTTTTACATAACTTTATATAAAATAATAAAAGTGTCATGGTATTTTAAATGATGACCTATGTGGATAATATCAATAAAATTAGATGATTATGGTCAATATATACTCTCCCAATATGTTTTGGTATACTTTTTTGGCCATTCAATGCTTATTATATTTTTAATAATTATTAATTTATTGAGTTTTCATCAATTTTATTTTTTTGTATCATAAATATAAAAACCATTAAAGTAATTATTTATTTTTAAAAATAAAAAATAAAAATAAAAAAAAACAAAAACATTTTAGACTTCAAACGAGTATTTATAAATCAATTTATCTTCCGTAAAACATTATATTAAAAATTATATAGTTATAATAAATTGAGGAATAATTATTTATCTTTTCATTAAATAAAATATATTAAAGGTGTTAATCTCATCTCAGATGCTACCAAAGGGTATTATTACGACCCACAATTTCCTTAGGTAGAATATAAATCATTCAATCCCATTTGGATAAGTTTTGATGTAATTTTATTCTATTATATTTATCCTTAATTACCTGATTTACCTTTTTAACGTGTTAATAATAATTACAGAAGTTACTATTAATAATGCCTAAAAATTTAATAATTTTATTTACAGGACATTCAATTACTCATATAATATTTATAATTAATTTTTAATGGTCCAAAACAATTAATTTTCAACAATTAATTTAAAATTATCCCCGTTGTTAGAATAAAAAATGGGTTTTAAAAGTTAAAACCTCGCAAAAGATTGGAATGTGATTGCATTAAAAATCAATATAAATTTAATGCAAATTAAAAATATTATATTTAATGATAATAATATATTATATTTATACATTAAAACCATAAAATTAAAAATTTTATCCATAAATATTATTTGGATGTTGAAAGATGTTTTATATTCAAATTTAGTATATTCATAATATTCATAAAAAAATGAATAATATCAAAAAAATAAAAAATTCACTCAAATTAAATTTTTATATCCATATTACAAATAAAATATTTATTCTCTAAAATTAAATATATAAATTTATTAAAACTATATTTAATATAGATGTACCATCCAAAGGCCTCAGAGGTGCATTTTTTTATTTCTTTTTTCTGAAAATTTTAATTACTTATTATATCATGTCAATAAAACATATAACATTAATTTTAAACAATACATTTAGTATATTAAATTTATATTTAATAATTATAATCCATCAAGAGTGATTTTATTATTTTATAAAATAAATAATTAGAATTTAAATAGTTCTTCAAAAGAAAGATAATACAGTTCATACTCGCCATTATAATTATTAGCTTATAATAATATTTATATGTATACTTATACACAATATTTATTGAAATGAATTATATCAAAAGAACTGGAAATTTTTTGTAAAAAAGTAAAATCATTGTGATGTGTATTCTTCAAGCTAGGATGTTGTTTCACAGAGTGCAATCTTATCATAGTGTTGCATACAACACATGAAATAAAATAAAATAAAACAAATTAACTCATAAAAATCACTAGGAGTTGAATTCATTCCCCCATAAATTTAATTTCACCCTAGAAATTCTTGTATGTTCTTAAAGGATTTAATACGTGATGTCTTATTTCATAGAAAATCACATCATAAAAACAAATTAATAAAAATTCCTTTAAAAAAATAACAGGGAAAAAATGTTCCCAATCTAAATCATAACTATCTATCTACATATAAAAACACTGGTGATGGTTGATAATGGTTGAAATTCCTAAATAATCATATATATTTATAAACCTAACAGATCTCAAGTAATTTATTGATCCACAGAAAGATAACAATCAAAAAACCATGATCTAAATTAGCCTGAAAGATGAGTTTGATATCATAAAATAGTGAAAATATGACACCCATTTACATAATTTTGTTTCCTATTTATGATGAATAGTTTTCAGGATAATATATAAATTATTTTATTCGATATAATCTTATTTTTGGTCATGCCTTGGACAATTTTTCATTCTGTTATTTTTCAATGAAATGTAGATAACTTTTTTCCTTCCTCAAATGTTATCATATCAAGTGATTCATAAATAGAATGATAGGTCATTACATTTTTCATTATCACTAAAAAATGATATCACATATTATAAAATATTCATAAGTTCACCTATGGTGAGATTATAATTTATTTACAAAATCATCTAATTGATAAACTTACCATCCTTATGAAAGTTGAAAATCCAAAATAATTTAAAGAGGATAACTAGATTCAATTAATATTTATCTCTTATATCTTATAAGGAAGTTATGGGTTGTCACATTCCAAAAACTTGAATACCTTAATCATTTATTTTTTTACAATATGTCATTATTTAAAATCTACATGTTTCTTAATGCCTAATTAAAAAAATCAATAAACTGCATCCATGATATAGTAAACCACATTTCAAGAATCTGTAATCAGTTCTATGGAAATCATTACCAATCAATTTACTTACACATATCTAAAATATCATTATCAAAATATCATAATCTGATCATCATGAATTTATTAATGGGTATCATTCCCATAATCATATCTTTTCAAAAAACATAAACATTTTTCTTCCATCAATATTATTGTTTACAAGAACAAATTAGTATATGATGTTAAATAATTATGAAAAAACAATATTGGGCTGATACATAGATGTTTTATTATCCCATAATAGAATGAATATATATACACATCATTATTCATGAATTCAAATTCATAAACACTTAGTTATTCCACAACATCATTATCATACACCACATCCCCAAAAGTGATCACATTTGACATTCTATTACATGTTTCATTAAGATATTTCTGACATTTGTTATCATCATTAACTATTGAATATGGTCATAGGATTGCATAATTCCCAATTTCCTTGGAAATGAAACACTGACTTGTGGGTAGTTAAATCATTTGAGCCTTTTCTTAATTCCCATTATTTCAGAAGTAAAAACCTGAAAACCTTCAGTCCCACACTTAAAACATTTATTATTCAAATTAATAAAAGTTAATCTAAGTTGGCATCCAAAATTTGAGAATAAATAAAATCAAATATATTTTTCTCCATTATTTTTAGAGATTTGTTGAAAATTAACATTCTTTTATTATCACATCCATTAGAGATTTGTTGAAAAATATCATTCCAATTGTACATATTAATTTCTCACCAACAAGGGATCATTCATTCAAAATAAATAATGTATATATTTCTGTAAAAGGATCCAAAATAATTTTTTCCATTTATTAGTCATTTGGAAGCCAAATAGGATTTATGGATACGATATTCTATATTATTGCTTCTATAATATTCATCTTAATAGGTTAAAAACAATTCATTTCCCATCATGTCCATTATTATCCGGGTTTTTTGTTTTCAAACCAATTACTAAATGAAACAAAAAAAATTTGAGTGACACTAATAATACTGGGAAAACACAAAATCTAGGGAAATAATTCTCAATCTATTACATCATAGGTTTAATCCTAGGATTTCCATGATTATTACCAAAATTATAGGATTCTAACATATAGAATGACTTATCAATAGGAAAAACCCCTGACACATTCATACAAATATCTCTAGGGATATCACTACTGTTTTCGAAAACTTATTTTGAATTGATAACTAATACATCACTTTAATTCGACATATAAATACAAAATTCATGGAATACATAGATATTACATTAAAATTTTCAAATACATAGTACAAGAAAAAAATTGTGACCAATGACCATATTAATTTACTTTATTTCAAACTAGGAAACATAAAAAACTCATTCATAACAAATCTACATCATCTCATGTTTTTTCCTCCATAACTATAACTACAGTTTGACACATCTTACAAATTAACCTTCTTAATATCCTCGGAAAAAGAAACATAAAATTGGTGATCTCAAATGATTATTAATGTGAAACATTGACAAAATTACTTAATAATGTCAAAAAATGAATATAACATTCAAAAAATTTATGATTTATAACAAATATCAAAATACGGAGTCATGAAATAAATCATCATTGTTAATAAGGCATTAATCAAAATGGAAAAAAATCCATGAGATAATATCATTGGAATAATACATGTTTTTATGTAATACACATAAGAATATAAAATCATTTTAATATGATCCAAGGCTCATTTATAAGGCCTTCATAAAGGTCAAAGTCTATTACTAAACATGGTTTACATGTTATTCTAGAAATATAATATAGAACCAGATTTACCTTTCCTTCATGTAATGTCAATATCATGAGATATAAATATTCACATAATGAATTGGAGTTAAATACAGGTCCCACACATCTCGTAATTAAATCATTATAACATGTTCTTCAATAACATAAATCATTTATCATAACCTAAGGGATGCAATAGGTTTCTTTAAACATCAATTTATCATTATATAATAGATATAAACAATGCATTTTATAAATAGAAATCCATTATAAGAACAATCAAACAATAGAAAAATAAGGATATTATACATTAAACAAAACCCTATTAAATTATTCATTATTAGATGGAAAATAAATTTGTTATAACACTTGAAATTAATTCTTGCGGAAAATATTCATTGTTCTTACACTCATTTTACTTAAACAAAAACTACACAATTTTTGAAGAAATGAATTTATTTTAAAATATAAGTAAAATCAATTAAAACATGATTCCTTAAAATAATGCATTATGAAAGCCTAAAAATCCATTCATGCCATATAAGTAAAAAACAATATTCTTATACTATTGATGGAAAATTAATGAATTACCTCTTATGTAAAATGAAAGAAATATTCCATCAAAAACATGTAGTATAAGTTAAATATGGATATAAATTAATATAATCTTCAATATCATAATGGTAACAATTTTAGGAATTAATTTTTAGAAAATATTTATAGGGATGTTAAGTATACCATAGTATATAATTACATATAATAAATATCATATTATAATATGATTGTGAAATTATCCTTAATAATTAGTAAAATCGTATGCCTAAAAAATAAAAATATTCATATTCATATTCATATATCGAAATAATCATCATAAGATTCATAAAATAAATCACGGGACACACAAACATGACACAATAGAAATTGGTGGTGTACAAGCTATATGTCGCCCAAAAATAAAAGTTAGACAAAATAATCCCTTGACATTGGTATGATATAATGTTTATGTATCCAAAATTCAAGTATAATGATTTAAATAATTTTTTTGAATTATTAAAGAATCATTTTAATCATATATGATCATATTATAATCTATTAATTTGTATCATTTCATAATTACTCATTTTTCTAGTATTAAATGATTTATGTTCTTATGTATGTTTTATCAATTATGTTCTAGTTATCATAATAAGGTCGAATTTATATTGTACAAAAATTAAATTAGCATAATTTATTACATATTAATTAATTCTGTAAATTTAAATAATAATTCTTTAATGGAGATCTGGTAGAATGAATCATATCACATCGTAGAGACGTTATGTGGTATATATGCACGAGCAAAAAAATAATTCTGGTAATCATGAAATGGTACTGAAGTGGATGGTATATATATTGTTCCTGAATCCAAATAATTTTATAATACTAATATATACTAATTATTTCCCTCATTATATCCATCTATGTAAGGTGGTAGAAATAGCTAAAATGAAGTCATGGAGATGGTATGTCATATGCACACACACTTGGTAATTCTGTTTGTTGAAGGATGAATAGAATGTGATATATGGTTGGTCCATAAAAATAATAACATTTAAACATAAAATTTATATGGTATATATTACAGTATAATGTAAATAACTCATATATATGAAGTAAAATAATGAATAATTTGACGTAATCTGAAGACTATATTACATCTTTTTCGACACGCTCCATCTAAATATTCCATTAACGAGACTAGAGTTTTACATTTGAGAAATTAAGAACCTATAAATTGTTACAAAGGATGTTTATAAGGGAGAAGGGTTGGGTATGTCCATGCATAATGTTCAATTTGATGTGAATAGGAGAGGGAGGTGGAGAACTTTTATAATTGAGGTCAGGGGAACATTTAAAATATCTAAAAGTAATAATTTATAATAAAATAAAACCACATCTAGAAACCACGAAAATTTATGAATTGAAAATTTATTATGACATATTGTTGTAATATAATCAACAAATATATTTTAGACATGTTTTTCTATATATTTAATCCTTTTGAATATAATTTTTCATGTAGTTATTCAATTTCTCTTTATCTAGGGTAAAAATAATTTCACACATTAAAGGGTTTAAAAGTTTACTTTTATTTTTTAAATTAAATCATAAATAAATAATTTCTAATTTTTTAGACTATATAATAAATATAATATATTTTATAATTTTTTTTTACTTTGATAAAATTTAATAGGACATTCTATTAACAAAACAATAATAGTGGCAATTTTGAAATTATAAAATATTAGGATTGTTAAAACTACCATGATGTGATATTATCCTCAAACCGAATATTATATTATATCTCGATGGCATATAGGTAATATGAAAAATTCATTTCATATGTTAATTAACTAAAATAATATTAATTTTAATATTTTTTATAATATTAATCTAATATTTCAATTTTTATTATAATTTGAAGATCAATATTTTTTATAATTAAGAAAAATTATTTGTTTAATGGATAACAAAAATAAAATACTACGATTAATATAAATCTATTAAATTTCATAACAATACTAGAAGTAAAACATATCTTATGTAAAATATATCATTAATATTGTTATAATTATTTATATAAGAATCTATTAATTTTAACATTACCTTAAAAAAAATATAAGTGACATAATCTCTTGTATAAGGAATCAAATGATAATTAAATATAGACTTGGAAGATTATTGTCAAGATTTACTCGAACAATAATATTTTTTAATGTTTTTCTGTCATTTAATGTTTTCTATCATTTAACTAAAAATTATATTATTTATTTTTCTTAAATTAAATATTTTTTACATCATCAATATATAAACCATTAATATAATTTATTGTTTCCAAAAAGAATAAAAAACAATAACAATCATTAATAAAAACATGCTAGTATTAAAATGTTTATTTATAATCAAATTTATCTTCTATAAAACTTCATATTAAACATGATATGTTTGTAGAAATTTTATTTTGACATATTTAACTTTTCATTAAATAAAATATATTAATCATCATAATCCCATCCATGTGGCTTTAAAAGGGTATAATATTGACCAAAGGATGGTTTAGGATGAATATAAATCATCCAATTAAATGAGGACAAGTGTGAATGTAATTTTTTAATATTATAGTTACTCTTAATTTCTTGATTTACATTTTTTCAATATTAAGAAAAATTACGGAACGTAAATTTCGTAATACCTAAAAATAAAAGAATTATATTTACATAACAATGAAATATGGATTCCAAATATGGAATAAATTTTTCAAAATTTAATATATTTATGTTTTGGTAATTAATTTAATAGTGATCCCATTACCAGAATGTAAAATTACTTTTAAAACATAAATCATTCGAAAATATTGAAAATTTCTTTCATCAAAAGTAAATATAAAATTAATTTCATTTACATACGTTATATTTAATGATAAAACTATATTATATTTTTAATATAAATCTATTCAATAATATAATATAACAATATAAATTATTTTGATGAAAATGTTGTTTTTATATTAAATATAGTGTATTTTTAGTATTAATCAAAATGTGAATGTTATCATGAAAATATCAAATATTATTCCGATGTAATTTTTTATTTACAAATTCCAAATAAAATTATTTTATTAAAATAATTTTTATATGTTTTAATAAATAGATTTCAAATAGATGTTCCTTGAAATGTAGAAAAACTGTAATTTTTAATAATTACATATTTTATTTGCAAGATTTAGTTAGTTCATATATCATGTCTACAAAACATATAAGATGAATTATAAAAATTATATTGTATTTATTAATCTTATATTTCATTAATGAAATCCCTCAACGTTGATTTTAT
The DNA here is from genome assembly GCA_963277665.1 of Viscum album. Taxonomy (NCBI): domain Eukaryota; kingdom Viridiplantae; phylum Streptophyta; class Magnoliopsida; order Santalales; family Viscaceae; genus Viscum; species Viscum album. The sequence continues at coordinate 1,252,552,917 of OY728140.1, read as the reverse complement.
TATTTTATAAACTCACTTATTTTTATTTAATTTATTTTCAAATGAAATTTAATATTATTCATACTCACCAATATAAGGAATCAGTTATTATAATATTTAGTCATTTACATAAACTATGTATTATTAATAAAACATTTCTATCAAAATAAAAAGAAATTATGTTTAACATATTACCAACATAATGTTTCATTTTCCGCAATATATGTTAGTGTTTTAATAGTGAAATCTTATTGGGGTGAATTTTACAAAACAAGACATCAAAAAACAAAAAATAAAATTAAAATCTATGTTATAAAAATCCTAGGGTGTCAAATTTAGGTTACATACTGTTTTTTCATTCAAAAATCCCAAAAATAATAATTTTTCATAGTGGATATCTGTAATATTGGGTTAGCATTGTGAGGAGTGGACATAATCTTTTTTATCTAAAGTAATATAAAATCAATGTGTTAGATTTTGTTCATTATTATTTTGTTTTCAATTTTCACAGTCACTATAATTATTATTTATTCATAATTATTTATAATTATTATTTATTTAATGACATATGTTTATTTAAAATACTCTAATTCTTTTAATTTTGATAACTCAAGAACCCTCATATCATATTTATTCTATTGGACAGTAACAAATATTTGTAAAGAATATATACTTTTATGATTTTATATATATTTTTAGTTTTCATACTATCTAATATTTTGTATATGATGTAACTATTTGGATCTAAATAATAACAGATTCATTCGTATATTTATTGATTTTATATGTATTACGATTTATGTTTTTCTAGATACAATAACATGTAATGGGATGCCATAAATTTTTGATAACATGATTGAGAAGAATAATAATAGATAAATATTATAGGAATCTAATCATAATAGATTAAAAGAACCATAATTTTTCTAGATAACCTTTGATCACAGAATCAACAAATATAAACACATGTGGCCATAATATCATATAATAATAAGTAATATGATTTTTTGGAAGGAATAAATAAAACTTTTCTTTGTATTCCAACATATCAAATAAATGATAGGATCGTAGTCGAAATGTATGTATCAAGGATTCATCATTTGACGTAACATCGTTATCCTCACTATAAATCACTCTATATTATCATTATTTTTGTTATTATTATTATATTAGGATTCATTTTGAATGTAATTATTGAGTGTTATAGTTTGTATCAAAAAAATATTTTATAATATAACATTTTAACAATATATGTGAAGGGAAAAAATAATAAAATCATATCAATGAAAGATAATGTATCACTCGTGGTTCAGAAGTTAAATAATATTGATTATAATGAGTAAAATTATAAATTGGTGAGTGATAAATTTGTATAATCTATTCCCACAAATTCTCCAGAGTAGATAAAAAATGATATGTTTATAATGGATATAATATTTTCAATAAGAGAAAATATAGGAATATTATTATTGAATATTAAATGTTGAGATGTATTAAATATAACACTTAGTCATGTATACATGATTATGTATTTATTAATTAGTAACATTGATGAAATATAATTGAAATATAACATGTTTTATGTCCAAAATAAAAAAATAATTATACTATTTGAGAAATCATATTTTGTGTTGGACTACTAATGAAACCCAATGGTTCATTTTTGACAAAAGATAATGTGATAATATAAACAATAATAGTAACGTTTTGAAATTTTGGAATGGGAAAACACAATCCATTCCACAATTTCATGGAATTTTTAGGGTGATTTAATTGGTTGATAATATCAACTAACCATCAAAACATTATACTATTCTCTAGAGTTAATAATTTACATAATATAAGTGTCCTCATAGGATCTAAAATGGAAGAGTATTTCCATAATTGAGGGATTCATGATCACTATAGATAATGTGATTCATTATGATGTGTGGTTATATAACCCCAAATGATTAACATGAAAATCATTGGAGGAGGATATCCATGACAAAACCCTTCCATGAGAATTCTTTATCATGTAATTACCTGTGGATATGTAGTCACCATAATCATATGATATCATTAAACTATATTTAGAGAGGGTGACAATGATGATGAAATATTATTTTCACTCTTTATAATATGACCCAATTGAAGATGGAATCGATGTTATATGTCCATACTCAGCGGTAGTTGATGGGATAATAAACAAATACTCATGCAACTTCCACCACTACAATCCCATGTATGTGACTAATGTTACTCATGAAGCAGTGGAGATATAGGGATAAAATACACATAAAATCAATCATTGCACCATTTAAAATCACACAAGAAAAAATTATATAATAATTTAATTAAAATAATCGGAGAGACATATAAAAGGAAATACCATGGTGATGAAATGATTATTTTCCAAGGTTAAACATATTCAAAGAATCCTATTTGATAATACAATGAGTAAATTAAATGGATGGAAACCTAGAAATAGAATTTAACATTTTATCAATACATAAACCATTTATTAAATTATATTCCACATGAATACCTATCCAAACACTGATCACATAATAACCCATCGGTCGCCTAATATCATGATGAACTCCAAGCCAAACGATTGTGTATTGTGATGTCCTAACCTAATAACATTAATCTGACTCCACAAAACCTTTCCAATATAAAAATGAGTGAAATTGACTACATTATGAGACCACATAACCCCCACTCATGTGAGACCGCATAACTATATAATCATAAAATATATTTCCCAAATCCCATTTAATCAAATAGCTCCACCATCCATAAAACATACAGTGAACGTATTATGTATTTATTGTCAACATTTTAAATGATGATATATCCCTCAAGAGAATCAAAATATTGGTATGACCCCATATTATTCAAATTCAATAATAAATGTTCACCAACAATATTAATTATTGTACCTTATCCACTAATGGGTCAGGATATTAATACATTATTTAAATCATTTGTAATCCCCCATAGAATATAAAAAAACTAAATCGACTATATTAATTGTCTCAATTATTATTAATTGTACTTTTTATGTATATATCCCCTTATAAGTTTTCAAATTTTCATCATATATGCACTTAATTATCCTATCCCTTATTATGCTTATATTTTTATAGGATGCTATAATTCCATCTAAATGTTATCATTAAATTCTAAATTATAGAGTTAACTTTAACATGGCTTATATGAGGGACAATAACTTTTCTTGAGATATATATAAACAAAAAAGAAAATTATTAATCTCCTCTATTAATCCATAACATTTATAAAATTACCGATCTATCATGTTATATAACAAGCTTTATGTGTCCTTTTATTTGTCAAATCACGCATGATTCACGTGGGTTTGTAGATTTTTGTTAGTTTTTATTATTTGTTTACCTTATAATAATTTCACATCATCTGATATGAAAATATATGATTAATTTATTTGTTTCCTTAATATGAACTGAATGACATTTGAAATATGGTGTCTCTAATTATTTTATGAAAATGAATTGTAGAATGTATCTTTGAGTTTCTATACCAATGTCGATTCCAAAATATATTACCATCTATTACAGAAGACTACATGTATATTCTTTCATACCAATACTTTATTTTCAATATTTTTTAGAAATTTATTTCATCAACCTTGGAAATACATTGACTAAATTCATGTTTCAACAAAATACATAAGATGTCCCTCCAAGGTTCAAGCTGCAATATACAACATTTCCACGTCCTAAATCTACAAATCGTTACATTAAAACACATAAACAAAATCAAAGTCATATGATTCTGAACAACCCGAAAATTTCTATATCATAACATGATAAAATATATGGTAAGGTCTTGTCACATGACCTAAATTATTTTAGTCAAACTATTTAAAATTTAATTCATTCTAATATTGGATTCATAGGATGCCTCCAAAAGGTTTATATATAATACCATTATCCAATTATGTATTTCCCCATTTTGACATATTCCTCTTGAGATATTATATATTCTTACTTCACCTGTACACACACTCGTTTCTTCTGAACAAACCATCCATAAGGTCCTCATTTTCCATATAAAATTATTTAATTTCTTTTTATTATAAATAAAATTATCCCCCACATAGAAGGATATATTCAGTCTAATTCATGTAGTATCATACTCATCATTAAATACTTCCAAATGAATCCATATTCATTGATAATACTATTTATAATACCAAATCATCCACCAATCTAACATATTTGAATTTTGTTTTCATTTTATAATAGTTGGATTAATAAAACAACCATTATTCAACCAAACTCAAACACCTAGACTAGGTATATTATTCCATAATCTCAAAAATTATACTTTTCAATTAACAATACGTTCTGTAAGTGTTGGTTGTATACCCACATCATCCCCAAACCTCATTTATGGGGTCATTATTATTATCTCTTATGAGAAAATCAATCTATTTTAGACACTACAGTAGTTGTTTCGATCCATATAAAATACCTGATTAGGAAAAGGGTCTATGTATAAGATCATAAAAAACACTTAAATGGGGCATGAGAAACATTGATTAAATATCTTATATGGAGTATGTGGAAATTATTCTTGCTACATGATATTACATAGTGAAAATTTTCAATGAAAATACAATAGATTATATATATCAATAGATGGATGTAAATGTCATCAAAAAAACAATACCGTGTGATGCAGGATATAAATAAGAACTATAAAGTTCATGGATATGTATAATTATAGGTGAAACTAGAAATTTTCCCCACCAAATGAGTACTCTATATTCCCTCAAGAGTATTTTTTATGATAGAAAGGGAATGGTGTGGAAATAACCATGTATCTATGAAGAGATCGTGATATCATATTCAAAGAAGAGAAGATGGAACAATATGTTTCTATGATATTCAATCCTATATACCTAAACATGGATTAACTAAGAGTCAATATCCCTACTATATATCCCATTAAACAAGAGGAAAATATTTATCCTCCAAACAATCATATTGAGTTTAATTTCCCCTTAAATGATGATTTTGATCATCATGTGGGATCCGAGTGGAGACAAATGATCTTCTTAAATAATATTTTGTAAAAGAACATGATTTTTCACCATTAAAACACTGAACTCTCTCATATAATTAAACTCCCCTAGTACTAGTGTGAACATGTAGTAAATATCTAATGAATATCTGGTGGTAACATTAATGTATACACACTACATGGACTCAAAATATCAAATAAGTATTGATTTCACTAAATCACCAAAGAACTATTGAGTCTCCTTCCATATAAATAGAGGATATATATGGAATACATTACCTAGTGAATCCAATAAGAAATATATTTCACACATATATTGATTACCCTATTCCTCTACAAAAAATTTAAATTCATTTTTCCTAATCATCAATTACTTATGATATAAGTCATCATATATCTCCCAAATCATAAACAAATTTCAATCCTTGATGGGCCCATCAGACATGAATGATGTATAAATAATGAAAAGATTATATTAATTATGGGGGAGATATGATTCATTTATTATAATATCATATCGATGGGGCGCATCATAGTCTTGGTTGTCCTTCAACATCAATTTCATTTTTTTTCTTTTACCTGCATTGAAATAGAAATTGTTGATTTTTGCCTCAAAAATTTCAAATATAGAAAATGTTAAAGGGTCTCAAAATTTATTACTTTATATAATAAAAGAAAACATTATTCAAAATCCAACTCCCATAGGAGAATATGATATGTATTTTTGTAAAGAAACTTGATTATTCACTCTAGACAGTTTTGATAGAATCGAAATATCATAGAATATTTCAAGATTTTGATCAAATGAAACATCATATAGAATATTTTTTTAGGTTAAATAAATTAAAATATCATCTCAAAGCTAAAAAATATGGGAAAAGTCCTTAAAAGGATTATAGTACAAATATAACACTCAATCAAGGGTTGTTGACTACTGGAGAACCCATTCAAGCTACATATTTCCCAGTTCCACCAACTGTGTGAAAAACCTTTGGCCAAAACTATCTAGATTAAAATAGAAATCATTTCTAACTATGTTTTGTGCTGATTTTTTTTCTTATAATACATGATGAGATCCCAAGTTACATTCACAAAAACAATGAAATAAATCAACCCAATCAATTAGAACACAATAAGTTTCAGGAAGATAGCCTCAGTGATTATGTAAACTATTTTCATTTCAATTGAGGTACACACACACCATCCAAAACAACATTTTCATCATAAAGACAACCTAGAGAAATGATTTTTATGTAAATTTTATTCTATTTTAAATTCCCAATACAACCAGGCCTTGTTTCTACTACCCAGTTGTAGGAGGAAGGTGATTAATCAAATTTTCAGGAAAAGTGTAAATTAATTTTTTATGTCAAAATAATCTGAAAAGTAGTTTTTCATAATAACATAATTATCATACCAAAATTACATCAATATGTTATTGACCTGAATCATCCTACAACATTTAATGTAAAGACTTCATGACCAAACTCTAAAGGATGATATTTTAGTAAATGGATGAATATTTCATCAGAATAAGAGTCTCTATAAATACCCAAACCAACCCTTACTACATACATTACATTCCCAAATAATCAGGGACTTGTGTACCACTCTTAAAAATTGAATCATCGTCAGTTGAAGAGATACAATTAATTTTTGTTAATTTTATTCACTTTACAAAATAATTATTCGATAATTAATATGAATATGGTCCCAATATCCACATACCAAAGATGAGACCTTGAGTATATTGCACAATTTGTCTTGGAATAGTGGAAATGACATCATGGTCAAGAACAAGATTATGGAATTATCTTAGTCGAAGCCACATATTCATCAATTAATTGATGGGAAAGAAAATTGGTTGTCATATCATTACTAGGGAGTCATAAATGAATCCTTTAAGAGTCATAACAGAACAATTGTTTGGGGGTTTGTTTTATGGGTTTGAAACTGATTAACAAGACTACATGAGTGTGTAGACCAAATTGGATCAATATATCATTCAAATTGCTTCCTTAAACACATATCCAAATGATAAATATTTATTCTTCAACCATTTTATCTTATTATCCTACATCCATGGTAAATCCCCATGTTGGTAAGAAAATTTCTCTAGTGTAGATGTATGATATTTTGGAAAATCGAGTAGTAGAACCATCCATTACCTTGATCATGTACATCCTTCATCATTTGAATGAACTAATGTCACTTTTAAATGTGTCCATTAAGTGTTCTTAGTATATTGAGACATAGGTCTCTACAGCTGAGGTGTATCTATTAGAAATTGGTTTCTTATAATTGTAATATACAATAAAATTGATAGTTTATGATCAAGATGATGTTATTGAATGGAATATGTTACCAATATAATTTTTAGGAAATCTTATCCTTGTTTAAATTACCATAGCTCTACTGATAATAGTTTCATGATTAATATTTTCTAGTTCAAACTATCAAAATGTTTAGATCTAGTAATAATGATTTATCCCCGTCAAGGATGAATATCTAGGGGTATGATATGAAAAAGATAAATTCCTTTGGAATGATCAAACTAATTGAAACAATTTTGGACAGTGTGTCTAATACTAAAAATATGTTTATTTCATTAGACACATTTAAAAAGGTTTAACCAAGATGTCACATCTTATTATCGTATATGTATAACATACACCATCAATGAAATTATTAAAATACTATTTCTATACAATAGCATCCATTATCACTGAAGTATGTTATTTAATAGGTAAATTGATAAATTCGTTAAATAAGGGCACTCAAAATGCATCATTATATAGATAAGATACTTCCTATATGTCATCAATATAAATTTATAATGGCCCTATGAATATTCTATTAACAGGGTTTATGAATTACTATTCAAAACTCAATAAAAATACAATTGAAATCGATAATCTTCATAGATATCTAGATCATGAAACCCATTCCTTGGATATCCAGTCTCCCAATGGTTTTACCTTATCCCATAATAAGGAATATGTTGATCCCATATTATATATCACTATTGATGAAACATTTATCAAGGATATGATGATAGTGGGTGTGGATTAACATAGGTATTCTCCTCTAGTGTTTGAGAAAGGTGTCTATATCACCATTGATGAACTCTGAATTATATATACCATTCAAAAACTGGGATCTTCATAAACAAAATTCATTACATTTAACAGATAATAGAATATAATTAAACATATATCTCTATCTTGGAATAACAATAATTCAAGTGTTCCTCAAATTACACAGAAACTCCATGGATGGGCCATTATGTGGTCACACACCATCTAAAAAATCTAAATGATTATCGATGATTCATTAAGGTGGTAAATAGAATGAAATGATCACATTATACTAATGAAGAGTATTCATTTTACAAGATCATCAAAACCATCTTCATTTGGGAGATGAAAAATCTAAAATCACTATCCAACATTGAATATGTTATGAAAAATAAAATGTATATATGGTTTTACATCTATTTCATGGATGTCAACGTATACTAGAAAAGGAATAATATAATTTTTCGGATAATATAAATCTTTAGTATTGACAAAAAATGATTCTAATCCTTTTCCATTATTTAATACTACCCCTGGAATGATCCTCCCATGATTTCCGTGGAATATGAGGAAGAAAATTCCATCTGAGAACACAATGAGAATTCTACTATAGGAACATTACCAGTAGTTTATACTCCTTTATAAACACCTATCAAAATGATATTCATTGCATTTTAAAGAACATTTTTTTGAATGAATAACATGATTTTTGTTGGTGACTATGACATCATATTATGCTATCAGGTACTTTTGATGTTTCTAAGTACCTCTGTTTTTGAGTAGTGACTTGGGGTGTGTTTGGGTGAACTTTTAAGGAAATCTAAAGGATAGTGAGTTTTTCATGTTTTGTGCATGGTTTAACAAACTATGCGACCAAAACATGCCAACCTTACAGAATTGGACAGAGAGGTCTACATGATTTGTGCATGGTATGACAGACCATGCTACCAAACAGTGCCAACCTTGCAAACCTAGGCAGTGGGTTCCGCATGGTTGGTGCACGGTTTTCCTGACCATGTGCTTCTGTCCAGGTAACCATGCGTGAGGTTTTTTAATTCTAAAAACCACTTAAACCCCGATGACATCCATATTTACAACCTTGGCTTATGCTTGAAAAATTTTAGGTGTTAACAAAGCCTCCCAGAGATAATCCAAGGTGATCCGAACTTCATCCTTTGATATTGAATGTTTGGATTTAGGATTCTCTCTACTCCTGGAAAGTGGATTTCAACCTGTTACATATACCGTTCTTTACACAATCATTCCTTGATCTTTTCATGGGAGATTTCTGTCGTTTTCAGGGATTTAAACATATGAGTTGAGATCTAGATCTAGGATTGTGGATCTAGATCTAGTTTTAGAAGATATAGATTCCATATATGATATTTTTTTGGTTTTAGGGATTTAGATCCAGAACATGATCGACGACGTAGTGCCGCTTGGTTTTTGGGGTATCTCGTTGGGCTAACTCCCATCAATAAATCAAGATATGGGGTTCCATTCTAATTATCCAAATTGATTATCCTTGATTTTATTAGTTTATTTCAATTGTCAATTTAAATTCAACTTCCCAAATTTTCGTTCAATTGAATGGATAAAAAGTCAATTCTAGTGAATCGAGGTATTTGAAATGGTTTTGGCATGAAAATATGGAAAACACCCAATTCCATTAATTTGTGTGTGTTTATAGAAATTTGACGATTTAAATTATTTAATTTAAATTTTGGACATGATGGAAATAATTTTAGTTAAATTATAGAGTTTAATTGTTGAAATAAATTGTTTGATGATAGAATTAGATTTTATTGGATTTCAAACTGGTGAAAATGGATTAAAATGATTTGATAGAAACCCATTGGATTTATGTTTGTGAAAAAATAATGTTTTTGAAGAAAACCTGTTTTTGTTTTAAAAGGAATGAAATTGGAACATTTGAAACAGAAGCATGGTATTGATCGTATATTTATGCATTCTTAAAATAGTTCTCCCATCATGTAAGAGCACATGAAAGCCTTAGGTAGTTAGTGAGTTATTTGGATACATTATATGCAATGAAAACGTTCTAAAACATACTTGTGGCCAGTCACATCCTGACTGGTTGGTGATGAGTCTCCTTTGGCCAGTGTCATAGGGATTTGTGTATACACATTTAGCATAGTTCACATAAAGAGTGTGGAATCCTATAACTGGTTAATACTGTCGTAGCATTTTCAATAAGACCATGTTTCTCATTTGATTATTTATATTTGAGATTTAAATGTATGAAAATACTTTTGAACTGCTTTACATGCCTACTAAATACATATAATCTGTTTTATATGATTCTTTTTTTAATCCATTGTTTTAGAAATATTCGATAAATTGTTAAAGCGTTACTTAAAATATTTATTTCCATAATTTGTAAATGTAATTCATGTTTTGTTAAAATATGATTTTGAATTTCCAAACCTGTTTATTTAAAAATTGAAATATTTTCTTTGGATAATCTTTATTTGGAATCTGTTACCGAATCTATAGTGGTATCCTACTAGGATTAGGCTCACACCCTACTTTTACTTCGAGTGTTTGTAGACATTCTTCTTCCAGGTTCGAGAAAATGGATAGATCTCTTGGAGGTGGATCTAGTTGTTGAGTTTTGGTCTATGTGATTTGTGTCCCTTAGGACATTGGGGCTATTTTACAATTTTTAGTACTGGGGTTTTAATACTTTGGGATTTTTATGCCTCTTAGTTTTCTAGTACATTACCCCAAGTGGTGTTTCTTTTTGTTATGCATACTGTCTTGTTTCCTTTCTTCCACATTGTTGCTGGAAAAATCATTCCCACTTGCATGTTGTGTTACTCTAGGTGCTTGTGATGACCCAGACCCCCCTTGGTCCCTTCCTTTGCCAAAAAAATCCGGTTTCCTTGCGGGGTACCGATCGGTGAGACCGATCGGTGACACCGATCGGTGAGACCGACCGGTGAGACCGATCGGTGAGACCAATCGGTGAGACCGATCGGTGAGACCGATCGGTGACACCGATCGGAGAGACCGATCGGTGAGACCGATCGGTGACACCGATCGGCGAGAGCGATCGGTGAGACCGATCGGTGACACCGATCGGAGAGACCGATCGGTGAGACCGATCGGTGAGACCGGCTGACGTCGACCGGCCTTGCCATGTTGTTCCAGTAACGTTCCTTTTTCGCAAATAGGGTTTTAAACCCTATTCTGCCTTGTTAAAAATGTCTTGGGAATCCGAAACGCGCACAAAGGTTTTAATTAAATGCTTCATTAATTCATGGGTTGGTTAAAACCATCCAGTGCCATTAATGATGAGTCAAGCCACGTGGTCAACCCACGACTCCCTCGTCTTCCGTGGTTTTGTGTTTCATCTCAACCGTCCCCAGCTCTTATAATTAAGGGTTAGGCCGTGGTTCCCCCCCCCCCTTCTTCGATCGTGGCTCTTCTGGTGCATCGGGACCGCCGCGTCGTTATCCGTAAAGTTCCGCGCCCCCGGCCTAAACGTCGATCATCTATCAACAGGTAGGGAATTTATCTCGTCTCTCAATTTTGTGTATCATGCGGGGTGGGCGTTACTTTTGTTCCTATGGAATTGGTTGAACCAAACCCTAATGAAGATAATAAACGAAGTTCTAAAGGAAGAAGGGGAAGGGGTTGTGATCGTTGTTATGCTTTATCTTGTGATCACCCCTTTTGTTGTACTGGTTTATGTTTTCTGAAAATTGAGGCCGTTGGTGTTCGTGTGTGTGCACTTGAATCCCCTCATGATGTTTTAAATGGGTTGCTGAAATTGTGAACTCCTGCTGTGAAATTGGTTAACCACGTATATCCTGCTGAATAATTGAAATCACCAGGATCGGCCCTTCTGTGATAACTCCCGGTTAGAACACACGGAATTTGAAATCATGGAGTGTGTTAAATCGTTTAAATCTGAAAATCCCTGACTTCTGTTGGTAGTGGTTAGTGGTTTTTTTCCCTTCGGGCCGTTTGCTGGAAATGTGGGAGGGGATGGGATCCCCTTTTCTTTTTATACTCTCGGTGGCTATGTGAATTTGGGGGATGGGATCTCCTGTTGGCATGGTTTCAGTGGTTGTGAGTTTTTATCACAAATTGGGGAGAGATCCTCTGTTGGCAGAACCGGGTGTGAGTGTTTTGGTTGATCTTTGCTTTGACGTTTTCCTTGGTTATGCTTATGGTAGATTCCCAGTAGTGCTTAAAATTAATTGAACATTTTGACTGAACGTGAAACAAGAATGGGACAAATGGTTTTGTGGGCAAGGGTCGTGAATTGTGACTCGGACGATGTGGTATTGTGTTCTGTAGGTTGGCTAGGAAAACCTAAGTTTTGGGTGAGTGTTTGTTACCTATATCTATACTTGTAGCTTTGTGTTTCTTATTCGCGCCCCACCCAAGTTGAGCTCTTAGTGTCGAACACCCCATTTATGGGGGAAGGGTGTTTTTCCCAACACTATACTTAGTGGCTGGTTATTAGCTCCTTTTCTGCTCCCTTTCCCGGATAGCCCAAGTACCTTCGGGCAGGCTGTGATGGCCTGAAGTCCATTATTAGCCCAAGAACCATCGGGCAGGGTGTTGTGGTGGTTGGCCAGGTGTGTGCGGCAGGTGGTTTCCCAAGTGTCTTCGGGATGAGGCCCAGGTGTTTTCGGGCGTGGCAGTGGATCCTTTAGCCCAGGTGTCTTCGGGCGTAGCGGTGGTTGTTCTAGCCTAGGTGTTTGCACGCATGGTTACTTGTGACAGTTGAGGCCCAGGTGTGTGCGGGCGGGATTTGGCAGTGGGACTGCGTGTGGTTGTGGCCCAGGTGTGTGCGAGAGGGATTTGGCAGTGGGACTGCGTGTGGTGGTGGCCCAGGTGTGTGCGGGCGGGTGTGGCAGTGGGACTGCGGTGAGAATGGCGGGATTGGTCCGATGCGTAGGATGTCTCAATAACCAGTGGGGAAGTGGCGCGGGGTACCCAAACATCGATGTGCTCTTATTATATATATTACTTGACTTGCGTTATTTGGGGAGTGAGCCTTGGTGAGGCCTGGGATGGATAGTTTGCCTTGTTAGTTGTTTGGTTCACTCTTTTCTCACGGGACATTAGTACGTTCCCCCACTTGTGCACGAGAGTCTTGGTTTTCCCTACTGAGTGTACTTGTATGCTCGCCCTACGTTTACTTTCAGGTTTCCAGGAGGACTACCAGGGCTACGCGGGACCCTATTAGTCGGATAGTTGGAGTTGTCGCTGTTGTCGTACCTTTGTTTTCTTTTGGTATTGTACATGAGAGATTTCTTTTTCTCTTGTACTTGTACCTTGTTGTAAACTATTTAAACATGCATGGGGACTTTATTTGGGTTCATTTATATAAACTTGTTTCTTTTCCTTTTTGGGAGGTCGACTTGTCCTTTTTCCCGATCCTAAATAATAAAAAGGGTAATGCCTTCCATTTGCGAAAATTTTCTATACCCTTGGTGCTAGTCGCCACTCCGGGACCTATTGAAGGCGGGTTTCGGGGTTCATTATCTCTCCTTCAACTTAAAGAAGGAAGGGCCTGGCAATCCGCTGACTCTTCCCTCCTTTTGGTGAAGGCGGGTCGTGACAGAATGGTATCAGAGCAGGTTGAGAGATAGGACGGAGTCTGGAGTTAGGCACAGTAAGGATTGCATGGGATGGTAAGGCAACAACGTTGGGTGACCTTGGTGCGTGAATTAGGACAGGGAGGACCGGCTAGGACACGGGATTTTAGGGCCCCCCGTGATCCGATGCAAGGACTCTGGACCTACCGAACGACCAAGTGAGGCCACACTGATTGCAGGGTAGAGACCCTAGGAAAGGTACATGCATCTTAAATGACTTGTGTTTTTGTGTTTCTGGGATGTCTTGGGAAATTAAGAATAAATTAAATCTTAACAAGTTTTGAGAACGATTTTCTTTGCACTACTGGGCTTAGGCATTCCTTGTTTACCTTGCAGCTATGGCACCTGGAAGGCGACCACGTGTGGTACAGGTGATCGAGACTCCTGAGACTACTTTGGCCAATCGGCAGAGAGCTGATCGGGAGGAAGAGGACGACCAGTGGCAGAAGACTCTTCGAGCCTTTCAGCGACAGGCCCTCGAGAAATATGAGGGCAGCACCTCCGACATGAAGACGGAAGGCTGGCTGGAGGAGCTAGTCATAGCCTTCGGCCTGATTCGGGCCCCGACGGAGTACTGGGTTCCTCTGGCTGTTAGCCAGATGCGATGAGCGGCACGTCAGTGGTGGATGCTTCACCTGGGGAGTAGGAAGGAGTCTGAGGATGCTTGGGCGGACTTCGAGAGGGAGTTCCGGGCGGAGTTCCTCTCCTTGACAATGAAGGCGGAGAAGAGGCAGGAGCTACTCTCCCTCCAGCAGGGGAGCATGTCCGTGAGGGAACTTGGAATCATGTTCAAGGACCTCCTGCGTTTTTCCCCGGACCTCTTTCCCGGTGAGGAGTCTCGGGCAAGACGTTTGGAGGAGGAGCTCCGACCCTCCCTCCAGTATGTTGTTACCCCCTTTACCCTTCCGACATACTTAGAGGTTCAGAAGAAGGCCGAAGTGGTGGAAAGGATGCACGCTCTAGGTGGACTGTCACGAGAAGGGATCCAGCTGGGACCATCGAAGGGGAAGGCCGTCAGCACCAGGCCTCCGACATCGGGACCCTCCAGGTTCCGACCCGCAGGGAGCAGGCCGCAGCAGTTTCAGTTTCGATCCCCTGGCACACGTTCTTTTCCTTCAGGCTCGGGACCACGGTGCTTCATCTGCGGGAGCCCTGGACATCTTCGGAGTCAGTGCCCCGATCGGGTGCAGTACAGCAGTGGCAGTCATCCCCAGCGTCCGCCGCAGCAGCAGTTCACAGCCAGACCCTTCCAGCAGCAGCAGCAGGGACAGCGAGCTCCCGCTCCTCCGCAGACAGACATAGGAGGGGGAGGCCGACCTCAGGGCGCTCCCCAGGGACCTCGACCAGGGCGTGGTCGGGGAGGTGGCCGATAGCCGAGGGGCAGGGGAGCTGGGTGTGGACAATTACACGCCGCGGAAGCAACAGTTCCAGCAGGGCCAGAGGTTGTTCGAGGTACGATCAGTGTGTTTAGCACTCTTGCTTATGCTTTGTTCGATACCGGAGCTTCGCACTCCTTTGTTGCACCCAGTCTAGCCTGCGCCTTGGGTCTAGATGCCGAGAGACTTCCAGTGCCCCTGGTGTTGAGCACACCAGTTGTAGGTCAGACCGACTTTCTGTTCGTTTGTCGGGGATGTAGACTGATGTTGGGGCCACATCAGTCAGTTAAGGATATCCTTCTGCTACAGATTCGGCCGTACGATGTCATCCTAGGCATCGACTGGCTATTTTCTGTGTGCGCCGTCATCGACTGTTTCCAAGGGAGGGTGGTGTTCTCCGGTTTGGACGGCCAGCGTGTTACTTTCACCGGCGAGCGGAGCTGTCCGAAGGGAAACAGGAGGGAGGAACCTCTCTTCTCCTTGTTGACCGAACTGACGATAGAATCCACAGATGAGGAAATGGTGGAAGTACCAGAGATCATTCGTGAATTTATGGACGTCTTTCCTGAGGAGGTGACGACTCTACCCCCTCGACGTGACATCGAGTTCGGGATAGACCTGCAGCCCGGCTCTCGACCAATCTCGATGGCTCCTTACCGGATGGCACCTTCGGAGCTACGGGAATTGCAGATACAGATTGACGATCTGATGAAGAGGGGTTATGTTCGTCCAAGTGCATCACCGTGGGGTGCCCCAGTCTTGTTCGCAAAGAAGGCAGATGGTGGCCTCAGGTTGTGCATCGATTACAGGAGGCTGAATCAGGTAACGATCAAGAACCGCTACCCTCTTCCGAGGATAGATGATCTTTTCGACCAGCTGAAGGGGGCATGATGGTTCTCGAAGATCGACCTGCGATCCGGGTACCACCAGCTGAGGGTGAAGGATAGCGACGTCCCAAAGACGGCGTTCAGGTGCAGGTATGGGCACTTCGAGTTCGTGGTCATGCCCTTTGGTGTTACGAACGCCCCGGCCGTGTTCATGGGGCTTATGAACTCCATATTTCGGGAGTACCTGGATCGGTTTGTGGTGGTGTTCATCGACGATATCCTGATCTATTCAAAGTCAGAAGAGGACCATGCAGAGCACCTGAGGACGGTTTTGGAGGTCCTCCGACAGCACCAGCTCTATGGGAGGTTGTCAAAGTGCAAGTTCTGGGCACGAGAAGTGCACTTCCTCAGACATGTAGTGTCTGAGCAGGGAGTAGCAGTCGACCCATCAAAGGTTGAGGCAATTGTTTCTTGGGCAGCACCCAAGAATGTGGCGGAAGTTCAGAGTTTCCTCGGACTGGCGGGCTACTACCGGAGATTCGTACCCAACTTCTCCCGGGTAGCAGCCCCTTTGACGGCTTTGACCAAGAAGGACCAGGTTTTCATGTGGAGCGAGCAGTGTGAGTCGTCCTTCAGCTACCTAAAAGAAAAACTGGTTAGTTCCCCAGTGTTGAGATTTCCAGAAGAAGGGATGGCCTATGAGGTATTCTGTGATTCTTCGGGACAGGGCCTGGGGTGCGTATTGATGCAGAGACAAGGGGTGATCTCATACGGGTCCAGGCAACTACGCCCCCATGAGCGGAACTATGCCACCCATGACCTGGAGCTTTCAGCGGTAGTGTTCGCATTAAATCTGTGGCGACATTACCTCTTTGGGGAGCGCTTTGTGGTCTTCACCGATCACAAAAGCTTGCGCTATATCTTCTCCCAGCGTGACTTGAACTTGCGACAGCGGAGGTGGGTCGAGTTTCTCCAGGACTACGACTTTGAGATCTCATACACTGAAGGTAAGGGAAACGTTGTGGCTGATGCCCTGAGCAGGAAGCCGCATCAGGAGGTGGTTCGGGAATCTGCTGATGCTTGGAGGGCGATGGGGGAATTGGCTGCCTTGCACTTGGATGCAAGGGTGGAAGGTACTAGAGGCTGTTTGTTTCAGATGACGGTACAGTCCTCTTTGTTGCAGCAAGTGGAAGAGTCTCAGTGGGGAGATCTTGAGGTGGAAGTGTTGCGGGATCGTATCGATCAGGGGAACGCCCCGGAAGGATGGTCGGAGGACAGCCGACGTCGGATGCTCTTTCATCGGAGGTTGTTTGTTCCAGAGGTGATGCGTGATGAAGTCCTTCGTGAGTTCCATAGCTCAGCCTTGGCAGTACATCCGGGTGTTTCGAAAATGTACCAAGGCCTGAGGGGACAGTTTTGATGGCCCGGGGTGAAACGGGCAGTGGCAGAGTTCGTGGCTAAATGCATGGTGTGTCAGCAGGTGAAGGATGAACACCGTGTTCCTAGTGGTCTGTTGCATCCTCTAGATGTTCCCGAGTGGAAGTGGGACGACGTCTCGATGGACTTCGTCACGGGACTACCCAGAGCTCAGGGCGGGCATGATGCTATTTGGGTAGTGGTGGATCGATTGACAAAATCTGCTCACTTCTTGGCTATCAAGGAGTCAGGACCCGTGAGTACCTTAGCACAGAGGTACGTGGATGAGGTGGTGCGTTTGCATGGAGTTCCGAAAAAGATCGTCTCAGATCGGGACACTCGATTCACCTCACGAGTCTGGAAGGGGTTACAGCATGCTTTTGGCACCCAACTACGCCTTAGCACTGCTTTTCACCCTCAGACTGATGGGCAGACAGAGCGGACTATCCAGACCTTGGAGGACATGCTGCGAGCATGTGTTCTGGATTTCAGAGGATCATGGGTACGACACTTGCCTTTAGTAGAGTTTGCCTACAACAACAGTTTTCACTCTACTATTGGCATGGCTCCTTTTGAGGCTTTGTATGGAAGACCATGTCGTTCACCCTTATGCTGGGCAGAGGTTGGTGGGA
Source organism: Viscum album (assembly GCA_963277665.1). NCBI lineage: Eukaryota > Viridiplantae > Streptophyta > Magnoliopsida > Santalales > Viscaceae > Viscum > Viscum album. Next base: position 1,252,534,922 of record OY728140.1, on the reverse strand, counting down.
CTGGTACTCTTGGACCAGAAGTAGTGCAGAGCACCACGGAGAAAGTCCAGCTAGTGCGGGAGAGGATAAAAGCAGCTCAGGATCGGCAGAAATCTTATGCTGATCGTCGGAGGAGGCCCCTGAAGTTCGAGGTGGGAGATCGTGTGTTTTTGAAGGTTTCCCCTCGACGGGGGAAGCAGAGGTTCGGAAAGGGGAGTAAGCTCTCCCCTAGGTTCATCGGACCTTTCGAGGTGCTGAGGCGAGTTGGCGAGGTAGCATATCAGCTGGCCCTACCACCTCAGTTGGAGAGGGTCCATGACGTCTTCCATGTCTCCCAGCTTCGTCAGTACTTACATGATGACTCTCATGTCATCAACTGGGGAGAGCTAGATGTGGGAGGAGACGCGACCTTCGAGGAACGGCCAGTCAGAATCGAGGATCGCAAGGAAAAAGTGCTCCGTGGACGAACCGTCGGCCTGGTTCGTGTGTTGTGGAGACATGGCGGCCTCGAAGAGAGCACGTGGGAGAGGGAAGCACAGATGCGTGCCCAATACCCCGAGATGTTCTGAGCTTTGAACCTTTGGTGCCTGTTGTGACAGAACGTTTGACCTTTTTGTCTATGAAATGTGCTAGTTCCTTTCCTCTGTTATGTGTGGAAAGCCCCGGCTAAAGGGAAGGGGAAACCCGACCCCTAATCAGGACGCATTAAGGTGGATGCGATTAAACCCGTGCGGGCGAGTCAGTGCCGCCCAAAGCGGATAATATCTTGACATGGGGGAGGGGAACTCCCCAAACCCACATGACCGGGCAGTTTGGCGTGGTATGTTGCTTGGTTCTTGACAGGGAGTGTTTTCAATTAGCGGGGGTCCACTCCTAAGAGGTATCTTCGAAGATGGTTGTTCGGATCCTCTCTTTCCTTCTGGTTTGTTTTGATTCTCGGGGACGAGAATCGTTTAAGAGGTATCTGATGTGATGACCCAGACCCCCCTTGGTCCCTTCCTTTGCCAAAAAAATCAGGTTTCCTTGCGGGGTACCGATCGGTGAGACCGATCGGTGACACCGATCGGTGAGACTGACCGGTGAGACCGATCGGTGAGACCGATCGGGGAGACCGATCGGTGAGACCGATCGCTGACACCGATCGGTGACACCGATCGGTGAGACCGGCCGACGTCGGACGGCCTTGCCAAGTTGTTCCAGTAACGTTCCTTTTTCGCAAATAGGGTTTTAAACCCTATTCTGCCTTGTTAAAAATGTCTTGGGAATCCGAAACGCGCACAAAGGTTTTAATTAAATGCTTCATTAATTCATGGGTCGGTTAAAACCACCCAGTGCCATTAATGATGAGTCAAGCCACGTGGTCAACCCAGGACTCCCTCGTCTTCCGTGGTTTTGTGTTTCATCTCAACCGTCCCCATCTCTTATAATTAAGGGTTAGGCCGTGGTTTCCCCCCCCCTTCTTCGATCGTGGCTCTTCTGGTGCATCGGGACCGCCGCGTCGTTATCCGTAAAGTTCTGCGCCCCCGGCCTAAACGTCGATCATCTATCAACAGGTAGGGAATTTCTCTCGTCTCTCACTTTTGTGTATCATGCGGGGTGGGCGTTACTTTTGTTCCTATGGAATTGGTTGAACCAAACCCTAATGAAGATAATAAACGAAGTTCTAAAGGAAGAAGGGGAAGGGGTTGTGATCGTTGTTATGCTTTATCTTGTGATCATCCCTTTTGTTGTACTGGTTTATGTTTTCTGAAAATTGAGGTCGTTGGTTGTCGTGTGTGTGCACTTGAATCCCCTCATGATGTTTTAAATGGGTTGCTGAAATTGTGAACTCCTGCTGTGAAATTGGTTAACCACGTATATCCGGCTGAATAATTGAAAGCACCAGGATCAGCCCTTCTGTGATAAATCCCGGTTAGAACACACGGAATTTGAAATCATGGAGTGTGTTAAATCGTTTAAATCTGAAAATCCCTGACTTGTGTTGGTAGTGGTTAGTGGTTGTTTTCCCTTCGGGCCGTTTGCTGGAAATGTGGGAGGGGATGGGATCCCCTGTTCTTTTTATACTCTCGGTGGCTGTGTGAATTTGGGGGATGGGATCTCCTGTTGGCATGGTTTCAGTGGTTGTGAGTTTTTATCACAAATTGGGGAGAGATCCTCTGTTGGCAGAACCGGGTGTGAGTGTTTTGGTTGATCTATGCTTTGACGTTTTCCTTGGTTATGCTTATGGTAGTTGCCCAGTAGTGCTTAAAATTAATTGAACATTTTGACTGAACGTGAAACAAGAATGGGACAAATGGTTTTGTGGGAAAGGGTCGTGAATTGTGACTCGGACGCTGTGGTATTGTGTTCTGTAGGTTGGCTAGGAAAACCTAAGTTTTGGGTGAGTGTCCGTTACCTATATCTATACTTGTAGCTTTGTGTTTCTTATTCGCGCCCCACCCAAGTTGAGCTCTTAGTGCCGAACACCCCATTTATGGGGGAAGGGTGTTTTTCCCAACACTATACTTAGTGGCTGGTTATTAGCTCCTTTTCTGCTCCCTTTCCCGGATAGCCCAAGTACCTTCGGGCAGGCTGTGATGGCCTGAAGTCCATTATTAGCCCAAGAACCATCGGGCAGGGTGTTGTGGTGGTTGGCCAGGTGTGTGCGGCAGGTGGTTTCCCAAGTGTCTTCGGGATGAGGCCCAGGTGTTTTCGGGCGTGGCAGTGGATCCTTTAGCCCAGGTGTCTTCGGGCGTAGCGGTGGTTGTTCTGGCCTAGGTGTTTGCAGGCATGGTTACTTGTGACAGTTGAGGCCCAGGTGTGTGCGGGCGGGATTTGGCAGTGGGACTGCGTGTGGTTGTGGCCCAGGTGTGTGCGGGCGGGATTTGGCAGTGGGACTGCGTGTGGTGGTGGCCCAGGTGTGTGCGGGCGGGTGTGGCAGTGGGACTGCGGTGAGAATGGCGGGATTGGTCCGATGCGTAGGATGTCTCAATAACCAGTGGGGAAGTGGCGCGGGGTACCCAAACATCGATGTGCTCTTATTATATATATTACTTGACTTGCGTTATTTGGGGAGTGAGCCTTGGTGAGGCCTGGGATGGATAGTTTGCCTTGTTAGTTGTTTGGTTCACTTTTTTCTCACGGGACTTTAGTACGTTCCCCCACTTGTGCACGAGAGTCTTGGTTTTCCCTACTGAGTGTACTTGTATGCTCACCCTACGTTTACTTTCAGGTTTCCAGGAGGACTACCAGGGCTGCGCGGGACCCTATTAGTCGGATAGTTGGAGTTGTCGCTGTTGTCGTACCTTTTTTTTCTTTTGGTATTGTACTTGAGAGCTTTCTTTTTCTTTTGTACTTGTACCTTGTTGTAAACTGTTTAAACATGCATGGGGACTTTATTTGGGTTCATTTATATAAACTTGTTTCTTTTCCTTTTTGGGAGGTCGACGTGTCCTTTTTCCCGATCCTAAATAATAAAAAGGGTAATGCCTTCCATTTGCGAAAATTTTCTATACCCTTGGTGCTAGTCGCCACTCTGGGACCTATTGAAGGCGGGTTTCGGGGGTCATTATCTCTCCTTCAACTTAAAGAAGGAAGGGCCTGGCAATCCGCTGACTCTTCCCTCCTTTTGGTGAAGGCGGGTCGTGACAGTGCTATTCGGCAAACCGCGGGGACCGAGAACGCCCCTTCGGGATATGTTAGGGCATACTCGGTTATCATGTTACCAGGGTACCCAAGCTCATTTGTGACAAAATGGTGTTATAGGCTGGTTAAACATCTTTCCTTTGTGACAGTATGCATTTGAGTATTCTTGTCTCGACATAAGAGGTAGTTGTGATTAAGTGCCTCACTGTCTCTCACCACAATGAACCTTAAGTCACCAGGGTTGGTTAGGGTAATATGATATTTGGATTAGTTCTAGTATTTTCCCTGTTTTCATTTAGATATAGTCGAATCCAAACCTTTTTATCCCTTCTATTAATAATAGTTTTCCTTGTTCTGTTGTTTGAGTGTTAATCTAATGACTTTTTATGTTGTATGGAATCATGCCTCTGAGAAGACATGTGAATCTGATCCACTAAGATGTTGGTGCTGAATATCAGCAAGAGAGTCCTGTTGTGGATCTGAGTCTGGTTGAGGTGATAGTTCTCAATGTCCATGCCCTAGGACAAGAACCACCTCCAGTTCTTATTAATGCTCCAACAATAGATCCTTATAGTGATATTCTCTGAAATCGTTCTCAAGAGTTATTATGCCTGAATCCACCAGTTTTCAAAGGCTCCACTGACCATCATCATGTTGAGTAATGGTTGAGTAATATTGAATGTCTTTTTGGGTTCTTGGAGACACCTGGTGTGATCAAAGTTAATTGTTCCACCTTCGTGATGAAGGGACCAAGTAGGAGATGGTGGGACATGATGTTGACGATTGGGAAACTTGAGGGATTGGGGTGGAAAGGCATTATTGTTATTTTCCCTAACTAGTCCTATACAGAATCAATGGTGTTGGCCAAGGAGGTGGAGTATTTCATGATTGAGCAAGCCAAAAAAACCGTGACTTTTAACTCAAATCACTTATCTGAGTTGGTACAGTTTTCTCCTGAGATTGTATATATTGAGATGACTAAGGCTCGACAATTAGAGTTGGGAATTCAATTAGATATATGTTCTCATGTTGTCTTACTAAAGATACCCACTTATTCTGATGTGATGGATAGGGTTATGATGGTTGAGATGGAATTGGAAGGAAATGCAGGGTTGAAGGAAGTTCCTTTCCCTCCTAGTGGCAGTGTTGGTTTTTTTAACGGAAAACAGATGTGCAACATTTCTCATGGTAGTTACCATTAACAGAGTCATTCTAGACCTCCGATATCACCAGGATGGGATTCATTGACATACTATCAGTGTGGAAATTCAGGTTATTATAAGGGGGATTGCACTGAGTAACCCAAGAACTATAGCTCCTGCTGACGTTTAGAGCACTTACAGAGACACTACATCACATCTAAACTCCACATAGTGGAATATGATCATCAGCACCTCCAAAAACTGATGTGCAATCAAATGCTTCATGTAGAAAAAAGTTCCATCCATAGGCATCTATAACTATACCTCGTCACGCAGTGGAAGAGTCACCAGAGGTAGATGATACCTGTCCTGCAACTGTGAGAGATACTATAAACATAGATTCATCTTTAGTGACCTCCCTTTTTGATACTAGTGAATCTCAATCATTTATGTCAACCCTTATTGTTAATCTACTTAATCTACCTCTGGAGATTTTATCTTGTGCGATGGATATTACTACCCCTTGGTATAATGAGAGAGAAGTGTCTATGTAGTCCTACTTGTGTCTTCTCTCTATCATATTTTGATCATGCATGGATTTTTTTCGTTCTCGACAAGAAATCTTTTGACGTCATATTAGAGATGGATTTTCTCATTTCCAATAAATCCTGGATCAATTTTTATCTTCAACAGGACTACCTTACTACACCTAGAGGTGTGACTCATGTTTTTCAAAGTGAATGGGTCCCAAGGTCATGAAAAGCTGGTCCCTCTTATCCAGAAATGGGTAATTTTATATCAATGTTATATTTCGATCTATAGAAATATTCAATGTGTGGTGATCTTACTCCAGTTTTTGCTGAGTTTCATGATGTGTTTCCTTATGACTTCTCTGGTTTTCTACCAGTAAGGGAGGTTGATTTTTCTATTAACTTAATTCCTTGTACTCAAACGGATTGTATTCCCTCATACCAAATGTCTCCAACAAAACTAAAAGAACTGACGTCTCAATTAGATGATCTTCTTTACAAAGGATTTATACACACGAGTGTGTCACATTGGGCAACAATAGTTCATTTTTCCAATAAGGAGTGTGGTTATCTTCACTTATGTGTTTATTATCGAAATCTAAATCTAGTTATGAAAAATAACAAGTATCTATTACCATGAATTGATGATTTTTTTGACCAATTGAAAGGGGCAAAGTGGTTTTCAAAAAATTGATCTTCGATCTAGTTACCATCAGTTGAGGATAAAAGAATTTGAAATTAATAAGACCACTTTTCGGGTTAGGTATGGCCATTATGAGTACCTAGTTACACCCTTAGGCCTTCAAATGCTCTTGTAGTTTTCATGGGTTTGATGAAAAAATGTTTCCACGACTATCTAGATACTTTTGTTGTAGTCATTGTGGATTATATTATTCTCTACTCCAAGTCTGAGGAGGATCATGTGCATCATCTGAGAACATTTATGAGTCTTATAAGGAATCACCATCATTATGCCAAGCTTTCCAAGTGCAATTTCTAAATTCGGGAAGTAAATTTTGATGGGACATGTCATACAAGAACAAAGAATATCAGTTGATCCTAAGAAGGTGAAGGCTATTGTGACTTGGGAATAACCATGAAATATTTTCAATATTCGTAGATTTATATTCTCAGCAGGATATTATCGCCAATTTGTTAATGACATCTCATATTTAGCTTCTCCAATGAATGCTCGGATAGGAATGGGAGTGGGGTTTTTGAGGAATGATAAATTTCAGAGTTCTTTTTTTGAGCTAAAGAGTCTTTTGACTACTATTACGATGTTAACTTCTCATGATACTGGGATAGGTTACGTGGTATTCTATGATGCATCGGGTTTAGGTTTGGGATGTGTCCTTATGCAAGGTAATCTTATTCTTGCCTATGGATCTTATCAGCTTATGCATCGTGAGAAGAACTATCCTACCCATGAACTTGACCTTGTAGTTGTAATGCACGGACTTATGAGTTGGATTCATTACCATTACGGAGAATGTTTTTATATGTATTCAAACCAAATGATCAAGAGTTATATCTTCTCAAAAAATATTTGATTCTCCACCAATGTCATTGGGTGGAGTACCTGCAATCTTTTGACATTGACATTGCCTATACCCTAGGGAAAGGGAATTTAGTTGAATATGTGTTAATCAAGAAACATCCATCACAAGCTGTGAAATAATCTTCATAAGAGTGTATTTTGATGGCTCTTTTTTCTCATTTTCATTTTGGAGTTAAGTGGAAGGTGAATGATGTTTCTTTTTCCAGTGTCTAGTTGACATCTTCTCTTCTCGAGTTAATTCTTCTAGAGAAAAAAATGGATGATGAATTCCTTAGCATTAGAGACTCTCTATATGGTGGGGATACTGAAAAACATTGTTCTTTCTCCATAGAGTTTGTTTTTTGTTATCAAAAACGTTATATTGTGTCGTTATCAGCATGGAAGGATGTGATGGGGGATTTCAGTAACTCTCAGTAGGATGTACACCCATGAACCAAGAAGATGTTCTATAAAATGCCGTGTCAGTTCTGGTTTCCAGGTATGAGATAAGACATTGTTGAGTTTTTATATCGTTGCTATACATTCCAGTAGGAGAAATCCAAGAACCATAAACCTTTAGGTTTTCTTCAACAACATCGAGTACTGATATGGAAGTGGGTTGAAATCTCTATGGAATTTTTGGTTGGGTTACCTCAAACGCAGAGGAAGAAGAACGAGATATGGGTTTTGATTGATAGGATAACCATGTCGAATCACATTATAACTATTTGCGATACAACCACAGTTGAGGAGTTGGGAAATATCTTTGTTAACTAAATTGTTCATTTGCATGGAGTTCTGTCTGCTATAGTCTCTCATATGGATCTTCGGTTTAATTCTCACTTTTTGATAGGACATCAGGAGGCACTAGGATCTCAGGTCCATTTGAGAATGTACTAACATCCATAGTCAGATGGGTAGACAGAGAGAGTTATTCATATCCATGAGGATATTCTCTATGAATGTGTTCTCAGCTTTGGTGGGTTTTGGGATGATTATCTTAGTCTAGTTGAGTTTTCTTCTAACAAAATTTTCAGTTTTCGATTAAAATGGATCCTTTTGGGGAATTTTATGGACATCCTTAAAAATATCAATTATGTTGGTTGGAGATTGGAGAAATTTCTTTTGTAGGACTGAGTTTGGTCCAAGAGACGATAGCTAAGATCCAGTTGATTCATCAAAGAATGTTGATATCACAGAGTCTGTACAAGTCTTATGTTGATCTTCACCATAGACAATGAGAGTTCTGAGTTGGTGACAAAGTGTTCTTGAATGTTTCACCCCGATAAGGCCATCAACGCCTGGGGAGGCAAGGGGAGATTCATCCTCATTTTGTGGGACATTTCTAGGTTGTTGGTCAATTATGTAAAGTTGCTTTCCACCTAGCTCTATCACCAAAGGTGATGGCGATACATAGTGTGTTCAATGTATAGAAGGTGCAAAAGTATCTCTCTAACCCGTCTCATATTTTGAGCTGGAGGGATCTTGGGATAGAACCAGAATTATCTGTGACTAAACGACTAGTCAGGGATGTTGACTTTGAGACCAAGGTACTTCGTGGGAGAATGATACCTCCGGTTCATGTACTATGGAATCGTGGTTCTGAATATCAAGAGACGTGGGAATGGGGGGCACTAATTAGAGAGTTGTGGAATCATTTTTTGTTGTGGAGGTTTCTTCATAGGCTTTCTATAGACAGAAATATCTTATTGTGGGGTGGTTATAACATCATGTTACGTTTTCAGGTACTTTTGATGTTTCTATGTACCTCTTTTTTGGAGTAGTGACTTGGGGTGTGTTTGGGTGAACTTTTAAGGAAAAATAATGGAAAGTTAGTTGTGCATGGTCTACACATGGTTTGAAAGAACATGAGACCAAACTACGCCAACCATGAAGAACTGGATAGAGATGTCTTCACATTTTGTACATATTTTGATAGACAGTGCGACCAAACCGTGACGACCTTGCAAACATGGATTGTGGGTTCCACACGGATGGCACACGGTTTGCCTTACCATGCACCTCCGCCCAGGTAACTGTCCGCGTGATTTTTTAATTTTGAAAATCCTTCATAAAACCACAAAAACCTCCCTGGAATTCTATATTTCAGACCTTGGCTTGGGAATGAAACATTTTAGGTGTTTCCAAGTTCTCCCAGAGAGATTAAAATGTGATTTGAACTTCTTCAATCGAAATTGAAGGCTCGGATTTAGGATCCTTTATCCTCATGGTAAGAGGATTTCAACCTATTACTTATCCCATACATTCCCCTATATTTCCATGATCTTTTCATGGGATATTTTCACTCTATTATGTGGACATAAACCTATGAGTTGAGATCTAGATCACGGATTGTGGATCTAGATTTATTTTTATAAGAACATGATGAATTTGATCTTAATATTTTTGGAGTAGTGACTTGGTTTTTGGGGTTTCTCATTTGGCTATCTCAAGTCAATAAACCGAGGTAGGTGGTTCAATTCTGATTATCCAAATTTATTGTCCCTATTTTTCTTGATTTATTTCAATTGTTGATTTAAATTCAATTTCTCAAATTTTCATTCTATTAAATTGATAAAAATTATATTCCAGTGATTCTAGGTATTTGAAATGGTTTTGGCATGAATATTGGGAAAACCCCTAATTCCATTGAATTTGGTGTGTTTATTGAAACATGATGATTTAAATTGTTTAATTTAAATTGTGGATTTGATGGAAATGATTTCAATTAAATTTATGATTTTAATTGTGGAAATAAATTGTTTGATGATGGAATTAGTTTTGATTGGATTTCAATCTTTTGAAAATGGCTTAAAATTGTTGATATAATCCCATTGGTTTTATCTAGTAAAAAAGGAATGTTTTTGATTAAAACTAGTTTTGGTTTTAATTGGACAGAAATTGGAACATTTGAAATGGAATAATGGGATTTGTTATATTTTTAAGCATTTTTAAAACAGTTTTCACATCTTGTAAGAGTTCATGAAAGCCTTATATAGTAAGTGAGTTATTTGGATATACATTATGTTGCGACAATGTTCTAAAACTTAGTTGTTGTGGTTCACATCCCCAACGGGGTGGTGACGAGTCTCCTTTGGCCAGTGTCATAGGGACATGTGTATACACATTTTTCTGTGTTCAGATATAGTGTGTGGAATCCTATAACTGGTTAATACAATCATTATTTTTTGCAGATCAATATGTTGCTCCCTTGTTTATTTATATTTGAGATAAAAATTCATGACAATACATTTGAACTAATTTACATGCCAGATAAATTTATATTATCTGTAATATATAAATGTTTTATTTAAGCCAATTTTTTAGAAATATTACATCTTTTGTAAAATCATTACATAAAATATTTATTTCCATCATTTGAAAATTTATAGAATGTTTTTTTAAAATATTCTTTAGAATTTCGAAACCTTTTAATTTGAAAATTGAAATTTTTCCTTTGGATAATCTATATTTGGCATATTTTATGGAATCTTTGTTGGTATCCTAATGGGATTAGCCTCACTACCTACTCTTTCCTTCGGGTGTTTGTAGACATTCTTCTTACATGTTCAAGTAAAGGGAGGGGATCTCTTAGAGGTTGATCAAGCTGTTGAGTTTTGGTCCTGGTGAGTTGGGTCAATAGGGACCTTGGGCCTGTATTCCCATTTTCAATACTTGGGATGTGGTACATTTGTCACGACTCAACCCTAGCCAGGATCGAGCCGCAACTACCCCAAGCCTTCCTCCATAGGCCAGGGGATGGCGACTAGCGCCGAAGGCACAACAACTCGGCGAGGCCTTTGCATAAGTACCTGTACACACACACGCAACACACTCAATGAAACAGTGCAGAGTAAAAGAAGAGACAAGTAAGGAGAAGGGAAACTGCTATATAAATACCAGAAATGTGCATCGACCTCTAAACCGTACATGTTAAGTGTTGTAAAGGATAAATGGTCAACACACGCGCCCAACCAGAAAAGTGCCACAACCCAGGAACAGGTAAACAAAAAGACAGCTGACGGGTGTCCCACCTGGAACCAGGCTACGACCACCACACGCGGTCCAAGCTCCCAAACTCCTATGCTCAACTGAAGTCACGACCAACCTGTCTGTCGTCGGTAAGGTCACACCAAGTGCGGGCAAAGACCATGCAGGGGTGAGTATAAAAATACTCAGTAGGATACCCCGAAGGCTTGAGGGAGCATCAAAGGAGGTACCGAAGGGTGAGCAGTAGAGCGAACAGGGGAAAGTAAAGGATCACAACAGAGAGGGCAGTAAGTTGTACAGTAAAGAGTCTTGCTCAACCCAACAAGAGGAATGATGGTAGACTCATCCAAACACAAGATGCTGGAAATGGTGAGAAGATGAACATCTCTTCGAGTCTTCGCTACCTATAGTAGGAGAGTAGACTCGTCCAACCATGAGAATCTAGACACAGAAAGAATGTGGCATAACATGCACGTCTTCGCCACTCCTGGAAGGAGAGTAACCAAACCCAAGAAGTGAGTACTAGAACAAGGTATGTACATATCCATATGCTCTGTCAAGATGCCCGGACAACTTTGTAAGGGGATCTCCGTCCCGCAGCTCAACCAAAGAAAGAGTAGCCAACATTCCAAGAATTAACACCATCAATGCCAGGCATCCCACACGTCTGCCCCGAACTACATGTCAAAGGCTTAATCCACCACACCTCAACACTATCCACTTTGGGTGGCACTGACTCGCCCGCATGATTTTAGGTCGCGTCACAAGGACGTGTCTCAGTGGGGGAAATTCTCTTCGTACTTGAGAGTTCCGGGGGAACGTCAACCACAACTCATCACTACCCATCAGTCAAGAATTTTGCTCAAAGTCGACAGGCGACCCCCTGCACAGCCCCGCTGGAGGATCCCTGGAAGTTAACGGGTTCCCACAACAGGGAGACCCAGAAAGTCAACGGGTGCCACACTGCCCTGTCCCGTAATAGGGTAATCCACTAGAGGGAGACCCGGATAAAGTCAACGACGGGACCAATGCCCAGCCCAGATGGAGGTAACCCAACATCGGTGACTACTGCCCAGACCAGCTGGAGGTAAGCGTGGCATCGGGGACCACTGCCCAGCCCAGTTGGAGGTAAGCCAGGCATCGGGGACCACTTTCCATCCTCGCTGGAGGTAAGCTCGTCATTGGGGACCACTGCCCATCCCAGCTGGAGGTAAGCCCGGCATTGGGGACCATTGCCCAGCCCCGCTGGAGGTAAGCCCGGAACTGCTCTGGCCATCCCTGCTGGATGGTACTGCTCGGTGAACACCGCTGTACTGGCCATCCCTGCTGGATGGTAACCCCCTGGCGAGCCCTGCTCGAAACAACGTCAGCCCTGCTGGAAACAACCTCAGCCCAGCTGGAAACAACCTCATCCCTATTAGAAACAACCTCATCCCTACTTAAAACAACCTCCTGGGTAGAGGATTAGTGCCCGTGTAAAATGTTGATCACACCAAAACCACAATAACTCTACCAGGGAACACGGAGCAATGGGGGAAACTCCCCAGGCCTCACAAGGCGATCCCGCTCCAATCCACTGAGTCACTGTCGAAGCGGACCAAGTAAACTCACCCCAGAATGTGGGGAAAATTCCCACACTATACGAACACCTGTAGTATCAAATGGTGTCGCAATCCGGTGAAAGGGGCACGGTACTGAAACCCATCAATGCTAAGGAAGCAGAGGAACCAAACCATCATTGCTGGCCAAACCATCGAGAACAAGACTAGGGGGAGACCACTCAACCCTGCTGGTCAGACAAAAGAGCACCAGGCCTGGGGAAACTCCACCCTGCTGGTCAAACAAACGTGCACAAAGCCAGGGAAAACTCCACCCTGCTGGTCAAACAAACGAATGCAGAGGGACCCTCTACGTCATGAGAGGTCAAATTACGTAATGAAGATCACGACACGCACGTGGGTCCCACAAGACATGTGTCCCCATGTCAACCCCAACTGAGCGCACAATTATCCTCAGGTACAAACAACCACACATACCTCCAAGCGCTCCCGTATACTCCCAGAGTATACCTCATTCAATCCCAAAGGCTATCGTGCACATGGCACCCAGCGTCAACACGAAGGCATGGCGTTACAACTCCACCTCAAAGGCCTAGGCATGACCAACCACATCTTGTGAGTCATTTATATCACTCTCCCAAGAGTGTGCGATCACATTCCAAGGATCCTCTACAAACAAGGTAGGACGAACCTCCATCGGAGCACCTCTTATGCCTCACATTCAATAAGATCACGCAAGAGGCTCCACACAACCAAACAGATCACACCATTATAATCCTCATGGAAAACAACGCGAGATTGACTACTTACTCACCTCAAATGGATATTCGATGAAAAAGTCACCAACACTGCCTCACGCCCGAACGATGTCCCGTGATCCCGAGCCTCGGCCCCAAAAACAGTCGGGCACATCAACCCATTGCGATCCCCTCAGGAAAACATGTCAAAATCACTACTCACTTGAGTGAAATTGATATCCGGAGAAAAAGATACGTTCTGGCACCCCTCGCACTAGCGGTACCACGTGGGACCCGCATCCCAGTCCCGAATCTCAATGAACGGATAACACCAATGCGATCCTCTTGAAAAAGTACACTAAATGGACAATTCACATGTCCCAAACGGTCTGCCGTTGATTAAGATAGAAAATAACCATCGACGCCCAACCGACCCACGTGGGACCCACACCATCGTGCGGAATTATAGCAGGCAGACTGCGCCAACGTGATGCCCTCGGAAAAACAACCAACATCGACTGCTCACACGCCCTGAACGGACGTCCGAGGAAAAAGTCGCTAAAAGCTACATGCATCTCAAAAGACGGGCCATGGGGCCCGAACCTCAACTTCGACCTCAACGCCTTAAAGCACCCTAGAACGATCCGCCTCGATTCCAGGGACCCAACGTCACTGACAACACTCAAAACGGACATTGGACGCTTTCGAGCCGTCCAAAACAAGAACCCTCGAAGAAATGACTAAACCCTCGACGTATGTGTCGTGCCACCGTGGCCCCTCATTTTGGGAATTAAAAATCCCCGAAACCATCTCAAAACGTCTGCCTTGTCGATACAGTTCCACTGCCGCAGACGACACTCAAAACGGACACCCGTAGCGGGTAATACGGGTGTCTGAACACTGAGGGGGCAAGGCCCCTGGGGCTAGACAGGCCGGTGCGCGGCTTAGCTGCGCGCGCCGGCCGTGGACTTGCGGCCCAAACACAGACCATCCATGAGGTCCGGTCGTGACGTCTGCGTGAAGACGCGTGCAGCATGGGTATTTGTCGCCACATTGGGGTCGCGCGCCGCGACCCCGCCTTCGCCGCTCCCTGGCGACCACCGCCTCGCCGGGCGCTCCGCCTGAGCCCCGGCCTCCTCCGGACGCCGCCCCCCTCGCCCTCAGCTGAAGGCACGCCGTGCCCCCAGCCTCTCCTAGCCGCTCCACCGGACACCAGCGACGTCGACCGAGCACCCCGCCGCTGCGCCGTCTGCCCTAGCCGCGCCGCCGCTCGAACCAGCCGGAAACCGAAAACCCGCCAACTTCGGCGGATGATTGCGGACGCCACAGGGCTTAGAATTGAAATCCGAAAGATGCGTTGGAAAGGGAATAATCTCTAAAATGAATTCATGGTCTTATTTAGGAAATCCAATAGAAAATAAAAAGTATTAATCATGCTCAAGGTATGTGCGGGAAGACAAAACGCAACAAGACCCTACCTCGTGGGCGTTGCCCGGAGCTTCGCCGCGATCTGCCGCCTTGCCGGAGATGCCTCGCCGGAGACGCCTCACTGGAGTGGAGGAGGAGAGGAGGGAGGGGTTTCTCCTTCCAGGAGATGAATAGAGGGGAAGAGAGGGGGGGGGGTTATGTGTTTAAATAGAAACACACATAACCACCCGCCCGCCGGCCCGAACCCGAACCTCCGGCAGAGACGAGGTTAAGCATCCCCTAGGCCAAACACCACCTTTTGAACACAATGGCAGTTTGATAATTTTAATCTGAGAGCCCATTCAAATGTTATTAAACTTAGCGCCCAAGGCCTCCAAATTACGAAAACGCCCCTGGGCCATTTTTCACAGACGACCCGCGCCCGCGAAACTTATACCCCTCCTAGGGTAAACGACATGCTATGAACTCAACGGTGCCCTCGGTTTCCAAATCAGAGCCTCCGTTTAATAGATACCTTTATTTCAACATTAAACGAACAAATTAATTAATTAATTAATCCGTTTAACGTTCCAGAAGCGGGCGAGGGGTCCAAACGCCCCACGACGACAAGTTTTATGTCGTTACTAGGGTAAACACCTTATTCCGGACCCATCCGTACAATCGGATCTATGATTCGGAACTCTGTTTAGGAGTTATCTCATTTATTTTGCGTTTCCAGTGTGAACGCACTGAAAATTTAATTCCTTCCACTCCGTGGCTCGGAATCACAAGCCGCCTGAAGGCGCTGCTCTGGAAAATCATCAAGAATATTCTAAAGTATTTCACAGAAAAAACCAGGTTCTTACATCATTCCCTCCTTCAATATTTTCATCCCTGAAAATCATAACTATGGAGAAAAACAGGGTACTAAGACCACACTTGGTGTTCCCATACATAGATGAACGCACACCCAACTTTGTGTCCCCGCACATAGACCAAAGGATTGATCTGTTCAAGCGAGGTCAGCCCTTGCTGATGTCGTGCACCCACTCTAGACTTTGGGGTTAGGGAAAAGCGATAGGGAACCTCTCCATCCCTTTGCAGGGTCTCAAACGGCCCGAAGGCTCTCAGGGGTAGCTCACCTCCCCGACTGAACCCATACATCGCACGTCGCGACTAGAATCACCGCCCGTACCTGGAACAAGGTCCAGTGATTCACTCCTTGAGAATATCTAAATGGTGAAACACCCAACGATATCTGATGGCACGAGATTTCATAGTCGATTTCTCTCAACAAAAACTCTCTTACACGCTCTAAAGCGAAGGATTCAACACCATCGACTAAAGGAAAAGGTCTCATGCATTTTTCCTTACAAACACAGGGTTACACCCGATGCCTTGTGTCACCCTGGTAACAACTCAAACAAGGAGAATGGAGAAATTCCTTTCACACACAGAGCCTAACAATTCTACTGAAAAAAGTAGAAGAGTCGCAAGGAGTACCTCACACCATCCCATGCTCTACAGGATCGTAGACATCCAAATCTCGCGGCTGTTCGTGGTCCCAACTGTCAGCTCCCGGAGCCTGGCGTTGACGACATAATGGTGATGGGGAGATCTCATAATGTTTTCCCCCACTACCAACTCCTCCAGCTCCTCTGCTAGCACCACCTCTCTGGGTACTACTCCGATCATAGTGTTGCCTCTGTCGTGGTGGTGCACCTGCTGCCTGCCCGAAGCTCTCCGCAACTAGGGTCGGGCAGTCTCGTTCCAAGTGACCTCACCCATCACAAACATAGCACCGACTCCCTCTAGGCTGCAGGGGTGCCCTTCGGCGCCACTGTGTTGTACGACCATGCCCCTGAGTCTGGATTTCAGAAATCCTCCTGCGTCGAGGTCTTTCTTGTCGACGCCCGCTAGCTGCGGAAGACGTCTCAGCTCCAACGTGCATGCTGCCACCACCAACTATAGAACGTGACAGGAAGCCCTCTATCACCAACACCTGATCTAGAATCTCGGAATATGTGGAAATGCCCAAGGGTACTATGACAGAACGAATCTCTTGGCGGAGACCCTGCTCAAACTTTCATGCTCGGATGTTGTCATCATGGACCAAGTCCAGGTAAAAGCGTGCTCCGTCTGCAAAACTAGCCGCGTACTCGGCTACCTTCATCCCTCCCTGCTGAAACTATAGGAGCTCTTGAATCTGAACGGAGTGCAAGCAGGAGGGGAAAAACTCCTCACAAAAAAAAAATTGAAAGTCATCCAACGAAAGTGACGACTCGTCAGGAAACTGAGTCACCAGACTCCACCAAGGCGAATATGCTACACAAAAAATGGTGACTGCCAAAGCCACTCTCTGATCTATCAGCGTCTGCACAAGCCTGAAAAGGTGAACCACTACCACTAGCCAATCCTCTACTGCCTGAGGGTCTAGCTCACCACTGAACTGCAGCGGTCTCTGCCACTAGAACTCACAGAGAGCGCTCAACCTGTGCTCAAGCTCAACCTTCTCTGCTAAAACTGCATACTGCTCAACAGGTGGGGGTGCTGCTTCCGGCCCACCCGGAGAAAGGGGCTCGCATGATGGGTCCTAGACTGTGGCC
The DNA here is from genome assembly GCA_963277665.1 of Viscum album. Lineage (NCBI taxonomy): Eukaryota > Viridiplantae > Streptophyta > Magnoliopsida > Santalales > Viscaceae > Viscum > Viscum album. The sequence continues at coordinate 1,252,517,808 of OY728140.1, read as the reverse complement.
TCATAGCTCACAGGGTCGTCGTCACAAACCAATGCTGGTATCCTAGCTGGTTGTCTTTGCGGAGACATCCTGAATATTATCAAGGAGTATCGCGGTCAGATGAGCTTATGTGTATATACCAATAACATCAACAATGGGGCACTAACTCAAGAAGGACAGTCAAGACTCAGTCTTATGTGATGCACAAGAAAATTTCCCTGCAACAAGTGTCTCAACATGCTAAGTCGACAAGAGGGTTATCAAGGTCCTGGTGAATGGATACGTCGGCAGCCTCACCATCACTGGACTCCCGGGCCTAAGAGCCGCTCTCGAGACACGTTAACACTGTTTCCCTATATCCCAACCAATTCCTCTTTTAGGGACGTCAGCACAACGTCCCAAGGAACGAACCACCTTTGATACCACTTTTTCACGACCCATCCCTACCCGGGCACGAGCTGCAACTACCCCAAGCCCACCTCCATAGGCCAGGGGCTGGCGACCAGCGCCGAAGGCACAAAATCTCGGGGAGGCCTTTGCCTACGTACCTGTACACACACACACACAACACACTCAATGCAATAGTGTAGTGTAAAAGAAGAGACAAGTAAAGAAAAAAGATACTGTTATATAAATACCACAAATGTGCATCGACCTCTAAACTGTACAAGTACAGTGCTGAAAAAGAAAAAGGGGAAAAACACACGCCCAACAAGAAAAGTGACACAACCCGGAAACATGATAAAAAAAGTCAGCTGACGAGTCTCCCACCTAGAACCCCACTACGACCACCGCACCCGGTCCAAGATCCCGAACTCCTATGCTCCACTGAAGTTATGACCAACCTGTCCGTCGTCCGTAAGGGCACACCAAGTGCGGGCAATGACCAAGAAGGGGTGAGTATAAAAATACTCAGTAGGATACCCCGAAGGCTCGAGGGTGCAACAATGGAGGTAACGAAGGGTGATTAGTAAAGCGAACAGGGAAAAGTAAAGGAGCACAACAGAGAGGGAAGTAAGGAGAACAGTAAAGAGTCAAGCTCAACCCAACTTGAGGAAAGAAGGTATAATCTTCCAAACACAAGGAGCTGGAGATGGTGAGAAGATGAACATCCCGTCGAGTCTTCGCTACCTATAGTAGGAGAGTAGACTCGTCCAACCATGATAAGCTAGATATAGAAAGCACATGGCATAGCCCGCACGTCTTCGCCGCTCCTGGAAGGAGAGTAACCAAACCCAAGATGTGGGTACTATAACAAGGTATATACATATCCATATGATCTGTCAAGAAGACCGAACAACATCATAAGGGGATCTCCATCCCGTATCTCAACCCAAGAAAGAGTATCCAACCGTCCCAGTAGTAACACCATCGATGCCCAGCATCCCACACCTCTGCCCCGAACTACAAGTCATAGTATTAAACCACCACACCTTTACAGTATCCTCTTTGGGCGGCACTGACTCGCCCACACAGTTTTAGGTCACGTCACCAGGACACTTCTCAGTGGGGGAAAAGATCCTCGTACTTGAGAGTTCTGGGGGAACATCAACCACAACTCGTCACTGCCCCAGAGTCGAGAATTCTTCTCAAAGTCGATAGGCGAACCCCTGCCCAGCCCCGCTGGAGGATCCCTGGAAGTCAACAGGTTCCCACTATAGGGGGACCTGAAATGTCGACAGGTTCCACACAACCCTGTCTCGTAACAGGGTAATTCACTAGAGGGCGACCCGGCTAAAGTAGGCGATGAGACCACTGCCCAACCCAGCTGGAGGTAACCTGGCATCAGGGACCACTGCCCATCCCAGCTGGAGGTATGCCCAACATCGGGGACCAGTGCCCAACCCAGCTCGAGGTAAGCCCGACATCGGGGACCACTGCCCAGCCCCGCTGGAGGTAAGCCCGGCATCGGGGACCACTGCCCAGCCCAGTTGGAGGTAAGCCCGGCATCGGGGAGCACTGCCCAGCCCCGCTGGAGGTAAGCCCGGAACTACTATGGCCATCCCTGCTGGATGGTACTACTCGATGAACACCACCGTACTGGCCATCACTATTGGATGGTAACCCATTGGCGAGCCCTGCTCAAAACAACCTCAGCCCTGCTGGAAACAACCTGACCCATACTGGAAACAACCTCAGCCCTGTTGGAAACAACCTCAGCCCTGCTAGAAACAACCTCATCCCTACTGGAAAAATCCTCCTGGGTAGAGGATCGGTGCCCGCGTAAAGTGTCGGTCACACTGAAACCACAATAACTTTACCAAAGAACACAGAGCAACGAGGGAAACTCCCCAGTCCTCACATGGTGATCCCGCTCCAATCCGATGAGTCACTCTCGAAGGGGACTGAGTCAACTCACAACAGAAATTGGGGGAAAAACCCACAATGTACGAACACCCGTAGTCGCAAATGGTGTCGCAGTCCAGTGAAAGGGGCAAAGTACTGAAACCCCTCACAGCTGAGGAAGCAGAGGAACCAAACCAACTCTGCCGGCCAAACCATCAAGAATAAGACTAGGGGGAGACCACTCAACCCTTCTAGTCAGAAAAAAGAGCACCAGGCCAGTGGAAACTCCACCCTGCTGGTCAAACCAACGAGCACAAAGCCAGGGGAATACTCCACAGTGTTGGTCAAACAAAAGATCACAGAGGGACCCTCTATGTCGCGAGATGTCAAAGTACATAAAGCAGATCACGACACGAATGTGGGTCCCACACAACGTGTGGCCCCAAGTCAACCACAACTGAGCGCACAAACATCCTCAGGTACAAACAACCACGCGTACCTCCAAGCGCTCCCGTATAGTTCCAGAGTATACCTGGTCCTAGCCCAAAGGCTTTCGTGCACACGGCACCCATCGTCAACACGAAGGCATGACATAACAACTTCACCTCAAAGGCCTAGGCACGACCAACCACATCATGTGAATCATTTATATTACTCTCCCAAGAGTGCGCGATCACACGCCATGTGCCGCTACAAAAAAGGTAGAACGAACTGCCACCAGAGCACATCTCATGCCCCACATTCAATAAGATCACGCAATAGGATCCGCACAACCAAGCGGATCACACCGTAGTAATACTTGAGAAAAACACGCGAGATCGACTACTTACTCGCCTCAAATGGATATTCGATGGAAAAGTCACCAACACCGCCTCACGCCCGAACGGCATCCCGTGATCCCGTGCCTCAGCCCCGAAAACAATCAGGCGTCTCACCCCATTGAGATCCCCTCAGGAAAACACGTCAAAATCACTACTCACTTGAGTGAAACATATATCCGATGAAAAAGAAACGTTTCCGCACCCCGTGCAATAGCAGTACCACGTGTGACCCGCATCCTGATCCCGAAACTCAATGAACGGAAACATTATTGCGATCCTCTCGAAAAAGTACACGAAATGGACTATTCACTTGTCCCAAACGGTCGCTCGGTGATTAAGATGGAAAATCACCGTCACCGTCCAAATGGCCTACATGGGCCCCACACCATCGTGCGGAATTATAGCGGGCAGACTGCGCCAACGTGATTCCCTAAGAAAAACACACATCATCGACTGCTCGAACGCCCCGACGGACATCCGAGGAAAAAGTCGCTAAAAGCTGCACGCAGCTCAAAAGACTGGTCGTGGGGCCCACGCCTCAGAATCGGACTCAATGCCTAAAACCACCCTATAAAGCTCCGCCTCGATGCCAAGGTCCCAACGTCACTAACGGCGCTCAAAACGGACATCGGACGCGTCCGCGCCGTCCAAAACAAGATCCCCTGAAGAAACGACTAACCCCTTGGCGTAAATGTCGCGCCACCGAGGTCCCTCGTTTCGGGAATTAAAAATTCCAGAAAACTATCTCAAAAAATTCCTCCACGTCGATACGGTTCCACCACCGCAGACGACACTCAAAACAAACACCCGTAGAGGAAAATACGGGTGTCCGAACACCGAGGGGGCAAGGCCCCTGGGGCTGGACCGGCCTGGATGGGCAGGTCCGCCCGGCCAGGGCCAGCCCGCGGCTTAGCCGTGTGGGCCAGCCACGGACTCATGACAAAGTTCATTGTCGCCGCACGGGGGTCGCGTGCCGCGACCTTGTGGTCACCACTCCCTGGCGACCACCGCCTCGTCAGGCGCTCCGCCTAACCACGGCCTCCTCCGGACGCCGCCCCCTCGCCCTTGGCTGAAGGCACGCCGCGCCCCAGCCTCGCCTAGCTGCTCCACCGGACACATGCGAGGCCGACCGAGCACCCTGGTGCAGTGCCGTCCGCCCAAGCCGCGCCACCGCTCGAACCCGCCGGAAACCGAAAACCCGCCAACTTTAGCGGATGATTGCGGACGCCACGGGGCTCGGAATTCTAATCCGAAAGATGCGTTGGAAAAGGAATAATATCTACTACTCATTCATGGGCTTAGTTCAAAAATACAACAGAAAATAAACAGTATTAAACAGGCTCAAAGTATGTGTAGGAAGACAAAAGGCAACAAGACCCTACCTCATGGGCGTTGCCCGGAGCTTCGCTGCGATCCGCCGCCTTGCCAGAGCTGCCTCGCCGGAGACGCCTCGACGAAGTGGAGGAGGAGATGAGGGAGGGGGAGCTCCGGCCAGGAGATGAAGAGAAGAGAAGAGAGAGGGGGGCGGTTCAGTGTTTAAATAGAAACACACTTAACCACCCACCCGCTGACCCGAACCCGATCCTCCGGCGGAGACGAGGTTAAGCATCCTCTAGGCCAAACACCACCTCCCGAGCACAACGGCGGTCAGGGAATTTTAATCCGAGACCCCGTTAAAATGTTATTAAACTTAGTGCCCGCGGCCGCCAAATAACGAAAATGCCCCTGGGGCTATTTTTCACAGGCAGCCCGCGCCCACGAAACTTATACCTCGCCTAGGGTAAACGGCATGCTCCGAACTCAATGTTTCCCTTGGATTCCCAATCCGAGCCACCGTATAAGAGATAACTGCATTTCAACATTAAACGAACAAATTAATGAATTAATTAATCTGTTTAACGTTCTAGACGAGGGAGAGGGGTCCAAGCGTCCTGCACTGACATGTTATATGTCGTTCCTAGGGTAAACAACTAATTCTGGACCCATCCGTACACTCGGATCTGTAATCCGGAACTCTATTTCGGTGTTATCTCATTTATTTGGCGTTTCCAGTGTGAACACACTGAAAATTTAATTCCGACCACTCTGGGGCTCGAAATTGCACATCGTCTGAAGGCGCTCCTCTGGAATATCATAAAGAATATTCCGATGTATTTCCCAGCAAAAACCAGGTTCTTACAACATTGGAATTTTTATACCTCTTTGTTTTTCTCATACATTACTCCCAGTGATGTTTTTTTGTTATGCATACTATCTTGTTTCTTTTCGTCAGCATTGTTGTTGGAAAAATAGTTCCCACTTGAATGTTGTATGATTGTAGGTGATGGTCGCCGACTCATGGTGATCAAGAACTCCCTTCGGGTTATGTCACACGTAGCTCAGTTATCGTGTTACCTGGGTACCCAGGATGGTTCATGATAGTGACCTAGTATTTATCTCCCGATAGTGTTGTGATCATATCTATTACCTTCAAACGATCATTGATAATTATATGTAGTAAAAATTGAACAAAACAATATGAATTGTTTTTATTCTGGTTAACAATATGAGTATTTCATGTCATTATGGTACACCACCAGGATGTTGAGGTGTATCATGATAATGCATGTACAATACTCACAATGCAAATCATCAAACCCATAATGAGTTGAAATGGATTTATTGGAATTCCCTTATATGAGGATTTCCATATCCATCCATCCTAAAACATTCAAACCATTTAAATTTTAACGATGAATGAAGTTTCATTTGAATGTGATGAGAGTTTCTATAATTTCATTGTAAATATCAAGGGATATTATTACAGTATTCATTTTTATTTCCTCTAATATAATGGAAAACACTCATCATATATATGGAACTTATGGAGTGACATCATGGATGCATTCCCATATATAGTCATGATTAAAGTAATGAAAATATTATCTACAATCTAATTAGGAAAAATCTGGATAATATTATCCTATATTTTGTTATAAAAAAGAGCTAGTTGCACTACTAATGGTAGTAAAAAACATGGACATGACATAAATCACAATGAGGTTCACATAATCTCTCATATTGACCTAATCAGGTAAATTCATAGCCACCCTATACTGATGGGAATCAATTTTTTGGTTGGTAATACTGAAAAAAATATTTAATTCATATCAAAAAGTAAAATAAAATGATAAGTAGTATCTTATATCCATGTACTAAATCCATCCTCAGAATACATATTGGAAAATACAAAACTAATTAATGAAAAAGATTGTTAATCCCATGAATATACCTGAATTTGATTAATGTAATTTAATGGATCATCTCATATTCATATATATATATATATATCTGAATTGAAATACAAATTATTAGATGGGTTGATCTATGAATTCTTTTGTCTCATCGGATAAGAAAATAATGTCATGTTTTTTCCTCTTATCTGAACGATATACATAAAACATGGAAGAATACAAAGAACCAATTATATTGCATGAACTATCATTAAACCTATAAATATCCATTCATAATTCAATGAAATTCAAAAATAGTTAATACATATATAAATGGTAAATATATTATAAGACATAATAGTTAATATTTATCATCTTCTATGGGAGGGGATTGATGGTAGAGTTCCAAATTGAACTAAAATGGAATCATGTCCATCTTTTTTAAATTTATCATGATGATATAATAGATAATAAATTCCCAAACATTTACAACCCTGAAAAAGATGAGATAGTTTTACACATCACACATAAAATTGTAGTCATGGTAGTAATTGGATGTGACATAGATGCATTTAATTGGATTATAATTTCCAGATGATGTGATGAGATGATGTCTGTAATTGGATGGGTGGTCCATATAATATAATAATTTCAAATGGAAACGATCTATCACAATGATCAAAAAAAATAAATATATATAATGATGAGTATCCATCATCAACATTTTTGTTGGGTTTATTTGACAAAAAACCACTTCAGCTGAGTTTTTTAAGGTGTCTCATTAGAAACAATTAAATATTGAAATCCATATCTATAATGAAATATGTACATGAATGATCTTCCAAAACCCATTACTGAGGAACATGTCTCTATAATAAATTTGTGGGTATTTTTTATTAATATCCATAGAATACAAAATATTATGTAATTAAATTCATAATATAAATCATATCAAGTACATGAATACTCTATCCATCATCCCCCAAGGATGCTTCATTTTACCAAATAATCCTAGTCATTTTCATATGTGGGAATGATTCCATAAGGTCATATACACTAGCTACCATCATTTAGCTTATTCATATCCTCACTACCACAAAATTATAATCTGACTAGTTTGAGGACAATCCTGTTGAATAAATATAATCAAATAACATCATCAACATTGTGAGGTTTTACATAATCACTATATTTGATGCCTCTCATTGAATATTGTTAGAACATGGTACAAATTATACTTTTCATTGTTGAGAAGCCTTTATTTGTAGTATAACATCAGGTCCATCCATTATTACCACCATCACATATTTTAATTTGATCTAATATATGTTTTCCAGAATATTCAATCAAATATACTCAAGAAAATGTTTGATAAAGACAATAAATAATCACAAGAGAAGATTTTATACCCCCGATGAGACTATATTAAAGCAACCAACACTACCAAAAAAGGGGCCCCATATGTTCCAGTATATGGAATAATGGTTGTGCAACCCATAAATGTGTAGTTTTAATGAATTTGAATAATTATGTTATTAATGAAATTAGATGATATAAAATAATATAGAGGACAAGGTATGAAAGAATAACTCAATGATAAGTAGATTCATCAATTGAATAATTGAAAATTTCACCAAAAAAATATTTCCAATTTTTTCAACAAGCGGGTCAACATCCACACATTTATTCATTGATAATTTGTTTTAGTTCTTCAAACCATATTAATACCAAGGAATATGAATTAAAATTATAAACCAATGTGGTATGGTCCTTACATCATACACAAGAAATATTCTACTTGAGCGCAAACCATGGAGAAGATATACATGGAACACATCACACCCACTAACAATGAATGTTTTCTCAAGAAATATATTAGATAATTATCATGTAACCCTCTTAGACCATGTTCCATTAATTTAAACTATATAGAATCTAAATCATGTATATTAGACATTAAACTATCGAGCATTGATGTCTGGGAAGCAATACTATAATCTAAACTGCATCAATGTTCATGTGAAAAGTGTACAGAATACCACACATCCATGTCATGGTTGATATATTACAAATTTAACTACATTACATTACTATCTATAGGACATTAAAATGAATAATAACATTATATTCATAATACAATGTTAAATATAATGGTCATTTCCAATGAATCATTATGATAAAAATGATTTTAAAGACCATCCAACTTGAATATAAACTACTTAGACTATCCCATTCCCTATGGTAACATTATCCCATATATGAGATCCTGAAGCATGAATAATACTTTTCCACAAAACACCATTTTATTATAGAAATAATTTATCCATCATGGTGTGATCTAGATTTGTACAAGGGAAATAACCTTTTAGGAAAGAAAAATGGCTTGATTCGTAATTCATCACTAGACTTTTTTGATTCCACATTATTTTATATATTGCCAAAATATAGGTTTTTCACAATATTAAGCATCATCATTTCATGTTCCATATCAAAAAATTCACCCTCATTTAACTATAATATTTCTATGATGCCTCTAAAAGGGGTACCCTAGATGTGTTATCCAATCACCATTATAGTATAAAAGGTATACATAGGATTCATAGCCGTAATATATGAAATTAACTACATATGACTTCATTCCATATTGTTATAGGTTATACAATGACATTCAAGTCCACTATGTTATGCCCAATTTAAAATCACATTATCCCTAAAATTCACATCATTGGTTGACTTCATAATTAATGAATAAAAACACATTTCTAGTTTATATGATCTATATATTTATTGGGGAACATCCATTAAATCACTATATGTATATTTATTCAGTCCAATATTGTATATGTAGTTACATTGTGATAATATATCCAAAACGTAACCCCAATGTATAAAAAATACACCATTTTCCCCTATTTTTGGGACATGTATGTGTACAATAATTAAATTTAACAACCATATGTGGATTGATTCCTATGATTTAATTATAAATAGTTAATTCTAGAGATCCCATCGATCCAAAATATTATATTTTCTTATCATAAAATATTATATGAAAATAACCCCTTGACTTCGCTGTGTCAGCATCTCTTATCTCACTGAATGACCATATATATAGTCAAAACCCATTTTACCTTTTCTATACATAATATTAATTTGTAATTAATGGAATATTTTTTATATTTTTATGTGCCTTGATCATTTGATTACATAATTATTAATGATTCACAACATCCAAATTGAGGACCAACAACAAATTTGATAAAATGTCCATTTTTATTTTTGATGGACACTTTCTAGTGATGTATTATTTTCAATAGTACACTAAAATAGTGTGATAATTATCTCTATTTTAAATCATGTGAGATAAATTATTCTTTAATATTCTTCATAAAAAATCATGTATTTCTTTATCAAAAAATTAATCGTATATATGATCTATATCTACCTAGGATTTTTCATCATATGATTCATTATCAATTATACAATGATGAATTTACTATACAATTTGAATGATCCTAATCATTATAAGAATAATAATCATTAAATATGAGTTTCTTGATACCTATTATCATAGGATATATAGTGATTGTCAGGATCCATTGTTGCAACATCCCAATTTTTTTGAAATATCTTCCGTTAAATTAATTTAAATAATTTACTAATTAATGTTTCAAAAAATACACTGTTTAGAATGATTTACATGCCACACCAATTTTATATTTCAGTTCACACTACATAGAGTTACTTTTGTTACATAATATACTTGTAAAACTGAGTTATAATAAAAAATAATATATTTTAAATATTACTATTTGTTATATTAATTATGTGACCTTTTAATACAATGATCACTATAAAACTAAATTATGACACTTTTATATTTTTCATATTATAAAAATAGACATCATTTATGAAATAGGAATATAAAATTTTACATCAGGTAAATTTTTCTTTTATTGTTAAAATTTTTCAATTTTTGGTGAATTATGAAAAATTGTGTATTTCATTTGAACATTAACTTTTCTTCTGAATACATATTATTGTCAAATTATAGTTTAATTTTTTTAAAGACACATGGGACCAATAATATATCTATTAATCTAATAGAATTCATCAGAATCAATTTTCTTAATTTAGATATAAAGAAATTATTAACTTTTGATCATTTTAAATTTAAAATCCCTATTTCTTACCACGACTATAAGATTAAATTTAAGATTTAATATTTCCACTTAAATAAGGAGATGTTTTAGAGATTTACATAAATTATTTTAATAATTATAATGGTCATGGTATTATAATTTTAACTTTTTGTTTAAACATAATTATTAGTGAACGTGATTAAAATTATTGAGGATGGTTAGTGTAAAATAAAGCTTAACAAGGGACTGAGCCTAATTCATAAGGAAAAAAGACCTAGTAACTTGTACAAATCGAATGGATGAACATATTTACACCATCCAACCTATTGGTTCAATTTTTATGAGTTATTGGGACACATGATTTTGAAAGTTATCCATATAATAAGTTATGGAAAATTCACACAAAAAATCCATTCTTACCACTAAAATTTATAAAACATTAGTTATTTGAAGGAGACACATAAATTCATATATAAAATTTATTTTATACAATATATTATTTTTTTATCATGGAATCATAACATTAAATTTTGTAGGTGATATAATTAAACTCGTCACTTACCAAATGATAACATGTGGATTATTTAGTAAATAATTAAAAAAGATAAATGATGATAAAAACATTAAATGTAAAGATAATTTAATGAATTATTGTGTTAAATAATTTTATATATCAATATATCTTCCTAAATAGTTTTGAAATTAATATATTTTAATTCTGTTATTGTTATTATTATTTAAATGAAAATGAAATTAATATTGTCAAAACTAACAGTAATGATATTTTATAACAAATGCCTTTTTATTTAAAATTAATTACAATTATTAAAAAACCATACTCCTAAAATTTATTTAAAAATAATAATAAATTTAATTTTTATTTCTTTTTATTAAGAAATTTTTGTTTTATAAATATCGTATGGATCCAAATATTATAGAAACATTGTTAGAATGGTCTAGGTTAAAGTTATATTTTTGTGTCTTACAGAATTTATTTTTAAAAAATTACTATAAAATAATGGAATTTATATTTCAAAAAATATTTATAATATTTATAATTATTTATAATTATTTTTTATATTAATCATAAATTTAATTTAGAATTAATGGTTGATTTACACATCATATTGCATTAGTTTCCTAAATGAAAAAAATAGAAATAAAAAATATAAATAAACATAATGACTATAGAACAAAATATTAAATATGCACTTACTTATGTGTGTAGGATATTCGAAAAGACCATAAATTTGAATTATTAAATTATTTTTCCTTTTTGGAATCACAAGAGGTAAGGGATACTCCCAACAGAGCGTACCATTTAGTTTTTTTCCAGAAATTCACTACCCCTCCCTTAGAAAAAGGAATTCACTCTACCCCTCCCTCCCAACTATCAATACTAATTGTATTTGAAAACCTAACCCCAAATAATCTTACAAATTATTTACCCCCCACCCTAATGTACTATACTTTGGGATTAATCCATCCTATAATTATTTGGTGAAAATGAAAAATTATATACCCAAACAAGAGGTAACTTTAATAAACATGAATTTTTAACTTATTTCCTTCTCCCATTCCTTAATTTATAATTACTAAACTCATATATAGTAAAATATTTATCCTAAATTATTTTATATGGTTTTATAATTGGTTTTTTACCACTACCAAAACACACATCCATTATATGGATAACGAATTTTCAGTTCAAGTTTGGTGAACAACGGCCTCAAATAACAATGGCTATTTTTCATTTAACTCATTTCCTTGATGTAAATTATAATGGAAACAACATTTTTTAGATGAAATATATATATATAATATATTCATACTTCTGTAATTTGTTTTAACCCATAACTTTATTCATTTCATTTCATTTAATATGATGACATCGTTTTTGGACGTGTGGACAACCACCTCCTCAAAGAGATGTGATATGGTCACACATTTCATGGAATAATATAATTTTACGTTTTATTAAAAATATTTTAAATTAATGATATTTATATGAAAAAAAATTAAAAAATTAAATTTCTTTAAATATAACATATTATTGTCATTGTTAACCTTTCAGACATTGAAAAAGGGATAATATTGTTCGTGGATGCATGGAATTCCACATCCATAAAGCGATATAATTCTATTTAAATCATAAGAAATATATATATTTGTATATATTATTTAATAACATGTTACTTAATATATAATTATCATTCTATAATTTAATGTGCACTTACATTATTTCGATAATTTTCACTGAAAAATAAGAAGGATACTGATGTATACATATAGCCTACAGTCTCCATGATTGTAATATTAGTTCATTTTTTATTTCCATATTTATTATTTTTTTAAATGTAAAATTTATTTATAAATATGATAATAAAACAATTATTTAAATTTCCATATTGTTTTATTTATAAGGCCACATTGACCATATTTTCTATATGGAAGTCAGTTTTGAGATATAAGTTGAAAATGGTGAAAGCATCCGATATAAATATCATTGATTATGTATATTTATATAACATGGTTACTAGTTAAAAAAGTATAAATAATATATGAATTATTTATGAATAATTTATTTAATTAACATAATTTTTTTATTTAGGAAGATAGAAAACAGACCTGACAAATCAAACTCGATGTAAGGAGTTTTACCTCAATTTCATTTCATTAAAGAAAATTTTGTTATTATAAACATAGTTTATTTTATGTGGTGTATATACTGCTCGTATAACATATATTTCATGTATTTATGTTATTTCATGGTATTAATTTTATTTCATTGACGTAATTCTTTCGTTGATCAGATGATTCAAATGTCACTCAAGTGCTAATTGATTTTCATCTCACTTTTTACATCTTTGAGATAAATATCATAATCAGCACTTAAATATTTTGTGTATTGAATATAATTCACCTTTTGATGTATTATATCATTAATTATTTTATCTTAATGATACATAAATGTTTCATTAAGATAAAATAATTCATTCATGGGGTTCATGGTTTCAAAGATAACATTATAGTATTGGGTTTTTGTAACATTTCTCCTTCCATGTGATGTTTCTTATGATTTACAAATATTTTTTTTAGTTGTATATATTAATTATTTTAAATTTTATACCATAAATATATATATTACCCTGATATTATTTGTTTCATTTATTCTTTTATTTAATGGATTTAAAGGTTAAAATTCTTCAATGTTGTATGGTATGATTTGGAATGTGTCATTATTATTTTCCCCACGAATGATTTGATTGTATTCTAATGTTATTTCCATTAATCACCATCAACAACCATTGATTCTACTTATCCTTTAATGTAGACATTTTTAACAAATAATAAACTCAATAAATCATTGTTTTTATTTTGTTTGTTTAAAATATAGTGTTATTTAACAAATTTGTTTCCATGGGTTAATCATATTTAAACGATATATTTATTGAAAACATTTCTGTTACATGGGTTAATTAATTTTCAATGATATTGTTATTGAACCCATTTATTTTATATTCTTTATTAATGTATCAAAATAATATTATTAAAAACATTTTTTCCAATGGGAAATCATGTTTATAATATATTTTTATTGAACACATTTATTTTCCATGGGTTATTCATGATTCAAAGTAATTTTTATATCCCATTTCATATACATGGATATATATTATTTTCATTGACATTTTTATTTAACCCATTAATTTTATATAGGTTACTCATGATTCCAATATATTGTGTTTACATGTATTATCCATAGGTTAAGCCTGTTTCAAGGAGATATTTATTGAAACCATTTATTTTACATGGGCTCCTCATGTTTCAAATAGAATATTTAGAAACCCATTTTTTTCTATGTGTTTATCTATTTTCTAAAATCTTTTTCAGGGAAAAAATTTATTTTCCATGGGATTATCATATTATTAAATGAATAAAATACATTTAAATGTGTTTCTATGTATAATATATGAATTTGTTTATTGTACATTGTAAATTATGGTTTTTACATGATAGTGTAAGGTGGTCCCATAATAGCTTAAATAGTGGGTTCACCCATATAGCACTCTGAAGAATTTGGTAAATCAAATTTGGTGGTAAAAAAATTGCTTAATAAATTTTATGGCCTTCGTAAGGGTTTGGAATGGTATCAATTAGAAGATGTTATAAGATACCAGTATGTTTTTTCTTTGCATGATATGGTTTTATAACATTTCTAATGATCATGATTGATATCACACAATACAATATAATTCATTTTGATGACACATTCATTTTCTATGTTCTCATATTTGATGGTTTAGGTGTTGAGGGGAATGATTTAATTTATGATTCATTCATAAAACTTTATTATGTCATTATATTATTTACTATTATGATTATAAATGATATTAACTTATTAATGCATATGTTTTCACTTTATGGGTGAATGATAACAACCATCTTATTTTTACATTTTCACAATTTTAAATAATGATGTAGAATTATTTATGTCTATAAGGAATATATCATTGATGATTTTAATTTCATATTATAACATAAGAAAATACGTGTAAAATTGTAGAAACATACATTTGATAACATATGTGACATAGCTGACATGAGTTATTTATATAAGAGTTCTTCAAAACTATCAAAAGATCTAAAATTAAATGGTCATCTAGTATGTAAGTGATATTTGTTTCATGATGTATTCTATTTTTTATAAAACAATATGGGTCAAAATTATCCACATCAATTCTATTAAATCAATGTTATAGACATCAGAAGATGATATGGGAGTACAGGTTATGGGATGTTATGGATTGTATCAAATGTTGGTTTATATAACTCTGGATATTATTATGTTTTCATATTATTTTATATTTATATTTATGGAAACTTTCATAGGTTCATTGGAATAATGGTGATCATATGTAGAAATTATTAGACACCACATTAAGGATATAATCAATGATATCCTAGAGAGATGTCAATAGTTGTTTTTATGTTGTGATATTTTTATCCTCTAGGATCAAAATGAAGTGTTTTTATGAAGTTATTATTTTTCATGTTCAAATAAAAAAGGGACAACCTATAGGGCTGGTGACATCCCATCGTATCTGGATAGGTGGTAGGGCTAAAAACCACGGCTGAATGATGATAATGGTTCCATGCACTACCAATGGGTTATGTGATTTCATGGTTAGTATGATAAATATTTACGTTGTGATTATAATTATATAATAATAATATTGGATTTTATTTTATGAATAAGGGTTTATTTATATTTGGAGAATATATGATCATATCCTTTAAATCATTGGTTTTCAAACATAGTAAGGAAATAATGGATGAATTTTAAGTGTAGATATATATGAATTAATTTAGTTTCACATATACTATTTAGTTCTTAATATTTTCTAATCATTTTATGGTTTATTCATTTCGGTAATCTTATAATATTTTGGTATCTATTTTAGCTTTTAATAATGTTAAGAGATAGGTGGAAGAGTTTGGATATCCCTTTTATGGTTATGTGGTGATTAAAAGTTGATTTTAGAACATCATGATTTAAAAATTAATATTGAATACTAATATTTTAGATAAAATAAATAGATTTATGTTTTAATTGATTAAATGATAAAGTTATACACATCAGTTAAATAGGATTCATTTTCCCATTTCACTTATATTATATGGTATGCGTATACATTAAACCTAGGAAATAGATCATGAGAAAACAAAAGTATTTTCCAAGTACCTTCAAATTTGACGAACCAATGAACTTTTTTATAATCTTATAATTATAAATATCTACCTCTTAATATTCCATTGATTATTGATTTGTCTGTGATAATTGACGTCAATCACTATTTTTTATTATTTATTCTTTTCCTCTATTCTCGCATATGTTCTCCCTTGTTGGAATCCATGTAATGTTTCACTTCTGGTGACCATAATGATTCCTACATTCACTTTTTAAGATGATATATTGATAATACTCTTTATGATTTTAGATTCAATAATTGATTTATAAAAAAGTAATAAATTTTTTTGTCCAGTATGAATATCAACGGAGACATTCATTTTATGAAGTGTAGGATATAACAAACAAAAATATTATAAATTATCTTATTTCAAAATAATTTTAATTCTTGAATAATATTTATTACAAACAATACATTTTTTTCATACATGACATGAAACACTAGGATTATCTTTCATTTCTATCTATATCAATTTATATTGATGGCTTATGTTACATGAAATACTGATTTTTTTCGAACAATAATAAACTTTTAATATTATTATATAATATGGTAGTTTTGTGACCTTTTTATATAAGACTTACATTAAAAATAAATTTTGAAACTTTTATATTTTTAAATAAAAAAAACTATATTTAAGAAAAAAAATATATCAATGGATACATTAGTAAATTTTTATAATATTTTTTGAGATGTTTAATTTTTTAATGAATAGAAAAAATACTATATTTTTGTTGCAATTTTAATTTAATTATAAGTTATTATTATTGTTAAATTGTTTTTTAATATTTTTTAAATAAAAAATAGAATAATTTTATATCTATTATTACAATTTAGGTTATTAGAATCATTTTGATATTTATTTTTGATATAGAAAATTAAGGATATTTTGGGCATATTCAATTTAAAACACATCTTTTTCACAATCTCTGTTGGAATATATTTAAAGTTAATTTTTACACTATTGTGAATTGAATTTGGAATAAGGTTAATAAATAGTTTTAATAAGTACAATAATTATAATCTATCAAATAAAAGTATTTTGTTTCGCAAATTATTTTTGAAATAGATTACATTTAATTACATTGAATAAAGTAAATAAATGATTAACAATGGACAAATCCATAATCATATTGGTAAAATTGGCCTATAATATGGTTAAACATTTTATAGATGCACATATGTTGACCAAAATACACATTTTCTAAGATATTATGAGTTTTTGGTATATAGTATCATGAAAGTGAACCATATAATATGTTAAGTACAAAAAAATAAAAAAGGAACTATCGTTACCTTTAACATTTATAAAGAATTAGTGTTTGGTATAAGGAAAACTGTTTCAGTGATAAAAATTATCTCTATAGTATAATATGTTGTTTTTATAATAGTAATTTCTCTTTAATATCAATAAATGATTTAATAACATTAAACGCTTCAAAAAGTCTAAATTATATATCATTTAGGTACTAAGTAAATAAGATAAATGTAGATAAAACATTAAAAGAAATTAAAATACAATAAATTACCATGGACCATTTTTTATATGAATATATATTGTAACATAACTGTGGACATACAATATTTAAGTTTCATTTTATTATATTTTTAAATAAAAATTGTCTATATAGTGTCAAATTTCACATTTATGTTATTTCACAACAAATTTTATATTATTAAAAAAGAATTAAAAATAAAAATAATCATATATTAAAATAAATTGATTTATAAACGGTAATAACTACACCATATGTTCTATTTATTGAAAATTTATGTTTTATAATTAAAATATTGACTAATATATTTTAAAAACATTGTCCATAGAGTTCTAGTTAGATCATGTTTTGTGCGTTACATGTGATAGTTTTATAATTATTATCAAACACATGTGATTTTTTTTAAAAATTATATAAAATATTAATAATTTATTGGTTATATTTATTCTAATAATTTTAACATTAATTTAGTCTTAATTGTTGAATTTTATTGGTTAGGAAACTAGTTAAATAAATGAAAAATAATAATAATGATAAATAGAATGAATCATAATGATTAAGGAATAAAATTACAAAAAACCACGTATTTATGTGCAGAAGAGATTTTTATAGACCATAAATTAAAATTAATCCATTATAATTCCTATTTTGGAGAACATGATGTAATGGGGAACTCCCAATAGTATATCCATTTTGGTATTCAGAAGAATGCCACTACCCCTCCATTATAAAAAGACATTCACATTTCCCCTTCCTCACATGACTCAATAAAAGTATTCTCATCTAAAATTTATACTAATAGTATCCCCACATCACTTCCATAAAACTATATTCCTCAACATTGGCATAAATTTAAAAAATATGTCTTTCCGTTGAATCCAAAAATGAGTTACCCGAACATGATGAAACAATTATCAACATGCATTTTTAAATTTTTTACATATCCACTCTATTTATTACCTATTTTTACATGATTATATTACAACATAATTATCGTAAATATAATGAAATTATTTACATTAAGTGTTCAATGTACACCTACATGCACTTCCATCATTTGGGAAATAAAATTATTATTCAGGTATGGTGAACTACCAACTCATGTAGTGATGTAATTTGTTTTTATTTTACTACCTACAATAGTTAGGAATTATGATGGAAACAAATTTTTTATACGATATATATACATACACTAGTGTAGAAAACGTTTTTAACATCTCCATTTTTAGATCGGTTATTTATAACCGATGTGAAAATATGTGATATATGGATTCTTACGTCGGTTATAAAATAACCAACGTAAAAATACAGAGCTTAAATTTTTTACATCAGTTATAAAACAATCGACGTAAATAATGAGGTATCTAATAATTTTTTACATCTGTTAAAAAATAACCGACATAAAAAAAGGCTGCATCTGAGGATTTTTTGACGTCGGTTATTTATTAACCAACATAAAATCCTAACCCGCAGATTTTTTATGTCGATTATATTACAACCGAGATAAAAAACCAACAAACTATAGTTTTTATGTCGGTTATAAGAAAACCGATGTAAAAAATATTACTTCTGATGTGTTTTTTATGTCGATTATAGAATAACCGAAGTAAAAAACCAACACACAGCTATTAATACACCAGTTACAAAATAACAGACATAAAAAATGACATATCTGATACATTTATAATGTCATTTATTATAATAACTGACGTTATAAATGTGATAAAAATATTTTATATCTTCAGTTATTAAATAACTGATGTTATAGAAAATTAAAAAATTTATCACGCCCTATGGATTTCCATTTCAGATTTTTCGATCGACAGACCTACGACCCGTCTCTCTCACACAGAAAACCTAAAATCGACTCTTTGATCTTTTTTCATTAAACTCGTTTTCAATCATCCTTTATCATCTTTACTCTCCCCAGATCTATCATCTCCACTCGCAACACTCAGGTAGGCCTCCCACGTATTTATTTCGTTCTTTTTTTCAGATAGTCTATATTTATGTTTTGCGATTTATTTTGTTTAAACTAGGTAATATTCTTCGATTACAAACCCTCTTACCACGTTTTTCAATAATCATCATATTTATTATCACCAGATATGTTAGATCAAATCACAATATTCAAGTAATCCTCAACAACTTCTATTTCATTTTTTTGTTTCGTTGATGCTCTACATTTATGGTAATATTTGTTTTCATTGAAAACTACTAATCTCATTCATCTATAATAATGAAATTTATATCTAAAACATTTCGATACACCAATTACGTGTCATAGTGTGATTCATTTTATAAGTATATATGGTTTTTCATGGTGGAATGTTTTTTTGGATCCTTGGTTGTTTCTATTTTGGTTATCACTTTTTGTTGTTCCATAAACTATTTACGTTGCTTATTCTTGTGGACTATTATAATTATTCATATGATATTAAAACCTAATTCATTGAACAATAGAGTATTTTAGAATAGTATCATATACAGTTCATGGTTCTCATCTTGTATAATGGCATGATACCAAAACTAGTAGCTTGAGGTTAAAAGCCCTCGATATTCCAAAACTAGTAGCTCGAGGTTAAAATCTCATGGTTCTAGGGGATGTCCAGAAAGTTGGTGGCTGTCCAGGGTGTCTGTGGAGGTGGGGGGGGGGGGAATTCTAGGGGTTTCTGTGTGTGTTTGTGGAGGCGGGTTCCAAGGGGGTGGTGTGTCGAAGGGGGTGGGGGTGTCGAAGTGGGTGTGTGGGGGTGGGGCCTTCCAAGTGGGTGGGGGCCTGTATAGAGGGTTTGGGGGGTTATTCGAGGGGTGGGGGTTGTCCAGATTGTTGGGGGTGTCCAGGGGGAGTCCAAGGGGGTAGGGGTGGGGGTGTTGCCCAGGATGGGTGGGGGTGCTCAATGGGTGGGGGTGCTGTCTAGAGGGGTGGGGGCTGTCCAGGGGGTGGGGGCTGTTCAGAGGGGTGGGGGATGTACAAGGGGTGGTGGTGTCCAGGGGTGTCCAAGGGGGTGGGGGTGGTGTCCAAAGGGTTTGGGGGGCTGTCCGGAGGGTTGGGGGTGGCCAGTGTGTCCATGAAGGTGGGGGTGGGCGGGCAGTCCAGGGGTGTGGGGGGGGGGGGGGGGTGATGTCTAGTGGGTTGGGGGTGTCCAGGGGGGTTGGGCGTGGGGGTGGGGTCTAGGAGGGGTGGGGGTGATATATAGAGGGGTGGGGGCTATCCAGGGGGTGGGGGGGGGGGGCTGTCCAGAGGGGTGGGGGTTGTCCAAGGGGTGGTGGTGTCCAGTGGGTGTCCAAGGTGGTGAGGGTGGTGTCCAGAGGGTTCATGCAGTTGTCTATCGGATTGGGGGTGGGGGTCTAGGGTGTCCATGGAGGGGGGGGTGTCCATAGGGTGTGGGGGTGTCCATGGTGGTATCCAAGGGGTTAGGGGTGTAGGTGGTGTCCAGGAGGGGTGGGGGTGTCCAAGAGTGTGGGGGTGCTGTCTAGAGGGGTGGGGGATGTCCAGGGGATGGGGGTTGTCCAATGGTGTGGGGGATATCCATGGGGGTTGTGGTGTCCAGGGGGTGTCCAAGGTGGTGGGGGTGGTGTATAGAGGGTTCGGGGGGCTATCCACAGGGTTGGGGGCTGTCCATAGTGGTGATGGGGGGGGGGCAGTCCAGGGGTGTGGGGGGGGGGGGGTACAAGGGGGTGGGGGTGACTAAGGGGGTGGGGGCTGTCCAAGGGGGTGGGGGCCTGTCCACAGGGTATGGGGGTTGTCCGGGTGGGGGAAATCCAGAGGGGTTGGGTTGTCGAGGGTGTGTCCAAGGGGGTAGGAGGTGGGTGGTGGCGTCCAGGAGGGGTGGGGGTGTCTAGGAGGGGAGGGGTGTCCACGAGGTTGGGGGGGGGGGGCTCTCCATGGGGTGGGGGTGGGGTCCGAAGGGGTGGGGGATGTCCAAGATTGTGGTGGTGGCCATGGGGTGTCCAATGGCATGGGGATGGTGTCTAGGGGGTGGGGGGATGCCAAGGGGGTGGTGCGGTCTAGGGGGTGTCCATGGGGTTGTGGGATAAGTGTCAGTTTTAATTGACTATTGCATCATGGTTTGTGAGATTATAACATGATGATTGTATTGTATCATGGATATTAGAGTTGAAATATGATTCTATATGGTTATATATATTTTGACCAGTCACTGACTATGAGAAAATTATGGGTTATGGGGGACACCATGTCTTGGTTTTCAAATATGCATAGTTATCCTGACCCCATTGTGTTGTGATGATTGGATTTACATTGTGATTTTCTCCATCCGTGTTTTTATTTTAAATTTGATTTGATTCTTAGGTTTTCTCCATTTTCTCAAATTTTCAATCAACCATTAGAGGCCCCAAGGTTTTCTTGGAATCCATGGAATTTAAAACTACTATATATAACTATATTTTCGTTTTAAAATCAAATTCAATCATATTTTTTTAAATAAGTATAGATTTGTTTTATATTTCAAAATTGTTTTACATTCAAATTATGATTTTTTCATATAAAGATATATTTTTTATAGGTATTAATGAGTTAAAGTTGTATTATGACAAATCTAATGAGAAATGGATACGAGGAAGGGGTTAATGCCTTTTTTTAATTCGCTAAATGAAATGTTCCAAGTAGTGATATTTTCTTCTGTCATTGCCTGAAATGATTGAATATGAAGATGATGAAAATTAGAGAGATAAAATATCATCTGATTTGTCATGGTTTTAATCCAAGTTATATCACTTGGATTTTGCATGGTTATACTAGGCGGAATGTCAATGATGAAGATGATTTTCAAGATGGTGAATCCGATGGAATTGAAGAAATGATTCGCGATATTGTATCAGAAACAATTGACATAGAACTGACAGTTGCGCGTCTATATGGTGATGCTGAAAACACGTTATATGTTGGTTGTGAAGATTTTATGGTTTTTTCGGTGGTTTTAATATTTATTAACCAGAAGGAAAAACATGGATGGAGTGACATATGTTTTACAAAGCTGCAACAATTGATGAAAATCATTCTTCAAAAAGTTAATGATCTTCCAGATTCACATTATAATTCCAAGATAATATTATGCCTGATGGGATTGGGATATAAGAAAATAAATTCTAGTCTGAATAATTGTATGATATATATGAAGTAAGAAGAATTTCTATCAAATTTTCCTAAATGCGGGACATCACAGTATAAGGTGAAAGAAAAATCATTGGCTGATGTAGAGATTAGAAATATCCCTTCCAAGGTATTTTGGTATCTTCCTATAATTCATCATTTCAAAAATTTATTTTCTAATTCATGTGATGAAAAAAGGCTAATATGGCATGATGATGAGTGGTTATGTGATGGAAAAATATGTCATCCCACTGATTGTCCACAATGGGAGAATCTTGATGAGTAGTATCCTACATTTGGAATTGAAATTAGAAATCTCAGA
Source organism: Viscum album (assembly GCA_963277665.1). Taxonomy (NCBI): domain Eukaryota; kingdom Viridiplantae; phylum Streptophyta; class Magnoliopsida; order Santalales; family Viscaceae; genus Viscum; species Viscum album. Next base: position 1,252,494,684 of record OY728140.1, on the reverse strand, counting down.
CTAGGTTTGTGCACAAATGGAATGAATCCATAACGGACCCTCAGTAGCACACATAGTTCATGGCCTGTATTATTGGTAATTTACAACCTCTCTCCTGAAGTTCGTATGAAGCAGAAATATGTCAAGTTGAGTATAATGATCTCTCGTCCGAAGCAACTCGGCAATGATATTTACTTTTTTCTTGTCATTATTGTTTGATGATTTGAAACTTTTATGGGAGGATGGTATTATGGTGTATGATTATTATAAAATGGAATTTTTTTCAACTGCATGTAGTTCTTTTGATCACTATAAATGACATCCCAGTATATGGAAATTTGTCAAGATACAGTGTTAAGGGGCATAAATCATGTCCAATTTGTGAACAACAGACGTCATATTGTCTATTGCATCATGGGAGGAAAATAGTGTCAATTGGTCATCAAAAGTTTTTGCCTATGGATAACTCTTATAAAAGACTAATATATGAATTAAATGGCACACACAAATTTGATATTTCTCTAAAACCATTATCCCAGGATCTGTATTTTGAGAGGGTGAAAAACCTTGAGGTGACATTGGGAAAGACACAAAAATCCAGTAATGATAGACATATTTGGAAGAAATGGTCTATATTTTTTGACCTGACATATTAGAGATATCATGATGTTAAACATAATATTGATGTCATGCACATGGATAATAATATATATGATAGTTTTATTGGAACATTGTTCAATATTAATGGAAGGATAAATGATGGGTTGAATGCAAGATTAGATTTACTATCAGTGGGAATACGTTTGGAGTTAGCTCCAACTCCTAATATAAGGAAAAAATTTCATCCCCCTGCTTGTCATACATTATCGAAGAGGGATAAAGTTATCTTTTTTTAGTGTCTTCATGATATCAAAGTGCCTCAAGGTTATTCTTAAAATGTAAAAAAAAGTTTTCTCATTAAAGGACTTGAAGTTGATTGGTATGAAATCTCATGATTGTCACATCATGATGCAACAACTTCTACAAGTTGCATTATGTGGAATATTTCCCATCATTATCAGAAAGACTATAATGATGTTTTGTTATATTTTCAATTCAATTTGTAAAAAGGTGATTGATTTGAATGCTTCGAAAATTTTGGAAAAGGATGCAATTTTTATACATTGTCAGTTATAAATGTATTATCCTCCAACATTTTTTATATAATGGTGCATTTAATGATTTATCTGGTTCGAGAAATAAATCTTTGTGGACCTGTATATCTTCATTTGATGTATCCTTTTTAATGGTATACGAAAACATTAAAGGGGCATATTAAGAATCCATATCGAACTAAAGCCTCTATTATTGAAAAGTATATTTTTGAGGAGGTTGCAGAGTTTTGTACCAGCTACTTGGCTGCAACTCAACACATATGTTTGCCTCCATTTCTCCATAAACGAGTTAATAAGTTAAAGGGGGTTCGTGGTTTGAAAGTAAAATCATTGTCAACTGAATAGATGAAGAATTTAGAATCATAGATCTTGAATAACATTGTTGATGCTCAACCGTATATCACATTGCATATTAATGAGTTGAAAAAATTTCATCCAAAGAAGTAATAAATCTGGATTTTGAATGAGCATAACAAATTTTTTTATCATGGTTTAAAAAGACCTTGGTTTTTGATAATATGTATCAGAGACATTAAAATGGATAGTGGGTGGTCCATGATTAAATGTGATAACATGGTATGGTTTTGACATTAATGGTTATACATTTCTTACGAAATCTCAGGACAATAGAAGTGCAGTTCATAAGAGTGGTGTATCGGTGTATACAGAAACAATGAATTTTTAGAGTGCTAAGGAAAAAAATCCAATTTCTGCATCAAGTGAATATTATGGAGTTATTGAAGACAAATGGGAGGCGGATTACTTTAAAATTACAGTTCCTATTTTTAACTATAAATGTTTTATCGGTAACAACAATGTCAGACACGATGAATTTGGAGTGACAGTTGTTAATCTGAATATATTGGGATACAAAACTAATTATTTAATCATGGAAACACAAGGAAAACATATTTTCTATGTAGTAGATCAATAAGATATCCAGTGGGTTGTTGTTTTTAAAAGGAAAAAACAATATGTTGGTGAGGATGAACATGATGAAGATGATGATTTATGTGAGATCCCTCCTTCCATGGAATGATTAATAGAACATACTGATGAGCATGTTGAAGACATGGTTTGTGCCATAAAGAACGATCACAGTGAAGGAATTTTGGAAAACAATCCATTTGTACATTCTCTAAAATTACAGGTAACATTTTTTTTTTTACATTTATTGTTTTCCTAAAATTGTAGATATTGTAATTGTTTTATTTATTAAAACATGTATTAAAACAAAATAGTTATATGTTTTTGTTTGTTTTATTTTTATTTAATTTACTTTATCATGATTACCATTACATTAATTATATATATATAGTTTTTTCAGTGACAATTAGTTTACCATGTTTACGATGTTTACTAGGTTTACCATGTTTTAAATTTGTTTATTTTACATTATCATGTTTACCATTACATAAATTATATATCTATTATTTTTTCAGTGATAATTAATTTCTCAGGGTTACCAAGTATACCATGATTACCATGTTTACTGTCTTGACTATCATTACCATCATTACTATTGTTTATCATGCTTACCATATTAACCATGTTTACTATTATGTAACTTAGTACAATTTTCTATTCTTCAATTACAGTATTATTAAAATATTTATTTTGTATATTTGTGAACAAATGTATGTTTTTTTGATTTAAATGATAATGAAAAATCAATCTTTTGATCAACCACATGAATATGGAGATGAGAATATTTGACATTCCTCTGGGGAGGAACATTCACATGCTCCTCTTGATGTTCCCCAATCTTCCTCATGTACTCACATTACTACAAATAGTTCAAGAGTTGGTAAACGTGGGTCCACACGTTTACCAAAATAATCACATTCTTGTACGCAGGATCAGATGATACTGTTGAGTTTGATGAGGAAGATATTCCTAGAGGTCGAAATGAAAATGATTTTAAGAGTTTGGTATCCACTCAGGGTATGAGAAAAGTAATCATTTTTTATGATTACATGAGAAGTGTGGACAAAGAAATAATCTCTCAGCTATGGGAGATGATTTTGGTAATATATTTTTCTATTGTTTTCATAATATTTAAATGTTTTTTGTATATATAATATGATTAACCTCTTATTTATCAGATGATATTTGATATTCCTGACACTGGAGGAGTTAGGAAGAAATTCTTATCGATGGATTCCAGGAGATAGAGGGTTTTTAAATCAACCCTCACATCTGATTTCATTTTTGGTCATAGGAGTCATGACAATCTATGTCGTATATATCCTTTCATAGATAAATACTCATGGAGACAGTTTTTTGAAAGTAGAAGAAAAGAATCATTTTTGGTAAGGGCAATGTAAAATTTTATAATCTTTGTTAGATAAAATATATTATTACTATTTTCTTAATGATTTATTATTCTTAATTTACAACAAACAAGGAAATCTCAGCAGATGATCCAATATAAAAATTTATACCCTCATAGTTTATCTCGAGGAGGGTAAAAATTATTAGAAGAACAAATGATGGAGGAAAAATTACAAAAACTAACACCTGAGTCATCATGATCTGAAGAGGTGGCCCCTCCATCCCCTCTATCTAGACATGGAAAATGGAAGCGATCTTGGATGGGAAAAAGGGCAATATATTTCAGAATATTCGAAAATCGTAGCTGAGAGGATTGAAAGATATCTATTTTATTTATTTATGTTAAATATTTTCTTCATATAATTTAAATAATTACAGAAATATTCAATTAATTAATATGGGATTCTCATGAGGAGCAAAGCCCACAGGGGTTATTTACAGCTACTGGGAGGCAAGATATTTTATCTGCAGCATTGGGAAAGCCTGAACATCCTAGTCGTGTACGAGGATATCTGGCAGGTGTATCAGTAAGAAAAGTGTTTCCATGTTCCTCAACTACTTATATTAAGGGTGTTTATAAAAAAAATAGAATTCTTGGAGGATGAAGATCATAATATTGATGCGACTATGGAGGAAAACATTAGAGCATCGACACATTTTCTGCTTGCAGACAAGAAAATACAATTTCAAACTACAACTCCCACTCCTCCACCTCCCATTGAAGACCCCATTATTTATCATCCACCTCTGTGAGTAGCCCCCACTCCCCCACCTCAGCCTGTAGACCCCATTTTTTATCCTACTCCTCTGACGTAGCTTTCGACTTATTGCGAGTTGTATGTTGATGATCCTCAACATCATATAGTTACATATGGGTTGGTATATTGTATAGGAGATACAGTTCATCATAAAAAATTAAAGGTATAGAATCAGAGGGTCACTGTACATGATATTATAGAGAGATCAGCTGGAGTACCATTACCTACATATGAGGTGAAGACAATTGGAAATAGTATCAGCCATTTTAAAATTTGGCCATCCATAATTCTTCGACTCATTACCATAGAGGTATGTATATTATAACTTCTATTTTATTCTTTTATTAATGTTGTTTTATCATTTGAAAACGAATATATTTTTCTATTTATTTTTACAGGAATACTTCTAAGGTAATGAAATACTCTATAGACCACAACAAAGAAAAATGGCTATTACATCAGATATAGATTATAGTCGTTTTGACAGATTATCAAGATGTTCAATTTTTTTGGCAGATCATTATGATTTTCCAATGGAAACTCATGTTTTCGGATGTGTAATAACTATGTGGACTATGAAAGGTGATATCATGGCACTTGTTAATAGAGATAAGATGGTTATCAACGTGGTGCATATTCTATCCATGTAAATCTTAACACCAATTAACTCAGTTATATTTATTAAAAATTTATACTTATGTCTTTTTTGCATTTGGTATCTTTATAAAATTTTTGATAAGAAAGAGCAGACAGATGTGTATGGGTTCAATGACCCGCATTTGATTTCCCTTGAAGCATGTGCATTGGATGAGGAACAAAGAATATTTTATATTCCTGAAAGACTTGAATAGAATATAGTCAAACAATGATGGATGATGCCTATTTTTTAGTGGTATGAAACACATCTCTCTCAAAGAGTTCATTATCTTTTAACATAAATAAACAATATACATAATTTTGTTTTAAGGGATCAGTGGATGTTAGGGGTTTTCTGCCCAAGGGAGAAGACAATTTATTGGATATGCTCTATCCACGGTGATGTGCGTGAATGTTTTAAGAAAATGTTGGAAAAGTAATTTTCAATTTCTCAATAGTTTTTTATATTATAATGAATTTTAAATTTATCCCATTAATATTATTTTCTAATAATGGATGGGTCTACTTATGAAAAAACACAATGGAAAGGATTGTGAAGATCAAGTATGTAGATGTAAAGGTAAATATCCATGAATAATTTGTACATTTTGATTTATTACATACAAAATAATATATTGACTTTACACTCATTCAAATATAATTGTCATGAAAAAAATGCATCATCGAATGCGGATATTATATGTTAAGATTTATGTATGAAATAATAAAAATGGGGAAATCATTGAACTTTTACCTGGTAAGATTATCGTTTACACTTTTCCATAATATTTCATTTGATTTATTCACTATACACATTAAATACTATCCTTTTAATTTGTAGCTATTTGATGACCCTCAACCATATAGTGTTGAAGATGTCAAACACTTATAAGTGGAACGGTCAAATTATTTTATAGGTTTGATTGATTTTTAGTTGTTTGTAGTGCAAAATGTAATTTTGAATATTTTCATTGTAATTGTGTATTTGGTAGTCATTTAGGTTGGATTTAGTTTTTTTAAGTTGACATTGTATGTTTTTAATGTTATATATGTGATTGTTTAATTTTTATCTACTTCTTGTTTTGGTCTACTTATGATGGTTTTTCTGGTATGGAATCTGGTCGGGGGGGGGGGGTTCTAAGGGTGTGGGGGTGTTTAATGGGATGGGGACTGTCCATGGGTGCGGGAGGGTTGTCCATTGTGGTGAGGGGTATCATGGGTGTCCATGAGAGTGGGGGGGGGGCAGTCCAGGGGGTCGGAGCATTTCTAGGAGGGTGGAAGGTCTTTCCAGGGGAGTGGGGGGATGTCTAGGGTGCTTCCAGGGGTGTTGGGGTTTATTTTGTGGTGAGGGGGGTATCCATGGGTGTGGGAGGGGTGTACAGTTAGGGGGGTCCTGGGTGTCCATGGGGATGGGGGGGGAGTCCAGGGGGTGGGAGATGAGGTGTCGCCATCCCTTGAGGGGGGGGGATGAACGCTGCTAGAAGGTACTCATCACTCCAACATGGGAAACATCATTAGATCTCCAGCTTCGCATGTGGGAGTGATGAGTACCTTCCAGTAGAATGCCCCCCCCCCCTCGTGGATTGGCGGCACCACCTCTCCCAACACCAGTTGTCCAGGGGCAGTCCAGGGGTGGGGGAAGTACTGGGATGTGGGGGGTGTCGAAGGGTGTGGTGGGGTAGTACAGTGGTGTGTGGGGGGTGGTAGATTCCAGGAAGGTGGGGTTGTATAGGGGTGTTGGGGACTATCAAGGGGTTGTGGGTAGTCCAGTGGTGTGGGGGTGGTGGGGGCTGTCCCGTGGGGTGACGGGGTTGTGGTATGTTTTTGGTATCTTTTTGGCCTGTTTTAGGGGTGTGGGAGGGCAGTCCAGGGGTGTGGGAGTGTTGTCCAGGGGACGGGGGGTATACAAGAGGTTGGTGGCGCTGTCCAGGGGTGTGGGGGTGTCCGGGGTGTGGTTGGGGAAGTCCAGTGGGGTGAGGGTGTTATGGTCTATTTTTGGTAACTTTTTGGTATTGTTTCAGGGGTGTGGGAGGGCTGTACAGGGGTATGGGAGGGCTGTACAGGGGTTGGGGGTATACATGATGGTGGGGGGGGGGTTGTCCAGGGGTGTGGGGGGATATCCAGGGGTTGGTGGGGATGTACATGGGTGTTTTGGGTTGTCCAGGGTGTGGGGGGCAATCCAAGGGTGTGGGGGTGTCCAGGATTGTGGTGGGAGCTGTTTGGTGGGGTGAGGGGGGCTGTCCAGGGGGTGGTTGGGGTTGTCTAGTAGGGTGATGGGGTTGTCCAGGTTGTGGTGGGGGCAGTCTAGAGGGGTAAGTTTTAAATGTTATCAATGTAAATGCTTAATTTTTCTTTGGTTCTTGTTTTGGTCTACTTAATTTTTTATCAGGTAAAAATTTGTGGTTTGGTATTTGGTTGTTTCGAGGGAGAGAAGAGGGATTCTTTCTATTTACAAATATTTATTTTCACGTCGGTTATTTAATAACCGATGTGAAAAACACCCCCGCACTGGTTTATCATATCGGTTATTTAATAACCGATGTGATAAATCCTCCCCCCTGATTTTTCATGTTGGTTATTTAATTAACGACATGATAAAAGCCTCGGAAAATGATTTATCACATCCGTTACTTAATAACCGATGTGAAAAACCATTGGGGTTTATCAGGTAGGTTATCTAATAACCGACGTGAAACCACACCCCCCCAGTAGTTTATCACGCCGTTTATTAAATAACTGACGTGATAAACCCTCTCCCTTGGTTTATCATGTCGATTATTTAATAACCGATGTGATAAATGTCGGGAAAATGGTTTATCACGTCATTTATTAAATAAACGACGTGATAAGCATCGCGATGTTAGGTTTTTACATCAGTTTTTAAATAACCAACGTAAAAATCAATATTTCTAACCTCGTCCGTAATAACATCGGCGAAAAACCGATGTAAAAAATAATCAAATAACCAATGTAGATGACGTTTTTTGCACTACAGATATATCTATTATTATTTTTATTTATTCACACTTCTATTTTTTTTAATAAAACACACACATTAATTCATTCCATTATGTATAAATATGAAAACATTGTTTGTGGACATGTGGACTACTACCTCCTCAAAAAAATTTCATACATTAACATAATGAATGGAATGAATTAAGGAATGGTTAAATTTAAATTTTATGAAAAAAATGAAATATATATGACTTTTTTTACATTAATACCTCTATTTAAAGGTAATATATCTTAATATATATTACCCTTTCACACACCGAAAATTTGATGACATCGTCTGTGGACGTGTGGAGCACTACCTCCTCACCATTATGTGATCTATTTTACATTATAATAATTATTTATATATGTATATTTTGGAAAATAATATCATATTTATGATATAATTATCATTATGGAATGATCTCTTTTTCTTAACTTCTTTTTATTATGTTTACTGAAAAATGGGAACGGTTCTCATTCACAAGTATAGCCTATCGTCTCCATGATTGTAAATTTGGTTGATTTTCAATACCCACCATTAATTATTTTTTCAAAAAGTATAATTTTTAATAAATTTTTATAATAATTTCATTATTAATATTATTAAACTCTTTTTGTAATTACCTCATTGACCATAGTAGACCTATCAATGATTGTTTTGAGACATAAGATGAATTTGTACAATGAATCCACTTATAGAATATTGAAAATGTAGAATTACAAAACTTCTTTATACGTGAAAAAATAAATAATAATCATTTAAATGGTTATAATGAATTTATATAATTAACATATTTTTGTTATTTAGTATGATTTAGAACAATTATCACAAATCAGACTCGATATAAGGGATTTCATTTAATCTTCACATTATTTAAGAATAATGTATTGTTATGAACATTGTTTCTTTTATATGTTTTATATAATGATACTACAAATATAATATAATGAATTTAATTAATTTCATGTTATTAATTTCTTTAATTTTTTTATTCATTCTTGTATATCATGATTTATAAGATACTTTTGTAGTAATGGATTTTTAAATCTCTTCTTATATTTGTGAGATAAAATTTCATTATCACCACAAATTTTTTATAATGTATATAATACCTAATTTTATGTGTTACATCATGAATTATTTTATACTCATGGTATTTTAATATTACATTAAATTATAATTCATTTCTAGGGTTCAAATTTTCAAATATTCATTTGTGGTAATGGGTTTTTTTCACAAATCACCTTCATTGTGTTGTTTGTTATTTTTACACCTATATTATTTTATGAGGTCTATATTTTTCTCATATGAAATATTGTATCATGAATCAAATTATTCTCCTTATATTATAAATTTCCATTTTTTTATTCAATTCATGGGGTTTGTGTTTCAAGTGTTTCAATGTGGTAAGAGATGTTACTTTAAAAAATTAATTTCCTCAGGAATGTTGTTATTTTTTTAATGTTATTTTATTTCATCATTATAAAAAACCCCATGTTTTCAATTATAATTCACATGATATATTTTTTATTGATATTATCCGTATTAATTATTTATATGTATTTTTTTTGTTTCAAAAAGATTGTTATATAACCCATTTCATTCCAATGGGTAAATCAAGTTTCAAAGAGATTTTTATTAAACATCATTCTTCTCAAAGAGTTAATACTGATTCAAATATATTTTTATTGATCCCAATTTTTGGTCATTTATTAATCATGTTTCAGTTTTATTGTTATTAGCCCATTTATTTTTCATGTGTTAATCATATTTCAATATATTTTCACTGAACCCATTTCTCTTCGATGGGTTAATCATGTTCTAGATAGATTTTTTTGGAACCCATTTCATTTAAATGGTTAAATAATTTTTAGAAACGGAATATTATTTAACCTATTTTCTATAAGGACATTCCCATTTTAAACCTAGAAATTTCATCTTTTTACATGAAGATTAATTACATTACAGAAATATACGACCTAAGCCCATAGTAATTCAGTGAATTTCGAAACATGGCACACATTCTTATAATTTTGTGAAAGATTTTCAAAACCTCTCATAATGATCATCAACATTTGTAATCATACATAAAACCATTATTTATAACATAACGAATAAAAACACAATAAAAGGGTGAGCTATGAATCTATTATACAGTAAACCAAACAATATAAGATAATAACTTGGGAATAATAACATGAAAATAACATTTTAAAAAAATATATATAAAGGTTCATAATTTTTTGCAGGGGATAAGTGATAAAATTTGATAAATAATCAATGAATAGAATGAATTGTTCAATAATAAAACACATGAATTCATGGAATACCAATAAGCAATGAAAATCATTACTTTGTTAGTCTATGATTATTTCCATGACTATTAAAATAGAAAATGTACCTTAATGGACCTAGTTCACACACTATTCTAGAAATGTATTACATAATTGAGTTTACTCACATTTTAATATTATATAACTTAATTGAGTTCACTTATAGTTCCATTTGAGTCTATCATATGAGATATAAATCTTTAAACAATTCATTTGAGGTAGATATTGGTCCCACCCATCAATTAATGAAAACCATAAATAGGTGTTCTACAAGGCAATAAATAATTCATCATATCAGTACCCAAGAAATTATGTGTTTTTTATAAATATCATTCAATCATAACATGACATGTGTAATATTAATGGGATTCATAGATTCCAGTACATCATAAATATAAATAAACCATAGGAATCGTAGGGATAGTAACAATTAAAAATAAACCATTAAAACATATATAACATTAAATAATGCAATAATTGTTAATAATAAAATTGTCAGATGTCACTTCGAAATAATTCTAGAGGAAAATATTCATTCATATTTGATGAAATGTTATTTTCATATAATGTTGTACAATTTTAAAAGAAATTTATTTCATGAAAATAACCTCATTATAATATAAGGGATGCTTCAGGGAATGAAGCTTCATGAAAGCTGGTAATCTAATACATACCTTGTATGTTAAAAAAACATTCCATTCATTATTTTTTCTATAAAAGACATAATGTATATTTTTAGGAAAATGAAAAAATAATGATTTCAAAAAATTCATTAATAATGAAAACATGGGAAAAATAATTATAAACATAAATTGGTAAATATTAAAAACATTATTAAAAAAATTATTATACATTGACCTAGAAGATCAATATTCCCCAATGATGACTAAAAATGAATCTACAATAGATATTGATATGATTGGAAAATAAAGACCTACCACTTTATAATAAATATATCCATATTTTATAGTAATTAAATTAATTATATTGAATTGAATATAACAAAATATTCCTTATAAGACTCATAAAATACAATAATGGGGAGAATATATACCTTGTATAATAAACATGTATTTTATAAGGCATGTATCCAATAGAAATAAAAAGGGAAATAGTCCTCTACCATATGTATTGACTCTCATCACACACATGAAAACATATTTATTAACAAATATAGGTTCATTATAAATCCATAAAAAACTTTATTCAATTATATCATAATATATATTATTTAATTAGGTCCTTCTATTACCATTTTATTAACAATTTTTATGTTAAAGTTATGATTCATGTAATAAACGATTTTTTTCATGTTTTTTTATTTCTTATATTTTTTTCATAATAATTTTATCGTTATTAAAAAATATAAATAATTATAACTATTATATAAATTGCATAAATATTTACTACATAATAATTTATAAAAATCTATAAAATTTAAATATCAAATACACTTTTCTTTTACATAGATGTCTATACACATGAATTCCTTTTCATCTAATTATCATAATAAAATTATTTAAATTATATGATATATTTTCAATAAAGAATAATTATTATATTATATTTATAATATATATTGAAAAAATTAATCACTATTATCAACTATGTGAAATATGGATGAAAGACAAATAAAAACACATAGTGGAGATGGTATGTTGAATGTATGCTTGAGCAAGATTGTCATTACCCAAAATCAAAGGTGGTAAAAACATAGATATGATATTATCATTATAAAAGTATAATAATTTCATAAATAAATTATATGAAAATTAACCCATCATAATTCAATCTCATAAATAATTTTGGTGTAATAAAATTGTATTTCTAGGTTGAGATGATAAGTTGTACATACGTATGAGTGATACCATCATTTCATGTTTAACGAGACATCAGATTTATAGTGGATTATCAATAATTGTAATAATAAAATTTTAGAATATTTATTATGATAATGTTATTATTTTATAATATATTTTATATATTTAGAAGAGATATATAATATTAGAAAAATGTTGTGATCGGTTAGACTGAGTACCTCTTCTTCGAAACAACTCCTTTAGATAACCTGTAAAGGTATTTATTCTATTGAGAATTCTCAATCCTATATAATGTATATAGGGATGTTTAAAATATAATTTTGAATTGTATTGTCAAGATATATGGTTCAATTTTATATGAATAAGAAGGAAAGGATGTTCCCTTTTATAATTGAGGTGTATGTACCTATATGAATTTCAGAGAAGAATAATTTATATAAAATTCAATCTTATTATAAATAATTCAAAATATCTATTTATTTAAAGATTATATGAGACATGGTTGTAATAAAAATAACCCATATATTCTTTATAAATATGTTAGTATTTTAAACCATATCATTTTGATTAATGCTTAGTTAACCTATGTTAATTTTAACTACGGTAACAAATTTTTCGAGATAAAAAAGACAAAAAATTTAGTTCTGTCATGTAATATCAATCATAAATGTAAAATTTATATCCTTTTATAAAATATAATATATTTTTTATATTATATTTTTTTTATGATTTATAAATATCATAGTAAATTATTATTCTGATAAAATCTCAATAGTGTCAATTTTGATACTTTTCATTATTTGTATTTTCTAAAAATCAATATAATAGTTTTACATTCAAAAAATCTATTATAATATCCCAATGATGTAATGATCATGAATAAAATTCATTAATCACATTAATTATCTGAAATTACTTTTATTTTAATATTTTAGAAACATTTATTTTATATTTCCATTAATAAAATAATTATTACATATGTGTTCAATAAGTATTTAAAATACATTTATATTGACGAAAAAATAAAAATAAACTACCTTGAAAAGTAAAAATACTAAATATTTAATAAAAAAATTATAGTAGTATATATATATATATATATATATTAACCCTATATAAAAAATTTTATACTATTTAAAACATGAATGTGAAGTCTTTACATTTTTCATCAACAAAATATTTTAAATACCATAATTTCTTATATGTGTCCAAAACGAAAAAAATTAAATCATGAAATATTTTTTTAAGATATGAATTTACAATTATATTAGTTTATAAAACTACTATGTCTACATGTGGATGTATAAGGGATATTAAAGATAAAGAAAATGAATGTTTTTTAAGTTCATTCATTTTAATATTATATCAATCATTTTCATTGGCAGGTTTCAATTAACAAAATTATTTAGATAAATATGGATTAAGGGTCGATTTTAGTTCGTAAAATAATATTTTGGCATGTTTTAGAGTCATCTTATAGTATTTATCTGTAAGAACCCAGTTTTTGGTGATAAAGACTTTGGAATATTATTGATAATATTACAGGGCAGCGCCTTCAGACGGCGTGCTATTCCGAGCCCCGGAGCGGCCAGAATTAAATTTTTAGTGCGTTCACACTGGAAACGCCAAATAAAAGAGATAAATCCTAAACAGAGTTCCGGATCAGGGATCCGAGTGTACGGATGGGTCCGAAATGGGGTTTTTACCCTAGGAATGACATAAAACTTGTCAGCGCGGGATGTTTGGACCCCTCGCCCGCTTCTGGAACGTTAAACAGATTAAATAAATAAATTAATTCGTTCAATGGAGAAACGTGAGTATCTCTTAAATGGTGGCTCGGATTGGAAAACCGAGGGCACCGTTGAGTTTAGAGCATGCCATTTACCCTAGGAGAGGTGTATGATTTGCGGGCGCAACCCGTCAGTGAAAAATGGCCCCAGGGGCGTTTTCGTAATTTAGCGGCTTCGGACGTTATGTTTTATATCTTTTGAACGGGGTATCGGAATAAAATTCTGAGATCGCCGTTGCTCTCAGAGCATGGTTCCTAGCCTAGGGGAGGCTAAATCCTGACCCCGTCGGGATTTCGGGTTCAGGGCTGTCGGGCGGGCGTTTAAGTGATTTGTACTTAAACACCCCCCCCCCTTCTTCTTCCTCTTCTTCCTCAAACCCCAATCCCCCTCCTTCAACTCTGGTGAGGTGAGCTCCGGCGAGGCGAGCTCAGGTGAGATGACTCCGCCAAGGTGCGGTGGTGCCGGCGGGTTGACGACGAAGCGACGGGCATCACCCAAGAGGTAGGAGTTTATCGTTTGCGTTTTTCTTTCCCTCACCACCTTTGAATGTAATTCATACACCCGAATTTCTGTTTGATCTTCAAAAAAAATCTATGAATGAGTAGTAGAGTTAATTCCCTTTTCAACGCATCTTTCTGATTCAAAATCCGACCTCCTAGGCCTCCGCAATGATCCGCCGAACTTTGCGTGTTTTTGGGTTCCGACGAGTTCAAGCGGAGGCGCGACATGGTGGACTCGGCAGCGCAGATCGGTGGAGGCGACGACACGGCCCGGTGGAGGCGGCGGTGTGGCTCGGTGGAAGAGGTCGGTGGCACGGGTTCTCGGCGGAGGGTCGATCGAGCGCTAGGCGCTGGGCGCCTGCGCGAGGAGGAGCCGGCCGCGCGAGGCGGCAGCTCTAGGCGGCGTGGCCGAGCCGCCGGGGCGCGGTGACCCCAGCACGGGGACAAGAACCGCATGATGCGGGTCTTTGCGCGGGCCAAGCGACTGGCCACGAGGGCCATTCAGTGCGTGGTTCGCTGGCCACCTGCTGGACCGCGCGGTTGGATCGCGGTGCGGGCCAGAACGGCCGGACCGGCCGGTTTTGGCCGGTCCGGCCTAAGGGGCCCTGCCCTCAGGGTTCGAACGCCCGTATTTTCTACTACGGATGTCCACATTGAGTACCGTCTGCGGTGGTCGAACCGTATTGACGAGGTATACTTTTTTAGATGGTTTTGGGAACTTTTAATTCCTGAAACGAGGGGCCGCGGAGGCACGACGTGTCATTATGTAGACGAGCGTTTTCTTCTGGGATTCTTGTATTAGACGGCGCGGACGCGTCCGACATCCGATTTAAGCGCCATCTATGGAATTGGAACCCTGGCGTCGAGGCAGAGGTTTCCACGGTGGTTCCAGGCGTTGAAACCGGAGTTGAGGCATGGGCCCCACAACCATTCTTTTCGATTGCGTGAATCTTTTAGCGACTCTTTCCTCAGACGTCCGTTCGGGGCGTGCGAGCAGTCGATGTTGGGTGTTTTTCCGCGGGAATCACGTTGGCGCAGTCATCCTGCTGTCATTCTGCATGATGGTGTGGGCCCCGTGAGGGCCGTTTCGAGAGTTGACGGTGATTTCCAGCTTTATCACTGGGTGACCGTTTTGAACAAGTGAATAGTCCATTTCATGTACTTTCTTGAGAGGATCGCAACAGTGCGATCCGTTCGTTGAGTTTTGGGACAGGGATGCGGGTCCCATGTGGCACCACTCGGGTGCGGTGCGCCGGGATGCACTTTTTCTCCGGACATCCATTGCACTCAAGTGAGTAGTGCTTTTGACGTGTTTTCCCGAGGGGATCGCAATGGTGCGATGCGCCCGACTATTTTCAGGGCTGAGGCTCGGGATCACGGGACACCGTTCGGGCGTGAGGTGGTGTTGGTGACTTTTCCGTCAGATATCTGTTGAAGGTGAGTAAGTAGTAGATCTCACGTGTTTTTACGTGAGTATTGCAACGATGCGACATGTTTGGTTGTGCAGAGCCTCTTGTGTGATCTTGTCGAATGTGGAGCATGAGGAGTGCTCCGGTGGCGGTTCATCCTACCTTATTGTAGCAGACCCTTGGCATGTTATCGCGCACTTTGGGGAGAGTGATACAAATGATTTACGAGATGTGGTTGGTCGTGCCTAGGCCTTTGAGGTGGAGTTGTTACATCACGCCTTCGCGTTGACACTAGGTGCCGTGTGCACAATAGCCTTTGGGCTGCAATGATGTATACTCTAGGAGTATACAAGAGCAATTGGAGGTATGTGTGGTTATTTGTACCTGAGGATGTTTGTGCGCTCTGTTGGGGTTGACATGGGGCCACACGTCGTGTGGGCCCCACGTGTGTGGCGTGATCTGCTTTGCGTACTTGACCTATTGAGATGTAGAGTGTCCCTCTGCACTCATTTGTTTGACCAGTAGGGTGGAGTTTTCCCCTGGATTTTTTCTCGTTTTTTTGACCAGTAGGGTGGAGTTTTCCCCTGACATTGTGCTCATTCGATTGGCCAGCAGGGTGGAGTTTTCCCTTGGCTTTGTACTCTTTTGTCTGACCAGTAGGGTAGAGTGGTCTCCCCCTGGTCTTGATCTCGTTGGATGGGCCGACCGAGATGGTTTGGTTCCTCTTCTTCTTCGGCTGTGAGGGGTTTCAGTACTGTGCCCTTTCACCGGACTGTGACACCGTCTGAGGCAATGGGTGTTCATACAACGTGGGTGTTTTCCCCACTTTCTGGGATGAGATGTCTCGGTCCACTTTGATAGTGACTCAGCGGATTGGAGCGAGATCACCTTGTGAGGGCTGGGGAGTTTCTCCCATTGCTCAGTGTTCCCTGTTAGAGCTTGTGGTTTCGGTGTGACCAACACTTTACTCGGGCACTGATCCTCTACCCAGAGGGTTGTTTCCAGCAGTGTTGAGGTTGTTCCAGCAGGGCTGAGGTTGTTTCCAGCAGGTTTGAGGTTGTTTCCAGTAGGGCTGAGGTTGTTTCCAGTAGGGCTGAGGTTGTATCGAGCATGGCTCGTCAGTGGGTTACCATCCAGTAGGGATGGCCAGTACAGGGGTGTTCACCGAGCAGTACCATCCAGCAGGGATGTCCAGATCAGTGCCGGGCATACCTCCAGCTGGGCTGGGTAGTGGTCCCCGATGTCGGGCTTACCTCCAGTTGGGCTGGGCAGTGGTCCCCGATGTCGGGCTTACCTCCAACGGGGCAGGGCAGTGGTCCTCGATGCCGGTCTTACCTCCAGCTGGGATGGGCAGTGGTCCCGGATGCCGGGCTTACCTCCATCAGTGCTGGGCAGTGGTCCCCGATGTTGGGCTTACCTCCAGTTGGGCTGGGCAGTGGTCCCCGATGCCGGGTTACCTCCAACTAGGCTGGGCAGTGGTCACGTCGCCTAATTTAGCAGGGTCTCCCTCTAGCGGATTACCCTGTTACAGGACTGGGCAGTGAGGCACCCATCGACTTTTCGGGTCTCCCTATAGTGGGAACCCGTTTACTTCCACTGACCTTCTAGCGGGGCTGGGCAGGGGGTCGCCTGTCGACTTTGAGCAGACCTCTCGACTACGGGGCAGTGACATGGTGTGGTTGATGTTCCCCCAGAACTCTCAAGTATGAGGAGTGCTTTCCCCCACCGAGACGCGTCCTTGTGACGCGACCTAAAACCGTGCGGGAGAGTCAGTGCCACCCAAAGAGGATAGTGTCGAGGTGTAGTGATTGAGCCCCTTGGCATGCGGTTCGGGGCAGACATGTGGGATGCTGGGCATCGATGGTGTTACTTCTGGGACTGTTGGATACTCTTTTCATGGGCTGAGCTTCGGGACAGAGATCCCCTTATGACGTTGTTCGGGCTTCTCGCTGAGCATAAGGATATGTATATACCTTGTTCTGGAACACACTCATTGGGTTTTGGCTACTCTCCTTCCAGGAAAGGCGAAGACACGCGGGGTATGACACATACTTTCCGTGTCTAGCTTCTCGTGGTTGGACGAGTCTACTCTCCTGCTATAGGTAGCGAAGACTCGACGGGAAGTTCGTCTTCTCACTATTTCCAGCTCCTTGTTTCTGGACAAGTCTACCATCCTTCCTCTTGTTGGGTTGAGATGGACTCTTTACTGCACTCTCTATTGTACTCTTTTACATCTCCCTGTTCACTCTACTTCTCACACTTCGGTACCACCTTTGTTGCTCTATCGAGCCTTCAGGGTATCCTACTGAGTATTTTTATACTCACCCCTTCTTGGGATTTACCCGCACTTGGTGTGCCCTTGCAGACGAAGGTATGGTGGAGCGTGACTTCAGTGGAGTGTTGGAGCTTGGTAGCTTGGACCGCATGCGGTGGTCATGGCCGAGTTCTAGATGGGAGACCCGTCAACTGTTTCTTTTGGTTTACCTGTTGCCGGGTTTTGGAAGTTGTTTTGTTTGGGCGCATGTTTTTAACCTTTTCTTTTCAGCTTGTACCATGTACTGTTTAGTGGTCGATGCACTCTTGTGGTTTATTTATAGCAGTTTCCCTTTTTCATTACTTGTCTTTTCTTTTACTCTACACATTTTCATTTATTGTGGTGTGTGTGTGTGTGTACAGGTTCTTAGGAAAAGGCCTCCCCGAGTTGTTGTGCCTTCGGCGTTGGTCACCATCCCATGGCCTATGGAGGTGGGCTTGGGGTAGTTGTGGCTCGAGCCCAGGTAGGGTCGGGTCGTGACAAAGTGGTATTAGAGGTGGTTCGTTCCTTTGGGACATTGTGCATAAGTCCCTAAAATAAAAGGAATTGGTTGGGATTTAGGGAAATAGTGTTAACGTGTCTCAAGAGCTGCTCTCAGGCTAGGGAGTCCAGTGATGGTGCGACGACCGACGTATCCATTCACCAGGACCTTGATAACCCGCTTGTCGAATCGGCATGCTGAGACACTTTTTGCAGGGAAAATTTGTTTGTGCATCACATAGGACTGAGTCTTGGCTGTCCTTGAGTTAGCTCCCCATATTTGTTGTTATTGGTATATACATATATTCTCATCTGACCGCGACACTCCTTGAAAATATTCAGGATGTCTCCGCAAGGACAGCCAGCGAGGATACTAGCTTTGGTTCGTGACGACGACCCTATGAGCTATAGGGCCACAGTCCAGGACCCATCATGCGAGCCCCTTACGCTGGGGTGGGCTGGTAGCAGCACCCCCACATGTAGAGCAGCAGGCAGTTTTCAGCAGAGCAGGCTTAGCTTGAGCGCAGGTTGAGAGTGCTCCGTGAGTTCCAGCGGCAGAGACCGCTGAGGTTCAGTGGTGAGCCAGACCCTCAGGCAGTAGAGGTTTGGCTCGAGGTAGTGGTTCTCCTTTTCAAGCTTGTGCAGATGCCGACAGATCAGAGAGTGGCTTTAGTAGCCACCCATTTTCGTGGAGCATCTTGGCGTTGGTGGAGTCTGGTGACTCAGTTTCTTGACGAGTCGTCTCTTTCGTGGGACGACTTTTATTTGTTGTTTCATGAGGAGTTTGTCCCCTCCTGCTTGCGCTCCGATTGGATTCGGGAGGTCCTGCAGTTTCAGCAGTGAGGGATGATGGTGGCCGAGTACGTGGCTAGTTTTGCAGACCCTGCACCCTTATACCCGGACTTGGTCCATGGCGACAACATCCGAGCGCGGAAGTTTGAGCAGGGTCTCCGCCGAGAGATTCATTCTTTCATAGTACCCTTGGTCATTTCCACATAGGCCGGGGTGCTAGAGCAGGCATTGGTGACAGAGGGCTTCCTGTCATGTTTTGCGGTTGGTAGTGGCAGTGGTCGCGACAGAGCCGGGATGTCTGCCATAACTAGCAGGCGCCGGAGGATAGGACCTCAATGCAGGTGGCCTTCCCACTGCCGGTTTCGGAGACGTGTTCGTATACCACTGTGGCGAAAAGGCGCATGGCCTCAGCCGAGGATGCCCTTCCTTGAGTGGATCCCGGGCCGTGGTCGTACACCACAGTGGCGCTGGAGGGCACCAAGGCAGGCCAGAGAGTGCCGATGCTATGCTTTTGACGGGCAAGGTCACTTGGCAAAAGACTGCCCGACCCGAGTTGCTGAGAGCTATGGGAAGGCAACAGGCCCACCACCACGACAGAGGCAGCGCCGTGATCGGAGTAGTGGATAGAGAGGTGGTGCAAGAAGAGGAGCGGGAGGAGCTGGGGTTGTGGGACGAAGTTACGAGATCTCCCCATCACCACTAGGCAGTCCACGTCAGGCTTTAGGAGCTGATGGTTGGGACCGCGGGTAGCCACGAGCTTTGGATGTCTACGATCTTGCAGACCACGGGACGGTGAGAGTTACCCCTTGCGACTCTTCTACTTCTTGTAGTAGAATTGTTAGGCTCTGCATATGAAAGGTGTTTCTCCATGATCCTTGTTTGAGGTGTTACCAGTGTGACGCAGGGCGTCGGGTGTAACCATAAGTTGGTAAGGTAAAAGGCGTGAGACCTTTTCCGTTAGTTGATGGTGTTGGCTCCTTCGCCTGTTGAGAATGTAAGAGAGCATCGACTATGGAATCATGCAAGACCAGATATCCTTGGGTGTTTCACCAAATGGATATTCTGAAGGATGGAATCACCGGGCCTTGTTTCAGGTGCGGGCGGTGATTCCAGTCGCGGCATGCGATGTAGAGGATTGGCCGGAGAGGTGAGGTACCCCAAGGGCCCTCGGGCCGTTTGAGACCGTGAAAAGCGATGGAGAGGTACCCTACCGCCTTACCCTAACCCCAAAGTCTGGAGTGGGTGCATGACATCTGATAGGGCCGACCTAGAGTGAATAGATCAATCCTTTGGTCTGTGTGCGGGGACGTAGAGCTGTGCATGTGTTCTTCTCGGTATGGGAAAGCCAGGTGTGGGCATAGTACCCTATGTTGTTCCCTAGTTTAGCTTTTCGAGGACAAAAAGTTTGAAGGAGGGAATGATGTAAGAACCCAGTTTTTGCAGCAAAAGTGTTTGGAATATTCTTGATAATATTCCAGGGCAACCCCTTCAGACGGCCTGTGATTCCGAGCCCCAGAGTGGCCAGAATTAAATTTTCAGTGCGTTCACACTGGAAATGCCAAATAAATGAAATATCTCCTAAACAGAGTTCCAGATCTGGGATCTGAGTATATAGATGGGTACAAAATTGGGTGTTTACCATAGGAACAACATAAAACCTGTCGGCGTGAGATTTTTGGACCCCTCGCCCGCTTCTGGAACGTTAAATGGATTAAATAAATAAATTAATATGTTTAATGGAGAAACGTGAGTATATCTTAAACGGTGACGCAGATTGGAAAACCTAGGGTACCGTTGAGTTCAAAGCGTTCCGTTTACCCTAGGAGGGGTGTATGTTTTGCGGGCGCGGCCCGTCTGTGAAAAATGGCCCCAGAGGCATATTCGTAATTTAGCGGCGTCGGACGTTAAGTTTTATAACTTTTGAACAGGGTCTCTGAATAAAATTCCGAGACCGCCGATGCACTCAGAGTGTGGTTCTTATCCTAGGGGAGGCTAAATCCCGACCCCGTCGGGATTTCGGGTTCGGGGCTGTCGGGAGGGCGTTTAAGTGATTTGTACTTAAACACCAACCCTTATTATTATTCTTCTTCTTCCTAAAACCCTCCTCCCCCTCCATCACCTACGGCGAGGCGAGCTCCAGCGAGGCGAGATCTGGTGAGGCGACTCCGGAAAGGTGCGGTCGTGCCGTCGGGTTGACGACGAAGCGACGGGCATCGCCCAAGAGGTAAGAGTTTATCGTTTGCGTTTTTCTTTCCCGAACCACATTTGAACCTAATACATAACCCCCGAATTTCTGTTTTATCGTCAAAAAAAATCTATGAATTCATAGTATAGTTAATTCCCTTTTCAAACCATCTTTCGGATTCAAATTCCAACCTCCGAGGCCTCCGCAATGATCCGCCGAACATTGCGGGTTTCTGGGTTCCGACGAGTTCAAGCAGCGGCGCGGCATGGTGGAGGCGGCGGCGTGGCTCGGTGGAGGTGGCAGCGCGGCTCAATGGAAGCAGTCGGCGACACGGGTGCTCAGCGGAGGGTCGTCCGAGTGCGAGGCACTGGGCACCGGTGCGAGGAGAAGTCGGCCGCGCGAGGCACCGGCTCCAGGAGGCGAGGCCGAGCCGCAGGGGCGCGACAACCCCGTGGTCGTGGCGCGCGACCCCAGCGCGGTGACAAGACCCGCGTGACGCGGGTCTTCACGTGGACCAAGCGACCGGCCACGAGGGCCGGTCGGCGTGTGGTCTGCTGGCCAGCGGCGAGACCGCGCGGTTGGACCGCGGCCCGGGCCAGAACGGCCGGACCGGCCGGTTTTGGCCGGTCCGGCCCAAAGGGCCCTACCCTCAGTGTTCAGACGCTAGTATTTTCTGCTACGGACGTCCGTTTTGAGTACCGTCTACGGCGGTGGAACCGTATTGATGAGGCAGACTTTTTGAGATGGTTTTGGGAATTTTTAATTCCCGAAACGAGGGTCCGCGAAGGCGCGACGTGTCTTTAAGTAGAAGGGCATTTTCTTCTGGGATTCTTATATTGGACGGCACAGACGCATCCGACGTCCGATTTAAGCTTTGTCAGTGGCGTTGGAACCCGGGCGTCGAGGCGGTGGTTTCTGGGGTGGTTCCTGGCATTGAAGCCGGAGTTGAGGCATGGGCCCCACGTCCCATCTTTTTGGCTTCGTGCAGCTTTTAGCAACTCTTTCCTCGGACGTCCGTTTAGGGCGTGTGAGTAGTCGATGTTGGGTGTTTTTCCGAGGGCATTGCATTGGCGCAGTCTGCCCGCTGTAATTCCGCACGATGATGTGGGACCCATGAGGTCTGTTTCGGGAGTTGACGGTGATTTCCAGCTTTATCACTGGGCGGCCGTTTTGGACAAGTGAATAGTCCATTTCGTGTACTTTTTTGAGGGGATCGCAACAGTGCGATCCGTTCGTTGAGTTTCGGGACCAGGATGCGGGTCCCACGTGGAACTGCTTGGGTGCGGTGCGCTGGGATGCACTTTTTCTCAGGATATCCGTTGCAGTCATGTGAGTAGTGCTTTTGACCTGTTTTCCTGAGGGGATCACAATGGTGCAATGTGCCCGACTGTTTTCCGGGCCGAGGCTCGGGATAATGGGATGTCGTTCAGGCATGAGGCGGTGTTGGTGACTTTTCCGTAGGATATCCATTGGATTCAAGTAAGTAGTAAATCTCGCGTGTTTTTCAATGAGGATTGCAACGATGCGATCTGGTTTGTTGTGCGGAGCCTCTTGCGCGATCTTGTTGAATGTGGAACATGAGGAGTGCTCCGATGGCGGTTCTTCCTACCTAGTTGTAGCAGACCCTTGGCATGTGATCGCGCACTCTTGGGAGAGTGATTTAAATGATTCACGAGATATGGTTGGTCGTGCCTAGGACTTTGAGGTGGAGTTGTTACGTCACACCTTCGCATTGATGCTAGGTGCCATGTGCACGATAGCCTTTGGGCTGGAATGAGGTATACTCCATGAGTATACGAGATAACTTGGAGGTACGTGTGGAAATTTGTACCTGAGGATGTTTGTGCGCTCATTTGGAGTTTACTTGGGGCCAAACGTTGTGTGGGTCCCACGTGCGTGCCACGATCTTCTTTGCGTACTTGACCTCTTTCGACGTAGAGTGTCCCTCTGTGCTCATTTGATTGACCAGTAGGGTGGGGTTTTCCCCTGGCTTTATGCTCGTTTGTTTGACCAGCAGGGTGGAGTTTTCCCTTGGGTTTGTGCTCGTTTGATTGGCCAGTAGGGTGGAGTTTTCCCCTGGCTTTGTACTCTTTTGGCTGACCTGCAGGGTAGATTGGTCTCCCCCTGGTATTTATCTCGTTGGTTGGGCCGATAGAGATGGTTTGGTTCCTCTGCTTCTTCGGCTATGAGGGGTTTCAGTACTGTTCCCTTTCACCGGACTGCGACACCATCTGAGGCTACGGGTGTTCATACAGCGTGGGTGTTTTCCCCACTTTCTGGGATGAGATTTCTCGGTCCGCATCGACAGTGACTCCGCGGATTGGAGCGGGATCACCTTGTGAGGCCTGGGGAGTTTCTCCCATTGCTCTGTGTTCCCTGGAAGAGCATGTGGTTTCGGTGTGACCAACACTTTATGCGGGCACCGATCCTCTACCTAGGAGGTTGTTTCCAGTAGGGATGAGGTTGTTCTAGCAGGGCTGAGGTTGTTTCCAGCAGGGCTGAGTTTGTTTCCGGCAGGGCTGAGGTTGTTTCCAACAGGGCTGAGGTTGTATCGACTAGGGCTCGTCAGTGGGTTACCATCCAGCAGGGATGGCCAATACAGTGGTGTTCACCGAGTAGTACCATCCAGTAGAGATGGCCAGAGCAGTGCTGGGCTTACCTCCAGCTGGGCTGGGTAGTGGTCCCCGATGCCGGGCTTACCTCCAGCTGGGCTGGGCAGTGGTCCCCGAGGTCGGGGTTACCTCCAGCGGGGCTGGGCAGTGGTCCCCGATGCCGGGCTTAACTCCAGCTGGGCTGGGCAGTGGTCCCCAATGTCGGGCTTACCTCCTGCTGGGCTGGGTAGTGGTCCTCGATGTCGGGCTTACCTCCAGCTGGGCTGGGCAGTGGTCCCCGATGCTGGGTTACCTCCAGGTGGGCAGGGCAGTGGTCTCGTCATCGACTTTAGCCGGGTCGCCCTCCAGTGGATTACCCTGTTATGGGACTGGGCAGTGAGGCACCCGTCGACTTTCCGGGTCTTCCTGTAATGGGAACCCGTTGACTTCCAGGGACCCTCCAGTGGGGTTGGGCAGGGGGTCGCCTATCGACTTTGAGCAGACCTCTCACCTGCGGGGCAGTGACATGGTGTGGTTTATGTTCCCCCATAACTCTCAAGTATGAGGAGCACTTTCCCCCACCGAGACACATCCTTGTGACGCAACCTAAAACTATGCGAGCGAGTCAGTGCCGCCCAAAGAGGATAGTGTCGAGGTGTGGTGATTGATCCCCTAGGCTTGCGGTTCGGGGAAGACGTGCGGGATGCTGGGCATCGATGGTGTTACTTATGGGACTATTGGATACTCTTTTCTTGGGTTGAGCTACGGGATGGAGATCCCATTACGACGTTGTTCGGGCTTCTCGCTGAGCATAAGGATATGTATATACCTTGTTCTGGTACCCACTCCTTTGGTTTTGGCTACTCTCCTTCCAGGAAAGGTGAAGACATGCGGGGTATGCCACGTGCATTCAGTGTCTAGATTCTCGTAGTTAGACGAGTCTACTCTCCTCCTATAGGTAGCGAAGACTCGACGGGAAGTTCGTCTTCTCACTGTTTCCATCTCCTTGTGTCTGGACGAGTCTACCTTCCTTCCTCTTGTTGGGTTGAGCTGGACTCTTTACTACACTCTCTGTTGTACTCATTTACATCTCCCTGTTCGCTCTACTGCTCACCCTTCGATACCTCCTTTGTTGCTCCCTCAAGCCTTCGGGGTATCCTACGGAGTATTTTTATACTCACCCCTGCTTGGGCTTTTCCCGAACATGGTGTTCCGTTGCAGACGATGGACAGGTGGAGAGTGACTTCAGTGGAGCGTAGGAGCTTGGGATATTGGACCGCATGCGGTGGTAATGGCCGGGTTCCAGGTGGGAGACCCGTCAGCTATTTCTTTTGGATTACCTGTTTCCGGGTTGTGGAAGTTGTTTTGGTTGGCCGTGTGTTTTTCCCCTTTTCTTTTCTGCTTGTACCCTTTACTGTGTAGTGGTCGATGCACTCTTGTGGTATATTTATAGCAGTTTGCCTTTTTTCCTTACTTATCTTTTCTTTTACTCTGCACTTTTTCATTGAGTGTGCTGTGTGTGTGTGTGTGTACAGGGGCTTAGGCAAAGGCCTCCCCGAGTTGTTGTGCCTTCAGCGCTGGTCGCCATCCCCTGGCCTATGGAGGTGGGCTTGGGGTATCTGCGGGTCGAGCCCAGGTAGGGTCGGGTCGTGACATTATTATTTATTTTTATCCAAAATTTGTCAAATTATCCATTACTAATAAAAAAATTATTATCAAGGATATAATTCATATTAGAAAAAAATAACAGTTAAATGTTAAATATGTTTGGTCATTCTGAATAATAAATTAGAATCTATATCCTATAATTAAATACCTAGAAGTTGTAGAATTTAATTTAAAATGAAATCTAAAAACTACGACGAAAAATAATTTTCAGAAAAAATATCCAATTAAAAAATAAATTTTTTTCAAAATGCATTAGTTTATAATAACATTTTTCAAAACAATATTAATTTAATTTTAAATTAAAATTATATAAATAAAATATTAATCAAATACAATACATTTATTCATTTTTAATTGATTTAAAATAAAATACACATTTTAATAAAAATCTAGTATTTTTAATACCAATAAAAACATGAAACATTTTAGGAAAATAGAAAAAAATCACCCAATGAAAATTTTTATATATCAACTCCAAATAATATGTTTATTTTATCAAATATAATATAAATAATTGAGTCAATGATTATATTTTTAATATGATCACCATTAAAAGGTGGAATAAATTCCATTTTAGAAAAATACATTTTTTGACATAAAATTAGATTTGTTATTATATCATGTCTAGAAAACAAAAAATGGGAATGTTAAATATTAGATCTAATATATAATAAATATATATGTTTAATATAATACAAATAGAGTTATTTGTAGTTAATTGTATAAATCACACTTATGTTTGTAATATTTTTTAAGAAAAACATTTCGTTGTATTTTTCAAAAAATACATTCATATATAATTTATGTGTCAAATAATTATATATTCATGTGTAAAAAATTATTTAAGAATTAATTTAATAATATCTTTTCACGAGACCCTCCTACCAAAGATACCTCTCCTGAGCTGGCAATGGTGAAAGTGAGATAATGACTCCCGAGTCTCACCTCAAGTAGGCCCCGGAGTGGCGACTAGCACCAAAGGTATGAGTTTTCACAAATATGGGAGGCATTACACTTTTTATTATTTAAGATTGGGATGTAGGACAAGTCAACTATAAAAAAAGGAAAGGAACAAGTGTATAGAAGTAAACCCAAACCAATCCAACATTCATGTGTAATAAATTCTGAAACAAGTTACATGTTCAAAAAAGCTCAAAAGTCAAATACCAAAAGAAACAAGAGTACAATAACTGCAAAAACTCCAACTGTCCTGACTAGAAGGGTCCCACACAGCCTTTTTAGTCATCCTGGAAACCTGAAAGTAAATGTAGAGTGAGCTTACAAGTATACTCAGTAGGGAAATATAAAGCTCTCGGGCACAGGTGGGGAGAGCCCGCACACACCTGTGCCTCACAACCACATATCCCGACCGCACACACCTGGGCCTTACAACCACAATCACATCCCCGACCGAATACACCTGGGCCTCATCCTGAAGATTCTTGGGAAACAGTAGACCTTTACGAAGAGTCTTGTGCTAATACCACCCTAATCGAAACATACCTGAAGAGTTTTGGGTATATGGTCACCTCAAGCCATCACCGCCTATGGAAGAAGGAGCAGGAAGGAGCTAATAACTAAGGGGAAAACACCATCTCCCATGAAATTGGTGTGTCTGAAACTATGTTCTCTATATGGTTGGGGTTCGACAAAACACAATGATATATATATATATATATATACCAAACACACAACCAAACTTATGGATTCTAAATAGTGAAACTGAGCACATGCCTCATCACTCCTATAACGAATCATGCATACAAAAAACTACCCCAATCCCATTTAGGTTTTCAGGTATCATTAGTAATAGTTTATTAGTTCTTTAACTACTAGGACACTATCAAACTAGAGCAAGTGTTTCATAGAAAAAAATCCCAATCAACCAAAAATCAAGTTAGATTAAACACAAGCAATACAACCCAACCATTCATCATCAAAAAAACCCCATTGATTATTCCCTGTGTTCATTAACGTTCCCCATAGTTCATTTATCAACTTTCCACATTATTTTAATAACAACACCCAGTACTCCAGCATTGTTGCCATTATAACCACATCTCCACCACCGTATCACAATAAAGGATTGTTCCATATCATCGCCCCTTTAATATCATTTACCGTAGCCCTGCTGCCCATCCTATTTGTAACAAATCAGGATCCGTCCCTCCCCCCCTTCACACACCACATAACCAAACCAACACCCACATGTTCATTATTACATTTTTATCAACCGAGGTGATCACACAAGGGTTATGGATATTCATTTAATCATCCAACATTACGTGATTTACCAATTTCCTTATTCCATAAAGTTACATCCACAAAACAGTCTAGAAAGATAGAACAACATTTAATTGTGCATGAAAAGGCCCCCAACGACCATGATTTTCAGTAGGCATAAGCTACTTTAATTCACAACACAATACAACAATATAAAAATAATTTGAATGCATTCACCAACAACCCATCCCCGTTATATAAGCATGTTATTATCTTTATTAATCCGGTTCAAATGTGTTTCATGTATATAAGAGTACCCCCTCCCTACATGATGCAAAATCATGATAGACGAAGGTAAGATCCCTACCTCAACTAGTTATGATCACAACGCTCCCCCAGATTAGCTTTAGAAGACGTCTATTGGCATCCGTTGCTTCGATCAAAACCTGGAAAAACCCCCTTGGGTGTAATCTGGAATGGAAAGGCCAACGGGAAAGCAACAGGTCCAAGCTCAGAAGTTCCGCCTCATCGTTATGATCCCGTGGCCACTGACGGACCGTAAATTGGATCTTAGATGGAAAATTTATGGATGAAAAGAGGTTTTGAGTCTCTTGGGAGATCTCTTCTTGAGGGATAGGGGAGGAGAGAGTGATTTGAAATTTGGGAAAGGCCCCCTCCTTTTATAGGAGAGAAAAACTAAAGTACATAGCGTGTACTTTCTAGTACAAAGTGTGTACTCGACTATTTCACATGGACTCCACACAACATATAACACAGCATTCCACGAGGCACACTGTCATTGACTGGTCAACACACTGTTTGAGGGTAACGCGTATGCAGGGAGGAGCTACAAGGTGTGTAGTATGGGCTACACGGCGTGTAATCATTTATTTCAGACGACAAGGACATGGCCTCAACATGGCACACAGTCGTTGACTGGTCAACACAGGGTTTGAGGGTAACGCGTATGTGAGGAGGAGCTACACGACGTGTAGTATGGGATACATGGTGTGTACTAATTTATTTCACATGGAAAGGACATAGCCTCAACAGGGCACATGGCCATTGACTGGTCAACACACGGTTTGAGTGTAATGCATATGATGGGAGGAGCTACATGGCGTGTAGTATAGGCTACATGACGTGTACTAATTTATTTCACATGACAAGGAAACGGCTTCAACACAGGGTATACCCGGCAAGGTAGTACATGGCGTGTACTCAAACTAAACAGCGTGTAGTTACAAAATTTTGAAAAAGTGTGGGAAAAGTCCATACTTATAAGGCCCTGGCCGTAAACATTAGTTAATCATGAATTAAATTTAATAATTCACATTGATGATATTTTCATGTTTAGATTTCTATAGAATTAGCACACAACTATTACATCTCAAAAGATTACAAAGTAGAAACTTCTACTGAGTTTCTATAAATAAAAAACCTCTTAAAAGAAACATGTCTAGTTCCTTGTTTTAGATAACATGTCTTTCCTTGATCCCATCCTTGACCCGATTCATCTTTAAGTCATGTGTAAAACATTTCAAAAACATGGGATTAGCATAAAAATCTCAGTAAGGGATATAAAAATATGGAAAGGAAACATGATTACATATATATATAAGAATAAATGAAATAATACATTACTCATAAAACATAAGAACACATAAATACCTCATCAAATCAAGAATAAAACATAGAAATCGTATGGAATAAAGGTAACTTGAGGCATTCATTACATTCCTACATAGGGAGTAACCCTCTTGGTTACGTTTTAAATACCCATCATAGTATATCCCCAAAATCTCTTCAGAGAAACCTTAATGATTAACTCCTTCGCATTACACAATGCATTGGAGATCTATATCTAGCTCACTTTCCCTTATTTTATCACAGAACCACCCATCTTTATAATAATGGCCAAGAACCATAACATAATCATATAACATAAAACATGCATAAAGGAAACATAACATTTCCACTTTTGAATCACAAGATATCAATACAACACATTGATATATAAACATTATGAAAACCAATTTCAATACCAAAATAGAATAAAAGTAAAACATGGTGTTTATTTTTCATTTAAAAAAAGGCATGGCTTGTAGAGGAAGCCGAAACTCAAATAATTGTCACAGCGGCAGAGAAGTCGTTGTCACCGCGTACGTAAGACAAAAAAACATTTCCTTTTTTCGTTT
The DNA here is from genome assembly GCA_963277665.1 of Viscum album. NCBI lineage: Eukaryota > Viridiplantae > Streptophyta > Magnoliopsida > Santalales > Viscaceae > Viscum > Viscum album. The sequence continues at coordinate 1,252,464,519 of OY728140.1, read as the reverse complement.
AGTAAGAAAATTCGTATAAAAAAAATTCCATTTGGATAAACGTAAAAGTTAAAGGGGTTTATTCACCGCATAAAATAAAGTTGTTTATAAATCAAAATATGCCTCAATGAAAGGAGATTGAGATGATGTCCCATCCAAAGACGGTATCCTTGGATTAAGGATAAATAAATTACATAATTATGTGTGACAAACGAATACACCAAATATAAGTGGATATAATGTGTAAAAAAATCATAGGTTATTCACACATATTCATATAACGACATATTAATGGAGTATAATTTTATCCCAACGAATCAATAATTGGGTTAAGAAGTTGCCTTGCAAAAATTTGACAGCCTAATGACGTCACTTCAAAATTCATAAAATGAGTTGATGAGAGATAAAAAGGGTATCTCATCACTTGGACATAAAATTTACATCAATAAGGATATATAAGAACATATCCTAATATAATAGTATGTTAATTAAAATAAATAACCAATGAAGTCTTTTAAAAAGAGGAGGGTGAAAGGTTCCTTTACCGACTTGGGTAACTTTTAAAACATACACCCCATTGAAGAAGGGTTCTACAATGAATATCTAAATACCCAAAAATGAATGTATAATACAAAATGAGTATAATAATGAGCAGTACATACACCACTCAAAGGAACTGGTGGAAAATGTAGCATAAATCTCACGAGAATAAAAGTTAGATGAAAAAGCCCTTATGAAAACTCGGCAGCCTAACGACGCCACTTAAAACATCCAAAAATGGATTGATGAGATCAAATAGGGTCTATCATCATATTAAAATAAAATTTTCATCAAGATAAATATAACAGGACATCCCCTAACATAACAATGTGGAGATTAAAATAAGTGACATAATGGAGAGTACTTAAAAAGAAAGAGGGAGGTTGGATCTCTTACGAAAATTCGGCAGCCTAACGACGCCACTCAAAACATCCAAAATGAATTTATGAGAGAAAATAGGGTCTCTCATCATATGAACATAAAAATACAGTATTATTAAAATAAAATAACATCCCAATAATAATAAATATGAGCTTAAAAGGAATGAAATAAAATAGTGTACTTAAAAAGAAAGAGAGGAGTAGGATCCCTTACCTCGTGTCCGACATGACTCGATCGTTCTTTAATCTCCTGAATAATAAAATTTGGTCAATTATTAATTTTGTAAATAACTCCTTTAAAGATTATTATTCAGTTCATATAACATATTATAATGTCATAATAATTGGTTAATAAATTGAGTTCATATCATATTGTTTTGTCGATGTTCGGTACATGAGTAAAAATTGAACTTATTGGAAAAGAATATTACATGTAGTTATAGGTACATCATATACATAATAGTATTGAATTTTTAAATATCAAATATATCTAGTATATATTCATTTTATACTATTTCATAACATTTTGAGATAAAAAATTAAAAGAACTGTTAATGGAGATGGCAGGCTGTGCATACGCATGAACGCTACTTTCATTTTTTTGTCATATTAATGGAATTAAAACAAAATGAGATATATATATATATATTATAATTCCAGAATGATATACATAATTTAGATTTGATATATTACATACATATCCATTATATATATGTACATATAATAGTACATAACATTTGGAGATAAGAAATGAAATGTACCATTCATGGAGAAGGTAAGTTGTACGTACGCATGAACGCTACTTTCATTTCTTTTTTTGTATTCAATGGAATGAAATAATAATTATATAAAGATATATTATAATTCCAGTAGTATATCATATGTGATACCATTAATTCCATCCTTTATACGTCCCACATATGGAATTAACTAATCACATCACTTTGAGGGGGCGGTAGTCCGCACTTCCTAAAACGAAGATATCACGTTTACCCATTATGGAAACCATAAAGGTATGCCATAAAAGAAAAATAAATAATATTAATGAAATAATAAACATATTATATATCATATATAAATATAGTTACATCTTAATGGCCACCCTTGAAGGTGTTAGAAGAATATTGAACAATCATCGTTTCGTGAGGCAGAAAATTCACCATCCATGAAAACTGTATGATCTTTAACCATTAGATGTAGGTTTGTGTAACTGTAGCTCGAATCCTTATTATAACAACATAATAGTATATTGAAGATACTGGTTTTGTTATAAAAAAATGAATAAAAAGAGTTTAGGGGGTTGTAGAAGAAAAATAAAATAAAAGAACACAAAAAAAGACATTACCTTTAAATCGGGTAACTCCTCTTGGTTTGAACCAAAAGTGATTCATGAAGAGAATTATGAAAAATTTTAGGATTCAATGATGAAGAGAGGGATGTGGAAAGATTAAATGGGCAGGGATTGGCTGAGCCAAAGGCTGGAGAGGTGTGTGTAAGGTGGTAGTGGTGGGGGCTTTTTATAAGATGAGAGGAGAGGCACTCTTGGAAAGTTATAAAATATTACATTAATATATAATGGTTTTCGGATTTTAAAGTTCCCAAAAGGATATATTTATAGGATAAGGTGATAAGGTTTCTAAATCCAGCCATCCAATAGGTTTGTGACAAGTTTAGTTCTTAGATTTTACATTTTCTTTTCATTTTATTAAAATCTTTAAATAATGAAGTAATCCCTGCATCACCATGGTGTCATAAATAATTTAATTTATTTAGTGTCTAAAAATTATAAAAAAAATATCACGATGTAGGAAATATTTTAATATTTCTAATAAATATTTATATTCGAAAATATGACATGTATAACCACATGTAATTTTTTTTTAGTAAAATAACACATGTAGATAGGATTTTTGAAAATCAAATCATAGAAGTGGTAAAGTTTCATTTAAATGGAAAATCTGTTTTTTAACTACAACTTAGTGGTTTCACTATTTATCAAAAATTGATGTTTTTCCGAAAAATACCAAAAATTCATCTAAGCTATATTTGATATTCCGAATTAATAAATGATGTCTATTTTACAAAATTCAAAACATATAAGTTTCATTAATTAATTTAATAATTAATTTCAGCTGTCAAAACAAATAGCGTCTATTTAAGAAACAATATCTATTAAAAGACTGACACTAGTTTATGTCCAATATCAAAGTAAAATTAATTCCAATGACCACTATTGGATTAAATCATAAAAATATATTTTAATTAAACTTTAAAACCAATTCAAAAGATAATCTAATCATATAAATAAATTACATTAAAAAGTGTTTTTGAATTAAAATAAAACATTTTTCACTATTTATTGAAAAAATGAACATTATCGGAAAAATACTAAATATTTACACAAAGTAAATTTTAATGTCCTGATTCTAAAGAAGAATTTTATTTTGACAAATATAACACATAAAATTTTCAAAAAGTTGATTTAAAAGAAGTTCTCCATCAAAAGGCGGTTAATCGACCCTTTAAAAAATATTAGAATGTTTACTCTTGAAATTGGATTCATTCTAATTTTTAATCCTCTAACATTTATTGTAAAAAGTAAAAATATTTTATAAACATATATAATCATTTTGTAGTTAGTTATGTTCATTACAGTCATTACAACGGCTAGGTGTTGACTACCATTTAAAATAAAATTATTTTATTATTAGAGTACAACGTAAGATTTCAATGGAAATCGTTGTTGCGTATTGGGTAAGCCATTGAGCATAGTGTTCCCTTTAAATTAATATTAAAATTTTATTCACAAATATGAAAATTTCATATTCTTTATTTAACAGGGGTGTTACATCCTTCCCCCCTTTTGGGAATTCCACCCTCGCAATTTTAAAATTGGGCTCGGAAACATCATTGAACGTCCCACATCGGAACACGAGTCGGTAAAAAAATCACTTTAAAAGAAATAAAGAGAATTACAGAGGTCACCTGATTTAACCCATACTAGGATTCCAAGTAGGAAAACATGGATATTGAAGAAAAAGCAATGTGTCATGTCCCGAGGTAGAGTGATAGAAAACATTTTTAGGAGAAAGTTAACTACATGAAAATCAAAAACTTGTGGTGGGTTAAACGGTATTCAATTCCCCAGTAGGAAACGGTAATACACAAAATTTTTGTTTTAAGATAAATTTCATTGAGGAATTAATTTTTAATCTTAAGGAAACATACGTACTTTTCATGTTGACTTTCAACCTTTACTAGATTTCTTACACAAACTCATACATTCCCTAAATGATGAGTATTTAGGAAGACTTGTTCACATTAAGAATACTATAATCATCTTTAGTGAATAACCTAATACACAAAAGAGAAATATATATTTCCCATGTCTTTAGACCCTTACCAAAACCAAAATTGTTAGAACAAGATTAGATAATCCAGAAAATGATAACCATTTATAAAAAGAAAATCTATTCTTAATCTCCAAAATTTGTCCAACAAAACCCAAAGACCAACGAGGACCATTCGATAAACAATATGTCCATAAAATTATTCAAAGTAATCCAAACTAATATTGAAACCCAAATATTAGAAGGATGTAATCACATAGTCTTCCATGGTAACACTTATCTCCAAATAACATCAGTTTCTTTTAAAGTATCATATTGAAAAGTAATTAACCTAATCAAATATCCACCATGATAGGTTATTAATTTCATAGATAACCCAAAATCAACATAATCTTAATACATAATATCATCAAACTAAAAAGAATAAGTCATACTAACCAGGGACTTCACGTAGTCCAGTGGTATGCGATAAATACCAGTCGCACTTTGGTTATGGGTTTGATTCCTGCAGCTTTGTCCAACGCGACAGGTTGTCACACGGTCTTCGTGTTTTCATTTTTATAAAACTCCAAAAATAAACCTAACAAGTTTTATCCTCAAGTTTATCTCAAGTAGTTCATATTCCGTCATAACATATAGTAACCCATAATTACTTCAAATGTAAGGATCATGTAACCCCTAATGGTTTCCCTCATAATTGTTACCTGAACTTCCACATCGATTGGTCATCTCGTACATGATTCATTATAGAACTTACCAAGGTTCAAGTGGTTGATAATGACTCGTTGATAGTTGGTTTATAACAACCATAAGTTTCCTCATTGAATCCCACATTTCATCCAGTCTCTTTATCATAGAACCACCACAGTTTCCTTCAAACCAATTGTCACTTTGGTTCCTACTAGATCCATCCATTTACTAAAACCAAAAATGTCGGTGTGAGTGTATAAACAAAATTATCTTGTACTAATGAGGAAGATAAACACTATGATATAATTACTCATTCACTTTATCTAAAAACTATTTCTCTTTCCGAAATCCTAGCCATTATAGTAATCTCACTTATGCTTAGAAAATACCCTAACCTCTAAAGTTATCTAAACCGACCTCTGATACCAATTATAAGGCCTCGTCCTTAAACATTACTTAGTCTTGAATTAAATTTAATAATTCACATTGAGGATATTTTCAGGTTTATAGTTTTAGAGAATTAGGACACAACTATTACATCTCAAAAGATTACAAATTAGACACTTCTACTGAGTTTCTATAAATAAAAAAACTCTTAAAAGAAACATGCCTAGTTCCATGTTTTAGATATAATGTCTTTCCATGATCCCATCGATGACCCTATGCATCTTTATTTCCTTTGTAAAACATTTCAAAAACTTGGGATATCATAAAAAGCTCAGTAAGGGATATAAAAATATGGAAAGGAAACATGAGTACATGTATACATAAGAATCAATGAAATCATACTTTACTTATAAAACATAAGCACATTAACATAACTCATCAAATCATGATTAAAACATAGAAATCATAAGGCATAAAGGTAACTTGAGGCATTCATAACATTCGTACATAGGGAGTAACCCTCTTGGTTACCTTTGGAATACCCATCACAGTATATCTCCTAAATCTCTTCAGAGAAACCTTAACGTTTAACTCCTTCGCGTTACCCAATGCATTGGAGGGCTATATCGGGCTCACCCACCCTTAGTTTATCACGGAACCACCTGTCTTCATAATAATTCCCAAGAACCATAACATAATTGTATCACATAAAACATGAATAAAGGAAACATAACAATTCCACTTTTCAGTCACAAGATATCAATACAACACATTGATATAAAAACATTATGAAAACCATTTTCAATACCAAAATAAAATTAAATTAAATCATCGTATTTATTTTTCATTTAAAAAAAGGTATGGCTTGTAGAGTAATCCAAAACTCAAATAATGGTCACAATGATGGAGAAGTCATTGTCGCCGCATACGTACGACAAAAAAACATTCCATTTTTTTGTTTAGTAAGACGCTTCATCTGGAAATGATTCCTTTTGGATAAAAGTAAAAGTAAAAGGGGTTCATTCACCACATAAAATAAGTTTGTGTATAAAATAATATATGCCTCAATGAAAGGAGATTGAGATGATGTCCAATACAAATACGGTATCCTTGGATTAAGGATAAATCAATTACATACTTAATTATGACAAACAAATACACCAAATATAAGTGGATATTAAGTGTAAAAAAATCAAAGGGTATTCACACATATTCATAGAACTAAATATTCAAGGTGTACATGTTTATCCCAAAGAATCAATAATTGGGTTATGAAGTTCCCTTGCAAAAATTCGACAGCCTAACGGCATCACTTTAAAATTCATAAAATGAGTTGATGAGAGATAAAAAGGGTATCACATCACATGGACATCAAATTTACATCAATAAGGATATATAATAACATATCCCAGCATAATAGTATGTGAATTAAAAGACCTAACAAAAGAATTTGTTTAAAAAGAGGAGGGTGAAAGTTTCCCTTACCGACTTAGGTAACATTCGAAACGTACACCCCATGGAAGAAGGGTTGTACAATGAATATTTAAATACCCATAAATGAAATTATATTACACAAATAGTATAATAATTGGCAGTACATACACTACTCAAAGGAACCGGTGGAAAATGTATCATAAATCTCATGGGAATAAATGTGAGATGAAAAATCCATTACGAAAACTCAACAGCATAACGATGCCCCTTAAAACATCCAAAAATGGATTGATGAGATAAAATAGGGTATCTGATCATATTAAAATGAAATATATATCAAGAGTAATATAAATGGACATCCCCCAACATAACAAAGAGGATATTAAAAGAAGTTACATAAAGAAGAGTACTTAAAAAGAAAGAGGGAAGTTGGATCTCTTACAAAAATTCGGCTGCCTAACGGCGCCACTGAAAACATCCAAAATGGATTGATGAGAGAAAATATGGTCTCTCATCATATGAAAATAAAAATTACAGTAAGATTAATATAAAATAACATCTCAATCATAAGAAAAATGAGCTTAAACGGAATGACATAAAAGAGTGTACTTAAAAAGAAAGAGAGGAGTAGGATCCCTTACCTCATGTCCGACATGACTCGATCATTCTTTAATCTCCTGAATAATAAAATTTGGTCAATTTATATTTTCTTAAGAACCTCATTTAATTATTATTATTCAGTTCATATCACATATTATAATGTTATAATAATTGGTTAATAAAGTGAGTTCATATAAGATGTTTTTGTCAATGTTGGGTACATGAGTAAAAATTGAACTTGTTGGAAAAGAATTTTCCATGTAGTTATAGGTAAATCATATCCATAAGAGTATTTATGTTTTAAATATCATATATATCCAGTATATATTCATTTTATACTATTCCATATCATTTTGAGATAAAAAATTAAAAATTACCATTCATGGATATGGTAGGCCGTACGTACGCATGAACACTACTTTCATTTTTTTGTCATATTAATGAATTTAAATCAAAATGGGAGATATATATATTATAATTCCTGAATGATATCCATCATTTAGATGTAATATATTACATATATATCCATTATATATATGTACATATAATATTACATAACATTTGGAGATAATAAATAAAATGTAACGTTCATGGAGACGGTAAGTCGTTCGTACGCATGAACGCTACTTTCATTTATTTTTACTGTTTTCAATGGAATGAAATAATAATTATATAGAAGTATATTATAATTCATTAGGATATCATATGTTATAACATTAATTCCATCCTTTATACATCCCAAATATGGTATTATCGAATCAAATCACTTTGAGGGGGCGGTAGTCCGCACTTCCTAAAATGAAGATATCGCGTTTACTCATAACGGAAACCATAAAGGTATGCCATAAATGCAAAATACAGAATCTTAAGTAAAAAATAAACATATTTTATATCATATATAAATAGAGTTACAACTTAATGGCCACCCTTGAAGGTGTTATATGAATATTGAACAATCATTGTTTCGTGTTCCAGAAATTCGCCATCCACAGAAACAGTATGCTCTATAACCATTAGATGTATATTTGTGTAAGTTTATCTTGAATCCATATTCTAAAAACATCCTAGTATATGGAATATACTAGTGTTGCTACAAAAAAATGAATAAAAAGGAGTTTAGGGTGTGGGAGAAGCAAAATAAAACAAAAGAACACAAGGGAAGACATTACCTTTAAATCAGGTAACTCCTATTGGTTTGAACCAAAGGGTTTCTTGAAGAGAATTCGGCCAAATGTTAGGCTTCAATGATGAAGATAGGGAATTGGAGAGATTATATGGGCAGGGGTTGGCCGAGCCAAAGTCTTGAGAGGTGTGTGTATAGTGGTAGAGGAGGGGGCCTTTTATAAGAGGAGAGGAGGGGCACTCTTGGAATGTTATAAAATATTAAATTATTATATAATGGTTTTCAGATTTTATGTAACACCACGAGCTTCCACGGTATGCTTCTTTTTGAATAATATAGTAGCGTGTGTTATACGCAACTTCGAGTTCTAACACAAACCACGCCCAATCAATGTAGCCGTTATGAATAGTAATACATACTTTTTAAAATTTTAGAAATTTTATCTCTCAAAATGGACTACATTTTTGTATTTTTAGTATTGAATTTTTCCTAAGGTGATATTTTGTTACTTTTCAGATAACTTTAATGTTTTGATGAATAGTGAAAATTACTAAATTTTAATTAAAAACAACTTTTTAAACCTAAATAATTATTAGTGATAAATTATGATTATGAGTGGTATTAAAGTATATTTAGAATAAATATTTACCATTTATTACAATTTTGGTCATTGTAAATAATTTTACAATTAAACTGGACATAAACAAATGTCAATCTTTTGATAGTTATTATCTCTTAAAAACACGATTTTTTTAACAACGGGAATTAATTTTAAATTAATTTCTGACATTTCTATGATTTGAATTTGAAAAAATGGATTCCATATTTGTAATCTAGATTTTCAAATTATGTAAATAGATAAATATTATTTTTAGACATTTTGAATAATTATTTCGGTAAATATTTTATTTACCATGGTTAAAGGGTAAATCTTGTAAATAAGGGTTAAAACATAATATTATAATAATACTAAATTACCCAAAAACGTGTCTTAACCTTATTTTTTGATACATTTCCGACCATGGGAATATTTGGGTCGATTTTTGGAACCCATGGAGCCACTTGTAACTGATAATGACACTTTATATTAATTAAGTTAAAAAAATACAAAAATGACAAAAGCATATATCTTTTCGAAAAACAATTTTTACATAGGGTTATATATGTTGGATATTCATCTATGAATATTAATTATAAAGATAAAATGATTTCCTACATAATGGTATTTTATTTATAATTTTTAGACATTAAATAATTTAATTTATTTATGACACAATGATGATGCAGTAATTAATATAATAGTGAAAAATTAAAATAATTGATATTATAAATACCCAAATAAATATAATATGAGACTTTTAATGAATTAAATAAATTTTATATAATAATATGACATATTAGGAATGATTTAATTAACTTTTTTCTAAGTAATAATTCTGTTGTGATTTTTACAAAAGTCAATTATTGAATAGTGTCAAAATTGACATAAAAGAGTATTTAAAAGAAATATTATATTATTAATTGATATTAAATTTCTAAAAATATAATGTTCGTCCAGGAGACTTATATAATTATACTTGTATCATTAATGGACCACTTGGGGGTCTCTTGGATGTATATTGTATGTTTATTAATGATATAATATAAAAATACAAAGTGACATGGTAAGTGTCAAACTAATTAACTAGGTGTTAAAACTAAAATATAAGGATAATATAATGACCCAAACCAGTCTAAATTCTATTGGTTGAGTATTTTTAGGCCCATACCCACCTTAAACATCAAATAATCCACTTTGGATCCATTATAAAACGAATATTAATTTATTATAATGTAATATTTCTAGCTTTTCCAAAGGTTCCCCTCACCCCTCTTATAAAAAACACTCACCATTATCATTAATTCACACCTTCATAGTCTTTTGGTTCGACCAATACCTTCCGAAATACTCTCTAAACTTCCCTAACTTCAGCCAAGAGGCCTTCCTTTAGTCAGAAAGCCATCCTAATGAGCCCTTTTGATCAAATCAAAATGAAGAACCCGAAGAAGAGGTAATGATTTCACCACCCTTTTTCAATTTCCTTTCTTCTTCCACTTCCTCTTTCTTTGTTATTACCATTCTAAAATAATGAATCCATTATCTCACATATACTTTAATATTATTATAAATATGGTACAACCATATTCAGTATTCTATCAATCCTTTGAATGACATGTCACCATACGTGTGTGCGTACGGCATACCGTCTCCACGTCGTGGTGTAATTGTTATTCAATATATTATTATTTGGATTGGTATAATAATGATTTGTAATTAATGTAAATAATAAATATAACATGATAATGATTCAGTTTATATGATATAATATCCAATTATATATTATTTTAATATCAAAAGAATGATATTTTCGCTCGTACGTACGTACAGATTACCATCTCCACGACGCGATGCGATTCATTTCCAAGTTCACCATTCATCGACGATTATAAAAATATATATTACTAATAAGTATTTAATATATGAAATAATAATTCTACTTGATATATATATATATATACATAATTTATGTACTTACATATATCTTATTCACTTACTCGCATTCAATACTTTATGAAAACAGAAACAACGTTTATGCGTTTGTACGGACTACCGTCCCCATAAACGGTGTTTTCCATTTCATATATATGTTTATTATACATATTTATATTCAAAATATATATGATATATTTATCATGTTTAAATTCTGGAATTATTTAAAATCATGATCTATGTGATACAACCAATATTGACATGTTAAATCACGTACGATAAAGAAAGTAATTATTACCCGAAATGTTAACTGAACATGGAAATTATTATTAAATGGGTAATATAAAGTCATGAATGAATCATGTATGATATCATAAATATTAATATGGTTCTGGTATACATTAATAAAATTCTTAGATTTTCGTACAGGAGGTTAAACGTACCGTCGACTAAAGGAAATTGCAAGGTAAGGGGTTTTCATCTCACTCTTTATTCCCATGAGATTCATGCCATATTGCCACTATTAACTTTTTTGTTTTGTATGTACTGCCCATAATTATATTCTTTGTGTAATAATCTTTAATTTATGTGTATTTACGTATTCATTGTATGATACCTCTTTCATTGGTTGTATGTTTCGTAAGTTACCAAACTGGTAAGGGTTAATTTCACAATCTCTTAATTATCCAACGTTGTTTTTACATAAGTATCTACTGGGACATATTTATTCTCCATGTAAATGTTTTATGAAAGAGTGTTTAAAGGGATTATTTTACGTTAATTTTTACTAAAACATCATTTCAAATGTTTAAATATTTATTCTTCTAAATCTTTCTCATTACTGTCCATGTCGTCAAAATGGTTTTTAAGGATTTATTAATATGAACATGAATGTTTTTTTAAATGTTAATTCCTATCAAATGTTTCAAAGTGGTATGGGACACATTTATTCAAAAATGTCTTTAAATGACCTCTTTTCTATATTGTGTGACTTTTAAATGTTTTTATGAAAAGGGGTATTTCTCTCAAAGAGTTTTACAAATCAATCTCTTCTATGTAAAAATGCTTTAATGGATTTTAAAATTGTTTTGAAGTTGATTTATCATGATACAAATCTTCCATATTTTGTTAAAGGTTTTGTGATATATTTTACTATGGATGTGTTATTTTTATTCCATTCATGGTTTATGGGTAAAGTATTGACATTTCTCATTCTAGTTTTAATACAAATTTTTATGTTATATTTCATCCTCTTCTTAAGATGAATGTGTTAGACTAATATGTTCCGGGTTGGGGACCAGTAAAAGTAAGCCCTTCGGGTTGGTGTCTGGTTAGTAGAGGCACTCCGGGTTGGTGTCCGGTTATTAGAGGCACTCCGGGATGGTGTCCGGTTATTAGAGGCACTCCGGGATGAAGTCTGGTTACAGAGGCTCTCCGGGTTGGGTTCCAGTTATAGTTATCCCTTAGGTCTTAGCATGAGGCCTCGACATAGAAATTAAAGTTCGGCATCATTCATTCCATCATTATGAAAGTGGTTAGTGATATTTCATGTGATTATTCAATTATAAGAATATCAATGAGAATAAGTAAATGGAATTATTTCAGTTAATTTCTACCATATTATGCTGAATTTCAAGATTAAAAGGATTTTGTTTTAGTTTTATACATTGCCTTAAATGTTTATGCTTATTTTTGAAAGTTTCCGCTGTATTGCTTACCCTTACTGAGCATTTGAGCTCACCCCTTTCTATGTTTTATTTTTTCCCAGGATTCCATGATTTGAAATGTGATTGATATGTAGGGATATGCTAATGGAATAATGGCATTCATAAGGATTATTTATGTTGTTTTGTACGTCTTAGAGTGCAAATGTATCATTCATGCATGTGATCTATTTTTCCAATACTGATAAACTAATCGGTCCTTTGGGACTTGATTCCCTGTAATCATGCCAATGTATTAAAATAATGCACCGACACTGGGTAACTCGGGTTGGGGCGTTACAGTTGGTATCATAGGAAGTTTAGCAATAAACATGGAAACTAGATTTAGATAAACTCTGATTAGAGCACATAGACCTAAGATTGACTTTGAGGATTAGTATAGAAGAACTTCTTAGAATTTTTGTATTGTAGAGATTTTGTTAGTTTTCCGAGAAATACATCCCTGTCTGGATACGAGCAGGTAGAGGCAGTTCTGGCACAGATGTACCTAGGGGTAAACCCCCGAAAACACCGCTTTGAGCTAGACTCGAACGGGAACTGGTGCATGGAAACAGGCCTTGCTGCACTCTTGGTTATGACACTCCTGGGGGATATGCTTAGGATACTTCAAATTTTCATTACAAACCATTATGAAGGGATTATGAGTATATACTTACTCAATGAAAACATTTTTATGATTATGGATTATATCCATAAACTGTTCAATTTGTGTTAGGTATTTTACAAGTTTGGTAATTATTCATTGCAATTCATAAACTGATCTAGTTTATGTTATTGTATTGAAATGACGCCCATTATAAGGAATGTGAACTCCCATATTACGTATGATCCAAAGAGTAAGAAGGATCATATATTTCGTGGTCCTAATCCAGAATTTTGAAGTGAAGTAGTTCCCCACGTATTATCATCATATGAAGAAATAGTATCATGTGTTGATAAGCTGAGTAATGAATTGCCGGAGTCCTATGGCTTTTAAGGTAAACAAGATAAGAAAATTATGGAAGAGGGAAAGATGGATAAAGGGAAGATGGAAAAGAAGAATTTTCCCATATGTGATAACTATGGGACGAAACACCCTAGAACATGCCTGAAAGGAATTGGAGTTTTTTATAAGTGTGGAGGAAATGGGCACAAAGTACGTGACTACAAGGGTAAGAAAATGGTTTCAAATGTACAATGATTCATTTGCAAGGATTTTGGACACTACGTGAACCAATTTCCCAGTCACCAGGATATTTTGAAAATGATGATATTGGATAATAATCAAGTTATGATACTGCCACAGATGAAGAGGAATGACTAGTGTTATTATGTTGTTATTTTAGAATTATTTCATTTAAGTGTTGTATCAATGATGATCTGTAAATAAATAAGGATTGTACTGTAGTACTATTTAACTAAGGATTTGATATTTTATGGTACAAAGAAAAGTGACTCTATTGTGAGTTAATTTTTTTTTTAAATTACATGGTTGATGGAAAGATAAACCATAATATGGTCCTAATATTGAGGTAGTGATTTTGGAATAAGCGATGGTTGATTTTAGTAATTCAGGATGATGCAGCGTTGTAAAAGAATATATGAGAAAGGCATTCACATGTTATTACCTGGAAAAAATGATCCTCATTATGTATAACTTACTTGTAAATTTTGGACTGTGAGTTTAGATAATAGTATTGTGGATAAGTCTAATGGTTGGAATGGATTATGTTTGAAAGGTAATTGTTTTTGGATTTTTATAAAAGTACAACACGCAGACCGTGTGACGGCCCGTCGTGTCGGACAATGATGCGGTAATCGAACCCACAACCATAGTGAAATTGGGATTTATTGCCTGCCATTGTGCTACATGAATTTCCTGGATGGTATAATGTAGTTTCTTTACATAAAGGGTCTGATATGTGAATTATAAATTCATTATATTTGGAACCCTATATGATTAGGATCAATAGAGTATTTTTGATTTGTATTATGTTTTGGGGTGAAAGATGAGTTTGTGGTATAAATTTATTAATGGATAAAACTCTAATTATAAAGTAAGTATTTCTCCTTATGATCTTAGCCAATCTCATAAATAAATTCCTCATCATTGAGAAAAGGAACTTAGAACAAAAATGTTGTCCTAGATGGTACCATAGATCATCACTAATTTATGGCCTTGGGATTGTTGGCCTTTTCATAGCCATGTTATCTACCACTCTCCATCAGATAGATGGTTATATTTCTCTTCCATATCCATATTTTCTTATATGGAACCCTAGTATGTGTTATTTTTGGTAATCTTAATAATTTCCAATATTTATTTTAAATTGAGGCCTCATTAATTCATTTTTCGATGTGGGATTTCAACTATGATATTTTGAAATGTAAAAAATGTGTTATCCTAATATCTTATGTTTTGTTGAACCAATGGTATTTTAAATCATCATAGATTGATGAATTTAAGGACCTCAATTTTAAACTTGTTTGTGATTGATGACCTCAATCACTACCTATAAATATTTACGTCTTTCCTCTAATAATATGCCTATAATTTACACCGATGACCTCTTAATCAAGATCATAATTTTATGGTGACCCTTTCATTTCTCTTTTCATCATGTTAAGACTAATTTTTATTAACCAAATTTCTGATGTGGTTTTTTCCACAAAGATATTTTCTATTTTCAACCTTTTTTTTCAAAGAACAATATCAAATTGTGAGGATGAAATTTATTGAAGGATGGGAGAATGTAACACCCTGAGCTTCCACTGTCCGCTTCTTTTTGAATAATACCGTAGCGTGTGTTGTACGCAACTTCGAGTTCTAACACACACCACGACCAATCAAAGTAGCCGTTATGAATAGTAATACCTAATTTTTAAATTTTGAAATTTTATCTCTCAAAATGGACTTCATTTTTGGATTTGGAGTATCTAATTTTTCCTGAGGTAAAATTTTGGTACTTTTATGATAACATTAATATTTTGATGAATAGTGAAAATTACTAAATATTAATTAAAAACAACTTTTTTAATCAAAATAATTATTAGTGATAAATTTTGAATTTGAGTGGTCTTAAAGTATATTTATAATATATTTTTACCATTTAATACAATTTTGGTCCTATAACATAATTTTACAATTAAACCGGACATAAACAATTGTCAATCTTTTGAAAGTTATTATCTCTTAAAAACACGCTTTTTGTTTTAACAACGAGAATTATTTTTAAATTAATTTCTGACACTTCTGTGTTTGGAATTTGAAAAAACAGATTCCATATTTGGAATCAAAATGTTCATATTGTGTAAATAGGTAACTTTTATATTTATACATTTTGAATAATTACTTCGGTAAATATTTTTTTTACCATGTTTAAAGGATAAATATGGTAAATAAGGGTTAACAAATAATATTATAATAATACTAAATTACCCTAAAACGTGTCCTAACCTTATTGGTTGATAAATGTCTGACCATGGGCATATTGGGGTCTGTTTTTGGACCCCATGGAGCCACTTGTAAGTGATAATGACACTTTATATTAATTAAGTTAAAATAAATACAAAAATGACAGAAGCATATATCTGTTAGCAAAACAATTTTTCCATAGAGTTATATATGTTGTATTTTCTACTATGAATATTCATTAGAAATATGAAACTATTTCCTACATAATGGTATTTTAATTATAATTTTATACATTAAATAAGTTAATTTATTTATAACACAATGATGATGCAGTAATTACCATAATAGTGAAAAATTAAAATAATTGATATTATAAATACCCAAATAAATATAATTTTATAATTTTAATGAATTAAACTAATTTTATAAGATAATATTACATGTTAGTATTGATTTAATTAATTTTCTCAAAGTAATCATTCTGTTATGATTTTTACAAAAGTCAATTATTGAATAGTGTCAAAATTGACATAAAAGTGTTTTTAAAACAAATATTATATTATTAATTGATATTAAATTCCTAAATATATAAGGTTCGTTAAAGAGACTTTTATAATGATAAATTTATCATTAAAGGACCACTTGGGGGGTCTCATAAATGTATATTGTAAGTTTATTAACTATATAATATAAAAATAAAAAGTGACATGGTAAGTGTTAAACTAATTAACTAAGTGTTAAAACTAAACGATAAGGTTAATATAATGACCCAAACCTATCTAAATTCTATTTTTTGAGTATTTTTCGACCCATAACCACCTCATCCTTTAAATAATACACTCTGGAGCCATTATAAACCGAATTTGAATTTATTATAAAATAATATTTCTAGCTTTTCCAAAGATGCCCCTCACCCCACTTGTAAAAGGACACTCACCCTTCTCATTAATTCACACCTTCAAAGCCTTTTGGATCGGCCAAAACATGCCCAAATACTCTCTCAACTTCCCTCAAATCATCCTATAGTCCTTCCTTTAGTCAGAAATCCATCTTAAGGAGCCCCTTTTATCAAATCAAAAGGAAGAACCCCAAGAAGATGTAATGATTTCACCACCCTTTTTCAAGTTCCTATTTTATTCCACTTCTTCTTTCTTTGTTATTACCATTATAAAATAAAGAATCCAGTATCTCCTATATACTGTAATATTATTATAAATATGTTACAACCATATTCAGTATTCTATCCATCCTTTGAATGACATGTCACCATACGTGCGTACGTACGGCTTACCGTCTCCATGTCGTGGTGTAATTGTTATTCAATATATTATTATTTGGATGGGTATAATAATGATTTTTAATTCTGTAAATCATAAATATAACATGATAATGAATCTTTATATATGATATAACATCAAATTATATTTTATTTTAATATCAAAAGAATGATATTTTCGCTCGTACGTACGTACGGATTACGGTCTCCACGACGAGATGAGATTCATTTACAAGTTCACCATTCATCGACGATTATAAAAATATATATTACTAATAATTATGTAATATATGACATAATAATGATATTTGAGATATATATATATTTAATTATTTATGTACTTACATATATCTTATTCACTTATTTCCGTTCAATACTATATGAAAACAGAAACAACATTTATGCGTACGTAGGGACTACCGTCTCCATAAATGGTGTTTTCCATTTCATATATATATGTCTATTATACATATTTATATTCATAATATATATGATATATTTATCATGTTTTTTATTCTGGAAGTATTTAAAATCATGATCTAAGTGATACAACCAAGAGTGACATGTTAAAACACATACGATAAAGAAAGTGATTATTACCCGAAATGTTAACGTAACATGGAAATTATTATTAAATCGTTAATATAAAGTCATAAATGAATCATGTATGATATTATAAATATTAATATGGTTCTGGTATAATTTAATAACATACTAAGATCTTCGTACAGGATGTTAAATGTACCCTCGACTAAAGGAAAGTGCAAGGTAACAGGTTTTCATCTCACTCCTTATTCCGGTGAGAATCATGCCATATTGGCACTATTACCTTTTGTTTGGTGTATGTAATGCCCATAATTATATTCTTTGAGTAGTAAAATTTAATTGATGTGTATTTACATATTCATTGTATGATACCTCTTTCATGTGTTGTATGTTTCGCATGTTACCAAACTGGTAAGGGTTAATATCACAATCTCTTCATTATCCGAGGTAGTTTTTACATAAGTATCTATTGGGACATATTTATTATCCCTGTACATGTTTTATGAAAGAGTTTTAAAAAGGATTATTTTAAGGTAATTTTTACTAAAACATCATTTCAAATGTTCTAAATAATTATTTATCTAAATCTTTCTCATTAATTTTCATGTCTTCAAAATGATATTAAGGATTTATTTATATAGACATGAATGTTTTTTTTAAAATGATAATTACTTTCAAATGTTTCAAAGTGTTATTGGACACTTTGATTCATAAATGTCTTTAAATTACTTCTTTTCTAAATTGTGTTACTTTTAAATGCTTTCATGAAAAAGGGGTATTTATTTCAACGAGTTTTACAAATCAATCTCTTCTATGTAAAAATCTTGTAATGGATTTTAAACTTGTTTTGAAGTTGATTTATCATGATACAATTCATCCATATTGTGTGGATGGTTTTTTTATATATTTGACTGTGGATGTGTTATTTTTATACCGTTCATGGTTTATGGGTAAAGTATTGACATTTCTCATGGTAGTTTTAATACAAAATTTTATGTTATATTTTATCCTCTTCTTAAGGTGAATGTGTTGGACTAGTATATTCCGGGTTGGGGACCAGTAAAAGTAAGCCCTCCAGTTTGGAGTCAAATTATTAGAGGCACTCCGGGTTGGTGTCCGGATATTAGAGGCACTCCAGGTTGGTGTCCGGTTATTAGAGGCACTCCGGGTTGGGGTCCGGTTATTAGAGGCACTCCGGGATGGAGTCCGGTTACAGAGGCTCTCTGGGTTGGGTTCCAGTTACAGTTATCCGTTAGGTCTTGGCACATGGCCTTGATAGAGAAATTAAAGTTTGTCATCATGCATTCCATCATTATGAAAGTAGTTTTTTATATTTCGTGTGATTATTCGATTAGTATAATATCCATGAGAATAATTAAATGGCATTATTTCATTTTATTTCTACCATATTATGCTGAAGTTCAAGTCGAAAAGGTTTTTGTTTTTGTTTTATACATTGACTTAAATGTTTATGCTAATTTTTGAATTTTTCCTCTGTATTGATTACCCTTACTGAGCATTTGAGCTCACCCCTTTCTATGTTTTATTTTTCCCAGGATTCCAAGAAGTGCAATGGATTGATATGCAGGGTTATGCCAATGGAATAATGGCGTTCATAAAGATTATTTATGTTGTTCTGTATGTCTTAATGTGAAAATGTAACATTCTTGTATGTGATATATTTTTCCAAGACTGTTAAACTGATCGGTGCTTCGGGACTTGATTCCTTGTAATCATGCCATTGTATTAAAATAATGCACCGACTCTGGGTAACTGGGGTTGGGGCGTTATATTTTAAAGGTCCAGAAAGGATATATTTTGAGGATATGGTGATAAGGTTTCGAAATCCACCCCTCCAATAGGTTTGGGACAAGTGTAGGTCATAGATTTTACATAATCTTTTCATTTTATTTAAATCGTTAAATAATGATGTAATTGATGCATCATCATGGTGTCATAATTAATTTAATTTATTTAGTGTCTAAAAATTATAAAAAATATATCATGATGTAGGAAATTTTTTAGATTTATAATTAATATTTATAGTAAAAAATATGACTTGTATAACCCCATGTAAATTTTTTTTAGTAAAACCACAAATGTTTGTGACATTTTAATATTAACTTTAAATAAAAATGTATTAATGTCATTTTCCTACCAAAGTGGCTCCATGGGGTCCCCAAGTTGACCCATGGATTGTCTTGGTCAGCCATGAATCATCCAATAATGGAAATACATGTGTCATGGTCATTTCATATTATTAAAACATTATTTTTACCTTAAACTACACTAATTACCTCTAATCGCGATTAAAACTTAAAAGGTACTATTCACACAAAAATTATTTTAATCTCATGGAACCAAAATTTACTTCCTAATTATAACCATGTATATTGGATTTTTAAAAATCAAATCACAGAAGTGGTAAAGTTTTATTGAAATGAAAAATATGTTTTTTGACTTCCACTTAGTGGTTTCACTATTAATCAAAAATTGACGTTTTCAGAAAAATACAAAAAATTCACCCTAAGATATATTTGATATTCAGAATTCAAAAATGATTTCTATTTTAAGAAAATTCAAAACATATAAGTTGAATTAAATAATTAAATAATTATTTCACGCTGTCAAAACAAATAGCGTGTTTTTAAGTAACAATATCTATTAAAAGATTGACACTAGTTTAAGTCCAATATCAAAGTGAAATTAATTCCACTAACCAATATTGGATTAAATGGTAAAAATATACTCTAATTTTACAGTAAAACTAATTCAAACATTAATCTAATAATATAATTTAATTAGATTAAAAAGTGGTTTTGAATTAAAATACAACATTTTTCACTATTTATTAAAAATGATCTTTATCGGAAAAATACCAAAAATTTACACAAAGTAAATTTTGATGTCCCAATTCTAAAGGAGATTTTTATTTTTTCAAATATATCACATAAATTTTTCAAAAAGTGGATATAAAAGTGGTTTGACATCAAAAGGTAGTTAATCGATCATTTAAAGAATATTAGAATGTTTACTCTTAAGATTGGATTCATTCACATTTTTAATACTCTAACATTTATTGTAAAAAGGAAAAATATTTGACAAACATATATAATCACTTTTTAGTTAGTTTTGTTCATTCTTATCAATACAATGGCTAGGTGTTAACTACCATTTAAAATAATATTATATTATTATTAGATTGCAACATAAAATTTCAATGGAACTCGTTGTTTTTTTATAGGGTAAGCCATCGAGTATAGCGTTCCCTTTAAATTAATATTAACATTTTATTCACAAATATGAAATTTTCATATTCTTTTTTTACCTGGGGTGTTACAATTCTACCCTCCAGAATACTTTACGCACCTCTTTTCGACAAAGGAATGGACTGGAGAGGTCCGGGCCATTACATCAAATAACACTTAGAACATTCTCGTCCCTATGAATTCAGAAACCAACATAAAGGAACCCAACAAGATACCTCTTAGGGCTATCATTATAACAGGAACCCAACCAAAAACTCTAATCATATGTATAACGACCCATAATTTACATACATGGTTATTACATCAAAATTGAAGCATAATTATTACAACATATAACAAAACCATTAAAGGACCGTATAAGTATAGTGTCTTTAGAAACTGGGAAACATAAACAACTGGTTCATAAATCATCTACGTTGTCTCCCATTTATTTCGTCATATCTAGAGTCCATTTTAGCATATTCTACTTAATATCCTTCTTCTTGACCTGGGACAAAAATACAAAAGGGTGAGCTCAAATGCTCAACAATGGTAAACAAAATAAATATCAAACATATCATATTTATAAGAACATATCATTTTGAAAATCTTATCCTGCAAAAGAGATCATAACATGGGATAAATCATAGAAGTGAAATTTAATACCAATAATCATAACATAAAACATGGATCTTTGTGTCATACACACATAATCATAGAAAATCATTTCTTAGTTGTCAAGACTCATTTCTAAGACAATCTTAGCGGACAAAGTCCTTTTCTGAACCGAGTTCACTCCTCGTTTCAGTCCTGTTTTACTAAACCGGTTTAACCTGCTGTTCTAGCCATGTCTATATCATTTGATATAAATCTTTACCCAATGAATTGGAGGGAGATATATGTCCCACCCATCTCATAATAATACCTTTTTTATGTGTTCACAAAATCATAAACCATACATCATAGCATAACCCATGTAATAAAAATGGGATTCTTAAATATCGTGACATCATAAAAAAATTCATATAAGATAAATGAATTCATAAAAATTATTCCAAAACAACATATTGAAATCAATGTAATAATAGGGATAGAAACAGAACCCTATATTATCTTATATGGAAAATAATTTTGATAAAACACTTGAACTCCATTCTTGAGGAAAATATCCTTTCTACTTAAAAAACACATATCCTTTCTTAGCATGTCATACAATTTTAAACTAAACGAATTTGATTGAAAATTAACATGAAAACTTGTAAAAAAATCTTCATGGAAATAATGATTTAAAATTCAATTTATGCCGTATAGGTTGAAAAAATCGTTCTTCTCTTACTTTGGCCGGAAAAGTCAAAAAGTACCTCGTACAAAAAATGACAACAGATTCCTTTCATATCATTTAATAAATACTCAACGAAGGATAAAATTGGATTTAAACAATTTTTATAAGGATATAAATATTACATATTGAGGAAACATGGATGTGGATGATAAATATTCCCCAGTAAATTCTGAAGTATAAACAATCTCGGATAAAAATGAGATTGCGAGATTTTCCCTTACCTTAGGTCCGATTTTTCTTCGTAAGTGTCTGAACCTCATGTATAATGATTTAAATAATGTCATTGACTTATTCCATAATCATAATTATTTTTATGATATCATATATGGTCATATTCTTAGCTTCTTATTAGTAATATTTCATTGCTACTTGTCATTCGAGTGTTTATTGCTTTATGTTCGTATGTGTGTTTTGTCGAATAAATTCTAATTCCTATTTTTAGGTTATAGACACCTCATTTACATAAAGGTATTATTGTAATATATATCATATTTATTCATTAAAGTAATTTATATAATCATTAAGCTTTGAAGATCATGTAGAACGAGTCGCATCACATCGTGGAGACGGTATTCCATACGTACGTACGAGCGATGATATCTTTCCCATGATTGTGGAATTGTATTGGAGTGTATGTATACTATTTCAGAATAAATATCACTTTACAATAATCATATATAGTCATTATTTCCACCATTAAACTCATCCAAGTAAGGTGGTTGTGGAAAATAGATTACCCCACGGCATGGAGATGATATTCTGTACGTACGCACGCGCGGTGATTTTGTTTTCCTTAGGATGGATAGGTGGTGAAATAGGGTTGTTTCCTACATTTAATAACAAATAAGTATATGATTGATACGTATGTTATTAATTAATAATTAAAAAACTAAATAATAAGAGGTAGAAGAAGAAATAAGGTTGAAAGAATCGGTAACAGACATTACCTCTTCTTTGAAGCGCCTCTTTGAGACCTCCTCTTAGGGCACTAAAATTGGTCTTTGAAGAAGAACATGATCTCTATAATGTTTCTAGGGACTTGGGGAAGTGAAGTGGTCAGTGGTAGGCTGAGCATGAACGCTCAAATTGGTGTGAGGAGGAGAGGGAGGAGGTTCCCTTATATAAGGGAGGAGAGGGGCACCTTTGGAAATATAATAAATATTAGTTTATATTAAATCCCAAACCCACATAAAAACATCCAAAATGACTCATATACGAATATTAGATGATATAGGGTTGTAATATCATCAAAAAATAAAATTTATACCTTTTAAGAATTTATTTTAAAAATTATCAACTTGATTTATCCTTATTTATCAATTTAAATTTATTTGTGGTAAACATATTCTATATTTTTAATTATTATAAATAATTACATATGTGTTGTGAATTTTCCATAATTTGACACTTTATGACATTTTAGACCATATAAAGTTTAATTTATAGTTTTTAAATATTTTTGTTATTTTTTAACAATTTTATAATATGTTATTTTTATTAATTAACAATAGTATCAATTTTGACACTATTCATTTATTTGAATTTAAATAAAATATATACAGAAGATATGTTCAAACTAAAATCTTTAATAGATTCATAAAATGTCATATTTATCTAGAAACTTAGTGGAGAACATTAAATAGTTTTTATATTATTTATTTTAATATTATTAAAATCAATTATTTGATATTTTAATTAATAAAATAATTTCAACATCACTATTGTGTCATACATAATGATAATTATTTAATCCCTAAAAATTCTAAATAAATTCCTATGATGTAGATAATTGTAGTAGATTTCTGGAGAGTATTTAGTTTTTATGTTTCATTAATTTTATCACTATAATAAAATTATTATACTAATATGATTTAAGAACGTGACATGTTGTCAATTTCATTGGTTTTAATAATAATTAAATTATGTTCAATGAAAAAAGTCCATTAAATGAATCTAATCCGACCATTAGGTGATATGGGTATACTTTTAGTCATCCAATAGGATTTTTGTAGGTATTAGGGTAATTTTATAATCTTATCTTTACCCTTAATTAGCAGATTTCCCTTTAACTATGGTAAAAACATTTTACCGTAGTTACTATTCATAACGCCAAAAAATAAAAAGTAACCTATTAAAATAATTTGGACCCACTGATTTCAAATATGAAATTTATTTTTCATAATTCAAAAGACATAAGTTGCAGAAATTAATTTAAAATTAATCCCGCAGTTAAGAAAATAGGTTTTAGAAGTTAAAACATTGCCAAAGATTGAATTGTTTTTATCTATGAATTAAATGAGAAATTCATGCTAATGACATAAATTATATTAAATGGTAAAAATATATTCTATTTATACTTTAAAACTATTCAATATTATAATTTAACTATATAAAATATCTCATTGAAAAAAAGTGTTTTTAATTAAAAATTAGCGTATTTTTACTATTCAACAAAATATGAAAGTTATCAGAAAAATATAAAATATTTATCCAGAGTAAATTTTTATATCCTGATTCCGAAGAAGAATTTCATTTTGTCAAATTGAAATTATAAACAAGTCAAAAACTAGATTTAATGTTGGTGCGCCATCAAAAGGCGGCAAAACTGCATTTTTTTAAAAATATTTATTTTACCTGAAAAAATTATTTTGTTCTCTTACCATGTTCTAGAAAATGTGTAAGATGAGTAATAACATTATAAAATTCAAAATGTAGTTAATACTATTCCTAACGGCTAGTCAATAATAATATATCATTGTTTAGTGAAACCCTGTATTGCGTACTACACACGCTATCGAGGAAGGCCGTGATTGCATGTAATGCAAGCCAAGTCAGTATTGTGTGTTGTGGATGATTCCTTTGGTGTTGCGTATAACATATGAAATAAAAAAATAATTCTCATAAAATATCAGGGTGTTACATTCTACCCCCCTTAAAATGAATTTCGCCCTTGAAATTCGTCACTTCATTACAAACAGATGAGGATACCTCTCCCTCGTTATATCCTCAAGTTCCCAAGTAGCTTATCTAATTGGTGGTTCCCCCATAAAACTTTCACCAAGAAAGTTGTCTTGTTCCGTAGGACTTTTTTGCTACGATCTAGAATCACTATCGACTTTTTTTCATAAGAATGAACTTGCTCCAATGGTACAAATTCTAAGCTGAGTACATGTGAAGGATCGGGTATGTGCTTTCTCAGGAGAGATACATGGAACACATCGTGAACTTGAGAGAGATTCGGTGGAAGCACCAATCGGTAAGCAACCATCCAAATACTATCCAATATTTATAAAGGACCGATATACATAGGGCTCTAATTTCCATTCGTTCCAAATCTCATTACTCTTTTCCAAGGAGATATTCGTAAGAACACTTTATCACCCACTTCAAACACTAGGTCTTTTCTTCGGTTATTGGCATAACGTTTTTGTAAACTCTTTGTTGCTCTTATCTGTTGTTGAATAGATCTAACATTTTATACCATCTCATCAACAAGATCAATTCCTAATAGATTTCTTTCCCCAACATCAACCCAACAAGTTGGAGTATGGAATTTCCTTCCATAGAGACCTTTATAAGGATCCATCTGAATGCTGAAGTGAAAGAAATTATTATAAGAAAAATCCACCGAAGGTAGGTGTTGATTCCAACCACCTTTGAAATCCATGTAGAAAGATCTCAACATATCTTCTAGAGTTTGAATTGTCCTCTCAGACTGACCGTCTGTCTGAGGATGGTAAGCAGTGCTAAAACTCAACTCTGTATCTAGAGCATGCTGAAGACATCGCCAGAATTTCGAGGTAAACCTCGGATCCCAATCAGATATAATGGAAAGTTGTACTCTATGAAATCTTACCACATCCTTCACATATATCTTGGCAAGATGATCCAGAGATAAATCCTCTCTAATAGCGATGAAGTGTTCCGACTTTGTAAGACGATCAACTATGAACCAGATAGAATTATTGCCTTTGGATGGTTTAGGAAGTCTGGTGACAAAGTCCATAGTGATTTTTCCAATTTCCATTAGGGTATGGGTAATGGTTGTAACTTCCCCTTAGACTTCTCTCTCTCAACTTTTACTTGCTGACAAACCAAGCATCGAGAGACATATTTAGCAACATCTCTTTTCATGCCATCCCACCAGAAGTACTCTCTCAGGTCCCTATACAACTTTGTGCTTCTAGGATGAATAGATAATGAAGAACTATGCGCCTCATACAATAGCTCCTTCTTTAATTCTAGGATGGGAGGAACACAATCCTGATTCCTAATCATTATTATCCCGTCACAATCAAGGTTGAATTCAGGAACATTTCTCACCTTCTTTTGTAACACTAAATCTTCAATTTGTTCCTCTTTAATCTTCACATGTATAGATGGTTGAACATTCATTTGATAAAGATAAGATTTTTCCCCTTCCATTATAATTCCAAGATCCATCCTTTGTAAATCCATAAATATTGGATCTTTTGTGATCCTCATCATGGACAAGCTAGCATGGTCTTGTCGAATTAATGCATCTTCCACCTTGTTTTCATTCCCAGGGTGGTAATGAATTGAGCAGTCGTAATCCTTAATTAGCTCCAACTATCTTCTTTTATGCATATTCAGCTCCTTTTGTGTGAAAATATACTTTAATATTTTATGATCAGTATAAATGTCACACCTTTATCCATAAAGATATTGCCTCCAAATATTTAATGCAATGATTACTGCAGCGAACTCCAAATCAAGATTTGGGTAATTTTTATCATGGATTTTCAACTGTCGTGAGACATAAGCTATCACCATATCATTTTTCATGAGAACACACCCCAGTCCCTTCTTGGATGCATCACTGTAGATCACAAACCTTTCACCACTACAAGGTAGTGTGAGAACAGGTGCACTGGCTAACCCTCTTTTTAGCTCTTTGAAATTCTCTTCACATTCCTTTGTCCAAGAAAACTTAACTCCTTTCCGAGTAAACATGGTGAGTGGGTTAGATAACCTTGAAAAATCATTCACAAAAATTCAGTAATATCCAACCAAACCAAGATAAATTCGGATCTTAGTTATTGTTGTTGGTCTCGACCATATTTCTGATAAACTCTGTTTTTGCTGGATCCACAGATATCCCCTCTTTTGAGATTATGGGACCCAAAAATGAAACTTTTTGAAGCCAAAATTCACACTTGGTAAATTTGGAATTATGCTTCTCCTATTATAGGGTCTTCAATACAATTCTCAAGTGATTTTCATGTTCTTCCTTTCTCTTTGAATATGCAAGAATATCATCTATAAAGACTACCACAAACTGATCTAGATAGTCTCTAAAGACTATATTCATCAGATCAATGAAGATAACCGGGGCATTAGTAAGACCAAATGGCATCACTATAAATTCATAGTGTCCATACCTTGTAAAGAAATCCATCTTTGGTATATCCTCCCTTTTGACCCTTAATTGATGCTACCCTGAATTAAGATCAATCTTGGAAATGTATTGAGCTCCGCGTAGTTGTTCAAATAGGTCATCAATGCATGGGAGATGATATTTGTTCTTGATAGTGATCTTGTTATGTTCTCGATAATCAATGCAGAGTCTCATTGATCCATCCTTCTTCTTAACAAATTGAACAGGTTCTCCCCAAGGTGACACACTAGGGCGTATGAATCCTTTTTCAAGATTCTCTTGGAGTTACTTCTTCAATTACTGCAACTCAATTGGGGCCATTCTATAAGGTGTCTTTGAAATGGGCATAGCACCCGGTATGAGTTCTATTGAAAACTCAACTTCACGATTTGGTGGAAGACCTGGAAATTCCTCTGGAAAGACATCATCAAATTCCCGTAAAATGGGCATATTATTAATCGTGAGTTTCTCTCCAACTATTTGAGATAAATAACCTTCATTTAGTGGAATCAAGGCCCATAAGATGGAAGAAATTTACACTAGAAGGTTATGTTCATCCTTGCATCCATAGACGATCATAGATTGATCTGGAATATGAAATGTGACTTCCTTTCTTTGGAAATTGATATGAGATCCATATAAAGAAAGCCAATCCATTCCAAGAATCACATCAAATTACACTATAGGAAGGATCACAATATTTGCAGGAAGGACTTTCCAAAAAACATCAATCGGAGAAGTATTGTAAACTTTTGATGCAACTATTGTTCCATTAGAAGTTGTCACATCAAACTCAACATCTAATTGTTACAGTAATACGGCGATACCCTTAGAAAATTCTTCAGAAATAAAATAGTGGGTGGATCCAGAATCAAATAAAAAATTTGATACTTTAGAGTGGATGGTAAGTGTACCTATCACCACTTTGTTGTTGTACTACACATCACCGATAGTAATTGCATGTGACATTCCTTTGTCTTTGGACGTAAGAGTTTTTTGACATCGATCATCATCATTAACCCTTCGATTTGGGCATTGATTGGAAAAATACCCTATCTCCTTTCACTTGAATCATTGAAGTGTCGTAGGTTAATGCTATGTATCCCTTCCTTTGTTTGCATCATTAGATATTTTCTTCCCATTATTTCGACATTCAATTGCCCGATGACCCTCTTTTCCACAATTATAACATTTTCTTGTCCACTTAAGAAAATTTACTCCATGTTTCATTCCACACTTTGATCATAAGGGAAAAATCATCTTATTTTCAGTGTGGTCTTTAGATTTTCCATTGAATTACATTTTTATCTTCTTATCAAACCCATGTGACTGATGGGTTACTCCAATCTCCATCTCAACCTTGAGAGCACATCGAACAATTTCCTCGTAGCTATTGAAGTCCCATATGGCTAACACCTTTTGAATACTTGGCTTTGAGCCACAAAATTATTGATCGATCTTACTCTTAGGTTGGATAATAATTATGGAAGCGTACCTTGCATTTCTTGTAAAATTTCATTCGTAGGTACCAACAGATTCATCATCCATTTGTTTCATTTCAAGAAACTCCTTCTCCCTATTTGTTCGAAGAATATAAGGAAAATACTTATTGAAAAATAAGTTCTTGAACTCATCCCATTCAATGGACTCAATTTCATCCCTTTTCCTCGTATTCTTAATAAGATTCTACCATTGATCAGCATCACATTCCAAACGATATACTGCTAAGATGACTTTATCATGTTCTGATCATTGAAGAACTGAAAATATCTTTTCAGTGGTACTGATCCATTGTTCAGCCACTAATGGATCAGAAGACGCACTGAATGAAGGTGGAAACTGCCTCATGAAGGATTCAACAGAATGTTGCTCCTTCGTTTGCTCGTTTGGATGTCCGGTATGATTCATAGCTTGAGAAAGTTGTGTGATCATGACTACAAGATTTTGCATTCTAGCTTCTATAATGTTTGGTTGCTCAGGGAGAAAATCATTGCATTGCCCGTCGCATTCCACATTAATACGGTTCCGTCAGGTTCTAGCCATTGATGAAAACCAAGAAGAATAGCATGATCAACAGTAATTATAATAGGAAAACCACATAATCAAGAATACAATTTCACATTTAAGGTTTTATCGTAGGTTGTTCATGGCCATTTATAAAACACTAATATTTTGTTCTATGATGAGACATATCCTTAGGTTTTTTACTAAGGCTTTCACATCCTAGTTTCCAAAGGTTTACTATACCCCTCCTATGATACCAACTATAATGACCCAAACTTTACAGACATGGTTATTTATTCAAAATTGAAGCATACTTATTACAACATATAACAAAACCATGAAAGGACCGTATAGGTATAGTGTCTTTAGAAACTGGAAAACATAAAAACCCAGTTCATAAATCATCTACGTTGTCTCCCATTTATTTCATCATATCTAGAGTCCCTCTTTTCCATATTCTATTTAATATCCTTCTTCCTGACCTGGGGAAAAGAAATCATACAAAAGGGTGAGCTCAAATGCTCATTAAGGGTAATCAAATGAAATATAAAAAATATCATATTTATAAGAACATAACATTTTGAAAAGATTATCCTGCAAAAGAGATCATAACATGGGATAAATCCTAGAACTGAAATGTAATTACAATAATCATAACATAAAACATGATGATTTGTGGCATAGGCACATAATCATATAAAATCATTTCTTAGTAGTCAAGACTCATTTCCAAGACTATCTTAGCGAACAAAGTCCTTTTTTGAACCGAGTTAACTCCTCATTTCAGTCCTGTTTTACATAACCGGTTTAACCTGCCGTTCCATCCATGTCTATCTAATGAGATATAAATCTTTACCCAATGCATTGGAGGGAGATATAGGTCCCACCCATCTCATAATTAAACCATTCTTATGTGTTACACAAAATCATAAACCATACATCATAGCATAACCCATGTAATAAAAATGGGATTCTTAAACATCGTGACATCATAAAACAATTCATATAAGATAAAGGAATTCATAAAAATAATTACACCACAAAATAATAAAATAAATGTAATAATAGGGTTAGAAACAGAACCCTAAATTATCTTAGATGGAAAATAATTTTGATAAAACACTTTAACTCCATTCTTGAAGAAAATATCCTTTCTACTTCAAAAACACTTTTCCTTTATTAACATGTCATAATATTATAAACTAATCGAAGTTGATTAAAAATAAACATGAAAACTTGTAATGGTATATTTTTGGAAATGATTTTTTAATAATCCATTCATATCATATAAGTTAAAAAAACATTCTTCTCGTACATTTGCCGGAAAAGTCAAAAAGTACCTCGTACGAAAAACGACAAAAGATTCCTTTCATATCTTTTACTAAAAACTCACCGAAGGGTAAAATCGGATTTAAATTTTTTGAAGGATATAAATATTA
Source organism: Viscum album (assembly GCA_963277665.1). Classification (NCBI taxonomy): domain Eukaryota; kingdom Viridiplantae; phylum Streptophyta; class Magnoliopsida; order Santalales; family Viscaceae; genus Viscum; species Viscum album. The sequence goes on along the minus strand of OY728140.1, from coordinate 1,252,433,135 downwards.
CATATTGAGGAATCATGGATGTGGATTATAAATATTCCCCAGTAAATTCCAAAGTATAAACAATCTAGGATAAAAATGAGATTGCGAGATTTTCTATTACCTTAGGTCTGATTTTCTTCGTAAGTGTCTGAACCTCATGTATAATGATTTACATAATTTCATTGAATTATTCCAGAATAAATATTATTTTTATGATATCATATATGGTCATATTCTTAGCTTCTTATTAGTAATATTTCATTGCAACTAGTTATTCAGGTGTTTATTGCTTTATGTTGGTATTTGTGTTTTGTCGAATAAATTCTTATTCCTCTTTTCAGGATAAAGACACCTCATTTCCAGAATTTTATTAGTGTAATATATATAATATTTATTCATTAAATTCATTTATATAATCATTATGAAATGATGATCATGTAGAATGAGTCACATCACATCATGGAGACGGTATTCCGTACGTACGCACGAGCGATGATATCGTTCCCATGAATGTGGAATTGTATTGGAGTGTATGTATACTATTTAAGAATCATTATAACTTTAAAATAATCATATATAGTCATTATTTACACTATTATACCCATCCAAGTATGGTGGTGGTGGAAAATAGATTACATCACGACGTGGAGATGGTATTCCGTACGTACGCATGCGCTATGATTTCGTTTTCCGTAGGATTGATAGGTGGTGAAATAGGGTTGTTTCATACTTATAATAACATATCAGTATATGAGTGATACTGATGTTGTTACTTAATAATGAATCAACTAAATAAGAAGAAGTATAAAAGAAATAAAGTTGAAAGAATCGGTAACGAACATTACCTCTTCTTTGAAGTGCCTCTTTGAGAGCTCCTCTAAGGGCACTAAAATTGGTCTTTGAAGAAGACTAGGATCTATAAGTTGTTTCAATGGAAGTGGGGAAGTAAAATTGGCAGGGCTTGGCCGAGCATGAAGGATAAAATTGGTGTGAGGAGGAGAGGGAGGAGGTGCCTTTTTATAAGGGAGGAGAGGGGCACCTTTGGAAATATAAGAAATATTAGTTTATATTAAATCCCAACCACACTTAAAAACATCCAAAATGACTCATATCTGAATAATAGATGATATAGGGTTGTTATATCATCAAAAAATAAAAGTTACATATGTCAGGAATTTATTTTAAACATTATCAACATGATTTATCCTTATTTATCAATTTAATTTTATTTGTGGTAATATTATTCTAAATTTTAAATTTTTTTAAATATTTGCATGTGTTTGGAATTTTCCATAATTTGACTCTTTTTTAAATTTTAGACCATATAAATTTTAATTTATAATTTTTTAATTTTTTTTTAATTTTTAAACAATTTTATAATATGTTATTTTTATAAAATAACAATAGTGTCAATTTTGACACTATTCATTTATTTAAATTTAAATAAAATATATTCAGAAGATATGTGCACAATAAAAGAATTAATAGATTTATAAATATCCTATATATCTATAAAATTAGTGGAGCACATTAAATAGTTCATATAATAATTTTTTCAATATTTTTAAAATCATTTATTTGATATTTTAATTAATAAAATAATTTCAACATCACTATTGTGTCATACTTAATAATAATTATTTAATACCTAAAAATTCTAAATAAATTCCTATGATATATATAATTGTATTAGAATTCTGTATAATATTCATTTTCTAAGTTTCATTAAGTTTATCACTACATTAAAATTATTATACTTATAAGATTTAAGAAAGTGACATGTTGTCACTTTCATTGGTTTTAATAAGAATTAAACTACTTTCATGGAAAAAAGACCATTAAATGAATCTAATCTGACCTTTAGGTGATATGGGTCGGCTTTTAGTCATCCATTAAGATTTTGGTAGGTGTTAGGGTAATTTTATAATCATATATTTACCCATAATTACCCGATTTACCTTTCACTATGGTCAATAAAATTTACCGTAGTTACTATTCATAATGCCCAAAAATATAAAGTCGCCTATTTAAATTATTTGGACCCACTGATTCCAAATATTAAATCCATTTTTACAAATTAAAAACACATAAGTTTCATTAATTAATTTAAAATTAATCCCATTGTTAAGAAAATGGGTTTTAGAAGTTAAAGCATTGCCAAAGATTGAAATGTTTTTACCTATAATTCAATGTGAAATTAATTCTAATGACATAAATTATATTAAATAGTAAAAATATATTATATTTATACTTTAAAACCACTCAATATTCTAATTTAACCATATAAATTATCTCATTGAAAAAAAGTTGTTTATGATTAAAAATTAGCATATTTTTACTATTCATCAAAATAGGAATGTTATAAGAAAAATATCAAAAATTTATAAAAAGTAAATTTTTATATACTAATTCAAAATAATAATTTTATTTTGACAAATTGAACTTATAAACATGTCAAAAACTATATTAAATGTGGGTGCGCCATCAAAAGGCAGCAAAACTGCATTTTTTTTAATATTTATTTTACCTGAAAAATTTATTTTGTTCTCTTACCATGTTCTAGAAAATGTGTAAGATGAATAATAAAGTTAAAAAATTTAAAATTTATTTAATACTATTCATAACGACTAGTCAATAATAATATATCGTCGTTTAGTGAAACACGATATTGCGTAATACACACTCTATTGAGGAAGGTTGTGATTGCTTGTAATGCAAGCCAAGTCAGTATTGTGTGTTGTTAAAGATTACTTTGGTGTTTCATATAAAATAAGACATAGAAAATATTTCTCATAAAATATCTGGGTGTTACAATACGTGTTAGGAATTTCCTCTCCTATGTCGAGATATTATCATCTTTAGGCGGTACTGACTCGCCTACACGGGTTTAATCGCATCCGCATTAATGCGTCTTGATTAAGAATTAGGTTTTCCCACTTCCATATATTAGGATTTGTCAACATACACTGCCCCCAACATCGTAAAACCTACACAGTCCGAAGACATGGAGTTGGGAAATTCCTTCTCCCATGTCAAGATATTATCCGCTTTAGGTGGCACTGACTCACCCGCACGGGTTCAATCACATCCGAATTAATGTGTATTGATTAAGGATCATGTTTTTCCCTTTAACACACGCCCGGATACATTACCCACTTACAATGAACTATGAAACACAATATCTCACGACCAACAAATCAAGCATTCCATATATCAAAGGTACATAGCATAATGTCAAAACAAGGCTTAGAAGATAAAAGAAAATCACAAGTCAAAACAACTCTAGGTACTGAGCGTGCATCTGAGCCTCCGGCTCCCATGTTCCCTCATCAAGGTATCCATGCCTCCACAACACACGAACCAAGGTGATGGTTCGTCCACGGAGCACCTTCTCTTTAAGATCTCCGATTCAGACTGGTCGTCCCATGAAGGTCGTGTCGTATCCCATATCTTACTCTCCCATTAAATAACTTGAGAGTCATTGTGTAAGTACCGACGAAGCTGGGAGACTTGGAAGAAGTCATGAACCTTATCCAACTGAGGTGGTAGGTCTAGCTGATATGCCACCTTGCCGACTCACATCAGCACCTCAAATGGTCCGATGAACCTAGGGGGGAGCTTACTCCGCATCCCAACCCTATGCCGCCCCCGTTGAGGGGAAACCTTCAAGAACACATGACCCCCACCACAAACTCCAAGGGCCTCCTCCGATGATCATCATAAGACTTATGCCGGTCCTGCACCACTTTCATTCTCTCATGCATAATCTAGAATTTCTCTATGGTGCTCTATACTTCCTCTGGCCCAATAGTACCTTTCTCACCAACCTCAACTGATCAAATGGGTGAATGACATGGACTTCCATACAAAGCCTCAAATGGTGCCATGCTAATAGAAGAGTGGAAGCTGTTGTTGTATGAAAACTCTACTAAAGGTATGTGTCGCACCCATGATCCTCCAAAATCCAGAATGCATGCCCGCAGCATTTCCTCCAACATCTGGATAGTCCTCTCAGTCTGCCCATCCGTCTGGGGGGTGGAAAGTAGTGTTAAGGCGTAGCTGGGTGCCAAAAGCATGTTGTAACCCCCTCCAGACCCGTGAGTTAAACTGAGTATCTCAATCTGAGATGATATTTTTTAGAACTCCATGCAACTGAACCACCTCATCTATATACCTTTGTGTTGAGGTACTCACCAGACCCGACTCCTTAATTACTAAGAAGTGAGCTAATTTCGTCAGCCGATCCACCACTACCCAGATAGCATCATAACCACCCTGAGATTTGGGTAGTCTTGTGATGAAGTCCATCGAGATGGAATCCTATTTCCACTCGAGGACATATTAAGGATCAAAAAAACCACTGGGAACACGGTGTTCATCTTTTACTTGTGGACACACTAGGCACTTATCCACAAACTCCGTCACTACACGTTTCACCCCGGGCCACCAAAACTATTCCCTCAGTCCTCGATAATTTTTTGAATCTTCCGGATGCACTGCCAAGGCTAGGATATTGAACTCATGGACAACTCCCTCATGCATCACCTCCGGAACAAACAACCTTCCATGAAAGAGTATCATATGACAGATGTCCTCTGACCATCCTTCTGGAGCGTTCCCCTGATCGTTACGATCCCACATTACTTCTGCCTCAGAGTCTCCCCACTGATACTCTTCCACCTGCTACAACAAGGAGGACTGCACCATCATCTAAAACAATAATCCTTTAACACCTTATACACTTGCATCCATGTTCATTGAAGCCAACTCTCCCATTACTTTCCAAGAATCAACGGATTCTCGAACCACTTCCTTATGTGACTTCTTGCTCAGTGCATCAGCCACAACATTTCCCTTACCTTCAGTGTAAGAGATCTCGATGTCATAGTCTTGGAGAAACTCGACCCATCTCCACTGCGGTATGTTCAGGTCACACTGGGAGAAGATATAACGTATGATATTTTGATCAAAGGAGACCACAAAGCAATCCCCAAATAGGTAATGTAGCCACAACTTTAGTGTGAGCACCACTATTGCAAGCTCTAGGTCGTGGGTGGCATATTTACGCTTGTGAGGGAGCAATTGCCTAGAACCATAACAGATCACACCCTTATTAGGCATTAGTACAAACCCCAAACCAAGTCCAGAAGCATCACAAAACACCTCATACAACAACCCTTCATTTGGATACTTGAGTACTGGAGCACTGACCAACTTATCCTTCTATTAGCCGAAAGAATCCTAGCACTCCTCGCTCCATTCGATGACCTGGTTCTTCCTAGTCAAAGCTATAAATGGAGCATCAACACGAGATAAGTCCAAAATGAACATCCGATAATAGCCTGCCAACCTCAGGAAACTATGAACTTCTACCAATCTCTTGGGTTCCACCCATGAAATAACTACATACACATTCGACGGGTCCACTGACACACCATGCTGAGACACCACGTGCCCAAGTAAGTGTACTTCTTGCATCAATAAATTACACATGGATAATTTACCATAAAGCTAGTGGTATCGAAATACTTCCAAGAATGCCTTATGATGCTCAATGTGCTCCTCCTCTGATCTTGAGTAGATCAAGATTTCATCGATAAACACCATGACGAACTGGTCCAGAAACTCTTGGAAGGCAAAGTTCATAAGCCACATGAAAACTGCTGGTGCATTTGTAACTCCAAACGACATCACTAAAAAATCGATGTGCCCATACCTGCACCTGAAATCTGTCTTTGAGATATCACTGTCCTTTACCCTCAGCTGTTGATATCCAGATCGCAGATCAATATTATAAAACCATCATTCTCCCCTCAGGTGGTCAAAAAGATCATATATCCTTGGAAGGGGTAATGGTTATTGACCGTTACGTGATTTAACCTTCGGTAGTCTATGCATAGCCTGAGACCACCATCTGCTTTCTTCATGAACAAAACTGGAGCACCCCATGGCGACATGCTGGGTCGAATGAAACCCTTCTCCATCATATCATCAAACTGATTTCGCAACTCCCGCAACTCCGAAGGTGCCATCCAATAAGGGGCCATCAAAATTGTATGGGCACCAGACTTAATGTCTATATCAATCTCAATGTCATGTCGGGGGGGGGGGGGGGGGTAGAGTCACATCCTCCACGGGAAAAACTTCGAAGAACTCCCCAATAACCTCTGGAACATCCACCATCTCTGTATCAGCTGAAACCAATAATACCCCGCCTATCAAGGAAAGGAGAGGCTTCACATGATAGCTTCCCACCTGATAGATCCTCTCGCCAAAATAATTTTACACGCTTCCCTTCCACGTCGGAGAACACGAATCTTCATCGGAAGCAGTCGATAAACGAGTTAACAGAAAACAGCTAATCGATGCCTAGGATGAAATCGTAGGGCTGAATCTATAGCAAAAGAAGATCCCCACTAGATCTATGAGGTCCCAACGTCATCCCACATCCCCTAAAAACACAAGATACACTGGTCTGACCTCTAACTGGTGTACTAGGCACCAGGGGTACGAAAAGTATCTCTACATATAGACCCAATGCATGGGCTAGACCAGGTGAAAAAAAGGAGTGTGAATCTCCTGAATCGAACAAAGTATAAACAAGAGTGCTAAACAAATAAATCATACCTCGCACCACCTCTGGTCATGCTGGAGCTGACAACTCTGCTGCATACAATTGTCCACAACCAGCTCCTCTGCCTCTCTGATGTCGACCACCTCCCCAACCATGCCCTGGTTGAGGTCTATGAGGAGCACCCTGAGGTCGGCCTCCTCCTACAAAGTCTGCCCTTAGAGGAGCAGGGTCCTACTGCTGCTGGAAGGGCCTCACCGGTAACTGGTGCTACTGAGGCGGGCACCAAACCTGCCCAACTCCACCGTACTGAGATCAGGTTGGGAACCGACTCTGGATGTGCTCAAAACCACCACAAGAGAAACACTTAGGTCTTGGAATCATGAAAAAGGGAAGAGGACCCAAAGATATGAACTGGAACTGCTAGGGCCTGCTCCCCACTGGCTTGAATCTAAAAGGTCACGTCACAGGAGACCTACTACTGACTACCTTCCCATTCGATGAACCCGGCTGGATCCCGTCTCGTGGTGCACCTCCCTGCGAGTGAATCCTATCTAAAACCTCTTACATCTTCTATATGGACATGTATGTGACAATGGTAAAGGGGGTGACAACATACTGGGGAAAAGGACGAAGTGCCTCCTCCAAACGTCTCGCCCGAGACTCCTCATCCGGAAAGTGATCCGGAGAAAAGTGTAGGATATCCTTGAAATTGATCCCCAAATCTTATACTGACATACTCCCCTGCTAAAGGGGGAGTAACTCATGCTGATTATCTACCTTGATCATGGAAGAATGTAATTACTCTTGGAACTCCTTCTCAATGTCATCCCACAGAACATTTGCCTCTGTCCTCTCTCTGAGGTAGAACGTCCACCACTGACGCGCTGCACCTCTCAGCTGACTGACTGCTAGGGGAACCCAGTACTCCCTCGGAGCATTGATCAAAGAAAAAGTGATCCTTATTTCCTCAATACACCATCACTATCTCTATATCTTAAGTATTACCCTCGTACTTCTTGAGGGTTTTTCGTTCGAAGGAACGGAGAGTCTTCTACCACTGGCTATCTTCCTCCTCTCGGTCAATCATCAACTGATCGACTTCCTGAATCTATTGGACCTCGTCTATCTGATCCAACCATGGAAGACGCCTAGGTTCCATAGCTATACTCTAAACAATGATCGCCTAAGCCCAAGTAGCAAGTAAATTTCTCAAGGTTTCATTTAATCACAGTATTTCTTTCCTAGAACACCAAAATCAAGTAAAACAAAATCATGATGATGAATGTACCTTCTCTAGGGTCTCTACCCTACAATCAATGTAGTATCACTTGGTTGTTTGGTAGGCTCAGAGTCCTTGAATCAGATCACAGGGGGCCCTAAAATCCATTGTCCTAGCCAGTCTTCCCTGACCAATGTCACGCACCAAGATCAGCCAACACTGTTGCCCTATCATCTCATCTAATCCTCACTGTGCCTAACTCCAGACTACATCCTATCTCTCAACCATGAGCTCTGATACCATTCTGTCATGACCCCCTCCCACCCAAGATGCCTCTCTTGAGTAGGCAATAGTGAAATGTAGATAATGACCCCCCCGAGTCCCACCTCCAGTAAGCCCTGGAGTGGCGACTAGCACCAAGTGTATGAGTTTTCACAACTATGGGAGGCATTTCCTTTTTTATTATTTCTGATTGGGAAATAAAACAAGTAAAAAACCAAAAAAGAAAAAGAACATGTGTATAGAAATAAACCCAAACTTATCCCACATGCATGTTTAAAAAATTATGAAACAAGGTACAAGTACAATAAAGATCAAAAGTACAATACCAAAAGTAACAAGAGTACAAAACTGCAACAACTGCAACTGTCCCGACTATTAGGGTCCCGCACGGCCCTATTAGTCCTCCTGGAAACCTGAATGTAAACGTAGTGTGAGCATACATGTATACATAGTAGGGAAACGTAAATCTCTCGTGCACAAGTGGGGAGACATCTTAACGCCCCGTGAGAATAACAGAAGAAATCAACGTAATAAGTAAATCTATCCACCCAACCTCACAGTCCATGCTCACAAAAAACACATAACTACAGGTAGTAGTATATAAGAACAAGAGTATTGGGTACCCCACACCATTTCAAACTACATAGCTTCTATTCCTAATGGCGAACATCCTAAAACTACCACACTCTTCCAGCCCGCACACACCTCGGCCTCAAGAACCACATATCCCACCCGCAAAGACCTGGTCCTCACAACCACATAACCCGCCCTCACACAAATGGTCGTCATAACCACAATCACATCCCCGCCTGAACACACCTGGGCCTCATCCTAATGAATCTTGGGAAACAGTAAACCTACTCGAAGTCTCTTGGGATAATACCACCCCAATCGAATCCTACCTATATAGTTATGGGTGTAAGGCCCCCTCAATCCATCATAGCCTATGGAAGAAGGAGCCAAAAAGAGATTGTAACTAAGGGGAAAACACCCTCTTCCATGAAATGGGAGTGTTCGGCACTAAGTGCTCAACATGGGTGGGGTGTGACAAAACACAATGATACATATATATATATATATATATATATATTCCAAACACACAGCCCAACCTATGGATTCCAAATAGAGAAACTGAGAACGTGACTCGGCACTGCTATTACGAAGCATGCATACGACAAACAACCCAAACCCTATATAGGATTTCAAGTTTCATCAGTAATAGTTTATTAGTTCCTTAACAACTGGGAAACTATCATACTAGATCAAGCGTTTTGTAGAACTAAATCCATGCCAACCTTAAATCAAGTTAGATAAAACAAAAGTAACACAACCCAACCATTCATCATCAAAAAACCCCATTGATTGTTCCTTCATTCATTATCTTTCCCTATAGTTCATTTATCAACTTTCCACTTTCTTTTAATATCACCACCCATTAATGTAGATTTCCGGCCACTATAACCACATCTCCACCACCGTATCACAAACAAGGCTCGTGCCACATCATCTCCCCTTTAATATCATTTTCCGCAGCCCGGCTGCCCATCCTATTCATAACAACTCAGGGTCCTTCCCCCACCCTATTCACACACCACGTAACCAAGCCAACACCAACATGTTCATTATTCCATTTTGTTCAATCGGGGTGATCACACAAGTGTTCTGGATATTCATTTATTCATCCATCTTTACGTAATTGAAAAATTTCAATATTACACAAATATCCATCCAAAAAACAGTCTAGAAAGATATGGAAACATTTAATTTCGTAGGAAAAGGCCCCCAACGACCGTGATTTTCAGTGGGCAGATGCTCATTCAGTTTACAACATAATATCACAGGATATAAAAAATGTAACTGCATTCACAAACATCTCATCCCCATTATATAAGCAAGTTATTATCTTTATTAAACTAGTTAAAATGTGTTTCACTTAAAGAAAAGTAAACCTACCCCAAATGATGCACAATCTTGAAAGACGAAGGTTTCATCCCTGCCTCAACTGGTTTTGATCACAACGCTCCCCTGTATCAGCTTTATAAGATGACCGTTGGTGTCTGTCCCTTTATTCAAAACCTATAAAATCCTCCTCAGGTTGAATCTAGGAAGGAAAGGCCGAAGGGGAAGCCACATGTCCAATCTCAGATGTTCCACCTCATCGTTATGATCTCGTGGCCACTGACAGATCATAAATCGGAGCTCAGACGAAAATGTTATGGAAGAAAAGAGCTTTGAAGTCTCTTGGGAGAGCTCTGCTTGAGGTAAAGGGGAGGAGAGGAGTGATTTGAAATGGGGGATAGGACCCCTCCTTTAATAGGAGATAAAAACTAAAGTACACAATGTGTACTTTTTAGTACACGGCGTGTACTCGGCCATTTCACATAGTCTTCATGCGGATTCCAACACGACATTCAACGCAGCACACGATCGTTGACTGGTTAACACACGATTTGAGGGTAACACAAACGCGGGGAGGAGCAACAAGGTGTGTAGTATGGGATACATGGTGTGTACTCATTTATTTCACATGGTAAGGACATGGCCTCAACACGGCACACGTCCATTGACTGGTCAACACACGGTTTGAGGGTAATGCGTACTCGGGGAGGAGCTACAGGGCGTGTAGTATGTGCTGCACAGTGTGTACTCATTTATTTCACATGGCAAGGACACGGCTTTAACACAGCACAAAACTGTTGATTGGTCAACACACAGTTTGAGGGTAACGTGTACGTGGAGAGGAGATACATGGTGTGTATTATAGGCTTCATGACATGTACTCATTTATTTCACTTGGCAAGGAAACATCTTCAACATGGGGTATACCCGGGAAGTTAGTACACAGCGTGTAGTTACAAAATTCTGAAAAGTGTGGTGAAAGTCCATTCTACCCTCCAGAACACTTCATGACCCTTTATTCGACAATGGAATGGGACGGAGTGGTCTGGGCCATTACATTTCTATACAATGTATTATAATTTATATGCTATAATTTCATTTTTTAAATAATTAGAATAATAAGATTATGTTTTATTGAAACTAAATGTTGCATAATCTGAATGATAAGAATAAGTTTCATATAATTCAAGAATAAAATGGACAAGCATGAAATGAAAAACAATATGGATATTTATTTTATAAAAACCATGGGGTGTTATATTCTACCCACAGTAAACCTAAATTCTCCCTCTAAATTCTTCTTTATTATCAATGGATTAATAATTGAAAGCTTCATTCCAATAAACCCACATGATTCAAAAGAATAATGAAACATCATATGAAAATATAAATTTAGTAACATTATATTTACCAAAACTAAGTTCGGATTATTTTTCCATAAAAGTGAACATAACACGGAATTGAAAACATAGACCTGGAAATGAAATATAACTATCATGTTCTCATAGATAATGATAGAGAACATGGTTAGGATAAATTTAACAATCAAATATACATAAATAATAGAATATTGAAAAGGTTCATTAATATCATCAAAAATTATGATAACAAGAAAAAATTGAATTTCAATACGTTTTCCCTCTAGTTCATGAGTTCTTTTTTCAGATGATATACTTGATTTCAGCATAATCACAACATTAATTTTTCCATCACCAATTTCCACTTCATCTTGTATTCAATGATATGAATTTGAATTTGGAATTCTAATAGAATTAGAATATCATGTAATCCAAAAAAGTCATGCAGTTCATTCCATCTATAATTAGTTAACATCACATAAAAAAGCGTTCCAAAAGTTACCTGATATGTATAAGTTATCCTATGCAGAGATAACTTATTAATCTATAAAAACTCACAAAATTTCAATGAAATCATTCACAGAAATGGTTACCTTTATGAACATTCCAAAAAATTAAAAACCAAAACATTAAAAATAAATTTAACTAATATATTTAAAATTAATCCTCTAAATAACACTATGTATCTCTTAGTTGTCATACACCAAACATGCGAAGACCATTTTTATGTATTCTTTTGAAATATATTAATAACCCGAGTTACCATAAAAATATAGGGAAAATAGTATTTCCATTTTATAGTATCTCTCACCTCATTACATAAGTCCAAATAATCTCTAAACTCAATCCCTATTATCATAAACCCCCGTGTCATCATATTTTTCTCAATGTTATTAATACTATAACATTTATTATATCATTACAATATATCTCATTATTTCTTTATCCAATAATTTTTAACATATTAATGGCCATCCTTTCCTTACTCATGTGTTTTCCAAAAAATAACACCTTACCAACAAAATATCTTTTTATGGTTAATAAAAAAATTCATCAGTTTCACTTATATAATTTTTAGAAACTATAAGTCATAAATACATATATGTTTGATAATGTTATAATACTATAAATTTACTTCTATAACATTATTCATGGATTTCATTTCATTAATATTAATTCATTTCAGCAATTCATTAGCATAAGCAAAATCTAAACTAGTAATCCCATATTATTTCACATTTCCATTGGCTTTATGAGGTTGAAAACATTAATCATCACTAATATCCCTATATTTGGGCCCTGGTTATAATAATTCACTTTTTCCATTCACTTTATTCATTGAACTATAAGTATTCATTTGATACATCCTTTGTATAATTATCATTCATTTCCCCATCACTTATGAATTCAATTTCATTATGGCATTCTTTTCCAAATGTTAAAAATTTACTATTTCTCATAATATAATTTCAATCATTTTTTCATTCCACACACAGATCATCAATCGAATCTTGTCTTAATTTTTCCTCATATTGTAAATTTTACATTAATATACATATTGAGTTTCATATAAAACCCATGAGACTAGTATTTGACTCCACCCTCTATTTAAATAATGACATCACAAAACCAAATATATATATATATATATTTAATTCTTTTATAGATAACTCCCAACAAAGAAATAATTTTTAAGTCATAGAAGAAAATTTCAACCTTACATTGTGGTTTTATGGTAATACAAGAAGCATACCGTCCATGTATTCTAAAAATTCCCTTGTAAGTACAAATATATTAATCATGTATTTTCTCATGTTCAAGGAACTCCTTATCCATATACGTTCATTGATTACAAGGAAAATAATTATTGAAAATTTATATGCTTGCACTTATGGCATTCATGTGATTAAATATAATATTTTTTCCTTGTATTATTTATTATATTCCACAACTATTATATAGTACCATCAAAAGAATATATATGTAAAAAAAATTTTCCTGTTCCACACACTGACGGATTGAATGATATCATTTTAGTGGGGAAAATAAATTTTTTAGAAACAAGTGGATTAGATGACACATTGAAAGGAGTTGAATGATTCCTCAAAAAGTAATCAATATGAAGTTGTTCAATTTTGAAATCATTTGAGAGTCTAGAATGATTCTTACCTTGGTTAAGTATAATGATATGGTTTTATATTCTAGATCCCATAAAATTTGGTTAATTATACAGAAAATAATTTTATTTCTCTTTGAATTCACTATTAATATGGATCTATCAGGTTCCATCCCTTGAAAAATACCATAAAGTATAGTGTGAGAGGATCTATTCCTAATGGAAAACCCGACATATATTGGAAATTAAAATAAAATTTTCATATGTCACATAATATTTAATTTTAGAATATTCATGATTATTATAATAACTCTTGGATGATTACTTATACATAGACTTGTCTTTATGGAAATACCTAGACAGATCATTGGAAATATCTCTAGGGATATGACTAATGTGTTTTCATCATAGATTCCATAGGATGAATATAACATTGTTCTAATAACAAATATAATGACTCAATCAATTCATATGTAAATATTAAATTATTTTATATTAAATTCGTTACATTACACAAAAACATGCCAGAGGACCATTATATTATAGTTTTTTTTGCCTATATTGCGAATATTCTACTAATTTCGTGAAATATTTTCAATATCTCCAACTATGATCATATACTTAATCCTCCTACTTAAAACCATTATTTATAACATGTTGAAAATAAAAGTATTAAAGGGTGAGATAAATTTCATAATAAAGTTAAATAAATGGACATAATTCAATCAAAATGTAATAAGAACATGAAAATAAATTTTGATAACAACATATATATCAAGGATAAGGATTTCATTTCAAGGAAAAAACATAGAAATTCATAAAGAATGGAATTACATAAAACATGAGATCATAACATAATAATTGATATTTTTAAACAAAACACAAGAATATTAAATCATTTCATTATTTTTAAATTAAAATGTCCAAGACCAACATTATGTGAAATTTCCATTACTAAATCTTGATCACTCACCATTCTACCAATGCGTTACTAAAATAATTTCACTCTAGTTCAACCCTTATATTACTAAATGGATTTCACTTATAGTTCCATTTCACTATATGTCATGATATATAAATCATTTCCCAATTCATTGGTTGGAGATATATTTCCCAAAAATCTCATAATGAAGACCATATATATCGGTTACATAAAAACTTATTTCATTCATTATCTAAAAACCCATGAAATTAAATGGGTTTCACAAACATTATTTAATCATAGAAACACCCATGAAATAGAAATGGGCTTCGTAGCACTATTCTATGATAATAATAAACCAGACATAGTACTTATAGTGATATATCATTGAGAAATGTTCCATTAAAACATAATTAAAATCAACGACTATAATCATAGAGGGAACTAATTATCGATATTAGTTGAAAATAATTTATTTGGAAATATTCATTTTTTCATTATAAATGCATTATTTTATTATAATTAGGTGAAATTTTAAATGAAAACTTTTAATTTTTTAAAAAAACTATATTATTTAATGGATATATTCATAGAATAATGCATTATGTAAGAAAATAATGTATTTATTTCATATAAGATAACAAAAAATTTCTTTCATACTATTGTATGAAAATTCATAATGTACCTCATTAGGAAAATTGAAGAATACACAATTTACATACCATTTAGTAAATATTAACTCATGGGTAGAAATGAATTTTAATATACATAAGATAATAGTACTTTTTAAAAATATTTTTATAAAACAATGACATTTATGCTAAATATTCCCCAATTGATACATAATATAAAATAATCCCTATTATTTATGGGATTGTGAAAAAAAATAATCATTACATTATAATAAGTTGGATCGTATTCCCCATGAATTAAATAAAAATAAATTTTTATGAAAGGAATGTAATATTATGGATAAGACTCTGAAATTAATTAATGTTTAGTATATACACTAGGAAGAAGAAACATATAGCATATAAGGGATGTGTCCTATAGAAATAAAAGTGAGACACAAATCTATTATCTTTGGTCTTGACACTCTTCATACATGTTACATAACTTTTGTATAATAAATATAATTTAATAATAAATATATTATAGAACCTTATTAAATAATATCAAACCATATATTCTTTACGTATTTCCTTATATTACTTATATTATTAGCAATTTTTATGTTACAATTATGATTTTGGAAGCAAATGCTTTGTTTTTTCACATGGGTATTGATTTATTATATTTCTTTCTCATAATTGTATCCTGATTTCATAAAATACATAAATATAACCATGACAAAACGATAATATATATTTATTACATATAAATTTAAAATAATCTAAAAATAATAGAAATGAAATACACTGTTCAAGGTAATGGTAAACCTTACATATGCATAAATGTAGTTTCTATTTTATTATCATATTAAAAGTTAGAAAACCATTTGACATATTATCATTATATTATATATTTTAATTTATATATATCATATATATTAATAAAATTCATCCTTATTAACAAATATATGAAATATAGATGAAACAATAATCACATTGAATCGTGTAGATGAAAAGCCAAATGTATGCACGAGTGATGTTATCATTTTTCAAATGATTAAGTGGTAAAACTAGATATATTATATTATTATTCAATATGATTATTAATTTAATAATAAATATATAAAATAATTCCAAAATAATTTGATTTCATAAAAGAGGGAAACGGGAAATGATTTACATCATCACATGGATATAGTACGTCGTACGTATGCAAGACAGATACTTTCATTTCATGTTAGGTTGGAAAAGGGGTTTTATAGTTATGTGTCCATAATAATAATAATATTTTTTCATATTGAGGATAGTGATCTATTATTTTTTTCTATATATCATATATTAATTAGAGGTTCAAAAAAATAGAGTGATTAGTTATGGTCATTACATATTCTTTGTAACAGATGGAGCTCTCGCAGCGGCGATTTCCAGCGAAACCCTTGATGGCGTAGCATGACCTCGCGGCGGCGCGCCCCCTATGTGCCTCGGCCAGATGGGGGAAACGACTCTCCTCTGTCACAGCGTCTGGATCCCACCTCCTTCCCTGACTTCCCGGAGATTGATGTTTGCCCTATGGTGCCGAATCAGGTGAATGGTGAGATATCAGTTCCAATTTCCTCTTTGGAGTTCGCGAAGGCGGTGTCGCGGTTGGACCTCATCCTTGTCGCAAGGTTTGGCAAGTCTCGACCTTCAGTGGACAGATTTCACAGGTTCGTCTCCTCTACCTGGTTGCTTCAAGAACAGGCGGTTGTAGGGATTTTAGACACGAGGCATTTCCAAATCCGTTTCTCCTGTGAGGATGACATAATTTATGCCTGGTCTTCTGCATCGAGGGTGGTTAATGGTTCCGGATTCTCTCTTTTTCGCTGGTCCTTTGATTTCCATCTCCACTGTGATCCTCCTACCACTGCGTTATGGGCCACGCTCCCTTGTCTTGCTTTACCATTTCAGAATCTTGTTATCCTCCGTGTCATTGGAAATCTGATCGGGCGTTTCCTGTGTATGGACATGAGAACCCGTGTTTCCTGACATCCTGTTGCTCCGCGCATCTGTGTCAAAGTAGATATCTCGAAGGAACCAGTTAAATCGGTCTGCGTTGAAGTGGAGGGTGAGATCAGATGGCATCAGTCTGTCTTCTTTGAGTCATGGACTCCTTACTGTGCGAATTGTCATCGCCTTGGACACTCGGACATTCATTGTCGCCGGAATTCCTTCTATAGAAAGGACTCTGCTGCGATAAGGGAGGAGGTTCCTGGTCGAAGTATGCCACCGGAGATAGGTGGGTCAGCGGAGCTTGCTGTTACTACAACTGCGAAGGATGCAAGCACCGAGGCCCCGAGTGCCAATGCTACTGATTCTGTTCAGAAGGAGGAAACTAATGAGGGTGTCAATCCCTTGGTTGGGGATGTTTTCAAAAGGCTGAAATATGATCTCAATTATGGTGCTGGGGTTGATTCAGGAAGTACAAAGGGCTGTTCAGATACTGATTGTGGAAAATGGAAGCTGGTTAAGGGAGGCTGTGAGAATCTTCTGAAGCAAGGCAGTGATGTATCCCTGGATAACATATTTGCAAGCTTGACTGAGCTGGACTCCAATGACCAGGTAGCACCCTACCCACATCAGGATAGAGCTACTACTGGTGCTGTTATATCTAATAACATTGGGAATGGGGAAAGAGGAGGGGCTATTGGAGCTTCTGCCATCATGCTTCAGGTGGAACTGGATAAGGGATGTGGTGAGCCACAAGGGAGTGATTTGTTGAACATGGTGCAGGAAAGTCCTGAGGAGGATGATGAAAAAATCTAAGAGGGGGTGTTGAATGGAAATAGTAATTCAGAGAAGCAAAAGGTCAGGGAGAGATTTTTGAACAGACAGGAATTTGTAGTGGCAAGCTGCAAAAATCCGAATAGCAGGGAACATTATCCGTGTCTGACACCTGTAGACGTTAACAAGAAAAATTACAAGTTTTCACCCTCCTTGGTGCATGAAGGCACTCTAGGGATGGATGAGGGGAAAGAAAATCAAGGAGGAAGACTAACGAGTTCTATGAAGGAAACGTATAGTGACATTCTTAGGAAAGGGGAGAAGGGGGATGAGAGTATTGGGGCTTCCACTGCTCCACCAAAGAAGAAACCCAGGAAAGACTACTCCAACACGCTGAGGACCATATCCACCAGATCATCTACCAAAAATGGAAAGCTAAAAGGTTTGGATCAGAAGAAGGGACGACAGAACAAAGAGACAATGTCCCCAGCAAAGTTACGTCTGTGGGAGCAGTATATCCACATGTTAAATCAATACGCTCCACAATCTGAATGGGAGTCGGCAGATCTAGATGAGTTCTCAGAAGGTGGTGGTGATGATGTGTTTGATGCTTTCTAAGTTATGAGGCTGTAAGGTTTTGTGATACACTGTCTTTTTATGTTTTCTCTCCTCTGTTCTTTGCACTTTCTTTTTATTAATAAATTTCTACGGGACTAGGCATTCAGCCTAGTCCTGCACCTTCCTTGTTATTCTTTGTAACAACTCCTTTACATATCCTCTAAAGGTAATTAGAATTTGCCATTTTGAAAATAAAAGAACCTATGTAATGTCTATAATGATGTAAATAATATATGTTTTTGGATTTTTTTATCTATAACGGACAAACTTTTATGAATATGTGTGGGGAGGGGGTTCCCATTTATAATTTAGGTGACATGAACATTTGGAATTTCCAAAAATAATAATTTTTAATAAATTGAATCTGAAAAAAAATACCTCCAAAAAACTGTATTCGAAAATAAAATGATATGAGGTTTTCATATCATGATCCAATATAATTTTTACATGTTTTGGTATTATTTTATACATGATCCGTTTTATTAACTCTTAGACAACCTTTTAAATTTTAACTAATATATCAAATTTTTCAATATGAATATGTTGTAATTTTAACATATTTTATGTAATATAAATCATTAATTTGAAATTTATAATATTTGAGACAATATAATATTTTTTTCTTTTGTATTAGTTTTTTTAAATAATTATAAAAAATATTATTCTGGAAAAATCTCTATACTGTAAATTTTGACACTATTCATTATTTAGAATTCTAAATATATAAAGATAAAAGTTTAATATTGAACCAAATATTTAGATATATCCCAATGAGGTAATTATAATTTATAAAATTCATTTATATGATTAATTACATGAAATTGTATTTATTTTAGTACTTTTATTGACATTTATTTGATATTTTAATTAATATAATAATTACTAAATGAATGTTGTGTAATTATTTAATAATCATATATGTTTACTAAATTTTTTAAATAAAATATCATAATGAATATAAATATTATATATTTCATAAT
Organism: Viscum album; assembly: GCA_963277665.1. Taxonomy (NCBI): domain Eukaryota; kingdom Viridiplantae; phylum Streptophyta; class Magnoliopsida; order Santalales; family Viscaceae; genus Viscum; species Viscum album. The sequence continues at coordinate 1,252,413,817 of OY728140.1, read as the reverse complement.
AATATATGTAGTTGAATATATATTTTGTGAATCCCTGTATAAAACATTATATACTATTTAAACTGGAATGTGACATCATTAAATTATTATTAAATAAAATATTTTAAAGTCCATAATATCATCATGGTGACCAAAAAATTAAAATATAAATTTATGACATGAATATGTGATTATTAAGTTAAAAATTAATAGATAGATTCATTTATGAAATTATAAGGCCCCCGTCATAACCATTTTTTAAATATTGAGTTAAATCAAGAATTAATGTTGAGGATATTTTTTGGTTTATAGTTTCAGATAAATAGTCAATGACTATTACATTATATCTGAAAAATTAATAATTAGAAACTTCTACTGTAATTTTTTTTTTCACAACCATAAAACTGCTTAAATAAAACAAGAATTATTTTCCGGATATAAATATTCATGAATTATCACTTTCTCATACCCTTACTTATACACTATGAAAAACATATAAAAACATGGGATGAATATAAAATGCTCTGTAAGGGTAATAAAATATGGAATTAAAACATTATTCAATAAATTAATATAAATCAATGAAATCATATTTTCACTATTATATCATAATCTCTATAACATACCTCTTAAAATCATAAGATTTATGAATAGAATATAGAAATAAAAAATCATAAATGAAACATGTTGAATCCATAACATAATTGAATTATCAATTTCAAGGAAATATAGTGATTTATATTTGGAATACACATCATAGTATATTCCCTAATCATCTTGGAAGAGTCATTATCATTTAACTCCGTCATGTAACCTAATGCAATGGGGGGCTATATCGGGCTCTCCCACCCTTAGTTTATCATGGAACCACCCATATACACAAACTATTATGAAGAAGGAAAACATATTCATAACATATAATATAAAAAAATTAAATATTTCATTTCCACAATGCAATAACAATATATCTTTTCAAAATAATCTGACAATCAATTCATATGAAACATTAAAAAAGAATATTTTTGAATAAAATAGTCTAATACCACTTTGAAACATTTGAATGGAATTTAGTATTTGAAACACTAATGTCCATTTAAATATATTATTAAAATCATGTCTAAGACATGGAGATAATAGAGATGGATTTAGAAGATTATATAATTAAAAAATTTAAAATGATATTTTAGTTAAAGAAGATTCTAGTACCTAAGACAATACATGAATTTAAATAATTAAGGAATATCATTAAATAAAATTTTAAATATCATGAGAATAAACTAAATAATTATATTACATGTAAAAAATGGTTTTATATACACCTTATAGGATAATAAAGGTTTATAACATCAAGATATGCCTCAATTAAAGGAGATTGAGACAAGTTCCCTTACAAAGAGCATTTTAATAATCAAATAGATTGATTAAGTGTATTCACTATAAATCCCTATAAAGAAGGTATAAATACACAATTAGACATAAAAATTCACTTCTCACATAATATTATTATTACATATTCATAAATTAGAAGATCAACCAAAAGAATGAATTTTTTTTTAAGATGTTCACTTAAAAAATTATTATATATGTCGTAAGAATATATCAATGATGCGATTATGTGTAGAAATAGAATATCCACAAAAAAGGGAAGTTTAAATTAAAATAAATAAATTGTTATTAAACACATAATATATCATAATATAACCAATTAATCATGTTTAATACCGAATTAGTGGAAATAGAGTTTAGAAATACCCAAAAAAATTCTACAGCCTAACAACATTACATTATAATTTAGAAAATGATTTGATGGGAGAGAAAAAATTATCACATCACTTGGATATAAAAATTACATAAATAAGGATATATAAGATCATATCCCAACATATGAAAATGGAAATTAAAATACATAATATAAAAGAAGTATTAGACAAAAAGTGGAGGGTGAACGGTTCCCTTACCTTAAGTCTGATTCGTCATGTATGTTATTTGTTCTTCCTGAGTAATAAAAATAAGATAATTTATACAAGATTAAGAAATTTAATAATGTTTATTATTAATTTTATATCAATTATTAACATGTTATAAAAATTACATCATTATTTAAATTAATATCCGTTGTTTGGTCTATATTGGGTACTTGAATCGAAAAAGAACTTATTATATTAGAAATTCCCTATGTAGTCCAAATAACATTATCAGCAAAATAGTATTCATTATTTTAATAACAAATATATATAGTATATATGTATTTTGATACGGAATATATAAATTTAAAAAATTCCATAACATTTTTAGATATTAACTGGAATGCCCCCTTCATGGAGACTATAAGTTCTACATATGCATGAATGCTACATTCATTTATTTTTCATATTTACATGAATTAAAACTGAATGAGATATAGTTATATTATAATAATATTATAATATCCTATTTTATATAGGTTTTAAAATTTCAATAGTGAAATCATATATACATTCCATGTAAGGCATGAATGAGCCATTTTACTTTGAGGGGCGGTAGTCTGCACATCCTCAAATGAAATTATCATATGTATAATTCAAGAAAAGAATAACGGAATGTTTGTAAATAATATATATAGTATCATGGGAATAATATAAATATAATTCATATCTTTTATAAATAAACTTCCATCATAATGTCCACAATGAGAGGTGGTAGGAAAAAATTGATCAACCATCGTTTCAGGAGGCAGTTGTTCGCCGTACACAGAAACATTTTATTCATATCCATTAGAAGAAGGTGTATTAATGTATAGTTCAGATACTTCTCATAAAAACATAATATTATATTGATGATACTAATTTTGTTATAAAATATTGGAATAATTACAGTTTAGGGTTTTTAGATGAAAAATGAATATAAGAAGATTGAGAGAATACATTACTACAGATCAGTTAACTCCATTTGATATAACCAAAAATAATTTCTTGAATTTCTTCCTGCCAAATGTGATGCATATAGTTGGAAAAAATGAATTTTTGGAGATTATTTGTTCTACGGTTTGATGAGGCAAGGGGCACGAGAGGTGTGTGTGCGGGTTATAACTAATGTCCATTTATAAGAAGGGGGAGGAGCACTTTAGAGAGGTATTGATATATTATTTTACTATAAACTTATTTTATGATTCAAATGTTCCCTAAAGTCAATTATTTCAAATATAATATTATTTTGGGTCATGAAACTCTCAACCAACAGGTATTGGGAAAATCTATTTCAAAAATTTAAGCTTATATTTTAACTTTAAACCTTATTTTACTAATTTGACTCTTACCATGTCTTCTTATATATTCATACTATAACGTTAATATAATTATCATAAAATGACAATAAAAAAAAGATTTTCATTAATCCAATATTCAATATTATCTAAATCATTTTTAATAATATTATATTTTTAAAACTATTATATCATTTAATTAATTATTATTTAGATTATAAACCTGTTTATGTAAAGTTTAATACTATTAATTTCCTGAATTTTACAAAAATAAAAAACAACTTGATTATATAAAAAAACATCATTAATTAAAATATAACATTTTATTATCATCCATAAATTTATTTTATATAATAAAAATTATCAAAATAAATTTATTTTATTATTTATACTCTCATTTATTTAAATCATTCATTAATAAGGTAATCACTACATCATCATTGTGTCGTAAATAAATTTATTTATTTGATTTATATAAATTAAAAATTAAATACCATGATTTAAGAAATATTTTTACCATCGTAACGAATATTTATAGTCTAGAATATCAATTATACAACCCCATATTAAAATTGTACAACTAAAAAATATATGTTTATGTTAAATTTTTCGTTACTCTAAATTAATTCCTAAAAATTGTCATTTTCACATAAAAATGGATCCATGGGTACCAAATTATACACAAGGATTTCCATGGTTATAAATTTCTCATCCAATAGGATTGGGAAACATTTTATGGTAGTTCAATATTATTATAATATAATTATTTTATTCTTAATTACCAGTTGTACCCATTAACCATGGTAAATAAAATAATTACAAAAGATATTATTCGTAATGGCTTAAAATAAAAGGTACTTATTTACACAATTTAAAATTCATGATTCCAAATATGGAATCCATTTTTTCAAATTCAAAACTCAGAAGTTTATGTAATAAATTTAAAAATATTTCTCATTTTCGGAACCGAAAAGTTTGTTTTTTATGAAGTAATAACTATCAAAATATATAAATTTATTTATGTCCAATTTAGTAGTGAAAATATATCAAATTACAATGATTGGATTAAATAATAAATATATCATCCAATTATACATTAAAATCAATTAAAATTACAATATTTCTATATAAATAAATTAGATGAATAGAATGTTTTGTATTAAAATGTTGTTTTTCACTATTCATAAAAAACAATCTTTGTGAGAAATATTACAAAATTTCATCCAAAGTAAATTATGGTGTCCCACTTCTATAAAAGAATATTATTTTTTCAAATAAAATATATAAAACTTCAAAAAAACATGATTTAAAACATGTTCTCTATCTAATGGTTCTGAAACATCATTTTAAGTAAAAAAACTTCTTTTATCTGAAAAATTGAATTTGTTCTTATATAATATATATATAACATATAATATAAAATTAAAAAAATTATATTGAATATATATCATATAATTTTCATAAAATAAAAATATATAATGAGTGATATGAAAACACAATTACTCTCTTCTAAATATGTTTTCATAAAAACACATCCTTTATATACAATTGGTTTTTTATTTACATTAACTATTATTTAAAAATTTGTGAACCATATTTTAAAACATTGTTGATATTGTTAATTCCATATATTCCAATAGATTGTCATTAACTACCAATTAAAATAATAGAATTATTACTATATTGTTTTTCGATATATCTAAATGTTATGTGCAATGTATGATTTAAGTGAAAACCCTTGTTGTGTGTTGTGTACAATATCAAAAAAAATTTCCCATTAATCATAAAATTAAAATCTTATTCATATGTATTAATAGGAATAAATAAATTATTATTCGATTAATACTAGGGTTGTTACATCCATACACCATTTGGTAAATTTCTTCCTCACAATTTTAAAATTAATATGGGAAAATACATTAAAAGTCTCACATCGGAAGAAGAGTCAAAAAAATATAACATTAAAAGAAAGAAAGTGAGGTTCAAAGGTCACCCGAGATAAATCATTCATGGATTTCATGTAGGAAAAAAAGTATGTGGAATTGAATCTAATTTTAAGGTTATAATGGAGACTGATAAAAAACATGATCATGAGAAAGTTAACTACCAGAAAAAAATAATATTGTTATAAGTTAATCGGACATTGGTTCTCTAATATGAAAACTTATTGCACAATTTTTATGTTTTATTTTCCTTTTCATAAATTTGTTGAATTTAATTATTATATTTACTAAGAACATGAAGAAATATTCTTACCTTTCAATTAGTGTTTCATCCTTTAATATATTTCTAGCACAAATTAATATTTTCTCTAAATGATGAGTAATCATTTTGACATGGTCATAAATTAAGTTCTTGAATAAACATCTATAGAATCACATAATCCACAAAAGATGAACTATATATTTCCCATGTCTTTAAACATTAACCAAAACCAAATCGTCTAGTATAATATTAGATAATCCCCAAAAAGGATAATCCGTTATAAAAATAATAACTACTCTTAATCTCCAAAATTCAACAAAATGTTCTCAAAGTTCAACAATGATCATCCAGTACACAAATGACCATAATATTATTCAATATAATCCAATAAAATATTGAAACCCTAATAATAGATGAATTTGATCACATAATCTTCCAAAATAAATCATAACATTTATCTATAAATAATGTCAACAATAATTTCTCAAAGATAGGTTAATAATTTCCATAACTAACTCATATTTCTATATGTATACAATAGAAAATAGATTCTTACAAATTAAAATAAAACCATTACACCACAAATGAAATCACATTGTATTCAATTTTCTATAAGGATATACTTTCCCATAAGAGAAGAAATCTCCCAAAATAAAATTTTTTCACCTATTCACATAATCATTTTCTTATATTAAGGATACCAATTTGATGAATCATATGATCCAAAAACATAATTATCATTGATCCATGAAACCATTTATGTAGAAAAATTACTCATACTAAGATAGGACTTCACGTAGTCCATTGGTAGGGGTAAATTGTAGTCGCACTTTGGTTGTGGGTTTGATTATCACATCATTTTCCGACATGATAGGTTGTCACATGGTCTACATATTTTCCTTTTTCGATAACCATATAATTCTAATAACATTTAAAAAATGAGATAACATACATAAAAATATCCATAACACGTTTTATCCTCCGTTGTTATTTCATACCTCACAATTTTCATCCAAAAAACTAATAACCCTTAATTGCCTAAAAAACAAAAGATCACATGAACTCCTATGGTAATCCATTATGTCTACACATTAATAGATAATTATTTATTGAATAGAAATTACACATATAAACCATCAGGGTTACACATACTAATGTTTTTTCAATTTTAATACAATTCTTAATACATTTAATCATAGTATCATCCATAGATCCAACATAACTCTTCAATTCCTAAAATTTTGACATAGAAATAATCAAACATTACTGAATATCATTTATCATTTTTTACATATTTTAATTTTATAAATATTTACTACAATAAAAATCAGTCATAATTTATTAATATTTTATTAAATTCCAAACATGAGCTATGAAAGTATCCATAACATTTGTAGGTCATTTTAAATTTCATTAAATTTAATTGGAATGACATTATGAATTTATAAACATGTATTTGTATGAATAAGATGATCCCATTCCCGAACCGTCTTTGTAGGAAATCTATATGTACAATGACCATGCACACCAAATTTAAATGATTCGATTTTTCCTTCAAAAAGTACTACATTCCCTTTCCTAGATTCAATTGTACTCTTCTTTTTTCCAAGGTATGGTACTGATTTTGGACATTCATTTCCACATATGTAACACCTTCCTATCCCGTTGAAGAATTTCCTATGTGTTTTATTCCACATCCTTGAAACAAATGTTTTTGAATATATATACATTTTTTATTATTTCCTGAACATCCATTGGGATTCATTCCTCGCATATATGATGCCTTATAAAAATCACCAAGGATCAAGAGGTAAATCATAACTCTAGATAGTTGGTTAATAATATCCATGATATTTCACATTACAACTAAAATTTCATTCGGTTTCTCATTCATACAACCACTACAGTTTTTCTTCACATCCACTCTTACATTGGCGCCTGCTAAATCCATCCATTTACTAATACCAAAATGGTCAGTGCTAGTATATCCATATAATCATTATATACTATTTTATGATGAGGTTAAACACTAAGATATAATTAATCAGGTTATTATAAACTCATTAAATTTATTTACGTAACAATGAAACATTGTGATAGTCGATCCATTATGGTTATGTCACTTATGCTTAAATAACAAACAAACCTCTAATTTTATTTAAACTGACCTATGATACTAACTATATGTCCCCATCTATAAATAATTACTTAATCCTGACATAAATCAAGAAATCAAATTGTGGATTTTTTTAGGTTTAGCATTTTAGATAATTAACCATTAACTATTTCATTAAATATTAAATATTAAAAATTAGACACTACTACTCCAACCAATTTTCTCACAATAATAAAAATGATTAAATTATACAATAATTCTTCCCTTGATATAAATATCCTTGAATTTTTACTTTGAGTTACCTTTCTTTATATCATTTCATGAAAATTTCAAAAACATATAATGAGCATTGAAATCTATGTATGGGTTATAAAATATGGGAATAAAAAATTATTCCATCAATTCAGAAATGTCAATGATACCATACTTTTCACACATTTTACATAAGCACATTAACAGGCCTCGTGAAATCATTATATTTATGAATATCACAAAAAAACATAAATCATAATGGAAACATTTCAAATCAATAAAAAACATACATTGTAGATTTCACAGATACATATTCTGTTACGTTTAGAATAAAAATCACAGTAAATTCCCTAAATCTATTACGAGTAACATTAAAATTTACTTCTGTCAAGTCACACAATTCATTGGAGATCTATCACAGGAACACTAACTGACAGTTTAACATAGATCCACCCGTATATGTAATAAATTCCCAATACCCATAACATAATAATAAAACATAAAAACATAATGTAAATATAACATTCCCCCTATACAATCATAAGATATAGATGTAATCAATTAATATAAAACATTTAAAAATAAGTGTTTTGAATCAATGTGTATATCGCCAAATTCAAACATTTTAGTGTAACTTAGACATTAATATGCTAATATATAAATAAAAAAATCCTTACAATAATTTAAAAAACTTGGACATGAAAGAGAATGATTTAAAAGATTAAATCCGTAAAAAATTTAGAACAATGTTTCTGTAAAACATTTTTTTTAAAACATTAAAAGAATAATAGAATATGAATCATTAAGGAATATAATTAAGCAAAACCATAAATATCATTAGAATATACCAATTAATTATATAACATGTCAAAATGGTTTTGTATACTCCTTATAGTATAATAATGGTGTATAAAATCAAGATATTCCTAAATGAAACCAGATTGAGATAAAGTTCATTACCATGATAATTTTGTTAATAAAATATTTCGAATAAGTGTATCCACTATAAATACCTATAATGGAAGTATAATTACAATATATGATATCAAAATTCACTTTTCACATAATCATATAATGCAATACTTAATATGTAGAACATATACCCAAAAAAATGAAAATTGGGTTATGAAATTCCCTTACAAAATTAGTATAAATGAAGTATGGATTTATCAATGGGGTGAAAATAAGTTGAAATAATAAAACCACAAAAAGGGAAGTGTAAATTAAAAAAAAAAAAAATTGTTTTTCCACATATAATCTATAATAATATATTCATCAATGTATGTGTAAAACCCAATGAGTGTAAATTGAATTTAGATATTCCCTCACAAAAATTTGGCAGCCTAACAGCGTTATATTAAAATTCAGAAAAGGAATTGATTGTAGAGAAAAAGGTATATAATAAATTGGAAATAATATTTTATTCAAATGTATATATAAGTACATATCCCACAATATGATAATGGAAATAAAAAGACATAACATAATAGAAGTCTTTGACAAAAAGAAGAGTGTGAAATGTACCCTTACAAAGAGTTCGATTCATCACATATGTTCCTTGTTCATCATGGATAATAATAATAAGTTAATATTTACTCCCTAAATACATTTTTTAATGTTTATTACTCCTTTTTTATCTATTATTATAATGTTAATAAAATTATATAATTATTTATCTTAATATCGAACATTTTTTTTGATTTTGGGTACTTGAGTTAGAAATTTATTTTTCTAATTACATATTTTCTATGTGGTCAAAATTCCTAAATCATCATAATAACATTCCTGAATTAAATTTCATATATATAAAATATATATATGTTTTTATATATTTTATATATTAATTTATAAAATTCCATAACTTTTGGAGATAGGAAATGAAATGCACCATTCATTGAGACAGTAAGCCGTACAAACGTTTGAATGATACAATCATTTATTCTTCATATTTAAAATAATTAAAATAATATTATTCATAATTATATTATAATTAATGTATAATATAATATTTTAAATACATTACTTATTTTTTTAATTCCATCCTTTAATCCTTCCATGTACGACATGAATGAGTCATATAACTTTGAGAGGCGGTAGAATGGTCATGGAATTTGAATCCATTTTTTTGTTTAGTTAATAAAATATAAATTATTAAGGATGTTTAACATGAACATAATCTATAACCAACTTCTAAATAATGAAAAAGATGGTGACTAAATTATTCAAACATCAGTATAAAATTTTAACAGCATCATCATTATAAAAATTCTTTAATTTATTGAAGATTATTATTCCAATAGTAATGATAACATTTACTATCATACATTGATAAATATATTATTTCCATCATTTTCCTTTTTTATTGTAATAATTTTTCATGTGTCACAAACAATATATATAACGACGTGGAATTATATTTGTTGGTTTCACTAAGCAGAAACTAATCAAATACAAAAGTACTACCAAATTATACAAACATATTGTTTTCTTCAATTACCTAAAAATTAAATTGGAATATTTGGGGTTTCTCCAAGGATTTTTATATTAGTTCTACTATTGTAAAAATGTTAGGTTCATTCATTTCCCATAAAAGTAATTATTCTATTTTTGTTATTAGGTTTGAAAAATACATGTTGGAATGGAATCTCATTATCATTATTCCATATAATAATTGGTATCATTATGTTTACTCCTTCCACAATCACACCACATATTATTGAAAAATGATAAAAATATTAATCAAATGGCCCCTATTGTATTTTTTTTAGTTTCACCCCCTTGAATATTAATATATCTCTTCGAAAACCATATTATTAAAGCATACATAAGGAAAATTTAATGCATCCTTTAATATCAATTTTGGAGTATTGTGTCCCAGTTTAAGAAGGTGGTATATGTGATGAAGCATGAAATAATAGGATTATATTCAATTATTGATCAATAAATATGGTGGAAATTTATTTATTCCCAAATGAAAATATTCTCAATATAAGAAAATAGAGTGTTGAATGTATTTTCATTGTCTATTATTTGGATGAAAATATTTTTAGAGGATGAAATGATGGATAATTTATTTTGATTGTTGAATGTATTATTATTGAGTTTGTGATTTCTAGGATATGTGAGTTAACATTTTTTCATGGATTATATTCAACAAAAATAATTAAGGATAATATTATTAATTAAAATAAATATTCAGAATGAAATTCTTTTATATTTTTTAATAAAGGATTCTAGGCCAATTCAAACACAAGTAGTTACATGATTGAAGTTAACAAGGGAAAATTATATAAATATTGTTGATGATATAGAATATAAAAAGATCATATAAAACTTATTTTTCCACATATTCACTCAACCCAATAGTAGTTATGTAATTTTTCATGACATACAATTCTATAGTTACCCCACAAAATTATACATTCTAGATTTGTAGAGGACTCCTAGTTGTATCAATTTCATTGGGGATATTAGATTATTTAATGAAAAAATATCATATATAGGGTTATTGGGATATAAAATTTCGAATTAGAATTATTGAAATGATTATTGAAATAATATTTTTGTGAGCATATCTATATTTGGAGGATTATATATTTCATTACTAATCATGAATAAATACTTTATTTCATTTGGAACAGTTGAAACTAGTTTTCTTTTAACTTCCCATATTGGAACACTATTTTATGAATTATGAAATTATTTTATGATATTAAACATTATGTGAAATCTCATATTTCAATTATTTGAGATAAAATTATTTTTATCATCCATAACATAAAAGGAATGTCAATATACTTTATCATTATATAAATAGTATAGAAGGAAAAAAACATGTGAAGATGCAGTCTTTTTCAACACATGATCATGATACAAACATCATGACGAAGGAACTACACAATGATTATTTTGAGTGGAATCTTTTGGTCCTATGAGTTCAACCATATTACACCTACTAGATGGTTTATATATGGGTCAACCACTCCCCTATAGGATTTTTCATTTTTTGAAATATTTTATGATTATACTTAATTAAATTTTTTTTATTTATATCCCACTATAATGAACATTAAATTAATTTACCCTTCGAAATAATGAAAATGATATAGAGATTATATATGAGTTATATAATATATGATTTCTATAATTAGATATTATGATTTTTTGGAGGGTTTAATATTTTTGAGAATGAATGATATATCCCAATAAAATGCTTTTTGGAATACGGTAGTATATGATTTTTTTCAGGGTGGGGGCATTGTAGAAATGTAAAGAAATAAATAAGAATTTGATTGTAATTTATTGAGTAAATTTTCAGTTAAATTTTATTCCTCACAATAAGAATTATTCATTGTGAATAGAGTTGGTGATTAGAAAATCATTTATGCACTGTATAAAGGAAATTTCTTTTAGATGGTGTTTCTGGATAGGACTATGGTTTTTTAATAGGGATGTACAAAATATTCTTAAGATGAGTTTCCAACATACCCAAATTGGGATATGTATACCAAAATAAAATTGATGTGTATTTTTTGTTTTATGTTTTCAAAATTATATGAAGGGACTTTGAATAATACTAATAATTTATTAATATTACAGTTATTGTTTGATGATATAAACATATGTTTTAAAAAATTTCTGTTCCAATGTTGAGGAATTAGCTGATTTTTAATATTTTAAAAACATTGGATATATAAATGTACATAAGAAAATATATATGTCTCATCTAGGACAATATGTAAGGATTATTGAAATTTAGAGTGGTATGAATTATGAAATATCAGTTTTTGTAAATTTTATAATGACTTACAAAAAGGATATACTGCTTCACTCTGATTATTTGGAATGTGATTTTTATGTGTCTATATAATGGATATGTATAAGTTTCTCTATAAGAAGTGTTTAAAAGTAAATTTGATTTTTTTAACGGTAAAATTACACGAAATTTAAAAATGTAAAATGAATTATGTAAGAGTTAATATATTGGATATGTATTAGTTGTTTTTTATGATGGGCGGGAAAAAGTGAAGTTAGAATGTAAAGGTAAAAAGGTTGATTTGAAAATGTGATTAGGATGACATGTAAAGTTAATATGGAAAAATATTACAATGAATCATATTTAAATTTAAACATTCATCATAGGTAATGGTAACCATTCCATAGATGATATCAAAGTAAAATATTTAACTTTTATTTGTAAATGATACTCAGATTAAAAGTAATGGTTACTAAAAATTATTTTGAAAATTTTATCATGTGTAAGGTTATGACATAAAATTCATAAAATCCACCATGTTAATAAATAAGGTAAACCACCGTAATAAATGGAGATATGTGGGTTTAACATAAGAAATAATTGATGATATGTACGCATAACCTCTACATGAACGGTTTATATATAATGATCATATTGTAAACAAATAATGATGCATAATGGTCAATTTATTAGATAGTTGTGGGATATTATATAAATTATTATTCATGAAATAAAAATTTTATTGGGGCCATTAAGAATTTTTTTAAATCCTGAGTTTAATAGTAAATGTTTGAAGTGTTGTAGATTGATTTCAGTTTCTTTAACTATTTATAGATGAAAACATCATTGAATATGCGAATCCGACAACATATTTAGAGATCAAACAGTGAAAATTAAGTATTATTAAATGTAATGAAATATAGAGTAAATTATAGTTGTTTTGAGATTTTATTAATACATATAATATTTTGTATATATTCATTTAATTTTATTGATACTATATTATTGAGAAATATATTGTATGAAATATTATAATGAAATTACAAATATTATAAAATTAATATATATGAATGAAAAAACAATAGGTGAATGATATTGATTCAATACTAATCACAAGAATATAATAGTCAATCGAATATAAATAGATATATACTTATCATTGAATAATGAAAGGGAGGCGCCCGATTTTTTTTGAAATATTTCGTTGAGAGGAAATTAAGGATATAAATTCTAGATTATTGTTATAAACTTATAAATGAAAAGGAAAATGATTAATGGGATATATTTTTATTGTTTCACGATTTTAAAAATTTTGTAGAAATTTTAGGAAATTGGCACACCATTTATGGTGTAATCTTATTCATTTCCCTTGAATATCAACAACAGTTGTACTTAAGAATAAGTTATCCTCTTTGATTGATTAACCAAAGTGTTTTCCCATTTTATTACTGTAAATATAGTGAAATTTTTTGTTAATAATAAAATATATAGAAAAAGTGTAATTCGTAATTATTATTTAACTAAAAGACATTTCCATTATTAGATTATTATTTTATCCAATTATGGTGAACCAAGTAAAATTTATTTGTTTTGTATTTTATTTCGTTATCTCTTCATATTTATTTTGAGGGAGTGCCATGATTCTATTATTATTAGGAAAATATTATTGTGTAGTGACCACATATGTGTTATAAATTACAAGTTTCATTAACCTTTGGATATATACAATTACATGACTAATAACCATTCACATGTCATGTGTTTTATATCAAAACCAATAATACGATGCTTCATCTGAAGATAAATATTCTAGAAAAAAATTTCATGAAACATATTAATAAACTCTTGGATTTAACCCCATATTTTGTTGCATGTATCCTTTATTATATATTCACAGATCTATTGTTAAAAAATAAGCCTCACTTAGAAATAATGACATTAAAATCCATGTTCCAATCAAGCAGTTCGTCCATACGATAACGACCTTCCCTCAGCCCCATACAATATGAATTTGGAAAGAATCCCTTATTCACCCCAATAAAGTGTGAATATTTAAAATTAATATATGGATGGATGAATTAAATTGAATCATCTTGATAATGATATTAATTTTTCTTGATATGTTTCTTTAACATCTACTAAATACTTACTGCAAATATCACCTACACATGATCATGAATATGTACAGTAATAAGAAAATTAGAAATGTAAATGTTATATGCTAACTATAATATAAATATATAAATGTATTTAATCTCTCAATTCTATTAATTCCCTAAATCACACTCTTCGAATATATCAAAGCCTATTTTTGTTGGAATATAAAAAATGTCACCAAATATGTAGTCACTCCAAAATATTTAAATGTTTACTACTATTGAGATATAAAAAATGTTAATTTAAATGATTATACTAATATAACGGTAATATAACGAATTTATGAAAAATGTCGACCAAAAATCTTGAAAATGTTTTAATGGAATATGCCTAATAAATCACATTTTGAGTCATGCACATTACCCAACTTAGCTACGGTCAAAACAAGAATAATTTAAAATCATCCCATATACTCACTAAATTATCAGTCATAAGAATTAGCCATCATAAATGAGTTACTAGTATAGTTCATGTCCATTATACATACATCTTATTAAGATACATCCTGGTTAATCCACATAATGTTTCCTAAAAGACCGTAGAATCTATAGATCAGAAAACTTATCTAGGGTTGCAATAATTAAACAACACCTTGAAGGTTCTAAATGTTTTTTTGATACAATTTACTCAAATATAACATTCTTAAATAGTCTATCAATATCTATAACATTCAAAAATATCGTTTAGGAAAATTGTTAACTTTATAACATTCATTATAGACAATACAGAACATTGAGTGATTGGAGATATATTATTAAAACTTTAATATTTAAATATGGTCATTAAAACCTTTTAGTGAGTATGTATTTCTGTATATGATAAATATAATTAGAAAATATTTTTTATAATAAACCTGGTAAATATATATGAACTGATTTATTCATTGTTTACATTCACTCAATTCTTTACTAAAGCCTTTTTATGATTTAGAAACACAATTTGTTTTTCAAAAAATTGATTTTAATTCATGTTGTCCATAGAAATTGTAAATAATTTAGGAAAAAAATTAAAAAAAATTTAAAAATTGAATACCAGTTTTTAGATTATCATATCATAAATAACATAGGGTATCATTTTGTCTTGTTTCTCAATGAATTATTATTCAATAAATAGTATAAAATAAAACATTTTCAAATACTGGGATTTATATTACCTAAAAATTTAATATAAAAGTCCCATTGAATTTTTAATTTCTTATTATTGTTAATGTTGATAAATTTATTTCGTGTAAACAAATTAATGAAAATTTTATTATTAATTTTAATTTTCCTGATTTAGGTATATTCTTATGCAAAAATTCATTTTGTCAAAATACTATATATTTTATAATTTTACATATTTATATTAAAATTTATTTTTTACCCTTGAATATATATAATAATAAAATATGGGAAAAAATTCAGAATAAGTGGTGTCAAGGTTTTAAAAAACGTCCCATTTATTTTTATCAATTTTCAATGGGAACAATGGTAAATATGTTTCTCCTAAATAGGCTTAAAATAGGCAAAATAGGTGTAAATCCCATATATACATCTCAATATCAATGAAAATGTATCATTATTTCATTTTATTTGACAAATGTTTAAATATGCATCCTAAATTCAATTATATTTCATTTTGGTTACATTTTTCCTTAATAATCCCATTAATATTAATTTATTTAATGAGAATTAAAAAATACACCAATCTTAGTTTTATTTAATTTTATTTCTTAAAATATTAATTAAATGTGTGTTGAATAATATAAAATTTAATTTTTTGAAAAATAAATAAATTTTTATGATGTAAATTTATTTATATTGTTAACTATATATATAATTATGTAATATTATTAAATAATACTAATAGGGTTCTTGTGAATAAAATATTAAATTCAATGTAGATGATATTAAAAAATTAAACGGGATATTTCGTTTATTCAATATGGATTCACATGAATTATATGGTAACTAATTATTTATAATGTCTTATGAAATTGTTTATATTTGGAATATTTTTTTATCTTATTTCCTTAAAAATATGATTAAATTAAAAATGAAATAGATAATTTTATTGATATTTTGTTAATAATAGTATTTTATTTAACAAGTTAACAATTATAAAAAAATTAAAGAGTAAAAATAGAACGATAAATTTTCAAAAACATTATCCCTAGTGAATTTATGTACCAATTTTTACAACATTATATTAATTAAAACCAATAATAATTGAAATATTTTTTACCTTGTTTATTGTCATCAATTTATACAGAATTGGTTAAACCAAAATATAAGGTGTAAAATTTCATGACAAAATGTTATAATTTTTGTGGACATCTGTTTTTTAACGTATCATATATGATTCATAACGAAAAAATAAATAATTATTATACCCAAATTGTTTCAATTTATTTTTTCTTATACCGAGTACACATATTTTTTATTAATTATATAAACTTATATTAAATAAAACTATTATTTATAAATGTAATTATTATTATGTTTTAACCTATTTTCACCCAATTTTCATTTCCATGGGAAGTGAAATTATCACTCATGTGTGCATGTGGGGAGTAGTGTGCAAGAACATAAGTGAAGGTCCATTTCTTTGGCTACCCGGTGTTAGACCTTCTAGACCATGTGAACTAAGGATATCCACAACCATATTTATATCTCTCACTCAGAATTTTATGCTATGGAGAGCGTCATTGCATTAGAGCTAACCATACTTCTCAACCATGATTATTGATCTTCATTCCAACGAAGGTTCTGGGAGAAAAATCAAATATGCATTCTGACTTAGTCAATGAATTCTTAATGCATACAGGTTTGCTGTAATACCCCTAAATCTGTCATCAAGTTAAATGTTTATTGTTCTTCTATGAATGGTTCAATGAGGGTAGGAGGATTGTTTAATGACCAAATAGGGTCTGTAGTCCTTTACATTAGATTGTGGATTGGTCTGTAGGATTCCCTCATGGATGAAGCTGTCACAATGTTCAAGAGTTTGGAATTATGCTTCTCTAGGGGTATCCTAGTCCAATGGGTGGAAACTGATTCCATTATTTTTCACAACTCAATATAGGGTAATACCCCAAAACATGAGATATCACTTTTTTCATAATTTCAATTAGATTATCTCTAATTGATCATCCACACTCACTCTTGGAATGAAGTT
This sequence comes from Viscum album, assembly GCA_963277665.1. Taxonomy (NCBI): domain Eukaryota; kingdom Viridiplantae; phylum Streptophyta; class Magnoliopsida; order Santalales; family Viscaceae; genus Viscum; species Viscum album. The sequence goes on along the minus strand of OY728140.1, from coordinate 1,252,395,955 downwards.
ATGAATGTTTCCTATTTTTTAGGGTTTCTGGATTCACCTATTTATCTTTGTATTATGTTAAGTAGCATAGTATACCACCTTGTTTTTCTTAACATGATTTGGAATTACTCGTTGGGTTTTTATTACATTCGAACACATTTCCCTATTTTGATCTTCGGTCGTCTTTCGTTCTTTAGGATTCTATTCCTCTATGTAGTGATACATTTGATTTAACATCAACATATTTAATGTATGGTTACTATGATGGGTATGGTGTTTTCATATGACATTAATTAAATAATTATAGTTATTTAATTATAATATCAAAACCACCTTCCTATATTCCCATCCATTGTAAAATTATAATGTCACTTGGGTATATGCTTGGATTACCACCCCCACAAAGCAATGTGATTATTTTTTCATTTCCACATTCCATTGATGGTAAAAAGTAAATATTTATAGTATATAAACATATATATCATTATAACGGTACACTTATGGTTTGTCTATTTAATTATAATATATATAATTTATTTATACTTTTCAAAATAAAATTAAATCAATTTTCATGCATATTTATTATCAATAATCTCTATGTAAAGTGTAACTAAATTTTATATCTCTAAAATTTAAGGATGAATCTATATATATAATATATAAATTAAATTTATATAATTAACAAAATTCTGGCTATTATAGAACCATAATCATTAATAATGTTTAAGAAAATCCAAATCAAAAATAACAAGAAAAATGTAACAGTTAAACCCTAGAAAAAAATTAAAAAAGAATAATAAATATATAGGAGTTTATGTGTCATAGGATTCAAATATATGTAATTATAAGTGATCACATGATTTGTTTATATAAATTTAATAAACTAAATTTTATTATATAGGATTTTACAGCTCTTTCTATGAAACATAATTTTTAGATATGTGTTTTACAATACAATAGCATTATTTAATAGGATAATTTTTTGTTTTGTTTTTAATGATAAATTTTAATGACCTATCTTTAATGAATCTCATAAATTTTATATACCTAAGTATAATAATTATATTTTCATTTTATATAACCATTTACCTTTCTATGGTACTTAAATTGATTTTGAATCTTTTTTGCAGAAGAGTCATTCATTCTGAATTTTTTTATAATTTTTTTCCTCCATGTAGTAGTTTACAAAAAAAATTCCCAGAATGTTTTTAATATTATTATTTTATTGTTTAATGTCAATTTAAATAACATAAAAATTATATTTATTATTTTAAAATAAATATAAATATTTTAACCACCAAGAAAATTATTATTTGATATACCCTTCTAATGTAAAAAATCACATCTGTCACATCAAGAACAAAATAAATAAATAATTTCAAAAAAACTGTAATAATAAATTATTCACTAAATAATCCAATAAGAATGCTAGAAATTAAAATGAAGCAATAAATGTATATAAGATATTTTTTTAAAACATTTTATCTACTAAATCCAATAGAATGAACCCACTCACGAACAATGTTTTATAAATAAAATGCAATGTTAAAAAATAAATATTCAATTAGAATGTGAATATATATATATATGAAAATATAAGTCAATGAAATAAGATTTATTTATAGTAATTAATAAACCTATACCATTTTAATTGTAATCTAACCATTGGAATAGTAATATGATCATTGTTAATAGTTATCTGATCTTCGAACAGTAATCACACCTATTAAAATATAACAAAACATAAGTACCATAAAAAATGATAAATTATGTGTTGTTAATTTTTTAAAAACTAAATGTTTATATATTATATTATACTTCATATAATTATATATAAAATAATTCTCATTATATATATTCATTATTTAATATTTTTATATATAATAATAAAAATATAATTTTATGTGATGATCAATAAATTTTTAATAGGGGACAATATATTATTATATTAATATAAGTATTTTTCAAATAAATGTTTATTTTAATTTTATTTAAAATATCCCATAACTATAAATATATTCTCATAAAATGGGTTACTTTTTTTAATTCACCACATCTAGAAATTATAATGGTAAATTTTTAAATTTTTAAAGAAAGATGAATTTTTTGGTGAATAGTGAAACACTATATTTTACGATATTTATCATTATAATCCAAATTCATTATTAGTTTGACAAAATAATTATATAAGAACACATTATCTCTAACCCATTTAATATTTTATGTATTTATTTATAAAAATTAATAGTATTTATGTTATTGAATCAAAATACTAAACTACTAAATATAATATTCTAAAACACCCATCCCACCCCCTATAGATACCACCCCTCACCACCGATTCTACCCACACCATATATTCATTTTACATTTCCAATATTATATAAATTTAACTTCAAAATAATCATAAACACATCTAAGATATTATTTTATCAGAAAATACCAATTCCATGTTCTTTAAGTGGTCCTTTGAGAAGGTGATATTCAAGATGTAATTTCTGAAACAACCAATTTTAATTTATTTTTTCTTCTAATCTATCATAACCTTCCTCAAACATAAAAAATAATATCACTATAAATATTTAAATAATGAAATTTTATTTTTCAAATGAAATATATTCTCTACAACTAATTTCACATATCTGCTTATAAAAATAAAGGAAACTAATGTCTATATTATAGCAGTTTATAGTCACCATGGATAATGATTTTTTATTTTCTATTACCTCCTTCCAAGTGAGTCATAAAACAATTATAATTTTTAATAAATATTTTACATTGAATATTATTAAATATTTTACATTTTTAGAAAAATATATAATAAATAATATTCAATAATACAAATCTAGATCCTGAAGGTTGAAAAAACCTCGAACAATATACTAAATAATTATCAATATTATATTATCAAAATAATCATGAAAATTTCAGAAAAAAATTATTATATAGTACTATTAATACATTTTTTGTGTATTAATAGAATATAATTTCACTTTTATGTAATTATCTACTTTTTATAAGATCAAAAATAATTCTACATAAGCAATCTGACCATTAATCCAAGAAAAGAACTCTCATAGATAGATGAAATATGGAATTATGTCTCATTGATATTGACATAAATGAAATAACTATAAATAAAATAAATAGATATATTTATAAAATAAGTTCAAAATTGTATAATTAATAAATATAATTTTCTTATCAAAAAAATTATGTGATTGTGTATAATTATCTTATATATACGGTAAATAATCTTTTTAAACATCAATATTTCTATTATGTTTCGTAATACTTTTTTCAACCTTAATTTTTAAATTAATTATACTTATATAAATATTATATTTTCTATATTTATGTATTAAACATATATTCAATTTTATTTTCTCATTATTTGATGGGGTTATACATTTAATGGGTTCATTCTTCATTCCTTTCGAAAAGTCGATTAAAAGGAACTTTTTGTTTTTCCTTATCTCATTAAGAGTACCACTCAAGGAAATCATTTATTAATAATTTTATTTATAAAAATAGTCATTATTATTTTCGAATCAAATTTTGTTATCTTATATTTTTATTTATATTAATATTCTCTTATGCATTTATAAAAATCATTACCTTTCCACTTAAAAAACGTATAAGTAGAACATTTACAATCTTACTTAACCATTTTTTCTATATTTTTTCACTATATTTGGAAATAATGTATGATTATATATGATTATTTTTAAAGTATTAATGTCCATGTATGATTTAAATTCATTTTTTTATAGATACCATAGTTATATACCCTTTTGTTATGCTTTTGGACATGATTACGATTACCATATATTTTCATGTCCAATCCCTATGATTATTACTTATGGTTGATTTAATAATATGGAAAAAATCATCATGTACATGTTATGATGGGGGCACATTAATATCACTCCAATGCATTGATTAAATATTATTCCCAATATATTTTATATATGATATTTGGGAGTATAAAAAATCTATTATGGGAATTTTTCCACCTTGTGGAATAATCTCATAAGATATCTTTGACTAATGTATATATCATATATATCTAGCTGTAACATTCCAGTATTCACAAAATCATATGATTCAATGTTATATATGCTATTATTGCATATTTTTATTCACAATCCATTTCATTAATGTTATCTTGTTATGCCTTGAAACTCATGTGTTATGATTTATTCCCTTGGTTATTCTTTTATATTACTTTTTTAATCATCCCATTTTGTCTATTTACTTTCCATATTATCATATGCAGTTTTAGGAGATGAAAGAAAGAAAGGATATCTTTAGGGACATTAATTAATTATTTTTTAAAATAGTTTCATGTTTTTTAAATATATACCATTTCATAAAAATACACTATAATTATATAACATTTGTTTTTATTTCATTGATAACTATACTCAAAATAATGATATAGTATATTTCAAGGGATAATTGCTCTATAATTCACATCAGTTCCCAGTCTATTTATTTTTGGGTGTTTGGTGTGAAATCATTTAGTAAGAAAACAATGGAATATACTATAACCATGGATAAAATATATTGAAATATAGTAAATAATATGTTAGGATATCCATTAGAAATATATGCTATTACATTCACTTTTATGTTTTCCTTTTGACATTCTATTTATATAAACATTAAATAACACTAACTGTATTAATTTTTATTTTCCTAGTTAATGTTTGAAAATTTGTAGAACCCATGCCAACAATTAATGTGATAAGAAATGTGATGACTTCCATAATGTGATTAAAAACATGATGCAAATGATAACACCAAATATAATGATAGTAATGTCTTAACTAAATCATGTTATGAATTATAAAACTAATCATGTGGTATACCCTTATACTCATATTAATGAAAATGTTGCAGTTTAATCCTTTATATATAAAATACCTTCTATATTTAGCAGATCATCTATTCCCCTCAAAATTGAATAATGGACTAACTCAGTTGAGAAGATATAACATGGTCTCTAATACTCATAAGTTGAGAAATTTATACTATAAGAATATTATCTTGATGGGGAATAAGAGTAGTGGTGGAAAAGATCAAAAATGAAATGTCTAATGTTAATACTAATTACATAGATTGATAAAGATTCATGAGAAATTATTCAATAATTATTTTCCATGAAATCTATGCCTTAATATATAGGGGGTTTCTGTGTATTGATGACATAGAATATAAATCTATCTAGACTAATAAGGAAAACATTACATGTATTGTAAAATATGCCTCAAACATATTCATGAACACTGAATTTAAGATGTAATGATTCATTAGTTGGTTAAATATATATAAAAAAACTAATTGGGAATTTGAGACATTTCATAATTATAAGGAGATTTTATGTTGGGACCTAATGTTTGAGAATAAGATTGGTGAATCTTAGTGGACTTGTGGGATCAATGATAAGATGAAGAAATTGGTGACTAATAATAGAGGATTAATAGATAGTTTTCGTGAAGTATGGAAATCTCAATATCCAAAATGTCAAAAGTTTCAGACGAAGTTCTCATGGAATGGTATAAATGGAATGAAAAGATTATTCTATAGTTGAAGAGTGGGGCATTATGATAATAATTACTCAATGGATATTAATATTCCCACTAATTAAGAATAATAAAATGGAGGTTCTTATGAATGATTATGCAATATTAAGGTATTTTCATTACAAGGAACATGATAATTTTGTAATTCATTTCCATATGAAAATGTATTTTGAAGATATTCAAGAACAACAACCTATAATGATGAACGAAAGGGAATATTATATAACTACTACTGATGTGGTGCCTAAAAACTATGTAGTGGTAGGTAAACATTTTATTAATTCGAGAATAGATAAAATTATATTTGATTCTAGTTCTATTCAATATTTAATATCCATTAAGATTAGTATAACTACTCATCAAACATATCAAAATACATGGGTTGAGTTATCTGTTAGCAATGTAAATGGTGAAATAATTGCATCTAATGTATATAAATACCCTAGTTAATGTTTTTGAACTGAACTACCCATAAAATCACATCTTACATCATTTTTGTAGATTGATTCTATATACAACATGGATTTTATATATGTATACAATTCAAACTGAATCATTTGGTAACGGGATATCACTATTCACATTGTATGGTATCCCCTTGTAACATCCATATTCCGGAAGCCACCTAGAGATGCCCCGTACCCGATTGGTCACGTAACCTCAAGCACATTTCCCCAAATGCTAGATGTTGCGGACTAAGAGCAAGGGTCTTGGGTGTGATAGATGGGAAACTATGCCCTCATTGGTAGTATAACACAGTGGAAGTAAACAAATAACAATAGAAGAAGCAGTAATAATCCTTGCCAATGTAAACTCGAGAAGAATATAAATAATACACTAGAGCATATATATATATATATATATATATATATGATTGATGCAAGACAATTATGTCTTCAAATGTAGCCAAAAAAATCACAATGCAAGAATACAAAATAGTTCTAAGCCTAAGTACAAAGAAAAACAGATAAACAACACATCATCATCGCAAGCCATAGCTTGGTCCCATGATCTCCAGCTCCACAACAAATCATGTACCTGAAGTAGATGGGAACTTACCCTTATCAATAACTGCAACAATATTATTTTTTGGGCCCAAAATCATGACACAAACAGTTTGTATGACTAAATACTAATAGGAAAACAACATAATATCTATGCCTAATAGTCAGTTAATATAGGGTTAGTAAAGTACATAAAGCAGTAAACAAGAAAGTACTCAACAATAACAATCCAATGATACCAATATCAACGAACACATAATCAATGCAGATAATCATAAAACGTAACCCTTTGTGATGTAACCACAACCTATCCCCACTGATCCACCCAAGAAGCATAAAAAAACTAATAACACAATAGGTAACCCTCTTGGAAGTACTCACAAACATTCCCCTCTGATCCAACCAATAAATTACAGGCAACCATCTTGATTGTAAACTCAGTCTAACCCCTCTGATTTATCTTAAGCATAGACTCTCTGAGGAAGCACTTACCATAAATTCCTCATATAGTATCGTATCATAACTAAAGGCGCTTTGGGGAAGAATAGACATCACATTCCCCATGTGGCCCGCGTCTTGGAACTACAGACTACATACGTCAATTCCCCCTACGGTCTTGATTTGCAAGTAAAACCAACACCTTAGAGAAGCCCTTACATCTATTCTCCCACTGGTATACTACACCAGGTTCTCACGACCCGGTGTAAGTCATGTAGGTATATAAAAGCTTATCATCTAAAGAAAACCACATGAACTACTTGGCTAGAAGTCTACAACATATCACCATATCATTGAAATCACACTATCCTACAACTAGGCAAGGGAAAGTAAACAGCAGCCTAACAGGAAAACTAGACCCAACGGTCAAAACATGAAGTCTTGCATGGGAAAAAACATCCAAAGCCTAACAAATAACCATATTCACATTTAATTAAACTTTACTCAAGCATAGAATCATAGAAGGAAAACAATAAAGGTAAAATGGTAAACGCGCAAAACCTCATTCATGGTTATTGGGATAAATTTTGCATATTACTCAATGAATTTTATTGGAAACACACAAACCACATACCTCGGTGTCATAGGATTGATATAAATAAACATTAATCCTTGAATCAACCATGAACATGATAGATCTACAAAAACAAATAAAACGTTGAACTGAGGATAACATGAGTAAGAGGAGGAATCAAGAAAATTAGCTCAAGCTGAAGAGATATCTTACCGAGGTGAACCCAACACAATCGAAAATAGTTGAATCGGATATCAGATGCTCGATTGGGGGCTAGGAGGAATATTTTGGCTGTGTGGGAGCTCTCGGCCGAACCAAACCTAGAAGAAGGTGTTTCTGGAGATTAGATCCAACTCCAATACATTTAATGAAAAAAATAAAATACACAGAGCGTACTTTGGAAGTACATGGAGTGTACTTTTAATTTCTGTACATTGCTCTAGGCGGCCTCAAGGTAACCCCCCACATGGTTGTGTGCATGGACGATACATGGCTATCACACTACTACACGTCGTAATTGAGTTAATGGTGTGTACTTCGAAAATTTCTAGAATTTCCTATTTTCTCAAAAATGACCAAAAAAGTAAAACATACATGAAAATAATGTCCGGGTTCTTACAAACTTCCCCCCATAATGAAATTCAACCCTAATTTTCCCTAGAAAGGCGGCGTAGAAGAAGAGACCCCGACCAGCTATGGCCACTATGATCGTACTTCTGCCTCCCTATCCCATGACACATCCTATACTCGCCAATGCAGTCATAACAATCGTACCAGAGGAATATAAGGGACACAAGAACCTTTGTACTGCGATCGAAAATCTAGATATGATGATCCTCGAACGATGAATTCATGTCCAACTCAACCTCCTCGGTTTGGAAGATATGAGACGAGTCTGAGAAGTAATGTCAAAGTTATGAAATGTGGAAAACGTCAGGCATAGCGCGGTACCTCTAAGGTAACTTCAACTGATAGGAAACCACCCCAACTCTCTCCAATATCTCAAAAGGCCCGAAATACCTCAGTGAAATCTTTCCTTGACTAATAATCCTCTTGTGTCCTATCCTTAATGTGAAATGTTGAAAAACCCATTATCCGACCTGAAACTATGGAGGTCTTCTCTGTAGATTAACATAAGAATTCGGTCTTGACAGTGTAGTATCCATACTCCTCCGAATCAACTCTATCTGCTTTGTTGTCTCCTTAACAAGGCATGGTCCCAGCATAGCTGCCTCTCCTCCCTCCAGCCAACATACAGTTGATCGGCATGGCCTACCGTACAAAGCCTCATAAGGAGTAATCTGAATAGTATCTTGAAATCTACTATTGTAGGAGAAATCAACAAGATATATGTGCATCTCCCAAGGACCTCCAAAATCTATAGTGAATTCTTGTTGAGAACTAAAACATTCATCTATGTCTGAATCAATGGAGTATGTTACTCCATATAAGCGCACAATCTGTCGGATGTACAACTATCCCAGCTCAACAACACTGAATGTCTCCTACATCGACAATAAGTGAGAAACCTTCATGAGTCTATCAATGACAACCCAAAATGAAACATTCCCTTGATGTGTCCTCGGTAAACCTATCGCAAAATATATCATGACAACATTCCACTGTCACTTGGGAATGGGTAACTATTATAAACTCCCTGCTTTTCGCTGATGCTCCGCCTTCACAGCTAACTGGTGGAACACCTCATGAAGAAACTGGATACTTTTATATTCATACCCGGCCACAAATACTTATGGTGTGGATCATGATAAATCTTGGTGACACCAGGGTGAACTGTCCAACCCAAGAAATGGAAGGCCTGCATCAGCTCCTTGAGTTTGTCTGATGGCAACCATATATTCCCCTAGAAATTCAGGATCTCATCCTCACCTATGGTCCATCTTGAAATAGTGTCCTCTCCAGACACGCTTTCCTGTAGCACTAGGCCTTCATAATCTGATAGTTTCCTCAATTGAACTCGGTCAAGAAGATTAGAGGTAACAACTACAGATGAATGAAACATCTTCCCCTTCCTTTTGTGAACCTCCAAATCCATCTTAGAGAACAGATCAATAAGCTTCCACTCACAGCTAGCCTCTTGATCTGCCTATATTTGACTCCTTCTTCTCAATACATGAGCCATCATATTTCATTTTGGGCATATAGACAATGTCAATGTCAATATACTGAATGTACTCAACCCACCTTCACTATATCAAATTCAGATCATCTTGAGGGAAGATATACTTCAGAAATTTGTGGTTAGTGAAAACCACAAAATACTCTCGCAGAATATAAGGTCGCCAACAACATACGACATGAACATCTGCAGCCAACTCGAGATGGTGCATCTGGTAATTCCTCTCATGTGGCCTCAACTACCGAGACTCATACACAATGACTCCTTCCCCTTGCATAAGCACTACTCCATGCCTGATACCTAATGGATCTTAGTATACAGTATATCTCTTGAGCAACTATAGAAATACCAGTATTGTTGATGAAGACAGTCTCCCTTTCATCTCTTGAAAGGATGACATACAAGAATCTGACCACACGAACTATGAAACCTTCTTTGTGTGACCCATCAGTGGCACTATTAAGTGTGAAAATTATTGTATGAAACGTCTATAGTATCCAGCAATCCCTAGAAAACATCGTTCCTGAATGGAGTTCTTCAGCTGCTCCCTAGAAACTGTTGCTCTCACATTCTCCATGTCTACTGATACTCTTGTATCTGATATAACATGACCGATGAAGTGAATATTTTCCATCCAAAAGTGTCTTTTTTAGAGAATATCATTTAACTTATGTTCTCCCATTGTTCTCAAAACAATCTTAAGATGGGAAGAATGGTTTTTTGTGTGTGAGATTAGACCAAAATTTCATCCACGAAGACCTCCACGATGGAGTCCAAGTATAGATGGAAAATACTATTCATCAGTGCCATGAAAAAGGAAGGCACGTTCGTGAGACTGAACGACATAACTACATTCTCTTATAGACCATACCTTCTCCGAAAGGATGTAGTAGGTCTAACAAGTGGTTTAACACACAACTGATGGTAACTGAATCTCAAGTCAATCTTCGAGAACACCCGATATCCTCGAAGCTGATCAAAGATATCATAAATCCTCAGTAATGGATATCAGTTCTTGGATGTCAACTAGTTCAACTTCTGATAATCCACAAAATTTTTGAGGGTGTCGTCAGACTTTTTCGCAAAAAGGACATGCGAACCCCATGGAGAAGTATTAGGTTAGATGAAACCCATTGGCTATAACTCCTCCAACTGTTTCTTGAGCTCCTGCAACATTGGTGTAGCCATGATGTAATGAGGAATGGACACCGATACCTCTTCTGAAATGAGTTCAATAGAAAATTTCACCTCTCACTCTGTAGGCTTAAAATAAAATTCATCTTGAAAGACATCCCTGAAATGATCTACCACTTGAAGAAAGTCCACCTTTGAAGTCCCCTGGTCATCCAGATAATGACTAGCAATCTGGGTTGTAACTCCAATCATTACATGATGCTTGGGTCCCACTCTTCTCTCCTGGACATCCCATATGCCCTTATGAATAAATGATCCACCCTCTGGTGATGTGAAACACACCATATGGAAATAGAAGTCGACAAATTCCTGTAATATAACTAAGCAGTCCTTCACGAAAATGACATCATATCATGTTATCTCATAGACATAGAGGTCCCATAAGATGTGACACCCACCAACCACTAGAAGACACTCATTACACTATCTCACAGTAGTTGTTCCAGTCCCCAATAGAGTGTTTTGCGTGAAGACATCAATAGAAGAAAAGATGCATAGCTCATGGCTCTCCACAACCACAAAAAATATAAAGCTATGGGAATCACATGTATCGAAAAGATAAGAAGCTAAAACTGAGGCTACCAATATCATACCGTGCACTGTAGAAGTTCCAGAATCCTACTTCTACTAGGTCTACTACACTACAAATGTATTTCCTGTATATCGGCCATATGACCCTACCAAACCACTTTGAGCTGGTCCACCCAACTATCCCTGAAATCCAGGTGACTGACTACCACGACCACAACCTTCACCTCAGCATGAATGGTAGGAAAACATCAGTTCCCTAACTGATGAGAAACTGGTGCTGCTCTTCCAAAACAAGGAGTCATAGAAGAACCTATGTCACTAGTTTCTTCTGAGAATATCTGACAGAAGTTATGATGATGACCTATCTTGCCAGAAGATTGGCACTCCACTGGGTCTCTTGTGCAGTGTGGCCTTATATTCCTACTCTTCCCATACTGGTATCACAACACATGACTACCATATGATGTTTCTCTCATTATTGGATCTCCGCATATATACTCCCTATGGAACATCCGACTGTCAGTAGGAGGAAAGCTAACTTTAGATGCCGAGCCACCCTAGCTCACAACTAAGGAATCCCTCAGATTGCGCTCAGTGATCAACACCTGTTTGATGATAGAAGTAATATAATAAATATTAAGTTGTTCACCAGTGATTGGATATCGTGCCTCACACCATCCTCGATCTTCTGTGGTTGGATTAACTAATTTCCTACCAGAATATGTGTGAAACACTATAGCTCAGTAAAGCGATAGGAATACACCATAACCAAAAGAGTACCCTAATCTAAACTCATAAACTCTGGGGATCGATCAGATCTCAAAGTCTACGTTTATTATTAGTAATATAAGATACACTAAAACTCCTCCCATGTCATAACCAACTTGTGTCACTCCTATGAGATCACATCCCACCACGTCTTGGTGGAGTCCCGAAGAATATATGTTGCTATCCTGACCCCCCTCTCTGGAGGCATCTCCAGATGCCCATAGAACGTCAACATGGGTTCCAACAATGACTCTGCAGGCTGGGTTCCTCCATCCCATGACAATGTTGGATGATGCTGCTGCTGAAATACCCCCCTCAATTCTTCCATTGACGGGGCAAGAGGTGGTGCTCCCTAAAAGGGCAGCATCATCCTCATAAAGGCTTCATTAAACTGTGAATCAGCACATGTCCCCTATATAATGGCTGATGTGAATATTGGAACAACGAGAGGATCTACAGGGATTCCCTGACCATCCATATCTAGAGTCCAATCACTTCCCCGCATCTAGCGTACTACCGGAGGATGTCTCGGCAGCATGAATCTTCAAGTCCAAATGCACACCTTATATCTAGATTATCAAAGACTGAAGAATAAAAGTGCAAGAACAGAATAGGAGAAGGAAAGAATTCATGTTTTTCCCAAACATTACATCACAGCGTGTATAATGATTACACGACGTGTTCCATTAATCCATTCACATGGGCGTGTACTCCTACAAGAACTGGTCGTGTAGCACCCCTCACACACGAAATGTTCACTAAACACACATCCTTTACTTGAATTCTATTCCCCTTCCTATGTCCTTTACATGGATAGGCTACATGGTTCACCTTAGAACGAGACTACCTAGCGTGTTAGTGCCAAACAAGGTGTGTAATAGGCAAACCTCACCGACCCGTGTTGTTAGATACATGGTCAGTTACCTGGGGTACACCACACGACATGTTTCAGACAAACAAGGCGTATACTAATATGATTTTTTCCGAGCCGTGTTGTTAGTGACACTGCCAGTTACATGGTTCTATGACACGGCATGTACATCCTCTACAATACATTTTGTACCAAATATTCCATACCACATGTCCCCGCCCACACAGTTTGAGACACTATTAGAGAATACATTGCGTGTACATACAGTACACGACGTGTACTTAGGAAAAACAGTTTCAACCAAAACAAAAGAACACATGGAGTATCGCCAAAACAACACGGCATGTATTCTTGATTTTTCTAGACAATAAGTCTGAGAAACAACTATATATCCCAAAAAGACACTAAAACTAACATTAAAGTGCACGATTCCAATCATTGAGGGCTCATAATCCCCAAGAATCAAAGTTTGGCATCTTATACATGTTATAAATTAGGATAACAGTTAAATGATCCACTAAATTCCAGTCCATGAGGGTCCATAACACCTAAAGAACCAATTTTTGGTGTCAATTAAAAAAAACCATAAAAAAACAATAAGCTATCAAATAAAATGTATTCTGTCAAGGAATCTGTCACAACAACATGCATATCAAGCAAAACATCTATCACAATAACAAGCAATTTCTAATGCACGCTTTATGGGATGACATGAATTCTTGACATTTGATTTCTAAAAAGTGCATGTATGATGCCTGAGATGTCATAACATCATCTCATCAATTTTAACAGAAACAAAATCTGAATACTTCAACAATAACTACATAATACATGTGAGTCACCCAATAGTAAAAATCAGATCTACTATAAATTTGCAAAACCTGAAAATTTTCAGTAACGAGGTAGATTGGATTATCCCTATACAAGAGTTAGCTAATCCTTGTAAAATATTATTACCATGTACCTATTCGATCATATCTGTAGATATTGGCTCCAAACAATAAGTAAAGTGAAAATAATTCCTCTGATACAACATTGTAACGTCCTAGTTCTGGAAGCCTCCCAGGGACAACCCGTAAATAGTTGGTCAATGGCCTCAAGCGCATTTCCCTGAATGCCAGAGGCATCCAACTAGAATCGAGATCCATGGGAGTGATATTGGGGAAACTATGCCCTCATTGGCGGAGTGGAAAAATGGAAGTAAACAAATAAAAATAGTGGAAGAATGAATAATCTATACAAAAGTTAACATCGCCAGATGGTAAATAATACACTGGAGAACACATATATATATGAAGTACGCATGACACATATGTATTGGAAAGAAGTTAAACAAATCACAATGCTGGAATAAAAAATAGAACTATGCCAAAGTACAAAAGAAAATAGTTAAACAACTCCTCATCATTGCTTGTCATATCTTGGTCCCATGCTCTCCGGCACCAGAACAAATCAAGTACCGAAATTAGAAGGGATATTTCCCTTATATATACCTGCAATAATATAATCTGTTGGGTACCAAAATCAAGGCACAAATAGTGGGTGAGAATAAATTCTACTAGTAAACCACTACAAGATCTGTGCCAAAATATCAGTGAATATATGGATGGTAAATTACAGAATGTAGTAAACAATGAATTAATCAACAATTACAATCCATAGATTCTAATATAATGCAACAAATAATAAAAAATATGATCAGAAAAGGTAACCCTCTCGGAAGTACCCACAACATATCCCATGTGGTCTTACCTAGCAAAATAAGCAAATAGATTACACAACAGGTAACCCTCTGGGATGTACTCACATCCATTCCCCTCTAGCCCTACATAAAAAGTATTAACAACCCTCCGTGTAGTAAACTTAGACTAACCCCTCTGGTTTATCTTAAGAGAAGACTATCTAAGGAAGAACTCACCTTCAATTCCTCCTATAGTCTGGTATTTTAACTAATGGCGCTCTGGGGAACCACTTGCATCACATTCCCCATGTGTCCCGTGTCGAGGAACTATAGACACTTTGGGGAATCACTTAAGTTAATTCCCCCTATGTTATTGCATCTTATGTAAAGAAGAATCTCTGGAGAACCCACACGTCCATTCATCATATGGTCTACTACACTAGGTTCTCTTGGCCCTATATAAGTCAAGTATGTATTGCAATTCGTATTGGCCAAATTAAACCATAGGAACTACTGGGATAACATTCTACAACAAATCACCATATCAGAAAAATCTCACCATCCTAAAACTCGGCATTGGAAATAAACATATGCCTAATAGGCAAACTGGACCTAGCAGTCAAAACAAGAAATAAAGCATGGGAAAAAACTTCCAATGCAAATAAATTAACCATATTCAAGTTCAATTAACCTCTAATCAATCATAAAAATATAGCAGGAAAACAATAGGGCTAAAACGGTAAATTTGCAATACCCCTTTCATGGATATTGTGAAAAATTGCACATATAACTAAAATAATTTTAACAGAAAGGCACAATCCACCTACTTCGATGTTGTAGGATTGATATAAGTGAATCTTTAGCCATGAATCATCCAATAACACATTATATCTATAAAAAACTCTCCAAACGTTCAACCAAGGATAACTTCATATAGATGAGGAATCATAAAATGAATATCAAGATGAAGGGTTAACATTCCAAATGGATCCTAATGCAATTAATAGCTGTCTAATATGTGATCGAATGCTCGATTAGGGGCTCATAGGATGATCATGGTAGTATGAGATATCTCGGTTGAACTAAACCATGAAGAAGGTGTTTTGGAGATTACATGTGACCTCGGTACGTCTAATGAAAAAAATACACAACATGTACTTTGTAAGTACATGGAATGTACTTTCTGTTTCTATACACCACTCTAGGAGACCTCCAGATCACCCCTCACATGGTCATGTGTATGGCTGCTAAACGGTGCGTACTCAAAATATACATGGCGTGTTCATTGAAAATTTATAGAATTTACTCTTTATCTCAAAGAACGATCAAAAAAGGAAAATATACCATAAAATAATGGATGGGTTCTTACACTCCCACCTCAATAAAAGTTGATGGGAGATGATGAATCTTATTCCAATGAATCATATAAATAATGGAAATTATTTCTTTATTAGAAAAAAATATATAATCAAAATATTGGAGAAAAAAGAGATAATCTTTCCCAAATACATACCCATTATGGGAGTCTACACCCGCATGTTCACTGAATGATTTATTGTAATTCATCCTGAATAAGAGGCTGAGATCTCAAGTGATCATATACTAGGATCTCTACCTATTTCAAAGAAACAATGCATGGTGTACACTATTAATAGTTAGATCTAATGTATTAAATACATGATAACATAGAAATGTATTTTAGATGCTTGGTTGCTTCACATTATGGTGCACCGATCCTTTTAAACCTGAATAAGTATGGATCAATTTTCATCTACATTAATTATAATGAGATAAAAAAAATTGTGATACCTAAAATGTGTCATATAACATAGATATATGAATTGTAATATATACAATGTGGGCCCAAATATTTCACTTATTTAGTGCATTAGTAAGGATATCTCTAGTTATTGTTTAAAATAAGCAATATTCACACGAATAATATTTGAATGATGTATGGGCACTATTAGTTCATAGTGAGGCCCATCAGACTCTCTAATTCCAAAACATGTTTTATGGAAGTAATGAAGATATTCTTCAGATATTACCTATATATATTGATTGTAATTAATTATAGATTATATTCTGATGTATTCCAAGAGTAATAAGGAACATTAGGATAATTTTTATATTGTGAAAATGACATTTTAAAGGGTGAAACAGTATAAAATATCTAGTAAATAATTGTTTTGGTTTGAGAGAGTATCAGTATTGTGTAATGTTAACACCATCCAAGGTATACATGTGGACCCCTCTATACTTAAGGCAGTTGAGGAGTGTCCCATACTAGCATCTCTAATAGAGTTTTTTTGGTCATATGGTCTATCCATATATTATGAACAATTAGTGAGTAACATCAAATGATCAAAAAAATAATAACCAAGATGAATCAAAATGATGTAATGTTTTCTGGACTAGTATATGTGATGGACTCTTCAAAAATTTGAAAAAGAGGATTCTCAATACAATAGTACATACACTACTGACCAGTGGGAAACACATGGTTGTATAAAATGATACCTCAATTAAAGGATTTTGATGTTTACAAATAAAAAATGATAAATTAATAGGTTATTGTTAAAGGGAGTATAATTTTTTAAAGAAAAACTATCACATGCATGATCTCTAGTTAGAGTCTCTAATCATGTACTAATAAATTTAGTTGAATTATATATATATGGTGATGTGTTATATATATGATGATCATAAGAGAATGAGATATATATTGACACTGAATGATCTTAATATGTTCCTGTAGATATTGTTAGATCTCATCATTGATTATGAATCAACAATCCATTATTACCCTAGTAATGAGAGAAATGTGACATTTTCTATAAGAAGAAAAAATCATTCATATTTATCAAAGATGATAAATGAGATGGATAAAATATTTTATGACATAAAAATAATGGAAAATGGATTCTTACCTGAAGGGACATCATCTTAATAGCCTCAAATAATTGTTGAACATTCCATTATGGGGAAAATAAAGGATTATCATAAAAATGATGTGGAAATTGAAATTACATTGGAAGCTATGATGAATGATAATTTCTCAGAGATAAAATTGATGGGGAAGAAGTTTTAATATTTGGGTCATTCATATGTGTTCCAAACAATCCAGATATAATAAAACAGATTCTTAATGATGTTCATAACTCAACCTTCAATATTAACATATGGATTAAAAAGATGTATTAGGATTTATGAGATAAATATTGGATAGACAATATGAAGACACATATCATTATATAATCATCGAATGTAATTGAATGTCAAAAAGTGAAGGATTGAATGAAATATTTTTAGGGTATTATTGGACATTTTACTATATGTACATTGAAGTGGGAAACCATTCATATGGATTTTTTCTCTGAAATTCCATGACATCACAATTATATATTTCTAATGTGTCTTTATGGATAGTCTTACAATTACTTGTCAGATTATTATGATTTGGGAAGACTTCACACTCAACCAAATTTCACATATATACATCAAAGAACTGTTGATGATATGTAGAGTATAATTATTGATTATATATAATCAATATCAAAAATTAACTTCCAAAATATGGGAAATTATACATAATTATCTACATATTTAGTTGAACTTTAGTACCAAAAATCGTCCCCAAACTGATGGCCTAAATGAATAGACTATCTAAAAACTAATAGATACAATTAAGTCATACTCAATCTAATTTATTGTGGGATGGGATCAATATCTCAAATCAATTATGTTATCCTATAACTATAGTGTTAACATAAAAATAAAAATTAATACATATGAAGCCATTTGTGGTAAATGCTATAAAATTAATTCATGATTGGATGATGATGGAGAACATTAGCTTTAGGGACATGAAATGGTTAAATAAAGGAAAGGGGGAGAAAAGGAAGCAACATTTTTGGTAATAAAAAATAAGAACATAGATATTTATAGATAATAATCAATGAGAAAAAATATTGAGGATGGGGATAAGTTATTCCTTTGAATATATACATGGAATAGAGTAATGGTACTTTAGAAGAATGTAACAATAATTCCCCTGTTCAATAGCCACTTTGAGTATGTTGACCATGTCAGTTCTTTGACATATCAACTAGTAAATAAAAAACTACTATTTTTTTGATGACAAATTATTTGTATCCCCCCTATGGAATAATATAATAGATCCCGTACAAGATCCAAGCATAGATGTGGTATATCAGAAAAACAATCTCTCTTTGGATGAGCAGTCGGAGAAGATTTGGGATTATATCGACTAGGATCTACATAATAAGACCACTCACAATGTAAATGTACAATGGAGAGACTACATGTAAAATAAAGAATCATCATAACTTGAGGAAGTGATGAAGGGGAAATACATTAATTTTTTATCACATTAAAATGTAAATTTATATTTTTATTGAGAAATTTCATATAGTGGATGAATATAACAAAACAAAATTTTATCAGTTAAATTTCCATTCAGATGTGATAAAACATATAATTCACATATAAAACCCAATAGAAAATTATTCTCATAAATAAAGAAAGATTATTTTTTTAGAATATAAACAAATCTGAATTCTAAATATTATTGTTGGATAAGAAATATAAATTAATATTATAAGAGGTAAAAATATGTAGATCTATCGATCCTCTTGAATAACCACCCTTATGAACATAACAATATTACCAAAAAAAAATTTTAATAATAAAATATATATAGTGAAATTATAAATATATAAACATAATATAAAATATAAGTGAATGAAATAAGTATTATTTATAGAAATTTAGGAACCAATAAAATTAGAATTCTGTTATCACTATTAAATTAGTAATCTAACCATTAGTAATAGAAATATTGATAATAGCATAGTTACCTAAACTATGATAGTATAAAATAAAATTTATTTATTTTATATAAAATTGATATATTTTAATAATGGTATATGTAAATATTTTTTTTAATAATTGATTGTTGGTTGGTATTTACATAAAATGTACATGTTTATTTACAACTTTATAAATAATATATTGATTTAAAATAATTGTTCCCTAAATATATATTTTTAAATAAATAATATTGTGTATTATAATTTGATGATAATTTTATGTTTCCTTAATTTATTTTTCAAAGGGTCAATAAACAATTATAATATTAATATCAATAATTTTATTATAAATGATGATTTTTTAAATATATTCATATTTAGAAAACTATTTTCATAGTTTGGATTCAATATATTATTTCCACATGTTGGAAATTGTTATGGGTTAACATTAAAGATCTTTCTTAAATAATTGAATTTTCGGTGAATGGGGAAATATATTAATTTATGATATTTTACATTATAAGCCAAATACAAGAATTCTAGAGTACTGGATGATGTAATCAGTCATTATTTCAAAACAAATGTCCAATACATAATATTTTTAGTCATTGTAATAAACAATATTTAATATTTTGAGAATATATAGTAAGACAATGAAAATATTAATAAAAAACTCCCCTTCCCCCTCAAACTACAACACCTGACCATCTCTTCTACTGACACCTTTAATTCCTTACATCTTGTAAATGTTTTAACTAATTCACTTCTAAAGACTCTTCCCCAGGACCATGTTATTTTGGTCTTAGAAAATTATAATTTTTTTATTCCTTAAGTTGTATTTCATGAAAGTGATAATCAAGAGGAATCTTTCTCAAACAACCTGGTTTAATATGTTTTTTTATTATACTTTATCATTTCCCAATTCTTTCATAAAATCATAATACATCTTGTATCATCTATATATTCAAATATTATATTTATAATGGAATATCATTTTCCCACTTCTTTTCTCATATCCTATTATTCAGATAAAAGAAATCAGTTCCCAAAATATGATGGTTTATAATCACCATAGATAACGATTTATTATCATCAATTACATCCATCAATGATAGTTATAAAAATATTATTATTGTTAAAAAAATTAATATTTTTATTATAGCTTATTTAATATACACAGAATTATATATTTTTATAATATTCATTAAAATGAAAATAGTTTACGATGTTTGAAACCCCCATCCAAAAATGAAAAAAACCATTATAATTAACAATTTATCAGATTAATCACCCTCATATAAGAAAAAAATAATATACAGTAATATTAGAACCAATTGAAGTGAATTAAAAAAATATAATATCAGTTCTAGAGGATTACACCCATTTGGAAGGATCTTCCAAAATTGTACACTACTGAACCGACCACGGAACCATGAAAAGAACACTTTCAGAATAAATAAATTAAAAATTAATACTCATTAAAAATGACAAAAATTAACATAAAAAAATTAAAATATATAAAACTAAAATAAAAAGATGTTGTGATTTATCTAATTATTCAATCAAATTTTATATTCCATGATAGTAAGTGCATGTGAAAAAAACATTATGACATATCGTAAGGTATCATTCATGACATCCATATTTCATTTATGTTAGGTTCTATCTAAATATTCCTCAATTTATAACCTAATTATTATTATCTAACTATTATATATTATCTATATATTCCTCTCATATATATATATATACCATGTTTATTAAATATTTATTATATCTTTTTGTACTTGTATTGAAGGATATTTTTGTAATTCATTTCCAAAAGTAGATTAAATGAACTTCTCTACATTCTCTATCTTTTTAATGCGCCACTTAGTGAATTTGTTTTTAAATTATATAAATTACATGAAAAAATTTAATATTTGTAAAATCATTAAATTTTTATTTTATCTTTTATGTATATTATTAATATCATAAACCTTTTAAATACTCTTAACCACTACTCTTAATCACCTCTTAAACAACACCATTACAAGGTTAATTAACAACAAATTCTAGATGTTTTTACTTTAGTTGGACATATTTTATCATTCTATTTTCTTTATTCAACTATATAACCGTCTATGTATAATCTAAATACGTATATTAATTGATGCAATTTTTATATTCCGTTTTATGCCATATGACCTGATTATGATACTCATTTTATTCCAATGTGAAACCATTATGATAATTCATTATGTTTAATTTCTTAATGTTGAACACATATGATTTTACATGTAATTATGGGTGAAACCATATTTTTAATCACCTCAATTTGTAGGTTTAAAACTCATTATATATTATCTATGGTTTAATATATGAAACCTAGTCCATTATGGGTTTTTTTTATTAACATGTGATTTAGTATGGGTATTTATCTTTGACTCATAATTACATCTGATTATATGTTTCATCCGCCTTCAAATATTTTCATGATCAGTTGATTCCATGTTCTATATGTTATTAATCCATTTGTTTATTTATATGAAATTCCATTAATGTTATCATGTTATTCATTCTCACTCATATTCTATGATTTATTATAATTCTTTCCTTACTAGGATTTGTAGCTCATTCTGTATTTCTTATGTTTTCTCCATGTTATACAATCTATATTTCAGATCTCAATAGTCTTTAAGAGTTCATTATATATAATAATAAAATATGTTTTATTCTATATTCATGATTTATAATTAGGTACATGTTCTTAAAAATCAAAATACATTTCAATCCATGGTTTTTATTTCAGGCGTAATTATGTTCAAAATCATGAATAAATACATGTAAAATGAAAGTGTATCTATACATATAATTTTATAAATGAGGAACATTTCATTATTTACCAAACAGTTTAATGAAATATTATTTAAACATTGATGAAAAAAATGAATTTCTAATAATTATGACTGTTTAATGCATTGATGCATGCATTAATTGTTTATATAATAGCTTTTAAAATTTATTTTCATTATATTTTTTTTAAATTATTATATTTCAATGAAGTGTCTCCAACGTTAAAATGAAATTTTACTTATGTAATTTTTCATTT
Source organism: Viscum album (assembly GCA_963277665.1). Lineage (NCBI taxonomy): Eukaryota > Viridiplantae > Streptophyta > Magnoliopsida > Santalales > Viscaceae > Viscum > Viscum album. The sequence goes on along the minus strand of OY728140.1, from coordinate 1,252,373,264 downwards.
GATCCTTTAATGTAATTTTTAATTTAAGATTACATATTTTTATATAACATATTTTTTAATATGTATATGATGAAGTGATTCCAACATTATCATTTATCCAAATGGTAAATGATTTTGTTGATGGGATTATCATGAAACACACTTATTTTACAGTGGTAATGTTTTTTTATAAAATAGAAACATTTGTGAGTTTTTTATTATTTATGATATATGGTGAATGATTTATAATATTTTTGGATCATATATGAATGTATTGTGATTATTTTATGGGTAGATCCAAAATGTGATAACCCTAAATGTAATTGGGTAAATATGTTTATCACGTGAGATAATAATGTCTATAATTTAATGTGAGACCAATATAATAAAACACTTTTTCTAAAATGATATAATTTTGAGTGATCCTTGAATTATGATATGATGTAATGGGGAGTGATCCTTATCCAATATTATAGTCATTTGAATTTTCTATGAATAAATCAATGATTATATATTCTTATATGTATGCCAAAGATAATTTCGTAGGAAAAGGATATGCACTCATGGATCTGGTTATTTGATTTATTTATGATAAATGTATTGTAAACTAGCATAATTTGTCACATGATTCAATATTATTATAAATAACATGATGGGTTGGTATTTTAAAATTTTAAACACAAGATACCATACCCTTATTCAGTAGTTATGTTTATGTGATCATTAATATCTCCTTTTATAACAATAATCTAAATATGATATCACCATTTATTATCTTCCATTTCCATAGGTTATTCATTATGGTTTTGTAATGGTTATATCAAATCATAAAACTATGCAGGAATCTGTTTCTTAGATATGTTCATCATATTTCCTAGAATATAAAAATTGACTATATAGTGTCCTAATAAATTAAATCATTATCTTTCATGAGTGTGTGTATCAAAAATATATTGAATATATATCTATTATGATGTAATATCTATTTAATAAATGATCGGTTAATTATATTTAGTATCATTGGTAGATTTTAGTTTATCATTATAGATTAAAAATAAATATCATTGTTAAAAAACATTATATTTTGACAATGTAAAAGATAGCATCCTAATATTTTGTAAAGATATAATTTATGTGGTTTTCGTAGAAAAAATACCCATTTGGATTATACAGTTGAACATGGTTTTCGCACAATTACATATCGGTGTTATAACCCCAAAATAATTTATTAAGTATTTCTCATCCATGATGGGTTCATGATTTGTGTTCCTTTATTTTGAAACTGGTTTGACACTCCCAATGAATATTCATTGTGATACTAAAATTTTATTTTTAAATACTTTTGAAGGAATTATAAATTTAATGATTTTAGTGGTCATTGGTTTAACCAAATGTTTTATCAATTATATATAATATTCCTTTATTTTGATATACCACGGATTATTTTTCTGTAGTACATGACTCACAAATATGATTATTGTACCCCACACTATGATTTAAAGAGTTATGTCACACAGAAAACAGAATAATCACATATTTATAAGAAAATGGACACATCAAATATATATCAATTTTTACATAAAATAAATCATTAAAATATATATGATTTCTTTTCTTGGTAAATTTTTATGACTATAAATTGGACTTCTTCTTTTCCGTAATCCATTATAAAAAACATTGAGAAATATTATCAAACAAATATGAGAAAAAAACTCAGTAAGGGGAATAAGAATAACAAATCTATGATCCCATAAGAAAACATGAAAACCAATTAAAACTTGTTGTTATAAATAGAAAAATTTGGTCAAAAGATAATATTTTAAAAAATAATTATCTTACATTTTGATATCAGACAATTGCCAAAGAAAATCATTACCATGAATGGAAAAGTAATTTCGGTGCCTTGTTAAATCAGAATCATATAATCCTTAAATGATCCATTGTTAATTGTATTAAAATATGGATGGATTCCATTATAATTACATAAAAAAATCATTAACCAATAAAATAGAGAGTTATTTAGGATCACCAATCATATAGGCTATATCGAGCACACCTTTAAGATGTCATAGAGCCACATATTTTAATAATATTGTTTAAGATTACCCAAAGGTATAATGACGATAAAAACATTGTAAAAAATCCCCAAGGGTCATATCCAAAATCTTACCTTTGAAAAATCTATTAAACCCATGTGAAAAAAACTATCAGATATCGAACAACACTTTTCTATTCAAATCCCAATTAATAAAAATCCAAGATAAAGAAAAATGATGGTTTTATTTAGAGAAAATATATTATCTTATATTTTAATACATACATAATACAATGGATATAATGATAGGAATATTTTTTGTCTTCATATACATTTAAATAAAACTTTTATTTTATTTTATTTATAAAAATTCAAAACATTATTTAATGATATTACATTTTAACACCATTGAAATAAATACCCAAGAGTCATTGAAATTACTTTGATAAATTTTTTTTTTCATATATATTCATCAATAAAATATATTTTAAAATATAATTAAAATCTAAAAAAGTGTTTTTAGTTAATAATTAAAATTTTATTTTTGATGGAATGATTCATACCATGAGTCTAACTTTTAAAATATGTTATTTATCTTCATAAACAACAAATTTTATTTTATAATATATATATTCTATATGAACTACAAGGAACCACCATCTAGCCTTGCATATTATTGATCTTTTAAGTCATTAAATGATTCAAATACATTTTCAATTTTTTTAGGTGTGTATTTTTAATGATTTATATAATTATTAATACATAACAACCAACTAACAGGTAAAGTTGATGTTACTAAAACATTATCTATATTTTCTATAATACAATGGTATTTGAAAATCATGATTTCTTTTTGAGAAATATATTCATAGAATTATGCTAGACTTTTTCTTATTACCCAAACATAAACCATGTGAATAATATTTAAAAAACATGGGATGTTTATAATATAAATAGTAATGGACATAAAATGTTAGGTAAGAAACCAATTGTCCCTGAAAAATTGTAAACATATGAAATCCATCTCACAAAGATATACTTATTTCCCTTATTGTATAATACACTTACTTCATGAAAAAATGATAATTCTATAAGACATGATAATTCTAAATAAATTTTTTAGTTAACAAGGGGAATAATTTTCATAACATAATTAATAATCACTATAACCCTTATGGATCCCATAATATTTTTATACCACACAGATACCATATAATGTAACCCTCGTATCTACCATACAATATAACCCACCTTGTTTCACATTGAATAAATAATATGATCCACATCCAACATAAAAAACTAATTCAAGGTATATCATGGAACCACCCATATTTGGTTTCTTATAGATCCAGGTTTCATTAGAAATAATTTGAAAATGTTAAAAATTAATCATAAAACATGAGTACATGCATCATACAAACATTCCATGAGGAAAATAACTTATTTTAATAGAATATGTTTCACATACAAAAGAATATATTTTATTTGAAATTAACTATGAAAAAATGTAAATAATTATTCAATATAATAAGGAATATTAAAAGGGTTTAAATATGTTAATTCAATATAAGTTAAAAACAATATTTTTTAATTTCATAAAGAGAAACATTTAAGTGTAATTTAACGGAACTCCCCTTACCTACTGTTAGAATTCCTTCAAATGTGATCAAAACACATCAATAATGGTCAAATAGAATTATTTCATTTTTTATGATACTATATTAATAATTTAATAAAAAATTAAATTCTACTTATTACGTCGTTCCATTGATTTTTTAACAATACATTGTAATTTTCACTATTTTAGGTATATTGGTTTCATCATTCCAAGGATGTTTTATTCTGAATAGTCTTTTGATATGGAAAAACTAATCCATAAAATAGAAAATATATATATTAATTTCACATAAAAAATTTATAAATGAATTTATACAATCTATTAATGCAGTAAAGGGAAACCAGAACATTATGTCTACAATGGTGGAGAATTGAGACATCACATTCAACAATTTAATTTTATTAAAAAATAAAATGAGAAAATAAGAAATTAGAGGGTGGATATACCATTATATAAATTACATTCTAGTATATAATTGATAAAAAATTTATCAATTAACACTTTATATAGGGTGATGATAATGTTTAAGTGAGAAATAATTTAAAAGTGAAGAAAACATATTTAGTTTTTCAATGTTTCTCTTTAAGAAACCCCATATGGTTCTTGGAATTGGTCTTTTTGTTAGTAAAAAAACCCTATAAAATGAATGTGGATTAGGATAAGTAAATTTTAAATATTATAGTATAGGTATATAGATTATAAAGATAAAATGAAGTGATTTAATGATTACCATTTTATAATTGAAGAGGTAAGGGGAAATTTAGGATTTATATAAAATACTAAAATATAATAAGATAAATATAGCGTTAAATACTTATAAAAGAATAAAAATCACATAGGATAATATTTGATAAATAATTTTAAAATATTTGGCCTTATTCAATATTTTTTTTTTATTTTTAAAAAATTTGATAAAAAATTTTATTCATTTAATATATTTTTGTCAAATTTAACACTAATCATAACTTTTATTTTAAAAAATCAGAAATACGGGTAAAATTCAAATTTTTTTTATCATAGAAATATATTATCCATGTATTTTATACTTTTTTAAAAAAATCTCAATTTATATTTATTTTATTATTTTTAATATCATTTATTGGATTTTTCATTAAATTTAAATATAACATCAATGAAGTACAAGACATTAATGTACATATTTTTTTTTCTAAAAATTAGGAAATAAATTTTCTTAAAGGATAAATATTTATTATAATTGAAATTACTATTTAATATAGAAAAAATCATTTATAATGAATTAAATTAATATATTTTAATGATTAAAAACTAAGGTATCAATAAATTGACTTCCTTATAAATAAAATTTTATAAGGCTTTTAATTATATCGATTTATCTCCAAATGATCATTAATTAAAAAAATTTCAAATATGTATGAGATTTAATAAGAAAAAATTCTTATCCATTTTTATGTGTCATTTAATAGTTATTATAATTTCACTGAAATAATTTTATTTATATTTCTTCTACTTACAGACACACTGCATTATGGTTATGTATGAGTTAATGTTAATTATTTCATTTATAAAAAATAAAAATAAATTAATATCATAAAATTAAATAAAACTAGGTTCAATATAATCATTTATAATTAATATTTATGTATATAATATACATGTCAAGACAACATAATTAATTTGTTAGTTTTACTCTTCATGGATTGTGTAATCATTGGACTTGTACTTGGATAATATTTATGTTATATATATTAGGATAAAAAAATTAGAAAATAAATGAAAACATCATTAATAATAATTATTTATTATTAAAAAATTAGACAAAATTATTCTTAGAACTCGACCATTATCTATAAGGAGGCAAATAAGACCCTACTAACACTGCGTAGGCACAAAGTCATCCAGGGCGATTATTTTTATAATAATCCTCAAATAAATTATAATTTAGATGTGCTAAATTATGTATCATAATATATTTTTATTATAAAATTATAATTTATTCTTTCCATTAATTAAAAGAATTATATCATTACATTGCCTTGGTAATGTCACATACATTTTCATTATAATTCTGTATTATTAACTATTCAACAAAAATTTATACTTTCTAGTAAATTTTAGAAAAATACTATTAAGATGATATTGACTGAATGAACTAAAAAATTAGATTTTTTAAATTCAATTACCATAATGTTAAAATTATTCATTTAATTATATTATAATAATCAATTAGTTAATAAATTATTTATTTTAGAAATTAATTAAGATTGTTAAATTAACTATTAATTTCAAGAGTACTGATATTAAAATAAATTATTTTAATCCACCTGAAAAGTTTTAATCTACATCCCAAATATTAAAAATTATATTTTCACAATTCATTTAATTTATTTAAATATGTGGACATCTATCCATGGTAAAATTTTCAAATTTCTATATTGATGCTTCAACCATGTGGTTTCTCTAAATAAATATAACCATGAAAATTAAAATATTATGAAAAACACCATCTCTATGAGGAGGAATCTTAATATTTTTTAATTTATAATATTTGTCTCTTCAAATTGAACAATTTTTGGGCTCAAAACATGATACGAATCTAACACAAACATTGTTAACATAGAAATAGGGAAAAAAGTATACCCGGTATAATATAATTGAAAAATATACTCAGTAAGAAATGGGTCAGACATTATCAATGATTTTATAAGGTCTCATGAAATGTGGAATTTCCATTCCATTTTTACCAAATCACGTAACACATTTCCATGGATATATTTTAAGAATGATTTGATCACCCATGTCAAAGGAAAAATATTTCATCCTATTATGTGCATAAATTTTCTACCTTATAATTGAACTCCTCAAGTGTTGGTGAATCATCGTCAAACTCTCTACCACATATAGTATTAATTCTGGTCCCACCAATTTCCATTACCTGAACTCATCCCAAATTATAGGAGTTTGACACCACATTCCAAAAAAAGACTCATAAGGTGGCATATGCCTATTTTAATTAATGACATTACTGTAACGAAACTATACTAAGGATAAATTTTGATCTAAAATTCCCTTCTTTTCTATTTAATAAGAAAGTCTCATTTCATCTATGTTATAAATTTTTGACATGTCCAATATTTTATATTGAGTATTAAAGGATGTGCTGAAATATATTTTTGTTCAAAATGACTTCTAATGTCCATTCAAAAAATATATATGAAACTAAGATCATGGTATTGTAAAATAGAAATTGTAACTCCATATTACCTAAAATATCATTAAGATACATATATGAATTTTTATCTAAATATACCATATCCCATATAGGTATAAAATGTACTAATTTAGTATGCTGGTAAATAAGAACCCAAATCACATTGTTATCTCCACGTGTATTTGGTAGTCTTGTCATGAAGTCCATGGGTATATTTTCCCATTAAAAATTTGAACTAGAAATTTATGAATCATAAAAATTTTATTTGTATCCTACTTAAAACTATTGACAATTAAAAATTTCATTGTAAAATTAGTAATTTTTATTTTCATTCCATCCCACCAATAATACTCCTAGAGATCTCTATAAAACATACTGCATACATGGTGACATGAAAATAGAGAACAATCTACTTCACATAACAATTTATCATTGATATAGGAATCAAAATTCCAACATAATCACCTAAAAAAATACAAAGTCTTTCTAAACATTTAATTAAGGAAAAATATCCTTTTGAATAATTCTTTCATTTTCTCTAAATCATAACCTTCATTTTTTAGAATCCTAATTATGCTTAAGAGATATGAAAAGGTAGGAACCTAAAAGAAATACCAAAATTTCATTCCTCAAAAACACCCAATACAAAAATATCGGAAACCATTAACAAAGTGGTCATGTTCAAAACATAACATGGTTAATGTGAGTTGATGGTTTCTACTCAAGGAATCCACAAAATTTTATTATTATATTGTATTGTAATTGATCAATAAATTAAAATAATTTACCTGTTCTATCCATATTCTCTTCCTCATGATCAATTCCACCTGATTAAATATATATATATCACATATTTATGGTCATTATATATTTATAATTTAACTATATATAAATGATTCCTACAAAATTTTAAAATATAAAACCATAGCCCTTATGTCAAAATCATGTGTGGGATAATAAAAAAATGAGGTTATAGTTTTATTGAATCAAATTCATTTACATTATAAATCTGAATCAGTAAAAACCATATCCCTTTAATGAATTATAAATAATGATAAAAAATATCAGTTTTTTTCCGGTAGGGACAAAACTGGAGCATTCACCCATTTCTTTTCCAATTCCATAATATAAACATCACCTTAATTGGTTAAATTAAATATTACACCTTTTCAGGTTATCTTTGTAATAGTTCAATATAAGTGTGAAATTATTTTTACAAGTCGTCATTAATAGCCAGATAATCCTTGAAAACATTAAATCAGAGTAATATTTGTATGTATTTGTCATTAATCAACCACTTTTGATTTGGAGGTATTATATATTATTCTGTCCTTATTAATAATTATTCAAATTATATAACTCTATTGTTTACAAAAATTAAATTTTCTATAATTCCCAAATAACATTTATTCATTTTGATTTTGTAGGATAATACATAGATTATTTTCATAATCACCATAGTATTTGGAAAGAAACCAACATTTCCTTAATAAAAACAACCAAAATAATATCAAAATATTCAAAAAACATCTTTTAATATGATCCTTAAATTTAATACAATAATTTCACAAATAATGTGCATTAAAAAACTCATAATTACCATATCTTGTAGGACATGAAAATTTGGGAAATTCAACCTTTTTCAACATCAATAAAAGGTACCTAAATGTCACGTTAATCTTGGAAACATACTATGTTCTCTAGATATGATAAAAGAGTTCATCGATATAAAGTAATGGATACATATTAAAAATAGTAATTTTATTCAATCCTCTATTATCAATTGAAATAATATTGTAAAAATGTTTATTTTTAACAAACTAAACTGGATCATAAAGGTGTGAGGTTAGAGATTGAATTATACCTTTATCAATAATCTTTTGAATCTTCAATCCAAATTCTAGAAGTTGCACTTGAGTAATTCTATAAGGGGGTTTATAAATGTATTTATAACATATAAGTAAATATATATTAAATATAACTTTGTAATCATTTATATATTTTGGTATCTAATCATAATGAACATATGAGTATACATTCACCACTGTACAATAAATAATCTGAAATTATCCCATGTTTATAAACCAAGGATTATGATAAATTTCATTAAAATATTTTAAAATATTATCAGTTTCATGATTTTTTATCGATGTTATGGGTTCATTATTTTATATTTCTTCACCTCAGAGGTGGCGTGTTTTGGGTGATGGTGAAATGGTATGATGAAAATCACCACCTAGATCTATTTATAGATATTTTTTCATGTCAAATTTATTGTTTCTATAGTTTCGACCTATTTTGTGTTATTATCCGTTAAAATAAAGTATGATTAATCTTGCAATGACTGGGTGATTCACTACATCCATATTTTGAAATATATTCCACAGTCAGATGGTCCCAACATGCAATTTCATGAGGTCTAGTAATTCGGAAATCGATCCTCCTCAGATATAACTTCCGCAAATGGTCTCTAACGTTATTATTCGCTGAGCCAGAAATACCCAACAGCCCTGGTATACATGACATAGGGAAGTAATTCTAATAGAAAGTTCACATGGGTCGAGGATTCAACCAATAAAAATTAATGAATCTCTTGGTTGAGAGTATGGGAAGTCATGTTCAACCAACCATTTTGGGGAGAATTATTTACTATTACAGGAATCTCTTATTGATTTAAATCATGCTCATATGATAATGAATCCTTGGTTTATTCCAAAATAGCATGTCTATAGGCTACCCCTAGTCTTCAAGATCATCCTAGGAATATAGGGAATATTTTCTATGATGGTAATCCATACTTGAGCTATAAAATTAGGAAAACTAGAGTTTATCTTCATCTAGGGAGGATGAATGATGACTTTATTTTGGGATCGGACCCATAATATGGGTTTCCTACATATCTTGGGAGAATATTTATAACCTATGTAGTTTAGATGTGATCATTTTTATGCATGTAATTTTTCCATTTGGGGTGGGACATTATTGGGTACACCCTTTTATATTTTCCCCACTGATGAGATAGTGCCTCCAAGAAGGATTGCTATGTGTCATGGATTTGATCATGAATCATTGTTCTCATAGTTGAGAATTGTATGGGTCTTACATGTGGAATTTGACCATTTTAGGGGAACATGACTGGGAAATCCCATTTGGGAGGGAAATCTGTTGAGCTTTGTCCTTCGAGTATGCATCCTGCATATCCTGGATTGATAAGGAATAAGATTTCTTATAGTTCATAATTGTGTTGATGTTGTAATCCCCAAAAATATCTAAGCACACATGGTTCATTCTCGATGTGATAGACAAGTAGATATGATAGATACAACCAACCACACTCCTCCTCTACAACTGATGGGAGAGGGAGATCCTATGGAGAAATAAGTCAGGGTTATGGTGGATGAGGGTGCATAGTGAGGAACCATACAATGTGAAATAACATCAGAGGATACACAACTCGACCTCTCAATATAGGGAACATAACTGAGTGGGAGTTCCCTAGAACATCATGTGAGGAAAACTAGAGTTTAATGTCATATATATTGGATGGTGATTAACATTAGGATAATCATGTTAAGATGTTCTGAAATACCTTGATCATGTGAAGAATGTAATGCACATACCATGATTCGGGATGGTCACAAAATGAGAGAAATGATATGAGGCATGAAAGTTGTTGAGGTGTATAGATGTTGGAGAGGTATATCCTGAGGATGAATTTGCCTCTAGTTGAAAGCCTATTAATATGGGTAACATATTCAGAGCCACTATGTAATGATACGTATAGTCAGGAAGAGGTGTTATACAGACCCTTATGCTCCAATTCTGATTACCGAGGATGATTAAGATGATCTCAAATCACCTAGAATACTACAGTTTGATGTCATATATCATGAACGATGGAACCAATGTTTAATTTCATGTGGCATGGAATAATACCATAGAGTTTTACATAGTGTTGTATGAAGGAGAATTCATTGTTTATTTTAATGATTTTTGACCCTGTGTTGTTGGATCCATTATTAACTAAAGGATAATCATTCTGGGATGTGATGATATTAAATGAACATGAGAGGGAAGGAATGTGAAAACTGGGACTCTATGGTTTCTCAAATCAGGCGAGATGGTCTTGGGAATGGAATCCATTAAAGCATCAAGTGGTTGGAATGGACATTCCTGAGGATGAATTTTTTTTTGTTTAAGGTCCTTTTTTAGGAAACATATGCAGAGAAACAAGGCATGTTGTGCATAGTTAAACAATAGTGTCTGCTACACCAAAGAAAAAACATGAAATAGACCTTACTATTTTTCTAATATAGTCTTCTGAGACGTCTAATTGTTATATTATACAAGGGATAAATATCTTATGATAGATCCAAAGGCTACAATATTCAATATAGTGTATAATTAATAAATGTAAATGAATGTAATTGGAAACTATATGATTGTTAATTTTTGAATACTTCCAAGTTTATTTATTCATTTATTCATATTAGTTTCTATATAAATTCATTAATAGTTAAGTTAAAATATTTTTTTGGTTTCCTATTGGGATTATTCTCACACCTTGTTTGGGTCACAATTTTGGACCAAACCAGATTATATGATTGCAGGTACAGATAAGTGAAAGAACCCTTTGACTTCAGGTACATGATTACAATTGGAGTTGAAGAGCATGAGACCAAGATGATTCTTGTGATGCTATTGGAGTATATTATTTTGTGTTCATTGGTTTCAGTAATGTAATTCAAACATTGTGACTTGTTTGGCTCCTTTCCTATATACTTGTTGCATGCATCATTATTAATATATATGCTACAATTTATAATACTATCAGTATTCCACTATTTACATTGTTGTATGGAATTACTAATTTGACTGTTGGTTATTATTGTTATTCTAGTATGTATACTATTCCAATGATGTCATAGTATCCCCCCAATCAAGCGTTGTCCCTCGCTGCTAGTCGGCAGCCACTAGCTTTTGGGAAATGCACTTAAAGTCATGTGACCAACCGGGTATTGTGTACCATTGGGTGGTACCCAGAACTAGGTCATTACAATCTCCTAATAATATAAAAATAAGTATTTTTATGGTCAGTATTAATAGTAACTTCCTTAAATGATATAAACACGTTAAAAGGGTTAATCATGTAATTTAGGGTAAAAATAATATTATGAAATCACACTAACACATGTCATAATATAATTGGATGATAATAATTTCCACTAAAACATACTTAGGATGAAATTATATATGTGGGAACCCACTTGGATGAGATTAAATCATTTGAATTATTTTATTAAGATAAACGTGAAATATGTCCCACTCAATGATTAATAATTACATTATGTTTAATATAAGGTTATAAATAAGATAATGTATATTATAAATTGTTATTTGAAAACATATTTTTTTTATTTATCATAAAAATTTATTTCCATTTCTTATAAAATTAAAAATTAGCTTAAAGACATATAATTTGATGGTGAATAAATTAATTATTGATGATAAATCAATAAAATAATTTTTAGTAATATAATGCAAACAATAAATGGCCCATAAACATGACCAAACATTATTTATTGATTATATATGAACAAGAAACATCTATTGGTCATCTTATTCTATATTTGTTAAAATAATGAAGAGATTCAGAAACATATATTATGTCATTTAATTTGAATATAAATTTATCACATTCATATTTTAAAAGAATATATCATTATTAATGTAGGATTTTTCAGAATAGAAATTCAATTAAAGGTATTAATCTGAACTATAATTGATATATATTAATCATATTAATTTAGATTTAATTTGTTTTGGAAAAAATAACAATATTAAATATTTATAGAAAATTGAGGTAGTAATTATTTTATTTATGAAGAGATCAAATAAATGTTATTAGAAAAAATTTAATAATTATAATTTGGGATAATTATTATATAAAATGGTTTTTATATATTATCATGACCATATAAGGATAGAATAAAATTATTTTGATCAAGGTTCACTTATTGATTTTATATTATTAAATATCATTGAAATAAATAGTTTAAAAAATGACAGTATAGATATTTTGTCAAAATATGAATTCCTTAAATTATTTAAAAATTATTTAGCATTTAAAAAAAAATTAGAATAATTATTATGTAGTCGAGGATTTACTAGTATATTAATTAATTGAATAATTGAATTTAAATTAGTTAATATTTCACCCTATTAATATTGAATTATTTTTTACCCTATTTATAAATTAAATAGAATAACTAAATGTTAATTAAAATGAAAATTACTTAAGTTGACACAAAAACCAATTTAAAATTTCTTGGTTGATGATATTACAACCATATCTCATCTCATATTCTAAATTGGAACATTTTAGAGTTTTTTATGTGGGTATTGAGTTTATAATCACATAATATTTTTGAGGATTCCAAAAGTTCCCCTCTCCTCAATTACAAAAGGGATCATTCTCCCTCAACTATTCACTTAATTTTGAGACTTAATAATCATCCATACCTGATCCATTTCCCATAAAAAAAATTTTAGAAAAAATATATAGGTTCTAGTCTTCTTAAATTATTAACTCTAGTCCTTTAAGAAGATATTTAGAGGAGGCATGCCCATGAATTTGTAATAACATTAAACGATTCTATCAAAAATCATTATTCTTCTAATTCCTCCTCATGAGTTGTTTCATTATAAATTAACAACTCTAGTTGTAATTAAATTAGGATATGTTATTATTATTATGAAATAATCATATTCCTCATTCAACCCATTCTATGAAAAATGAAATCACCACCCATGTATATGTACAGTTTACCATCTCAATGCCTTAGTGTAATGTGTTTTTCACCACCACCATACAAGGATGGGAATAATGAGATAATTATAAAATATATATCGGATAAATATAAAATGATATTTGTTATGATATATTATACATTATCCACACCAATCACCATTCATCAATTTTGGGAACTATATTGTCGCTCGTGCGTACATATGGATTAACATCTCGACTGTGTGATGTGATTCATTCTACATAATAATAATTAAATAATGAATACATAAATGAATTGAATAAATAAAAATTATATATATTGTATTAATACCATAATTCAATTCATATAAATATAAATTAAATGTATATATAAGAACATATCAGACACAACATCCATAAGAACATAAAGTTGTTAATACCCGAATAACGAGTAATAATGAAATGTTACTTATAAAGTGATGAATATATGATCCTGAATGTTATCATAAAATTGGATATGATTATTTTATAAATAATTAGAATTATATAAATCATTATATAGGTTTTCTGGATATATACAAAGCATATTAGTCCAATGCTAATGTATAACATTCCAAATCTCGTTTTTTCCCCAAGATTTTTATTTCATAAGTAGTTGTATTGGTATTTTATTTATCGACATCCTTGTTTCAAAAAATATAATTTAAAAAAATAATTTATATCATTTTATAATTTTTTAATGTCAATTTTACATATTGTTGAATTATTACTAAATTGTATGACAAGTTTTGTTTCATTTTGGGTATGACGTACTTTTTTCTATTTTCCTGAAAAAGAAAGTAAAGAATACATTTTATCATATACTGTATGATCATATTATTAAGATTTAATAATTCCTTATATCCTTGAGTATTAATCTAAAATACTATAATGATATTTTTCATATAAATTTATTTCTTCTATAATTTTGTGGAAATTTGAAGAAGGAAAACAATTGAAGAAGAAATGATATTATACTTAGTAATTGATCTTAAGTGTTTTATCAAAATTATTTTCCATCAATGATGTCCTTGGTTTACTTTTATAACAATATAATTATAGTGATTTCATTGTGTTTATGATTGAAATATTCATATGAAATCCATTTATCTTGTATATATTATGTTATAATTGAATGACCCATTTTCTATGTTCATTGGGTTATGAAATGGTTAATGGTTTATATTTTCTGGAACATTTAAGAATGATTTAATTATGATATGGGTGGGACCATTATCTCCCTCAAATTCATTGTATAACTATTTATATTTCATTGGGTAGTCCTGAATGTAATTTATAAAAAATATGGTTCTATAATACAAGACATGAACGAGTAGTGGACTCGATTATGTAATGTACTTTGTCTGTTATGATGGTCATGGAAATCATCCATGGCTAATATGAAATTAAATTCTATTATTTTGTGTGTATAAAAAAATTTCATTTATTATGTATTGACTACTGGGATTACATATCACTTTTATAATTTACCCCATGACATGATATTATGATCATTTATATGAAACATTAGAATTTAAAATGTTATGTTCTTATGATTTTGATATGATTGAAATTTCCAATGTTAACCATTAGTTGGAATTTGAGCTCACCCATTAACATTTTTATTTTCCCTGGGTCAGGAATAAGGGTATTAAGGAATAAATGTCAATAATGAGTCTAGTTATTAAGAAATATGAAAGAGAAAATGTAGATGTTTTATGAGCTAGTTTTAATGTTTTCTAGTATCTACTGAAACTAAACATAAAAGGACTTCCTGAGGTTTTTATCATGTTATGTAATAAATATAATTAAATTATGATGCGAAAAATGTATGTAATGTGTGGGATTTTATATGGAGACCTAGTGCAACACATTTAGTGATAAGCATACAATCGTTAGGTAATGAAATCGTACCGGTGAATAAAATCAACCTCCTATTTCTCATTCCATTGATGGAGAGAACATCTAGTGCACAATTCCCCTTCCTACATGCATTCATAAAATAAAAACCTTATCTAAAAAAGTACTTGAAATTTCTGATTATTTAAATTAACTCCCATGGTATATTTCTATCCTTTTTAAAATAAAATTAATGACCACAAGGTCTAACTCTACTTTTGTTATCTGAATATGGATGCCCCTGAAAAGTTACAAAGAGTGTACATGGTTCTTGCATCGCTTGCTAATGACATGGCCTCCCTATAGTAATAGCTGAAAGAAAATAATTGAATTCATGCTTTCCCAAATAAGGCCACCCCCTCTAATAACAACCTATAAACAAGAGCCATCCACAATCAACATAATCCCAGATCTAGGGGACATCCAACAGACCCACCATCCCTGAGGTCTAATTATGCCTATGTTCAAGCTAGATTCTTGGGTAAATATATTTAAAGAGGTAGAACCAAGACCCCTTTAATGAGGGTTACAATCTGTGACACCAACAATATAACATGCATCTATATAAAAAGGAGAGAGTTCTTTGTACCTTCCCTATCATTGTTCCTTGGTTCCTAAAGAGTCTACAAGAAGAAAGAAAAATCATATGAGAAACTATAATTTCATGATCCTCATGGATAATTCCCAAAACAAATTTCCCTAACATCATATGTATTGGATCTTAGCTTCCAATAATATTCATGCAATGCCTCAAATAACCCCATAAGACTCTTTCTCTGTCCCCCATGAAAATTACATCTCAACATATTAAATTTTATAGCATGTATCGAACTAATAGTTAGAATTCAAGGACAATAAATTTTTATGACCATTATCTTCAATCATGATGGTATGTTTCCTCATTCTCCAATAAAAGAAATTTAGTTTTCCAAAATCTAATAAGACCATAAATTTTTTTCCCACTCAAAATCGTTGTACCTCACATGAATTAGAATAACGAAGTCCCACCCATAGAACTGACCTCACCGTGAGCACAAAAATGTGTATTGATTTGGTTCATAAGAAATCTAATAGAATTGAAGAATTTATTCAGCTCATGATTTCTGATAGCATTCATATAATCTAGATACCTAATGTCCACTTTGAAGGAGATACTCATCACCAAACATCCTAGAAAAAAATCACCACCTACACAGTTAGATTTCCAAACATTAATTTTGCCTCATATAACAATCCAACTCATATTATCCTATAAAACCTCTAAATGAGTACTCAAGCAGCAGCCAAGACATGACACCCTGCTACTACAAAAAAACCACCTTCTATAGTCCTCCCCATATTTATTCATATTGAAATTTGACCCTAATGAGTTCCCATCAATTACATCCCATTCAAGTATTTATTTTATGGCCCTTATGGATTCAACCATGCTTCTCAACCTGATACCACACTCCTCAACTGGATATTTCATCAATTTCCATGAGGTGGTAGTCCACCATATACAAGATAAATGTCATTATATCACAAATTGAATGGAAAGTACGATGTTATATTTGATATCATAATTGAATGAGAATAAATATATAAAACATATCATATATAAGCATTAAATCAATTATTATAAAAATCCAGAAGAATATGTAATGGAAAAATAAATAAAATGATTCACGGGGTGGTAGTCTATTTTAAAAACTAAATTAGTTTCATTTCCCACATTATTAAAGACGATGTGGATTGTTTTTATTTCATAAACATAATAAAATATAACTATATTTTATATAATGGTGATATAATTCAATGTTTTGGAATAATATTTTATGTTTTTGGATGTATAAATAAAATTAAAACAAAAAAATAATAATGATACATCTGCTTTAGGCAACCTCTAAATGTATTAACAAAAAGAATTACTAGATTAGTTTTATGATATAAAAATTTCACAATGATATTGGGTGTTATTTATGTAATGAATTTTTTGGTTTCTTTTGACTAAAAATGATTTGTAGGTGTGTAGTAATGAGTATTGGGGTGGCCTTCTATAAATGCGTGAAAGGAAATACCATAAATTTTTAAAAGAACGGGTGATGCTGAATTTTTTGACATTTTAAAGGCCCTAAACTAGTCTGTTTTCAATTAATATTATAGTTAACATCAAATTAAATTTCTAAAACATAATTTTTAAATGATTTTAAGTCACATTAATTCTTATCTTTTATGATTATCCCCAATATATTAGCCTTTAAATTATCCATGATAAATGATTTTTACTATTTTCAATAATAATTATGAAGATATATTATTTTTATCTTACTATATAATATAAAATAATATTACTAAAAATATGGAATCCATTTTACCTAATTATTATCACATAGTTTTTATAATTAAATTTTAAACTAAACCAGCAAAAATGAAGAATATATGTTTCTCAAAAATCATAACATTCAACAATAATATTATTTTATATCATTACTACTAAAAGTTATCATAAATATTTGAATTTAAATTCATATTTATATAATTGGAAAATAAATTTAATTTAAAACATTCCATATTAGGGGATGTGTTAGTTTTATTAAATTATAGAATCATTATTCAATTTTCTTGAGTTTTTTGAAAAATGTGTTTTTAAACCCAAACATAAAATTACATTTAATGTATTATAATTTAAATTAAAAATTAATTAACTATATTAATTCTAAATAATTAGTAATTATGTTACATGAATATAAAATAATTTTGTATATAATTTTTAAATTAAATAATTTATATAAATGAAAGGTAGTTTTACAAAAATCGGTAATTTTCAATATTTTCTAAAAAAATTATTTTTTATTATATGTTGAATTTAATATACTGATTTGAATAGTGAACATAAATTTATAAATTTAATATTGAATAATTTATACATTAATCATTTAATTACATGAATTATATGAAAAGTGTTTTGTGGAACCAAATTTCATAATGTTTTAGGAATTAATTTATATTTTCTAAAAAGAATTAAACTATACTATTTATATTAGTAAACATGAAAATGATAAATTATATTGTTACCTATTCTTTACATCGCAAACACTTTTTTAAATTATTTCATCCTAATTAAATTCTATTATAAAATATGTGGGGATATATTTCCCAAATATCATTTTCATATATTGATGTTTATTCCTCAAAAATATTATATTCACATAATAATATCATAGTGAGACAACATATTACAAAAAAAACTCAATATAAAATTTATAACATGAATAAGTTATTATTGATAAGAAATATTAAATTCTAACATAGATGCATCATGTATCAGAAATATGAGATGAATTTTGTATATATTTCCATAAAATTGAAACAATAGATAAATTGTGCACCAAGTATAAACAAGTGGAAATATACAACTATTTATAAAATAATCCAAATTACTCTACGATTTAAAATGGTACAATTTATCATGGACATAATGTACCCTTTTCAACAAATATCTAAAAACTATTTTTAGAGAGACATTACAAATAACATTATCACCTTCCTTGAATGAAATACATCACCTCTAATTATCAGTGTATTATCCCTTCCTACAAAGAGAATTCCTCATATTTTAGTAAATAAACATTACCTTATAAGACATTTACACTACCGACTTTGGCCCTATCGATTTACATTCTTTTAATTCATTCAAAAATATTGGTGTCTCAGACAACAATCCATATTATCCCTAATATGGTTTCATCTACATAATAGAATGAAAAATTTTTTTATAAGAAAACTCATACAACTAAATAAAATTATACATAATAACCTTGAATTTCATTCAAAATGAAAGAATGAAAAAATCAATTTTATAAATTATATAAATAGATTAAACATTAGTTTGAGGGTGAAACGTGGTAATGAAATATAATGTAGTTACTGGTGACATTAAATGTCCTTTCTATAAATTATAAGTCTATATAGGATCATGGAAAATGTCAATAGTGAGATGAAATTAATGTAACCTAAGTATATCCTTGTATTAATGTTGAGAAAAAATATCATAAAATAGTATATCTCAAATTTTTATGAAATTTCATTATTAATTTTATCAATCAATAAAAATTAAAATCAAATTGTCACATTGAGTTGTCATTTGAAATACCACTGTGAAATCTGTTTATATATTCCCATTTCTACTCTGATCCTAGTAATTGATGAGGCATTCTATTTGGTAATTTATGTATCTAAAAATACAATAATTTCATTAAATCATTATTAATATCCCATCTCATTCCATCCATCGAATAATACACCTAAAGCAAATTCTAAATCATTGTTCATCAATGAAGAATTGAAAATGAAGAAATATGTGGTTCTCTCAAAATCACCTCTTCAACTTGAAATCACCATTAATACATAATTTTTCTCAATTATAATAATAATATTTTCATCAAAATTTATTATAGGAAACATACACTTATTGAAGGACTCTAAAATTCCCTCAAATAATGATCACAATTTTTTTATTTTTAATTGTTTCAGAAATAATAATGTGAAAAATCCCTAAAAAAAATAGAGGATTTCTATACATCCAAAAAATTATGTACATAATTTATCAAATCTTTAACCATTGGTAAATTTTCCAAATATAAGATGAATAAAGTAAAATTATTTTTCTCAACCAAATAAAATACAACTTTTTATGGAATGGTAGTGATTCATGAAACTATAATCTTTGATTAGTTCCCGCCATATTATGTGTCTCATGTTCAATTACATTTTATTTATTTCATACTTAAACATTATATGATAACTATATATTTTACATATCACTCCATAAAAATGAAGAAACCAAATTATTAAATCAAAAAACATTATAGGTAATTGTATATGTTCTATACTGTAATTAAACTCATGAGGAATTAGTTTTCATAATGAATTAATAATTTATTGATTATTACACACTAATAAATATATTACTTAATTTTATGATGCTTCATTATAGATGATTAAATCCCAATTTCAATAGGTTGAGGAAAAAACATTATTCACCAATATTAGTTCTAATCATGATAAAAATCATCAAATTAAATTTTCCTGATTTATTAAACTCCCATTAGAGTTACCTTAGTTAGTTGGATAGATATATAAGTAATTTTATCAATAAACCACCAATAGTTTCCTAGTAAAACAATAAATAAATAGATCTATAGGAAAATTGTAGTTTGTTTTCACTATCATTCTCAATAAATTTTACCTAGGTCTACCACTATTATATTTCAAAAACAATAATCCCTTGAACGAATTTTTTGTTCAATCAAAATTCAAACGTAATAATTTTTTATACTTTTTATTTTAATATATTTTTTTTTCAAAAAAATTAATAGGTTTATTTCCTGATCATTATGACTTTTATTATACATGAATATATATTCAATAAAAAAATAAAAAATTCATAAAATTTATTGATAAAGATATTCATAAGATCCAGATATATTATTGTTAAATTAGAAAACACATTGAGAATTACTAAAAAAATATAATCCTAAAATCCAGTCCAAAACACATTCTTCAATATAAATTCTTCCATTACCATCAACTGATTATAAGAAATCAGAGATAAATCTATGAAAAATAATGTTCTTAATAGTTCAGATGAAATAAATCATCGATAAGTGGAAAATGATTAATTTTCTCTGATGTTATTTAATTATATATAATAAATTCAATTCATCATACAAGTGTTTTGTTCTTAATAAAAAAATGATGACCACCACATGCGGATGTGCTATGAAGAGGTAAAAACATGTATTTTAACATATTTAATTAGTTTTTTCAACTCTAACGGTTATACATGATCTATTTGATAAGGGGGTTTGGAATTTTCATAGCATCATGAGCTATGTCAATAGTAAACTCAACCTATCAATATGAAATAACACATGTAAAGTCCTTATGAAAAGAATCCATATAATAATTCACTACTAGGACCGAAATAATATAAATAATTTTTTAAAAAAAATGTGCTAAATAACATTATAAACCATTTATAGTAAAATTATCATCATCATAATATAGAATCAATGGAATGTATTCATATAAAATCATTTTTGGCATTTAAATCTATCATAACATGATAAACATAAAGAAAATACATTAAAAAAATAATGAAAAACTACACGTTGAATAGTTTTAAAAAAATTTATAGAAAGGCCATTCAAAAAATAACTAATTGAATATTATTATAAATATTTTTTACTTTTTATATACCCACTCATAGTTTCAATGAAATTTATACAATTTAATCCTGATGTAATATACATAATTTTACAAAATATCTCTCAAAAATGATAGAATAAAATGTCTTAGAGTGAAATAGGGTATTTTCATTATTCGAATAAACTAGAAATAAGATATATTACATATTCATTTGATTTATCAAAATTTAAAATAGAATAAGAAATATGTCGTGGAACTAAAATATATTCATATCTTGTTGATTTGCACCCTAGTTAACCAGAATATGACACACATTGGAATAGTTTTCTTTATTCATTGCACAAAAACATGTCATTAATATATTGATATTACCTATCCCAATGATTTAATTATAATTATTTTTCCATTATAGTCACAAATAATATGAACAGACTTACCATAATAGTAATTCTTTCCAAAATTTACCACAAATTCCCAAGTATTCTTTTAAAAAAAGTTATCACATAATGATATCACAATTTTTTTACCTCAAAATTTATTTAATGACTATTGTGCAATTTCCTACAATCTATAACCATTTCCATGTATTTTCATTGAATACATTATTATTGAAGAACACTATTTTTATATTCTAATAAAATTGAAACTGACCATAATTTGATTTCATTTCAATGAAATCTAATTCAGTTTGATATATTGGTTTCAACAAAATTTATAATTGATTAATCTTATTATCAAAGTCCCAAAAAAACTATTATATATAAATAGCCAATATGGTAAAATTATCATCATACAATGTTATATAATATACACTAATTTTGAGGTTGTGTTTTCTATACTGCTACGACATTGTATCGGCTCATCTTTTGCGCGACGGGGACTTCGTGACTCGGTGTTGATTCTACGCCTGAGTCCCTGGCCCAACGGTTTGAGAACAGAACTTTGTCCATCGATATGGGTGTTTGTAAGTCGAGTGTTGCTTCTATGGTTTTCTTAGATGGCGGTATTGGGAGCTTGTTTTGTTTTGGTGCCTGATCGTTTGGGGATGGTTTTTTCTTGAAACTGGGGATGTACTATGCTGTTTGTTCATTTTGATTTTTTTGGGTGATTTCTAGATTTCTGGTGATGTTCTTCCTCATGCAATCTTCTATGGGAGTGATTATTGGATTTCAAGGATGGATATCGGTGGATTTATGGGTCCTGAATGTGGCTGTTTTCTGGCCATGCTTATTGTTTCTTCAAAAGAGGTGGTGACAGTGGTTTGTAAAGATTGTGGTAGGGTCGAAACTCTCTCTGGCATCATTGATTAACACGTTTTATTTTCTTCTTGAGTGGTCAACGATTGTTCCAGCGATGGCTCTTCCATCTTCCCCTATGAATAGTGGCATGTTGTGCTCCGGCTTTCTTTCCAGCAATCTGATGGGAGGCGACGTTGGATTTCACGCTGACACACTCCTCGAGGTGGTTGTGCGGCTCGATGTGGACACGTGGTTCGAGCTGTTTTAGAATTTTGAAAATTTTGAGGTGGTTTTGCTTTTGGATGAAGGGGTTTCTCAGATCCCGTGGTTTGTTATTTGAGTGTGAGGTTACCTGTTATCCTAACCCGACATTATGAAAAAACAAGATGTCCAGGAAAATTTTCCATTCTATGGAATAAAGTACATATCTCTCTTAGGTAATCTTAAACAATTCCCACTATGGATCTACATCAATTTCTTAATTTATAATGGAACATGTCAGATTTTTAAATTCTTAACACCTCATAACATCAAAAATCATCCCAAGATAATTGATCCATACTTCACCTACAACTTGGTTAGAAGATTCACGTAATTATGGATAATTTGTATCTCATAAAATATTATACTATAATCATGTTCCTTAGTTGTGGATCTATTTACTACCTAGAATATATTCTGGAAATATTTATATGTTGAATCAACATTTAAATCACAACAAAAAATTGATCTCTTCTAATTATGATCATTCCCGGATTATGATTTAGAAAGATATAATCATCTTATATTCTTCCAAATACAACCGCACTTTTTCTTGTATTAAAACCCATTATGTACAAACATTATTTTGATGATTTCGTTTTTTATTATTCAAAATCAAATTCGTTTAATCAAAAGCAATCACTAAATTATATTAAGGGTGTTCTGTTAACATTACTGTATCCTTAATGGTTTCCCATCATTTTCACTAATATAAACATATTTATATAGCCTTAAACATTACAAATTGTAGTGGATATATACTATAATTCCCTTTATATCATTCCCAATGATCTTTTTATTTTATATTTTTAGTTATTAAAGTCATAACTCTTAAAAAAACACCTACAAATATATAAATTTAACACATATAATCGTTATCCATTTGTTCAACAATATAATAAATTTATATAAAAATATTAATTTGAAATGATATAATTTAAAACCTTTTACATGACTTTTTACATTCACATACAATTCCATAAAAAATGTGATTTTTTAAAACATATGGTGATCCAAAAAATATCAGTAAGGGGTGTAATAAATAGATAAATATTGTGAATAAAAATAATAAATATGAATAAATTCCTTCAAAAAATTAATTTCTAATTAAAAAATGAATTATTTATTTTAAAAAAATTATTATACATTAGAAATAAAATTATTATCTTGTAAACTCATTAACATGCATAAAAAAATCTTGTATGTTCCTTAAGGAACCATAATCAATTATCACTTAAATAAACCTTACAGGAACCCTTAAAGTTAGAATATCCAAATGTATGACTTATAATATATTTATCCATAGAATATAATCCTTACCTAATGAATTACATCACTATATAGTTGAACCAATCATATAAGATATAGCGGGCTCACCCATGTACTATAATTGGGATGAACCTAGCAAATATTCTATATCTGGCTCACCCATAAGATATAATGGGGCTCACATATTTTAATATTTTATATCGAGCTATCATATGATATATAATTGGGATAAACCATTTTTAACAATGTCCATATAATATATCTAGAAAAAAACACATGGAAAAAATCCTTTATACCAGTATACAAAACCCTTTCAACTATCAAATTAACTTATCTTTAAAAAACATGATTTAATAAAATAATACATAGAAAAAAAGAAATAGGGTTTAACATTCAATATAACCTGAAATATTATAGAGTAATACAATAATCAAATAATGGTTATTATGGAAGGAAAATTCATTGTCTCAAGACACATTTAAATAGAAAATTCTTTTATTAATAAAGTCCAAATATTTTTTAAGTTTAATCATTTGGAAAATATTTAATGAAAAAAGGGAATTAAAATTTTGTTAAATTTTATATATTTTTATATAATATAATCCATAAAATAATATTTTAAATATATGGATATGGAAGAAAATAAGATATCTAAATGATTCTTTAAATTAATTTTTTAAAAGAAAGTCTCTTACCTATAGTCTGACAAATTGTGTATGTTATTTATAACGATGGAAAAAAAAATTTATCATTTTTTATTTATTATGATATATTTTTTAGATTATATTATGATATATTTTTTTCCATTCCATGATAAATGTAATTATATTATCATTTATGTTTAGATTGATGTTTTTGTGGTACTTTGATTCAATGTCAATAATGACATTGATATATTTAATATGGAAAAATATTTCATTATTACATCATTTACAAATTAATAAAAATGAAATAATTATCATTTTTAAAAATAATTTATACTTATAAAACCAATCACGAATATTTTTTTTGAAAAAATAACTATGTTACAGTCACGAAGATAGTAGGTAGTACATAAATTTGGGTAATTTTCAAATTTTAAAAAAATCATTATATCAATAATGTAATTATTATATGATAACTAAAAACGATAATAAAATAATTAATACCATAGTTTTTCATTAATTATAATTATTTATATCATCCGTGGGATGTGTGGACGAAAAAACAATTGTATCGCTTCATGGAGGCAGTAGTCCACACAAACGCTTGAATAACATTATCATTATTCATTTTGAGTAATTATAAGATATAAAATGATATATTATATTTTTATATATGAAATAAATTTCACGAATATAATAATAATATCATATATAACACATATATTCATTATCATTATCCATATTAACATTCGTCTGAAGCCTTATGAAAAAATGTCTCACACCACTTCATGAGGCGGTGGTCAGTCATACACATGATGAACGTTATCATGTCCCAGATGTAATGACAAATAAGAAGGCGTGAATAATAATTTAAAATGTATAAAAATGTAAAAAATATCAATTATATACATTAGAACACAATTATAAAAAACTGTATGTGGATGTCATGGAAAATGTATTACATAAGATAATGGGGTTATAGTCAATCATAATGTTATATGAAGGTTTTTTCTTCAACAAGATATAAAATAGAATGGATATAAGTTATGAGATAAGGATAATAAAATGTAAATATAATTCATAAATTTTCTTATTATTTCATAATTTTTGACAAATATTTGATCATGGTGTAATGAAAAAAAGAAACTAAAATGCTCGGTTTTGAATAATACACATTCTTTGGATAACCTCCTAAAGTTTAAAAAAATTGTATTATGATCAATACAACGAATCTATATATTGGGTTTGAAATTTGTTAATTTATTTTTAGTGTTCATTAATGAAACAAAATTGTTTGGTCATAGGAAGAGGAGGAGATATAGTGTTTCCTTTTTTATGTTGGGGAGATGACACACTTTGAATTTTCTAAAAGAAATATTGATATCCATATTTCTGACATGATAAACATATAAAAAATGGAACAGTAAATATAATTATATAATATATGGTGTAAATATATCTTGTTCTATAATACAAGATATGTTTTTAGGTCATTTTAATCCTTATCATTTTAGTTTTACCACATGATAAAAAATATTTAACCTTAAATGTTTTAAACAATATTGACTCCTTAAAATATTAATTATTATATAAAATAATATTTGGATTTAATTATAATATAAATAAACATTATTAAATTTATGTAAAAAGTTGTACTGAATTAATTTAACATAATTCATACAATTTAATTTTATATTATCTCACACACATGATAAAAAAGTTATTTTTAGGAAACACATTTTTCAAGAATAAGACGATTCTATATTAACTATATAACTATTAATTATAATTATATTAAACTAAATTAATAAATATTTATATAAATATACTCTTTAAATTTCATTTAAATAAATTTCGATGAGGTTTTTTTTTAATTAATTATTAAAAGAGTGACATTTTTTATTGTAATACTGCTTTAAAATAATTGGTTTAAATGAAAAAATCATACTAAAATATAGAATTATGTTGAATAAAACTAAATTATTTATCATAAATATAACTAATGTATAAATATATAAATTTTTGTAATATAAAAATAAAAATATTTCTTTTAAGTTAAATAATTATATAGAATGTAATGACAATTTTACAAAAAAAAACTGTATTTTCCACCATTTGCTAAAAAATCATGATTTTCCCAAACAAATTAAGATAAAACCTATGTTAATAATGATATTATGATTTAAAAAAACAATTAATCTATAAAAACAATATTTTATAATTTAAAAATTAATCATTATATTAAAACCTTGTATAAAAAATTGTTTTATTCTTAACTATTGCATTTTTGATAGAAAAAATTTATTATATTATTATTGTGAATATATCATTATAAATATAATAATAAAAATAAAAATAATTTGTAATATAATTACATAGATTATTTAAATTTTGTTTCCTATATAGAGGGGATTTGAAAATATCTATGTCAATTCCATTTTCAAAGGGTTAGCTTCAAAATGAAGGATTGACTAATATTGAGAGAATCATTGAATTGAATAGATTAAAGTGATTATGTATTGGTATTGGGGAAATATATTTTATAATTATTATATCAGTGATATTTTAGTTAAAAGTATCACTACTTATTTATATATTTTCTTATTGTTGTTTTATTGTAATTTGTTGAGGAATATGTTGAATTGTGTTGATAAGATAGAATTTGGAGCAAGTACAAAGGTGATATTTTTGGAAAAAACATGATTGAGGAAAATATAACCCTAAATATTTTCCCTATATTGAGAAAAAAAATTATTATTTGAAAATAACATATTATAGAAATTCATAATATAAATGGGATAGTATTCATGACCATGAAAATTATTTCATAATTTATGATAATATGTATTATGTCATATTAGAATAGGGGTTTTAAATTTATTTGTTTAAAGAATATATTCATTAATTTGTGACATTATTTTAGCAATATTGATTGAGATAATTTTTTTATTCTCATATTTTTTCTATTCTTATTATATTGATTTAGGTTATTAAGTTGTTTCGATGGAAAATATGCTCATGAAATATGTTTGATATACAATATTATGATATAATTAATGTTGCATATAAATCAATGTTATAGATGATCTTAAAAAACGTCATTAAATATCATTGTTCTTTTTCATAATTTGGTCATAAATATTTTTGAGTCGTCTTATGGTTAACAAATAAAAAATTGGAATAGATTTACCTGTATGTTTTATTTTGTAGAATTTATATATTAATGTATTATATAATTACATATCAGATATTATCTAATAAGAATTTTCTTATTTATATTTATTGAAGTATGGAATGAATTTTTGTTCTTTATTTGATGTCATGATGTTTGAAAATTTATTTTAATAATTTCATGCATGGATATTTAAATTTGAATATTCATTTCATGTTATGATGAAGTAGACATTTTCCAAATCACAACCAAAGGATGAAATATTTTTTATCAAATAAATTTATATCATGTAATATTATTTTCACATGTTCACTATAATTATGATAAAATAATCTCTTCAAATTAGAATAAAATGTGTCGTTAATTAAAACCATTATAATTTTATATTTAATTATGATAAATTTATGGTCTTTCCATCCCACACGGATTTATAGTTTAGTGGTCATTATTTTTCTCATGGCCATAATTCTATCACTCTTAATTTTTTTAGAAATTAGTTATCTCCTCAATGTATATATTTAATCTTCCCACTATGTTTATCATTATATGGGTTACTTAGTATATGCTATTTTATTTAACGTTTATGTTAACCATATTTTCTTTCTATAGGATGTTTTATTACCCCATATGCGCTTTATGTTTTCAATAAAGGTATTTTAAAATATTTAGCGTTTTTTGATAATGATATAAATTTGGGGATAAAATTTATTTAGGTGTGGGGAATGTGACATCCTAGATATTTAATAAAAAATAATAATAATCTCAATAACTTGATTAACAGACAACACTATTATATAATCATATTGAGTTATATTATAAAAATATTATTATTTAAATGTGACTGTCAAAAACTAACTATTGAATTAGTATTTCTGAATACGAGTAAATTTAACATGAAATATATTTATAATTATCCTATGAAATAAATATTTATATTCCATATTTTATGGAATAAGTAATTAATTGTTTTTTACGTCAATTTATACTTTATAAATGCATTTTCATGAAAATATGATTTTATTAAATTTTTTAAATTTGAATTATTATATATTTATAAAAAATTAATAATTTTTTAATTATATTAAAATAATTTTTTAAATAAACATGTCAAAGTTAATTTAGGGAAATTTTTTTTATTTTTTTAATATGCTTTATTTTTCAATGAATAGTGATAATTCAGATTTTTTGAATAAATTATTTTAATTTAATTAACATATGAAATTTAAATGTCGCATTATAGTTTTTATTTGTTCATAAAGAAATATTTTATCAATTTAATTTAAAATAATATAATTCATTCAATTTTAATAATTTTTTTTCATGATTTTGGAATATGTTATCTTTTATGATTAAAATAATCATTCTCTAAAATATTTTAATTTCGGATTAAAAAATTGTGTTTAAATTTATTTCTTTAAAATATATATGTTTAATATTGATAACTAATTAATATATATATGGAATAAGGTGTTTTTAATTTTTTAAGGACCCCTTCAATTTTGGTCATTATGTTTACTAAATTTGGTAAATATTTGTTACCTCAGTAAGGGTAAAATTGGTAAATAAGGGCTAAAACCATGACATATTGTGTCCAAAAAATATCATAAAACTATATTATTTCATTTTATGTGATTAATTAGGCCAAATTAGAAATAAATATTATCATATTTTTTAATATTTCTACCATAATGAAAATGACATATTTTTATGTAATATATATTCTATAATGTCACACCCTTGGTATTAATTCCTTTGATAAGTTCATACAGTGATAAAAATTTTATAATGATTATTAATGATTATTTTTAGAAAATAATAATATTTTCTTCTTCAAAAATAGTTTATAAATTATAGTGATTATATATATATTAAATGCTAATATATTGTTTTCATAGGGCTTGTTCAAGAAGTAAAAAACCAATTTAAATATTTTTTATAATGAAATGTTATATTTTTTAGATGAAATATTGATTCACACATATAATATTATAAATTATAATTCCTAATGTATGTTTTAATATTTAATATTTGAATACTTCTAGTATCATGATGTCATTAATTTAATAGTAAATGCATTGTTTTAATGATAAAATTAATCATTATTTGTGATAAATATTTATCTTATGAAATTATTTAAAAAATAAACAAAATATTAAATTTAGTTTTTTAAATGGTCGAAAATTTAATCCTTATTCCATTTGACATCCATTATTTAAAATATAAAAATTTATGACTCTTAAATATTGAGAAAGGTGTTACAGCGATTAAAGATAAAAAGTGTTACTATAGGGGTTAAAACAAAATAAAAATATTAAAATGAAACTTAAACATACCCCAATGTTATTATATTAATTTATTTCAACAATATAATATACTTTATTATAAATTAGGGTGACATGGTTCAACATTCACATGAAAATGTATGTATTAAATTTAAATATTTTTATTAATACCATGTTTGATATCTCCCATTATTATAAATGGACAGTACTTTTTTTAATCAATACACAACCTTAAGAAATATTTATGTAGAGAAATAATTAAAAGTATATTATAAAAATTACATTGAAGAAATTAGAGGTGTTGGTCTTCCAAAAAGACTATTCCGCGAGTCTTTAAGAAGGGATCTAATATTAACACATCTATGTGGCGATAATCATTATTGAAAACCTGTTTAAATTTGATACTTATTACAAATAGAAATATATTTCATTCATCCTAAAATTATAAATTTATTATATCTACTATAATATTATGTTTTTATGATTATGGAAATTCTATAAATCGACCACTTTTTAGCAATTTTTAGTGAATTCCACACTCACTCGTATGTGTGGACTACCGCCAATGTATAACTATAGAATTAACTTTACATCTCCATATTTCAGTGACGGTTTGGTTTATGGGTTTTTTTAAAATGAGTATTTTTATGATAATTATATCCTTATTTATTTTTAGTTTATATTTCTATGTAATTAAAATATTATAATTTTTACAAATAATCTCCACCTATGCATGATTGACCAGTGGCTTAAGGGTATGTGTATCTCACCATTAAAAATGTAGTATTTATGATCTTCATAATTGTGAATCCCTTTTTATTTATTTTTTTAAGTATATGATATATTTTTCATTAGTTTATTGAGGTAAAATATCAAATTTGATTATCAATATTGGGGAAATACCTTTGTATAGGTGTTTGGTAAGGGTAATCCTAACATTACATTGTGGTAAATTCTTATATTCATATTTTTTGTAAGGCTACAGTCCAATATTAGTGTATATCATTAGGGTAAATGTGAAATTAATTTACCTTCATAATGATAGGTCAAATATATTTTATATTCATAAGGGTAATGTAGGAACTTCTTAAGGGAAATCCCTTTTTTGTATGGGTACATAATTGTAATCATCTTGGTAGTTTCTCTAGGTGAAAGAAATGTGGGAACATTGTAAGGTTATCCTCGACATAATTATTAAAAATATTTTCCAATTCATTTTAATTATTACATTTGGGTAAAATTATCCCAGTATAAGGGTACCTCTTTCTTTGAAAAGAATACATAAGTGTAACATGGCTTCCACATAAGGGTAATGATAGTAGTGCAACTGAAACCACTCTTTTTAGATGACCTGAATGGATATCATTAACCCAGTGTGACACTTAATAGATATGAAATGATAAATCCATGTTACACTTAAGAACCACCCATTTCAAGAAATAAGTTTATGAAGTCTAATTTTTTATTCTTCATCCTCTTGCTCTGCCTTTAATTCCATTTCCCATTTTTATGTTGTTGAAATTATGAATAGGATTATTTAACCTATATTTAATGGTAATAACTCCAATATTAAATAATAAAAATAATGTATTTCATGATTCATGATAAATAGAATGGTATCTCCTTGTTTATATCTATGGGGTATCATTGTTATCAACCCCTCATGTATTTATTTGAATAAATAATTCTTCCTTTTAATCTATCAATTATCTTTATTCCTTCAAATAATAGTTTTGTTTATTTCTTTCATTAGAATAATATCATTTTCTATTTAGTAAAAATTATACTATATTTAGATTACCTGAAATTTTATATTAAGTTATATTATATATTTCCTCCATTTGAAAATTTATTATTATTGGGAAATTCATTGAAATTTATTTCTTAGTTTTTAATACATGTTCTAGAAGGTTATCATTGAAATTCACCATAAATTCATATTTGATCAATTTTTATATAAATTGAACAAGGAATTGAAAATGTTTTTACGAGATGAATTTCAATTTTTATAATCTTTATTTTATATCAATATATTATATTCATGAATATATTTATTATTTTGACTCATTTTGAATATAATTTTAATTTATTATTCGATGAATTAAAATGATTGAGTGAGATTGTTTTTTTTCGAAATATAAATCAATTGATTTAAATGTAATAAGTTTTACCAACTTTTTTCCAAATGGTTTTATATGTTCAGATAATTTTAAATTTCAAATATCATTTTTGATTAGTCTTATTATTTATAAAAAAGGATTCATTTTGTGATTTAAAAATAATTATTTATTCTTTTTCAAAATGGTGTTGGTCTATTTTTTAGACTAAAATCAATAATTTTAATTTATAAAAACTAATTTATTTCTATATATTAGTTTGGAATAAATATTTCTATAAGGAATTTTTGTAATTTTTATAATGACTTATAAAATAAATATTCAGTGATTACCCTTCTAAATATTTATTTATAAATAAAGGCCAGATTGGAAATTGATGATGTTTGAAAACAAGGTTAGATTTTTTTTATTATCATATCTTATAATAATCCATTATTGTAAAAAAATTGATTCCTTTTCTTCCTATGGAGAGGTGATGCAAAAATTATTAGACACATTTATGGTGTCTAGGGTAAGTGATAGATTAGAACTAAAAATGATTGAAATGAATGAATATTAAACCCATTTTGATAATGATATGGTCCCCTTTGTGATTTTCCTAAGATTATTATCTCACTCACCTTATTTTACTAGTCATGTGGACCTAGGTTCCCTGTTTTTATGATAGAGATTTTGGATTATCTACTAAAATCGCCCCCTTTTACTAGATATGTTGATTACATGATTGGTATGTGCTACAGACATGAATATATGAATGTGGGTGTATGTTGACATGCTTTAGTTAAGACCCATGAGACATAATATATGTTGTGAAATTATTCATGGGTTTTTGAATACATTTCCTATGGTGGAATAATTATCCAATATAGGGTTTAACGATGGAATCATTATACTTATTGATGATTCATGACAATTTTCATTGTCACTACTTGGCATTAGTGATTTCATGACTAATTAATTACTATTCTTGATTGATATTATGGATGACATATTTCTCTTCCACTATAATGTAGTTAATCTGGTTCATCATGTCAATATAGAGACTTTTATTACATGTATGATCATGATACATTCATATAGGTACATTAAGACCGATTAGTTGATCATGTGTTGGTTGGTACATTCATTATATTTGTTCTGAGTGTTTTCATATAACATGGGTTAATCATGGGTATATGAATTTTTATGGAAAACCGAACTGGATGCCCGTGAAACTATGAAGTAAATCAGGATATACTAGAAGGTGGTGCATAGTTATCTAAAATAGTGCACCCACTCGTCCAAACAATTTACCCCTTGGAAAAGGGGTTATGTAATTTTGGAGCATTATAAATAAAACAGTGAATCTAAACTATAGACCCAAAATAGAAACTCTATAATAGATACTTGGTTAAGGAACACAATTACCCCTAACAATTCACCATATCTTGTTATCCTTTTGTGTGGAATTGTAATGATATGATATTTTTAAAAAAATTAGGGACACTGATTTAATTCCAAATGACCCATTAATCTCATGTCGTCTTTACCATATACTTTCACATCGATCTAGAGGCCTCTCCTTTAGTATTATTGTTGATTTTACATCATCATTTATGGATCCCTCATATAATTTTGGGAATTTGATGTGGTTTAATATTCCATTAATAAATAATTTCTACATCTCCCATTCATCATATTAATGAAACCAGTGTGGGATATGGATTTCAAATCTAAAGTTTTGAAGGAGTTTTTATTAGACCATAAGGCTTTAAAATATTATACATTTTTGGAAGAAAATAATTTATTACTATAATTTTTTTTACACAAAATAATAATAATATTGTGACACATAGAACAATTATATTAGCTTACTGTACACATAACCCTTAGTTTCCCTTTGTTACATTCAAAATAGAGTTTCGTTGATATATTTTGTTACATGCAAGAGTTATTTTCACCAAACTACAATATAATAGAAATGATATAATTTAATATGATAATTATCAAATATATGTTGTAATGAAATTTTTTAAAAGGATTCACTAAATTTGGAAAATATTTTCTATATTCCGTAATAATTTTATTGGTGATAGAAATGAATATAGAATTTAATTGAATATATATGAATTCATTCTATAGGAATCTTTTTATGCACCGAAATGAATTTTGTCTTAATAAATTAAATTAATTTCTCTTATTGAATGATATAAATGAAATAAATATATTATAAAATAAAAAACTATTTTTTAAATTCATCCATTAGGATTTATTGACATTATATAAAAACAAATCCAATTTTATGCATACAATAATTATTTTTGTAAAGGCAGGTGTCTCAATTTTTAATTATAACGATATTAATAATATAAACATTGAAACTTTTATAAATTATAATATAAAAAATAAAATTAATTTTTGAAATATGAGTATCATAATTAGCTTAAGGTATTGTTTTTTTGTGACTTTTCATTTTTTGATTAATTGTGAAAAAACTGAATTTTAAATAATGATTTCATTTTAATATAAATTTTTTATAATGATAGATAAATTTTTAATTAGTTTTAAATTTTAATTAAATAGTTACATGTTTATTAATCTAATTTATGTAATTTGGATAAATTTTATGTTGAATTCTGATATAAAAAGTCATATCATTTGAAAATTTTCACTTTACAAACACACATTTACATTTCTTAAGCGAGATTATGCTTTTAATAATTTATTCAAAAAAATATTTGAATATGGAAAAATAGAATCCATATTTTTATACATAATATATTTTAATTTCACTATTGGTCATATTATTTGTTTAGCAATGAAAATAGGGGAATCAATTGAAATTAATTATATTGATTATTGTGAAAATGAGTTTATTTAATAGTTAATAAATTATTATTAAGTGAAAAAATGACAATGAAACGTGTCCCAAAATTATTTTCTGGCCATATTTAGATAATATAATGCATTATATTAAATTATATTAATTACTAGAGGAACATTATTTAATGAAGACATCACAATATTGATTTCTATTTTATATTTAAATGAATGCCACTCCTCCAATATAAAAGGGAACTCATCAAACCACTAACATCATCACTCGTTAACTAACATTTAAATCAACTAAGACCTACCCAAATACTCTCTAAACATTTCTACCATAATCCTAGAAGCTATACATTGATATTAAATCCTATAAACGATGTAATTTTTTATAAACCAAAAGCAGTTATCCAAGAAGATGAATTAACATTCTTCACATTATCATTTTTTATTTATTTTCCTACTAAATAAATTAATATTATATATTACTTATAAAATAATATAAGTGTACTGAATATAATTATATTATATTATGTTTTTTCTAGTACCAGTAATCTCAAAAATTTTCATGATATTGGATACACAATCATCATTCATGTGTATGGTGGACTACCGCCTCACGAACTAATGTCGCCTATTATTATATTGGAAACATTCGTAGTATTAAAAAATTTTAGATTTGTTGTTAATATATTAAATTTATTTTTTATATATAATGTTTTTTTGTTTATTAAATTTTTATATAACACATCTCTCCATGAATTTTAATTTATGGTAATTTGATAATATCATTTGAGGATGTGTGGATTATCGCCTCTATAAACAATGTCATGGGTTCATGATTTAAATGGAAAGTATTGGTGATATTTTACATAGATTTTTTATTATTTTAAATTGATATGATACATGAATTATAATTGAGATATATATAATTTACATTCTATTCAACTAATATGATGAGACAATTGAAACAATATTCATAAATATGTATGACATATCATATCCATTAACGATGTATTTCATTTCATATCACTAAAATTTAACTACTAGTCTAAATAAATATATACATAATATATATAAATTTTAACATCATATTTTAAATTATTTTTTTCATGAATCATGATATATTTAAGAAGAACATACTGAACAACAAAAACAGACACGAAAATACATGGGAATTAACACCTAAGACAATGAAAATGATGAATGATTATTAATGAATGGTTTATGGTATGTTATTAAATTATTATATATGATTTTTTATAAATTAAAATTCTTATATTATAATTTCCTAAAATTATTGAAACCAAAACAGAAGAATTGAATTTGAATTGAAAAAATAGATTATATTTTAAGGTTCTATTATCCCACCTTTTACATCTATGAGATAAATGTCATATTAATAACATATTTTTTATATTTTATATTCATTCTTCCCCTAAATAAGTTAATATTATAAATCACTTTTACAAAGTGGTATTTTAATTAAATATTTGACTTTTCTTATCCAAAGGGTTCTTATTTGAAAATTACCATGTGTTAAAAGTAATATTGGAAATCTCACTTTATTTGGGTAATATTATATTTATATTGAAACAATAAAATTATTTTTATTATTTATCATTATAAATTAAATTATTTTAAAATATAAATAGTATATATTATTATTGATCATATTATTTCTTAAACAATATTACATTTTGAGAAATGTTTTTTATTTTCAATGTTATTTGATTTATTTTTAAAATATTGAAAAATTGTTATCATTTAATCAATATAAATATTTGATAAATAAATTGTTTATGGAATAAATTTATTATTTTATGTTTGGGTAATAATATGTAATTGCATTAAAATGGTCTTAGATAAGTTTAGGCAACACCATTGATGCATCGATACTCTCATGACATACAAATAGTTGATAAAAAACCATTTGAGTTTGTTTTTATATAGAATTAGATTTTATCTCTAATAATTTAAATTGTATTATGAAAATATTTAAATTATATATTAGTTCATATTCCAAATAAATGAAAATCAATTGTTAAAAACATCCCTCATTTCATTTATTATTATCCATTGCTTTTCACTATGAGAAAAACATGCAGATTCATTTCATTCTCATATTATTAACCAAATGGAATGCTCGTTTAGTTATTTACCTTACCATTTTTATTATTAATTATTTAATTTTTATGGATTCCCCTATATTGAACATGTTCATAGAATTTTATCTCAAAAGTATTTTTTTATTTCCCCATGTTATTCATATGAAATCATTGATAGAATTTTCAATGATTTATTTTATTGATCATGTTATGTATTGTATTTAATTACATATCACCAATGTAAAATGTTTATCATATATGAATCATGTTTTCCAATACTAATGATCTTATGAATCCCTTGGGATTTGATTCCATGTAATAATATAAATTTAGTAAATTTAGCAAATCGTATGTGAGATTCCAAGGTCACTATGTTATAGTTGGTATTAATAGATATTTATTGTACTAAATGGAAATGAGATTTAAGTAAACCATGTATGGGAGGATAACCCTATAATTTTACTTGTGAAAAATTATAGAAGAACCTCTAAAATAAACCATGTTTATGAATATGAAGATATATATTGAAAAAATTCTTTAAAGTACGTGATATCATAATTCGAGTTATACAATTTTCATAATGTTAAGAGCTCATCCAATATATTTAATTGTTTAAAAATGATTCTAGGAAGGAAAAAGGATATCAATAATCATGGAAAATGTTGAGGTTTTCATATTTATAAAGACAATATATATGGTATATTTACTATGAAATTAATGGATATATTGGAGAATCATAATCTGGTTATGAAAATATCCTTTCCCTGATGGATAAACTCGTTCCCCAAAGTGATACTCCAATGTTGGATTACATTATGTCATAAATGAACCAATCAATTAGTTATACTAAAATATAATATATAATGAGTGATGGATTCAGTGTTTAGATAAAACATTTATGGAATTTAAATGTGGGAAATGTAAAATGATACAATTGTTGTGTAATTTATCAATAGTGAAACAGATCAATGGTTTTCTTTTGAATCAGAATACTAGGGGGAAAAGTCATGGAATGGAAATTTTTTAAGGACGTATTAATTTACAAATATCTACTTTTTGATATGTAAATATGATGAAGATAATGTTTCATATATTTGATAAAAAATATTGAAGAATATGCCACATATTATAAATATATCTTTATTTGTTTAGAATTTTATGGTTTAAATTTCTTACAGAACCTAAAATAAAATGTTGACCATTTTATGGGGGGACATAAGCAGTGTATCTTAAGGGAGCCATTGTCCTAAAATTATTTTTCATATGATGAAAAAAGTTAATGGTCAATCCTGTTAGAGAAATAATCTTCTATGTTATGTGGATTCAAATATAAGATTGATAATAATGGGATAATAGAAATAAATATGTAGAAACATTATATCCAAATGACATATTTTAAAATATATTATATTTGTGGGAAGAGTCACTATGAAAAGTTCATTAAGTGATTATATGAATATTTTATGTATAGTTATACGTTTCACCAAAAAAATCAAACGGAACGGGAAATGATGTTATTCAGTATTACCGTTATAAGGGGATAACACAATATATAGAAAATGCTCAATGTGTCAAGACAATATAACTCAGATGAACTTACTTGATACATGTCATGATTATTATACTGATATAGTTGTAGTGGAATGATTTATTTTCTCATGTAGTTGGATCCTGGATAAATGGTTGAAATGTATATTATTGATTATTTCCAAGTTATAATTATTTTGAAATATAATAGGACTGTATTTATAGTTGATTTCAATATGTTTTTTATATATTTATTGATTGATATAGATAACAAAGATAAGTGATTTAGTATAAAGTTAAACATTTGGAAGATCACCTAGTAGAGGGAAATATAATACATAATACGTCAATAATTTTACAGTAATTATTTTTTTATTATGATACAATTTACATTGATTGTTTTATTTCGGAACTAATAAATACATTTTATGTGAATCCAATTTTTGGATCATAATCATTTAGAAATGTTATCCTT
Source organism: Viscum album (assembly GCA_963277665.1). Lineage (NCBI taxonomy): Eukaryota > Viridiplantae > Streptophyta > Magnoliopsida > Santalales > Viscaceae > Viscum > Viscum album. The sequence goes on along the minus strand of OY728140.1, from coordinate 1,252,333,645 downwards.
TTATGAAATGTTTATATTGATATTTTGACTATGTTTAGATATTAATGTATTACATAAACTTATGATGCATCCCATCCAAAGTGATTATGTGGAATTAATTCATATAATAACTAAATGATAATATTGTGGTAAAAAAATAAGAATTTATTAGGTTTTAATGTTTTATTATATACATTGATATTAAAATAATTATTCAATTATAAGAAAATTTTCTTAAAAACTATTTCCACATTATTGTAGATTTTTTTATATAAATTACCTTTCTTACACAGAAATATTATATATTAGTGGTCAAAAAAAATTCCAATGAATATGTTCTCTATCCCTCTCTACCAGAGTATGAAAGTTAGATTTATTTCCATGTCCATGTTTTCACTATTGTTATCCAAATTGAAAGCCTAGTTTTGTAGAGACCATAATGTTTCCATTTATATGTTATTAATATGATTTATTATTAAGACTACTTATAGTGTTGTTTTCTAAGGAATAGTAATTTGAAAAATCAATCTTTCAATTTTCGAGATCATTGTTGAATAGTGAGGGAATAATTTAATTAACATGGAGGGAATAGAACACCGAAAGATTTTAAAATATTTTCATTTTATAAAAAATTTGTTATTGAAAATAGATTTATTTATATGAAATTCCTTGTATACATTATTAGACAAACAAAAATGAGACTGTATTTTAGTAAATGAGACACAATGTTGTCTTTTGTTACACATAATAACGATTTCCTTTAATAACATATGTTACATGAAAGCTGGAGTTTTAACAAAATGCATTATACTATTAATATGATTTTTTAATATGGTAGATAATAATGATCTATTTTATGAAAATTTAGGAAAAATGATTAGTAAATTTGGAAAATATTAATGAAATATATTTATATAATTATTTTCTCTGGTAATGATTATAGAATCTAATAGAATGTAAATGAAATTATTTTATATGAAATTGACTTTATTCCCTCAATGTAATTTTGTCTTAATAAATTATGTTAATAGATATTATAAAATTATATTAGTGATAAGTCTATTTATATATTATATTATATGAAATATATTTTTTTCTTTATTCATGTATGTTTTATATTTTTATGAAAGAAACAAATCCAACTTTATGAAAAAAAAGATATCATTTTTCTAAATATAGTTTTTCCAATTTTTATCAGTTCACATATTTAAAATATAAATTTTCAAACATTTATATATTATATTTTATGAAATAATTTCATTTTTTAATGAGTAATGTAAAAATTATCTTATTATGATTGTTTTAATTTTTTTTAGAAGTTTCGGTTTTTATAAACCTGGAAAAATACTGAATTATAATTGATAATTTTTTTTTCATTTAAATAAATTAGAGGGAAATATTTTATTTATAATTTTATTTAAATTTTAATCAGATAAAAATAAATATGTTAATAAAATTGATTTCATTAGGATATATTTTACATTGAATATCTTTTTAAATATAATTCAATATTTTGAACATTTTCACTTTAAAAATATCCTTTCTCATTCCGATAATGGGACAAATTTTAAATTAATTTCATCAACATATGTAGTTATAATTTGATAAAAAAGATTTCATATAATTTTTAAAAATCATTTAAAATTTTATTTATGGTGGACATAGTTTGTGACAAAATATATTAGCTCTAAAAATAAAAATTATTTATATTGAATATCATGAAAATTGGTGTACTCAGTGGTAAACCATTAACCTTAAGTGGATAAATGAAAAAATAACATGTAATAAAATTATTAGGTGTGAATATCTAGGAAATATAATCCATTTTATATTATTTTATCAGTTATTGGAGGAAAATTTGTTAAGGGAGATATCCTAATAGTTTTTACATTCTTAATTTAAAAGAATGCCACTCCATCGCCAATATGAAAGGGAAATCACCTTCTTCATTGGATCACACATCAAATCACATATGTATTTTAATCCCCAATCCAAAATAATCCCACAAAATAACAATAGTAATCCAAGAAGCATAATTCCTGGATGATTGAAAACAAGGGAAGGATTTTGGTATAATCTAAATAGAGTTACCAGAAGAAGAGGTAAAAATTTTCAACGAGATCTTTTAAATTTTTTTACACAACTATTTAATTATTGATATAATTTTATTATAATATATTCACATTAAAATCAATATACTGGTATGATTTTATATTATTGGTCTTACATACACACTCATACACATCCATCAAATGGGATATGCAATCCTAATTTATATCAAGGGTGATCTACCATCTCATGAACAGATATATTTAATTCTTCTTTAACCACATATAAAGGGTAGGAATAATGAATTATATATAGGTTATATATGATATATAGAATATGTGTAATTTATTTATGATTCATTTATTATTATATAACACAAACCTCTAAGAGTTCCATTTTTGGGAATACGATAACATTGTTTGTGGATTTGTGGACTTTCATCTCCTCAAATGATTTTATACCATCATTCATTACATAGAAGGTATTAAAGATGGATTAGATATAAATATGGTACTTATATTAATTAAACATGATAACTATATTTTCACATAAATTTATATCATTTAATTATTATTATTTTAATACAATAAAAAATAGAAACAAAATTAATTATTATGTATGATGTAAAGTCACCTCGAACGGCATATTTCATTTCCTATATCCATAAATTAAGGATTTCCATAAATACATATATATACAATATATTTCTTTAAATTATTTTGAACAGTTTTATATTATTAATTCATGATATTAGTAAAAGGATCCAAAATAACTAGTCAACACATACTCTAAAATCATGGCAATTAATAATATATATGATGTAAATGATGATTGATTATTAATGATTGGGTTATTTTATGCTATAGTAGGATTATATCTGATACATTAATATGGTTATATTATAATTTAATTACATTCCTAGAAATATTATACACGAGTGTAATGTTAATTCAACCCAAAGGTCGTGTAAGGTGATGTAATTTCATCTCACTTTTTACATCAATGAGATAAATGTCATCTGCAAGAACATATTAATTTTTTTTTTATATAAATATCATTTTCATTACTAAATTAATCATTCATACCTAAAGGACTTTATGTCTCACATTAATATTTCTCATACAAAGGGTTTTTAATTTAAAATTACAATGTGGTAAATTTTTTGTTAGAAATATCACTTTAATTTGGGATTGTTAAATTTCTCATAAAACTGTCAAATTATTGTAATATTTTTTCATTGGAAATAAAATTTATATTAAATATAAATATTCATATATAATATATATGATGATTTCAAAAACATTATTCCATTTTTACAAACATTTTTAAATTTTTTAAAGGTAATTCTTTGGTCAAAGACCAAAGAACAATTTATTGAAAATCAAGAATGCTAAAAGAGTCTGAAATAAGGGATTTTTTTACAATCTCTATCAAAATGCTCAAATAAATCAGCAGGTAGGGAGTTCATCCAAGTCATGCACTGGTGAACTCATTTGTTGGAAAGAGCATCAACAACAGAATTCACTTCATGGTAAGTATGGGTAGCTATAAAATCAATCCCATGAAGTGAGTTTAGGTAGTTCATCCAACAAGTAGTATGTTTCCAGGCCAGATGAATGCTGCCATTATAGATGGGATGAATGATTGTTGTTGAATCACTCTCAATCCATAACTTCCTCCAACCACTTTGAAGAGAAAATTCAAAAGCATGGATGACCCCCAACATTTCTGCCTCCAGTTATGACGAGTGACCACATCCGACGTAGAAACAACCCTAACACTGACCAGCAGAATCTCTGAAAATAGCTCCGCAAATGGAAGGGCCTTTGTTTCCTTTTTAAGGACCATCAACATTGAATTTTATCCATATTGACATTGGTTCCTACCAAAAAACCTTGAAGGTGCGTTTGGTCTTTGGGTAAATTCCACGAACTCGGAGGAGGTGAAGGATCTCAAAGTCTCCAAGCGAGTTGTTGCAACAGTCTTTTTGAATGAAAGAAGATTCCTAGATCACGACAAGAATCAATGATTTTCCTGCATTAAGACTGAAAGTGTGATTATTATGAATAAGGTCATTTCTAACGTACCAAATCTCATGGATGAGTTCTACCACTGTCGCCAGTAAGATGTTTTTGATCTGCAAAGAATGTTCAGATCTAGTGCTATTTTTATGAAATACAGAAATAGAATCAGTAAAAGGCCATCTGTAGTTGAATAAATCAAAAACAAAACTCCCTACAGCAGAGGCTTTCGCATAAGACAGAAAAAGATGTTCCGCATCATCCTTGTATTGGTTACACAGGCGACATTTAGAACAAAGTTGGAATGGTGTTTATGAATTAAATATATAATTTGAAATATATGGATGGATTTGGAAATGAATTACATATGCTTTGAAAATTTAAATCATATTAACTCGCTGCTTTGGTAGTCTAATGAGACCAAATCAGTTGGTAATGGAGGCTTAAATTTTATTTCCAAACAGAATTAGATGGGTTTTACCAACATATTTAACTTATGTTAACAATAGTCCATGACTTTATAATGGTTCTTGTTCTATATACATGATTTGAAAAAGTTAATAATTTCCTTCCTTTTTAATTATTATCCATCTAATTTTCACTATAAAAATTTTCAATAGATATATTTCCTTCAACCCTAATTGATTAAGTGTTATGTGTGTTCATTTATTTATCATTCCATATTTATTATCCATTACTAATTCATTATATTTCCCACTATAAAAAACATTAATGAGAATCTCATCTCACAATTATTCTATTCCTTTCATCGTGTTATGATAATGATATAGTCAAATTGTTTTTCTATGATGTAGTTTTCTATCATTTGTTATGTATTGTATTGAATTTTCTATCTCTAATGTAAAATGGGAATCAGGTATGTAATTTGGTATTAAAAATATGATAAACTGGTCAGTTCTTCAGTATTTGATTCCTTTTAGTCATTACAATGGATGAATTTAGGGAACCAGATCTCGGCTTATGAGGTCGGGCTGTTATATATATATATATATATATTTAGTTTATCATGGATCTATGATCATGAGGACCCAATTTACTATTCCCTAGTCTTTGTATTCAAAGGATTTTAGTTCTACCTCCATTTTTTTACTATGAGTCTCCATAAAAAGGTATTATTGAATAAATTTCATAATGATCTTGTTATTTTCATTTTATTATTAAATATTTATAATTAATTTGTAATTAAGATGGAATTTCGAAGGAAATAAAATTATAATGTGGTTTCTCTTTAAAAAATGTTTTTTTACATCATGTTCTTGATAAGATTATGGAATGATGGTTTTGTTTTAAAAATGATCCTTAAAGAACTAAATTAGATTTTTTTTTCTTTGATAATATTATATAAATAATGAGAATGTATGTTTAAATGGATCCTGATAGTTCAAAAACATTTATAAACAGTGGATTAACCAATAATATATATACCACTCATAGTGAATGTATTGCCACATGAGGTTTCTTTCACCGTAGTTGGTGTAATTCCTCTAGTGGATATTCCGATAGAATCAATTGTATAACTTTTTTGGTTGTGTTTTTTATTTCTAGTTAGAATATATAGAGGACAGATACAAAATGGTTTACCTTTTCATCTTTTTTTGTATTAAAACATGATGTATTGTTTTAGGGTTATTTACTCACAATCTTTCACATGATCGATTTTTCACAATTTTTTTCTCATATCTATCACATCATGTTTTTTTTCAAGGATATATTTATAAGATTATTATCTTTCAGTTTACACTTATATTATAGATATTTTTCTTTCATAATTATCAGAAATACTTGTTATTGTACTTTTATTTCGAATATGATTGGATTTTAAGAAAAATTAAGAGTGATTTAAAAATGATTTTTTATTTATTTAAATGATTGAAAAAACAATGTTTTTTAAAAACATGAACTAGTTTATTATTGATGTTAGACATTGTATATATTATTTTAGGGAATATTTATTATCTTTGTACTCACAACCATATTTCTCCCTTTGGGTGGGTGTGGCAATATATTTTAATGATTCAAGTATGGGGAATTCAATAATAAAGCAGATCAGAATATATTTATTTTAATATACATCATCCCATGATAGTTTGAATGAAATCATTGGTTACATAGAGGCATAATTTTATTGTCTTGTCATAAATTCTAGTTTATCCAATTTGGCATGGATTGTATGGATCAAGGTATCATCCATTTTTTACTTCTTTGTGATCTATTTGTATTTATTTATTTTAATGTATATAACTTTTTTTAGATATATAATTCACTTAACTACCATGGTAGGTTGTCTAAGGTTGACTACCTAGATGACATAAATTTCATCAGTACAGAATGGTATTACATAAATTTTCAGTTTCTTTAGTGTGATAAAACATCAATGATTTTGTTTAATCTCGTAGGTAGATAAATGTTAGTACATTCATGATTTAAGTATTCATCGTGAGAGGGTGCCTGGTCTAATAACATTAATTTTTAAAATTCATCTTCTATGGGGGGTTATAAAATAATTCCCATGTTTTACACATACTGTTTTCAGAAAATTTAATGAACTATATGGCGATATTATTTAAATTTTTAGGCTTTATTTAAAATTGATATGTTTTATCCATAGATTTTATATCACCTTTAATTATTGGTTTTTAATGAGTTGACATGAATTATTGAAGTTGATATGGTGATTTTAGAATTTGGTTAAAACTTTTGGTTGTTTATTTTCATCATTTTATAGTATTATGCCTCCAACAAAATATCTTTTAAATGAGGCTGTGGAACATGAATGAATGGTTCCTCATGTATATTCTTCAGTGGAAACTTTTTTAGTGTAATATATATTCTACATAATTCAAAATCATGATCTACTGGGTGATAGGAACCATGCACATATGGAATATCATGGTTTAAAATTCACTAAGAGGCATTCACCCATATTGTCTTGTGAAAAAAGGACCAATGAATCAAAGTAGTGGATTGAGAATATTGAAAGTATCATAATTAATTTGAACACTCTTAAGGAATGTAAGGAGGGGTTTTCAATGTGAAAGATGACTGGACTTGGAATCATACATTGGGACTCTACAGTGAAATAAAATATTAATTAGGATCTTACATAGTCTTATTTCATGAAAATTTACAATATGATGTTTTAGATGATGATGTTACATACTGGGAAGACATTGGTGTTTATAAACATGAAACTTAGAGAGTTTACTATAATATATTATTCCTTTCATTTTATGGATATGGTATATATTGAACTATAGATTGTAACCAATTTGTATATAAAGGAATGAAGAATATATTATGGTCTAAGGTTTGTTATTTTTTCGATGTTGACTATCTTGTGAATTTCAAACACCATGGGGATAACCTGGAAAAAAATATTGGTTAAAAATGATTATTTATGAAATTGTACTCTTTGTGGGGAATTTGTTTGTGTAGTTGAAATATATGGTGTGGCTTCTATCATGATAAGGAAGTGCATGGGTGGTTGGATTTATTTAGGTCATATTTCTTATGATTATTCAAGAAAACATCACTTTATCTGTTAATAATGTGGATGGTGTGGTCATACTAAACTTAAATATACATAGAATCCTATGAATTATCATCATTTCATATTATGATTAAATCTAAGGCACTTTCATTAATGTGCATACCTGGGTAATATGTTTGGATCAGCTCTCACCATGGTCTTGTAATTCCATTCTGATGCTTCCATAGGGTGCTGTGTATAATCCTATATCCAAGGGGGTGATGTGTTCATTTGGATAGGAACAAATTCCATAATTCATGGGAGTATGAATAATAAGAATATGATGTATGGTCATCTAGTATTACATAAATAATTATTTTTTAAATTTATGGTTTTATCTTTGTTTTATATTAGTGATACCTATTATTTTATATAATCAAATTTATCATCATTATGGGGAATATGTTCATACCATATCACATTCTTGCTAGATATTTTCATAGTTTTGGGAACATGCTATGAAATCATTTTCAAGTATATCACATTTCTGATGGTGATAAGTGACTTTAATGTGTTGTAGGAATGTTTGGATAATGATATTAACAACATCATCCTAATACCTAACAAGGATTGGATGATCATTATTAATTCCTAGAAAATTTTTTATCAACATCAGGTTGAATTATAATATTTTCATTGATTCAGTCATGTTTTTTATGGCGAGTGTAATTCTAGATATGGAATGGTGGAGCATGTTGTTCCTTATAGGATTTCATCAACCTTTAGTGGTGTTTTTGTATCTTGATGTCTTTCTGGATGGGTTTTCTTGTTTTCCACCATAGTTCAAGGTTGAGGTTACTATGGACTAGATCCCTAGTGTGGGTTCCATTTATTTGTTATGATATTGACTGAAAAATGCTATGTTGGTGGAATATAATGTCAATCTATAGGAACTATAGTCTAATGGATTTAATTTCCTAGAACTTCACAATGGGCATCACCATTCTTCTATATTAGAAAGGTGAAATCCCATGAAAAATGACCAGTCCTCCAAATTTATTTAAAAAAAAGAGAGTATAGTACAATGTTTTAAACATGACACTATTCCTTGCAAGAAACAAATAAAAAAGGTTCATACTCATCACAATTTTCAACATCCTTGGCCACCTCACGATCAACCAACTCCCACTCATACTGTGAATTATAGGAATTTATTATTATAAAGTATTTCTCCCTCAGTCATAGTTTCTCCAAAGTTAATGGATCCCTCAAGAGCTTCTTGTTAACCCACCTATGTTTCTAATCCATCTCTTTCTATTTGGATTACATGAAGGAGGATCTAGTAGACACTGTCATTGTCATGTTAGATTAGTGGTTTCTAGGAATCCTCTTTGGAGGATAAGTAAAATCTCTCGAATTATCATTTTCATTCTTTCTCCCCTTATTAATAATATCACTATATAATTCATTGACATCGTTATTGGGAGGGGAACCTGTAATATTCCTTATTATCATAAGAGACATCCCCCCACAAACATGGTACGTCCAAGTGTCTATTCTCCTTCCAATTATCCTCATTCACCAGACCAATTCAATCCTCGAGGATTTATTATAATCGTCTATAGATGCCAAGAATTTACCATGTTCCCCATTAGTGTGTCCCTCTTTAATACATACATTCCCGCAATAAATTTGTTCCACTATAGTGCTACAAATCAGCTACAATCCCACCAGTTCAGTAGGAAACTCCTCATGCCCCATACAATGTTGTACATCTGAAGCCATCTCCCTAGATGTTTCATTTCTTTTACCAGAATCCTCATTCATTATCACGTTAAAATTGTTACCAATCTCAATTCCATGATCATCCTTCATGATAACCACCACTCCCCTAGAATCCTTTTCCATTCCTCCACTGCAACCATCTACAGAGATGAAATGTTGAGTAACAACATCACCATTTTCGATGCCCAATTATGGGCTATCCACTGTAAACTTTTCCCCCACACTAGACACACACCTAGATCACAATTCAGCATTTTGAATACCCCGTCCACACTCGAGTTTGATGGTGTAACCACAATATTATGTAGAGGCCCAAGGCCAGCCCTCACAGATTCACCAGTCTCCATCATTTCAACATAGATAGTGGAAACTTATCAACTATGTCGTTGCTCCCATTCATAGGCTATGAATCCACCAGAGTGATGCATGTCACTCTTTCCATGATGAAAAATTAGATCTAAATGCCTCATTTGACATCAGTTCGTGTTGAAAATGACCTAAGATTCAATGCACATCCATTGGTTCCACCTCAGCTCACCCTCTACCTCGATACATATGAACTCAATCAGATACATAGAAACATCAACCTCCATGCATGTCCTCATCGAAATGGGATATTAGAGTGAACGAATGCACGGTTCCATACATAAAACTCCACCAATTATATTCCTTATCAAACTTAGGATCGCCAAATTTATATAAGAAAGTGGAAGACCATGGACGGTGATACAAAGCATCATCAGTGGAGTTCCACGATGCATATACAACCAAATAGATCAATAAAATATAGAAAAATGAATACCATTAACCGTACATGGGTTAGAGGATGTGGAATAGATCAGATTATCTTCATTTATATAATTATATGATTGTGTTTATAGCCAAAATTTATATATATGCCTGAGTTTCAACAAATCTATCTAGATATGAAGTAAAATTTGATGAGGTATAATATGAAATTCAAAATTTCAAACTCTATATAGATTAGATTTGTTTTTATATAGCTAAATTAGAAGAGTAAATATCATAAGGAGTCATGCATCCTCTATATATTTCATTTTGGAAATGGAATGACATCACTATGGATTTTATCATTGAATTTCCATTACAAAGAGAAATAATTATTCCATATAGCGTATTTTTTATGGACACATAAATTAAACACATTTCTTGGAAATATGAGAACATTTACCTCTTTCGTTTCTCACATGGATCAATGTTAATTAATATTTGAGACATTTTGGTAAACAACTCAATGTTGAATCTTATTGCGTTATTTGGTTTACATTCAAATAATGGAAGATTATATTAATGGCTATTTATATTGGGTAAAAATTGGTCATAATATATCACCCACAAACATATGAATAGTAAAAAAGAACTACTTGTACATTAGACAACTTGTTGAGGTCCAGGTCACATATAATTCAAGGTAAATGGGGAAAATATATACTTTTATGAGAATTATCAAAATACAATAACTTCGATTCATGAATTCAAATGGTACCATATGCATAATTGTGTGGAAATATGTGTCACAATCAGAGTTTTTGAAAAAAAAATTGATTAAATGAATATTTTATGCCATGACATTTTTTTAGGAGACAATGGATAATGTAAATAATATTAAGAGTCATATTAATCCTAGCCAAAGTATGTAAAATGTTATGATTCTTGATGAATGAATTATTGAGAATTTTAGGTAAGATATCATGTTTTATTGAAAATATTTCTATTTATAAAATATATGGATTAATATTAAATGTAAATTATGTCCTAGGTACATCAATCATGTGGAAATTATCTATTGTATAAGAAGTGTAACATCATATTTCGAAATGACACATTTCCCCTCTAAAGTTGATTTTGTGTTTTATATATCAATATTATCAAAGTATATTCAATTAAAAATTGAATATATCATCAATTATGAAATCTAATGGGACTGCATTTATCATATTTATAAATCCTATCCATATTCTTCAAAATAGAGAACATGTATGGTGGGATAATTCTACTTTTCTGGTGATGATAATTTGGAAAAATCATAAATAAAAGTGGTGATGTGGGAAATTGATGAAGTTATGATTTATACATACCCATATATATTCACGATGTTAAATTCTAAACATTTTTGTATGATATTGATTATGCAAAAAATAATGCAACATTTGAAATTAAATTTTATAAATATTTTATTTGTATTGACATAATATCAAAATGCGTAGAGATATATTGAATAATGTTATTAGAATAACTTTCCCACATTAATAAATTTATTTTTATGAAATGAATTAAAATTTTGAGTCCATCATATCAAAAACATCTAAGGATGAATTTTAAAATTATTTTACAAGTATTAGTTTTTTGTTTGGATAGTGAATAACATTGACTTTAAAAAAACAATCAATGTTAGGATAATGTTAATGTTAAATTATATTATTAATAATTATGATACATTTTTCATTGATATAATATATATTTTATAATAAATAAAATTCATATCAAAATATAATGTCTAACATTGAATCTTATTCTTACTATTTAAGAAATCTGTGTAATGTTTTTGTACAAATAAAAATTATTTTTAGTTCTTACAATTTTTTAAGTCATTGTAAATGTTCCCTTTCATTAGGTTTTGTGTTGATATAAAAATAATTATTATATTATTTAACAGAATAAAATTAATTAAATTTGAATCAAAACAAAAAATTATTTTGGGGTAAATTAATTTTATTCTTAAAATTATTTTTTCTTGAAAACAAGTATTTATATTGTCTTGTACGTTGGCCTAAACAAATTAATAAAAAATATTGAAATAGATTTTCATAAAAATAAAAATATTTTATGAATCAGAATTTTAAAATTTTAAAATCATGATATATTCATTTTCAGTGATTATTAATTGTAACATGTGTGAAAATTCAGTTACAATGGTAAGAGTTAAAAAGGATCAAGAGGGTTTACATTTAATTGATATGGATTAAAATGTCATTAAAAAATATCTAAATCCTATTTAATGATCATAATTAAATTTTATTTCATATACCATTTTAATATTAATTTTTTATTGATATATATTTCATGAGTAAAAAATTAATTATTTTTAATTGATTGAAATATTACAAGTTTGTCTTCTTTGTCACATACAAATGAGAACCACTTCTCATCTCTTTCCCATATATAAAGGACATAGAATACTGTTGTAATTACTACCCAAATAATTTATTAACAACCCAATCCATTTCATATAAAATTTTAATTTTTTTGAATACAATCATATGAAGGATTTATGTATGAAACATTGTGGGTTGTTTGAAGAGTTATAATTCTTGATCAAGTGTTTAATTTGGTTATTTTATCTCCTGAAATCATATATTATAAATTGTGATATATAAATATTATTAACTCACTTATACATATTTTTTTTATCTTTATCGTATAACTCGTTTTCATATACTTATCCATCTATTAAAAAATGAAAACATAATATTTTCTATATATATTCGGACTACCCCCTTGGGAAGGCTGTTTATTATATTTTTCATAAAAAATACATTTATTTTGAAATAACGATTGTTAAATATAATTAATATGATATTTATGATATTTATAATGTTAAATTATATGGAAATATAATATATCATTTAATTTCTAGATACATGACCAAATAATAAATGATAACAATGATTGTGTGTATATACAGGCATAACCTCCCAAAATCAATGTGAATTATTTTTCAGATAATAATTTAATGGTTGATTAAAAATTTTTTTATAATTAATGTATATGTTATTTATATATTTAGTAATATTATTTATATTTTTGAACCATGATCAAGATAAACAGACCAAAATGATAGAATCACAAAATATTTGAAAAATGAAACCACTGTCAATTTGAAAGGATACATTTGATGAATAATTATTTACAAATTGGACATGTAATTTTATAGAAATATAATATATGATATAATTAGTATGTATATGGTCATTTTATATAATTATAATAAATATAAAATTATTATTAATGATGTTAAAATCTCATATAATGAAATTCAAACGAGAGGAAACAATTTATTAAACAATATCATATTGACACATGATTTTTTTCACAAAGATTCTATTAGCGTAATAATATAAATTTACATTATTAACTATATATTATTTTTCATCCATTATTTAATTAGATTATATTAATTAATTAGTTTCCTATTTTTCCTTATTTGTAACTCAAAGAGACCGAAATACTATTTAAAAGGAAAAATGACTTTTTTATTTTAATTTTATTGTGTATATATGTCTTCAATGTCCATATTTAAATTAAAATACTTTAAATAATGATTTTAGTATTAAAAAAATAGTTTTTAATGTTGTTAATCTCATATTTATATTTTTTTAAAAGAAATCTACAAGTATTTCTATGAATAAGGAAATTTTTACAAGATTATTGAAAGGAATTTATATTTACCCCTTACCAGATGAACATATCTTATTATACTAAACCTATTATTTAATTCGTAGATAAATTTAAATTTCTACAGAATATTTTTATGATTTATTTATTTTCATAATATTATTGAAAAACAGATTTTAATATATTTTATTTTAAAATTGAAATAAATTTTTCTCCAATAAATCTTAAATAGACTTTTTGAGGTATTTTCATCTAACTATTTATTTTGATGAATATTATAATTTACTAGAGATATATTTTTGTTATACCATCCACCATATTACTTTCTATAGATTAATATCATATTATTCTACTTATTCACTAAGAAAAATAAAAAAAATTAATTTTCTAGTATGTTATTATGAATATTTAACTTGAATATATATTGAATATTTTTTAATTTTTTTCATTTGATCAATGAATTAGACATATTGTGTGACTCTAAGGGAATAATATAACCCATTGAAGCGCATTTTGGTCTAATGAGACATCATAGTATGGTTAATTGGAATAAACATTATACATTCATATATGATTCCATTTTATATGTATTTGATTGTGATTTGTTGATGTTAGAAATTACACATTATATCATTATGAACCTTGTTTTTATTATGAAAATAATTATTTAATTTATTATACCATCCATTGATTCATTCTAATTTTATAGCATATATTATATAGGGAAAACTGTATTATTGTTTATCATTGTTTCATTTTTCCTTATTTATTTTTTCAATAAAAATCATATGTTCTTTCCTACCCCTTACTAAGAATATTATCTCACCCAATATTATGTTTTCATATATCTAGGATGCTAATAAGGGATTTATTGATGACATAATGTGTTTTCAAGAAGAAATAATAATGTTCTCACTATAATTTTTATGAAGCATTTCATTGTTTCAATGGTATTTTGAAATTAATTTATTCATTTAGTTTCCCAAGGAAACTATGAAATTTGATCCATTGGGTTGAGATCCAATGTATGTTATGACAACATAGAAAAATAACCATTGGATCTAGGTTGTTGATGTTACGGTGTTACATGTGATCATTATTTTAAACTTTAATTAAGAATTCTATTATAGATAGTTCGAAATTAATAGTTTTCCTTCAATTATTTTGACATCATCATTTTCATAAAAACATTGAATTAATTTATTCCAGTATTTATATACTATTTCATGTGATATTTATACAATAATGATACCCTCATATTCCTTCACATTGAATATTCATAGGTTTTAATCAATGATTTCAATGATGAATGAGATTATAAAAGCTTTGAAATAAGTCAATATTGGTGAATTATACAACATTTTATATGATTTTAGGTTTTTACATGATATTTATAATAACTTATTCATAATTTGTTGAATTATAGAAATATATTATCTATTTTTGGTATTTTATACTCTGAAAAATGTTATTCTCATTTAAAAAATGATTCAATTCATTATTATTGGATCATAATTCCACAGAGAATTATTAGCGGTTCTATATTTAATGTTACTAATATTCATGGAAAGATATTATATAAAAGTATTCTTATTAAACTCCTTCCTTTATAAGACCACAATTTCATTATGCGAAAACTCTGTTATCTTCCAAAATCACTTCTTAAAATAATAATAATTTCCACTACTCATAATTATTGTATCATTACTAATACTCTTTCAATTCATGTAATTTCATTTCTAAATGTAACAAAATTTAGTCACCTAGAGTGGGTATATATCTGATGGATGGAAAACAAGTATGTGGTTTTAATGTCCAATTATTTAGTTTAATAAATATATAAAATTATATCCATTACCTAGACCATATTCACCTTATTAAAAGTTTTAAAAATAATACCTCTATCTCGTTTCATATATGATATATATATCTCAACAGTGTTTTTTGAAATATTCATCAAATTATTTTATTGAAGGTGAAAAGTCTTATATCAGAAATATTAATTCCTTTCATTCTAGTATTAGAACTAGAATTTATTTAGTTTTTATATTAAATTATATTACTATAGTGAAATCTTATTTGTTAATTATTCTCTCAAATTAATGATTATACTGATGGTTAGATCCTTCAAAATATAGGATCCGGGATATGAGAAAATCCTAACAATATTAATCACCTAAAAATCAAATGTGAAAAAATAATTATAGGAAATAATATTGAATTTGATATGACAAGTCTGACCATCCAAGTAGTTAACGAACTGAAAAATACCATCATCTTTCACAAAGGCCTAGTATCTGTCACAAAGCTATGTACATGATTAAATCAGGGTATACGATATAATGAAAAAATCCTTCAAGAAATATAACAATTTCTGCCAATTTTACCCTTTCTATGAGACTACACTATATCACCTTTATTTGGATGCATTAAGAACTGGGGTACTTGATATATTTAAAAAAATTTCTGATGGGTTAAATTTTTATATAGAGAAGCATTATAATAATTGACTATGAAATCTCACATAGATTTGGACATGATTAGATTGAAGTCATCGAAACATTTACATAATTTTATTAGTGGGAAAAAATACCTCTATCTATAATATCTGAATGGAACATGTGATATCCCATTAAATTTTTTGTGATCAGGTCCCAGTACATAATACATAGACAAAATATCCAGGTTAAAACAGTTTAGCCAAACATTATATTAGGCTCTTAGCCACACTGATGGCTGCTCAACACCTTCGATGATGTGATATTTGAGAAAGAAAACTATAAAGGTTATGAAATATGTAAATTATATTATACAAGGCCATAAAAAACCCAATGAAATTAATTTATAATTTTTATTAGAATAAAATTTCCTAGGGTGCTGATATCCCTCCCATACAACTGAATAACCTTACAAATCATTTGATAAAAACAAACAATGAAAATGAAAAACATAACAGAAACATAAAAGCCTCATGAGTGATTCATGAGTAATATCTAATAAAATAAATATATTGACAGAATATCAGTATATGGTATTAAATAGGAAAAAATATGTTCATCCTCACCATATAGATAATCTACGGATAGTCATGGAATTTTCTTATCTTCACCAACTCTAATACCATGATCTCCCCCTTAATATGGTAAATGAGTAAGGTCAAGAATGAAATCAATAAACTAGTACTGGGAGATATATATTAAGTGTATGAGACAAATATGGTAAAATTAATAAAACTAGCATCATGAGAGATATCTTATGTTTTAGTATTTATGATAAATACTCCGATAGTATTATTTTTGTAAAATAAACTATGAATTGAATTTCCATTCACACAGTGTACTAAACACAAGATTACTGGGTTAACTGAAGACTAATTCTACCCTATCCATGTTATTATCATAAAGATACATTTAAAAATTATTAAAAGACAAAATAACATCATGGATTTTATTAACTAATGTAAAAAACCATAACATGGACAACTTAAAGCTTCTTAAAATGGAACATAGAATATATGATCATGCCAAGGACACTAGTGTGCACAAAATAAATCATTGATTCCAATGAAAAATGTTGTTTTAGTATATCACTAATTATTGGTAAATCAATTGAGGGGTCAAAATTACGTATTCCTAAGATAATGAGGGACCCTTTTTGTAGACACAAGGTTCATCCATCAACAATGAATGATATATTTCTTCTTCATTCAATGAGATATTCCTTGTTGGGAATCTCACATAGATTAACCCAATAGTAATTATTATAGGGGTCTAGAATCATATTACTACTATATACCACCATTTCAATAATTAGTTAATTTTAATGAGAGGATGATCACCCACATCCGGTATAGTATCCCAAATAGATCCTTATGAAAATACAATCAATGATTTAGGAATGTTGTTGACGCTTTTCTTCATTAGAATAATATAAATTTAAATTTCATTTCTCATTACATTAAAATTTTAACAATATTACATTATCTGTAGTTTCTCACTCAATTAAATCGTTAATTTTATTTTGTTTATGATTTGATAATTTTGAATATTAGGTTAAAATAAATAAATTGTGGTCATCTGACTTTGTTTATTCCACAATTATACAATTATTGGTAACAACATATACATAAACTCTCCCTATATTTTTCATTATAGATGTCATAAATATCCATAAAGATGATAATAAAATATGGGTAAAAAACCTTTTATCATAACATTACATAGAAAAGTACATTCATTCATCACATCCTTGATTTGTGTGCTTCGAACTCCATGGAAAATGAATATGATTTTGATATGATATGTATGACACATCACGGAGTATAAAACCTAAAAACATTAATACTAATTTTAAATCATTATAGGTACATATTATTCAATATATAATATTCATAATTCCCTCGCATTTCTATTTCCCATGATCATTGATTCCATATTCTCTTTGGTCAAATTCCCAGAGGACTCTTCTTATTGGATCACATTCCAAAATATCAATCCCCCACCTGAAGGGACATTTTCCACATTAGATTTATCACATTAACCATGTGAAAGACTAGGTAATTATAACAGTAAACTAGTTACATTTATTAGTAATATAAATGGTAATATTTTCTAGTTTTATATTATCTATAATAATTTTATTTATCTTCTCTGTCTTAAAAGAAATATATTTTTTGGATTTTTTATGAATTATATAATTTCAAATAATATATAAACCTATAAAATTTATAAATTTAACAAGTTAAAATGGAATTCTTTATTAATTGTTTCATAATTAATTTATCTTATATGTGATTTTTTTGGTTTTTTTTAAATTATTTTTCGGTGATTAGTGAGAAATAAGTATTTTTATAAAAAGTATCATATTTTTCAAGTATATTAAATTTCACTCTATATAATATATTTTTTAATTTAAAAAATGTCCAGATTTATTATAAATAATAAAATTATTTACCTAAAAATTACAATTAAACTTTATCATGGTTGGAATTATTTTTAGTCATATAAAAGAATATTTATAGTGAGAATAATTATCATTTCATATTTTATTAATATATCAATATTCACTTAATAAAAATAATAAAAATTAAATATTTAATAACTGATTTCATATTTGGAATTAGGGTATTCATATTTACAATTGATGATAGTTTCATTTTTTGGTCATAATGAATTGTATCCACGGTAACAATTAGTCTACATGGTATAATATAAAACTGGTTAGTTGAGGTAAAAAAGAAGAGATAAAGGGAAAATATTATAATCTAATTCTTTTATTATAGGAGTAATTATAACCCTATAAAATAATATTATAAATTGTGTTTATTTACAGATACACTAATATTAATAGAAATACTTATAAATTATATAATTTTGAATATTTATAAGAGTATAATTCCTATCACATATCAAGGTGAACCTCATATCATCTATTAATAACATAATTTTTTCCGTCTAACATTCCTAATAAAATCCAAATTACCTTCCTAATATCATGACCTAGGTATTACATGTTATAGTATTACTAAAAAACCACCCTTACATGGCTTAATTTGTAAGCCAAAGGATGTTTCCCAATGAAGTGGTATAACTCTTAATTGAGTTATATCGTGTTTATTTAATTTTCAACGTAATTTTAATAATCATTTACCATTATTATATAACAATATATATTACTTAAATATATTATTTTTTTAAAAAAATTAATGAACAACAATTTTTCATCTCCTATTCCATCATTTGGAAAATGAAAAATTCACTTTTATGTACATGTGCACTACTACAACCACAAAGCGATGTGTTAACTTTTTTATCATGAGTATATATAGATGGTTAAAATAATATATAATGTGAAATATATGATATTTATAAAATAATTATGAATATTTAATGAAATGATATTTCTTTTCTTCTTTCCCTTGTATGCTTTTGATAAATGATAATGTTTCATGTGTGTACATTTTCTGTAACACCCCAAGATTTTATAAACTATTTTAAATGAATAAATAAATGTTCATTGACATATTTCATTTCATGATACAATTAGAAAGAAATATTTATACACAATATCGTGTTATTCTTGCACTACAAGTAACAACAACATTGTTTGTGTTACAAAGAACAATCATTTCCAAAAAAAAGAATAATTTATTGTTATAAATATTTAAATGATACAGATATAAAATAGAATTTAAACTAATTAATATGAATATTAATATCTAATTTTTTATACTATTTATATTTTTTTAATATAAATAAGAAAAATATAAAATAATACATACATGTTGTTAGTAAATTTATTATTTGTTTGAAAGTACTATTATCTAAAATAAAGTAAATTTTCTGTTATTCTATGAAAAATAATAAATTATATCATTGACACTTTTATAAATATAAATTGATAAAATAGTTTTTTAATTCAAAATTGCAAAATTATCACATGGTGAATTTTAGTGATTTTTTTTGAAAAACATCATTTTTATTTAGATAGTTTAAATTAATGAATTGTAGTATATAAAAAATTTTCATCTAATTTATTTTTATAGTTAAATTATATATATATTTATTTTTAATGATTAATGAAAACTATTTTACCTCAATTAAACCAATATAGGACATTTTAACTAATTTCACATAGAAATTGGAAATAAAAACATCTCAATATTTTAAATAATTTTGTATTAAAAATATTTTGTCACATCACATCTGTAGGATTAATTATAAATTAATTTCTAACACATCAATAATTATAATATAGAAAAATTTATTTATTTATTTTAATGATAATAATTTACAATTTATAAGATGGTAAAATGATTTTTTCACCATAATCGTTTGTGAATTATTTTAGATAAAATTTCATTAATTAAAAGAAAAACTAACTTAACAAGAAACATAAAAATTAACATAAATCTAAAAATGACATAGAAATATTTCCAAAATCAATTGGATGTAAATTTTTAGAGCCTATACTCACTTAAAAACATTTTTACTGTTATCATATCCATATTTCTTTAAAAACGTTGGTGGAATTCCTTTTTCAAATATTTTAAAGAATTTCACATCTCCTCCACTATAAAAGGGAATTAACCCATACCAATTATTTTGATCAATAAAGTCAATTGGATGAGAGAAACTCTACCTAAATATAATACCATGTCCAAACATTTATCCTACAAAATCTCTCTTTGGGAAGAGATCAATCCAAGGAAGCCATTTTTTGAAAACCAAAAATATTTACCCAATGAAGAGGTAACAATCATCCAAATATCCATTATCTTATTTTCATTATATGCGACCTCTAATATTATTATTCCATTATTATATAAAAACGTTATTATACTAAATATACTAATATGTGTTTATTAGAAGTGTTATTCCTACAATTACATGTAATTTCATTTAATGGGTAATGATCATATTCTTCTTGTGTGTGGCGAACTACCACATCTTCGAATGATGTTGTTCATTTTTTAATATTAATTCCCATTAATAATTATGTTACAAATAAAATAATTTTTCCAATATTTTTAGTGTTCTATAAAATGTGGGTTTCATAGTAAAACGGTTATTTTCATATTTCCATTAAATGTAAAATTATAATATTATTATAAATGTATTGTTCACCGAGCCATTGATTTATTACTTATGTTCTAAAAAAGAAAACATGTTAAATATTTTTAAGAGAAATTATCCATCAGTACCCGATATAATGACGACAAATATTTATTGTATTCCCAAACAATTTCATTAAAATGAATTCATTTATGGATAACCAATTTTGTTTCTTATAATTTAAAGGCATTCACCAACATACCTATACAACGATAGATTAGTGATATTATGGACTTAATTATATACCATTTATCTATGCGGTGTAAATACCATATGATCAATCATTTTAGTTGAAGTGAATTAAAATTTAAAATTATTCATTATATCTATATAAATATTTATTTTTCTAGTGTAAACCAAGAAATTGTTTTTGATTTCATTTTGAATGTTTTCCTAAGATGACTTTTTTATAAAATGTATATGAGACCCATTATTTTTCAATAGGTTATTGAATATATTATTGTGGTTTTTCAAAGTGGAACACATTTGTAAGTATGCTGAATAGTTGAGTCCTATATTTCCCTAAGACCCATTATTTTATGGAGTAATCTAATGAGATAATCAGTTGTGAAAAAAACTAGTTCATTCAAATATGAAAGGGAATAACGAGTTTTCTATCATTTTCAGTCATTAACATAATGAGTTTGTTTACATTTGTTCTGGGATAATGATTTTGATCAAAATATTTTCTATTTCATTAGTTGTTCCATATTTACAAGTTTGTTTCTACAGATATATAATATACAAAATTATTTCCAATTCATGATATATTATATTCCTGGATTATTCCAATATTCTATGATATTTCACACCATTATGTTATTGAAGGAATTATGATATGATTCATGATATATGATTTACTGGTTATAATTTTCATACATAACATGATTATACCCATATAGTTATCTTATGCTTACATAAAATAATTGATTTTTATCACATTTTCTTATACATATTTTGAATATAACCACACCAATTTATTATTATTATTTTTATATGGGTTATACAAAAAAGTGGTATTTATTAAATGTATTAAAGTGTATCTTATATGAATAATTTATAGCTATTATTAGACATGTTAATGAATGAATATTTTCATAAGTTGTGGAAATTTTTTATATTATTGGATAAAATAATAGTATTGTTTAGTATATGATTTGTCCTAATTAACGTAATATATATACGTTAATGATCATGGTAATGTATTTTAATGAAATATTGGATTTTGTGTCTAAATATTTTGAGATGGTAACTTCATTAAGGGTTAATATTATGTATCTATGTATGAATTAGATTATATTTGATATTGTGATGTTATTTGAGCATAAATTACAGATTTAGGAGTTATGTTTGATCCTTATTTCAATTGAATACCTGACCCATTATGTTAGTTGAGGTAATATTTAATTTATTTTTAAAAGGTTGGGTTGAAGTCTCATTTATTATTAAATCAGAGAAAAGACCTCTTTAACTGGGTAGAGGGAGACTCATTACATAGACCGAAGGCCCAGTGGGCATTTATCCCATTACATGGCCCGTAGGCCCAAATTTTTGGCCCAAAGCTCATTCTGTGAATAATATTGCTATAGTAACCTGTGCTACAACAGTATTTCACAGTACCCGCCACTTCTACAGTACTCTACCGCCGCTATAGTGACCCGTCGCCGCTATAGTGCCAGTCGCTGCTACATTGCTACCAATGCTACAGTAAGCTACATTACTACTACTGTAACTGGGCCCCAGGGGTTATGAACCCCCATTTTTTATGTAGAATTAAGGGGTGCATACCACTAAACCAAAACCCAACTACATATTGAATATTTTATTGTTCCGTTGGATTAAAATATGAGAGAATTATTGTAAATCATGTGATACGTCCAAAGAAAATGTCTTTGTATTTGATAACATGATCATGTTTTAGGAAAGTAGATATCATGTTTTAATACTATATATTAAATATTTTTCAAGGTAAAATAAAGTGGATGAATCTATGGAAAAAATTATCCAATGTAAAATTTTCCCAAAAATTATTGTAGATTGTTTACTTTGTGTTAACTTTAATGTATTATTTGTGGACCTAAGACAACACACAATTCTCCACACTATTTCTTGGACATCATATGATTAATTCACATCCAATTTAATAAATGATTACAAATTACTTTAGAATAATGTAAAATAATTATTTTATAGTTTATAGTAAAAAAGTGGTAATCAAATTCCAACGATTGATGAAAGGGACTCATAGGTGGAACTGAAAGTACTTATGTAAATAAAGAAGGTAACAAATGGGGAATGTGTCTTTTTGTTAATGATTTTATATTCGTATTTTTCTATTATCATTACATTTATGGTTTTTGTATTTCATTAAATAGGATCACAATAATAATGATAAGAAGGGTATTTACCTTGAAGCTCAAATGTATTATAATTAAATGGTGGAAAATACATACATGATTTTAAATTTTTGAATCTGAAAATTATGATGAGAAATATTATTTTCTTTCCCTTACTAAAGGGATTCGTGTTGATATAGTAATAGAATATAGAATATTATACTCTTATCTATTTTCATTAGTGGCATATATTTATTAATGTTTTTTTTTCAGAATAAAGAATTTTTAGTAAAATCGTGATACAACACTGATTTTGAAAATACTGTCACATTTATGAAAAGTTTTTAATACAATATTTAAATAAATATTTTTGAAACAATTTTTATATGATAATGATTTGAATATAGTTAAATAAATCATTAAAAAATTATTTTGAATTTTTAATCCTCATTATCTAATTTTTGGAATGATATTTAATGTTTTACCCTAAAGAGTAATTTTGTTCTATTATATTAAAACATTGTTTTCCTGAACTATGAAACATAAATAAAATAAAATTGATATTAATTCTGAAATAAACATGATAATATTATTTAATAAATAAAAATAAATTTTTAATCATTATTATATGATTACAAATATTATGGTTAATGACCACGGTGAAAGTATAATTTTAAATGAATTATTTTAATGTTGTGTAATTTCCTTAAAATTAATTTATTTATTTATTTTATATAATTAATTTTATAATATTTGAATAATTATAGGAAACTATATATTTCACACATTTATGTGGAAATCAATGTCATATAATAATAAGAATAAATAATGGAAAAAATAATATCTTATATACAAAATGTTTTTATATAATTAATATTTTTTAATACAAAATATTCATTTTTTTTTGAAATTTAAAGATATTAATTGAAAGGTATATTTTGAATTATCTCACCTAAATATACTATTTGGGGTTAGCTTATATTTTTAATAAATCATAAAATACTTGTCTGATAACTTCTTACAATTGTAGAAAAAATCATAAATGTAAAATTCTAAGAACAAAGGGCGTTGTACATGCTTAAAAATATGTGTCAAAATTAGAGGTGGAGTATTTTCATACCATATATCAGAGAAAAATTCATTATTTTTTTAAATTTGAACAATTAACCAGTGATTTCTGGTATTCCATTATTGAAACAAAATGGTGGTCCTCAATATATCCTATTTCATTACCTATAATGGGTGATTACATCCACCCTAAAATATTTACACATCAAATTAATATTTTCCCGGAAAAAAGTAATTTATTCTTCTCCTATAAGTGAATTTCACTATATAATTCCCATTTTTACCTAATTTTATCCTATTAAATTCATTTATAAGAATAATAACAAGATTAGGATCATGGTCCCAAGGATAGTATTACATTATACTAATCTCTTCCCAGTTAATATTACTCTTCCAAACCAGTCCAAGACATAGTATAAAAAACATAAATTTTATGACGATACTAAAGTTTTATTATATTAATGAAACAACCATGACTTTTTTCATTCATTCAACAAATAAAAAAAGTGAACACGGTTCGTGAATATGCACATAGTACTACTCCACCAAACGATATGTCTTCTTTTAAATAAACAAAAAATGGATTAACATAAAAATAAAATTTCTGTAAAAACATGATTTTTGAGAAAATATTAATATTATATAAAATTAATATAAATCTAATTCTATGTGATTGTGATAATAAATAGTCATATTTAACCTAACCACCTAAAATGAATATATAATTTTACAAATCAAAACCAAATTACATTTTATAAAAAAAACTATATAAGAGTATAAATTTAATGCTGATATAATTATAAAGAACAAAAATTGTAAAAATTATAGTGATTATGAATTTATAGTCATAAACATTATTTAATGGTGAAAAAATAAAAATAGATATATAGAAATTTACCGTATCAACTAAAATAAGAAACATGAATATTGTTAAAAAAAATTAAATTTATATAATAATAAATCTCATTAATAAATTAAATATAGATAAAATGGGTTCCCAAAAATGTATATTATAAATAAAATTCATTTATTTGTTATGATAACTGAATTAATAAATATAATTAGGATCAATTTAATGGTATCCACTGACTCAATATTCTTCCATTGAGTTACAATTATTTTTACTGAAATATATAGTTCATATTATAATTTATTATATATGATTAATAAATTATATTATATTTCCTCATTATTTACTAGTTTTATATAATTTATACATTGTTTATAATTATCTGACTACCCTATCTTCAATATTTATATTATTTGAAAATATTTCAATCCTAAATTTCCATACCTTTAGAAACATTTCTACATAAATTCCTTATTCCATTTTTAGTGTTCTAAATAATACAATTAAATATATTTTATTGATATATATAATTATTAAAGTTATATAAATTTCAAGTTAAATAACTTTCTTCTTCACGGTATTTTATTAATTTTTTACTCAAGCTGTATTTCCTCTTTTCCAACCAAAATTTTAATATGATGATTTATAAAATACGATAACTAATTTTGGGAATTTGTATAGTCATTCTTTCCAAAAATAAAATCATTCTTCCCTAGGTTTATATTTTATTAGCATTGATTCATATTTGTCATTCATTTAATTGGATGATAAATAAGAAAAATTAATGATATAGTTTTCAAAAAAAAATATTTAGATTGTTTCATAATTTTTCAAATCATTTATATTATATTACCATCAATATTTTAACTATTAAATATTTTTTTATTTTTCAATGATACATGATGGGAGATTTATTAAAAATTAATAATAAAATTTTTATAAAATTTTCACATTATATGTTTTTCAAAGGTAATTTTCCAATGAAACTATATGTTTTTTCTATTTTATAATCATTATAAAAATATAAAATTATTTTTTTGAAAAATACTATTATGAATTAGTTTAAAAACATTTTTTAACCGCAATTCCATTATCTCATTTTCTTAAAATTTAAATGTATTCCATTATTATTTTACGTTATAAAGGGTATTTATGATGAAAAGGTTCAATTTAATCTTTTTTTAACGTAATATTATAATATTATAATAAATTTATTCTTCATTAGATGGATGATTATTTACCTATGTTTATAAAAAATCAAGTAAATATCATGATAATATTAATAATACATAATTACTCATTTATTTAATAAATATCCTCAGTTTATAACCATAATATGTCATCCAATTCAGTTGGATGGATTCATAGATGAGATGATAAAATATTTTAATTTTTAAATTCAATAATTTACTAATATAAGCATGAGTATGGTTTGAAACTCAAAGGGATGTGAAAATTATTGTGAAAACATAGATTTTAAATCTCATAAAATATTGTGTTTGATGAAATCATTCTCAACAATTTGGAAGAGAAGTTTAAATTTCAATTACATAGTTTAAAAAAAATACTCTATAATGATTGTTTATCTACTCATGTATCCACCGAATTGATTTAGTTAATCTAATTTCCCATGATATTAACCTTTAGAGGGATGATTCATCCAATAGGAAACATTAATGATTAAAGAAATTTAAATTTTTAAAGAATGTTAAATAAAAAATAAATCTATGAAAAATTTGACATTTTTGAAATAAATTTTTAGAGTGGAAAAAATTACAGTGATATAGTTATGTGAAAATGTAAAAAGACAAAATATAGAAAATTTAATTCACTAAAATGAAAATAGTATAAAAAAATTTGATTTTAAAATTATCAATTATGAATATTTTTATATCAACATGAATAAAAAAACATGGAAATGTAATATAATACATAATTGGTATGAATCTATTTCCTCCGCATTATTCCATGTCATTTATTTGTCCAAATGTTCTTTATATAGCTCCAACTATGTATTCATTCTAAACATCTAAATAACTCTGAAGTTATTCCATATTTATTTTTAGCAGATAATTTTTCCATAGAATTTATATAGTTTTATATTAAAAAAATTCACATATTTTAATGATTGTCTAATGAATAATGTAACACAAATTATAGACTTGCATTCCGACCTCATTAATTAGTGATATCTACATCATTGACCCATATAAAGTGTTTAAATATATTAGTGTCCTATTTCATTTCTTAAGATCCATCTCCAAAAAAATAATCATATATTTCATTAAAAATGGAAAATCATTGAATATGGATGTATATTATAAAAAAAAAATTTACTCAAAAATTTTTAGCTCCAATTAAGGGAAATCTCCCATTAGTTTTCATTGAAAATAACTAAGGGTTTTTAAAAAAAGTCATCTCAAAGGATCTTAAAATATGAAATAAAAAGATCTAAATCATTATGAAGGAAGGTAATTCAAATTTAATCATTTGTAAAACATGTAATTTATTATATTTAAGAATCATAGAAAATATGAATGACTGTTGTCTCAACCAACATCAATTATATATACACCATCTAGAAACATTGTTGTGAACTAGAACATCACCATATTATTCTTCTTCAACATCAGAATTTATTGGTTTATTTTTTTAAAATTAAAAATACCATATATGAATACATTAATCTAATTTAACTCCAAATAATTCCTCACTAAGAAACATCAACATCTCAAGTCATCTCTTGGCTCAATTTTATTCCTTAATAATTCTTTTTCATCAATCGTCCTTTGGAAAAAATAATCAACAATAACAAAAATCCATCTCTAACCGAGGTCAAATCATCATTCCATCAATTACATGGATAAAAAAATTCTTAGAACATGACTACCTTCATACTTCATACATCACCAGAATCTATAGGTTTGGAATTCTTGATTTGTATCCTCATCACTACTAATTTTCATAATAATATTTTAAATATATTTGGTTGAAGTGGTTTATCCACTCAAATCACATGAATTTTAACCAAATATTGGCCCCATCATGCATGTAACTATTTATTTATTTTATGGTCTATGATCCGTGTTTGGATAAATTTGGATTTTATATTTCCCTTTGTTTATTGAATATATACACCCCACGGCTTCAAGATTGATTTGGCCAAACCTGAGTTCACCTATGCTCTGAGTGATTTTATTTTCGAATCATTTTATTCATTATTTCATAATAATAATATACAAAAATACATGGTATTTGAATTAAATAATATTTTCCAACATAGAATATCATTCGTTAATATCATCATTACATTAATATTGAATGGATTCTATTACAATTCAACATCATTGAGCTATTTAATAGTTATCAGACACATAAATGATATAAGTGGAGGACATGGGTTCCCTTAAGTTAGAATAGTATAATCTATTAATTCTTATTTAAATATGACCCAAAATATAATTACCATATAATTTTTTTATGTCTAGTATTTTAAAAATGGAAATATCATACATGAAAAAACATAAATTTACTTATGGGTAGGTGGTGAAACAAATTATTTGATGGGAATACCACTGGAAATTTTTTTTATTATATAGTTTTTTTACTTATTTTATATAGTTGGATGATTGAATAATAAACAGTTATCTATAAAATTATCATATTGTTGGTTATATAAATTTATCTTATGTGTACTTCTTTAAATAATCCACAAAAGACATTATTAAAAAAATCAATATGTAAAACACGTAAAAAAATTCTAAATTTTCAAATAAAAATATGAGGAATAAACACAATGGAACATAAAAATGATTCATACTTTTAGATATAAAATTTAACTATAAAAATTATATTTCAATGTAAGAAACATTGTTATAAAATTTTAATTCGAATATTCAACCCCCAAGAACAACTCAATTAATTTTTCAAATAATTAATCCCAATATCAAATATTAATTTTTCCAATCAATGTATGAAAATTTAAATTAATGTTCTTTATAAATATTTAATTGAGACATGATAAATATTTTTGAATTTTGAGGGAATTAAAATATAAACAACAAAAAAACAATAAATAAGTAATTTAATTTAGAATGTTCATAATTGATTCAAAAATATTTGTAAAATCATCAAAATTATGTCAAAAAATTTCAGAAAAAAATAATTACATAACCATTCCATTATGAATACCATATTTCAAACTCATATTATTGAATGGGTTTCACATAAAAACATATACATACAATGATTGGTGAAATTAATAACATATCCATATACCATATATCAATGGAATGTAAATACCAAATGATATAACATCCTGATTGAAGGCTATTTACCTTTTTTTTAAATATATTTTGAACAAAATTTATTTTCCATGGCTATACCATGTAATAATTATTTATGAAATTATAAATAATTTCTTATGTGATTATTTTTAAAAAAAGTTGAGTACACTAGTTTCCCATCAGATCATTAAGATATGATTATGGTTGACTTTATATGTGACACATTTATAAGGAAGTTGATATGTGGGGTCTTATATCTCCATAAAATGTGTTTAATTATGTTAATATCTCACGATATAGTCATATGTGGGAATAATGCGTTTATTCACAATGGTGTGGGGATACTAATTGTGGTTACATTTTAGGCACAAATATATTGATTTTTTCGGCATGTGTATTAAGAAAATATGTCTTCTCATATGATTTAATATATCTATTGATTTTAACTGTCGCTATATTTTTATTCATGTTATTCCACCTTTTTATGTGGGTTTAATATTTATACATTGTTACATTCTTTGGTTATGATGTTTTTCGAAGATGTTCAAAACTATTTTGTTTTTTCATTACTTCTAAAATGACTTACGATATATACAATCTATGGTATAACATTATTATATAATTTTCTTATACACATATACTCATGTTATTAAATATTTTGTTGTTTAATAATTTTATCTAATGTATACCTATTTCATGTATTTGATCTCAAAACATTCATATGTTTACAATTATCATGTTTATAAAGAATAATGATATTTATTGAATACCTATAATTGTATATTTTGTGGACAATTAATGGGTGACAATGAATAATAGCAATGGATAAAATGGATTCTTATATTGTCCAAAAATATCCCTTACATGAGTAAGTATTTAATATTGTTTGTATCACATTTTTTCTAATTCTCTAAACCCCAAAATACTATTCCATAATATGATTATGATTATCATAATATTGTGTTTAAATTAATGTAATTTTTAGTGTTTCAAATTTATCTGGGATTATAAAAAAAATGTGGAATGTTATTTTCTTGAAAATCACCTCATTTCCATTATCTGATAGTTGTCTCACTCATAGAAGGTTTTTTTGGTCCATTTTTAAATGAAACAAATTTTGAATTTAACCAGTGAGGTTGTATTCTAACTGATTAAACTACCATTATATAAAAATATCACTAATTTGAAAAGGAAACATCACAGAAATTAATATTTTCTCTATTCTTCAGAACCGTAGTATCTCCAGACCTATTCAATCTAGAAAACAGTATCCTAAATCTATAACATGCTTCACATATTTGATATGTGATAAACCTTGATAATTGATGGCATTTTTTCATATATATATTTTTTAATAAATAGTTCTAGAATTTTCATCATTCAACTATAATCATGGTCATATAGTCATATTAAAAATTTATTTATCAATATCACCTTCAATAGAACTAATAAAAATATTCGGAAATATATTTTTATAAGTTTACTATATGTTTTCTCATTCATGAAATTCCATCTCACTAGTTTGTTTTGTATGTTTTATTATTTTCCCATATTTAATTCATTTTTCATCAGATTTTGTCGGAGATACATCGATTTTGATAAATAGATTAGATAAACACAAATGAGGTATTTCTATTTCTCTATGGGGGTAGTTAAAGTACTAATTTTATAAAAAATAAATCTATTCTACTTAATTAATAATGATATTGTAATGTAAAATTCAAGGACATCACATTAGAGATATTGAAATAGACTGACCTGTTTTATAAAATATGTTTTTTTTAATTCAAGAATGTGGTGAATAATGAATAGATTGATAGATTAATAAAACGAAATATGATATAAGAGCATTATATTTGGTTTGGAATCATATTTATAAATCATGTTACGTTAATGTAATTTTATCATTCAAATGAAATTTTATTTTAAAACTTTGGTAGATGATTCCATGATTGGCATCATTGCCATGATGATGGAGATTGTACGATCATTGAATCCCCTTCTTGATGTGATAATACCATATTTACCTTTTTTATTAATTTAGTATTTCTCTTAATTGATATTTTATTAAAACAATATATAAAACATATTATAAAATTTTTTATAGTGGTCAGGCATCTCTTAGTGTTTTTATTGTTTCGATTTTATTGTTTATTTCATATTCAAATATCAATGGTTGAGATAGAAGTAAAATAATTGGATTGGAAATTGGTTATATAAATGAGGATAAACCAAATAAATAAAGGAAGGAAAAGAAATAAATCCAAAAACACCTCACACTTTTTATTAAAATACACTTACATGATGAGGGTTTACCCATCATTCAAGGGATGAGAGAATAATAGGTAAAGGATGAAGAAAAAAAATCATAAATATAATAGAGATGAAATAGGAGAGGACCATATATAGTGTGGATTATTTATCTAACATTTGGCCTCCATTATATCATTTTAATAGGTAAGCTGGAAATAAATTTATAGGTTTAAATTTTTTCGGTGTTAATTAATTTCATGAAGGATGAGTCAAATGTTGTCCATAGGTGGGTCCCAGATGATAAAACATTACAAAAAACAAAAATTACATCCAAGATGGGCCTCATAATCCTATAAAAAATTTTGAAACACCATTTAGTGATTACACAAAATGTAAATATTTCAAAACATGTATCTAATTCATAGTATATAGTCTTATTTGACTTCACTACTTGTGTAATGGCATGATATGCAATTCTCAAACTGTTACACATTTTCGTTCCACTTTATGTTGATTTATACTTCTATACACCCTATACCTAATTAAAAACATGCACCAATACATGATGTGTAGTGATTAATTGAAATGTATGATTATTTTCTCCTTTTAAAGGATATTTTTCTATAGTTTATTCTGTTATTTTCCTTTTATGTGCTCTATAATCATCATAAAAATACAGTGTCATGCCATGACCAAAACGAAGTGGATTGGTATGTCATTTTTTTAACTTTTTCAATTTTTTGTTGTACCCTTCTATAAACACCAAAATGTGTAAAATAATACAAAATTTTCAAATATTAATCATTTTAAAACCGAAATAAATATATTAATTTAAAATTACAAAAATGGATGAAATATATAAATCATAATACCCCCACAATTGAAATAAAAAATTTCCTCAAAGATGTAATCATAATATACTACAAAAAGTACAGTTAACTTACAATAGATTAAATTAAATTTCAACCAAATAAGATGAAAAAATTGAAAATTGAATGTTTTAACATCACATGATTAAAATTTATCAATGAATAAATTTCAAAATAAACTAATCAATCGAGAATATTAAATTTATAATTTTCAATAGTCAATCATTCTAGTCTTTAATTTTTATTTTTCAATTCATATATAATACAAATTCCATTTGTAATTCACCTAATCCAAATTATGATGCTCATTATCATTGTATAACAGAAAATAGGGATAATAATAGAATTAAAGAAAATTGTAGTTACTATAGTCTTTCAACTATTCATATATCTCCATCATGTAAAGTCTAAATCACAATTAATAACCAGGGATTCACCATTCTAGATCAACCAAATATAATTCTTAGGGAACATAGGTAACTGATGTAAATTAATTGTTCTAAAAATGAGCTTTTTGTCCTATAAAATTATCATTATAATTGAAAATATATCAATTAATGTGTCATCTTTCTATATTATCCCATTGTAGGATCATAAAGTGATAAATATGAAAAATAAACACAATCTTAACATGATTTTTTTCATTTTTTTCAAGTTTTTTTCTTGGAAAATTTCTAACAACCACCACCCAAACCAAAATTTTCTCCCCCGGACCATATTTTTATAGTTATAAAAAAATCTAGATTTTGATCTAAAAGTAAAATACATGGATATTACATAATTTACTATGAATTTTTTTAATAATAATAAATTTTATTCCTCGGGACTATAACATTTCAGTGGTGTTAGAAATTGGGAAAAATATATTCTAATTTGGTAATAGATATTTAACATCTCCCTTAAGGATATGGCCTTTTGTGAACTCAAATTCATTATATCCTTGGGAAATGATAGATAAAAAATAGTTATCTCAGATCCCTGGAATGGGAAAACACGAGAGATATGTATGAATAATAATGAGCATAAGGGAATGAGAACATGATCCTATGATTATGTGATCATTCCATGCATTTCAAATATCTTAATAAAGTGTCATAAAATAAATACTAGAAATTTATAATGCATGAATAATAAAGGAATCAATATAATAATCCACGACAAAACAATATATGAATAAAACATGGAATTATTAAATAAAAAAACATATTATAACATTATAAACATGTATAAATAAAAAATATCAACTCATTATGTTATTAAAATGAAATAAGACCCCCGCATAAACATATGGACATGAAACATAGCCCATTTATAACATTTTGAACATGTAACATGGTTAAAACATATGTGGATAGACCTCATATATTGGACATGCCAGTATCCCAACTTACATCCATCATAGTAGTCACTTATTACATCTATGTCTATATTATTTGTTTTTTTCCTATTAAAACATTATTAATCATCATTTATCACTCCGAGGACCATCCTAGTTATCACAGATCTCACCAAAATCCATCTATGCAGACATATTTCATTACTAAATTGAGTTTGATAAATATTTTATCCATGTTTATCTCCTGAGATATAAATCATAACCCAATGCATTGGAGGATGTTATAGGACCCACCCATATCATAATCATTTCATACATACATTTTTCAGAAGATCATATAAAATCATATCATAACCCGTGAAATGAAATGGGTATCAAAATCATGTTATTTTTTTCATAACATTTGAAAATGAGATTGGTTTCATAATCATTTAATCAAATCATTAAACCGGGAAATGAAGTTGAATTCAGAAGAATATATCACTTTAATGAGAAAAAGGAATTATAA
The DNA here is from genome assembly GCA_963277665.1 of Viscum album. Lineage (NCBI taxonomy): Eukaryota > Viridiplantae > Streptophyta > Magnoliopsida > Santalales > Viscaceae > Viscum > Viscum album. The sequence continues at coordinate 1,252,298,786 of OY728140.1, read as the reverse complement.
ATATAAATCATATGTATGTGAAAAGGCTTCCCTAAAAATATATACCCTAAAATTGTAATGGGTTCTATAAACATCATTTATTATTAGTGTAAACCATTCAATGAAATTATATAAATGCACCCCTTGGACAATATTAACATAAAGTTATACGTCACACTATCAAAATAAAAATTATGTAGAAAATAATTTTTAAATACCATTTAATAGAAGTTATTGAGTAATAAATCCTTTATAATTTGAAAAATTATTTATAGAACATAAAACATTTTTAAATTCTTCTTCCTCAAAAAATAACATTGAAATCATATAATGGAAGCCAAAAATATTTTCTAAACCTTTTTCAGTAAAACATAAAAACAATTATTGAAATTTGGGAAATATTTTTTATCTCACAACTTTTTAACGAATCTAAAAAAAATTTAAAAACAATTTCCATGAAAATATACAAAGGTATCATGAAACTATTTTGAAACATTTATTATTGAAAGAAAATATATAAATCTTGAAACGATTTAGAAAAAATAAATTCATTGAAAAAATATAATGAAATACTAATATGATTTTAATACTTTTATTAGAAATCATATAATGGATTGTTGAAAACGTTGTGAATAATGTCTTCTTTGAAATATTATAAATTTAGCTTGAATTTTTTTTGAAATATTAATTTCATTAAAAAGTAATAAATAGAAAATTAAAATCAATTATTATAAATTTTAAAACATGAAACAAATTTAATAACTTCCATAAAAAATGATCATGAACATTAATTCAAGATACCTTTTTTAATTTTTATTATAAAACATGGTTTTTGAATAAAACAGATTTTTGATTAAAGAGATAAATAAGGATAGATTTTCTTTAAAAATATCATAATATTATTATGTTTAAAATAATGTAATGATGGTAACATTACATGAAGATATAATAATAACCATAGCTGATGTAAAATCATGTATATTATTTAAATATGGATCATATTGTTTCATTAAGGGAATCATAATTATAACCAATCCAGATAAATAATGAGATCATGGAAATAAACTCATACCAAATTAAAAACATTGAAGAAAAATAAAAATAACGGAATAATATTAAATAAATAAAAAATAATAATTGAATTAATAAATTCATGCTATAATATTTAAAATTTATGTATATTCACCACATAAAATAACAAAGATTCATAAAAATCATCTTTACTAAAGTGGTGAATTGGGACAAAATTGCCTATTTTGATTGGTAGCTTTTTAATTGTAAAACACCATGGAATTGATATTATAAAATGGATATGTAGATAACCATAAATATAAGTAAAATAAACATATTATAAATTAATTTTATTATATATAGAACACAAATGAATCATGTTATGGATAAGGAATAAATATCTAAAAAAAGTGCAACTAAAACCCAATTACTACTTGAGTATCTTTTGAATATTTAGATTCATGAATGAATAAACTAAATTGATACATTTAATATTAATAAATAAATAATAATTATTATATAATATTTCATTGGGCAGCATACACACCATAATATAAGAATATGTGCGGAATATAGAATATATCTCACATAAATAAAAGTGATATGAGAAAACACTTATATAATGTTTTGAATTTATTCATAAATTTTCAAACAACTTAAATTACAAATTAATTTTTTTTTAAAACAAAATATGAGAATATTATTGATTATAATACAATATATTATTTTGTTATGAATTTATATTTCCAATCCATTAACAAATTCATGGTAATGAAATGTTTCTGGTATTAGTGGCATTGTTTTTTTATATGTTTTGAATTTTTTATTATCGATGTCTTTACGTATTTTTCAATTTAATTATATTGATAATGTTATTTTTTATAAATATCATATATATTCATTATAAATTTATTTATAATAATACATATATTACTGAAATATCTAATGGAATAAACTATTCATGGAAACGGTCAAATTTACATATGAAAGACCATTGTTTCCATTTTCTGGTCATATTTAAATAATGAAAGTAAATTAAATATATATATATATATAATTATGGTATAAATAATATGAAATATACATAATATATAAATTATAAACCCAACATTAATACATTTATTATAAATTGGAAAAAAATGACATCATTTTGAGGAGGTAGTAGTTGACAGACCACAAACTGATTTTTAATATTATACAAAATAATAATGATATCTGTTATATAATAAATCCATTAGAATAAATAAATAATAAATATCATATCAAAATATTCTACCAATAATTAGTCTAATCATTTAATGGTGGTATGGGAGAACGAGAAACATTTGTTCACCCAGTTGTAGGCCGCCACACACAAGAGGAATGATTGTGTATCCCATTTTATGGATGTGTGTGTAAGATTAGAAAAGACCCTTAAATTGTTTTCAGTATATATAGGATAAAAATTATATTAATAAATATTATAAAAAATTATGCATTATATATTGAAATAAAACAAAATTTATTTTTGGAGAATGAAATAAAACACTATTGAGGGCATCCCAAACATAACGTACCTCAAATTACAGTCACTATTATATAAAATGAAATAATTAGTTTAATTATTTCTAGAAAATGGATATTGGACATATATTTAGGTTCATTCATCCCTTAAGTTAAATTTTAACTACTAAGTAAACTAGTTTTTTACATAGTTGTTGTAATTAATTTCAATTACATTCACTAATATTTTTGGATAAAATCTATTTTTATATTAATTGACATTATAAATTAGGTGTATTTTATATAAGGGAATAATTTTTTTAAAATTATAAACACATTCGAGTATGAAATTAATTTATTATTCGTATCACAAATTGGAAGAGGCACTGAGTTTTTAAAGTTATAATGTTCAAAATATTGAAATGTTTTTATAACCATTTTCAATGTGGTTTTTTACAATGAATTAATTTGAACTAATTGATTTACAATTCATATAATTATTATTTAATACCACATTAATATATATTTGGTGTATATAATAATATTAAACAAAAAAAAATTTCAATAAAAATGAAGAGTTTTTTAACTGTTCATAAAAAATTAAATTTCTCCAAATAAGACAAAAAATTTACCAAAAATTAAATTTAAAATTACGATTTTAAAATTTGATTTTAAAATATAAAATAAAATTTATAAATAATTAGAAATATATATTTAAAACAAGCGGGCCATTTTTAGACGATGAAGTTACCTTTTAGAAAGAATATATATGATTATACGTAAAATTAGATTTATTCTAATCTCATGTATTGGAAACCCATACTATGAACATTATGTAGATCAATAAATATAATAAAATAATATTTCATTATGGTAATCTATAAATAGTGGCTGAAGTAATTTATATACATAAAATGTGTTTGGTTTCATAAATACAGTTTTCTGGAAAATGATATCCTATTTTATCAAAAGGGTTTTATTTTCATTACTACATAAATTGTTACAAAATAATTCTTTCTATATATTTATATAAAATATTTCCATTATTTTATTTAATTTTTTTTCATAACCACCATTCCAATTGCTAGGGAAAACTATAATAATATTAATAGTACACTATTGATTGGTAAAACTATATCTTCTCTATAATGAAATATATCAATGGAACTTGACATTGTGTATTACAGAATTTAAAAATAGTTTTTTGTGTACCAAAATATATTATATGTGTTGTGATTGGTGTATAATCTAATTGATATTTCTTGAAAATTATTAATAAATTCATTCATTCATATAAAAAACCAATATTCAGTGCTTTGTGGAATAAAAATTATTGAAAAGATTAATATAATTTTAAAAACTTCTAAAAATATCAAGGTGTTATAATAACTAGTAAAGAAATTTAGATTTATGAATTTCCCTTGAACGAACCCATTTTTTCTTTTTTAAGATGGTGTATAAAAAATAAAATGAATAATCCTTCTATAAATCTATTGAAATTACCCCAAAAATTATTCATTGAAATATTTCCATCACTTCAACAAATATCCATTTCGCCCAATATTGTTATTGTTAATTGAGCCAAAATATTTAGGGAAATTCCATGAATGAATAAATAGGCTAGTAACATTGATAATTTCCTCACAATGATGTTAATAATTTACACAATCTTTAAAATAGATTATTGTAAGGTGTGTCTTGGGATAAGAGCTAACAATAAATTCATCAATCTTATTAAAACTAATTATATTCAGATATATCTTTGTTAGGACGAAATGAAAAATCCATAATAAATCGTTGTTCTGTATCGTAAGAAATATATAAAATAAATATTGGAAAACATTCTCTCGAAATATATTTCTAGAATTAGATAAATGTTAACAAAAATAAATCATGGAAATTCATACAATATATTAAATAATGTAATTAAAAATATATTAAATTTAAACGAATGAAAAATTTAAAAAAATTAATTTCCAATGATCAGCATCCTTCTCAAATATTTTATCATAAAATTGTAATTCACATGCTCATATCTATAATTTTTTTCTCTATATTTATCATTAAAATTTATTGATTATGAAATTTCTATTAATATAATAGAAATTATCATTGGTATGTTATGTATCCTAGTATATTAGATTATAGAATGAATGAAATGTAAAAATTTGATTTTTAGTTCAAGATAAAAATTTCAAATTATGGGAATACAATTGTGAATTTCATTAATGAGTTGTCATACTCTGAATTTTTCCTTGATGTTTGTTGCAGAGTTTTCTCCCTCTCATAATTCCAAATGTGTACTGGTCCAATAACCTCTTATTTTTGTTCAAGTTCCATTTTTATGTCTTGGGACATCATGGTACTGCAAATTAAAAACAAATTGTGGAAATCATATGTTATTATCAATGAATTTTGAAATATTTTAATTGATATCAAGTGAAAATTTAAAAATAGAAACTAAATTATGAAAAACAAAATAAAGATTCAAATATGAATTTCTTTGGTTTACCATATTTAACTCGACCATTCTTCTTTTAATTATAGCTAACATGATGGAATTTCTCAAATTTTTTACCTGGTTGGGGTCTATAAATGGTTTTATGTTTGTCATCTCTAAGTCGGTTAGTCCCAATTCTCTCCATCAGAACTCATTAATTCATTATGATGTAATACATTCATTATATCCATCAGACCTAACCTCAATTTCATCCTAATTGATGATTAATTATATGGAATTTCATGTATTATCCATACCTATTATTCTTTTTACAATGTGTTTAATTCAATCTCTCCTTGGTTTCCAATAGTCTTAGTCATCATATTCCATTTCTCCATTACGTGAGAATCTACTTTCACCACAACAACTAACTCATGAACTTATTCAATTTTGGTGATGCACTTATCTTCTGGTGTATTATATTCTTCAAAATCATTTTCCTCTCACACATCATAGTTCTTCATTTCATGGTGGATTTTGAAACTCACATGATGAAAAAAACTCTCATATAGAGTTATCATCTTTATTCTATGATCATCACATACCCAATTCTTAGAATTTCCCGTCCCATAATTTGTGTATTTTTCTCCTATTCTATAGAAAAAACTAAAAAGTCAATGAGAAATATAATCATGTAAAATTGAATAGGATATCCTTGATAAATCCTTAGGTATTATTCATATTTGAATATGGTAATTGATGTGGGACTATTATGGGATTCATTCCTTATAGTCTCATGCTCTTGAAACTCATGAATAATGTTACAATGAAACTCGTTCCAATGTTATATAAAGGTATTCTATATTCGTTAGTTATGCTAATTATAGGAAATGAAAATCTATCTAGATCAAGTTATATCATAGGTGGGTCCATAGATACCAGAACTGAACACACCTGTGGGAGTGGAATGGCATCAAACCCTTTCATATTGATATTATTTGTTACCAACTCATTCAGGACTTTCGCATGTTCTAGAATACTCATGAGGGATTCAAAAAAAGGATTTTTAATATTTAATTTTTTCATTGTGGTCCAAAAATATACCTAACTATATGATATTCATTAAATGTTCCATGAATTATGGAAATCGTAGTCATGGATTGTGTTGTAGTGGTTCCCCATGTTCTTATTTAGAGATATATTACTTTCCTTTTTCAACATATTTATCACTTTCTTCCACATATCATTGTTCTAAAAATTCAATAACAGATCCCATTCTCTACTTCTACTTATAAGTACTATATATTTTAAATCATTGCATAGTAATACATCAGGGAATATCAGATTTACTCTTCTAGGAATCTCTATAATATGATTGAAAATGTTTCCATCTTAACTATCCATGTTTTCAAATGACAAATTTTGGTTCTTTGATTCTTAATTTATTTCCTTGAGTACTTCCCTAGAAGCGGTCATGAATATAGTCAATTTCTATTACAATATATGGACCCGACATGTCAGTGTGGGCAATTGATGTGGTTGTTGTGGATACCATTGTTACTATTATTTTTGTCTTTATCCATGTTCTGATTAACATGACCAACCATTAAATTGATTATTAAAATTTTAATCTATTGAATTTCTATCTTATATAAATGTACCATGGGATTTTACTGTTGGACCATAAATATTTCAATATTCTTTATTAATGAATATTGTTATACCGCCATAAAATAATTATTTTTGATTGTGTGAATGCATTTTCATTGAATCACTTATTTTTATCATTGGAGGCAGTTGATCCCCATTTCATCAAACATGTTCTAGCTTGCATTATGTGATTTCTTCACCACTAATCCTATATATAACAAATCAAGAATTAAGTTACATTCACATGGAATAATATTATATAATGTTTACAATAGAGGCCATATCTCAAATCCAGGATTATAGTATTTCCAAGACATATATTTTTATCATTTACATGAAGAATATGTATATTTATCCAAAAATTTACTAAAGTCCAAAAATATTTATCATTATTTCCATTGATCAAAATTTTTAAAGAAGAGGTTGAGGATGTTTCAAGACATCTCATCCCATGGTGTGATTGTATGCAATGAAAATGTTTGAATATAATATCGATATTTCTTACATAATAATAATCTAAAAGACTAAGTGTTTCAGACACTTTCGTCGGGGCGCGCGCGTCCGTCCGCCGGGGAGGGCGCGCTGCTTGTGGCCCCGCATTCCCTCTTTCCAAAGGTGGGCGGAATCCGTTCCTTGTTCAGGGATGTCTGCTCCTTGATCGAAACCGGGATGATAGGATGTCGGTTCTTCCTTCCGTGGATTCCTCCTTGGAGCTCGTCACCTAGTCTGGGTCTCCCTCAAAGATTTAAGACGGGTTCGTGAAGCTCATTCCTGGTGCCATATCTACATGGACCCCAGTTAATTACGCTGATTCCGTCAAGACACTCCAAGGGGTCTTGTCGGGACAGCAACCTGTAGTGATGAGAATGGTCACGTTGGGGCATCGTCGGCATGTCTGTCTTTGGTCCCTCATCACAGGGCTTCTTGAGGGCGCGGAAGCCCAAGGGATCCCAAATTGAACGCGGGGAATGTGTACCATCTGAGGTTTTCCTCAGATTCCCATGTTTAGCATGAGGTATGTCATGAGTTTAACATCTTGCGGAGACGGATCAGGTTAAAGGATCCCCAGGGGGAAACACCGATGGTGGGGCCAGCACGTGGGCGGCTTCCCGTATGACATGGAGTGGGAGAGGGTGGCATGATCTCACCGGGATGTGGCGGCCCGGTTAAGGATCAGGATAGATGGTGGGGTGAAGCATGGGGCTTACATTCTATGACGGCCCAAGAGGGGGGAAACAGTTTAACGTCATGTGGGACGGAATACAATTTAACGTCATGCGGGACGCGATACTGTTTAACGTCATGCGGGACGGGATACAGTTTAACGTCATGCGGGACGAGATGTAGTTTAACGTCATGCGAGATAGAATATAGTTTAACATCATGCTGGACGAAATATTTGGGGCTTACTCTCAAAGGCATCCCAAGGTGTTCAGGGAACCGACATGGAGAGGTCGGGGCGACCGGGTTGTAGGCTTGAACCTCGTGGAGGCTTCCTACATACCGTGCGCTAGCACGGATCAAAGTCCACGTAGTACGCTGGGATGGGGCTTACGCTCTGAGGCGTCCCATGGAAAATTTCATGGTCGATGCGCGCTCTAATACCATGTGAGTCATACTCGGTGTGGGAAAAAAGAGGCAGTAGGGACCAGACGATCACGTCGCGAAGGGTGCGTCCGTGAGAAGTGGAATGGGGCTTACGCATTGTGCGGTCCAAGGAGGAAATAGAGGCTTACACGTGGTTAGCGTCCCTTGGTGCCGGGGCTTACTCCAGGGTGGAGGCCCGTGGTGCGACAAAGCGCAGTGGGAAAAGGACACCATTGGCCTTGGCAGGGGGGGGAGTACGGAGATGCACTGGTGCAATCATCCGTATGAAAGGTTAGGGGCTTACGCTCTGAGTCAGCCCTTCCCCCGCGGAAAAATGCCGATCCGAAAAGGAGTATTTCATTCCATGTGAGGAAGAGTCCATTCCTGTGGAGACGAGTGGCGAAAAAAATGTCCGAGATGGGGGGACCCTGCGTGAGAATCATGGGGTCAAACCAGAGATTAACGTCTTGTGTTAAGGACGAGGTGCTTAGCAGTTTAACGTCCTGCAGCTTAGACGAGTTGGGCTTTCTCCACACCCCTAGGGCTTACATTCCCAACGCCCTATACCCCTTTTGGAAGGGAAGGCATCAGTAAGGTCGTGGTGAAAGGTGGTCGCAGGGCAAACCACCGGGGGGTCCACGTTAGCGTGGCTATGCGAAGAGGCAATATCTGTTAGCGTGCCTATGCGGAGAAGCATAAGGCAAAGCAACACAATGGGAAACAAGGCCCAAGGGAACTTGAGGTTACTTCGCATGAGCCTCGAAGGCCGTGCGGGAAAACAACGCATGGCGCGCATGCCCGGCAGGGGAGACATCAGGTGCCGGTGCAGGGGGCAGCCAAGGGGCATCAAGGTGAGGGGTCCTCGGCACTGTGCGTGCAAAAGGGACGATTTGCGGGCAAAACACCGGGACATCGCACAATTGACTTATTATAATTGCACGCAGAGAGGGATTTACGTGCAAGGTTTTGCACGCACGGCAGGTTAATTCGCACGCATACCACATATTACGTGCAATTGGGGAAACTGGGGGAAGGGACAAATTCACTGAAGCCGGTGGAGTTGCATGAAAAGGCGAACTATGGGGAAAGGTTGCGCGGAATTCGGGATTACCGGGATGTAATCTTTCGTGCGAGGGGAGCCGAATTGCGCACACGTGAGTCGCTTCGGATTCCTCAAACCCCAAATCGTTTGGGTCCCCTTATATTTATAGGCGACCTCCGGCACAGAATCCAGGCGGCGCATGAAGTTTTCCGCGTCGGGAACCAGTTGCGTGAAAAATCTCGCCGCGAAGACACGGGGCACACAATTATTGCGCGCCACATCGGTCCAATTCCGCGAATCCCATGAGCACTTCGCGCCTAGAACATTTTTGCGCGCGGAACCTCCTTTATTTCGTGCACCACTTCCCGGCCCTCCGGATTGGGCCTCTGATTCCGAATATGACTTCGCTTTGTCATTCCGAAACATCCTCCTAGATTTGCGGGATATTTTCGGTGACAAAAAATGCCCCCCCCCCCCCCCTTGGAATGGGATCGGCGAGAGGTCGCAACAATCGGATTCCAAGGGAAACACCGAAACGCCAAAACGCTAAGTCTCCTGATCAAGTTGCGCGCAAAAAATTTGACGGGGCGCGCAAAACCTACGGACTCGCGTGAAATATTCTTTCCGCGTGGTGCGGAACCCTGGCCTCACCTATAAAAATTTGCGCTGGGTCCCAGATCCGTACTTCCTCTTTTTTCCAAGTGATAAGTTTATCGCCCTCGTGCGCGAAATCGCTCCGCGGCTGTGCGTAATAACGCACTGGCAGCGCAGAATTCCTTCCGAATGTTGGCCGTGATTTCGCACCAAATCGGGATCTTCCGAGCTTAGCGTGCCGATTGCGCCCTCAACTCTAGGATTTCGCGCCACTCAGCTAGAATTTGCGCCGAACACTCCGATTTCGCGCACTGCATCCTGATTTCTGCCAACTCCCGAAAAATTCGAAATGGCTGCAAACCGAGTTGATGAGGGGGAAGCCGCTGCCCGTAGGATAGAAATGGCGGCGAACGAGGAGGTATATGGCGCCAAGGTGATTGTCTCCAACCATCTCACCCTGTTCAATCTGCTGACTCTAGCCCAAAAGGAATATCCCTTGTCAGAAAACCTCTCACTCTGGAATTTTGGGATCCAGGAGGAGGTACCACTACCGGACTTCGAGGTGGACACACCGCGGTCCTGGGTAACTTGGGAGGACGAACTTCCTCGCTACAACATCACCAACAATGGTCGTCCTTCCAGGGAAACTAGACACATGGATGTATATGTCCTGAACCCGAGGACTAGGACCATTACTGGGGACGAGCCTGCGGCAGAGGATTCTCCAGCCCTCTACGCGATGACGTTCCGTCAGAGCATCACGGATGACACGAAGGGCTGGCTGAAGGATTGGGGCTTGCGGTCCGGGGGTAACTTCACCAACGAATGGGCCTGGGTATTCTAGGTCCACCATACCTGCAACCAGTTCGGAGACGAACTGCGGTATATCGGCATGTTCGAGGCGGTATGGACATTGCAGTTCGATTTCCACCATTACCCTGAACTCGGACAGGAGCTATTCACCTGGTGGCCTCCGGACAGCAACATGTTCCACCTTCATCATGGGGGGACAGGTCGCGGACGCCTATGCTGACGTGGAACCTTCTGCAGCTGGCCAAGGAGAGGCTATGGGTCAAGGACTTCCTGAAGGACATCACATACAAGGGCTGGTTCAGCCTGGTCCTTGAGAAGGATCCCGCCGTCAAGATGTCGGGGCTGGGAAAACGGTGCCCAACCACGAATAAGAGGATCAAAGACGGGTCATACAGGAAGACCCTAGAGGCAGGAAAATACCAATCATGGGGCTACCGCGGCATTGAGTCCTGGGACCAGAACGTCTGGTATGCCGGTTTTCTTGCCTCCTTCCTGAGCGGGTGGCACCTGCCGGTGCGGGACGCGAGGATGGGCATCCGTCCAACGACTTTGGTGATGGCGGGCTCCATGGCCGCCAACAAATGGTTCAACATGGGCGTCCCCATGCTGGCCAAGCTATATATAGTTCTGGGGCGCATCTCACGAGGGGGGTTTCCTCGGAGAGTTTGTGGTCCCTTCCAGATCTTCCACGGCTGGGTGGTGGCTCATCTCAGTGGGTATAATTTCCCAAACTCCGTCCGTCCTCCGGGAAATGGCTTGCGTCCTTCCTTGCTAAACATTGCAGGGGTGACGCCATTGACGCTCAATGAGGAGGGCATGAGGATCTGCATTGGTATCCATGCCAACTTCAACTTCAGCCCGTTCCCCACCCCGGTCGGCCAACTGGTGGACAACGGGCGAGGCTCTCTGGAACAGCAGTAATACTTCCAGAGCATTCGGGGCGGGGTGATCGTGGCTCGGATCAACGGGAAGGTGATCTGCGAGCCATATGTGCCATCCCGATTCGCTAGGCAGTTCGGGTGCCTCCATAGAATGCCGAAGAAGGTATTAACGGCTGTCTGGCAAGAGAAGAATCCATGCGTCCTGCGCCAGATGTGGTTGATGTTTACCACCTTCGGCTCTGGCGACGTCGTTACTCTCCCTCCCACTGGGGTCGATGCCGACCTAGAAACCGAATATGCCGAAAACTGGACCATTGCGTACCCTGAGGGGCTATTATTCAAGTGCGTCTGGCAACTCGAGGTTACTCGGGCGGAAACCGGGCGACGGGAAAAAAGGGAAGGTGTCGTCGGATGGGGGGAACCGAGGGCGCGCCAGGCAGTGAGGCTTGCGCAGGCTGGGACTTCGGCAGCGAGGACATCACATGGTGCCTCCACGTCCTCGTTACCCGCAGAGGGGTCACATGAGGCAGCCAGGGAACTGCCTGGGAAGCAGATAAGATATCTTCTTGAACCTTCCCAAGATGCAATTTTCCCGTCACTATGGTCGGCATGGATGACCCTGTGGCAATCGCAGAGCGTCGAAGCCATCTGGTAGAAGATAATGCAGAATGGGATCCAACTGCCGGAGGTCGGGTTCGTTCGGATTACCGACCGAGTGAACTTCCATCGGCGGCATGCTTATCTGACAGCCATGGACGCATACGCACACCAATGGGGGCGGCGTGCGGAGCCAACTTTCCTGGTGAATGTGATGCTCGGTCAAGAGCATGATCCGGAAGCGATGTCGTCGGGAGAAGGCGGCAGTGATGAAGAGCCGGAGGGGGAGGAGGAAACTAGGGAGGACGAAGGCGAGGGAGAAGACGAAGAAGAGGAGCCCTAAGGTGAGGGTCCGCAAGGGGCGACCTACCAAGGGAGTCTCCAAGAGAGCGACGAGATTACCGACTCTAATCTCGACATAACTGAGATTATCGAGGTTTGTCTCTATCTTCATTCATTTCCCTCATTCCTCCATTCTACTTTCCAACATCTAAACTAACTTCCCCATCTTACTCAGGAGCAACTGAGCGGTGGACGGGAGTCCCCACCAGAGGAAGACAGAGAGGAACCAGTGGGACATGATGGGGATCCGACACCCATCATTGAATTAACCAGCGCAGAGGGGTCTCCCCTTATGGCAGGTCCTGCAGCGGCCGGAACTCTGGGGACCGACACTCTGGATTCCTGTAAGTCTCATGCTTCACTACTGAATCTTGGTGTCATGAGATTCTGTCTGAAAATCATTTTCCCCATGTAGTGATCTCAACACTAGAGGCACGTCAGGCGGCAGAGCCTGGGCCATCCGCGGGTGGACCAGCGGCGGACATACCACCTCGCTCGGAACGTGCTCCCTGTACTGAGTCGGCCCCAAAAATAACTGAAGATAGGGCGACGGACATCAGCGGCACTGTTCTCGGAATGCGGTCGGAAACTGGTGGAGGTTTCATTGCTGCTGGGGTGAGGGATGGTCACCCGGACGTCTAGGATTCTATTCGTCATGAATACATCCCTGGGGTGGATCCTGCTGACGATCTGCTGGTGGCCTTCCCCATATACCAACCTGCTGACCCTGAGGAGATTGATGACTCAGACTCAGAGGCAGTCGAGGAGAGCTGGATGACATGGCGTAAGGGGTGTAAGTGTATCCTGTGCTTTCTCAGGCATCCCCAGTCCGATTGGCTGAGGCAGACGGGATCACTTCAGACCTGGATGTGCTTCCTGTGCACCGGAGGGGCTGATGCTCAGCACCTTCATCTAACGGTCCGTGATTACATGGCCGGGAAGATGCACGAGAGCAGCCGGTGCGTCGACATTTCCAAGTGCCAGGAAGGATCGACGAGCGCTCAAACGCTGCTGAGGGCGGAGCAAGAAGTCTGGCACCTTGAAGGGCAGGTGGCAGATAAAGAGGTCTTCATCGCAGCATGCTCTGAGCTCGTGGAGCAACTGACCACCCAGCTGGCTGATGCCAAGGAACAACTAGTGGAGGCGAGTCACCACATGACCGTGCTTCGAAGCGAGCAGGCGCAAGCACAAGCTAGGGCTGATGAGCCGCGCTCTGTGGTGGCCGATGGGGAGAGAGTCTTCGAAGAGAGAAAAGCGGTCCTTGAGGATACCAGCTAGAGGGTAGCAGCGCTGGAAAGATCACTTCAGCACGATAAACCCTGAGGGCTTTGTTTTCTCCATCTCATGAAATTTTGCCTGTATTTCTCATTATCTCAATCCAATATGTGGCCATATCCACTCTTTTGTACCCTTGGTTTAATGCGCTCAAAAAAAGATTCTAAACGAATAACAACTCACCCCTAGGCTGCTATGGGACATGCCCAACGCAAGAAGCAAGAGGTGCTTGTACCATCATTATGTTCAACTGTGGGGCATTGAACAAGCTTCAGGCGTCCAAAATCGGGCATGTACTTTTGAAGAGACCCCGGGCCGATTGATGTGTCGACTTCTCAATGTGTCACAACACACGAGTGGGGCAATGCCGGGGGCATTGAAACCCATCCGAACTCAGGGGGATGGAGAGAAAGGGTGCATCACGCTACCCAAATTCAGAACCTAATGGGGCACAACCATGGAAGATAACTGTCAACCGTGGTGGAAACACAACACCCAAATCATGTTGGCCCGGAATGAGAGGAAAATAAATTAGAGCTGACCGCTGACCATGTTCGCAACACGGGGCCAAACTCAAATATCGTTGGTCAGTTTTCTGTAATGTTGGTCCGGGACAGTAGGTGGACCATAGTTCGAGCATCCATACTGTTAGGGGGTCCCGTCAAACATGACCAGTTCTCCAGAACGTTGGACAAGGACAGTAGGCGGACCATTGGTCGAGCATCCATACTGTTTGGGGGTCCTGTCAAACGCGAAAGGAAATGAGGGTCCGAATAATGGGGAGCGCAGAGCATTGGAGGTGGAGTGGTGGCTTGTTCGAACAGAGTCCCACACTCTCGATATTACGCCGCTAGGGCGGGGTCGCATTAGGCGGTTGCACCAACCTGATCACGGGTCATCCCAATTTCCAGGCAGGACCTCTTTGGCTAGAGAACTGCCACTTCCCATCATTACCATGGGGCATCCCGAACATGCTCGGGGTAGATATCCTGATGACACCATTTATCATGATGTCTGGCCGAGGGGACGACAATAAAGAAGGACGGTGTTCAGCTATCCCTGGGGTTGGACCAAAGACGAAATGTATGGGAGGTCCAACATATCTCATAAGGATGAGAATCAAGCTCACGTAGTTCTGAAAATAATGTTTAACATCATGCTGGACGAAATACAGATTAACGTCATGCGGGATGGAATACATTTTAACGTCATGCGGGACGGAATATGGATCTTATTTTTAGGTCTTAGAGCTCTGACCTTGAGGATCTTAGGTTGAGGGCTTAGAGCTCGGACCATGAGGATCTTAGTTTCAGGTCTTAGAGCTCGGACCATGAGGATCTTAGTTTCACGTCTTAGAGCTCGGACCATGAGGATAGGGGAGAAAAGGACACATGGCCAGGCGGCTACAAAACCCAACGTGAAGGAGTACCTAAGCCCTACTTAACATGTGATCTCCGGGGAAACGATCGAGTCGAGGGACCGAACACGGAGGTAGGATGGACCCACAGGGAAGTGCCCCAGGCGTTCCTACGTATCTCATAAGGATGAGAATCAAGCCATACGTAGTTCTGGAAGTGATATGGTAAGATACCAGTGCCAAAGGAAAAAGGGGGAGTGCGGGCGTGGCCCTCACACTAAAAGAACCGGCATTTGATAAATCTTGTTTGTACTTTAAGGTGAGTGGTTTTTTTGTTGTGAAGCGACAGACCCAGAGTAGCAGGCCATGGCGTCGCCACAAGAATCAAGCCGTGATAGGCGTTGACAAATGGTATGTCATAAAACCAATACACAACGTGATGTCCTCTTACATCGAGGTCACCACAATGCAGTGCCGTTTTTCGTCGTGCGGCCAGGATGATAATGTCACAGATTATGGTCGTGTGATAGGACCAACAACACAATTTAAGGTCATATGGTTTGGACCAAAAGCCCAATTTATGGTCATATGGTTTGGACCAACAGCACAGTTTACGGTCATATGGTTTGGACCAACAACACAGTTTAAGGTATTAAGGTTTGGACCAACAGAACAGTTTAAGGTCTTATGTTTTGGACCAACCGAGAGAGGATCCTCGGGAAAAAGAGCCTACGAGGGTTTGACAATCAGGTAGGGGCAGCAGATGCTAGCTCCCAGCTATTCTGGGCCCGAAACGCAATGTCTGGGAGACTCCTCACTCCCCTAAGGGGACTAAGGTCAAGAGGCATGCAACCTATAAAGAAGGGACCCAAGCACATACTCTAGCGCTCAGATCGCGGGAGCCTCGAGAGACACCATAACGCCGCTCGGTCCGTCTGATGTGCATGGGTGTACTGAGGGTTAGTACAAGGAGTGTTGAGATTCTACCATGGCATAGCGGGGCGGAAAATGAAATGAACCATTCCACCAACATTCAGGGCCTGGGGAACCGGCATGACGACTGAGGACTACTGTTGACCATGTTCACAACACAGCATCCTGTCGTGTTAGCCATGGGGACAAACAAATGAGCATCAACCACTGACCATGTTCGCAACGCGGGATTTGTATCAATTTGTTGTATGAACCCCTTGGGGGCATTGGCCCATGACGGTAGGAGAGCCCTTGGGCATTGTATCCAGACCGTTTTGGGGGTCCCTCCAGGTATGAAAGATGACGGGGGCCCGAATGAAGGGGAACATGAAGCTGGGCAAGTAGATGGAAGTTGCCCAAGTCGAATCCGGAACTCCATGATCTAGACCAGAGTGCTTTGAGATCATCAGCAGACCACTGGAAAGGGTCAGAGGGCTCAGTTCGAGAGCGACCAAGAAATGGCGGATCCCTGGGCAAAAGAGGGGGCGTAATGCCAAACATCCTGGGCACTGGGGGATCGTGTGATCTCCTAAGAGATGGGGCTGGACCTGAAATCTATGTGTTCAGGCGGTCCTACATATCCCCTTAGGATGGGAATCAAACCACACCTAGTTCTGGAAATACAGTTTGACGTAATGTTGGATGGAATATAGATCTTAGTTTTAGGTCATAGAGCTCGGACCATGAGAGCCCTGACGTAGGGCAGAGCGTAGTTTAAGGTTTTACTGGACCATACAGTTTAAGGTCATGCTGGACCGTACAGTTTAAGGTCATGCAAGACCATATAGTTTAAGGTCATGTAGGGCCAACAGTTTAAGGTCATATAGGACCAACAGTTTAAGGTCATATAGGACCAACCGAGAGAGGAGCCTAGGGAAGAAGAGCCTACGAGGGTTCAACAATCAGGGAGGGGCAGCAGATGCTAGATCCCAGCTATGCTGGGCCCGAAATTCAATGTCTAGGAGACTCCTCACTACCCTAAGGGGATGAAGGTCAAGCGGCACACAACCCGTATAGAAGAGACCCAAGCACATACTCTAGCGCTCAGATCGCAGGAGCCTCGAGAGACATCGTTACGCAGCTCGGTCCGTCTGATGTGCAGGGGTGTACTGAGGGTTAGTACAAGGAGTGTCGAGATTCCACATTGGCACAACGAGGCGGAAAATGACATGAACCATGCCACCAACATTTAGGGCCTGGGGAACCGGCATGACGAATGAGGACTACTATTGACCATGTTCGCAACAAAGCATCATGTCGTGTTAGCCATGGGGACAAATAAATGAGCATCAACCGCTGACCTTGTTCGCAGAGCGAGATTTGTATCAATTTGTTGTCTGAACCCCGCGGGGGCGTTGGTCCATGACGGTAGGAGATCCTTTGGGCGTTGTATCCAGACCGTTCTTGGGGGTCCCTCCGGGTATGAAAGATGACGGGGGCCCGAATGAAGGGGAACACAAATCTTGGGAAGTGGATGGAACTTTCCCAAGTCGAATCTGGCACTCCAAGTTCTAGACCAGAGTGCTTTGATCACATCAGCAGACAACTGGAAAGGGACAGAGGGCTTAGTCCGAGAGTGGCCAAGAGATGGCGGATCCCTGAGAAAAAGAGGGGGCGTAATGCCAAACACCCTGGGCACCGGGGGATCATGGGAACTCCTAAGAGATGGGGCTGGACCTGACATCTAGGTGTTCAGGAGGTCCTACGTATCCCCTTAGGATGGGAATCAAGCCACACGTAGTTCTGACAATACAGTTTAACGTCATGTTGGACGGAATATAGATCTTAGTTTTAGGTCTTAGACCTAGGACCATGAAGAGCCCTGACGAAGGGCAGAGCGTAGTTTAAGGTCGTGCTTGACCATACAGTTTAAGGTCATGCTGGACCGTGCAGTTTAAGGTCAAGTAATACCATACTGTTTAAGGTCATGTAGGACCAATAGTTTAAGGTCATGTAGGACCAACAATTTAAGGTCATGTAGGACCAACAGTTTAAGGTCATGTAGGACCAACGTTTAGGAAAAATACTTTATGAGGAACCTAGCGTTGGTGGGAGGAGTGATACGCTCCCCATCCATAGTTACCAGGGAATACACACCATTGGGATAGACCTTGTGGACAATAAAGGGTCCCTCCCACTCGGTGTCCAACAAGGGTGGTTTCCTGCAGGGAATCATTGGTGCTCTGAGAGCCAACACCAGGTCCCCTTGCAGTAATGAGCGGATGTGAACCTTCTTATTGAAAGATCGAGCCATCCTACTCTGATTCCATTCCAGGTTATGTAAAGCGCGAAGCCTACTTTCATCCAGCGCTTCCAATTCGGCTAGACGGATCTCGGCAACTCTGTCCGGCGCTTGCTGGTCGTAGACCGCCATACGCAATGAGGGCAGTTGGACCTTGATTGGAAGGACGACCTCATCTCCGTACACTAGAGAATACGGGGTCACCTGGGAGGAATTGCGAGTCGTCGTCCTATAATCCCATAGGGCGTTGGGGAGCTTATCCGGCCAAATTTTCATGTTCTGACCGACCATTTTTGCTGAATGTTAGAGAGGGTTTTGTTAAACGCCTCAATCTGTCCATTCGCCCGTTCATGATAGCGGGAGGTGTGGTTCGAGTGAATGTTGTACTTGGCGTACAATCTCTTTATCTCAGCCGCTTGGAAGTTGGTTCCGTTATCCGTGAGGATAGCGTGAGTTATTCCAAACCGATGAATGATATTGGAACTCACCAAGTCGGCGATACAACCAGCCTTGACTTCCCTAAGTGGGGCTGCCTCTTCCCACTTTGGGAAGAAATCCGTGGCGGATAAGATGAACCGGCACTGGAGGGCCGTCGCCGGCGGGTAGGGCCCTACGACATCCAACCCCTAGACTGCAAAGGGCCAAGAATACTTAGTATTATGGAGAGGCTCCGGTGGTCGATGCACAAAGTTAGCATGAACTTGGAACGCATGTCACCTCTAGGCATACTCGATGTAGTAGTGGATCATGGAGCGCCAGAAGTACCCCAGTCTCTGAATCTGGTGGGACAAATTCGACCCGGCCTGGTTGGCGCCACTGGAGCCAGTGTGCACTTCCTGCATGACCTATGGGATCTCAACTCCTTGAAGACAACGGGTGATAACACCATAAAACCCGTGCCTGTAATGGAGCTTCTCAAGGCTAGCACCACTTTGAAGGGTGAACTACGGCGCACGGCGCCAGATTCGTTCCCGCTCTGCTCGGTCCATCGGAAGATTGTCGTGCCGGAGATATTCAACTAGAGGTGTCCTCCAGTCAGGAAATGTTTCGATCACCACGCCTGGAACCCCGAGGGGTCCGGGCGCGGGGGCACCAGCGGTGAGATGGTTCACTCGCGGGCCCTGACTGCCCTTCGGGATAACAGGAGCAATTACTCTTTGGTGCGCCACGTGGATGATTAGGTCATCTTGCTCGGGCTTCGTGAGTGATGCGGCCAGGCTGGCCAAAGCATCTTCTCGACTGTTTTGCGACCGGGGAACATGAACGACATCTGGTCGGGAGAGGAACTTAGCCATTAGATGTAGGGTTCACTCCAGCAACTGCACGAGCTCTGGATTCCTGATAGCGTAGTCATCGTTAACCTACTTGACGACTAGATCAGAGTCCCCTTTTACATACAGGTGGGGCGCGTTAACCTCCAGAGCCAACTCGAGGCCACTGATGAGGGCATGATATTCTAATTCATTGTTGGTGCAACCCTCTGACAATAAGAACGAGTATAGCAGCACGGCTTGCCCCAGGGTGATGAAGACGATACCCATGCACACTCTGTTAAGCCTAGGATCGTTAAGACTTCTACCGGTAGGGCTTCGGGAGGCACCATCAAAGTGTATTTTCCAGCATGGGGTGGCATGATAGACTGAGAGGATTGCCTCATTAGGAAATCCCACATCCAGTGGCTGGTCCGGAAAGGTTGGATGAGCAGCTAAGAAGTCTGCCAACGCCTGTCCATTGATGGCCTTCTGAGATACGAACCTAATGTCGAACTGCTGGAGGATCACCGCCCAGCGTACCAATCAGCCGGTCAACATAGGCCGACTCAGGATTTATTTCAACGGGTCTACCCGAGAGACCAACTGTACCTCATGGTGCTACATGTAGTGCCGCAATTTCGTCATGGAAAATACGAGCGCCATGCAGCTCTTCTCGATGGGAGAATATTGAATCTCCATGTCGAGGAGCATGTAGATGAGGTAGTAGAGTCTATTCTCTATTCCCTCGTTGTTTTTCTGGGTGATAAGGGCGCCGAGCGATCTCTCCAGGGAAGTCACGTAAAGGACTAGCGGCCTTCCGGGAATGGGTGGCATCAGGACCGGAGGTTGAAGCAGATACTGCTTGATTTCCTCAAAAGCGGTCTGACACTCTTCATCCCACCCATAGGCGATACCTTTCTTCATGAGCTGAGAGAAGGGCTTACACTTACCGGCCAGATTCGTAATGAATCGGCGTATATAGGCTATGTGTCCTTGGAGGCCTCGAAGCTCCCGAACATTACTCGGGGGAGGAATCTGACTGATGGCCTTGATCTTCTCGGGGTCGATCTCGATACCTCAATACCTGACGATGAATCCAAGAATCTTTCCGGAGGTGACCCCGAAGGCACACTTCAACGGGTTCATCTTCAGGTGATGAGAACTGAGCAAACCGAACAATTTCTCAAGGTCTTTGAGATGGTCCTATCACTAACGAGATTTAACCACAAGGTCATCTACATAGCACTCCACCAGCGTCCTGAGGATCGGCTTGAATATGCGGTGCATAGCCCGTTGATAGGTGGCACCGGCGTTCATCATGCCCAATGGCATAAACCGATAGCAGAAAGTGCCCTGGGGGGCCCTGAAGGTAGTGTACACTTCATCCTTGGGGCCCATCCGGATTTGGTTATACCCGGAGTACCCATCCATGAAAGAGAGGGCTTGGAACCCGGCCATTTCATCGATAAACAACTCTGTCACGGGAAGGGGGAAGTCATCCTTCGGACAATGGCGATTAAGATCGTGGAAGTCGATGCAGACCCTGATCTGCCCGTTCTTCTTCCAGACGGGCACAATGTTGGCTAGCCACTTGGGGTACTGGACTTCCCTAATGAATTTGGCCTTAATGATCTTATCAACTTCGGCCTCAACCATGGCACCGTGAAATGGGTGCATTTTTATGGGAGGCTGCTTGAACCCGCGATGGTTTTCTGGGAGGCCAAGGCGGTGGAAGGCTACCTGGGGATCTAGTCCCGGCATCTCATCATAACTTCAGGAAAACACATCACGGTGCTGTTTGAGAAAGTTTATGTACCGTTTCCATTCCTCAGGAGGCATAGCAGTGCTAACCAATGTGGGTCCTGGTTCCTCCTCACTACCGAGGTTCACCTGTACGAGATCGTCGACCGTGGTGGAGACGCCCTCCTCAAAGGCAGGAGGAGAATCTTCCATATCTTCTTCACCGCTTGGGGAATGATCGTCCACGGGGGGGGGGGGGGGGGGGGGGGGCGTTTCGGGGCGGCTAGACCCTGATGGGGAGCTAGCACCGACTTGGGTGGTAGAGGTCGTCACAACGGGAGGCTCATGCACCACGGAGACCGTAGCAACAAAGGCAGTTGATCCAATCCCATCCGGCCGACGGACTAAGGGGCCATGATTTACGACATCGAAGTAGTGGTGTCACGTTGGCCTGAGCCGATCGATCCTGGATCAGCGAAACATGCACGTATGACGCACCGCCGTTGCCATAATCCCAATGTCCCGATATCGTACGGGGGTAGGAGGCTCGGGATCACCTGGGCCTGGTTGGTGTAAGAGTACGAGGTGATTTCACGTCGTTTCTTAGAACCAGAAATATGCATTCCTCTGGTACCTCAGACAACAAAGCACTCTCCCATATCGGGAGTTGTGGCCTCCAACCGATGGATTGGGAAGACATATGCGTCATCCTAACCTGCCAAGGGATCACTCACAACAGCGGTAGGCTCAACATCACCTGCCAGGATCTGCTTGTCCTTGCTCTTGTAATAGTCTGTGTCCAGGTAACGTGCTTCACAAGAGGCAAACAAGGACGCATCTCCTTGGAGAACACCCACTCGACCCTTAAGGGAGTATTTGAGGAACTGATGGAATGATGAGGGAACCACTGCGTGAAGATGGAACCACGACCTGCCCATCAACGCGTTATAGGCAGTTTCCTGAGAGACAACCATGAATTCAGTATTGGCAATTAAGCCACCAAACGGGGTCTTCAGACGAATCTTTCCGAGTGGAGTTTTCTCGGTCCTGTCATACCCCTGGATTATGAGGTCAGAGGGAGTTAAATAATCCTCATACAACCCCAGTTTTCTCAGTGTCCGAGTTGGGATATTGTTAATCCCAGGACCCGTGTCGACAAGACAACGACGTACCTCCACGCCATTGAACTGGCCGGTGATGTACAATGGGCGGATGTGCTCCTGTATCGGAGTGTCTTCATCTTCCCCGGAGATTGAGATAACTTCCTGACATTCAGCGTCCTCAATCACCATGGTGTGGAAGGCTTCTGCGGCCGCTACCTCCATTTCAAACTGGAGGGGGCTCATCAGAGCCTCGACGAGTGCCTCACGCATTTCAGACGATAGGCAGAGGGCCTCATGGATGGAAAGCCTCACCGGAATGCCGGCCAGATGCTTCAGGACATCATACATTCATGCCAAACGCGAGCTTCTTCTTACAGGATGTCGCTATGCAATTGGGGGCATGAAGGGCCCTGCTGGCGGGACCAGTGACTGACTGGTACTAGGCACGTCCCGCTGTTCACTTGCTGAATCCCGGGAGGTGGCTGCCATACTAGGACCGAAAGGCCATAGTCGGCCAACGGCGGGGCTGGGCTGGTTGCGACGCGGGCAAGGTGATTCCGCCCGATCTAGTAACACGAACGGTGGTGGAAGGGAACCTGTTGTCACCGGATGAGGGAGCTGCGAGTGCTGCTCTCTACATCGGGCCTGCATCCCGGTCTCGGTGGCATGCATGGCCTGACCGGAGGTGACAACCGTTGTGCCCCAGCAATTCACGTAGCTATGGCTCCGTCGACGTTGACGACAGCTGGGGACATTGGGGAGGTTCACCTGGAGCTCCTCATCGTCGGGAGCCGTAAAGGGATTTACCATCTCTACGGTGTTAACCAAAGCGTACCCCGAGCTCTCGGGGAGATTCACCCAGCGCTCCTCGTCGTCTGGAGCCACAAAGATATTTACCAACTCTACGGTGTTAACCGAAGCGTACCACGGGCTCTCGGGGAGATTCACCCGGCGCTCCTCGTCGTCGGGAGCCACAAAGGGATTTACCAACTCTACGGTGTTAACCGAAGCGTACCCTGGGATCTCGGGGAGATTCACCATCACTCCTCGTCATTGGGAGCCACAATGGGATTTAACAACTCTACGGTGTTAACCGAAGCGTACCCTGGGCTCTTGAGGAGATTCACCCGGCGCTCCTCGTCGCCGGGAGCCAAAAAGGGATTTACCAACTCTACGGTGTTAACTGAAGCGTACACCGGGCTCTCGGGGAGATTCACCCGGCGCTACTTGTCGTCAAGAGCCACAAATGGATTTACCAACTCTACGATGTTAACTGAAGCGTACCCCGGGATCTCGTAGAGATTCACCCGGTGCTCCTCGTCGTGGAGAGCAACAAAGGGATTTACCAACTCTACGGTGTTAACCGAAGCGTACCCCGGGCTCTCGAGGAGATTCACCCGGCGCTCCTCGTCGTCGGGAGCCACAAAGGGATTTACCAACTCTGCGGTGTTAACCGAAGCGTACCCCGAGCTCTCGGGGAGATTCACCCGTCACTCCTTGTCATCGGGAGCCACAAAGGAATTTACCAACTCTACGGTGTTATACAAAGCGTACCCCGGGCTCTCGGGGAGATTCACCAGGCGCTCCTCGTCGTCGGGAGCCACAAAGGGATTTACCAACTCTACAGTGTTAACCGAAGCGTACCTCGGGCTCTCGGGGAGATTTACCCGGCGCTCCTTGTCGTTGGGAGCCACAAAGGGATTTTCCAACTCTACGGTGTTAACCGAAGCATACCCCGAGCTCTTGGTCGAGGAGTCATCCATTAACGGACGGGGTCTCGGAGGGATCCCCATTCCTGGGGGCAAGAAATCGCCAAGCGTGCAAGATGATAACGGGAACGGCATGGCGCGTTCTTTCTTCTTGTGTCGCCGCCTGCTCTTCTCGGGAGAAGCAGGCTGGGACGACGAGGCCGAGGAAGAGCTCGAGGATTCTGAGGGCTCTGGCCGGTCCAGGTGGGCACAGATGATGCCATGGGCACGGGCGACCGTCCTGCGGGCCATACAGTCGTTATACTTCCGGGACCCGTGGTCGGAAACCTATTCCCACCCGTCCCTGTCGTCACTACTGCCATCTAACCCCATGAAGTCACCTGCCACATGTGCCTGGGCTGGGCCCAACCTGACGATGTTGTTGTCAATCTGGTCTTGGAGGCAATCCTTGAACACATAACATTGTTGGATGGTGTGTCCCAGGAACCGGTGAGAAGGGCAGTAGTTAGGGCGATCCACGAGACACGCCTCTTCTGGCTTCCGACACTCAGGCATCCGCACAATCCTCTGCTCCAAGGCGCTACAGAAATAACCGAGGACCTGGCCCTCGTCAAACGAGTAAGCCTGATTCCTTCTGCTTGGAAAGGTGACCCTTGGGGGCTGACCATGGCCAGGGACCGGAGGAGCAGGCCGAGGAGGTGGAGCCGGATTACCTCGCCTAGGTGGTGGCAGTGCGTTGCGGAGAGGCGCCTGCCGATTTTGAGGTGGTCGCTGCTGGGGCAGAGGCTATGGGGGTGGACCCCTATGAGCCTGCTGATCTGGCCTCACCAGCAGCAACTCTAGATGTCTGGGGGCCTCTATCTACGCCATAGCAGCGAGCTCGTCTCTGGCAGCTCTCCTTGCGGAGATCACAGGAGGCAGCGGACGTTCCTAGCTGGCCTATTGCTGGGTTTCTTCGAGGCGCTGAGTCTTGTCCGAGAAGTCCCGGAACCCTCCAGGGTAATTCTGTGTGATCAGGGAAGGAACCAACTCTTCCTTGACATTCCCCACACACATCGTCAGTAATTGCTCCCGATTCAGTGGCATTTCAAGGGAGTACGTGAGTCCCTTCCACCGGGCGACGAAGTCCACGACTCGCTCGTAGGGCCTTTGCTTGCACCTGAACAGGTCTGCAATGTTCATCTTCTGGGTTGTGGAACTGAACTGGTAGAGGAATTGTCGACGAAGGTCCTCCAAGCTAGTTACTGATCCAACATGGAGCTGGCTATACTAAACGAACGCTGGTCCCTCCAGCGTCTGAACGAAGCACCAGATCTTGGCAGCCTCCTACTACGTCAGAGTCCCCAACCTAGGCCCGCACCTTGAGTTGAAGTGTTCCAAGTGTTTTGGAGGGTCTCCGGTCCCGTTAAAGGGGGGAAAAGTGGGATTCCCAAATCCTGGTGGGGTCGGCATATCATCCACCCATGCGGGATACGGCTTGCCATCCGGTGGGATCGCCACCTGCCGAGTTTCCAGGGACTCCAAGTGAGCGATGAGTACCTCCATCAGATCATCCGGACGCAGATTCATGTCCTGGCGGGGATCTATAACCACAATCACATTGCCAGGCTTTTTGAGACAATAGTCGCGCTCTGCGGCTCGGGGGGCAGCTGGCGGAGCGACTGTCGGAGCGGCGGGAGGAAACCGAGCAGGGTCTCCTAGGTTGCCTCACTGCTCGGGAGGGTTCGACGAAACATATCGCGCCCTCTTGCCATGGGCTCCAGTGTCTCCCCTGTTGGCGAACACGACACAGTCACGGTTTCCTGGGGGGATCTCAGCAATGGGTAGATGCTGCTGCCCCTACTGTCCTGGTCTAGGGTTGTCGTAGACAGGCCGCCGCTCTGCAATGTGTTCGGCTAGGAGCTCATCAACCATCCTTTTTTTCTCGGCCATATGTTGGCGCATCCTGTCCTTCTCAGGATATTTCTCTGCCTTCTGCACTGAGGTAGATGGGTCGGCGAGTTTGACAGTCCCAGCGGGCTCTTTACCCTTGCCGACGTTTTAGCTCAACGCCAGTGCCTCATGGGTACAGGAAGGCCTAGAAGGATCCTCTGTTGGCGAGTAATCCTCGCAGATGGGTCCAGTAACGGCCTGTCCTTGGGGGGTCGGTCCCCGTTGAGGGGCTCCACAATGATTCCCTCATATGAAAGGTCAGCCATGTTGACTGCTACTACCCTTCGCGACGTTCCCTCAGGGCTGCCCAGTGAGCCGGGCTGCCGGCGGATCGCACAGAAGAGGAGAGCAGCATACTTCCCCCACCCACAGACGTGCATGTGGGGGTGGCCTCCTCAATAACCCTGTGGAGTACTTGAAAAATCTGGATGCATTGTTTCTGAAGGGCCTCGTGGAGGCCCAGCGACTTGGGGTGCTGGACCGCGGGGAGTACTGTTAGGTCAGCCCGGCGGCACTGCTCACCAATCTCCTCGAGATGCGCTTGGCTCCCGGGATAAGGTGCTAGTTGATAACGGAGGCAGGAGTGAGTCACCCGATGAATCTGGCAGAAGCATTCAAAATCCCCCAGGGTGAGTGACTCTGGCACATCAAAACCTAATTCTGCGACTGGCGAAAACATATCAGGGAAGTGGCCCACTGCAAGAATGGCCCATAAGCTCCACGGCTCCGGATCGGGGTCCGGAACTTGCCCCCCCTACTCATCCACCGAGGAAAGTAGGGGAATTGGCAATGGCGCTGAGGCAGGCCATCGGGGCGGTGGGCTGGCTGGCGGGGAATACGGTGAATAGGCAAATTGGCCACCGATCCCTGGGCCATCCTCCCGAGGTTGCAGTTCCCTAGACGCCACGTCTCGATAGGATGGGCCGGTGGATGGGCCTCCTGTCACAATTTCGGTGCTCGCTGAGGGTGTGTCGCCTCGCGATCCTTCGTTCGGTCCCCAGAAAGGTTCCTCATCCTCCCTAACAGGGGCGGGAGGTGCTTCTGAGGAGATCAACGGCAACTGTGGGTTTGATCCATGGTGGTACTCCAAATCCCCGTCCTCCTGGATATACCTTCGAAGGGAGGAGGGAATCATACGGATCTCGCATTCGGGGAGTAAGAGACTGATGTGCCGCGTCCCCATCCCTGCCCTCAACTCAAAAGGTTGGGGGGGGGGAGGTTCTATCGTCGAGTCGTACTCTACCTCAGAATCCGAGAAACAGACTGGTATGATTCCCTTCCGGACTCCCCTGACATTCCTCCAACGGTGATGACGCCCGGCCTTCCTGCCCCTGGGTATTTTCTCAGGGTAAGGACGACTTCCATCATCAGGTCCCCCGACCACAATAGAGCGGGGGCCGAGGGTACCGATGGCCGGGTTGCGAGAAGCACCGGGACAGATGTCGAAAGGGACATGGGGAGGAAATCCATGTGAGTGAGCAACCAGATACAAACGTCTCCATGCTCACGACCGGCGGTAGGGGGAGTGACCTCATACCCCATGTAGTGGGTGCTGGAAGGAGTCATACCCAAAGCATAGACGTCGCGATGAATCTTTCGGCTTTCCAGACCGGTGGCATGGAATGAGCCTTCATGGTGAGCGGCACCACCATGGATTGGTCCGCAGTCATTGCCAGTGTCCGCGACCGGGAGATTCGACCCAACTTGCATGCAGGGCGGTCGGGGTTTCGATCCCAGTCGGGCACGTGGCTGCCCCTGATCAACATGCATAGGGATCTGGGAACAGGAGTCAGCAGTGGCTGGGGCCACAATGGTTGCTGATGCTGGTGCCCCAGGACGGGAATTCCCTCCTCCTCACGCCCGACACTGGCGTCGAGTCAGATGGGCCGGAACGGACGATGCGGGCTTGAAGATTGCCTGCTCCTCGGCTTGGGTAGTCGGGTGGCGGTGTCGACGTAGCCTATCGGGGGTTCTTTCCGGTAACCCCTGTGATGGATCGCCGATCGGGGGGACCCGGACATCCCCTACCTCATTGGCATAGGGGAGGGATGTGTCACAACGCTCCAGGGATAGGATCCCGAAGCAGTTGAATGTCGGTGTGGGGCGTGGCGGCTCCCTGTGAGGCCCTCGAGGGCGGCGATTGTGGTGAGGCGTGATCGCCTCTAGATCCAAGCGTGCCATGCCCATGGTGGGGATGATCCCTTCCTCGTCATACCTACGGATCAGGTTATTGATCACCCTCCGTTGGATGATTTCTGATGGGGAGGGAGGCGCAAATGCCTGGCTGCTACGACGGTCGACATCGGAGCGACCGTGGGATAGGCGGGACCACACGGGGTAGCCGCATCGGCACTGCCCCTGCCCCTGCGTCGGTGGGCAAGTGACGATCGAGCTCCGAATGCAGTGATCTGATTCCTGGAAACAGGGAGATGAACCCATTATTGTCAACATGAAAGGAGATCAACAACCGATGCCCGACATCATTCAGTCTTCCATGGTCTGCAAGAGGTATCCACGCTGACGACGTCACAGTACGGAGTAGTCAACGTCTTGACGGCCTCGACCCCTGGCAGGTTCATGTCCCGGTGAGGGTTACCCGGACCTGGTGACATGCTATTATTCCGATGCTCCAACGGCTTCCATTCCCCGTATTGAGGAGAAGATATTCATGTTGGGTTCACCATTTTTTGTTTCTGACGCTTTCTCCGGGGCGCACGCGACCGTCCGCTGGGGAGGGCGCACTGCTTGTGGCCCCGCATTCCCGCATTCCAAAGGCGGGCAGCATCCGTTCCTTGTTCAAGGAAGTCTTCTCCTTGATCGAAACCGGGATGATGGGATGTCGTTTCTTCCTTCCGTGGATTCCTCCTCGGAGCTCGTCACCTAGTCCGGGTCTCCCTCAAATATTTATGAAGGGTTCGTGAAGCTCATTCCCGGTGCCATATCTACATGGACGCCAGTTAATTACGCTGCTTCTGTCAAGACGCTCCAATGGGTTCTTGTCGGGACAGCAACCTGCGGTGAGGAGAATGGTCACGTTGGGGCATCGTCGGTATGTCTATCTTTGGTCCCTCATCACAGGGCTTCTCGAGGGTGCGGAAGCCCGAGGCATCCCACATCGAATGCGGGGAATGTGTTCCATCTGAGGTTTTCCTCATCTTCGCATGTTTAGAATAGGGTATGTCGCGAGTTTAACGTCTTGCGGAGACGGATCGGGTTAAAAGATCCCTAGGGGGAAACACCGATGTTGGGGCCAGCACGTGGGCAACTTCCCGTATGACATGGAGTGGGAGAGGGTGTCATGATCTCACCGGGATGTGGCGGACTAGGTAAGGATCATGATGGACGGTGGGGTGAATCATGGGGCTTTCTATCTATGACGGACCAAGAGGGGGGATACAGTTTAACGTCTTGCGGGACAGAATACAGTTTGACGTCATGCTGGACGAGATACAGTTTAACGTCATGCGGGACGGAATACAGTTTAACTTCATGCGGGACGAGATACAGTTTAACGTCATTCGGGGCAGGATACAGTTTAACGTCATGCGGGACGAGATGCAGTTTAACGTCAGGCGGGACGGGATGCAGATTAATGTAATGAAGGACGAAAGATTTGGGGCATACGCTCTGAGGCAGCCCAAGGTGGTCAGGGAACCGACATGGAGAGGTCGGGGCGACCGAGTTGTGGGATTGAACCTCATCGAGGCTTCCTACGTACCGTGCGCTAGCACAGATCAAAGTCCACGTAGTTCGCTGGGATGGGGCTTACGCTCTGAGGCGACCCATGGAGGATGTCATGGTCGATGCGTGCTCCAAGCCCATGTGAGTCATGCTCAGTGTGGGAAACAAGATGCAGCAGGGACAAGACGATCACGTCGCGAATGGTGTGTCCGTGAGAAGTAGAATGTGTCTTACGTTCCGAGGCAGCCCTTGGTGTCGGGTCTTACTTCAGTGTGGAGGCCCGTGGTGCGACAAAGCGTAGTGGGAAAAGGACTCCACTGGCCTTGGCAGGGGGGGGAAGTACGGAGATGCACGGGTGAAATCATCCCTATGAAAGGTTAGGGGCTTACGCTCTGAGGCATCCCTTCCCCTACGGACAAACGCCACTCCGACAACGAGTATCTCATTCCATGTGAGGAAGAGTCCATTCCGGTGGAGACGAGTGGCGTAAAAAATGTCCGAGCTGGGGGGACCCTGCGTGCGAAGCACGAGGTCAGACCAGAGTTTAACGTCTTGTGTTAAGGATGAGGTTCTTATCAGTTTAACGTCCTACAGCATAGAAGAGGTGGGTTTTATCCACACCCCTAGGGATTACATGCCCAACACCATCTACCCATTGTAGAAGGGAAGGCATCAGCAAGGCCGTGGTGAAAGGGGGGCGCAGGGGAAACCACCAGGGGGTCCACGTTAGCGTGGCTATGCGAAGAAGCAATAGCCGTTAGCGTGCCTATGCGGAGAAGCATAAGGAAAAGAAACGCAATGGGAAATCCGGCCCAAGGGACCTTGAGGTTACTTCGCATGATCCTGGAAGGCCGTGTGGGAAAACAACACATGGCGCGTATGCCCGGCAGGGGAGACATCAGGTGCCGGTGCAGGGGGCATCCAAGGGGCGTCAAGGTGAGGGGTTCTCGGGTCTGTGCATGAAAAAGGGAGGATTTGCACACAAAACACCAGGACAACACACAATTAAAGTATTGGAATTGCGCATGGATAGAGAATTACGCCAAGGTTTTGCGCGCACGGCAGGGTAATTCGCGTGTGGACCACAGATTGTGCTCAAGTGGGGAAACCGGAGGGGCTGCTATGTGCGGGCTACTACAAATGGCTATTGGGTGGAGGTAGAGAATAGTTGTGGTGGCTTGCTCGACAGGCTAGTCCTGAGACAGTGTGGGGATACTCCGCGGCTGAGCGGTGTTCATAGTGGCATGACGGCGTTGCTGCAGGGCAGAGGCGCAGGGTGGAGGTGTTGTAGGAAGGCGGAGTGAGGGTGGTTCGCAGGTGGGTGGTGGGGCGGTCCTGCTACGGCAAGGAGGCGAGGCTAGCGGAGGGCTTGGGTGAGGCTGGTCGGGGCACTAGAAGTCAGAGAGGGAAGCTTTAGTAGGGTGGTGCTGGATCTGGCGGAGGAGAGCCTAATGGTGACCTAGGTAAGACCCAGAAGGGTCACGCGCATAACAGGGGACAAGGGAGAAGCATGCATAGAGAAAAAATGGAAAAGAAGAAATGATAAGAAAATTGAACAAGTACAAGATAATATAAATAAAAGTATAGTAAATAAATATTAATAAAAATGTAAAGTATAAGAATAATAATAATAAAAATAATAATAATAATCTTATACATTTACAGATATAAACATTATTAAATATTTATCATTCATTTAAATTTTTATTTCATCCTTGTTTTATAAATATAAAATTTTATTTGGCTTCCACATTCAATTAAAAAAATTAATTTCTTTAATTTATTATTTGTTTGAAGTGTCGCGCCACCGTGCATTCTCCAGGACAAAATTCACATTCGCCGCTAACGGTGCGGTGACCGCACACCCACCCGGACCGAATGCGCGGTGACTGCTAGCAGTGTGGTGATTGCGCACTTACCCGAAACCCACCGAAAACAACAACGCATCAATGAAAATTTA
The DNA here is from genome assembly GCA_963277665.1 of Viscum album. Classification (NCBI taxonomy): domain Eukaryota; kingdom Viridiplantae; phylum Streptophyta; class Magnoliopsida; order Santalales; family Viscaceae; genus Viscum; species Viscum album. The sequence continues at coordinate 1,252,267,144 of OY728140.1, read as the reverse complement.
AACCCGGACCCTACAAAACTCTGCCCAAAGTCTCTGGACCGAGAGAAGAATAAAGACATGGGCATTAGTGGTTGGGGTTTTACGATCCTCTTCTATAAAAGATTCCAAAAAAAAATTTATTCGGTATAAATAAATTCATTGATTTAACACATGCATAAAAGGTGTTGATTCCATGCATGGGTTCAGCATGATTCTGAGAGCTTCATTCATGACATGGTATTGATCACTGGAGATGACCTAATGTTGGATGAGGGGTGAAATGTCAGACTTGAAATGTTGGGGAAGCCATTGGTCCATTGAACAAATGACTTTTATGGAAGATAACATGAAGGCTGCATGATTTTTGGATCACATGCGATTATGTGGACCCAATATGACAATGTGTTTTTAATTAAGTTGTAATAGTTTTTTCTTATTTATATCCCACATCGATCTGCAAAGTAGTCCAGTGTATTTTTTTTATAAAATTCTACTTATACACATTCTAGTTGGTCTTGCGGTATCATCACACATAACACTAACTACACACACATGCTACATACCAATGAAATTCTTCTACAACTAATCCACATTTCTAGTGTGATCTGAGTGGAACTATTACATTGTCTAGCCTGAAGATCATTGAAAATATTCCATCAATATTCTGAACCCATGAGAGGGAATCAGAACCACCCATGGGTATGGATGACCCATAGGTCCTACAATGCCTTGACCGAGAATTGAATAAGTTGATGCGTGGTTGGCCTCTTTATTAAAAAATTTACAAAGATTATATTTATATAATAGTATCTATTTTCAATCCAATTATATATTAATTCAAACCAAGTTAATCAAGAATCATAAAATATTCTTTTAGAGATAGAGAGATATATATAATGGGTTTTATAATTTCCAATCATTAATTAATGAAAAGAATCAATTGCATTATATTAAAAAAATGCCTATTTATTTTTATACATTCCATATATTATTTCGTCAATTTTATCATTATGAAAAATAACATTTCACATGATGATCTAGTTCCACCTTGGAATATATAATGAGAGTAATATGAATGGCATGAAAAATAAAACCTTAAATTGAATTGTTCACATTATGAAATTATAAAATGATATTCCACTGCAATATTCTATTCATTCATCGCTAATCATTAAATCAAACAATGATTAATCCCTTTACCATGTCACAATTTGAATATTGAAAAATTATATATTCATGAAAAACAATTCCATTAAACGATCTGTAAAAAATTTGCACAAATTATCACTAATCATGTTGAATTTTCTTACCAATTTTCAACCAATGAGTCCATAACAATTCTATTTAAATAACCACAAATATGTGTGAATAAACATGCAAACTGAACACCAATGAATCCATATAAATTCCTTATGAATTATCACATCATACATAGAGAATTTACTTAGTGAATGATTTCCATGGAATATGTAAGAATCATCCAAACATCATTAATATCCTTATGGATTATTTATCAGAATATTTCATTCTTTATCATTAAATGATTAATCAATAATCATAGAGGACATAACATGAAGCTAATTAATAGTCCTTCTTATATATTGATAACAAATATAACCATACTCATTAACCATTCACATGGGTTTAAAAATATCCCCATTTGATTGGATATAAATAAAATTTCATTAAAGTAGATATCCCTTCACCCTTTTTTGTCAATAAATAGAAATTATTAATGCACGTGATTTCTTCTTCCATTCATTTTATTTCAAAACAACATAAACTTTTTAGGACATTTGTGTCGTATGATATGTTACACTAATAAAAATCATATTACTAGTATAATATTATCCTATGTGGGATAACTCAAGGTTGAAATCGAGAGAGATAAATGCAAGGTTTCCTATGATTCCCATTAATAATAACTAATGTGATATCATGTTCATAATGCATTTATTTCACAATTAGGGGGATATATAAAATATATTTATATTTTTATAAATTCTATTGAACAAAATACTCATTAGAAAGTTCATGTAAATAAATATTTCACTACCAATTTTTTTTTCTTAGCCACCAACTAACACTCCCTCTTCATTCAAATATTTTATATAACAATGAAAAATAAAATTGAAGAAAATCGGTTACCTCTATAATTGATTTCTATAAAGATTTAATGAAAATTTATATATTCTTAAAATGAGACATTATATCATATATTTTAGGTTTAATCCATCCCAATGGGTGAAATCCATTCCATTTATCCTAGGTGAAAATTTTGTTCATTATTAATTATTACGTTTTAATTTTGGATCCTCATTTTTGGACAACTCCTGTTTTTATGAGATGTGGAATAATTATTCCAACATATGAGTTCCACTATGTTCACTAAATTATCCTAATGAGAATGACATTCACCTACATTTACCCAAAGTATATAAAAAATGATATATTTCATGATATAAGGGGAAATAGAGGAAAAATATATTGTTAAATTTAAATAAGTATTGGTATAGATGTTTCAATAAAATTATATAACCATTTCTTGTAGCTAAAAGGTGTTTTTAACTCTTTATGGTTGTGCCTTATTGGTATTTCCCTTTCTAAAATTTATTAAATACAATGAAATATCTTCATTATTTCACCACATCTTGTTTTGAGTATTAATCATCACGTATACTACTACTTCAAAAGGTTCCACTAAATCTTATTTTTTTATCATTACAACTTCTTTATAAGTAGGAAGAAGAAAAAACCATATTATATTATTATATATTGTCTGATTTCTTCCTCCATAGAATCATGATTTGATACCATATTTTTCATTTCATAAAAACATCTTATTAAAATGATATTATCTTTTATCTATTATAATATGTTTCCCCATTAAATTTTTACATGTTTTCGAATTATCATTATATATTTTTGATTTCTCTACCATGTTTTAATTGATTATCAAAAATTATTAAGAAATAATTCATAAAATAATCTATTTTGGATCTTCCAAATGTCTTCATAAAATATTATGTGATACATTCCTATAAAACCGATCCTTATTTTATTCAAAATTCCGTTAATCATTATAACATTCTTGTTTATATCATGGATTGATACTATTCTTGATTTTATCAAAATAAAATTCCTGTCCATATACTATTTATAATGTTCTATGATATGAAATCACTTTCAGTTGTAAAATAAAAATTTATTGCTTGGCATGAAATTCTTGGAATCATGATTTTTATTCTTATTATATGTAAATGTCTTCTATTATTTCTTAAAAATTCATTCTTCTATTATTTCCCAAAGAAGGATTTCCATTTTTTTCCATTCCTTTACATTTTTTATAAATATTAGAATTTGAGTAATACCATCATATTATATATGACCACTATTCTTCTTTATTACCAATCATGTTATAAAACTCACTGAAATTATTTAGGGAATTTGAATATGTTTCTAATGCATAAAATTATTCAGTTATATGGATTCTTCATTACTTTTAACGGTTTAATTCTTGTTCACCTCCATTATCCATAAATGTTGGACTTTGGCTGTTTTCATGAATTATAATGTTGTTACAACATTCATCATCACAATTTCCAATCCTCCTACAGATATAAAAATATATAATAAATATATTTCATTTTCATTTAGTACTAGTTTTTCTATATTGGGTGACTCATTTTTTAGATAGTCATTCCCTTTATGGTGAATCATTTAGTGAGTTATTTTTATTGATATTTCTTCTACCCATACATTGTGTATTGTTGGAGGTATTAACATTTTTATCTACACAAATATTACTATATTTCAAAAATAAATATACACTAGAAGATGAGAATATAGTAGTGAAGACTACATTAACTATGTTATAGTTTACCTTCTTCCATAATATTTTATAGAAATGATCTAGCGATGTTACTAATATATTCTTTCAACTAATACTACTCTCTTAAAAGACATTATTCTTATAAACAGTTTGAATAATAAATCCACTCGCATTGGTTGAATCTATACATCTTTTTGTGTGTTATAATTCATCATTTTTGAATATTGGTATGTTATAGTATGAGTCTCCTTCAATAAAATTAAAAAAATTTATCATGTTTAAGACATTTCCAGATGATGGAAATTTTTTCATTCACACATGATGTGTAAAATCCTTCGCAATATTTTTTCCATTAATTAATATTGAATTCTTGATGTATAATATATTGATTTGAGGATTTGAAATGCTATTTGATTTATATGGTTTTTATTTTCAACTGATCTTCATTGAAATTAGTAGTAGCTTTATGTGGGACATCTATAGAATGGATCTTCAGAATATAATCTTCACAAATTTTGGAATTTTCTTATAATAAGGTGTTAAGACCCTTGACCTACTAGAAAATATTAAAGATAATAATATCTATCATTCATTATAATATTGAAAATTGTTTTAGGTTCATGAATTAATTCAGAAAAAAATAATTAATCATTGTTATCTCAGAACTTTTCAATATTAATTATTCATAAATTATTTAATTTTTTTTCAATGTATTATAGATTAATAATTTTATTAAATGTGTATTGTGGGTGAATTAATCATATTATATTTATCAAAATGTGCATCCAATAATTTAATAATTTTGTTTTCATTATTTTATATTATATACACAAGATATTTTTGAATATTCCATGTATATATAAAAACTATTCTGAAGGAATATTCTTCATATATCATTCTAATGGGTGTAGAAGTACTCTATAGTTTGTATCGAAATGTATTACTCACTTATATAATAGAATTATCTAGGTTCATCTAAAGGATCATTGTCAATTGATTTGACAATATATCATTGATTCTTCTACTTTTTATTTTATTTTTGCTTCAATATCATTTATTCTCTTATTTGTATATTTTTTGTAGTCTTTGAGGATACCTTCATGTTTCCCAAAAAATATTTATAGAAAATTTCATTAACTTGAGTTCTATCCAAATAATCATCAAATAGTCACTTCATTTATTCGATGTTAAATTTAATGGGAATAATGAATTTCACCCAATCAAGGGCAGACCTACCCATTAATACAATATCTAGATAACAAATGGATCATATAAGGACACTGTGGGATAAATCAATGCTCCCAAATTTTATCATGTTTTACTGGCTTTTTAATTTTTACCTATTACAATCAATCATATTTCCAGGTTTGGATGAATGCCTATATAATGAGTTATCATCAATTATATACACGTGTAATCAAAATAATTAATGAAACATCACAACATAATTATTTTAACATGGGTTTTCCTATGATCACCTCATTGATTTGATAAAATAGTTATTATTTAAAGAAATATATTACCACTATAAAATGTAGGTATTACCCATTCCTAGAATTGGATAACATATTTTACAATGAAACTTTTCAATTTTACCAAGTGTGTGGAATTATTTGTATTAGAATAAAATGATTATTAATGAAATTATTTATATTATCACTACATGTTCTTCCAGAGATATTCTTTTTAATAAGAAATATGGTAGAACATTCCCTATGAAATTTATCAGGAATTTATGAAAAGATGGTTTTGATACACTTAATTGAATTATGAAGTTCAAAAGATAATCTTTTTAAAGAATTACCCATATTTGATGCCTTATATATTAAATAAAATAATTCTATCAAGATTTATAAATTAATTTGAAATTGTGTACATTTTTCTCCTCACCTACATACACATATTTATAGTAAAAATTAGGGTGAATTGGAATATAAAATATTAATTTATTTAAAATACCTTATTTATATCATAATTAAAGGTATGAATATTGAAATTTATTCCTCATTAAAATATTAATACCCAAAAACTATTGGGTATTATATTTAATCAATTTAAATACCTATATACAATTTGTGTTATTAATTCATTTATTATTTTTTAATATATTAAACTATCATTTTTATTCATGCAGTGCATTAACCGATGTTGTTTTGGAATAACCTATTCTTATAACATGCCCATGTTACCAATATATCTACAAAATTAATTCCATCATTCATGAATGAATCATGTACCTCAAATAAAATACCCATTGGTATTGGTTTCCATTTTATCATGTGGTACAAAAATACCACAACTCACGATCACATGTGGGTCATTCAAAATGCGCAAATGTTTTGAAATTATAATATTTATTCATATTGATGTATTAAAAATTCCAAATGAATTAGGAATATAGATTTTTCAAACTTCGTATTCTCTATTTCAATTCCTAGGTCATAACTCTTGTATAAACTCCCAAAGGACTCAACCTCTCTATTTTTTCAGATGGTATATAAAATAGCACATGATTCTAGGATGAGAAAAAGATGTTTAATCTATATATTAAATGAATATCCATACATGTTAAAATACAATAATATTGTATTTATATTATATACGTTCTTTAAATTTCAATTTTACATCATAAAAAATTTGATTTCATTAGATGAATTGTTTATATTGGATCACCGGAAATACTCAACATTATATCTTATGTTAGTTCACATTTCCACTTTTCATGTGTATGGGATGATGATCACATGGTAATTTTATCCAAAAAAAGATGAACTCAATCTTGGTGATCGACTGATCATAATGTCTCGAAAAACATCTTTTTAATTTTGATGAAATACATTCTTCGATTAAACAAGTTCATACAACACATTGATTGTATCCCTGTGTTTTGGATGCTCGAGAAATATTTTGATGATGACATGGTATCAGTGGTTGGATATTTCTTGAAATCAATTGTATGCTATAGTATTGAACTATAATTGTCGGGAGGTCATTACCATGTGATATGACTGAAGGTTGTGGATTGAAATGTAGAGGATTCAGGATCATCATATCACATAAATTTGTATATACATGACATGTTCATATGTTTTTAAATAATCCTAGAATAGTACTAAGTTCACTACATCCCCCAAATCTCCAGATATTGGTTGAATGATAATTTGTAAATCAAACTATAACACTACCCACTCAATATAAATTTGGGTGTTCAACACAGACATAACACTAATTATACACAGTGGTTACAACCAAGAGGGATTATACCACAACCAATGACCCTTCCTGGTGCATTATCTTTATTCGTTTTATGTAGTCCCACCCACTAATCATGGGAACCATGAATAACCTCATCTGTCTCTAATGTAATTTCCCAGGATCCCCCATCACTCTAGATTGAAATTCAGGTCCCACATAGACATTTTCAATCATTTCAAAGGAAAGCTTCTAGGTTGGAATTTTTTATCCAAATTTAAAATAATATAGTCTATGTCTAAAATGTAAGTTCACTCAAATTATCATCAGATTTTTATCCTAGTAAAGAAATAATCTTAAAAAAGTTTTATGAAATACATACATACATACATATTTATATCATGGAATTTATAAATCATCATCTACAATTCATGAATATAATAATTTTCATAGGCTTCATAAAACATCTTCTTTCTTTTTATGAATTCCAAATCTCATTTCATTAATTTCACCATTATAAAATTGATGTTTTAAATTATATTATAATTTCACATTAGAATATATATTAAGAGTAATAAAAATAGAACTCAAAATATTTTCTTAATGAAATTCTTCACATCATCATGAAATAAAATAAAATTCAACAGTATTTTTTAAAGCCTGATAACCAATTCCATTAAATTAATCCATAACATTAATACATGAATCAACCCCAATTATTGAGATTTTTTTTATCAAATGACCACCAATGTGTCCATTACAATTATCCATGAATAAACAATAAAAATTGATAATTATATTAACAAATTTCAACCATTGATTCTTTAATGACTCTCTAGGAATCAACACATCATTAATGGATAACTGTATCAGGGAATGAGATATATGAATTACATAAAAATTATATAATAGAAATCACTAGACTCTAGGAAAATTTATCAAACACATCAAATATTTAATGTTTAATTATTATTCAATAATCATATAACAATTCATCATAAATTCAATTTTTTCAATATTTTATATTTCCAAAAAAACCATAGTCCTCAACCATCCACATATGATTTTCAATGACATCATCCCATTTCCATTAATGAAATGAAAGAGGTAGTAGTAGTCTATTATTTCATTGAGGATCATATTTCACCTAAAATTATGCTAAAAATTATGTTATGAATTCCAATATCTCTTTATTAATTAATGAACACCAACACTGTCATAGATATCATGTAAAATGTAGTTCAGACCTAGATGTATGCCCATATAGATGCATGGAAGTCCTTCATTAGATTCTCGTGCAATCCCATATGAATCCATAAATATCTATGTAAATGATTGAAATTTCTGATTCTATGATATCAACCATATGGTAATTCCTACCATAAAATAATTCTCTCAAAGATAATCCCATTATATTAGAAATCATAACATTCTATATCTAGTTTAAAATAATGGGTAAATAAAATGTCAATGTCAGATAAACTCATCCTATATAATTTAGAGCATCATGATGCAAATATGAAATGAGTACCATCATCTTTTACTAATCAAAAGACAACCACACTACCATTTACAAAAAAATTAATTTGAAGTTATCAAAAAACCTATTCCCTAGGTTGGTTTATAATCCAACTAAATATAAAACGAATATAGATACTCATAAAACCTCCTCTACTAGACGTTTAGGTTCCACAGAAAAATATATAGTTGAGTCTCATAAGGTACTTTTAAAAAAAAATCTCTACCAGCATATAGTGTCTCCAAAATCATAGGGAATATACCATCAACACTCACTACAGATCCTGAGTAGGAAAATTACCATCATGTGGTAAAACTGTTTGATGAAATAAGTAAGTAACATATCACCCTGAATCAGAACTTGTCCCAGTCTATCTCTGGATGGATAAATTAAATTATATATTCCTTAACCAACACATATATGGTGAGTATTGTGGATTAGGTAATCCTACCCTTATTCTATTGAAAACCACTCTTGGAAGAATCTGACCAAACAAAATTCACTCCATTATTGGTCATGTTATATGCTGTCATCCAGAATTATATCAATGAAATTTTTCTTTTTTAATTATCTAATATATTATAAATCACATAAAATCACATAGATTCCACAGTAAAAACCTTATAAATAAAAATTTCATAATACAAGATGTATTTGAATAATTTAATGAACCAATACAGATGATATAATAACATGCATGTAAAAATAATAATATGAGCATTAGTGACAGTAAATCGGAAAAATTAATAGTAACCTCACCCATAAAATAATAAATAAAATTTAGGGATATAATAAATGAAATTATGATACAATTATATCATTATAAAAGTAAATAAATATTCCTAAAAATTATTAATTAATTTTGGGTATTTTTGAATGTCAAAAATATTTATTTACAATTTTTTAATTAAATGATGATTTAAAATAAAATTTTCATACATTATATTTAATCATAAGTTGATATTTTATTGTCATATGTATTTAATATAATTTTATATAACCTTATTTTTTTCAAAGTGTTATAAAATAAGTTATAATTTTAAAATCTATATTTTTTCAGTAAATGATAATTTTAATTAAAAATTAAATTTTCAATATTTATAAATTTATTTTCATAAAATGTAGATAATTTTTAAATATTAGTTGTCCATAAATGGTGAGGGTTTGTTTTTGGAATTTTTCATAAATACATGACTTTTTTTTGAATAATAAAATATGATAATTTATGATAAATGCTAAATAATTTTATTTCAAATTCATAGTTGATTTATGGATGTTGTAGAACCAAAATAATTAACTCTAAGTCATTATTTTATTGTATCTGTAATAATTGTAAAACTATTTATATTCTTGTTCCAAAATAATAAAACAAAATATTTGAAAATCACTCATCTTATTTAATATGAAAACCACACCTTTGCAGCCTTTCTCCTCACACCATATAATAATGTTTCCTTTTTAAATTTAAATCCAATAATTTTTCCAATACCCTATCTGTGGAAAAAGTGAATTTTTTCAAATAGATGTAATAAATCCATTCCCATTATGAGGTTCTCCTGGAAGATAATTCGAATCTTCCTTTTTTTCATTTTTTTTCTTTTCAATTTCTTAAATTTTAATATAGTTCCCTAACCACCCTTGTAAAAAGTGACATAATAAGTAAAGTATCATTTATTTACTATTAATTTAAAATTTTAATTGATCAATAAATCATAAAATGTCTTTCTACATATCTTTTATTCTATAAATGGAATCATCGCCCATGATAGGTAAATTTACAAACATCATGGAAGATGTATTTCCATACTCTATTAATGCATTAAAGGATGAAAACAAAGCCTTTTATGGTAAATAAAATTATAATATATGTATTATATCCTATTTAATATTCTAGAACAATTATATACACATTTATTTAATTAATAAAACAAAACTAGTTTGTGATTATTTAATAAACAAAAAAATAATCTAACGGATTATCACGAACGTGTTATGTAATGATTCATCCTCACCCCAAATAACCAAATTACATATATAAAAATTTAATCTTATCTATGTTCATTAATAACATTTTATCTCAATTATAGATATCTATTCCTACTTTACGTGAATATCCAAAATCCTATACAACTAAATTGATCATAAAAACCTAGGAAACATACACTCTTAAACACTAAAATGGTATCTTATTTCTCATAATTATTATCATAAGTGAACTTAATAGAATTATAATAAATAATATAAAAGACTAAAATTTTCATAGTTAATTTAATAATTTATGTTATTTTATTTTTTATGATATTAATGTTATTTTCAATACACTTCCACACATAAGGTATGGTTTTCTTCCCGAACCTCCATTTTCCATTTTAGTTACACTTTATCTCTCTTTACATCAATTTATTTATAAATTATTATTATAAAATTACTCTATGGTATATTTATATGTTCCAAATTTATTTATCTAGATCATTTCATATTAATATTATGGGGGAAAACAGGTTTTACAAGGTTCGTTTCACAATTCATCCCTATATGGATTCCCGATTAATGGGAAATTCTGGATTTCATACCCAATTTCCATGTACCATCAAAAATATGTCATGAGAATTTATATTTTTACAAAAACAAAATATTTTTTTAATAATGAGATATATTTTTTATTTTCATTTTTTATAGAAAATTTTACTACAAAGAAAAATGAATTTTCCTAATAAACTCTTCTTTGAGGAGTAAAAATATATTTCTCACAAGAATTACAAAATATTTTTTATTAGAGTATATTTATCTATTTAAACAACATTTGATGATTCATATGATTAATTTTGACTAATATCATGTTATTATAATCTACCTTATTTTCTTCAATGGTTTAGGTTCACTTATATATTTAATGTTCTATCTTAACACCATTCACCATACTCCATAGAATGTTTATTAATTACATTTAAAAATGTGGAATGTTATTGACATTTAATATGTAAAATTATTTTTGAACAATTCATATAATGAATTAATCAGACATTGTAAGTGATCATTAGGTCATACTAATTTCCCTAAATTGATTAATTGTTCTCATGAGAAAAATAGAAAAGGATTTCGGATGAGTAATTAATCATTTTTTGTTATGTTTATTGTTCGATGGCTCAATGTTATGTTTATAATGTCTGGAATATAAATTCATTATATTTTATTAGTAATTGATTATCGATATGAATATTTTAATAATATAATATCCATGGGTAATACTCATTCTCATGGGGTTGTTTTTATTCCATTTTTAATTCAACATATTTTCATTTGAAATTATTATCATGTTTATAATCAAATTGAATGAATTTGTAGTCACTTACCATTCCATATTAATTATTTAAGTATCTGTTGTATTCCATGCCCATACTAAGAAAATTATCTCATTCTTTATTATGTTTTATTTTCCCCCATGATTCTAATATATATCTTATCAATATCTTATAGATATAATCTAGGTGTTATGGATGTTTCCAAAGGATTTTCTATGATGTTTTTTTCATTTCACACTATAATTTAAAACGTATATTTGTATCTAGTTTTAAAAAACAACAAAACTATTTGGTCATTATGGATTTTAATTAAATTTTTATTATACCAATGTAATTATGTGAGGAAGTGGCTCTAGGAAACTGGCATAGGGTCCATTACAGTTGGATTCAAAGGAGGTTTAGTAGAAAACTAGGAAACAAGATTTAGCAGACATTGATTATGGTAAAATTCCTTAATATTGAATTTGAGGATAACAATATAATATATTATTATAATTTTGTTAAGGTATTAATTATATGGGTATACATAGAAATAAAATCATGTTTGGATACAAAAGTCCATGTGGTTCTAGAAAAGATGTACCTAGGGTTTACCAAGACTTGGAAGGTCTCCCAGGCTAGACTCAAGGTATCATGGTACATGCTAACATGTCTTACTATTCCCCTATTTTATAACTCTCTCTTGATATTCAATGGATAATTCACATTTTATTTTTAAACCACTATAAAGGATTTACAAGTAAAAATTTACACATAATAAACCATGTATATGATAAAGAGATTAACTATCAATAAATTCCCAATTTATATTATTTGAGTTTCCAGTTTGAAAATTGTTAATTAGGAATCGTAAACTAATTGTTTGTATTCCAGTATATTGAATTACTACCTAGAAGAATGAATAGAAACCATATCTACATTGGTATCCCGTTAATGGATTTCCATCATATGGAAGATAATGATGTTTTTAATATAATAGTAACTTATGATAGGAGTCATATAAATATATTGGGACACCAATCATAGGTTAAGAACAATATCATTTCCCATATGTATCATCCTGATCCACAACATGGTTGAGAAATGTTATACCTCTTTATTCGACAAAAACCTTCATCATTCAATGGTTCTATAAACCCATATGTAGAATATAAGTGGATATGTTATTTAGATTATATTTTTATACATTTTTGAATAAATTAAATGGAGATTTTTTTCATGGTCATTTATATTATCTCAGTAGATGGTGATTGATGGTGGATTCTAATAAAAAACATAATTAAGGAGGATGAAATTTAAAATATTGAATGAAAATATTTAAAGGAAAATTTTCTTGAAAAATATTTCCCTTACTAAGGGAAAGCGATGAGGAAGTTATTGAGTCTGAAACAACAAGTGAATAAAAATATTCTAAATAATAAATCAAATATTAACCATTTAAAAAGGAATTCGGGAAACTACAAACATAACCCAAGGGTAATTATTGATCAATTATTTGATTGTTTAAATCCATTCTTCCTAAATAGATTGGTCTCACAAAATATCTCGTCATATAAATATATAGTTGCAAGTGTTTTCAAGAATGATAAGTAATTATCTATGTCATATTAATTTAATGTGAAAAAATATAATAAGAAGGTATAAAAAATAGAAAGGATATTGTTAAGAATGAAAAAGTTTGTTTTCTAATTTGTGATACTTGTGGAAAGAAACATATTGGTACCTACATAAAAGGAATAGTATTTTTTTACAAGTGTGGATAAAATTTCCACCAAGCCCTTGATTTCAAGGTAATGAAAAAAGATACCATTGATAAATTAATTAATTTTAGGTACATGATACTATATGAAATTTTTTTAATTAATCCAGAAAACATACCCCAAAAATTGGAATGTAATTATGATAAATCATATGTGAGGACAATATTGGAGATTGAAGTTATCAATGATATGGTTGATGGTACATTTATCATTTATTCACACTTATACAATGATTTTTATGATTCTAGGCCATCATATTATTTTATATCATTAAATTTTCCATTAAATTCAGACATTTCCCTTTTTAATTAATACGGGAGTTGTCAGTAGAACCCCTTATGGGACATATCATTTCAATAAACATGTGTCAGTCAGTCCACATTAAGACACATAATATTTATTAAACTGATATCATTAAAAACATTTATATGGATTATTTTATATAATCTTATGTATGGACTATCTTTCAAAATATTACTCGAAAATGTACTGAATGAAGAAGTATGTAACATTTTTTTGTGGAAGATGAAGAATCTCTTATCATTATAGTAGAAACATTGTCCTTTGGTTCCCATTAAACACCACATCGAGTATCTCTTCTAAATGAAATAATTTTGGATTAAGGGAAAACCATCTATGGATGAAGAAATAAAAACTCAAATTTACAATGTACCTGTTTTGAATGTATACATTAATGTATTTTCCGAATATTTTTCTAGACACCCATTAGAATTGAAAATTGAGTTTCATATTAAGTTAATCCCTAATTCAAAGCCAATATAATGTAATATTTATATAATTTCCACCATAAATTTAGTTGTGGTTATGAATCAACTAGGTGAGTTTATAAGTAAGGGATTTATTATACCTATTTTTTCACTATGGAGATCCCTTATTCCCTTTCTCAAAAAAAATGATGGATCCATAAGGATGTGTGTTGATTATTGAGAAATCAAGGCTATTACAAAAATTAACAAGTTTCCCTTGCCTCATATTGATGCTTTATTTTATCAAATTCACAGAGAAAAATATTTTTTGATGTTGACCTTCGATCTTGATATCATCAACTTAAAATGAGAAAGGAAGATATAAAAAATTAATCATTTAAAACTAGGTATAATAATTTTAATCTTTACAATAATTCCATTTGGACTGACTGATGCACCCTATATTTTCTTGGATCTAATGAGAAGTGTTTTCAAGTAATATAATGATGTTTTAATGGTATTTATTGATGAAATAATGATATATTACAAACGATATGAGGACCATGTGATCCATATCTATATTTTTAAAGATCCTCTTAGTAAAAAACGGCTATATGTTATGTTTAGAAATTCTGAATTATGGATTCAATCTATTTATATTATTTCCCATATTTCCTCTAAGGATGTAACCTTAGTTGAACATATTAAGATATAGGTGGTTCTATAATTTAATACACAAATGAAAATAACTATGGTAAATAGTTTTTTATTAGCAGGATATTATATGCATTTTATTCAATTATTTTCTTGATTAGCTAACCAGTTATCCAAGATTAATCATAAAATGGTTAATAATATTTGGAAAATTTAATGGGGATAATTCGTTAATGAATTGAAGAAAATTCTTGTGAATGATATGATCCTGACTCTACCATCGGGAAATGGATATTTTTTATTAATAATGATGAATCAGAGAAAGAAATTTCCTATGTACCTATACAAAATGATAGTGTTATTGATTATGTATCAAGGTAGTTAAGAAATTGAAAAACTATCCAATACATGATACAATGTGAGAAACAATAATCATTACTCTAAAAAATGGAGACACTATCTCTATAGATAAATATAATAGAAAAAATTGGTCATAATATTTTTAAATATATATTTTCATAGAAATAACTCAACTTCAGTATTATGAGATAGCTTGAGCTTCACTAGGATTATGATTGCTCAATATACGACCACCCATTGAAGGAAAATAATGCTACAAATGCATTGAGCAGGAAGGATCATGGAATTTAAAAAAAATTCGGATTAAATTGTATCATTTGTACCTAGATTTAGAAATGCTTTATAAGGGATTTGTTAAGGATAATGAAACATCATATCTTTTTCAATTGTTTTCCACACTATCTTTTTTGGAAATGATGAAAATTAATTAGTTTGACTATGAGAATGTTTAAATGAAAATTAATTATATGAATGATGTGAAGCTTCTAAACTTCATGTATGAATATAGAATTCATAAATTTGTAAGGATGATAAGTTCTCCCTCTATAGAAAATCTAAAAATGGAGTAATTGGATGATTCCCCTAGCTTGAATTTTTCTATACACCATAATATCTCTAATATGCATATAGATTTGAAAGAATATTTTTATTTTGATAATATAAAGCATGGAATTATTGATTATGTATAAAATAATTTAGTCTCTCAACAGATGAAGTTTTAAAGGAAACATCCTACAAGACTCAAGAAACCTATTCTTATTCTTACTTGAAAATGTGATGACATTACTATGGATTATTTCACTATATTAAAACTAAATGCCAGAAATAATGATTAAATATGATTAATTTTATATCAACTAAACAATCACCACATTTACATGATATAAGGAATGAATTTATACTAGAGCACCTTGTACGAATCGTTATTAATGATGTTTTAACTATTTATAGATCACCATTTTAAATTTTTTTGTATCATGACCCACTAGTTACATCAAAATTAAAGAAAATTATTCTGATATAATTGGATACTGAACATCATTTGAGTACTTCTAATCACCATCAAACTGATGTTTTTTCTTAAAGGACCATTTTAAAATTAAATGAATTGTCGATATCATGATCACATGACTTTCAATGTTTATGGATCAGTATTTACATATTTTATAGTTTTGAAAAAATTATATATTCCATTCATTTATTAAAATGGACCCACATATAGAATTGTACTGAAATAGAATTCATAAACTAACTAATTTGGGTGATGTTGGTGAAGGTTTGTTTGCTGGCCATGAGATTGTGGAGGAAACAATAGAAAATCTATTGAATATTCATCCTCATAACATAGATGCTCAATGTACGTAAAAGATATATGTAGATAATTTAAAGATGGATTTGGAATTTCTATTTCGAGATCATGTTTTCTTAAATGTATTTATATGGAAGGGTGTTATCATATTTGGAAATATATGAATATATATCCTTAGGTACATTAGTCATTTAATAATAATTGAGAGTGTTTGAGAGGTGTCTAATAATTACAAATGTTTTCTATAATTTATAAAGAACATAATGTGTTCCACATAAATAGGTTATAGAAGAAAAATACATATCCCAATCATGTCCTCACTTATAATATAATAGATTTGGATCCTAGTTTATCTTATTATGAAGAGCCTATCTAAATTCTAGACACTATAGAGTAGGTTTTCTGGGATTATGTGACTCCACTAGTAAATTTACATTGGATAAATCAGAAAATTGAAGAGGTGATGTGTGATCAAAATAATGTTAGGATGAATAATTACACAAATATTTTTATTAGTCAACATTATGGAAATATAGAGGAAAAATATTTGTTCGAGTGGACAATTAATGACCCAAAATTCTAACAACGAAATCTCCCCCCTAATAATTATTTAATATTGTTTAATTTACATAAAATCACTTAAATATTAAAATTATAACATTATAATTTAACATTTAATGAAATATGATGTATTTCTATAAGATACAGAACATATACAGATGGAATAGAAACATACATTTGGAATTAATAAAATGACCTTTTGGAATATTAAATGGGTCAAATGATTTATAGAATCACCAATTATTTAATTATTAAAATTTATGCATATTATAAATGAATGTATTATATCATTATACAATAGTATAAGTTAATTTATATTTTTAAGAATATTAATTAATTTTTTTGTATTTTTGATATTCCCAAATATTTAATTATAATTAAATAATTAATAAAAATATTTGAATGAAGTAAATTTAAAATAAATTTATTCATAAATTATTTTGTTTATCTCATGATTTCTATATTTTTTTTTGAAATCATAGTTAATTTTACAAAGTGTTATAAAACCACAAATAACAATAAAATCTATATTTTTTTGTGTGAATACAGATTTTAATATTAAAAAAATCACATATTTAGAATTTTTTTTCATAAAATGGATCTCATATTTGATTTTTACAAGTCATGGAAATGTTAGGTTGATTTTTTTGTATTTTTATAAAACACTTGAATTTTTAGTGAATAGTAAAATACTATGATTTTTTAGAAATTCTATATAAACTAATTGTTTAGTCATTGGTGATGAATGACTGATTCAAGACCATAATATAGAACTATAATTAATTATATTTTCATAATTTATTATAATCATTTGATGATTTATAGTCTTGAGCTGGAATAATAAACAAATATATAAAATAATCAAAAAACACTAATCTCCATAGATATAAATTCCACCGTCACCAACCTTTATCGTCAAAACATACAAGAATTTATCCTTGTCAAAATTCTACCTAATAATCTTCCCAACTCCCCCCCTAAATTTAGGATACCTTTTTTCCATGAAAATAAAAAAACAATTCCTTTAAGGAGGTTCTCAAAAAAGATAATTCCTAAGGTAAAAATCATTTTTCTTATATTTTATTTTATTTTTATTGTATTTAATTTTCTTATCCTTACCTAATAAACCATTTCCAATATAACATTATATATCCAGTATAATTTATACACAATAATTATATCATGTTATTGGAATATCCATTTTCAAATTCCATCTCTCTCTCTTTTATTCAAAAAATGAATACATCGCTCATAATGTGTCTTTTAACGGACAACATTGAGGATGAATTTTCATATTCCATTAAAACCATAAATAAAAATCATGAAACCATTTTGATGGTTAAATAAAATTATAATATATGAATTAAATTATATTTAATATGTTTGAACAATTATATACACATAATGTTAATTAATAAAAAAAATAAAATTTTTAATAATAGAAATCCCTCAAAAATAATCGAAATGATTATCAAGAAAATCGTATATAATGAATCATCCTTACTAAAAATAAACAAATTAATTAAATGATAATTTTATCATATGGATTTTAAAAAATAAAATATAAATTAAATTATGGATTTTGATTCCGATTTGACACGAACATCCATAATCATACACATGTAAACTGACCATAAAAACCAAGGCAATGAACGCCCCCGAACAAAAACATTATATCATATATCTTATCAAAAAGACATCAAATAAATGAAATAAAATTTTAATAAACAAAATAAACATATATATGATTCTGAATTAAGTGGATAATTTATTCAAATTAATTATCCCAATCATTTAAGTCAAGTGCAGAACACATTTAGACATAATCTAAGGGTTTATTCCCAACCGCCTATTTTCAATTTCAATTATCTTTTCTCTCCCATTAACCTAATTTAATACTTAAATGTTTCTAAAAAATTATTCTAAATACTATTTATATGTTTGAAAATAATATATTCAGACCAGTTCATAATAATTTTAAGGGTAAATATTTGTCTTACAATGTTCTCTTGCCAATTGTTCCCAATAAACCCACCTTATATATGGGAAATTCACAATTTCATACCCATTTTCAAGTACCATACATTATCTTAATTCATACATTATTAGTTTCTAAATAATTTTTTTCTAAATAAAAAATTTATTTTTTTATTACTAGTATTATAATAAAAAATGTGACCAAAATAAATGTTATTCGAATTGTTTTATTCATTACAATATAAAAAATGGTATTTCTATCAAGAAGCCGTAGATGATTTTATTAGTGTCTATTCATAAATTTCAAATCCATTTTTGGAATTTTAAGATTAACTAGGAATGAAATAATATTATTATCTACTAAAATATTTTATTAAATGGTTTATGATCATTTTGATTGTGGATTTGCTATCTTGATATCATGAAATATACTAATCAAAATGTCTATTGATTGTGTTTTCAAAATAAGGACGGTTATTAATATTTCAGATGTGTATGGTGTTTATGTTTAATTCCATTCATATAACGAATTCATTGGACTTAATATATCAATGATGGAGACCCATATAGCCCATCAATGCTTTGGATAGTCTCATGATACAAAAATGAAATCAATTTTTTCCACGACCTTAAGATTTTCTTTTTATGTTTCTTGATCATGACCTCTACGGTATGTTCATAATATAAAAAATAATAATTCTCACATTATTATTAGTTATTGACTATCATTTTTAGAATTATACAATATTAATATCCATGGTTAGGTTTCATTATAATGTGACAATATTTATGGAATTATTAATTCATATTTTATTCATTTAACATTATGATGAAGTTTATGTTTTGATGGATTATGTTATTAGTCATTCACGATGACTTATTATTTATATTATCTTCCTCTATATTACCAACCCTTAATGGTAATATGAAATCAACAATTTATTATTTTTTATATTTCTCTCAGATGAAAAGATATATTTTCTGAATGATAGGCATGGATAATATAGCAGTTATGGATGATTCCAATGGAGTTTACATGTTGTTTTTTCTGTTCAATTTTATATGTAAAACATATTCTGTTATATTAATTTTCAAAACAATTGAACTATTCATTCCTTTATGATTTGAATTCCTTTTTCATTATACAACTGGAACTAATTTAGGCACTATCTTCAGGAATCTAGTGTAGAGATATTTAATCAAGGAATCAGTTCCACTAGACATGAGATGTCCTCAATGAAACACTAATAATACCATGGAAACCCATGGAAACATATAATCTCAGTGAAATTATTTGGGCTCTTCCTAGATAATACAACTGCATCCTTATATGGGTCAATGGAATCTATATCCATTGAAAAAAAAATGAAAAATTAGTTCACATTATCATTCCAAGACTACATTTATATATACATCCATAAATCTAATGCTCTTTCAAAATACTCATCATTCTGTCAAGATGATGAGAATGGTAGTCTTCAGTTTGAGTGTACACTAATATGGATTCAATAAAAACTACCAAACGTTTATGTTGAAAATTATGTAACAGTTTATTCATCGGGTCTATGAATACTATTTATGTATTCATCAGGATGAATGAAAACTATATAAACTCATATATGCCACACCTTCTTTTAAAAGTATAATAAGGAATGTTTAATAGTCTCAACCTCAACTTATTGTATCATAGTAACAAATAAATTTTAAATAATATATAATAAATTCATAGTTGATTGAATGGGTTATTAATACATGGAAGGTAATATATGTTCTTGGATGCTATCAGATTCAGTAATTGATAATCAATAAATATGTGTAATGTCTCATTGCATTTCATGGAAAAAAGGACTTGAGGACCCCAAAATTATGTATTTGGGTATGTGAAAATTTTATCTTCTTGATATACCATGTGATCCTTCATTAATATAAACTATGTTAGTTCCATTCTATAATGATTAATATAAACCGACTTAGGTCCTATAACGATCTTGATCATGATCTCAATCTCCCACTCGGGTGGTGTTCTAATGAACTATTCAAGAAAGGTATCCTAAAATTGGTATACCGCTATAATAAATATTTTAATTATCATTCCAAAAATATGCAGAACAAGTCTAACAATTTTAGATATGAAACAATTGAATATACAGTAAATTGGTATTGTATAACCAGCCTAAAGACCCCACTCAATAATGTGAGTATAGCTTCCCCCATCTAGAGACATAAAGTATACTCTCCAATTATAATAGTTGATAAGATAGTTTTTTAGAAATGTCCAATATAAATAATGAATAAAAATTAATACTATCATTAATTGAATAAATATTTTCCAAAGGAGACTATAGAAACTAATTTCAATAATAAACTCCTATAAATTTCTGATAACCTCCTCCCACAATCCCAATATTTTTTCAATTATCCTAAACTAATATATGATCCCCTAAAACTTTTCGGTGTAGATTTCATTGTGGTTATATGACTTTCCCTACTACCTAGAGCTCCATCGTGACTCCCATATATTTTTCCATTTGAATGTTATTTCATCTCTAGTATTGGATATCCACATCGACTACCACACCTTGAATATCTAGTGGAACTCTTTATATTATTATAATGAGTATTATTGAGTATATCCAAGAATCTATTACAGATCCTAATCCCAACCAACTACCATAATATTCCATTCTCCATTAAAACCTATATTGGTAGCCCAACCCACCCTAAGAATGTAATTGTATATAAGTTTACAGAAATTGAGAGTGATTGTGAACAAACTTTCCACATTGATTGCATTGTAAAATATCATGTTTATCAAAAGTCATCCCACAACCCTTTCATAACATCCTATATTTTCTTTACTGACATTATCGTAGCATCATATCTTACCACTAGAAGAAAAGCTCCATGTTATCCCTCCTAAAAAATAAAATCCACTATTGTGGGGATTTCTCATATTTCATTTCAGGACAATATATTTATAAATTATATCCAAAATTAGAATCAACTAAATTTTTTTATCCTATGACAAAATCATATAGGAATTATGAATTCAAAAATATCATTTAATGAGATATATGTAAAAAGAACATTCCACTAGTACTTTTTCTAGAGAAGTCAATAAATTACATCATAACCAAAAAGAAAAATAATTAAATTCATTTCATTTTGTAAAAAAACACCAATGCATAAAACTGACATTCACATATTATATAAGGATATAAAGAATATTTTGTTGTTAATATTTGGGTAACATAGATGTGTATGATAAATATACCCCAGAAAATAAATACGAAAAAAAATCTCAGATTAAAATGAGATTTTCAATGTTATCCCTTAATATATGTTTGATATGCTTCATATTTATCTAAGCCTCTTACATATTTATTTAAATAATGTTACTGATTTATTACAATATCATAATAATTTTTATTATAACACATATTTGCAAATTATTATACATTTTTTTGTATCATTTCATTGTTACTTGTTACTTGGGTATTAAAGGATTTACATTCTTATGCATGTTTTGTCAGATATATACTTATTACATTTATTAGTATACAATTATATCATATAAATTATCATATTAGTATAATATATATCAAATTTATCAATTAAATTCATTTATATAATCAGGATTTAAAAATAATTATGTAGAACGAATCACATTTCACCATGGAAATAGTAATGTGTATGTACACATTAGCAGCTATATCGTTCTCATAATTGATGAATGGTATTTGATGTGGATGGTGTATAGTATATCATAATCAATATAATTTAATATTAAATATATATTTATTAATTCTACCATTACACATATTCATGTAAGGTAGTGGTGAAAAATGAATTACACCATAGTGTGGAGATGATAAGTTGTACGTACGCATGTGCAGTGGATGTTTCATAATGATAATAACCTCTAATTATATATTTTATAATAGAGTAATATAATTATAATTAAACTAATATTTAGGATGATTTTGAATAATAAATAATATTGAAATAATCAGTAAATGATATTACCTCTTTTTTTGATGTGCCTCCTCTAAATATCCTCTTAGACCAATAGTGTTGGTTTTTTAAGATAACTAGGACCAATATAATGTTTATATAGAATTTTATAAGGTAAAATGGCTAGTTATAGTGGAGCGTTATAGCTCAAAATCATGTGAAGAGTTGGGAGGGGATGTTCCCTTTTATAATTGAGATGAAGGGCACTTTTGGAAACCTCAAAAATATTAATTTTTAATAATAAAAACTCGACCTAAAACCATCTAAAATGTCCCAATATAATATATAAATTTTTATATCGTTGTAATATCATCAACCAATTAAATTTAGACAATATTTATTTCATTTTAACAATTATAATTTTATTTAACACTTATTTATTCTATTTTATTTTTAACGAGGTTAAACAATATTTCAATATTAAAAGGTTTGAATATTAAAATATATGAAGTTAATTAGACCATATCAGAATAATTTATTGCCTTTTAGACCATATCGTTATTATTATATAATTTTTTTAAAAAATTTATGATTTATAATGAATATAAGAAAACATTATTTTGAAAAAATATCAATAGTGTCAATTTTGACACTATTTTATTCATATATTTCTAAAAATATAAAATTAATAATATAAAAAAGTTAAAAATATATTATTATACAACTAAGGGGACATGTTAGTCAATAAAATTCATTTGAAAAAATAATTTCCCAAAATATATTTTTTAACATATTTTTTAAAACATTTATTTTATCTCTTCATTAATAACATAATTAATACCTCAATTTTGTGTATATATTTAATATTATTATTTGTTGAATAAAAATTCAAAATAAAATAATATGATGAATTTAAATCTATCATATTTTGGAAGAATACTTTTATTTGTATGTTTATTCTAAAAAACCCAACATTAAAAATGCAATACAATTTTAAAATTTGAATTTGAAAAATAAATCATCATAGTAAATAAAACATTATAAGTGTCATAATCATTTATATAAGCCTATAACATGTCAAAAAATCATCCCTTGGATGCTTAGTGTAAATAAATTTACATAAAATAATGTTTTTTCATGTGTTTGTGAATTTGTATTATTATTAATATTTTTATATTATTATTTTATTGATATCTCATAAATTAAATAATTATTTTAACATACAAGTATAAGCCATAATTGTAATTATTTATTTCATAAAAATTAAAAACAAAATTTCTAGAAAAACAAAAAACTACTTATCATTTAAATGGTTTTTTGTAATTTAATAAATATTTTGTATAACATTACGTTAAAAATAATTTAATTATTCAATTTTATGTGAGACAAATTTCACTTTTCATAAAATAAAACAAATTAAATCTTCTATTCACATCTATGTGCATTCAAATGGATACCATTTCATCCCGATAATGTTTAAGGGAAAATTATAATCATCCAATTGTATTAAGACAAGTGTTAGGGTATTTTTGAAATAATTTTTTAAATTTAATTACGCTATTTTTCTTTTACCATGTTCATTAAATTTACCAAAGTTACAATTAATGTTTTCCCAAAAATTAAAATAGAGGTATTTTAATAATTATGACATTATGATTTTAAATATGGAATTAAATTTTTCAGAATTTAGAACACAGAAGTTTTACTAATTAATTAAGCGATTTGTCTGGTTTCAATGATCTTTTTCACTATGATCCAGAATATCTATAATTAGTTCTTCATAATAATGATCTAGCACCAATTGTACATCTTTTGAGATGAGAACATGTGAAGGATCTGTTATGTACTTTCAAAGGAGAGATAATTTATACACTACATGAAATTAATATAGATTTGGTGGAACCACCGATCGATAATCTACCTTCCAAATAAGATCAAGAATGTCAAAAGGACTAATATACCATAGGAGCATCCTTTTATTCATTCTGAATCTACATACTCAATTGCTTGGATATATCTATAAGAACACCTTATCACCACTTTCCAACTCTATGAGTTTTCATTTGTTTTCAGTATTTAATTATTGTTGACATTGAGCTTCTATTATGTGTTGTTGGATTGATTTGACCTTGTATTCCATTTAATCATCATTATCATGTCCTAAAAACAATAGTTTCTCAACTCATCCCCCCATGTTAGAATTTTTCACTTCATTCCATATAGGGCTTCATAAGGATCTATCTCTGTACAAGATTCAATGATATTTTGGTATAAAAATTCCACAAAATGTCAGTGTTGATCCAAACCACCTTTGAGATCCAAATAGTTAGCACTCAACATGTCTTCTAGAGTTTTAACATTCCTCCCAAACTAACCATGTGTATAAATATGATAATTAGTCATGAAACATAACTCTGTATCTAAAGAATACTGAATACTTCCCTAGACCATCAAGGTAAACCCAATATCCCGATCATATGTAATGGAATTTGGCACTCCATGCAATCTTAAAACTTAATTTACATAAATCCTAACAAGATGATAAATAGATAAATCCCCTCTAATAGATATTTAGTTAGTCAAAATCTTATAGAGATCATATATAACCTATCTATTATTATAGCATTTAAATGTTTTGAAAATTTCTATAATAAACTCCATAGTGATATTTTACCACATCCATTCTTGTATGGGAAATGGTAGTAACACACCCATATAATTATGTCTCTCAACCGTAATATACTAACAAACCAAGCATCAAGAGACATATTCAATGAAAACCCTTTTTCATTCCATCCCACCAGAAACAGTCAATTAGATCCTAGTACAACATTGTGCTTTTATGGTGAATATCGAATGAAGAACTATGAGACTCATAGAGAAACTCTTTATTTAATTCATTTATGAGAGGATTACAAACATTATTCTTGAACCTTATTATCTGATCACAGTCAAGGTTGAATTTAAGAAAATTTATCACCTTGTTTTTTATATCTCAATAATTATCATGTGAATCCTTAATCATTAATTTTATTGATGGTTAAATTTTCATTTTAGACAGATTAAATTTTCTCTCAACAATTAAAATTTCATTATTCATCATTTTTAAATCATTAAATACTGGATATTTTGTAATACACATTCTGGATATGCTAGCTTGGTCTTGTTGACTCAAAGCATCTTCAACCTTTTTCGCTACCCTAGGGTGGAAATGTATTCAGTAGACATAATAATAATCAACTACAACATCTTATTGGGGGTATATTTTGATATTTTTGTGTGAAAATATACCATAAACCTTTTTGAACTGTATAAATATCACTCCTTTCATCATAAAGATAATGCCTCTATATCTTTAATGCTAATATTTATACAGCTAAATCCAAATCATGAGTAGCATAATATTGTTCATGGATTTTACACTCTCATGAGGTAGAAGTTATAACCATATTATTTTTCAATTGAACACATCCCAATCCCCTATTGGATGCATCACTATAGAAAATATACCATTCTCCACTACATGGCAGTGTGAGAACAGGTGTGCTGGAAAATAATCTTTTATTTACATATATATGAAATTATCTTCAAATTCCACAGTCCAAATTAACATAACTACTTTCTAAGGCAACCTAGTGAGTTGAGTAGATAACGATGAAAAAAACATTCAAAAAACACTTTTAATATACTGCCAATCCAAGAAAACATTGGAGCTCGGTTACCATTATTGGTCTTAGCAAACATTAAATAACTTCTATTTTTAATTGATACACACATATCCCTTCTCTTGATATTATATGGCCCAAAAATGACTGTTTCGTAAGACAGAATTCAGTCTTGGTAAATTTCTCATAAAGCTTCACCTTTCTCAGGGTCATTAGACCAATTCTCAAGTGTTCTAAATGTTCATCCTTACTCCTTGAATAGACAGTAATAGCTTGTATAAAGACAACAAAAAATTGATAATGATACTCTCTAAAGACTATATTTATTAGATACATATAGATAATATGGTAATTTGTAAGATGAAAATGCATCACTATAAATTTATAGTGTCTATACCTTTTATGAAATGTCGTCTTTGGTATATCCTCCTTTTTACCATTAATTTATGATATACTGAATAAAGATCAATATTGGAAATGTATTGAGATACATGTTGTTTGTCAAATAATTCATTAATGCATGGAGAAGTATATTTTATCATAATAGTGATATTGTTTTGTTCCCAATAATCAATGTATAGTCTCACTGATTCATCTTCATTCATAAAAAATTAGAACATTTTCGCCCCAGAGTGATGTGCTATGGTGTATGAATCCCTAATCAGGATTGTCTTGGAGTTGCTTCTATAATTCATGAAATTCAATTGGGGCCATTCTATTTGGTGTCTTTGAAATAGGCATTTCACCTTGTATGAGTTCTATTGAAAACACAACATCACAATTTGGGGGAAGACTAGAAAATTACATCATAAAGACATCAACAAACACTCATAAAATTTGTTTATTCTTAATCCTGATTTTATCCCGAACCATTTGCGGTAAATAGCCATCATTTATATGAATCAAAATCCATAATATAGAAGATATTTCAACTGGAAGGTTATTGTCATCCTTGCCTTGATAGATGATTATATATTGATCTGGAATATGAAATACAACATCCCTTGTTTAGAAATTGATATGATATCCATTTAAAGAAATAAAATTCATGCCATGAATCACATGAAATTCATCAATTTTAAGGACCACAATATTTTTAAGAATCGATTTCCCACAGACATCAACCAGAGAGAAATTATAAACATTTTGATGCGAGGTTTGTTCCTTAAAAGGTTGTCACTACTATGTTGACATCTAATTGTTGTGGTAATATGGAGATTCCATTACCAAATTCATTAAAATTAAATGAGTGGGTAGATATAGAACAAAATAAAATATCTTCTACATTAGAGTAGATGCTATGTGTACCTTTCAACACATCATTATCATACTCCATGTCCTATAATGTGGTTGAAATTGAATTAACTTTTTCTTTGTCCTTAAGAGTTTGCTGAAAATAATCATAATCAATAACCCTTGGATTAAGTTATTTATTATCATAATTAACCATTTCCTTGAACATGTACCATTTAAGTGTAGGATGTTCATTCTATGAACCCTTTTATTTTTTTTCATAATTATAAATATTTTTACCATCACATAGGCTTTCAATTTTCAAATGATATTCATTTCCCCACTTAAAACAATTATTAGTAAATTGAAGAAAATTCCCTCCTTGTTTCTTTCCACACATTGAGCATAAGGGAATACTCATCTTCTTTTCCCTGTAGTCATTAGATTTTCCTCAATTGTTTTTCTCTTATTTTCAAACCCATTTGGATGATGGGTTAATCAATTATTTTTCTCTACCATTACAGAACATCGAACAATTTCTTCATAGTTATTGAATTCTATTAAGGCTATCACCCTTCAGAGACTCTGTTTTAGGCCAATACGGAATCGATCAATTTTACATTCTTTTTGGATAATAATTCCAGAATCATACCTTCCTAGTCTTATAATATTTTCTTTATAGGTACCAACAGAGTCACCATCCATTTTCTAATGTTTGCGAACTCTATCATTATATTTATTCTAAAAATTCAAGGGAATATATTATTGAAAATTATTTTCATGAACTCAACTCATTCTAATGACACAATTTCATCTCTTTTCAACTTTTTATTTTAATTTTTCCCTTATTCATCAGAATCATCTTTAAAATGATATACTGCAAGGATGGTTTTATCATGTTTATAACACTCTTGAACAGAAAATATATTTTTTGTGGTATTGATAAAATGTGTATCCACTAAGAGATTTGAATAACCTCTAAATAAAGGTGGACACTACCACATTATGTTTTCAACATAATAATTCTACCTTTTTTGATCATTTAAAAGTATTACATTACTCAAAGCTGGACAATGTTGTGTGAGCATGGATACAAGAATTTATATTCCATATCTCATAACATTTCGTTGCTCGGGGAGGGAATCCTTCCATTTTCCATCACATTCAACATTAACGATATTATTTCAGGTTCATCCATTGACTAAAACCAATAAGCATAGTGTGAGTAGCACTAATATTAAACGGAAAACTACGTAATTCAAGAATAAAATTTCAAATTAGGTCATATTTGGTTATATCCTAGGTTATTCATGAACATATAAAAAATAGAAGGATATGATTATAACCTATACTTAGACATATCCTTAGGGTTTTTTTGATGGTTATCTTATCATAGATTCCAATGGTTAACTATAAATTTTCTCTCCTACCAACTATAATGGCCCATACATTACATATATATTTTATATCCAAATTTAAGAATATTTATTACATAACATAACAAAAACCACATGAGGATCGTACAAGATTAATTTTTTTAGAAACCGAGAATCATAAAAAATCGGTTCATAAACTATTCACATTGTCTCCCACTAATTTCTTCATAATTTTACTACATTTTAAAATATCGTACTTAATTAACTACTTCACATCCAAGGTAAAATAAATATATGAAAGGGTGATATGAAATTCTCAGTATGGGTAAACAAGGGAGATATCAATGATATCAATATCACAAGAACATAACATTTGAAAACTTGTCCTCCATATAAAAGATCATCAGATCATGTCATTAGATAAATCATAAAAGAGAATTTTAATCCAATAGTTATAAACTAAGATAATAAATTTAGTGGAACTTTCACATATGGATAGAAAATTATTTCATATTAGTTTACACTAATCTCCAAGACCATCATAGTGGAAAAATTACATTACTGAACTGCGTTCACTCCTCGTTCTAGTCCAATATTAGTGAACCAAACATTCTTGTCCTTCATGTCATGTCTACATTAACAAATATAAATCCTTAACCAATGAATTTGAGGGATATATAAGTCCCACCAAACTCATAATTAAATCATTCTTACCTATGCCACAAAACATAAACTATTCATCATAACATAACCCAATGATAAAGAAGACTTTCTTAAACATGTTTCCATAAAAACATAATACATAAATATAGATGAATTTCATAAAAATAATTCCATCAGAAACACAATAAAATTTGTGTAATAATATTTATAGAATCGTAAACCTACTTAATATTATATTGAAAATAATTGTGATTAAACACTTGAGCTTAATACCTAAGGAAAATAATTATACTTCATCCAATATTATTTCCTTTTTCAAAATGAAACATAAATTTAGAAGATATTATATTATTTAAGAATAACATGTTAATCCTATAGGGGATGATAAATGAAATAAGGCATTAAAAAATATTTAAAATATTCTCATTCTGTAAAAGTTAAAAAACATTATTCTCATATTTTGGCTAGAAAAGTCAAAAAAGTACCTCGTACAGAAAACAATAAAAGATTACATTCATACAATTTAGTAAAAATTTATCAATGGATGAAATTGAAATTAAAAATTAAATAAGGATATATATAATATTTTGAAATAAATATTTAGTAGTCAGGGATGTCTATTTTAAATATACATTAGTAAATACATACTAATAAACAATATCATATTAAAACGTGATTTGAAAAGTTATCCCTTACCTTTATCCTGATATGAATTAGACGTATCTGAAAAAACTATAAAAATAATTAAATAATGTTATTGATATATTAAAAAATCATAATCTTTGTTATGATAAAATTAAAAAAAAATTCATCTGTTTGTTTTTAACATTTCATTTTTACTCGTAATTAGGGTATTAACTCTTTTATGATCTTATGCATGTTTTGTCGGATATGTTCTTATTCAGATTTTTATGTTGCATGTATATTAAAAACTGCATGGTAATAGTATAATATATATATATATATAATATTAATTAATTCAATTCATTTATATAATCATTTATTTATGATTATTAGGAAGAATTAATCACATCGAATCAGGGATACTGTAAGCTATACTTTAGCACGATTGATGATATCGTTCCCATAATTATTAAATTGTATTTGAGTTCGACGGTGTATATGATATCAAAAAAATATAATTTTTTATTAAATATATATATATATATATATATTAATTATTTCATTATACTCACCCCTGAAAAGTGGTGGTGAAAAACATATTACAACACTACATGGAGACTATAAATTGTATATACACACGCATGGTGATTTCATTCTTCATGGGATTGGTAGATGATGAAATATGGGTTTTTAAATATCATAATAACCTCTTATTATATATTTAATAATGGTGTGATTACATTATAATGAAACAACCCATGATGTGGAAGTAGGAGAAGAAATAAGTTTGAATGAATAGGTAAATGATATTACCCCATCTTTGACATGCCTCCTCTAAATATTCACATAGATAGATATAGATTGTATTTTAAAAAAACCAAGACCTCTTGAATATTTCTAGGGATGTTTATAATGGAATTATCCATATAATGGGCTTTATTGAAGTCTCAAAATGATGTGAATTGTCGAGGGATGAAGTTCCCTATAATAATTAATGTGAGGGGACCTTTTTGAAACCCTAAAAACATTTAATATATAATAAACTCAATCCCCACATAAAATCCACCAAAATTTCAAAATATTAAAGATAATATGATATAGGGTTATAACATAATCAACCAATAAATTTTACCGATGTTTTATATCAATTTAATCATTATTAGTTTAATTAACACATTGTTAATCAATTTAATTTTTATACAGGGTAAGTACTATTTCAATATTAAAATACTGGAATATTATATTATTTTATGTCAATTAGTCCATAAATGAAAAAATTTATAACATTTTAGACTATTTCATAATTTACATGTATTTTTTTAAAATGATTATTATATTTATGTAATTTATGAAAACCATATTTTAACAAAATATAAACAGTGTTAATTTTGACACTATTTATTTCATGGATTTTTAAAAATATAAATATTATAGGTGGTCCTAGATAAAAATATTTTTTATATCTCCATGGTGTCAAGGAATTATATAAATGTAATTTTATATAATAATTATCATAAATTATATTTATGAAAATATTTTTTAATAACATTTATTTTATAACTTCATCAATAAAAATATTACAACCTCTATTTTGGGAAATTATTTAGTATATTTATTCATTGAATAAAATTCAAATTGAAATAATTTTATTAAGATAAATAAATTATCATTTATAATAATAATTTTATATAAATATATCTTTTAAAAAACACAAAATAAAAATTTCAAAACTATTTTAAAACATGAATTTGATAAATTTTTCTTCACATTAAATAAATCAATATAAGTGTCATAATGCCTTATATAAGCCTCAAATGGTCAATAATATGTCCCTTTGATGGTTATGGTCGATATATACTAATAAATAATCTTTTTTTTTATTCTTTGTCTTTTTGATATTTATTAATCATTTAATAAAATTTGTTTATTGATTTCTCATTAATTAATTAATTTTTTCACCATCCATGTTTTAGTATTATAGGTATTTATTTATATCCTAAAAATAAAAAAATAAACATTAATGTTAAATTTAAAAAATAGATTTAAAATTATTATTTAACATATAATTTTTATTTCATGTAAACATATATTAAATATAATTAAATTATGAAATATTGAGCGAGACATATTTCACTTTTCATAAAATAAATTAAATTTAATGACCTAATCACATCCAAGTGGGTTTCAATGGATATCATTTTGACCCTAGTATGATTTAGGGAAAACTATTTTCATCCATTTATAATAATACAATTGTTAGGGTAATTTTATAATATTTGTTTGAACATTAATTACCATATTTACCCTTTATCCGTGTTAATAAAATTTCCAATGTTAATATTCATATTTCGTAAAAATAAAATATAATTTTTTAGTTAATGTTGACCTATTAATTCAAAATATTGAATACATTTTTCAAAACTCAAAATACATAATTTTTCAATAAATAGTTTAACATTAATCAAATTATTCAAAGGAGAAAACAAGTTTTAAAAGTTAAAATATTACAAATGATTGAAATGGTTTTACATTTAAATTTAATGTAAAACAAATTCAAAGGACATAAATATTATTAAATAGTCAAAAAATATATTCTAATTATACTTTTAAATGATTCAATAATATTATTTAAAAAAGGGAAATTATTTTAATGAGAAATTTATTTTATTTTAAAATTTAAAATATTTTTACTATTTATCAAAACCTGTATGTTATTAGAAAAATATCTAAAATTCAACCAATGAAATTTTTTATAACCAAATTTAAAATAACATATTTATTTTTCCATATAAATTTTAATAATGATTCAAAATCTTATTTTAAAAGGGGTTCTCCATTCAAGGGTGTATAATTAACCATTATAAATCAGTTTTTTACATCAAATTGGGTTTTATTCATACTATATAACTAAAATTACAATTGTATGAATCTAAAATATATTTTATGATGTATATAATGCACATATATCTCATTAATATCATTACAAAATATAATTCACTCAAAAATAAAAATATCTATTTATATTTTTCATAAATAATTGATAGCTAATGGATTCACAATCTATTTTATAAATATATTTTTAATTTTTCCTGATAAACTAATGTCTACGAAATAATAGGGAATTTATAATCAGGTAGCCTCATAGTTCATTTAAATTCATGATTTCGTGTAATGTAAGCTATTAATGATTAAAAATTATTTAAAGAAAATATTTCATAAAACATTCGGGTGTTACATTTTCATATGATTTTTAATGACTTCACATTAATCTTAAAAAGGATAATAATTAAATGTTGAATTATTCAATTTTTTTAATACATGATAAAACAATTCTCTCATTTATCTTTTGTGTTCGACTGAATGTTTTTAGAAGGTAATGAGTGGGAGATAAATCCTTCCATACTATTACAATATTTTCCCCAGGAATATATGTATATAGTGGATTAGGTTATTTTGTTTATTTAATGAGATCATAATAAACCACATGTGATTAAATGGTTTTGTTTTAAACAATAATAATATATTTTATTATTAAAAAAATATTTCGATGGAACATATGTCATGGGTTTTTTTGATTATTAAACTACATTTATATATGTTTTTTTTCACACTATAATAATATAAAATAAGACATTGAATATGATAGGATGAAATTTATGAAAAAATATAGGATAATTAATATAGAATCCCTTAGAAAGGACATTACATTATTTACTAGAAACTTGTGATTTAATTTCAATATATTGTTCTGAAATTATAATTACATTACTGTAATTTTAGATAGATATCTTATGTGGAATATTTTATAAAATGGAAGAAATGTTATATTACTCTAGATCTTGACACAAACGAATATTCTTGGGTGGGACATTGACCATATAGGGGTGACTATTAGAAACAATATAAATATTTTCACTATATTATATGTATGATTTTTTTATTAGTGTAAATGAACTCTATATCCATACATAAATATTCACATGGGTTTTGAAAATAAATTTTAATCATTAAAAACTGAGATTAATATTTATATTCTTGAGAGTCTAGTTATATGATAATAAATCCCATATGTCATTAGATATAACATGAATTTGAGAGGAAATAAACTTATTATAATTATTTGTATACCAAATGGTTTTCTAGTTCCATATTAAAGGCCCCATGAATTGAAAATTTTCTTTAAGAGGGGGTGATTTATAGTTATATTACTATTTAGTAAATTTTTATATTTTTTTAAGATTAATTCATCAACACGACTCTTTTATATTACCAAAATAAAAACATCTAATCAATCTTATCACGTTCTTTCTAACAGAATCATTTTCATGATATACATTAAATGATAATTAGATTTCTATATTTATAGATATATCATTTTTCATTGACTGTGAATATTACATGTTTTTTAATAGGTTATCACAATTGTAAATTTATTTATTAATCTATTTCAAAATAAAAAACTATTAGGGGAATGTAGAAATACATGAAACAATATTACCACATGGCTTCAACATTAATCATGTAATTCTCTAATTAATATATGATTATAAATGAAATTTTATAATTAATAATAATATCACAGAATTATTATTTTGGTCTCATTAGAAATATTGTATTTGTTGTATTTTGGATTATCATAATTTCCTCACATATTTAATAAACTCATCCTAATTCAATTAAAATGTATATTTGTTGAGGGGTTATATATAAAACAATATATTGTAATAATTTAAAAAATGTGTATTTTTTTTGTCATTCACCTTCCTAAAACACATTAAAAATTGGATGCCCAAAATTTTATACAAATATATCCACATACCCATTTACCGCTCTGGAACATAAAATTTCATAACATTAATTCTCATAAATTTTTTTTCATACATTCATTATAAAAAAAGGTAATTTATTTATAAAATTTTTAACAGGTCTAATCATTAAATCTATGATAAATAATATTTTTGAATATGATAATACAAAATTGGGATGAATTAAGGGAAAATATTCATAAACCATATATCTTATAAACATATAAATAAATAAATATATATATATATATATAATAAAATGGTTTTCATTGCATCTTCATTCTCTCTTATTTAATATAGTGATGTGATATTTTTTTTCTATGTCACTATGAACGATTTTTCATATAAAAAGGATGTTAGTTTGGTTATTCGAGTACATATTGTGGTCATTAGTGTATCATTTAATAAAACTACATATAATAAATTTTGAATGGATTTTTTATATAGATTTATCAAATATATTTTTATTATATATAACACATTTTATCATTATAAGTAATTAATAATAATAATAGTTGTATATATTATATTCCATGTTCTTGTATAATAGATTTGGAACATAGTTGGTTTTTGATATTCTATATTAATTTCCACCTATTATGATTGATTAATATTAAATTATGAAACATACTGACACTAGAGCCACTAAAATGTTCCCCAATAAGGTGGACCATATTTAATCAAGCACACATGGCCTTATGCACATTGTTAACAACTATTTTTGAGAGCCTAGAGTGTGTCCATGGAGAAACTATTCCATTATGATAGAGTGTCATGCAACAGTGATAACAGTGTTAATCAAGTAGATGATGAAAATAAATAAATGAACAAAAAAAATTAACATCCATAATATTGTAGTAATTTATAAGAAAAAAGTACTATCATATACAATATGTTGACAATGTCCTGTCTCTTTACAAAAGGTATCCAATACTTGAAATAATAATCCTAGTAAACTACATGTATAAAATACAGAAATGCTAAAGATGAACTATCTTCAGCTAGAATCAGGAACATAGATCCATCATATTCTCCTCTTATCTTAAAAAATGATCCTATAAAGCATAAATTTTTTGTTTATTCCCCGGTCCCCACAAACATCCATGAAGTCTTTCTGGATGCCAAAAATAAAGCTGAAAAAGGCTTGAGAGAACACTCAATAGGCCACCAACTATGGTTTCAATAACATTTCATTGAAATGTAATACAAAAAAAATCTATATTATATCATAGGAATAACTGTACAAAATATAATGTTTCAAATTCAGATAGAATTATATATAGCCAAATATGAATCACTTTAATCAATAACCAATCTTCTATAAATAAAGACTACATTAAATAATTAATAAATATGTGTGATGCTTTCATGACTCTATAGTATACCAAATCAAATATGATATCATTGACATGGTAATTTTTAATTCAAATTTAAAAAAACCAGGATGGCCACAACATGTTATAATTTTGTAACATCCACAACAGCCTTTATTGTACAATAAAGAGTTAGAACATGATGGGTTAGATCTATGTTATAAAAGACCAAGTCATCCTCAACATGTTCATACACCATATGAATGGAAACTTAGTAGCGTATTGGGTGGAGTACAAGGAGAATGTTCATAGAGCATGTCCAATGTGATTCCGATCTATATGTACCCATGGTGTGTCAGAACCCTTGGAATTTTATAGAATCTAGATCCAATGAGTAAAAATTTCAAAGGAATCAAATAGAAAAATCAATATTGATCCATTGAGTAGAAATGTTTACAGAATCATATGTTATTATGATCCAAGGAGCTCTCTCAAAAAAATCCACTACCAAAATATATATATATCCATGGAATATAAACATCCATGGCATCAAATAGAATCAATATCAAAGGAGACTGTCCTTGTATTCCATTTCCATTAATAATTCATCAATCAATTCATTAATCATTTCCTTATCATTGACAATCCATGAGTTCATCCAACCCATTTTCATATTTTTTATTTAAATAATTAAGAAATTTAAAAATCATGTAATCACATGGTAACAAGGCATAACTATATACTAATAATTCATTAATTCATCATTTAATTTATTTTTTCCATAAAAAATAGCTGATCTACAACTCATGTAGAAAGGGGGTATAATATATGGTAGATATATGGAGACACTACAAGGGTGGCCTATGTTGGGTCTAAAAAACTCCAACTATGATATATGTCTTGTGGTAAACTTAATATGTCAAAACAATTTACCAGAACATTCAATTAATTTTAGAGGAAACATCGAAAGGTCCATTATGTGACAAAACTGTGATATGCTATCAAACAACCAAACTGTAAGTGAAAGGGTTTAAAACACATACCTAAAGACTATGTTAGAACATTAATCTAGTATAGGGTTCTAACATGACTCGTATTATATAAAAATAGAGAAATGAACAAATACCATGTAAAAATATATGATTATCTTCAACATAAATAGTTTTAAAATATGAAGTAAAATCCAGAACTATATAAGAGGAACATTGAACATATCGGTATAGATTCAGTGAGACAGATGGTTATGGAATCTATGTCTGGATAGAAAAATAGGATCCATGATTTCCTTCAAGGAATAAAAAAAATATCATAGGCTTTATGGGGGGTATAAATAATATGAAGAGGAAAATAAGGCTATCTTTTAAGGAAAAGTAAGGGACATGGTATAAAAACCCTACTCTTACATTCAAATTAATAAATGATTTATTATATAATAATATAGTTAATACAACCTATAAGATTATGAATCATTTATTCATTTAGAATTAGTTCAATTTAATATAAAATAAAATTATAGAATTCAACAACTTCGTTGAAAACATACTTAACAAGATCATATTATTCCTTTCTACATAAAACAACATGGGATCACATAGGGACAGACAATAGAAAGGGGTGAGATATAAATCCCTATATGGGAATAAAAATAAAATTACATTAAAAATGTATAAAATTTATATAATTGGAATATATATGGGGAATACATGGAGTTATAATCATAAACAGAAACAATATGGCATTATTTAGAATAGTAATCATAAAGCCATTATGGGAAATTTGAAAAGATATTAAAACACTATATCAGAAACATAGGTTGAGGATAACATCCTATAAATCATGATGGAAAATTTACCACAATGGATTTGGATCACTCCCTAATCCATTCTATTATGTCTCATGATACTAAATCAACCCCCAATTCATTAGATCACTATTTCTTCTAGGTTCACCCATCACATTCATTTAATTATCATGATTATGTATTCCGCATAGATCATAGAACATCGATATATTCATAATAATATATTATATGTGATATTGGAATGTGTAGTAATTACAATTATGTCCCAGATAAATATGTATATCTTCTTAATTTTAAACACCCTTGATAGGAAACGAGTAAGAGTATTAACTAGAAAGATGATTGGAATGGAAAATCGCAATGCAATCTCGACAGCATAACATGGGTTCATGGTTGTTCATGTGATGGATTGATTAGTGTGAAATGGGTATCTCATAATTCAGAAGTAAAATGGATATTAGTGGGGATATATTAATAAATTTATATACATTATGAAGTGAATATAAAAGTAAAATTATACAGAATAAACATGATTAAATATGGGAATGAGAGGATCTGTTAAATTTTTATTGTGACTTGAATTGAATGGGAATGTTCTTATTGGGGTTTTGAGGGAGCTGTGAGAGGACTCTAGAGATGGGAGGGAATATTAGAATGTTATCCAATGATTTTTTATGTTAAAATGGAGTCTGTTTGGGATTATATTGGAAATAAGTGGAAAATTATTTATCATTTATCCAACATAGGTCTTGGACTCTACAATAAAATATCCAAAACCACCAACGAAACCCTCGGGTTCCCCATTATTTCTTCAATAGGAGATTTTTTTATAAGTAAAACTCCCTATAATAATAAAATAATTCCATTTCTGAAGTCAAAGTGAGGCATCCTCTTAAAGAAATGATTTTAAAAACATAAAATACATTAATTGTTTTATATAATTCATACATGCATTATAAAATTAATCAAAAAAACATAAAATCCTATTATTTTAAATTTTATACATATATTAGGTGGTGGATACCATTTATAATATTAATTAATTAAGTTTTGTTTCATTATAATTTCACAATACAAATCATAAATTTATATCGTATTTAACTTTTACTATAAAATTATACTGCCCTAGAATAATATTAAAAACATACCATTGAATTATTTAAATCCCATGATTTGAATAATAACATTAAATTTATTAAATAAATTTTATAAGATTATATATTTTCACTTTAATAATAATATTTGATATGTATTGAGAAATTCATGGATTTCTGACAACAACATTTTTCGAAACCTTATAAAATTTAAATTTGACATCATATTAATTATCTGATTAATAATATTTCATAAAAATAATCTAATAATAATAAATTATAAAATTATTAGTAATTAAAATATATATTAATTCATCTAAATAAATTTCATAATTGAAATTTAATATAAATTTAAAATTTAAATTTTCATCTTATTAAATAAAAATAAATATCATTTTAAAGTATTGATGAAATGAAAATATAATCATTATTATGATTAAAATATATTATAAATATTCATATTATTATGTTCTAGAAACATATAAAATTAGTACACAAGAAAACTCTCAGCTTGTAAGGTGAGTTAATGTTAGCCTTTTAATAGGTGGTTCAACACACATGGTTTGGGCCCGGATCTTGATAAAAATGACCGTCTTTTGTAAACAGTTTCTCTAATTGTTATGTTTCATGATCTAAGCATGGTCTTATTCAATGGAAAATACTATTTTTTTATCCACTTATAATCTCTAATAAATTGGATTCATTAGGTATGACATAACTATTTTATGCCAGAAATACATTTGTCTATGTTAATTGGATTTTCTGAAACCCTAAATTTATTCTAAACATGTGATCACCATTGAATAAGAATATTATCATTGGTAATAATTATTCATGGTCTCTTTAAATATGATATAATATATCAAAACCAAATATGTTCTTGTGTTTTCTATAATGGTATTACCTAATATGAAAATTAATTAAATCATAAGGGAAAATATATTTACAAAATATTGGATCATTTCAATCATTCCCCTTCAGAAATTTCACCATCAAAATTTAATTTTATAACACTGAAACAGTAGTGGGTAATTGTGTTTCATCAATTACCTTATGTACTAAGGATCTTATTTTATCTATTGGTTCCTCTATAGAACCATGACTAGGGGAATTGTCTTAATCTGTAGAACATTGTCTCTATAATATATCATCATCACTGACTATCCACATATTAATGGTCATTGTACAATGGAACCACCACTAGATTGATTACATGTGATGTATCTGTTAGGTATTTCCTTAATAGCGGTACATGTAATACATCATGTACTATACATAGGTCAAGTAGGAGATCTAGTCGATATGGCACCACTCTAATATAACCAAGGATCTCAATGGGATCTATGTATCATTGAATAAGAATTATCTTCTTCCGAAATCTCCTAAAACTATTCCATAGAGATATGAAGTTGAATAAATTTTATCTAACATAAATCTCATGGTATTTTGATTATTATAAGAACAATTCTCCTATAAACTTTGAAGAGCATTGATGTGATGTTCATTTGTATTAAAATTTTACACAATTTCCTAATCCATTTTACCAGATAATGTTTTTCATTCCCCAATATCATCCCAGCATGTAGATATTATAATCTTATTCCCATAAAGTGATTTTTGGATTCTTGAGTGAAAACATTTATAGTATAATAACTTGAGTATTGGATGATGTTGGTCACACCCTTCTTTGATGTTAATTTAACATGATATAAACATTTCCTTGATTTTTTGGAAAATATGTTTATATTGACCATTAGTTAAAGCTATAATAATCCAAGTGAATATTAAATATATATTTAGAGCATGCTTCTAAAATTTCTAGAACATACATATAAATCTTGTCTCTCAATTAGATATAATATATAGTGGTGTTCTAGGATTCAACACCACTTCTCTAATGTGTATCCTTACTAGATGATCAAGTGAGAAGTTATCATAAATTGAAATTAAGAAATAAATAATTATAATATGTTCCACCAAAACCCATATACCATTATATATTATGTAATTCTTAAAAACACATGTTACAAATTCCATGGTCATACTTTCCATTTTCCATGTAGGTGTGGGTAATGGTTATATCATCCCCGTGGATTTCTGCCTTCCTTTTATCACATGCTAACATGCAATACATATATATGTATATTCCACAATCTCTATATTCATATTTTCCCAACAATAGTGATCACATAGATACTTAAAAATCATTGATATTCTTGTATGGATGGAGAAATATAAGCTTTGTGTATCATGAAATAACTCATTATTTTATCCATGATTTTATGGTACACATAGTCGTGGCCCAAATCATTCATCTTATGCATTATTAACATGGAACTATGAATATTTACCATTTATTATGTATTACACTTTTTTATAATTTCTAACATCATCACGTTGAGAATCATTTATCCACTCTACATGGGACCGTTGAGATATAATTTGTGAAATGATTGATGAGGTTCATTCTTTTTTGATTCCAATGTCTATCATATTCTAATATATGATGATTAGATCCCTCTCATTTCTGATCAATGTAAGAATAGATGGATCCTTGAAACATAGAAATTCTACCACATTATTTTGTTCTAATGATGTAGGGAATTTGGTAGTTATTGTACATGGCCAGATATCAACATCTTAATTGACCTATATTCATCTCTTTCTATGTGAATATTTAATTAAGTATTTATTGATCAGTATATATTTCACACAACATCCCAATGTGATAATTCCTCCATATTTTTAAAACAAAGATAACATTATCCAACACTAGATAATGCATTGGGTAGTTCTTATTCAATTCATTAAACTACCTCGAGTCATAAGCTATCACTTTGTCACTTTTAATAAAAAAAATTTGAATTCCACTTTATAAGAATTACTTAATACCCCCGAGAAGTTCTCTAATAGTTGGTAGTGTGAATATAGTTTTCGTGATTATACTCCTTTTCAACTACATGTATCTATCATCACATTCACCACCTCATAAAAAAAAGACTCCTTTGTGAGTTATCCTGGTTAAAGGGTTTTGAAAATCAAGAGTAATTTGTCACAAATAGACCATAGTACCTAGCTAATCCATGTTAATTACAAATATATATCACACATGTTGTCCTAATCCATCCATTAATTACATATTCAATTTATGGTTCAATAGATATCCTATTTTATTGGTAAATATTACACAATAATGATACCTCCTTCAACTAGAGCTCATATTTTTTAATACATATCACAATTCTTCTCTATTCATAAGGTCATTAACATAGTTCATCCATAATCCTCATTATTCTTGATTTTGGAGTATATTGAAATATTATATATAATGAATTCAAAAAATATTTTTAGTTCATCTCTAATGACTCTTATCATCATGTCCATGATGATTGATAGATCATTAGGGTGTCCAAATAGAATTAATATAAACACATAGTTCTTTTATCATCCATGAAAATCAGTCATGTGGATATCCTCCTACTTAACCCAACCAATGTAATTCATCGACTGTATATCCACAATAGTGAATTGTGTTTCTCCACATACATTATTGTGAAGTTAACTAACATATATAATATGGTAATTTTTCTTTATCATGTTTTCGTTTTTCTAACAATAATCAAGGAAATGGAACATTTTTCTATTCTTCTTCTTGATGAAGAGGACAAGTGTACCCTATGGTGAAGCAGTTGGGAGTCTATTGTTGTTATAATGTATCCCCATTATTTATTTATTATACCACTTAATAAACCAAATTTCAATTATATATGTAGTCATGGATAATGGAAATCCCCATGTATAATCTTGATTAAAACATAATCTCACAAATATGAGGAAAAATACGAAATTATTTGAGAAAAATAGAACCCTATTTATGGGAATGTATTTTTTCAAAAAAATTATACAATTTATGACGATTTAGATATTAAAAATACCACTTGTTTGTTTTATAATAATGTTTTTAAGTGATTTTTATTTGAATTTACAATCTATTTAGTGAAATTTAGCATTATAGAAATGATTCTAGAAATATTGTTTTTATCCCTACGATACACAGGAAACCTATTATTTGTGTACGGTTTCAACCATAATGTGTTTTCATTTAGATCACAATCTTTACGTTTTGATAATTGACACACGTATTGATTAGAAACTTACATTTGAGTCTC
This sequence comes from Viscum album, assembly GCA_963277665.1. Taxonomy (NCBI): domain Eukaryota; kingdom Viridiplantae; phylum Streptophyta; class Magnoliopsida; order Santalales; family Viscaceae; genus Viscum; species Viscum album. The sequence goes on along the minus strand of OY728140.1, from coordinate 1,252,223,295 downwards.
GATTTACTATTTACACCCCTATTTTTGGGAAAGATGAATAAATAGTTGATCAATTATATATTTGGGATTTTTTGTAGATAAGGATTAACATATGTATCATCATACCTATGACACATTGTTCTCTAAATTACATTAATATGAATTTTTTTAAGAAACTATATTTTTATAGGAACCCAACTATATATAATCGAACCCAATTCTATGCAATGGAACCCTATGCTTAACGAATGAATCTTATGCAACACAAATTAACCTTATGCTATGAAGCTCAACCACACATTATTTTCTCAATGGTGATGTTTTCATCCCATGTTTTCAATATGAGATGGTTGTAATGGTAAAGTAAGAATTTATTTCCAGTTCAGTGATCATTTTGACTATTCCAAAGAATTGTCTTCAATATTTAAAATCTATAATATTTTTACAAGAAGTTTCTGGATAATTGAAATTTGAATTATTGTAATCAAACATGAAATTTTTTTGATCTTCAATACCAAACGAATTTTTTTCTATTATATATTTTATTTCAAAATATTTCTTAATATGTGTCTGTGATAAGGATTTAACATATGAGACTATAATATTGAATTTATATTTTACATTGCTTCTGTAGTGAATGATCAATTATAAATTACTCTAGATTTTGGATATATGAATTTTCTTTCTTCTTCTATTATAATTTTTTTAATTCTCTATTTTGTTTTTTCTTTTAAATTGATGATCTACTTTAAACCGGGTTCACATCTGAATTTTTCCCTCTTGAAAAATATTAATTTTGAATAAGAAGATTCATCTACTTTCAATTTTGTATTGCTATGATTATGATGTTTAAACTTTTTCAACAAATCATCCTATTTTGATTGATTTGAATTTCAACCACTTCTACTCAGTTGCGATTGAGTATTAGCTTCTTAGTCCAAGTTGTGAATATTTGGTTCTCTATTATTAAACTTGAAGGATTCTTATTTAATCTTGCACTGTTTTCAACCACCTTATCTCAGTTTTGGATTCTTGACCTAGTGATAAGAGAACAATTCTAGTGAAAGTTACCAAGCTTACTGGGAGATTTGTTGGTAGAGTGGAATATGGGACTTTTGATCCAAAAACTACTATAAAAATTTGTTTACATTTTTTGTTTAATATCTAGATATTTTAATATATAAAAAATTAAAATCCGCATTAATAATAGTGTCTGTTAAAACCCATAATTTTGAAGGATTTTGGAAAAGGCAGTATTCATTCCCCCCCTAGTGTGTTACTTTTATTATTTTGACCTAAAAATTAGTATCATATAAATGATTTTGGATAAATCTATAGTAATCTTATAGTTTTAAAAATTGTACAACCATGTAAATGGATGATCATAGAGAATGAATGTCAATGGTTAAATTTCAGTACACTAATGTTGGAAATTAAGGGTGTTGGAAATCACGATTGGATGTCTATCTTAAAAATATGGTGTTCATAGATTACTCATATATCATTACCCCATATAAGATTATTATGAAACCAAAAACATGAGATGTTACAACAGAAGATTAATATAACATGATTTCAAAATATATAAATGTTATTATTTGTGGTCTTCAACCAGATTAGTTTGTCATTTTTCACAATGTCCTACTTCGGATGAAGTATAGAAAAATATTATAGTTTCCTATGATGTAATGGATAATATAAGACAGATGAGTTAATTAAAAATAACTTTGATTTTCGACACCTTTAGAATGTTCAATAGAAAAACTGTCACAGAAAGGCTCACAGAAATTTTTAACAATATTATAGCCTTAGGCGAACACATCAAAAAATTTGATTATTCTTTAGACGTACTCAGATTACATCCCTCAAAATCGAATGTCATATCTATTACTATTCGACAATCACTAGTAGTCAATGATCTGAAAATGAATAAAATAATTGAGACCCAAAATATTTTTAATGAAAAAATGCTAGATAAAGATGAAGATCATTATATTATAGTGAAAAAAGTGAATACTTATCTAAATGTGACATCTAATAATAAATATAGAAAAATAAATCAAGAATTAAAATAAGATAACAATTCATATTCATCTAATTCTAAAATGGAACTACATCACCTAGCTAGGATGTTTATTTATTTTTATTAGAAGAAAACAGGATTAAAAATATCCTTCATGAATGATGTCAATGAATCTAATAAATTTATGTGTTATGAATGAAAAAAATAGGTCATATCATTCCTTATTTTCTTCTTTTGAAATAATAAATTAAAATCTCAAAAAATAGATACTAGAAAAATAATGATTCTGAAAATAATGGAAAACATGAAATGAAAGCTAAGTGTTGTGTATATGAAGACACCAGAAGCACTTTAAATTCTGATTTAGGGAAGGATCAATCAAATCTAAAGGAAAATATGTTCATTAATGATAATGAAGAAGAATAATAAAAGGTAAAAAATTATTATTATTCTTATTCTATTACAAGTAGTTTCTCAAATAATAAACTAACAATATATATTTTTATTTTATAAGAAATATATAATTTTATAATATATAGTAAAAAATATTTAAAAAATATTCATAATGTGGTTTTAATAGAAATTAAATCTCTATTGAAACAATATCAAAAGTTATTTAAAAATTAAATCTAATTTAAAACAAATTGTGTTGAGCATGAAAAAAATGAATAATGCATTACAAGATGATGTAGAAACCTATAAGAGTGTTGCTATATTTTTTACCAAAAAAATAATATTTCATTAATGTGATTCTTGGAAATAATTTCATTAATAAGGAATAATTTAGAGTATGAATAAATGGTGAGAAATGAAAATTTTAAAAAAACTACATTGTTCCATATTCATAAAATAAAACATGTTATCATTGTGAAACCCAAGGTTTTCTAACTAATAATTCTTATTTGAAAAATTCCTAAAATATGTGGAATTAGAATATATTTCATTTCTATGTGTTGGAATGAAGAAAATTATATTAAAGAACAGTAGGTCTCGATTTATATATCATTGAAATCTAACACTGCAGGACACATGAAAATATGGGTACCACAACAATCATCTGTTTAATTAATTTTGCAGGTAACATGACATGTGAAAATGATATAAGGTATATGGGATGTGGATATTGCATTAATATTAGTGGATATGAATGAAATAATCACATGATTAGGCATATAGATGTTTTTCATGTCACATTTTTTGACAATTCCAAAGGAAAAACATTTATAGTTAGAACTATTGGAGATCCAAAGACTATCTCAGTAAATAATGTACGACATATGCACAGGTTGAAGCACAAGTTAATAAGAATTTATCAAATTTGTTATAATGATTTTTACATTTATTTTTTTAATTGTTCATGATTTTTTTTAATGATTTTTTTCATGAATTTTGAACACCAAGAACTGAAAATTTTTGTACTTTGGATTTAAATTCCTTATGTAAATATAAATTAATTATTTACTATTAAGTAAAAAATCATGGATTTGGCACAGAAGAATTGTACACTATAATATTAATTATTTACATAAATAATCCAAAAAAAAGTTAGTTTCTTATTTTTGTAGTCTGATGTTTTAAAATGGAGGATTCTAGTATGCATAACAAATAGGCAAGCAGCGAAAATCATCATTCAAATCCATTAACAAAATTGATACATCTAAACATTTAGAACATATTAATATGGTATTTTTGGACCATCATCGATATAAATTTTGGATATTAAATTATATGTTAATTTTTTATTAGATGACTATTTTAGATTTACGTGACATTTTATTCTAAAACTCAAAAGTGAACTTTCCACTATTATTAATTTATTTGTAAAACTGTTCAAAATAGAAAATATATTATAATAATTTCATTGAGATGGTATCATGGAATAGAATTTAGGAATCATGCATTAAATTAATTTCCTCTGATATAAGTATTAAAAACACATTCTCTGCACAAATAATATATCTATAAAATGGAATTATTTTGAAAAAAGAACTATTCCTTAAATGGAATGGAAAAAACTGAATGGATATAGTGTTCCAATATATCATTGGGAAGAAGATGTAGGTAAATCATTAAATATCAAGAATAGAGTTGTAATTAGGCCCATTTTAAAAAATACACATTTAGATCATTTTATTAACAAAAAAACAAAAGTAAAGTATTTTAATATTTTTGGATGCAAGGCTTACATCTAGAATACTAAGGAAAACCATGGTAAGATTGATCACAAAGCTGATGCATGAAAATATTTGAGATATTTTACTACCTCTAATTCTTATAGAGTGTTCAATGAAATGAAAAGGATTTCTGAATAATCGAGTTCAGTGAAATTTGAAGAAATATACACTTTCCCCAAAAATATTGCTAAAACTGATGATGTCCCAAACACTTTTGATAACCTGATAATTGAAACAAATAAAATTATATTGATAATGTTTTTAACAAAATTCAATAAATTTCATAAGAACCTAATACTGATGAACATTAATGTTTCTTGCATATATAATATGTAACATTAAATAACAATCCATTAGAAACTGTTATACAATATCATTACACAAGAATGAAAACTATAAGAAATGTTGGAAACCTAGCTGAATTTTCTACCTTTTTATCCCAGTCAGAATCTAAAACTATAAAGGAAGACTTATAAGATGAAATTTTTATGATTTATATGGTGAAAGTTTTAAATCAATTTAGTGTGATTGAAGAAATGGAACATTTAGAAAGACCAAACAATATCCTATTATAAAAACCAATTGGTTATTTCAAAATAAACATGATGATAATGGGATCATAAACCGAACTAAATCCAGTTTAGTAGATAAAGGATATAATCAGTAAGAATGTATATATTATGATTCACCCTTCTTCTCTCTACCATATCACAATCCATAATAATTATTTTATCTTATTCATCTCATATGGATTTTAATTCATATTAGATGGATGTTAAATATACCTTTCTAAATGGATATTTAGTCGAGGATGTTTATATTGATCAACCCCCTATTTTTGAAAATCCATACAATCCTAATTTAATTTTAAACATACTAAATCTCTATTGGCCATTTTACAAGCACATAGAGTTTGGTATGAATGATTATGTTATTTTATTTTCAAAAATGTATTTACTGTTTGATTGGTATATCAAGGATATTTCACGAAAATTGTTTGTTTAAATAATTCAATAGTACAAATTAATGTTCATGATGTTAGTGTTGGTTCGACTAATAACAAAATTCATGATATTTCAAATCAATTGAAAAAATAATTTGAAATTATTATGATGGGAAAACTAAACATATATTTAGGATTTAAAATTTATCAAAAATATTTTGGCAATGTGTCAAATAAAAGTAAGTATATTATTGATTTATTAAACAATGTTTAGACCTGAAAATAACATGACATGTACAACTCCAATTTGTTCCAATATAAAACGAGATTTAGATGAATATGGAAAACCAGTTGACAATAATTTATATATTGGTATGTTTGGTATTTTATTATATCTTACTTATTGTAGACCATAAATTGTGTAATCTATATGTCTATGTACTATAATTCAATCCAATCCAAATGATTCTCATCTTACTAATGTTAAAATCATATTTAGATATTTAAAATTAAATAATTATTCAATATATTATTTACCTCATAAAATCTAATTTTAATTGAATTTCACATTCAAATGCTGGTATTGGATGTTATTTATTAGATATAAAAAGTAATTCAGGAACCTATAACGTCTTATGAAAAATATTATGTTTCATGGACTAGAAATTAACAACACTCTGTTTTTCATCCAACCGCTGAGGTATAATATGTGTCAGCTCGCAATTGTTGTGGCCATTTATTGTTGATAAAAGACACTATACATGGCTTTGTACTTAATATTAATAGTATATATATATTATGTGACAGTACATGTCCTCTTAATATATATAAAAATCTAATATTTCTGTAACACCTGATACTTTTAGGAAAAAATATTTTGTTTTTATGTTATATAAATCATCAAAGGAATCGTTCACTACACACAACACTATATTGTCTTACTTGACATGCTATCGCGACCTTCCTCAATAGCTTGCATCGTATACAATATCGAGTTTCACTAAACAACGATATGCTATTAAAATATTATTTAAACTAGCCATTATGAATAGTAATAACAACTATTTGAAGTTTTGTAAATTTTATTTTTCCAAATGGACTTCATTTTAGGATTCAGAATATCGAAATTAGCCTAGGGTTAAATTTTGGTATTTTTCTGAAAACATTCAATTTTGATGAATAGTGAAAACACCGGGTTACTATTTAAAAACAGACTTTTTATTTAAATATTTATTTATTTTATTTAAATTTATTTTAGGTCAAAATTGATACATAATACCTATATAAGTTCAATTCATTTCATTGGAGTCATTTTATAATAATTTTAGATATATAATTTTTTTTTGGAAATTTTCACCGTCTTTTACCCACCTCCTAGGAGAATTTTCAAATTCACATAAAACATAATTTTACCGCTTTTGTGAGTGGAATTTCCTAAATCCGAGACACGCGGTTAATATCATGAATAAAATGTGGTTCATTGAGTTGAAAATATTTTTTGATGAATAGTAACATTTTACTTTTTTTTAACCACGGTTAAAAGTAAATATGGTAATTAAGGGTAAAAATTATATTATTATTACCCTAAAACATGTCCTAATTCTATTGGATATGTATAATTCGACCAAAAACAACCTTAGGAATAAAATATGACAATTTAGGCCCACTTGGATTAGATTAGGACATTTATTATTAATTTATTTAAAGAAGGGTTAAAATAGTTAAAATCAATGATTAATAACTAAATAATTTTTAATATTGAGTTATAAATAAGATAAATTAGACTATAAATATTTATTAGAAATCATAAAATATTTCCTACATAATGGTATTTTATTTGTAATTTTTAGACATTATATAATTTAATTTATGTATGACACAATGATGATGCAGTAATTATCTTATTAATGAAATATTGACAAAATTGATGTTAATAATACCAAAATAAATGTAATTAGAGACTTTTGATGAATTAAAATAATTTTATATGTTAATATGACATGTTAGTATTTATTTAATTAACATGTTTTGAACTAATCATTCTGTTATGATTTTCAAAAAAGTCAATTACCAAATAGTGTCAAAATTGACAAAAAATAGTTTTTAAAACAAATATTATATTATGAATTGATATTATATTCCTAAAAATATAAGGTTTCGGCCAAGATACTTGTATAATGATAGTTGTATCATTAATGTACCACTTGGGGGTCTCTTGGATGTATATGGTATGTTTATTAACTATATAATATAAAAATACAAAGTGACATGGTAAATGCCAATCTAATTAACTAAGAGTTAAAACTAAATGATAAGGTTAATATATTGACCTAAACTTGTCTAAATTCTATTAGATGAGAGGATATAGACCTATCCCCACCTTATATTAAAAATAACTCAATTTGGAGCTATTAAAAACCGAATATGACTTTATCATAAAATAATATTTTTAGTTTTTCCAAAGGTTCCCCTCTCCTCCCTTATAAAAAGGCACCTCATCCCTCTCTTCCTCACACCACATTGAGCCTTCTATATCGTCCAACCCCTGTAAAATTCTCTTCTCCACTTCCCTAGAAACATCTTAGAGGTCATGGACTTCTTTAAAGACCAATTTACTTCCCTAAAAGGAGGTATCAAAGAGGCGCTTCAAAGAAGAGGTAATGTCCGTTACCGATTCTTTCAACATTATTTCTTCTTCCACATCTTCTTTATTAGTTGTTTCATTATGAAGTAATAACATCAGAATCACTAATATACTGATATGTTATTATAAGTATGAAAAACCCCTATTTCACCATCTATCCATCCTATGGAAAACGAAATCATCGTGCGTGCATACGTACGGAATACCGTGTCCATGCCGTGGTGTAATCTATGTTCCCCACCACCTTACTTGGATGGGTATAATGGTGTAAAGAATAAAAATATATTATTATTTTTAAGTGATAATTTTTCTTAAAGAGTATACATACACTCCAATATAATTCCACAATCATGGGAATGATATCATTCCTCGTGCGTACGTACGGAATACCGTCTCCACGATGTGATGTGACTCATTCTACATGATCTTCATTGTATTATAATTATATAAATGAATTGAATGAATTAATATGATATATATTACACTAATATCAGTCTGGAAATGATTTATCTATATCATAAAAAAAGAATAAGAATTTATTCGACAAAACACACATAAGAACAAAAAGCAATAAAAACCCGAATAACAAGTAACAATGAAATATTACTAATAAAAAGCTATGAATATGACCATATATGATATCATAAAAATAATTATGATTCTGGAATAATTCAATGACATTATTTAAATCATTATACAGGAGGTTTGGTCACTTACAAAGAAAATTGGACCTAAGTTAATGGAAAATCTCACAATCTCATTTTTATCTAAGATTGTTTATACTTCATAATTTACTGGGGAATATTTACATCCACATCCATGTTTCATCAATATATAATATTATTTCCATCCACCTACAATTGTTTAAATCCAATTTTACCATTTGGTGAGTTTTTAGTAAAATATATGAAATGAAACTTTTTTCATTTTTCGTACGTGGTACTTTTTGACATTTCCAATATAAGTATGAGAAGAATTTTTTTAACTTATAAGGCATTAATGGGTTTTTAAAAAATTAATTCCAAGATGCTTCCGTTACATGTTTTCATTTTTATTTTTAATCAACTTATTTTAGTTTAAAATTGAATGACATGTTAATAAAGGAAAAATGTTTTTGAAGTATAAAGGATATTTTCATTAGGAATGGAGTTCAGGTGTTGTATCAAAATTATTTTCCATATATGATAATATAGGTTTCTGTTTCTTTCCCTATTATTATATTTATTTGATTATGTTTTGATGGAATTATTTTTATGAATTCCTTTATCTTATATGAATTGTTTTATGATGTCACGATGTTTAAGAATCCCATTTTTATTACATGGGTTATGCAGTGATGTATGATTTATGCTTTTGTGGCAGACATAAGAATGGTGTCATTATGAGATTAGTGGGACCTATATCTCCCTCCAATGGATTGGGTAATGATTTATATCTCCTGAGATAGACATGGATGGAACGGTATGTTAATCTGGTTTAGTATTACAGGACTGGAATAAGGAGTGGACTCGATTCAGAAAGGGACTTTGTCCACTAAGATTGTCTTGGCAGCAATTCCTTGGATACTATGGAAATCATTACATGTGATTAATGGATTCCACAGTTACATGTTTTCTTCCCATTCTATTTTATCATGATTTATGTTCCATTATGATATATTCCTTATGTACTTCAAAGTTTAATTTAGTTTCTCAAGATTTTAATGCTTATACATTATGTTCATGTTTTTGAGTTCAATTGTATATGGTATGTTTTATTTTATACATGATTACACTTACTGAGCCTTTGACCTCACCCTTTTTATGTTTTATTTTTTCCCCAGGATTAAAAGAATGGTATTATGTAAGGAAGCAAAAGGTGGAATATCATTATGGGAGTTGTTGACCATCTTTCACCACGATTAGAATATTATGTTCCAAGTTTCCAAAGAAACTATACTATTACGGTCCTTGTGTGTCTGTTTCTGTTATGTATTATGTATTCCACAAAAGTAATGTAATATCTATATATGTCAAGTTTTGGGTCTCACCAATTGGTATCAGAGGAATGGTATAGTCAACCTTTGGAAACTAGGATGTGAAAGACATAGTAAGAACTCTAAGGATAAGTCTAATCAAATGACACAATATTAGTGTTTTAGAAATGGCCAGGAACAACCTATGATAATTCCTTAAGTGTGAAAATTTATTCTTGATTATTTGGTTTTCCTATTATAATTACTGTTACTCACACTATTCTTCTAGGTTTTAGTCAATGGATGGAACCCGAAAGAACCGTGTTAATGCCGAATGCGACGGGAATGCAATGTTTGTCCCCCTGAGCAACCAAATGTTATGGGAGCAGCAATGATAAATCTTGTAGCCATGCACACACAACTTTCTCAAGCTATGAATCATGAAGGACTTCCAAATGAGCAATGAAAGGATCAACATTCTATTTAATCCTTAATGAGGTAGCGTCCACCCTCATATAGCGGGTCTACTGATCCATTAGTGGTTGAACAATGGATCAGTACCACTGAAAAAATATTTTCAGTTCTCCAATGTTATGAACATGATAAAGTCGTCTTAGTAGTGTATCGTTTGGAAGGTGAAGCTGATCAATGGTGGAATCTTATGAAGAATATGAGGCCAATAGGTGAAATTGAGTCCATTGAATGGGACAAGTTCAATAACTTATTTTTCAATAAGTACATCCCTCGTATTCTTCGAACAAAGATAGAGGAGTTTCATGAACTGAAGCAAAAGGATGATGAATCTATTGGTACCTATGAAGAAAATTTTACAAAACTTTCAACGTATGCTTTTGGTATTATTATCCATCCTGAGAGTAAGATTTATCGATTATTTAGTGGCTTAAAACCAAGTCTTCGAAGGGTGTTAGCCATAATAGAATTCAATAGTTACGAAGAAATCGTTCGATGTGCTCTCAATGTTGAGATGGAGATTGGAGTATCCCATCAGTCATATGGGGTTGATAATAAAAGGAAAATGGAATTGAAAGGAAAATTTAAAGAGAACACTGAAAATATGATTATTTTCCCTTATGCTCAATGTGTGGAAAGAATCATGGAGGGAGTTGTCTTAAAGGGACAAGTAAATGTTTCAAATGTGGAAAGGAAGATCCTCAGGAATTTGAATGCTGAAATGATGGGAAGAATATGTCTAGTGATGCGAAAAAAGAAAAGGCTACACAGAGTGCACCTCCTACACTTCAATGTTACATGTGCAAGGAAATGGGGCATTATGGTAATCAATGCCCTAATCTAAGGGTTTTTGATGACGATCGATGTCAACAAACTCTTAATGCTAATGACAAAGGAAAGTCACAATCAATTTCTATCAGCGATGTGGAGTACGATAACAAAGTGGTGAAAGGTACACATACCATCCACTCTAATGTAGCCAATGTTTTATTTGATTCTGGATCCACCCACTCTTTTATTTCCGAATAATTTTATAAGGGTATCACCGTATTACCCCAAAAATTAGATGTTGAGTTAGCTGTGACAACCCCTAATGGCACAACAATCACATGAAAAGTTTATAATTCTTCTCCGATTGAAGTTTGTGGGAAAGTGCTTCCTGAAAATCTTTTGATCCTTCCTATAGTGGAATTTGATGTGATTCTTGGCATGTATTGCCTTTATTTATATGGAGCTCATATCAATTACCAATGAAGGGAAGTCACATTTCATATTCCAGATTAATCTATGATCATCTATCGATGCAAGGATGAACATAACCTTTCAATGGAAATTTCTTCAATCTTATGGGTCATGATTCCACTAAATGATGTTTACTTATCTCAAATGGTATGAGAGAAACATATGATTAAGAATATGCCCATTGTATGAGAGTTTGATGATGTCATTCTAGAGGAATTTTCGGGTCTTCCACCAAATCGCAATGTCGAGTTTTCAATAGAACTCGTACATGGTGCTTTTCATATTTCAAAAACACCTTATAGAATGGCCCCAATTGAGTTGTAGGAATTGAAGAAGCAAATCCAAGAGATTATTTATAAGGGATTAATATGCCCTAGTGCATCACCTTGGGGAGCACCTGTTCTATTTGTTATGATGAAAGATGTATCAATGAGACTGTACATTGATTATCGAGAACTTAACAAGATCAATATCAAGAACAAATATCATCTCCCGCGCATTGATGACTTATTTGACCAACTACGAGGAGCTCAATACTTTTCCATGATTGATCTTCGCTCAGGGTATCATACATTTAGGGTCAAAAGAGAGGATATACCAACGACAGCTTTCCGTACAATGTATGGACACTATGAGTTTATAGTGATGCCATTTGGTCTTACGAATGCCCCTGCTATCCTCATGGATCTGATTAATAGAGTCTTTATAGACTATCTTGATCAGTTTGTGATAGTATTTATAGATGATATTCATGTCTATTTAAAGAACAGGGAAGAACATGAAGATCACTTGAGAATTATATTGAAGACCATGAGAAAGGAGAAGCTTTATGCCAAATTTACTAAGTGTGAATTTTGGCTTCAAAACATTGCATTTCTGGGTCACATAATCTCAAAAGAGGGGATATATGTGGATCCAACAAAAATAGAGGTTATCGAAATATGGTTGAGACCAACAACAGTAACTTATATCTGATGTTTTCTTCATTTGGCTGGATATTATCGATGTTTTGTGAATGATTTTTCACTATTATCTAATCCAGTCAATAAGTTGACTCGGAAAGGAGTTAAGTTTGTTTGGATGGAGGAATGTGAAGAGAATTTCAAGGAGTTGAAAAAAAGGTTATCCAGTGCAACTTTTCACACACATCCTTGTAGTGGAGAAAGGTTTGTGATCTACAGTGATTCATCCAAGAAGGGATTGGGGTGTGTTATCATGAAAAACGATATGGTGATATCTTATGCCTCACGATAGTTGATAATCCATGAGAAAATTACCCAACACATGATTTGGAGTTAGCTGCGGTAATCTTTTCATTAATGATTTGGAGGCATTATCATTATGGATAAAGGTGTGGTATTTATACTGATCATAGTAGTTTAAAGTATATTTTCACACAGAAGGAGATGAATATGCGCCAAAGAAGATGGTTGGAGCTGATTAAGGATTACGACTGCTCAATTCATTACCACCCTGGGGAATCAAACAAGGTGGCAGATGCATTATGTCGACAAGACCATGCCAGTTTATCCATGATGAGGATCACAAAAGATCCAATATTTATGGATTTACATAGGATGTATCTTGGAATTATAATTTAAGGGGAAAATTGTATCTTTATCAAATGAATGTTCAACCATCTATACATGTGAATATTAAAGAGGCACAAAAAGATGATATAGAGTTACAAAAGAAGGTGGGAAATGTTCCTGAATTCAACATTGATTATGATCGAATAATAATGTTCAGGAATCAGGTATGTGTTCCGCCCATCCCCGAATTAAAGAAGGAAATTCTAGATGAGGCTCATAGTTCTTCATTCTCTATTCATCCTGGAAGCACGAAGATGTATAGGGACCTGAAAGAGTACTTCTGCTGGGATGGAATGAAAAGAAATTTTCCTGAATATGTCTCTCGATGCTTGGTTTTTCAGCAAGTCAAAGCTGAGAGAAAGATGTCTAAGGGGATGTTACAACCATTACCCACACCAGAATAGAAATGGCAAAACATCACTATAGACTTTTTCACTGGACTTCCTAAAAACATAGAAAGAAAATAATGTTATCTGGGTCATAGTTGATCATCTTACAAAGTCGGCACACTTTATCACTATTAGAGAGGATTTCTCTCTAGATCATCTTTCAGGGATATATGTGAAGGAAGTTGTAAGATTGCATGGATTACCACTTTATATTATATCTGAACGGGATCCATGGTTAACCTCAATGTTCTAGCGAAGTCTTCAGCATACTCTAGATACGATGTTGAGTTTTAGCACTACTTATCATCCTCAGACAGACGGTCAGTCTAAGAGGAAAATTCAAACTCTATATGATATGTTGAGATCTTGATCTATGGATTTCAAAGGTGGTTGGGATCAACAACTACCTTTGGTTGAATTTTCTTATAATAATAGCTTTAATTACAGTATTCAGATGGCTCTTTATTAAGATCTCTATGGAATGAAATGCAGGACTCTAACATGCTGGGATGAAGTTGGGGAAAGAAAGCTATTAGGACCTGATCATGTTGATGATATGGTAGAAAAGGTCAAATATATTTAATAACACATAAGAGTATCTCAGAGTCGACAAAAAAGTTATTTCGATAACCGAAGAAAAATACCTAGAGTTTTAAGTGGGTGATAAAGTGTTCTTACGAATATCTCCTTGGAAGAGAGTAATGAGATTTGGAAAGAAGGGAAAGCTGAGTCCTAGGTATATCGGTCCTTGCGAAATAATGGATCGTATTGGGAAGGATTTTTACCGATTGGTGATTGTACCGAATCTCTCTCAAGTTCATGATGTGTTCCATGTATCTTCCATGAGAATGTACATACCTGATCCTTCACATGTAGTCTGCTAAGAAGTTGTACAGCTGGAACCAGATCTTTCTTATGAAGAATAGCCGATAGAGAATCTCGATCGTAGTGAAAATGTACTACGGAACAAGACCACTAGCTTGGTGAAATATTTATGGAGGAACCACCAATTAGAAGAAGCTACATGGGAGCTTGAAGATATGATGAGGGAGAGGTATCCTCATCTGTTTGTTACAAAGTGACGAATTTCGAGGGAGAAATTATTTTTAAGGGGGTAGAATGTAACACCCGATACATTTATGAGAAATATTTTGTTTTTATGTTATATAAATCATCAAAAGAATCATTCACTACACACAAAAAATAGCTTGGCTTACTTTACACGCAATCACGACCTTCCTCGATAGCTTGGGTCGTACGCAATATCGAGTTTTACTAAACGACGATATGCTATTAAAATATTATTAAAAATATCCGTTATGAACAGTAATACCGACTTTTTGAAATTTTTTAAATTATATTTTTCAAAATTGACTTCATTTTTGGATTCGGAATATTGAAACTATCCTATGGTGAAATTTTGGTATTTTTCTGAAAACTTTCAATTTTTGAGGAATAGTTAAAACACCAGGTTACTATTTAAAAACAGACTTTTTATTTAAATAATTATTTATTTTATTTAAATTTAATTTAGGTCAAAAATTGATACATAATACCTATATATGTACAATTCAATTCATTGGAGTCATTTTATAATAATTTTAGATATATAAAAATTTTATTGAACTTTTCACCGTCTTTACCCACCTCCTAGGAGAATTTTCAAATACACATAAAACATAATTTTACCGCTTCTGTGAGTGGAATTTCGAAAATCTGAGAGACAAGGTTAATATCATGGACTAAAATTCTATTCAATGAGATGAAAATAATTTTTGGTGAATAGTAACTTTTAACTTTTTTTACCACGATTAAAAGTAAATAGGGTAATTAAGGGTAAAAATGGTATTATTAATACCCTAAAACATGTCATAATTCTATTGGATATGTGTAATTCGACCAAAAACAACTTTAGGAATAAAATATGACCATTTAGGCCCACTTGGATTAGATTAGGACATTTATTATTAATTTAATTAAATAAGGGTTAAAATAGGTAAAATCAATGTTTAATAACTAAATCATTTTTAATATATGGTTATACATCTGATAAATTAGACTATAAATATTATTTAGAAAGATAAAAATATTTTCTATTTAATTTTATTTTATTTTTAATTTTTATACATTAAATAAGTTAATTTATGTATGACACAATAATGATGCAGTAATTATCTTATTAATGAAATATTGACATAATTGATGTTATAAATAGCCAAATAAATGTAATTTGAGACTTTTTATGAATTAAACTAATTTTATATATTAATATGACTTGTTATTATTAATTTAATTAACTTTTTAGAACTAATCATTCTGTTATGATTTTCACAAAAAATCAATTACCAAATAGTATCAAAATTGAAATAAAATAGTTTTTAAAACAAATATTATATTATTTATTGGTATTTTATACCAAAAAAATATAAGGATATTCCAAGATACTTATATCATGATATTTTTATCATTAATGGACCACTTGGGGTTCACATGGATTTATATGGTAAGTTTATTTACTACATAATATAAAAATACAAAGTGACATGGTAAATGTCAATCTAATTAACTAAGAGTTAAAATTAAAAGATAAGGTTAATATAATGACCTAAAATTGTATAAATTTTATTAGATGAGAGTATTTAGATCCTTAACCACATTATCTTCTAAATAATTCAATTGGAGCGATTATAAACTGAATATTACTTTATAATAAAATAATATTTTTCCTTTTTCCAATGGTGCCCCTCTCCTACTTTATAAAAGGGAACCTCCTCCCTCTCTTCTTAACACCACATTGAGCCTTCAAGATCGGCCAACACCAGCCAAATTCTCTTCTCCAATTCCCTAGAAACATCCTATAGGTCTTGGTATTCTTCAGAGACCACTTTTAGTGCCCTAAAAGGAGGTCTCAAAGAGGCGCTTCAAATAAGAGGAAATGTCTGTTATCGATTCTTTCAATTTTATCTCTTCTTACACTTATTCTTCTTTAGTTGTTTCATTATGATGTAATAACATAAGTATCACTCATATACTGATATGTTATTATAAGTATTAAACAACCCTATTTCACCATCTATCCATCCTACGGAAAACGAAATTATCGCGCGTGCGTACATACGGAATACCGTCTCCACGCCGTGGTGTAATCTATTTTCCACCACCACCATACATGGATGGGTATAATGGTGTAAAGAATAAGTATATATGATTATCTTAATGTGATATTGATTATGAAATAGTATACATACACTCAAGTACAATTCCACGATCATGGGAACGATATCATCGCTTGTGCGTACGTACGGAATACCATCTCCACGATGTGATGTGACTCATTCTACATGATCTTCATTTCCTAATAATAATATAAATGAATATAATGAATTAATATGATATATATTACACTAATAACATTCTGGAAATGAGGTATCTATAACTTAAAAGGATGTATAACAATTTATTCGACAGAACACGCATAAGAACAAAAAGCAATAAACACCCGAATAACAAGTTACAATGAAATATTACTAATAAGAAGCTAAGAATATGACCATATATGATATCATAAAAATATGTATGATTAGGGAATAAGTAAATGAAATTATTTAAATCATTATACAATAGTTTCAGACACTTCCAAAGAAAATCGGACCTAAGGTAAGGGAAAATCTCACAATCTCCTTTTTATCCGAGATTTTTTATACTTCTTAATTTACAGGGGAATATTTACATCCACATCCATGATTCATCAATATTTAATATTATTCCATTAACCTAAAATTTTTAAATCCAATTTTACCCTTCAGTGAGTTTTTAGTAAATGATATGAAAGGAATCTTTTGTCGTTTTTCGTACGAGGTACTTTTTGACATTTCCGATATAAGTACGAGAAGAATGTTTTTTTACTTATACAGAATGAATGGATTATTAAAACATTAATTCAAAGAATATTCCTTTAAAAGTTTTCATGTTTATTTTTAATCAACTTCTTTTAGTTTAAAATTGAATGACATGTTAAGAAAGGAAAAATGTTTTTGAAGTAGAAAGGATATTTTCATCAAGAATGGAGTTCAAGTGTTGTATCAAAATTATTTTTCATCTAAGATAATATAGGGTTCTGTTTCTATCCCTATTATTACATTGATTTGATTATGTTGTGATGAAATTATTTTTATGAATTCCTTTTTCTTATATGAATTGTTTTATGATGTCATGATGTTTAAGAATCCCATTTTTATTACATGGATTATGCAATGATGTATGATTTATGATTTTGTGGCCCACATAAGAATGGTATCATAATGAGATGGGTGGGACCTATATCTCTCTCCAATGAATTTGTTAAAGATTTATATCTCATGAGTTAGACATGGCTGGAACGGTATGTTAATCTGGTTCAGTATTACAGGACTGGAACGAGGAGTGAACTCGATTCAGAAAGAGACTTTGTCCACTAAGATGATCTTGGCAGCAATGCCTTGGCTACTATTGAAATCATTACATGTTCTTAATGAATTCTACAATTAGATTTTTTATTCCCATGCTATTTTATCATGATTATTGTTCCATTATGATCTATGACTTATGTACTTCCATGTTTTATGTCATTTCTCAAGATTTTGATGTTTAATCATTATGTTCATGTTTTTAAGTTCAAATGTATATGGTATGTTTTATTTTATCCATTATTACCCTTACTGAGCATTTGTGCTCAACATTTTTATGATTTAGTTTTCCCCCAGGATTAAAAGAAATGTTTTAGGTAGGGAATAAAAAGGTGGAAGTTCTTTATGGGAGATGTTGAAGATCTTCCACCAAGATTAGAAGATTACGTTACAAGTTTCCAAACACACTAAACTATTACGATCCATGTGTGTCTGTTTTTGTTATGTATTAAGTATTCCACAAAAGTAATGTAATATCTATGTACGTCAAGCTTCGGGTCTCTACAATTTCATTATAGGACATAGCACATTGATATACAACATCTGTCTCTAATAGATCATGTCCTCAATAAGAATATATCATTTTAATTAGTTAATACCAAATATGAATCAAAAAAAATTTTTACTAAAAATTCTCATAGATAGTTTTGATTTTTTTAAGGGGTTGTTAGGAATATTTTAGTTTAAGTGAATGTTTATTGATTTATTTTCAAAATCACTATTTTTATTTTAGTATGATTTATTTAATATTTTTATATAATTTTTATTCAATTTTATTGTAATTTGTTTTGAATATAATTTCATTTTGATTTTATTAAAATTGTCTATTAAAAAATTAAAACATAATGAGTACATCCTCAATCGGTGTGAGAACACAGTTTTCCTTATCATGTTATCATTATCATCTCCCAGACATCCTTTCATCTTATAGTGTACGTCTCTCTATTAATTACCCTATACCAAAAACCCTAAATCATCAATCCCTTGACTCACGAAGCCTTTGGAGACGGAGACCTATCACAAATCCCTGGATTATGAGTTGGTTAATAGTGTCTATGATTCTTGAAAAGATCACAAGGTGTTCATGTAAATGGTATTAGATTATGAATATATAGATTCTACAAATCAATTGCTCAGGGAAGTGATACATTTTCAAGGACTATTTTACACTTTTCGTGAATATATCATGTTAAAGATAACATGCCTATGTAATAGTTAAAAAGAAGTAATGTATTTTTTTAAATACTTCATTTAGTATTGGATTTGAAGAATATTCTATTTTCTATTCAATTGATAATAATAAATATTCATTATCCTCTATAGAAATGGTAGATATTATTTGTTATCCCAATGAGTGGGAAATTCAATTCGATTTAAGCCACATCAATAATGGAATACATACATATGAGGACAATATGTTATCATTGTTTGGAACAAGTATTATCAAGAATGTGTTTACGAATAAACTTTCTCCTAACCGTCTAGTGATGATGAAGTTTATTAAATCATGACTCTTTCCTATGACCGATGATCTTGATAATTTCATCTATATAGACATTTATATCATGTTTTCTATTCTGAAAAATCATAAGGATAAGTGTTGTCTCATATGATAATATATCAAAACCATTACTACCATGAGTTTGAAATGATGGGATATTATCCATATGTTATAATTCATTCTTTATTTTTTCAATGAAATGGAATGCTTATGAATAATGTTTTTTTGCTATCTTGTGTCATCATAAGAACACATTGAATTCTAGAACAGTTACGAAGCCCATTTTTTTCTATAGAAACTCTATAAACAGTTTTCTACTTGTTGGTGCGGAGAAAGAACAATGGTTTTTAGTAGATAACTAGGTGGAGAATAGGTTTATACATTTAAATGGATTAGTTCATCAGTTTCCTGATAAAGAAGATACTTTAAGGCCACAGTAATATCTTGTTCTAAAAAAGAAATTTAGTTAATATTCTAGATTTTTTTGTTGAATCCCATGTTGGAGGAGTGGATTCCACTCCATATTATGAGAAAATATAAGATGATAGAGAGCCAGAAGTGAATGTGAAATATTAGCATGAGGATCGAAGTCAAGAAAATCACAGTGAAGATAACCATACCACTAACAATCAAATTTTTTCTTATCATCATGTTTTGGGAGGATCTGATTTCAAAAATAGGCCTGTAGAAGCTAGTGAACAAAGCCTGGTTGTAATTGAAGATGATGATGAAGGATCTAATTATACTAAATCTTCAGATTATGAAGCTAATTCCCATGTTTTAATAATTCAGTTGTTAGTGGTTATTAATTTTTTTTAATATTAGAATGATAATTTTAGAAGATAAACAATGAATAATACAAGGTTAGTTTAGAACTAACATCTAATTATGAAGCTCTGAAGCTTAATTTAACCAAATTAAATTAAAATCTCATTTTAGTTTGAGATCATAAGGATATTTTAGAGAACATGACAAGAGAATTTTGTTTATTAAATGCTTATTATTTCATTAATATAGAGTTTGATGAATTTTATTTTATGATAGGGATAGATTTTTAGTCTCTTGTAGAAACCAATTATTCAACTTCTTCTTTTACACACTATCATAATAGCTTAAGAATAATGATGAAACTACCTATGTGTAGTATGATTATAATTACAAACTACAAACTCTTTAATGTAATATCATTCCATTGAATTTTTTGTTGGAAAATAAAAGACATATCTTGAGAAAACTACCATCAAATGAATCAAGGTTGGGACTAGTTATTAATCAAGCTTAAGACATGTTAACCACTTTAATATAGTTTGATGAAGCAGTGAATGTGTTTGTAATGGTCAATTTGGATGAAAGTTTTAGGGTTGGAAATGATTTGAGGAAACAACTTTAGCCCGGAAAAGAAGGGTTCAATAACCATCTCCAGAGCTTATTACTGAAGCTAATTAATCTAAAAAGTGAATACAATGATATTTCTCATCTTAGAGAAACCATTTTCCCTATTGAAAATGAACTTTATCCATTCATTTAAAAGAATCATTTATTGATTATAGTTTCTTATATATCTTTTCATAAAATTTTAATGTCAAAATTCATTTTATTAATATTTATATTTATTTATAATTTTTTTCAATACATAATTTTCAATCATAGATTTTATTTCCTATGCCAGAAATCATAACAATTCATTTACAGTTATGTTTTTGGACTAATAGGGGCCTATATACCCTGAGAGGGTGGTGAATCAGGGTGTGTATTATCTTTTCCTAAATTCATCCTGCCCTACGGGATCATGACCTATTTATTATAACGGTCTCTTTTTTTAACTTTTGAGTTTATTATGATCACTTATTTTATTAATTATCAGATGATGATGATTTAAATTAAATACAATGACGTAAGCATGCAGACACATAGATTTTTACTTGGTTCACCCTCACTAGGCTACATCCAAAGAGAATACACCAACAAGTTTCTGGTTATACCAAATTCCACTATTAATCACTAGATGTGGATAAAAAGGTTAGGGAATAGTAATTATGTCCCAGGGTCACTGCCTTTACAAGGTTTAGTGTTAGCTCACTACTTTCCCAAGGGTCACTCCCTATTTCTCTCTCTATGGCTCACTAACGGTGGAGAGGATCACCTTTTTCCTCTTCCTTTTCTCACTACTACGGAAAGGATCCACTCACAGATTATAGACTTGTTGGTCTCTAAATTATCTATAATGAATACATCCTATG
Source organism: Viscum album (assembly GCA_963277665.1). Classification (NCBI taxonomy): domain Eukaryota; kingdom Viridiplantae; phylum Streptophyta; class Magnoliopsida; order Santalales; family Viscaceae; genus Viscum; species Viscum album. Next base: position 1,252,201,698 of record OY728140.1, on the reverse strand, counting down.
TTGTATGTGGATGCTCTGTTGAAATCCAACATTCACCCGTAGATGAATTTCACTTTTCACGGATGGTATCATGAAATCTTCTAGCTTTAACGCAACCCTAAATAACCGCTGTGAATCCACCATACGTGGCATGTAGGTCTAATCTAGCATGCATGTATTAGTGTGCAGGTCACAACTGGCGCGCATGTCTACCTCAATCACATGCGCGACACAAGCTTCTTGAACTCCAAACCTGCATGACTCACTTCCTTCCTCGCCCAAACTACCTTAGGCGCACAACTATCAACTGTCACGCCAGTCCTACTTGCATGTCCACACACCACATGAGCGACCAACACACCTGCGCAATGGGATCTATGATTTTTCTAAGTGTTTAACTCCGTTAAAAATGAAGAGGGGTGGTCCTATATTTATTCGCATTTTTTCAGCCTACGTGGTTACACAGAAGTTTCCCCTCGGCGCGCATGTCCTAGTTCACAGGTTTCTTCCCCTACAAGATACCTGGGTGACCCTATTTCCTTTTCTATATTTCGAAGATCTTATCTTGAAAAACATATGGTGCGCAACTTTCCAACCCTCCCAGGCAGTGACGCGCATGTCCTTTCACAACACGCAAGTCACCTACGTGACCACACCAATTCTTGGATGACCCTATTTCCTTTTACATATTATGACCTTCTGATCTTGAAAAACATGAGGCGTGCAAGTTTCCTTTCTTTCTTGTACATGGTGAACAATCCCCTTTTCCAAAAACCACTTCTCTTCATTTGTAAATTTTTAGGCATAATGTTTTGGAAAACACTGGAAAATGGCGCCACATTGTATCTGTTATTTTTTTACCACCTCCAGATCATCCATTACTTTTTCGAAGTTCTTGAATCAAGCATCAATCGTGGACCACAACTCATGAACTCAACATTCAACTGTGAAATCTAAATTTTCAAAAAAATTGTATGTGATGGTTTTCTTTGTCAACAATCACAACACAGATTTAAACTTTTTAAAAAAAGACAATCACCTAAAAAATGCTTCAATGATACCTTGAGGGATTTTTTCCCAACAATATCCCCCTTTGGGTTTGTTGAAAACTCTTCCATAAAATGATACATTCTTAACTCTTCAACCACCATTTGCCTATTGCGATTCTGATATCAATCAAGGATTTACTCAACACGTACTCTATGCCCAGATGAGCAATGCTCGGCATGAGAAACAAGAGGAAATGAAAAGATCATCGATGAATCACTTCCACACTGACACCCACGGTTGTCCCCAAACTGATTCCAATTTCTATAATAACGATTTTTTAGAAATATTCTTACCGTATTCCAACACTACCCTTCTGCACCACTCTTCTATTTTTAACATGATCCTTAGCTGTCGGGATATCTACTCTTTGATCGATCACTTCTACCATCGTATGATTTATACTATCCTCTTTTCTCATTTCTCCCTCTATCTCGCTGCTCCACATGTCAACTTCACCCCATATTAATTATGATTAATCCAATTTACACACTGTCTCACCATTGAACAATCACTATTTTCTACCCCTTTGTCAACGAACCCAAAGGTCTCTCCTTTGCAGGATATAATAGAGTAGAGAACACCAGTCACCACTTTAGGGGAAAACACATCATACCTCAGGGAGAGGGGGTGGGTCCCACATCCACAGTCTTTTAAGTGCAGCGACTCGACTGAACTCCCAGAGCCAGTCAATGCCTTTCAAAAGCTTCCTTGGTTATGGCCTTTGTCAGAATGTCCACAACCTGTAGTTCTGTAGGCACATAATCCAATTTCGCAATTCCTCGCTCAACCATCTCCTTGATGAGATGATATTTGATCTGAATGTTCTTGGTACTTGAGTGATGGATGGGATTTTTTCTAAGATTGATAGCACTTGAGATATTGTACTGGATTCCCATCGGAGACTTCACTTTAACTCCCATATCTTAAAGTTGTGGCTTCATCCAAAATAATTATTTGCATGCTTGAGTGGCCGCAATATACTCATTTTCTACGGTGCTTAATGAAATAAAATACTTCTCCATTCTTAACCAAGAAATACAAAGTTCACCAAGATAGAATGCACCTCCTAATATCGATTTTATGTCATCTGCTGATCCGGCCCAATCTGCATATGTGTAACCTAATAACACTGATTTAGATTTGTCATTATACATCAGACCGAAATCCACAGTGCTTTTGATATACCAAATTATTCTTTTCACTGCAAGCATGTGGCTTTCCTTGGGATTACTCTGATATCTCACAACATTCCCTATGGTGAATAAATTATTAGGCCTTATTGTGGTGAAGTACAACAATCATAAATAATTTTCCTGCATTCTATTATATTAAATGCCTTATGATCCTCATCTTTTGATAATATCATCAGGGTAGAAACTACAGTTTTATCTCCTTGGAATTCTCCATGCCAAGCCCTCTTAAAACCTCCTTGGAATATTTGGATTGAGAAATTAATGTTTCATTCCTTCCTTTTGTCACCTGTAGTCCAAGGAAAAACATTAGCTCACCAAACATAGTCATTTTGATCTCAGGTTTCATTAATTTAGAAAACTGTATGCACCATGCTTCATCTGATTCACCAATTATTATGTCATCGACATAAACCAGTACCACCATCCTTTGATTACTATTGTTGTTGAAATAGATATTTTAATAAACTCAACCATGATGGAAACCATGTTTCTTCAAATACTAATCAAGCATTAAGTATCATTCTCTTGGATCTTGTTTCATCCCATATAACCACTTCTTTAGTAAAAAAACCTTGTTCTCATCCTCATGAATGAGAATACCATTTATCTGTTCGATATACACTTCTTCCTCTAGAATCCCATTCAAGAATAATGATTTGACATCCATCTGGAATACCTAGAACATCTGTCGTACTACAATGCCTAGGAATAATATGGTCAGCTCCAGCGTTGCAACTAGTGCAAATCCCTCATCAACATCTATTCCATCTACTAGGGATTATCCCATTCACACTAGATTTGCTTTGTTCCGAATCAATGTGCCATCTTCATTAATATTTTTGCAATAGACCCATTTAGTCCCGATGAAATTCTTATCTGGTGTCCTTGAAACAATCTCCCATGTATGATTGTTTTCAAAACCAGCACTATCCACTTATGTTACACCTTGGTTGATTTCCTCCTCATAACATTTATCAATAAATTTCCCACTATTCCTTTTTTAGTGGCATCATTTATTTCTACAACATTTCTGATATTCTTGATTAAATCGTGTTTATATTCTCTCGCAGCTTCTTAGTATCCTGAAAGTAGTCAGCTGATACTGAATTGTTAGAACAAAATAGATAAGAATGAGATTCATGGTTACTAGTACTTCTCCCGCAATATGTCTTCCCTTGATAGACCACACCCGAGATGAGTCATCCGATTATTGCTTTGATGGCCCTTGAATCTGATTTTCTTATTGAATGCTTATCCTATGTTATGCCACTTTTCCAAGGGTTTGACCCACTATTTAGACCTATAAAAATTATACATATCCTACATCATTTATTCTCATTTTCCACACACAATTGAGACATTAAGAAAATCATTAAGCCTACTGAGTTGGAACTCAGTGTAGGAAACAAATGATAAAATTAATAACACAATAACATCTTATTGTTCTCTGTTTCTCCCTTTAATCATCAACTCTGCTACCTGATTTGAGTCAAATGAAACTCTGAAGCATATCACTGCTATTGTGCATTATTAAATTCCACTTCCCCTTGGATCGTATCTACCTAAAACCTGAAACACTTGAATCATCTGTTAACATAATTTATATACATATGGAGAGGGGAGCTACTAGGATCATCAAGATGAGGATTGTAGTTGATCTTGATGGGTCAACCCTTTGACTATTTTTTTTAGATTATCACTCTCCATACTATCTTCTTATAGCTTCCTAGCCAACTTCAATGACTCTGGCCCTATAACAAAGCAAAGATTACCTGCATGCTGAGTATTTTTCTGTATGAAGATTCTGCAGGCCTGGCCTTTCTCATCACTTGGGGTTTAAACCCAAGAGTACACATTTTTGTCTTTGATGTTCCACCAAAATTCCATTTCCCTTGATTACTTCTATGAGTAGGAATCTCCCAGTTTAGAATCTTCCCTTTCGTCTTCCCCCATTTTATGGATCTTCCCCTTTTCTCCTCATCTCTCTATGGCATATTACATGTGATGTTTCTAGTACATTATTTGTTTATATTTCGTTGAACAGATATCTAAGTCACAAAAAGATTTTGTATATGTGGTGGGTCCTCCACTGAGCATGCATTCTTATTTCTCACAGCTGGAGTAGATATCCCCTTACCCTTCCAGGTTTGTTCACATTTTCTCCAAGAGATCAGTTGTGAGTATGAAAGAGAAAGTGACTGATACACATTTCATTCAGCTCCATGTGATTCCCCTGAGCCTATAAGCCTTTTCTTCACCTTATCACTTTGTCTCCCAGTGTATAATTTCTCATTATGCATCACTGGAGTCGAAAATCTACCTTTTAGTCCCTTTTCCTTACATGCTTTCTTCTTACTACAATGCCTTTCCAAAATCCCATAATGAGAACATACGAAACATGTTCCATCAAAAGAATACCTTATTTCATCATTTATCAACAAAGTTGTTGATGAAGGTTTCATTCCTCTTCTAATATTTAGCTCTTGATCTTCTTGATACATACTCATGGTGTGTCCCATTCTACCACAGTAATAGCATCTAATGAATGCTTTCCTCTGAGAGACTATTCTCTCTGATTTCTCATGATGCTTCTTCTTATTCTCAGATTTCTCAAAGCTTCTATTTTTACACCCTGAAATGTATTATAGAGCCTCTAAACAGAATCTTGATGTGTATCCATGAATCCCACAAAAATAGCACATGTCATCACTATTTCTTGTAACTATCCTCTTAGGCCTATATCCAACACCTACAGGATTATCTCCATATCTAGAACTATTCATCCCTCTTTCTATCATGAATGGGAGGTGATTCATCAAATCCAAAACGAGTTTTTCCTAAGTAGTATGCTCTTTGAGCTGAGAAATTTTTTTCATGCATCTTTTCAGAAGTAGAAAATTTTATTTTCACTTCATCATCACCTAACGAAGGATAATCAAATATCCTGTGTGTGGCATCCTTCATTTTATGTGTTCCATTATCATTGGATTTCTCCACTTTCTTCTTCACTGATTCTAGCTATTCATTCAAATTTTGAATATTCATATCCATTGATTCAATTTGGGCATTGAGTTATCTTCTGAGATCCATTCCACAACCCATATCGTCTTCCAGTTCTTCTGTAATATTTTCTACCATGTCACCTTACATCATTACTTTCAATTTTACCTCACAAACAGATTTAGAGACAGATTCATTCTCTTCTTGTATCTTTTCATTCTTCTGAACTTCTTCATACAACTGTTTTGCAAGATCATCATTTCTAGCTTTCATATTCTGAACTTCATCTGACCATTTATTCTCTTCATAATCACCAGTATTTTTTTCCCATTCATTTTAGAAACTTTTTTATTTCTTCATCTTGAGAATCATTCATATCCTTTATGTTATTAGCCACATAAATAAGTCTTTTATTTAATCCTCTTATCTTGTTGAACTCAATTTTCAATAATTGGATTCAGATATCATTAGATTTAACTTCTTCATCCCATTTCTGATCAAATTTTGTTTTCATGTTGAATAAATCTACTGGTGGATTCCTTCTCAAAACATCTTCATAATCTAATGTTTCGGTATAACTTTTATGGTCTTGTATTTCACTCATTCCAACATATTTATTGAGTGAATCAATATTTTCCCTATCAGATTCTTCCAGGCCTTCCTTTAGTTTGCTATTTGATTCCTTTAGTTGAATCATACTTTTCCCATAAACACATCCACACGGAGGGATACTAACTGACTTGTTATTATTCTTTGATTATTTTCCCTTTACCATGGAATAATATGATAAGAGAAGAATGGATCATTAACTTGAGAAATCAACTGAATCAAGTCAGAGCAAACAAATCTGATAAAATAATCCTTCCATGTGATACCAATTGTTATGACCAATAGGGTCCTATATACCCTGAGATGGGGGGGGGAATCAGGGTTTGGATATTCTTTTCCAAAATTCTTACTGCCCCAATGGATCATGAACTATTTTTTACATTGGTCACTTTATTTTCAATTGTGCATTTATTATGATCAATTATTTTATTCTTTATCTGATAATGATGCTTTAAATGCAATGTAGGGAATTAAGAATGCAGACACATAGAATTTTACTTGGTTCACCCTCACTGGGCTATGTCCAAGGAGCATATGACGATAAGTTTCCGATCATACCAAATTCAACTATATTTTAATAGATGTGGATACAAAGGATTGAGAACAGTCACTCTCTCCCTGGATCGCTGCCTTTACAAGGTTTTGGGTCAGCTCACTGCTTTCCGAAGGATCACTCCCTATTTATCTCTCTCTAGATCACTACCAGTGGAGAGGATCACCTTCTTCCTCTTTCATTACTCACTTCTCCTGAAAGGATCCAGTAACAGTTTATAGACTTGTAGGTCTCTTCATTTTCTCTAATTAATACATCCTCTGTTGTATGTGGATGCTCAGTTGATGTCAAACTTGCACCCGTAGATGAATTTCACTTTTCACTGAAGGTATCGGGAAATCTTCTAGCATTCATGTTGCTTTGTACAACCTCTGTGAATCACCCTTACATGGAGAAGAGGTCTAACCCGATGCACATGTATCTTCACACAGGTCACAACTGGCACACAAGTCTACCTCAATCTCCTACGCAACACAAGATTCTTCAACTCCAAACCCACGCGACTCACTTTCTTCCTTGCCCAAACTGCCTTAGGCGTGAAAATATCAACTGGCGCACAAGTCCTGCTTATGAAACCACACACCACTTTGGAGACCACCACACCTGCGTGGCGGGAGATCTGATTTTTCTAACTGTTTAACTCTGTTAAAAATGAGGAGGGGTGTTCATGTATTTATAGGCATTTAGTCAACCTACAGGGCGGTGTGCAAGTTTCCCCTCGGCGTGCAAGTCGTGGCACCCAGGCTTCATCCCCTACAAGACACCTACGTGACCCCATTTCCCATTCCATATTACAAAGATCTGATCTTGAAAAACATACGGTGTGCAACTTTCCAAACCTCCAAGGCACCGACGCGTAGTTCCTTTCATGGCGTGCAAGTCACCTGTGTGACCACACCAATTCCTACACGAACCTATTTCCATTTCCATATTTTGACCTTCTAATCTTGAAAAACATTAGGCATGCAAGTTTCCTATCCATCAAGTACATGGCACACAAGTCCCTTTTCCAAAAACTACTTTTCTACATTTGCCGATTTTCAGGCCCAAAAATATGGCCAACACTGGAATACGGTGCCACCTTGTATCTGTAATTTTTGTACCACCTCCAGATCATCCATTCCTTTGTAGACATTCTCGAATCAAACATCGATCATTTTCCACAGCTCTTGAACACAACATTCCACCAGGAAATCCCCTTTGTAAACAAAATTGTATGACATGGTTTTCTTTGTCAACAATCACAACAGAGATGTCCACATTGTAAACAAACACAATCAACTCAAAAATGAATCAATGATACCATGAGGCATATTCTCCAAACATTATGTTATATATTAACTACGGTATATTACATTTATTTGTTCTAAACCGTCATTTTGATATCAGAGGAAGGGATAATAGATTTTTGTTTATGAAATGGAAACTATCTTTGGGAGAGATGGGGAGAATATTTTCCGCCACCACAACATTTTATTTTGAAAATTCTTATTTATCGAAATAATTCTATGAAATTGAAATTTTGAAATTTTTTATGTATACATTTGCCCTTTTAAAATTATATAATTTCAGAAATAATTATAAGGATGATGATTTGGTTTTTTATCATTAAAAATGGGGAGATTGTTGGGCATGTATTAGTTCAACAACACTCTATAATTTATAATGAATTTTATATTCAGAAATAACCCTATTTATTTGAATATATTGACTTGTTATGTGAGTTTTATAGGAAAATAAATTCTATTTAATGTGATTTTTTTTACCGGATTGATTCTTGAAACACTAGTTTCATCCGTACATTACACTGGAAATCTTACATTTTTATATTGTATCCACAATACATTACACTAAATATTGTGTGTTTGGATCCTCATCATCACATTGAGAATATTTATAGTCATATGGGTCATCAAACCTACATTTGAGTTTCGATTTACTATTTTATACCCTATATTCGATAATGATAAATGTATTGAAAACAATGCTATATTCAAGATTTTATGTTGATAAGGATAAACATATGGAACATCCTATGTACTCTAATTTATTATATATGTCACATAAAGATGAAATAATGGTTAAGGAACCATATATTTGTAGAAACCCTATGATATGAAATGGAACCATATTCTTGGAAATGAAAACCTATGCTACGCAACGGAACCCAATGCTGCATAGAAGAAATATACATTGTGTTCTCAACGATGATGTTTTACAAGTTGCGTTTTCAATCTGAGATTTCTACAATGTTATAGTTATAATTTAATACTGATTCCATATGTGTTTTTATTATTTCAAATAATATTTTTCATCAATTAAATTCCTTCATATTTATTAGGGATGTTATGTTTCTATTATAAAATTGAATTTTGAATTTATATGATAAATGAAGCTATTGTTTTGGATCTAGAATACCATATAATGTTTTATTGTTCTATATATTACTTCAATATATCTCTTCATATGTGTTTGTGAAAATAAACTTACATATGAGACAATACTATTGAAATTATATTTTACATTTCTATTTTAGTAAATGATAAATTTTAAAATAAGGCACATTTTGGAGATATACATGTTCTATATTTTTCTACTATATGTTTTCAACTGCTCTGTTTTGTTATTTACATCAAATTGATTATATATGTGTTATCAGGATCACATCAGACTCATTATCACTTGAAAAATATTATTTTTGAAGAATAATATCAATATATAATCAACTTAATGCAGAAATTTGTTTGATTTTTAACCCGTTTCAAAAAATAGATATCTTTTAATTTATTTGATTTTCAATTGCTCATACTCAGTTGTAGAGGCATATCAACTTCTTGGTCTATAATGTGGATAACTAGTTCTCTATTACAGAACTATAAGGCATTGTATATAGTCAAATAATGGTGTCAACTGCGTACACATAGTTCTGGATTCATGGTCTTTTTGACAAGACAACCATATAATTGAAATTTAACAAGCTCGATGAGATAGTAATTTGTAGAGTGAACTATGGGATTTTTGTTCCCAGAACCACTATAAAAATTTCAATACATTAATTATTTTAATATTCGTCATATTTTCATATATAATAAAACACTACATATCCAAAAAAAACTTATAGTGGGTGTAAAAAAGAAATTTTTTTGACGATTCTGGAAAATATACAATCCACCCCCTCTTGGATATTACTTTTTTTATTTTTATCTAACACTATTCTCACAATGGAAATGAATTCAATGATGATAACCTCATTAGACACATTCATTTGACATATATTCTCTTACTCATACATAAATAATATACATCTGTGAGATGTTGGTTTTATATAGGATCCATCCCCCTCCAAACACCTGAATAGAATCAGGGGACGATTCACAATAAAAAGTGTGATTTATCTTTCATGTAATCATATAATGGATCTATATAGGTAATACCAATACATAAAAAAATATGTTTTTGATTCCACTAAAGGGATAATAGAAATGTTTTCATGGAAGATAATCCCAAAAATTTGGATATGAGATGAGTTATATAGTTATTTAACAATAATTTCCCCATATTCCATTTTCAAATACACCACTACCCCGATGACATATCCATGTGTTTGGATAGTTTTTCTAAACATCCATTATATAAAGAAATACATACAACGTGAATAGAAAATTAAATTTTTTATTCATGAATGAATAACTAGTGTATCAATCACCAAATTTTATTCATGGTCCACCTCTATGGTTGGGATGGGGAAACATCAACCATATTCCCTTGGATGTTTTTGGTTTTCATTGAAAAAACATGTAATTGTAAATTGAATGAAATGTTCCTTGGTTACATTTAGATGATGTAATGAACAATTCATTGTGGTATGACTAGATAATTCCTTTCATCTATCACATAAATTTGTTTCTCCCATCCGTAATGACCACATAGGTGTCCTTTATTCACACAACTAATGCATTTCATCAACCCCTTATTAAAAAATTGGGTTCTTCATTTCGATCATCTTAAAAGTGTAATGTTGATATTTATTATCACCATTATATTTCTAAATGAGACCAATATAACTAAAATATACTTTCTACTTCTTCTCCACATGATAAACTTTAGATTAACTAATATCCATTTCTACTTTGAGGGAACATCGAAGAATTTCATCATATGTATCATATTATCAAATTTCCAAGACATTTTATTGAAAATGATGTATACAAAATAATTATAACATCTAAAAGATTCAATTTATTATTTATCAAATAATATATGAATTTATTTCAAGATCAATCATTGAGATGGCCTACGATTATGAGGACCGGTGTACGCAGAACAATTGTTTAAAAATTGATAAAATTTAAATAGCATACACGAGTGGTTTTCTAAAAAAATGGTATATCATCCATAGGGATTCCCAGATTATATATCTGAGGTCATTGTTGCATTCAAAGAATCTATTTTACCCAAGGAACATCCAAACTTCATCCAGCAAAGGTCAGCCATGAATGTCATTTTTCTAACATATTAGTAATAATATATTTAATAAAAAAAATTCAACTTAGTTACTTGTTTTTGTATTATTTTTTTGGTAATCTAAGGTCATCACCGTAACCAACTAATTCCTAAAAATTTTGGAAAAGAAAAAAATGACAAATGGTGATGACAAATCGATCAATTTGTGGTTCGTTTGTCCAGAGGAGTTGGAGGATCTCATCGACGATGAAAATTAAATCTTTTTTCCTCCTAAATCGATCCAAACATGATGTAGGGTGTTTGAACTCTTTGTGAATTGTTACCAATCATAGAATCAATGAAGAACGAAAACCAAAAATTGAACATGATGAACTATGGTTTGATCACTCTTGCATGATTGTTATAATGGGAATTATTAATGTGGGTTTCATTACCCAAATAATTTTTCCTTCTAACAAGAATGAATCACGGCCTACACAAACAATGGTTGAGGTTTGTTTCTTGAATGTTCATGATGACTTTCTCTTCCCACATTTTTGACGTTCTTCAATGTTGAAATCTCGTGGACATGGATCAACTTGTTGGGTGGCTCCAAAAATGATAAGACCCCATAATGGAGGGAAATATACCATAGAGGCCACAATAGAGTACATAGGGACCCGACGAACCCATGTCTATGAATGTGTAGTTTTCTAAGAATTTTAGGTGCCTGGAAGGTCTTCGTAAGGGACCACCAGAGCGCTGATGGTGTTGTTCATGTACGTAAGTAGATTGTGTGATATGGTGAGAATAGAGGAGATGGTGGGACCAAGTATGGCTGCATGTGAAGGCGGGAATGGGGTGGCTTGCAACAAATTCATTTCATTTGGTGGATGGTGGCGATGGAGGCCTACAGGGAGACTAGTAGGGATTTTTGTACAGTATGAGAAACAGGGTGATGTGGGGACCAAGGGGAGGTACGTGATAGGGGTGGATAGTGTGGAATTGGGTGAAACATCATTAGGGTGGTTTTCATGTCCATATGGGAAGTGGTTTAGGTGGGCCCTGTCCTGTGTAAAAAACAGACCGCATTGTTGGACAGACCAAAGGAGTCAGGCCACTCAAGGTGGTCCAATATGATGGACCTATAGACATAGTGGGCCATGGTGATGCATGGAATATAGGCATAGATTAGTAGGAAGGGTCGGTTCAGGATGAATAGTATAAGATCGGGTAGAGTTGACCAGACGAGGATGGGTCGGAACGGGTCCAACGGGTCATATCATATCTGGAGAGGACTCGGGTCTGAGCTTATCACTAAAACAACAAAAAATTGAAAACCATTTTCCCGTTGGATGAGCCATTCCTGGGGATGGGGCACTTTCGATGATAAGGTAATTATTAGATACTCAAATTGTGTTTTTGTAGACATGGGAATGTTCCATTTCTGCTTCATGAGTGAGTTCCCCCAAAACGATAACACTATGAGCAGAATCATAAACATGGCTATAAACTTGAGACTACATGATTTATCGTGACAATGTGTCTCATCGGGACTAAGTGTCTCATCGGGAATGAGTGTCTCATTAGGAATGAGTTTCCCATAAGGACTGAATGTCTCATTGGGACTAAGTGTCTCATAGAGACTTTGTGTCTCATTGGAAAAAATGTCTTATCGATATTGTGTATTTTGTGCATTACGTAAGATAATCCTATGTTGATAATAATACACCTAGACATGTATGAGAATAATATGTATTTTTTTTGAATAATTTTTGTATTTTTACGTTGTATACTTCATGAATTTAATATATGTATTGCTTTGTGGTTTCGGGGTGTCCTACTAAGTAATGTTTTACTCAACCCTACACGGTATTTCCCCACATGTGTCATGACTTGTGTGGAAGATCAATGATTTTATGGAATCCTAGGTGGAATAGGACCATGTGGTGCATAGGTAGACTATAGATTAAAGGTGTTCTCTTTCTACTGTAGACATTTATTCTGTACTGACCCTTAATGTGGGGATTCCTGCCAATGAGTTTCAGGATCATGTGCATTCATTTTCCATAATTAATTTTAGGTGGGATCATATTCTAGACCTATTTACCTTCTATTTTTATACTTTCAAACTCCCTTTTTGGTATCATAGTGGCAAGAATTATTTTTTACTTAGTGCTCTGCATTTCATCAATTTGGGCTTGGATATGTGTTTGTGTGTAGGTACATAGACAAATGCCTCCAAATTGTGGGATATTTCTACCTGAGGCTAGTTTAATGCCCCTAGATTTTTGGAGGAATGCTTGGGGTGGTCACTATAAAGGTCCCTCTTGGATGGGTAATGATAATAATATGTGATCAATATTTTTGGGGGTTAATGATAATGTCAGAGGAGTGTGATTCATGTATTCTGATGTTTTTCTTACAATATCTTATAGATTTTGTTGTAATTTTTCTGGAGGTAAATGAAATCCTTAATCATTTTATATCATTGAGTGTGTGAAAAATATGTATGAAAAAAAATTTGTATTTACATCCACACCATCATTTAAATATCTTTCATAGGATTAATATTATTGATCAATGTCCCCCACTGATCAACATCTACATTCATATGATAACCATTCAGTGGAAACTTTTTGGTTCATAACAATGAAGGATAGAGAAGATCATATAAATGTATTTGATCCATTGTTCCACGGTTAAGGGACCAGATGTCCCATTGAATGTCAGAGAACATTTTTGAATAAGGGAATAAATTATAGCCTTTACTTTCATTGGGGTTTTTGGGAACTTCTCCGGATGTTGCTTTTTATTGATAACCGAAGTCATATGATATATTATCATCAAAACATTCTTGATTCCCACTCTCATTCGGGTTTTCATCTCATTGGGGTAGTCGAAACATTACCTTTGAAATTTTTCGTTTTCTAGATTCATTATATTTATAGCCATTGGATATAATAAAGGAAAAATTTTGGTTGACTATTTTTAAACTTGTTAAAACATAAATTGAAATCCAATAATATTAAAGGCGTACCTTATAGATTAAAACTATTTCCTCAAAATATTAATATATATAATTAATTCTATGCTATCATTGATCTATTTCATAGCTTATATTCTGATGTGAAATTTTTTCCCTTATTAATTGTTCATATTGAGATAATGGATTTACCAATGTATATCCACTGGGATTTCAAAATATGGTGTGCATTAAGGACCATCAACATGCAACATTTCCTTGTAAATTCTAGCTCATCATGATTCAATAAGTGTGTACCCAAATGTACATATGTGGGAGGGCCACAACCACTGATAGTATCCAGAAAGGATTGTATTTTCATTAAAGATCACATTTTATAAACATAAAAAAATCCTAGGGATGTATTATTATATTTATTTTTATCCATTAGTCTTTATATATAGTTTCAATAATCCTAATCCCAAAAATAACTAATCCTATACTTTAATGGGAACTAAAATGACTCGTAAATTTTTTTCACATTAATACATGATTAATTAAATAAAAATAATCTTAAAAAAAATAGAAGATTGAAAATTATTGTATATTTTGAATTAGGTAGATTATAAACAAACATAAAATAGGGAATATAACATCTTTAATGAAAACATCCCCAAAATGATCTTATTATTCCATTATACATAAAACATCATTGGATAACCTGGTGATATACATAAGAAATGGATTCTCTATAAAGAATATTAATAGAATAAAAATAGAATAAAATGAAACAATAAATACATGTTATAAAATATGGATACACATTGGGTATAAAAGGATTGAGAACAATAAACATGAAAAATGAAGCATGATATGATACGATAATCGTAATGGAAACATCAGAACTGTAGGAAAAACATAAAACCAACATCATAAACATGGTTAATTTTTAAAAAACAAATAATTATGTAAAATTTCAAATGGTTTATTATGATGAATCCATAATACCTTTCATTAGTTATCACGATTTTAAATCAGTTCTTAATGCATTGGAGTGCTATATAATTTTGTGTGCAACTGTCACATTCATTTCATTCTCATGCTTTTGTATGAAAAATAGACAATACCAAAATAGAATAATTAATAGAAATATTTAATTTCATGATTAAATAGTGTGTAATAGACACAATTGATTTCCCCATCATGAAGTATATGTTCACAAATTCTAGAAATATATTTATGAAATGGGTATAGGTATTCACTAAGCAGTTGTTCAGAATATAAAATTATAGTGGAATTTCAGCAGCATAATGGTGGTGTGCGGTTGTTCATGAGAGGGTTTGATGAGAAGGAAATTTATAACTAATAATTTATAAATAAAATTTAAATTTATGTGTTATGAAATTAAATATCCTAATATCCAGAAATGAAGATAAAATAAATAATATATAGAAGATACCTGAATAAATAAGAGAGGGAGAGGATCCCTTACATTGTATGTGTGACTGAAAATTCATGGTACAAGAATATTTAGGTATTTGGGGAACCTTTTAAGGACTCTAGAGATGGTAGAGATGATTAAGGACGGGTTACAAAAATTTTTAGTGAATAGAAATAGGAGATTGGGTGGGTTTGTGTAGTAAATTATTTGTTAATTCTTTATCATATAGCAAACATAAGTCTTTCCTCTTAATAATAAAATAACAAAAACCACAAACTGTCTCATAGGTTTTACCAATTATATTTCAATGGAGAGTGAGTGTAATTATTAAATAATGAAAATATACAAAATTAATTAAATAATACCCTTTTTTAATTGGAATTGAGTCATACTATTAAATAAATGATTTTATAACATTAAAAATGATTAATAGTTGTGGATGATTCATAAAATTATTATAAAATTTATCAAATAAAAATTGAATGTAATAATTTTAAAATAAAATTATTCATTTATTCTTGGATACAATATATAAAAAAATTTAAATCACTTTTCTGCCATTATGATGTCACAATACAGAACACATACTTATATGGTATTTAATTTTTACTCAAAAAATTGATTGTCTAAAAAAAATATGAAAAAATCACAATTGGATATTTTTATGATATAATTACAAAAATAATATTAATTTCGTCAAAATTGTTTTCTAAATATGTTCATTTTTAATCTTAATATAATAATTGACATTTATGTTAAAACAATGGGTTTTTTGACAATAACAATTTTCAACCATTATAAAAAATATATTTGACATAAAATAAATTATATCTTAAATTATAATTAATAAAAATTATTTAATAATAATATTTTACAAAATTTCATTTATTTACAAATATAATTGATTCATCAATATAAATAAATGATTGAAATTTAATAATAATTGAAAAT
Source organism: Viscum album (assembly GCA_963277665.1). NCBI lineage: Eukaryota > Viridiplantae > Streptophyta > Magnoliopsida > Santalales > Viscaceae > Viscum > Viscum album. Next base: position 1,252,185,514 of record OY728140.1, on the reverse strand, counting down.
TCAATTTCTGATTTACTAAAGAAAATAAAAAACATTTCTAATCTAATGATGTGAAAAAAAATTAATTGTAATTTTGTATTAAATACAATATAATGAATTATAATATTATGGTATTGATATATTTCTCTTTAATACACATGAATAAATCTTAAGGTTATGGTGTGGGATGATGAGGTTGTCATGAGGTGGTTCGATGTACAAGGATTGGGCACTGATCTTAATGAGAGTGAACATCTAGGGTATATTGTTTCTCTCGTGATTTATTTGTTGGATATTAAATAGGTCTTATTCAAAGGAAAGTCCTCAGGTTTCTATCTCCAATATAATCTCTGATATGTGGGTTTCATAGGTTATGATCATACTAGTTGAGCACATCAGATCCTTTATCCTTGTTAATGGAGTTATTTTAAACATTATTTTTATAAAACTCAAGTGACCATTGTTCAATGGATATATTATCCATGGTAATAATTCATAATGGTATATTAAATATGACATTATATAATTAAGCATAATATTTACTTGTGATTTTTAAATCCATAATACATAGTTGGATATATTATTAAATTATAAGAAGAATTTTAATTATAATAGTTCGGGTCATTGAAAATCGACAATTTGAAACATATTAACTAGGATGTAATGTTTTTCTACTTGGTTGGAAAATCCTTGAACCCTCCACATTCCCCTCACATCCTCTCTAAAAACTCAGTTAGTTAATGCACATGGTTTGGAATACCATGTTCAAACTGTTCTATAAGACACTTTCCCATGTCTGCAAGCACATGGTCATTTATAATGATTTGAAAAACCATTCATTGACCAAGAATTTGTCCTTTTATAAATTAACATGATATAATGAAAATAAATTTACCACTGATCCCATTATTAAGGGAAAAAATTCACTTATTACAACCTTTTAAAACAGACCACATGGTTTCCTCATACTACCTAGACTATGTATCATGTTTTCTACTAACCATCCAGGCTAGTTATCAACTTCAAAAACTAAAACATTGGTCACCGTACAACCCTAAACACCCATGGAACTCCCATGATAAAATTAAGAACAAAAATTATGTCAATACCATGGATTTATACATAAATTCAAATGATCTATACCTCAATAAAATAATGAAATTTTACTATACTCCCCAAAAAAATTCCCAATTGGCTATCCATGGGTGATAATCAGGCACATAATAATTACTACATCCAAGGAGCATGTATGTCAACCTCTATCTCCCATTTATAATCCTATAATATCCATTCTAATAAAACACACACACAAACTAAAGGAACCAACTGACCCTAGATATCCTTCATGATCATATCAATGATATGAATATGGTGCTCATTAAGGGACACATTTAGCTATATCTCATCCTCTTTCGGCTTCCGAGTATGAGATGTGTCTAAATGATAATAGCGTAGAATAGATACATGGAAAACATAGTTCATGGATCAGTAAATCTGAGGTAACTACAATGGAAATTAATCTAGACTTAATCCCTTTTGAATATTAAATAGATCAACATATCATGGTAAAATATAAGCATATCTCCTAATTTATCAGTATCCCAACCATGGTGACATATTATAAAACACCAGATCCCTGAATGCGAACACTTGAGGTCATCAAAGGTGATTAAAATAAGATTTATTTATTTACTATTTATTATCATTATATTTTCTAATTAAACGTATATAATATGATTTCTCTTAAATGAGAAAAAGTAAACAATAAATTCTCCTCTCCTTCATCAATCATGGATAGAGGGGATCAGCATGGCATACTATACTATGACTCATCAGGTTCCATATGTATATTATTTTGATATATATATTTTTAAATTAATTGAACCATGGTTTTAATCCCCTCCCAAGAGCCCATGAAATTGAGTATGCTTTCTAAAAGAATGGATAATAAAACCTATATAGTGAACACCAACAAGCCAATAGGCTATGTGTGCTATGACTTTATCTAGAGAACCTATGTATAAAATTGTATATAAAATCTATACCAACATCTTGATGTAAGAGATCCCTAACTGATACCATTTTCCAAGAAAAACCATGAAGGCACACAATTTAGTAAATATATTGTCCCCAAATCTCATCAATTGAGATGTTCTCCCTAATTAGGAGGAAATTAGTAACATTCTAGATCCTATCAACAACAATGATTAAAACACCACTACCTTGACGAGATTTTGGAATCCAAATAATGAAATATATTGTCCCTTTATACCATTTACCCTTGAGAATGTGTTGATGATGTAAAATCCCAACTAGTTACTAATGTTCAGATACCATCTTCAACTCATTTCATCCCTAGCCACTAGTATTGAAGGGGAAATCATGATACACCTTCGCGATGCTATGATGTGCATCCCAAGATGATGTGTGAAACTATCACACCGAGTCCTTGTATATTTTTATTAGAACTAAAACAAATCCATGAATATTTATAATTTCATCCATTACATATTCTAACAATGATGATTTTACTTACTTACCACACTCTCCCTTATGAATAAGCCCTCAGTATCTAAAATTCTCTCATCATTTGTATACCCATAATCATGGAAGTCTCTATTATGTATGATAGAAAAATCCATCATTGTTTTCATATATCTACACATAGAACTATGAAAATAATTCCATGACATTCCACATAATAACTGTCTTTTGAATGTTATATATCATAGTCCTTATACTTAGTGAGTAAGCAATTATATTTCCCGTGCATAGAATATAAGAGATCTGATGATCGAAAATTGTAGTTACTCCAATCAATTATTATAAATCAAATTTATTTCAAACAAACTAAATATATTAAAGATTATTTTTCATTTCATGTACACCAAAAAACCACCTCCTAGAAAATATTGCCTCCTACAACGCAAGGCTTGATCCCCAACAAGTATCTTGACATATAGTGTTAGTAGATCCTATTGGGAGGTCTCAACTAATGAGACCCATACCCTATAACACACTCACCCTTCATCACAACTAGTCATAGTCTAACACTTGAAGTATTTCAATACAAAGTGTAGCTTATACCCTAATCTATAAGATTTAGGATAGACACTTTAGTATCTCTCCCTTTCAACTATTGAAATGATATCTTGCAAATAAAAATCAACAAAAACATAAAAACATTCTTAGTCTATCCAATAAGAGGGTCTTCTAATCATGATAATTTTTGTATGTAACTCCAATAATATCCATATATCCACCAGAATCTCCATACGTCAAATATGTTCTTGGACTGCTCCATGGAAACTAAATCTCTCCCCTTCTATGAGTCAATGGACACTCCTATCATTGAGATAATTGGACCAAGGAAGTTCATTTTTCCATATATAAGTGGAAAATTGTTACAACAGAATATAATTTATTCTCTATTTGTGCATCCAACATGATATGAATATGATTGGAATTCTCATTTCAATTGTGATAATACCCCAATATAATATCCATGAATACCACCTCAAAAAAAATCCACATAATCGTAGAAAACCCAGTTTAAAAATTCCATGATAAGAGATGAAATGTTTTTCCGAATGAAAGGCACAACCAAATAATTATATAGGCCATAAATTCTACATAATATTTTATGAGGTATGTCTATATGATGAAAATATACTTTATAAGAAGGGAATCTATAATCATTCATTGAGAAAACTTGATCCACATAGAACGAGTGGAAGGAATAATTTATTTTTTAAAATTGATACCTATTCTTAAACATCAGCAAGATCAATTTAGGATAATTCATATATATGAGGGATACATCTGTAATTTTTTAAAAAATAATATTAATCCCTATTGAGAAGTATTGGGATGTATAATCAATTTTTCTAACACGCCCACTAGGTCACTCTTGATTATCTGAAACTATGTAGCATCCATTGTATAGGGAGAAATAAATAAATATATTGATCATGAAACTATATCGATTGAGTACTATATTGGGAAATTAAGAAGTAAATTAGTAATGTTTTCTATGAATCCTTCACAAACATAATCATCCACTATTGGAAAACCAGTTTGATGTGCTCTTTAATCCTCCACAGATATGCTAGAAACATGGGATTCTAACCAACCTATCCCATGATCCCCAAGTCTATATCTACCTTCTACGGGCATCCCCTTCACCTATGTGAATAAATAAAATCAAACCGCTGGTGATATGAGGGTAACCTGCCACTAATAAAAATCATTATGGGATTGGTAAAAAACTAGACTATCCATCCAAAGTATGACAAAATAACATTTCATCGTGGGAAAAAAATATCCCATATTATGTGACACCATCCCATCCTTAGAGGAAAACCTTCACTTGGAATACACCCTTTTTTCTACTCCCTATTAGAGTACAATTTGTAATAATGTCATCAGTAAAATAGAAAACGAGCCCGCGATAATCCACAACAGGAAAATATATGATGATGTGATAATAACCTATATCGAACATAGAATATTATAAAAATGAAATTGTGTATTTATTCAAAACGTGAAGGATACATAAAGAAATTGGATGTGATGTAATGTTTATTGATCGTGAAATGAAAATAATTTTTCATAGTTTGAGGGGCCATGGTTATGGTGTAAAAAATATAATGTAGATATATACGATAATTCTTAGCCTATGGTAGCAAGCTAATTCTTCACTATGGTGACCTTCATGGAATGTATATGAATTACATGTCTTTTACCAACCCTTTTACATCGTTGATGTTTCTTAATTTATCCAATCTATAAGCATTGATTTGGGAACTAAATTATTCAATCATGATGATTTAAATATATTAAAAAAATGACAAACATATACCTAATATAATTTGTGATATTTGAGGTTGTATAAATGATTTATTCTCCTTAGCCATGTATCGACTATGCTGTGGATATAGATTCCCATTCATTGAATCCATGGGGTCAAGTAATCCATCATCTGTTGTTTTATATATAGATAGGTGAGTAATCTAGTATTAGTGAAATAGTCTATAAATTCTCTTCTCTATCATGTAATGTGTAGTTTTTATATTAAGTTATGGGCTCAGACTTCTCTTATCTGATACTCATAGTATTGAACATATATCAATAAAATTTAGTACTCCATCATCAACTAGTAGTCACATGACATCTAAGAGGTCCAATATCATTGTTGTTAGGTACCCTATAATCTACTATGTGTGACCTTAAAATTTTAGTGTCATCCACATCAGTATCGCTAAGTACATGCAGGTTTCCTAAGAGTTGGTGACTAATGATTTTTAGAATTGTGTTTTTTTAGAACCCAATCAATGGTTGAGGTATGATTTTCCCTATTGGTTCTAGATTGATACCTAGATGTCAATTAATAGTAAATTACAGTAAACACATTACTATCACTAAATATTTTTCATGTTGAGGATAATACAATATGATTTTCATTCAAAATTTGTAATATTGGGAGGCTAAGAAGATTATATGCTTCATGGAATGTGACTCCTTTGGCCGCATTGTTTCCTCTAAGAGGAAGCATAAAATTGGTATATTTAATATAGATTTGGTGGGATTTTCTATTCTCTGAGATGTTCTAATAGTTCATTAAGCACGACATTTGATGATTAATGTGGGTATGGAAAGGACGTGTTTTTATCCCATTGAATTCATGTTTTATCATTTATACATCATTTTTAAATTTTTTTTGTTACATTTATATAAAAATAATAAGTTATTTTTTATTTTATTAATGTTTTATGGGATTCATGGATTCCAAATACGTATGTTTATTATCATAAATATAGAGGCTCTATACGCACATGCTTATTATTTGTATAAAAGGAAATTATCATTATTGTTAATAATGGATGAGTTATATTAGATGTCACTTTTGAAATATGATTTACAGTGATTCATGGTGAAAAAATGGAACATGGTGAGTTTTGATCATGGTGGTGGTTATATTAACTAGACATTGATGATAGAGTATAGAAATTGCGAAGTGTATTATTAGTGTCCTCTATCTATTAGATTTAAAGGATTGAATTATGCAAACATATATTGGAATATTCTATTTTTTATAATATTATTGTGTTCGATATATTATTTATTCATTGAATAAGTTTTATTTGTTAATATATATACATCTGGTGTTTCTAATAAATTTATTGATTAGTGAGATGGGTGTTCTACAAGTTGCTATACTCCCCAACCTTCCACAGCTTATGATATGCCTACTCATTTGAAGCCACAAGCTGTTGGAAAATTAGTGGTGGTCATGTAGTGGCACAATCAGCTACTCATATATTCTTGTGGGGGACTAATGGGTCATGTCATGTAATAGTTTTATCTGAATGGTTGACTCCTACATACATTGTTTTGAGTTTGTAGTCATGTGGATAGTCATTTGGTAATTTGTTGAAATGATGGTATACGGTTCTTGGGACTAGTTATGTAAACATGGATATTTAAATTAGTGAAATGATTTTCATATCCATTATCTAATAATTGGGTAATACATTCATAATTTTAAACATCTAAGACATCATTATAATAAACAAGAATGTTATTTAATACATTAGTTAAATGTTATTTATGATCATTCATTCCATTAACATGAGAGCTCACCAATATTTTTTCTAATACTTTTGTGTTCATAATAACAAATAAATGGTGATCCTAGTAATATTTATATTTTGTACAATGCTCTGTTCATGAATGGAACATGAATTTTGTTGGGTATTTCATAAAATGTTAGTGATCATTGATGAATTATTTCAATGTTTCAGTTCAAATATTTTAAATCTCAATGATTTGATGTAGTTAGCATGTTATTAATAGTTAAGGAATATGACCTTCCATGGATTCATTCATTATAATTATTTGATCAAGTTGTGTTAAATATGAATATAATGACTAATAATGAAAATACCATACGGTGATATGTTGCTAAGTAAGTGATGTGGGGACCACCAATCATAGTTTGTGGGATTATCTATAGTTTGGTGAGGAAATTTCACCTTCATTAAGTTTATTTATTTTCCAATCATATGGTATGTAAGAATATTGTTTCTATGTATATTAATGATATTAATCAGAGTAGTTTAGTGTATCATAGTGGGAATAATTCTTTTGAAATGATAATATGTTTCAATGATATAAGAGAATTCACCGTAATGTTATAGTAAATTGTCAATTGTGATTTAACTAATGTTGTCATAGGTTCTTGATATATTAAATAAGTTATATCCTGACGGTTAGTAGTTTTAATTATTGAATGTAGAAGATTGACCCATCCAATGAGTTGTGGTGTGATACTAAGTGGTATAAGGGTGTTTGTGTTGTTAAAAATGTACTCATTGAAATCTCCTATGGAATATGGATAAAAAAAGAACTATCAGAAAATATATAATAATGAATGTCAATTTATTAGAGATTGGGATGTAGATAGAGTAGTCCCTAGGTTTTTTTAGAGGTTGTAAGAAATAATTGTTTCCATTCAACATCATGATTGGTAAAATTTAATCGGTTCCTTGGTAGTATGAAATGTTATGGATACTAACACAACTATTTAGTATCATACATACATTCTAATCATCTTCTATTAGTGTGAGATGAATATTAAATGATTCATTGTGTAATATGGTATATATCAATTATTTCCATATAACAAACATAAACTATAGTCGTTATTTTTTGGTTGGGATGATATCCTACTATATTTATCTTTCAGATACCACTATATTGAGGATGATGTTATTGGTCAATTCTTTTTTCTCTCGAACTATTGGTGGAATCATGAATATAATTTAATTTAAGACTCTCATATGAATGGTATGTGATCTATCTATAGATCTTCTTAAATATGATTTCGTCAATATAGAATATGATTATTAATGATATTTTTACATTTTGGGGTATTCATATAAAGAGTTTTTAAGAGATCATAACTCTAATGGATAAATGAGTGCATCAAAGGGTGGTTTTTAATACATCGGGTATTCTACTCATATCAAATTTTATAGAGTAAATGTTTGGTAGGGATAATGTATTTATTTATTATTTTACAGAATTTTAAAGAACAAAATTTGTTGGGTTTTGAGTACTGAGATCTCTCTAGTTGTAAAACAATAAATTTATTCATCATAAAAATTATTATTCTATTTGGAATGGGATGTAATGTTCAACATTATTTAATGTCTTGGTAAATTTGAAATCATGTTAAATTTGGTAGGGTATTAAATATATAGTAATTATATATATTGTTATTTTTTGAGAATGTATGAAAATATCATAGAAAAAATATATTTTCAATTTTCAATCCCATTAAATATTTTAGTTATTTTTTTGAGGGTCGATATTGAGCTCTTTGTGAGTTTTGAGCATCATGGATACATCTAAATAACATATTAAAAATAATATATTAATATTAATCCATGCATCATAATTTTTAGTAAAACTCTTATATAATCATGATGGAGTGTCAGATGGGATAATTAACATCATGGCTTTGTCATAAATGGCGGGTGCGTGGTTACACTATGGATAATATAATTTTATTGAACATGTGAGACCCTTATGATAGGATCCTATCTGATACATTTATTATATTACGATTTATTTTCCTCATGATGGATCTCTAAACCCAAAAATAAACTCTATAGCGACAATTAAAAAATATCTCCATAGATAGGTGTAATATTTATTTTTTAAATCCCTACATCGATATGGGGAATGATTTCATTGTAAAATAAGGATGTATTGAAATCATATTGGATCATATTTTTTTATTTCCCCGATTATTAAATAACATGATGATGAAAATGATAACAATGACATCAATAATGGATTGAAATGGTGGACATTGTCTAAATAGATAATGATTTATTGTTTATTTCCATAACTTTAATTTTTTTTACTCATGGATATTGACTCTTAATCTATTTTACCGATTCATAAGGACCAATAATTTATATCTATTTTAGTCTTTATTAAATATCATAATTCATTTAATTTTCCATTCCATTATTTTTAATTAGATTATTATTTCATAACGAATGAATCACATACCCTCCCATGAAACAAATTCAATTTATTCTTGATAATTCATTATCGATTAGACTTTTCTCATGCACATTTTCACATGTGTTTTTCATTATGGAATATCTATTTATAAACTATACTCAAATGAGTGAGTGATTAAAATTTGTGACTTGAGATCAATGAATAACAAAATTGTAAGTAACATTGTGTATTAAATCAATGACCTGCGATGATGTGACTTGAGAATAAATCAAATTTCCATATTATTTAGTTACAGATGAATAAAGACAAACCATTCTTTTTAGAACCCCATAAGAACTATTTTTCTATTGAGGTACATATAAAAACAACCAATGTTCGAATTATAGAATTGAATGATGTATTTGGTGAAGGTGTATGGTTGATATACGATTAAAATGATGATTTTGAGGGAGTTCACAAAAATATATTGAGTACATTCTCAATGATTTGGAAAATATATGAAGGTTTTGTCCAAACAGTTCTATTTCATCATTGTTCTATCATGGATCGTTCATGTTTAACATGAGAGTAATATCATGAGAAAATGATTGTAAAAATTGAAAATCATTCAGAAAAATATATATGTCATAATCATGAGTCATGATAAAAAGCAAGGATGTTCATAAGGCATGAACCATAAACAAATCAAATTACATTTTCTATTTGATGATAAAATTGACATAATATATATTGATAAAATGGTTGGAAAATGTGTTGATTAATATAAATGATTTAAATATTATTTTAAATATAACCTAGAATAAATTCATCAGATTTTAATCTTGGGATACCCACATGTATACCTACATAACGAATGGGAAAAAATACCTCCTATTCTATTCGGGACAGAGGATAACCTCACATGTAACTTATTTTAAACATAAATATTACCTCATGTTTCTATCAACCCGATAATGACATACATGGTCATTACATTCGTCATTTCAAATAATTAATAAATTACACAAGAATACTCCCAAAGATTGTATTGCTATAGTGTCATTGGAAACACTTAATATAATGTTATAATCATGGTGAATGTTCATCATCTCCCCCAACAATGATTTTCCCCTTTTGTTTTCATACCTAAAATCATTATTTATATCATGGGGAAAATAAAAAATAAAATCGGTGAGCACAAATGCTCGGTAAGGGAAAACATTGATAAAATAAAACATACCATAAACTTATGAATGAAAAGCATGAACATAATGTTTAAAGATAAAAATATTGAGTTCTAAAATAAATCATGACAATATATAAGCAATAGATCAAAATGGATCATTAAAAATGATATAATTACATTGTCATAAATCATGTAATTTTGGGAATGTAATAATCCCATAAAAATATTTCTATAGTATCCATGGAATTTCTTCCAAGTCCATCATAGTATAAAAAGTCAACTATTGGACCATGTTTATATGCCATTCTATCCATATGTTAATGAATTAGAATTAATTTTTTTTCAATAAATTTATATGTCATGATATATAGATCATTACCCAATTCATGGGATGGATATATAAGTCCCACCCATCTCATAATGAAATCATTATTATGTTTTCCACAAAAAAAATAAATCCTTCATCACAATATAACCCAATAAATAAAATGGGTTTTACTAAACATCATTCCAACATAACATAATCCATATCAACTACCATTATATCATAAACACTATCAAATCATAATAGTAATAGTTATAGAAACATAACACTATTTAAAGATAGTCATCTAATATGGAAACCAATTTCGATAAACAACTTAAACATAGTTCTGTGGGAAAATGTACATTCTTCTTCAAAATTGTTTTATTTTTTCAAAATGACACACAATTTTAAAAGAAAATTAATTTAGTTGAAAACAAAATTGAAATAGTGTAGAGGAATCTTCGTTTAAATAAGGCACCATGAAACCAGAAAAATTCATTCATCCAATATAAGTTAAAAAAATTCTCTTAATAATGTTTCTAGTGAAGTCAAAAAGTGCCTTGTATTGTAAAAAAAGAAATAACCCTTTGATACCTTGTATTTTAGAGTAAAAAAGTGGTGAAATTAATTTAAAAATACATATAATAATAGAAAAAAATTTATGATATCATTTTTGGAAAACAAGGACATGGAGGATAAATATATCCCTTGTAAATATTTATGCTGAATGTCATTGGTGATCATGCAATTCTAGTGTAATCATGAAGAATGAAATCATTAATGTATGAATCCTTCATATCTCAGGCATAGCCTAAATATTTAGATGAAGCAGCTTGAGATGAGGATCAGATTTAGAATATGAATAAAGAACATAACCAAATTGAGATGAATCAGATAAGGGATATTGTTTTGAGACCTAAAAACAACAATGTCATTTTAAATAAGTGGGTATCTCACAACAAGAAGAATGAAAATGGAACAATGGTTTGAAGAAAATAATGATTAAATGGAAAAGGGTACTCCATGATAGTGGTTATTGATGTTGATGAAACATTTTTAGATGATGCATGGTTAGATAAAATCTCATTATTCATTCCCAAAGTGGTGGAAAGAATTTTCAAATCATTCATGATGGTTTTCCAATCGATATGTCAAAATAGGGTTCTATAAGATGAACTGTATATCAATACAATAGTTGGTTTTCTCATTCATGAAGATGATAACATAGTTTTTCAGCTGAGTAAGGAAATATGTGTTCTTAAACATGCACTGAGAGTGTGGTATTCATAACTAGATCAGTTTCTGATGAATCTTGTATTTCAGTGTGGTGGAGTTTATTTTAATATGTATGATATCATTAATATTAATCAATTTAAGATGATGTAAATGTATGTATATTCCATGATCATTGGTATATCAGATGAATCATTGTGTAAATAGTTCATTGAATAAATAAAAATTTAATTTGATACGTCAATGATTGGTGAACTAAATTTTTTTCTTAGTTTACATGTGACACAATGAAGTAATGACACAATAATTTCATAATATAAATATTCCATGGTTGTTTTTAGAAGATTTGGAATGGAAAATTCCTAGTAGATGAAGAATCTGGTTGCTACTTGCATGAATATATCATGAGATAACAAATATAGAGTAGTTAATTTCAATGAAATATAGGATGATTATTTGAAGTCTAGTGTACATAACAGCGACACAACCATATATTTTTTCTACCACATTCCATGAATCACATTATCAATGTAGTCAAAATAAATCCACATACTTTTTGTAAAAATAATTCATAAGTATATCAAGGGGACTATAGATTTTGATTTTTTGTATGTTGAAAAATATCATTAAGATTTATTGGGAAATAATGATGTATATTGGGATCATTTATTATATTTTATAAAATTGACATGAGGTGGTTCATTCTATCAATATAGATTGTGTATTTCATAGCTGACTAGGAAACATGATATTATTTCATTAGGCACACCTACAGATGAATATATTTCTTCCACTTAAACTTAAACATTATTGTAGTGGATGAAATAGAAGGTTAATGATATGGGAGTTCTAGTGAAGTATCTGATCAGAATCTATTATGATAATTCATGTTTTTTAAATAATATAAAAATTCTAGTCCATCGCTAAACGATAGAGAGAATTGAAATAATGTATCAATTTTTCATGGAGAAGGTGTATCATGAGATTGTGATGTTGGATTATGTGCATACAGAACAATAGGTTGTAGACATTCTGATGAAAGCCTTACCAAAAGATGCATTTGAGCAACATCGACTAGATCTTGAAGTTCAATCGACTCCCCACACTTAAAAAGGTTGGATAGGGTAACTCTACTTCTAGATGTGTGATAATTTCTCCCCAAAAGTTGATGACTTATTTTATTTTGGATATTGAAAACCAAAAATAGGTGACCATCATGTTTTTTTATAAAGGGGGTAAAATTTTTGATATAAAATGGGTGGAAATGGATTAATCATATTTGGAGGCATTTAATTACACTAGCATATAAATATTCATATAAATACTTATGGAAATGTTAGGAATAACTTTTTTAGGGTTAAAATAAGGTACCTAGATTGTTGGAATCATTGAGGAGCATGTTTGTTATGTGGACTTCCCTGATGATGATTCATGGAATCTGATTCTTGTTTGAGTTACTAGATAACCAGACCAAATGTATCAATCTAAAAGAATATTATGTTTTTGTTGGATATGGATTGGATTATACTACTCAGATAAGTAGAATTGGAGGATTAGAGTTTGTGGGAATGTTTCTAGTTTTGACTTCGGTTCAATATGACTTCATGTTGGGTTGTGTATCTTTAATCTAAAGACCTAATCATTGTATGATGATGCTATTTTTTTCTTATACTAGATTTATTATTCATGTTGTCTAGGTGACATTATGAAACATTACCATAGATGAATGACAGGTCAGTTTTATATCATATTTCAGATGAAATATCAAATGGGATTCACTGTGTTGATGCTTTACTAATTGAAGATCAATAGAAATTGTTGATGCAACTGTATATAGCTAGTTCTCTAGCATGAGTGTGCTTGAGGATGTCCACAGGTGGTGGAGCCAACTCACTGGCATGGATGGGCTGGTTCTTGAGCTATCCTTTAAGATAGGGTTCGAGTAGGGTCATTGGCATAGAGGGTTACTTCTACAATATCATGTCATGGAAGTTCCATTGGTGCCACTTTTCCCTTATGGGGGAGCTGACTTGTTTACATGGATGGGATTGGGGGTGTTGTGTGGGTGTGGTGGATTGATCATGTTGTATTAAATTTAATTATATATATAATTATTTTCCCCATGTTCTAACATGTGTTAAAATAATATTCATTTTAATAATTAAGGTAGTTGTATTATATAAGAAAAATGAATAAATATAATATGATATTTTACTAACAATAAAAATATAATATTTTTCATTCAAATTTAATTTATAAACATACATTATATATTGGTATTATTATTACTATGATAAATAAATTCATTAAAAACTATTAAAAAAAGGTGACCAACATATATATGATTTTTTGGTATTAATTGTAACACCCCAAGCTTCTACGGTACGCTTCTCATTGAAAAATGTGATAGCGTGTGTTGTACGCAACACCGAGTTCTAACACACCATAACCAATTAAACTAGCTATTATGAATAGTAATACCTACTATTTGAAATTATATATTTTTTATATTTTAAAATGGACTTCATTTTTGGATTCGGAATATCGAATTTAGCCTAAGGTGAAATTTTGGTACTTTTCGGATAAATTTCATATTTTGATGAATAGTGAAAATTATTAAATTTTAATTAAAAACAACTTTTTTAATCAAAATAATTAATAGTGATAAATTATGAATTTAAGTGGTTTTAAAGTATATTTAGAATATATTTTTACCATTTAATATAATGTTGGTCATTGTACATAATTTTACATTTAAACCGAACATAAACAATGTCAATCTTTTGATAGTTATTATCTCTAAAAAACACGCTTTTTGTTTTGACAACGGGAATTAATTTTAAATTAATTTCTGCCACTTCTGTGTTTTGAATTTAGAAAAATGAATTCAATATTTGGAATCAGGATTTCCAAATTTTTTAAATAGGTAAATTTTATTTTTTGATATTTTGAATAATTACTGTGGTAAATATTTTATTTACCATGGTTAAGGGTAAATCTGGTAAATAAGGGTTAAAAAATAATATTATAACAATACTAAATTACCCTGAAACGTGTCCTAGACTTATTGGTTGATACATGTTTGGCCATGGGCATCTTTGGGTCGATTTTGGGACCCCATGGTGCCACTTGTAGGTGATAGGGACACTTTTTTTAATTAATTTAAAATGAATACAAAAATGACACAAGCATATATCTTTTACCAAAACAATTTTTACGCAGGGTTATATATGATGGATTTTAGATTATAAATACTAATTAGAAAGATAAGACGATGTCCTACATAATGATATTTTATTTATAATTTTTAGACATTAAATAATTTATTTTATTTATGACACAATGATGATGCAGTAATTACTCAAATAGTGAAAAATTAAATTAATTGATATTATAAATACCCAAATAAATATAATATGAAACTTTTAATGAATTAAACTAAATTTCTAAGATAATATGATATATTAGGATTTATTTAATTTAATGTGTTAGAAGTAATCAATCTGTTATGAGTTTCAAAAAAATCAACAATTGAATAGTGTCAAAATTGACATAAAAGAGTTCTTAAAACAAATATTATATTATTAATTGATATTAAATTCCTAAAAATCTAAGGTTCGGCCATGGGACTAATATCATGATAAGTTCATCATTAATGGACCACTTGGGGGTCTCTTGGATGTATATAGTATGTTTATTAACCATATTATATAAAAATACAAAGAGACATTGTAAAAGTGAAAATAATTAACTTAGAGTTAATACTTAATGATAAGGTTAATATAAGTACCCAAATCTGTATAAATTCTATTGGTTGAGTTGTTTTCGACCCAGCCCCACCTTAACCTTTGAATAGTCAACTTTGGAGCCATTGGAAACCGAATATAAATTTATTATAAACTAATATCTCTAGCTTTTCCAAAGGTGCCCCTCACCCCTCTTATAAAAGGGCACTCCTCATTCTCATTTCTTCACACCTTCAAAGACTTTTGGATCGGCCAAACTCTGACCAAATACCCTCCCAACTTCCCTAACTACATCCTAGAGTCCTTAGTTTGATCAGAAAGCCAACCTATGGATCCCTTTTGATCAAATCAAAAGGAAGAACCCGAAGAAGAGTTAATGATTTCACCACCCTTTTTCCAAGTTCATTTCATCTTCCACTTATTCTTCCTTTGTTGTTACCATTCTAAAATAATAACTCCAGTATCTCACATATACTTTGATGTTATTATAAATATGGTACAACCATATTAATTATTCTATCCACCCTTTGAATAACATGTCACCATACGTGCGTACGTACGGCTTACCGTCTCCACATCGAGGTGTAATTGTTATTCAATATATTATTATTTGGATGGGTATAATAATGATGTGTAACTCATGTAAATAATAAATATAACATGTTAATTATTCTTTATATATGATATAACATCCATTAATATATTATTTTAATATCAAAAGAATGATATTTTCGCTCGTGCGTACGTACTGACTACCGTCTCCACGGACGCGGTAAGATTCATTCTCCATCGTATCCATTCAAGTATAATTATCATTTTATGATTTAAAAATGATGTTTAAGGACTTGATATCATTTTGGATATGAATAATATACAACCTATTCATTACAAACATGGCTTACGTAAAAAAACATATAAAAGAAAACAAGTAAGTTAACACCCGAAACAACGATAATACTAAGATATTATTATCAAATCAATATTAAAATATCATATATGATATCATATTAATATATATGATTCTTGTATACTTTAAGAACAATTATTTCACCATTATATAGGAGGTTAACCTACCCCAACCAAGGAAAAGTACAAGGTAAGGGTTATTTCACAATCTCTTCATTATCCGAGGTTGTTTATACGTAATAATCTACTGGGATCTCGTTATCATTCACATCCATGTTTCTTCAAAATGTATTTCAAAACATTTTTACAATAATATGGGATAAAGTCATTTATACCCTTGTTTTAATTTTTATAAAAGGAATCTTTCTGTCGTTTTCAAAACAAGGTCCTTTTTAACCTTTTCGATAGAATTAAGGTACGAATGTTTTTTTAACTTATACGGCGGGTGCGGTTATTTTCTGCCGTTATAAAATATTCAATGCATTCCTTACAAGCTTATAAAAATATTTTCAAGAAAATGATTTATTTTATATGGATCTTAAATGATTTCAAAAATATAAACAGATATTTTTCTCTAAAAAGTGTTTTTATTTCATCTATGTCAGCATCCTTTGATAGATTTTACGCTTATTTGAAGTTAATTTATTATGATACAAAACATCTATATTGTATTGAAGGTTTTGTGATATGTTTGACTGTGGATGTGCTATTTTTATACCATTCATAGTTTATGGTAAAATTATTGACATTTCATATGCTAGTTTTAATACGAATGTTTATGTTATGTTTAAACCTTTTCATATGGGAATGCATTGGACTTAATATGTGATAGGTGGAGCCCGCTATAGCTCCTCGATGCATCGGTAGGTCTCATGAGACAAACTAGTGTCTTGGCACAAGGCCTTGGCCAAATCTTATTTGTAGTCTTGGCACGAGGCCTTGGCTATGTGGTTATGATAGTCTGGCATTATGCATTCCAACATTATGAAAGTGGTTATTGATATTGCATGTGATTATTAGATTAGTAGAATATCCATGTGAACAAGTAAATGGAATTATTTCATTTTACTTTTGTCATACTATGTAGAAGTTCAAGTTTAAAAGGCTTTTGTTTTAGTAATTCATTGCCTTAAATGTTCATGCTTATTTTTGAATGTTCCGCTATATTGTTATCCTTACTGGGCATTTGAGCTCACCCCTTTTCTATGATTTATTTTTCCCAGGATGTGAAGAAGTATGTTATGAATGACGTGCAGGGATATTATGAGGGGATAATAGTGTGGACTGTGGAGACATTATGTTGTTGTAGTAGTTTTTCATTTTATGATGTAATGAAAAACTTATGAATATATCTTGTGTTTCCAAGGCTACTAAACCAATCGGTCTTTCGAGATTTGATCTTTCTTGTGATCATGCCAATGTTATGTAATAATGCACCAACTCTGGGTAACTAGGGTCGGGGCGTTACAGTTGGCATGAGAGAAAGTATAGTACAAACCTTGGAAACTATATTTAGATAAACTCTGATTAGAGCACGTAGACCTAAGATGAACTTTGAGGATTAGTATAGAATAACTTCCTAGAATTTTTGTATTGTAGAGATTTTATGAGTTTTCCGAGCAATACATCCCTGTCTGGATACGAGCAGGTAGAGGCGGCTCTGGCACAGATGTACCTAGGGGTAAAACCTGAAAACACCGCTTTGAGCTAGACTCGAACGGGAACTGGTGCACGACAACGGGCCTTGTTGCACTCTTGGTTACGACACTCCCGGGGGATATGCTTAGGACAACTCTGATTTTCTTTACAAATCATTTTGAAGGGATTATGAGTATATACTTTCTCAAAGAAAACTTTCTTATGATTATGGATTATATCCATAAATAGTTCAATTTATGTTAAGTGTTTTATAAGTATGGGATTATGTATTTTGATTCATAAACTGATCTAGTTTATTCCATTGTTTAGAAATGGAACCTAGTGGAAGAAATGGGAACTGTATCAATGCACGCACTCCATATAGGGATTTCCCTCCTGCTTAAGATAATTATAGTGGGGCTGGTGATGCAACGGGTGCCGATCATCTAATCACCATACTGGGACAACTCACTCAAGTTAGGAATAATAACCTTACCCATATGGAGCACCCTGATCCGCAGTGTGGAGGATCAATGTTAGATCGATTCATGAGGCAACAACCACCAACGTTCAATGGGAGTACAAATCCCATAGCAGCTGAGCAATGGATATTTTCCCTAGAGAAAATATTTTAGGCTTTGGGGAGTAATGAAAGGGAAAAAGTTATCATGGCAGTTTACCGCCTCACTGGAGATGCTGATCAATGATGGTCATTGATTCAAAATACGAAGGAAGATGCTGAAGTGTCAAATAAGGAATAGAGGGAGTTCAATGATCTGTTTTTAGAAAAATACTTTCCTCGCGACCATTGAGCAGATATGGAAAGGAAATTTCTGAGTTTGATACAGAAGGAGGATGAGAATGTCACAAAGTATGAGGCTAACATTACAAGGTTAGCAAGGAATGCTAGAGATTATATACGTAACCCAATAAGTAAGATTGATAGTTTCTTTGATGGGTTAAAACCATTTCTCCGTCGAGCATTAGTCTCAAAATCCTTTTCATCGTACGAAGACATTGTCTCATGTGTTATCAAGACCGAAAAGGAATTCTCTAAGTCTTATGACTTTAAAGAAAAACAAGAGAAGAAGAGGCATGCTGATCAATCTGGGAATGGAAATAAGGGGAAGAAAGGAAAGGTTGAATATCCATCATGTGGTAAATGTGGGAAGAAACACCCCGTTACTTGCTTGAAGGGAATGGGAGTCTGTTACAAGTGTGGTGAAAAAGGCCACCAAGCTCGTGATTGCAAAGGGAAGAAGAAATCCACCAACGTTCAGTGCTACAATTGCAGGGAGATGGGACATTATGCAAATGAATGTCCTAAGCGTCAGGAGAACTTACCTCAGAAAAGGCCAAGGGATCAAGGCCATGCTTATGCTATCACTACTGCTGAGGTAGAAGCTCCGAAAGACGTGGTGGCAGGTAATTTAATGGTTTCCTCAAGTTTAGAAAATGCATTATTTGATTCTGGATCATCACATTGTTTCATATCTTCCCAGTTTTCTAAGAAAATTAGATATTTTCAATTTTATTTAACAAGGGATTTGTCAGTTAAAACTCCTAAGGGAAGTATCATTGCAACAATGTTTTGTGAATCAGTCCCCATTAGAGCACATAAATGTTCGTTATCTGCTGATCTCATCGTCATACCTATGATTGAGTTTGATATAATCCTCGGTATGGACTGTAATTTGGACTATGATGTGAAGATTTATTGTAAGAAGAAAGAGGTTACGATTCTTGATGATAATGATAAGGAACACCTTATCTTTAGAGCAGAATCGTCACCACCTAATTCTTATTTATATCCACCCTCAATAGCTCAACTAAATTCAATTATTGGGGAGGAAGAGACTGAAATAACTGTGGGTGAGGAAAGGAATGTTCAAATAGAGGATGTATCTATTGTGAATGAATTTGTAGATGTATTTCCGGAAGATTTACCTGGACATCTTCCAGAACGAGAAGTTGAGTTTTCCATTGATTTGATTCCTGGATCAAGTCCTATATCGAAGACCCCTTATAGAATAGCCACTGTAGAATTTTTTGAACTAAAGAAAAAACTAGAGGAATTGAGTAAAAAAGGATTTATTCTCCCTAGTGTTTCTCCATGGGGAGCCCCTGTTCTTTTTGTTAAAAAGAAAGATGGATCTATGTGGTTATGTATCGACTACAGGGAGATCAATGCTATAACGATAAAGAACAAGTATCCTCTACCTCGCATTGATGATTTATTTGACCAACTTCATGGAGCTCAATACTTTTCGAAGATTGACCTTCGATCTGGATACCATCAGTTGTGTGTGAAGAAGGAAGACATTCTGAAGACCGCATTTCGAACCAGGTACGGGCATTATGAGTTTACCATAATGCCGTTTGGATTGACTAATGCTCCCTCTGTATTCATGTATCTGATGAATAGAGTTTTCAAGGAGTATCTCGATGAATTTGTGGTGGTATTAATTGATGATATCTTGGTATACTCCAAAACCTACGAAGATCATGAAAATCACTTGCGCATTATCTTGAAGACTCTGAGGAGGCCTGAATTATATGGGAAGTTTAGCAAGTGTGAATTCTGGCTTCAGGAGATTTCTTTTCTTGGCCATATTGTCTCTAAAGATGGAATCTTTGTTGATCCTTCTAAGACCAAGGCAATCCAAGAATGGCCATCACCTACGAGTATAACTGAGGTACATAGTTTTATTGGTTTGGTAGGTTATTATCAACATTTCGTCCCGAATTTTTCCCGATTGGCTAACCCATTAACGAATCTCACACGTAAAGGGGTTAAATTTTTTGGACAAAAGAGTGTGAAGAATGTTTCGAAGAACTGAATAGAATATTAGTCAATGCTCCTGTATTGACTCTACCATCAGGGAATGATGGGTTCGTTATTTATACTGATGCATCAAAGAAAGGACTTGGTTGTGTCCTTATGCAGAATGATAGAGTTATTTCCTATGCATCACGACAGTTGAAAATTCATGAACAAAACTATCCTACTCATGATCTCGAGTTAGCAGCTGTGATCTTTTCTTTGAAGATATGGAGGCACTACCTATATGGTGAAAAATGTGAGATTTATACTGATCACAAGAGTTTGAAGTATATTTTCTCACAAAAAGAACTCAACATGAGGCAAAGGAGATGGCTTGAATTACTCAAGGATTAAGATTGCACGATACACTACCACCCGGGAAAGCAAACAAGGTGGCAGATGCTTTGAGTAGAAAAGACCATTGAGTTTTGAACAATATTAGAATGTAAAGGGATCCAATTTTCATGGATCTAGTGAATATGGACATGGGAATAACTAGGGAAGGTGAAACATCAATGCTTTTTCAAATGGTTTCCAAACTATCTTTACTATAAAGGATTAAGAGTTCTCAGACCGATGATGAAAAATTTAAAAAGAAGATTAAAGCTGTGAATGATGGGATATTGAGAGACTTTGTGTATGAGGATGGAATTTTGAAATTTGGGAAGAGACTTTGTGTTCCTGATATAGCTGATCTAAAAAGGGAATTGCTGGATGATGCTCATAGTTCCAATAAATCTATACACCCTGGGAGCACCAAAATGTATAGAGATTTGAAGGAAAATTTTTGGTGTGACAACATGAAGAGGGAGATTGCTGATTTTGTGTCAAGTTGTATGGTTTGTCAGCAAGTGAAAGCTGGAATGCAACAGCCTGGAGGAGTCATGCAACCTCTTCCCATACCGGAGTGGAAATGGGACAATATTACGATGGACTTTGTCATGGGGCTACCAAAGACTCCTAGAAGGAATGATGCAATATGGGTTATTGTTGATCGTCTTACAAAGTCAGCACATTTTCTTGCTATAAGAGAAGATCTACCCCTGGAACGTCTAGCAAGACTATATATTAATGGAGTTGTGAGACTTCATGGTGTACCCCTATCAATTTTTTCTGATCGTGATCCCCGTTTTACTTCAAGATTTTGGAAAAGTATTCAGAAATCCCTGGATACTGAACTTCATTTGAGCACTGCTTACCACCCTTAGACAGATGGACAATCAGAATGGACTATTCAAACCCTAGAAGACATGTTGAGATCTTGCTCACTTGACTTTCAGGGTATGTGGGATCAATACTTATCTCTCGTAGAATTTTCCTATAACAATAGCTTCCATTCAAGTATTCAGATGGCACAATATGAAGCGTTATACGGAAAGAGATGTCGTACACCAACCTGTTAGGATGAAGTTGGTGAAAGAAAACTTGTAGGCCCAAAACTGGTGGAGGAAACGGTGGAAAAGGTGAAAGTAATCCAAAATCACATCAAAGCAGCTCAAAGTAGGCAGAAGAGCTATTCCGATAATCGAAGGAAGGATTTGGAATTTCAAGTCGGTGATCATGTTTTCCTGAAGGTATCCCCATGGAAGGGAGTCATACGTTTTGGTAAGAAAGGTAAATTGAGTCCCAGGTACATCGGAACTTTCGAAATTCTAGAACGAATCGGGGCTGTAGTTTACCGATTAGCAATGCCGCCAAGTCTCTCTAAAGTTCACGATGTGTTCCATGTATCTCTGTTGACGAAATACATGCCCGACCCAACGCATGTACTCACCTATGAAGAATTAGAACTAGAACCCGATCTGTCTTATTGCGAAGAGCCCGTCAAGATTCTTGATACGAGAGAACAAGTGCTGAGAAACCGGACAATGCGTCTGGTAAAAGTTTTGTGGAGAAACCATAAGATGGAAGAGGCAACGTGGGAACCCGAGGAACTTATGATGAAGAACCACCCGAGTCTTTTCATGCGGTAGTATTCTAGAAATTTTGAGGACGAAATTATTTTAAGGAGGGGAGAATGTAACACCCCAAGCTTCTACGGTACGCTTCTCATTGAATAATGTGATAGCGTGTGTTGTACGCAACACCGAGTTCTAACACACCATAACCAATTAAACTTGCCGTTATGAATAGTATAACCTACTTTTTGAAATTATATAAATATTATATTTTAAAATGGACTTCATTTTTGGATTCTGAATATCGAATTTAGCCTAAGGTGAAATTTTGGTACTTTTCGGATAACATTCATATTTTTATGAATAGTGAAAATTACTAAATTTTAATTTTAAACAACTTTTTTAATCAAAATAATTAATAGTGATAACTTATGAATTTGAGTGGTTTTAAAGTATATTTAGAATATATTTTTACCATTTAATATAATTTTGGTCATTGGACATAATTTTACAATTAAACCGAACATAAACAAGTGTCAATCTTTTGATAGTTATTATCTCTTAAAAACACGCTTTTTGTTTTGACAGCGGGAATTAAGTTTAAATTAATTTCTGCTACTTATGTGTTTTGAATTTAGAGAAATGGATTCCATATTTGGAATCAGGATGTACAAATTGTGTAAATAGGTAACATTTATTTTTAGACATCTTGAATAATTACTGTGGTAAATATTTTATTTACCATGGGTAAGGGTAAATCTGGTAAATAAGGGTTAACAAATAATATTATAATAATACTAAATTATCCTAAAACGTGTTCTAGCCTTATTGGTTGATACATGTTCGTCAATGGACATCTTTGGGTCGATTTTGGGACCCCATGGTGCCACTTGTAGGTGATAGAGACAGTTTTTTTAATTAAGTTAAAATGAATTCAAAAATGACACAAGCATATATCTTTTAGAAAAACAATTTTTACATAGGGTTATATATGTTGGATTTTAGATTATAAATATAAATTAGAAAGATAAAAAGATATCCTACATAATTATAGTTTTTTTATAATTTTTAGACATTAAATAATTTATTTTATTTATGACACAATGATGATGCAGTAATTACTAAAATAGTGAAAAATTAAATAAATTGATATTATAAATACCCAAATAAATATAATATGAAACTTTTAATGAATTAAACTAATTTTCTAGGATAATATGATATATTAGGATTTATTTAATTCAATTTGTTAGAAGTAATCAATCTGTTATGAGTTTCAAAAAAATCAACAATTGAATAGTTTTAAAATTGACATAAAAGAGTTATTAAAACAAATATTATATTATTAATTGATATTAAATTCCTAAAAATCTAAGGATCGGACAAGAGACTTATATCATGATAGTTTCATCATTAATGGACCACTTGGGGGTATATTTGATGTATATAGTATGTTTATTAACCATATTATACAAAAATAGAAAGAGACATTGTAAATGTGAACTAATTAACTTAGAGTTAATACTTAAAGATTAGGTTAATATAAGTACCCAAACCTGTATAAATTCTATTGGATGAGTTGTTTTCGACCCATACCTACCTTAACATTTGAATAGTCAACTTTGGAGCCATTGGATACTGATTATGAATTTATTATAAACTAATATCTCTAGCTTTTCCAAAGGTGCCCCTCACCCCTTTTATAAAAGGGCACTCCTCCTTATCATTTATTCACACCTTCAAAGCCTTTTGGTTCGGCCAAACTCTGCCCAAATACTGTCCCCACATCCCTCACTACAACCTAGAGGCCTTAGTTTGAGCAGAAAGCCAACCTAAGGAGCCCTTTTGATCAAATCAAAAGGAAGAACCCGAAGAAGAGGTAATGATTTCACCACCCTTTTTCCAAGTTCATTTCTTCTTCCACTTCTTCTTCCATTGTTGTTACCATTCTAAAATAATAACTCCATTATCTCACATATAATGTGATGTTATTATAAATATGGTACAACCATAGTCAGTATTCTATCCACCCTTTGAATAACATGTCACCATACGTGCGTACGTACGGCTTACCGTCTCCACGTTGTGGTGTAATTGTTATTCAATATATTATTATTTGGATGGGTATAATAATGATGTGTAACTCATGTAAATAATAAATATAACATGTTAATTATTCATTATATATGATATAAAATCCATTTATATATTATTTTAATATCAAAAGAATGATATTGTCGCTCGTGCGTACGTACGGACTACCGTCTCCACGAACGCGATAAGATTCATTCTCCATCATATCCATTCAAGTATAATTATCATTTGATGATTTAAAAATGATGTTTATGGACTTGATGTCATTCTGGATATGAATAATATAAAACCTATTCATTACAAACATGGCTTACATAACAAAACATATAAAAGAAAACAAGTAAGTTAACACCCGAAACAATGATAATACTAAGATATTATTATCTAATCAATATTAAAAGATCATATATGATATCATATTAATATATATGATTCTTCTATAATTTAATAACAATTATTTCACCATTATACAAGAGGTTAACCTACCCCAACCAAGGAAAAGTACAAGGTAAGGGTTATTTCACAATCTCTTCATTATCCGAGGTTGTTATACGTAATAATCTACTGGGATCTCGTTATCATCCACATCCATGTTTCTTCAAAATTTATTTCAAAACATTTTTACAATAATATGGGGTAAAGTAATTTATACCCTTGTTTTACTTTTTATAAAAGTAATCATTCCGTCGTTTTCAAATCAAGGTCCTTTTTAACCTTTTCGACAGAATTAAGGTAAGAATGTTTTTTTAACTTATACGGCGGGTGCAGTTATTTTCTTCCGTTATAAAATATTCAAAGCTTTCCTTACAAGATTATAATAATATTTTCAAGAAGATGTTTTATTTTATATGTCTCTTAAATGATTTCAAAAATAGAAAGATATATTTCTCTAAAAAGTGTTTTGATTTCATCTATGGCAACATCCTTTGATAGATTTTACGCTTATTTGAAGTTGATTTATTATGATACAAAACATCTATATTGTATTGAAGGTTTTGTGATATGTTTGACTGTGGATGTGCTATTTTTATACCATTCATAGTTTATGGTAAAATTATTGACATTTCATATGCTAGTTTTAATACGAATGTTTATGTTATGTTTAAACCTTTTCATATGGGAATGCATTGGACTTAATATGTGATAGGTGGAGCCCGCTATAGCTCCTCGATGCATCGGTAGGTCTCATGAGACAAACTAGTGTCTTGGCACAAGGCCTTGGCCAAATCTTATTTGTAGTCTTGGCACGAGGCCTTGGCTATGTGGTTATGATAGTCTGGCATTATGCATTCCAACATTATGAAAGTGGTTATTGATATTGCATGTGATTATTAGATTAGTAGAATATCCATGTGAACAAGTAAATGGAATTATTTCATTTTACTTTTGTCATACTATGTAGAAGTTCAAGTTTAAAAGGCTTTTGTTTTAGTAATTCATTACCTTAAATGTTCATGCTTATTTTTGAATGTTCCGCTATATTGTTATCCTTACTGGGCATTTGAGCTCACCCCTTTTCTATGATTTATTTTTCCCAGGATGTGAAGAAGTACGTTATGAATGACGTGCAGGGATATTATGAGGGGATAATAGTGTGGACTGTGGAGACATTATGTTGTTGTAGTAGTTTTTCATTTTATGATGTAATGAAAAACTTATGAATATATCTTGTGTTTCCAAGGCTACTAAACCAATCGGTCTTTCGAGATTTGATCTTTCTTGTGATCATGCCAATGTTATGTAATAATGCACCGACTCTGGGTAACTAGGGTCGGGGAATTACATTAATATAATCAAAATAAGACTATTTTAACTATAAAAAAACATTTATCCAAAAATAATTTAACTATAGTTTAGTAACAAAGTCATATATATTGGTAAGACAATTTACCAACAAAAAATGTACTTTTACCATAAATAATTTTTATTTTCTTTTTGAAAAAGTGAAATATTTTTTATTGATTTGATATATTATGTATGATTTGGACTTTTATATATGGGTGGGGAACATTTATAGATATCCCAATTGATTCATTATTAGTTTGAGATGAATTAGTTGGCCATACATAGTCAGATTGGATTATGGTGAGTAACTTCCCATCCATTTTGAAATGTATATGAAATGTTCTTAAGGTAGAGGAATCATGATTACTGATATCATGAAATCTAGTAATTAATAATTTCATGCACTAATAATTTATTTATAATTTTCATCGATATTTTCATAATGATATTATGTCTGGATTCATTTCATTATCATTTAATGAAAGAATGGAATTAGTATCTATTTATTTTACTTTATATATTGTTTATTATATATCTTGTTATGATAGTAATGATATTGATTAAATGTTATGTGTTTTAAATTATTTTACTTGGAATATTTATTTTGATTTTAAAATTATTTAAATGAAATGTGTTTTCATGTGATCACTGTACCATGATTATTCTTATTGATTCATAATATATTCTATTTGACTTATCATTACATAGTATTTTAGATTACACATATTTTTTTCCTTTTCTTGGAATCCATGATGTTTTTCATAGAATGACATACAATTATACGAAATATTTAATAATTAATTATTTCATTTTTTTACATTTTTGTTTTCAAATATAATATGGGAATCAAGTATATATCAATTTTACTAGGACATGATAATTAGTTGTACCTCTTTCACGAAATCTATTTTATATTATGAAAAATAAATAAATAAAACCCTGATGTTAAATGACATGGGTTATGGAACTACATTTGGATTCATTGGATGTCTTGTAGAATCCATGGGAACAAGGTTTAGGAAAGTATAAATTGTGGGTTATTATCCTTAGATAGTCATTCAAGAAAATTATATAAGATAATCATATTTTTTAGTAAGTTAAAAATTCTATGATTCTCATATAAATATATATTTTATTGGATACTACAAACAGATGTGGTTTCAGAACAAATATTTTTAAGGGTAATAACAATGGAAATGGGGAATTGTTCTTGACATGATCATTAACTACTGAACAATAATGGTCCAAATAATAAAGTACATTTGACATTATTAGGGGATATTATTATGATAATTATAATTCTATTTACAATACATTATGAGTAATTTCAATAGATGATTACAATAAAATACCTAGGATAATCATAAGGTGGGTTAATATGAAAAAATTTGTCAAGATTTTGGTATCTTATAACTTATTTCATGGTTTCCCTATTGTGATTATTGTCTCTACCACTATGTTTTTTGGTTTTATTTAACACGTATAACTTAATGGAAAGCTGTTTACCATTATTACCCAACATTAAGGGGATCAATCCATATCTAGCATAATATTTCCTTTAATAGGACATGGGTTAGATACCACTATTGAGTAGGAATACAACCCACATAGTATGCATTATACTAATATTCTTCATACACCCAAACGCATATCATTTCCCATTGAATGATGGAATGTAAAATAAAATAACAATTCACGAATCATTATATATAATACCATTATTAGTATATGAAATAAATTACTATCAATCATTAAATTTGGAAAAATATTTTCCAAAAAATAGAAATCATATTATGACCTCTTTAGAATGAGGGGACTGTTGTCAAAGGAAACACTGGTACACTCCACAATTAGTCATGACCCATTTAAGATACAGCTTCTCATTTTCATCCAGAGTACCCATAAAAGGGTCATCAACTACTTATGGAATGACATGTGAATATAGAACCACAAAAATGGGGAGTCTAATAATGCCTAGTAGGAGACCATGGAATCACATAACGTAATGAATCAGGTGTCATAAACTTTTCAAAAATATTTAACTCAAATAAGATAAGAGATGTAATGAGAACCAAGGATATCATGGATATATATATAAAGGACATCGAGTCCCAAAAAGTACCAATGAAATCTATAAATATAAACTCTATTTGTATTCAATGTAATTTCCATCTAGGAGGAACCTATCCTCAATCTATACTACCCATAATGGAAGAAATCCAATTGCACACACGTGTCATAGAGGAACTAATCTATGCATTGTAAAAATAATGATTACAGTAATCCCATAGGACATACTCAATAAGTGTGAAATTATCCTCAAGATATAATTAAAGTGATGAAACTCATCTCATATGTCATTCTAATCAGGTCTAGCAATAAAGAATCATTGTGAAAACTAAGAGGGTTCATCCTAGATACACACTCCACTAGACTTACACAATATTAGAAAGATCAAAAATCGATACAATGACAGGGGTTCAATGAACATAGGAATATAGTTGGACACCATACCCTTCTATAATTATCCTCTGATATAGGGGATCAATGATCATTAATTTGGGCCTCACAGAACAAAAAAATATACAGAAATATAAAAGAAATGAGGATCAATTCGAGTGTCGTGGTGTGATACATGATCTGATATACTGAGGCATATGTAGTTGATGTGGGAAGATATTAATAACCTAAGTATAAGGTAACCCTAACACATTACACTTATCCAAATGAATTGGCAGGGTGTCACCCCTATATTACCAGTACGAGATGTCGCAATAAACCCTTATGGTAATAGACCAAGGGAACAAATTCAATTTATGCATACAATGGATGATCAAAGAGGCTGACAATGAACATAAATTGAGGATAAAGTTGACTCAAACATTCCCACACTGGATTACATGGAATGTCATTGTGGGTATAAAACACCACCCAAAATAACATGGTATTAACTAGGTTTCATGATCACACAACATGTTATTTTGCACAATACCTGACAATTCCTAGCGGTACATGCTGGGTATAAGTATCCCTAGGACTCAATATGTTTTTCTACAAATTTATGTGTACATTAGGCAATGTTATTTTACATGAAAATGTCTATGAACATGGTTTTTCCCATTTAAATAGGCCTTCCCAGGTACTTCCTAATAAAACAGAATGTATTGACACATGGCCACCATGGCGTCTACCCCTAGTACATGTTCCGCCTTCCACCATAAGTTACAATATCTTTGACCTAAAACACATGATGTGTAACACAACATGGACTCATGGTTGTGTGATCTATGTACATTTCATGATTATCATATAAATTTCACATGTTTTGTGACACATGTCAACTGACTTGCGGTACATATCCCTATAAGGATACCATATGACCAAAAATATTGGAATAATCTATTTTTTTCATAGAACTACATTTCTCATTGATTTATTTTATAAAGAACCTATGGTATTATTCTTGATTCTTACTTCATGCCACCAATACCATAAAATACAATTTGATTTCGTTGATGGAACTTAAATATAGTCCAATTAAACCCTATCATATCCTACTCAATGGATTCCTCCCATATCAACCAATAAGGGGAATCCTTCCATCATTTTATTCCTCTATTGCACTCTAAATCCATGACCAGAAACTACAAATAAATTATTGGATTTAAATTAATACTTGTATACTAAAACAATAACATATTATATCAATAACATACTCATCATAGTAATATATTTTGTCGATGATTGAAAGCATAAGTATCCTTCACCTGGGATTCAATGTGTCGTGTTCTAAAAGAGACTGTCTATGATGATGAAATTTAGAATAGGGAGAGAATGGGATAAAAACACAAATATTAGGATTGGACGAAATCAAAATTTATTATTCACCTTAATAAATTATAGTAGGGAGATGAATGATGAGAATGACATAAAGATCAATATCAATTCCTATAGAACATGAAGAATAAAACAATTACATGAATTAAACAATCGATCCAAAAATTAATTTATTATATGATTAATTTAGATTTGTGATGGGTAATGAATATTGGGATAAATCCACTCAGAAAGCATCTTACCTCAATTTGATAAATTCCCTAATGATGAACAATCAAACATGATTGGCATTGACGAGATCCACATGTTGTGTTCTCATTAGCACTTCAAATGGTACTCTATTTACTAATACATGATCCCAATGTTGTCCAATGTTTCCCCCAAATTTGCATCTCAATTTAATGGGTTACTATTCTAACCCTATGAATTTCTCATAATAATATATTTATATTGGAAAATTTAGGTTTTTTCATAAATATAATAAATATATATATATAAATTATTTATTTAATTTTTTTCCCATGATATTATTTTTTTGAAAATTTTCTAATGAAAATAAATATTATATCGTTACTAGGTAAAAATCGTGTTTTGAAATCTATTTTGGTATCATATTTCAGATATGACACTCAATTAGATGATAATAAATATATATAGAAAACTACATGAACATGGTTTTTGTATAATTTATATCTTTATAATATTAAAATTGGGCTCACTGAGCAACAATATTTCATAGCATTTCATCATCAAAATTATAGGATATTTATAAAATTATTACAATGTCAGAAAAGAAAAAACTAAGGCATTTTATTATTCACATATTCAACGATTTTTTTCCACAATTAGAACATATTATCAAGATGGTGTGGATGTTGATCTCTCAATCATTCCCCTACTTCTATGGGCTCCCCCCAGGGATTCCTACGATACTATAAAACATAAATTAGAGGAAAAAAATTCCCTTCATGATACTTTCTCAAATCTTTTATTTTTAATAATTATAGAAAAAATATCATAAGAATCTCCTTTCATTGTGTGACTGGTGTAACATTCCATCCTCGAACAAGGATGATGAGTTCCATACAATTGTGAAAACCATCATGAAAATATTGATTGGAGACTTGTCACAAAATATCCCATAATTGATATTCCTTAATAGTACCTCCATATATATTTGATGAAGTGGATGGGTAAATTATTGACTGTTGGTAGACCTCAACATCCTCAATCACTCATTCATCACTCAGGATAATAACACTGGGATACATTGGTCAACACACTAGATCATAGAAAACCAATTTATCTTCAAATTTTCAACTATAAATCTATCATCAAAAGTAAAATGGGTTCCACTAGATGTGATATCAATTTTTTTGGGAAATCCTTAATGCTAGTCCTTGAAGAAACATAACTACTTCTATGTAGATGGAACTAGACTGTCCCTAGAAATGAAATACTCATACTTCACCACAATATTTTAGAAAAAATAAAATATAATCCACAAATCTTGATTTATCACAAGCCAAATAATAAGAAGTTGATCGTAACCTATTTTTCATGAGCACGTCTACATATTCCTGAGATCAGAACAATTCAAAGGAGGAAATACAAAACCCAAAAATCTAAACACACGTCCACAATTATTGGGGAAAAATGATTATTGGTAGTAGGAAACCCTTTGATGAATAGGAAAACTTCATAGGGTCTCACCGCCACTATAAAGATATCTCAAGTAAGGATCTCTCTCCTCATATAGATAGGATATACTTTTGGTACAATCATGTAATTACTAATCCTATCTAAAAGATTCTAAAACTTAATATTCATGATAAAATGATCCAATGGTATAACTATAACTTTACTATGTGATATTACACGGATAAGGGTCTTATAACTCCTTGTGAAACCTGAAAATAAGGAGTTGAAGACACACATCCTACCTCAAACAGCACTAGAAGCCTGTGTTATATATTAATTCATGGAACTCATACAGCCCTTTTCTAAACTATTTACCTTAAAATATTCTAAATCTAATACCTTAGTGAAAGACACCAACACAAAATCAATGTACCTCATCCACCATACCATGACTCAATCCACTTTGGACAGCACTGAAATGACCATGTGGTTTTTAGATCACTACCCAAATATACATCTCTGTAGAAAAATTATACATATTAATTGAATATACCCAATAAAAAAATTACCAACATAGGCCTCTAGAAACACCCCATGATAGCCTAGAATATAGTCATAAAAAGGAGGAAAAAGTGTTTCTCATACCTATTTCTATTTGAATAACAAATAACTAGTATAAGGAAAAAGATTCATACATAAAAAAACATAGGGCATTTGTTTTAAAATCCTCCAATGATGATTATTGTTCATGATTATAACCACCTTCATCCAAATCATGGAGTTTTGGAAATGGAGGTTTTGGTTTAAAAATCCAAAAAATTTACCTACCACCTCAAACTACAACCAACTCCACATCTCATATTCCAAACTAGATACATCATTGATCTAGTCGCTGCCTCAACATACGCAGTTGGTTGACCATGAATTTGAATTCATTGTCATGTATAGGAAAATACAACATTATATGACCATAACCATTAAAATAATGGGTACTTACTTTCTGAATATAACTAATCTGTCCCAATTTTCTCTGATGAATCCTCATATATACTGACATGGGTCACATTCTAGCTATCAGTTGGTCCTACTAACCCAATATCCATGATTATGCCTACCATGGAAGCTCTTGAAATTTATTCAGATACTTGGGATCATCACCCTTCACAAGAATATCAATACATGTCTCTATCTGACATGTTACATCCACCTAAACCAATGAAGGGGGTCTATGAAGTAATAAAAATGAGGGACCACCACCTTCTATCCATATTTAAGTAATGATTCCACATGGCTATCTCCCTATAGGGAGGCCTGATCAATCATTAGATATAATACTTGTCTCTGACTTGGAAACCTCATTTTTTACAACCATAGAAACATCCAACAATGATACAATTTGTACTCGGTCAAGTTAGTATATCAAGTTAGATTACACAAGAATTACATGGAAACAAATACACATTCATTTATGATGCATGTTCTAATTTATTCATTTTAAACATTCTTATATATAATAATTCTAAAATTAGGTTATCAGAGTCTTTTTAAACTAATATTTCACCCACCACACAAATAAAGGACATTATAGACTAAAAGATAAACTCAAAACATTTTAACATTATTACCATATATTCCAAACCAAATATCCCATCCTGAAAAATGTAAATCCAAACTCCATTCCTATGATAGAAAATAAATTTAATACTAATCTGATATGGCCTAACCAAATGGGGCTTCAAACACAAATTCCCCCAAACCCCCTCCATTTTCACAAGGGTTGAACATTACTTTTGTATTCATATCAAAATCATGAAAGTCAAAATCCTATGGTACATGTACACATGATCACACCTCCAAGCCCGTGAAATGATGAAATGAAATAAAAAATAAAAAATATACGTCCATCTAAAAGTCAATGTAATAAAAACAGTACTAGAAATCATAACAGGATTATAAATACAAGACCACCCAAAAATAGAATGTGTAGTATGTCATACTCAGAATGAGGGGGTTGTTGTCATAATAAACACCAATATACACCTTGGTCTCTATATCCTAAACTATTATCCTCATTATCATAGTCCTCCATGAATTCTATAAAAGGTTCATTATCTACGTTTGACTTCACATTTTATAGAATATATATTGAGTGGGTGAGTATAATAATAACCAATAAGAATCCCCAATATCAACATACCTACATCAGGATGGGTTGTCAGTTCAGAAAACAATAAAATATAAAATAAGTTATTAGACAAAATGATATCAATTTATATCCTAGATATATTAATTAAATACATTTATTCCCAATAGTATTCAACCAATGTCATTTTTAGAAATGTAGTGAGGCTTAATTGTAATAATCATCCAGGTGGAACCACTCCTAGAGATATTTTCCATATATGAAACTCTTCCTAGAGGTCATGATCATCATGGATAAATTGTTACTTGAGATATATTGTAACTAAAAATAGTTATCTTTGAGGTCACTCTATTAGATGGAGGAACTACCCCTCATTCTATACAACCACTAATGAAACTCATCCCAGATGTCAAACTAATCAGTTCAAATAATAAGAATTGTCACATAAACTATGATGGTTTATCTGAGATATCAAATCCATCCAAATAATACACAATTGAAGGGATCATATCTCAATACATAGATAGTGGTTCAATTTCCAAGGATCACTTGGGGGATGAAAAACCGCACAAGAATTATCATCCTGCAATTGGATTCAATTACCATGTACATTCGGTCATAAAAATTATTACAACCCATCATTGTGAAATAATAATGATATAAGGATCGAACTCATATTATTTCAAAGTTACATCCTCCATGTCTTTGATGGGTATATAGTCGAGAAAACCCATGAAAATTCACTCTATAACATGGTGTTCCATTGAAGATACACTAAATTTATCTTAATGAATAGTACATATCATGTCTCATGCTGAACAATTATGTACATTTCTACAATGGACTATATGTACCATTGGCACATGACATGTAGATGATTCTTTGTAATTTTAAATATTATTCTTACATTATCCATGTATACCAGAACAAACCCTTGAACATTTCCATGTTCAACTACCTGGATCTACCTTGGTACTCTTGACGACTAATGTAGATTCAACGTGCATGATGTGTGCGGTCACAATGGAACCCATGTCTTCTCTTCTACACACTCATCCACCCACCACATGTAACATGGTAGGTGACTTGTCAAAAATATATTGTAACACTACAGTTGATCCTTTGAATCTATCCCTATATATTCCATGATACTCAGGTAAGATTCATATTTCATGTGACACTTGTTACTACATAGAAACACATTCATTTTCAAGAGGGGACTCAGTGAAATCAATTAAAAATACTGGACATAGTATAGTTTGGATTTTCACAAAATGCACAAAAATAATCATGTGTATACCTACACACCAACAATCCATTCAAATATTCTATGATTTCTACTATGGACCATGTATATTGTCTAACTAGGTCACACTATTTCATTCTTATAGGATTTAAGCCACATTTACTACTTGGGAGACACCCTTAACTATGTTTTTCACTATAATATTCTTAATCCAAAAAAAAATATCTTTATTGATCCATTGATCATATACAATCATAATTTTCCATAATTTTAAAATAAAATCTAAATCAGAAACCCACAATAGTAATAAATTATCCCAAAGACCTAATGTTTGATGAAGTTTAACCCAGTATCCATCGAATCATGAGAAAAATATAGTTTCTATAATGAAATCATGTATATTAGGGATAAAAGATATACAAATGGAAAAAATTAGTAACGAACATTTTCCTATGTCCATGTTGGTCCTAATTCATTATCACATGGTAATGAACAATGATAACATAATAAATAAAACAATATCAATTCTTATGAATTACGGAAATAATAAAATTAAGATCATTTAAAAAAAATTCTAAAAAATATTTTGATTTATGATTACTTTTAGTACATCATGGGTAAATAATATATATATAATTTCCCTAAAACATCTTACATAATTTTGAATCAATTGATTATGAAGAATCATGGATCAGTATTATCTTTCATGAGATGAAAAGAAACAAAAATATTGGGTTTTCTTATGATACTCCATTCACCTAACCTTGATCATGATTTCCCCAACATTTCCCCCACACCCTCCTATCGATTCATATGTTTTTCAGAATTAATATTTTAATTTTTCTTAATAGTGTAATTATAGATAAAAAGAGTGGACATTTCATCGACATAATAAATAAAAAAATATAATTATTTATTTTCATTATCTTCATCAATGGTAGAGTTTAACCACACAACTGATTTTGACCATGATTTTGTCATTCATAATATAAACACCATGTTCAAAACTCAACAGTGATCACAAATTTAATATCTGAGCATCTTTGTTGAGATTTATTCATGTTTATCAGGAATCATATACCGATTGATATTAATATATTTAATATCTTTAAAACATCAAATGTGATCTATTTAGGCTTTTAATCTCATGGAATCTTACATCCATGATCTAATCATACTCTAATTAATTTTATTGTATCTTAATAAAAACAATAAATAAAAATAACACT
Source organism: Viscum album (assembly GCA_963277665.1). NCBI lineage: Eukaryota > Viridiplantae > Streptophyta > Magnoliopsida > Santalales > Viscaceae > Viscum > Viscum album. Next base: position 1,252,148,804 of record OY728140.1, on the reverse strand, counting down.
AAATTTGATGGAAATTTTGGTGACTAAGAACATCTTATGGGATGACTATTGGAAATAACGGTATTGTGATTATATCAAATTGGATATCCCTATATATGATTAACAACTTATGCCATAAATATTTCTAGAATTAATTTATAAAGAAAATGAATAATTTTACTATGATCATGAGTGATATAACTCTTCGTGGAAAGAAGGATATACTTTATTTACTTCATACATGTGGAATGGGACACCGATTATGTTCTCTGATATTAATGTGAAAAATTTATGTGTGTAAAATAATGGAATAAATCAATGAATTTCCTCGTAAAAAGAATAATATGATTAAAATAAATATCACTCTCCTGGGGATCCATATAATCTTTATTATGTTAAATTTATGGAAATTTTCCATTATCAAACTCAATAATGTCTTTAAAAGGATAACTCCAAGGTAAAGGAATGACCAATGTTTAAAAAAATTGTTGAAGTAATTATTTTCTGGGTGACAATAATAAAATTTAAAATGTTTTGTAAAAAATCATATTTTCATTATAAGAATCATGAATAATATAAATATTGTGTTAACATTCTGAATCAAATATGTATTCCTTAACTTAATATTCATGAGTACCATCATTGACTTATGAAATTAATAATGATAAAATTTTAAATGTCTTGAAACCAAATTTTGAAAATATATTTTGGAAGGAATGTCACGTGATTAAGGATAGTTTTGGGAAAAAATATATGGGAATACATCCAATTATTTTAGTATATAAAATGATAATTTTTGGAAGAATGAATTAATAGTTTTTGGAAATTAGATTAATGATATTTTTAACCATTATGGTTTATCATATCATTGATGTTGTATTAATTATGAGAAATCACAATTTGGGAACATTTTATGAATTACATTATTATTTTTTGGAAAAAATTCCATTACAACTGGAGAAATCTATTGGGCATGAACCCACAACTAAATGAAGATATATGTTTCACACCTACCAAAAAATAAATGAAAATTAAATTTTTTTTATTAAATATAATATAATAAAACACATACAGAATTATAAGAAAATATAATAGAGATCATAATGGCTAAAAATACTGATGTTTGTGGGAATAACCTTAAAAATCTTATCACTATCAATATAATAATTTAAAATATTATAGATAACCATAAGACATTAATTCGTGTTACCTTTATTGGAATGTAGATCCACCAATATATTACCCTCATATGATGTGTGAAAAACCATATTATTTTCATTATGATGGGAAATAAAGGTTTTGGTATGTTAAATTATATTCCAAGGATAATCTAATTGAAAGTTAAGGGATTAACCGAAAATGAATAATTTTATTCCACAATACATGAAGGAATAAAACATTACTTGGAGATATTCACCCCCTGAAGTATTTCCATGGACTCATCCACTACTGATGTACCCTCCCAAACATACGTCAAGAAAAACATTACCACCTATACATGAAAATTTAAAAGAACATCACCAGAATTCATGAAAATATCCAACAAATCAATCTTAATTTAATATAATAACATGAAAATTAGGTTTAAATCTCACCTGTACACCTGGATCCCACCACCCAGTTAATGACTCTCTTATAAAATGATTGGGTTCAATGAGGGAGTGCAGAAATAGTTTAAGAGTAACACCATTAGAATTTTCAACAAAAGAATTAAGAATATATACTAATTTATTACCAAAAGTACTATAGATTTTGGCCTAATTACCTAATTCAAATAAATATTCATGAGTTTTTTAGATGGTACAAAAATTTTCAGTTGTGAAAATTCTCTTCCCGATGGAAAACCTGTGATTTATAACCTTTAAATATTTTTATTCCTAAAAGATATACACCATGGTAAATAGCCTACAAGTAAAATCTATAAGGATAGAATCATAAATCCATACATGGAAAACACATTCACAACTAATGAAGTTACGATTGATTTATTAAGACTATAAATTACGGAATCTATTTCATTTATATGTAAACATAATACAAATATGCTGAATATGTTCTTCAGTCAGAATGGAATAGTTTCATAATATATATATGTGATGTTCTTGTTAATATTACCTTATTTTTACATAAATTATTTGGTAAATAAATATTAATGGTGACCTATTTGTGTAACTATTTCAGATTATATATTAATGTATTATAGTGGTTAACATTTTATAAGTATATTTATTTTGGAAAATTTTAGTGATAAAATGAAAGTCTTTTAAATATTTTATGTATTGTAAAATCTATTAAAAGTAAATGTTAATGATTTATGGATAAAAATCATTTTTTCATATTCATATATTATCATAATAGATGAATTGGAAATTTATCAAATATTAAACAAAGGATTAAATTGTGAAAATGAAATAGAAACGTATCAATTAAGTAAATTTCATTATATTCATATATAGAGAATTATTTCCACATCTTTGGAGAATTAGACATGAATAAAATAAATCTTGTCACCTGAAATTCCCATGAATCAAATGGTCATTTAAATTATCATTGATCGATGGTTATAAGGTCCTTAACATTCCACTGATCATTCACTTTCATATGGTCAATGATAATTATCACCCTCTTTAATAATATCCCATTTTCTTCCACATTGAAATATTTACAATCCACCAATGATCTCCTACAGAGAAACATACTCCTGTGTTATTCCTTTACACTTTTATTACTTCTCTTTCTCACATATTATGATGATATTTTATTATACCTTTTTATAATGTGGGTTTCCACTAATGATGTTTTTTTAATATCGAGCTATTTATTTTAATGTGAAATTTATAAATACAAGGATTCATGTTATTTATGTTTGCTATAATTTAAAACCCCAAAATTATAGATGAATAATAATTTATTTGATAGTGTATGTTAATAAAAACACTGATCATATATGACTAATGCAATATATTTCATTATATTTAATCACTATGATATTTTTCAAAACACGCAAGTGTGAATGCAAGTAATCCATATAATTGTAAGTCAAAATAAAAAATACCTTAAATTTTTTTGTCTTGAATATTAGTATATTAATTATCAAGATTTTGGTTATCTAATTATAATAAATAAATTATGTACCATTCAAATGGAAAATTATGGTTTTCTTTAAAAATGTAATTTTTTTAAAAGTCTATTTGTTCTGGCTTTGTGAAAATAATTTAAAATTATAATTTACAACATTTAAAATTTTAAATGATATAATTTACTTCATTTTAAAATTTATCATATCAAAATTAGCTTACTGTTAATATTAGGGATTTTTTTTTTGAAATGATTCATTTTTCAATTAATAGTGAAAAACACTATTTTTTATTGAAAATCACATTATAGTCAACATATTTAAAAAGGTAACACTAAAGATTAAATTTGATATAAATTAAACATAGTAAAATTAATTTACCTTTAATATAATATATTCCCTTTAAATCAATTTCAAATTTATTTTTTATATTAAAACATTATATACTTATGTGAATATTATATTGGGAAACCAGATTTTTCATTATGTCTATATGTATAAAATTTAATTGGATGCTTCCGCATCAGTGGATTTAATGTCTAAAAATGGATTCCATATTTCTAGTCATTATAATATTTAATATTTAAAAATTTTTATATAATTTTTAACAATTATAAATATTAATTTATGTAAAAATAATGTACACTTATAAGGTAAAAACTTATTTATAATGGTGTTAAACTAATAAGATAAGGGTTAAAATGAAATAAAACTTGAAAAAACCCATTTTATAGAAATATTTCTACATTTAAACAAGAATGGTTCTATAATGACCCATTTATGATTCATTTTGTGAGATAAAAATGTTGTTGTAATTGAATCATTTTTAAAATTCCATGTGTGTTCTCTCCCCAACATATAAAAGATAACCTATTATACTGCCTAATTAACCCTTCAAAAGACAAATATTTTATCTACTAAATTCCCAAATAAATTAATTTAACTATTCCCATCATTCTAGATCCTCTTTATTTTTCTTAAATTTATCCTATTATAGAATTTTCGGAAAACCAAAATAAGTTCCCTGATGAAGAGATTACATTCTTAAATAAGAATTTTCCTTCACGTCAACTTCCAAAAGAATCAACTATTATTTAATACTAATAATTTTAAAAAATTATTATATTATATATATTTACATGGTATTATGTTAGTGTAACGACCAATATACATCTTCACTTCCATCAAATGGGGAATGAACCCACTGATTGTGTGTATGGAGGACTACCTCCTTGCGAACCGATGTAATTCATTTTCATTAAATTATTTAAATGATAGATATAAAGATAGATTTAAGTCATGTATATGGTATAAATATGTTTATATATGATATTATTTAACATCATTAATTTTAGTATCACTTATACATTCCTATATTCCACTCCATTTAAAATACAACAATATCGCTCCTGGCTATGGTAGACAATCACCTCACGACATGATGTAATTTTTTCAATTACACATTAAGTGGAATGAAAAAAATTAAAATTATTTAACATATTTGATATATATTATGTGTTATATATTCTAGAAATTTATTATAAGACACAGTTCCTTTCCCTTTCACCAATTAAGGGAATGATAGCATCGCTCATGCATATATACGACTTACCATCAACATGGAGAGATGTGATCCATTATAAATTTTTTAATTTCTATAATGATAGAAAAATGTATCTCCTAAAATAATCTATATTTACAAAATTAATATAATCTGTGATATTATATATCTAAATCCTATTCCTAATAACCACAAAATTGATGAAAAAACATTCATGATAAAACAAGACAATTAATACAAAAAACAATGAAAATAGTGATTAAATAAAAATGAATGGGTGATAATATTTTATAATAATATCCTGACAATAATTAAAATTAATAATATGATTATATAATAAATTAATATCAATATAAAAATTATGAAACATGTTTTTAAATTTGATTCAGCCAAATGGGAGCGTGAGGTATGTGACTTCATCTCAATTTCACTTCAATAAGACATATTGAAATCTTATACCGATAATTTCCTATATATGGTTGATATACATGATTTTCCCTAATAATATCATGAATTATTTATAATTAATTGTTATTTTTTTCTTTTATTTTTATTATTTCGTTTAAATAAATTTTACTCAAAAAAATCCAACTGGTGATGAATTTCATAACCTGCTTACTTTTTATTAGGTTATATATTACTTTTTAATTATCTTTAATGTTTCATGATTATGTGAATAAATAATTCTGAATATAATATGTTTTATATAATAATTTTTTTATGGGTTTTCATTATATAAAAATAATCAATTCAATGATCAATTGTCACATTGTCAATTAGATATTTACAAGGGATTATATAAAAAATTTATTTTATTCTAGATTATTGATTCTAAAATATCAATAAAATGAAATAATTTTATTATTTTCTAATAAATACATTATAATATATCCTATTGTAGTGATTCATGTTGTTTTAAAATAATTTTTACATTTCTACACACATCAGTAGTTGAAATGATAGATAATTTGTTTATTAAAAGATTAATTTTTTGATCTCTTGGGTCAATTATAATTTTTTGTCCGAAAACACGTATTTTAAAAAAATTAACATTTTTCAAATGATTTATTAAGAAATTTTTACCCTTTTTAATTTTTACTATTTTTACGAAAGGAATTAACATGTTGATTTTTAAACAAGAAAAATTTGGCTTTTACATAAAATGTGAATTGAATCTTTTTAACTTACACAATATTTGTGGAATTTTTTACCATCAAGACCACTGTATTTTTTCAGGATTTGTTTAATAGTTGAAAATTTTATTTTCATCGAAATGATATATCAAAATGGTTTTTCATCTATTACATGTAATATTGTGATTTATAAAAAGAAAATTTTATCATCCTTAAAAATTATTTTAAATTTCTTATTTTTTGTATTTGAATTTATTAATGACAATAAACATTTTTTTAATAATATTAAATTAGGGATATTTTGTATTAATGTTATACTTATTCTCTATATGGATTGTTGGGGATCATTTTTACCAGGGGAATTATTGAATTTCACATTCCTGATTCATTTATCTGTCATTAACATTCCCTTTAAATATTCACATTCATGTGTTCATTGGAAATTAAATTTCTTTTAAAGAACCAAATTATTTAGAATAGATATTAGTATTTATTTAAATTTATGAAATTAATATATATGATTTTTAATATTTAATGTTATTTGATTGACTTATAAAAATTTAATAATCTATATCCATTACTCAACACAAATATTTAATGATAATACTTATTTATCACGAATTAAAATTATTATTATACATATAAAGAATTATTTGGACATTCATATTTTAGGGAGGAAATTTTATATATTTCCCATCACATAATTTATAGTATCATGATATGTATATATTGGGTAGATTTACAGAATGAGGTGTCTACAGTTTGCTGACCCATAAATTTTAATCTGTCCTGATAAAGGTCATCAATGTAGATGTATCAGGATGTTTTAGATCATAAAATTCAATAATTAATAATTTCATTCATAAATACTTCCCTTATTAAAATCCATAAAATTATGTCAATTATATTATATATGGATTTATTTTTTTCATTGTTTTTTTATTAGATTTATTTTGTTTCAAATTATTTATATTCCCATATTTTTTATTTATTTTTTGGTTATGATAGTAATTTTTTATATAAACAGAATGCCTCTTTAGTTATCTACCATTATATTTTTTACAATTATATTAAATCTAATTATATATATATATATATATATTTCAATTATTTATATTTCATTTTATGATTATGTATATATAATATCTTTCACATTACATAACCCTTATTGTAATTATGAGATCACCCATTATTTGTATTGTTTCCCAAAAATCAATAAGGATTACAAAGAATGATATATAATTATTTTCTAGAGGGAATAATGATATTATATAAATAATTTTACATATTTTTATTTAAAATGTAATGATGGAATCATGTATTTATCTTTTTTTCAATAAAATAAATTTTTAGCTTATTCTGGATGTGATTCCATTTATATTATGACAACGTAATCAAGAAGACATCAACTCCATGTTATTGGCGTAGAAATCCCTAAAATCTATATAAATCATATTAATACATATCTAAATTAATAATCTTTATAAAATTCAATAAATATTCATGTAAATTCATCGAGCTATGTGTGATTGAGAAACACCACATAAGTAATCTTGGATCTATATACAGAAAACCCCATTCAATATCCAAACTAATGTAAACCTATAGGATAGTAGCTTTTCCCACCCTATCCACCCCTAAAATGGTATAATTTACACAATTGAGAATCAAAATAATGAAAAATTATAACAGAAAATATGAAAAACTATTCCTAACAGATATTCTCATGATAAAAAAAGAAAATTATAAACTAAGGTCAAGATATAATACACCAAAATATTATGATATAGAACCTGTCATGATATGTAAGGCTCTATCCAAGTATAAATATTCACATAAATTCTCATACAAAATATTAATATATATAACATTTTTAATAAAATTTAATATAAAAGAAATTTAAATAAATATTAAAATAGTTTAGTAATTTTCCAGAATATGAAACATTAATGAACTAATTATAAATGAATGCTAACTATAATAATTTTATAACGTACAATGAATATAATCATTTTATAATCATTCGAATATGATGTCATTCATATTTTATATTAAATTCAATTTATATGGCATTTCATGTACTATACACATTTTAAAATTCAATAGTAAAATTTTATATAATCTAAATATTATATATTTTTTAATTTATAAACCCATTATAAATAATCATTTATGATATCTATGTTATCAATTCATTTTTCGGTCATAAAGAATAACATCTAATTTCTCATAAGATATTTTAAATTATTATAGAATAATGTTTTAGAAAATAATTTCAATAAATAATTATATAATTATTTATAAACAATTTTAAATTTATTAGATAATATATAGTATATCTAAAAAATATTTATTAAAAAAATACATTTTAACATGATTTATAAAAAGTTTCTAAACCACTAAAAAATATGATATGTTAAAAATAATTATCATAAAAATTTTTATTTACCCATATGTCGATCCCCAATTTAACGTATCAGTATCATCCTTTTTACCATTATATAGATTTTTTGAATAAGATTAACTAATAATTTTTTAGTATTTATTAATGGAAATTTTCATATCAACTTTAGACAAAGTCCTCACATCATGGTATAACCATTGCATAACTACTTTATATAAGGTTGGTCAAATCATTTCATATCCTGCATAATGCTGAACATCAACAACCTTAATGAATTTGAAATAATACCATTACACATTATGGTAATGTCCAATGACACTTATATATACGCCTTTTATATGGGTATTACGTTTATGGAACACTAATACACTACTTTGTAAGGGTGCAATATTTATGAAAAAAAATTCATACAGGTAAAATGTGGTTACACTTACTCAAACCTTCTCCGTAAGAGTAGCTAATAATTTTAATGGAATATAAACCATTAAATCACATAATTATGTGATGGTATAACATTTATATATCTATCCTACATAATCATAACCCAATTTACATTAATTTAACTCATGTAACATTATATAATTCGTCTTTAAGATATTGAATGTTTTTTCATTTATCATTAAAATCTTTAGATTTAGACTCATCTAAAATTGGGGAAACTGCCTTCTAAAATTATTGATGGGATTTTATGATCATCAAAATGAATACATGAAATGGAATAAAATTAAAAAAAATGTAATTCTATCCTGAAGAAACTAACATGTAAATATTATCATTGAAAAAGATTGTTTTAAATTAATGAACAACTTCATTACTTATGTGTAGTTTTTTTATGAAGATTATGACGAATTGTTAAAATATTAACCCTTAAATAGAAGGATACCCAAGAAATATGATCCATAACCAATTCAAAAGGATACCAAAAAAATTAAGCTGTTTGAGTGAAATCCAAAGTTACATTAAATGAGTTTTGGGAGGAATAATGTGTAGCATAAACTAATACACAAAAAACACAAACCAAAAATCATGACCAGAGAGGTTATTATAATCTAATATATATATGAATCTCATGGAGATAACTATAGGAAACAAAACATAATATTTTCATTCTATTATTTTATTTTTTAATTAAATTCATTATAATAAGTAAATTCAATGAAATTAATCCTATCATAATTGATTTTAACTTGTGAATAAATCATTTGACAGAAGTAATTAATATTTATATACATAATATATAAATATATATTTATATAATATTCTTTCATCAAATCAATTAATAAAACATGTATCATATCAGTTAACTAAATATAAAACATATATATTATATCATATATTATATATATTTTTCCTAAATTCTATGATTGTGCACTTTCAAATCATGAATGCATATTTTAATGCACATTCAATAGTAAGGTGTAGTTATTTCGATTAAATATGATGGATTAAGAGTCATATGTTAGGGTATTTATTATGAGACTCATTTAAGGGTTTCAAGGATGGATAGATGAATTTTTAGGGATATAAAAGTGTCATGGTTTAATTTTTTATACTTGGGATACATGGGCCCTGGAGATTTGTACACCAAAACAATATATGTCAACATGGTATCCATGGATAAGTCAACATGGATCATTGAGTAGGGAAGATCATTCCATTATAAATGAATAGACATAGTAGTCTATAATAGAAGATTGGTATGCCATTATGATATTGGGATATTTCATATAATAAAGGTTTTAGTATCTCATCCCCTCGTTGATTTGTGGAGAACTTGGTATGATGTATATTTGAAAAATGGGACAGACCAATGATAACAATTTAATACGAGACAATTATTATGTAATCACACTTTATTCATGTAGTTGTGGCATATCCTATGAATACGTTGAGGTTGTTAGATGATCATGGTAATGTGATGTATCGAAATTCCATATTATGGTGGTCATGAGACGTGATATGATATTAAGATCAAGGACCCCATGTATTGTGTCCAGTTTATAATATGAAATTGGAGACACGTGTGGGTAACCAATTTTCATATTAACCCCATAGGGGGTAAATGTTTAAATAGGTAGATAAGATTAAAAGTGTAAATATAGAACCTAAATTGATAAAACAACCTTGTTATGGCTATAGAGATAAGGATATGTCATTAAATCTATTGGTTTAACATGGTTATTCAAGGATTTCTGATGATGATGTTTTACCGATGTGGGTTGTCTTGTGGTTTTATGGAAGGGTGTGGCGTCATCCCGGTTGGTTTTTTGTGCTATGATACCTACTAACATCATCTGATGTTTTTGGGTTCATATAAAATTGATTAAAATAACATGCAGATTTATTGTGGTTTATTATGTTATTTTTTTTATTTAATACTAGTTATGTCATAGATAAACATGCCATATCATGTGATAATGTATATGGTTTGACAAAAAGGATAGTTACACCATTGAGGGGTTAAACATAGAATTTATCTCCAACATAATACTCAAATACATTTTTGAACCTATAGGCCTTATGAATTTTTTTAGGTTGTTCATGGGACATGGTAAGGATTAGATAGGGGAAAATAATATGAAGATCAAATTGGATAATTATCACAGGGATTTGGATTTCAGTATTGATGTATGGATCTGGGATGTTAGTGAATAATTTTGTATTTTATATTTATTTTATTACATATCTATGTAATCTTTCCGTGGGAGGTCAATTAACATGTCTATAATGATGAATATTTTATCATCTACATTTCATGTATTATAGAATTCTTTTATATAAATTTTTTTAATTTGTTCTAGAATTTGTTAAAAGGTATAAATTCATGTTTATTTTTGTCATCATTTAATTTTTTAATATGAGGATATAGACATCCCATGATGTTACCTATGATTATCACCACAATTAATAATAATTTTCACTATTGTTTAAGATGCTAATATTTTATAAATTTATTTTTAAATAAATTTAAATTCTCTATGTCTTGTGTTACACAAAATAACAAGTCTAAAAGAAAATCAATTTACTTTTAAAATAACATTATTTAATGATATAGTTACCACCTTTCATTTGGAATAGTTATTAGAATATGACAAAATCAATTATGAAAAAATGATAAAATATGTATATAATTAATTCATTGGTTATCAATTTATTATAAATAAGAATATAAAATCTTTTGAAAGTAAAAAATCTATTTTTCTGAAAAATATTTTGTGCAAAAAATGTATTATTATTTTCATATATAATATTAAATATCTTCTTTTGAATTATTTTAATTAAATTTATATATTATATATTAAACAAATTTGTTTATCAATGACCTCACTTTTTTCTATATAGGTGATTAAAGAAAATCATGTTTTCTGTTTAAAAAAATATTTTTCAAAAAAATGGGTTTGTCATATTTTTCTCAGTTATTTTAAAACTATATTGTTTCACATATATGAATTGAAAATTATAAAATGGACTCCATGTTTTTAAATATGGGTATCAAATATTGTAAATATAACCTTTTATTTTTTTTTTCTTATATTAATAGTAATTATAGTAAAATAAAACACCTCATTTAAGGGTAAATCATGTTAATCTATGATAAAACTAATTTATAAGGGGAAAATTTAATAGTCATTTATAATATCAATGTTTTTATTTTTCCTTTATAACCTTATCCTATATATTTAATTTCTTAAAATTAATTAGTTTCATGAAATTGATATATATTATATTTAATGAAAACAATTTTAGAAAACATCACTCTATTGGTTATAAATTGAAATTATGTCTTCATATGAGGTCAAAATAAGGTAATGCACAAATTTATAAGTCTATTAATATAATAATAAAATTATAAATATGATGTCATTTTTGTTGAAGATGTAAAAATACCATAATTTTTTTATGAAACACTGATGCCATATATGATCAATTATTATAAAAATAAAATAAATGATTTTAAAAATACATTAAATAATATAATTTGAGTTATTTATAGAGTACAAAAAATTTAAATATAAATATTAAAAAATACTGTTGTTTTTTAAGGATAATATTGAAATTCAATCATTATTTTATTTTTTTAATCCATATTTTGAGAAAAAAAACAAAATGGAAATTAATGATATTTTGACAAATTAATATTTTATAATATTATTTAAATATTGTAAAAATCATATAAGTGGAAAAATAGGATAATATATGGTCAATAATATCATCATTATTCCATTTTTATTTTAATAATTACCTAATAATGAAAACTATAAACCCATAATACTGAAAAGGTTATTGCAATTGTTATTGTTAAAATATTATAACAATGGGGTTAATCCAAAAGACATGGTTTAAAAAAATATAAATTTTTTTATTAGATTATGGTATTTGGGAGCCACATTATATTATTTTTGAATTCAATAGATTTCATTGTCTTTAAAAAAAGTTAATTAATTTATTATAATTTAATCATTTATGAAATTTCAAAATTTTCCCTCACCACAATTATAAAAGGGTATCTCATCCCCATAATTCTTAAACAATTTTGAGCCATCCTGATCTGTCATCCTATATAGAAATCCAATATGAGCATCATTATACATATAATATTGGTTTTTTTCCTTCCTAAAGGTACATCCATAAGATTCTTAATTTTGGGTCTAATGGAGTTCTTTCACAGACAAGTTAAGTCACATCTACCAATCACTTCATTTTTTATCCATATTCAACTCATATTAAAATTTTATACTATTCTTAAAATATATAATTATGAACCATAAATATTTTTAATTTTTATTATCAAAATGAATCCCAATTTTATCACCAACTTTCCATAAAATGGGATGTGAAATTATCAATCATGCATATATAGGACTTATCTTCTCCATGTAGTGATATAATTATTTTTTCCTCACCATATTTCATGGATATTATTGTGATATTTTTATAATTAATATTTGATAAATATGAAAAAATTATACTTCTGTTATAATAAAATTACTTCCACCATCTTACATTTCAATCCATTAGACTATGATAATTTTTCCTATGTATGTGTGTGGACTACAACATCCATGATATGGTGTGATTAATTATTCATTTCCTATTTACATTGTTGGTAGTAAGGGTTTATTTAGTGAATATTTAAAATATATGTTATGAAATAAATATTATGTAGAGGGAAATTTAATTTAACATTCTTATTTTATTCGTGTTTAAAAATGACAACAACCCTCGCGTATATGCACAAAGACCATATTCATTAACGGTGTAATTAATCATTCTATATAAATGATTTGGGGATTATTATAAATTATTAAATTAAAATTTTACTTGATATTTGTATCATGATTTAAATTCTATAGTTTTTGGAACCATAATCAATGTACAATGACTAATTCTATTTAACGAAAACATATATGAAAATGAAAAATAAATCACTTGGAATAAGGGTCATAATAATGAATTTTTATTAAATATGTGTTTATAAATTTTAAAGTAATCATATATATTATTATGTATAATAATATTTCTCGGTCATAAATTTATTATTCACAATTAATTATTATGTGGGTGTTTTAAATAGGTGTAAATAATGTTATACCCCATGTAAGGGGCTTTCGTCTCATTTTATTTTTCTGAGACCCATTCCAATTTCACCACTTATTTTTTTTATGATATGTATATTATATAAATGAATATAATTTATGATTATTATTTACAATATTACAGGGTTTTAAAAATCAATATTTATTTATTTATTTTTTGGGGATTATGATTCAAGAGATAATATTGAGGGGAGTTTTTTATGATTAAATCTCTTTATTTATTTGTATTGTTTATGGTTATGTTATCTTGAATATATATTATGATATAAATTTTAATAATATAATAAAATATCTCCTACTTTTGTTATTTTTATTGAATACATTTTTTCCTTTCATTTTCCTCTCTTCATGTACACTCGACACCCAAAAAATCCATTTAAGGGACAACATTGTTTTTCTCCTCAATAGAATGAAATTATATTCTATAAAAATTTATTCTTTAAATGTTTTGAATGAAGGTTTTTTATAATCTCAAATGACTATATAATGTTATTTTTATGCATTTTTTCTTTTTAAGAAAATTTTTCAAAATTATTTTTTTCTAAATGTGTTATTTTTTGACTATTTTACAAACGGATAAATGGATTGGTTTATTTTACCATATAAAACATGAATATAATTTACCACCACTATGACCAATCAGTGATTTTAGTATTATTTTAATTTTCCATTCATATTTTCTAAAAAATAATAATATTTTGAAATGTTTTATGTTTTAGATTAGTGATTCCAAGATAGAAATTATTTTTACCTCATGAATAGTTTCATGATGTTTTAATGAATCTTATATTCATCAAAGGCAACATGACTTGTTTTAAATGATGATTTAATTTGAATATAATATGATGAGAAAAAAATATTCTATCTCTTGATATTTTATGTTTATGATGATATTTTTTTATGAAACCCATTCGTTTTCAATCAGTTATGATATGTTGAAATGATGAAATTTTGATGATGGCCGTTTCATTTTCATGAATAATGATATGAGAAAATGTTTTTGAAAAATATTTCTTATAATGGGTTAATATATTATGATGTTTTTATAATATTTTGGAATACATATTAATTATTTTAGTTATGTTAATTTGGGGACCTATATACCCCTACAGATAATTGGGGAATGATTGACATCTCAATAGATAAATATGACTAGAATTTCGAGTGAAACTAGTTCAGTGAGAGAAATTCTTCCATATAATTATAATGGTAGTGAACCATGACTTTTAGAATAGAATAAAGAGTGAACCCATAAATCTATTATAGTTTCATAAATCATCCTTTACTATTATGTAAATTATTTGTTATGATTATTTCTATCCCAGAAAATAATATCTTATTAGTTTGTTATGTTTTCATGGTTTATGTTATTTAAAACCATTTTTATATGTTTTGTATTAAAAGATAAAAAGTTTTCAAATAATGAAGATTATGAGAATTGATATACATGGTGTATTTCTTATAAATGTTAATAGTGTATTTTCACATTGTTACTGTTATATTCAATAAAAGTGATCAATGTTATAACCATTTTAACCTAACTAATCATCTAAGATCACCCAATATCATGTATCTATTTCCCATGGATGTGTGGAAAGGTATTATGTAAGATTTGACTATGAATAATTCTTATAATGAAAAATTTTCTAGGAGTTGGTGTTGTACTTTTTTGATTAGTTGTTTATGCATCCAGGTTTCCAATTGCACTTCACCTTATTTATTAAGGAATGAATAACTATATTATTTAATTAATATTCATCCAAAAAAATATGAAAAAAATTGTATGAAATGTATGTTCTTGTATAGTCTGTATCCAATCATGGTTTAGTTATATATTCGAAACTATGTTGGGGAAATATTACTGAGAACCCTATATTTTATTCTATGTATATTATAACATTATAATGTTTTTTAATAATAATGAATGGACTAGGATAATTCTGCAGTGTCCTTCATTGAAAATAATGTGATATATATAAAAATAATATCAATTATTTTTCAGGACTCATCAATATTATAAATAATGTGGTACATTCATTTTTATTTACAAATTTATTGAACATAGAATGATGATGTTTCAGTGGGAATAGTAATGAAAAAAATTTAAGAACGCTATATAAGAGTATTAAATGTATTAATGAATGATAATTAATATTAGATGTTAAATTAATAGTGAAATTACATGATGTTGTAACGATCACATCTCATGTTAATTATTCTTATCTTATTTATGATTATGGGAATGTGTTTCCTAATATTATTTTTCTCTCTATGGTGGTATTTAAATTTATTTGGGAATAGATTGGATATATTTACATAAATCCCACATTAATTTCAATGAAATATATTTAATGATGGATAAATGTGACCATCAAAGGATTTTATATCAGTTTGATGTTAAATATGAACAGTCAATTGAAATAAAATTCATAATTTGTGAATTTAGTGAAATTAAAAAGAGGTGTTTAGCTTAGATGGTTGGAAGTAACACATCATCAAAGAAATTCCTATTATTTTTTAGTTTATTTATTTACTTCTATAATATTTTTCTAGTGTTTCACTAAATCATAATTTTTAGTTTCCAATTGAGCACTCATTGATTTCTATGACTATTTAAATGAATCCAAATTTAATGGACCTGGATGTCTATCTAGAATTAAATAAGAATATCAAGGAGAATCATGAAAAGATATTCATTATGAAAAGTGTTTTCTATTAGCATGAAATAATTATTTTATTTAGGGAGAATTTTATTTCATTGAGACTCTATAATGATTACATGGAACAAACATGATAAAAATCAATAAAAATTGTCATATAACCAATATTGATGACTTATTATTGTAACTACACAAATATCAATTCATTTATTGTATTTCCTATCATTTATTGTATTTCCTATCAGTATAGGTAACAGACATTTAGGGGATATAAGGCAGATATACCCATGAAGACATTCTATACTAGGTATAGCCCAATTGAATTTATTGTTGTTTAATTTGGTATTAATAATTACCTCACTATATTCATGGAATTAATGAATTTATTTTTTGTATACAACATTTATCAATTCATGGTGGACTTTATAGACAATATTCAATGATAATCAAATGGAAATGAAAAAACATGAATATCATTTGATAATTTTTCTAAGGACCCTGAGGAATGGAATTTTTTAATAAAAAGTTGCAATGTATAGATATTTTCATCAAAAACATTCACTCAATGGAAATATATTCTCATGTCAGGGAATAACATTATATACATCAAAGATAAAAGTTATTAAATATTCAACCAGACCAACCACTATGTCTAAGATCTATATTTTTATTCGTCTGGAATGATATTATTTTCAAATTATGGATAATTTCTCAAGAATGTTTGATCCACTCAAAATTTGAAATAGAAAATAAGTCAGTTTCCTTTACACTAATTAATGAAACGATAATTTAAATGTGTGATATTTACACTAACAAAAAAAATTATATTATATATTCAAATATAAAGTGTTTAATATGTGATATAATAGATGGTAGGATCTTGTTAAATAGGTGGACTACTCAATTCATTAAAACCATTGGAATGAAATGGTGGATGAAATTGCTCTGAGTTGAAATGATCATGTAGGATTATATATTATGGGGATAAAAAACCCAATATTTATTGAATTTCAAAAGAATAGATCTGGAAATCATGAGGTATGAATACATATATTATCTTTATCAGATGATTGTTCAAGCATCTATCCATGTGAAAATTTAACATGAATAGAAGAATGATATAGAGGCATAAAAGAAGGTGATAAATAATCATGAGTATAATATTTATTGTGAAGGAATTATAAAATTTACAAAAAATATATAGATCTCATTGATAATATATTTGAAATATATATCTTTTGGTCGAGGCTCAGTTTCCACTATAATCGATTCATTCAAGAATTGAAAAGATTAATATAGACATGAAAGACTATTTATAATGGTACAACATTAACTGACATATTGTATATTATGTATCTTCAGGTCACATTCTTTTTTCAAGTTAAATAAGAGATATTTTTTTCCAAGAGAACATTGCAACTGCTAACCATTCCAGAATGGAAATGGAAAATGTCATCATGGAGTTTTCATCATATTCCTCAAAACATCAACGGTCCATAATTCCATTTAAAATGTAGTAGATCATCATATGATGCTGGTACACTTTTCGCATAGAAAATATTTCTATGTATATAATTATAATATAATATAAATTAATGACGTGGTAAGTTTTCATGGAGTACAACTTTCTATCACATTTAATCGGTATCGAAGGTCTACCTTAAGGATATGGAGAAACCTTCAGTATGATATTGATGTAGATTTGAGTTTCATTATTACATATAAGACTTAAAAATATTTTCATTATGATATAACCAAAAAATACGTAAAAGATATTTTGAGATCTTGTTTTATATATTCCAATAGTGGATGGGATTAAAACCTTCTATTGGTCGAGTTTCCCTACAAAAATATCTATTACTCAATCTTACAAATGGATTTTTATGAGGATTTATAAAGAAATATGTATATGTATCCGACATAAGAGGATGGAGGTAGTTAAATAAATCCATTAGAAACTGATATAGATAATGAAATGGAAGATAAATTCAGATCCATTCAATAATACATCATGGAAATAAGGTGTTGATATAGATGTTTCTATGAAGATCATTGATATGATCATGAATTTTATGTTAGTGATAGGTTTTCTATATAAGATTATCCATTTAATAGTGTAATGATATTTGTAATGAATGGAATTATCATCTCTATTATATTATCCATATTGTATTCTTGATCAAGATGGGAGGGTATCTTATCTTGTGGTGCATCAATTGATCCCCTATCAATATCATTTTTTGTTCCATGTATATCTCCTAAGGAAGTACATACATGATCCATCACATGTATTGAAAACAGATTTCCTAAGAGCAGAACAAGACCATTCCTATAATGATTATCTTTAGGGAACTTTGAATTGTGAGATAATTTGAAATATAAAAATTTTACCCACCTATAAAAATTTATCTGGATGAATAAAAAAATTCAATAAGCCACTTGGGAACACGAGGATGTAATAAAATAGATATATACACATGATTTGTATTACAATGAATAAATCTAAGTGAAAATTATATTTCATGCCCGACACAATGTAACACAATGATATTTTATGAATTTTACTTTCAAAATAAATTTATTTTATTCATTTAGTGGCATTATATATAATAGTAATTTTAAAAGAACCTCAATATAATATAAATTATTATTATTTAGAGTCATGGTAACCTCCAAGATGTTAGATATGTGCATATTAATTTGAATAATTTAATTATGAATAAATTATTGTTAAATATATTTTGAATGAATTCTTCGGTTATCAGTTGATTAAAAATAAATAATAAAGTCATTTGAAAGTAAATGGTGTATTATTTTGAAAATATTATTTTATTAATAAATATTTATTTTTATTTTAAGAAATTAATTTAACAATATGTGGTTTATTAATTTAATGAAATATATATATTCAATATTATATAATATGTTTCAATATTCATTTAATATTTTTATAAGAAAGGGAAATGAATATACAAAATATTATAATTAATTATTATTTTTTATCACAATTTTTTGTCATGTTATTTGAGGATTTTTAAAATAATATCTTCTAATAATAGGTATTGAATTTTATAAAATGGATTATATATTTTTAGTTATTACTTTTATATTAGGTAAATTGGTCTTTTTTTGGGTCAATTAGTATTGTAACCGTAATAAAATATATCACCTAGGTGATATGTAAATCAGGTTATTCATTGATTAACTAAGCGATACACTTATAAATTTTATCTTTAGTTTTTATTTTTTGAATATAATAATTCCCTAGTAACCATAATATTGATTTTTCAAAATTCAAACCTTTCTAATAAAATTACATGTATAATATTTAATGCAATTAATGTTACAAATTGTCACTCTCTTAGTTTTATATATCTCTTTTGTGTCTACATGGGGGATATATCATTTAATAAATGAATTTAAATTTTCATTATGATATGAATGAAATTATTTTATGTATAGGAATTTAATATTAATTTTTTAAAATTATATAATAAAATAAAACCTTATGAAACATCATTGCAGTATGTATTAATTTATTAGAAAAATAAAATCATTGATGTTAAAAATAATGAAAATATAATAATATGATTAATTTAGAGTGCTACATAAATTTTATATATGCATAAAACATATTATGTTTTTGTTAATTTATAATACATAAATTTTCAATTTTTATTTATACATATTAAATCAAATTAATTTAGCTATTTTAAAATTTAAAATTAAGATATTTTATCAAAATAATATTTTAAAAATAATATAGAAATAATGGAAAAACATATGGTTAAAATAGGATAATATATTGACTAAAATGTTAATATTTCCAATTTAATATTCAAGTGTTACAATATAATTTTAATTATAAACCATTACGTTTGAAAAAGTTGTTAACATGGTGAATGTTAATATACATTAAATAAGGGGTCATTCAAGAATGTAAGGCTAAAAACACCATATAGGCATAAAAAAGTTTAATTTTTCGATTATATTTAGATCATAAAAATTATTATATTTGAATCCTTAGTATTCTGGAGGAATATCCGAAGGATAGTTAATTTATAATAATTTTATCTTTTATGAAATTCCATAATTTCCCCTCATATCAATTATAAAAGGAAACCACATAACCCCACTTATTCACACCATTTGAGAAATATGTCTCAACCATACCCTACCAATATAAAATTTAAAATAGTTTAGTCATATTATATAGTTTAATCACTTCCCAAAATACAAACCCTAAAATCCATTAGAGGAGGTATAAAGGAGTTATTTAAAATATAAGGTTGTTTTCTTAACCAATAAATGTCTTTTAATAATTGTTTTTCCTCATATAAATCCATTATATATTTTAAAAATTAATAAATTTAGTACCATATAAATACTAAAATGTTATTATGAGTATGATTCCACCTTTACTCACCCACATTCTATCTTCTAGAAATTAATATTATCTCTTCTGTGTACGCACATCATACAATCTCCGCATAGTAATACAATTCAGTCACCATCACTGAATATCATGGATGGTAGTTATGATGGTTTTATTGTTAGTTTAATTTAATATGAAAAAATATGATAATCATATCATTAAAAGTAGCTTATTTCATTCAAATCCTTAGAAGGGGATATCATCAAGTGTTATTATGTTTTAACTTCCAATTCCCCAAATAGATGTGGTTTATTGTAAATATATATTTTTTAATAGATGGTAATATAGGTAAATATATTGAATATATATGTGATATATTATAAAATATTTATTCTGCAATAGATAATTATTTTTTACCTTTCTTTCATTCCATTATTTATAAAATGAAGATAACATTCGTGCATGCAAATGACCTACCATTTATATAATAAATGTAAACAAATTTTCAACCTAAAACATTTTTGGTTGCATATATATATTTATATAATTACTTTATATTATATTTATATAATGATTAATATAATGGATTTTGTGGGAAAATAATCAAAATACATAGACAAAAATGTCTGGGCCTAAATATAATTTAAAAATACAGAAGATATCAACTAAAACCATGATTTAACAAATAATTGAAAAAATGGATGATAAAAAAGTCTAAATTAATCATATATGGTATGATATATATGATAATGTATTTTATATAAAATTATAATAACACTATATTAGTTATATATAATTTTCTAACTCTTATGATAGATGTTCGACAAAATGTAAGGGGTCTTCGTGTATCTTTTATTTTGATGAGGCACATGCCATATTAATTAGTTGTTTCATTTATAAAGTGTATAAAATTACAATTAATTACATTCTCCGTGATTATTATAAAAATTATGGGGATTTAAAAATCATTATGTGGTTATTTATTTCATGATTAGTATGATTCAAATGACCTACATGATGTAAGGGTTTAAATTTGAAATATCATTCCTTAACTGGATTCTTTATAGTTATAATAAAATTATAAAATCATATCATACACCATTCTATAAAATTGTAATAATTATAATCCTATGGGAAAATATTGATAATAAATTATTTAAATTCATTAAACTATCTTTAATTTCCCAAGAGGTAATAATATTTTTTATGGAAAATCACTTTTGTTAATAAAAAATTCTCTTCCATGTCTATTATTTTAAAATGTATCTAATAATGTTTTTGGTATTGTTATATTATTTATTAACCATATTTTCAAAATTAATTACATGTTAAAAATTTGTTCAAAATTATTATTTTTTAAATTTTCTTAATATCATGCTTTTTACCCTTTTACAAAAGAGTAATTGAAATATTTTATTTTAAATTATATGGAATGAATAAAATTTCACACTGAGATGAATTCTTAATGATTTCAAGATTCATTTTCAAGTTACCATGTATATTTTCAATAAATGTTTTTCCATAATTTGTTAGATAGTTTTAGATTTTAAAGATGAGATTTATGTATAGAGAAGTTATTTTACTCAAAATTGATTTAATGATGTGTAAATAGTATTTTGATTCATAAATATTAATAATCATTTATTATATATATTATTTTTTCGGGATATAATCTAATGATATTATAATTTTTTCTCTTTATTTCAATTTAATTATGGAAATATAGTTATATAAACTGTTAATTTTCTATGGGTTAGTATGTGATAATGTTATGAAATTTTAATGAAACATTTTATTTTCCACATGTAATTTTATGATGAAATATTTTTAAACCAATTATTTCTAGGTAATGACATGGGGAATGTCTTATGATATTTTTGAAGGAATATGTATGTTTTTTATGTAAGTAATGAAGCTTATATCCTTTTATAATACAGTTAGTAAATATGGAAATCTCAAGAGATAAAAATAATAAAATGGGTATTAAAACTTTTTGTGTAAGGGAATTTTTCCACTATGATTGAATATGAAGTGAACCATGAATTCTATGATGGTTTCCGAAGTGATATAATTACATTATTATATTCTTATAAAAATAACATACTAATATGGAATTTCTTTATTCATATAAGTAGGCTATAAATCAATGTGTTTTAAATTTCATTCCCTCCCATGGATCATGTCAATTGAATCCATTGGGATTAATGTAGTACGAATTTCTCATATTCAGGAAATTATAAAAGACTGTTATATTTTACATACATGGTATGTTTCATTCATTTGTTATATACTTGTTCTCATATCCTTATTAACGAGTTAGGTAGATGTGATCATTGAAAACACCATTCTTTATCATTACAGAGCATATGATCTCACCAATTAATATGTTTAATTTTACAAGGTTTGTGAAGAAATAAATTAGTTATATTACTTCTATGATGTTTTCTAGTTCATAATAACATATAGGGATGTAATGTAGTTCATTAATGAACAATTATTTTTAATTTATCCATGTTCTGAAAGGTTATTGGCATATTTGATTCTAGAGTGGATTTTTTTTCTATTTATAGAATATTCTTCGAAAATGTTGATATATATATTTATATATATATATCTACTATATGGGTAACTATATATGGGTAGGTATTATTTTGGGCTAGTGGAACTCTTTTCAATCTACTATAGAGTAAACCGTGTTGGGTTGTGACATTCTATGATAATGTGATATAATTTATCCAGTCCTGAACCCAATATATTGCGTACCACTAATCTAAAAATTGTTGGATTTTTATATAATTATATAGTTTTAAAATAATAATAATTTTTTATGTCACGAAAAATATATATAAAAAATAATGTTATTTGGAAGGTGGCAGAGTTCAGTAGAAACAACATTGGGATTGGCTAAATATATCGAAAGATACAACATAAGGTTGACGTTGAGTTTTTTTATATGAGTTTGTTAATGTCATGAGTTCTATGATGGATTTATTAGGGTATGATAAACTATTTATGTTAGGTTATCTTCATTCAATTAAAAATATTTGATTTCCACAATTTTATGATCCCAAAACTGTGGTTTGTAATTTATATAAACATTATAGACATCCAAATATACATGTGGTACATGGAAATTCATAAGGACGACAAAAACATGTGAAACAAAATAAATATAAACAAACTCTATATATATAGATATAAACATCTTTGAAAAATCATTTTATTATATTCCATTATCATATAATACAATTTACCAGAACTCGACAACATTATGAAAACCAGAATGAATTATTTAGATGAGATATATAATATTTCAGATGATCTTGTCTACCACTCTTCATAGATTTATGCATCCTGATTATTCATTACTTTACTCATTGATGAAAATTATTGATGATTCATAAAACATATATTAGAGATCCAAATCATGGAACAATACTATATATGGATGATATGTAATATATAACACTTCAATGTGAAATTCTACATCATAATACAATATTCTCTATGAACATGATTAGACATTTAAAAAAATTTAATGGGTTGGATTTTGTGGAATATTTAAGGAATGTAAATCCCCATTACTATTGATCATTAGTATTATTATTGTAAAATTGGAATTTATAAAAAACACGGAATAATTATGACAAGAAATATCGACAAGTTGGAATGATGTAATATATAACATAAAAAGATTAATGAGGTTGAAAAATTAAATATAAAAAATTATTAGTAAATCATATATATATATATATTATATGTGATTAAAAATTTAAGTGTCAATTCTAGATAACTTGAAAAATAATCCATCAAATATGAACACTTACTGGTATTAAGGATGATTAAAAAGAAAAATTTCGAGTGACCATCAATATGGAAATCATTCGAAACCAGCAAATTTATTCAGAGAAGATGAATTTTTTATTTTATTGTGATAATATGTTCATCTAAAATTATTATGAGGATACTAGGATAAAATATAAAAGTACATTGTGTTTCTAATAAGAAGAATGGGAAGTCTAATTATATAAATCTATATAAGGAGTTCTAAATGAATCAGATGAAACATATTTTTATGTAAAATACAGATGATATAGTTCAATATAGAGGTGATAAAATTAGATAATGATATAATGTAAGTTTTGAGGAAATAATTATTCACTATTTTATTTGAGAAAATCAAAATGGATAGGAGGATATGCAATTTCATAAAATTTGAAAATAACTGATTTTGATTTAGGAAATCTTCACATGAATTTAATGTGATTTTAAAGGATGTCAAGGATACCTTCCATATTTCATTTTTATGATACCTTTAAAACCCTTATGTTAAACTTTAGTAAGATCTAATAATACCATGAATAAAATTTCAATTATTAATTTTATTTATTTAAAAATTTATACAAGAAATAAGTAACATTTCTAGGAACGGTGTGACTGATATAAAATCCTAATATACATCAAAGATGGTTTATTCGAGAATTTCATATCATGGTGATTGTTGATTATGTGTTGATGTTATATATCTTTTTTCTGATGAAGACGTTTGATTCAAAATAAGAAAAAAACTAAAGACAAAAATAATATTTTTTATTATTTTGTTCACTGATTCACCCATTAATCATTGTGTATGTGAATGATTATTTTGGAACATAATAAATTCTCAAAAATGTTTTGTGAAATATGTAAAATGTTATTATATAATGAAAATCACAATTAATACTATATAACTATATGATAAATTTGGTAGGTCCTCCAACCTAAATCCAAAAATAGATATAAGATTTTTCAATGAAATTTTATTTCTTTTTGATTTAATATATAAATACTATTATATTATTTCCATATTCTCATTGTTCTCTAAATGTATAACTAATTCATATATAATTATAATATAAAAACATTAGAGGGTCATGAACTCCAAAAATATAATTTTATATAGAATATGTAACAATAGTAAAAACAAACATTAATGGATACAATAATAATAGATCTGTCAAAACATATGTAACATATGTAACCACAATTTAGGAAAACAAAAGTTTCTAAAAAACTAATTTTATTGAAAATAAATCCTAATATTTCCATAAATCCAAATGATATTAGTTATAAAATTAATATTTAAATAAATATATTTAATTATAATCCTAATAAAATATGAAATCATTTCATCTAATCTAATAAATCTCATCTGACACATTTTAAAATAATAAATAAATATTTATTCCATTTAAAAATATTTTATCCATGGAACCATGAAATAATATTCCTATATATGGGATTTCTAATTTTATTTATATATTAAAATATTAGGGAATTTACATAATATAATAATTAAATTCCACATATATATCAGAATACAAGATATATTTAAAGATAAAATTATTTTTAAGTAATAGTTATCTCTGATTTAATGATAAAAAAATGGAGGTATATTATATAATGTATAATGATAAAAGAAAAAAATTAAAAAAATGATTTATAATTTTTAATTTCAGTTGAATATGACTCTAATGATTTATCAATGAAGTATAATACATATTATAAAGTAATTTATTTTATTCACCATGAATTAATCTTATTACATATTTGAATCTTCAAATAAAATTAATTATAGATGGGAAGTAAAAAATACATAGTAATTTTAATAAAATATAATAATATAAATATTTGTTATTTTGGAATTGTTAATATTTTAACATATGGTATGTTTATGATAGGGTAGTGTCCTATCATAAAGACACTATGTTATATAAAAATGTATATCTAAAAAAATAATGATTTCAATCTAATAATTTTTTTTTCAAATATCAATTTCTTATTATTTTAAAATAATTATCCTATATACCACTAAAACTATATATTTGGAAAATATTTTTATGATTTAGATTTATCATTAAATTTAATCTTTTTTAGTTTATTTTAGACATAATATGTTCAATTAGTATAATCCTTCATGATATTCTCTTCAATTTATTGATAAAAACATAATTAAATTGATAGTAATCCTTGAGATTGGGTTTGGGTTAAAAAATTATTAATATTCAAAATATACTTCCTCAAGATTGATAATAAATCCCAAATATATACTCTTAAAATTATAGAAATATCATTCATTGAATCATTGAATGTTCTACCTGATGATTATCAAGGCTATCTAGTTTTTATAACTATGTTCCAGTAGTTAATTATAATATCATAACATAACATTTCCCATGTCCTTAAATTCATCTCCACATACCCAAAATACATCCAATGATTATTATAGGGTAATGAAAATGTTTATGTGATTATAATTTAATAAAAAAATGATATACCTACTAAAAAAATAACATGAACCGGTGAAATTTCTCTATAAAATATTATTCTATTTTTTATATGTTTAACACATATAAATTATAAATATTATAACAGAAAGTGTACATTTTTTTACATTAAATTAAATAAAATTATTAAAATAAAAATATATTTCAAGTAGATACGTGGTTGAAAATTCAACAAAAAAACTATAATAATATGTAAATTTCTAGATATTCAAAAGATATTATTATTGGATGAATGGAAAAAATAACCCTCTCTATAAAAAAAATAAACCTATATTAAATAAAAACATATATAAATCTAATAAGTTTCATGAGCGATGTTCTTTATATCATTTCTCAATTTTTAAATTAATATAATCAAACAAATTTTATTACTAAATTAATTTGTGAAAAATTATTGATTGAAATGGGATATGATGGTATTATATAAAATTGTGTTACTTTTATGGTTTAATTCTTCATCAAATATACTATTAAATTCTCTAATAATCATATAATATTAATTATGAATCATTATATATAGTGTATGAAGGCGTGGAAGAATCAAATGATTATTTTGGATGATGGATTAAAAAATTAATACTGTACACACTATTGTAGATATAATTATACTATCATGTGGACCATGAATAATTGAAATTTATGGGTAAGTTCCCCTGATCCTTACATATACATAGGTATTGACGATGATAAGTAGATTTACCTCATGGTGGATACCTCTATAATTGGAAAATTTCCAATTTACCCATATATGGTACTTTATGAATTGTTTTGTGTAGTAATGAATTAACATGTATTCAAAAAATGAAATTAAACTGCATTTGGGAAGGAAAAAGGATAAAATTTATCATATTGATATGAAACATTTAAGGCTTCACCTTGTGTAGGGAACTTTATTCTTCAGTGATTTTTGGAAAATATTTATATGCCCCTTTAAATTCCCAAATATGAATTATAATAATATTATTATTTTTATATGGTGACAAAACAGAGAGATTTTAGTTTAAACATATCCCATTTCATGTTGTAGTGAATCATTAATTTTTCCTATACTGAAGCTGAAGTGATGAAAAGTTCATAGAGAGAAATACATGGTATATATTTTCACTATGATAGACTATTAAATTAATACACATTTCTATTATGTTGTGTTTTTAGATCGTTATATTATCATAGTTCATTATAATAAAATTTTATGATTTGGATGATAATAGAAATAAAAATGAAGAATTATAAGAAATAATGTAGTAAAAAACATGAGAACCAAGTAAGAAATATACAAGAAATAATTTATGTGTTAGAATACAATGGTTTTTTGAGTTAAGAAACATTGAATTTCAATTTCTTTTTTTTTGAAATAATGTGATTAAAATTTGGAATGTTTTAATTTTACATGGGGATATTGAAGTATGAATTTTACAAGCATTCATAGTGATAATTTATGTATTTCTTCATAGAAAATAAATATATTTGTAGAGAATTTTAGGAGACATAAAAATATGAATATATATATATAAGTGATAGTGATTCTTAATTATACAAGAATCTCAATAGTGATGTCTAATTAAGAGATAGATTCCATATATTACTACAATTGGAGAGACAAATATTCAATTCTTTATCTTGGCTTGAAACTATTGTAGTTTAGAATATTTATAAGTATTTTTTAGATAGAATCAATCCTATTGGTGTAATCACCTATTTATTATTCATCGAGGATGATATTGCTAACATGAGGGAGAAATATGTCCATTATCGTTTAGAGAGTAGTTATATCTCTAACCATTATGAGGTTTATAATCTTAGGGGAAGAGATATTTCAATTTATTTTTTTAAAATATATGTTCTTATATTATATTATTTCATGAACCAAATAAATTTTCACATCTGACTCATTCATTCATTATATATTGAATTAGTTATAGGGTGAGGGGATTAAATTCTGAATAAAAGAGATACTAGATCTTTTGGAAGATTTGTTTCATTTGGGGATACCAATATCCACTTACATATTCTTATATCTTCATAATTTGGAAAAACTAATTGAATTATTTACTATATAATTATCCATGTGCTCTCAAATAAAGTGAGTGAGGTTGAATAACAATTATGGATGTGAATAATTTAGATTCATGTGATATAAATACCTAATCAAAATTTAATGTGATTCACATGAATAAAAATAGAAAAATAATAACTATAATTAATGTTAGGGAATAATATTAAATTATTTTTCCATACATGGTAAGAAAAGGACAAAGGATATTAAGAAACTTAATCCCTATCATATACCATCATGAGATATAACTATAATTTCATGCATCAGGAAATTTTAATACCTAGTTTAGAAACCACATAGATGACAATAATTATATGATTATACATTAAACATGTTAGAAAATTACATCATATAGGTTTCCTATATCAATAATATATAATTGAAACATCATTCTCAAGAACCAACCTTGTATTCCATTGATCCCGTTTTCAAGATAACATGCCACATGTTTTGATGTGTGTTATTTATCCCCTTGGGATTGAAAATTGATCATAATAATCATGGAATAAATTTGGGAATAGTTTAAAACTATATTGATATTTATATAATGATAGATAAATTCTGAATATTTGTCCTGGATCATCCATTTATTGTTAATCTATCAATCATCTATAAAATATCGAATCATAAATAGAAAAACAATTAAAGAAAATTAACTCCCAAAAATGGGTATAAAATATTTTATAAATAAAAATTATCATAAAAATATGACACATATAATCCATTCAGGGGAGTATGATATCTAAATACAAATTAATTGAACACAAATAAAAGAGATGACTTCTTGTTCAATCCAGTAACATCCCAAAATAAACAAAAATCCATTTTATTCTATAACATAATAAATACTTCAAACAATCTATCATTTATATCCACATCCTCTATCCACATCATAAAAAAAGAAAATATTAAACAATCTAAATAGAACCTATATCGTTTTTATACCATTAATGGCTATATACACATAAATGGAATGTGAATATTGTGAGTTAGTGAATTGGACTAGTAGACTCTTTCTAATAAGTCTATGAAATTCCATTAATAAATTTTGTAATGAATGGTAGTTTAATATAAATATTGAAAATAATTTTTTAAATTACATTACTCAATAAGGAAAACAATATGTCTTTAATCCAAAATTATTTAAACTATTACATTAAAAACACAAGAAAATGTGATCTCCTTCAATACAAATGCTTTTTTAATTAAATGTTATTAAAACCATATAAAAATTACTTTATTATACATTTAAAAAACATTTCAAAAAAATCATCCAGAAAATAAATTCTTATTATCTATCTTATGAAAATGTTGGAAATTTTTCGTTAGTACCATTTAAAAAAATACAACGGAAACATGATGAATAGGGGAATAAATAAATAGGGAATTACATATCTGAAAAGTAAAGTGAAAATAAATGAACATTTATATTCATTTATAATCCATCCAATCATAGGGAGTAAAGATAAACTGATATAAAATGAACATCAATAAACCATAGATTATGAAGCATGTGTCATTGAAAATATTCTTTGTATAGGATGAAATGGTCCAAAACAAAAATACATAACATAACAATGGACTAAAATAACGAATAAAAATCCATGTATTCATATATGTGTAGTTAGGATATATAATCAGTCATATAATCAATCAGCTACTAGGGGAACATAATCTATTTGGATATCACCCAACATCTACATGCTAGTACCATTTAGCTTAAGAATAATCCAAACTATTTTATAGAACTCATGAAGGTGATAAAAATACATAACCCCCAAGTACAACATTAGTGCACGTGATAAAACAATAAATAATTACATGAATCATAAAAAAATTAAAAATATAACCTCACCTCTAATAAACATTCATAAAATGCACTCTTTAATGTAATAAATTATTCAAATATTAATACACATATTATAAGGGAAAAAATATATAATAAATATATTAAAGGAATGAATGGTGGTAAGATCATAATAAGAACTTTTGGTTTACCCTTAAACAATGGGGCCTTTATATAAAATATGACTCGGTATGCCACATCACATTTCATTCAGTTTATAACACATTATTCAAAACATTCCGTAAAAATGATTATCAAATAAATAAGTAGTAGGATAGTTAATATGATTTTACCCCAAATACAATTCAAGTAGCCACATAGTAATATTAAAAAAATACATGAAAACCCCCATATCAATGTGATATTAAAAATTCATTTAAAATATTTTTATTCCATGACATAATTATAAAGATTAATTCAAAAAAACTAATTGTGTGCCTAAAATTTAGTGATAATTGTATTAAAAAACATTCTAAAACTCATGTTTCTCGTGAATTTCTAAATAAATAATTGAAATAAATCACATATATCAAATGATTTGAAATTAACATGTAATGTGTCTCCCTCCAAGGAACTCACCCAAACAACAAAGGATACACCCTCTATAAAGCATAAATAAGCAAAGTCATAGGAAAATATCAACAATAAAATCTCCAAACGCCCATATGTGGTGAATTTTTATTTCATTGAAAAAATGGAAACCTTAAAATAAGGAGATTAATGATATGGAGTTATTGTAAACAAACAATTAATTGAATTTATTTCATTATGAGACCCATGAAATTATATAGGAATGTTTCTAAAATCATAGGGATATGATAGGATATGAGCGCTCCCACTGAGCACATATAGGATTAACCTAAGAAAATGGATGTGGGAAGAATCTAAAAACATAAAAGTTAGAGGGGGTATAAAAAATAATCATTGAGAAAAAATACTAGGTTGAGAGGCTCTATTTCAGCAACCTAAGGATCATAGTGTAGAGCTACCCCACCAGGCCCTCTTAGTATTTTTCTTATGTGTTCATCAATGGAGTAAATTCACTAGTAAAAAATGGGTTTCAACCCCAATGAAATTATAGTCTATCCAATCTCCCACACAATATAATCCACATACTTAGATGAGTTAAAATATAATTACATGTAATAGCTTTATATACCTCAACATTTCAGAAATGATAACTACCAATGGTTCATATGCCCTACGATTCTACCTTACATTGTACCGTGTGGTTCCCCCAACAAAATTTCTTACACTATGTATTCATCTCTTCTATGATGTTTCATAACTACCTTACCATATATTTAAAACCCAATAGACATAAAATTACAATACACCCAATTTATATATCATTATTCAATACCCAACATAATTACCCTTACATTAAGACACCATAGAGTATCCACACCCTTACGATGTGAAATTATTCTTACTATTAAATGAAACACACTAAAAAATATTATAATATAAATGATAGATCCAACCATTTCCCTATACCATTATAATTTCATGGATGTATAATTAAACTTTTCCTACTTTAGATATGTTGTTTTGGGCCACAAACTCATCAAACAATTCTTTTGGACTACGTGATCAAAAAAATATCATTACTAACATTCAAAAATATATAAATAATAAAAAATAACTAAATTAATTCAAATATTAATATATTTTTTCCTAAATCGTCCAATTATGAAAAATTATTCCCATAAAACCACATCGGGGAGAAATAATAGATAATGTGAAGGAAGAATCGTATTAAAGGACACAACTAAACAACATAAACCATTGAATCTAACCACATGAAATCTTATATATGATGAAATATATTATATAAAAACACAAATATGTAAAATAACACAAAAATATGAAACATTATCACACAAAGAACCATAATAACGTAGAACTTCTATAATTTTCTTCATCATTTAGAATTCATTATGAATGTCGACATAAGGTGAGAGAATACAATGAAGAATCATCCACTAGAAAAAAACCACATCCATCAACTAAAAATAAATATTCAATGGGAATATGAATGAAAAAACTAAAAGATAAAATCAATACTAAACCAACATCAACATATGAATAACATCACCAAATGTAAAAACAATAAAAAAATGTGTTAATGTAAAAAATAATCATCCATATGGACCTAATGATACCAATATATGTTATAGTCTCGGGCCTCATCACTAAACATGTTAATGAGGGAACCATAATCATGGTTGAAACTATTATGAAGATCCCATAAAAAATTAACATGATGTAATTATGAATAATAAACAATGATCTTAATTACACATGAAAATGGAAAATAATATCTCATGTCCAAACCAAAGAAAAAAACAAATAATATTCAAACATTTAAAGAAAATATTTATTAAAAAACTTGACCAATATATCATGTATCCACATAATTATAAAACAACAATAATTAAAAATATTGATTGCGTAAAAATCCAAAATATTACAAGTATATATTTACAATATATAAGTAGGTCAAAACCCAAATGTGAGAAAACTGCCCAATCAAAAATACACCTGATTACCTAAAAAAATTATTCATACCATAGAAAACTATTAATCATTTAAAATATAGAAATCCAACAAAAATATGAGGTCTAAATAAAGGATTCATATTATAGAAAAATATTTTCGTGATTCATTAGTGACTCTCGAAGAAAAAATACACCATCTCATTCACTATATTCTCGCATTAATGATGGCTCATGAAATTGAGACCTTTATCCACCTTCATGTAAATATGATATAACTATTTAAGGAACAACACCTCACGGAACTAAATATTTGAGAACTAAACTAAAGTACATTTTTGATTCATCCAGTATATTCAATTTCTATTAATATTCTTGAACTAATGGAATGTTCTACTTTATTATCATATCATTCAAGGATGCTATAAAATCATAATCCATAAACACACCTTATTTCACTATTTATAACATAAATTACATTATAATGATTTATTTATAGATTATATTTTGATGATTAAATACCAAAATAAATCATTATAGATATTCAGACAACATTTTTAATTAAAAAGAGAAATAGTTCACCAAAAACCTATATATCTTCTAAAACTACATAATATATCATTGTAAAATACATAAGGAAATGGGTGAACAAGAATCCCATGAATAGAATAGACATAGAAATAAACCATAACCTGATAGCCTATATAAATAAAATGAAATCATATAGAGAATGATCAAAATACTATATCATTAGATAATTGAAATGGTATCATAAGATCATAAAAATGTGTCCACAATTTAAAACATCATATTATAAACATAGTTCAATGTTCTCTATGAAAAATTATCTGTATAATGTGTATAAAATTCTATACTGGATTAGTCTCACTTCTGAATAACATATACAAGATAATAAAACATATATATAATTAATAAATACAATTAATGTTATATATGATTATAGGACTACACATCACATAAATTAAAACCAAATATATTTATTTTATATGAGGAAAATCCATTAATATTTCATAATTACAACCTAACCCAAGTGAATGAGTTAGGTTTTATAATTATGATATAGGTACAATATGAGATAAATAATAAATATTCAAAATAAAATATGGAATTAGATAATTTTTATGATTATCATTTATAATGAAACATATCTATAGATAATCAACACATAATATAGAGATCTCCAGAGAAGCATTATAGAGAAGAAATAATATATGCCAATTACATGGGTGAATCATTAAAAAATAATTAAAGGGTAGTTTTAAAGAATAAAATTTCATATTTCTCTATAAATACATTATTTACCCAAGAGGGTCCTTTATATAATAATTTTCATTTCTATATCAAATTCAATGCAGAATAAAATTTGATGGGGTAGATTCTTGATTAGAGGCTAGAATTGGGGATGTTCCATAATAGAGGTTAGCTTATAATTGAGAATTTAATGGGGAACTAAAAACATATATATCCATATAAATGAAAAGTATAAAAAATGGAATATATGTATTGGAAATATATATATATATATATGATTATCAATGGATTAAAATTTCGAAAAGGGATATAATGAAAAATAATGTAAAACCATAAAGTCATGAGTTTAGTATGGGAGATATCTATTTTTTATTTTTTAAACAATTATGGAAATCACACATTAAAAAATAATTAACAAAAATTTATTATAAAAATATAAGAATTTAAATATTCCATTCACTTAAGATAATTATTTACATTTTTTCAATTAAAAGTGAGAGTGTTGGTTAGAATTAATATAATCAATAAGGATTAAATCCTATCATTTAAGAGTATGTGAATTATTCATGAAATAATTGTATTTTTAAAAACAATAAAAACACATGAATGAAGAATATTTTACTCAAATTTCATTTCCAATGATATAAATATTCTATTCCACATGATATGAAATAAAAAACAAAAGGTGAAATGTATTAACTCAATAAATCAAAATGAATTATAAAAAATCCTTAAAATTTTTGAAAGACAAGAATCATGTCCCATAAGAAGTATGAGCTTGAATTTATGTGATTATTTATTTCAATATTAATTTATTATATTAAAAATTATGTTTTTATTAGAAACATTATACAATGAATATTGGTTCATAAAATGAATACTATGCCACAATAGATGACTATTGATAAGGAAACACATACCTCATGTTTGAGAGTATTCTTCACATAATAATGACATACTGAATAAACAATTAATTCTATTTAAAATAATCCAAATAACCATTACCAAATATATTTCTATTCATAAGGTCTATTTATAATCACATTTCCTCAATTTGATATATATATTTCTCTATTTTTGTTTACTTGAAGTTATTTTATTAATTTCTCATAAATTCCATGGTATGTAGAAAATATAAAAATGATAAAATATAGTTTCTCAATACCTATAATATTATATTTTAATTCCCTTTATTATTAAACTATCAACTAATTTATATTGGAATATTTTTTTCACGAATGGACTAAAATTATAAATATAACATTTATATGTTATTTTTTCCATTAAAATTATAATTCTAATTTATTAATCTTATCAATATTGGGATGTATAAATATATAAATATATAATTTTAATGGTTTAGTAAATAATATCTTTATATATTACATCATGTTTTATTACTCCTACATTTTTCAGAATTGAATGTGAATAATTTACATCATCAATTGGAAGAGGTATTCTACCTGTACAATTAAATGACACTACTTGTTTTATTGAATATGAGGAATTTTGAAAATAATATATAATATATTTTATGAATAATTACAATTTTATAAATAAAAAATTATCATATTAAAAAAAAGTTCTCTACTAGCCATGAATGATAGTGATGGAATATTGATCACATTGTTTTTGGAGGCAGTAGTCTTCACAAAAAAACATTTTCTAATTTTATTAATTCAGATAGAGGTCACAATGCATTAAATAGTTAAAAAAAACATAAAGGATACAAGTGGATTGGAGGTTATAAACTAATGTAACCCTAGGAAATTTTCAAGGACATGGACCATGAATTTGGGAGGGAGGCTACCTATATTATGAAAAAATGTGTAATTATTGTTCTAGATTTCCCATGATGCTAGAATATATTCCGTTTTTTTTTTACTTTCTCTCCATGTTCAGAGTAAGCTAAAACAATTTGAAATGTTACATCTGCATATTCAAATATGATATGAAATGTATTATGAGATATTTATCCTCCATGGAATTGTGTTATAAATCACTTATGAGTCGGTTTTGATAAACAAATGTGAAAACTTATAGGTATGTCACACCCCCAACTATTATGAAATGATATGGCCAAAAATGTGATAGAATCCCATAAAAATAAAATCTGATCAAGTCTATTATAAATGAACCACTATGATCTTAGATGATGCTTCTTTCTCACATAATGTGGATACTACATGAACAATCAACATTAATATGGAGATCACAATCCTCCATGATGACATATTAGGTTTCCTCAATAATATATGAGGATGGTATAAAATGGATGTTACATTTGTTTTTAGAAATAAGAGAATATTATTAATATATGTGTTGCCTTACTATAATTTGTATAAAAGGATTGTGGTGAGATATATAGAAAACATTAATAAGGTCAGAACTAGAAAAATATTATTTGTGAAAAGTAATTTGTGAGAGGACCTCGTTACAATGATCTATTTTTTGAATAAACCTTATCACCAAAAAATGTATTGTAAAATGTATTTTTTTATAATATGTTCTAATAAATATATTATTTAAATGGGGGATTCCCTAAAGTGAATGGTTTTTTCAATGTGTAAATATTTTTGATGGGTAACTAGTCCCATTGAAAATGATTATTTGAGATGGGTGATAGACCCATAAAAAAATAATTAAAAAAATAAAAACAAATTACAAATAAAAAAAATTATCACAATAATTTTATGATTTGAAAATATATAAAATAATAAATATATTAAATAAAATATCTTCATTTAAAT
Source organism: Viscum album (assembly GCA_963277665.1). Classification (NCBI taxonomy): domain Eukaryota; kingdom Viridiplantae; phylum Streptophyta; class Magnoliopsida; order Santalales; family Viscaceae; genus Viscum; species Viscum album. The sequence continues at coordinate 1,252,111,271 of OY728140.1, read as the reverse complement.
TTTAACATAATATATATGTCCATAATATATTCATAACTATGGGGGGTAGGGGAGGGGAGGGTCATCTTGAAATTGATGGGGCTACACCATCTCTAAACCCTCAACAAGTCGCCCAATGTTCCCTTTCATCTTCTCCATCCATCATTGGATCTCCCCTAAATTGTTGTTGGTGTTTTAGATAAAGATCATCCTTCTCCCATTGCATGGCCTTAACAACCTCTCTTTTTGCTCGTAGCTACTCCTCATACTATGAGACCAATTATGAAAAATCTCCATTAGATTCTCTCATGTGGGACATCGACCACGTAATAGTTCCATAAAAACTATCATGCATCAGTCATGAACTAATAAGAAATACTAAGAAATTCTCGAAAGAATACTACATCACTGAAATCTATGATGCTTCATTGAATCCTACTGCACTTATGGGCCAACTCTAAGTCTCATCTTGAGTCTCATTTTATGACTAAAAGTCACAGCCACTTATGTTTCCTTTAATTTCAATTAAAATCTAAAATATAAAAAAATTTAATTTCAATCATTTTTTTAATAAAAAAAATTATAAATACAATCGGACCACCTGTAATATATCTATATATAATATCATTTCATATCTTCTTATAAACATCGCACTCCATAATATAGGGATATTTAAATTAATATATGAGTGTAAAATAAATAGTTTTCATTTAATGGGTTATTAATTATTTAAAAAATGTGTTTCCCATATGTCGACGATGTGTACAGAATGTATGTCTTCTAGTGGGATGTGTCACTATTAAACCCCTGATTCCACTGACATAATGACTGTCTCTTATAAATAATATATCACATTCAACAGTAACATAATATATCACAACCCAAATATGATATTTAATCAGGTCAATGGGCACAACCGGACAGATAAAATTTGGTGACTACAATCTACATCATATATTTCCACCACAAACTATGAAGAAACTGATGAAAAACCTCGTGAATAAATAGTTCCAATTCCTCCCTGATAGAACATTGTATTCTATCATCAATGTGATATAATAAATCCTTAAGTTTTTATTAATATCATGTTAATAATTATATATACTAAATTAACTATTAATAATTTATGTATCATCTAGTGATCAGACATGCACAATCAAACGTCATTGGGTTCTAGATCTGACATCAACCATGCTACAGAAAATAGTTCCAAAAATTAGCACTCACCTTCCAAATAACTATATTAAAAAATTTGGAAAAATAGATCAAATTATCAAATAATTAGTACATAAATAAATCATCCATAATTAACTATAGCTAACAAAAATACACAACTGAACATACCTCCAAATGTGTGAATAGAAGCCAAGATGTGGTCATCACTCCTGAATATGGTCGGGAATAATCAATCACTAAAGACCTCGACAACTTTAAGTCAATGAGTTAAGTTTAACAAGCATAGGGTCTGATGATATATCACTAGGCTCATCAGCTAGTAGTACAACCTCTTGGATGACTTTGACGATATCATTATAACTCTTGTCGACAATCTAAAACACAAAAACAGTGTAGTCATCAAATAATTAAAGATGACTATGATGTATATATTTATTACATTTTTATGTAAACATAAAATATCTGTGTCATTATCCATCTTTAGTCTGATCACTTAATATAATAATTTTAAAATCATTATCTTCCCCTTAAGTGTTATCAATTTTGATAAAATTCTTAGCCCCATCATCACTTGTTAATTCAAATTCATTATATAACATTAAAAAAATAACCATCCCCATCATCCCATAATTGTAGGCTGTCATCATTGATATTCATGTCTAATTATTAAGAAAATGTATTTGTAGAATTATATGTATAAAATAAAATTCGTTGCACTTATATAATAATAAATTAACTATTTGTATACTTATTTTCATGGATTTTAATTTTTATAATTATACACCAAATAACTAACTCTCTTGAAGGTTCATAATAATTTTCATAATATTTTTATTGTTCATCATGATGTAATAAAAATTATTCCATTACTGCAATATTAAATTAATATTTAATATCAATAATCCCTTGGAGCAGATAAACATACAATCGTTTATTAGTTTAAAAAAATATCATTGTTACATTGTTACATAATTATATAATAGAAAATACACAAAATTATTTTGTCTAACATGCCAAAAATTTAACATCATTTTGATATGAGTATACAATGTCAATAAAACAACAATATTCCTTTTCTTGATTCATCATATGCACATGTATGAAATGTATGACAATTCACAACATATGAATTATATTTTCTAGCTATTTGCTATGGTGGGTTACTCAATACACAGAATCAATTATCTATTATATGGGAATGATGTGATAGCTTCAAAATTTTAAAATAATTGAAAATATAAAAAATAAAATATTTATTTCATATATTAAACCATAGACAATTTATTGTAAAATTATTTCAAACTAGGATGAAAAATTATGTAACTAATGTTCTAAAATAGGATATATAGTAATTTATGGAAATTTATTCTTGATATGATCCTTAAATAATCAAAAAATAAAATAATATTAATCAATGTTTTTTAAATTATTAAAGAATTTTTTTAGTAACACTCGCTATAAAAAACATGTTATTTATTCACATTTGAGAAGAAAATATGTATGTTCTCTTTCATGTTCATCATCTAAAATACAACATTTATATCCCCAAAAAAATTCTTATGTAGTATGATTTAAAATATTAAATTTAACGTTAACTTTATCCTTATTAATTTCCACATTATAACCAATTCGTTTATGTTTTGATTGATATTAAGCATATAAATAATGGGATTAGAATATATAAATTTCTTCATGTAATGAAGGTTCTCCAATCGACCCTTCATTTAATGTTTTTTATACACATTTTTATTCAGTTTTTTCATTTATCTATCATATGCATAAATCCTTTGAATCTTCTCTAGTTCTCAAAAAAATATATTCATAAATCAAATGTAATTTTAAGCAATCTATTGAATCACAGAAACATGGGGGAGTTTTTTCCCATTTATATATAATTAAGACAATAACTTCTTGTAGTATATTCTTTAAATAATAGTTATTTTCACCACTAGTATGCCTAAAAAATTGTGGATTTTTTATTATTTTATCCCAAATCAAATAATTCAACAAACAACTAAATAAAACTTGTTTACGTTTATCCAATATTACGTAGAAATCATGAATTTTTTACCTGTTAATATTTTTATTTCTAAATGTGTAAGAAAAATATAAACATAACCATCTGGTAGTATCAAATATACATTACTAAAACAAAATAATTAATAGTATTTATGGACTGTTTATATGCCAATTTTTGATTTATTAACTTCTATGATCTGACATTTTCAAACAACTCATGTTCTTATCACCTGATTATTTGGGAAATAAATAATCATAAAAATAAATTATCTTCAGTATTACTTGGTATGTCTCTCATTTTATAAAATATATTTTCAAAATAGTTCATCTTAATATGCATGAAAAAAACATGAGATTGGCCAAAAAAATAGACCGATAATGATTATCAGAAATAATACTCGGTTTACCAAAAAGAAAATCTTGAAAAATCCATCTATATTTTTGCTGGTTTAGATTTTGTCCAAATGAAATGATATTTAATGAATAATAAATATATTTTATCTTAATACATGATATCAATAATGCATATACATCTCTTTTAGTTGTATCTACTCTGAAATGAAATATATTCCTCTAAAAGGATGATCGGTATATTGAAATCATTGGTTACTATCAGAAAAGTTGGTTTTCTATTTATTTTGAGAATAAATTATTTTCTATCACCCAATTATTATGTATATTATTTTGACCATGTGAAATTAATCTAGATAACATGTTATATGTTGGGAAGTAAGCAATTTTCCACATTAATGTAGTATTCATTTGGAAATTTCATTTTTCAAAGACATTATATGTCCTAATAGTAATTCACCAATATTAATAAAACTCGTCAATAAATTTCTTCAAATTATAATTTGTATTCATTTTTTGATATCAAAGAATTAATAAGGTTAAAATGGTATAATTATCATTCATCAACATGCATTGTGGTCAATTGTATACACTGATAAAGATGGGTCCACAAGAATATTGACTACTATAATAAATGAATGGATATTAACCATCTGTATAAATACCAAATCGTATGTTTTTAGGTTCTAACAAAAAATACAGATATACCTGGCCATATTTTTTACATGAACCCCCATCTTATGGATTATTTATGGTTTTATTGGTGGTAATATTTTTTTTATTCCCAAACATCAATAAACATTATTTATAATACATAATTAAAAAATATAATTTGGGTGATAATAGAAAATAACTCATCTATTTGGTAATTATTAATACAAACTTCCCTAGTTGATCCACTTTGTACCACCAATTTAAAAATATTTGATAACTATCAAACGATTCATTTTTTCCATAATATAAGATGAAATTATTTGAACATGCATGAATATTATGATAAACCTTGATCCAATTAATGAAAGTGCCACTTCCTCACCTTGAAATTTTTAATCAATAAATTTCATTAAAAAAATTCCTTTAATCAAAATGAATATCTTATCAAAATAGGTATTTGACAATACATTATCTAATTTAATCTCCATAATGTTTTCAACCACTTCAAATTTTCTTATACAATAATTACGATATATTGAATCTTAAATGGAATTCAACAACTCATTAAATTGAGATGTATCCAACTCATGAGTTGCATCAATATAATCATGATTGTTTTTGTGGAAATGATAGAACAACCACATCATGTGCTATATTTTGAAACTGTGATAGATCTAGAACAAATTTAGTAATTTCTTCTACAGAAATACATTCCCCATATTCATAACAAAATACATAATACCTTTAAAAAAAATGATATAGATGATCCCCATCATATCCGAATGTTTCAATCCTTCTCAAATCACATTTTATACATCAAAACATAATTTTAACTTCGAAAAAAAATTCTAGTTTTGATAATGAATTGTTAAAAATGATTCAACAACATCATATATAATGGATTTATACTAGAAACATTTGGATTCATGCGTTGATTAATCTAATCGTAATCAATTCATAAAGACTATTATCAAATTATTTCATTCATATTTCACTAAAAAATCAAAAATAAACAAATAGTTTGGTATAATTTGATTTAAGAAACACATTTTCCAAAATATATTAGAAAACTAAAAAATTATAATTTACATGTAAATATTGTAAATTGTATCGATTTATGATTGAATTTTAATAATTACGGCAATGTTTTACTAATTTCAATTACATTTTACTAATTATAGTGATTTAATGATCACATGCACTAATAATTACTAAATTCCACTATTTGTTACTATTTGTTTCATGTTACCAGAAATATTTAATAATTATCGACATTTATGTTATTTTTTATTGTTTTATCACTAATTTATACAAATGTAACACTAAATTTTACTAATTAAAACTAAATAATTATAATTTACAATGACTATCACATTAACTCCATAATCTTTTGATGGCGCTTCTCCTCCTATCTAACATCCCATCCTCATACTTCTACTATTTCCAATGACCCATCCCATCCTCCCTACCCTAGATCTAGTGACCAAATGAAAAATGTTGACATGGTTTTTATGAATTGTTGAGTTTATAGTCCCCAAAAAAGTTTTAATTCATAGTTTTTACAATGTTTTGGTGATGAAGAGAAAATATACCAACTATTTTAAAATTTATCATTTCACTAATTTATGATTACCATGTCATGTCATTAACGTAAATTATCATTCTTCTATTACATTAATTGACATGTCAAGTCCTACCTACCCATGTTCGAGTGATGTAATAAATTATTTTGACATGGGTAGCAAACATTTCTCATATACAATAACCTCAATATTGGAAATTAATGATTTACAAAAACTTATAAATCATATATTTTAAAATATTTAGGAGATGAAACCTATTTATAACCACATTGTGGAAATTTGTCATTACACAAATTAATTAAAACCATGTACTTTAATCATCACATCACATTATCCTATTGTTTTTTGATATCATTAACGTGTCACATACTTCCCCCCTCGGTTCTGGTGACGTAATGACAAGAATGGAGATTGAGTAAATTTTTCATTTCTAATTACATAAATACGGTAAAATCTCAGATTTAAAAAATTATAGTAATTTATAAAATATATTATAAATTATTAATACAATTCAAATCAAATATTTTACAATATTTATGTGATAATAATTATTTATGCCAACTATGTCCAAATTTTTCATTGCACAGATTTATGCCAACCATGTCCAAATTTTTCATTACTCGTCACTGTTAAATTAAAACCAATTTCATTTTTAGTTTACTCGTAATTAATAGTAAATTTTTTTATTGTTTAACACTAATTACCAGTAATTATTTATAAGTACCAGAAATAATTTGTTCTTATTAATTATTATTATTAATAACTACTATATATTACTAATTACCATTTATTAAATCTAATTAACTATATATTTACTTAATTATAGTAATTTGCATCAAAATATCACTAATTTTTACAAATGATCATTAATTATTAAAAATTAAAGTTATTTGTAGAAAATATTTTATAATTACAACAAATTCATACTAATTAACATAACTTTTAACTAATTATATTCACTTAGTATTCATTTTTACTAATATTAACTACCTACTCATATGTTTTAATAATTTTGACAGATTACAAAATTATTTTACTAATTATTGTGATTTAATGATAGTTTTTAATAATTACCACAAATATTTAATAATATATGTGATTTATAGTTAATAATTACAATTTATTTAAAATATTTACTTGTTGTACTAGATTACCACCACTTATTACTAATGCTTATTAATTTTCTCTACATTTTACTACCTTTTATTCATTACTAATACTTTTTTCAAATTTTTACAAAATAATATTTAAAATTTTAATTGTTTACAATTTATTGCTTTTTATTTATAATTTTTTCTCATTTCCACTAAATTTTAATAATTTTTAGTCAATACAGCTAATTTAAAATAATTTTTGAAATATATCACAAAAAACAATGATTTTAATTAATTTATACTAATTATAGTGATTTATCATTATTTTTAATATTTATTATTAATTATTACTAATTATTTATAATTTTTACTAATTGTTTATCATTATTACTAATAACCTCAATGTTTTACTAATATTTGATATTATATAACTATTTATTAATAATTTTAACTAATTAACACTAATTATTACTAATTATTACTATTATAACAAATTTCCACTAATTTTAACTAATTTTCAAACATTATTTCTAATCATAACAAATTATTACTAATTATTATGTCCTATTATTTATTTCTAAAAATTATTACTTTTTTTACAAATTGCTACAATTTTTTCTAATTATTACTAATTAAAAAAATATTTTAATAGTTATTATTTTTTATAATATTTTATTACGAATTGTAACAATTTATTACTAATTATTACTAATTACTATTTAATATTACAAATTAACTCTGATTTTTTCTAATTTTTAAATGTTTACGACAATTTATTACTAATTATTTATAATTTTATCTACTTAATAAAAATTACTACTAATTATTACTAATTACACCTAAAAATTACTAATTACCTCCAATTTTTGAGAATTAACACTAGTTATTAATAAAAATTATAATTAATAGAAAATTTACTAATAATTATTAATTTTCGAAAAGTTTTGATAATTTTTTCTATATATTAATAATTATTACATATTATTACTAATTACTGCAAATTTTAACTAATTGTTTCTATTTATAATCATACTATAACAATTTATTAATATTTATTTACTAATTACAACTATATATTAATATTTACCAATAATTATTACCAATTACAACTAATATTTACTAATTACCACTAATTATAACAATGTGTAACTAATTATTACTTACTACTAAGAGACATTACAATTATTTAATAATTTTTCCGAATTTTGACTAATTTATACTATGTATTACTACTTATCAATAATTTTTTTACTTTGTGACAATATATTACTAATTCCAAAAATTTATTAAAAATTATTACTAATGGACACCAATTATTTATAATTACCACTAATTAAATAAATTACAACTGACGTTTACTAATTATGACAAATTTATTCTAATTACTCCTAATTTTTCTTAATTTTAATTTGATTATAACAATATCGTACATCTTTTTACAAATTTACAAAAACTGTTACTAATTACCCCTAATGTTAACTAGTTTTGACTAATTTTTACTAATTACCAAAAATTGTAATAATTATTTTTAAAATTATTAATAATTATTAATCGTTGTTGCCAATTATAACCAGCATTTACTAATTATTAATATTTTTTCTTTTTTTACAAATTATTACAAATTATTACTAATTACGGTTAATTGTTAATAAGTATCTCTTATTATTACTAATTACAAAAGATATTTAGTTTTATATCTAATTATTAGTAATTAAATCTATTTATTAGTAATTAAATATAATTTTATCTAATTTCTAATGTTTAAAATAAATTATTTCAGAAAAAAATATTTATTGTTAATTAAAAAAACTATTTCAGATTAAAATTAAATATTTCTAAAAATTATGAATGAGAAATAAAATTAAATAATTATAAATAAATTTATGTACTCTTAATTAAAGGTAATTATGTCTAATTTAAATTAATATAATTGAAAAAAAATTAATAAATTAAAAAATTACCTTAAAAATGATTCTTTCTATGGATGAAAAGCTTGAATTTTGATCCCCTATATTGCTAAAAATGATGAGATGTTTAAATAAAATAATAAGAGTGCAGTGAAAAATAGAGGAGTTCATAGAAGAATGGAATGGAACAAATTATGCTGTATATATAGGTCATATCATTTGCAATGTGGTTCCCATCAAAAATATTGTTATATGCGATGAGATCCTTATTGAATAGTACAATATATATTATTAAATGTAGAGGTAAAATATAATATTTTGGATGGCCCTCACCGTAAATAATCTCTTCTAATATGTTATTTTTGATGAGATAAAATCCCTCCAAAAATTACATAAAATGAATCAAAGTTTTTGTGATAGATCATGTCCAAAATACTTTATTGGATATACATTATTTGTGTTGGGGATATATCCCCATCGTAAATTTTATTCAACTGGGTTGTCACACCCCACATTCCAATTTTATTTTTACATGATGATATACATACTTCAAGAACTATTTTTATCATCTATTTGCAATGAGATATGAATCCTATCATAAATAGTCACTGTAAATGGAATGTTTGCGACATGTACATGACATATCACAAATTAGTATTCACTAAAAGAAGTTTTTTCCATAGTTGGTGATATATAGAATAATTCCACAAACATTAGATTTTCCCCGTCATTTAAAAACATATGACTCCGTAACATGATCATTCGGTAAGATAAAATCATATTAGACATGTTAAAAGTATTTAGGTAAATTACGGATGTGTTTGGGTCAATCTTAAGTGGATTTGAAAGTGTGTACTTGTGGAGGGGTGGTTGTTCCTTTATAATTAATGTTATCAGTATTTTTTTCATATATAATTATTTAATTATGATGGAGAACATGTTTTTAATGGCATGTTAATGAAAATTGAATTGTTATTGTGTTTAAGAATTTCAATGTTTTTATAATGTCATCCAAAACTTTTCTTATATTTTTTAAACATGTTTTGATGTCATTTACCATTAAATATTTACATTTACCATTTTTTATTTTTAGTGATGTAACTAATTATTAATAATGTATATTATTATTAACACATTTAAATAAAAATTTACATTTTATAATATCATGATTAGCTTAAAGGGGAAACACATGTAGATTACGTTTTGGTTCTTTAATGTTTATTTGAATCAATTGTTACACCTGTTAATTGATTCACCTCTCCTATAATGTAGTTTCCTTGATCTAGAAAATTTCACAATGACTCCCATTTGATCTTAGGATGAGTTTTGAATCTTACTTTAGATTGGTTCGTATAATTTGATCCTTGGAAGGTAGATGATTTTTTCAACTAAATGATATTGTATGAGTTTGAGGATACGTAGACCTGTAATTGATTATACAAATTTATTCTTGTTAAATTATTTTATATTTATTTTCATCTAGAAATCCATTCATTCAAGGGCCGGTAATTCATTTTAAGGGATTATTTATCCCTTCAATGTTACTAAGAGGATCATGAATTAATTATTTTGGTATTATCTCATTGATTATTTGTGTTTTTTCCTAATCATTTATTAAACATTCATGAAATATAAAATTAATATATAATATTTTTCTGATGTTTTTTTTCTATTGATAATTATTTGGATTCCATCAATAATATCCCTGAGAACATATCCTTCATTTTAATTCCATTTTTATGTCTTTTTGTAGGCAATCTACATTCATTTCTGAAATTACATTGGATAATAATTCATTTATATTCATGAACATGTTTCATGATTCGTTTTAATATGTGTCCTATAGTGTTTTTACAAAAGGTCCCTTTTGAAAATAGAGATGTTATTGATTTGTGACATTTTTGATAGAAATATAATATTGTTGTAGGTGATACTGGTTTTTTAAGATGATTTGTGATGTTTTTATTTACAAAGGTGAAATAGTGATGAATCTAGTATAGTCGATATAATATATTTGTATTACAGGTGATACCAGAGATAGAAAAAAATAACATAATAACAGTGATATTGATTCATGTAATATTAATGCTTTTTGTGAAATTCTATTTTATATGGTGTGTTGTTTGTATCTATATACATCTTCTACACCTATAATTATTATAGCTGGCCTTATGAGATGGTAAAGTGTTATAGGCCATGTACATTTTATAAATTCAATATGACTGTCTTCAAATCATTAGTATTAGAGGGTATGTGTCCCCCAAAAAATTATAGCATGAGTGTGCTCCATTGAAGCATCTCAGTTTTGGAACGTTTTCTCATTATACATTCCCATGTTGATACAATGAGTACTCCAATTCAGAGTAGAGGATGAGAAATCCCCTCTCTGGGCTAGTTCTGGATAATGCTAGGAATCTATTTGGGTGCCATGAGGAATGATACTCCAACAAATTCTTTTCAAAATTGATAAGGTATCCCATGAATGAAATTCAGTATGTGTGATCCCATTTATAGTGGCTTATTAGTGTTAGGTTTATGTAACCTTCCAATTTCATTGGGTGTGAACCCCTAACTGTGTATATTTATCATGTAAGTCCCATAATTATTAACAAGATTGGTGGAGTGAGTTTCATTGGACAATTTATAGCTTATATCATTAACCAGTATCCTTATGTTAGCATTTATGAAAAACTTCATCCTAAGACAAGGATTCTACCTTTTAGTATATCTATGTTTTACATTATCATACGCCATTGATTTGTTATTTTAATCTAAGACACATTGTCTTGATGCTTTGTGTTTGGTTTTTTGGGGGTTCCCTACTAGGTTTATCTATTCACAATTAGAAAGTTTATATACCTAAACGTGTAATGTAGTTCTTAGATGGAAATACATTTAATTGTGTTTATGGTTCATCGAGAGTAGTTTGAGTTCATTTGTGCAAAACAGAAAGTAAATTGATCCCTAAGTCACTATTGATAATTATTTTCCATTTTCTAGTAGGTCAGTCCGTTTTACAATTTTTATTTGTTAAATTTTGATATTGGTGTCTTTATATAATATTATTTTCATACATTTAATGTGATATTAGATGTTATGTATGAATTTATAAAATCAATTTTTTACCTTATAGCATTATAACGGTGTTTGGAAATACGTGCGTGTCTATAGGTTGTTTAATCTATGATATTCCTTATGTGTGACATTCCTACTCTGTGATTGTCTGAATCCCCAAGCTTATTGGATTAAGAATTCAATTTTCCCTCATATCTTAACCCTATACACAATTCCCCCTATGTGTTGGATCATGATAAAGTTTTATTATATCCCAAACTATCTTCAGGCTGAAGATTAATGATTATATAGTTTTGAGGATATTATTTTTTAACATAGGTAACTATGTTAAAGTGTGTCAGTATTGGTTCTATCGGATAGGAACCCCCTACGATGGGGGTTGAAAATATATCTATTGAAAATTACTTTTATAGTCTTCATGTTGACTTGGAACATGTTCCCACTAGATTCATGAAACAATATAGAATATACACAATATATAATGGGTTATGGAATCCATTTATTTCATTAGGCATATCCCAAGACATTTTCTTTTTAAAATGGTGAATCATGACTATTTTTTTATTCCTCAAAAAGGATAGAAAAATTGTATCTCAGATATGTATCTTCAAGGTGGTCCACTTTAGGATGAGGCTTCCATCTAGGTACCTATACCGGTAGAATTGGTTTCGAATTGATATCCAATTTTTCCCCAACTATGGATTTTTTTCAAAATTATCAAAATATAATGTTTATAGGATTGGAAAAAATCTTTATTTCTAGTGATATATACTTTTAATGTATTGGGTGATCCAAACCCCATAACAGTTGAGTATTATCTCAAGGAAGTAGAGCATGTTTTTCACCTTATGAGAACAAATTTGGGAAATAGGGTAGTCCATGTGGTGATCATTATATATAGAAAAACATTGATATAGAAGATTTTAATGATGAAGAAGCACGATAAGGTAAAACTTACATTGGAATTGTTTTTTCACCTCTTTAGGGGGGAGTTTTATGTATTAGCACTTTGGGAAATGAGAATCCATGATATTTTAGAGATCCAACGGTATTTTATGAAAACCAAAAAGTAAACATTGAGGTTCACCATGAAATATTTATATTCAAATTTATGGTTTTTAATGGATAAATTAATTCATAGACACTTAAGAAGAGACTTCAATAAAAAAAGTGTAGATCTTGTGGTATTAGTTTTCATTCATTCATATTCTGGAGTGTTGGAGCATTCCTTTGTTATAGAGATGTTATTAGTGGATTAATATCCAATGGTTGGGTCTGGAAGGTAAAATTATAGGTTTGAGGCCACATTTATTGGTATTATATATTAAACATAGGTCTCTTTGTGTGAAATGAAGATTCAATGGTTGAATCAGGATCATGGATAAGCCCCTTAATGCTCTCTGATAGATTGTCCATTATGTTGTCACCGATAATATGGATAGTATACTAAGGATATGTTTGTATTTAAATATCTTGAATCATGATACCATAATGAGTATGTTTCAATTGTTGAAGAATGATGATCAATTCATCTAGCTGAATGGGGTAATGTTGTTCTGAAATATTATCCTTATGTCAGGATTTCACTATTTATGATTTTTGAGAAGATGATGTACTAAATATAAAATTCATGGGGAACAATTACAATTAAGTGTTTTTTTCTGATTCCTTTCTTCTTGTTTTTTTCTCTAATAGTGAAAAAGTGACTTGTTAAATAGATCCTTCAGATCATATTATATAAATTCATGGTGGAAATCAAAGATGAAATTATCATATAATCAGAGTAAATAAAGGATATTATGAAACATTTGAGGATTATCTTGGAGAAACATTTTGAGATTCAATTTTATGGTTATCCATTAATGTGTATCTACTATAATCATTATTTCCAATTTATAGGAATTTTCATTTTAGAGGATGTGGTAGCATTTGTTTGAGAAAACACAAAGGTAGTTCTAGCTTGGCTCCCACCCATGTTCTTGAATGAGGTACAACGTTTTCATGGGATGTAAGATAGTTATTGTAGATTTATACCTTATTAACCTAGGTTTATAGAACCTATGCAATCCTTGACACATAATGGACAATCATTCACATAGTCATAATAGTGGAAATAGTCTGTTTTTGAGTGGCATAAGAGTTTAATCAGAAACCACATCCTGAGGCATAAAGGGTGAATAATTGTTAATGTGGTGTTTTGAGATGCCTTAAAAAGTGTTATTGTGTGTTATTTTTGTGTAGATACTATTTTGGATAACATTTGTGTCCCAATATTTGAAACAACATGAGCAGGATTATGTAATTTGTGATTTGGAGCTAGTAGTAGTGATGATCTTCAATAATCATTATATACACTATCATATGGGATGTGGATTCATAATTTAATAATATTATAAGTTTATTTGTTATATATTATCTCATAAAGGCATCAAAATAATTTAGATTAATTTTATGGAGTTCATCAATGAACGTGATTTTGAGATAGTATGTACATCGAAGAACTAAAACATAGTGGTTGATGCTCTATGTGTCACGACCTGTCCTCGGGGCCCGTGCCGTGACTACCCCAAGCCCGCCTTGCATAGGCCAGGGGCTAGCGACTAGCACCAAAGTTGTAAATCCCGATAACTGGGAATGCATTGCCTTTATGAAAGAAAACAAAACACTACAGAGTACAAGTGGAAGGAAAACACTAAGTACAAAGAAAAGTGCTGAAAGAAAAATGGGACAGAATACAAACCCAAATGAAAGTACAACTTCAAATGAACAAAGTACAATAGAAAAATTCTATAGCTGTAAGAAAGGAATCAGCTCATGGGTCGTCCTCCTCGGATCCTAACTGAAGGGTAGGTACAGATGGTACAGCTCCTGGATCGTCCACCACGGATCCTACCTAAAGGGTTGGTACATATAGCTTCCTCAACACTCTCACCCATCAATCTCCTCCGTGTGTCGCCTCACAGTGAAGTCCACCTCCAGATACTGACTCATCGTTTAGTCCACCTCCTGGTACTGACTCGTCATGTAGTCCACCTCCAGGTACCGCATGTCCTCGAACACTCGGCCTCCATCAGCACTGCCCGTCGTCTGAAACCAACACAACGAGGTGCATGCATAGCCCGTGCAGGGGGGGAGTATAACGATACTTAGTAGGGACTCCAAGACCCTCAAGGTCTCACTAAAACCATCATGGATAACTACAAAGAATATATCAACAGATAACCTCTACATAGGTATATGCCCATGCACACACCTATGTTATCATGTAACCCATATTAATCATGATGAAAACACCAATATCATGAAATAAACGGATAACCACTACCCAGGTATATTCCCAAAAATATACCCAAGTTATCAAGTAACCCATCTCAATCATGAGGTAAACAGAAAGGTCAAAAGTCTCAGCTCAAACCAGGATTTTCATTATCGAAACTGTAACTGCTGAAGAGCTCCATCTCTGGAGTGTATAGTGGTCCTGTCACGACTTTGAGGAACTTCTCACTATCCTAAGACTGGTGAGGTACTCCTCATGTCGAGTACCACGGGACAGCCACCGAAACACAATAGTGCTTCCTGCTAGGGTATGTCACCCAAACACAGTAGTGCACACCCCCTAGTAGCATGTTGAGGTACTCTCCGGACGAGTACCGAAGGACTGCATTGTCACATAGGTATTTCTTTGTCCACCATGGGTTTGAACATGATCACCAACGCCGATGACGGTTCGTCAAACGGATGTCTTGTCTGAAAGATAACATCTTTTCCGTTCCAAGGGCCCGGTTGGATTTCGGGTATAATCAAACCCGGCCACTATCCAACAGAAACCGAAACTCAGGCGAAAAATTCCAAATGTTCTGTCTCATCAAGTGTAATTTCAACGAGACAGACGGTGCGTCAATCGGACGCCCAGTCTGCGAGTTATTGGCTTTTCCTTTACAGGGGCCCAGTTTGATTTCATGAGCGATCCAACCCGACCGCACTCCGACGACATCCAATCCTCGATCGGAGTAAGCCAATAGATCTGTCTCACTTAGAGGAATCCATCAAAGTCTATGTCACGTCAATCGGACGTTCGGAGCTCAAGATATATGTGTTTCCGCTACGAGGGACCGGTTGGTTTCGTATCCGAACAAACCCGGCCGAACCCAAAGTATTCCGAAAGCTTTAGTGCAATATACTGAAACGACCGTCTCATTCCAAGGATTGCTACACAACTTACGGTGTGTCGATCGGAGGTCCATAGCCCATGTTTTGGGCAAAAGACCGAAGACTATCCGAAAACGGGGGTTTCGGGCCCGCACCGACCCGACCCGAGACCCCCCCCCCCCGGTTGGCCCAAACCGGGTCGACCCGCCCCGGGTCCGGGTCGGCTCGGCCCGGAACGGCCCGGCCCGGCACGGCGCGGCCTGGCCCGGCCTGCCGGCCGGTCCGGCCTGGGCACGGCGCGCCCAGCGCGCTGGCCAGCTTGGCCAATGGCCGAGCCTCTTTGGCAGGGGGGGGGGGGGGGATGGCCCCTGGTGTAACCGCGACCCCCCATTGATGGGGGCCGTTTGATCTGGCCGGTCGGGGGAATTAATTACCCCGGATCTCCTTTGTCCGGCCGACCCGCACCGGTCGGCTTGTCCTGCCGACAAGGACTGGCGACGACCGGTCCTTCCTCCATCGCCGACAGCAGCGGCCCGGAACCGGTCGTCGGTCACCCTACTACGCTGCGGCCTGGAACTGGCCATGGCTTGATTCGTCCGGCATGGAGTGACGGCACCACGCCCCTCCGCCGCGGCCCCGCTCCGGCCATGGCGTCTTCGGTTTTCTTCGACTCGGCGCGGCAGCGTCGCGTCCTTGTTCAACTTCACGGCGCGACACAATGGCGCTGCAAATTACTTGTCGTGCGATTCCCGCGTGGTGCGACTGCACCACACCATTCTGTCCAAACCACAATGTATCAAACAAGGATAAAGGGGAGGGTCAGCTGTGTTTGTGAGGTCTGGTCCCCTCTCGTTAAACGATAACATTTAGTCGTATATCCACGAAGAACGACAAACTAGAATCATGAACGGAAAATAAGTAAATAAAATAAATCCCCTACCTTGATTAAAGAGATGACAAACGTCGGTGTTGAGAACCAAGGATTCGAAGACGTTGACGGAGATTTCATCGCTAGAAATCATCGCGATGAAGATGTCGTGGGAGAAAGACGTTGTGGAAGAAGACGTCGCGTCGCGGGTCGGTGTCGCGGAATATGGTCTCCGAGGGCTTGGCTCTCCATGTCGGAGTTCGTTCGTTCTTCGCGTTCTTCGTCAATGAAGAAGATGTTCTTCCCAAAATCTCTCAACGACAAAACTCTAACAACAAAATAAAATAAGCTCCTTTCTTATTTTATTATCACAACAAGCCTTTTCAAATTCAAGGGTTTGAATTTCCAAAACTCTCATTAAACTTACTACATTAATGCCATAAGTTTAATAAACTTAAGTTAAAAACATTAATGAGAGTTGAGGGGGTTAGAGGATATGAAGGGGTGGGGTTCGTTTGGGCCCCACCACCCTCATAACCTCCCAAAGGTGGTTGGGTAGTTACCCAACTTCCATCCAAAGGATTAATCACTTAGAGTAAAATAAAAATTGTAGAATAATTATAAATTAAACTTCCACAATTTTTATCATCAACTCTCGTGAAAACGCAACTCCGGAACCGGTGTTCCTAAGCAATTACCATCGCTACGGTTCCATTCGTGCCCTCAGAATTCGATTCCGAGCACCCGTTCAAAAGTTAGAAAAACCCGCTCATTCGTTCACTGAACGCACCCGATCCAAACTTCGGATTGATGTTCCAGGCACACCGGGCCTCGGAATCATGTGCCGTCTGAAACTGCGTTCTTGTCAAATCCCAAATAAAATTAAGGAAAAATTATCCTGGAAATTTCCGGGTCTTTACATTACACCCACCTTAGGGCTTTACGTCCCCGTAATGATTCAACACAAACTAGAGTCACAAAAGCGGTACAGAGAACACATCTAAGCCTTCCGCTCCCTTGTGCTCACCTGGAGGTTCACGTACTGCCAGAGAATGTGAACCCGAGGAATTGATCGTCCTCGTAGTATCCACTCCTATCGATCCTCGATCCCCACTGGAACCTTCGTGATAGACACCCCATCGCCATCGTCCAGCTCCTCATGATCGATGATATGTGATGGTTCGAGCACGCATCTCCTCAGTTGAGATACGTGGAAGTCATCGTGATCCTGGTGCAACTGAGGTGGATGGGTCAAGCGGTAAACCACCACACCTACCTAGCTAAGGACCTAGAAAGGTCCATTGAACCTCAGAGATAAATTGCTGCCTTGGCCACATCTCCGTAAACCTCGTCGAGGTGAGACCCGTATAAGGACGTGATCTTCATTCTCGAACTCAGACGTCCCAACTCCTGTTAGAACTGAATCTCAAATGTATTCTGCCACGAGGGTATGGTTGACCGACTCCAGAGTGATCAGTCGCACCCTCCTGTGAAAGAGTTTAACATGTGCTACTTGGGGATTCCATTTCACCGACCAAGGAAAACCGATCCCAACATCGTAGTTAAACCACAACCTTTTAGCCTAATACAATCAATTCGTGTATGAACTGTGGATCCAATCCATATTCAAACCAATGTTGTAATGCCTCAACGCTGCCAACAAAAGATTCCAACCAAAACTCTTACCTCGAGGGTCTGACCACACTGTCGGCGTAAGTGTGATTATCGAGTCTCCTCCCAAGGTATCTCTAGACGTGAGGGTCAAGTCCACGGCATACTGGAAACTCTAGGTCTGGAACAAGATTTGTGAAAGCGAGGAATGATTCAAATCGACTTCTATTACTACAGCATCTTGTAGTGGACATAGACTGTCCCTTGAATCATCTTTAGATCCATTGGGTCAGACTCCTTGACTGCATGCAGTCGCACTCTTCCTCCGCCCTCCAGCTCCCTGAGCCTGGCGGGGAAAACTAAGGCGGGTGGTTGTAGCATGTTAAGATGTACACCACCTCATGCTGCTCTCCTAGCTCTACCTCCATGTCTGCTGCTTCGTAGACTCATCTCTCCTTTATGCTTCCTCTTATGGAAACATTTAACATGACTGAGTCTCCATGAATGGTGCCAGTTTCTTGTTTCTTCTGCACTGTGAAGTCTTCATCAACTCCTGGATGATCTGCACCTTCTATTCCTATGATCTGAAAGAGCTGCTAAAATTTCTCCTTTGCTGAAAAGAGAAACTCGGTCTCTTCCCCTGGATGAACCACACCCATTACCTAATACAGTCAATCCTGACGTGAATGACGCATTCATGACATGGATGACTTCGTAAGGCTTCGACGTAACTACCAAGATATCCAACTGTCACTCTCGCCTCCAAGGGTCGAGTCACGTTGTCGGCATCAGTGCGAGGTCACTGGGTCTCCTCTAGTATAAATCTCGAAAGTGAGGGTCACGTCAACAGTCTTAACCAGGACCACTCAATATTAAACAAACAAAAAGGACAAGAAAGATAACATCATAAAGATAAGTGTCTTTTTATTGTTGCAGCTCATAATACAAAGACGTGAATACAATGAAAACATGGAACTAGAAGTACAAGGGACGTATCCACGAGTTCTGATCCTGTCCACCTTCTCCTGGTGCTCTACTTCCTTGTCCACTACTCGGATTTTGCTCATGCACCAGCCGCTGCTTCTTTCTTGGTGGCTCCTCCAACACCCGTAGATAAACTGTGCAGGGAGTCGGACAATCACGTGCCAGGGGACCCTTCCCGCTGCATGAGTAAAAATGTCTGTTTCTGGAATGCCTGGCTCTGACCCCACCCCGAGTGCCCCGCACCATCGGTCCTAAAACCCGAGATCGTCCAACTGCTGGTCTGGTCCTCCTGGACCTCTGCATCATCTGTCTACTACCCATAGATGACTCGGCTACTGATCGAAAAACACACGGCAAAGGCAGCAGCTCCTGAACACGCTAGGGTGTAGAGCTATTAAAACAAACTCCACCCTGAAGAAGGTCTCGAAGTCTTCCCATGTGAAGTTCATCCCGTCGCAAAACTGAAACAAGTGGCTCCACCACCTGTCTGCTGCTTCCTGAAGAAAGCTGGAAGCAAAGATCACCATGAAGTCTGCAGGCGTCCCCACCAGCCTGAAGACTCTCACCACAGCCTCCAGCCAATCCTCATCTGCATGCGGGTCCGTCTCTCCCTGGAACCTGTGTGGCCTTGGGCGCTGGAACTCCTGCAGCGCACTCAAGTGGCGTGCATCGCCTAATGCTGGGGCTGGTGGCATCGGTGTCCCAATGTATGGTAGTACCGCTGGTGCCTCCGCTGGTGCATCAACTGCAAGAGGGCCTTGTACTGAAGCCTCTTCGCTTAGCAAGCTGTCAGTACGCACATCCCTCTGGGCTCTAGCTTGTCGTCCGAGAAAAGGCATCCTGAAAGAAACAA
Source organism: Viscum album (assembly GCA_963277665.1). Lineage (NCBI taxonomy): Eukaryota > Viridiplantae > Streptophyta > Magnoliopsida > Santalales > Viscaceae > Viscum > Viscum album. Next base: position 1,252,090,968 of record OY728140.1, on the reverse strand, counting down.
TGTGACATGGTCAAATGATTATACCTGGGGAGCTGACCTGGTTTGAGATGTTATTTAAATAAAACTTCTGGAAACACACATTTAATCATTGTTTTCATGCACAAAGTCAGAAATCAGTTTTCAGGGTCCTGGTGTATGGATACGTCAGCCGCCCGCACCAACACTAGACTCCCTGAACTGAAAACCACACTTGGTACTCTTAACACTATTGCTTCATAGAATGAAAATATCAGAGTTATAAGTTCTTCGGTAGAACCGACCCTCTGATACCAATTTGTCACGACCTGTCCTTGGTTCCTGTGTTGTGACTACCCCAAGCCTGCCTTCCATAGGCCATGGGCAAGCCACTAGCACCAAAGGTGTAAATACTGATAAATGGGATGGAATTGCCTTTATGAAAGTAAACAAAACACTACAGAGTACAAGTGGTAGTAAAACACTAAGTACAAAGAGAAGTGCTGAAAGGTAAATCGGCAAGAATACGAACCCAAATGAATGTACAACTACAACTGAACAAATTACAACAGAAAAAGACAACAACTGGAAGAATTGAAGCAGCTCCTAGGTCATCCTCCTCGGATCCTACCTGAAGGGTAGGTACAGAAGGCATAGCTCCTGGATCATCCACCATGGATCCTACCTAAAGGGTAGGTACAGATAGCTTCCTCAATGCTCTCACCCGTCAACCTCCTCTGTGTGTCGCCTCGCCGTTATGTACACCTCCAGATACTGACTCGTCGTGTAGTCCACCTCCGGATACTGACTCATCGTGTAGTCCACCTCCGGGTACCACCAGTCCTCGAACACTTGGCCTCCGTCAGCACTGCCCGTCGTCTGCAACCAACACAACGAGGTGCAGGCATAGCCCATGTAGGGGTGAGTATAACGATACATAGTAGGGACCCCGAGACCCTCAAGGTCTCACTAAAACCAACATTGATAACCACAAAGAAGATCTCAACAGATAACCTCTACTTAGGTATATGCCCATGCACACACCTAAGTTATCAAGTAACCCATCTCAATTATGAGGAAAACACCAAGATCATGAAATAAACGGATAACCACTACCCAGGTATATTCCCATACATATACCCATGTTATCAAGTAACCCATCTCAATAATGAGGTAAACACAAAGGTAAAAAGTCTCAGCTCAATCTCGGATTTTCATTATCGAAACCGTCACTGCTGAAGAGATCCGTCTCTGGAGTGTACAGCGGTCCTGTCACGACTTTGAGGTACTGCTCACTAACCTAATACTACTGAGGTACTCCTCCTGTCGAGTACCACGGGACAGCCACCCAAACACAGTAGTGCTTCCTGCTGGGGTATGTCCCCCAAACACAGTAGTGCACACCCCCAAGTAGCCTGCTGAGGTACTCTCGGGACGAGTAACATGGGTCTGCACTGTCACACAGGTAGTGCTCTGTCTGCCATGGGTCTGCACCTCACAAAGTAGTGCTCCGTCCACTGGGCTAGTCGACTCACTCCAAGTCAAGTCGGTCAAGCAGTCGTCAGGACTTAGTTGGCTACACGGTCTCTGTACTCTGCACGCTCGTCTCTGGGAGGGTCCGGTTCACGAACTACGGGTCGATAATACATGTATCTCAAAGTCCAACAAAGAAGTATCACAAAGGACCGCCTCATCATAGGGGTCTCAACGCAACAGACGGCCTGTCAATCGGACGTCCGGTCTGTGATTTATTAGCGTTTTCGTCCCAGGGGCCCTGTTGGTTTCGTGTGCGAACCAATCCGGTCGAATCTCAACTGTATCCCGAACTCTCATAGGCTATTCTCATAGGGACCGTTTCTCAACGTGATCACCAACGCCACAGACGGTTCGTCAAACGGACGTCTGGTATGAAAGATAACAGATTTTCTGTTCCAAGGGCCTGGTTGGATTTCGGGTATAATCCAACCCGGCCACTATCCAACAGCAACCGAATCTCAGGCGAAAAATTAGAAAAGTTCCGTCTCATGAAGAGGAATTTCAATGGGATAGACGTTGCGTCAATCGGACAACCGGTCTGCGAGTTATTGGCTTTTCCGTTCTAGGGCCCCGGTTGGATTTCGTGAGCGAACCAACCCGACCGCACTCCTACGGCATCCAAACCTCGAGCAGAGTAATCCAATAGATCCGTCTCACATAGAGGAATCCATCACAATCTCTGTCATGTCAATCGGACATCCGGAGCTCAACATATAAGTGTTTCCGCTCCGAGAGACCGGTTGGTTTCGTATCCGAACCGACCCGGCAGAACCCAAAGTATTCTGAATCCTTGAGTGCAATATACAGAAACAACCGTCTCGTTCCATGAATTGCTACGCAACTGAAGGTGCGTCGATCGGAGGTCTGTAGCCCATGCTTTGGGATAAATACCGATGATGGTCCGAAAACGGGGGTTTCGGGCTCGGACCGACCCGACCCGAGACACCCCCCCCGGTCGGGCCCAACCGGTTCGACCCGACCCGTGTCTGGGTCTGCCCGGCCCAGCCCGGCCCGGCCCGGCCTGGGCACGGCTCGGACTGGCGGTCCGGCAAGGCAGCCGGTCCGGCCTGGGCACAGCGCGCCCAGCGCGCTGGCCAGCTCGGCCAATGGCCGAGCAGCTTTGGCAAGGGGGGGGGGGGGGGCGCCTACTACCCTGGTGTAACCGTGAACCCTCATTGATGGGGGCCATTTGATCTGGCCGGCCAGGGGAATTAATTCCACTAGCTCTCCTTTGTCCGGGTGGCCCGCACCGGCCGGCCGGTTCTGTCGACAAGGACCAGCGACGGCAGGTCCTTCCTCCATCGCCGACAACGGAGGCCCGGAACCGGCCGCCGGTTACCCTGCTCTGCCGCGGCCCAGAACTGGCCATGGCTTGATACGTTTGAGGCGGTGTGATGGCACTGTTCCCCTCCACCGCAGCCCCGCTCCGGCTGTGGTGTCTTCGGTTTTCTTCGACGCGGCGCGACGGTGTCGCGTCCTTGTTCAACTTTACAGTGCGGCGCGACGGCGCCGCGAATTACTTGTCGTGCGATCCCCGTGTGGTATGATGGCACCACGCCATTCCATCCAAACCACAAAGTATTAAACAAGGATAAAGATGAGGGTCGGCCATGTTTGTGCGGTCCGTCCCCCTCTCATTAAACGATAACATTTAGTCGTATATCCACGAAGAATGACAAACTAGAATAATGAATGGAAAATAATTAAATAAAATAAATCCCCTACCTTGATTAAAGAGATGACGAACGTCGGCGTCACGAAGAGAGGATTCGAAGAGGTTGACAGAGATTTCTTCGTGAGAAATATTCACGAAAAGAGATGTTGTGGGAGAAAGACATCGTGGAAGAAGATGTCGCGTCTCGGGTCGGTGTCCCGGAAGACGGTCTCTGAGGGCTCGGCTCTCCACGTCGAAGTTCGTTCATTCTTCACATTCTTCGTCAAAGAAGAAGATGTTCTTACCAAAATCTCTCAATGAAAAAACTCTAACAACAAAATAAAATAAGCTCCTTTCTTATTTTATTATCACAACAAGCCTTTTGAAATTCAAGGGTTTGAATTTCAAAAACTCTCATTAAACATTCTACATTAATTCCATTAGTTTAATAAAGATAAGTTAACAACATTAATGAGAGTTGAGGGGGTTAGAGGATATGAAGGGTGGGGTTCGTGTGGGACCCACCACCCTCATAACCTCCCAAGGTAGGTTCGGTAGTTACCCAACTTCCATACAAAGGATTAATCACTTAGAGGAAAATAAAAATTGTTGAATAGTTATAAATTAAACTTCCACAATTTTTATCATCAACTCTCGTGAAAACGCAACTCTGGAACATGTGTTCCTAAGCAACTACCAGCGCTACGGTTCCATTGGTGCCCTCGGAATTCGATTCCGAGCATCGGTTCAAAAGTTAGAAAAACCCGCTCATTCATTCACTGAACATACCCGAGCTAATCTTCGGATTGATGTTCCGGGCACACCGGGCCTCAGAATCATGTGCCATCTGAAACTGTGTTCTTGTAAAATCCCAAATAAAATTAAGGAAAAGTTTTCCTTGAAATTTCCGGGTCATTACACTATGTAAAAAACCTCATTTATAATTGAAGTGTGGGGAATAATTGTATTTATTTATTTGATTAATTAATCCATATGTTTTGGGGTGGATAAAAATACCTTACATTGATGGTTATTACACAGTAATTCATCAGTGCCTCAAGGGAACTAAACTGGGGAATAATAATTGTGAGGTATTTCATTGAATGAAATTATTATTACGTGATATAGATTAATTTTCTAAAGTTACAGAGAATATAATCATATACCAAATATGGATGATGTTACATGTAATGATAAAGGAGGATTTTATAAGGGAGTTTCAAACATTTCCCTTAATATTATATAATAGAGTTATAAAGATGTTTAATGAAAATTGGAATCCGTGTTTTTGTATAAAGAGGGGTGGTTTATAGATTATATCTTGATGCCTCAGTTGACTACATGTTATGGATGATAATTTTCCCCACCCATATAACTATGATGAGTAACGGTTTTGATCCACCAAAGGGACACATGAGTACCTCACCAAAAAACAGGGGCTTCAGACTAGAAGTATGCTCATAGGGTGTGATCATGGGGTGACTATGACCATGTATCAGTGTAATATATAGAATGTGAAATAAGAACTCATGAAACATAATACTGATAAAATAATTGTTAAACAAAAACATTAAATACTCTATGTTATAAAAAAATTTGTCAAAAATAATGACACATGGGAATTGAAAAAATAATATTCCCTATATCATGATACCATATATGCTAACAAACCGTCTCATGTAATTAAGACCTCAAGACATAGACCAACTAATAATTTCAATAAAATTGGATCATCATGGTTACCCAAGTGAAATGGAATCATGAGAAGGTTGTGATTAAAAAACTCAATACGAAACCAAAGACATGGTTATATAAAAATATAGTAACTGCACTATATGTGGTTGTGATAAAATCCCTTAAATGATAAAAATAAAATTTATATATTGAAATTAAGTCATGTAACTAATTTTATACCTCATTCTCGAGGGATACATGGGGCTGAAAATAAATTCTTTATCTAGCACTAGATATTTCTATTTGCGATCTACATAACCAATGGTTGATTCGTGTCTTTACCTAGGGATAACCCATTCACACCTCTAATAAATATAATTTACATTTTCATGAAACATTTTTAAATATTTTTAATTAATTAATTGAGTAGGATCATTGGGATCATTGGAATACAAATAAATCCATAAGTCTCTAATGGAACCAAAACAACCTCTTTCCATTCCAAATTCATTTCCAATATCAGATCATAGATCTTATTCCAAAGGTAATCATTAATTTAGAAACTTGAGTGGATTCATAAGGTATAATTATTATAAAATATAAATGTAATACTCTACTAATTGTAGATAAAAAATCAATATCCATATGTCATCATCTTGGCGACTATTTCTTAGATAGTTATTAGCAATAAAATCTGGGTTCTTCTACACGATCCGCGAGTGTATCGAACAAATAAATTGAGGAGATAATCATAAAAATCAATAATTTTATAAAATTTATGTTCTCATGGGAAATAAATACACCCAAAAACCACTGGTATCATCTCCATCATAATATTTTATGCATCTTGAGTGATTTCCAAAATTAGAGGGTATTCTATGTTGTACTTGAAAAAATCCTTAGATACCCTATGCAAAGAGGTATATTCGAGAAATATAAATTTTAGTAATTTCATCATTGAATATTAGATCTTGAGGTCACCAAGAATCCAAGACATATGTAGTAATATTAAATTAAATTAGAATATTAATTTATTATTTAATGTAGATCTCCATTATTTTAGTTGAGTAACCCATTATATCATGTTTCAAACATAATATATATAATTAGTATTATAAATATAGATATATTATTATAAATAAACCTCTTATTATAATAATATTGAATGTTATAATTTATTACATTTAGGATACTACTGAAATTAACAACCATTGTAACGAATAGGTTGGTCTGTGTTATAGGTGTCCTTTCCACCTAGCCAAAATAACTAGTTGGGTGTGGAACATCCCACATGAAATCATACTAATTTTATTATTATATAATTATATTCAATTAAAATTTCACTAATTAATAATTTTATAATTAACTTGAATTTGGAGAGCTGGTTGGATAACATTACCAATTTTATTATGATTTTGGGCTTATACATCATGCTATTTATCCATATATAAAGAGGAATCCCTATGATATCACTACCCATTTACAATAGTCCTTACAACGTTCATAATGTGACTGGGAAACGATACTCAGTGACCCCTCTATGTTCTATCTCAATGATGAATCTGATGTCTAAGAAGATGGATGATCTCATGACATACCCTCCAAGACATCGAGACCCATAAGGCCTTACATCGATTAGGTGGTTTGTCCTTGGGTCCCGAACAACCCCTAAGGTAAAACATTGTTGTTAAAAATCCAACATTTAAATGATGTATAAATACAACCTTGTTCATGGTCCAATTAGTCTCTCTCACCCATTCCAAATTTTGGGGATACCCATTGGGGTCAAATTAATTATAAGGAAATTCTTTATGGTAAGGTCATAACCTATGATCCATATGGAAGTCATCCTATGGCCAGTGGATCATTGTAGCCCTTTGAACCATATTATATATGTATACTATGGAACTATATTTTTCTTACATTATTTAATATCATTATTTCCATATTTTAATTAATTCAATTGAAAATATATATTTACTTAATGGGCCTTTTCGCTTTTTGTAAGAACCCGATCCACATCATATTACACATACACATGTGAAAATTAATTAAGAGGAAAATTTAGATGACAACATACTTTTTAGTAATGATTTTACATCTATCCCTATGGTAATTTCATCAAGGAACAATAATTATCCACATTTAAAAAACAAATCCTTAATCAACCAAGACCATCTCAATATCCTAAGCTCCAAACTCTAAGAACAAATCAATAATTTTCTAACTATTATATTTTTAATTATATAATTAACTAAATTAAAACATGATATAAATCCTAATAATTGATTGGGAACCCTATGATGACTTGTTATTCACGAAATAGGGTGCCTCTTCTCTAGCCACACTATCAAACTGATGCCGAGAGATATCCCTGAACAATGATGTTAAATTTAGTGTGAATTTTTATCAATTCTTTTTTAAAAAAATTTAAAATTAGAAAATATGACACACCATTGATGAATTATTGGGAATCTACGTAGTAAAATAGTACTATGGCATCCAAAACCTAGGGTACATGAATCCTTTAAAATGTACTATTTCACCATTCACTTAATAAATCAACACATTTGACATAATCTAGAAAAATTCCAATATTTGTAGAGAGGGGAGAAAAATATATGTTTAGATTAAGAAGATAATTTATATTATGTTCTTATTAAAAATACACAATAAATTCCCCCCATATAAGGTGCGAGGGCAGATAAAATTGGGAAGACCTCCTAACCATGTGAGTGAAAAAAATGATGGAGAGTGGTCTGCCACTGAAAATAATTAGGGTTAGGGGAAATGTATTTGGCCCCCTAAAATCACTTCATCTACCTAGTTGTTTCTACCACTTCCACACACATCACTATATATAGTGGTGGTATTATGAAAATTTATCCCAGTTTAGGGACAGAGATGCCACATATAGTGTATCTTTGGTTATCAATTCCTCAGTGAACTATGAAAGAACCAAAAGAGAAAAACATTCTATGGTGGATATCTGGAAATGAAGTAGCCAAAATTGTCCAATTTTGATATGTTTTTAATAAGAACTAAGTGAACTATGAAAATTAATTTTATGATAATTAGTAGACAAAGAGTATTTAATGTTATGGTATGCTGAATTTTCTATTAATGTATTCCTATTTCCTCAACTTTGTGAGTATTTATTCAACGAATTGAATGTAACCTCATTACCGACATGTTAATCACCATAAAAAACTCTTGAAATTCACCTATTTACAAGGGGGATAAATTTCAAGATCTTTCCAAGGTAAATGATCTTATCAAATAATGAAAATTGTGGAGATAAATTTCAATAAATATGATTAAGAAATAAAATAAAAAAAATAAAAAAAATAAATTAAATGAATGAAAACATATATATTTATAGAAAATATATAATCCATCCCTATTCTACACCCTCATATCTACCCATAAATTATTATCCATCAATTTTTTATTCTATAAATTTAATATGCATTTGGACATAAAATATCATCATTAAATAAGATAACTAAAAGACATAAAAAACAACCATCCATTGTGTGAAATATATATCTATTCGTTGTGTGGATAAATTCACACTATAATGAAATAATGTCAAAATTTTAATAAAAATAACAAAAAATGAGAATAATTAAAATTTTTCTTAATATACAAATGTAATTCAAGATATATAAAATGGATGAAATTTGATTACAAAATAAAATTTGAATCATTACATTATAATAAAAAAAATTAACCTCTAACTCCTCCACTACCACATCCATAAATAGCCATTTGGGAAACCTTGGTTAGAGCACCAAACAATACATGTTATCCCACCTGGTTAGAGAATCCTACCTAAGGGGGATTATTTTTGTAATGTGAAATTTTCCTCCCTTCACTCGACATATAAGACACCTTACATACACCCAACAATGATTCTAATTTGAAATCATTGATGGAAAAATTTGGGTTGGATATTGAATAAAAATTTGAAGACCCTGATGACGTATAAAAACTAATAAAATAACATCCCCATTAATTTTTTTGTTTCTGTGTTATTATCCCAATGGTGGGATGTCAATTTGGGCCAATAAATTGGGGCCCAAATTTCATCTTCAACATGGGATACCATGAACTCTTTAAAAACACCAAAATAGATCTAAAAACTATTTATTTTAAATTTCAATCATTTTTTATCTATATTATGATCAAATATTTTCTTCATTTGGGATTATTTGATGGTCTAAAAACTCTTTTTAGAGGGTTTTCATCTAGTTCATGTAACCTAGAATGATCAGGGATCAAGGACGACATTTTTCATCATACCAATTGAATCTATGACAAAATTAGAAGAATAGAATGCTCCTCATTGCAGATGAGGAAAGAAATTGAAATATTAATATAAAATCAATATTATTGGTTTTTTTAGTTTCTATAAATGATTCAAGTAATGTAGAATTTAAAAAAAATATAGAAATAAGTTAAAAATTTCAAATTTGTAAAATTAACTTGAAAAAGTATTTATTTAAATTTAATCACATGAATGTAATAACATAAAAAATAATATTATCTTATTTAAGTTGATAATGACACCCCCAAATAGAGATTGAATAGTCCTGATAAAAAATTATCTTGAAAATATGAAAATTGAATAACCTTTTCTGAGAACATTTTCATATACACTACTTACCATTTCAACCTACCATTAAAAAAATACACATATATATAAAAATACATTAAAACATGCCATACAAAAAATTTATACCAATATCATGCTCATTTTATTATTCAAATTGATTATAAAATTTAATCATGTATCAATTAATAATAATTATATGATGTGTATCAAAGAGACATGGTGGTTCCTTTTTATTCAATTGGTAAAAATAGTAGTATCAGGTGGAATCTAGTTATAATTTTATGAAGTGCATTTATTAATTTTTTTGTAATTTTTTTTTGTTTTATATTTAAATTGTTCTTTGTTAACTTAAATTTCATTCCATCAAGTCAAGCCTTGTAACGAGACATTTTTTACTACTACTTCGATTAAAATACATAGGGAACTCAGTAAAGATAACATTATTAAGAATCATATCAATATAACTCATTCAATTGAAAAAAAACATCTAAAATTAAATATTGAATACAAAACTCTATGATAGAAAACAAGGGAAACATGATCATCATGTGTCTATAGTCACACATTAGGTCAATATAATTCTCTAATATGAAATTTATAAATTATAATTATTTTGAATGATCATTTTAAAATTAAGTTGACCATCAAGGCTATGTTATTTATTGAGGCATCCGAGGAACTAAAACCAATACCGTTGTTTATTTATAAAAATTGCAACTATGCTTGAATATGATCTGAAGAATATGGCTTGAAATGAACTAGGAACTCTATCCTTTTTATTTCATTAAGGGGAGGTTCTAGGTTTAGATAATTTCACATTAGGTTTACCATTTTTGTTTCTTCGAAAAATGATTGTGCATCTTTATTGGAATGGTGAATGATTTGGGGGTGTACTATGTTTCAAAATCATTCATGTCAATTTGACCACTATTATTTTTAAGGGAAACATCCAATAGTTCACTCATCCATTACTGGGTATATACCTAATTTCCAAAGGAAGGATGTTATTAATGGTTTTAGATCAAATGATTATTAGGTATTTTCATTGGGAGAGGGGATAGTATGTTTGGCTCTTCACAATAATTTTGAGGGATTTTTTTCTACTTTGGGACTCTATTATAGACTTAGATATCTTTTAGAATCTCTTTCTTATCTATATACATGACCATTTACCCTAACAAACTTTTCATGGTGTAAAACCTTTTATATGTGAAGGGATATCATTTCATGATTCTTTATGAATGTATCTATGTTTTCTCATCCATATCCAACTAATCATTAGTTCTTAATATTTTGATGTCATAAAACTAGGAACTACATGGTTTCTTATAATCCAAGGAGGTGATTAATATGTCTAGGATGGGATTTATCCTCTAAGTGGATTCATATATATAATGTTCATAAAAGTAATTAAATCAAAAAATAGTTCTAAAAACCTATTCAGTTTAATATCATGAAAAAAGGTAAAAATAGAGGGAACATTGGTTTTGGGAAATAGAGGTTGATCCATTGAGATGAATCCTACGAATCATAATTACAAAAGGAATCAGAGTCATCATAATTTAGTCATGCACTTTGAACTATTACCTAGATGGATTCCATTGATTAATTTCACTAATAGGTGATTACACATAGGGGATTCTTAGGACGGTGAATATTAATAATGTCAATTACGTGATCATTTAAACTTCCTAATCACATTGGATCCATTATTTGTGTATTAAAAAGTGGATGGAAAGTAATCAGTCTCACTACATGTAGATATGGGACATCTGTATTCGCATATACCTTTGGATTATTAATATGAATCTATGTTATTTATCTCGGTTATAAGTGGAATCAGTGTCATCATAGTTAAGTTTTTTCTTAATCTGTAGAGGGATATGGAGGAATGATCAACCCTTAGGAGAGACTGGGTCCCAATGATTGGAATGTTAGATACATGGGCTGACACACACTAATGTGGATGTTTATATAAGATATAGCCATAGGAAGGTGTCCTATAAATCCTAGATGTTACCTGAATCACAGTTCGTGTAGTTTTTTATCCAGGATTACATACCAATTATTACATTATATTGATACATATCATATTATGCCACAAATAGGGGATTTCACACTGATGTTGTCCATATATGGAGGTGTATCATATTTTTTCACCGAACATGGATTACAATTTGAGTATTCTCTATATAGAGGCATATAATATTTTCCACTAAGCAGGGACTGGACCCTGATTTGTCCCTCATATAGGGGTTGGACAATGTTATCTTATCCTAGGATTCCTATTTAACCATGCCTGGTTGTCTTCCTGACTGTTTGGGTTGTCCAATTGACATGCTCTGATTGTCTTCATGACTTGTCAAAAGATTTATAGATAAGACTTGTTGAATTGATGAATGTTCAATAGTAAATCACAAGATCTATTGGAATTTTCTTATGGAGGTCATATAATCTGAATGAAAATTCTGATGTCCATATCATGATAGAGTCTCACATGTCTGGAAGACATCATAAGATCCTGATAAAATGACCAGTAGTGAGTCACATGATATTGTATGACATTCACTAAGAACATCACAAGACATCAATTAATTTTCTTAAAGTCCATCACATGATCACATATGACATTCTTGAATGGTGTTGAATTATTTGGATGACATGGATGGTGTACAATTCAAGAAGTGTTTTACCTGACGTGGTGTCATTATGAAACCTGGATGATAAAAATGCAGGGGTCAATGAGGTTTTCTTGGTAATCCTAGAAGTAGTTAATAGGCTTATCTAAAATACGTTGTTTTCATCACATAATTTGGGTACACATGTCATGAAATATCATTATAATTATGGAGATCCAATATTACTTGTCAAGACATGAATGGCAGGCCTAGGGGATCCTTGTGACATTATATGACATGTATTGTGGACATACCATGAACAAAAGATAGTGTCCTGGGATCATCACTTAATCTAAATAACATTCCCTAATGTGGTCACATGATCAGGATGATTCATGAAAGGTTTTTGAGGTTCTATGTATTTGTTATTCATATAAGTATATTGTATTTATGTCATTATTCCATCTAATATTTTATATTCTTTTTTAGATATTTCTAATTTTAGATTATGTTGGTTACATTGTATTTAGCATATATGTAGGACTTTATTCTCACGACCAGGAAAACATTCCATTTTTTACATCTTGTGATATCATGTGATCAATCATTGCGCCAATACATGCCTAATAATCCCTTACATTGTTTCTAGGTTTTTACGAAATGGAAAACCTATGTGAACATGATATTTGTATCTCAATGAATCCATATTTGATTCATGGATGCACCTGTGTGTAGATCCATATATGATAAGTTTTTCTAATAGGGATGAATTTATAAGAATCTACACCCTAGTTATATAGATCCTTGTACTGTTCATATCTCATGGATATGGGATGGATTCAGTTGGGGGGTTTGGGGTTACACAATTCACATTATCTAGTTGTGGGTTAATCAGGGGGGGCATCCTATGATTTTTAGAAATCACCAGACCATCCCATAAGTGCCCATGTATTGGTTTTTGTCTAATTAAATGGTTCTTTTCTAAATATTTTGGCATGTCTAGGGGATTTGACATGGTTAGACCAACATGTCCATTGGACTTAAAGAGAAGAGTATGCATGTTGAAATGATTTAATGTGAACTAAGATAACTTGTTTGGGGCCATACATGAGAAAATGGTGGCATATCAAGTGGTCCATCCTGAGATCAATATTGAAGGAAAATGATTCTTGAGGGACTGTGATGGTTGTTTGTGGGGGTTCATGTGACCAGTGGTGACCACCTACGTTCTGTAACATTCTTCACATAAAATTATTTTATCTTCCACTCATAAGAAGTGTTATCCATTCCAATTTCCCTATATTTTTTACATGTTTTTGGGATCCCGAGAATTTATAAAAGTGTTGTCTAAGAAAATCAAACTCCCCATAAGTGATAAACCATGTGAACAATAAGGTGTGTTTTGATGATGTGTGATCATTGTCCTAGAAAACCCTTCTCTTTGTCTTTTGAGTTGAAGGCATGGTGCAGATTCGGCTGGATATATCAGAATCATTCACTTGATGATGGTGAAATGTTCGTGGGATATTTTTCTGTATGTTGGAAATGTTTGTAGGTATTTATTGGTTTATTTCTTATAACATCGGTGTTTTACATGATGATATAAAACCCCAAAATACTTCAACATTTTATATATTCGTCTTCATATATTATAATGTTATTTGGATGTTTTTTGAGGAACCCACTGACTAAAAAGGCATGTGATCTAGTGGAAATTGTATGGAAAATGCCAAATTGTAAATTATTTCATATATTCCCTCACAATAAAAAAATGTATTTTCAAAGGGCCTCTATATGCTCTCTCACTGGTCATGCACTACACATGGCCCACATGATCCCTAGAGGTTCACAGAATCCCCATGTTTTGGACACCAACTTCTTAATACACTATGTGGATGAAATAATATCCATGTTTAAAGTAATTATATCCTTGTAGATCTTCTGATTCTCATTTGTTATGAATCAATAAATACCCACATTAGGAGTGATGTGTATGGGTAGAGTGGCATGGTTACGAGAAACGAAAATTCCTACCTGTGTCATCATGGATGTTGTATATTAATATCTTCATGACCTTCTTTATTCAGTGGGACCATTGAATTCTATAGAAATCTATATAAAAAAGGAAATGATGGTTGTATTTTCACACACCACTCCTACTTTCATAGATCTTGAAATAATCCTTTATCATGTAACATATTATCAAGAACATCTTCATAAACTGATAATGAGATCAATATATAGGGATATTTTTAATGAACCAATTCAAATAACCTGAATTTTATATATAATTTTTCAATTCAATCCCAAGTCTATTTTTGGTGATTAGTCTATACCTGGACAAAGACATTAATATTATGGTTTTATTGGTGATTTCATATGATTTTCTAGCATGATCACATAATCACATGACTATAATACAAATAGTGTGACTATGTTAGTGTCAAGTGATTTCAAGTGTCATGACTGGCCACACAGTCATGGGATGTTCTGAAAGATTATTTTTTCCACGATATCATCATGAGAACGGTGATTCAGGACCCCTATATGTGATCGCAATCCACCTTGGAATTCATATGATTCACATGAGGAAACCAGTGTTATATATTTATTTTAAAATAATTTTTACTTGTTTGATATATACATCTATATATTTCATATATGGATTCCATATCTCATCATAGTTCATAAATTAAATTCATGTAAGTAGACCAATGTAGTGAAGCCTCACTTGGAAGCTATTATAGAACGTGTGGATTCAACAATCCACATTGTAATTGGGTCATTTCAGAAGTGTTTAATAGACCAGATGTGAGTGATCCTTATGAAATATCTCATTTAGTTATTTTTCTCCTTCCTAGGGTTTGGGATTACTAATGAAAGGCATATCCCTTTACATTAATTATCAATTAGCCCTTTGAATTGGATTCTAAAAACCCATAATAACTTTTGGGAAAACACCTATCATGCGGGTCATTTTGTCACTATGGGGGAGCATATAGATTGGAATATTCCGAGATTCATCCCCTCAAAGAATGATTGGAAAGGTTGAGTACCCAATATAGATGCCCATATATACTATTAAATAATCTGAATGTCCATAATGAGAAATAATATTAGGTGGGATCCATAAATGAAATTTCGACCTAGGAGATTCTATGAAATGAATTGGTGTTCACTCTTCTAGGTTCAATATATCATTTCTGATTTCACTATAGAGAAGTTGTCTATCAGGATGCATGAGGATGTCTGGATATTAAAAAACAACTCATACTGTAAAAAGGACCTAATGTCAAACATGTTTAGTCACATGAATCATGTTACAAGAACATTCCACATAATTCATGTTCATGTTGGAATTAACCAATTAGAGGTTCATAAGATAGGAAGATCACCCATATTGTAAGATATGTTTGACGAGTTTCCCCCCTAAAATCAATATGTGATAAAATAGAGAATTATCCTCCTCTAACCTAAGAGATGATATGGATGGTCTAAAAGGCCTTCCCAAATGAATATCTTATTAGGGATGATATATTATTCAAACCATGTGAAAAATACTTCATCATGAATGTTAGTTTTGATCTATAATCTATGAATCCAAAATACGTTTCTACTAAAAAAACCAATTTAATGAATAATTTTAATCAATTAATAATATTTTTAAAATAATTTCAATGACTTATACACATAATCATATTGTTTTAATGAATTGTTGGTAATTTAAAATGATGAGTACTTTTAAAAAAAATTGAATAAAGAGTTGAATGCTAGTTTTTCATGAATAAAAAAAATAATTTATTAAATTTTGGATAATGGTTATTATACATATATTAATATAATTTTATGAATTTATAAAATTTTATATGTACTATCAAATTAATATCTTTAGGATTTCAGGTTAGAATTAAGGGAAATCCACAAAATCAATCAACCAAGTGTAAGCCCACAAAATATTAAGTCTCCCAGGGGTGACAGACTAAACCACTAACTAAGAGATCGTACAATATCCTACTACATGGGGGTATTAAAAATGTGGAGAGTTGGCCCCATGGGTGATTAAAAAATAGGAAGTATTAGTGGCCTGATTCCAATGAAGTCTGCATGTATACGCGACTTGAAAATCGTGTGTGTGCGGTGTCATGCTGGTGACATCCCCCTAGTATGTGATTTGAGTGTTAATAATAAGAATCTTATTATAATTAGAGTTCACTCCACACATATTATTAGACGTGGGGTGAAAATATAAGTAGTTACTATTAAAATGGTAACAAAACATCATTGTTTCAGCTCAGTTTTATGGCTCCCTCACTCATACACAAAGCTCCTCTAACTCAATCACTTGCAATTATTGAATACCACAAGTAGTCATTACATCAACTGGAGTACCACCAATTTTGATCCACTAAGGAGCTTGAACAGAGATCACCCTTTACATCCTTCTCTCCAATCCTCCACAGGTGACCTCTATTTCCATGTACAACCACCATGAAAGTTTTATCCAATTACATTAATGGTCGAATGAATGAGAATCCTTTTGAGCATCCCCATTACCCATTATAATTTTTTTTTCAACATTGTAGCATGAAATCCAATAACCACCTCATCCATGGAAAATAGTGTGGACTTCAATTATCCATATTCCCTATAGTAATTATTTATTCTCGTCGGAACATAAATATGTGAGATAGTCATGTGATTAAATTTTCACAACCACATGTATTGTAGGTGATATTTCAAAGAGATGATCCATTGTAATTTCATAAATGAAAGGTAAATGACTACAATCCTCTATTACCAATAAAAATATGATGAACCACCTAGACATTTTAACGTTCTCACTTGAATAGAGGAGAAGACACTGACCAGCATTTCATATACAATTTTAATTCTTATATGATTTTTTATTTTAGTTTTATTCAAATTTTCTTATATGAATAATAATTAACGAATATTTCATTGAATTGTTTTATTTTCTTCCAAAACTCCCATATTTGGATATTTAATATTATTTTCAATTCCTCTCATTCATCTTCTTTTTATTTTCTACTTATATTTATTAAGATTTTGGGTTTTTCGTTTAATTTATTACTATCTTATATATTATTATTCTCAATATTTATCTTCTTAAATTTTATTAATTTTATATATTCATCTTATTTTACTTTTATATTTATATTTTATTTTGTTTCACTCCCTATATTATACTACTATTATTGTTAATTTTTTATTTTATGTGATTTTCATATCTATATAAATATTTTATTTTTATTTTTTTATTTACTTACTATATTCTACCAATCACACCAAGTGATCTATTACTCATGATAATGGTTGGAAAACCTAAGGCCTGGAAATAAGTAATGTCAAGGTGTACTTGAATTATTTTTTAAATTTTAATTTAATTTTGTGATAGATGACAGTGTCATGAACTGGAATGGGTCCTTCCCTGATCTATGAAACAGAAATTTATTTCTACTATTTTATTTACTTATTTTATATATCTCCATTTTAGTTTCTATTTACACCATTTTGTTGAGTGCATGAATGAATGAAAGAGTATTTGATTGATTTGGGTCTTGGAATATGTCATGCCCTCAAACAAGGTGTTATATTACCATTGATTATATATGGTGGTGGAATTTATATTTTTTAATAGCATTCAATATTTTAAAATTTATAATAAAATGATATTAATTCATCATGATATATCATGATTTGATTATCATACATGAATTATAAATATAAATTAGAATAATTAATGAACCCAAAATAAATCCCATGGATGAAGATCATTCTTTACAATTTCATTATTTTATTTATATGAAACAATCTATTTATAATTTCAATTTTCATGTATTTTAAATATCATAGAAAATACTAATAAACACAATATAATTTTATGTTGAGTAAATAAAATAATAAAAATAGTAAAAATTAAATATATTCGGTGAATTAGAATGAGTAAGTGAACAAAATGAGAGTCTCCACATGTGAGATGATCTTCTTCAGTAATTGTGCATTACTACATGAATAATTTACAATGTCCATGACATGTGACATGCATATATCAAAACTAGAATAATTTACTAGGAACCAATCGTTTGTTTACATATATTTTCTATATTCACATATTTGACAGTCTCCATTCCATTGACAAAAAAACAAATTCCATAGAAACATATTTTTCCATATTTCATTCAAAAAAACTAATTTTTTCGATACACAGAACAAATAATTGGAGGTGTAAGAACATGAAATAGATTATAATGATGATACCATCAAATTAATAGCTTATTATCTATTAATAATTATCAAGAAAAATAGTGTATGCATAAATATGGGTATATATTCTGAATATTTGATTAGAAATCACAATTATTATTATACATACTAGAAAGGATTTGAGGCCAAGAAGGACGTACCACTTTTTCCCCTAATTTTAGTGACGAAATAAGAATTTCAGTCTATGATTTTGTGATATAAAGATAAAAACTATATGGTAGACAATAATAATGGTTACTATGATAATTTATATACGATTCATAAAGAGGAATACATCAATGCTGAGATAACTATGGGAGATCAACATGATCTGGATGAATTTTAGAATTAGTATGAGGCACATCTTGATATCCTTGATATATACAATCTTTAAAAGCTAGTACGATTTCATTTAAATATATCCTCGGATGAATAAGACACCATATTAGTGTAGTTTCATGAAATGTTTGGGGATCCCATCTACTGATTTAACGACCTAGACCCGAGCAGCAACCCAAAAAGTGCTAAACATGTCATGTGTTACTACCTTAGGCGCACCTTCCCAGAATGCCAAGGGCTTTTGACTAGCTTCTAGGGGCTGAATAGGTATCGTGGGGATTCTCTACACTCTTGGAGGAAATAAAGGTACCGGTCCGAGTATAATGTATACAATCAACGAAAATTAAATTACCAAGTAGACTCAACCAGACCCGCAGAGCGGAAACATATCAAAAATCAAATAATCAGAAAAAGAAATATAGATACAATAGGAGCGGAAAGTAAACAGCACAACATGTTGAATATCACAGAAACTACAACTGTAAACAAACAGACATGCATCCATAGCAATTCATACATTTCCAAAAGTAGCGGATCCAATGTCTAACCAACTGTTACTACATAATAAGGTAAGCATGCTGATACAAAAAGGAAACTAAGAAATGTAACTTCAGCAAGGCATGTCCTCAAGGTCCATACCAGTCTCCACACCATTATCACTAAGGTATAGCTCCAGAGGATTCCTGTGTAGGGTGTGAGATGAGTCTCAGTAGGATACCACCCAATCGTGCATACCTAATATAAGTGTTTCGGTAGACTGTCTTATATAATAAAAATAGTAAACAACACAATTCCCAAAATTAAACACAAACATCACTGGTGCTCAGTATCCACAAAGAAGTGTCACCTACTTCGGAAAACGTCGGAATATCTGTTCTGTAACCAGGAACCACATGCAACTTAACACCATGTGTCTCTAGTACAGACGTCCTGGAGGTACGCCCAATAATCGTAACCCATCTCGAAAGCTCAACCTGCCCATGGAACAACATCCAGAGGAACAACAATACCTGTCCTCAAATAATAATCGGAGGGACAACGATGTCTTCCCTCAAATCAAGTAACCGAAGGCACAATGATATCTTCCCTCAAATCACGGCAAGCCTCAGCACCCAACCAGTCAACCTCAATGTTATCTCCGTAAGGCTCCTCACCATTCACGTGGCTTCCTATGGAAAGCACCCCCAAACCAAAAATACCTAACTGCATATACTGGGAGCCTCTACCTAGTGAGTGTTCATACCACCTCATCATAGAGTCTATCTGTGAGCACACTACTCAAAAGTACCCGGTGAGTGGTAATCACCTCAATATGTTCCCATGCCACCACACATCTGACACCTCATGTCCCTGTGAACATGTCCCTCAAGTCTGATGGCCTCTCCATCCATGTAACCAGGGCCAAGATGTAACACCCGAGACTTTTATGTTATATAAATCATCAAAGTAATATTTTTCTACACAACACTTTCTTGGTTTTCTTTACACGAAATCGCGACCTTCCTCGATAGCTTGCGTCGTACGCAATACCGAGTTTCACTAAACATTGATATGATATTAAAATATTATTAAAACTAGCAGTTAGGAATAGTAATAACCACTTTTTGAAATTTTATTAATTTTATTTTTCAAAATGGACTTCATTTTTGGATTCGTAATATCAAAATTAGCCTAGGGTGAAATTTTGTTATTTTTCTGAAAACATTCAATTTTTGATGAATAGTGAAACCACTAAGTGGTAGTTAAAAAACTGAATTTTTCATAAAACATAATTTTACCGCTTCTGTGAGTGGAATTTCCAAAATCCGAGAGACACGGTTGATGTCAGTAAGTAAAATGTGGTTCAATGAGATGAAAATAATTTTTTAGTGAATAGTAACTTTTTACTTTTTTACCACGGTAAAAAGTAAATAGGGTAATTAAGGGTAAAGATGATATTATTATTACCCTAACACAAGTCCTAATTATATTGGATAAGTGTAATTCGACCAAAAACAAACTTAGGAATAAAATATGACCATTTAGGCCCACTTGGATTATATTAGGACATTTATTATTAATTTATTTAAAGAAGGGTTAAAATAGTTTAAATCAAAGTTTAATAAGTCAATTATTTTTAATATGGGGTTATACATAAGATAAATTCGACTATAAATATTAATTAGAAATCTAAAATGATTTCCTACATAATGGTATTTTATTTGTAATTTTTAGACATTAAATAATTTAATTTATTTATGACACAATGATGATGCAGTAATTATCTTATTAATGAAATATTGACATAATTGATGTTATAAACACAAAAATAAATGTAATTTGAGACTTTTTATGAATCCAACGAATTTTATAGGTTAATATGACATGTT
Organism: Viscum album; assembly: GCA_963277665.1. Classification (NCBI taxonomy): domain Eukaryota; kingdom Viridiplantae; phylum Streptophyta; class Magnoliopsida; order Santalales; family Viscaceae; genus Viscum; species Viscum album. The sequence goes on along the minus strand of OY728140.1, from coordinate 1,252,069,941 downwards.
ATTATGGATTTAATTATCTTTGTTCGAACTAATAATTCTGTTATGATTTTCACAAAAATCAATTACTAAATAGTGTCAAAATTGGCATAAAATAGTTTTTAAAACAAATATTATATTGGTAATTGTTATTTTATTCATAAAAATCTAAGGTTCGGCAAAATGACTTAGATAAGGTTATATATATTAATAATAAACATCTTGGGGTTCGTTTGGCTGCTTATAGTACGTTTATTAACCTTATAGTATAAGAACACAAGAAGACATGGTAAAAGAAAAATTATTTAACTCAATGTTAAATCTAAATGATAAGGTTAAAATAGGAACAAAAACTTGTCTAAATTCTATTGGATGAGATTATTTCGACCCATCCCCACCTTATCTTTGCAATATATCAATTTGGAGCTATTTAAAACTGAACATGACTTTATAATAAAATAATATTTTTAGTTATTCAAAAGGTGGCCATCTCCAACCTTATAAAAGGGAACCTCCTTCACCTCTTCCTCACATCACTTTGAGCCTTCAAGCCCGGCAAACCCCTACCACTTTCTCCTATATACTTCCCTAGAGACATCCTAGAGGTTCTGGTCTTTTTCAAAGACCAATTTTAGTGCTGTAAAAGAAGGTCTCAAAAAAGCACTTCAAAGAAGAGGTAATGTCTGTTACCGATTCTTTCATCTTTATTTCTTCTTCCACATCTTCTTCTTTAGTTTTTTCATTATTAAGTAATAACATCAGTATCAATCATATACTAATATGTTATTATAAGTATTAAACAACTCTATTTCACCATCTATCCATCCTACGGAAAAAGAGATCACCGCGCGTGCGTACGTACGGAATACCGTCTCCACGCCGTGGTGTAATCTATTTTCCACCACTACCTTACTTGGATCGGTATAATGGTGTAAATAATGACTATATATTACTATTATAAATTTATATTTATTCTGAAATATTATACATATACTCCAATACAATTCCACGATCATAGAAATGATATCATCACTCGTGCGTACATACGGAATACCGTCTCCACGATGTGATGCGACTCGTACTACATGATCTCCATTTCATAATGATTATATAAATTAATTGAATGAATTAATATTATATATATTACACTAATACCATTCTGGAAATGAGGTATCTATAACCTAAAAAAAATAAGAAGAATTTATTCGACAAAACACGCATAAGAACAAAACGTTATAAACACCCGAATAACAAGTAACAATGAAATATTATTACTAAGAAGCTAGGAATATGACCATATATGATATCATAAAAATAAGTATGATTATGGAATAAGTCAATAACATTATTTAAATCATTATACAGGAGTTTCGGACACTTACAATGCAAGTCGGACCTAAGGTAAGGGAAATATCACAATCTCATTTTTATCCGATATTGTTTATTCGTAAGTATTTACTGGGGTGTATTTTATCATACACATCCATGTATCCTCAATATTTAATATTATTTCCATTCACCTACAATTTTTTAAATACAATTTTACCCTTTGGCGAGTTTTTAGTAAAAGATATGAAAGGAATCTTTTGTCTTTTTTTGTATGAGGTACTTTTTGACTTTTCCGACAAAAGTACGAGAAGAGTGTTTTTTTAACTTATACGGCATGAATGGATTTTTAAAACATTATTTCCATGATTCTTCCTTTACAAGTTTTCAAGTTTATTTTTAATAAACTTCTTTTAGTTTATAATTGTACGACATGTTAAGAAAGGAAAAGTGTTTTTGAAGCAGAAAGTATATTTTCCTCAAGAATGGAGTTCAAGTGTTTTATCAAAATTATTTCCATATAAGATAATAAAGGGTTATATTTTTATCCCTATTATTACATTGATTTTATTATAATTATCGAATTATATTTTTATGAATTCCTTTATCTAATATGAATTGTTTTATGATGTCACGACATTTAAGATTCCCATTTTTATTACATGGGTTATTCTATGATGTATGGTTTTCTGATTTTGTGGCACACATAATAATGGTATCATTATGCGATGGGTGAGACCTATATCTCCCTCCACTGCATTGGGTAATGATTTTATATCTCATGAGATAGATATGGCTGGAACGGTATGATATACTGGTTCAGTGAAACAAGACTGAAACGAGGGTGACTCGGTTCAGAAAGGGACTGTGTCCACTAAGATAGTCTTGGCAATGAGTCTTGACTAACAAGAAATGGTTCTCTATGATTATGTGTGTATGCCACAAGGTTTCATGTTTTAAGTTATGATTATTGTGATTACATTTCACTGACATGATTTATCCCATGTTATGAAATTATGATCTCTTTTGAGGTTAAGATTTCCAAAAGTTACGTGCTTGTGTATACGATGTGATTGATATTTCTTTTGTTTACCCTTACTGAGCATTTGAGATCACTCATTTTTATGATTTCTTTCCCCAGGTCAGGAAGAAGGTTATTAAGTAGGATATTCCAAAAAGGGACTCTAGATATTATGAAATAAGTGGGAGGCAAAGTTGATGCTTTATGAACCAGTTGTTTATGTATCCCAGTTTCTAAAAACATTATACTTATACAGTCCTTTCCTGGTTTTCTTATATGTTGTAATAAGTGTGCTTCAATTCTGAATTAATAACAATGTATGAAAAGTATGGGTCGTTATAGTTGGTATCAGAGGAAAGGTATAGTAAACCATTGGAAACTAGGATGTGAATGCCTTAGTAAGAACCCTAAGGATAAGTCTAAGCATAGAACACAATATTAGTGTATTAGAAATGGCCATGAATAACCTAGGATAAGACCTTAAGTGTGAAATTTTATTCTTGATTATGTGGTTTTCCTATTATAATTAGTATTGATCACACTATTCTTTTTGGATTTAGTCAATGGCTGGAACCCGAAGAAACCGTGTTAATGCGGAATGCGACGGGAAATGCAATGATTGTCCCCCTGAGAAACCAAATGTTATGGGAGCTGGAATGAAAAATCTTGTAGCCATGCTCACACAACTTTCTCAAGCTATGAATCATGCTGGACTTCCAAACTAGAAAAGGAAGGACCAACATTCTGTTGAGTCCTTCATGAGGCAGCGTCCACCTTCTTTCAGAGGGTCTACTGATCCATTAGTTGTTGAACAATGGATTAGTACTACTGAAAAGATATTTTTAGTTCTTCAATGTTCTGAACATGACAAAGTCATCCTAGTAGTGTATCGTTTGGAAGGAGATGCTTATCAATGGTGGAATCTTATTAAGAATACGAGGCAAAGGGATTAAATTGAGTCCATGGAATGGGACGAGTTCAAGAACATATTTTTCAATAAGTACTTCCCTCGTATTCTCCGAACAAAGATGGAGAAAGAGTTTCTTGAACTAAAGCAAAAGGATGATGAATCTGTTGGTACCTATGAAGAAAATTTTACAAGACTTGCAAGGTATGCTTCAGGTATTATTATCCAACCTAAGAGTAAGATTGATCGATTCTTTAGTGGCTTAAAACCAATTCTTCAAAGGGAGTTAGCCATAAGGGACATCAATAGCTATGAGGAAATCGTTCGATGTGCTCTCAAAGTCGAGATGGAGATTGGAGTAACCCATCAGTCATATGTGTTTGATATGAAGATGAAAATGGAATTCAAAGGAAAATCTAAAGAGCACACTGAAAAGAATATGAGCTTTCCCTTATGCTCAAAGTGTGGAATGAAACATGGAGGGAGTTGTCTTAAAGGGACAAATAAATGTTTCAAATGTTGAAAGGAATGTCATCGGGCATTTTAATTCTGCGATGATGGGAAGAAGATGTCTAATGATGCAAAAAAAGGAAGGGATACACATAATGAACCTACTACACTTCAATGTTTCAAGTTCAAGGAGATGGGGAATTATGCCAATAAATGCCCTAATCCAAGGTTTGATGATGATGGTCGATGTCAACAAACTCTTAAGGCTAAAGACAAAGGAAACTCACATGCAATTTCTATCAGAGATGTGGAGTACGATCACGATGTGGTGAAAGGTACACTTACCATCCACTCTAATGTAGCAAATGTTTTATTTGATTCTGGATCCACCCACTCCTTTATTTCTGAAAAATTTTCCAAGGGTATCACTATATTACCTCAATAATTAGATGTTGAGTTAGCTGTGACAACACCTAATGGCACTACAGTCGCATCAAATGTTTATAATTCTTCTCCGATCGACGTTTGTGGGAAAGTGCTTCCTGCAAATCTTGTGATCCTTCCTATAGTGGAATTTGATGTGATTCTTGATATGGATTGGCTTTCTTTATATGGAGCTCATATCAATTGCCAAATAAGGGAAGTCACATTTCATATTCCAGATCAATATCTGATCATCTATCAATGCAAGGATGAACATAACCTCCCAGTGGAAATTTCTTCCATCTTATGGGTCTTGATTCCACTAAATGAAGGATATTTATCTCAAATGGTTGGTGAGAAACTCACGATTAAGAATATGCCCATTGTACGGGAGTTTGATGATGTCTTTCCGGAGGAATTACCAGGTCTTCCACCAAATCCTAAAGTTGAGTTTTCAAAAGAACTCGTACTAGGTTCTTTGCCTATTTCAAAGCCACCCTATAGAATGGCCCCAATTGAGTTGCAGTTATTGAAGAAGAAAATCCAAGAGAATCTTGATAAGGGGTTCATACGCCCTAGTGCGTAACCTTGGGGAGCACCTGTTCTGTTTGTTAAGAAGAAAGATGGATCAATGAGACTCTACATTGATTATCGAGAACTTAACAAGATCACTATCAAGAACAAATATCATATTCCGCGCATTGATGACCTATTTGACCAACTACGCGGAGCTCAATACTTTTCCAAGATGGATCTTCGTTCAGGGTATCATCAATTAAGGGTTAAAAGGGAGTATATACCAAAGACGACTTTCCGTACAAGGTATGGACATTATGAATTTATAGTGATGCCATTTGGTCTTACTAATGCCCCTGCTATCTTCATGGATCTGATGAATAGAGTCTTTAGAGAATATCTTGATCAATTTGTCGTAGTATTTATAGACGATATTCTTGTCTATTCCAAGAGAAAGGAAGAACATGAAGATCACATGAGAATTATGTTGAAGACCCTGAGAAATGAGAAGATTTATGCCAAATTTACCAAGTGTGAATTTTGGCTTCAAAAAGATGCATTTTTGGGTCACATAATCTCAACAGAGGGGATATATGTGGATCCAGCAAAAACAGAGGTTATGAAAAGGTGGTCGAGACCGACAATAGTAACTGAGATCCGATGTTTTCTTGGTTTGGCTGGATATTATTGACGTTTTGTGAATGATTTTTCACGATTATCTAATCCACTCACAAAGTTGACTCCAAAAAGAGTTAAGTTTGTCTGGACGGAAGAATGTGAAGAGAATTTCAAGGAGTTGAAAATAAGGTTATCCAGTGCACCTGTGCTCACACTGCCTTGTAGTGGAGAAAGGTTTGTGATCTATTGTGATGCATCCAAGAAGGTATTAGGGTGTGTTATTATGCAAAATGATATGGTTATAGCTTATGCCTCATGACAGTTGAAAATCCATGAGAAAAATTACCCAACACATGATTTGGAGTTAGCTGCGGTAATCTCTGCATTAAAGATTTGGAGGCATTATATTTATGGTGAAAGGTGTGATATTTATACTGATCATAAAAGTTTAAAGTATATTTTCACACAAAAGGAGCTGAATATGCGTCAAAGAAGATGGTTGGAGCTGAATAAGGATTACGACTGCTCAATCCATTACCACCCTGGGAAAGCAAACAAGGTGGCAGATGCATTAAGTCGACAAGACCATTCTAGTTTATCCATGATGAGGATCACAAAAGATCCAATATTTATGGATTTACAAAGGATGGATCTTGGAATTATAATGGAAGTGTAAAAATCTTATCTTTCTCAAATGAATGTTCAACAATCTATACATGTGAAGATTAAAGAGGCACAGAAAGAAGATGTCGAGTTACAAAAGAAGGTGAGAAATGTTCCTGAATTAAACCTTCATTGTGATGGGATAATAAAGTTCAGGAATCGGGTTTGTGTTCCTCCCATCCCTGAATTAAAGAAGGAGCTTCTGGATGATGCTCATTGTTCTTCATTATCTATTCATCCTGGAAGCACGAAGATGTATAGGGACCTGAAAGAGTACTTCTGGTGGGATGGCATGAAAAGAGATGTTGCTGAATATGTCTCTCGATACTTGGTTTCTAAACAAGTTAAAGCTGATAGACAGAAGTCTAAGGGGATGTTACAACCATTACCCATACCCGAATGGAAATGGGAAAACATTACTATGGACTTTGTCACAGGACTTCCTAAAACATCCAAAGGCAATAATGCTATCTGGGTCATAGTTGATCGTCTTACAAAGTCTGCACACTTCATTGTTATTAGAGAGGATTTCCCTCTGGATCAGTTTGCCAGGATATATGTAATGTAATTGGTAAGATTGCATGGAGTACCACTCTATATTATATCTGATTGGGATCCTAGATTTTCCTCAAAGTTCGGGCGAAGTCTTCAGAATACTCTGGATACAGAGTTGAGTTTCAGCACTTCTTATCATCCTCAGCCAGACGGTCAGTATAAGAGAACAATTCAAACCCTAGAAAATAGGTTGAGATCTTGTTCTATGGATTTCAAAGGATGTTGGGATCGACAACTACCTTTGGTGGAATTTTCATATAATAATAGCTTTCACTCTAGTATTTAGATGGCTCCGTATGAAGCTCTCTATGGAAAGAAATGCAGGACTCCAACTTGCTGGGATGAAGTTGGGGAAAGAAAACTATTAGGACCTGATCTAGTTGATGAAATGGTAGAAAAGGTCATATCTATTCAATAACACATAAGATTAGCTCAGAGTCGACAGAAAATTTATGCCGACAACCGAAGAAAATACCTAGAGTTTGAAGTGGGTGATAAAGTGTTCTTATGAATACCTCCCTAGAAGATGGTTATGAGATTTGGAAAGAAGGGAAAGTTGAGCCCTAGATATATCGGTCCTTTCGAAATACTGGATCACGTTGGGAAGGTAGATTACCGTTTGGTGCTTCCACCGAATCTCTCTCAAGTTCACGATGTGTTCCATGTATCTCTCCTGAGAAAGTACATACCTGATCCTTCACATGTACTCAGCTCAGAAGCTGTACCGCGGGAGCAAGATCTTTCTTATGAAGAACAACCGATATATATTCTGGATTGTAGTGAAAAAGTCCTTTGAAACAAGACCACTCGATTGGTGAAAGTTTTATGGAGGAACCACCAATTAGAAGAATCTACATGGGAGCTTGAGGATATGATGAGGGAGAGGTATCCTCATCTGTTTGTTACAAAGTTACGAATTTCGAGGGAGAAATTCATTTTAAGGGGGGTAGAATGTAACAACCGAGACTTTTATGTTATATAAATCATCAAAGGAATCTTTTTCTACACAACACTTTCTTGGCTTGCTTTACACGAAATCGTGACCTTCCTCGATAGCTTGCGTCGTACGCAAAACCGAGTTTCACTAAACAACGATATGCTATTAAAATATTATTAAAACTATCCGTTATGAATAGTAATAACCACTTTTTGAAATTTTAGAAATTTTATTTTTCAAAATGGACTTCATTTTTGGATTCGGAATATTGGAATTACCCTAGGGTGAAAATTTGGTATTTTTACGAAAACTTTCAATTTTCGATGAATAGTGAAACCACTAAGTAGTAGTTAAAAAACTGAATTTTTCATAAAACATAATTTTACCGCTTCTGTGAGTGGAATTTCAAAAATCCGAGAGACATGGTTGATGTCAGTATGTAAAATGTGGTTCAATGAGATGAAAATAATTTTTTGGTGAATAGTAACTTTTTACTTTTTTTTAACCACGGTAAAAAGTAAATAGGGTAATTAAGGGTAAAGATGATATTATTATTACCCTAACACATGTCCGAATTCTATTGGATAATTTTAATTCGACCAAAAACAAACTTAGGAATAAAATATGACCATTTAGGCCCACTTGGATTAGATTAGGACATTTATTATTAATTTATTTAATGAAAGGTTTAAATAGTTAAAATCAATGTTTAATAAGTAAATAATTTTTAATATGGGGTTATACATAAGATAAATTCGACTATAAATATTTATTAGAAATCTAATAAGATTTCCAACATAATTGTATTTTATTTGTAATTTTTAGACATTAAATAATTTAATTTATTTCTGACACAATGATGATGCAGTAATTATCTTATTAGTGAAATATTGACATAATTGATGTTATAAACACCAAACTAAATGTAATTTGAGACTTTTTATGAATCCCACTAATTTTCTAGGTTAATATGACATGTTATTATGGATTTAATTAACTTGGTTCGAACTAATAATTCTGTTATAATTTTCACAAAAATCAATTACTAAATAGTGTCAAAAATGGCATAAAATAGTTTTTAAAACAAATATTATATTGGTAATTGTTATTTTATTCCTTAAAATCTAAGGTTCGGCCAAATGACTTAGATAAGATTATATATATTAATAATAAACATCTTGGGGTTTGTTTGGCTGATTATTGTAAGTTTATCAACCTTATAGTATAAGAACACAAGAAGACATGGTAAAAGTAAAATTATTTAACTTAATGTGAAATCTAAATGATAAGGTTAAAATAAGAACCTAAACTTGTCTAAATTATATTTTATGAGAGGGTTTCAACCTATCCCGAGCTTAGCTTCGAAATATATCAATTTTGAGCTATTTAAAACCGAACATGACTTTATAATAAAATAATATTTTTTGTTATTCCAAAGGTGCCCCTCTCCTCCCTTATAAAAGGGAACCTCCTCCCCCTCTTCCTCACACCACTTTGAGCCTTCAAGCTCGTCCAACCCCTGCCACTTTCTCATCTACACTTCCATATAGACATCTTAGAGGTTCTGGTCTACTTCAAAGACCAATTTTAGTGCCATAAAAGAAGTTCTCAAAGAAGCACTTCAAAGAAGAGGTAATGTCCGTTACCGATTCTTTCATCTTTATTTCTTCTTCCACTTCTTCTTCATTAGTTGTTTCATTATGAAGTAATAACATCAGTATCACTCATATACATATATATTATTATAAGTATGAAAAAACCCTATTTCACCATCTATCCATCCTACGGAAAAAGAAATCACTGCGGGTGCGTACGTACGGAATACCGTCTCCACACCGTGGTGTAATCTATTTTCCACCACCACCTTACATGGATGGGTATAATGGTGTAAATAATGACTATATATGACTATTATAAAGTTATATTGATTATGAAATAGTTTACATATACTCTGATACAATTCCACGATCATAGGAACGATATCATCACTCGTGCGTACATACGGAATACCATCTCCACGATGTGATGCGACTCGTTCTACATGATGTTCATTTCATAATGATTATATAAATGAAGTGAATGAATGAATATGATATATATTACACTAATACCATTCTGGAAAGGAGGTATCTATAACCTAAAGAAAAGAATAAGAATTTATTCGACAAAACATGCATAAGAACAAAAAGTTATAAACACCCGGATAACAAGTAGCAATGAAATATTATTACTAAGAAGCTAAGAATATTACCATATATGATATAATAAAAATAAGTATTATTCATGAATAAGTCAATAAAATTATTTAAATCATTATACAGGAGGTTAGGACACTTACAAAGCAAGTCGGACCTAAGGTAAGGGAAATATCACAATCTCATTTTTATCTGAGATTGTTTATTCGTAAGTATTTACTGGGGTGTATTTTATCATCCACATCCATCTTTCCTCAATATGTAATATTATTTCCATTCAACTACAATTTTTTAAATCCAATTTTACCCTTTGATGAGTTTTTAGTAAAATATATGAAAGGAATCTTTTGTCTTTTTTCGTACGAGGTACTTTTTGACTTTTCCGAAAAAAGTACGAGAAGAATGTTTTTTTAACTTATATGGCATGAATGGATTATTAAAACATTATTTCCAAGAAGCATCCTTTACAAGTCTTCAAGTTTATTTTTAATCAACTTATTTTAGTTTATAATTGCACGGCATGTTAAGAATGGAAAAGTTTTTTTGAAACAGAAATGATATTTTCCTCAAGAATGGAGTTCAAGTGTTTTATCAAAATTATTTTCCATCTAAGTTAATAAAGGGTTCTGTTTTTATCCCTATTATTACTTTGATTTTATTATTATTATGGAAATATATTTTTATGAATTCCTTTATCTTATATGAATTGTTTTATGATGTCATGATGTATAAGATTTCATTTTTATTACATGGGTTATGCTATGATGTATGGTTTTATGATTTTGTGGCAAACATATTAATGGTATCATTATGAGATGGGTGGGACCTATATCTCCCTCCAATGCATTGGGTAAAGATTTTATATCTCATGAGATAGACATGGCTGGAATGGTAGGTTATACCGGTTCAGTGAAACAGGACTAAAATGAGGGTGACTCGGTTCAGAAGGGGACTTTTTCCACTAAGATAGTCTTGGCAATGAGTCTTGACTAACAAGAAATGATTCTCTATGATTATGTGTGTATTCCACAAAGTTTCATGTTTTAAGTTATGATTATTGTAATTACATTTCACTGCCATGATTTATCCCATGTTATGAAATTATGATCTCTTTTGCAGGTTAAGATTTCCAAATGTTATGTGCTTGTGTATACGATGTGATTGATATTTCTTTTGTTTACCCTTACTGAGCATTTGAGATCACCCTTTTTTATGTTTTCTTTCCCCAGGTCAGGAAGAAGGTTATTAAGTGTGATATTCCAAAAAGGGACTCTAGATATGATGAAATAAGTGGGAGGAAAAGTTGATGCTTTATGAACCAGTTGTTTATGTTTCCCAGTTTCTAAAGACACTATACCTATACTGTCCTTTCTTGGTTTTGTTATATGTTGTAATAAGTGTGCTTCAATTCTGAATTGATAACAATGTATGTAAAGTATGGGTCGTTATACAAGCCCAACCTGACAGTCCAACTGCCTCAACCGACATCCATGACGCCCAATCCCGTGGTAGGAACCACCCATGTAACCCAGCCGAAGCCCCAACCCGTGATCATCACCACTCAACAAAATATTCGGGCCAAGCCCAACATAACTAAATAGTTCAACACGTGAAAGATCAAAAATTTCCTATATATATATATATATATATATATATGTCTATATATATACCAGAAAGCATCACTTAAATAAGAAATTACGAAATGGCCAATTTTCACCACACATGTGTCGTCCCATACCATCTACTAAGTCCTTGAATGCCATAAAAAAAATTCAATCATGATTTATCAAATTAAACTCACCAGTTTAAACTATGCAGTTCAATTTATACCCATTTCGGCACCCCCAGCCAAAATTCCCCAAACGAGCAACGACCTCTAACCCAGCCTCGCTCGATCACAACTCGGTCAGGGAATACCTAGTGATATCCCACATTTCAGATAAATAATTAAAAACAATTAAAAAGGGTTTCTCTCAATACCCGACGTCTCACCTGATGGTCGCGACCCCCCACCTCAAAAGTCTAAAAAACACGAAATATGGTATGCCCCACCCACCTTGTACTCGTATGATGATAATCCTCTGATATCAGCCTTTGAATTGTTCTAAATCATTGTAGATCTTCATTTCCATCAAATCCCAAAAATTACGCTCAGATGGAAACTGTGGAGAAATAGAGGAATAATCAGTAACGAAGAAGGTAGCAAGGGGTTAGCCTTTCCAATGTGGTCCCACATCCACCGACGGTTCAAATAACGGACAATGTATGAGGATTATATGAGGATATGTGTTCATGGTGGTTTTTTGGAAGAAGGGTTCATCCAACAGAGAAGAAGAAGTCTTTTATTGAAATAAGACATGGCGGTGTCTTAGATTCCCAAATAAAAATAAAAGTACACGGCGTGCATTTCCAGACTACAACCCATGTATATTGTCGTTCCGTACTCCGACGTATGTGGAGTCCAGTGCATGGCTTGGACCGTGTACGGGGCCAACACACGTCCAGGGACTCGGCCATTACACGGAACGAGGTTACATGGAATGTCAAGGGAGACTACATGACGTGTACATGGAAATTTACACAAGGGCACCACATGGCATGTACTTGGTCTCAGATAGGTTGTCGCTTGACAAGATGATACCCAGAGTGTAATTGGGAGTACACGGCGGGTAGTCTGTAAATTTACAAAAACATCCAAGATTTTTGAAACATCTAAAAAATCATCCAATAATTTTATAGAAAAGTAGAAAATTCAAACAGGGTTGAAAATTTTTACGCTCTCTAAAAACTCGGGTCCTTACAAACTCCTCCCCATAACGTAGCTCATTCCCGAGCTACCCAACGAAACCTGTAGATGCCACCGAACACACCCATCCTGGTTAAACAACCCAAACTACCTCAGTCCCATGGTTTTGAATAAATTCCTCAAGGGCTCCCCACCTTAGGATTACCTACATGGTCTAATCCCGAACAAATCTCAATGAAATAAAAATATACAAACAAGGACTAAGACCTTATTTCAGGACCCATGGTTCATCTCGTGACGTATCATCACCCCTGCACCTCCCCGGTACCCACGTGGCACTTCTGACACCCAACGTAATCCTCACTGCACCGGTGTCCGCCTCCAAGAGGTCCTGCATCTCATTGATAATCCAATCGAAACCTGGTTCCTTACACCTCATGTAACCTGCATCCACGATGCTCCGATACCCATGGCCCCTCATGTTACCTGCATAATCGATTCTCTTGATGCAATACATCTCAAATATATAAATAAAATATATAACCCATCTGATATGATGCCAATCCCACTAACTAGAATCTAGTCAGTCCACAATAATAATGTGCAAATCGTGAACTCAACCAGACATGCCTCAAGAGGCCATGACAAAAGAAGGGAAAAAAATTATGGCCACACCAGTGGTGTACCTTCCACCATCATCATCTCACCAGACTACTCATTCCCTGGCAGATCCACAGTGTGCACCAGGCCTAATGTACGACTGTCTACTGCCTAACCTCCCTGCGGTGCTGCTCCAATCATCGGCCACTGACCTCTCAGCCGAGTTCCACCATCTCTATTGCATCCTATGTGCATAGTTGAACCTCGACTACCCTCTCCCGGTACTGAAACTGAACCAACACCTGACACAACAGTATGTCTTAGTCCCTACCTTCCGGCTGTCTGAGAAGGATTCCTGCAAAACCACTCTAGATGCCTGACTTTTCCACACTCTCGGCACTACTTTGGTGGCCTATCGCACTGAGCCCAAACATTTCCTGGCTCCCCACACCGAATGAAACCCACCACTGAACTTCCACGAGGTGGCCTAGCTGAGTCCTTGGCCCTCCCGCCCTATTGGAACTCATCTCTACCTCGCTACCAATTTTCAGAACAATCCCCTAAAGTTGTCGCCCTGCCAATCTGGGGTATATCCCTCTGGTTTCCCTCTATTACAAGCACCTGTTTCACCACCTTAGAGATGGAACCCAGCCTGTAGATGTTCACATGGACCCGAATGGAATGTTGTAATCCATCCTCCAAGTGCCTCTCTCTAGCTGTGTCATCACTTACCATACCAGGTGCAAATAGAGACAAATCTATAAAGGTAGATGCATAGTACATGAGAGACATATCTCCCTACTGGAGACTTAATAACTCTCAAGATCTCTCTTCCCTTAGTGTCTGTAGATAGAAGTGCTCGAAGAACGTATCCTTGAAGTCATTCCAAGCCAGTCCTTCATGGCTACGAGCCTATACCTTTACTTCCAACCAACGCTTCGCCGGTCCTCTCAGCATGTACGTTACGATCTTGACCCTCCGCCCTGGAGGCATCTCGAGCTACTCGATGATCATCGGAACACTCTCTGACCAGTTCTATACTACCTGATGTCCACCGTCACCCTGAAAATATGGATGGTGCTACGACTGGAACTCCCACATCAGATATTCCATAGAAGGCTCTGTACCCTAGGCGCCTCTATCAATCCCTTGAAAGACACGTACTAGGATAGCTCAGAGCTACAATCAAGACATGGTACAAACGCTGCCAAACTCGGCTTCTACCCTGCCTAAAGTAGGTCTTGAACGTGATCCAATCCCTCTGCCTATACCTGCGACTCATTCTCTGCCTGCACTAGGTTCTGAACCTGATCCTGCAGCACTGTATGATCTCTTGACTGACGCTCCATCGAGTCGTGATGGAGTAACCCGCTGAATACCATACATGGTCAGACATCCCATATGTATATATAACAATATATTCTATGCAGATAAGGAATGTAGTAAAGTGAAATTGTATAACAACTACCCTTAGTATCCCCTATAACAACTGATTCCCATGGCATCCCAACCTTACAGCCTCCTTACCCTCCCTCAATAGAGATATGTATCAATGGTACCTCGGGCCATGCCCATCCTGTCAACCAATGTTACCTCTAACCCAACGACCCAGTCTCCCAGTCCTGAAAGTTAAACTGCCTCATTCTTAGTACCTACCTGCTCTCATAAAAGCCATACCCAATATCATGCAACATGAAATTCTACAAAAATACACAAGGCATGGAATACATATTGAAATAAACAAGAAATTATATCGGGAGGTTCACCTACCCAAATTTCAAGCATACATAGCATGGAAATTAACATTTTATTCACATGGTATTATTACATCACAAAGCATACGTGCAGTTATGAAAATGAGATACCCTAAAATGTGCCAATGAAAAGCCAAGAAAAGTAGCCTGGCCATACCGGTCCAAGGTCCAATTCTCACTTACCACAACAGGTCAACGATCACATATCAAAATAAAAAACATCACACATCAAATGAGCCACCGTGGTGAAAATCATATAAACTGTAATATAAGAAAATGAAAATAGAAATTCCCACCCATGGAAACTAGGTCCATCCCTCGTACATGGGGCTGCAGTCACCCAAGCACAAGCTAGAAACCTAGTGCTAGTAACAACCTACCTCCATTCTACCATATCCCAAATATTAAAACCTGTAGAAATAAAAGAGAAGCCTCAAACTCATTATTAGCCAGAAAAACACTACTTCTAAATCACTGTCAAGAACCTCTCTAAAACCACTTTGTAAAAACCCGAACCCGAGGAGCCACCCAAACAATGCTAAACGGGTCTGGTGTTACTACCTTAGGCGCACCTCCCCTGAACGCTAAAGGCTGGTGACTAGTAATGAGTGACTGAATAGGTATAGTGGGGAGGCTATACCCTCTCTGAGGAAATAATGGTATTGGTCCAATTAAAAGGTCTACAGGAAACATAAATTAATTGACTTAGCAAACACAACCAGACTCGTAAAGCAGAAGCATATCCAAAATCAAATAATCCATGGAAGAAATATAAAAAGAATAGCAGTGGATTGTACACAGAACAACATGATGAATATCACATAAACTAAAACTGTAACAAAAAAAATGCATCCATAGAAAGTCATACATGTCATTATGTATGGGTAACAATGGCTAACCAACAGTTACTACATTATAAGTTAAGCATGATGATAAAAAAAGGAAACTATGCAATGTAACTTCTGTAAGGAACAACCTCAAGTTCCATACTAGTCTCTACACCAACAGAACTATGGTAGAGCTCCTGAGGCTGACCCTCTACCTACATGAAATTTTATAAAGTATACATGCGTACCGTAGGACCCGTCTATGGTGTGAGATGAGTATCATTATGAAACCACCCAATGGTGTGTACCTAATATAAGTGTTTCAGTAGACATGATTATATATTAAAAAAGTAAATAGTATAATTCCCAAATGTAAACACATATTTCACTGGTGCATAGCGGCCACCAGGAAGTGTCACCTGCTTCGGACAACGCCGGAATCTCTGGTCTGTAACCCGGCACCACGTGCCACCTGACACCATGTTTCTCAAGTCCCGACATCCTGGAGGTACGCCCAATAATCATAACCTAGCTCGAAATCTCAACCTTCCCATGACACAACATCCGGAGGAACAACAATACCTTTCCTTAAATAATAACCGGAGGGACAGCGATTTCTGCCCTCAAATCAAGTAACTATAGGCACAACGATATCTTCCCTAAAATCACAGGGATCCTCTACCCCCAACCTGACAACCTCATTGCAATATCTTGATGGATCCTCACCATTCATGTGTCTTCCTAAGGTAATAACCCTCAAACCAAAAATACCTAACCGCATATACTGGGGGCCTCTACTTAACAAGTGGTCGTACTACCTCATCACAGAGTCTATCTGTGTGAACACTACACAAAATTACCCAGTGAGCGGTAATCACCTCAATATGTTCCCACGCCAAAACAATTCTAACACCTCGTGTCCCAGTGAACTTGTCACACAAGTATCATGGCCTCGCCATCCACATTACCTTGGCCAAGCCCAACCTGGCAGTCTATCTGCCTCAAATAACTTCAATGACACCCAATCCTGTGGTAGGAACCACCCATGTATCCTGGGAAAAGCCCCATCCTGTGATCAACACCACTCAATGAAATATATGGGCCACGTCCAACATAACCAAATGGGTCTACATAGGTAATATCACAGATTGCATATATATATATATATATATATATATACAGGAAAGCATCACTTAAACAAAAAATTACAAACTAGTCAATTTGCACCACACATGTGACGTCCCATACCAGCACCTATGGCCTTGAATTCCTTAAACAAAATTCAATAATGCTTTCACAAATTAAACTCAATAGATTGAACATATCACTTCAATTTATACCCATTTCTTCACCCCCAGCCCAAATTCCCCAAATGAGAAACGACCTCTAACCCAGCCTCGCTCGATCAAAATGTGGTCGGGGAATGCCTAGAGGCATCCCACATTGCAGATAAATAATGAAAAATAATTATACAGGGTTTCGATAAAAACCTGACGTCATGCCCGAAGGTCTCGACCCCCAAAAGGTCAAAGAAAACACAAAAGAAGGTATGAACCACCCAACTTGTACTCGTTTGATGATACTCCTCCGATATCAGCCTCCGAATCGGTCTAAATCGCGGTAGATCTGTGTTTCCGTCAAATCCCGACAATTCCACTCGGATGGAAAATGTGGAGAAATAGAGGAAAAATCAAGAACGAAGAAGGGTGTGCGAGGTTAACCTTTCAGATGTGGTCCCACAGCCACCAACTGTTTGAATAATGGACAACATATGATGATTCTACGAGGAGATGTGTTCTTGGTAGTTTTCCAGAGGAAGGGTTCGACCAATGGAGAAGAAGAGGGCCATTATGGAAATAAGACGTGACATCGTCTCGGATGCCCAAATAAAAATAAATGTATATGGCATGTATTTGAAGACTACACATCGTGTAGATTTCCAGTCCATACTCTGACTTAAGTAGATTCCAGTGCACAGCTTGGACCATGTACACATCCAACACACGGCTAGGGACTCGGCCATTACCTAGAACGAGGTTACACGGCGTGTCAAGGAAGACTACACACCATGTATATGATAATTTACACATGGGAACCACACTACATGTACTTGGTCTCAGATGGGTTGTCGCATGCCTAGATGATATGCGGTGTGTACTTGGGAGTACATGGCATGTAGTCATGAAATTTCCAAAAACATCTCAAA
Organism: Viscum album; assembly: GCA_963277665.1. NCBI lineage: Eukaryota > Viridiplantae > Streptophyta > Magnoliopsida > Santalales > Viscaceae > Viscum > Viscum album. The sequence continues at coordinate 1,252,052,221 of OY728140.1, read as the reverse complement.
TTTTCCAAACGTCTCAAAAATCAGCCAAAATTTTTATATAAAAGGAGAAAATTCAATCAGGGTCTAAAAATTTCCAAAAAACATCGCAAATTTTCCAGACTTCTCAAAAATAATCCAAAAATTTTATAGAAAAGCAAAAAATTCAAATAGGGTCTAAAATTTTAACCCTCTCTAAAAACTCAGGTTCTTACAACCGACCTTCACATGACACTATATAGTTACACGAGGCACTCACAACTGACGAAGCAATTGAAAGACAACCAATTAAGGGATTTGATCATATATCAAAATCTATTTTTTTTATTTCTATCAATATTAAAATATTATTATGTAACAATTCATTAAATTATCATATCAATAAAATCATTATTATTTTATAGATAATGTGGACTAATCATAACATGTACCAGTTGAGAAAAATATGGACCTACTGGGTATTATTAAACATGACATTGAGGAATCCCATGTGGAAGTCTATGTTCATCATCCTGAGAAAATATGGTCATTTGAGTCTCATATTAAAGGGGATAAATAAAATATTAAAATTTCTAATTGAAATATTATCTATGTAAAAATAAATGTTTACTTTCCCTGTGAATATTAGATTCGTATAGCCATTGTTGATCCAACGTGGGAAATCGAGTTGGATACACTTGTAGCCATGATAAAGGAGGATGATCCAGACATCATGACACCCCAACGATGAAATATGTACATAATTAAAAAGGGGATTTTTTTTATAATGTATATATGGATCATTCCACTAATGAAATAGAGAATAAGATGATGGGAAAATCTGCATGTGGTGGTTCATGTCAGTGAAACATCATCCACAACTAGTCTTTACATTGAAGCTATTATTTCTCTCTAGTGGATGTAAAAAACTAGGGCGGTAATAGCGGACATTACCTTGACATTTCCTTTTTACATGTTATCTGGGATTCCAATTTCAGAATAAGGAATTAGTACATCATATATCAAACTCCCTCTTATTTTTTTGAGATTAAATTACATGACCCTTGTGTTCAATTGAGTAATTCTATTTATTAGGTTCCCAGTAGAATATGTTATCCATAAATGATGAAGGAATTAATAGTAATTTTATTCATGTTTATATGGTGTTGAATTATAATATTTACATTTTAAAAAACCTGTATTTTTTTGAATACATGTTTTGAGCATTAAAATAGAAAATTGCATGCCCATGCTTGAATTTATTATTTACTTGACATTTCTATGAGATGTGAGTTTCATATGAGTCATATGATTCTATGTTTCATATTTCAATGTTTTTGAGTTTTAATGATTAAAATGGAGAATTGGTTGATTTAATTGATGCTTGGATACTAAAATGAGGACTCATGATTTGATGGAAATGTTTGATTCATGAAAATGAAATTTCCCTATCAGTTCTAAAGATTAAATTTAGGTAATTTATTTTATTTTATTTATTATTTATGATCATTCATTGAGTGATTTGACCAAATCAAAATCCATTTCGTTATATGATTTTAAGAAAATGTATTTCCTATTTATTGTGATCAAATTTCTTGAGTAATATTAGGAAATGTCACAAAAAAACATATATTTTAACTTCACAAAACAAGGAATATAATAAACAACATTTAAAATGTATGAGTCATATTTTGAAAATACTATATCATCAAAATACCACATTTACATCAATACTTGTTTAAAAAATTGAAAACATGATTAAAATTGTTATGAATGATACATGTTTTAGGGAATATTTATCCATTCCAACCCACCTCTTAGAAAATACAAGATATTTTGATGTTTAATTGTGGGGGTGAAGGGAATAATGGTGGATGAGATGAAATAAATTATATTGTATATGTGTGGGGGTGAATATTTTTAGGGTTATTAATGGTTTATATTTATTAATTATACTTAGTTTTTTCCTCTCATGAAAAAAATAAAATTAATGTTTCAAAAAAATTAAAAGAAGTGTTTTTAATTTTGGAAAACCAAAAATTACCATTCTTTGAATTTTTATTTTTATCATAATTGGTTAGGTGGTTGATAAAGGATTTATTCTAAGAAAATATTAAAAAAAAATAAGTAATGAAAATATGTTTTTAAAAATAAAAATAATTTATTATTGTATAGAACATTTCAAGACGGTCCGTAAATGAATCATTATGAATTTATTTGGTCATAACATTTACATTGGGTTTTGGGGAAATGGGAGTAGCTAATTTAATGGGGACAAATCCATTAAATATTTTTGATATGTTTTATTATACATAGGAGATATAACATCTCCATGACACTTAATCCTTAAAACATCAAATCTGACCAACCAAAAGCCTCCGAGTAATTTGGACATTTAATGAAATCCCTCTTTATTATATATGTCTTTTTTCATTAAAACGTAGAGAAATTATTTCCTTTACATGACTAATTAAAATGATTAATTTTTTATTATATGAGGATAACACCACTTGAATTGCATCACGAGTTACAAGTGACAGGATTCAAAAGAAGTATAGGTCATTATTTCTCATATTTAAAAATAATGAATTGAGAAAATTTAATGAATGAGAAGATATGTTCCAACATTTACCATAGAGAAAAATTAATTGTGGGGGTTTTGGAAAGACAAAAATTTCTTGAATATTTTTATTATATTTTCATTAATATAAATTTTAAAAAAATGAATAAAACTACGATATTAAATTTTTAAATAATAGTTTCAAAATTACAAATGACGAGTTAAATGGATTAAAATGAACATATTGTTAAAAGGATTTGAATGATTCATTTTTTGGGATTTTAAAATATATTTTTATAATGTTGTATAAATTTTGTGAAGCTTAAATTAATATCATTCGAGATGTTTATAATTTTTATTCTATATTTTCATATTAATCTTCATTGAATTTCATGTAAAAATTATAGTCTTGTCCAGTTAGCCCTCAACCAGAAGGAATCCTACAATATAGACATCCCAAAATAGTTGGCCGACCAAATCACCACTCAGGATATCCTATAAGAGCTGGTTGAATGGGGAAATATTGTTGGTGCATAGGATTCCGGTTGATGATGAACCACACGTGGAGTATATGTGGGCCAAATAACACATGTATGTGTGACCCACCTCTAATATGTTTGATATGTCATTTGAGAATCCATCCCCCACAGAACAAATTATTTGGTATGGATACCTAATCATTCCTTATAACGGGACCACTCCATGTACATAATATATTATGTGGGGAAAAAATTAAGTTTCTACAATTAAAATTTTTATGAAACATTTTCACTTATTATTAGTTACACAACTCTTGCATTGGAATAAATCTACTCTACAATCCATCACTCACTACGATTGAAGACCACCAATCACAACTACTACCACCTGATAAACCACCATGTTTATCAACAAAGGATCCCATACTAAGTTCATTCTTCAATATCTCCACTCCAAAAAACCACAGATGAACTCCATGGACAATGATGACCACCATGAAGGTGTCTTATGACCACTTTGAAAGTCATATGATGGAAGAACTGTATAGAATCGCTATATATACTAATTAATTTCCACTCCCACCATGTTACATGAATTCTATGAACCCCCACATCTGGTTATAAAATCCCTTCATCTCGTGACCCATGTCGACGTCCACACAGATTTGTTCCACCCTAGAACATAAACACCCAAAATCATTGATTGTTTGAAATTTCACACATGCGCGACTCGTGGGATTTATTTTTGAGAATATACCTTAGAAATATAATTAAGGGTAGGCTGAATAATGTTACCCTCAAATTCCTATAAAAATATGAATCACCCCATTTTTGAGGAGGATTAATCACTAGTGAAATGGATAAGACAAAAGTGGATGTTTCTTCTGACATTTATTCATATTTTCATCTTTATTTTTAATTTTCATGAATTTATTTTTAGTTTTTTGTACTTTAAATATTATTATTATATTATGAATAATAATCCATGAAATTGTCTTGGATTTTTTTCATCTACTTCAACACACTCCCACCATTCATTTATATTTGGCTTTTTCATTTCTTCTCCATTAATTTTTCATCGTATGTGTTTTATCCTTATTTGTTTTTAATGTAATTTATTACTGTTGGCGTCAAAACCCAACTAAGGATGAAAAAATACATTATATAACATCCTCAAGGTATAATTTGACTCAGCGGACAACCTAGAGACCCACAGGGTTGGTGCGTGAAAAATGCATGATTTTTACATATAACATAGCCTTCAGGATGTAATATAGAACACATACTGAGAATATTGAACGATGGGCTCCCTAGATGGACACCACCTATGTTCACTAAAGGCCTAGGTCGGTGTAGAATTTTCCCTTGATGTTTTATACGCCACCCCCATTTTCATGTTGTTGCTACCAGAGATCATCTATAAATAGATTTGTACACCCCTCACATTAAAACATCTGGGGGAACTGGGCCCATATCTCTTGCACGAAATACAAAACCACTCATGAACAAACATGTCATCGAGGTACTTTATTTCACGCAATAGGTCTCCTAGTGTTCGGCCTTTACTGTGGCACTAGGGACTGATCCTTACACATTTTTGGTTGAGTGTAAGGAAATTGCGCACAAATCCTATTTTTTGCGCAAAAAGCATGCTCATTGCACGCAAACCGTGTTTTTTTTCATGTGAAACATTCATTATTACAACAGACCTTATCATTACATGAAAAAATACCCTATTTCATGCAAACATTTCCTATAGATTTCATGGATATCAAATTACTCACAATGAATCCCATTTTCTTCACACATAACCTATTGCAAGCGTATCCTACCCTATTGTGCAAAAAACTCCCTGTTTTGTGTTAAACACCCCAAATTTGTGCCCAATCGATCCCACTTGCACACAACCATTAATATTCCTTCAACATATTACCCATCCATAATGAAACCATGTTTAAACATTCAATATAATGTGAAACATCCATATTTGGCACACACCGCTATTTTGTGGCCCACCAGGATTGTATGAAATGACTTCAAGGTCCCTCGACTGGTGATTCATGTTGCATGGCAGGCCTCATGATACATCACATATGTATTCTAACTAAAATTATTTCTTTTCATATCCATGGTAACTTGATCACTTCAATGGATCACTCAACAACCTTATCTCCATACAACACTGTCAATGCCTTCCCTTCACCAAGGTTTTAAGTTCATTAGTTAAGTAAGTCATATTGGTGAGGAGTGGTTCCTCACCTTCCCAGCTGCATCACATTAAACATTCAAGTATCATCATGCTTTAAAATGGATGTTAAATCATTATAGATGCAGGTGTTGTATGTCCAAGAGGATCAAAGAGTGGATGGGAAAGGGTTCCCTCTGGATCTCTCTTTCCCTCTTATATTATTCTCCATGCGCACCGCATGTAGTCTCAACATAATACCCAACACCCTTTGATGGGATTATTCATGTATGATGACCATAACATCATCGTAATCCTAAACACCATCATATATCATCAGGCCTCTAAGTAAGCATAATCTTCAAGTTCTTCTGGGGTCTTCTAGACATGGTTAACCCCCACCCCACTTCTCATGGATGCACCATCAGGGCGTGATTTTTGGGACTACAAGTGCCTCATTTTTACACACCAAGAATGAATCACATTGGATTAGAGTATGTATAGAACATGAAATCCAATGTTGGATGCTAACCATGTATAATCCATAGGCCTCCTTCCAATCCAAACTATTTGGGCCTTGATCTCTTCTTTTTAGACATGGTACATAGGAGGCCTTTCTGATGATCAAGCCCCATTATTATCCATCACCCATTAGTCTCGACCAATTCACACCAGGTCTCCTTAATCCCCCATGAAGTTAAATAGCATGCATTCGAACTATGTGGGTTTTTATGCCGGTCTCCGAGACAAGGTACGTAGGAATCCTTCCTGAGGATCAACCCCAAACACTGGTAAACTAACTAATTCCCCCTTATTGGGACCAGAATCCATTTTAAATATTTTAGTGGTGTCACACCAATGCTATGGATTCCAAAAAATCAGAATCCCTACACTTAATCCAAACTCCTCAAATGAAGAGATCAACTCTTGTGATGGGTTTCGAACCACACATAAGCCCCAACATGTCTTTGGGATTATATTCTTTGTGTACACCTAAATTTTATTCCCCGTCCTGAACTAGGAGGACATTGATTCCCCGCCATATGAGATATTTAGGAAGATTCCTTGAGGTTCAATCCCATAACCCATGTCCTATTTTGGTATCTCCCGTGAGTCATTGTGCTTCAGGATGGTCATTCCTTAGCCTGGGGGCTCTACATACTTTGGGTTCCATCTATGTGTTCTTTCTCACAAGCCACCTCGTTACATGAATCATCACACCATCAAACTACATGAACAGTGATTCCGACCAACTAGTATACAAATAAAGAATCCTTGGGGTTCAATCACAACACCACTATCATATTCATGTCGGTTCCATCACACTCATCCCATACACATCACCAAGTCATCCATTGTCCCTCCTAATACCTACCTGGGCTGCCACATTCCAATGGAATCAATTCAGTTCTCAAGAATCTAACCATACATATGCCCTAAATGACCCATAAACATCCAAATATGAGTGTCCATATATATATGTTATTCTAATCATGAATAATCCACAACATGTCTCTAGGTTGTTGTTATTTTTTCACACCCTGATTCATCACCCCCTTCGGTGTACATGGGTTTTCAACCATGTATTCAACATAGAGTATGTAAGAATCCTCCCATAGGATCAATCCCATAAAATTGAAAACCATGTCACCCCCTTTGTAGGGTCCCAAGCATCCCCTTTTTTGGGAACTAAGTTCTCTCTACTTGGAATGAACCCATTAGATCCACTCCAATCATTGATCATATTAGTCTGATTCATCTCTGCTAGACGTTAAACTCATGACATGCCCTCTATTAATATAAAAACCCTTCACATTATGACATATATAAACATTATTTATTATATAAAACATATGAATTGATAAAACATATAGATTTAGAGGTCTAGTTTCTATGGGGCTTAGGAACATTACACACCAATATAGAAAAAAAATACAACATCTTTATTGAAAACCTCTTTTCAATGACCATATGCATTCCTTGGTACTAATCATTTCATGTGAAAACCTGAGGACATGCATATGAAAATGGTTGTCTATAAAGAATAGTAAAAGTGTAAACATGGAATAAAATGAAGAATACAGTACATGTTAGGAAATATGAATATCAATGTATCATAAGAGAAACATGAACATAAAGTCATGATATTATCATAAATGGAAATGTGGTAACAACAATTAACAATGTATTAGCATATGACATGGATAATTTCACATGCATCATGATTAAACCCTAATTTCATTAGAATTGGAATGAGTAAACTCAAATTTCAGTTGATGTACCATGATATTAATCTTAACTCAATGCATTGGAGCACTATCAGGGTGCACCCATCTTAATCATGTAATTTAATGCATAAGTGTGCCCCATAGATCATATTACATGGATTCATTAAATAATATAATTTATTCCACGATAAAGGAATTCTGAATTGATACATGAAACTCAATAATCAATAAGTAAATGTGAACAATATTGAAAACCCTTCATAGAGAAATGGGATAGGTATTCACTACACAATGACATTGGCAAGAAAAATCGCAGTGTAATTTTAGTAGCACAATGACATGACAAAAGAATTAATAAAAATAATTTATGAGTGAGAAATGGGTGTCTCATCATATTTACATGAATTTAAATTTTTGGGAGGTAATATAGATATATGTCCCAATAGATTCAGGAAATATATATTCATAAAAGAAATGAATTGTTTGAATGAAAATGAGGAGAGAGAAATCCCTTACAAAATTTTATCACAGTAACAGGTATTATTTGGAGGAATTAATGAGAGATAAATTTGTATATTGTTAATAAAAAATAATGAGGGCAGTACTGGGGGGGTTAAGAATCATAACCCAAATTTTTTAATTTAAAACACAAGTGTTTAGTAACATAATAAAATTTGGGCAAAAATGAGAATGGATGAAATCCCTAACTATGAACTATGATTCCAAAGGTTTGGGAGAGGATTGAGAGACGCTTATTAGGAGCATGGGGAACATTTAGAGGATTATAGAGAGATAATGATATATATCGGTTGATCTCCATATGATTTTAGTGTAGAGGAAGTGGGAGTTTGTGTGGGTTTATATAGGAAAAATAAGGGAAATATTTTTATATAGTTTTTGGAACCAACTAATTAAACTATTCAAAAACACAAACCATACAATGGTTTTTTCCCATGTTTTTTTCAAAAGGTGAGTAAAAATATTTAGTTTTTATGTCCAATGGTGTAATGCATAAAAATATATGGTCTGCTTATGTGGAGATGATCCACACTATCATTGAAATCATTTCAAATAGATAAAATGTTCTATAAGTCCTGGAGGGTCCACTAAGGATTTGTAGAATATATAAAATAATCCTAAAATCAAATAATTTTAATGGAAAAACATATATTTTCCAAAAAAACCCCTTTTAAAAATAACTGGACTACATATACTCTACCCATCATTCATTCTGCACTTGACTCATGTACCAATGGAGTCTAAGTTTTTCTACTTAAGGAATCAGCCGCACTATTCCCCTTCCTAGGTATATATGCTAGTTAAAAATAACTGGACTACATATACTCTACCCATCATCTCTAATGATGATTAATTTCATGATGTGAAATTATAAACTTCTTGATTTTTGTGATCAGTAAGAATATTAAACTTTTCACCAAAATGATAGTGTCACCGACACTTAAGAGCATAAACCAATACTACAAACTCAAGGTCATTCATATGGAAATTATATTGATGTGGCCTTAACTACCAGGACCCAAAAGAAACAACTCTATAACCTTGCATCAATAATGCTCTGAGTCAGACCCCAAAATCATCACAATACACTTTGTACTCCTTACTCGATTTAGGTAAGATCAAAATTGGTGCTGATTTCAAGTGCTTCTTAAACTACTGGAAAAAATTCTCACATTAATCAATCCAAAAAAACATTAACCCTTTCTTTTTCAAACCATAAATAAGTTCTTCCATTCAGGATAAGTTGTGGATAAACCTCATGAATTAACAAACTAATCCCAAAAATCATTGAATATCAAAAACATTACTGGGATTCTAGTGATAAATGATTTACTGCACTTTTTCATGGTCCATTTCCACTCCTTCATCAGAGATAATGTGCCCAAAAACGTGTATTCTATCAATCCAAAACAGACATTTAAATATATTGGAATATAGATAATTCTATCTCTGTGTACCTATGATGATGTCATGATGATGGGAATGATCATCATGAGTTTTAGAGTACAATAATACTTCATCCACAAACACCACAACACACTGATCTATGTACGGATGAAATATCGTGTTTATTAATGCCATAAACACTATTGTAGAATTAGTCAACCCAAACGTCATTAAGAAAAACTCATAAAGACCATACCTTCTCCTAAAAGTAGTTCTTGGCTTATGAGATGTTCGAACACTCACATGATGTTATCCTGATATTAGATCGATATTTGAGAACTCACTATCCCCCTTCATCTTTTCAAATAGATCATCGATGCGTGGAATAGGATATCAGTTCTTCACATCCATTTTTATCAACTTTCGTTAATCTACACATAATTGTAAACTCCCATCGGCCGTCATTGCAAAAAAAAGGTGTCCCCAAAGGAATATTACATGGATGGAAAAAACCCTTTATCCTCCAACTCTTCCAACTGTGTTTTGAGCTCTTTAAAGCTCAGTTAGTGCCATTATGTAAGGTGAATCAGATATTCAATCATCCCCCAAAATTTACTCAATTGTGAATTCCACATCTCTAAGGAAATACATCCTAAAACAGTTCTACTATTGGTGGAAGGATGTCTTTCCTACCACTCCCATAATCCAACATAAGACTAGAAACATGGGATATGAGCTTTTCATGTTTCTATGTGATTGGCCCATCTCAGCATCCATAGATATTCAATTTATCAAGAATACCATATTGGTCTCCCTCAGATGATACCAAGGTCACTCTCTTGTGATAAAAATATATGTGGGCTCATTTTGCGACTAGCTAGTCCATACCCATAATCATGTCGATGAATGTTATATCAAGGACATAGATATCCCAAAAGATGTGATACTCTCTGATCTCTAGAGATCATCCATTGCATAAACAGATATATCTAGTGTCTGTTCTTAATAGTGTATCAATATTCATCATTTCTCTTATGGAATCGACCTCCAGGATCGATCCATTAACAAGGTTTTCAGATTCAAAGGAATGAGAGGAACCAATATCAGAAAAGTTAGTGCCTAAAGTAGAAGAAACTAGAATATTCCCTATCACTGTCGATGGACCGGCCTCACTATCCACATGTGTATGATGCAATGCATGTATTTTTCCCACCCCTCTTCCCTACGGTGCCATCTAAATCCCCTGAGTAGCACCAATCTATTGGTACAAGTGATCTTTCATTGAAGAAATGTGCTCACTTCCTCTACCACCTCTTCCAGTATAGCTCTAGATTCTAATAATGGATGGTGTAGAAGATCCTCTTCTGACACTCGGACTCTGTGCAGATGCTCCCTCAGCACGAGCCTACAACTATTACCTAAGAAAACATCTGTAGGTGTCCCATCTTTCCTCTAAACTAGCACTCCACTAGTGGTTGGGCACCATGTGTATGATAGTGACCATGACTACTACATTGGTGGAAGATCATATGAGAAATATCTAGTGCAATTGTACATACCTACCATTCCCCTAGCTTTCTACTCTCCTAACTAATGTTCTCATCATTGTGTTTCCTACAATCGGACGTCCCACTCCCTGATCGTCCAGTTACACGTCCATTACTGGGAACCACCTACAGATTCCCCTATAAAATTAGATCCTCATAACTAACATCTTAAATTTTCATCAGTCTAAAAATTTTCACCTGGGACATAATTTCACACTTTAGTCTATCATGAGTTTGGTTTTCCGAAGAAGCCTCATCTATGGCCAAATCTATAGAAAAGCATTGTAAATCAAATGAAACATTCAACATACTCCATTGTGGACATTCTCCCTTGTATCATATGACAAAAAGTTGAATCCTTCTCTTGCCTTAGCGCATTTGGATAGAATAGATCCAAGAACTTCTCAAAAAATTCATTCCATAACTTATCATCAATCTGTCACGATCATACCTAAAAGTACCACTAGTTTTTCACTGAACCCTGTTGCATATAAGCAGCCAACATAACCCACCTATCAGCAAGAATCTTCACATGGTCAGGTATCATCTCTATGAATTCAATCCATAATTCATCTCCCTCAGGTCCACACTCTCAAATAAAAGTAGGAGGGTGCTGCTTCTAGAACTCTCTTGTAAAATCAGAAATGCTTTTCTGATCCTAACATGGGTCTCTCTCCCTAAACATCATGAAAATAGAGAATTTATCTCATTAATTATCTCCTTCCTCCCCAGCTTGCACCAATGGTTCCTCAAGCTCCTTGTCTGGAACATCATTACATTCCATACCCCTCGGCCTCTCCATCAACATGCATTGTGGTGGCATAACTATACAAATCCAAACTCACATCTTTGGTCTCATACTCAACCATTTTACCTTTATGTAATAGGATAATATAATACAACAAGTTTCAACATAGTATTTTCTACAAAATTTCTCTACACGGTCTACATCGAGGCCTTATTACTACCCGTAACCATCCAACAACTAGGACTTGGTTAACAAGGGTATATTCATTATCATTAATAAATCCATCCATTAATTAATACAATTTTTTAAATTAATTAATTCATCAATTAATTTACTTATCATACTAATTTCATTAATCAATGATCTCATTATACACCAATTTAATATCATTTGGCATCATTATTTTACTCTCACATATAGGAAAAATAGTTCAACTACAACAAATTACCCATATCCTATTTTCCTGTGAGTTCCTATATTGATACATGTCACAAAATCCTTGACTTCCTAGAATGATGCATGAAGGCTCAACTATCATAACTATTTTGGCCACAAATAAAAATTCCACATTTTTTAAAATAAATATCACAGCACTCCATAATTGTGTCACCTAAGGTTAAAAAATATAAAAATATAACAACAAAAATAAATCACAAAAATCCCACCCTAAGTACTCAGATTTTCCCCGGTACATGGGTTTGAAACTCCCTTGCATGATCTTGTTACCAATCCTCAACTATTCCTAGTCTCTTATAAACCTTTCCCCAAAACAATAAAACAAAAGAATAAAAACGAAATGAAAACCACCTCTGATACCACTTTACAACGTCCCAAACCGGGAACCTCTAAACGGTTACCCAAGACGATTAGCCACATGCCCTCCATCGTACCTCCCCCTATTCCAAAGGGTTCCGACTAGAAGAAAGTGTTTTGTAAGTTAGTCTAGTAGAGACTATACACTATTTTGTCAGAATTAAACAACAGCGGAAGAAAATAACAACAAACAAGTGCAGAGGCATATATAAATAACTAGAACAAATCCATGTCATATGATAACCCAAATAGAAAATACAATACTCAACTGAAATATAAATCATACTATGTCATCGAAAATGTCAAGTAACTACTTTGTAAAAAATTGTAAAGACACAACAACTCCAAAGAGGGTCTGGAACCACATCTGGATCCCTCTCCCTTGATCCAATCCCAAATTGTAACATATCCCAAGGCCTATGACATTATCATATACTACAAGAACAATTTATACTCTGGTGATGATCAGGAGGCCCAAATAGGGTGTCAATAAAACTCAGTAGACCACCGCCAATGATTTCTTAAAAGAGTCCAGTCAAAAGATAGTGCATGTAGTTTCATGAAGCAATAAATACAATGCATAATTTAAACAGTTATCACATTTTCATTTATTCTTTAATCAAAGCATTAGGCCAAGTTAAAATCATTTTTCCCATTTGAATCATCATTCATTATCATTAATCATTTAGTGTATACCTTTATTCCAAACACCCTAATTCTCAATTGAATCATCATTCATTATTATCATTAATCATTTGGTGTAGGTCGTCATTCCTAGCAGCAAAAATCTCATTGAATCATAATTAATTATTATCATTTATAATTTATTTTATGTCACCATTCCTATCACCACAAATCGCGTTTAGTGTAGGTCTTCATGCATTGCACTCTAATTCTTATTCGATGTAGGTCATCATGCCTAGAACCCCATAATTTCAAGCTTGGATAACTATTGGGGAGTAACACAATGTCTATGTCCCAACTTATAATCTGTATAGAACACCGTGTCTAGCAGCAAAAAAATATCAACCATTTAATTTTTCATTAATTATAAAGAATTTTCCACATTATTAATTAACTAATACAAATATTTTTTAAACATTTAAATTGGATTAGTTAATTCAACAATTAACTAAGAAAATCACCCATTAATTAATTGATCAATTAATCATTCAATTACATTATCTTTTGATAATTATTTCTTCTCAATTATTTATCCATTTCAAATATCTACATACCATAATTAATTCTCCGAATTAGTTATCTTTGATCAACATCATAACATGTAATTAATTCTCCTAATTAATAATCATTAGTCAACATCATGGCATATAATTAACTCTTACAATCAATTATATAGCCATACATAATTTCAAAATAAATTCCCCGAAATTAATTATCTTTTCATATTTAATTAAATATCTCAATTAAAATATAAAATCACCAGAGTAACTATTTCGAAAACACCCCATTGATTGTTTAGGGATTCAAATATCAATTATATCACCAAGGATACTAGATTCAATTCCTCATTCCAAATTACTCAAATTTAGGAAATCAATCATGAAGGGATTCTAGAAATCATAATCTCGCATTCACATATAATAAAACAAGACTATGTGAGTTCTATTTAGACCACCTACCACGTTTTATTGAAGGAAGTTATCCCAATGAATATCCCCAAATTTTGAGTGGCACAACGTCATCGATCAAGCTCCAGATCTAAATCCCTATACCAAAATAAAGATGAAAGCAAACAAGATCTAATAAAATTGGATCTAGATCCACCATCCACGATCAAGATCTCAACTCATAGCTTTTGATTAATGTAATTAGTGAAGATCGTCCATGTCAAGATCAATGAAGTATATTGGAAAAATTGGGTGAAGAATCATGATGAAATCCACATACAGAGTGGAGAGTGAATCTTCAATCTGGGATTTTGATCTCAAATAACGGTGTTCGGATCAACTTGGAATCCCTCTATAAGGCTTTAGGAACACCTATAATTTGTAAATCATAATCCAAGGTCAAAATATGGGAGTCCAGGGGGTTCAGGTGGTTTTAAAAAGGATTTTCAAATATTAATATCCACACACACTGTTTCATGGGTAGAGGCGCATGGTTTGGCAAACCATGAACCGACCATGTGGACCTCTCTGTCCTGGTTTGCATGGTGGGAGTCGTTTGGCCGCACAGGTTTTCAAATCGGGAAATACCCATGCAGACCTCTCTGTCCAGTTTTTCATGCATGGAATGGTTTGGTGGCACATTTTTTAAAACCGTACATAAAATGTTCACATTCTACTTTTCATTAGTTTTTGTTAAAAATCACCCAAACACTCCCCAAGATAATACTCCAAATAAAAAATATTAAAAACATCAAATAATAACTGAAAAATGCACGAGATGACTCCAAAAGGCAGGGATCTTATATTAGTAGACAAATTTTTTTCATGAGTGCCTCCAAAACCTAGTAAATTCAGTTTGGTTGAAATGTATTTGAGCGGGATTTTAAATAGTGGTTTAAGAAATTTCTTAACAATATTCATAACTAAAAGAGTTTTCATGAAATTTTAGAACATTATGGTTGCACTGTTAGATAAAACATATTCCCTAACCATGCACCCCTATACAAGCGTTCACAGTTTCTACTAGTTGGGTTCACAATTTCCCAAACCCTATTACAACTACACAAAACCCCACAATTTGTGATTTAACAGTTTATACTAGAGGATCAGGCGGTTTGGAAAAATCAATAGAAAACTATATATATCCTCTATAACATCGAAAATTTTCAAAATTGTATCTGAATAAAGTCAATACAAGTCCAAACCAAAGAATACTAAAAATTAGGTCGAGGAGTTCCTAAAAAATGATATCTCCATGATTCTTGTGGTGAAACACCATTGGTGAATTTTGGAAACAATGAACTCTTATGTAGCATTATAGATATGCTTATGTAAGTATTAAAATTCCGGTCTGACAGTAATTTATTAGTAAAATTATATTTAAATATTTTTTCAGATTTAATACATCCACTACTTTTTAAAAGCCCTCCACATATTTTCTCATAGGTTAATTTACAAAATAAAAAGTAAATAAAAATTTATACTTCCACATTATTTAATATTTATAAAAATTAAATAGTATTTTTCTAAAATCACCATTGATTACTAAAATATATGGTGATATACTACTTTACAAAACCATTTCATCTTCTTACATCTATGAAACTCAAATCCCCCCTTAAATTAATTATGGTTTCATATGAATACCTATAACAATATTTTAACATGAACACCACAAAAAACACTGAAATGGATTCTTCTAACACCATAAATTCATTTTATAATATAAATTCCATTGAGAAATAATTTCTAATAAATGTAATATTATTTATTGGATATAGAAATTATTATTCCATACTCCATTTAGAAATAATATTTTAATATATATTTTGATAAACACTAAACTTTTTTTAATAACCATTACAAGAATTAGACATCATTATTCAATTAATTACAATATGGTGATTTATTATTCATCCTCATCTCCATCAACCATTTTAATTTGTCACACATGATCCTCACTTTATTTTTGACCACCCTTCCACGTTCAATAACTTTTTTTTAATATTAATTTGGTACCAATAATATTATGGTGTATAAATTTATTCAAAATCCCGAAATTTGATTTTGAACAGGTTATTATAACTCTATTACATTTATTTGATCCTTAATTCCCCCTTTTATTATTCTTTAAAATAATTATTTTCTTCCTCTAAAAAAAGAGAAGTGTTCTCAAATAATATAATTATGTAGTTATTTATTGGAGAAAACTTGTCTCTATAAATATTTATAATATCAAACCCGACTCTACTTATTATTTTTGATTCATATATCAACTCTCTTATTTAACTTAATATTACTCTAATTAAACTATAAAATAATAATCAGTAAAATGATTTTGATATTCCCATGATTCCAAAATTAAATCTTCTTCCTCCTAACACACTTATCTAAGAATAAAACCATCCTAAAACTCCATGGAATTAATATTTTTTTATATTTTTTTAGTTGTCTAAAAAAATAAGTAATTTTTTAAAATCATTGATATGACATACTCCTTGATGAGTAGCTGAAAAATATACATACATCCTCTACATCACCATATTTTCCCTAATATCCCAGTTTATTAAAAGTAAAAAAGTTTCGTCGAAATATTTTGTAAATATTCAGAGATGGTTTCTTATGATTACAAATATAATTTCATTTATTCACTTCTCCAGAATACAGAAATGATCAATTTTGACTATCCTCATCCGCCTAACCTCCTTATTTTCAATAGTGGTGAGATATTTCACATCATATCAACAATGTCATGTTGATATTCTTTACATTATTTTTCTTCCTCTCCATAAATCTAGTCTATTTGGGATTCATTTTGGGTATGAAATAATTTTTTATACAACATTTCTCTAAATAAATTTAAAATAACATGGAATTTCATTCAGTTCCTATTTTTGAATTTTTAATTTTAAAAGAAATACTATATTAATTTATTTTCATCTTTGAAATAATTTTATCTTGTACAATAAATCTATCTTTAAATAATAAAACAAGGGACATCACATAATATTTAGTTAATAAATAAATAAAATGTTGTACTTCTCACTATATTTAAAATCAATAAAAATTGGACCATATATATCAGTATATACATGAACTAATAAATTTCTTCCCCTTGTACATTGAATGATAAGGGGTATTCACCGTCATTACCCTAGATAGTTTATCAGAAATATTTTCTCTGTTTCTATCCAGTAAAATAATACCATCATAATCATTAAAAATTTATAGATTCACCAAACTATGTTGATTAATGATTATAATACTCTAGTTTCATAAATTATTTTACTCTTTTATGTGAATGTGACTATCATGTTGAGACCATGATAAATTTGGATGATTCTAAATATTTTGGGAGATTTTATAGATAAGATTTTTCCTATAGAAATTGGAATGACCTCTAAAGAATATTAATTTTGGATGTTTAAGTGAATATGGTGGTTTTGTTATTTATTTTCAACAAAGATTTCATGTTAATTCATTTATAAATAAATCATATTACGTGAGATGAAGCCATGAATATTTTTTAGAATAAGTTTGGATGTATTTTGATGAAAATTTGATTTAATAAATAAATTTGGAATCCTAATATAGAACATAAATATTATATTACTATCGAATAGAAACTGTCATATCCCACTTCGTAAGTGTTCTTAAAATACAATTTGTCTCAAAAATTGGGAAACTGATGACTTTTTAAGAGTTATGTAGCACTTTATAAGTGTTACACCATGAATTTTGAATAATCATTATATCTTTAAAAGATTAATATAGTGTTTTGTATGAGTCATGATTACTTTAGAAGAGTAATATAGAACTCTGGGTGAGTCATCTTAGAGTTAAAAGACTATCTTACAATATTAGAAGTTTATAAAACATCTATATAAGTGACAGATATGAATTGATATGTGTTTCTACCTAACTTAATAAATGAAAGGTAAATGGAGATCTTTTTTAGTACTGCAAGGTAAAAAAGTAATTCCAAATTTAATATTTTTAATAATTAAGTTATTTCATAAAAATATATATTTTTCAAGTTTGAAGAATAAAAAACTGATATTGTTGATTCAATAAAATGAGGAAGAGGATTATGAAAATGATGAAAAGTGTTATTGTGATGAAATGAATAAGAATTTTTTTAAACACACAAAGTTGTATTATCATGGTTGATGTTAAGATATAATGATCAATATATTTTTTTAATTAAAAGTATGATGAATATATATGCATAAAGTGAATTTAAAAAAATATTTAGAGGAATTTATATTTTTGGATTACAATTTTAAATTCTAATTCTAATAATTTTTTGACCATGGTGTATGTTCAATGTACATTATAGTATACATGTAAAATATATTTTAAAGGAGGGACCATTTCTTATATATATTATGAAGAATATGTTTAATTGAAATATAAATATTGTGATTTATAGTTAACACAAAGAGAATAGAAGGATCATGTGATATAATAGGTTCAATAAGAAGAAATATAACTATCACATGATAATAATTTGGATCTCCAGTTCTTTTGAATTCATTCTAAGTGTTGAATTAAAAATACTTATCATTATAAAATTATAGAAATCCCTAATCATATATGTGATATGTGTATCACACGTAAAAGGATATTCTCTACCCATTATAACTCACTTGATTATGCTATTGGGTCATTTGGCCGCAATTATATCCAAATAATTAAAATATTAATACTTTTCATTTTCGCAGGCCATCCTAATACATTTATGGTGGCCCTTTTGTGGGTTCTTGAAAGTATTTGTAGATAACAAAACTAATCAGATTAATATGTTGTGATGTTTTTATATAAGAAAACATGAAAGTAATAGAAACATTTATTTATCCCCCCTCACACTATATCTCAACGATATAGAGGATATTTTCATGTTGTATGAATGCGATGAACCCCTTCGACTATGATCTATAGTTTTATTCTTCATGAATTAGTGATTATATTTTATTTAATATATTTTCATCAAATTTATTGGGTACATAATAAAAATTAATAATGAAGGGAATAAGAAGTATTTATAAAAATTATGGAACATAAACCACTAGAATAGTAACTGAACCATTGGAATAAAAATATTACACATATAAATAAATTATTTTCCAATAGAAAAGTATCCTCACCCATGAAAGTATAAATAAAATTTTTCCATATTAAAAATTGTACTATGATATAATTATATTGTAGTACAATTAAATATATATTTTATAAATTATTAATAAAGTGTTGATATTTTTATAAAATATAAATTTTTATTTTAACTTTTATTATTACTATAATATTTTAAAATATATTAATTTTCCTAAAATGTATTCATAAATTAATATTTTTTATTTCATATTATTATATGTTAATTTTATGAGACCTTAATAAAGTATTCAATGTGTTATAAAATTAGTTATAATTTTCATATTGTTTTTTCTAGAAAAAGATGATTTTAATTAATAATTGAATATCTCATATTTTGAAAATTATTTAAATGAAATTGAGTAAATTTTATAATTATACATGAAACAGTTATAGGAATGTTTTTTGATTTTTCTAAAATAGTTGAATTTCTTTTGAATAGTAAAATATGGTAATTGACTGCTTATATACACTATAAGATAAAATAATTCCAATTATTAATCAATGATGTAATAACTATAATATAAAATTATCCATCTCTATTTTATTTATTTATTCATGGAGTAATCATTATTTCTTATCTGGATGAATAATAATAAACAAGTGAATAAAATAATGAGAAAATACCTCTCTTATCCACTATAAATACCACCGATCACCACCGCTTTTCCCCACAACTATTAATCTTTGAATATTTTATAATTTCTTACCAATAATAATCCCAGTCCTCATACAAATATTTAAGATCCTATGGTCTCAACTAAGTACCATAACCAAATTTCAATGGAGATTAGCAAGGAGGATAATTCCAGAGTTAAAATCCTCTTTGATTTACTTTTATTCTCTTTCAATTTTATTCTTTTATTATTATTTCCAAATATCCTCCCCTATTCCAAGTGGAATGGTAACTCTAGTTTCCCTCATATAATATAATTTTATTATGTTAACAGAATAATACATATTCACTTTTATCCCCTAACCCTTTTTCACAAAAACTGAAAACATCATCCGTGATGTATAAATTTATCACATTCATAGACGATGAGTTTTTAATATCCATTTCTAAATTCAAGGTACGTCATAATACCAATTTTTTAGTTTAAAGAGATTATAATATATTTATTATATCCTATTTAATGTTCTGGAACCCTGATATATACATTATATTAACTAATACAATAAAACATATTTGTGATGATCAAAAAATGATGAATTAATCTAAACACATATCTATGACGCTTTATCTAATGATTAATCCTCACTTATGGAAATAAAATAATATATAATTCCTTTTAAATTTCTATATTTTTATTAACATAATGTAATTTTAATTCAAGAAAACTATTTAATTTTTTCATGATATCTTGTATATATATACAAGTAAACCGATCATGAAAACCAAGGAAACAAATGATCTCAAAATATTAAATTGTATCTTATAACTCCTAAAAATTAAATAAATGAACATAATAAAATAAAAATAAATAAAATACATATAATAAATTTTATTATTTAATTTTATAATGTATTGATTCAGATAATCCAAGATATTAAGTTCTAGTAAATAATTGTTTTTAGACATAAGGAATGAGATTCTCTCTAAACGTTCAATTTTTCCATCGGGTTACTCATTCTTTTTCATTACCCCTATGCCATTATTTTTTATGTAATTAATCAAAATTCAATTTATATTTTTCAAAATAATGTATTCATATCATATCATCCTTCTTTGATGGGTAAATATATTATTTAAAATATTTTGCTACTCAATTTCTCCTGATACAGAAACTTGATTAAAGGGAACCTCTATATTCCTTACCAATTTTAAAGTATCATACATAATATAATTAAGAAACAATTATTTTATAAAAACAATCACTTTATCATGATAATATATCATGGTTAATTTATAGTTCTATATAAATCATTTTTCATTTTTCATTTTTTAAATACCCATTAATATTTTCATTAAATCGAAATAAAATGTTTTGTTTAAAATATTTACTAAAGACTATTTTTACTTTATATTGAAAACTCTTAATATGATATTTCACTATTTTAACTTATTAAGGTCCATGTATATCTATACTCTATTCTTTCATGGAATACATTATGATATTCTCTTTTGATATTTATTTTAACAATTTTATGATAACCAATTACTTCCATGAGTAACCCTTATGTTTATGATTGATTCCATATGTATGATTTTTTATATAGAATACATAGTTATGAACATGTTTTAATGGGTGAACCTGGATAGTTCCCCAATGAATTGGGTAATTTTTAGTCTCATGATATGTCTTGTGAAATGGTCCTGATGGTTATCATTGATTTGTTCTCAGGTGAAAATGTCATTGTGGTTATCCTTGAGTCATGATCCTCCATGTTAAATTAACCATGACTCATTCTAATGTCATATTTTATATTTCATCCAAATTACTATGATTATATTAGAACTTAATCCATTTCTCTATATTTTATTATTCTATATTTTAATGAATTTTTCATGGATTTGTATGTCATCATATCATGCCTTCTATCCCATGTGTTATTTAGTATTCTTTTGTTTTTCCCTAGCTGGGCTTTTAAGATCATCTCATTATTCATGTATTCTCTTTTTTATCCTATGAACAATTAAGGTCTTAAGGGGTATTAAAATTTAATTATGTAGATCAAATAAAACATTTATTTATTTATTTAATGTATTCAGCTTTATGTACTTAATTTTCTTAAGAAACTAGACTTTACCATACTTAGTTTGTATTTAATTATTAATTATGTTTAAAATCATGATATATTTTTTGTAAAAGCTCGGGTATCTATATAATATCCCTCAAATGGTTATTTTTAATTTTTTTACATTACAATATGGTTTTTAAATGTTTATATTATATAAATTTATATCTTTTAATTTTTGATCATATTTTACTTATTTTATAAAAAAACAATTTACAGTATTCCGGTAATTCTGAGTTTCTGCAAATTATAAATTTATTACTATAATTATTTAATTGAGATAAGTATAACCTAGACATTAAAAATAGTATTATAAATTGTAAAAACTAATATTTGAATTTTATTTACACTAGTTTCAAATAAATAGAATTTATTTGTAATGAAACATATAATTTCTAGTAAAGACATTATATGTTTAAAATTATTATTTTATTAATGAAAATACAATTCATGTCCTATGAAAAATAAAAATATTAATTTTAAAAACAATTATAAATTAAAATTGATAAAATAATTTTCATTATTGAATTTTTTATATCAAAACAATCTTAAGATTGTTTTTTTCCAAGAATCTTCATTTTTTGATGAATAGTGACAATTAGTGAATTTTAATTCAAAAATGGTTTACATATAATTTATTATTATTGTTAAATTAAATTTAAAGTTGAATTTTATGTAAAAATATGAAAATATACTAATATTAATTTAATATAGTTTATAGAAACCAATTTATATTGAACTTTGATATAAAATCATAATGAACTTTTGAACATTCTCACTTCAAAAATCGGTTTTCTCACCAAGTCTGTAGGATGAGCATTAAATTAAAATTTTCCAATTATGATAGTAAAATTTTTAAACAAGTAAATAAATTATCTTAATATTTATAATATTTATATTTTTATAAGAAAAATATAATTTCTTACAGATAATATTTGTGAAACTATGAAAAATTATTTAAAGTGATTAAGGTAAAATAAAGCTTAACAAGGGACTAATCCTTAAACATAAGGAAAAATGGCCTAGAATCATATATAAACCCCATTTAAGGACCAAATATAGGCCAAAAACCATATATTATTTATGTTTTTGGTTTTTTTTACGTTTTTAAGGTTAAAATGTGGGTACACGTAATTTATTATCAAAAATTCCATGTGTGTCCCCTCCCTCCCTTATAAAAGGCCATCACCTATCCTGCTTACTCAAACCTCACAAGACACTTTTTATCAACTAATATAAAACAAAATACATCTTAAAAATCCTTCCCCTAATCAAACAATCCTCACATTGGGTATAAAACCATCCAAGTAATCCCTTTGGTGAAAAGTAAAAGGAGTCACCTAAATAAATGCAATGTCCTTCCTCAAGCTCGTTACTATTATTTTAATTCATGAGCCACTAAATTATTCATATTTAATGTTTATATAATAAAAACTATATTTTAAATGTACTTATATTTTGTTATTATAATATTTCTACATTCACTTAAACATACATACATCTAATTGGTAACTAACTTATAGTACTTATGTATAGAGAAATGTCACGTCATGAAAAGATATTGTTCGTTTTCAAATACCACCTATCATGGTTGGGAATTAGGATATAAAAATAATTTTTACATGTTATATATGATATTTATGGTGTATTTATTCTTATTTAGTTACAATATATAACACACCTTCACTCTTTCCATTTTTTAATTACGATAATTTTGATTGCGGAAGTCTGGTCTACCGCCTCCTCAAAGTGATGTGATTTGTCTACACCATATATGGAATGTATTAAAGATTTTATTAGTGAAATTATATTATATATATAAAAATATAATTCTATAATAATAGTAATATATATATATATATACATATATTTCACTTAATTTTTTTCCTTCAATAAGTTAATATAACCAAAATTATGTTTATACGTACACATGATCTACCATCTCCATGAATGGTGTATTACATTTAATAATTACATCCTATTTATATTTTTATAAATACATATATAAAGAATATAAGAAATATTTATACCATTTTTAACATTAATAAAATAATTAAATCATAATCTTTTAAAAGGATCAAGAATAACTAGTCAAATCATATACGAATAAAAAAGTTGGTATTACATGAAATGTAACTTTAACATTGAGTTATTAATAAACAGGTGATATAAATACATAACCAAATCATACATGGTAATAGATATTATAATATTTTTATTTCATATATTTATAATAATATTTTATTTATTACATAATATTTTTTATTGCGTATGAAAAATGTCAAGATTAAAGGAAAGAATGTTTCGTCTCACTTTTTATGTATTGGAGATACATGCCTTATTCACCACTCATTTCTTCTTTGTGATCTGTATAGTACACCCAGATTTATTATTTTATTCGTATATTTAATTTAGTTTGTATTTACATATCCATTTTATTAATTTTCCTTCATGGGATTATCTTCAAAATTTACAGAGTTGGTAAAGTTATTTTATCTCAATATTCATTCAATGAGACACATTCTATGTTATGAACCTCTATATTTCTATGAGATGCATATACTACTATTTGAAATGTTATATCATGAATATGAGTCATTTAATGATATGTTAAGATTCATTTAATTTTATTATCACTTTTATTCTAATATAATGTTACCAATGTGGTAATGTTTTATAACTTCAATCTCATCATTTATAGAGATTGTTTTTCATTATGTTTCTATTGATGAAATATTATTTCTAATCTCTAAATAAATTTCATGAATTTTATTACCCTATATATATTCATGTCTTATCTAAGTAACTATTCATTTTTCCCATATTTTAAATTTAAAATAATTAAGAATATGTATTTATGAAAATTTGAATATATTTATCCTTTTAGTGGAAAATCATTTTTCTTTCAAAATGTGTCTTATAAATATTTTTCTCAAATGAGTTAATATTATACTATTATATTTATGTTACATTTTTATCCATATATTACATTTTTAAAAATGGTTTTCAATGAAATATTATTGTCTTTTATCGATCAAGGAACTTTTCAAAAAATTTAAGGAGAAAAATGAATGTTTGGTATGTACGGATATACCAACCATCATGACTATCATTTTTCTCATTCTTCCTCTATAATTTGAAAAAAATTATTTAAAAAACCATAATATTCTGTAATTTTTTTAATTTTAAAATTTATTTCAATGAAAAAAAATCACACAAAATGTTTTATATTTAAAAAGTGCTTCAATTGTTATCTAACTTATTTTATATGTTTTCATGGAAAATGTTTTTCAAAATGTTTTCAATAATATTTTATTATTTTTCATAGAATAATGTGTTAGAAATAATTTGATGCTTCATTAATATGTTTTCAAGGAATACCTTTTTCAAAATGATTTCAAAACTAAAATTAAATTTTTCAAGTATTTGTAATGATTGTTTTTAAATAAAATTCAATACATCCTTATGAGTTTTCAATTAGTTTTCAAATAAGAATGTTTTTCAAAATATGAATAATATTCTTTTTCTTTTGTATTCAATGATATTTTAAAAAGAACGATTTTTTCAAAATTATTTTTTTAAGTAATTTTATAATGTGGAAATGATATTTTCCTAATGAAATGTTTTAAATGATATTATAAAAGTTTTTTTTTCTAATAAAGTGATTTTTGAAATGGATTTATGAAAAGTATTTTCATTGAAAATCTTATTTTCTTTATGAAATATAATATGTAATCTTTAAAAATATATCACCATATAAGATGAAATAAATTTTCATAGTTTATTAAAAACATTCATATTATTTCTTTTATAGTTTATGTTTTTATGGACTAATGATTATGATATAATTTTATATTCAATGGGTAATATGGTTGTGTTACCTAATTCTTTTTAGGTCTTGATTTGATGAATTTATTATAAAACCAATCAATTTTTTATAGGTTATTATGTGATTAACCATTAATGATGCCCATTTCATATCATCGGTTATGATATGATGAATGTTTTGTTATCGTGTGGCAGATTCATGTATGAGTTAATTATGTGATGGGTTGGACCTATATCTTCATCCAATGTATTGTATAATGATGTAAGAATCTTGAGTATATCTGTTATGATTGAACCTAATTCCATGTTCACCATGTCATGTGTGAACCTAATTACATGTTCAAATTATTATTCATAGACCTGGTTTCATGCCCATATGATTATTTTTAATCTTGATTACATTTTCACAATGTTATGAGTGAACCATATTTCATGTTCAAAATGTTATGAATGAACATGATTACATATTAACAATTTTATGAATGGAACTTCTGGAATGTCCATCAATTTATTTATGAACCTGATTACATGTCTACAATTTTATGTCTGAACCAGAATTCTTATTAAAAAAATTAGGCATCGACCTGGTTGCATGTCCATAAGTTAATTTAGGGGCCTAATTTAATATCCATGACATAATTATTGGGTGATTATATTTCCACTTCCAGTTATACATGTCCACAATGACATACATTAATGTGTATGGAAAATTTCATGTCTTATTCCTTTGATTTCCATTTGTAGATTATTCTCATTATTCATTTATGATTCATGTCTTATGAACTTCTAGTTTTTGTTAAAATATTCATTTTTATGATCATTATTATGATGGGTATGATATTATAATATTTTTATCACACTCTCACACCCTTATTCTCATATTTTTTCACCTAGTTAACGCTTATTAAGCATCTGATCTCACCCCTTTCTTATGTTTCCTTTAATTACGTTATAAAGAAATGTTTTTAGTTGAAGTACTAGTGGGGAAGATCTTTATTGGAAACATTGATGATATCTCACCAAGATAAATTATTTTGTTCAATGATTCCAAAACACTAAACTATTATGCTCCATAGGCATGTACATTTGAATTATGGGAAATATTCAATAAAAATTATGTAATATCCATGTATGTTATGTTTCTGCCACTATAATTGGTATCAGAGCGAGGTTTAGTAAAAATTTGGAAACTACTATGAAACAAAATTATTTAGATCCCTATAGATAATTTTAAGGATACATATATGGTTATATATACGTTTAATTCTAAGAATATGTTACTACGTAATAGAATGTCCTAAAATTTAGATAAAGTATAAAGTGAGTGGTTTCCTAAAAACACATCAATTATGTATACACCAACTGGGAGTGGTTTTGGGGAAAACGTGTCTAGGAGTAAAAAATATGACATTGTTTATCAGGCATGGATTTAGCGTAGCCTGGTACATGATAACAGGTCTTATTATACACCTGTTTAGACACTTGTGAGGGTTATGCAGTAGTAATTCAAAAAATATTTATGAACCATCATGGAGGATTTAAAAAGTGTATGACTATGAATAACCTAGGATAAACATAAAGTTTAATATATTAAGAAGCTATATTTTATTACTTAGACAACTTGTATGTATTTTTTCACGATTACGGGGTTTCCCGCTGTGATGATTATTTCATACTCTATATATTTTTTTGTTTTAGTCAATGGTTGTAACCCGATGGAACAATGTAAATGGGGAATGAAATGGAAAATAAAATTATTTTCCTACTTATAAATATAATTTAATATGATATGGATTTCAAAAACCCATTACTATCCTCTCACAAATTTTCCAATCTATGAATTATGGTAAAAATCCAAATTCAAAAATGAGTGAATAATGATTTTTTGTGTCCATTAAAAGGATATACCCACCTTTTTCAGTGGTTTTTCTGACCCATTTGTTTCTGATAAATGGATCACTACAAATGAAAGGAA
Source organism: Viscum album (assembly GCA_963277665.1). Taxonomy (NCBI): domain Eukaryota; kingdom Viridiplantae; phylum Streptophyta; class Magnoliopsida; order Santalales; family Viscaceae; genus Viscum; species Viscum album. Next base: position 1,252,024,477 of record OY728140.1, on the reverse strand, counting down.
TTTTCCATTCCTCATTGATCATATCTTGAAAAATTCACCCTGGTTGTCTACAATCTATAAGATGAAGTGGATTGATGATAGAATATTATTAAGGGTACATTCCAAACAAGATGAAATTGAATCCATAGAATATGATGAGTTCAATAAAATATTTACCAATAACTTCCAAACTGATATTCTTAAAATTTATATTGAAAATGAATTGATATAGATTATGGATAAGGATAATGAATTAGTTGGGGCTTATGACGAAAATTATATAGGGATTACAAGGTACTTTTTAGGTATTATCATTTAACCTGAAAGAAAAATTTATTCATTAATTGGTGTCTTGAAACCTAGTCTTTGAAAGTCCTTTTCTATAATATAATTTAGGTGTTATGATTAATTTTTTTGGTGTGCTATCAAGGTGGAAATTGAAGTTTTAATTTTGTATCAATCTCATGGTTTTGAAAATAAATTAAATATAGAGTTCAAAGGAAAATCTAACAAGCGTTGGGAAAAGAAAATGAGCCTTCCATTATATAGAAATAGTGTTAAGAAACATGAATGGAATTGTATTAAGGGGGATACTAAATTATTAAATTATATAAATCATGTTCATCGAGTGGATAAATATATATGTAATGAGAATAACTTAGCTAATTATTAAAATAAAGAGAAATACCAATGTAATGAACCTCACACACTTTAGTTTTTCAATTGCACAATGTTTTTCAATTATTTAAACAGGTTCTGCAATCCAAGGGCTAATGTCAATTATAACCCGAAAAAACTTCTATAGAAAAAATAAAAAGGGAAACATTAAGAAATCTTAATGTAAAAGGTGAATCCTGATAAATATGTCACATTTATCCAGCACTCATTATTTAGTAATTTTATATTTTATTTATAATGATTAATCCATTTGAGATCTTATTTTTCATCATTTAGTGATATTTTGTGTGATTATCTCACTCTACATAGAATCTGGTTTAATAAGTTCACATTTTATATTCTATTAGTCAAAGGATGGACCCATGTTTCTAATGAAAATGTTTTGGCATAATATAAGAGATTATTTATGGAATAAAGGGTGAGTAATATTTTTTAATGGTTACAAGGTTTATTATTTATAGAATGGTTTATGATAAAATACATAAGAGGATTTAGATATTAAATTATTATCTCACCATGTGAGTATTTATTCATATTGGATAACTTGTTCTAATATTTTGTTGTGATTCTAACTAAAGATAGATAGAATGACTTATCATTTTACCTTGTGATATTTCATTACTTTAAGAATGATAAATTTAAATTCATTTCTTAAGTGATGATGTGTAAATTCATCAAGTCCCAAGAGTGGGTGATATTATGATGAAAAAAAGTAAATGTACCTTCTTAGGAAATTAATTTTAAATTTTTAAAAGGGTCTTGAAATAAATAAATTCCCATTATGATCATTTTTTATGACATAAATGACCGCTTATCAATCTTCTTTTGGTGATTTATTTATGATTGTTACCTTTCCCCTAACCATGTACTATATCACTCTCCATCATGACATTATGGTAATATTTTTCTTCCATGTACATGTTTTCACTTCCAATCTATGTTCTCATATATGTGAAACTAGTTATGAGTTATGTTGGGTAAACATCTTGGCTCAAACATTGTTTTTTAGACCATGTTTTAGTATCCGTTTCTGTGATGTGGGTTTTTATGAAAGAAACAATCTTGTATTAAACAATTAATAAACAAGAAAAAATTTAGGGAAGAAAATAATTTTGTATTGTGTCTAATGTAACACCCTGAGTTTTTGTGAACATATTTTTTCAATAATTATTTTTATTTGATTCCATGCATTATATAGTACATTGATTTAAACATTATTTATATTCTACACTATGAAAAACTTATGCTACACCCAACACTAACTTAGCATGCTTTACATGCAACACTTAGTTTCTATGAAAAAACACCATATCATTATATTTATTTGAAGGATATAGTTATAAACTAGATATGAAATTTTTTCATGTTTCTATTAATAAATAATTTTTAAATATTATTTCTAATATTTGTATATAAATAAAACATATTTATAAGGAAAAATATAGGTTTTATATGTTTGATAAGTTTAAAAATAAACCTTTGATAAAAGATATTCTTTTTGTGTCCTTCTTTGATCAATTATAAAATTAATTTCAGATACTCACATAAATTTAATTTGATAAAATAGAAATCGTTTTTTATGTTAGAATTTTTCATTTATCTTAGGATTAATTTTTTAGTTTTTTTGTGAAACTTCCTCTATGGATGAATATTGAGAAATACTAATTTTCAATTCAAAACTAGTTTTTTTGTCTAATTTATTTATATAGTAAAATTGTATTTTAATTTTATATAAATTAAAAATATATCAATTATATATATATTAATCTAATATAGGTATATTTAATAATTTTTTATTTAATTTAGTTATATAAATTAATGAACTTTTGAAAATTTTTATTTTAAAAAACTGCTTTCTCACCACATTTTCAGGATTAGAATTAAACAAAAAATTTCAACTTCTTTGATTTTAATTTTTAATAATCAAAATAAATGGTTTTAAAACTATAATATATATATATTATAATAATATCACATTAATTTTTAACCAAAAATATTAGTTAAAGTGGTTAAAATTAATTGCAGCATTTAAGATGAGATTAATCATAATGAGGGACTAATCATTAATCTTAATTGACAAAATGACCTATACACTTGTCCAAATACTATTTCAAAACCTAATTTAGTCAATAAACATTATATTGTGGAGTTTTTTCATTTTATTATGAATATTATTAGGTTAAAACATAGGTACACCTAACTTGTTTTCAAAAATTTCATGTGTGTCCCCTCCCTCCATTATAAAGGACATAATCTATCCCCCTTCTCAAAACTATAAAACCTCTTTGTATAGAAAAATATCTATCCAAATATATCTTAAACATACCTACCCTCAACCTAGAAGCCTCACCATAGGGATAAATTCATCCAAGTAGTCCATTTAGTGGGATCCAAAAGGAGATACCCAAATAAGAGGTAACATCCTTCCTTAGGATCTTCTATTTTATTTTCATTATCCACCATTCATTTATTCTTATTTAATTTTTATATAACAAAACTAGTATAATAAAAAAAATGATATTTTTTTATTCTATTATTTTTACCTGACCATACACACACTACTATCAAATTGGAAACAAACTTACAGTTCATGGGTATGGTGAACTACCGCATCATGAAACGATGTTGTTGGTTTTTCCTTTACCATATCTCATGGTTGGGTATTATGATGGTCACAAAATTTTTATATTTTATATATTATATTTTTTTATTCATCTTTAATTATTATATAACACACACCTTTATTGTTTCCATTTTTTTGTAATGTTAATTTCATTTTGGGAAGTTTGGACCACTACCTCCTCGATGAGACGTGATTTGTCCACACCATACATGAAATATATTATGTATTATTTTAGTGAAATTATATGATATATATTAAATAATAATTATAATATAATTAATATATATATATATAAACCTATATGTCATTTAATTTATTGCATTCAATATGTCAACAAAACAGAAATAATGTCCATGCGTACGTACGACCTACCATCTCCATAAATGGTGAGTTCCATTTCAAACTAATATCCTATATATATTTTTATAAATATATATATATATAATTAATATAAATTATATTAATACCATTTTTTACATTATTTAGAAAATTAAATTACGTTCTAATTAAAAGGATCTAGAATAAAAAGTCAAATCCTATATGAGAAATACATGGGATATTTTCTGAAGCATATCATTATCAGAGTGTTGTTAATAAATAGTTAAAATAAATCCAAAAAAACATATATAGTATTATATATTATAACAATTTTATTTATTATATTTATAATAAACTTATACTTATAAAATTGGATGTTAGAATTTGTACGAAGAAAGTCAATACTTAAGGATATGGAGTTTCATCTAACCTTTTGTTTTCATGAGATACATGCCTTATTCCAACACATTTATTTCGTGTAGTGTGTATACTACCCAGGAATGTATTATATTTTTATTATATTTAAATTTTTCATTTTTTAAATATCCTTGTTATTATCTTCAATTCAAGGGGATTATGTTTCAATGGTTACCAAATCAATAATGTAATTGTGTTTGAATTTGACTTATTTGATACACATGTCATGTTATACACCTATATATCTATGAGGATTAAATGATTCCTTTTCACATGTTATAAAATGAATATATTTATTTCAATTATATTTTAATATTCATTTAATGTTATTATTTCAATTTTAATATGATATAATATTTCCTAAGTTGTATAAGTTTATAGCTTCAATATCATCATTTATCATAATTTGGTTTTGATTAAGCTTCCATTGATGAAATATCATAATAAATATCTCTAAAAATCCAATTAATTTTAGTTCTATAAGGATATGGATGTTAAATCCAAGTAAATGTTCAATTTTTCAGTCTTTGGTACATAATAAATATAATAAAAAAATTATAAAAATTTGACTTTATTTCTCTTTTTGATCAGATATCTTTGTTCTTTCAAAACCATGTTATCTAAAAATGTCATAAAAATGTTTTAATATTATCACATGTTGTTTAAAATACAGTTTTATACATATATTACATTTTTAATGAATAGTTTTAAAAATAATATTCTTATAATTTTCCTACCAAGGAACTTGTTTGAATTATTATGATGCATAGAGAATGTTCAGCATGTACATACTTACCCGTAGTCATGATCTTAATTTCCTTGATGCATCATTTTTATTTTTCAAAGTATTTTTTAAAATATTTTCTTAATATTATGGGAATTTTTCTATTTTGAAAATATTTTCCAAGATAAATCCCTTTCAAAAAAACTTTTTATGTTTAAAAAGTTTTTTAATTGTTCCTAATCATCCCTTATATTTTTTCAAGAACAATGTTTTTTAAAAATTTAATTTCATTTATTTTTTTGATGGAAAATGGATTTCAAAATACTATTAATAATATTTTATAGGGATTCATGGAATATGGTTGGAAAAATTATTTTAAGCCTTATTTTTATGTTTTCAATGTATTTTCAAAAAAACAAATGTTTTCAAAAATGTTTTCAGGAAATTATTATGAGTTCTGAAGGTTTTTTAAAATATATAATGTATTTAAGAAAATAAAAAATTATTTTATATGTTTTCAAATATATTTAAAATGAAAATGGATTTCAAAATTCATTATGTTTCAAAAGGTTTATTACAACTGAATAAATATTTTCCTCAAGAAATGTTTTAAATAAAATAATAATTTTTTTATTTATAAGAAATGGATTTTTAAAATGGTTCTATGAAATTTATTTTCAAATTAAGGCTATTTTCCTTAATAAAATTTATATTTGATCTTTCAAAATCAATCTCCATATAATATTACGTAATTTTTTATTTTTTATGAATATCATTCATTTTATTTCATTAAAGATTTATATTTTGATGTAATAATATTTATGAAACTTGTTTTATTTAATGAGTTATATGACTTTGAAACCTGATTATTTTCATTGGTTATGATTTAATGAAGTGATTATGAAACATATCTATTTCACATTGGTTATGGAGTGTTAATGGATAATTATACCCATATCATTTAATGGGTCATGATATGATGAATGTTTTTTTATCTTGTGGCACATGCATGTATGATTTAATTATGTGACGGGTGGGACCAATCTATCACTACAATCCATTGGGTAATGATGGATGAATCATGGGTATATATTTTATGCATGAACCTGATTTCATGTTCACAATGTTTTTCATGACCATAATTACATGTTTACAATGTTATGCATGGACCTGGTTCCAAGTCACTATGATTATGAGTGAACCAGATTACTTGTTCACAATGTTATGAGTGAACCAAATAAAATTGTCAATGTGCCACACATGAACCTGATTAAATGTTTATAATATTAATCATAGTCTTTGTTTCATGTCCATAAATTGATCTGTGAACCTAATTAAATGTTCAAATTGTTATAAATGAACATGATTCCATGTTTACAATATAATGTGTGGACCTTGTTTCATGAACATATTTCATTGTGAGGTCATGATTTCATGTCCCAAAAATAATTAATGAGTGATCATGTATGTACTTATACATGTTTTGGATGTTGTTCATTGGTCTATATTCCATTATTCCATGTCTTATTCCTATGATATTATTACATGTCTTATCTATCAAATTCCATTATAATTCAGGTATTATGAACTTCCAATATATATTATAATATTCATGTTTAAGATATTTGTTATTGGATGTATGATATTCCAAAATATTGATCATGTTCTCTTCCCAATTGGAACATTTTTATTCCCCATGTCTACGATTACTAAGAATTTTATCTCATCCATTTCTTATGTAGCCCTTCTCCAGGTTATGAAAAAAAGTTTTATGTTGAATTACTAGCGTTAAAGTTCACTATGGTTGACATTGAATATATTTCACCATGTTTGAATATTTTGATCCATGATTCCAAAAAAAAAACACTATACTATTACAGGCTGTAGGATAATACTTTTACAATATGATAAATATCTTTTTGAAATGATATAATATCCATTTATGTTATTCTTGGGTCTCTATATTATGTAATAGAGGTATGTTTACTAAACCTTTGAAAACTAGGATGACATGATTTTAGTGAGATACCTAGGTATATTTCTAAGTATATGTCTATGGGTGTATCTAGGTAAAAGTTTTAGGATGAGGCAATTTTTAGAAAATTCTCCTCTAATTCTAGTAAAGGATTTAATATTTGGTTTCCTATAAATATATCCTTGTTTAGATGATAAAAGTTTACATGGTTATGTAATAGATGTACCTTGTAGTAACAACACTTTCAGAGTGCTTCAGACATGACTCTGGTGTAACCTCATACATGACAATAGGCCTTACTACGCACCCAGTTTGACAGTACCATTGGATAATCTTAGAGAGTTCACAAACTATTTATGAACCAACGTGAAGGATTAAAATGGAGGATGACTACAAATAACCGAGGATAAACCTATGGTGTCATATATTAAGAAGTATGATGTCATAATTTAGACGTCAGATAACTATTTTTTCAAGATTATGTGGTTCCCCACTATGATGGTTGTTTTTACACTGATTTTTTTTGTTTTGGTTAATTGATGATTCCAAAAGGAACCATGTTAATCGTGAATACAATAGACAATTAAATTATTTTATTCCTGAGTGAATAAATTTCATGGGATGTGGAATGAAAAACATTTCTTCTTTGCTCATTCAAATATATCAATCATTGAATTTTGGAGAACATCTAAACGGGGAAATGAGAACAATGCTATTTTGAGCCCTTCATAAAAAAATTTCAGACCTTAATTCAGTGGTTCCTCTAACAAATTATTTGTTTAGAAATTTATCAGTACCACTTAAAAATATATTTTACATTCTCCGGCATATAGATTGTGATAAATTATCTATTTTTTCTATTATCATGATACTGAGGTAGATCAATGGTGGAATATTATTAACAATAAAAGGAAAAATCATAAATTGAGTCTATATAATGGAATTATTTCAAAAATATATTTATCAATAAGTACATTCCTCATATTCTTCAGATGAAGATTTTAGAGTAATTCTATGAGCTTTGGAAAAAGAATAATGAATAATTTTCTTCTTTATGAAGTAAAATTTAAATGGATTTTGAGGACTCTTCATGTATAATCATCCAACCTAAATGAAAAATTGATTGATTCCTCAGTGGCCTGAAACCTAGACTTATAAATCCCTTGGTTATATACACTTTATTATATATTAATATGTTTTTTGAGGTGTAATCATGGTGTAAATGGAAGTTATAATCATGTATCCATCTCATGGTTTTGATATGAAAAGGAATATATAGTTCATTGTAAAATCGAGAAAACCTGGAGAAAAGAACATAAGCCTTCCATTATGCACCATTTGTGGGAAGATATATGGGAGGAATTTTAATAAGGGGACCATGAAATGTTTTATGTGTGTAATGTAAGGTCATCGAGCAATTGAATTTCCATGTAATTAGAAGAAGTAAGCTAATTATGAATATAATGAGAAAAACTGAAATAATTCAGCTCCAATACATAAATGTTTTAATTTTATTGATATTGTCCATTATGAAAACAAGTACCCCAATATAAAAACTTATTTGGAAGATAATACCAAAATACTATGATGAAAAAGGAAAAAGGGAATTCTTATTCAATCACAATGGACGAAGTAAATCTTAATAATTAGGGCACACTTATCCTCTCATCAATTGTGTGGAATTTCAGGTTTGATTTAGTATTATTAATCCCTATTATAATATTTTTTCTCATCCTTTAGTGAACATTCAGGTGATTATCTTCCTCTACATAAATTTTGGTTTAATAAAATCATATTTTATTTTATACCAATACATGGATGGATCCATGATTGAAATTAAAATACTTTGGTATAAGATAAGATCATATTTGAGCAATAAAGGGTGAATTATATTTTTTATGGGTTACATGGTTGACCATATATGGAATGGTTTATTCTAAACATCATATTTGGTATTGGAGATTAAATTATTATTTATCAATGTGATCATTTTTCTCTATTGGATAAAATGTGGTAACCTTTTTCTTATGATGCTAACTAAAGACAAATGGAATGACTTTTCATTCTTCATAATAATATTTTGTTACATCATGTTTGAAAATGTTACATTCATTTTTTATGAGATGATGTTCTAATTGAACAAGACAAAATAAATGGTGAGGTTTTGTTGGAAATAAGTAAGTACACCTTCTCATTAAAATTATACGATAATTATAATAGGGTATTGGAATTAAATGGTATGTCTTTATCAACATTTTAGAGGATATCATTGAACATTTTTTCAATCCTCTTTGGTTTTTGACTATGTGATTGTAATTTATATCAATACCATGTTCTCCCTCAGTCTATCTCATGACTTGATGGTTAGATTATTCTTTTGTGCCCATGTTTTAACATAGAACCTATGTTATATTATATAGGAAACCGGTTATGATTTACTTTGGGTTAATAAAATGGTTCATACTTCCCTTTTTCAAAACTAGTTTTAGTGTTTATTTTAATGATGTGGTTTTCTATGAACTAAACTATCAATTATTAAAAACTTATTAACCAAGAAGAATTTTGGGGGTGAGTTTTATTTTAATGGGGGTAGAATATAACTCCCCAACTGTTTATGATTTTTTAATAAATTAATTTTAATTTATTCATTTAATTTCATGATTCACTAAATAAAAATACATTATACACTACATCGAACTAATCTTAAATTACTTACAACACCAAAAAATCTTTGTTACATAAAACACTTGATTTCTACAAAACAACAATTTATTATTATTATTATTCAAATGTGATAGTTATAAACTAGCCATTAAACATAGTAAAATGAATAGTAATTAATACTTTTTAAATTTTATTTATATTGGTTTCAAATAAATGTATCCTATTTATAATAAATAATATAGTTTTTTGTAATGTCTTTATAAGTTTAAAAATATTATTTTCTTAAAGTAAATCATATTTATTTCCTCGATTAAAAAATAATAAAATTAATTTTATACACTATTATAAATTTAATGTGATAAAAAAACTAATATTTTCAATTAATAATGTCTAAATTATCTTTGGAGTATTTTTTGGATTATTCTGAGAAACTTTATTTTGGATGAATAGTGACAAATACAAAATTTTAATTCAAACCTAAATTTTCATCTAATTTATTTATATAGATAAAGTATATTTTAATTTGGATTTAATGTAAAAATATATCTATTATACATATATTAATCCAATATATGTAATTTGAATCATTTTATATTTAATTTTGATATAAAATTGTAATGAACTTTTTAACATTCACACATTGAAAACCTTATTTCTCAACACATCTATTAGATTAACATTAAACATAATTTTTATTAATATAATATTTGAATTTAAAACTTTTAATTAACTGGTGTATGTAAGTATAATATTTAAATTTTATTATTATCAACTTAATTTTTTACCAAAAACATTAGTGAAAGTGTTTAAAATTAATTACATCGATTATGGTATAATTAAGCTAAACAAGTTACTAAACCATAAGAGTTCATTAAAAACTGAACTAGATACTTTTTAAACAAAAATTTTATGGCCTAATATAATTTGTAAAACTAATATTATTTATTTTTGTTGGTTATTTATTTATTTTTTTTTGTAAAAAACTCGGTACACATAACTTTTTTTCAAACATGCCAATTGTGTCCACTCCCTCCCTTATAAATGGCCACCATGTTTCCCCCTTCCAAACACCTCTAAGATCTTTTTTATCCACCATGATCTGAAATAATATATCCTAAAAATATATAAAAAAATCCCAGATTTATCATATTTGGCATAAATCAATCGAAGAAATCCCTTTGGTGTAAATTAAAAAGAGTTTCCCAAATAATTGGTAACATCCTCCCTTTAGATATTTGGCTTTATTTTGATTATCCATCCCAATAAACATTCTTATATGTTTTTATATGAAAAAATTATCTTATATATACTAATATTTTTTTATTATAAGGATTATTCCATCAGTTATACACACTTCTATTTAATGGATAATGACCTTGTAGTTCTTCTATACGGTGAACTACCACCTCACGAAACGATGTTGTTTATTTTTCCATTACCTCTTATCATGGTAGATAATTATGATGTAAAATTTATTTTTATATTTTATATATGATATTTATGATTTATTTATTTTTATTTTGTTATTATATAACACACACCTCCATTCCTTCCATTTTCTGTAATTGCACTAATTGTTTTGGGGAAGTATTAACTACTGCCCCATCAAAGTGATGTGATTTATCCACACCATACTAGGAATGTTTTATGGATTATTTTAGTGAAATTAATTGATATATATGAAATAATAATTATAATTTAATTATAATAAACTTATACAATTATTTCATTAAATTTATTTCATTCAATGTGTCAATAAACAAAAACATTGTTCATGCCTACGTACGCCCTACCATCTATATGAATGGCGTATTCCATTTCATTCTTATATTCCTATATAGATTATTATAAATAAATATTTAATGAATATAAATTATATTTAAACTATTTTTTACATTCTATAAATAATTAAATCATGATCTATTGAAATTGATCAAGAATAACTAGTGAAATCATATATGGAAAATAATGTGGATATAAAATGAAATGTAACATTAACATGGAGTTTTTAATAAAAATTGATATAAAAAAACATCAAATCAAATATGGTATTATATATTATAATATGTCTCTTTAATATATTTATTATACATATATATTTTTAATACAATATGTTTGAACGTGTATTATGAAATTAAATACTTATGGTAACAGAGTTTCAGCTGTCTTTTTCTTACTGTGAGATACATGAATTATTCACCACTTCAATCTCATCGTTTATCGACATAGTTTATGATTATAATTCCATTTATTAAATAATACAATCTATATCTTACGAAATATCATGATGTTTCTTAACCTATATATATTCTTGTTATATTTAGGTAGTGGTACTGTTTTTCCACTCTTTTGTACTTAATATAATTAAGAAAATATTTTTCTAAAAATTTGACTATATTTCTCTTTTCGGTCGGAAATAAATGTTCATTAAAAATAATTTTTTCTAAATTTTTTTTCAAAAATATTTTACTATAATAATATGATTTTTATTAGAAATCTAAAACAATTTATTAAATTTTGTTAAAATGGTTTTAAAATAAATCATCTCACTATTCTCTGATCAAGTGAATTTTATAATCCATTAATGTGAAACTGGAATATTTGGCATGTACGGGCTTACCCACCATAAATAAAATTATTTACATGATTCTTACTTTGTAAATTTACCAAGGTATTTTTTATAAATAAAATTTTTTCATAATATTATGGATATTTAATTAAAAAATATTTTGATAAGAAAATAATTTCCAAAATAATTTTTTATTTTAAAAATTGTTTCAATTGTTTTTATGCTTATTTTATAAGTTTTAAAAGAAAAATGATTTTCAATTTTTTTCAAGAATCTTATATAAGATATAAAGGAGAATAGTTTTGAAAATGCATTCAATATTATTTTATATTTTTTCAAGGAATATTGTATTAAAAATGTTCGGAAGACTTAATTTTATATTTTCTATGTATTTTTAGGAAAAATTGTTTTAAAAATGAATTCAAGTCTTTGTAATGAGTTTATGATCTATTTTATAAGAATAATTTTTTAAACATAATTTCAATATTCCTATATAATTTATAAAAAATATTTTAATAAAAAAGGTTTTCATAATTAATTATGTATTAAAAAGAGTTATTTAGATCGGAAAATACATTATCTTGAGGAAATGCTTTAAATAAAATTATAATGAATTTTTTATAAGAAATGGACTATTAATATAGTTTTTTGAAAATGATTTTAAAATAAATTATATTTTACATAATAAATATTCTAACTGATATTCCAAAATCCATCTCCATATAAGATGAAATACATTTTTATAGTCTTTTAAAACAAATCATATTCTTTATTAAATGGTGTATATTTTGATGGAATGATTTTTATGATTCATGTTTCTATTGTTCAGGTTATATTATTTTGAAACTTGCTTCTCATCAAATGTTTTTGTTTCATGAAGTAATTATGAAACCTATCCCTTTTCCATAGGCAATGATATAATGAAATGTTAATGATACCCATTTCATTTAATGGTTTATGGTATGATGAATGTTTTTTATCTTGTGGTATATGCTTGTATGATTTCATTAAGTGATGGGTGGGACTTATATCTCCCACCAATTCATAGGGAAATGATGGATGAATCATGATTATATGTGTTATGTGTGGCATTTATTTCATGTTCACAATGTTATGCATGAACCAGATTACATTTACTAATGTTATGCATGGACCTAGTTTTATGCCCATAATTTTATACATAAACCTGATTACATGTTCACAATTTTTTTATTGAACCATATTATGTGTTAAAAATGTTATGTGTGAACCTAATTACATTTTCAAAGTTTTATTCTTGGACCTGGTTGAATATTCAAGAGACTATGCATGAACCTGACTATATGTTCAAAATGATATGTGTAAACCTGATTTCATGTCCACGACATTTTGTGTGGACCTGGATGCACGTCCATAAGTCTATGCAAGACCCTGATTTCAGGTCCATAACTGGATGACTGAGTGAGCCTATTTCTACTTTTTCATGTTCATTATGTTATACATTGATGTGTATACAACAATTACATGTATTATTAATATTTTATTTTTTAAGAAGGTGGTGCTTCGGTCCAATGACCAAATCTAAATTTATTTAAAAAAGTCTAGATTACATGATTATAATATAGTGGATCATATTATAATATTTCACATAAAGGGGAAGTAAGTTATCCGAAAGATCCTCCCGCCAGGTCTTGTAGTGCTTAACCCCTTTATTGGTGAGACTATCTATAACCATATTCACCTTTCGAGAGGTATGATTTTCAATATAATACATGTCTTGGTGAGAATGGAGACAAATCATCTAATGTGTAGTAAGTGTCCATTTTAGATAAATCACCCCATTCCAAATGGCATGAACTATAGTAGTTTAATAACATTTAATCCATAAGTTATTCCATCCTTGGTGATTGGAGAAAGATATGGGATTAATCACACTATGTATCTCATATTTCAGAGAGGTTGCAATACCATATCATCCAAAAGAGCACACAATGATCTGACCAATATGATTTCTGAATATGGAACCACATCCTGTGGGACCCAGAATTCCTTTTGAGGCTCTATCCACATTGATTTTAATTTCCCCTTAGATTCATGGTCTCCAAAAAACATCAAACATGCATCCTAGATGGATAAAAATGGAATCATCCCATAAATATCTTAGGATTATAAAATCATCTACATAGTTATTGTAGCACCCCTTCTAGATCAACGCATCTTCACAAATAGTGGTGAGGAACTACATTTTACCTTCATTAATGTTATGTGAGAAATTATTATGAATAATTTCATTTCAATCATACTATATCACATGAAGATGCTGTGAAACCCCAATAAGAAACAGGTTCTTTATTTTTGGTGAGTTATCCATATCTACACGATGTTTTAGGTGGGCATCAATATAGTCAAGAATCAACCATATGCAATAAAAAAAGATAAAAATATATTTCCAAATAGAATTTAAGATAGCACAATATACAAATAAATGGTTAGTATCCTCTCAATTTTGATTACAAAGAATACATTTTGGGAAATGATGGATCCAAAAAAATTTCAAACAAACATCAGTGGGAACCTTGTAGTAGGAAGGATGCCAAATAAGAGTGAGTCTTAATGGTTAAATCTGTGACTTATCGAATAATTTGATCAACATAAAGTCATTTTCATAGTTATGGAAAGAGTGATTGTTGATATTTTTTGAATTTAGAAAACCATTGTGAGATGGTTCCCAAATTAAAAGATCATCTAAGATAGAAAATTGATATTTATCCATAATTTGAACAAAATTTTCATGAAAATAAGAAATATGAGAATTATGAACATTATAAATAGTTTTATTGATATTTTTAGGGGTATGGTAAAGAGGGATCATTGAGATAAAAGGATAACCCATCCTCTTGTCCAACCTTAAATTCATAGATGTGTTTTGAGAATCTATCCATCAAGAATCAGTCATAATATGGGCATACATATTTCTAATGGAGGTCCAAATAGGGGAATTAAAGAAGGTCATGGTACCTTTATTCAATCTATCAAGAAAACTTTTTTTGATGAATGAAATTGAGGGGGAATCATTATTAATTATGTTCCAAGTAAATTTAGATTGAAGGGAATCATTAGAGCATTTTATGTTTTTTATTCCAATACAACCCATGTACAATGTTTTACAACATGTAGCACAAGGAATAGTCACAAGATTCCAATCCAAGGTACTCTACGTTCAAACAAATTTTTTGATGTAAACATTTATTTTTTAATGAGATCAACTAGAAAATTGTAGACCATCATTGAGTAGAACTATTTAGAGAAAATAATTATCTTGACAAGGAAGACTCCCCCACCAAGGATATAGATTTTCCTATCAATGTGGAAAGCTAATTAAGGATTTTATCAAAAAATATAGAGAAATAGTATGCTTTGGTCATACCCAAAATGATGGGTAACTGAAGGGAATAGTTCCATATTTCATGCTAATATCATTGATGATACCTCTTTTTATACTATCTGGAATGTTATTTCCAATGTTGGTGGGGGATTTTTTCAATCAAATGGCTTGACCTAAGACATTCTCAATGTGAGTGAGAGCAGTTTTGAGGGTTATGATTATTATATTATCACCTTTTAGGATCAGAATGAAGTCATATGTGTAAAGAATTTGAGTTTTATAATTCACATTCCTATAAGTATGATTAGTTTTATACTTGTTTTGATCAACCAGATGAGTGAGAATATGACTTAAATAGTCCTCTACAATCAAATAAAGTATTGGAGATAGTGGATTATCTAATTTGAAACCTTTTTTTCAATTGAAGTAGCCTATGGGAGAACCATTGATCTACATGGAAATGTAGGCTGAATTGAAAAGGGGTTTAATTATAGAGAGGAAGGTATTGTTAAAACCAAATCCATGACAAACTTTGGTGATGACGTCCCAATCCATCGGATCAGAGGATTTCCTAACATCAAGTTGTATGTAAATATTACCACCTCATTTTTTTGTTTATCATGTTAGTGAATTTAGAGGTGAGAAAAATTTCTTCCTTGATGGATCTTCCCTAGACAAAAAATGATTCCATGAGATAATTTTATCAGTAATTGGGGTGGGTCTATTTACAGCCGGTTTGGTGATAACATTATAGAGATTTTTAATTATAGATATGGATCTAAAAAGATAAATCATAGAGGTCTTTTCTTCCTTGTTATTATTAATATTCTATGATTTCATAGCCTAATATCATGTTTCTCTTATGATTCATGTCATATGATCTTCCAATATATATGGAAATATTCACATTAATGATCTATGTTATACATGGAATGATATTCTAATATTTTGATCTAGTCCTCATACCCTTATATTAAAATATAATTCACCCACCCTTAAATATTGAATACTCGAGTTGCTATGAAAATATTATGACTTATTTAAAAATATAATTCACATACCCATAAATATTTCATTCCTTATATATCGTGTAAAATAATTGGAATTAGAGACTGTCACTATATTTTAGAAAAAGACAAAATTTCTTTCTAAATTGTATTATTTTATCATAATTATCTCAATTTACTTACACTTTAATTTAATGTATATGAAATATTTTATAATGGAATAATTATTATTTTATCTAGAGACAATCAGAATCCTAATAAACCAATAATATTTTATGTAAATTACTATTTATAATAGTGTGTTTGTACAATGAATTTTTTTCATTATTATGAGAGAATTATTGATGATGATCCAAAATTATAAAATTACTTTTATTGAAATTTCTCTATTTTCCTAAGATGAAACTATTCCATTTTAGGATTAATATAATGTGAAAATACATTTTTTAAATATAAGGAACATCTATAGTCAAATATCTCATTCTAAAACAACTAATGGAATTTGGAAGAATCTGGTGGTAACTCACACCAGAACATCCAAATTTCTTGAAACTGAAAATCTATGTTTTAAGAAAACTATATTTATTTTAATTTTATATAAGTGGAGTATTTTTATGAGATACATCAGTTGTTTATAAAAAACAATAATAGAATAAAATCTCAATGTAATAAGGGGAAATAAAATGATTAGCTCAATAAGAATGTTATTGGTATACATCTAACTGACTAAGAGTATAAATGTAGAACAATTAATGATACATGGAATAAAAAGAAGCTATGTTTTTTATTTAATTATAAATATCATGTAAGAAAATGGTAACATAAAAAAGTTTATGTTGAGAAGAAAACAATGAATAATAGAGTTTACTTTTGGTCTATTTCCTCATTTACTTATTATAGAGTTATAAATTCTAGATTTAATAAGAAAATAAATTCAAAAAATCATTAAATGTTATTAGTGATAAATTCAGTGATGGAGGACTTGATAAATAATTAATGAAGAATTAATAATATTATTATAATTATGATCTTATAAAATGACTATAGGAAATATTTAAAGGATGAGAATGATATGAAAGAATAATTAGATGTTACTTTCTATCAATGTAAAAAAATACTTTCCAAATAAGAAAATATTTCCAATGATTATAGAGAATATATTTTCTAAACCAAAGTATACATGTATTGGGAAGAATATTAGGAAATCCTTGGATTCATTGAATGTAATATCTTGGATCTTTCGATGATGTATTTTTTTCATTTGGTTATTAGTGAAACTATTTTTAATCTGTTAATTGAATAATTCCCAATGGAAGGAAATATATCAGGAGTGTCTTAGGGGGAAGGGGTTTGGGACATAAAAATGGGTAAAATTAACCTTATAGTTCATGAAACATTTTTATCACTAACCATGCCCCATGATTGTGTGGATTATATGAGGTGAGATACTAGATTTCCAACTGTATGGCATGGCCCCAGGAGATCATGTGGTGTATCCCCTTGGATAAAAACAATATAACTTCAAACATAAGTATTTTAAAAAAAATTTGTTTAAAAAGATACCATGTGGCTCAGTTTATCTTTAGATAGAGGAGACAGCACAATTGGTTCGTGGTTTAGAAAACTGTGTGGTCAAACCGTGGACATCATTTAAAGTGGGAAATTTTCATTTTTCCCTCACACCATTAAATGTTTACCCCCTAAATGACCACACCAATTATTCTCTAAAATCCATTTTTGTGAACATGGATCTCCATTCCCTTGAAAGTACTATTATCCTTCTATCCAAGGTCTTTTGAAGTTCCATTTAGAAAAAATCAAATATATGGGAAAGTCTATGAAAATGTTTCACTCTATTTTATTGAAAATAACAACCTTCTATTCCCATATTATTCCAAATATATCAACCCTATATACATGGATTTATCTTCCTTAGTGGATGATCCAATTATATCTTGGGTCAAGTTTCATGTTTGGATTAGTGGTTTTCTATAAGAATGTGGTAGTAATTTTATAATATTGAACCCATTGTATTGATATTTTTCTTATATTTGTGGTTGTGAAAATGTGATGACTTATCTTATTCATTTATATACATGAATAAAGAAACTAATTTAGGAAATAATTTTATTTTTTAGACCCATCACAAACCACTTTGGGTCCTTTTATGATTTGAAAATGACACTAGAGTTTCCCATGGGTTTTAAAAATCCCTTGAATGTGATGTAATGAATTTATAAATGATGAGATAGAGAATTTGTGAGAGTAAAAAGGGTTGTAATTATCATTTATTATGTTAGCATGGTTAAATGGATACATTATATAATTTTTGAATTGTGGTTTATGACACATTAATATGGTGAAAAATAAATTTTTCCAATGATTAGGAGGATTTTGAAATGTTTTAAATGGGGTTATTTTGATTTTCAGATCATTGTGATTTTCCATGAGGGAAAATATATGTTTGAAAATGGGGATAATTTTTTTCAAATGAAGGTTTTTACCTAAATATGATTTAAATAGAGTGTTTTTTAATAGTTTTAAAATGATGATTTGAAATGAGGTTGTGGATTCCCTTTTGGAATAAAATTACTCAATTACTCATTCACTGGATATAATGTAAATGAAGTCCATGTGTCCTGTTTTTTTCACAAATATGAAGTCCTATATTTTGATGGGTGGCTTCAAAAAGAAATAATTTTTTTTTTGTTTTCATGACATGTAATAAGGGTAAATGGGAAATAGAGGGAGGGTAATATTCAAGTTATCAAATGGTTTGAATAATGTTATATTTTTTACAAAAATGAATAAATGGTCAAATATATTTCTTTTTTGAATTAGGAAAAGAGGTTGAATATATTCGACCATGAGAATTAATGGATGACATAATGAGTGAACTCTTAATGATAGGGCAATGTATAGTAGACCTTGAGAACAGTGAAATGGTGAAATGGTAATAGATGATGGACATGGAAATTCTAACCCATGGGTAATGATATTTATCATGACACTTCTTATCCTCAATCAATGGTGGATAGAAATGATGTTAAAAATATTTTAATTGATATTATTGAAATGAAACTCCTTATTTTTTCTAGGGTTTCAACACGGTGATCCAGGAACTAAATGAAATTGATATGGAATTGGTAATTGGATCGAAACTCGTTAGAACCAATATTTTAAATGATTAATAAATAAACTATTTTTATATATAATTTTTAACCTTAATGATTTATGATTTATATTTCCATCATGTTCAAACGTGGATTGGTGTTTTTGGTTTATGTTATATAAAAATGGTCCAAGAGGATAATTTAAAAAAAATATTTAATTATGAATCAGGCTTAATTATTTCCATGTTTGTTGTTTCCATATTTTATAATGTATTTTTGGTAATACTAGTTGTTAATTTTCTCACCATTGGTTTTGGCATACTGATTAGTACCCACACTCTACATGGGATTCCATAGAACTTGGGTACCTGTGAATATGCTAATAGTGTCAAGTACATGATTTGGTAGGGACCTAGCATTTAGTTTATTCATGGGAAGACAGGTTGGGGAATGAGGTGTTCAAACATGGTATGGACTGAGGATTGTGTTAGTTTTTTTAATAGTTCCTTTATTTGGGGTTTTATTATGACTACCTGATATTTATAGTTCAAAATTATTTCTATTTCATACTTCGCAAAGATTGTTGTTGTAAACATTATTATCTTCTTCCATTTATTTCATAATATAGGTTTTATTTCCATTTGAAATTATTTCATTTATTGTTCTACTCTAATACGTGGGTATTGAATCCCTATTTTACCATTATAGACCTACACCACTAGTTGGAAGCCTCTATCATATAGTGAGGTGTGCTTGAAGTCTTTTAATTAACAGGTTCCAAGCACTAGTTTACTAGCTCCAAATCCATGAAGATACAAATTTTTATTATATTGATACCATGTCTCTTACTATTATTTAATTATGGAAAATAAATTAAGATCATCTCATGTCTTAGTATTGTGAACATTCTTGGGTTCCTATATCCCTATGAATTAGGAAACCCGAGTTTCCAGGGGTGTGAAATTGATGTTCGTACATTGTTCTTTTACTACTGAATAATGTTTCTAGATAATGTTGTACAATTTTATGTGATGTTACAAGTTTATGTGTTTTATCTCTTGGATTGATATGGAAAGAGGGAATCTGTTCATTTATCATGATAGGAATATGTTATTCATTTTTCATCTAGACGCTAAATGTGGTATATATTCTCCTAGGATTCTCTTTTGAGGGTATTTTATTTTCTATTTGATGTTTATTTATATGGATTATTCATATCCTCATGTTTTTGTTAATAAATTATATGGTCTTTTGTTTAAAGTGTTCATAAAAATTTATCTGGGTTATAAATAAGGGTTTGGAGGTACACTATTTGACCAGCTCCTCAGGTGGATTATGGGTAATAATATGGTTTAAATGACTTTAAAGGTGATTATTCTAGTTAAATAATTTTTCAGAAAGAAACATATAATCTTTTTTCATTATATCTTGTGAAGAAAATAATTTCTATCCAAAATAATGAATCATGAAATATAATTAATGTTATAAATTTTTATTTTTTTAATTAAATTTTATAAAATTTAAATCATTAGGCATTAAAATACTAATTTTTAATGAGGTGAATTGAAAATTAGATTAACCTTTCTGAAAAATGGAAATGGTTATCCCCTCTATTTTATCTTACCCTATGTATGGGTGGTTTGGTCTCTCAGAGTTCCCTAATTTTGATGCCCTTGTTTATAGTTTGTGAGGCCTTGGTGAGTTTGTATGTGTTAGATAATGGAATGTTACTTGTTGTCACTACTTGAAATTCAGGCTATAGCCACGGACCTATAGCCATGGTTCTACTGGTCTGTGGCTATAGCTTTTTTATAAATATGTTTTAATAGGATGACTGTTGTTATTTGTTGGATACCCTTCCTCAAACCCTACCATTCTCCGACGAACCCCTCCTGCCCTCGCGATTCCTCCTCCCCAGCGATCTCCTTCTTGTTTCACCCTCCTCCTCAGTATGACCTCCTCCGAGCCACGCCCTCCTCCTCCCCAAAGCCTCATTTCCACACCCTCCTCATCACCGCGACCCTCCTTCCTAACGCCTCCTCGGCGCGCCCTCCTCATCACTGTGACCCTCCTCCCCGATGCCTCCTCGCCAAAACCCTCCTCCTCACCACGACCCTCATCCCCGACACCTCCTCCCTTACACCTCTCTTCCGACACCGAGGTCAACACCCCCATCACCCTCCCTGACACCTTTTCACCAGCATCCCTCAATACCCTCGACCCCTCCTCATTGTGACCCTCCTCACCCTGACCCTCCTCCAGTGAAGTTGCTCGGAGCTGCCTCCCATCATCCTCCATTCCCAACGGTTCTCCCCCACAACCCTCAACACTAGAAGTAATCCCAAGTCTGTTCCTTCATCCCCATCCACCATTATTGTTGAATTATTTAAATCTTAAGTATTTTTAATATTATTATGCACCTACTCCCATTTCCACACTGATATGTACTGCTATAACACCTCAATTTACCACACAGTAACCACTAATTTGGGAGTTGACCACATCAACTTCCTATAATGTGACTGGTGCAGAGTTTTGAAAATGATCTTCTCCTTAGAGTCTCCAACTTCAGTGGCCTGTGTGTGAGTTTCAATAAAAAAGAACACAAATCCAACATGAATTTTCATATTTAAGTTATAAATTAGATAACGGCGACTTTGTATATTTTTATACAGCAGCAATGAAGAATTGGAATTGCAAGAGGAGGAAGACAGAGAACAGGGGAAGAAGAGAGTGATAAGAACATTCAAGCAGTCTCTCTTTTCTCCTTTCTATTGGTTTTACCTCTTTTAAATTATTCCTTTGATATTAGTTTTCCATTTGATCATTATCTGTATTGTTTTATTTTGGATTCTTATTATCTTTTACTCTGTGCCTGCTAATTTTCACCATGAACACATATATTTGGAAATATGAATATACATTCCATATTACAACTATTAACATCTTCAAATTTACTATATTTTTTATCCTTAATAATTCATCACATGAATCAACTAAATCTTTGATTTTTATTCCTTGTAATTAACCCGTTAGATTCTTGAGGGAATATAATTATTGTTATAGAGTGGAAACACCAATAATAACTCATGGAAAGTGATAACAGACCATCATAATTTTTTTCAAAGCATGAGGGACATTCATAATGTAGTTGATAAATCCTATGGTGCTTTCTATTTTCATTCTATGGACTATGACTGTTCTATATTATCAGCCCCACATAATTCCTCCCTTCAAGAAAAAAGGTTCATTCCTACCCCACCATTACTTTTAGAGAGGGATCTACAATATCATGATTAGGGAACATAACATATGATGATTTTATGGAATTTTTAGTTGTTAAATTTATGTTTCAATTAAATTACATGATTTCATCCTTTGTATCTTAAATTAGAATCCTTCCACAATTTTCATTATTTTACACTTTATTATTCGTAATTTCAATGACAATCTGGAGATTTTAATTTTTTATATAAAAGAAACTATCATCATTTCAACCATTTTAAAATTTATTATTTCAATTATATTAATTTTTCTATATCCCACCAATTATTCCCTATTTCAAAATCAATCTTTTCCAAAAATGTCCATGAAGCTTTAATGACACATACAACTCACAATTTTACTAGAGATTGTATTATTTCATAATTTCTTTATTTGAATTACATGTGGTTTTCACCATCTATATATGGAATAATTAGAGGTATTTATATAATAATAATTTTAACAATCTATTGATTGGTTTTAATTTGGTAAATGTTATTCATGTTAAATTCATTATTCCATTGGATAGTTTCTAAACTGTTAATGAGTAAATAAATTATTTTATTAGAAAAAATAGCATGGAGATCTCACAAATAGTAACATAATTTTTTTTGAGTCAGCTAGTTTAATGGAAGTTGTACTATTTTTTGATTAGTTGGAAAAAATAGGGAATGGCCAATGAAGGTGAGACCAAATTTAAAATCATGTAAAATAACTATTCCATGATTATGAATTTTTCGTCATTCATGTAAAATAATATTTTTGAATTCATTAACATTTGGGTGGAATTTTTTAATGAACTGACTCACTGGGGCCCACCTAGATAGTGGTAAGCAGAGTGTTACACCACGAGCCCACCTTTAATTAGTTAGGGGTTAGTGACCATATTTGAGTAGGCATACCAAACACAAGGTTTTCCTTAGCCTATGGTACCTGTACAAATCAAAATAATAAAGGGGAAAAAATCCAACAAAAATAGATTAAAAAGACTAACATGTTATGAGGCATGTGAATGCTGACATATGCCACAACCTAGCATAAACCATGGTCTATCTAGATGACTATCTAATATCTACTCTTAGTCCTCCTATGATTACTTCAAAAGGAATATTATCTATATAAGACATGAAAAATATGGGTAGATCCCATGCAGTGTTTAGTATAACAGTTCTCAATAGGACACTCCAATATCACTAATCAATGGGCATTTGGAGAGTAGTTATCTCATCATCACATAGACACATCATTATAAATATGATATATAGAAATAGGAACAATAATCTAGATATACTCATAACATAAAACATGCCTCAATGGCATATTAACCATTATTCTATCCACAAGATTCTACTCAAGGATACAATTTGACACTCTTCTGGTTGCACTCACAACATGATCTATGCTTTCACTAATGGTGCATTCCCAAGAAGTCAAGCTCATCAGACCTCGCTAAAGATGTACTCAATACAACTCTAAAAATATCTATATAGAGATAGGGGATCTCTCCAAGGGAATCTGGGGTATACCATAACATACCTATAATATCCCACTATGTATGGGATTGTACACACAGAAAAGTTGGTAATAATGAGTCCACAAAACACACATAGAAATATAGAAAAAAAATTATAGAGGATCACACCACAGGTCACACAGAGGGATTCCCAAACACTATCTACAACTAATCCCACAGAGGAGATCACTGTCCTATTATTAGGATGTAATACCAAAATTTACCCTCATGGGGATGACCAAGGGGAACACAAACATGTTAAGATAGTCCATTGTTTTATCTCATCTTCATATAATTAATCTTCCTTCTAATTATATAATCTTAATATTCTACCAATAATGTAGAAATATCTTCCTTATTTTAGTTATTATTCTCATCTAATTACCATTTTAATTCTCATTCAATTATTTATTATTAATTATTAGAATATGATATGGTTAATATTTTCAAAATGTCTATAAATTTTAATAAATCATTGTAGATTTAATAAAAAACATCACAAATCGTTGTGAATTAACCCAAACACTTTTTGAAATTGATTATTATTATCTCTTAGATTTCATATAATCTCTTTTTACTATAATAAATCCTCATTCATGGAACTTATTTATGACTATTCGTGAATTTTTATAATTTGAAACATTTATGATTTCCCTAAACCATAATTTTAATATATTTGTTATGATTTTTTTATTAACTTGTTATTGATGATTACATAATATCTTATAAAACAATACATATAATGTTAAGTCATTTTCAATATTATTTATTTAATATATGTTAATCTACCTTAGAATGGATAGATACTGGATGTACAACATTTATTGGATCACTGATTAATTTCAGGAGTAACAATATTTTTTAGACTTTGCATTCACTAATGATTCAGATGGCGGATTGATTCGATGCCCTTGTTTTGATTGTGTTGGAAGACCTTAGTAAACTTGTGAGGAAGTGACTTACCATATCATTAAAAGTTGATTCCAAAAAAATTATCATGTGTGGTATCACAATGGAGAAAAAGCTCAATTGTTGAATGACATCAATTCAGCCGAAAATATTGGTATGAAAAATATGATTTCTGGTCGGTTTCCTTTTGTTTCTGAAGATATCTCCTCATGTAGACTAGTGCAAGAGGAAATGAATATTGGAACCCAATTACCATCTATTAATCAGGATAATGATGTTGAGAGTGTTAGAAAGATGATGGAAGATAAAAATACCAAAGTATATCAAGCATGTGAAAAAATGAGCAAACATGAGTTTTTAATGCGATTATATCATGGGAAAAAATTGTATGGATTTAGTAATATAGAGGTCAACTATCTACTTAAATTTATTAAGGATTTATTGCATGATGATGCATGTTTTCCAAGAAAATGATTACATGGCATCAAAGTTGGTTGAGAAATTTGGATTTTCATCTAGTAAGATTCCTTCTTGTCTTAGAGCTGTTTGTTCATGAAGGAGAATGCAGACTTGAGTTAGTGAATATAGTGTGGCACATCAAGGAGGAATACTAATAAAGACAGATCTCAATCTTTCATACCACATAATGTGATGTGGTACTTCCCTTTAATTCCTAGGCATCAAAAAAAATTTATGTCAGAACAAATGGGAAGGAATTTGATATGGAATTTAGATGAAAGAAATAAGGATAACGATGAAATAGTGCATCTTGCAGATGGGTTGTCTTGGAAGAAATTTGATAGGTTACATCCTGATTTTGTAGCTTACACACAAAATGGTAGATTGGGATTATCCTGTGATTGTTTCAACCCATTTCTACAAATGCATACTGCATACAATACTTGGCCTGTTTTCATTCAAATTTATAACATTCATTCATGGATGTGTATGAAGAAGCCATTCACTATCCTGAGTATATTGATAATGGACCCAGTGATCCTGGAAATGATATTGATATGTACTTGCAGCCATTAATAGAGGAGTTAAATGAGCTTTGTATTGTTGGTACACAAGCGTATGATGCATTCCGAAAGGATTACTTTATGTTTTTTGCAGCTTTATTATGGATGATAAAGTATTTCCCTACATACGGAATGATGGCTGGTTGGAGTAATAAAGGGAAATTATCCTGTCCTAATTGTATGAAAATACACATTTCTGAAGATGAAAGTTTCGACGAACTTTCATCTTCATAGGGCATGGATGTTTTCTACCAATGGATCATCCATATAGGAAAAATCAATGATAGTTCGATAATGCCATCGAGACAGATTAGACACATCAATGAATGTTAGGTACTGATATTGTTAAAGAACATGATGATTTGAATTATGTTCTTGGCAAAAGTCAATCAAATATTAGAAAGAGAAAGCATGCCAATTCGAATTCCAATAGAAATTGGAGAAAGAAAATCATATTATTTGAGTTGTTGTATTATTCATCGAATTTATTATGTCATTTTTTGGATGTAATTCAAATCAAGAAAAACATTTTTGAGATATTACCTTCTACTATTTTAAATGTCAAAGGCAAAACAAAAGACGATTTTCGGTGTCATCGTGATTTGATGGATTGGGGTATAAGAGTAAGACTTCATCCTTATTTAATTGGAAAAAATAAGTGGAAAGTCTCTGTTGCTTGTTATTCGATGACAAATGTGGAGAATAAAATAAATTTTCAGGTCTTGGATTGTTTGATGGATCCAGATGGTTATTCATGTAATATTTCAAAAAGGGTGAATACAAAAGTAGTGAAACTCAAATCTCTTAAAACCCATGATTAACATGTCTTGATACATGAGTTTATTCCCATCTCCATTCTCTATTTACAATCACATAATTTTAGAGTTGCAGTGATTAAGTTATGTCAATTTTATCGAGATCTTTGTGCCAAAATATTGATCAGAAGTGTTGTTTACAAATTGCAGATAGATTCACCAATTATTCTTTCTGACTTGAAGAAAATTTTCCCATCATTTATCTTCACATGTATGTTCCATTTTACTATGCATATTCCCATGGAAGATCTCATTGGTGGTCCTGTTTCGAGTTGGTGGATGTATCCTACTAAAAGAATGATGTTTACATTGAAATCTTATGTGACAAATAAATATCTTCCTGAAGGCTCTGTTGTGAAATGATATTTAGCACAAGAATGCATAGATTTCTATTCATCGTGCATGGCTAACATCAATACAAGGTCTAATCGACTAATTCCAACTGAAGATGAGCAATATGATCCCATGGAGCCTACATTTCCTTCAATTCCCCCAAACAGGGGGGATATCTGGATCGTACTCATTGTGTACTTTAAGCAGGGAAGCGTGGGAAATGGAACATTGCACGGTATTATTCAACTTTTTCGTTCTATATGATTATGTCAAGTAAGTAAACTAATAAATATGTATTTTTTTCATTGTGTGATTTCTTTATATCTTCTGACATTTTAATGCTTTAATATCTGTAGGGAACATTTAGAAATTATAGAAAAGAGACATCACTCTCTATCTATTAAGAGGAATGAATTGTTACACACCAAAGAATTTGATTCCTGGTTAAAGTCAAAGGTAATATATTTCTTTTTCTTCTACTCATTACATAATCACATGTCCCTGTTTTATATGATATGTTGTTATCTTTTAGGTTTAACTCTACCAATGATTGAAGTATCATATGAAATAAAAGCATTGTCCTTTGGTCCAAATGATGTGGTACGTGATTGTAAGTCAATGGTTGTGAATGGATTTAAATTTGTTATAAGTAGTTGTGCAAAAAAAGTAAAAAAAGTATGACAGTGTCACGATAAGCGCCACAACAGATTGTTATGCATGTGCATCAGACAGGCAGCCTCGATCATAAAATATATCAAATTACGGTGTTCTTGAAAGAATCATTTTATTATATTACTATGCACATGGTCGTGTCGCAAAGATGAAATGAAAGTGGTTTGATATAATGACACGACAAGGAATTCATATTGATAACTTTGTATTTAGAGTGATTGATATGAAAAACCAACTTTATACCGATGTACCGTATATTATTTCATCACAAGAAAAAAATGTGTTTTATATAAGTGAACCGTTACAACCAAAATTTGGTGTTATTGTTGATGTTATTCCGAGAAATATTTTTAAAGAAGGCATGGATGACAATGATGTTGTGGATCAACGTGTCATTATTTATTCGAATGTCTCATTTGATGATATAGATGAGGCAATTGTTAGAACAGATTGTGAACATGAAATTGTCACAGACCCCACATAGTGTTGACACATTTGTAAGTATTTACCAGATATTATCGCAATATTGTATGTGTTTTATTAACATCCATATATGATATCAAAATAACTAGTATATTTTATACCATTACCGAATATAAAACTATTAATAGCCTGACCAATTTATGTTTAAACACTTCTCTAGTAAATCTTGAACATAGAAAATTCTTGATATTTTATCAATATAAATATCACACATGAAAATTTATCTCATTGTTTTACGATACAATTGTATTATTTAACATTTAACATTTTTTCTATTTATTTGACAATATTATTTTAAATTTCAAAGTCAAAATGTCTGATTATGATGATACTAGAAGGAGTATAAGAATATCGAGAAACGAACAACGTAGGTCTCCTTCTGGAAACAATGTAAGTACAAATTATGATTGAATATTATGGTCTTTCATATTATTTATCTTGTTCTCTTTTGTTTTATTTTATCATCTATGTTATTTTTGGCTGCATCGTCGAGGAGACGCTTGGATTATGCCACTGAGGATGATATTGTGGCGGGGGGTACTGACTCTATAGGTCAGCCAACTACTACTCCTCTTGAGACACCAGGAGTCTATCCTCACATTATGCCACCTCTATATTATCCATACCCACCATTTCTGTATCCCTTTTTCCCCGCACCCACATCAGATGGTAGTTCTTAGACTCCCATCCCTCATTTTACATTCCCACAATCCACTGTACACGGTACTGTGCCCCAATATATCCCACTGCCATATCTATATCCATATACACCCTCATATGTACGGGGTTATCCATCAGGTTTTCTGCATCCATCAGTATACTTTTCATCTACTATACATAGTACTCTTGTAGATATCTCACCTACCATGGAGGCTACCCCCCCTCCAGACGCAGCACATCAGGGGTCAGCAGATCCCCTATCTACTGGTATTTTTTTGAACATTACTATTACTGATTAATGATAAATTCATATATATTATTTTCTTTTATTTTTGGTTTCATGATTAGCTTGACCCTCTACCAGATGACAAGGCCACAAAAAAATTCACGAGGTTTGTAATCGACACACACAAATCATAGTTGATTCCAACGAGGACAATACTATAATTAAAAAAATGGCATGGAATGTACATGTTTTATGGGAACACTTTCTAGAAACAACAATATCATTCTGGTTCAACCGATAAGTTAGAAGGCAGTTGGACAAAAAATAAAGGATAATGCCTGGGAAAAGATTTGGGTAAGTAATTTTAATCACCTTATTTATATATATATATATATATATATAAATTTATAATATTTTATTTACAAATATTTTGTCCATTGTAGCTTCGATATAATTTTCCTAATGGACAATATAAAAAGGATGCAAGTATAATGGATTTAGGTTAAATGTGGTGAGCCTATATGATTTATATCTTTGATGGAAAAAGAGAGTTGGTACAGAGCCTGAAGATGTACCAATGATTCCAGATTTCCCAATATCACAACATAAAGAGATGATCATCTATTGGAAGAGTCCATCATTTATGGTGTTTGTTAAATTTATATATTTATTCCTTTATTTATTTGAAAAAGATTTTAAATTACTTGTTTTATTTATGTTAATGAATTTATATAATTATTTTTTTATAGGAGAAATCAAATAGAAATATAACAAACAAGAGTGCAGTGAAATACATTTATACTTGTGGACACACTTTATTACCAGATCTCGAGCTGATGAAGGTAATTTAAAATTTAAAATATGTATCTTTGTTTAGTGTAATTTATTTTACTTCCAATTTTGATTTATTTATTTTTTTCTTCCAGATAAAGGGATTGAATATCGAGGGTTTCGTTCCTCGATCAAATTTGTTTTGTACAATCCAGAAAAAGAAAGATATTATTTTCACAAATACCGACACAGAGAAGGCTATTGTTAGTATATTTCAATTTCGTTGCTTTTTACTGACTTTATTTCCTTATATTATTTTATCATTTTAATATATGTTATATATCAATAAACAGAATGCTTTAGAGGCATTGTCAGAAAAAGAACCTGACATTTTGGGCCCAAACTATCATCTACATCAGGTATTAGGATATGAGCATCAGGGTAGAGTGCGTTGTTGACCTGGGAAGAAGATTGTATCATCTCGATACTGGTCTAATAATGTTTCTTCGAGTACCGGTTCTGGTTTTGTCACAGTGGAAGAAATGAATGCCTCTATCAAAGAAGAAAGTCAAAAATAAAAATAAGTGATAACTGCAAATATGATGAAATTTATGTCTTCCCTTTCATCTACACATCCACCAGAATCAGCTGCAACAGTTTATGCCTTTTGATGTTGTAGCTTTCTGCTAATGTAGATTCTTCTGTCGGAGCCGGAGCCAGACCTAGTGCTGGATCCGATGCTGGTGCTGGTTCAGATGTAGATGTCGATGATGATTTTGGTGGTGTGAGAGTTGGTGATGGTGTTTCTTTAGGAGGTGTGGATGAGGGTTATCATGATTCTGATGATACTGATATTGAGACTCACTTTGGATGTAAATTTTATTTTTGGATTGGTAATGTATGATGAGTTCCTTAATACATAGGATGGTGTGTTTCATGGCCATGTTCTTGAAAGGGTTTCTTTTCCTGGTAAGGGATTAATGCTTGAGAATACAAGTTAGAATGTTGGTGATGGAAGATTGATTATCCAAATGGTGACTACATAACCTATCAATGAAGATTATTTCATGACTCCACAGGCTCCTAAGATATATCCGATAAGAAAAATCCCCTATAAGATTAGGGTTTTTTATAATTTCTTATTCAACTGTATATGTAAACATTTACACTAATACAAATAACACAACACTACTAGAATCCCTAGATCCTCATTCTACACGAGAATAAACAATTTTTTTAAGGTTTAGTCAATGTCTTTAAGCCCTAATAAGGTTACAAAATTGTTTTTCCAGTATGATTGTTTCATCTTTATGCCTTATCCCACACTAACTAGGAGAATTGTCAAAAATGGTTGGGGTTATTTTAATAAAAATTCATATAGAATCTCTTAGCCTCGTGGGGTTCTTATGGCTTGTGTAGATGATTTGATTATTTTAGATTCATATTCCCCTTACCGTTTTTCTATCCATTTCATTTTCATTTACATGGTTTCTCTCCACCAGTCATCTATTTTGTGGCGAGAAATACACCATAGGAGTATTCACGGATTTAGAATTATATTTTCACATGAGGCCACAAATAATTAGATTATACTTATTCTTATTTGAACCCTTTTATTTCTATATTATTATTATTATCATGTATGGGTGGAAGCGTACCTGGGTGGAGTCCAGGATAGGTTGGTGCTTCTAATCATTTCATATCTTTGTCCAGATTTATTTTATTTATCATGTACATTTTAGTTATTTGGTATAATGTTTCATAGATCATTAATGATACCAATCCATTTCATAATAGAAATTAAAACTGAATTTTTGTATTTTAAAGCATAAATCTCAATATATTTTTCTTGAAAAACCCTGATGAATTCTCACTGACAAGATATTCTATACTAATGTATCTACTACAGCTTTCATGTGATAAAGATATAAATTTGGATTTTTCATAGTTCTCCCAGTTATATAATATATGACATGTTATTTTTTTCTCCTTTTCTATTTATGAATAATTGATATAGAATGGAGAATGAAAATTTCATGCCCATTATGAAGAGAATTCTTTTTTCCCTTGGTTTATTTTTCAAATATTCTTCCTAGTGGGAATGATGTATTTTTTATTTATATATTACAATGTCTAGAAATCATGACCATTCCTCTATTTTATTTCAATGGCTTCTTGCTTAGAACATATCCTCTAATACATATTGAAGATTACATCAAAAATGTTTATTTCCATAAATAGGATATCCCATTTTAGATTGATGATCATCTCATTATATCACCCACTCACATAGGTTGAGGTCCCATATCTCATCTCATATCACCAATCTATTCTTTAGGTCAGGCTCTTATCATATTATGTACCACCACTATCTCATTAAATACATGTCCTACATGAATACAATAAGGGAGTATGATATACATAGAGAACACAACCATAATCCTAGCACATGGATAACCAGTAATCCATACCTAGTTCCCCACTAGAGGATACCCCACTATAAAACTCATAATCAAGTATTTTTGCCTTTATTAGACTTGGTACCCAGTGTACCTAGACATGGTAATTCATGGGTCTTAAAATTAAGTGGAATGGACTAGAAACCCTCTAACTGGTACTTTATTACCCCATGAACCACCTGAAAACCTAAATAGGCATAAAAACTCCTCAAGATACATCCCAACACTCAGATGGTTTTTCAAAATACCACTTCTTGAAACTATCGCTACTTGGAGACTAAAAATTAAACTTCATTTGAATTCTATGACTCATAACCATATAGGTAATTATAAACTCCCCATGAAATGGATATACATCCTTGGAATGTATTCTGGATTATCCAACAAATCAAGATTTATTAATCATTATGGAAACAACTACTCATTCCAAATTCAAGATTGGATTCTTGGAAATAATCAATCATCCTGATCTAGGGGAAAAAAGGTTTTTCTAAAAAACATAATGAATGATCCTTTATACACATATTTCAATATATGGTTGAAGTGGGATGAAATGTGGAGGGTGGGAATGTGGTGCATGGGGTGGGGAGGGTGGGTGTGGGGTGGGAAGAGGGTGGGTCGGGGAGGGGGCATGGGGTGGGCAGGGGAGGGGGCAGGGGGGTGTGCAGGTGGGGGGCAGGGGCAGGGGGGTGTGCTGCGGGCCGGGGGAGGGGTTGTGCAGGTCGGTGGGAAGGGGAAGGGGTGTGTTGTGGGCCGGGGGAGGGGGGTGTGCAGGTGGGGGGCAGGGGGACAGTGGGTTGTTGGGGGGAGCGGTGTGCAGGTGGGGGAAGGGGGAAAGGGGTTGTGATGGGGGTAGGGGGAGGGGTGTGTGTAGGTGGTGGGTCGGGGGAAGGGGGCAGAGATAGGTGGTGTGCAGTTGGGGGTAGGGGGTGTGTTGGGGGTCGGGGGACAGGTGTGTGCAGGTGGGGGGTATGTGGTGGTAGGGGAGGGGGCAGGGGGTGTGCAGGTGTGGGGTAGGGGGTAGGGAGAGGGGGGCTGCTGGGGGGAGGGATGTGCAGGTGGGGGGGCAGGGGAGGGGGCAGGGGGTGTACAGGTAGTTTTTTTATTACAGATCGTTAGCATCCTCTCATTTGATTTTGGTATGATTTATTGGTTTCAATTTATTGTCTTCTTTATTGTCAGATTTTCCTTGGTTATGGTTTAGTTATTTTGACTTATTGAATATGATACAATTTATATTATTTTTTATTTATTCTAATTTTAAACATAATATTTGTAATTTTTCAATTTTTATGTATAGATATTGTTCAATGTGTCAGATGAAAATCAGTACAAAGGTACAATGTGATTATCATTTATGTTTTCTACTGTTATAACTGTCTCCAAATTTAATCCACTTTTATTGCAATATTTTGTACCACTATTTTATGCATTCAATATATTCAAAATAATCAATATTATTTCAATGTATTGATCCAGCAAACAAGGGGACGTTGGGGACTAACTCTAGATTTTGGAGAAATACACCACTATTTTATGAATTCTATATATTCAACATAATCATATTTTTATGTTCATTTATTGAGTCCAATTTTGTCTTTTCTTAATCTATTATGTTATAAGGTTCTTGTTTAATTGAATTTAATTTTATAATAATTTGTTTCACATATTGGGATCTCTCATAAAACTAAATGATGGGGAAATTACCTCACAGTTTCTAGTCGCTTTCAAGCCTTGGTACACTGTAAGCAACTGAGAGTTTAGTTAAGATAATTATCATTTTTTAATGTATTTAAGTCTTTATTCAGGTATTTATAGATCAATAAATTCACTAGTCTAATTGATTCCCTTACTGTTGTTCCCATTGATGATTTGTAAGTTGATGGTATGTTTAAACAACACATACTTGAATTGAAATCTTTCTAGTTTACATATTTTTTTGTTACCAAGTAATTAATCAGATTTCACTGGTTTTGTAAGTAATAATTCTGAGCATCCTTTGTGAAAATTCTTTAATCTTTTCTTTCTTTTACTGATGCTATCAGGAATGTTTCAAACAAACAATTTATTGGTGCTTATTTTTGTATCTTTGTGACATTTTTAGCACTTGGTGGACCACCCTTGTTTTCTGTAAATATATTGTTAGTATTTTATTTATTTTACATTATATTCAATAACCCAACATATTATGGGATATATTAATGTAATTATTTTTAGTGAACAACATAATTTTATGATCATTTCCCACACATGTATATAGATTGTTACTATTTTTTTTATTTTACAGGTCTTGTGTTTTTTTATTTTCAAGAGAAATATATTTTTCTCCACTTTTTTATTTGAATGTTTTCATTTTTTCAAGTTTTCTAGTTGCAGTTTTATAGGTTTCATGGTTTGAAAGATTGTAAGCTAGCAGGTTTGGAAGCTATAAGTTGATAGTATGTGCATTACACATTTACATGTTACTAATTTTCTGGTTTTTTGGTTGTCAGGTATGTGGGGTTTAGTTGTTAGGTTTATAAGATGAATTTATTATTGTTTATATAAGAATTCATAATTCTATCACAATATTTCATGTCCATGAGAAACATGAAGAGGTGGTGTAAAATTCCTTCAAAAAAATATTGTCAAACATTGAATTATCGTTTCCGACATTAAATAAAACCAAAAAACTAGAAGTCACCACAAATCATTGTCATAGAGATGCAAAGAAGAAGAAAGAGATCATGCAGCCCGATCTAGTAGAATTTAAAATCAGCATCAATACTGAGCCAGTTATATTTGATTCATTCTCGAATTATGTGACACAAAGGTAAATGTTCTAGATTAATAACCTTAATGAAAGAACATCCAATAGGAAAACTGAGTTTTTAATTGATTTCAAGGAAATAGTTTTTTTAAATTAGAGAAATAGGTTGACATTTTTAAAATTCATATTCTTACATCTATTTGAAGTTTCCTAAAAATGATTATCGATATGATTTCTTATTCCTGATGTTGATTCATGGATACTTGAATCATGTAAATTGATTATTGATATTTATGAAATGACCGAACTGACCAATTTCATTTTTCCTATTCCTGATATGGTTCTTAGCCTATTTTGAAACATTATTTCTTATTCACTATTTCTTGAAATAACTAATTTTCTGAAAAACTATTATAACGTTATTTTATGTATTATTAATGCATGATGATTTTATGCCATATTAAAAATAATGACACCATAGATTGATTCTAATTTTTCTCATTTGACTATGAGGCCCACCCTACATTTGATCATTTGTTAAACTAGTAGAAACCCTTGTATCCCGTGATAGGTTTCCATAGTTTAAGATTTTATTTCTTCACAACCCTTTTTCATTGAGGTTAATTACATGAAATCAATTAATATTTAATGTGTAAGAAGGCTGTTTCAGGGTGTCATTCTGTGTGGGTTCTATAAATGAGTGTGGTGTTGTGAGTGGGTACCCTAGACCTAACTCATGTATGTATATTGAATACCATTATACAATGTAAGGAGTTCACTGGTCAAATTGTTTTCTTCCTTTTTCTATGAGAAATTTTAGTGCAAGGTAATTGACTCTTGAATTATGAATTGAATTCTGAATTGAATTCTGTATATATTTAATTTACTTCTAAATTATGTGTTCTACATGCATGTAATTTCTGAATTATGCACGTGTATGAGATATGTGAGGGGTACTTTGGAGAATTAGGTATGTTTTCATTTCATTAAGTAGGAAACTAATTATACTTATGGTTTATTATGTAGTGTCTAAAAGGGAAATAATTTTGAATTATACATTCTTCAAATGATATCATCATGTTAAATTTGATCTAATGGTATAAGGATTTTTCATAGCATATTGCATGAGAAGATCTCCAATGATAGATCTTTATATTGGTATGTGGAGGAACTCTATAAATGAAACTTATTTCAATTTCTAATGATGATTTTAAATATTCATGGCCACTATCAAGAGATATTAAATTTTCTTGACAACATTAACATTTATTAGACTAGGGATACGATCCTAGTTTTGGGTTGTGTTTTGACCATGGTGAGATTTCCATTAGGATGTTCTCTATCATGTAGTTGGAATAATGGCATGATGGAATAAAATGATATAATGAAATGTGAAATGGTAATTTTTCTTCTTAGGTATGTGAATCTGAATTGTCACAATTTTTATGTGAATTAAAATATTATTATGAAATTCATAAATGGAAATTGAACCTAATTGAAATGTAAAGGGGTCACGTTGAAATTGTAGCTTTGAATTCTATACATTTTATCATCTTTAATGTAATTTAAATTTCAGGTTTGAATTCTGTATGTTGTATTGTATAAAGGGTAGGTTGTTAGAGGCAGTTGGAGGCTGCATTGCAGGCTATTGGAGGCTGATGGAGGCTGCATTGCAGGCTATTGGAGGCAGCATTACAGGCTGTTGGAAACTGCATTGTAGGCTGTTAGAGGCTATTAAAGGCTGCATTGCAGGCTGTGGGAGGTTTTTGGAGGCTATTAGAGGCTGCATTGTAGGTTGTTGGAGGCTGTTGGAGGAGGCATTGCAGAGGGAAGGCTCTATTGCAGGTAATTTTAGAGGGTATAGCTTGTTCGGTCATAGGGGATATAATTTTTGATCCAAACTATGATCAGTACATTTCAAGGAGAATGAATGACTCCTATTTTTATAATGTTGAGGTAATGTAATGACTTTGTGACATTCAAAATGTGTCCCTTATAATTCTGAAGACTGCTACTAAAATGCAAAAAGTTAAGATCATTTACTACATGTTCTCCATGTATTAGCAATAAGATACCAGTATACATGTTTGTTTCTTCTTTATTGGGTGCTTTGTTATTTTACAAGGTAGTACTGGTGCTGGAATCAGGAAGTACTAGTTCTGGAATCAGTGAGGGCAGCTATGATTGGTATACTAGTTTTGGAATGCAATTGTAATAGGTAGAAGGCAGGCTGTGATATACCAACGTTTTGACATACCATTGGTAAAGGCTTCTAAAAGTGACTCTACTGCAATGGTTTTACTAAATCTTCACTTACAACCTATTCCAAAAGTTTTATTAGAACCATTGGAATAGGGTATCGGGGGTGCTGGTGCAGGGTGGGGGAGTTGTGGGTTGGGGGATGGGGAGTTGGTAGTGTCCTCCCAACAGCTAGTACGATGAACCGTGCTGGTTTTTTTCTGTAGTGGGAAGGCTTATTGCCACAATTTTAAACCGTGGATAAATCCTTATAACCACGGTCAAATAGTGGCTAATGCCCTATATCCACGGTATTAAACCATGGATATAGGCCTTTCCATTGCATAATAAAACAAGCATGAATCACCGTAGCTATAGGGCTATATCCACAGTTTCAAACCGGGGCTATATGCTTTGACCTATAGCCACGCCAATACCTGCCACAGTTCATGGAACCGTGGCTATAAACTATAGACACAGTTTTGGGCCTATATCCATGGTTTTAAACCATGGAAATAGCTGAAATTTATAGTAGTGTGTACCATTAGTGACGTTATGATGTTTAGGTTGTGATGTGTTAGCTAATTATAAGGATTCGGTGACCATCTTGGGTTATGACCTTGTGTGTTATACATTGGACCTTGAAATGGGTGTCTGATAATTGGTTATATTAATAGTTATTGGGGTTCAATGGGTATCGAAGATAAATTTAGTGGTTGGTTTTTGTGTGATTGACTCTATGTTTTTTTGAAAGTGGGAATGAGTGTCATCCATGAATAGTAACATGTTTGATGTATAATTCATATGGATTAATGGTAGAGGAGAATATTTGGGGGAAAACTCATGTGGGGAATATGAGTTGGTGTATTTAGGTAGTTTTGGGTTATTGTGAGTGGAGTTATCAAAATGTTTTCGGTGCTTCAGAATGTGAAACATGTGTGGATTCTTTTGATGTGGAATCGATACATAGTAGGTTCCATCATGTTTATGGGAAAGGCATGGTCATGTCATTGATTCTTTTCTTATGAAATAACCATGAGTTCTTTTGTTTTGGGATTTAATGCTATTTTTGAAAGGATGGGTTCAACCTAATGCATGAAAATTATGTTATGATTTTGTTTAATGTAGTAATTGATGATGTCCTTAGATAGAAAATCAAATTGATGATATATCATAGATATATTCTTCTAATCATGGAATACACTTTGGGTGGTGGTTGGCAATGTGGTTACACCGTACATTTCAGAATGGTCATATCATTGGATGTAAACATGAAAGATATCGTAAGATCATTATGTATAATGGATAAAGGGTAATTTTACGTTTCTTAAGTGGGCATTTAATCCTATTTCTGGTGATGTATAACCCATATGATTTTTGGTTAGTTAAAATGAATGGTTGAATTTAATCACATGACTCTGGGTTTATAGTGAGATAAATAAAGTAGGAACGTCCAAGAGGCGTACAATTTCATTTGGAATATGAGATCATGTGTCTTGGGGGAATGGTCTTATTATATTCAGTTAAATAATTATTTTGCGCACCATTGATTCATAGGACCATTGCATTTCTAATTGGCGTAATTGATTAGTTATGTTTTAATTGATAATCATTCAGGTCAAGGTGGATGAACTCATGTAGTGTGGTAGTGGTAGGGACATAGTTAACATTAGTTCATGGCTTCTTAGTAGAGTTTCATGAGGTAGTAGTGGGTTTTGGTAAATTTTCCCCTTTTGAATCATGTTTACATTGATTTGATGAGATGTTTGTGAGTAGGGAGTAATATGTAATATTTTGAACATTAAAATATCATTATAGCTAGAGGTGACATCAAAAATGTATAAGGATTTTGTGGTATTCATCAATAACATCTATGTGTAGTCTCTATTTAGAGTAGATCATGCCCAGTATCAACACATCATTCTAATTATTCTGAGAGTGCATCAAATATATTTTGTTATATATGAATGACTTGTCTAGTTTAAGGACATCTCTGTAGGTCTCGCTTATAGGGAAGTGTAAG
This sequence comes from Viscum album, assembly GCA_963277665.1. Lineage (NCBI taxonomy): Eukaryota > Viridiplantae > Streptophyta > Magnoliopsida > Santalales > Viscaceae > Viscum > Viscum album. The sequence continues at coordinate 1,251,984,909 of OY728140.1, read as the reverse complement.
TGAGTCCATGTGGTGTTCATTTCACCAAAATTTATTTTTAATTAAGCTCCACAGTGTGGACTTGATGTCAGTGAATATCCTTGGTGTCATCCTCGAAATTAGGGGATGGGTGATAGTTAAATCATTGATTTTCCCTCACGTAAGAGAGAGATGGGATCATACAGTTTTATGGTTAATCTATGATTGAAACATGGGCCTTTCTGGTTTTAGTTTCCCATGTTATGAATTTGAAATTATGCTCATATGGTGGGGAGGGACATGTCATTCAATGGAGCATGACCCTCATTCTAGAAGTGTCATGGGATGTGTAACTGGTCATGAATGGGTCGACGTGGCACCTGAACACCAATGAAAAAATGATGAGGAGCATGATTAAATTTTTAAAATATTCTTTCATGACAGATGATACTGTTATGATCAATTATACTATTCGTTTTAGGCTCATGGTGGTCCAGAAAAGTGGTTTTAGGTTCTTGTGTTGAAGGTGTATTGGTGGTGTGGTCAGACATGGTGGTTGTTTTGGGACAGTTTTGGGTTTGAATATGGAATCTCACGGGGAGTTAGGTATTGAATCCAATGGGAATGATTTTTTGATCATAGAATACATCAATGCATGAAGGCCTCATGAATAATTAATATGGTTATGTTCGAGTAGTGGGTGCTGGTTTTTTTGGGGATGAGTGAGCTGTTGGCAGTCTGACATGGGTTAACATATGGAATAGATATAGTAAAAAAACAGCTATTATGCCATCATGGATATATAGTGACCCAAGCCTATATACAAATATTATTTCATATTTCTTAAAAAAAAATTAAAATTATTATATTCATCGAAAATGCATAGTTTTTTTGGTAGAATAGGATCATAATACATCAAAATGAACATAAAATATTGAACCATTATTTTATTCTCCGTAGTCATCTTCTAAAATCCAATTGATCTCTTAATACTTCATGGAATAAGCTATGAAATACATTAATGAAATGGGTTAGCTAAAAAATGTATCAAGGGAATAATCATGATAAGGAAGCATAACATGTGAGTCATAGACATAATATGATAAAATAAAAATTAAGGAACATAATGAACCAAATTAAGGAATATTATAAATAACATAGTATCATAAGATCATTAAATTATAAAAATTTTGGATTAAACAAATAACAAGACATAAATATTAGTCATGGATATTCACCAAGACAATATCACATGGTGGACAGAGTTCCATAATATAATAGGTTAACTCTATAATCCCATACATCATTTCTCCTAAGAATAAAACATTTCCCAATTCATTTGAGGGATTTATAATTCTGATCTTACACATTATATTCACTTCATTTATATTATATATGTGTTATAGAAGGAAATAAACCAATTAGATATAATAGAATAATTATTTATGGAAATAAAATGGGTTGTGTAATTTTTCCTCATATAATAATCAAATGTGGCTTCTAAAAGAAGGAATTTTATATATTAATATAAGGAAAGAATTACCCTATAAATGAAGGGAGAATGTGATATATATATATGGGATTTATATATATTTTTATCCCCATTACATAACATTAAATAGAATTGAAAAATGATTTTTTGGGAAAATGGTCAAATGCCAATGAAAGGGGTGATTTAGAGAGATCCCTTAATTTGAGACCGACTTGCCACACAAATTTTTTATCATCCAAAATAATAATATTTACATTCTTAATTAAAAAAAATAAATTTTATAATTCTTCTTATTTTATTCTTCACTATTTCATACTAACTTATATAATTATTTAGTTTTATGTCCTATTTTTGAAGATGTTAGACTCATATGTCCCAAATCACAATGGTATGTGGACCAAGGTCAAAGATATTATTAATTAATCACATATAGAATAAAAATAATTATATAATTATATATATTTATATATAAATATTTGTATTAATTTGAAAAATAATCATTACGGATGGTTATAAAAAATGAACTACATTACAATCTTAGAGAATGTAGTTCATACGTACGCATGAGTAACATTTCTATATTTCAATGATCATTATAGAATGAAGTTAAATATTATTAAATATTTAAAAATTTATAATTATATCTAAAATATAATATTATTCTATTAAATACACTTTATTATACCATCAATGTGATTCAGTAATAAAAAATGAATCAAATCGCTTCCTGAGGTGGTAGTCTTCTGTACAGGCAAGTTGTTTTATCATTTTAATGGATATTAAGGCGAGAAGTTATAAGATATAATTCATTTCAAAATTAATTAATATTTATATAATAAAATATATAAATTATGCATTTTTCATTATGAATATTCATGAGAGTTGACAATATAAAATAAATTACTTCGGTTCACAGTGTTCCAGTTCATCGTACACATGAATTATTTTTTTTGTTTCCCATTTGAGGGGTGTGGATATTCATTTAGGGTATAAATTACCATAATAACAAAATTTTATATCAGATATATTGATTTTATTTTATCATAATGTTTTAAAAATATATATATAGTGGATTGGGAAGAAATAAAACAAAGATTCTCAGTTATGAATCATACCTCTTCTTCAGACCACCTCTTTGGTATTATTCCAAATGCCTTTCAAGTTTCCTTTCTGATTAATTTAGGGATTATAGTACATGGTTACATATTTAATTAATTTATTTTGGAAGGTATTTTTTGATCCAATTGGATTTGGATGTGTGCAGGGGGGGGATGAGATGGGGGTCCCCTTATATAAGGGAGGAGGAGTGGAATTCATGTAAATGCCAAAAACTATTCGATAATGGGACATAAATATCAAGAAAAGAGCCTAAATTTTTTATAAATAAATTATAAGATGATATATATGGTAAAAAAACCTATAATACTAAGGAAAACAAGTCATTAACATGTTTTCCAACATACCTATACATTTACTCACTTTTATTGTTTATGTTTTTTATAATGGTAACTATTTTATTAATGTTTCTAATATTCATTACGATCAAAAATTAAATTAACATTATTATATAATATTATTTATTTTTATTGAAAGTATGGAATAAATATTATAAAATTTTATTTATATAATTTCAAAAATATAATTTAAAATTAAACCTTCAGAGGTGTCGAAAAACATTTTTCACAAAATTAATTTTTCAAAAATATGATAGTATTATAATAACTATATGACTTTTAATAATTATTAAATTAAATTAAATAAATATTTATTTATATATAATATAAAACATTTATATTAATAATTCCTCATTAGGGGTTATTTTAATTATTTAAAATTGAAAAATATTAAGCACTTTAACATAATCATCAGAAACATCTGTTTTTAACCCTGAATATAAAATTATAAATAAAATATAGTATATGGATTATTTATTATAATTAATTTTAATAAACATAAATATATAATAAATATATCAAATTTAAGTGAATTTAAAGCAATAATAATAATATAAATTTATTTATTTATTAGAAATAAATGAAACATTTACCAAAAATATGTATTTTCACTATTTAGTGAAATATCAATATTTTATCAAAAAAATAAAAATTCAAATTATTTTATCTTAGGTATTAAGATATAAGAAATGTTTTTTATTTTATATTATAAAATTTCATTATTTTATGAAAATTTATTATAATATTTCCCATAAAAATAAATAAAAAACATTTTTAAAGAAAACATTTTTTAAGAATAAATGTCTATTAAAAATTGAATACTTTTTTAGAAGGAATATAATAATTTATTTGATAATTTATATCCATTAAATAAATAATCTAATCATATTAATACCCACCAATTTAAAATCAAGTTTATAATGGTGTGATGTAAATTTTCAGGGTTTATTTGGTTTCAGTTTTGTGTGTCATGTACAATTTCAATCAAAATATTCCATTTTAGATTCTCTATGTGTTACCTTATTCCCACAATAATTAACATCACACATAATATTTTATATTACATATTATGTTGAAAATATGTGATTGCACTTTTGAATCTTAACCCCTTTCAGTTCCCATGGTGCTTGCTCAAACATGAGATATTTTCACAACTCATTGGCCAATTGAATTGTCTTATTTCAGGGAAAATTATCTCTATGATCTAAGATATTCAATAAAGTCTCCTAGTATTAAAGGCCATTCACCAATGGTACCACCTATTCATTTAGAACATGTGATGGGGCTGGTATGTACTTCCTCAATAGGGATACATGGAAGTCATTATGTACTTGATATATATTATGTTGAAATCATAGTCGATAGGATACATATTAATAAAATCAAGGATCTCAAGGATTTAATGTATCTAAAACTAAGCATTAATTTCATCCCAAACCTCAAGACTTTCTTCCATAATGAAATTTGTATGAATCCTTATCTCAAACCTCAGACTCTATGTCTTGACCACAATTTCATGATTAGCTTTTATGACAAATTTTCATGTATTACAAGTGGTATGAAATGTTTTGAACATCAATATCATCTCTTAGACAGAAGCATGTTCAATTATCTTCAACTCTCCATCTTCATCCAAGCATTGTGGAGTCTTACATGAAAACCTATATAATGCCTTAAAAGGTTCTATTAGAATTATATAATGGAAAATATTTGTATATGATAACTCTACAAGGGGAATGTATTAATTAAAATATACATGGAAATATATTTAACAAGATATCAGCATATACTCCATATTTTTTATGGTTCTCCCAAAATGAACTACTTTTTTATGGTCATTCGTAGTGATGTAACTAATTTTTTTATTCAAAACATACTGATGTCATTTCAAGAACATTGATGTTAAACTCATATATTGATTAAATATAATGGGGTGTGGAAATCCATGAAATATTACTACTTACCTTATTTAAATTTTAGTGAGTTTTTAAATATTGAAATGTTCTGTGATGGATATGAAATGGTTTTTCTTTTTAAGTTGATCGATTATAACCCAGATAGATTTATTACCTTGAGGTATCCTGGGGATTCCTATAAATAAGTACATGATTATATTTTCTCATTTTCATACTAGTATGAACAACGGATACATCATTCCCTTAGAAATCTATTGTTAAAAATTGAATTATTTTTATACCAGTCATATTGATAAAATTCTACCAATCTAACATTTCTTGTTATCCTAATAAATGCTTTTCATCAAATCACTATACATCTTAGTGATTCCAAGATTCATAGAGAAGGATAATAAATTTGTATCATCTATAATCCCCCCCTTCAACTCTGGTTTTTATGTGGAACATATATAGAATCAACGTGTTATAACTCTATCTTCAATAATGTTGAGATCAGCTCTATTTACAACCTTTTTTATATCACTCTATCTTCTTTCTGGGCCTCCTTAGTTATCTATAGAATGCGTGTTTGAGAATTTATTTTACAAAGGTAGCATGAATATCATTTTATTATTACCATGTAGATCCTTAAAAAAGATTATATTTTTAGATCCTTCTCAACTATAATAATTAATAAAAATATTTGAATCCTTTCTATATAGAGAATATTAATTTGGTTTCCATTCCCGGGTTAGATATGGTTTGATTAGTTGTGGTCTTTGATCATCTCTAACCAAGTTCTCCAGAAAATGTTTTTCTCATTCTATGTGAATATATATTTGTGGATCTCATGATCAGTATATATTTCACACTTTTCCCAATAGATATAATTTGACAAGATCATCAATGGAAATATCACTACAACCAACTTCAGATCAGGTTTTGGATAGTTATTTTCATGAACATTCAACTACCTTGAGATATAGGATATCACATTATAATTATTCATTATTTACAAACCGACAACTTCTTTAAATCATCACTCTATTCCTAGAAATTTTCCCCATTGGAGGGAAGTCTGAGTAGGGGTTTGGTTATAAGCCACATTTTTTACTCCATGATGATCTATTGTTATTAACTAGTTCCACCAAACCATACTACCGTTAGATAAGATGGGTTAGAAGGTTTTAAAATAATGATAATTACCTCAAAAGTCATTGGTAATTCCAAGTTGGTTCATGGAAACATTGAATCTCCATTATAGATATTGTTCTTGGTTACTCCTCGTTCAGATTTGTGATAGAATGGTCTAAAAAATATCCATTTATTAGAGATAATGTTCCCCATTAATGATACATACTTCATCCAAAACTCACATTTTTTGTACTTTTCATATATCTTCTTCTTTTTTAAATCATTTATAATAATATTAAATTGCTCCTTATTATCTTTTTTTGATTATATCATAATATACTCTATAAAGGCAACTGAAAATTTGTTAATGTATTCTCTAAAGACTCAATTAACTAAGACCATAATGATTTTTGGATAACTAGAGATTCTAAAAGGTATCACTATGAACTCATAGAGTCTATACCTTCTTCAATATGATATTTTGGGAATACCTTCCTTATTCACCATAATTAGAGGTATCCCAACCAAAGGACCACCATATAGAAATAATGGGCTCCAATTAGTTGATCAAGTAATTCATCTCTCCATGGAAGGGAATTATTGTTCTTTTTCATGGATTATTAAACTCAAAATAATCTAGGAAGAGGGGAATTAAACCATACTAATTCTTGTTTAATAGAACAAAGGAACCCCATGGTGAGGAACTTGGGTGTGTAAACCCTTTATCTATATTATCCTACATACACTACCTTATCAACTCAGGTTTAACAATGTCTATTATATATGGAGTCTTGGATATGGTAAATTATCCAGTTATAATATCAATTTAAAATTCGACCACTTCGATATGAGGAAGTCCTAAAAACACATGTGAGAAAACAATAGTATAATCCCTCACAATTCGAATGTTGTTACGATTTATTTTCCTTAGTCTTAATCATGTGAAAATGATATTATTTTTCACATGATTAAATATCACTGATTTATATTATGGTATGAAATATGATTCATCCAACTCCTTGCACTTAAATTGAATTGGAGGATGATTCATGATTCGGGGGTGATTTCCTACTTTGGGAATTTTATGTTGGATCCATATAAGGAAATAAAATACATAACTATAATTTCATAAAATTATTATAATGGAATCATCATTTCCCCTATGGTACAACTCTATTTGTATCAACTGTATGGGGTTCCGGTGAAGTATTGTGTTCGAGTCTCGTTGAGTTATTTCCAATTACAGTAAAGTATAATTTTCATTGTACTTATCCCACTACCTATAAATTTTGTAGTATGATAATGGAATCATCATAAGGATTTATATTATGTTAATCCAAAAAAATTAATAGTGGATGTGTTTTATTCCTGGGATTAAATAATTGGACCATTATACCTCTACAATGATACATCAACTTATATGCTTTGATGTGGCTCTTAAATTGTTTTACTAATTGTGAATGATATAAAATAATGTTTATATCTATAAAAAATTTATATTTGATATTAATTAATGAATAACTAGAATTAATACCACCGATTCATTGTTGGGATCTTCCTTCATAGTTTTTATGGAATAATCACACCCTTTCTCTGTAGGTTGTGGAGTTTTATCGTCATTTGTCTTAGCCTTCCTTATCTTAGTTCATTGGTTAATATAGTGTCATTTTTAATTGTAGTTGATACATTTTAAAATGGTTGAGGGTTAGTTGGATAATTCCATTCTTCCATTGTATTAGTGGGTTTATTTAATTGGTAGTCACTTGTTATGTTCCCTTCCTTCCCACACCTAAAGCACTTCCTAGTCCTAGTTTTTAATATTCTATAATGCATATTCCATAAATTATTATATGTGGGAAGTTGGAAATTCTTTTAACTTTTATATTTATCCATCATATAGTCAGAATTAATCATTATTTTCGTATTCATATCCCTGTGAGAACATTGAGATTAACTGATCCCCATTTTTTACATTGAGGGGACATTAAATAATTTCATCATAGTTTCTGAACCCTCTAATTTCCAATTTTTTTAGACATGGATATATCCCATTGAATAATTATTAAACATTACGTTTGGGTGAGTTTAAAATGATGGAGGCATATTTTACAAGTATTGTGACGTTTTCTATTTATGCCCTAATGGATTCTATATCTATTTTCATGAGGATATAAAAATAAATCTCATTTTTTGTTGGGGAGGGTGGATAAAATATTTGTTAATTTTTTCCATAATTGTGTCCACTCTATCACATTTATCTCTTCCTTGGAATGATTAATTTTCAACAATTTACACAATTGAATAGTTTATTAATCTATAGAATAATAAACCAGCACATCCTTTTCTTTTTCTAAGTATTAAAATTTATGGAATATCTCTTCACAAAAGTTTATCCATTTATCTGTGATTAAATGATTAGATGATAAATTAAATATTGTATGTACATACCATATAAAGGTATCAATGTCATCTTTTTATTTCATGGTGGGATTCAACCATTCATCCTCATTCATGTTTTTGTTTAAAACATGATTTAATTGGGAATGGATTTTCATGATGTTCCTGACTCCTACTACCATTAGGTTGGGTATCCCATTAAGGAAATCATCATGTTTCTCCTTACATTGGTTGTTTTCTCAGTCTCTCTTATTTCCATTCATTGAGATAGAGAAAAAAATAAAATTAGGGATAAATAATTTTAAACTATTAAACACGTACATGGTTAAATATTAAAATTAATAGGATAACTCATAAATTACATATATTAATTAACTTATAAGTTTATATCATCAAATATATGATATAATTAATCTATTTTGTAATATTAAATATTATATTAAATTTTTCCCTTAATAATTCTACCTCAAGAGATTGTGAATTCAACAAATCAAATCCCATGCGAGTTTCAAACCTGGCATGGAACAACATATGTTTTCATGCACCACGTGATAATCATTCAAGATCAATGTTCCCTTTTAAGTGTTATTACGCCTTAGAAACTCATTGTTTGAACCAAATCCAATTATATTATCTAGAAAATTATTTATTTTCTTAGAGTACACATGATCTATAAATCACCAAAATTCTATTATTTTTTCAAATACATAGACATATCATTAAACATATCCCTATAGTTATCACTAATGTTTCTTATCATTGTGTCGAAGGGTTAACTAAACATTCACTTCAATACCAACTATAGTGACACAAAACGTTTTACATATATTATTGCATGATTCATATAATAAATATTTGTTAATAAAAATAAGGATTGAAATAATCCGTTTTATTTGGAGGTCTAAAATCATAATTCATAAAAAAGGACATAAAACCTATAATCCTAATATTATTCTCTATAAAGACCCAAACATCATATTTGATCTCCTAAAACTCTATATGATAACATTGGGAATACTTGACAGAAAGTACATCATATCATAAAATCATAACAACATAGAAAATGTGGATGTTTTATAAAACCTGAAATAAACATAATTCAATGATAATCATCAAGACAACATCACATTTTTAAAATATCCCCATAATAAATCATGTCAACTCCCTAATCTCATACATGTTTTCTTGTGAGACTAAAACATTACCCAGTTCATTGGATATATATATAATTTTCAACCCACCAATCATATTCATTTCATGTACATGAACATGTTTTCCAAAAAAGGATATCAATAATAGTTCATAAACATAATAATTACACATGGACGTAATATGGGTTTCATAATCTTTCCCTATATCATCATCAAAAAATGTTTTAAAGAGGGAATTTAGGAAATGAACATAAGGAATGTCTTATCCCATCATAGAAGGGGTAATGGTATAGGTATATAAATATATGTGTAAGAGAAATGTATATATAATTTATAATAATTATATAACATTAAATTAATACATGAGGTAATATAGAGAGAGAATGGTGATATCCAATGGAAAACATTATATAGAGAGATACCTTTCCTCATGCCCAACACATCACGTGTGTTCTTTTATTACTTGAGTAATAAACATATGATAATTATTTAATTTCATAATAAACATTACCAATTTTAGTATTATATTTATATTATTCATTACCATTCCATATTATGTTACTAAATAATTTAGGTTAATGTTGGAAATTGTGATGATGTTTGGCCCATGTGTCCAAAATCGCATTGGTAACTTGAAAAGGGTCAAATATATTATTAATTCATCATATACTGAATAATAATGATTGAATATATATAATATATAATGATCAATTATACTTTAAAACTCACTATGGATTTTTTTAATGATAAATGAAGGGTGTTACAATTATAAAGACAATAGGTCATACATATGAATAGGTAATGTTTCAATATTTCAATGATAGTGATGGAAATTATGTAAGTGTTATTTTACCTCTCCAAGATGATAATTAGATCATAAATGAAATAATTATTATTTAAATTCACATACATATTTTCATGACCCCCTCCCTCTAAAGATAATCAATGAAGATGGAGATATGACGACCTATGAGTCCCACCTCTAGTAGGCATTTGGTTGGTGAGTAACACTAAGCATATAAAAATATCACATCATGGGAGGGATTTCCAACTATAAAATAATCAATACTAGGATATAGGATTAATATTACCAAACAACTCCAAAATAAAATATAATGGTAATCCAAGAACTATCCCACAATGCATGAATTAAGTAAATGTGCTATATAAAAAAGTATCCAATGTAAATATAAAAAAGTATATTTATTACATCAAATCAAAAGAAGCTCAAACCCAGCTATAAATGTCTATCTTGGTTTCTAATGTCTTATTGAAACATAAAAACTATTTATATAAATAGGGTGACCATTACATGTATACTCACTTGAGATATTTCCAAAGGATCATTTGTACATGTGAAAAAATCATACTTATGTTCGAGTGAATAAGAAGAAGAGACAAAAATAACTTATATAAGAAATCTAACCAAGCCCAACATCACTATGACTCTCTCACAAAATTTTGTATCTAATAAATAATAAATAATCAACATCATAACAAATAAAGTCACCTCACTGTCACTTCCCAATTATTTCCCACTATCATGACCCCAGATCGAATTTCCAATGCTGAAAACCCATCCACACATAACGCATAACATCTCGACCATATACACCTGGTCTACACATCACATCACATCATGTCTGTAGATACCTTGTCTATACATCACATCACATCACATCCCAACTCCATAAACATAGGCACACACATCACAACAAAAACCATACCAGTAGGGGATCATGAAAATGAAATAAACAAACATCATTCCCTCATCGTACCACACCAGGACCTCACCACATGTCAAATCACATATCACTCATAAACACCTGGTCTAACTCATCCCATCATATCTTATCACATATCACTCATTGACACTAGGCTCGTCCCATAACTGTTGAATGAAGGGTAGGTCAGAGGGGGTAGCCATACATTTGTATCGCTAATATAATATATGTTGTTGAAAACACCTTGACATCATCACCTCTAATCATTGGTATGTTTATAAAATTTGTGTGGGGTGTGTATAAAACAAAATAAACATACATGATACATATTTCACATAATACCAAACCTATAGATTCGTATTAATAAAAATAGCACACACCACATCACTATCACATATCACATGTCAATCATATAACATGCAACCAATACTATATACAACACCACACAAACTCAATATAATACAAATAATATTTCCCACATTTAGATACAGGGTTCACCAAAAAAAAAATTATCCATACCATTTAATATTAAACAATTCATTATTTCGTTAAATATAGTTATCCAATTACCACTCATTCATTTCAAGTCCATATTGTTTATTTACAGGCCAATTTTGTTTTTTATGTCACCATAGTTCATCCCCACGATAGCCAGGAAAATAACATAACAATTCCACACACAAAACAAGACCATCTCACACAACCACCACCATATCACCAAACATCCACCATAGTTTTCATGTTACATTATCCAAACCATATAACAACACAATGACAACACATCTCATCCACATCATAATAAAAAATACCGTGTACCACAACCATTGAGCTATAACCACTATTCCAAGACAACTATGTTGCAACCACTTCGCCATGACCACTACACCACAACTATTTCCCCACAACATCATCATATCGCGTCTCACAACAGGACCCAGAGTATCCATTCTAACCGACCTCCACATCAGTTACCCACAAACCATGTGTCCCATATGGTCATATCCATTATCTTCTAGAACTCCGGACCTTTTAAGGAAATTAAAATAAGAATAATTATACATAATAGCGTAAAACCATGATTCCAAACTTATTCAGTGGTATTTTCACATGTCATATTAATTTATCATTGGTATTATAACACAAATAAAAATATATGGGAAACTAGTATTTAGAAATTTATATATTCTTTAACCTTTTATTCAAGATTTTATCCCACTACAACACATCAAAGTTCATCATATCGTAATAATTAAAGAGCAATAAAGGCTCCCAAAAACGATTTTTTTCTTAATTAGCCACATGCATGTAAAATAACATCAAAAAAATTAATCCAAGATATAAATCATCTGATAACTCCCCATGACCATCAATTATACACATTTAAATTAATTGTTTCATTATTAAGTCCCTTACTATTCTTAAAGAGGTAAGAAAAATCCTCAAAATGTCACACATAAAACATAAAATATGAGAATTTGGGTCCCCCTGTCCCAAGGAAGCTTTATGATCTCATTCCACAACATAGGTTGAAGAAGAAACTACCAAAAAATCACTAATAAACAATTAATAATTGATCATCCTACATCATAAAAAAGGGTTATCAATAAAAAAATCAATACACTCCTCAAAAAAGTTCCCCACCATAGTTGATCTCAAAAGAATAATAGAAGTATTTCCATGGGAAAGCGAGGATAACTCATGATAGATCACCAATGGACATCCATAGGAACCAAAAAATTTATGTAGGTGGAATGTGGGAAGAAGAACTCATTAGGGAACCTAGGGATCATCTATAATGATTGATATAGAGAGAGATGAATAGATAGAGTCCTAATGAAGACAAATTGGGATAATGGGTTTTAAAATAACATGGGACCTTGAAGATTCACATTGTGTAACACAATCATGATTTTAATTCCCATTTCTACAAACTCTTCAAATATTAACATTTCCTAGACCATTTTAAATTTCATATCATTAACTAACCATTCATAATGAGAATCTATTTCACAAAATCTACACTTTCCAATATATAATTTAGGAAAATATCCAACAATTCAAGTCATGAATAACCAATTTTAAATGAAAAGCATGTACAAATCATAAAAAACCACCCATTATACTCCTAATGATCTATCTCTATGAGCCCTCTATACCTCCTCTAAAATCCTCTAACATGAAATAATGTAATGTAATCGGTCAAGGAGGAACAGAACATTACGTTATATACCTCTTAAAAGATTCTTCCACATGAGAAAAATAAAACAAACCCCATAAGGAAAGGGGTCTGAACTACCACCCTACAAGATACCTCTCAAGGATCTCATAAGTCCTCAATGATTCCACTATCCAAACATGATAACTAAAATCCCCACAAAACACAAATCACATCTACATCATCAACTCTAATCGGGCACCACACCACATGCTCCATTACCATCCATAGCCACCACAGTTCCACATAACAACACCAAACTCCATATAACACTAACTATCCACTCCACAACCAATGCATAACACTAAAACAAACATATAAATCTAGTAATTCCACCCTCCAGGTCAACATTCTATCTTTTCTAAGAAGCTCAGACTCACCATAATTGGTTTAGTAAAATCATAGTGTAATGTGTCTCAATTAGGATTCAAGTCCTCCAACTTTCATATTTAAGGGGTTCTCTTACACATTACACATCAAGGTAAACAACACATCTTATAACATAGAATGTTCCAGAAAACACATTACAAGGAGAATATTGCAATGAAAACCTCAAAATTTATCTGGGTACTGGGTAAAAATCTATATATATTTCTCTCATGTACTCCTAATCATACCACAATATCTCCATAACACACAAACCAATGGAATGGTATTCCCACAAAACACATTTTCATAAAAATATTAGATCTCTAATTACCACTCAACAAACTTATTCATGCACCATTTTTTCAAAACATTAATATCCCTCAACTCATGGATTTCTAGGAAGTGAGACGATTTCATAATTTGGTACACCATCACCCTACTCGCATCATATCCTCCTTGGGCTTGAGGTAACCCAATGATGAAATATAATAAAATGTACTCATATATCCATTTTAGGACATCTAAGGATATAAAAACAACAATGAACATGGTCCTCCTCTTTCGCATACAAACAAACTATAAATTTTTAAAACAAAATGTCCACGTAATAAATCATCCCCTACTGCCAATGTTGTATCCTTAAGCCATGATAAATCATTTTCATGCAAGGATATAATACTAAAGTTGATCTATGAAAAACATGGACAACTACCTCTCATGTGTCCTATTTGAAAAAAAAACTCCCATAGAATATCACCTGATTCTGATCATCCTATTCCCATCCCTAGGAGCTTCACCATGGCCAACATGATCATGCATCACCTTTTCCTATGCGTCTCACCACTAAGCCTCCCCCACATTCCACATCAAATCTGAATCCACTATCATCATATAAATAAAACATCAGCCAATACTCTCTCCTATATCAATATGATTTTCATCAATCTCCTATATTTCTTTTTCAAACATCCACTAATTCCAGATCCACATACCCTTATTAAATATGACTCAATCAATTAGTAAATATATTAACCTTCCCTAGTGTATTAGAGATATCAAAATCTAACTCCCAATGAAACTATATCCACAACTACTAGAGTTTATACAAATTACCCTGATAAAAGATATAACTCATTCTCTGATGATCCATGAAAACCACAAAACACTTGATGATGATGTAATGTCTCCACAACATTAGCACAAACACAACTTCTTTCAACTTCAGATAATTGGTTGAATAGTTACTCTTAGGGAGACATAACTTAATAGACACAAAAGAGATCACTTATTTCGATTTTATCAATATGAATCCCAAGAATATATGGTATGCATTACATAACACCTCAAACCACACCCCCTCCTCAAGAAACTGGAGAAAAAGAGAATTAACCAACTTCTCCTTTAGGTAACTGTATGCAACATGGAATAGATTTATCCACACTAATGATCGGTCCTTATAGTTCAATGTTATTACAGGGTATAAAACATGAAACAAATCTACAAATAATATCTAATAATATCACATTACACCAAGAAATCTATGAACCAATTTCACTTTCTTTGGTGTTTTCCAAGAAACAACTACCTCAACCCTCGACAGGTCCACTACCATACCCTACCAAGACACCACATATCTTAGGAGACACAAACCTTATATCAAAATCTCATATGTGGAAAAAGTTACATAAAACTACTGGTGTAGAATGAAGTACAAAAAAACATTGATATGATCATTATTCTCCCCCTCTAAATTTATCTAGACCATGATATCATAGAGGGATAATATGAGTATGTGGTCTAGGAAATAAAAAAACATGGAGTTCATAATCCCAATGAACATAGATAGTTTGTTTCTAACAAAGAATAGAATAACTATAAACATCAAGTTCCCTAACCTACATCAGAAGGTATTCTTCGTAACATAATCATCTTTCACCCTTTAATAGAGATATCCATATCATAGATTGATATTAGAAATCCCCATAGCTCCTCTCATCTAGTTGACCATATCATTGATTCTCAAAAGTGGGTAGAAATTCGTGATTGTCACCTAATTCAATATTAGGTAGTCTCTAAAATATATAAGACTGCTATCATACTTATTGATGAACAACATTAGATCACTCTATAGTGACATACTTTGTTTGATGAAACACTTGTACATTAGATCATCCACATATTGCCTCAACTCACAATACTATGTGGGTTCCATTCTATATGGTTCTATCATGACATATATGAACCAATTTGTAACTATATTCAAAACTCAATATCACATAAAGAAGTTTGTTCCCTAAGCATCTATATAAAATCATCAAATGAATCCCACACAACCCTTGGAATATCTCTATCAAGATCTTCTATAAACGTCACATTCAACTACGATAATTGAGGATCCACATTCCAACCACCCAATGGACGTAGATATTAATAAGGGAACTAGAACCCACTCTACATCTAGTTCCAACATATAATCCAAATGAGGAAAAATAATGTGTTGTATGGATCATTAATGAAACCAATAAAGAAAATGGTTATATGGGAAACTAAATGTACCTTAAAAAATCTAAAATATGATAAAAATACAAACTCTAACACAATCATATGACGATTACCAAACCACTCACCTCTTTGCTACTAACCTCTGAGGACATTTTATAGACTAAGACCCTATGGATTGGGAACAGGAACCCCGCTACCAACACCACCTAATCATGGATTCTAAAACACAGACTATGTTCCCAATTACAAAAACTGCATTGTAAGAAATTGCAACATCCAAAAGCAGCCTAACCTCCTAGCTAAAACTGAACTCCATATGTATTTTTACATTTATTATGGAAATTCCCATTTGTTCAATATATATATAAGGAAAATGGAAAACTCATAAAATGGTTTTAAAAACCACTTATACCAGAGAAGGGGAGAGAAACAGTCATGGTCGGTTTTCTCTGAATGGAACCCTGACAGCTTGAATCCCACAACCCACTGGTAAAATCACTACTCCGTGAAAATCCCTTTTGGGAACCTTACTGAGGATCAACTCCCAAGGATAGTTTTCAATAGTTAACCTAAGTCATTTTCATCTTTATGTATATCATGAGCATAAATGGAGTGACCACATACCTGCTCATTGTATGAACATCCTCCTCAATCTGTATTGTTATTGACTAATCATATGAGAAATCATATAGATCATAATATATAAGGTCATTTAACCTATTCCAGAGCTCCCACACACATAGAATTTCCTTTGATGGGAGTGTAACTCTTACATCATGTCTGAACTCCTCATCGATGAATTAATCTCCGCAAATAAAACCCTCTAAATTTATAGCCACAACACATCTATATCATTTTGGTCCCCAAGAAACCACATCCACCACTAATGTGAAAATATTTTCATCTGACAAAAAACCAATAGTACCCAAAACTCATATCATGCATGGATTATATTAAATTTTATTTATTGATCCTCCATCTAGAACTCCAGACCTAGATCTGAGACACCCCCCTCATACATTCCCAAACCATACAACTAAAAGGAATTCAAATCTCACTACCATGACACACCTCCTCTATCATGTCAGAACTCAGATGATTAATGATATCATCTTACTGAACCTAAAAGGACTAAGAAACCCATGGATGTTGAATATGATCCATTACTAAAAATAAGGGATCATCATAAACATTGCGGGATGTAATTTTATCAATATATATTTATTTAATCATTTTATTTCCCAAAACACCCAATTCAAACATTAACAGAAGTTATCTTGGATCATGTTCCACTACTAGGTATCTACCCTACAAATATGTATACCACACTTGGTTATTCACTAGTCTGAATGTCCATTAACCAGAGCATCAGATTCCCATAAACCCCATCTACTAGATGGTTTTCATGGCTTATGTCCCACACCAAGGTCAACTATCACCTCTCCCATACCAACCCAATAAAATCTCACATGTTACTAACTCTAATATCAATCATATCTATTAGAAAAATATATTATACTACTCTTCCATGACCCCCTCCTACCAAAGATAACATTATTAGGAGAGATATATGACGATCACTAAGTCTCGCCTCTATTAGGCATCAGGTTGGATACTAGCACTGATGGTATACAAATATTATTTTTTGATATGAATTAATCTCTATAAATGTAACAAGATTAGGATATATGATAAATATTCACCAAAAAACACCAGTAGATAATATCAGTATAAAAAAAAGATCCCAAAATGAAAAATTAAAGCAAAATTGATACATATAAAGACTTCAAATAAATACTAAAAAGAAAATTCTATTAAAGTGACCCAATAGTAGCTCCAACCAATAATGTAATGTACAACTCTCTCCCCAATGTCCTCCTAGAAATTTGTACATCATTTTATATACCTACAGTGATAATTATAATTATACTCTATCGAGACATAACCAAGGACTCAAGTGAACAAATATATAGTTAATATTAATACACATGTGAAATAATAGAAAAAAAATAAAAAATCAATACAGTTTATCTAACCTATCGTATCCTCACCAAGGCTCACTCACCAAACCATACATCCAATATAACAATATTACATTGATATCATAAATAATCAAGGTTCCATGATATAACTTCTCCACTAATTTTTGGCTCTCATGCCCCAAAATCGAACAACCTATGCTCCAATACCTTCCACACATATCACATCACATCACATCCAATCCAAAGAAACCTAGACCACACATCACATCACATCCAACCCATATCCACCAGGGCAACACATCACGTCAAGTGACATCTTGGCCGTAGACACCAAGGTCACTAATCACAACCATAAGCAAAAAAGTAGGTTATCAGGAAATTGAATTACATTAACCAATTCCCTCATCCTACCACACATGATCTAACCACATATGACATATCACCACTTTAGGTCTCTCTAATAGACCCCTAGTCCAAGACACCACGTCTCTTCACGTCCCACATGTAGAAACATGGAATGTCACATCACTACTCAAGGAATAGTTGGGGAGATGGGGGTAGCCAGATGTCTATATTCCTACCATCCTAGATTTTTGGGAAAACACTAAAAACATTGAACCTATAATAATTTGCAAGGTTATATTAATTGGGTGGAGGAAAATAACAAATAACATAAACATACTTGATATAGATTAAACACAATACCCGACCTATAGATTTACATCCACAACACTAGTGCACACTACATCACTACCACATGCCACACATAAATCATCTCAACTAATGTCACAAACTTATATAACAACACAAAACCACCACACAAGAAACAAATCACACCACATTCCATTACATGATTCAAAAAATTGGTTCACTAGCCATTTCATTTAACATTACAGAATCTGATATTTTATTGAATACAGATATCCAATTACCACACATCTGTTTACAGGCCACCTTGATTATTGTCCAGAATATTTTTTATCCTATTTCATTCCAGTCCATCCCATGGATAATAGGAAAAATAACATAACCTTGCCACACATCAACTGGGCCAACTCACACAACCATCGCTACAAAACCACACATCCACCATCATTATTGAATCACAACAACCAATCCATCTCACAACACAATAACCACACATTTCATCCATCATAAAACCACAAACATCATGTACCAAACCCATTGTTCCCCAAAAACTCCATAAAAACCATTGTACCATAAACACTACACCACAAATAATATGTTGCAACCACTACACCACAAACACTACACCACAACACCATCACACCCCATTACAAAACTACCCACATCACAACTTTGCTAATTAACCACCACATCGCATCCCCACACACCACTCATCTCGTATGGTAACCTCAATCACCATAAAAATACCCAAACCGCATAATGAAATAAAAAAACCCTAAGCATATACAATATCACATCAAAAAACATCCACAATTATTCAATAGAATTTTTACCTATCTTCTTTATTTATAATTGGTGTCATTACACCAACTATAATCCAAAGAAAACCTGTTATTATCCCTATATAGGTTATTTAATATTTTATTCATGGAGAAATCACCAAAAAATAAAAAAATGGTTATCACAACATAAATAATAATGTGAAATCATGGTTTCCAACATCAATTTTTTTCATAATCATAAAAAGGAAGGGTTAATAATTGCAACATCATTTATCAAAGTAGTAATGAAAGAGGTAAATCCTAATACCCATTAATTTTAGATATAAAAATTAATTACCTCAATATGATGACCATATATATTATCTAAAAGGATTGAAAAGGAATGAATATATCACACACAAAACATAAATATATGGGGATAAGTATCCCCTACCTAAATAAAGGTTTTTAATCTTGTTGTCCACTATATGGAAAATAAGAAATTTCCCAAAAACCACCAACACCCAAGGATCATATAGAACAGCTTACACAAAAATGAATGGATTTCTAAAAACATAACCCATACACACTCCATATTAATCCAGGACACTACAGTGGATATATAATGAAGAATTTAAGGAAGCCTCTGTGAAAGAGAGGAGAACACACCCTATATCAACAACGGGCATCAAATGAAATCAATGGAATGAATCTAGTAGAAGGGGGATAAATCATATACTAGGGGAACCTAAGGATCAATCATTTTGAGGGAGATATAGAGAGATTTAGAATGAAATAAATTCATTTAAAAGAATTTTAAAAGAATATAGATCATGGAACATTCACCTCTTATAACAAATTCTTAAGGTGAACACCCATTTTTTCAACATTTACCAAATTTCATGTTGCCTTGGCCATTTATTATATACAAGTTATGAATTCACCTTTCACAATTTCATTAAATTTCATTGAATATAATTATCTTCCATATAGTCCTGATAATTCTAACTATATATTTTTTGAAACACTTATTCATGATGTGAATCTAGTTCACATCCTAAACAACTAATGAATGTACTCTTGTAGCTCCAGATCCACTGATCCCTCTTGAACTCCACTAAACACCTAAAAATAGTCAAATTGAAATGGAACAGTACAATAATAGAAGAACCATTAAATATTGACCATCCATGTGATGTGGTAATAAATAACAATTCACATTTCTTTGCGAGTACATAGTCATCCGTACACAAGACATATGTTAAAATTTTTCAATGGATGGTAGTTTAAAATGTTATATGATATATTATTTTTAAGAAATGATTAATTTATCACTAATATCATATATAAAATATAAATCCATCATCTTGAACATCAATGAGAGGCATGATGAAAAACAAATTTCATCGATTTCCAAGGTGGTAGTCCTCCATACACATGGACGGTGCTTTTATTTCCAATCTGATGGATGGGTGGAAGGATTTAAGGTATTCTATTAACATAATAAAATAATTGCATATGGGAGATAATTGTGTTACTATTTAATCATTCTTAAATAATATTTCATGTAGGTGGAGGAAGAAATAAATCCAATAATCTCAGTTAAGAATGAAACACCTTCTTCAGAAAACCTCTTTATGATTAAAAATAAAGCCTTCATAGATTGGATTTATGATAAAAAAAGGAATCTGGAATGTGGGGAGGTAATTAAAGAATATATTTGGGTGGGTATTTTCAAATAATATGATATTTATAAGTGTATAGGGTAGAGAATATGGGTATCATTTTATAAGTGAGGAGGAGTGGAATTCTTGTAAGTACCCAAAACTATTTAATAATGGGAACTCACCCTTTGGCCAAGTGCCACCAAAATTGAAAAATAAATAATTTTATGTGATATAATTTTTGATCCAAATATATAAAAAAATATTAACATATTTTATACATGTTATCCCCATTTAATATAAGTTTATTCCCTTTTACTAGTTTAATTATTTTAGCACGGTAACTATTTTTTATTGTTTTTACTATTTATTTTTAAAAAATTATGTTGAACTTGTTATATAAAAAGAATTATTGTTATTAAAAATATTGAAATCATTTTATCAAATTAACTTTGTAACACCCAGAGATTTTATGCGAAATATTTTTTAATTTATTCTTTTATATGAAACACCAAATGAATCTTTCACTACACACAACACTGTCTTGGCTCGCGTTACACGCAAGACAAACCTTCCATGATAACATGTGTTGTACACAATACCGAGTTTAACTAAACAATGATATATTATTATAATATTATGAACAAGATTTTATGAATACTATTAACTGGAATTTTGAATTTTATAACATTATAATTCATCTTACCCATTTTCTATAATGAGATATGAAAGAAAAATAAATTTTTCGGATAAAATAAGTATTTTTCAAAAAATGAAATTTTACTGCCTTTTGATGGCGTGCCCATTTTAAATATAATTATTGAATCTCTTGTAAGTTAAATTTTACAAAATAAACTTTTTCTTTTGAATCATTATATAAAATTTTACATTGGTTAATATTTTTTTAATTTTCTGATAACTTTTATATTTTGTGGAATAGTAATAATACTCTAAACTTTTCATAAAAAAACTTTTTTCATCAAGATAATTTATATGGTTAAAAAATTAAATTTAATATTTTTAAAGTATAAATATAATATATAATTACCATTTAATATAATCTATTTCATTTCCATTAATTTTACAATGAATTCATAGGTAAAAACATTTCAATATTTGAGAATGTTTTAAATTTTATAACCTGTTTTCCTAACAATGAGATTAATTTTAAATTAATTAATGAAACTTCTTTGTATTGAAATTTGAAAAAGTGATTCCATATTTGGATTTCGTGGGTCCAAATTATGTTAATAGGTAACTTTTATTTTTTGATATTATGAATAGTAACTGCCGTAATTTTTATTTACTACAGTTCAAGGTAAATCAGGTAATTAATGGTAACAATAATATTGAAAAATTACCCTAACACCGTCCAAAATTATCCTGGATTAATAAAAGTATACCTATATCACCTAATGGTGAGAATAGATTCATTTCCTGGACTTTTGACCCAGATAGTTATATAATTATTTTTAAAACCAAATAAAGTGACTACATGCCACTCTCTTATATCTTATAAGTGTTATATTTTTTATTTATTGAAAAACATTATAAGACATCGAACATTAATAGTCTCCAGAAATCTAGTAAAATTATCTACATCTTGTAAATTTATTTATAACTTTTAGGTATTAAATAATTATCATTAATAATGACACAATACTGATGATGAAATTATGTTATTGATATAAATATCAAATAAATGGTTTTAAAAATATTACAATAAATAATATATGAACTATTTAATGTGATAAAAATATTTTATAGATGAATATGACATGTTAGTAATATATTAAATAATTTTTTTGAATATATCATCTGTGTGGATTTTATTTAAATTCAAATAAATGAAAAGTTTCGAAATTGACACTATTGTTATTTTATAAAAGTAACATATTATAAAATTGTTTAAAAATCACAAAAATATTTAAAAATTATAAATTGAAATTAATATGCTCTAAAATTTCATAATGTATCCAATTATGGAAAATTTACAACACATATAGAACTATTTATAACAAATTAAAATTTTGAATATTATTACCACAAATAAAATTAAAGTGATTAAATAAGAATAAAAAAATTTGATAAGGTTTAAAATAAATTCCCAACATGTCTAAAATTTATTGGTTGATGATATTACAACCCTATATCATCTCATCTTTGAATTGAGTCATTTTGGGTGGTTTTTAAGTGGGATTTGAATTTATTATAAAGTAATATTTCTTATGTTTCCAAAGGTGTCTGTCTCTTCTCTAATAAAAGGCCACCTCCTCCCACTCCTCCTCACAACATTATGAGCCTTCAATTATCGGCCAAACCCTACTAATTTATCTTCTCAAATTCCATTGAAACATTATTTATGTCCTGGTAATCTTCAAATAACATCTTTAGTTCCCTTAGAGGAGGTTTAGAAGAGGCTCGCCGAAAAAGATGTAATATCCTTTACTGATCCATTCAAAAAACAATTCTTCTAATGCTTCTAATTTATATGTATTGTCATAAATTAATAACATCACTATCACTAATATACTGATATGTTATTATAAATATGAAAAAAACATATTTCACCTTCTATCTATTTTCATAAAATGAAATCATCACGCGTGCGGATGTGCGGAATACCGTCTCCACGCCATGGTGTAATCGGTATTCCACCACCATCTTACTTGGATGGCTATAATGGTGTATAGAATAACAATATATGATTATTATAACATGATACTAATTCAGAGATATTATATCATCCACTCTAATACAATTCAATAATTATGGGAACGATATCGATGCTCGTGCGTATGTACGGCTTACCGTCTCCACGGTGTGATGTGATTTGTTCTACATGATATTCATTAAACCATGATTATATAAACAATTGAATGAATAAATATGATATATATTATTCTAGTACAATTATATAAATTATGTATCTATAACCTATAAAGTGGAATAATAATATATTCGACAAAACAAGCATAAGAACATAAAGCAATGAACACCTGAATAACAAGTAACAATGAAATATAACTAATAATAAGAGAAGAATATGACCATATATGATATAATAACAATTAATATGATTCTTGAATAAGTCAATAACAATATTTAAATCATTATACAGGAGGTTCGGATATGTACAGAGCATATCAGACCGAAGGTAAGGGAAAATCTCACAATCTCATTTTTATCCGAGATTTTTTATACTTCAGAATTTACTGGTAATATTTTTCATACACATACATGTTTCCTCAATATATAATATTATTTATATCCTCATAAAATGGTTTAAATCCAATTTTATGTACTGGTGAATTTTTTGTAAAATATACGAAAGGAATCTTTTTCTGTTTTCAGTACGAGATACTTTTTGACTTTTCCGACCAAATTTCGTGAAGAATGTTTTTTAACTTATACGGAATTAATGGATTGTTATGATTTCTAAGAAAATTATTTCCATGAAGCATCCTTTACATGTTTTAATGTTAATTTTCAATTAACTTCTTTTAGTTTAATATTTTATGACATATTGAGAATGGAAAAAAAATTTAGTTGAAAGTATATTTTCCTCAAAAATGGAGTATAAGTGTTTTATCAATATTATTTTTCATCTAATATAATACTGGGTTCTATTTCTATCCCCATTATTAAATTTATTTTTTTATGTTATGGTGGAATAATTTTTATGAAGTCCATTTTCGTATATAGATTATGTTATGATGGCATGATGTTTACGAATCCCATTTTTATTACATGGGTTATACTATGATGTATGATTTATGATTTTGTGGCACACATAAGAATGGTTTCATTATGAAATGGGTGGGACATATATCTCCCTCCAGTGCATTGGGTAATGATTTATATCTCATGAGATATACATGGCTGGAATGGAAAGTTAATCCAGTTCAATGATACAGGACTAGAACGATGAGTGAACTCGGTTCAGTAATGGACTTTGTACACTATGATGGTCGTGTAAATGAGTCTTGACTAATATGTAATGATTTTCTATGATTATGTGTGTATGAAAAAATGTTTCATGTTTTATGTTATAATTATTGTGATTACATTTCACTACTATGATTTATCCCATGTCATGATATTATGATCTCTTTTGAAAGTTATGATTTTCAAAATGATATGTTCTTATGAATATTATATGATTGATATTTCATTTGATTACCATTACTAAGAATTTGAGATCACCCTTTTGTATGTTTTATTTTCCTCAGGTCAGGAAGTAGGTTATTAATTAGGATATGCCAAAATGGACTCTAGATATGATGAAATAAGCATGAGACAATGTAGATGATTTATGAACCAATTGTTTATGTTTAATAGTTATTAATAAACTATACTTATACAGTCCTGTCATGGTTTTGTTATATATTTTAATATGTATGCTTCAATTTGGATGTAATAACAATGTATGTAAAGTATGTGTCGTTATAGTTGGTATCAGAGGAGAGGTATAGTCAACCTTTGGAAACTAGGATGTGAAGGCCTTTATAATAACCCTAAGGATATGTCTAAGCATAGAACAAAATATTAGTGTTTCAGAAATGTCCATGAATAACCTATGATAAGACCTAAAGTGTGAAATTTTATTCTTGATTATGTGGTTTTCCGGTTATGATTAGTTTTTCTCACACTATTTTTTTTGTTTTTAGTCAATAGCTGGAACCCGGAGGATCCACGTGAATGCTGAATGCAAGGGGAAATGAAATGATTATCCCCCTAAGCAACCAAACGTTATTGGAGCTAGAAGGAAAAATTTTGTAGCCATGCTCACACAACTTTTCCAGGATATGAATCATTCATGACTTCCAAATGAGAAATGGAGGGAGCAAAATTCTATTGAATCCTACATGAGGCAGTGTCCACCATCATTTAGCAGTTCTTCTGATTCATTAGTGGACGATCAATGGATCATTACCACTGAAAATATATTTTCAGTACATTAATGTTCTGAACATTATAATGTAATCTTATTAGTATATAATTTTGGAGGTGTGGCTAATCAATGGGGGAATCATGTCAAGTATACAAGTCAAAAGGAAGAAATTGAATCCATGGAATTGAATAAGTTCAAGAACATATTTTTCAATAAGTAAATCCCTTGTATTCTTTGAACAAAGACAGAGAAGGAGTTTCTTGAACTGAAGCAAAAGGATGATGAATCTTTTGGTACCTATGAAGAAAATTTTACAAGACTTGCATGGTATGATTCTGGGATTATTATCGAACCTAAGAGTAAGATCGATCGATTCTTTAGTGTCTTAAAACCAAGTCTCTGACGGGAATTATCTATAAGGGACTTCAATGGCAACTAGTAAATTGTTTGATGTGCTCTCAAGGTTGAGATAGGTATTGGAGTAACCCATCAGTTATATAGGTTTGATAAGAAGAGTAAAATTGAATTCAAAGGAAAATCTAAATACCACATTGAAAAGAAGATGAGTTTTCACTTATGCTTATTGTGTGGAGAGAATCATAGAGGGAATTGTCTTAAAGGGGAAAGTAAATGTTTTATGTGTGGAATATAATGTCATCAGGCAGTTGAATGCTGCTGTGATTTGAAAACGATGTCTAGCGATGCGAACAAAGAAAAGGTTACACAGATTTCACCTTCTACACTTAAATGTTACAATTGCAAGGAAATTGTGAATTATACCATATAATGCTTCAATCCAAGGGTTGTTGATGATGATCAAAGTCAACAAACTCATAATTCCAAAGTCAAAGGATAGTCACATGTAATTTATATCGGCGATGTGGAGTATGATAACGAAGCGATGAATGGTACACTTATCATCCACTCTAAAGTAGAAAATGATTTATTTGATTCTCGATCCACCCATTCTTTTATTTCTGATGAGTTTTCAAATTGTATCTCTATTCTACCCCAACGATTAGTTTTTGAGTTAGATGTGACAACTACTAATGGCACAACAGTCACATCAAATGTTTAAAATTCTTCTCTAATTGATGTTTATGAAAAAGTGATTCTTGCAAATCGTGTGATCCTTCCAATAATGGAATTTGATGTGATTATTGGCATGGATTGGATCTCTTTATATGGACCTCATATCAATTTACAGATAAGGGAAGTCACATTTCATATTCCTAATCAATCTATGATCATCTATCGATTCAAGGATGAATATAACCTTCTAGTGGAAGTTTCTTCCATCTTATGGGTCTTGATTCCCATAAATGAAGGTTATTTATCTCAAATGGTTGGAGAGAAACTCACGATTAAGAATATTCCCATTGTAAGAGAGTTTGATGATGTCATTCTAGATTAATTTCCAGGTCTTCCACAAAATCGTGAAGTTGAGTTTTCAATAGAACTCATACCGGGTGCTATTCCCATTTCAAAGACACCTTATAGAATGGACCCAATTGAGTTGTAGTAATTGAAGAAGAAACTCCAAGAGAATATTGATAAGAGATATATATTCCCTAGTGCATCACCATCGAGAGCACCTGTTCTTTTTGTTAAGATTAAAGATGGAGCAATGAGACTCTTCATTGATTATCGAGAACTTAACAAGATAACTATCAAGAGAAAATATCATCACCCATGCATTGATGACTTATTTTATCAACTAAATAGTGCTCAATACTTTTCCAAAATTTATATTCGTTCATGGTATCATCAATTAAGGGTCAAAAGGTGGATATACCAAAGAACCCTTTCTGTAAAAGTTATGGAAGCTATGAATTTATATTGATTCCATTTGGTTTTACTAATTCACCTACTATATTCATAGATCTAATGAATAGAGTCTTTGGAGACTATCTTGATTAGTTTTTGGTAGTCATTATAGACGATATTCATATCTATTCAAAGAGCAAGGAAGAACATAATGATCACCTAAGAATCATATTTTAGACCCTGAAAAAGGAGAATCATTATGCCAAATTTACCAGTGTGAATTTTGGCTTCAAAAAGCTTCATTGTTGGGTCACATTATCTCAAAAGAGGGGATATCTACGGAACCAACAAAACCAGAGGTTATCAAAAGATGGTCGAGTACAAAAAAAAGTAATTGAGATATGTAGTCTTCTTGATTTGGCTGGATATTATCGACGTTTTGTGAATGATATTTCATGATTTTCTAATCCACTCACAATGTTGAATTGAAAAGAAGTTATGTTCATTTGGAAGGAGGAGTGTGAAGATAATTTCAAGGAGTTCAAAAGAAGGTTATCCAGTGCACATGTGCTCACACTACCTTGTAGTGGTGAAATGTTTTTGATAAATGGTGATGAATCCAAGAAGGTATTGGGGTTTTTTCTCCTACACAATGATATGGTGATAGCTTATTCCTCCCGGTAGTTGAAAATACATGATAAAAATTACCCAACTCATGATTTGAAGTTAACTGTAGTAATAATTGCATTAACGATTTGGAGGCACTATCTTTATGGTGAAATGTGTGATATTTATACAGACCATAAAAGTTTAATGTATATCTTCACACAATAGATCTGAATATGCACCAAAGAAGATGGTTGCAGTAGATTAAGGATTACGACTACTCAATTCATTATCACCCTGAGAAAGCAAACAAGGTGGTGGACGCATTAAGTCGACAAGACCGTGCTATCTTATCCATGATGAGGATCACAAAAGATCCCATATTTATGGATTTACAAAGTATGGATCTTGGAATTATAAAGGAAGGGGTAAAATCTTATCTTTATCAAATATGTGTTTAACCATATATACATGGGAAGATTAAAGAGGCACATAAAGAAAATTTAGAGTTACAAAAGAAGCTATGAAATATTCCTGAATTCCCCATTGATTGTGATGAAATAATGAGGTTTAAGAATCGGTTTTGTGTTCCTCCCATCCCAGAATTATAGAAGGAAATATTTGATGAGGCTCATAGTTCTTTATTCATTATTCACCCTGGAAGCATGATGATGTATAAAGACCGGAAATAGTACATCTAGTGGGATGAAATGAAAAGAGATGTTGCATAATATGACTCTCGATGCTTGGTTTGTCAACAAGTTAAATTTGAGAGACATAATTCTAAGGGGATGTTACAAACCTTACACATACCAAAATGGAAATGGGAAAACATCACTATGGAAATTGTCACTGGACTTCCTAAAATATCTAATGTCAATAATGCAATCTAGGTTATAGTTGATCGTCTTATGAAGTCGACACACTTCATTTCTATTATAGAGGATTTTTCTCTTGAACAACATGCCATGATATATGTAAAGGATGTTGTAAGATTTCAAGGAGTGCCACCTTCCATTATATCTGATCGGGATATGAGGATTACCTTGATGTTTTGGCGAAGTCTTCAGCATACTCTAGATAGAAAGTTGAGTTTCAGCACTACTTATCATCCTCAGACAGACGGTCAGTCTGAGAGGACAATTCTAACATTGGTAGACAGGTTGAGAGCTTTCTCTATGGATTTCAATGGTGGTTGGGATCAATACCTACCATTGGTGGAATTTTCTTATAATAATAGTTTTCCCTCTAGTATTCAAATGGCTCCTTATGAAGCTCCCTATGGAAAGAAATGCATATCTCTAACATGCTGAGATGGATTTAGGTTATTAAAGCTATTAAGACCTAATATTATTGATGAGATGGAAAAAAAGTTCTGATATATTCAACCACACATAAGAGTAGCTCAGAGTCAACAAAAAAGTTTTGTCGACAACCGAAGAAAAGACCTATATTTTGAGGTGGGGGATAAAGTGTTCTTATGAATATCTCCTTGGAAGTGAGTAATGAAATTTGGAAAGAAGGGAAATCTGAGCCCTAGGTATATCCTCCCTTTTGAAATAATGGATCATGTTGGGAAGGTATCTTACTGAGTGGAACTTCCACCAAACATCTCTCAAGTTCATGATATGTTCCATGTATCTCTTTTGATAAAGTACGTACCTAATCCTTCTCATGTACTAAGCTCTGAAGTTGTATAGCTGTAGCAAGATATTTCATATGAAGAACAACCAATACAGATTCTGGATCATACTGGAAAAGTTCTACGAAACAAGACCACTCACATGGTTAATGTTTTATGGAGGAACCACTAATTAGAAGAAGCTACATGGGAACTGGTGGATATGATGAGGGAGAGGTATCCTCATCTGTTTGTTTCGAAGTGGCGAATTTTGAGGGAGAAATTCATTTTAAGGGGGTAGAATGTAACACCATGAGATTTAATGAGAAATATATATGATTAATGTATTATGTTATATGCAACACAAAAGGAATCATAAACTACACACAACACTGGCTTGGCTTGTGTTACACGCAAAAGAAGCCTTCCTCGATAGCTTGCGTTGTACGCAATACCATGTTTCACTGAAAATTATATATTATTATAATAATATGAACTAGAATTTATAAATAGTATTAAATAAATTTTGAATTTTATAATATTATAATTCATTTTACACATTTTATAGAATGAGATATGAACACAAAATCAATTTTTCGAGTAAAAGAAGTTTTTTAAAAAATATTCAATTTTACAGCAATTTGAAGGCGCACCCATTTTAAATATAATTTTTGAAAACTTTATAATTTCAACATCACAAAA
Organism: Viscum album; assembly: GCA_963277665.1. Lineage (NCBI taxonomy): Eukaryota > Viridiplantae > Streptophyta > Magnoliopsida > Santalales > Viscaceae > Viscum > Viscum album. The sequence continues at coordinate 1,251,953,973 of OY728140.1, read as the reverse complement.
TAAACATCTTCTATTTAATCTGGACAAAAAAATTTACATTGGATAAATATTTGATACTATTCTGATAACTTTCATATATTGATGAATAGTAAAAATACACTAAATGTTTCATAAAGACAAATTTTTCATCAAGATAATTTATATGGTAAAATGATATCATTTAATGGTTTTAAAGTATAAATAGAATATATTTTTACCATTTAATATAATTTATTTCATTTCCATTAATTTTACATTGAATTCATAGGTAAAAACATTTCTATCCTTGACAATGTTTTAACTTTTAAAACACGTTTTCTTAAAAACGAGAATAATTTTAAATTAATTACTGCAACTTATATGTTATAAATTATGAAAAATAGATTTCATATTTGGATTATGTGGGTCCAAATTATTTCAATAGGTTAATTTTATTTTTTATGATAGTATTAGTAGTATCTACGGTAATTTTTATTTACTACAGTTAAAGGTAAATATGGTAATTAAGGGTAAAAATAAGATTAAAAAATGACCCTAACACCTGAAAAAATTCTATTGGATGAGTAAAAGTCGACCCATATAACCTAAGGGTCCGAATAGATTCATTTACTACACTTTTTACGATGAAAATTTTATATTTATTTTTAAAACCAAAGAGAGTGACATAATATCACTCTCTTATATCTTATATGTGTAATAATTTTATTTAAGTGATAAAATTTATAAAACATCGAACATGAATAGTCTCTATAAATCTAATAAAATTATCTAAATCATGTAAATTTATTTATAATTTTTACGAATTATATAATTATCCTTAATTATGAAGCAATAGTGATGTTGAAATTATTATATTGATTGAAATATAAAATAAATAGTTTAAAAATATTAAAATAAATACTATAAGGAATATTTAATGTGATACAAGAATTTCCTAGATTAATATGACATGTTAGAAATATATTAAATATTTTGGTTTGAATATATCCTCTATTTGTATTCTATCTAAATTCAAATTAATGAATAGTGTCAAAATTGATAATATTGTTATTTTATAAAAATAACTTATTATAAAATTGTTAAAAATCACAAAAATATTTGAAAATTATAAATTGAAATTAATATGGTCTAAAATTTTATAATTTATACAATTATTTACAATTAACAAAACATATGAAATTAATTGTTACCATTAAATTTTTTTAATATTATTACCACAAATAACATTAAATAGATTAAATAAGAATAAATCAATTTGATAAGGTTTAATATAAATTCACAACATATATAAATTTTATTGGATGATGATATTATAACCCTATATATTATAATCATATAATTGTGTCATTTTTGGTGGTTTTTATGTCGGGATTGAATTTATTATAAATTAATATTTCTTATGTTTCCAATGGTGCCCCTCTCCTCCCTTATAAAAGGAACCTCCTCCCTCTCCTCCTCACAACATTTTGAGCCTTCATGCTTTTCTAACACCTGAAAATTTAACTTCTAATCTTCCCTAGAAACATTTTATAGGTCCTTGTCTTCTTCAAAGACCAACATTAGTGCCCTAAGATGAGTTTTAGAAGAGGCGCATCGAAGAAGATGTAATATACTTTACCGATCCATTAAAATTTATTTCTTCTTCTATCTATTCTTCATTATTTGATACATAATAAATTAAAAACATAAGTATCACTCATATACTAATATGTTATTATAAATATGAATCAACTCTATTTCACCTTATATCCATCATTTAGAAAACAAAATCACCGTGCATGCGTACGTACGAAATACCGTCTCCACGCTGTGGTCTAATCTCTTTTCCACCACCACCATACTTGGATAGGTAGAATTGTGTAATTAATAACTATATATGATTAATATAACATGATTGTAATTCTAATATATTTTATCATCCACTCCAAACCATTCAATAATTATGGGAACATTATCGTCTTTCCTGTGTATGTACGGCTTACCGTCTCCACGGTGCGATGTGATTCGTTCTGCATGATCTTCATTTAACCATGATTATATAAAATAATTTAATTAATAAATATGATATATATTATAATAATACCATTCAGTAAATTATGTATCTACAAGCTAAAAAGGTGAATAAGAATTTATTCGAAAAAATACACATAAGAACATAAAGAAATGAACACTCGAATAACATGTAGCATTGAAATATTATTTATTATAAGATATTAATATGACCATTTATGATATAATATCAATGAATATGATTCTAGAATAATTAAATGGCATTATTTAAATCATCCTATGTGAGGTTTAGATAAGTACAAAGAATATCAGACTTAACGAAGGGAAATCTCACAATCTCATTTTTATCCGAGATTGTTTATACTTCTGAATTTACTGGGGAATATTTATCATCCAAATACATGTTTCCTCAATATGTAATATTATTTCTATCCTCCTACAATTTTTTAAATCCAATTTTACCTATTGGTGAATTTTTTATAAATGATATGAAAGGAATATTTTGTCATTTTCAGTATGAGATACTTTTTGACTTTTCGGGACCAAGTATGAGAATAATGTTTTTTAACTTATACGACATGAATGGATTATTATTATTTCATAGAAAATAATTTCCACGAAGCTTACTTTACAAATTTTCATGTTTCTTTTCAATTAATTTATTTTAGTTTAAAATTTTAAGACATGTTGAGAAATGAAAAAAAATATGAAGTAGAAAGGATATTTTTCTAAAGAATGGAGTTCAAGTGTTTTATAAAAATTATTATCCATATAAGATAATATAGGGTTCTATTTATATCCCTATATTTACATTGATTTGATTTTTTTATGATGGAATTATTTTTATGATGTCCTTTATTGTATATGGTTTATGTTATGATGGCATGATGATTATGAATCCCATTTTTATTACATGGTTATGCTATGATGTATGATATATGATTTTGTGTCACACATAAGAATTGTTTCATTATGAGATGGGTGGGAACTATATCTCCCTACAATGCATTGGGTAATGATTTATATCTCATGAGATAAACATTGCTGTAATGACAAGTTATTCCGGTTCAGTGATTCAGGACTGGAACGAGGATTGAACTCAGTTCAGTAATGGAATTTGTTTGCTACGATGGTCTTGGCAATGAGTTTTGACTAATATGAAATGATTTTCAATGATTTTTTCTGTATGCCACAAAGTTTCATGTTTTATGTTATCATTATTGGGATTTCATTTCAATACAATGATTCATCCCATGTCATGATATTTTGATATCTTTTCCACGTTATGATTTTCAAAATGTTATGTGCTAATGAATATGTTATGATTGATATTTACATTTTTTACCCTTATAGAGCATTTGATCTCAACCTTTTGTATGATATCTTCTCCCCAGATCAGGAAGAAGACTATTAAGTAGGATATTCCAAAAGGGACTCTAGATATGATGAAATAAGGGGGAGACAATGTAGATGATTTATGAACTAGGGGTTTGGGTTACCCAGTTTCTAAATACACTATACCTATATGGACCTATCATGGTTTTGTTATATGTTAAAATAATTATGCTTCAATTATTATGTAATAAAAATGTATATAAAATATGGGTCATTATAAAATTCATATAAATTGTAAAAATTAATTTATTATTAAACCCACAGGTGTTCTGAAAAAATGATTTTTCAACAAATGCATTTTTCAAGCATAATATGATATTATAATAACTATATGAAAATTAATAATAATTAAATCAATTTAAATTAATATATATATATATATATAATATAAGAATCATTTAAAAAATTTTCATTTTGGTTTATTTTAATTATCAAAAAATGGAGAAATATTTTTCAATTTTTTTAAAAAAATCTGAAAATTAAGTTTTTATGTCTAAAAATAAACTTATACTAAAATATAGTATACATATTATTTAAATGAAAATAAATATATGAAATTTAATTAAATAATATTTATTATAATTTAATATAATTTCCATGAATAAGGAGACTTTTAAAATACATAATTTATTTAGAATAAAGGATAGTTCGGCCAAAAACATTATTTTTAGTTATTCAGTAATAATTTAATATTTTTAGAAAAATATAAAAATATGACCCTAAATTAAAATGGATATGATGATTTAAAACTTATTTTAATTTTATAAAATAATATTTATAAAACATCCAAAAAATAATTATAATATTTTCTCCCAAAATGTAATAAATATCATTTTTTATGAAATTGTATTTTTTGAAGATTAAATGTCTATATAAAATTAAGTGTTAATTGAAAATAAATTTATAAATTTTTGATAACATTTATATTTATTAAATAAATTATTTAATCTTATTTATAAACTTAAATTTACTTTTTTGGTTTAAATGGTCTTATTTAAATAATCATTGTTCATCTGGGTTCAGTGATGTGTGTCACATTCATTGTTAAACATAAATTTACATTTTAAAAATTCCAGGTGTTATAGGATCAAATTGTTGTATAATGGTAAATTAAATTAGTCATAAGTGTAAAATATATATTTTTCACAGTTTGGGCATAGATTATGAGTATGCCCCATTTTCTATATGTTTTTTATGATGAATATGGGTGTCAAATATTATTGGTGTTGGAATGGGTGTTTAGGAATAACAGGTTGGGAACTATGATGATCATGTTGTGGGAGAGAGATATCAAGGTTCCTATTAAAGATTATGATTCCTTATGTGTTAATAATTAGAAAATTATTTTAGTAAGGGGATCAATATTGGGTATCACTATTATTCTTACAGTTGATCAAGAAATTACATACTCAATGATTCGATTGGATGGGATTAGACGAGACCATATTAGTGTTGTAGTTTTATCATATTCACGAAATTGTGTTTTGGTTAGTATAAAACCAAGAATAAAATTTGTTCCTTGGTTTTTTATTAGGATTTCATAACTTAAATGAGGTTGTTGGATATATTTTGTGATCGATGTAGTCTGGGTGATGTCTACTGATGACCGATGAGACTTATCATGTACAATAAGTTTTATCGTGGGATGGTTTTAAGATATTTAAGGATTTTACAAGGTGCATTTTAATTTTTTTTAGTTAAACTACATTTAATTAGTTTATTAAACAAATACCTGATGTAGGTAACAACTTAGGTGTGTCATAGTGGTTAGTGACATAAAATTAAGGGAAATTGGCATTACCACGTGTGGTGTATAGTTGGTGCATTTTTAGTACTAACAGTACCTCATGAATGTTTGGACTACAGGTAGAGGGGTAATACTTTTTAAACAATGTGAGCTTGCCTCAGGAGACTATGTAGACTGATCCCCTTGGGAATAGATTACCACATAGTTTTCCAAACCATTTAGGTGTCAAATTAAATAATATATTTTGATTTTTGATTGGAAAAAATCTATTATGGTAGCAATGAAGAATTTTTGGGTTGATTGTGTTTGTTTACAATGTAGGATTCCATGGTTATTTTTTAGGTTGTAGATTTATTTTTGACAATCTTTGTTGACAAAGAACCATGTAGAAATATGGAAACGTCATTATGTAGAAAAAAAATTAGAATTTTTTTGAGAATGATAGGTTTACACAAAAGAGACTTATGTGACCAATGTGATGCCAAATGGAGTTTTGTGCACTCTAATAGGATCTTTTTTGACCCATACAATCTTTGGAGAAGGGGTCATTGATTCTTATAAATTAGAGGTGACCCCCCCCCCCATTCGAGATATATCAACACTTAGAGAGAATCTGAGCTTTAGATCGTGTATGAATTTCGTGAAAAGTGAGTTGTGTGAAAGAATTGGAGTTGAACACAAGCTAAGGAAGGTGCATGTAAGATTATAGTTTCATGTATGATTTATGTTTTTTGTAGGATTTTATTTATCACACAATTCATAAAACTATTGCTCAATGCCGAATAAGGGTTATATGGATGATTTAGAGTTTCCAGTACATTTCTGTTAAAGTGGTATTCATCAGTGGTTGAAATTGGAAGATCAATAAAGAATCTACATATTGTTGATGATGCATTCATTAGATATAGTAAAGAAAACTGAATTTCTATAAACTATTGGTGTATATTTTGATGAATCATTATGGAAAATTTAGTTGATAGAGAAGTGAGTTTTAAAATTCTGATTAGTTGTAAACCAGGAGGGATAGTGAGTCTACTCCGAATATTATCAACAAAAATGCACATTTATTGGATTTGGTACAATGTCACATCATTTTTGTATACTCTTAGGACTTATCATAGTGAGGTTGAACCAAGTAATATTTTTGTCATTTGTATTAATTAATTTATATTCAAACCCTATAGCCGGAACGAGAGAGAAGAGAGTTTTGTTTAACAACAAAATAAATAAAAAAGGGGTTGTTTTTAATCTATCTTACCCTATTTCACATCCCCTCTCAGGGTATTTGAACTAGTGAACTAATATTTTCTATATTGAGAGTGGTGACCTCATGTTTGGAGCATTGATTAACCGAATGTGTAGTCAGACCATATACCTCATTAATAGTGGGAAATTTTCTTTTTCAAATTGTATAAATGGTGTGTTTTTTATTTTGATTCGGTTGGGATTTTTAATGAGGGAATATCTATTATTAAAATTGGGATCATGCTTTAAATTGATCTGTTAATATCAAGGTGATTTCAAATGGTGTTTTTTGAATGGTTTTCAAATGTTAATTTGAGACAAGGGAGTGGATTCCCTTTTGGTGGAAATGAATTAATGGATCTCTCAAATGATTTAATGAACATGAAGGTTTTTTTGTTTTTTAGTTTCTATAAGTAGAAGAATCATTTTTTAAAGGGTGTATTCTCGATGTTTTAGAATTTTTTTTTGTTTTTGTTTTACATGACATTTATAAAGGGGGAATAGGAAAATGAAATAAGGTCATGTTCATGTAATTAGATGTATTGAAGAACAATTTATTTTTCAGTTCAATGAATAAATGATAAAATGGATTAAGTGTGGAATTGGGCCAAGTGGAAGATTCTGTCAGAATGTGAGTATGAATAGACTTTCTAATGGGTGAAAACATTATGAAAAGGTCATTCATTTTAGACTATGAGAACATTTTAATGATTAAATGGTTATAGATGATGGAAATTATGGTTCCAAACCATGGGTATGTATATTTGGAATTTATCTCTTTATACATAATGTAGGATTTTAATAAAATAAATTCAACATCCATGATCTAAAATGATAGATACGATTCTCCATATTTTGGATAGGGTGTCGGCATGATGATCTGGCTAGTAAAACCATTTGATATGGAACTGGTAGTTGGTTTAATGCTTTTAAGAACCACAATTTGAAATAATAAATAAATTACAGATTTTTTATTTATAATTTCAAACCCATATATTTTTTTATTTAGACATTTGACAAAGGAAATGAAGAATTGGTGGGTTTGGTTCATTGTAGACCAAAAAAGGTCTGAGTGGATAATTAATAAAAATACATAATTGGGAAGCTTGTTTCATTATTTCCTTATTTATTTTTTCTTTATTTTCAATATACGCGATTTGTTATTATTTTTATTGATTTAGAAACCTTTGTAGGTGGACTACTTATTATTAATCACACCCTTATCAGGCCTTTATGTCACTTAGGTACCCAAGAAGGTGTTACCTATTTCGGTTTTAGGTTCAGGATAGGGAACCATTTGTTGTGTTTTTTCTTTTCAAGATAGGTTGTATCAAAGGATATTAGGAAATGGATTGGAATTTGGATGGTGTTTAGGGTTTTTCTTAGTTAAAATATATGTTGTTTTTATGTATTACTATATTTAATGCACAATATACATTTTTTTTATTTTATGATTCACATTGGTTCTTATTTTTACATTTTGTATGTTGGTCTATTTACTTCTTATTAATATTGTGGTATTCATTTTTTATTATTTCTACTATTTCCATTCATAAATAAGAAATTATAGTTTACCTATTGTAGCTGAATAGACTTGTTCTTCCAGTCGATATCCTCTGGCACAAGAAAAGGAATGCTGGAGGACATGTAATGAACTATCTTGTGGCAATGGTTTGTTGGATCCTAGGACAAGACGTTACATGGGGTGTAAGTGTAAGTGACAAAATATTTTATAGTTCATTAGAAAAAGTTATAGTGATAGTCAAAAGATCTTTTTAATATATGGATATGTTCCTATATATAAGGAATATATTATTGAAAATGAAACTATTGAATATATTACCAATTTAGCATTATATTCTAAATGATATTAAAATTGATTTGATTATTATTAAAAACTTTTGGATGATGATAATTTTAAATCATTGAAAGATAATTCACTGGAAGATGATTTGTTTTAGACAATGAAGATTATTTTATTACATATGAATAAATTGTATGATATGTGACACTCATTGAAGAAAATAATAAAATGTTAATGAATAACATTGAGAGTTCTAAAACTATGTTTACAAAGGGTGATAATAAAATTATAAAACAGAAATAGAAAATTTTAAAAAACCTTTTGAACTATAGTATAATACTAGTTCATGTTCAACCTCTGATAAAAAGATTATAGTCGTAAAAAATAACTATGAATTTAGTGCTTTAATGTAAATCATATCTAATTTGACATCTGGTATATAAAATTCAGATAATATGTTCAAATAGATAATTTGTTATAAATATGATAAATATCAATTTCAGTCTAATTATGTTGTACCAAAATGTTTGAACATTGGTATAAAATTGAAAATGGGATGTCAAAGTAGTATTTATTTTAAATAAATCTCAATCATATAGTTTTCCGATATATTTTATTAGTAAATAAATATCATATTTTGAATATAAAATTGTTTCACAAATGTGGCTTCTTAATTTTTTTTAACATTGATAGACTCGTGTATGTTTGTGTTCCAAGAAAGTAGTATTAATATTTTTTATAAAATATGATATGTAAAAAACATTAGAAAAATTGTACATTGAAAGGGGTATTTCAATAACCATGATAGAAGAAAAATGAAACTTCTAGAACATGAAAAATATAAAGAGTAGACATGTTACCTTGGGTGATAATGTATAGGGAGAAATCGCTGAAATCAGATTTTTATCTTATCATGGAAAATCATTAATATGAATTTTTATATGTTTTATGATATAAGAACAACCTTATTACCATAATAAAACTATGGGATGAGGGTTACATTGTGTAATTAATGAATGATAAATTTTCAACTAAAGGTTCAGATGGAACTATAATTATATCCACTTATGGGAATGGGGATTTTTAAATGCCTGAGTCATATAATATAAGGAATTATAAATTACCTTCTTTAATTATTAATGAATATCTGTTTTAGGCTTCTCAAATAAGGTTAGGTATCTAAAACTATATAAATTTATAAAAAAAATATATAATATTTATTTAATATTATCTATTAGAATATATGACTTGCACAACTAGAGTTTTTTATTTTTTTCAATTTGGGATGTAACAGAAGTTAATTAGTATACCTATTATTGTAGTATTATCTTCCTAAGAATTACCATTATATAACAATGTTTTTTCATCATATAATTATTTTAATCATTACTGGTAAGCACAATATGAAGGAATTTCATTATAATGACACTATATTTACTTGTACATATTTTTCAATAAAAAATATAATGCTTAGTTTTGCTTTAGAAATTTTCATAATATATTTTAAAATGTGAAAATATGACCATTGATATGAGTGATCATGTTCATGGGTTTCAACATTCAAATTTTGAATATTGTTTTGTAAGAGAGTAATTAAGCGATGATTTTGAGCACTTTGAATGCATTGGAAAATATAGTAGTTAAACAAAGAAAAAGAAGTCATTATGAAATAACATGAACAATATTGAATTAATATTGTTTTTCATACATTTTGTTTTTGTTATAAGTACTTCTAGCTATAATTAAATTATATTGTTAGTTTCTCTTTTTGTTAATAAAACCCCTTATTATTTGTGGACTCGAGGAAATCCAAATTTTTGATACTTCATAAATTTGGTTGTATAATGTTCAATCTGAATAATAAAAATAAACTTCATAAATTATTCATTAAAGAAAAAGAAGTAATTTTTTATCATTATTCAATAAATATTATGGAATATATATTTCTTAATAAATAATCTAACATTTTTCCAGAAATTTATCATTTTAAATTTAATGAAACGAATCCTTCGTTAAATTTATGGATTTTAATCCACTAAATCATATTTTTTAAAATGATTATGATCATTTACTGAACATTTAAATACATTATTTGATAGTGAACCATCCAAAATTTATGTAAGTTTATCTTCAATATATTGAAGTAACGTCAATGTATGATATATAAAAAATATAAAATGAATGACCTTCCTTTCTACCTAATAATCACCCAATATTAATTCATCACCTAACTGATAATATCAATGGATATGTGAGTTAACCATCTAACACATGAAATTTCATACTAAATTAATATGATAATCATACACTATTATCATATTAAAAACAAAAATGGAATATGATCCCTTGAATGGTGTATTTTAGAAACATTCTATATAATAATATGTTATTTCATTTGATCATAATCGAGTTTGGAAGTTTGTTAAATGACTAAAAGAACATCTTTTTATTAGTGTAAATTGTGTTTCTATAATATAATTTTTGATGAAAATGTAATAATTGAATAGAATAATGAAATATTTATAATTAATTATTATTTATAAATAGAAAGAAAATATTATTTTGATACTTTTACACTCATATAGAATATCATTTTTAACTATATATTATTTACCTTCACAAAAAATCATAATTCTAATTTATTTTAAATAGATGTGATAAATTATTTTCAAAACGTATATTTTCAGGTCGAACTTTCAATTGAATAGAATATGGGTTTTGATGATATATAATAACATGAAAATATATTTAAACAATACAATTCTCTTTACAGATATAATAATGCCCTATGATCCTAGTATTATTGGGATATAGGATTTTAACATCTAATAGAAATGATAATCCAACAAATATTGTAAACAATATTTTCAACAATACCATTTTTATTCACATTTTTGTTGACAAAATTATCTTTTTATCAACACAAAAAATCTCTTTCCAGTGATTTTTTAGAACCTAGGAAGTGTGATTATGAAATAAAAATTTGGATGACCTCATTTTTTTCCTAGATTTTTAATTCGTTAAAATCCAAAATAATGTTTTTAACTAAAGATAAATATTTTTGAGGTTTATATAAACATTTTGGTTTTGATACTGCCAAAATTATTATTACTCATGTATTTACTTTTTCATTATTCACTATGATGAAACTATGAAACAAGTTAATCAAAAATATCTGATGTTATCATAAAGAATTATCTAAATTTTTCAGATTTTCAATAGGGCATCATGTTTTAATTATATTTATGTTTGATATTCAAATCATATCTAATGGGACCAAATTTCAATGTGGGAAAAAATATTTTCCATTACATAAATTGTTCAAATAAACTTATACTATTTTATTCATAAGATCTTTATTTTACACTCAGATGTTTATAAGATGTCGATATTGGAGGTTGTAAATTTTTATAAATAGTGCTTACAGAAAATTATAATTTATTAGAGAATATTTATTTTCATGGTATACAATGAATCTTCCGTTGATTTCACTCTCAACTATTGATGCTAAATATATTTAAATTTAAATTTGAGGTTCTAAATTTTTTTGGGCATAGTACAGTCAAATGAATATTGGGTTGAAATATACTCACACTCTAATCCTTTTTTATAACACTATTTTTATCCCTCTGTAAAAAAACAAAACAAATAACTTTTAAAAAAACCTCTTCATTGAAATATACCATTTCCACCATGATTAAATATATAAATGAGATAATATTTTTAGCTGTATCATAATGGAAATTAAATTTTATGATATTTTTACTAAAATTTTAAATTATGATTGATTATAGTGCATTAAATATAATTTGATAATGATCAATTTAAATTAACTATCAATTCACTTTTTTAAACTATTTATATATATAAATACTATTTACTAAATGGAGGACATTAAATATTTTCAATTTATATCTATTATTTTATACACGTGTTATAAATTTTTATTTCTATATATTTTATAATTTTATGTTTAATAACACTTAAAATATATCAAACAAATGTTTTTTTATGAAGATAATATTCTAAAATTCATCTATCTTAGAAATTTTCATATTTGTTTTTTATGGTATGTATAAAGAAACTATTTCATGAATTTTGTAGGAAGTGAGAGCATTAGACCCCAAAACCTAAGAGATTTTTGTTTTAATATTTTATAAAACCATTTTTAATTGAAGAATAACATATATTTGTTTCGGTGTTAAATTGTAATAATGTTTTAGTATTATTTACCATAACATTTATTGATGTTCTATTAACACTACTCTCCAAGAGAATAGAATGGGTTTTCAAGTCAATATTTTATTATTAATAGATGGAATGATTTTATATTAGGGGTGTGTTATGTACATTAAGATTATATTATATAAATATTTTATAAAATTATATGTACTTATAAAATATTAACATTAAATGGGACATTTAATTACATTATCCTCTAATTATCCGCCATGTTATTTTCACAGAGAAAATATTCCTAAGAAATGAAGGATATTGTTAATAATAATCATTTTATATGAATAATTTTTTGGAAGGGGAGATATTATTTCTAAAAATTATAAAGTGGGACAGATTTTGGAAATGTAATGTTTTCCTTAATTAATAATATTTTTATGCATATATTTTACATGGTAAAATAGTTATTGTACTATAATAATTATGGGACCGATTGTGTAATTGTTATGTATATTACTGAATAGTTTTTCATTGGAAGGATTATTTTTAGGGGTCTTAATAATGTGTTCCAATAATATTCTTATTGAGGGTGAATTTATTATAAATTCAAGAGAATAAGTATTATCATTATATTTTAATCAAACCTCCACCATTAATTGTGTATCTTGTTCTTAGTTAAAAGTGGAAGATTTTTTGGGAGACTATTGAGTTAATGACCTCTTTACATCATTTATTTTATAAATCACAATATTCATTTTTCTGAATTTAATTGAAAAATAATTATTTTTATTTTTTTTGTATTAGTGTGATTGATAAAAAATATGGAGAAATAAATTTCATTATAGATTTTATCTCACTATATGTAGAATAACTATAGATGTGTAGGTATAATTTCAACAGAATAGGTGGAGTAATTATGTGATTATAAAAATATTTTAAATTTTCTTTTAAAGCAGTAACAACATACTCTATGTAATGTGATATTTTAATATATGTGTTTGGTAAAAATTATTTAAATAAATAGATTCACAAAATCATGGATATAGGGAAGGAATATCAAGCAAGGTCCATTTTTCTGAAATTTTTTAAATTTTTTGATTTATTGTTTATATAGTAACTCATAATACATGAAATATTATTATTTGTCAGTGTTTTATTCTAAGATATTCTATTATATGAGAGTGTCCATTGTATATCTATTTATAATTTACCATTTCATACATTTATTTTTTTATTTCTAACATTATGGGCTTCTAAAGATATAATAAAATATATTTTTTAATCCAACATAATCTAGTGTTTTCTTGGGTAGGAAGATAAAGCTACCACTTAATAGGTTCAAGTTAAGGGATTCTAGAGATAGATAGATATATCCACCATAAGGATAGTTTACGGAAATTAAATGTATGGATAAGAAAATTGGTACCTTATTTTAGGTCTAATGACCCTCCTAAAACATTTAAAAAACAATTTATTTTTAAGGATCCTTAACATTGAATTTTTATTATTATCAAATATTCCATTTTTTGGTTAAAATTTCTATTATATATATTTTATAATTGTTTAGATTAATTTTTCTAATTTTATTTAATATTGGATTTCTTTTGGGTTTATAGAGTTTTTTACTATATATATTACCAAACCCATTACATATATTTATTGATTGTAAAATTTCTACAATTTTTAATATCTCTTATATTTGGGATTATTTAATGTTGGTACAGACTTGTAAAAAATATACATGAGTGGTTTTAAATACTATAAGTGGTCTTATAAATAATGATTAAACACCTTCTTGTATCTTGTAAGAATTATATATCTTGTAAAATGATTTATATGGAAAAACCCATTATAGTACTTCTTTAAAATATTCTTAGTATTTTTTATTGTTAATGAAGGATTTATCTATACAAAAATATTCTTGAAACCATTTATTTCTAATAGGGACAATATGTTGAATACATTTAATACGAGAAGATTAATATTGGATATTTAATTCTATATTAATGACGAAAAATATGTGCACTTATTTTCACTATTTATTTAGATAATATTATATTTTATTGAGATGATTAAATAATTTGTAAATAATCTTATTTAGAGTTGAAGAAATTATTTGAAATGTCTATTTGTGGTGAGTTGATATAATTTTGGGAATTAAAAATATATCAAGGTAAATATAATATTTTCCATCATAAAGATATGTATTCTTGTGAGATTTTAATGAATTTTCCATATTTGGACTAAAACCATGTTTCATCAACCATTTAATTGATAACAAAATGGTCTAATGATATTAAAGGAAACAAAGTAGAATCAATATATTTCTTGATCCTCATCATAAATTTGTAATACCTGGAAGTTTCAAGGAAACAAGTGTCTATATTGTTACATTTATTGATATGTATAAAATTTATCCAAAATAGTTAAATTTAGGGTTTAAAGGTTGATAATATTTAATATTAATGGAATAATTATTTCTGGATTAAGGTGTAAAAATGTGATGGAATCATTTATTTGGTTAGAAAAATAAATTTTATTCTAGAAATATTACTTATAAAAGTTCCACAACGGGTGGAGTACTATTTTATAGATACAATTTCTTATGATGGAACATTATGAAATAATTTTTTGTGATTCTAAGAACTATTGAAGAAGACTATGTGTTTTCCTCTCAAAAGACCACCTAATTGATATAGATGGAGAATCACTTCAATGATATAATAATAGAAGTGAAGTAACCATTACTGGTTGGTTTTGATAATCAAAGTGATATAAGTATTTCATGAAATCATATTTAACATTCAATATAAATGAAAATTAATATTAAAGATATTTTTTCAAAAATCTTTTTGAAAATAATTTGTTTATATTTTATTTTTTTGAATCAAAATAGAATGTGGCTAATATAATCATTAAACCGATAAAAAAGGACTATATTCCATTTTTAGCTATATTATATGTGTTAAATAATATTAATGTCAAGGATATAATATATTTTTTATGTTCCCTCTCACATGTTTTTATTTGGATTAATTTAGTAAATGGAGTTGAAAAACCAAAAACTTAAATATATTTATTCCATTATGTATTGACAAATGGAAATTTTTTATTTTTAAAATGAATCGGTTGATATGTGGTTTTCTGGTGTGGATAAATATCTTATTTGTGGTGGGATTGTATGAATAAAATCCATACAACATAAAAATATTCCTTCATAGGAAGTGCTATTAAGGGTACATTTTAAAGATTATTGTCAAGAAAAAATAACAAAACCTATAAATTAAAAATAAATGTTGAACCATTATGAATAATAATTAATGTATTTGTACCAGGAATCCTAATGAGTCTATAATTAGTAGTATATTCTTTAAACTATGGCTAATTTTTTATATGGTCATTAGAAAAAGTGTCTTTGTGATATTGTTTATTAATATATTCCTACATTCCTATCTTCTATTCATTGAGTCTAAAAAGTGCATATGATCATAATTTTCAATCTGAACCTCTTTTTCAATGTTGATTTTGTTTTTAACTTCCTTTACTAGTTTTTTTATAATATAATAAAAACATCAATAAGTTCTTTCCCATAATCATATTTTGAATGATGATGTAATTTCAAATAATGTGTGAGGCCTCACTCATCATTACTCTATATTCCCCCTCCATTCTCTAGTTGAGGGAACACAAATGTACCTCCAATTAAATTTTTACATCCCTCATTCTCAATATAGAGTTTAAAATAAGTCTATTTATTATGATTAGGATCATGAAACTCATATAAATCATAATAAAACTGGTTTGGATCCTTTAAATTATATACTCACAAATTTGTTGTTTGATATATTCATTTTTTTACTTTACATTTTTATTTTTATTACTATAATTAATCTTATATTATTGAATTATTCTTTCTATTTTCTAACTTTATTAATATTTTTTCACTGAGTACTCACACAATCCTATGATACATTTCATTCCATTTACTATTACTAAGTTGTGTCAATTATTAGATTGAATTCCCTATTTGTAGTCATAAGTGGGTCATTAATCTTTTTATTCATCATTGAAAAGTTAAACTTTAGATTAATAATTTTGTAACGTTAAAACCATTATTGATCAAAGACTTAGGGGCCTTCTAATTTTGTATATTTTTATTCCTAGATCATTTTCCCAACTACTCTCCTACATCTATTACCTTTTCTAACCTAATTAATCGAGAAAACCAATTTTATAATTTTACTCTAAGATAATTTGACTCCATTTATTGATCATTTCATGTTAAAATATGACTATTGTCCTTCAATAGTGTGCCTATAGAACCGGCCATGCCTGTTGGACATGTATCACTCTGTTTAACCAAATAAATCAAGAATTACAAAAAACATAGGAAACATCCACACTCAATCCAATGTCGAGATAAGAACTACATATAATAATTCTTCCAACTTAATTAAACTTAATTATCCATAAATCAACTTAATTAACTTTTCATCATTATCATGTAGGTGAGAATATACACATTCCAACATTTAATGGATTCATGTTCCATCTATGAAGACACATAATTGATAGTTTCCAAAGGAACCATGTAGTTACATACATACTTATCATCCACTCTCTTCACCCTTCATCAATAAGCATGGGATCACCATCAAAAAGTGGCAAAACTGCATTTTTTTTTAAAATGTCTTTTTTCAGAATAATTGAATTTTTTATTATATCATGTCTAAAAAATACATAATATGATTCTCAATGTATTATAAAATTCATAATGTGGTTAATAATATTAATAATGGCTAGTTTACATCCCAGTAAATAATATTATATTATTGTTTAGTGAAGCTCAGTATTGCGTACAAGACAATCTATCGAATAATGTCTCTTTTTCATGAAAGGAATTACAAGTTTGTGTTTAATTTTTATGAAATATACTTTAGTGTTGAGTATAACATAATCCAATCATATTTCTTTTATACATTAAACAATTTCTATACTCAAGGTTCCATGAAATGAATTATATCAAAATAACATGAGCTTGTGTGTAACACAAGCCAAGTATAGTGTTTCATAAACTACAAGCTAATATGGTGTTGCATATAGTGAAAACTAATCTTGCTGCAACATAAAACACAATAAATCAAATAAATTAAAAATAATATATATCATAAAATCTCAGGATATTACATTATACCCCATTTAAATGAATTTCACACAAAAAAATCATCTGGGTTATAAAATGGTTACTACACGAATGTTTCTTTTAAAGAAATCCACATTGTAAAAAAGAATAGTAAAACATAGTTTTAAAAAGTAATGTTATACAAATAAAGGATAGCCAAATTAACACATCACTAGGTTTCCACATAAGGGAACATAGGTGGGAAGTGAAATCATACATATGGAAGAGAAATATAAACACCATATTCTGATGGATAGTTACGGAGAACAAGGTTGGATAATGTTAAAAATCATAAGGCCATAAATCTATTATGATTTAAGGGACCATCTGCTTCATGGGATAATAAGGTACCATGATAAAAAAAAATTTCATTCAGATGCATTCCCTAAAGTTATATAAATATTCAAGAGAATAAATACTAACTTGATTTTGACACTATCCTACCATTTTATTTTCCTTGATCAATTTCCACTTCATCCCTAAATTAATGAAATGACGTTGAATTTTTTATTCTTGTAGTGTAATAATATCATGCGATAGAATGATTGGTCATTCTATCTTTATCATCAAAAAGGATAACATAAGTAATAAAATATTTATAATTCTACGTATAGTGATAAAATACTGTAATCTATCAAAATCTAACTAGAAAATAACTTATAATATCCAGAAATAGAAAACATTACAATCCTTCCAAAAACTAAAAATGTAAAATATTATAAATAGTTGAACAAAATAGGCATAACATTTATCTCTAATATCTCATAATGGTCTTCTTTGTTGTCACATTCCAAACATGTTCTTACCAAAATAATTTATTCTCTTAAAATATGATAATAACATGAATTACTAAATAAGACTAGTGAAAACATTCATTCTATTGAAAATAACTCTTTACATGTACAAAAAATAAAAAATATTATATATACTCAAACCATCATATATATTTTTCCTAATATCATTCATGAGTTCATTAATATTATCAAACATCTAATTATATCCTTATCCATTCATTATGCTCGTATAATGTGGTTTTCCAAAAAAATCAATCACATTTCATGGTTATCAGTACCATTTAACATATACTTTCAATTACATAAGGACAAAAAATAGTGTTAAAATCCATTGATGTTTATTTATTCCATAATAAAATAAAATTACATATACATCATTATTATTGATAATCATGTAAACATTTGACTTTCTTATTAAACTATTAACATAGATTTATATTATTATTCCTCAACTCATCTTTCATCCCATATATCATTTGTATTATATTCATCCTCATCAAGATAAATATTACCCATATGACCATGTTTATTCTTATCATGAGATTATACCATAGGGAATCGATTTCCATAATTACCATAAATTCTAAATTTAAAACTTTTAATGTTTTTTTATGTCATAGCAATACGATTATCCTTTTCTATTGTGTTAAATAATCCTTTTTAGTTGTAATTATTTTCTTTGTGTCCTTATTTTCTGCACCCAAATAATCATTCAGTTCCTTTGGAACATTCTACCGGATGCCTCTACCCACATAATTAACATAAGGATAATTGAAATTTCATTCCCCTATAATCACCATGAAACTCCATGTTTCTCATTTTAGTTGGGTCAGAAAACTCATAAAGTATATATTATTGATCATATTATGATATTTTTTATTCGGAATAATAAAATTGATTCTCTTTCCAACTCCCAATTCATTTGGATTCTCATGAAGTATATTATTTCATTGTCTATCATATTCTACATTAACACTAATCCTCTAATTTATAGCCATTTTCTAAAACCCAATATGATTTGTGTGAGGAAAAAATAAAACTATGAAATAAAAATAATCAAGGTGGAGTAATTTCAATTTCTGACATCTTAGGTTTAATCATAGGTTATTAATGATCATTACCATAATTATAGGATTGTAAACTATAGTTAGACTTAACCGTAGGGGAATCCCTAAACATACCTTAGAAGTATATCTTGGGATATCACTACTGTTTTCACATCCTATCTTCTAAATGATGACTAAACCTTCACTTTGATACCAAATATATCAAACAACTCTTGGCGTACATTGACATTACAATTCTTTTGTTGATTACTTAATACATTACATAAACATATGCCCATTGATCATAGTAGTTTAGTGCCTAAGGAAACATAGAACATAATCTTATATCATGGTGAAATATCTTCAACATCATTCATAATGATCTTCAATTTTTTCTTACATAAAACATTTATTTATATCCTGGGGAAAAGAAAACAAAAAAAGGGTGATCTCAAAAACTCAGTAAGGGTAAACTATAAGAATAAGAATTAAAAAACAATATCATAAAGTATAGATATATAAATGTTTAGTTGTGAAATAAATCTTGGTAGAATGAATGGCATAGATCAAATAGGAACATTAACCATGATAAAATATCATTGGCATATAACATGAAATTTTGGTAGAAAATAAGGAAATTAAATTATTTCCATATTAGCCACCGAATTGCTTAAAAGACCATCATAATGGAATAATTACATTACTGAAATAGGGTAACATTATATTACATATATTTATTACTAAACTAGAATTACTTATCATTCCAGCCTTGTATTCCTAAACCAGATTTACTTGACATTCAAACCTTGTATTACTGAACCAGACATACTTTTTATTCTATTTATGTCTATATCATGAGATATAAATCTTTACTCAATGCCTCGAAGGGAGATATAGTTCTCACCCATTTCATAATGAATCATTATTTATTGTTCCACAAACCATAAATCATTTATATTAGCATAACTCAAGAAATGGCATGGGGTTTCTTAAACATCATTCCATTATAACATAATCCATATAAAATAAAATGATATAATTAACATAATCAAATCATAGTAATAATTGGGATAAACCCATAACCATATTTAAATAGAATTTTCTTATATGGAAGATATTTTTGAATATATACTTTCTTCTTCAAAAGAATTATTTTGAGAAAGCACTTGAATTTAATTATAAATGAATATATCCTTTCTTCTTCAAAAGGAATTTATTTTCTCAGAATTCAAATAAATTTTGAAAAAAATTAATTGACTGAAAATAAATAATAAACTGTTTAAAAGATTATTCATTGAAATAAGGCATTATAACACTATTAAAAAACCATTCATGCTTTATAAGTAAAATAAATCATTCTCCTCGTACTTTTTCCAGGGAAGTTAAAAAGTACCTCGTATTGAAAAAAAATAATGATTCCTTCCAAACCATGTAGTAAAAGTGAAAAAATAATTTAAAATGGAATTTAACATTCATAGAATAATATTAAACATTTTATGAAATCATTTTTTGAAAATATGGATATGGATGATAAATATAACCCTAGTAAATACATAAAGATAAATAATATTGGATAAAAATGAGATTGCAATATTATCCCCGACCTTCTGTTTGATTTATTCCATATTTGTCTGAAAATTCCATGTATAATTGTTTTAAACATATTATTATCCTGTAATAGAACCATAATAATATATATGATATCATATATGATTCACTTATGACATTATATTAACTATTTATTTATCAATTCAATTTTAATGGATAGTTTTGGGTAATAATCGTATTATTTATCACACATGTTTTGAATTTTTTTCCTTGATCTTATTAGATATATCACTATTTAAATAAATTAATAATGTATAACAAGATTTATATATCATATATATTATGTATATAAATATATATAATAGATGGAAAATGGAATTGAATTAACCGTTCATGGAGATGGCAGGCCAGGCGTACGCATGAAAATTGTTTCTGTTTCCTTATTGAATTGAATTGAAGAACATAAATGAAATATATATATATATATATATATTAAAATTATTATGACACATATTTCATGATTTTTTATTTTATATACTTTATCATCATTCATGAATGTTTAACGTGGAGAATGAATCTCATCGCGTTGTTGAGACAGTAAGCTGTATGTACGCATGATCGATAATATCATTCACTTAATGGTTAAATGGTATAGAATTGGATGGTATATTGATTATTCATAATAATTTTTATTTTATATTCATTATTTAAATACATTATACTCATCATTATACCGATCCAAAATAAATATTGTTGAATAAAAAATTACACAATGGCATGGAGATGATAAGCCGTATATAAGCACACATGATGATATTGTTATTAATAGGATGGATAAATAGAGGTATAAGGTTGTATAATAATTATAATAACATCTCATCATGTATAATATACTTTATTTTTTACTTTATTATGGGAACAACATATGAATATGAATATGTTGAAGAAATTAATTTTGAAAGAGGTGATAAAACAATTAATTATATTTTGAGTATCACCTTTTGATTTGCACAAATGGTCCCCATTGGATAGCTTTATTCCCAATGGTTTTCCTCTAGGAATAATTTTTGGATGTTATAAGATTAATTGGGTAGGGTTTGGAAAATATAAATTTCTTTATATGTGTGATTAAAATAGAAGTGTAAGTTCCTTTTTATAGGAGAGGTGAGGGAACTTTGGGAAAGTCTTTAAATATTTATTTATTATAAATTTATTTTTGGTTTCCAAAGGTCCCAAACTAATTTATTTATAATATAAAATGATAATGGATATAAATAATCTCATCCAATAGGTTTTATACAAGTTTAGGTCATCAAAACAACTTTATATTTTAACGTTAACCCTTTGTTAAAAACATTAACTCTTACCTTGTATTCTTGTATTTTCACTATATATGGTTACTATAGATACTATAAAATGTCAAGATAAGAAAAAGAGGGTACATAATGAAATATTTAACATTATATAAGTCACATGTCCTAATATTTTTCTTTTTTGAATGTTATATCATTTAATAAAATAGTATTTGTTTTAAAAACTAATTTATGTCATTTTTTACTCTATTTTATAATTGATTTCTATTAAAGTCATAAAAACATTATTCCTTAAAAAACATAAAATCATCCCCCACATGTCAATTTCATCCATAAAATTCATGTATGTCATCAAAATTTTCAAATTAAATTTATTTTAAAATTTATTATGTCATTTATTTGAATATTTCATTAAGAAGGTAATCATTCAATCATCATTGTGTCATAAGTAAATTTTTTTATTTATTGTATAAAGATAATAAATAAAATACCGTGATGTATGAAAGATGTTTTAGATTTCTAGTGATAATTTACAGTCAAAGATATCAATTATATAACCCTACCTTAAAATTGTTTTAGTAAAAAGATACATGTTTATGTTATATTTCCTTTTACTTAAAATTAATTTTTATGAAATGTCATTTTCACACCAAAGTTGTACTAAAATTCCAAATATTATGTGTAAGGGTTGTTTTGGTCAGCCAAATGAAATCTAGTAAGATTAGGACACGTTTAAGAGATGTTTTATATTATTATAATATTATTTTTTACCCTTATTTACCTGATTTACCCTTTAACAATGGTTACTAAGAATAATTACTGAGCTTACAATCCATCAAGTCTAAAAATAAAAGGTACCTATTTAAAAAATTTGGAACCTTTGATTCCAAATTTGGCATCCATTTTTATAAACACAAAAAAAACATAATTGGTAGAAATTAATTTTAAATTAATTCCCATTTTCAAAACCAGAATGTGGATTTTTTATATGTAAAAACTATCAAAATTTTGACATGTGTTTATGTCCAATTTAAATGTGATATTATTTAAAATGACCAATATTATATTATATTACATAAAAATAATCTAATTAACCTTTATAAAACTTAAAATATAATATAACTATATAAATAAATTAGATTAAAAAGTATTTTTGAATTAAAATGCTTTATTTTGGACTGTTCATTAAAACATGAATTTTATCAGAAAAATACCAAAAATCAACCAAATTAAAATTTGGTGTCCCTATTCCAAATAATAAGTTTATTTTTTCAAATATAATTATATCAAAGTGTAATAAATATATTTAAAATTAGTTTTCCATCAAAAGGAATAAAAATTACATTTTAAAAAATAATTATTTTATCTAAAAAATGAATTTTTCCTTATATCATTAATAGAAAATACATAAGATTAATTTTTATTTTATATAAAACTCAGTATTTGGTTAAAAATATTGATAACAACTAGTTTATATCACATTAAATATTAACATATCATTTTTAGTGTAACTCAGTATTACGTACAACGTAAGCTATCGAGGAAGGTCGCTCTTACGTGTAATGAAACCCAAATTAGTGTTGCATATAGTACTAGATTATTTGGTTTTTCATATAAAATAATCCAAATATAGTTTATTTATAAATAGAATAAATTATATACAAATTGTTGCATGAAATTAATTCATTCACAAAAACATGAAATTCTGTGTATCACAAGACAAGAATAGTGTAACGTATACTGTAACCTAATACAGTGTTGCATATATCACAAACTAATCATAGTGTAGAACACACAAAAAAGAAATTAGATAAATTAAAAATAAATTATCTCATAAAATCTCAGGTTGTTATAACACCAAAGGATGATCTAGACACTAATGTCTATTGTGAAAAGTTTCACTATTATATGATCCTCTACCACTTTCTCTCTAATGATTCTTTATTCATTAATTTATTTTGATCATTCATCATATTCTCCCATCACTAAGTTGATGGTGTAATCTAGTATGGTGCGAGGGTTATTATCTGATAGAGGGAATGTGTTGTTGGATTTATTCCTTTTTCATTATTCATGTATTTAGTTTGCTACAACTCATTTATAAATTTCTATCTCCTTCTTTTTATTTCCATGGTCATACAATTAAAACATGAAGGAAATATTTTAATTGGAAAAACTATTTATCCTGTATTGAGGCTTGTCAATTTTTTCATTCAAGGAAAACATGATTAAATATGGTATTAATAAAAACTGAATTCAGAAAAACCCATAATTATAGGATCAAAGGAAATATCAGATTTCTGTGTTGAGTTTGTGAAATCATGAAACTTGAATCCACCTCATCTTAACTCTGACTCCAATCGTTTATTAATAAATTATTTTTCTAAAATATAATTTTATATTACCCTTAAAACTACCAAACCTTGTAGCCATTTCAAATTTTATTTCAAAAAAAACAATTTACTTTTCTTTCATATTTCTATTTCTTCCTTTCAGTAAAACCCATATTTTCTTCACCTCCTTCTCCAAACAAATTAATTTTAATTAATTAAGTATAATTGATCTATGTTTCATAAATTTTTATTTTAGTTTGAACTAAGGGAAATAATATTTCCCTTTGGGATTAAAAAATAACATGGTGGGTCAAATAATTAAATATTTTATAGGAATCTATAACCGTGTGAATACTGATGTTTTATTTCGAAAAAAATAAACAATATTATTGGAAGAATTGTGGTGGATTCTTCCAATCCATTATTATATCATATTTATATTAGAAAATATATGACAAATACTTGGGTCTGTAGGTGGATTATTTTTAAACGATACTTGAGACCAATTGATTCGTTGAAAAACCATCGAAGTTGTAAACATAATGTTTTTATCATATAGTAATTTTAACAAATCATAAATATAGAAATGATGAATATTGTATAAAATAATGAAAAATAATTGTAACTACAAGGAAACTATCATAGAGACTGATAACCTTTGGGATGGTTGATATGTGTGTAAATTCTATAATAAGATTATTTATAGTGATGGGGAAAAATAAACGTGAAGAAAAAGAGATGGTATTTCCCCCATCAGTGGGATAAGAGATGGAGTCACCAATATTGGACTAGTTTTGGGAGTTATATCCCTAAAATCCACAAGTGGTGATTTGCCTCATTAAGAAAATGTATTTAGATGGAGTCATTAAAATGGTATGGTTGTGAGGAAACTTATTCAGGTGTGTGAAAATATTTTACAATATTCATTTGGATATATCGAATTCCATCACTTTCATTTAATATAAATAAAAAATTCTCTAAAAATTAATTCTAATCCTTATCATAATCATTTAATAATATCATGTTTTCATTAATCATAGATAAATTTTGAGGAATCACTAATTTGAATTCCATGAATTATTTCCATTAAATAATAAATTCTAGGATAAAATATATGTGATATCATTTGATTCCATAAAAATCATAATTTATTTTATCCAATAAGAGTACTTCCTTTTTACTTATATAAATCTCCAAGATAAAAAATTTCATTAACTTATTCATAAAAAATAACTATAGTAAAAAAATTCCACTTCCAATAATTTGATGTCGGACTATACACCCTATTAGGTGGTAAAATTATATGTAATAAAATTAATTCTATTATTATGATTAAATGGAAATACTATTTAAATTTGAATTGATATATTGAATTTTTCATGATTATCACAAAAATGTAAAAAATAATGCTTAAAAATAAAAGTCATCGATATAATAATTTTACATATATCCCTCACACTGTGATACATCCTATATGAGCATACCAAAAATGTTTTATTACGAAAAATATTCAATACTGTATCAATTTTTTATTACAATATGTTAGATAAGCTCACTAATCATTCATGTTCCACGGACTCTTCCTACCTTCTGATCAGTAAAATTCAAGCGGTTTGTGAACGTAATTTTATATAATCACATAAAAATATTGAACATATAATTCATAGTATTAACACCTAATAAAAATATGTGTAATCCTAGATATTGTCTCCTTACATTGAGTTCATGAACGATATTTATAATAATAATTTACTATATGAGCTTGTATTTGATTTAATTCAATCCAATATCAAATCACTCGTAATTCTATATATTCAACAATTCTCATTTTTGATACACTCTTCTTCCCTGATAAGATCAATTATATAAATTTTTATTCATTTTTTTATTATTCCCTATATAAGATTACATTTTTACATGGAAATTTTAAAAATTAATTCTAAAATTTAGTCTTTATCTAAAACCCAAGATCCTCTACTTCAAATACATCTATTTGATCATCCTATAAGATATCTCTACTATTGAACGTAAAATATGTAGTTAATGATTATTTCTGAAACTACCAAATATACTTGACAAATCGATGTCATTGATCATATTTGAATCCATAATTTTATATAAATCACTGCATATTAATATATATCATGATATAATATATTAGATTCATCTTAACTTATAACAAAATTTATAGTTTCATTATAGTGTGACATAGAGATTCATTAAATGGCCTTCATTTTTCACAAAATAACTTAGTGCATAGTTCTTATTTCCCTAAATCATTTTATGATTACTAAATTTTGTGGGTTCATTCATTTAGTCTTGGAATGAATATTATACCATGGTTTGATAAAATTTAAGATATTGAGACTCCAAACCTTTTATTATACAATATGATCTAAAAAATATATATTCTGGTGAATCTATAATATAATTCTCTTTTCCCCCAAAATATCATTTGGGTTTATATTTATAATGAATTAACTCTTGAATTATATATAATAATCACATATATTATAAAGCAGGCACCTCGGATAAATATCTATTTTTTCAATAATATAATACATTTAAACCAAAATTAATTTTCATTTCCTAAAAAATATTTAAAATTTTCAACTTTCGTTAGTTTTTTCCTTAACAATCCTTTAACCCTATGAAAAACATTTTAAAAATCTAGGATAAGAACAAAAGGAATAATAAGTAAAATATAAAGGATAAATCTGTGTGTCTAGTGAATAACATGAAAACCCCATGATAATCCTTTTCTTTAAAGCATTTCCATTTTCCCATTAAATGGAATCATATTTATTTTAAAAACATTTCATTTATATTTTCTTTTGAAAACAAATAGTTTCCTTGAAAACTCATTAGAAAAAATAAAAGGTGTCTTGGAACATCATCTTAGTAATATCGTTATTGAAACCTTACACATTGGAATAATTATACATATGAATTCTAATAAAATTATCCAAATAATATAATCATTATCCAATTCATTAGTGAGATATAATGGGGATCACACATTATATAATGATCTATAATGGGACTCATCCCATCAGATCTTGATCTATAATTGTGATCAAGATGTCATACCTCGGGCTATAATGGAGATAAACCCATCATATAATATATATCAGGCATAAACATTATCATAAAAATTTCCCAATGAATCTATTAGGAATAAAACATTTTAATCATTCACATTTTAATAGTAAACCCATTAGAAAACTCTTCTAAACCTATATGAAAAAACTCTTCTGGAAATCAAACTGGCCTTTCCCTTTAAAATCACATTTTCAATACCCAATTTCCTAGAAAACGGGGAAATTTTAAATTTTTTTTAATTAAATATTTAATATTGAAACAACATAAACAATTTGAATAATTTTTACATAGGATGGAATGGTTTTTCTAGTTTTTGTTAAAATAAACATTTCTTTTGTCTTTTCTAAAAAATACAATAATTCCCTCAATATATTCCTATTTGATCTCCCTTGAAAAAATTATAAGTAGACATAAATATTTCCTTTAGTATTATTTTCTGTACAAAAAAATTTATTCATAAAATAATTTCAAAAACATGTACACAAAAGAAAATGATTTAGAAAATAAATATTTAAAATAAGGTTTTAGGTGAAAGTGTCCCTTAGTTTGACTGCAAATCATCTATTATGTTCTTTATATTTCCATAATAATAAAATTATTCTCATTATTTAATTTATTAAGAACAATTTTCTAATTATACTATTCATTTTATATTAAATCAAACTATTTTATACAATGATAGTTAATCATTTTTGTTCCCTTTGGATGTTTTGATGGTATTCATGTTATATTTCAAAAATTAATCCAACAGGTTGACTGTGTTTAGCAAGATCATCATTATATAATATAAAGAATTATAATAATGACATATTTATCATATCAATACATCATTTTCTTAATCAAATTATGAATTATTTTTTTGAAAAGTGAACTATGTTATAATTAAAGAGATGGTATGTTTCGCATATGAATGTGTAAAGTTTTCATTTATCTATTATTATTATGGAAAGAAGGTAAGTATAATTTTATAACAATAAAATTATCATTATATAAAAAATATATTAGTAATTCTTTAAATACACATACATTTATCATCCATGTGATGTTGTCATGAAAATCGTGTCACATTGCTTCATGGAGGCGGTAATCCACACATATGAAGATATAAAGTTATACGTTTTCAGTGAATATAAATGTAAAAATTTAATGATATATTATCTTTTAATAATTATAAAAATTTCATTACTATGATATATAATAAATATTTCCATCAATAAAAATATATATTATAGTTGATTATGTGAAACAAATTACATCTATTAATGAGGCGGCAGTCCTCTTTACATAAAAATGATGGTTTTGTTTCCCTATTTATGGAAGAGGACATGGATTTATGTTATTATAATGACACAATAACATATAATTATATGTAAGATACTGGTTTTGTCATATAAAATTGAGTGAATAGTATTTTAATAAGGATAAATAAGAAGAAAAACTAAAATACTTGATTAATAATGATACCACTTCTTCATATAACCACTTTAGGATTATACCTAAAACATTACAAGAATTTCATTCTAATAAAACCAAGTAATATAGGATTTTATAAGGGAATAAATGAAGTTTCTGGGTTGGTATTTTTTTTGAAAAAATTATTTTAATCTATGATGAATGGAGGAGATTGGATGGCCTTTTATATGTAGTGGAGAATTATTACTTGGAATTTTTAAAATTAAAGTTTATACCCATATTTTAAGTATGAGACCTACTAAACAAATGCACCATTATCAATAATTAGATTATATAAAGTCCTAATATGGAAATGTAATATAATTTATAATTTTTTTAGTTCATTTTATGTCTTATCTTGTTATTTTACCCCCCCCCCCCCCACACACACACAATAAACACATTTCACATTTACCACAATAAACGATTTTTACTATTTTTACTATGATTTATGAATAAAAATTATATTAACATTATTATATAATAAAAATTATGATGATTAAAACTATGGAATCTATTTTAAAAAATTAGATTCACAAAACTCCTTGAATATATTTTAAAATTGAACTCACATAGGTGATGAAACATTGGGTTTTCAAAAAATGTTCTCTTCAATAAATAATACTTCTTCTACTTCATATTAAATTTAAATCCTAATGGGATATTGTAATTAATTAATTTATTGAAAAGAAATGATAATTTTACAGGAAATTCGATAATTTCACTATTCACTAAAAATCAATAGTTTCTGAAAATCCCAAAAAAAATACAATATGATAATTTTGTAATGTTGATTTAAAAATGGAATTAATTTTCAAAAATTAAAATCTTTACTTTGTAAAATAAACATTTGCATAAAAATTTATAATAAAAGAGATTGATAATTTTATTTTTTTTATTTAAAAACTACATAATATTTTTGTATCGAATATAACTATAAAATACATAAATATTACTGAACATGAAAATAATTTATTATATCATTACCTAGTTTTCAATATTCTTCCCACAATTTTAAATAAATTTATTCATAATATTATTTACATATTAAATAATTCGTGATATATTTCCCTTATAGCATTTT
The DNA here is from genome assembly GCA_963277665.1 of Viscum album. Taxonomy (NCBI): domain Eukaryota; kingdom Viridiplantae; phylum Streptophyta; class Magnoliopsida; order Santalales; family Viscaceae; genus Viscum; species Viscum album. The sequence continues at coordinate 1,251,923,763 of OY728140.1, read as the reverse complement.
GAAATTATCATGCTGATTCTTTAATGAAATGGTTATTCCATAAAACCTTATCTTTATGAATTACCTTATTCCACAACACATGATCTATATTTTAAATATTTTAAATATTTTTTCCTCATAATAAATATTCTCCTCCAACATAACTATATCTGGCCTCAAAACATGAGATGAATCTGGCACGTATTTTTTCTAACATTACAACATGAAATATATTGTGTAACTAGGATAATATCAAAGGAAAATTCAACTAGTAGGAAACTTAATCATAATTTACCTATATTTTATATGGTCCAAAAAAACATTTAATTTAATTTTCATTTTTTAAAACATCCATCACTCTTTTCCATTGACATACTTTGATAAATACTTGTTCACTTACTTTGAGTGAAATATCATTCCATCGGTTTTCAAAATAACTTTTTTAGTCTTCTCATCCATCCTCATATGTTTTTGAATTAAATTATCCTTCTCAATTAGTTAATCTATTATCAATTGTCCAGTCAACCTCCTTTCTCCCACTTCATCCAAAAAATATTGCATCTGACACCGCTTTCTATATAATTAATCAAGTGGTTCCATATGTATACTTGAATTGAAACAGTTGTTATAATAAATCTCAACCAAATAAATATGATGATAACCACATCCCTAGTAAAACATTGAATAAGAATAAATCATACCTTTCATGTTTTAGATAGTTATCCTAGACTCTCAATCATATTGAGTATAAAAAAATTGCACTTCAATGTAATTTAGTTGTCAATGATTTATAAATTCCATTAAAAAACTTAGTTGTAAACATTGGGTAATGATTTAATACAATGACGAGTCGAAATACATAGAACCTAATTATCCCTATTATATAAACATGAGAAATCGCATCTAATGATGATGTATCTCAAATGGGATGGAAATGTGAATATTTAGTAAATCAGTCAATCAAACAATATAAATATCATTATCACATTGTGATTTCCTTGGTGATCCCTTTATGAAATCCATGGATATATTTTCAAATTTATTCTCTAGCATAGGGAAATACTGAATCATTCCATTTGTTAATTGTCATTATGTCATAACCAAATGAAAAGTTAGAAATTTAATAGTAATTTAATCTCATCCCACTAGTAATACTCTGAGATGAATCTATACATCATAGTAATTCCAATTTGAATGCAAACTAGGGAACTATGAGATTCACCCAAAAATTATCTCTTCATTTGGGAAGAATAAGGAACCCCTAATCGGTTTTCTAATTATAAAAACACCTACATTGTTAATATTAAATTCAAGAATCTTTCCATTCTTTACTAACAATAATTTATTCCAAAAATCAAGATCCACATTAGGAGATTTCATTATTCCATGCCATAGAGATGATTAAACTGAAACATGAATAACAAATGGATGTTCTTACATTCACAAATCATAAGAAAAAATAATTTAAATCATTATCCAATGGTTCATGTTCTAAACATAAAATGGTTAACATAGAATTATTTTTTTGACTCAAAGAATTGGATACTTTTTTTCTTTCTAGGATGATAAGAATTAATTAATCATAATCCTTGATCAATCTTAAAAATCCTCTCTATCTCATGTTCAATTCCCTATGATAGTATATATACATATAACTTTTTTGTTCAGTGTATATTTAACACATTACTCAACATAAATGATTCCTCTAATGTTTTTAATGAAAAACAACATTAGCTAATTCAAAATCATCTCTAGGATAGTTTATCTCTTGATGTTATAGTATTTGTGAATCATAATAAACTACATTGTTATTTTTCATTAGGAAACAACCAAATACCTTCAAAGAATCATCATCCTATATGAAAAAATTACAATTTCTGTTTGGAAGATCATAAAATGGAGTGTTCACCAATTTTCTTTTTAGTTATTGGAAACAATCATCAAATTCTGATTCCCAAAAGTATTTAACTACATTTAATGTTAACATGGTGTTCTAGAAAACTGTAACACCAAAATATTTTAATAATATATTTCTCACAAAATAATTTTATTTATTCGGTAGTTTGTGTTGCAGGAAGCATAGAGTTGAAATGAATCGTAATATAATATTAAAATATTAACACAACATTAGTAACTTAACCACTAATTTGGGGTCTATAAATAGGAATAAAAATATTATGCAATATATTTAATTATTATTTGAAAAGAGAAAATTAATTTGTTATAGTAATTTTATTTTATTTTTCAAATATATGTTTTAATTAAAAATCGAATTCTATTACTTTCTATGGGAAAAAATATTTTAATTAATTTTTGAGTGTTTTAGAAAAATTTGATTTGTAAAATTAGCTTAATATTTGAAATTAGAATATCAGGGTTAGTCTATGCGTAAATCATGATAACTTCATGAAAATTTTAAATTTTTTGTTAATATTATAATGTTATAGTTTTTTCAAACACGGAATATTTGGTGATATTATCAAAAAATAAAAATGATATAAAAAAATATTAACTATAATTAAACACTCTTGTATGATAATATAATACAAATATTATACAAAACTAATCTAGAACATAAAATGTTTTCATTATTTCTTGATAAATATAACATATATTTCTAGTGTAGGTGTAGTAACTACACAACACTAAAATAGTAAAAGTTATTTCTTTATAGATTTTAATTTTTAAGTAACAGGTCTCTTTACAACATTATTATTAAATTTAATTATAAATTATGTTTTTAAAAATATTTTTAAATTTTTGACTTATGTAAAATGGATCTTATCCAAATGATTGTTCAATGGTTGCACAAGGCTATAAATGTCCAATTAACAAATTAAATTTGTTTTCCTAACTCTGATATAATTAAATATATATAAAGAAATAATATAGTGTAGTATATTGAGAAAAATATATTTATTTTTTTATTATAATTTTTTTTTCAATATAAATTAAATGTTACACTTTAATTTTTATGCAATATTGATGCAATACTGGTGCAAGTACAGGAAAATCTATAAAAATGAATTTAATTAATGTTATATGAAAACATAAATGACCCATTAATTTTACTAAATTATAATAGATGAGTGATTTTTTTCCATAATAATCTCTTTATCGAATTTAGGACCACTGGGATCTATTTAGTTGACACTAGGTCCCTTATAGTATTATATTTTAAATAAATTCAAACATGCCGCATTATGGTTTCTAATATGTGTAACACTAATAGTATTTAATTTTATAAAATATATTTTTGAAAATAAATCATATTTGTAAATATAAACTATTTTTAATCTTCATGGAAATTTATTTATAATTTCTATGTAATAAAAAATTTACTTAAAGGCTTTGAAAATAATGATGCTCTAATTATCAAATTATTGGAAAAATAAAATAAATTATATTAAATATACTAAAATAGATTCTATATGAGGTATTAATGGTGATCCATGAATTATATACAAAATTTTGACATGTATTTCATTTAATTAAATAATTGGTTTAAATTTGACTATGTTTTGATGTTTTAAAATTCATATAAATGAATAGTATCAAATTTGACAATAATGATATTTCATGAATAAAATATTTTATGAAATTGTTTAAAAATCATAAAAATATTAAATAAGGAATAGGGGTAATATTTTTGGACAATAGCATCCCCTATACATTTTTATGTTATTTGAAAAAAAATTCCTCTATAATATTCTTATTATATTTTTATAATTTATAGATTTCCAAAACTGTCCCTCGCCTCAATTTTAAAAGGGTACCCCTTTCATTACTTCATTTAACCACCATGATACATATAGATAAACCATAATCTTCCATATTTTCCTTTATTCATCCTTAGAAACATTCTAGAAGTTATGGTCTCACCAAAATATCTATTCATAGTTCCTTAAGGGATCCTTCAAGGAGGATATGTTCAAGATTTATCTTTCTTAAACCACCTCTCATAATTTATTTTATTATTCAACCTTTTCCTGACCTCATTAATCTAGAAACTAATAATGAATAATTTATCATATATATAATGGAATTTTATATTTCAAATAGAATATTTTATATCAATAACTTATTCTCTTCTCCTATAATTTAATTAAATGAACCCATTTTCAATATTATGGAGTTTAATCATCTCCTTGGATAATGGGTTACATTTTTATTTTATCACCTACAAGGATTTTCATAAAAAAATTATTTTGGATAAATCATATTTTAATAAGTATATTATAAATTATATCATATTTATTAACTAATATATATTTGTAATATTAATGAATATGAAACCAGTTCATGATGGAAGGAAAACCAGATAAAATAATCTAAAAATTTATTAGTAATGTCTTATCAAATGAATCATAATCATTTCATAAAAGGGATATATGGAACCATTTTAACTTTTTTAAGTTCATGAGTAACATTTCATTAAAATTTTGATTTTTTATTCTATTTCAAATTAACATCCATAATTATATTCAAGTGAACCAACCATGAAAATATGAAACGAACATTATTGAAATGAGGAAATTAAAATTTAAAACTCAAAAAATTGAGATACATGAAGAAAATAAAATAATAATAAATAATAATCATATTTAATATGTTCTTCAATAATAAATTTATGAATATAATTTTATTATACATTAAATTAAGTATATATGAATAATTCTTTCAAACATATGGTAAGGGATCCCTCTAAACCTCTATATTTCATTTGGGTTACACTTTCTCTATCTTTTCATCAAGTTATATCTTCATTATTATTATATAATAATTATATATTTGGTATAAATTTTCCAAACATATGTATATATATTCTTATTTCATTCATTTATGGTGATATACATGTTTTAAAAGCATTCCCTCTAAATTCCTCTCGATAAGAAATGGAACTTTTCAGTTTCATACATCTTTTCATGTACATAATGTAAAATGTTTGAAGCCATCCATATTTATAAAATAACTAATTTTATCATGACAACCCATTTTAGTTCACTTCTAGTTTTGTGGAAATTATTATTCTCTTACCCCCTTATGGGATCTTTATTCATTTCCCTAAAACCATGCATAAGTGACACATTTATTATTTTCACCTAACCACTATTTTTCATGTTTTCACTTCATTTGGATATCATTTTTCGTGATATTTTTTTTTTTGATACCTTATTAATGTTCAAGAATGAATCAAAACTCTTACTTCATTAAGGCCATTATGATACGCCCTTTGGTTATACCATATTAAATGACTATGAAACCCATTTCCTTCCATAGATATAACTTATTATTATTCATTTTTTTCATTCTTTATGTGGACCACATATTCATAAGCTTGTTATGATGGCTGCACCCAGGTTCCAGTATAATAAATTGGTTACTATTTTAGTCTTATGAGATGTTATGTATGGTGTTAGGGAGTAAAATTAATCCATTAGAGTACTATGTTCAGTATGTGATATAGACTAGAAAGTTAGCATTGACACATTTTTATGTCTTGTAATATGTTGTTGACACTTACCTATGTTGTCAAGATCATAATATTCAATGTTCTATGTTTTATTCTTCACTCTGTTTATTCATGATCAATTCCATTTATTTTATAATGTTACTCTTCCTAACAAATGGTATTAGTTTTATTCCTATATTTATTCCCTTAATGGGATATCTTTCTCTTCTCTTTTGACGATGTAATACCCATGTTATATTATCAAATTTTAGGAGATCAAAGGGTGTTAAGATCTTATTTTGATGTGTTATAAAATAATTTTTATTTTATTTTCATGTTTTATATTTATATACATTGTCTTACAAATATAATATAATTTTTTTCCATGAATTGTTTTTTATGGAAAATTATTCTTAAAATCATATAATAGTATGTGAAAAAGGATTGGGTCACTATAGTTAGTATCAAATGAAAGCCAAATTATTTTTTTATTGGTACTATAAAAAACATGGAAGAGCCCAAGTGATACTTATATCACAATGTATAACGTAGACTAAAAAATAGGGAAAAAATTATGATATAATTTTTATTTATAAGATTATATATCTGTGTTCATAATTTCATTTTTATATGATTTTTAGATAATTATTAAAGAACATTAAATCTATTTTTTATAAATAGATAATTGATGGAATTAGGATAACCAGTGTTAATAACCAAATTGATAATAAATGTGATGATTTCCTTAATGAGATGAAAAACATGATGGGAATGGGGATAAGAACATAGTTCTAGTACTAGATAAATAATATAAATTTATGAATAATTACTTCATTCATGTCCAATTTGTATCTTCACCTAAAAAAATCAATATGTGGTCGAATCTATTATATACCAAATTCCTCTTATATTTTGTGTATCTTTTGTTCCCATCATCGCAATACAATGGATTAACTCCACTGAGAAGATATTATGTATCCTCTAGTGATTAGTAAAAGGGAATTTCAAACTGGTGGTCTATTACTTCTTTGATGAAGTTGTTAAGAATTATAAATTGATCAAATACATGAATTATAATGAATAAATTGATTACATGTATTTGGAAACATTCAATAATATGTTTTCCATAAATTATTTTACCCAAAATATACATCCTAGGATGGAAATGTAGTTCCTTATATTGATAAAAAATGAATATGATTCAACCATATCCTATGAAGAAAACATTACATGTTTGGAACAATACGCCTCTAGATTCATCTTGAACACTAAAATAAAGTTGTATCACTTATTTGGAGGATTAAAATTATATCTATGAAATTCTATGGAGATTTGAGATTTTGATATCATTGAGAACAATTTAAATGGTGATCTTAAGGATTATATAGAGATTGGAGACTCTTAGTGTTCTCATCATATCGAATATAAAAGAGGAAGGTATAGTTTAATATTGGAGGTTATAGAGATAAACCCTATGGGAGAATGAAAAAACAACACACCACATTCCAAATGTGTAGGAAGAATAATCCTGAGAATAGTCTAAAGGAAACCTGCAGGTGTTTCAGATGTGGAAGAATGGAGAATCATGCCAATTATTACCAAATGTATATGAAGAATCCCACTGACATGGATGATGAAACTAAGGTTCTTATTAACAATATTCATATATTATTGTGTTTCATGCCCATTGAAAATTTTAATTTTTCAATTTGATGCCTTAAACCAAGGGTTGTTTGAGAAAATCAGCAGTAAAAACCACCAAGGAAATAAGGAAGGGCATATGCCATCACTAGTAATGAGGTGAAGTAAAAAAATTATTTATTGACGGGTACCCGTGTTATTCATTCAGGATTAGTGAACACACTTTTTTATTCTGGATATATGCTTTCTTTTATATATTTTATTTTTAGAAATACTATTTAAACACCACCTCAAAATATGGAAGTTGATATATCTGTTTGAAAAATGAATGTGGGAATTATTGTGTCTAAAGTATATAACTACTCCTCAATGATAGTTTATCTAATGAACATCCTTTGAAATATTTTATTACTTCTTTTAGTTGATTTTGATTCTTTCTTGGATAAGAATTTTCTATCTTTATACAAATCTAACATTAACTATTACAAGAGGGAGATCAATTGTCACATCACTAGGTATCCTTAAATTCATTAAAATTGTATGGAGGAGGATGAATCTCCTCCAGAATCATCAATTAATGGTGTGGATATTATTTCCTTATGAGAAAGAATATCTAGTTCAAATTATTGGGTCAGAGGAGAAAATCATGCTTAATGACATACCCATTGTGAGGGGCTACACCGATGTGTTCCATAATGAATTTCCCAGAATTCCTCCTAACCGAGAGGTGGAGATATGAAATTAACATACACCTATATCTCTACCCACATCAATGACTCCTTTTAGAATTTCATCCATTTACATTGAAGAAATGAAGAAGCAGTTACAAGATAATCATTAAGAGTGTTTCATATACTTGAGTGCTTCACCATGGGGTTCTTCAGTACTCTTCATCAAGAAGATGGATGGATCAATGTGCCTATGTATTGATTATCATGAGCTCAGAAAAATCACGATAAATAAAATGTATCCCCTTCCATGGATAGATTACGTGTTTCATCAACTGCATGGTTCTAGGTATTACTCTAAGATGGACCATTGGTTAGGATATCAACATGTAAATGTGAAAAAGGAAGATATTCCCAAAAATTAACATCTAATTATTTATGGACATTATGAGTTCATATTGATTCTATTTGAACTCAATAATTAACCATAAATATTCATAGACTATAGGAATAGAGCCTTAATGTTTTCATAGAAAAACTTGTGTTATTATTTTTAGATTATATTATGATATACTCCATGATCAAGGATGAGAAGGAGTAGCATTTGAATACTGTGATAATAACTTTGTGAAGGGAGAATCTATATGAGAAGTACAATGAATGTGAGTATTGATGGAAGAAGTATCATTCATGGGGAATTTTACCACCATAAAATACATAACTATGGACACTTCTAAAATGAATTCAATTTAGGAGGGGACCATACTATAATTGATAATAAATATCCATAGTTTCCTTGGTCTATCTAGATATTACCAATTATTTGTCAATAAATTCTTAGGATTTTCAAACCAACTGACCTGGATGTCTCAAAAGGAATTAAATTTTTTTGGACCAGATAATGTGAAGACTAGTTAAATGATTTTAAAAAGTGTTTTATCATCACATCAATGCTTACACTTCCCATAATTTGATAACTCTTTCTGGTATATAATGATGCGAAAAAATTCATCTTGGGATATTTACAAAGAAAAAAATGACAAATTAATGACCAACACCTCATAGATGTTAATCGTTCATGAGAAAAATATCATATGAATGATAAAAATTTGGTGGTTGTGATCATTTCATTGAAAATATGGAGGAATTATCTCTATGGGCATACATATGAAATATATACTGATCAGAAGGTCCCATAATATATACTAACAAACAATGAGCTTATTATGCACCAGATAAGATGGTTAGATATCATAAAGTATTTTATGTTTTCAATCCACTACCATCTTTGTTAAGAAAATAATATGGAAGATTCTCTATGTATAAGGGATCCTAAAACATTATCAATAATGAGATCTAAGAAGGGTCAAATAATCATAGACTTGTAATATAGATAATGAAATTATTATGTATGTAATTTCATAATTACTTTATCAATTTTTTTCTCAAGCATAGCTTATGGATAAGATACAGGGTTCTCAAAAAGTTATGTGTACATTTAGAAGATAGTGGAATCTATAAGAAATAGGAAATAATAAAAGTTAAAATTGATGAGGAAGGATTCATAATATTGGGGTCGCGACTTTTAGTATCATCAAACCTTAAGACAATGATATAAATTTTGAATAATGCATATAGTTTGACCTTTTCCATCAACCTAGAGATCACAATGACATATTTAGATCTTTAAGAGCACTATTGGTGGGATAATATGATTAAATGTATCCCTAAATATGCATCAAAATTCCTAGTGGGTTAAAAATTGAAGGATAAAAGGAAATGGTCTAATAGGAGGATGCAAACATTAACAATACCTATATAGAAATGAGAAAACATAACCATTGACATTTTCACAATACATACAATGTCATCTATAGGAAATAGTTTTATATGAGTTGTTATGGGTCATCTTACAAATGCAACTCACATTATTAAAATTTGAGAGTACATTCCACTCGATAGACTTTCACAGATATGCATTAAAGAAGTGATCAAGATACATTTTTTACAATTATTCATTGTATCGGATCTATATCATAGTTTTACCTAAATGTTATGGGAATGAACCCAACATTATATAAACATAAAGATGTACTTCAGTATGACTTATCATCCTCAAATTGATGGCCAGTCTAAAAAAGAAATTCAAACACTGTAAGTCCAGTTGATAGCATTCTCAATGAACATAAATGGAGGGTGGGATCATCATCACCCACTTGATGATTTATCTTATAGCAATAATTTCAATTTCAGTATCCAAAATGATGTATATGAATTCCTTTATTGGAAGAGATGTTTCACACATACATGATGGGATGAAGTCAGTGAACGTAAGATGATGAGACGTAAAATTCTCAATGAAATGGTAAAAAAGGATACGTTCATTCAACCACACATCGGGGATGCCCAAAGTCGACCAAAGATCTCTGAAAACAACTCTAGTTGAGACATAAATTTTGAGGTTACAGATATGGTACTCTTATGTGTATGTACATGAAAGAGTCCCATGAGATTTGGGAATAATATAAATCTAACTCCAATGTATATATGCCCCTTTGATATTCTTGATCAACCTGATGGTGTTGAATATCGACTAGAACCTCCAATTACCATGTATCATGTTCATGATGTATTCAGTATATCTATCTTAATAAATTACATACCAGATATTTCACATGTACTAAATTTAGAGGTGGTACAGTTGGAAAATGATATCTCCTATGAGAAAAGTAGGTGAAGATATTGAACTGTAGATATAATGATATATGTAACAATACCACTTACCTTGTTAATGTACTATAGAGGAACTACCAATATGATGAGGTGAAATTAGAACTGACGGAATAAATTATGGGGAAGTTCCCTCACAAATTTTTATCTTAGAATGTAAAATGAATTAACAAAGTATAATTTTATTAATGGGATAGAATTTAACACCGTGATATTTTTAATAAATATTTTTCTTTAATTAATTTTATATCTTTGGTAGTATATGTTTCACACAACCCTGAGATTAAATAAAAAATGATTTAACATTAAAATACTAAAACCAATGTTATAACCAATCCACTGAATTTGTGAGTATTAATAGGAACAAACATATTTTGATATATATCTATTAACCCTAGACAAATAAATACTTATTTTTTTAGTAATTTCATTTTATTCTTCGAATACATTTTTTATCAAAAAGTGTCTATTATTACATACTTTAGGAAATAAGTATATTTATTGTTCAATATTTTTTAAAATTTATTCTATAAAATGAAATTCATATTTTAAATCATAATATCAAGAATATTATATGGTAAAATGTGTATGGTTTTCATAAAAAACTAAATGTTTCGTGAATTGTAAAAAAATAGTTTTTTTAATCATAATTTCGTTTCAGATATTTTTAAAATAATAATATGAATTAAAAATTTATTAAACTAATTTAAAAAAATCTTTTATGATAATATAAATACAATATAATACAAAAAAAATAAATAATACATATATTATACTTTATTTCATGATAAATATTAAAAAATCATTTTCAGTGTCGACGGAGTGCCTACAAAGCAATTAATAACTCAAATTTAGATCCTTATAGATATTAATTTAGAGGCCATGAATCTTTTAAATAATTTATTATTAAATTTAATTGATAGATTATGAATTTAATTTTACTTTATTATTTTTTAGTAATTTATCATGAATCTTATCTAAATTCTTATGCAATGCATGGAGAAGTCTAGAAAAGTCAAATTAACAAATTAAATAAGATTCCTTAACATGGATATAATTAAATATACATAATGATAAAAAATAAATTAATTTATTGAGACTAATTTATTCATTTTATGGATAATAAGTTATTCTTAATTTTTATATATCAAATAATTAATGTTAACTATTATGCAATTCTGACCCAATGCTTCAGCTAGAATAAGAAAAATCAGTAAAAATGATATTAATTAAATTTATAAGAGAGCATGTTTGACCAAAACATTCACTAAATACTATTGGATGGTTATTTTTTTAAAATAATTAATCTTGTGTCGAATTTAGGATCTTTGGGATCAACATAATTGAAATTTGGTCCTCTATCGTATTTTATTTGAAAGAAAGTCAAACATTTCACCCGCTGGTGTTTAATAAGTATATCATTACTAATATATTGTTTTATAAAAGATATGTCATAACATAAATAATATATGAAAAAATAAAATATTTATTTTTTTTATGTAATTTGTTTTTAAATTTTTTAGAAGAGACAATTACCATAAGTAATTTCACAATGATGATGCAGTAATTATTAACTTAATGGGAAAATCTAATAAATGCCATTTGAAATATTAAAATCAATTTAATTTGAGATATTTAGGGTGATAAAAAATTATATACTTTAATATGAAATGTCTATAGGGTAATAATTTTTTTTATAATTTTACTCTCTTTTTATGTTTTTAAGTACATAGTAATGAATAGTATCAAATTTGTATATAATGATATTTAATGAATATAATATTTTTTCAAAAAATTAAAAACATTTATAGTATTAAATAAAGCTAAATAGGGTAACATTTGGTTCAAAATATCATCTCATGTACATTTATATTCCATTTGGTAGAATTTTCTTCTAGAATAGTTGAATTCTATTTTATTATTTTAAAGAATTCGAAAAGTGCCCTCACCTCAATTATAAAAGTTCACCCATTAATTTACTTAATTTCACCACCTTGAGCTTTCTATATTCCACATCCTATCTAAAATTCTCTTATACTCATCCATATAAAAAAATTTGATGTTTTATTCTCACCAAAATACCAATTCAAAATTACTTAAGGGATACTTCAACAAGGATATATTCAAGAGTTAACTTTCTTAAACCACCTCCCTTAATTTATTTTCATCTTCTTCCTTCTCGTCAACTCATTAATATCTAAAATCAATATAACCCCGATATAATTTATATCCTATAATTATATATTTAGAATTGAAAATTTTATATCCATCCCATTTTCTCATTTCCTCTTATTTATATATAGGAAAACATTGTACAAATTATGGTGATTAATCATCTTTATAGATAATAAGTTTTCATTTTATATTATCACCAACATGGATGTTCATAAAACTATTATTATGATTAATTATTATTTTAATAATTATTTTATAACATATTTCATGTTCTATAAAAAATATATAGAGGTAATATTAAATACTACAAAACCACAATATGACGGTTGAAAAAACCACAAAAATAAACTAAACTTTTATCATTAATTTTTATTAAAATAAATAATACTCATGTAAAAAATGATATATAGAATGATTTAATCTTATAAAAGTGAATAAATACCACTAAATTTCACATACAGAGTTTTAATTTAATTGGAGAAAAAGATACATAATTATAAACAAGTGAACCAACCATGAAACCATTAAAAAAGAATCATGATAAAATAAAATTATACTATATGACTCTTAGAAACAGCAATTAATAAATCTAAAAAAGTATAATAAATAAAAAAATGTGGATTATTTTTTAAATTAATCAATTAATTAATCTAATTTTATTATAATGGAAATTAATTAAAACATCATAACTCATTCGAAGATAAGGTATGTAATCTCTCTGATCCCCTATAATTCCATTGGGTTATGCCTTGTCTAAATTTTCCTCAAGTTTCCTTTTAATTATTCTTATAAAATACTTCTATATTATAAATATATATATATATATATTCCAAAATTGTGTTTCTAGATCTATTATTCTTTCTTTTATGGGTAAATACATGTTTTAAATACATCGCTTCCCATTTACTCTCAATAAGCAAGGTAACTTTTCTTTTGTGCTACCTCTTTTCATGTATACTCTATAAAATTTTTTAATCCACCCATATTTTCTAAAATCACTCATTTTACCTCGATTTTTTTAACTTCTATTTTTATTGAAATTATTATTCTCTAACCCCATTTTAATGACTCTTTATTCTCTTCCTTATAACTGTGCTGAAGTGAAAAAATTCCTTTGTTACCTATCCACTGTTTTTCATTATTTCACATTAGTTGGAAATAATTATTCTTGAGAAATTATTTTTTTCCTTATTAATATCTAATAATTATTAAAATATATTCTTTAATGGATACCATTATGATATTATCTTTTTTATACCTCCTGAAATTACTATGAAACTCATTTATATTCATTTGCAACCCTTATATTTATTCAATATATTTGATTATTTATGTGGCACACATATAATGATTGAAAGTTAATTTTTTTTATTCAAAAATGTGGGGTGAAAGACCCAAATACAAAGTGATATACCCTCATGAAGGTTGGAAATGGTGGAGGCCTAGAGATTACCCTAGGACATGATATTTACATTCTACCAGAAGAGATCCCAAACTATTAAAGATGATGAGCGAGTCATTCGGGTTCCCCATATGAGCAAGAGAATCAGATGAACAATTCGCTTCTCTCCAAATGTTCTTTACCCACTTTCCTCCATTAGTGTCAAGAGTGTTACTTATAGAAAGGTACACTAACTAACACGAAGCCCCAAATTTCCAACAAGTGATTTAGTCATTAGAAGTTAGCCTTGACTCAATTTTATGTCATGTTATATTATACGTCCACATTTCTATGTTTCTAGGATCATAAAATTCCATGTTATATCTTTTATTCTTTCTTAATGGGATTCCTGATCAAGACATTTTATGTTATCATTTTTTCCATTATAAGTAATGTGATATGCTTTATTACAATGCTCATTCTCTTACTGGAAATTTTATCTTATAACATTTGTCTATGTATTCCTCGCATTATCCTATGATGTTGTAGGATCTCAAAGGGAGTTAGGATCTCATTATCAAGATTTATAAAATTGGTTTTAATATAGTTTCATATTTTCTAATTATTTATCTCTTATTCTAAATTAAATATAATGTTTATTCATTGGATTATATTTTTTGGATAAATAATCTTAAAACCATGTCATAATTTGAATAAATTTATTGGGTAACTATAAAATCAAAGAAATGATTTCAAAAAACCATTTGTTGTGACCGATTAATACAAGATAACTATGAATCATTGAGATATTTTGTGGTATTCTCCATTAATTAACAATTTTTTAATAGTGTCGAAAATTATGCCATATTTATAAATAATATGTCTATGGAAAGAATTTTTTTGCAACTAAAATGCACACTTAATGAATTATAATATATAGTTCCCTTTCATTTATGGTTTAAAAAAACAAATGTGTACATCATCTTCCTCTTGAATTTAGAAATATACAAAAAATATCATATATAAAAACAACCAAAATCTTATCCACGAACTCAAGAAAAATCTATGTATAAGGACTATAATACAACTGGTGTATTAAAAACCCATAATTAATAACTAAAAACTCATAATTATCATATCTAGTCAAAAACATTGACATCACAATATCTTATTGCTTCTCTTTCTTTTGATTTTACCCACAAATTATATCAATCTTCAAAATATATTTTTCTCCATATAGTTGATCAATCAAATCATCAATATGAGGGAACAAATACTTGTTATGACGAGTGCTTTTTTTCAATTATTAATAATATATGAAAAGAATCAGTGAAACATATATATTTTTAGAAAATAAAACTAGGTAATCCTAAAGTGATATTATAGTTCTAATTAATCCTTTATCTAGAATCTTTGGAAAATATTTTTTCAATTTTGAAACTTTTACATGATTCATTCGATAAGGGGTTTTAAAATAGTATTAGCATCATAAACGAAGTAAAGAGTAAAATCATCCTAAAAAATTTGAATAAATCTGTGTAAATCATCATAAAAAACATTATTGTGTTTGTTCACTACTAGAACATATCTAATTTGAATAGTTTCATAATTTTTCAACAATGTGATCTTGGTAAGATTCTCTTTTGTCTCTAATAAATTTTTATGCTTCTTGGTAAGGTGCCAATGGTATAAGATCCTTGAATAAAATATATTAGCTCTAAAATATATCCTAATATGATAAAACAAGAACCAATCCATACCCAAAATTATATGAAACTTAAAAATAGTTTGTTTAATAAGATTTGTTGGAAAGGTTATCCTCTTACTAAAAATAGAAAGATTCGTATAATTACTGGTTACATTAATACATCCCCAAAAATATTTCACTGAATGTTTTATCTTATAATTAATTCATGACATTCACGTTTCACCTAAAAATTTATTATAAATGGAATAATTTGAAGACCCATAGTCATATAGGGCCCTATCATAATTTCAATAAACATGTAACATACATGTCACCACTTAATTTGGTTGTTCAACATCAAGTATAATAATGAAAATTTATGATTCTATACATTTCAATGTATGATATTGTTTATTCCACTCTTGTGTGAATAAATGTAAATATACATTAGTATAATGACCCGACTTCTTACATTGAAATCATTTTAACACAATAAATCATTTTTTATCTAATCATTTTTCTTGAAATGAGATTCTATATGTCAAATATTTCCACATCAGTAACACTTATCATAATTTAAAATAGATTATATAGGATAATTTTTACTAAACATATCAAAATAATGGTACATTATAATCTTACCATTGGATTCCGTTGATGAATTATTCTCTATTGCCTTCTATCTCATCCCTTTTTTTCTAATTGTTGCCATGGAGTACTTGATCTTCAAAAAACTTATTCTAGACAGACCTAAAAATATTCTCATATATTATGAATTCATAAGAAGCTAACACCAAATTATATCTTAATTTTAAATGTGATTAAAACTAATTTATAATACTGTCTTGGTCCATGATAAAATATAGTACATAAAGAGCCAATATTTGGATATTTTATTCATATACAGATACTGAATATTCATATTTGGCTTCAATTATAAGGATTTTTATCCATTATTTGTCGAAAAACAATAATTAAATATTTCATATGAAATATATTGTTAAATCTTTTTCATTCCATATAATTATGATCATCTTTTTCATCGTTATTATTAATAAAATACAAAAATTAATCAGATTAACCATTCAAATGATAAAGAGTAATAGTTTCCTTTAGGTAGTCTGAACACCCCATGGATTCAAATATCTTCTCCAATGTATTGATCCATCCATTTTATACCACTATATCTAAGGTTACACATAATGTGGGAGGCTCTTGTCTCATAAATAGACCCATTATCATCATATTTCACTATGGAAGACATGGACTCTCTCAAGCATAGATTCCAAAACCATTTATAACATTTTTTATCTAAACCATCACAAAAAATCTACTATGTTGCAATTAAAACCATCTAAGGGTGCTTATTTGGAAGGATATTTCTCTCTTGTTACCATCATACCATCACTTCCATTTTTTCTATAGAAAATCATTTTGAAAAGACATAGTTTAAATCTAGATACATGTTAACCTTAAAATTATATAAGATTGTTATGATATATGAAAATCACTTAAAGGTATTCACTTACGTTATATTAGAAGATAACGTAATTTGAAAACAATTATAATTCTAACTCTAAATACATGTCCATAGACATTACATATTCAGTTGAAATTAGACTAGAATTAACATTCATTTCAAAAATATATTTTTGGTTTGTAGTTATATATATATATATAATAAATTAGATATAAAAATATAGTATATTACAATGTGGAAACATATTATTAGTATTCATTTTTTTATAATATAAAAAAATAATATAAAACATTTTTTTGTTCATTAAATTTCATCTCGACATTCATCATAACTTCTTCTTATTCATTACCAATTCTTAAACCATGTGGCCAACATTTTTAAAATATGGTATGAGAACAAAAATCATAATAAAAGAAAGAAACAGAATTAATTTGTTAGTCCAATGAAAAACATGAAAACCCATAAAAACATTTTCTGAAAAAAAATCTATTTACCAAGAAATTGAATCATCGTTATTTAAAAAAAAGATCATTTAACTTTTCATTTGAAAAAAAATTAATGAAAACTCATTAGAAAGGATATAAAATACATATAGGTGACTTTGGAAAGCATCTTCATTGAACCCATTTACAACCCTTTTTAATTAGAATAACTATATATATCAATTCCAATATAATTATCAGGATAAAATAATGATTATACAATGCATTGGATAGCTATAATGTGACTCACCCGTCATGTCATAAGCTATAATTGGGCTCAACCCGAAAAATATTGAGCTGTAAAGGTGATAAACCCATCTTATATTAATATAGAATGTGGGTAAACACATCATATATGTTTTATCGGGACAACATGTTATCATAAAAATTGTCCACACACCATATCATGAACAAAAAGTTACAATCTTCCAAATTTTCACTATAAAACATTTAAAATTGTATTAAAACATTATAAAAATGATTTTAGGTCAAAAAACATTTCATAAACAATAGTACCTATAATGATGGGAAAAAATTTTTTAAATAAAAAAATTACTCTTATAAATGATTCCCAACATCAAATGACAATTTTTTTGGATGGAAAGGTTGATGTCATTTTATATGTTTAAATAAAAAATTCCATTTTCCTTTTGTAAATAAAGTAAAAAATTTCATAAAAAGATTCATTTTTTAATACCCATGAAAAAATAAAAGTGTGACAAAAAATTATAATTTTTTTATTTCCATAAAAATAATGTCATAAATTAGTTTTAAAAACAAGTACATATAATATAAATATTTAAAAAATAAATTTTTAAAATGAGATTTTATGTTTAAGTGTTCCTTACCATTAATCTACATCTTATAATACACTCATTATTTTCCTGATATTAAAATTATGTTAATAATTTAATTTATTAATAACATTTTTGCAGTTTTTTTACTTTTATTTTGCCTCTTACATTTATATACACAATTATTTAGTCATTTGGGATCACTTTGAATGTTTTGATAGTATTCGACTTATATGTCAAAAATATCTTCTGTAGGTTGAATATGGTGAAAGATTTCATTGTTAAATCTTTTCAAAAATAATAATGGCAAATAAATAATCAAATTTTTATATCAATTATACCTTTAAAACCAATATTGAATTTTATTTATGAAAAAATGAACGAAGTTACAATCTTTGAGACTATAGGTTGTACATACGCATGAGTAACGTTTTCATTTTTAATAAATAATTATAGAAAAAAGGTATGTATAAATTTATCTATAAATTATGATGAGAATATTATAAATATAATATATTTTTTTTAATAAAAATACATATATAATCCATGGTATGTAGTGATAAAAAATAACATCATCAGTTCATGTACATAGATGTTCACAAGTACGCACAAGTGAAATTAACCTTTTTACGTGAATGGAAATGTAAAATTTAAATGATATGTTATATTATATGATTTATAGAAAATTAATTAGTATCATATATAAATATTATTTCTATAACATTAAATATTTTTTAGAGATAACAATAGAAAAACAATTTAATCAATCCGTGAGGCGATAATCAGCTGTACATGCGAATGATGGATTAATTTCTCTATTGATGGAAGATGATATGGATTTATGTAATTCCATTAACATAATAACATATTAGTATATGGGAGATACCTTTTTATTATATCATCATCATTTAAGAATATTTTAAGAAGTATGAATAAGAAACATAACAAAAACAATTGTTTAGGAATGATTCATCTTATTCAGGACAACTCTTAATGATTATACCAAAAACCATTGTATATTAGCTTTAAAATAACAAAAAGATCACTATAACGTGAGTATAGAGTTAAGGAAGGGATTAGAGAAGTTATTGGATGAACCAAAATTCTCAATGTGTGAATATGGGAGGACATATGAGTCCTTTTATAAGTGGGTGAGAGGGAATAATTATAATTTAATAAAAAGAAAATGTTACAACTATTTTTCACACATTCCCAATGATCCATAATCACAATTATAGATAATTAAATGATATATGTTTTAAATATGGATAGGAAATATAACATATACATGTTTTTATGTCATTTTATCCCTTATATTTGTTGTTTAAGCCCTAAGTAAACCTGTTATCACATTAAATTTGGTAAACTATTTTTAGATCTATCAATATTCATTATAAAAAAAATTAAGTTGACCTTATTATATAATATAAATTATTCTAATTACAAATATTTATTCAATTTTATGAAATTAAATTCACCCAAATGGAATAATTTATTTTAAAATTTAACATGAAAATTCGATTCAAATTAGTATTTCATGTAAAGTATTTTTCAAGGTTAATATGATATAATATTAACTCTATGACAATAAATCATATATATATTAATTAAATTTACTATTTATAGATATATAATTTATAAATTTAATTTAAATAATTTATCATGATAATTTTTTTAATTATTTATAATAATGAATCATTATGTACATTAAAATAGTTTTCAAAAGAAAAAACAATTGTTAAATGATCACATGATGCTTATAAAAATAAGAATGGTGAAATTAAAACATCAGTATGTGCAGTTGATCTGGATGATGTCACTTCTGATGCTTCTTGGAAAATTATTTCAGATTATCCTTTGCAGCTTAAGGTTGATCCACTTGTCCCTCCAGAGGAGAATCTGAATGATGACTCAGACCAGTTTATTAAAATAGATTATTAATGGCTTTGGAATGGTGAAATTTTTGCGGATACTTATCTCAGTATCAAACAAAGAATTTTTAATAAGAAGATGATGAAAGAGCCTAAACAAACTCCATAATTTATTAACAGTGCTTCTTTTTTTACTACCTTATGATTTTATTCCATAGACAAGCCACTGATCTATATGTGATGGAACTGATTTTGGATAGGTTATTTCTGATTTTGATTCCTTGTAAGTTACTCTATGTTGATGCAATTTAGCCGTACACATTTTCATACTTGAAGGTTCAATGCATGGACTCTCCATGGGTCGCTTACATATGTCTTGCTAATTTTTTTGGAGGTGTTGGTGTGGATTGAACATGATAATTTTGGTGGGTCACTCCCCCCTAATGTGCCTATAATAGAATAAAGCACATTATATATATACTAAAAACAACAGATGGATCTTTCTTAGCGTTGATGTCCTTCTTGCATGAGGAGATCTATTACTTGAAGGCAAGGGTTGTGACTGGTTGATTCTTCGTGAACTATTGTTCGAGATTTATTGATACATAATCAAGTATCTATTTTAATTTTGAGTTGGTGTAGACTCATTACACCTCAAACATGAATTGTAACTATTTTTATTTACTAAATTTCATTGGGGCTTGAATTGGGTGAACAATTCATGACACCATTTGCCTAAAAAATGAAAAAATGTGTTTTTAAATCCATAAATAATGTTCTACCCAAATATAAATAAATATGAATCAAATTTAATTTATTATATAATAAAACTATATAATACTAAATTTTATTTAAATAAAATGCAATAAATATTTGTAATTTTAAATTACATAATTAATTAAATAGAAATTATAGTTTTATAACAAAATGGTATTTTCAATATTCACTAGAAAATCAATAGTATTTGTAAAATTTAAAATTTTACTCTAATTTATTTCTGATATTCATATTTAATAAATTTAGTTAATTTTATGAAATTCCCGGTATTTAATTTATAAATTTATCTTTTAAATAAATCATTATAAGAAAATATTTTAACAAAAGTAGTTCATTCTTTATTTACAAATTATATAATATTTTTAAAACCAAAATAACTATCTTATTCATAAATATCAACAAATATGAAAGATATTTATGCTATTATTACAAAGGATGTCAAATTTTTGTTTCACCCACTTCGTTGGAGTGGGAATATCGATATTTGAATTACTAATCATATATTACCAAAGAATCCTCTCAAAGTGGGTAACATGTCGTAATTTTAAACATTATTTACAATATTCAAAAACTATAAAACCATAAATTTTTAAGAATGAGTTTATATATAATTTTCTATACAATTATATGAAAAATAATTATTTAATACATAATTATATTTTAAAATTTTCTCTTAATAGTATATCCATAAATCACATGGCTTATTAAATATGATGTCTTTTCAATTTTTCTAGAAGAATCTATTTTTAACATTTAACCCTCATTGAAAATAAATTATATATACATAAAATATATATAACTTGTTATTTCAATATCTAAAACACTAATTTCATGTCTCTATTCAACATAAATCCACTTATAATATCATTCATATTTAAATCTTACTCAAACAAGATCTAATTTATATATAATTTACAGAAAATAAAATATTTACAACTTATTTTCATAACATTCTCCCCATTTGTATATATTTATCAATCCTCGCTATTCAATATTCAGTACATCATATATAATTATTCTAATTTATCTCCACCTACTATATTTATCTCTATTGGACACTAAAATTCAAATGTTATCTTCTTTTCTAGATTGGATCATATCTAATATTCCAAAAATAAATCAATGAGTCTTTAGAAAAACATCTCTTCATACATGACACAAATAGAATTGTTAAAATAAGTGTTAATTTATATACTGTAGTCCATATTATTAAATCAAACATATTTTAATAACTATTTAAAAGGTGATTATGTCTCCCATATCACCTAAAAAATAAGATTCTAATAAGAATAATGATAATATATATAATTTATTATGTACAATTGAGAGATGGGAAAATTTTAACCTCCATACTATCAGGGATTTATTTGAACTCCATGATTTTTCCTATGATTCTAAAAAATAATAGTATCTAATGGTTTGGTAAATACATCATCAAATTGATGATGTGTTCTAAAAAACACAAGATTCAAAAAATTCGACTCCACCTTATCATTTATAAAATTTAATTTATTTTCAATATATATTTATTATAGTGTTGTACCACATTCTATATCAATTAAATGCTACTCATCCTATCAAAAAGAGTCTTTATATGTTTCCATACCACTTCTACATGATCTTCTAATAATTTAGTAATCCATAAAAACTACGAAAAATCCAAGGAATCTAAAATATTTTCTACCATTCCCATATTCATGGATAAATATTCCTATTTATAATTTAATCATTATATTAAATTTCCTCCAATGAAGAATGTTTTTCGTCTTATATATTTTCATTAAACAATATCTCCATCCCAATCAGAAATAGTATATTCTATAAAAACTATATCATATCAATATTTAAAAAAGTAGTTTAATGTTTTTTATATGTAATTTTATTTACTCTTTACAACTAATATATTCTCTTTTATTGGAGAACTATCAAATCATGGTCCTAATCACGTAGTAGAGAATATATAAGCCCATGTGCCACTAGGATAGAGTAGATCTAAAATGATTAATATAGTAAACAGTAAATTTCAAAACATTATTGTCCTAATACTTTTAATATTTCATAATAAATTCCATGATTATTACTACAATATTACATTATTATATTTTATATATCTTCAACACCTCCCATACAATAATTCACCAATGAGATGAAATTTTAATCATTCTGATGATTAAGTTATAACCTAAGAAAATAGGATACTTATCCATTCATATACACATCATTTTATGATAACATCATTTTTAAATACTTTTCAAAAGAGTTTTTTTAACTGAATATGATGTACCCAAAAAAATTGTCATGAAAAACAATTCTTCATCTAAGAATTTCATGAATTTCTTTCGCTTAGCCCCATTATTCAGAACTCAAAATTTTCATATATGAGTCTAGCCAAGTATTCCAACCAGTGTTCCTTACCAAAGACATTACAATTTATTTTTCATTCTATAATCCATAAAATCATCATTTCTAATAATAAATCATATAATTTGATTGATATGGACTTCATCATTTAATACTTCATTAATCAATTCTATCATCAAATTCATTTGATAAACTATAATTATTTATAGAACAAATTCTACAATAAATATACTTATTGATTTAATTATTAACATTATATTGATTATTTCTCTTAAACAATTATTGAAACCTATTCATTCGATTTACATACAATCCCCTTCAATTATTTGTCAAATTTTGAGATTCATAGAGCTTTTTCTAAGACACATTCAGAAACAATAACATTATGATTTCATGTTTCTTCTAAAATTACCTTTGATTGATTATGTTAAATTTATTCCAAATCATAATTCATGCAATTAAAATATGATTCATAATTTTCGGCTTCTTCAAATGAATTATTTTATACATTTGAATGTAGAGAATGTTTCTCTATTTTATTCATCTTCAGTTCTTCATTGGAGTATATTTGCCCCTAATAAGGATTCATGGATCAACCCCTAATATATTTCTTATTTTTTGAATCATTGGATGACTCTATTCTTTAAGATCCTCTTCATTTAATTAAACATTGGAATCTTTATCAATTATGATATTTTTATTTTTTTCTAAATCCACTACTTTCTCTTAATATTACATGATCACTTCTTGAAGAATAAAATTTAAGGAATATTTATTAGATTCATATTATTCATCACATGAATCACTCATTTTTCTATTTTATTGGGATATTAATTAAATCATATATAAGTTTTACTCCTTTATTTGTGACCTATAAAACTGAATCATCATACATTACATAATTCCACTAATTACTCTGAATGATAATTTTTTATTGAAATAATTAGAGATTCTTTATGATGGTCTTCTTACCATTAATTTTTTATGGAATATTATCCTTTACATGAATGATAAATCCTTGATTTCGATTTTATATAACCACTAACACAACATCACTCGAATAGAGGTGACATATTCTACTTTTTTTCATACATTTCCTACATGAATTATTTACCATGTGGCTCTTGCATTCAATAACACTATTTTATTTTGGAGTTCTTATTTCTAAAATATATTTTTTATAGATTTTTTTCTCAAAAATTACAAAATAATTTGAAATTTATTTAGTTCTATTTTTTGACGGTATAATTTTCAAGGTTATTCATGTTTCATTTTCCATGCTTCTTCAGAATCTTATAATTTAGTTTAATAATCCCTTATTTGGTAGTATAAACATATCACATCACACACAATAGTATTCATCAATAAATTTAATGAGTAACTTCTAACAATAAATTACATTCTTATAGATTGGACTCTAAAACTCAAGGTTAACTAGATTCAGTATATTCATTACTCCCACTTCTAATATGGATGGTAGGAGTGCCACTTCATATTTTTATGCAATAAGGAATCTTTAATTTTCAATTCACCTTATTAAATGAGTATTAATGGAATCATTCCACAGTTATATATTAGATATAATTTATTTATTATTATTACCAAGTCTCTGGTTCCATAATCTAATTTCATCATCCATAATAAGAAGAAAAGTATTATCCTTGTTTTCCACCTTATATAGGTCGACATTTGTTCTTCATCCATTCATAAGAGTGATTCCAGCCTTTTGTTAAAATTTTATCCAATCAGGTTAAATGTTACTTCAAAACCAAGGTCACATATGTGAGTTTCACTCCACAGATTATGAAAAAGGTGATCAACATAGTGAAATTCAGTATTATTCAAGTCATCACTACCTTGGAATGTCATATTATTCACATTTAAATCTAAATATTCTGTGTTTTCAAACAGAACATTTCTATCAAATCTCTCATCTACATTAATTAGAATATTCATGTTTCCTGTCATGTTGGATGCATACCCACTTTCAATAATTCATTTGCTACAATTCATAATAACATTTAAATCTAACTCAGAACTATTATCTTTCATATTCATATTAAAATTCGGCTCTTCCGATAATGTTATAGAATGGTTTAAGAAAAATATTAATCTTATTTTCATATTTTTTGACATAATAATTCTGATCAAATTACACTTCCTCTAATGGATAAAATCTTTTTTTCAATGTAATTATTTTTTATTATCTTAAATCCACTCTTCTATGACTTCTATAGAAAAAACATCGACTTATTTTCAGAAAATTGATATATTTATTCCCAATGACATAACAGTGAAATAATATATACAAATTTTTTTTTAATTGAATATGAATTATATTATTATTTTCTCCTTTGATAGATTCCAAATTCTTCTCCTTTTATGTAAATTCATCTTGACCATAGTAAGAAATTGTGTGGACTATCTGGAAACATAATTAAAACTTCTTCAGATGAAAAAATTTATATCTTCCAAGTAACAAAATGTTCCATACTGTTAAATAATTCCTCAATTTATGTAATAATATCAATGAATTATAACATTCTACTTTTTCAAATTGTCTTTTCTACTCAGACAAACTATCTCTATATTTAATGTTTAACAATTATATCCAATAATTATTTTACACATACAATTAAGACTTTTAGAACTCAAAACAACAACAAAAAATTATACCACATCCATACCTTTCCTATAATAGTTTATTTAAACACTATCCCATAAACTGGAAACTTATTTGACCTGTCTATTCATATTTATGACTGAAACATGTTTCAAAATAATATAACATCCATGTAGAGTGTTATAATCTTATAAAATTTATACATTATGAAAATATTAATATCATCAATAATATTAGTCGATTCCTCAATATTTAACATGTATTTCACCTCATCTTTATCTTTCACTTGATCTTCCTCAAATTTTTTAATCAATTTGTAATGATGCTCAAATTACACATCAATATATTCTGGATATGTTCAGTATTCTTTCCACAATTATCCAATCTTCATGTTTTTTATCAGTATATCAAACTCCTCTTTTTCTCATTCAAATTTCACCTAGAGATTAAAAACTCCCAATAATTTATCATGATATTTGACTTGTACTTATTTTCCCAATTAATACGTCATTAAATCTTTTATATCAATGATAAATTTACTATCAACCACTTCTATAGGACATTACTTATAATCATATTCCACTTCGCCATCCAAAAATGTTCTTTAAAATTTAAATCCACTATGATTTCAAGAAGATTTTTTATTCATTGGGTTAATTTTGTTTCTCTATGATAATTCCAACTCATCTTCCTCCCCGTAAAATATTATTGGAAACATAGTAGTGAAATGTTCATTATTTACACATGTAAAACATTCCATGAGTATTTAATCATCAAATCATAATTTTCCTCTCCTAAATATCATTACCACTTGTGATTAGAAAATCACCACTTAAATCCTCTTCAATTTCATCCACCTTAACCACTTTATTATGCACCCCTATAAATGAAATTAATTTGAAATAATTTCATAAAGATATTACTTATTTCACTTTCATTCCATAATTGAAAAATATTTTGTTTATATTATAAAAAGATAATTAACCAATATTGTTTTCTTCAATGGATAAAAATTATGGATTCTGAAGTGTGGTAATATACATATGATCTTATTCATTATATAAATATCACTCACCTCTAGAGAAATTGATGAATTGATCCAAACACTTCATATATATGGTTAAATTAGATATGAACGTTTTCACATGAAGTCATATTTATATCATTAAATCCATTTTAAATAACATTTACCTTTAGGACCTTTAATTTTATCACAGCATCATAGGTATTAAAATTTATATCCCATCATAATTTTACTATTTAAAAATCCATCACATCTGGGTATATCTAATTATACAATGATCCCAACAAATAATTATGATCTATATCATCCGAATAATATAATTTCTTGTCACCTTTAACCATAAAACTTCATGTAATATCCAAAACCTTAATTCAATGGACAGTTGAGGAGTAAATATCATGTATATGAAATGATATTTCTGAACTAATTTTTCACTTCATTTCATGATAAATCTATCAACAAAAAAGGGTACTCACATTTCCTTTATAAAATTATTGATGGTTACAAGTTTAATTTATATATTCAACAATAAAAATTCAGTTTCTTTGATACACCTTATTGTAAAATTAGTTCTCACTATACACATTAAGAGGGAATGAATTATGGTGTATTTAAATTTCTTTTTTTTATGATTGACAAAATAAAATATTAACATTGTAATAGACACCTTGAATATATTCAAATGTTCACACATAAACAAGAATTTAATTCATGAAAAAAATAATGAACATAATGGTTTTACTTGGTTCTCCAACATAGATCTATATCTAAGGATAGCATATTAATAGAGTGTTGGTATTAAAAACAATACCTACTCCAATAGTTTGTGAATATAGTAGTTATGAAAAGTTAACTAAAAATCAAAGGTACATGACCACTTCCTCTCATACTTTTACTACATTCCAATAGGTTTAAAAATTGATAATGCTAACACATGTGTAATACAACCTAAAATATCACTCAAATGTATAAAAAATTGGTGTTATTTTTTAATTCTATATTCTTAAAATCCATATCCTCAATTATATTCATAAAAAACATAACATACTAGCCTAGATTTTAATGGAATTCAATTTCATCTAAAAAACTCATAATTATAAATATTTCTCATTTAGTGTTGGTGACACACACCTCTTCCCTAAGGTTCTCTAATCTCTTGATTTTTATATGTTTGTGTCAATTATTATGTTCAAAATATTCAAATAAAACTTCAGAACTTAGAAAATAAATTCACAATTTAGTATTTATAAAACTCCCAACATTCTTTACATAAAATCCACGTATTATATTATCTTGTGGTAGATATCCACAATTAATCATTAAATATATAGTTGATGAAATTTATAAAAATATACAAACCAAATTTAAAAATTGAATTGGTCAAACCTATTAGGATGTGCAAATTTCTAGAAATCATTATATATTACTTTTCATCATGGAATGACTTATTAATTAATTTTCAAATTATTTTATAAATACGAGTTTCATAGTTTAATGACACATAGTATTTGAGAGTGGCCTTCATTTTTTTAAAATCCACCTTAAACATTGTTTTCATAGACCGACATCTTTCATCGTGAAATAAATTTCATAGTGTTGTTTTCTTAATCCAAGTGTGACCCTTACAACATGAAATGATCTATTTCAGGGTAGTAAGACAACAAAATTGAGAAGTTAAAAATCATAAATTTAGCATATAATGATCACATGTAATCTTATATAACCTTACACATCATGTTTTTCATCAACACATGACATTAATTTATAATTTTCACATTGAAATTTGAAAATAATTTCCTTGGTGTTGGTGAAATTATGACATTCATACTTTTACATATTCATCAACCTATAAAGCATAACCCTCATTCGCAAATCATGATCTATTACTTGAATCACTATAACATTTCCCAGTAATTTTTTAAACACCATGTAAATTACATCACCCACCATATATACACTCTGATCGGATTCTAACATCTCCAACTCACTAAAAACCATCAAATTGACCACTAATTAAGCAAAAAATAAAAATTTATAACCAGTGGTGGAAACAATATTTTATATATATATATGTGATTTATTATCCTTATATTGGGTTTTGGTGATATGTTATGATCAAAATTAATAGGATCACATGTATATAGATTTAATTCATCACCCATTAGATATAACTTGATAAACATGTGTTTAGATTGACCCACGTAATATTAACCACTTGGATAATCATATATGTTTCATTGGGGATAATTAAGTGACATTATTTACATATCTTTAAATTTTAGGTTTTTAAATGGTTTCCCTAAATTTAATATATTTTTTCTTAAATACACTTCTAAAGTATTTTATGAATTTTTCTCAATAGATGTTACTAAATATTAATTAGAAATTAAGATAAACCCCCTTTTTAAAGGGGCAAGGGGAACCCAACATTACTTCAAAGACTTATGGAAAAAAGGCCCCATAATTCCAAAATCCCATGGCCATAATCACCCCAATTCACAATAAATAAAAGCCCATCCTAGCCTCAAAAACATTAATATCATCTTCCACATTCTCATCACAGTTCAGGAAGTGGTCTCAAGTTGAAATTCACAGGCTTGGTACAAATGATCAAGTCCATACCCTCTCAAAATATCCAAATATGAATCACATGGTCATGAAGAAACTCCTTGCTATGAACCCCATCTATAGTATCCCCTTGGGTATTAATCAAATAATGTAGCGGTATTTGATAAATCAAAAAAGGATATGTCCACCCATATGATGTGTTGTATTATCAAATCTCATACTTGGGTTATAAATACATCAGTTCATTGCATTATCAAGATAATTATATATGACATATTTATATAATATTTTTTCAAATGGGAACTGATAAATATATATAAGTTATATTTGGTTAATATTTTATTTTTCTTACTCTTAGTATCTATGTCCAAGAAAAAAGAAATATTTTTTTAATCACTATGTTGATTTGATCAGAAAAAAAATCCAATTTTAATATTGGTAGTTGTGATATGTTTCGAAATATAAATCTCATATTACTATTTTTAATATGATTCAAGTTTTCAACATTAAAAAAGGCTCCTAGTGTCACATAAAATATATTTCTAAATATGATTTCTATACTGTTGTGATTATTCCATGTGTACAAAAATTATTTTTTCAATATCCAATAATAATATTGGTGTTTCATAGAATTGAAATGATTTATTAAATAATATTTGTTTATTTAGGTACATAATGTTGAATTATAATACAAATAATGTATTATTTATATTTTCAATACATAAAAATGTGTAAATGAAAATTCCGAAATTGGATTTGGGATTCAGATTAGTGTAATGAGATTTCAAGGTTTGAAACACCGAAATATTTATAATTTCACATAAAATATCAATTTAATAAAATATTTTCTTAGATTTATTGAATTTGAGTGGTCATTAATGCACTTACAAGTGTGGTTTGAAAATTAAAACAATTTTAATGACAATTTAATGTTATATATGACATTATAAGATTTTTACCACAACACATTTATTTTACTATTTATATATAATTTTTAAATGATATTAGGTACACATATTTCTACAAATAGAAATTATTAGTGGTGAAGTATCCATTACATTTTGGTAAATCAAAATAAGTCCTTTGTTTTCACTAGTATTCCTCATATATGAGAGATCTATAGTCTTCCTCATCTATGTGGTTCTATTATTCTTATCTCTGTACTTATATATATTCAAATAGTGGTGTGACTAGAATAATTAGGATAATAGTAAGATACCATATTAGTTTCTATTATTACTAATATTGATGGATTCTAAATGAGACAAAAAATTAATTATTCATTAATTTAATCATTCCAAAAATATTTAAAAGATATTTTTTTTCTATTTTTTATTTTTCATTTATCTTTTTTGTTCTTTGATTCTACCATTACTAATTATGTTACTTACCCATGGTTGGTAAATCAATTAAAACTGTTCTTTGGTATCAAATCCATGATCAAAAAATGTTAAATAAATAAAATATTTCGTAAAGTATTATAGTGTTTGGTGATATATTCACATTACGAAAAATATATTTAATAATAATTTAAAACAATAATTGAGTTTTTGATGATTTGATTAGTTTCCCAAGAGATAATTCAGAGATATAAGTCTCTACTCGACCATGGTGTGAAATATCATATTTTGTATGCTCTATTACTCCTGAAACTATAAGCATGATGGATCTTAGGACTTGTTGAAATTTATGTGAAGATGTAGAATTATTATTGGTAATTAGATTAATGTATTAGAAAATTTAATGTTATACCAATATAAATTTAATTTTTGGTATATTTATTTTTTAATTAATACACATATAATCATATATGGTATGCATGTAACACCTAAAATGTTATTGATGATAAAAATATAGAGACCCCTAAAATGGCCATATTTTGTCAAGATTGTGTATAATGGAAGGGTTAAGTCAATGTAGACATGTTGGAAATTATTAAAATGTATGTAACATTAATCATTATAATAAAAACTTGTAAATTTACCACCGTAAAATTAATATCGTTTTTCTGTTGCAAAAAAACTAGAAATCCAAATTTAAGTTTTTATATTTATGAAGAGGTTCCTAAAAAGAAATTTGGGGATGGATTAACCTTATTTGTTATTTATGTAATAGAAATAAATTTATCTATCTTTAAAAATGGGTATTAGATACTGAGTTTTTATAAGATAATCTTCATAACATTCATATCTTCAAATAATGTACGTTCTTGATTAATGTAGAAGTAAACCAATGATTTTTTAATGGGGAATGTGTTTTCACATTATCTATGGTGATAGTGAATATAAATTTAACAGTGTATATTAATTATTTATAATTACAATTGTTATGTACCATCAGTGAAATATTAATTATTATATCCTATATAAATAATGTAGGATTAATATTTTTAATAATAAAAAAAAATTGATCAATTTATATAAATAAAATTATTTATGGTGGTACTAACTTGAATAAGGTTCTATATTAATTAAATCATGACAAATCCTATTTTTTAGTATTGAGAATTGTATGTCACAAACCATTAAATTAAACCTCTAATAGGTTCCACACTTATATATCACAAGTAAACTATGGGTATTAAAGTATCTCTATGTAGAAAATAAGAAACAATTGGTATTTTCATGTGCCACATGATTTATAACTCTTAGATGGAATAAGATTCCTCAAAAAGAATTATACACTCCATTTACAGGGTATTGAAAGAAAAACCCATTAGTACTAGCCCGAATATTTTATTCACTTCTATTGAAAAGGTAATTAAAACAATAAAACCCATTTTTTAACATCTTTTTATACACTTTTCTCTTAATAGAACACATATTATTTGGTAGCATTATAAAATGAGGTGTAGTTTTTTCACATTATTAATGTGTAAATTATGTGGATCTATAATGTATTTATGGATAAAAAACTGATATTAATATGATATTGGGGTTTATTTTAACATAATGGAAAATTAAAAAAGAGAGTATTTTTATAAAATTAGTTAATTCATATAAATATTATCATTTACTGAATGAAACTCATTTACAGAACGCATGGTAGTAATCCTTCATGGTTGAGTAAGATTTTTATGTTTATGAAATACTTTGTGGTTTCGTGACATGAATACCATATATTTCTATAACATTATAGTGAAATAGAAGTTACAGATGAAATATTTTATCACTGTGTAAGAATTTTGTGGTGGATAAACATTTTTGTTGTTACATTAGATGAATAACTCAAAGTCATCAAATGTTATGATGATCCATATATCATTCATTAAAGTATAGAAATAATAATTATGTTCCACGCAATATTTTTTTCCTTGTAATTTTTTTTCAACTTATAAGTAGTGGTTCTTCATGACAACAACTGTCTTTTTAATTTTTTCTTTCAGAAAGGAGATTACATGAATTTCTTTTAACTACTAAATATATTATTTATGGATTAAATAATGAATATATTCTAAGGATGAATTTTCTTATATGATATAAATTTCATGATAAGTGTCATCAACGATATATTTCACATCATTCCTAATTTGATGAATCAATCAATGTAATTATAAAAGAACATCCCATTAATTACCATCCCATGTTGGAAATTATTGGTTCCTCCCACATAAGTTTATTTTTAAAGGACTTGTCATAAATTTCATTATGGAGGTCCACTCACATATTTCATTTGTAGAAAAACACCCATTAAACATCATGGATTTAATATGATATACTTATTCATGTAATAATCTAATTTTATATGAAATATAGGATTCCTGTAGTACATGATGGACACTTCCTTGTGGTATACTCCCAAGATTCATTTGATTGATGGTCAATTACATAAACAACCTATGTAGTTAATTGAGCCTCCATTAAATCCACTCTTTTACATAATAAATTCACCTAGGAAACATTTACCCAAAATATCACATTGGATTAAATTTTTAAACCTTAGATCCATTAATATCCAATTCTCTAAGTATCTAAACAAATCCCTCAGATTTACCTAACCACTAATACATTCATGCCACAATTATATCTATTTAATCATGCAATTTTTTAATAATAGGTATAAATGATATTATAATAGATTACTCTAGGGTATTTATTCTAAAAATTGTTATTGTTGTGGTTTATACAATAATTTACCCTCTTGATAATGAGGTTTCTAATTATTAAGTGATTAATAAAATCGTTCATGAATCTGGATTCTCAACTAGACTAACCCATATCAATTATATATTCCACTTCCTTATAAAACGTGGTCATACATAACTAGGCCTCCCACTATGTGTAAGACACAAACATAGCCTCATTGATAACCATATTCATAGTCAACTCAATGAGCTTATACCTCAAAATGGGGAACATATTTTTTGTATTCC
Organism: Viscum album; assembly: GCA_963277665.1. NCBI lineage: Eukaryota > Viridiplantae > Streptophyta > Magnoliopsida > Santalales > Viscaceae > Viscum > Viscum album. The sequence goes on along the minus strand of OY728140.1, from coordinate 1,251,889,698 downwards.
CTAAACCTCCCTCACTCGGCCACATACTTGATTAGTCTAGTATTCCTTTCACATATATTTATCATTGATAAGAGGTAAAAATGAATATATAGGCATTTTTATAGGTTTAATACCCATCCATGTCCCCTTTTATATATATAAAAATGTTAAAATGAACTATAAATTGATAATCATGCATAGGTCCCACACTAACCATTTTTAAGAACATTTTACCATGTATTCCTAATTGTGTGACTTTAAATTACAAATATTATAGTTCATTCCATGTGTATTTAATTTTCTGGAAATAATTAATGGATTTATGATTATAAAATTAACCATTATAATATAGGTTACATGGCCTTATATGGTCTGATATGTTCTATAATTTGTCACCAAACATCATGGGAATCGATTTTCATATCAGGGATATGTAGAAATACCATTTCATGGGTCTTCCCCAAACCCATAACACCTCGTTCATCATTTAATCAAATCCAAATTCCACAATTTATCTTGATAAACCCTGGCATGCCAACATATATTTCTCAATACTATATTTTTAACAGATACTTGGATAAATTTAGATTCATTATATTTCCCATGTATAGTGACCTATTAAATACATGTTTTTAGCCAATATTTTTTGAGGGATACTATATTAATGTTTGGAAGGATTCAAGAACATGTAATAAATCTATAAGAGAGACTCGAACATGGAAACAAGACATGTTAAGTGATGAACTAACCCCCCCCCCCCCATAATATTATATTTAATAAAAGGTTCCATTGTCCCATCACCATTTATTGGGAGGTTTCCATAAGTTGGAATGTGAATTAATCTTATGATACATAAAACAAAAAATGTCTTATAATATTATACTACAATAAAAATAGATTGATAAATCTGATGTGAATCCTTATATAGGAAATAATTTGATTGAAAATGGATTTTTATTAGTGATGTTTCATTTATGGGCTTATTATTCTATTGAAGAATATAAATAAAATTCATGATAAATATTAACAAGAGAGTAGGTTCCCCAGCCGGATTTGGGATATTCTTAGAGTACTGATGGATGTAATAAACTTTCACAAAATGGTACATTGATCCTATAATACATTAATTATAAAAACTACCTCATACATAAGGGAAAATGTCAACTAATAGCTACCTAAAACCTAAAATTCCATGTCGTGACTCAAATGGTACATGTGTACCTCCACAAAGGGATAATTAAAACCTTGGAAAAAAACCATGCGAGAATAAATGGGATGAATTCATTAATGGAAACACAATGTTGGTAAATTGGTTGGGATATCATGTTCCCCATCTCAACATCAATCCACTTCATGGGTCTCTCCTTGGAGAGAGGTAATGTTTACATTATGAATCAAAGGGAGTTGGAGGAAGATGTACACCACAACAAGAAATCCTTCCAGGATATATAAAGGTGGTACCATATTTAATGTGGCCATCATTACTAACATCTGACCATATTTATGTAATATATTATAGAGAAATTTATTAATACCCCTAACCATCTGACTAGGGAATCTAAAAGGATATCCCATCAAGGGAATCAGAGCATAGAAACTCATGATATGGTCCTCTTAATTACATCTATAAAGATTCCTAAGGGCCATCATCATATCCTAATAGTATCTTCGGGAAAATTTATATAAATATTAAGAAGAATCCTCAAACATATTAAAATACATCCTTAGTAACTACCATAAAAAATACGTTAATAATGTGCAAGAGAATTTTTTATAATGGTGTTCCTCATAGTAATATCTAACCACATCATGTACCAAATAGAATAGATGCAAAATAAGATAATATATTTATTTCATAAGCTACTACATCCTAAATTATACCCCATCTCATATGGAAAGGTTACTTTTCTCCCCCTCAATAATCTCTACGATTATATATTGCGATAAAATATACAAAGATTATAAACATACATTCTATAAGAAAATATATGAATTATATGTTAGGATTTACATTAGTAAATTCCACCAAAGTCAACCCAAATAATGTTATAAAACATGATAATATCCAGGAAAATGGTAAATGAGTAATATATATATATATATATATATATATTATTCCACTCCCCAATAGATGTGTATGGAAGGATTATATAATCTAAATCAAAGAAAACACCATTATTTGGGATCCACAATAAATATTCCACTAAATAATATTCAATGGGGTTCAATAAAAAATGTTGTGGAAACATACAAAGCCCAACCATGACCCAATGATAGTGATTCCATCTCAGTAGAAGGATGAATTTCTCAGTTCAAGTCCAATGTAGAGGATATTGTATTTTTTTTATAAATTTTTCAAATGAAACATCCCCACTTTGAATATTAATCAAGATCAAATTGTTATTACCCCTTTTACATTAATTAATTCAATTATAGGGGATTTTATAACCCATAATAGAATAAATTAAATCAACCATATCTACTTGTTGTCATATCAACTAACAAATTATTCTAAAAAATCTATTGATTATCAATACTTCCTTCAATTGGGTAAACACCAACCACCATTATATGGTACTCATATAAGTCTAACTCTATAAATTCAGATATATTTATATTAAAAAATCCTCTAAAACCATGACTGAATATATATTACAACACAAGTGTTAGCATTGGCGGCAGTATTATAGGAAATAATTAACGGTCATATAACATGGATACGGTCAATGGAAGGTTAATTTGCATTGATAAAATTAAATATGAATTCATGTCCCATGTTAGTTGATTTTACTCCTCCACTAATCATTAGGGATTATAACTTCTATAACTATTATGTTATTAGAGTTCTCGTATAGTTTCTATCCTATTTTTATTCCCCATTATATGTATTGTTTGGCCCCTTAAAATAGTAAGAGTATTCTAATGACATAAGCTTCTTGTAAACCATATAATGTTACATATTTGTTTGGGAAAGTGACCTTTAATATGGGTATGTTATAATGTACTAAAATATATATAAACAGTTTTTATACTGGTTAATCTCTATATAAGGGAAGAAACTAACATTTTCCTCTATAATTGTATGAATTAATAGAATAAAGGTTCATGGATTTTATTACTAGATAAAAGGTTATGGTTTACACCTTCAAAATTAATATTCATTTGGAAAAATTGTAGTAAATCAATGTTGAGAACCTAAAAGATGATTTTTCAATAATTTGTATACCTTTAATGTACCCTAGAGATTTTTGAGATTTTATGACAATAAAAAACATCAAGAATTTTATATTTAGAGGAACTAAATTGGTTCCCTAAGAACAACAATCACAAATGAGGATACATGGAGAACTAAATAATTATGAGCACCATTAATACAATAAGGCTATGGAAAAAAATTTGAATTATTGAATAATAAATTTTTTTACTTCTATAATGATTGAGATTGAATGTAATTCATTTTTTCATTGAGAAATTTTTTTCACATATCCCAAAGTATATATTATAGATTAATTAGGTTTGAATTTCCACCCAAATTACCAATCTAACCATCATATGTTGGGTCAAATGATCAAAGAATTGGTTTTTCAATTAATTACTATAAAATTTGGTTTATGAATGTCAATTTTCATTGGAAATTCACATAGTTCACATGACATTTGTTTCATCTATTCACATAATAGTATGAGAATGAGAAAATTATTAATATTAGAATATGAAAAAATATGTTGAATAATGATTCAGAATATAGTAAATCATGTGTGTTTCATCCCAAGGGTTTTACTAAATCAACTAATCATGGTCCCAATTCCCTCCACAACTAATACTGTAAAAATATTTCTTCTCAACATCCCATGATCTGATGTAATTTACATTGAAGATACATTGAGAAAGTGGTGTCACAAATAATTTCAAAACCAATAAAATTTCACAGGGACTATATTCACACATCTTTGGGATAATGTGTATTATCGCACTAAATGTGACCATGGATTTGATCCCACTAAATGATTTAATTGGGACCATCCCACAAAATTACCTAATGAGAACCCTACCACCATTTGATACACTGGTCACCATCCCACCAAACAAGGCCATTTATATTATCTCATAAAATGATTACTTTTTTAATGAAGAGATCTAGTTTCTTTTAATATATTTTCCCCAATTGATGAACAGATATGTTGATTAATAATATATTTTTGATTTGGGAACTTCTATTTCAAGCATTATTTTGTCTAATACATATGCAAAAATTTCACATTATTCAAATGAGAAAATTATTGAATGGTATGGTCATGGAAATTTAATCATATAAGGGTCAATAGTTTTACTCTTTTTCTACTCTTAACATGGTTGAAGGAGAGTATGGTGATACCCAACATTACTCCAAATAGTTTTTATTTAATCTTATTTCAATGTCATAATGAAACATTGATATCTCATGTGATCAATGACAGATTTAGATCCATCAATTTTGATCAGTACCTAGACTCAAAGTATTCGCCACAAATCATTCCATTTGGAATGGAAATTGATTTTTCATATCTCATGACCATAAACATCCAAAAAATAAAAATAAATATATATTTATTAATAGATCACTCAATTATAGAGAGAACATAAAAATATATATGGAATGTAATTATAGATTTTTTTCGTTATATTTCTCTTGTAATGATGTGTTAGTCTCGTTATTTGACAATTCACGTCAACGTAAAGTACCCAAAACCAAAGGTATTGTGTATTTGTAAATTATTTACACCATTATAAGGTGAATTTTGTGGATCGTTCAACTAGATTGGGCACTTCATAGTCACCCAAGATATTCAAATATATCTCATCCAAGGGTGGAACCATTAATTACACTAACATTAAAAGCTTAAACATAATCCCCAATATTTACTGGTATTATGGAACCACTGCCCAAATATCTAATTCATCATGTGACCCTATCAATAATGGAATATGTTCCATGCATAAGAATCAATGTTTCTATGATATCAAGGTAGAAAAAATATGTTCTATTCCTTCAAGATGAATAAATCATTTGATAAATTAAAACATATTATTGAGAATGATTTGATTTACTTCTTATGGATCATGTTACTATATAAGGCATATTTAAAATACCTTGTAATAATCTCCCACACCTTCAATTTTTATGGAATACAATTGATGGGGTATTTATATTTAGGTATTTAATTCAAAGGTATATTGATAAGGGGATAATGGTGTGAATGACACATTATCCTTGTCCTCATCCATGTAAAAACCTTAGCACACTAAGTGAGTGAAAGAATTCAGGTCACCTAAGTCTCAAGGAATGATTAAACAAGGTATATTAAGTTAGGCTAGATCTTGGGGCTACATAAATCATCTATTCCTTATTGGATAATTTTATTAATTTTTCAATGAATGTGTAACATAAATATTTAGTCATGAATAGTCATATCTACTATTTTCTATATCATAAAACAATAAGATATAATATTGAAAGATTATTTTCCTTTAATAATTGTCTCTAAAAGCAAATAAATGATGGTCTAATAGAGTTGGAGATTCTTGAGATGCATACAAAATGCATGTGAGTCATTAAAACTCTTACATAAAAGTGTCATTCTAGATGAAAAACAACATATTACATTATTTTTTTTGAAACTAGACATTATTGCATGATATAAAACTACACACCATAAAATTTATATCCTGTAACGAAAAACTAAATGAAAAGTGTCAATTTCCCCAATCTCTAAACTAACTTTTTAATGCTCGTGTCATAGGTCTATAATCTATATTTCATACATTCCAAGTCATAAGACCTTAAAGTGTATAAAATAAGTTTATTACAACATAACCCCAAACTATACAGTGAACCGAATATCTCATTTGACCAAAAACTAGTCAGAGTGTCCAATCATATATAATTTTAAATTCTACAAACATCCTCTTGGAAAAATTTAATTCATTATTTTCTCCCTATTTCTATTAAATACAGTTTAATCAATATTTTAATCAGTTAATTTATGAATCATAGGTTTTAAATAACCAATGACCAGGAGTCCTAACCATTACATCATGATACCTCAATTCATTTCTTATGAGATTTTATTTACACTCATATAGCATCTGGTTATATTAAATTTCATTAAATAGTAATTGTTTCACTTGGTAGTATAAAATTAAAGTATTACAAGCCCCTTTTTTCTTTTTATATTCCAGAAAACCTATATAATATATTTTAATTTTTGAATAATCATCATAAAAAATCCATTATTAAGGATACTCCTCTTAGAGGAAAAATTCCTTGAGAAAAGATACTCATCATGGAAATTCAATCCCATTGTTTTTTATTCTCCTCTTGGAATCCCAAAAACCATCAGTATATTCTCTTGGATTCCAATTTCATAAAAAATTTGAAATGAGTATATCAAATTCCAAAATGTACTCCTCTATGTTGGAATGAAATTTATTCAATATATCCGGAATTCCAATGAGAGTAATCATTATGTCAAAATTTAAAAAAATCCAACACTATGATCTATATTCTTATTTTGTGGTGGAGGTTTATCCATTACCTATGATAAATCCATTTATATGAGTAAATATTCTGTTATATCTAATTCATACATTTCATGACATGATTTTCCTCATCTACTTTACTCATTTTCAAACATATTAGAAATATATCTACACTTTATGTCCTTATGTAATATAAATTATATTTATAATGCCCGAATTTACATAAACACAAACGTATTGATAATTTATATAGATCACCATGACCATAAACTACAATAATCATATGACCTTGTCTTGAGAACATAAACTATATGACATTGGATCCTTACTAGACAATCATGAATATTATGGTGCATAGTTTTTCACAGCTGAAATTAAATGATACAGAGTGGTATATAGATGAAAACAATAAATTTCTTGAAGGTTTCTATTTCATGTCACCTATAATTGAAAAACACCCAATTATTCATGATCATGATCTTCATTAGTCTTCCCTTGAATTGTAAATTTGATAGTTATGGATTCATATTCCATCCTGGATTTCATGGTTCACTTGAATAATGAAAATTGTTCCTCCTTACTAGAAATAATTGTCCCTTCATTACCAATACATTATGATATATATCGACTCATATCTAACTTATCTTCTGACCACATAAAAAATATCCTTCCTTTCTAATTACCTATGTGATCTTAGTGTATTGATTTTATAATTTGATCCTAGATTACTATATTTTTCGTACATCAAGATAATAATATATTTTGTAAAAAATTTGTATGGATTTATTATTTTCGTCATATAATACAGGGTGACATCAGGATCTTTCATAACTGTCCTATCCATAGAATCCTTTGTAATGAGTAATTATTCTTCGATGGTGGCATCACCTCAAATTTATAATGGTTTTTATCCTCCCACATCTAATGAGGGAACTCGAACATTTATCTATTTCTCTCTTATATAAGATATAGATATGTATAGATGACCATTTTAAAGAATAATTTATTGATTAATTATTTTTACCATAGGATATTTATTAATGTTAAAATTACTCATTTATATCTCAGTTAGGAATTTCATCGCTCTTATATCCCCACCTACTATACAATCCCCTCATCTCTGTCTGGTAAATTTCCACCCAATAATTAGATATGGATCATCATATGGGATCAATGATATGTGACCGAAAATATAATAAATTTAAATTTATGATATAAAAACTAAATCATTACTAACATTATTTTTCTCAAGATTATAATAAATTTAACATCAAGTTAATGTGAAGGAAAGGAATGACTTACTAAAAACATATAAAGGGTTCCCTAAGAAGGTGTTATATCTCCACTCACTATGACTTTCCCTTTTATGGGTTAGGTAAAAGGTGTATTGTAATAAACAAAAAAAGAGACATAAATTCATCTCATGTTAAAACCATATGAAGGGTGATGAGATAAAAAATCAGGTATTTTATTATTATTCCATTACTTTTCATGGATTAAGAAAAAATAGAGCATAAAAAAATTATAAATAGAAATATCATGTTGAAATCCTATAACTGGAGACCTAATATAGGTTTAAGTCACTAATCACTGAAACATTAAATTTCTTGAAAATTAAAATGTTATGGAAGAAATAAAAATTGTATAACTATTTTAGGTACGAAATCGTGGCCCAAAAAAGATGAGAAATTATCACATGACCCACATGGTTCAGAAAGAGTTATAGAAAAACCTAATTTTTTGTATCAAGTCAGATCAAACTATTATATGATTATGTCATCAGTCATGATGGAACTATATCACATTGATCATCTTTTACCATTAAAATGATTATATACTCATGAGATTTTATTTAATAACATTTTACATGTAAAATGTGATCAATACATTGTTTTGTAACAATTATGTTGATGAAAAAACAACTTAGACATCATTTTCTCTAAGAACCTACTTCATATCATTGATTTTTGAGATATCATCATACAAACTACATGAGTTAAGATCCCCTTCTGGTAATTTAAAAAAACCTTATAATCTCTAATTGGATTCCTCTATCATTTAGATATATAATAAGGGTTTTTTATTAGAAAAAGTACTCCACAACTTGGTAATGATATATGTGTCATGTTTCTGGAAGAACCTTGAGAGGCATGATTTAAATTACGTGAGAAGATTCTCTAATTCCATGTGTTTTTTAGTGTTATTAACTTCATTTTAAAATGTTTCCTTTTTCCCAAAAGTAACCATTTCCCGTTGTCTCTGAAAGTTTTATGTTATCATTTTCCTTTTACATAATCCTATGAAAAATTATGATTCAATTACCCTTCATGTTTCACATTGATGAAGTATACCCATATTGAATAAAATATTATTAAACCATTTTATTATAACCTTTCATATCAGGATATGGATCTTCCTTTGATGAATAAATTACAATAGTTTAAATAATCTTCTTGGTAACCTAAAATTCATGAGTCAAGATACTCCTCGTATAATCCGAAGTCCCTTGAGTACAATGAAAACTCTTTTAATCCATGAATCCTTGAGTTAAGAGTATCCAATGGTAAAATTCCATTAGGTTTATTGTTATCATCACATGTACATAAATTTTATGACCAATTATATATACTAAAAGACATTAAATTTATTTGTGTTCTATATTCTACATGACCTAATTATTTTATATATGATACAAGAATAAATTAGTATTCTTGGTGTAAGAGTTTAATAGTTCACATTAGGCCTTCTTTAACAACCAAAAATTATAGTGGAGCCATTTTATTTTTTCCTATATATGATATTGATTTTCATAAGGTAAACTCATTAAGAAATATATATACATATTCCTCTTCATATTAGATTCCTAGTAATACCCAGACGAACTATCAATGTCTTTCAAGAATACCTCATTTCCACCATATCCCTAGTGTTGAAATATTATAGTAATTCATGGTAGTTTTTATATTACATCCATATATTATAGAAATATATTATTCTTAGGATCTCATATCTCGAGAACAATCAAAAATATTCTTCATGCTCTAATATCGTTTTGGAATGAAAATGCCCCTATCAAGAACATTGTGTTTCTTAATTTTGTTTCATATATGATATTTCACAATGACTATATTACATATCCTAGACCCATCAAAAATTAAATTTTAATCCAAAATCCATGAGTATAAGGTATCCACATTTAGTTTATGTTATTTAAATATTCCATACACTGTAACACAATATACTGAAACTTTGAATTCTTAACCTAAGAATAGTTGTGCACAAATTTATATTTATCATCCTATATCTGAATAAATTTCCTCCATTTAGTCCTATATATAGGTTCATTCTAATTATAATGCACTATGTAGTGATTTTAAAAAATATTTCCATGGATCAATATAATAACTCTATATTCATTTTATTCCTCGTACTATCCTATATATTATACCCACTAATTTATCTCAGGTATTCCTCTATTAATGAAATTATAGAATATAAAACCCTTTGGTAAATTATTCCAATTGTTGAAACAAAAATTATTTTGTCATTAAATCGTCTTTCTAATACAAAAAAACATGAATCAACATTCTCTACATTATATAAAAATCATTTCATTGAGATTATCCACTATAGGATATAAATTACTTGGGTCATGATTATATTTTGGGCGATCCAAACAATTTTGATCGAGATAATCCTCTTTTTGAAAAAAAATCTTTGAATAACAATCCAATTTTATGAATATCTTATCAAAATTGAGAAAACACCAGAACCCTACCATATATTCATATAATGCAGAAAACTCCCAATATTATGTCAGAATAACATTATTTTCTATTCAAGAAAGACCAACTTTGATAGGGTGGTATTGTATTGGAATTATAAAAGGTGTTCTATGAACTTTTCAATAGAATATACGATGTTGTATTAACTTCGATAACATAAGTTCGGTTTTGGTTGAAAAGTACCTCTATATATAAAGAAGAAAAAAATAATATAAGTATGTATCACATGATTTCTTACTCATCAATTTATATATATTTCTTAAAATCTATTCCCTATAATATGGTGGGGAGAAATTACCAATAGTAAAAAGCTTTTTATTTCATTCTTTGCTGACTAAATGGTTGTCAAAAACATTAAACTCATTTTTCAAGATACCTATGGGGAATTTTCTTCTTAAAAAACTCATTTTATAGGGATATAATATATTTAATTGTTATGTTTTTTGTAGGAAATTATTTGATGGATTTTGGAGAAAATAAAATATTCACAGGTAAAAATTTACGGTCATCAGATAGTGGTATTCCTGTTAAAAAATGTAAAATGGAAAAATAAATTTTACATGATGAAATTAAATCATTCATGGAAATACTAACATATTAATGATTTGAATATTTTTTCTTTTAATGGAGTTATTATTTCATAGTCATGTAATATTCTCATTATTGTGAAATAATTTAAAATGATATGATGTGAAAACATAGTATTTTCATATAATTATGATGAAAAAAATATCATTCACAACAAAATTTAGATGAAATAATTCACAAGAAAATAATATTATAATGTATGAGAATAATTTGTAGCATCATTATGTAAATACCTCATTATCATGTATCATTAAGGTTATATGGAAATAATTTGTGAAGTTATATCAAAAATCATTCATGACCACATATGATAATCACACCGATGGAATCATTTACTGATCCAAATAAGACATCATTTATAATGGAAAATATCTTTTATGATTATTTTTATATGCATCCATTTATTTGATTCGTTTATATATATGCAACACATGATTTGAGTAAGGGGTATTTCACAATATTTAAGGGGTGTTTGCTTAAAAAATTTAAATTTGTGATATTTATCACTTCATTTGAAAAGTGTTTCCTTTGAAAATACAATGAAATAAATATATTATATAACTATTGAGTTCAAGATCAATAGAGGGGAAGTCATAAAATTTTGTTTTTATAATTCCATATTATTATGAAAAATACATAGATTATTTTTTAAAATGTCATTTTCTAAAGATTACAGTGAAATATATTTTTAGTGGGTTACTCGTATTAATAAATAATATTTTTCTTTAAATAACATGGATTTATTGAACCTTACACATTATATATAAAACTACAGTTTTATGTGAAATATGTGCTTCCTAAAGTACAATTCGTCCACACCTAAGGGATCCACAATGATAAATATTTGACCTACGACTAGTGACTTCACAAAGTACACCTATTCTAGGTAATTGGGTCTCCATTACATCCCTTTCATTTCTAAAATCAATATTCTATGTAAAATTAACACAAAAAACATATTGGATTCCTTTCACCAATGTTAAATCACTAAAAATATCATTCCATCAATGCCCCATATAAAATTTCCATATATAAATGATCAGTAATCCATACACTAAATACTGATCTCCATTTGATCTTATATTCATTTGATAATGGGAATCTGGTATCCTGATATAGATCAATCATAGTAATTCCTTTTTATCTTATAATACTATATGGTTTTTGTAAATATTTTATTTATTGGATAACAAGACATTATATTTTTATGTTTTAGTAGAAACATACCTAAAATAAAGATAACCATCTAAACATCCCCTTACTAAGAATAATGTTTGATTCTTTATGATCCAATGGGATACATAATTGGGCCTCCCTCTTAGTGTAATCCCTAATTAATCACTCATGTATAACCTTATACCTAATCCAATAAATTATCCATATAACTTAAAATAGACACTTAATCCAGTTTCAGTATGAAACCTTACACAACGGGTTACATACCCTATAAATTTAGTTTTTTAAATTTTTATGAAATGAATAATTAAATGGAAGACCTAATGATATGGGACTCGTACTAGGTGTAAGCTCCAACTATATCATTTTTTACCATGTAATAATAGACATGATGAACCAAAAATTCATTCTCATGCATAGGACCCACACAAAGAATTGATAGGAACAATTTTCACAATAGTCCTTATTATATGAATTTGAAATGAAATGTATATAATCTATTCCACATGAAATTAATCTTATTAAAATTTTCCATAAATTGAATACCCTGAAAAGGATCCATTTTAGTCCTTTTCACATGGACACAAATTGAAAGATGCATCCGCTTATGTGGAATTAAATGTTGTGGGTTCTAATTCCATTCACACGGATATGTACGAAGACCCTTTAATCGGTCGGATCACAAAAATTCAATACTATATTCATCCTTTAATAGGATTTCAATTTCTCCATATATAGGGATAAGATCTATATTTTCACTCAAAATGGATACAAACTATAGTGAGTATAAATAATTTGATTTAATTAATGGTAATATGAAACCCATTTTCAGTTCCATATAAGTTAAATATTTTTAGTAAACCTATTTCCTATGGGAAACTATTATTTGTACTATTATAGACTCATGAACATGTCTTAAATCCATATGATATTCTCATAATAGGATGTAATTCCCCTAAAGTAATGAGAAAAACACACATCCTAAAAATAAGAATTGTATCAAAGGAATCTATAATGATGGATTAATAAATTAAAAACATTCTGAATTATTTAATGAATGTAAATATTTCCTATTATCAAGTAGTATGCTTTATGGGTGAGCGGTAACCGGAAAAACAAGTGTGGGTTATAGATTCAAAGAACCCAACAATATAAATTATTGATCGATAATTAAATGATGGCATATCAATAAATTATCTAAAGGTGGAACCCCATTACCTTTAATAAATACATTAGTAGGTATTGGTATGTGTATATTATGAATCATAAGTTTGAATCCCTTTAATTTTTCAATGTATAAAATAATAATGTAAAAAATGAATTAGAAAAATAAATATAAAACTTCATTATGATTGGGCTAGAGAAAAATTGTGTCATAAATTTTGTAATTTTCTAAAATATTTTCATATAGTATCAAAACTCCCTCAACCTGGTAATTCATATTAAAATTTTATAACTTAAAGGAGGAATCAAATAATAATGGAAATATTTTTAAAATGTAGATACATGCATTAATTTTTATTCCTTTCTAGTTTTATAAACTAGGGAATGATTTATTTACCGGAAACCATTTTTTTAAAGGATATTTAAAATACATGGAATGATATGTGGATTATAAAGCATTACAATTAATCATTACATAATATTTTTGCTAATATAGTATAAATAAAAAATATTAATTCAGGTAAACTATAACAGAAATTATATTAATATGAATTTATTGGTAATCCTAATGATATCCTAGTTTATTATTTATATAATCCATTAATTACCAAAGTCTTAATTTCATGACATTTTAACTATCAATATCGTTGGTTTATTTTAAAAATAATTATTTTGGGTATATTCGAACATGATTATATTCAATATCAATAAAATTATTCTAATTATAATAGAGATGAGTTTAAAGCACAAATGTGTTTTGAAAAATATACGGGCCCAATATATATATATACCATGATTGTATGGTATATTTTTCTATTAAATATAGATATATGGATTTTTATGATTTAATTAACATGATATTATTGATAATGAATATGACCTGACTTCTTATGATGAAAAAATATTTTTTTTTCTGAATCTAATAAATTCATAAAATTAATAGAATATAAAATAGAATCCTTATACAATAACAAATATTGGAACCACGTAGATCTATAGTAATAGGCAAAACCCATTGGATAAAAGTGTTTATGTTCAAATAATACATAAATTTTTTTTAGATCCTATGTCAAAAAAGATCACATTGTATATAAATTTCATAAAAAATTATGGTATACTCTATAAATAAACATTTTATCAATTTTTTATGATCAAATCCTTTTAAATTATCTTATGCATAGAAACAATTTTTGATTGTAACATATATAAAATGAATAAGAAAACCACATTCCATTGTAGGAATTTCTACCTTACATGTATATAAGACACCACATTAAGGTTTTGAAGATCATAAATGTAATACAAATATTTTTATGTTTTAATGATCCATTTATATCTTGAGAGATATTATTGGTGTTTGAAAATTAATTATAAGGAATATATCAAAGTTTTAAATACTATGTCTCTAGTATCAAAAATCCATTTGGTACATTATTACATTGGTAGTCGATACCAGCAATCAAATCCCAATGGACTGAAAAGATAAGTACTCATGGTAAACTAGATACACACAAAAAATTCACTTTACATTTTAAAAACATAAAATTCACAAAGTTTTTTCTTGATAATTCCATTATTCCCCATAGTATATCCCTACATATCAATCAAAAAATACTTCCTCGTATCCTTAGGAACGAAAAATAAAGAAACGAGTGAGATCAAATGCTTATTAAGGGTATACGTACAGTTATATCTATCTTGAAGAAATATGAATAATAAAAATGGAAAGGTAAATAATAGAAACACATGCCATTCAAAAAAAATTTGACCATAATATCAAATGAAAAATGGATGATCAAATAAATCCATATAAATAATCAAATTATATAGAAAATTACCAATGGGTATTATAACTAATCTAGTAATCAAATGAATCACTAATAACTAATCACAGAAGGGGGAATCTCTAATACCAGACCTAATAGCCATAATCGAATATCCTCGTTCCTTGTCATATTACATAATTGGGTAAGGCCTTGACCAAAAACCAAAGATAGTTTATCTCATTAGACCTAATAATGAATTAAATGGATATATATAGCCTCTCCCATTAAATACTAATTATAATTAATTCCTCATATGAATGATTTGAAACATAATCACTAATAATTATTAATTTTTAAAAATTAGTCTATAAAATGTTACCAATTACCCCAATCAATAAAAATAATCATTAACTATCAACAATAATATGAATGGTATCAAACTATTATATCCCCACTATAACTAGTCATAATCCATATGTATAAATAATAATTATAGTATCAACACAACATATTATCATTATTTAATATGTATATTAATATTTTTTATCACTAATGAATAGAAATTCCATAATGATGTCCTTAAAAAAATCATGTGGAAAAAAACTTATCCACATTGAAAATCACCTTTTAAAACTAAAAATTGACAAAGTATTTTAAAAATAATTTAAATTGAAAGAAAATTTATAAAATTATAAAATAATATTTATAATATTGATTTTTTGTGGTGTCTCTAAATTAGATTCATGTTGTAAATATCAAAAAAAAATTTACATTCATATTTCAAATAAATTCTAAATATACCGTATCCGGAAAATCCCATAAAGATTCATTTTAAACTACATTGTAAAAATTAAAAAAATCGTGAAAAATTAGTTAATAAAATATTTCTAGGATTTTGAAACACTTATTGAAAACTTTTTAGGAAAACATGGTTTTGTAGAAAAATAATTTTCTTCCAAAATGAGAAATAATATCCAATTTTATTAAAATCATTTCTCAATCATTTCAATTACCAAAGAGAGAGAAAATGGTAATAATAAATAAAATATTCCATAATAAAACTAGGATAAATAATCATTATTTTCATGAGTTTAATATCATAATAATTCATCATCGTAAATTTAATCATAAATAATTCCGATAAACAATTTGATAATAAAATAAACCCTTATTACTTTAGTTACTTTTGAATCATAATCCCCATGAAATAAATAAATTAAAAGGGAACATATAATACCCTACATATATAGGGTTTCATTATATAAAATATAAAACATGGAAGTATATAAACCATTAAAATAACTGGCTGGTGAATGTGATATACATCTCAAGAAAGTAAAAGTGAGATGAGGAACCCTTTCCTCAGGTTTGATTTACTTCATAAGTGTCTATAACTCCTAAATAAAAAATATAGGGTTATTATAAATAAATTATAGAATATTTTCTAAATTTATTATTTCATATATTATTTAATTTTATTCATTCATCAACTATTTATTAACAATTCTGTATTAAAATAATTGTTTTAGGTTATAATTGCATCATTTTTCATCTATGTTTTTTGGAAAATTTCAGTATATTTAATCAGATAATTGATAAATGAAATAAAAAATGTTAAAAATTATATACATATCACATATATTCGTTATTCATCCATTTATATCAATCTATAAAATTTAGAGATATAAAATTGATCATATTGTTCATGGAGGGTGTAGAATATAAATATGGATGAATGTTATTTCAATTTTCATGACAGATGGAATGAAAGGATAATAAAAAGAAGTTAACATTTCAAGAAATATTATTATGTCATATATTGAATTTATGTTATTAAAATAAATCATTACTACTAACCTTCTAAAAATAAAATGACAATACATTTCACATCACTATGTGGAGGTGGTAGTCCCCACCTATGCAGGAGTGGCGTTATTGTTTTATAAAAGTTATAATGGTATGAGGTTATAAGTGATTTTATATTTCTAGACATATTTTTAAGTCATAAATATTTCATGTATTCATTAAATTTTTCTTTTCTATCTTTCATTTAAATCACAGCTGAAAAATGAATCACATCACTTCCTACAGTGTTAGTCTGTTATACAAACAAACGATGTTATTGTATCCCCCTTGGAATAGAATGTAAGAAGGTATATGTGATATTATAATTAAATAAGTATAATAATGTCATAAATATCATATAAATATGTTAAATATATCAATATATCTGTCCATAATATTTGGAGATAGAAAATGAATTACGTCGGTTTGTGATGCGGTAGTACTCTGTACACATGGTTGCATTTTCATTTCCCATTTAATGGAAGTTGGTATGGACATAGGTTTTTCAATTAATATAACAAAATATCATTATATGGTATATAATTGTTTTACTATATTATAATTATCTAATAATATTTTATGTATTTGAAATTATAAAAAAAATAAAAACTCTTGTTTAAGAACGTTACCTCTTATTCAAAGAACTTCTTTATGTTTTTACGAAAATCCATAACATGATTACATTATAATAAAAACTATCCCTATTGGCTATTTTTAGAGTATTGTGTAAGGTATGTTTTTGGTATTTTCAAAACCAAATGGTTTTTTAAGTGTTAATATGAGAGTAGGGGTGTCCTTATATAACTATGGGAGATGACAAACATTGAATTTTGGAAAAGAGTAAAGTGTTAGCATGTTTTTGACATGAAAAAAATCCTAAAAATCAGAAAATAACGAACCATATATGATATAATATCTAAATATTCCCACAAAATCAGTGTTTTTTTAATTTTTTTGTTCATTTTTATCCCATATCTTCTTAGTTTAACACCCTCTTAAACTCGTTTTCTTCTTATCCATGGTATTTATTATTTATTTTTTTACTAATCATTATTGTCTAAAAATATGTTATAATTGATAAATAATATAATTCATTGCAATTTAAATTAGGGAATCCATTTTTTCAAATTCCATTCACATAAGTGGATTAATTCTATTTAAAATTAATCCTCGAGACGTATAGAAAAAAATGATTTTCCAATGGAAAACAATCAGAAGTATAAAAAAAAATCATGTCATACTTTATCATAATTATTTTTCCAATTAAATAAATTAATTAAATTTTAATATAATTGAAAATAATTTCATTTAAAATAATTTATAATATAATTCATCCTTGTAAATAATTTAATCAAAAAGGTACTTTTTAATAAAAATATTATTCACTATTCATCAAAACATGAAATATTTTCAGAAAATTATGAAAAATTTACCAAAATATAATCTTCACATGTATAATTAAAAAAATGAGGCTTATTATTCAAAATAAATTGTATTATAGTGATAAGAAAAACTTATAAGACTATTTTAAAGGATCAATGAACCCACATTTTTGAAACATATAATTTTTCAAAAAACAATTCTTATTATTTTCAAATGATTTTTATTTTAATTTTTAAATATTTAAGGACCAATTTTTATTTAATATATTTCTAAACCATATATGATTTATAATTTTATTATTATTATTAATATTTTCCAATTTAATGGTTTGGTTATAATGGTATACTACATTATGGGTCATTTATAATCAAAGCTGTGTGCCTGGAAAGCAATCAAAGAGATCAGATATTTATAAAAAGGAATATATTTTAAACTCTTTGGGTGTTATATTCTCTTCCATTCGCGGGGTCAAGTGTCTTATATTCTATTAACCATGATGTTCTCCTTTTATAATCATTAGGTGTTTTTAATGACTTAACCCTTATTCGAGATGAACTTAAACCTTGTGTATATAAATTTTTTAGTAGGTAGATTGGTGGATCTATTTTTTTAATGCAATATTTCTTATTTAAAATGACATTAAATTGTTAATTTTATGACAAATTGTATCGGATGTTCCTTCTCAATAAAATATCACAATTAATTTTTATTCAAATTTGTGTGATGATAAATAGATATATATTTGAGTCTTTTGTGTATGCATATGTATATGTATCTATATGTATATGTATATATGTTTATATATGTATATGTATATGTATATTTAAATTAATGCTTGGACTTGGTCAATATAGGTACATCAGTAATGTGTTGGAATGTTTTACAGTGTAAAACTATTAAAAAATGTTTCTTCATTGATGATAGATGGTAATTTCATTTTAATTTCATAGTTCTATACAATACCAGATTTTCCAAAATGCATTATTATGTTTATATATGCTTAAGATGTTGGATAAATCATGTATGATATATTGTATACTCATATTTATGTATATTATCCATCAATAATGATGAATTAATTATAATAAAATTCTATTGAATGTTATTTGGTTTCCTTGAAAATTATGTGTAACTACATTTGAATTAAAATGGTTTATTTATTGCTGATGAGGATGTGATGATTGTAAATGATTACACCATTGGTAGTTTCTAAATAGAGAAATACAACATTATATATATGTTATGATTTTTTTATTTTATAATGATGGAATTGTTTACTATAAAATTTTCATCCAAATGAATTATATTAAATATAAAATACATGTTAAATACATCACACAATATAATGCATCTAATGAAGATATGTGGATAATTATGTTTAGTAATGGGGTTCTCTCAATCATTTCACTAATGTTTTGAGCATATACCCTTTTTTCGTCCATCTAATTATAGATATAATTAATGGAGTCGATATTAAGTTGTTTCTAGTTTTTAGGAAGGATAATATTAAATATACCATAAAATAAAAATAGGAATTCCTCCCATGATTTGTATGTATTATATGCATAGTTAATTGTATTTTTTGAAAGTTGGAGGTTGTTACTTTTTCTACCTATATATAGTCATATTTTTTCAGCATGTGAACATGATGAGTTATGAAATATCTATTAAAATAAATTCTATATCATACATTTATATTTGTTACAAAAAAACGTTGTAGATGATATAATAATAACCTTTAAAATATATGTATTACCAGTTTTACCTATTTTAATTACCATCAATTTGGGGTTTGATGATATATTGGGGTAATTTTGAATAGGATCACATCTCTATTGGTATAACTTCACTCAAATGACATTATTTAATTAAATATTAATTTAATTTTCCTGCAAAAAGTACACAATATGGATATCCAAATATGATTCATTTGTATTGCTTAATTTAAATTTTACTATGGATACATTGACTTGAGGTTTTAAAATAAATACACCATTTATCAGGATTCATAAAATGATACATACCTATAGTATATTCAGAATTTGTGTTAATATAAGTTAATAATGCATGGCACTGATCATGTGGGGGTCTTGATTAAGAATTATTGGGTGTTTCTACTAAATAATTTGGTTATGAGATCATTGACCGTATGTTTTTCGGACTTGTTAAGTGTATGTAATGATAATATAAATATATTTTATGTAATTACATAATATTTATTTAACTAATTAATTGATGAAAAATAAATATGTTATATGGGATTTATGTTTCTATTTTTTTTCCTTAATCTTGATGTCAACCATAATGGAACATTGATAATGGTAATGTGTTTTGATTAGATAACACCAAACCCCATTTTTATTTTGGTATCAATGATGTATTTATATATATACCTAATTGGATTCTTGATTACTTATATTTTATTTGGGGCCTTTGGTCACAAAAATGATAATACCATGTTTTATTTTTACACAAAGGTGATTTTTCAAAGTGTAAAAATATTTCTGCTTACTATAAATACTTACATGATTTTTCAATATTTAATTAAATAACATTTAATTAATCAAATAAATATTGTGGATGTATAACATAAATAATTAATTGATTATATTTGTAATAGATAATAATGAACAAAACAAAAATCTCAAATGGGATTTGAGTTTCGGCTTAGAGTAATATAATTTTGAGGCCCATTATAGGATGATAATTCTCAAACTCGCTAAGAGACAAGATTCTAAATACCACCCTTTCTATATTTAACAAAATTATAGGTTCATTTACTAACCTCATAAGGAGTATTTTTTCTTCATCAATATGTAGAGACTATATAATTCTCCAAATTCCCATTGGAGGCTATTTATTCTCCCTACATTATTTTTCTATAAATTTATCTTCCTTGGATATTATAAAAGGCCCCTATTATTATAGATCACAGGATGACGAGTCTATTATTAATTCCATTGTGAGAATAAAACGGTGGTTCTTAGTATTTTTGTTGATACTTTTCTAATGATGATCACTATTATTTACTATAAAATAGTTTCCCTGGTCTCTTTGAAATGAACTCACACATAGAAACCCCACCAAGGAATGTGGTTGGATAAGTATGGTACCCAAAGCCCACAATTGATTATTTAGGAGATGGTAACTAATAAAAATAAATAATTAACATATATGAGAGTCCATATCATATAATAATATATATGATATATCCAACATGGATACCCAATTTTAAAAAAAACAACTATCAAAGTAAATAGAAAAACATATTTTTTCAAAAATGGATCTGTGACATAAAAAATTAACTAATAAAATAGAACATTGGATAACCCATTCAGAAAATAAAATCCTTATGATAATTTTACCTTATATAAATGATATATAAATTTGGTATCAACACCACATTTTTATAATTCTAGTAAAGATCCAATAAAAAACAACTGATACCATAATGAACCATCAATCTCTATCATGCACATTCTCCACGAAAACCACCTGAAAAAAAACTTCTCCTAGAATATAATGGAATTATTTTAATTTTACAAAGACACAACACATGTGGTAACAAGGCCCATGTAATGGTGAGTATAAACATTCTTTATATTATTTCTTGAATAAAAAATTTAATATATTAAACAACATGCTAGAAAAAATCATCAAAATAAGTAAGAAACCATTCAGAATGTAAAAACAATATATAATTTCCCGGTAATATCCCAAGGACATAGTGGAGTATATTTCATCATAAATTCGATCCAATTTATAGCAATATTTAATAACATATCACATCTTTTTTCATCCAGATACCCTGGAGATGACATAAGACCAAAATAATATTTAGTTTCCAATTTGATTTCAAGTCACACCTTGGTTGAAAACAAGGGTATAATAAGAATCTCCAAATCATTGTATCATAGATAAAAAATTACCTATTTCCAAATATTCCCAATATTATCAAAATGTTTATCTTATCAAAATAACCTAACTCTACTTAATTATAACATTTCTAAAGAATCGTTAATGTGTGGATTTGTCTCTAGTGACCCTTATAGATTAATTACATATAATGAAAACCATGTTTAGACTTTATATTATTATTCTTATTAAAAATCTATGTATTAAGTGTATTATTTTTTTAGTATATTTTAAAACTCATAGATACTATTTTAGAAAACACTTTATAAAATTTCAATGAATGAGAAGAAAGAAAAATAAAGTTCAAACTCAAATTAGAGAAACACATACTAATAATAGTATATAAATGATTATAAACCTATGAAATTAAATAAGAAAATTATATAACAACTATTTAATTTAAATTAGGTTTATTAAAATCCCTTAGTCTTGGTAATCATTCTCCATTACAAAAAATCCCACTTTATTATAGTCATGTACTTCAATTTCATTGAAAATAGTTAATATAAATCAATTATTAAGAATAAATATTTAATATTAGTCAATAGTAGGGAATAAAATAAGGTTCTTAGTTATTAAATTAAGAGAAATATTAACATTAACATCCATTTTTTGTGGATGATTGAGGATATAATATTCATAAATTTTTAATAGATTTAGAAATAATCATTATTTACTCCTAAAAAGAATAGTGCACCAAGAAACAGTTTTTCATTCAATACATGACCATAACTAAAAAATTTACCCCCTTATTATAGTCATGAAAGAGTATAGTTGTTAATTTATTATAAAAACATAGTATTAAAAAAATCCAAATTAAAACTCCAAATACAAGCATGATCCTCCCACATCGAGGGATTATTTTTTAGCATGTATGATCTTTATATCTAAGATAATATTAACCATGTTATATCTCAAAATAAATCTATTTAATCTATATTTCATTAAATAAAACCCTAACTCCGTAGAAATTCTGATAATCTTGTATTCAATAACCCTAGTCTCTTACCTAAAACATATCATAGAATAATAGAAGGATAATGAGTGATTGAACAACCCTATCATCAATATATGAACCATGCAGCTTGATTATCATCCCTCGAAAAATGATTCCACACCATTTCATATATTGAACTCCTTATGTATGCATGGTCATGGAATGATATATTCCTTCATTTCATGATATTAAGACTCTACAGTACCTCCTCTATTTTCACATTATTCACACAACGTAATCACATGGAGCATGAAGTGACTTATTCTCATATAACTTTGAAACATCTATATCACAACTAGTTTGGTATAGTCACAACACTTTAATAATCCTTGTATCTTGGATATACACTTCAAATAATTCTTAGAACCCATCACCATTCCCTCTCATCCTCGTTGTCATGACACTCATCCGCAATAGTGTAAAAGTCCCTTATAACACCATCCCTCTATAAAAAATCATTGATGTGGTGAAATAAATTAGGTAATTATACCAGAACATATTTCATGTCATCCTCTGTAAGTGTACCATATTATATACTTTGAGAAACCCCTATTAGGTGAAACATATTCATCTCATAATCAAATAATCATACTGGGTCAACATTAAACTATATATGCTTCAATCATTGAGGATTTCTATATTGAAATTGTATGAGAATCATTACCTTAGAAGTGAATAATAAAGAGAGTAAAGGAAAACATATCATCTATATGGGAATATACATTTATTTTAAATTTAATAGTACCCCATTACTCTTCATGTCTCAAATCATAATAACACATGGGGTACCTATTCTATAACAAGTAGAGAAATTATTACACCACCATTTATCTCTCTTAAAGTATGCGTACACTAGGACCATTTATCACTACTATCTGATGTCACTTTATGTTTAAATAGTTTTTCCACATCTTTTTAATTAGTTTTTAATGATTTAATTAACTATTTTTACACTTTTTA
Organism: Viscum album; assembly: GCA_963277665.1. Classification (NCBI taxonomy): domain Eukaryota; kingdom Viridiplantae; phylum Streptophyta; class Magnoliopsida; order Santalales; family Viscaceae; genus Viscum; species Viscum album. The sequence continues at coordinate 1,251,865,621 of OY728140.1, read as the reverse complement.
TTATATAATCATACTTTTGTATTTTTTATAATTAAATATGTTACTTAATCAATTTTTTTATCGAATTTATGTTTTTAGTGTTTAAATTAATTAATTAATGACCTTTATTTTATTAAATATTTTTTATAAATTATTATTTATTTTAGAAGTATAGCTACTTTATTAAATTTTGACATTATTAATATTTAATTAATTAACCTAAATATTTTCATTTAATTAATTTATTCATTACATCATCATTTAATATTGGATCTTTATATTTTAAACATTTAATAACTTTATCAATTAAATTCAGTCACTTTACATAATTTAAATACTTCTAATTCAATTTATTAATGAATAATTAATTTTATATATAATTTTTTAATTTAAATTCCCTTTCTTATTATATTAACCTTAATGACTCATAATTTATGTGTCTATTTAGTTTTAATTTATGATATTTAATTTGGAGTTCTAATTAATTAATTTAATAATTATTTGTTTAATAAATTTATTTAATATTATTAGTTTCTTAGTTTTCAATTATTTTAGTTAATTATTACTTAAATTTTTTTTAGACTTAATTTAAGTTCTAATCTAGTTTTATTTATTCTTTGTTTTGCTCTGTCATGGTGCCATTGTCAATTTCCTTCGGATGTCTCATCTGTTCCTTTCTTCTCTCACACTTCTTTTTATTCTCACAGTCTAATCGCTTCCTTACTGTGCCACTATTCCATTCCCTCTATCTTGTCTTACCACTCCTCATGGTATCAACATTGCTGGACCAACCCATCACACACTACACATATCCTTCCGCGAATGGTTCTCCATTACAAATTGGAACTCTTTCTTCGTTATTCATTGTTTAAGATTCCTTATCGTTCCAAACTCAAACTCACACCCCGATTTCTCATGACCTACCACCTAGATCATTGTTTCTACGAGCTTTCGTTATGTGTCACCACCGATTGAAGCCATCCATTTCTGATATTTTGGGAATTAGATCTGATGACTCAAATTCATCGCTTGATCCTTCTACAGGAGATGTGTTGCTATATGTTTCGAGATGTTTCTGATGGAGAAATCGGAACTCACTGTCACGTTATGGATGTTCTCAAATATCCAAAGGAGACCTACAGCATTTGAACCCTGAAAATCAGAAGATGTGAACTACAGAAGACATCAAGATGAACCTCAGCCAGTCCGCGGTGCAGATTTGGATAGATCTAGGCCTCCTCCTCCCCAGAAGAGGAAAGTTGAGGGGCTGTAAATTTGGAGGAGTTCATCTTGGAAACTGTGTCACAGAGCAGGGAGGTATCACTTGAAGAGTAACACTACATCTGGAGTCACACAACAAATCTCGTTGTTGGGATAGTTTGAATAGGTCAGTTTTTGTTCTTCATTGGAGCTGCCCTTGGACCAGTCACTTCGTTGCAAGATGGTAGCTGAGGCCGAGCTAGGAGAATGGTACCCTGTTCGCCGCTGATGGAGGGGATGATCCAGGAAGAATTTGAATCTGACGTAGCTGAAGCTCCGTTGCACCGTCATTGGAGGACCACTAAACCCGAGGATTCTTTTGGGAAGAAAACAAATTCCCAACACCTTCCCCCTTGTGCGTCGTGCTGGAGAAGATTATGAGGGAGGGAGATTAAAGATTAATTTAACAAAATAAATAAATAATGACAAATTAATTATAATAAACTATAATAATAATAACTGAATATATAATATTTTAATAAAATATAAAACTAAAATATGTAATAATAAAATATATTTCCAACTTGTTCAATTAAATCAAATAATTAAATTATTAAATAATTCATTTATAACAATTATATATAATCTTTTAATTCAAATATTCTTTCATAATAATCTAATAAATAAATTATTAATCTAAACATTTAACGATGATAATAGATGAATAATTATAATATAAAATTTTATATTAATTAATAAAAATTTAATAAAAATTTATTAAAGATCTAACTTATTATTTAAGTAATTATTCATTTTAACATTTTTATCTAAATTAATTATCCTCTGTTATATACTTGAAAGTACATTAAAATGGCCAAAATACTTCAATGTTTTCACAACAAACACACCGGGAGTTAGTTACACGGGCAAAGCTAGTGCGACATTCCATTCATGGTAAAAACGCACATGTGTGGTGCACAATTTAGGAACAGATGATGTCGGTGGAAAATAGGGGGTGACGTGCAGCTTATAATAGTAGGATAAAAAAGCAGAGCAGCATGAATTATTGACAGAGACTCTCTTTCTCCTTCCATGATCACATCAAATTCGAGAGTAGACACTATATGAGACACACCAAACAGAGGAATGAAACTTGGAGACACCAGGAGGAGGAGAAATAGCAGTATTTTGCGAGGATTAGAGGGGTAACACTTCTCCATTCTATTTTCTTTCAATTTTTCTATAATTTAAATAGTTATATAATAATTTCTATAATTAATTTTTTGAATTTTTTATTGCTTGGGGGAACTATTGATTATCAGTTCATTCTAATCTACTTCATTGCAATTTATTCCTTTAAAATATGGAATTAGTTGGAGAGATTAGTTACATATCTAAACATTTAATTTTTTCACACCCCTCTTTCTCATTTTTTAAAAGTTCATGATCTCTCGGTGATAAGGATCATGGATTAATCATGAAAATATAATTTCATTATTATTTTAATTGGTTGGGGAGATTAAATTCCTACAATACTTATTTCAAACTCCTTCATAGTATGGTGCTTCTGTTTGTGGTGATCTTCCAAAACCACTGTCTGTGTGATTATTCTCCTAGAGAAGGAGAGTGAGCCATATTTTTTTATGGTGTGAACGCAATAATAAATTCCAAAGAAGATATTATTTCAACCATTACTCTAAGTATTTCCCCAAGCGGTTGTATGTACCTTGTTCATATTATTTTCCTACAAATTTGCTTACCAATATCTATTTCTTAGCTAGTTTATTTTGTTTAAATTAAGTTTGTATACAGTCTTTATATCCTAGTACAAAATAAAAAATATATAAAAAAACTATAATGATGTTTACCTCACTACTGAAAATAGTGTGGTTTTTTGTTTTAAAAACTTAGATTTCACACTTTCCTTCCCTTGGGTTCAACCCTACACCAATGTCCTAGTGTAGGAGTTATAAATCATATTTTGAGGGTCATGATGACCCTCAGTCTCATTAGCATCTTCCCGCACAATCTCAACATATGTTTTCTGATGTTAGTTTCGAACATTACTATCCCATTGTTCCTTCCCTACCACAAATCCCCTATTTGTAGTTCAAATCACTTAACTACCTCATATGTGCTGGCTACTACAACAATTATGACATAGGTATCTCTTGTTTCTTATTACCCTAGAATTTTATTGATTACTATATTTTTACCCTTAATGTAGATTCATAAATTGTTAAATTTATTCCTTCTATACAACATATATATTATACAATTTCCAATATAAATGATTCCGTACATTTAAAACATAAAATACATAATTATGAAAACAAAATATTAAAATAATAAAATTATCGATTTTAAATTTCAAAATAAAAAATTAATTATATCTAAGAACTTCACCCACCTACAAACTTGTTAAATTTCATAGTCATTATAACTAAAAATATATCAAATAAATTTTATCTTCGAACGGTTAAAAAATTATAATCAAAATTAATAATTTTGAATAAGAAATAATCCTCTAATCCTCATATATTGTGAATAAATAAAACATGTCATTCAAAAAGGGAATTGATTTATCAATGTATTTTAATTTTTTATTGAATTAATTAATCATATTTAAACATCAAATCATTTTTTCAATTAATTATTAGTATTTATTCCACTATTCAATTGAACAACTCAATAAAGAGTTACTCTCAAAATTCAATGTAAATTTACTAGAGTTATGCTCATACCACAAGTACTATATACCAAACCATAGTCTTGATAATATTTACCTATATCCACCCCATAATGTATATATAAATAATAATCACGATGGATTCCATGAGAAGATGAAATTACTTTGGGGTTTAGGAGTGGTCAATAATATATATAAAAATTAATAAGATAAAAATTTGGTTTAACTGTAAAAACTATTCATTCTTACAAATAAGAATCTCTATTAAAACACCTAATAAAAAATGGCTTCTACTAATACACCTTATCTTATTTCAAAGCTCAAAAATCAATGAAATGAATATAGTTAAATAAATACCTACTCTTTAACATGTCTTTTTAAATAATTTATTTTTAATATTTATCAATGTTTATTTCTCTTTTGCTACAGGTTTTGAGTGATAAAAATTTTGATAGGGATGCCAATGAAATATCATAAAGGTTATATATTACCTTTTCCCCCACACATAATCAATATTAACTTCAATTTCCTATTTTATAATATATAAATTCTTCTTATTCAAAGGAAATATTCTTCCCGAACATGTATTATAATGGAAAACATCAAAAATAATATGAGTAAAGTTAGAAAGATAAGATAGTATTGTAATATAGCTTTACATAACAGGTTCATTCATGGATTATACTAAATTATAAAAAAAGATAAAATTTAAATGTATATCGCAAGGTATATAAAGGGCAAGAAAATATTTTACAATCATATTAATGTGACTTTTTTCTTTCATATCTTGGATGATATATCAATGAATGAATAGTAGTTTTAAATCCCCTCGTGTATCTCTCATGAAATGATTATTATAGTTAATATGGGAAATATTATAATAACCCTCTCAATAATTGGAAACAATATTTCAAACAATAGATCATATAATGAGTAATGATAACAATTTAATCAATGTAATCTTAAGAAAATAAAATCATAAAAATGATAGAGTAATTTTATTTATATAATTTAATAAATACCCCCAAATCATAACCCATCAAATTAATACCCTTATTCATTAAAAATATCATTAAAATATCATCATAATCATTATACCTTATTAAAAATGATATCTAAAACATTTCATCATTGGATCCCTAATAAATTAATTACAGACAAGATCAATAAAATAGAAACAAGTTTAGTAGTGGCATAAAAAATAAATTAAGACCCAAAAATTATGTCAAGATAAATGTTGGGTATGGTAAAATAGATAATGAGTTAAACCTATACTCCCCTATCAACATTTTTATATTCCCTTTTCTCACCCTCATATATATTCATCATTATGGAACTATAAAATTAAAACAGGCCAAAGAATGTTCAAGGTCCTTGTCCAATTAATCTCAAAAAAATCAAGGGAATTGAAACTATTCCATCAATTAAATCCAAAATATATTTCATAAAAAAATTATGACAATAGTAAATAAAAATAAATATGCACCCTTATAAACATCTTTATTTAAATATGTTTATCTTGACCATACATATTGTTGAATTATATAATGGGGGTATGGTATGATGTTTCCTAGTATAGATTTATCAATGGATGATAATATTGTAACCATGGTGTATCTCTTTTCTAACTCATACTTAAATTTCTCTGGATGAATTTTTTAATATAAAAGAATAATTGAGATGAACATAATGATTAGATATGTACCATTATTATTTACAAAACCAGATTTTACTCCACTATTACTGCTATTTAAAATCCCATTATTAGAATCATTAATTATTCATTTTTAGCTGCTTTTACTTGTTAATTATCTTCCTCTACTTATTTCAAGTATTATTTTTTTACAATATAATTTATGTTTCATATTGTACGGTGTTATATTTTTTTCAATAGGATTTCGGTATTGTTTGGTGTCGATATTATTGTTTATAGTATTATAAGTTGTTCTTTTTACCATTTTATCTACACTATCACATTTTCGGTGTTGATGTTTTTTGAAAAAAATAGAATGAATTTCTATAAGGATAAAGGTCAATATTTATATATAAATGGAAAAAATAACATTTTAGTATGGTTTGATGTTAGTAAAAGATGTATTAATAGTATTTTAACAAATTTTATTAAATTAGGATACACCAAAAATTCAAGATGTTGACAGGAATAAATGTTCTCAAGGATTTGTTTTTTATTTTTAGATGAAATATATATGTGAAGTAGTTATGTTTTGTGTGTCATGGAAGGAAAAATTATAGAACTAAATTGATCTAACCATAAAACTTTTAATTGGAAAATGGAAAATGCAATGTGAAGACAAGATTAAAATTTTATCATAACATTGGATAGCTATGGAGTGGCATAGCCAATGTGATTTGGTTCCAGGATGGTCAATCTCTTATATTAACAAGGTGATACAATGGGTAAAGTTGTCATTATGTGATGTGGAACTATAAGAGGAAAATTAGTATTTAATTCCTCATTAAAACTCATTTAAAAATGAATTTTCAGTGATAAAATTGATTTGTGGTTTAGAATATATGAGAATTATTAATGACATTGAATGAGTGAATGTATTTATCAGTTTCATTATATAGTAGTAAAATTTCTCTATATAGAGATTTTAGCTAGATATTTGTAGCCCTGCCATTTTTTAAGTAATCATTCCCTAATATAGAACCATGTAACGAAGGAGATAATGAAGATATTGATTAATCTTATAGTGTGATGGTCTGTAGTTATTTTAATCTTGAGTAGGTACATCGTGCCGTAAGGATTTATTTATGGATTCATGTGTACCTACCATTTTGGATATTTCCATGTTTAATATGTCTTCAATTCCACAATTTCATTGAGAAATGGACTTTTCATGTTACAAGATGGATGTATCATTACAAATCATGATCAGGAAAAGTTTTTTATATTTTTTGATTTAAATATCTTTACATCATTGAGAAGGGGTTGCAATATATCTTGTTAATGGACTAAGTAATGTTGGATGATCTCATTTATAACATTAATTTCATTAAATATCTAATATTAAAAATAATTTTGGATCTTATTTAGATCAATATCTATGATGTAGAAGAGATTTCCATGATGAAATAGATTGATGTTTGAGTTTAATGGTGACTATACAGTAAGAGGATTTATTCTTTGAAGAGTTATAGAGGTACACATATAATGTTATGAAGGAGATGAATTTTTTATTATTTAGATGAAAATTGGGATATAGATTACATCGATTTAGTTGATTCATAGAATTAATTTTCCTATATTTTCATAGAAATTTGAGTGAGTCAAATAAGAAAACATTGATCAAATTTAACAGAGGTATTTTTTAAAATTTTTACTTGGTTTCCAAAGAATTTTAAGGGGATGATTTTCTCATCATTAACCTAAATAAATGATTATAATTATAATGGAAATCATATAATAACTCTTGAAATATAGTGAAGGGTTTTTTGAATGGATTACATTTTGGAAATACTGTTCACTATAAACATTAATGACTCATCTATTGTGTAAAATAACATAGATGGAGTGGAGAAATTTTTACAGCTAATATTATGAGAGAGGAAGATTAAGAAGATTATGATATCTTCAAACACAATGAATTTAATTCCAAACATGAAGAATAATATGGTTTTACATGACATATCATAGAAAAGATATTAAACTATCAATTTAAAGTTTCACATGGTTTCTATGAAGGGTCATCCTAAGGATATTTTTGGAACCAATACATACTTGGAATATCACCAAAAATAGTAGTGGGACTATTTATATTTCAACATACATGTCAACATGTTCCTCCATAGGGAGAAATATTAAAATGAGGTTAGTATGGGGGATTCGATCATAAGTGGTAGGGAGGTATCCTTACCTATTGTAAGGGGAGTGGCCCTATGAACAATTGATTTATCCAAAACACGATATTAATTAGTGATGTTAGTGTAATTTGGTGCTTCAATACATAGTTATTTGAATGTTCCTTTCATTATCCCTATTTGGGTGATCCAATTGAAATCATTGATTGATCGATGAATACATTCCATTATATTTTTCCTAGAAAAAACCAATAAAAGTTGGTAAAAAACAATTTGACTATCTAATCAAAATAAAAATTAAAAGAAAATTAATAATCGAATCACTATATATATAACAAGATAAAATTATCAACACTAAAAATATTTATCTCAAGATTATATTAGGATAGTTATAGTTTAAGAATGGTATTTAATTACAATAATTTTTTATACCTTGATTCACCCATATCATCTAAGGTTATCTCCCACCTAAATGCGCTATGGACCTCAATATTACTTTCAAATCATTGGATAAATTCAATTATGTTTTATTAAAATGATTTTTTTATTGGTTTATGGATTTAAAATTTATTCAATTGACATAATATAATAATATTTTTTAAATATAAAGAATATGAATAAGAATTGGGGATCTAAAGAAATTCCATATTGTTGAATAGCGTATAGAAAAAAATTATTAACAAGGAATAATATATAATCCTTGAAAAGAATTTCATGGTTGATTATGATTAATAATATATTCATCATTTAAATTATGATATGTGGTTATATAAGGAGATTAGAAAACCTATTTATGTTATATCTACTAATAATTACAAGACTTCAAGTTGTCAAAAGATGGAATTTTTCCACTTATTCATGGATCTTCATCAAAATTTTCCAAATGAGATAATTTAGTTGATATGGAAATATATGCCTTATGAAATTTATTTCAACAAAAAGAATATTAATATTGAAAAACTAAAAATTCTCAAAAATAGTCTTCTTGAATTGGATAATAATCTGAGGGAGAATAATGATCATTATGAAGAGAAATTGGGAAAATATTTCTTCTATGGGGAAGAAGAATTTAGTTTATTCTATGTATAAGGACAATGATTCAAAATAAATATATAAATTTATGTACATAAAAGATGAAATTGTTGATCATGTGGTATATTTAGTCATAGAGATTAAAATGATGAAACAATAATGAATTATCATGAATGATTCTATAGCTTGGATAGATCCATGAAAAAAGAACAAAGGTATATCCATGAAAAACTAAATGAATAATTGAAAGATTAGATGCCTAATTGAATGATACATTGAAATAAATATGTACAAGTATCTTGAGATATGATTATAAAAGATCTAGAATCTTGAAAATGAGTTCTTATTGATTCATAATTGGTTGGAGAGTTCTAAAACCAAGGGTATCCCAAAACTCAGTGATGATTCTAAGTCAAACATTGATTATAATTCATTATGAGATAATGAGATAAATAGAATTTATGTTTTTTAAAGGAGAAATATGAAAACATTTTCATGTTTCAAAGTATATTTTTATGGGAAAATATTGTCTTGAATATATTGTACCCTATATAAGGCATGATAAGAAGAGAATAACGGAACATCCTAAGAAAGTAGAATTATTTAGGGGTTCTAGAATTACAATTAATAAGTTCCTTATAAATTTTAATGATAACCTAATGCACTCTGAAAGAATGTATAAATAAATGTGTCACTATCATGAAATTTGTGGACATATTTACTATTTTTTATTCATTGGAATTCATTAAATTCAGAGAAATTTGTGTAAAATTTAGAAAACTATTATATAAATTACATAAAATATAGTATGGTGTATATTATAATATTTTGTATCATTTAAATATTTTCACTATTGAATTTTCTAGAATAATATCATTTTGAATGAAATTTAAAAGCTAGAATGAATAAAATATCCAATTTTTTCCATTAAAAATTAAAATTTATGAGGTAGATAAAGTAGTCCAGCATGATGAATGTTACATAAAAAGAGTATTAAAATATACAAATAAATCAAAAATATCATTGATAGATAAGAATCAGACACTAAAATAAAAAAGTAATTATAATTATCTAAAAATATAATGTATTATGTTAAAATATTTTCCCAAGGAATGGTATAAGTTGATTAATCAAATAGTTATTATTAGTACAAGCATAAATACAATATGTTCTTGAAAATAAAATACTTACCAATGATATGAGAAGATAAATACAATAGTAATTCTACCTAAGAAATAGTATGTTCTCATTTGGTCTAAAAAGTGGAAATAAATAACGATGAAAATTTGAATAAATTAGACTCTATAAATATAATTTTATATAAGAAAATGGTCACTAAACCAAAGGAAAAAATGGAATCAGTTTTCTATAGTTACTCAGTATCATCATATAATTGAAAATGATTAATATACCCTCTCCTTATTTGTCTAAATTTTGATAACTTTTGTTGAATTATTTTTTAGGTTTTGGAGAGATTTGATTACATAGGGATGTTATGTCACAAGATTAATGTGATTTAAAGTCAATATCTAGAGTTGCATTAAATATTTTAAGAATTACTATTGTTATCTAGTTAATCATAAGACTAGAATATATGAAAAATAATGGGTCATTTGAGAATTATTTTTCAGTCACAATATTTAGAATTAAAATTTTTTTTGCCTTAAATTTGGATGTGTGCATCTAAGATAATGAGTTGTGGGAAACATATTTTCATGACTTATTTGTCTTAATATAAATATTGGATTTTTAATTCATATCACATGAATAATTTCAAGATGTAAAAAAAGTGATTAAATTAATAAAATTCATTTGCTTATTTAGTGTTCATTTAAAGGATTTTATTGTTGTTTGTTGATGAATATAAAAAATGTGGGTTTTCCGTAAAACATGGATGGAATCCCATATAAGAATGTGAAGAAATCTATTTTAACCAGTTGTTATCAATATATCTCAATTTTATAAATTAGAATCATGATTGGTGTATTTTTTTGATCTAAATATGATAAATAAATTATAGATCTCTCAATATGTGTTTATTGTCCATTATCAAATTTTTTAGGTGAAATAGAAATTGAGTTCACAGTAATAATACCTTGGTAGAATCTAAAAACTAATAATTCTTGTTCTATATAAGATAGGTGAATTGAAAAGGGAAACATTTGTGTTATTGATTTAATAACTTATTTAGTGGAATATGGCCAAGATTATTAGGCTTAAATATTGTGTCCATGGATCATTGTTAAGTGGATATTATAATAACTAATATTTTGTGAATGATTCCATAGTTTGGGGATGATTTCAACTACTTGAAGTTAAATGTGGAATTCAGTTAGTGATTAACATCTGGTATCTTTTGTTGACAAGTTGCTGAAAAATAGTGTTCTAAATATCATGAGTCTTGAAGTATATTAACAAATTAAGAGATTCATATTTATTATTTTAATCATTAACCTTATAAATAAATATAGAGATGATAATGTTATGATAAATCTATATATTATGTTTGGTAACATTCACAAATATTTTGTTGTTGATAGATAAATATTTGTATCTGGTAAATAGAGTATGTGTTCTTCAACATCAATGAGACAAGGTGTGTTTAAAAATTAATGGAATTATCTCATGAGAATGTAATTTTCTATAATATATCCAATATGCTAAATAGATTTGGTAGAATAAATGGAATTTTATTTTAAAGGGGTTTTGGATGAATCCGGAATCAACAATGAATCCTCAAGGTAGATAAGTTCTATTATACTATAAAGACGAGGAATTAGTTTTACCAACCCTTGTTAGAAGATAATAAATTACATTAATTGTTTGTCGAAAAATGGTATTCATGAGTTTAGGAATTTCAAAAAATGGAAATTTTAATGGAATCATGATAAGAATTATTGAAAATATATTAATAGGTGTGTGTTATTAAAATCCAATTGGTATTTGATATTGGATTTTTTTGGATTTTTTTGTCGACATGTTTTTGGTATTGGAAGGTGCTGTTATTGATTTTAATAGAAGTTGAGGTTTGATTGTTTACTCTGTTATCAACACAAACTATTTTTTGGCTTGAATATAATTGGAATGAAATATTATAAGGACTAGAAGGAGAAATTTTTTTGTTCTACCATGAAGATAGAAATAAAGTTGTAGCATATTTGGAAATATTATAGAGTGGGATTCAAGGTTTTTTACAACATAGTAAATATTATTTTGCAGTAATTTCATATTGTGAATAAAATACAATTTGTACTATACATTATCAGTCTTAAAACCATGTATTTCATAATGAATCATGTTGTTCCATATAATTAATAATAGTATTGAAAAATAGGGTCAACACTAAACCATCAAACTCGAAAAAGTCCAGCACTATGGAGGAATGATCAATAATCAATATGAGAAAGGGGAGAGAGTGGTTTGTAAATTATTGTGTGGTTAGATGATAAGTTGGTCAGTGCATATACAGTGTGGGGTGAAGTTGTGGGTAAGGTGGGAATAGTTTTTGTTATCACTTTAAGCGGACAATGAGAGACGAATGCTATATTTTATAATGATATGTGTAGGAAGATCAAAGAGGGAAATAGATGTTTTATTGAGTATATCTAATTATTGTTCAACATATAAGAGATGTTACGAATCATAAGGTTTTGTTCAATAATTATTGGATTTAATCATGAAGCTTGATGGGGTGGATATTTGTGGGCCTTCCATTTTAGAGCTTCCCTTACCAAAATAGGAAATCACAATAAAAATGATATAAAGATGACATCAATTGCACTACTTATGTTACAATGGCCAAATATTCATGAGAGGATAATATTAATTATTCCAAAATAAATTTTGGATGGATTCATGTGTCTATTTTATTTTTTAGAGCTCTATTCTATATGAGTTATCCAAACCATAGATGTATTGATAAATGGAAATTATATTTCGTGGGATGAATGTCATTCCATAAAGTGTGATCATGTGATTTTCATTAGTTTTTTTGATTTATAGATCTCAACATCTTGGAGAAGGGGTCATGACAAAGACACATTGTAGATTTAATAAGATTAAATGATCTCACCAATATATAAAATTGACATAAATATAAAATATTTAGGGGATTTTGTGTATCAAGTTCTAACTTATCCTCTCACAACATAAGTGGAGGTCACATTATAAGATATTGGTGTAGAAATATTGACGAACTTCTATTCTGAACGGGAACACACCAAAAGTGGATTTGTTTATTTTATAGACACAGATTTATGAACATGTAATTCAGATAGATATGACTTCACATCACATTGGTGTTGATTACACCATAGAAGATGTAGAGTCATTAGAACTATAAAACGAAATATCCTAAATAATAGAAGTAAATGAAGATAATTAAAATGGACATATTGAGATGAAATAAATGGGGTTTTTAGATTATTTTAACACCATTTCCATGAAATATTGATGAAATTATTTTACCTTCATATCCATGAAAATTTGAAAATTAGCACGAAGAGAGAAGTGGAGAATCTATCTTCCAAAAGGGAGAAGTGTTTATAAAAATGAGATATTTATGAAATAATTTCTTTATATAAATATTAATTAAATTGATTATATGAAAAACCAGATATGTTGAGTTGAAAAATTCGAACATTCAATATTTTGATATATGAATAAGAATAAGATGGTATTTGGGAAGTTATTGAATATTTCCCAAAGAAGAAGAAGGTAGTTTCCATGGTTTCTAATAAAATTTTAATTATATTATGCATGTAGTAGTTCAAACTTTTTATTTTAAGGGGAATCCCAATGATATCAAATGGGAAAAACTTATATTCTTAATCATCTATATCAGTAGTCGCACAATTTTGATTTTTTCTTCTATTCCAACTATTTATTCTCTTTGATGTAATGAGAGAAATTAGAATCTCTAAGAAAACTAGTCATGGTGTAGTATTATGACAACCCAAAACATTTTAAGTTGTTTTAATAATAAGTAGTCTTCTTATAACAACATTATATTTTATTATATATTTCTCTTTAAATAAATTGTATCTGTTTGATAGCATGCATGACGTGAAACATCGAACATAAAATGAACTGTCGTATATTGAAGGGTTTAAATAGGATTAACCACATTATGAAAAATAGATATAATTTATTTACTTATTTTAAATATATTATTTATTTCATAATACATAAGTGCAGAATTTTTATTAAAGTCATTTTATGTTTCAAAAACATTTCATCAAAAATGGATTTTATTGAATTGTTTTTCATGATAATATCATTAAATTCTACATATTTTAGGGATGAATTTTTATAAAATTGAAATCATTTTTAAAATCAAAATATCATAATTATATTAGGGTGAATTTTTGGGATTTTTTCCGAAGATATTTATTTTTCAATGAATATGCAAAAATAATGATTTTTATAAAACTATCAGAGATTTTCATTGAAAGGTCCAATTATAATTTTAATTTGATCTCAATGAAATGTAATTATATTTTAATTACATAAAACATAATTAATTACATTTGAATTATTATTATATATTTTTTTATAAGTTCAATTTTGTGTCTACGAATGTATTTTTCTAAAAATTATTTTTTATTACATTTTATGTACTTATTTTAAAATGGACTTATTAAACTTCTAGAAATGGAATCCTAAAAAATTTATTCCTTATTTTAAATTATTATGATAAAATATTATAAATATATCCCTTTTTATTTTTTTCATATAAATTTTTACATTTAGATCTAATTCTACAATATTTTTTTTATTTGGTACAATTTTTTTTATTATGAACTTTATATTATTTCAAAAAAGGAATAAATATATAATGTCACTCACTTGACTTTAATTTCTCTAAAACTATTACATATTGGTAAAATTGGGGTAAGTTATATTATAAATTTTATTTTATATATCAATTAATTTTTTATGATGGTGTTTTTTTTATTTTTATCGATTGAGTAATTACATTAACTTATTACGTAACATTGATTTGGTATTTAATTTATTATATAAAAATAAAAGAAATGATATTAAAAATATTAAAAGTTGTACAGTTTGGATTCATTAGTATTATCCTTATATTATTTAGATAAATATTAAATATTATATAGATGTTAAAGGATTATATTCATATTCTGTTATTGTCATGTGATATCAAATTCAAATTATTTTAATAGTTATTAAAATGGAATTAGTAGTATATTATGTATAATATATTTTATTGAATTATTTAAAAAAAATTAATTGGAATATTTGGATGATAGATTTCCAAATTTTTCTTCCCTTGGTGATTTTTTATCAACTTTTCATCATATATATCATATTATAATCTTTAATATTGAAAAAATCATTTCCTCAGTTATGGTTAGGTTAACCCATTGGTGAAACCAAAACATAATGTTTAAAATGATATATAACACTTTAAAAATATTATTGGTTTATTATATTAAGACAATATATTCTTTATATGTGAATTAAAACCATTTTAAAGCCACATTACATGGGTAAGGAAAATATTATATTATAATATCTCATATATTTCCAAATATTACAATAATGATATTTTATAATTTAAAATATTTTATTAGAATATTTAAAATTTATAAAAATTTTATATTCATCCAAGATAATATTATCGGTTTAATAATATCATTAAATTTCCATTTAGGGGACACTTTTCCATCTATAGTAACTTTCTTGATCCCTAATGATTAAAAACATTGATATCACCGTAATTGTAAAAAGGATTAACTGGTGATAAAACTAAGAGATAAGGGTCAAAACATCAATTAAATTTTCCAAAATATTAATTTATGAAATTATTTAAACTTATCCTCATCCAATATTTTAATTATATAAATTTTTTCCCACTAGAACCTAAAACATTATTTTTATTAATATAATACTTTAAGTGATTCCATGAATTCGCCACTCTTACCTTATAAAAGGGAACCTATTTTCCACTGTTACTCGGACCTTTTGAATGTTATATAAAAGATAATAATTACCATAATATATTATTGTATCATTTCACTACATCTTAGTGATTCTTGTATTTTTAAAACACCACACCTTCTGGTCTTAAGGGGTAATCGAATAGAGGTTTCTCAACGATGAGGTCTAATTGTTGGCTGATTCAATTTTAATTCTTCTTCCACACTATATAAATAATTTGTTTACATTATGAAATAATTAATTAAAATTATTAAATATACATAAGTTTTATTATGATAATGTAACAACCATCAACCACCTTCTTTCTATCCAATGGAAAACTGAAACATTTCTTGTGCGTACGTATGGCTTACAGACTCCACATAGTGTTATAATTCATTTTTCAGAACCACATTACTTGGATGCTTCTAATTATGGATTTAATTTATATATATATGTAATTAATTATTTTATTATGTCTCAATAAAGGGTAATTATTATTTACCTCTCTTTTTTTCCATACCTTAAAAATTTAAAGTAGTGTTTATGTGTACGTATAGCATACCATCACCATAAATGGTGGAGTCAATATAAATATCCATATACTTTATCAATGAATCATTATATATTATTAATGAATATATATGATGTTTAAATCATTATTATAAAAATATCTAGAATATGTAAACATGATCAAAATATATGGATTGAATCTATTGTGCCTAAATTCTAATGAAAAAACGAAACAATTAACAACCAAAAATGAATCATTTAGTAAGTAATTATTAGTAAATGGGTGTTGAAATTTCATATGTGTATCATATATGATATTATAATTTATTAATTTATTTTTTTAAAATATTTATTATATTTTTAAATTTATTATACAGGAGTTTATAGTTCTTTTTAATCAAGTCGAACATGATGTAATTATTTCCATATCAAATGTTTTTTGAGACAACTTCCATATTGACCACTTCTTTCTTTTATGTAATGTATATACTACACATGAATTTATTTTATGTATATTATTAGGAAAAATATTGGCATTTAAATATACATCTAAGTTTCCCTATTTCGTGAGGTTTTAATATGAAATTTACAAAAGTGTTAAGTGTTTTATATTACAATCTCATTATTTATTGAGATTCCTTAAGATAAAATAAATTATGATGAAAGTTTATGATATAACTATAAATAAACAAATTAAATTTTATGTGATTTGGTTATTATCTATAAAAAAATTTATTTAATTTTATTCTCTTTAAGAACACAATATATCAAAATACTACTTCTTTAGAAAATCAACATTTTTTCTCTCTTTAGTGGATAATACGATTTGTTATATATCCATGTTTTCTAAAAATATTATCATGAATATTTTTTCCTTATCAAAGGATTTTTTAAATCCATTTTTACCAATTGGTTTTGTTTTATAAAACTTTTCAAATGGATTTTTTTTATTTTTCCAAATGATGTATTTTTTACTATTTCCAAGAAATTAGAAAATAATCATTTTTTTAATGTACATAGTATGAATAGAAATTCCCACCACCATGAATATGAAATTACTTAAAAATTAATGTTACATTTTCCAAGGATATTTTTAAAGAATATGTTTCCCATAATATTATTTAAATTATTTATTTTAAACAATTTATTTTAAATTGAAAATATCATTTTCATCTAAAAAATTAACAGTTATCTTTTAAATGGATTTTATATATATAATAACTATAAAATCCCAAAATGGATTCCACTAAATGGTTCCAATCTCTGGTAGGTCACATGGCCTCATGCATGCCTTCTCATATGCTAGAGACTTCCAAATGGAAACAAGGGCCTAGGGTGTTTCTATGGGGAGACTATTCCCTCAGGATAGAGTGTAGATTAACGATTTTAACCACAACAATAAATAGAATAAGAAATAAACCCATCATACAAAAGATAAAAATCTATGATGTTAATATATATGAAATTCCACAATCTATACAATATACAAAATGATTTTTCATTACATGGCTCTAAAATGTTGTAAAATAGATATAGAAGAATACAATACAATACTGTTGAAGATCTTTTGCGTCACAGAGTCTAAACAAATGCAAAGGGAAATGCCTTAGCTCAAATTGATTCATTCATTAAATAAAACATAAAAAACCGATAAAGTCATGAACAAGGCTTTAAATGCACATGTTTCGCGCAAGTTCCATCATAGTCACACAAGTACACGTGCGCACTACCTAATGGGCATACAGGTGACTTTCTCTTTGAAAATTATCCCAGGGTCTCTCTAGCCTATAAATACCCATGTGGGCCCCCAATTAAAGGGACGAAAAAATTCCAGAACCTCATAGATGATCTCCTGATGCCCTAGTCTTTTTTCAAAGCATCTGAACACTTCTAAGGAAATTTATTACCTTGAATGGACGATCTAGAGAGGGGGAGGAGGCCTAGTGTTGAAACTCATCAACACTTGCCCGCCAGAGTGGCCATCCCTTAAGGGAAATGGCCACACTTGTGCGCCTACTTTCTCCTTCACCAGAACTTACGCTCCACACTTCTGTAACACCTTAGGGATAGTACCCAGGTCTTGAGCTAAGTCTCCACCATGTATTACCCCAAGGGATAAAAATCGCGCATGTACCCATGTGTCCCGGAGGTATACCTTCACGACCCAAACTTGCGTGCCCACACAATACCTGCGCGCCTACCAGGACATGCGTGCCCCTCACTTTTTGGGTGCCCTTCCAACACATTTCACCCCTCTAAGACCTATCCACCTCTCCTCTTTAAGATTATGCATTCATAACTCTTTTCAAATCCATTTATGGCATGATTTCCTTGTTGGCTTCTTTATCTGAAAGGAATTCTATGGAACATCTCTCAAAACCTAGTGATTTACACATCTTTACATCACTAAAGTTAGAGAATTCATTAATTCAACATCATCCTTTAAGGTGCGAGAATCCTTAACATGGGCCTCCTTTTCATGAGTAATCCCCAGTCCAAATTCTCATTAATTTCGGCATCCACCTTATGAGTAAGCCCGAAGTCCTCATTAATTTGGGCTGCCTTTTCAGAAGTAATCCCCAGTCATAATTCTTTTAACTTGGGCCTCCTTTTCAAGAGTAAGCCCCAGACCAAATTCTCATTAATTTTGGCATCCTCTTTAACAGTAAGCCCCATGTCCTCATTAATTTGTGATTCGTTTATGGGTGTAGGCCCCAGTCATAATTCCCTTAACCTAGGATTTTTTTCAGGATTAAGCCCCAATCTCCAAGTTATCAAATATAGGAATCCTCCTCATGATTATTCCCCAACCATGGTTCTCTTAACCTGGGGCTCCTTCTTAGTAGAAAGCCCCAGTCTCAATTTATCTTAACCAGTCTTAATTTACATTTGATCTGGGCTTCCTTCTCAGGAGTAAAACCCAATCATAAGTCCCCACTTAATATGGTAATATTCTTTAGGAGTAAGCCCATAGATTAGAGTATCCAAATATCCATAAAATACATATGCCTTTATGGATCCTGTTCCTGTATTTCTTCCCTGAATTATATCGTAATCTTCATCTATTTGGGTTGTTATACATACATATACCCCACATCATTTCTTATGATTTCATATTTCATGGCCAATTTTCTGGTTTTACCAATGCCTCTTATTTCTCATACCGAGAATGACTCACGTGAGCTTAGAGTGTAAAAGTAATATTGACATATTTCTTTGATCCATCAATCATACATGAACAACATATTTTCCTTACTCAAACTACATGGGTTCTAATTCCTTTTCTAAATAAAGGATACGTAGGTAGCCCATCTGCGGTTACGATCCCAACTCTGAAATAATCCTTGACTTTCTGAATGACAATAAACATCAAGTTCCCCACTGAGTGGATTTAAAACTATAATGGTCATCATAATGACCACGAGATATCTATATAATTTATGAAAGGATACCATTGACTAAGAATCTGTAACAAATACAGATAATTCTCTATTGATGAAGAACCGCAAATACATATAAAAGATTCTCTCAATTTCCTACATATTAATCATTGATTGTTAGACATAAATGAAATCTCATTTTTTAATTGGTAATTTAATAAAGATTCATGAACATAATAGAAATCTATAAAGAGAGTCTTGAAGTATACAATAATTCCCCTCAAAAAGGTGTGATGAGTCCGACCTCCCATCCACTCGACCAATGAAAATTACTAAGTCTCATCCATTCATAACTAATGAAATCCTACCTTTGGAAAGTAGGTCCACATGGATATGGATTCATTGGATGTTTCTGGTTCTACGAACAAACCCGTTTGAAATCGATTGGAATGATTGAACCTTATATCAATGATGTAATTCCCAATTCCAAAGGGAAACAAAAAATGGTGAACCCAATGTGAATCCCTAACCATGTTAAAATGATAGTTTACCTACTAGTTAGGCCCCTATTTAAAACTCAATGAGAGGGCCAACAAGACAATAAATAACATATGTGTTTATCCAATAGATGTAGTGGCTGGACTTTTCTTGATTACATCTATTATATCAAACATGCACTCTTTTCCAAGATCTTATACTTATAAGAAATTTATTCTCTCAAGTTCACACCCATGAATACTTCTACTATGAATACCTATGCAGCTACTCCTGCTAGATCGTCGTCCTCTCTAAGGATGATATCACCTACTCAGTGTCTTCAACGATGGGTATCAAATGCACAGGTTAAACAGTACAGTCAATATAATACCATTCCAACTATGGAGGCTTCCTGACAAGCCCTCCAAGTGAAAAATTCACCCTGGACATCCGGACAGCGACGACCAGTGATTAAGAAGCAGGTGGTGCCAACAACTGTCTCCAACCATTTTGGGTCGTTATCCCCAGAACGCAATCACCAGTCCCTCCCATATTATGGGGAGGTGAATGAGCAGGTCCCTCGGGGCCTTAATTGAAGGAAACAAGAGTCCTTTCCGAGGGTTCCCATCATCAATCGCCGCCAGACTCGTACGGCAGTACACCCTCAACATGTTGAGGGTATCGTTTCCAGGCATTCGGCTCAGGTTCCTCAAACCCGAGTAGGATAGACGAATCGCCAGAGGCAAAATATGGTCAGCATTGAGCAGGTTCTCATCTTTTCCATCTCCGTTGAAGTCCCCCAACCTAGATTGGTGGCAAGAAACGAGCGGCCACACATAGCCATCCGTTTTTATTCCGCTGTCCAGCAGACTCGTCTGGCAGCATCATGCTAATCCCACCAGGAAATTACGGTGGAGTACTATAAATAGGAACATACACCTGTTTATAAATCATCGGCTAGTCAGTAGGCTCTTCTGACTACTTATGATGGATATTGTCAACTACGTTTGGAGAAGTGAAATTAGCATGCACATACACATGCTAGTATTGATCAAGCGTATCAACAGTCTCGTTTGGTTGCATCAAGAGTGGTCAGTCGGAAAGATCCGATGGAAAACAGGAGGCAGACTCAATTCTCTGCCCCCACACTTGAGTACTGTCAGGATTCACTGACAAGAAATGGAGGACAAGAGCAAGAACACACACCTACTCCAAGAACAAAATAGACGTATATCCTCGTTCCGGTAGCTGAAGTCACCAAGAACATTCTATCAATGGTGAAAGAGAATAAGAAAATCACTACTCATATTATGGATGTCTACCAGGATATTATAACAATTTCAGCAGCATCACAGGGAAAGAAATGAAAATCTATCCCAACCAGTGGAGTGACTCATCAACAAATCACTCCAGAGCAGATACACAACTCTGTTCTAGTCCAAGAGGTTTGTGGGGGCGTACTCCCAAATATCATACTGACAACCATGTTAGGAACATATACCTGATTTGAGTGGAGATCATCAGCCTAACCTGGTCATCACTCTTGATCAGGCACATACACCTGCTCATAGTAGCCACTTTCATAAACATGTGGTTTCCAAGGAGAGTAAGATGGCATCTAAGAATAAGACTCACCCAGCACAGTCAAGAAATCAAGTGCCAGTCTGTAACAAGGCCTTGATCGATGTTGGTGTTCTTGAATCCCTCAGATAGTTATCTGTTGGAAGCCAAGATTCTACTCCCTCAATTTCCCAATAGTGGGAACATTAATTCCAAAGGTCTTTAACAGACAGTTACTCATGAAGGCTTTCTTCATGGAAGTTCAGTCGATCTTGAATTTTTATAATCAGATGAGAGCTACAATAACCATCTAAGTGGCTATAAGACCAAGGAGAAAGAGATCTCATCTTTTGCTGTAAACCACCATGGTGGTCCTCACCATGATGATGAATTTCTCTGAATTCCTCTCCACAATAGTGATGCACATTGCCCGGAAAATTCTCCAGTGGACAATGTAGTGCTGAGAACTCCCTCTTATCTTAAGGCACTTGAAAATTTGAAACCATTGATTTCTGATGTTTCATCGCTATCAGGTGAAATACTTTCTCGATCAGAAGATAGCTCGGGGTGTAAGTCATTCTCTGAACCACCCCCGGGTCATTCATCTTCTAGTTTGATCAGTGAATTCACTACTAATCCTATTGAATCTCATGAACCAACAAGGAAGCACCAGCTCTGGTCAAATCAGGTAGAAGAATCTTAATTGAATGATAAAGAGGAAGTGCTGTATATGAGAAAACAACTGGCGATAAGTGAAGTGCCAGTCATGTTTTGGCCTTTGGCTAACTCTCAGTATGACATTCCAAAAGTGTTGACGAAAGATTGTATTCAAGACATTTGTCTCAACATATGGAAACTCTTTGACAGTTAAAAAAGAAAGAATTATCTTATTATGAATATGAAAATAATTTTAATATAATAGAAGGGTTACAACGTCAAATTGACTTGGCATCTGTATCAGTCTCTCGATATCTGAATGCTTAAAAGCAGTAGAAAGCCTTTCAGCGTTCATTCCTTGGTGCACTAAGGAGATTGTGCCAGTTAATTTCCAATGCCCCATCTGGTATTCATATCATAGAATGGGGTATTCATGGAGCACTACATTTCATTGTGCTCTCCAGTCAGCATAGCCCACTGAAAATGGATTCATGCAATGTTATTGCCCATGATCAGCCACAATCAATGGGTTTTGTTTGTAATCAAAGGATTTCCCAAGAACATACTTCAACTAGTTCCTCTCAAAATCAAGAATACAGAGAACAAGTTGTTGAATAACTCCTGCATCAAGCGAATGAGAATATTGAACATGCCTCTCGTATGGATAAAGCGCATCATCAAGTGACAGAAGTGTCAGAAATCATCGAACAGTCTTTCGAACTGGGTGATAAAAGTGGATGTCAATTGATGCATCCAGCTAATTTCCAGACCATGGTCCGCAAGATCAGACGAGATTTTAAGAATGTCTCATACATAGCATGTCGAGAGCCACCCCAGCTTTCCAAACTGGGGAATCTTTTAATCCAACCCTCTAAATCAACAAATAGGATTCGAGGAGTTGAGAGGGAATGATAGGAACAGCCCCAGTCCACCTGACTGGGGACTTTTTCGAATCCTCAATCCCTCCCTCATAGAAATTCTGTCTTCTTTTAATTGGGGAAGAATCCCCTAGAGGAACAAAGATCCACGTTATTAAGAGATTCTCTCTAAATTATGGTTCATCAAGAAGTTCCGGAGGGATCGAATAAAAAAAAGGAAATGTCTCATCAAAGACATGGAAGAAGATAATATTGCAGAAATTCCGATAAGAGGGATACAATGCATTATGCATCAATCAATGTCATCAAATACATTGTTGTTGACCCACCAGATGAGGTTCACTCAGAGGGATCAGATGAAGAGGTTCTTGCCCAAGGTGTTGTACGCACAGATACAAATGGAGAAGGTGTGCGTACATGAAATCAAAGGTTTACCCATAATCTGGGTGTTCCTTAAAATAACCCACTTCCCCCTCTCCGAATGGGGTCAAAAAACGGGAAGGGAAAGAATCAGGTTACATATCCTTCTTCTGTAAAAGGCCAAACGCTCTCACTAGAGAAACGATTTTCACAACAAGAGGAAGAAATGAAGGAATTATTGAAGATGGATGCATAACTACCTTAGGGTAGTCTTCATCCTAAACGTGCTAGGGTCATTCAGAAAAGGGAGACTGTTGCAGCTATTGAGATGGATCATGAATATCCTCCTATATCAGTACACCCTCACAGGTCTAATCCTACAGGTCAAGTGCAACAACAATCGGTGGTGCTGTCATCATTTGCAGTACCAGCTAACATACCTTTCCAGACTCCAATTATTGCACATTACCATGTCCAAGTTCAACCAGATGTTTCTCAAATTTTTATAACTTCCATTGATTCATTACCATCTCTATTAGAGACTATGGAAGGGAAGCGTGTGCAGGTTCAACCAGAAAAGAAATCTTACCCTGAATTGGTAAATTCAATCCCTCCCCTTTAAAGTTTTGGGAACCCTGTATTCCCTATTTACAATGGATAAGGTGATCCTGAACAACATTTAACGCATTACGTGTCTTGTTGTAATCCTATGATGGGAAATTCCGAACATCAAGAAGCAGTGAAACTCTGATTCTTCATGCAAACCTTGCAAGGACCATCTTATTTTTAGTACATGAGCATGCAATCCCGGTCAATTACTGGATGGGAGGATCTTCCCCAAAAATTCCTTCTTCAGTTCAGCTCAATGTTTCCAAAGAAAATAGTTTTTGATCTTACAAACTATAAACAAAGGGAGAATGAAAGGGTCTCTGATTTCATCGCTCGCTAGAAGGGATTAACATATGCCTTATGCTTAGCACTCCCTCAAGAATAATTTGTTGCCAATTTGTGTAGAAAATCTACATGATGAGTTACGCAGGCCATTGATCCCTATGAAATACCCAGGAGGGTTTTGAGACCTTAGTTCAATCTCTGAACAGATTGAATATTCTCTTATAATGACTAAGGATAAATCTTTTGTAATTCCATCAGCTCCAGGAAGGATAATGGGTAAAGTAGATACTGCTACAGTTATGCTTAAACAAGCACCTGTACTTTCTTCTACATCAAAACCATCATCTTTTCGAAGGGATCCACCTCTTGAGCTTCAGAAACATAGGCCATTTCGTCAAGATGATCAAAGAGATCAAAGACGAAAACAATTTTTGGATTTGAAAAGTAATGTTTACTCATTACTAAATGAAAAAGATCCTGGTTATTTCATTTCGGTTCTATAAATAATTTGGTTCCGTTGCCAAGGCCCAAAAGGCCAAAAAAGGAAGGAGATGAAGACCATCCCAATTATTACCTCTTTCATCAATTGTTGGGGCATCCCATCCAGTACTATTTTTTCTTCAAAGAACTCCTGAAAAAGACGATCGCCTCGTGACAAGTCAAACTAAAAGGCTCTTCAGCCTAAGAAGCAAGTGTTGCTGCTACAATTTTAGAGGAAAAAGGAAAATGGCACAAAGTCAAAAGAAACAATCCACAGAAATATTATGATTGGATGGTTAAGAAAACGATCAACAGAACTCAAGCCATTTTAAAAATGCAATTGAAGAAACCAATTGTGTATTATTCTATGGATACCACAACAAAATCCTCTTTAGAGGGAAAATCCTCAAAATGGCGGCATAGTTCGAAGAAATAAAAGCAATCAGAGGAAGATGAAGTTGGGTCAAATCTTATGTTGTGTTTAACTCTGGAAGATTTCATGCCATCTACATTGAATCCACGAGCATCGCCCCACCAAACGGCTTAGCCTAAATTGGCTAATACGGCAGTTTCGTCCTCAGATGAAGAGTTAATCTTTGGTTCTATTAACATGGTTCACTTAACTGATCCTTATTGCAGTCGTAGTTTCAAATTTTATGAGCCTGAATTCCCTATATCAAACAGTGGAATTAGAGGGAGTTACATGGGTCTGGGATACAGAGGAAGACGTGGATATCCCAAAATACATTATTCCAATTATACCCCTTCTAGAACTATGTATGCAGCAGAAACTCGTGGCAGAGCCCTTCAACAATCTCAACAAGAACAAGAAAGTTCTTCCACTAATAGCAAGTTCAGTCCTGGCATAGTTATTCTGGAGTATCGGTTGGGGGTTCTATATTCATCCTCTCAACAAGTAAGTGGATCTAATCGGTCCATTCATCCAAATCCACGAATATTTCCAACTCCTATTCTGATGCAAGATGCATCAACTTTCAAAGAATCAACTTCCAAGGAACCAGCTAAACCACATGTTCTTCTGGGAAACACAGACCTATGGATCAAAAGTATGATGTATTGAAACACCTGGCCCATGTACCACCCATGTTATCAATTCTGGATGCTTTGAATCTGTCAAAAGATCTCCGGGAGGCACTAATCGAGGCTTTTTCATGTCCTTAGGTGTTTGAAACTGAAATTGCTACAGATGAAGTCTACCACATAGAAAATAATCCTGAAGAATGACATGCAGTGATATCTTTCACAGATAATGATGAATATGATGTCGTGCATAGGAATATTAGACATTTTTACTTATCTGGAAAGGTCAATTGTGTAGAAATCAGAATATCTTTCATTAATAATGGTGTAGGAGTCAACCTCATGCCCATTCTTACACTTCATCGATTGGGCCTCACAAAATATGATTTATCTTCTTCTACTATGATGTTACAAGGATATGATAAAAATAAACAAGAACCACTAGTCAAGATTACACTATGATCTCAGTTTGGAGATCTTTTATCCAATTCATATTTCATGGTTGTTGATCAATACTTTGCCTTCAACATCTTTCTTGGAAGACCCTGGTTACTTCAACATGCAGTTATCCCTTCATCATACCATCAATGTCTCAAATATTGTCTCGATGGTCAAGTTGGGACATTGTATGGTGATAATTCCTCATTCAAGACATGTGAATCTCATTACATTGAGACGGAATTCTATCACATGAAGGGAAAGGAGAAATCCACAAAAGGGAGATTACCAAAGTTAATGCTCCATGTGGTTTGGAGAAGATTCTAGTAAATCCATTTACACATGTCAGTACATATTATGTGTTGCCTATCAGTAAAATTTACAGGATAGACTCAAATCAAAATACTCTTATGGAGACTTCCATAATGTCAATTACAGCAATCAAGCCAGATAGCATGGGAGAAATTGGTGAGCCACCAAGCAGTGATGAAAGCCGAAATGGTGATGTCTTTATTTCATCTGATGAAATCCAGCAATTTTATACATTGCCAACAAGGAAAGAAGAAGTGATAACAACGTCATAGGTGAACAGTGATGTCGATTCTCAATTCATCATCTCCTCCTTATTACCCATGGAAGACCCTTCATCATCAATTGGGTCAGAAATAGAAGACTCTTCTTCAAGATGTTCAAATTTTAAAATCTCTCTTAATAATAGAACTTTTACTTCATCATCTACTATGCAAGTAGAAACGGATGAAATAACAGATTTTGAGGAAGAATAGGAAGATCTCAGGGATGCTCCTCTAGCATTTTAAGAGGGTATCTCTACTAGTGTGGATGAACTCAGAGAAATAAATCTGGGTACAAAATAAGATCCACGACCTACTTTAATCAATGTGACCATGACTCTTGAAGAACAAGAGATGTATATTTCCTTTTTAAAACAAAGTCAAGACATATTTTCTTTGAACTATATAGAGATTCCCGGGCTTGATTCTGATTTTTCTACTCATCATTTGGGTTTACTATAAGAACATTGAGGATTTAAGAAAGCCACAAGAAGAACACACCCAAATTATGCTTCCACAATTGAAGCTGAAGTGGATAAGATTATCAAAGCAAACATCACCAATGATGTTCAATATCTCATGTGGTTGGATAATATTGTCCCTATGAAGAAGAAGAATGGAAAAATTATAGTTTTCATCAATTTCATAGATCTTAATCGGCATTTTCCTAAGGATGATTTTCGAGTTCTGATAACAGAACTTTTAATCGATGCAACAGCTGGCTATGTAGTAATTTCCATCATAGATGGATATTCCAGATATAATCAAATTTGAATGGCTCCCGAAGATGAGGAATACACAACATTCAAATCCCCTCAGGGTGTGCTTTGATACCAGGTAATTCCCATCGACCTAAATAATCTAGGTTCAACATATCAATGTGCAATGAATCATATCTTAAAACCCTTTTTAGGGATATTCTTTGAATCTTATGTGGCCGATTTGGTGGCCAAATCAAAGAAATATTCTAATCACATGGCTGATTTGGAAGTCATATTCCACAATCTTCGACAACATAATTTGAAGATGAACCCCTTAAAATGTTCTTTTGGGGTAACCTCAGGAACGTTTCTTGGCTTTGTTGTACGCCATCATGGTATTGAAGTCAATCCTGAGAATACCAACTCAATCCTTGGCTTTTCACCTCTTCGAAATTCGAAATAATTAAGAGGACATCAAGGGCACATAGCCTATATTCGACGTTTCATCACCAATTTTACAGGAAAAGGTTTACACTTCACCAAATTGATGAAGAAAGGAGTCACTTACCAGTGGACTGAAGAATATAAAGAAGAATTCGATATTCTCCAGAAATACCTCTTGAGTCCACCGGTACTTATTCCACCCGTTGATGGAAGGCCACTTATCCTCTATGTGACGACCATAGAGTAATCATTGGGTGCCTTTCTTGCTCAGAAGAATGACGCTGGGAATGAAAACAGCCTCTACAATCTCAGTTGGACTATGCATGATGCAGAAACCTGGTATTCAAATATTGAGAAGTATTTCCTAGCATTAATCATTGCAGTTCAGAAGTTGAGACACTACCTGCAACATCACAAGGTCCAATTGGTATCTTGAAATAACCCGCTCAAATTCATCCTTTGTCATCCAATGCTTAGAGGACGTATGGAACGGTGGGAAGTTATTTTGAAGCAATTCGACATTCAGTATGTGTCCAAAAATGAAATAATGTGCCAAGATCTGGCTGATTTCCTTGCTGAACATCCTTCAGTAGAAGATACATATTCAGATATTGAACTCCCTGATTAGGAAGTATTCTTTATTCAGGATATTCCTCAGGTATGGGAAATGTATTTTGATGGTGCTTCCAGATGTCCAATAGGGATGAAAATGGAAGATCCTAAATTCAACTGGGTTGGATTAGTAGTTATTCTTATTTCCCCAAAAAATTCAGTGTTACCTTATTCCTTCTTATTGTGGGAAGGTGGTACCAATAATGAAGCAGAATACTAGGCACTCATCGCTAGATTAGAGTTGGCGCTTCAAGCACAACTGAATCACTTAAGGGTGAATGGTGATTAAGACCTAGTAATCAAACAAGTCAATGGGGATTATGAAATCAGAAAAGATGAATTTATCCCTTTGTATGATTATGTCAGATAGTTAAGGGCGGAATTTCCAACGGAACTGACATTTTCTTATGTCCCGCGATAAAAAAATGCTCAAGTTGATGCACTGGCTAATATAGCCACAGCTCTAGAAGTTCTAAATTGGGATAAAACAACCATCATTATTGCCCACTGTCATACAATTTCACCTTATGTTTGAACTATAACAGAGGAGATCAATGAAATTAGTCCCATTCCTAAACCGTATGGTCATACTACAGGATGGATGACACCTATAAGGGGATACCTTCAAAACAGAACACTTCCACCTGATTGAGCCAGAAAAGAACAAATCTAGCGACGTGTGGTCAATTATACTATTTATATTATCCCAGATCACCTAGAGAAAATTCTATACATGTGTGGTTTTTATGGAGTTCTCTTCTAATGCATTGATGGGGAAAAGGAAATGGCTATCATGAAAGAAGTGCATGTAGAAGTCTGTGGTGCCCACTAGTCTAGACATAGACTGTCTGATCAGATTCGAAGGCTTGGATACTTTTGGCCTTCAATTATTCAAGACTGTGTTGATTTCACAAAGAAGTTTCATTCATGATAAGTACATTCCAACTTCATTCATCATCCCCCAGAGTTTCTTCATACAGCATAATACTCATGGCCATTTTCCATGTGTGGAATGGATGTGGTGGGACCTTACCCTTCAGCAACACCCAAGAAGATTAAGTATATTATTAATACTACTAACTTCTTTTCCAAGTGGACAACGACAATACCTCTCAAAAAAGTTTGTTCTAAAATCATTGTTAGCTTCATCAAGTCTAACATCATTACTAGATTTGGTGTCCCTCATACCATATTGACGGACAATGGCACCAACTTCTGTTCATCCGAGGTGAAGAAGTTGTATCAACAATAAAACATCAAATCCAATCATTCATCTCGATATCATGTAGTGGCCAATGTCCAGATAGAATCCTTCAACAAAACTCCGTCAAATATACTACAAAATATGGTGGATAAGGATAATAGGTCATGGCCTGATAAAGTCATTCATGCTTTATGGGCTTATCGGACCACCACCAGCACTGCGACGCAGTTAACTTCATATTCACTGGTATATGGAACGGAAGTAGTCTTACCAATTGGGGTTCAATTACCATCCATTAGAGAAGCTATTTGTGATCATTCATCTACAGATGAACAATCTCAAAATAGATTGGATGAATTGGAACAGTTTGATAAGAAGATATTTTCCACACTGCACCACTTGGATGTCTACCATAATCAAATAGCACAAGATTTCAACAAAAAATTTCATCTGTGTTCATTCATTCAGGGAGTACTGTTATTGGTTCTAAGAAATTCAATGATACCAGGAAAGAAACCTCCCATGCTTGAACCAAAATGGGAAGGACCTTATTCAATACATAAGGTCTACTCCAATGGAGCCTATTTATTAATCTCAATGGATGGAGAGATCATCACTACTCCAACCAATTCCATATTTCTGAAGAAGTTTTTTTTATAAACACAAAATTCATTATTGTGGTCCAAGCATATGACCTTAAACTATTTTCAAGTCCCTTAAATCCAACAAGATGTTAAACTGCATAACCAACAGTCCATGCATATGACCATAAACTATTTTCACTTTTTTCCAACATGACACTAAACTGTATCATCCTTTTTTCATCCAAAATAACATTAAACTATGAAAAATTCCCTAATATGTCCAACATGACATTAAAATGTGTTCACTTTTATCCTTACTGCAAGAAATTAAACTGCACAGTCCTATTTTTTTCAAACATGACATTAAACTGTATTTTCCCCATCGTTCTAACTATATGATGCTAAACTGTATAAAAATCCATTAATATGTCCTACATGACGTTAAACTATATTTTTGTCCCTGATACATGACACTAAATTGTGCATCACCATGAGTTCGAGCCGTAATACTTTAAACTGCATAGTCCCTTCTTATGTCCTACATGACATTAAGCTATGCATCCTTAAGGTTGTTGCTACCTCTTGTTTCTCACACCAAGTATGACTCACGTGATCTTAGAGAAAACATCAACCATAACACCCTATATGGGCCGCTAACCATGCGTAAGTCCCAACACCATTCTTTAGGTCATTGTCCACAAGAACAACTCGATCAATAATTTATTCTTTAATTGAACTATGTAGACTTTGATCCTTGCCTTCCAGGCTAGGTACATAGGCAACCTCCCATGATTCAAGCCCAAAACTAATCTATTCACATCGGTTCACCTTCATCTCATACGATGTTGATTTGCGAAACCTCCCACAAAATCAATATCTTTACATTGGATAACCATCGTCCTTGCTATACGACATTAAATTGTACAACACTTTTTTCATGTACAACAATAAACTAAAATATTATTTGATACCCTCACCTGAGAGGGAATCATTATTTACATTGATTTTCAATCATGTAATATTCCAAAGACTATGTACATACATGGTAATACCTGAACCTTTTATCTTGGGTTAAACCATCATTGCACTAAAGTCCCCTTGAATCCTTCAC
The DNA here is from genome assembly GCA_963277665.1 of Viscum album. NCBI lineage: Eukaryota > Viridiplantae > Streptophyta > Magnoliopsida > Santalales > Viscaceae > Viscum > Viscum album. Next base: position 1,251,834,045 of record OY728140.1, on the reverse strand, counting down.
ATGTAGAAACCAAATTTGTACATAGTGTATTTCTAGAACTACATGGGCTTGATTCCCATTATTATGGGATACGTAGGAACATTTGAGTGTCCCACAAATCCATTCCCACGTCTTTTGTACCTAACCCCAAATTCCACTTTCAGTCCCCTAGATGAAAAGTCCCCATGAAAACACACACTGTGAATTTCTTATAATGGTCCGAGCTCTATGTACATAAACTGATATCTCTCATACTTTCGTCCCACATGACGTTACACGATATTTCAAGAACTAAATATGGATTGATTCCCATTCTTATGGGATATGTAGTGAAGTACAGTATTTCAATTCAAGACCCAGCCACAACATGATTATAGTTAGCATTGATCTGTGTGTCTCTACATACATTGGACAATACCCATATTTTTGTGTCATAATCCTAACCTTAAATATTTTCAGATCTTCAAAACCCTTTTCTTGACTTCTAGTCACAAAAATGTCAAATTTCTGTGAGTTATTTTTCCTGACTATGCTGCACGTGCCCTTAGGCGGCCTTGCATAAACAATCTCCCTAATAGAATTGTCAGCCAAAAGATATTGTTATTTCACTATGCAGCTAATGACAATAGGCGCCTCTGAATAATTCAACCCCCTAACTGGGTTTTTAGATAATGGTAACTTTAATCATGGGAAGAAAAAGTCTTTTTTCCATATTGGTCTTATCAAAAATATGTATGGATCGGAAAAAAAAATAGTGGTCCTTAACATATTTATTTCATGTTCTTTTTCAGGATCTGAAAGTATTCAAGTCTATGGTTTATATTTACCTTCCCTACGCATGGGTCATACCATTGTAGGATTAACATTCACCCAGTTCTTAGAAAATATTGTTTAGAAATATCTTATCCAAATTAAAGTAACTCTTTCCATAAAGAAAACTATGTAATTTGGAAAATTTGAATATCCATAAACATTCACTGGATTTTTAGCACTAGGAAAGTTAATTTCTGATAGTTCTTTTGCCTGACTATGCAGCACGTGCCCTTAGGCGGCCTTGCCTAAAATGTCTACATAACTGACTTTTCAGCCCAAAGATGATATTTATCTAACTATACAGCTAATGCCCTTTGGTGGCCCTACATAATTCAACCCCGTAACGGGTTTGTTAAATAATGGTAACTTCATTCTTGGGAACTACTTCTTCTAATACCATTTAGCCCGTTTTCATATCATTCCTCAGATTCAAAATTTTTAAATTCATATTTTACATTTTTTCCCTTATGCTTGGGTGTGGTAATATGTTTCAAAATGAATTATTTATGAATTGAGTCAATTCTAATTCATTTGGTCAAAGATATTTTGACAATAAACATTAGCCTTTTTATGTCGGATGTGCATGACTTTAAACTGCCCACAAAAGACAAATGAGCTCTGAATAAAAGTCAAGTTCCATCTCACTAAACATACATTTTGTATGATTTAGGTAATATTGTGCAATTAAAAGATTCAATATTTGTAGGGTTATTTATATTAATCCTAGTAAAAAAATGAAACCATGCTTACTAGGCTCATTGGCTTAGGTAAAAATTTAATGCATGTAGTAGGAAAATTCATGCACAAATGATTATAGATGAAAAAGATTTTTATTTTGTGTACAATAGATTAGAAGGACGTCCACATATTAGAGTCCCTTCTCTTTTCCAGGAAATTATAAGAGACTGTCAACATAAGTCTTCACTTGATGAACAACTTCCCGAGATTCATCAGCAGCTACTTGAAGCTCATATATTCGACCAAATTCACTCTTTTCATCCTGATGGGGTGATTTCTTGGCATCCACAATGGACTTCATACAATTAGTTTGAGCTCCCACCAGTGAATTATTGAGTTGGTCAAGTTCCCCAGTAACAGCGTCTACCTGTTTCTGAAGATGCATCTACTAGACGACTTTATCATTGATCTTATGCTTTGGCCCCTTCATCTTAGCAGCATAGTCAGCATCAGCTCGGGATAATGTTGCCTCAAATTCACTGATGTTGGCAGACAACTTCACTCTGGTCAAAACTTCACGGCATTTTTGCTCCTGCTCTCTCCTGAAAATGACATGTTTCACCGCGTCAAGGATATTTTCATATCCAAACCCGCCAAGTCCCAATATGACAAATTGGGATGACAGCCGGGGAATCTTCAATGGAAGCTCCTCTAGAGGCACTTTAGAAATGATTTTCCACATGTTATGTCATGCCTTGCGTCGTGAAAATTGGAACGCCTTTTGATCTTCCGGTTCCGACTCAGCGTCACTGTCACATGGGGGAGTATAATATACAATTAATGAACATCGAGAAGTGCCATGTTGTGCTCCTTCTCCCATGACCCGTATTTATTCGCTTTCGATTCCCGTTGGGGCGGAGGATGATGCCTCACCTCTAGATCCATCCACTACAATTGATGGCCCTTCATAATCAATTTAAAACTTTGGTTAGTTTCAAAAGATAAAAAAAAGTTAAATTGTTGTCTTGCTAATTAATTACAATCACAAATATTGTTATTCCTTACCCAGCGGTAGATCAGCTAACTAAGAAGGATCCTCCCCCTCTTTCCATGAATCGACAAGATTTTCAGGATGAGTTTGAGGGAGCTCTATTGGGTTCAGCTCCACTTGTTCTAATGTCTCTAAAATGGTAGGGTTTTCTATACCCCCTTCAGGAATTAAGGAACACAAGTATAATCTTGGAGTGAATGTATGAAGTTGTTAAGAAAGTATGGATGTTTTGTGCATGTTATTGGTGCGCATGTATCACCGCGCAAATTCGAATACCTTGACAGCATCGCGACAGAGAAAAAACTGCAGAAAATAGAGCAACCTGCACGGCGAAGGTAACTTGCATGGAGAGAGCTCGAAAATCTGAAATTCAGTGCTATGCACGACAAATGGATGCCTATATATAGGCCCAGCCACACCCCTACGCGCCTAAAGTCAGCGCGCTCTACAACCAGTGCGATCAGGCCTTGTGCACCGCCCTCTGCGCGCTCAGTACCTGCACGCCGATGTTTCCTTTTGTTTTCTTCTTTTCCTCAGAGTCTGATCCTCATTTCATTCGGATCCAACTTTGAGGGGGGGACTTTTGTTGACCCTCCATTTCGTCACAAAGTCTAAACAAATGCAAAAGGAAATTCCTTAGCTTAAATTGATTTATCCTTTGAAGAAAACATAAAAAAATTGAAAAAGTCATGAACAAGGATTAAAATGCACATGTGTCGCGCATGTTCCATCATAGGCATGCAAGTCCAATTGTGCACCGCCTAATGGGCGTGCAGGTGACTTGCGCGCCCTCTTTTAAAATTCTCCTAGGGTCCCTCCAGCCTATAAATACCCCTGTGGGCCCCCATTAAAGGGACGGGAAAATTCCAGAACATCAAAGTTGAGCTCCTGGTGCCCTAGTCTTTTCTCAAAGCATCCGAACACTTCTAAGGTTATTTCATACCTAGCACGAAAGATCTAGAGTTGGGGAGGAAGGCCTATGTGTTGAAACTCATCAAAACTTGCACGCCAGAGTGCCCAGCCTTTAAGGGAAATGGAAACACTTGTGCACCGACATTCTCCTTAACCAGAACTTGCACGCCACACTTCTGTAATCCCTTAGGGATAGTACCAAGGGCTTGAGCCAATTCTCACCCAAGTATTACACCAAGGGATAAAAATGCGCAAGTACCCATGTGCCCCACATGTATACCTGCGCGGCCCAAACATGCATGCCAACACAGTACCAGAGTGCCAACAAGGACTTGCGCGCCCCTCTCTTTTTGTGTTCCCTTCCTACCCATTTCACCCCTCGTACACATATCCTCCTCTCCTCATTAGGATTAAGCCTTCAGAACTCTCTAAAAATCCATTTATGGCATGATTTCCTTGTTGGATTCCTTATATGAAAGGAATTCTGTGGAACATCTCTCAAAACCTAGTGATTTACACATCTTTACACCACTAAATTTAGAGAATTCATTCATTCAACCTCATCCTTTAAGGTGAGAGAATCCTTAACATGGGCCTCCTTTTAAAGAGTAAGCCCCAGTCCAAATTTTCATAAATTTGGGCATCCTCTTTAGGAGTAAGCCCCATGTCCTCATTAATTTGGGCTTCCTTTTTAGGAGTAATACCCTGTCATAATTCATTTAACATGGTCCTCCTTTTCAAGAGTATGCCCCAGTCCAAATTCTCATTAATTTGGGAATCCTCCATAGACGTAAGCCCCAAGTCCTCCTTAATTGGGGCTTCCTTTTCATGAGTAATCCCTAGTCATAATTCCTTTAAGCTGGGTTTCCTTTTCAGGAGTAATCCCCAGTCTCCAAGTTCCCAAATATGGGCATCCTCCTCAGGAGTAAGCCCCAACCATGGTTCTCTTAACTTTGGCCTCCTTCTCAGGAGTAAGCCCCTGTCTCAATTTCTCATAACCAGTATTAATTTACATTTGATCTGGGCTACCTTATCAAGAGTAAACCCCAATTATAAGTCCCCTCATAACTTAGGAATCTTCATTAGGATTAATCCCCAAGATTAGAGTATCTAAATATCTATAAAATATATATGCCTTTGTGGATGTTGTTCCTGGATTTTTTCCCTCAAGTAAATCTTAATCATCATCTATTTGGGCAGTCATACATACATAATCCCCACATCATTTATTATGATTACATATTTTATGGCCAATTGTCTGGTTTTACTAATACCTCTTGTTTCTCACACCGATTATGACTCACATGAGCTTAGAGTTTAAATGCAATTATGACATATTTATTTGAGCCATCAATCATACATAAACATCATAATTCCTTACTCAAACTATGTGGGTTATGATTCCTTTTCTAAATAAAGGATATGTAGGTAGCCCATTTGCGGGTACGATCCCAATTCTGAAGTAATCCATGTCTTTCTGAATGACAATAAACATCAAGTGCCCCACTGAGTGGCTTTAAAACCAGAATGGTCATCATAATGACCAAGAGATATCTATATAATGTATTAAAGGATACTATTGAATAAGAATCTCTAACAAATACAGATGATTATCTATTGATGAATAAACTTGAATACATATAAAAGAATCTCTAAATTTCTTACATATTAATCATTTGACTGTCATATCTAAAGGAAATCTCATTTTATACTTGGTAGTTTAATAACGATTCATGAACATAACATAAATCTATAAAGAGAGTCCCATAGTAGACAATAATTACCCTCAAGAAGGTGTGATGAGTCCGACCTCCTATCCTCTCGACCAATGAAAATTCTTATGTCTCATCCGTTCAAAACTAATCAGCGCCTACCTTTGGAAAGTAGGTCCAAATGGATATGGAATCATTGTATGTTTCTGGTTCTACGAAAAAACCCGTTAGAAATTGATTGGAATGTTTGAACCTTAAATCAACGAGGTTATCCCCAATTCCATATGGAAATAAATACATGTATCAAAATTACAAAAACATCAAAAAGAACTATCCCATCTAGCGTCAAGATCATAGATAGGTCCTATTATATCATATTATGAAGAAAAGGTAGTTCAAGAATAGTCCAATGGCTATTTTCTCAGGTCCAAACCTCCATCCATGAAGTCTGTCCAGGCACCCTATGACTTCCTAAACTGGGAGTAAGATAACAATTCGTAGGCCACCACTAATAGTGTCTATAAAATGTCGACTCGTTGTAATAAAAACAAAAATCAATGTAAATCATGTATCAATAATATATTTGTACTGAATGTAAAGTTATAAATTCAAATTGTACAATCCAGCCTACCCAATCTTCCTAAAATAAATTTTCTAGATCCCATAAACAAGGTAAATTTTAAATCATAAATAAACCAATACACAACAATTGTACTATTTATCATAGTGTAAAACTTCTATCGTGACCATGTAATATCATCCAGTGTATAATGACAAACATGGACATGTAAAATAACCAAATACATTAACATTTTTCAGGGTCACATCATATTATTAATGTGTATAACATTTATCCCATCCATGATTTAATATCAAAATCTTGAAAATATTTTCATTGTGTAATCAAAATTCTCAGACCCCAAATATTTTTACTATGGGTTTAGAATACCAAGGCATCCATGTCAAGTCTTTGGAGAATCTCGAGGGAAACTCATTGAAGACATGGGTGGGGTCCAATGACCAATTCAATAGACAATTCCAACAATGATCCTAATCAAGCCAAAACCAAGGTGTAGCTAGACCCATGAAATCATAGGGAATTCATATCCAAGTAGTAAATAGGTCCAAGGAATCCACTACCACATTCACAACCCATGTAGTATAACTTTCTATGGAGTCCTATGGAATCCAGATCTAAGGTATACTGAATATGGAATACACTACCATAATCACATCATCATCTCATTACAGTTACATTCCATGAGATCATTCATAACATATAAAACTTACATTAAAACAGAAAACAATTTACATTTTCTCAACACATGAAAAATGAGATATCAACTCTCTATTAATAATTTCATTCAATTATCATGAATTATAAAGTATTCCACCTACATGTATAGCATTGAAAACCCAAAATAGGTAGTATAAAGTATGTAATATGTAACACAACACCCTATGTATGGCCTATGTTAGGTAAATAACCTCCAAAAATCTCAAAATTACTCAAGGGAAACCAAAATAGGGTCCATTTTAATCTATTCAATTATACAATTCATTTTAATGGAAAATTCAAAATTTTAGGCATGCAACACAACTGAAACTAGGAATATAAAACACCAATAATAATTAGGATGGTATATACCAACTACTATATAACCATGATGGAACATTATTCAAGTATCAGCCTTTGATTTTGTCCAGATTAGAAGAAACTAGAAGAATGGGAAAAGATTTTTGAAATAGTTCATAAGATCCTACAACAAAATTATTTCATTGGGTAGAAGAGAAGTGATGAATCGTGAAAGATGAAAGATGAACATTCTGGTATGGATCACCTGAGATGCACCGAAGAGGAAATGGATTCTAGATCATGAGATGGCACCCACGCCTTAGTTTGATATTAAATATGATCTCCAATGTGTGAAGAGAAGGTAGGGTGGGGATTCTATCAGAAATAGATTCCACTGCCTTTTATATTAAAAACCAAACTCATGAAATTAAATGGAATGTAAAAAAATTAAATTTAATGTAAATATTGGGTTTTACCCTTGTAAGAAACATTACATTATGAGAAAATCTCTGACCTCACAATTGCATGTCATGTATTTGTTACATGCCATGTATTTGGACTACAAAACACCATTATCCCTCCTACCACATTCTCTCAAAAGACAGTCCAACTAGCCCACAATCTAGGATTTAGGATCCAATGCAAATAAATAAAATTAAATAAGTGATTAACCTAAATAAAAATAACTATAACTCATAGTAAAAAAAGACATTATCATCTTCTCCCCACCCCACCCCACCCAACCCCCACCCCAAAGATATTCATACACAAATTTCCCTTTCAAGGATCATCAATAATTGATATAGAATAACTATGACTAATGCACACATACCACGACCTCCCACACCCATCTCTCATCTTATAAAGATTTATGCTACCATTTCACCCGTACTAGAGGAAATTATTAGACACAAAGAACCTCCATTCTACGATAAATGTTTATAATTGTTCACTCTTCAAAGGACTCATCTTCCTGTTACTCAATATAATATATCAACATAGTGTAGGAGAGGTCTAGGTGATAATTATGCAGATAAGATATTGAGAATACATCTTTCATGTTTCTATACCTCTGAGGAAACATCAACCGATTGGATATTCTCTTGATTCACTCCAGAATCTCGAATGGCCCGACATATCTCATTGAAATATTACCATATCTCATAATATGTCTATATCCCCACGTCTATGATATTTGTAAAAAGACCCGATACCCGACCTCAAACACTAGAGGTTGTCAATGGGAATCAGCCTAGGACTCTTATTTAGAGAGTATATTATTCATCCACTTTCTGATCAACAGGTCCTAAATAGAAGTATCGGGTATGATACATCATCCCATTAATGTATCCACACCTTCCCCTAGACTTTATAGAGGTGGTCATTATGGCATATTGTACAATGCCTCATAGGTTGGCATCTTTATTGTTTCTTAGTATGTTTTATTGTAGGATTACTCTGCTAGGGATATATACCTATCCGAACAGCTCCCAAAATCCGGGATGCATTTGTGCAGTATGTCCTGAAGAACATGAATCGTGCACTCTCAATGGACATCACTCTGGTGTTGTAATCCTTTCTCAGAAGTGCATATATACCAAAACCCTCTAAAAAAATTCAAAACAGAATTGTAAATTGGGCTTCCCTGTCCGATACAATAGTCATTGGACCAACATCAATTCATATTATCTCACATATATAAAACCACATAAGATTATATATTGATGTGTTCTCTCTAATAAAATCCAAATTAGCAACCTTTGTGCCTATATCCACAACATTCCAATTACCATCACTACCTCTAGGTGACCTTGCTAACCTAGTCTCAAAATCCATAGCAAAATCATCCCATTTCCACTTAGTATTTGGTAATTACTATTAAATTATGACTAGTTGTTGATGTTCTTTCATCACCAGATGATAGGTGGAATTCCTCATGACATAACTTGCTACCGCACATTTCATCCCTGACCACCAAATATTGTAAGGTAAATCACTATTCATCTTGGTAATTACTGGATGTACTTCCCAAAATAAGGCAATCAACTCCCACATTAGCTCCATACATATAGATTTTGAAACTCATATGAATCTATGAATGTGTAGGATTTCATCCTTTCCCATAGTTCCACAAGGTTGTGGTTCCTCAACTTCTATACTCTCTTAAATGAATAGGTCCTCAGAATTGGAAATCTATCCTCTCCTCACTCTATATTGAAGAGTATATCTCACAGTTAAAGATGAAATAAAATTATTTCCATTATCATATTTCACCTCCACGTATATGTATGGAAATTAATAAATGAGCTTTTATTTTCTACTGGCCTCCTAAATTTCATGTATCTGAATCTTCCATCTTAGTGTATCGGTAACTACATTTCCACTTCCAGGCATATATGTGAGGTTGAAGTGAATATAATATAGGTACTCAACCCAATTGAATTTCCTAAAATTTAAGTCACATTGTGATAATTTTTACATGAGCATTTTTTGGTATTTGTACACCAAAAAAACTATCTATGTAGATAATGCCAACAACATCGCAATTCATGAACAACTAGAGGTAAATCAAGATCATGAGTCTAGTAATTCATCTCATGTGGACACATCTGACATGTCCAATACAAAATGAATCTATACACCGACATCAAAATAATCATATCCAACTACCGGATGAATCATAATATACAGTGTAGTTCATGGATGGATCTGGAAGAATTGGGATTGGAACTAAAGTCAATATCCCTTTCAACTTCAGAAAGGAAATCTTGTGGGTATGTAACCAGCAAAAAATCACACCATTCTTAGTAAATACCTTCAATGGTGATGATAGGATTGAGAAGTGTTGTATGAAATGATAGTAATATCCAACTATCCCAATGAATCATCGTATGTAAATGATGTTATTGGAATGATCCCATTAAACTACATCTCTCACCATATCTGGGTCAACTGATACATAAATTATAAATCTAGGATTTGATCCAACCAATCCCATAATATTGTGGTCCTTCTTGGATTTCCTGGACATCCCATTCAATAGTTTGAATAAAAACTCTACCCTATGTTGATGTTAAATTCACCCTTTGGTTGTAGTAATCAAAATAGGATCAATAAACCACATGACAATCCATCCTGAGTTTGAATCAAAACCTTCTCATATGGAGGGAAAAAGATCCCATATGAATTGACACCCAACAACATTATGGGGGAACACCATGCAGTGGTGTATACCCATAATTCTGATCCCCATTGTAGTATCTATTTTCATAATTCCTTCATTAAACTACCCAAAAATACTGGGTATTTAAAAAATAGGTGCATATGTGAAACTATGTGAATAAAATGTATTGAAATGATCAAATAAAATAGTAGAGGCTATTAATATTGTACCTCTCATCATAGAAGGGATGATGTTGTACTCCTCAGGTATATGCAATACATAATAGATATTTTTGGGATCACATCCTTATAAAACAACCCCCCTACCTGTAGTATGCCCACTATACAGTGTAGGTATAACTAGTATTTGATGTCCTTGTAAATGATTGTCACATTGTATAGAACTACGACTTCCAATCCATCTCCCATATTGACATAGAGTAGTAGATCCCACTCCAGAACCTTAAGTCGGAGCTCACCCCTTCCATTAACAAATAGATAGATAGTCCACTAAAAACACTATAAATTTACCATCCTTCTATTAGAACCAAGGTTGTTCTTTGATAATAATGGAGTATTGTTTGTGTTTATTGTCAATCTGTACATAGATGACTAGGGAGTTTTCACAGAATGTGGTCATATGATTGATGATGAAATAAATATTGAAGGTGGGGATGTTTACCAATGTTTTCCACATTTTTGGACCTCAAAATCAAGAATATGGTCATAGGAATTTATGGCATGGAAAACGGAAATGGAATTACACAAAGGGAGAGAAACACGTGGCCCTATACCTGGGCCGTAAACCATGTCTAGGAATAGTTCACAGACCATGGATAGAACACTATGAATAGTATGTGGAATGGTTCAAAAAATCGAAATTGGTTCATGGTGAAGGTTTTCGGATAGAGGAGTGTGGTAAGCAGAAGACTAGAGGTTTGTAGGATAGCTGTAGTTTGCATGAAAGGAGCGGTATTTGGTGGAGTCTATACAAAAATCATTATTATCGTAAATCTTGGATTAAAGTATTTCCAGTATCCATTGGATCCTAAATATGGAACAATAATCCCCTTCTTTACGGATTCAGACTAAAGGATAAAAATTTAGGAAGAAATTCGGTGAAGTCTGAAGTGGTTCACATTGGAGAAGATGGTACATGGAGAGAACAATCAATGTAAGGAGAAAAATTCATGAAAGAGAGAACAGTTTGTTGAGGAATCTCTTGAAATACATAGTAGAACAAGGCAGTATGTAGAGAAAGAAGGGTTGTACGGGGAGTAGAGGAAGTTCTCAAAAAATTGGTTGTTTGTGGAAGGTACTTTGTAGAGGAAGTACACGGAGGAGGTTAGTTCATGGTAGATCATGGTAGTTTGTGGAGGAGATAGATGGTATGCGGAAATATAATTTGTACATGGAGGAGGTTATCGTTAAACTATACCCACTAATCAATGTTTTGTGGTGGTAATGTGGTACACGTAACACCTAAGGAAGCCTGAAAATTCACCGAATTGGTTTTCAAATTTAATTACCATAACCTATAAGTGTAAGGGAATGTAAATTAGATATATGGATGAAAAAATGAATTCAACAAAGATTCATTTTCTTGTTTAGGATTCATGATTTAATGCTTAACCATTGATGTGAACTTCACATAAATAAATTAAGTGAATATTCATCCAATGCAGTGAGAAAGGGGGAGACAACAGAAGTGATCTGAGGGGTACAATGTGATATCCCTAAAACCACGTAAAGGAAATGCACCTGGAATAGAGTGACTATTCTAAAATCTTGTAATGTACAACTTTTGAAGCATATTGGTTCTGATATGACTGACACACTATCATTGTATGCACCTTAGACATATCCCTTAGTGGTGAACCAAGTAAAACAATTATATCAATGATTTTAATTTGATTTTTTGTGTTATGAACATCCTCTTTAGATAGAATTAATAGGTTCCTAAAAATGTGGGAAGAAGATCCATCCATTTAAAATAAAAATTTGAGACCCCGATTCACCCCTCCTGTCACAGAGTGTTCCTGTGTCTTTCACCTTCCAAAATCTTAGAACATTATAGGGACTCAATCACATTGATTACTCAAATGTTCACATATTACATGTTGATCCTAGAAAATAAATCTACAAGTATAAAAATCCTAGATGATATACCCCTCACTAGAATCCTCAAAATTATGATTCATGTCATTAGAAGCTGAACCACAATGTCAAGAGACTATACATTCATTCTTGAATGCATCATCATCCCTTAGGTTATACTCTCTAATTAGTGCACGATTTATTATCTCTGAAATTGTAGTCAACTTGACCTCATTGACCTATTATCAAAAACAATGTCTGAGACCCTCTCTAATGTTTATTTCCCTATATTGCTCATATGAAAGTTATATCACAAAAACATTTATCTCTATAAATCATGTTGAATATTCCATAAAATTCATTGTTCCCTGCTCTAGATGAATATAATAACTATCTCGGTATGCTAATAGAGTCTCGGGGAAAATGTATTCATGGAAACTAGTTTGGAATTCATTATATGCCATATCTTAGATCATAACATCCTTGTTCAGACATCCCACTAGTGCTTAGTTGCTCCCCAAAAAATATATGTTGCATACTTTACCCTTATATTAGGACTTCTATATATAATATCAAATTTTGAAAAGTAGCCTTAATCCATAGCTCAACAGCCTTTGGACCACCGTCCCTTAAAAATGTGGTAGGATGCTGCTGTTAGAACACATTCCTTAGCTCTTCCATAGACTAAGCAGGTTTTGGTTATCCATAGAAAGTCCTCATAAAATACCAAAACCCCTCATGGAATTGTTCCTCATCACCAATATCAGGTACAAAAATTAATTCCAAAACTATAAAAATAGGGGGATCTTCTGGTAGTTCATGAACTAATACATTCGAATCAGGGTGGTCACCACCCTCCTGGCATACAACTGGAGGTTGTGGTTGTGTCACGTCTCTACAATGCAAAACACACACCTCAAAAAATATCACAGCATAGAATATCAGAGTACAATAATTTATGAAAGGTTAAACCATTCCAATTAAAAATACACACCCCTCTCCCTACTCCTAAATCTAGGATGGGTAAAAATAATCGATCATAAAATGTTCCAGAGACATTGCCTACTACCAACTCCAAAGTCGTGTCAAGGTCATGTACTATATTTTTTACAATTTCAACTTCATTTAAATTCACATTTATTTAAGAAATTTTATAAATTGTGTTAATGAAATGGTTCCCCAAATCCAATACATAAGGTCACATATGCCTCATGAACTGACCTATTTCATCGAATTAATCCACACCATAATATGATCCAGTGAATGTGACCATTTTTCCATGACTACACATCCCATTGCTGAATTATTAGGGTGTTTATTATTGACTAATATGGATAACAATGTTTATGATTTGGATGGAATTCTGAGTACCAACAATTTTTTTCAATTTCCCACACACAAATCAATAACCAAAACATAGATATATCACAAAAGAAACATATCACAAATTCATTAAATCAAGTAGCACATCTCATATGGTATGGTATAATTCATGGCATGTGAATCCTAATAGGTGCTAAAATAAGGCATGAGATACATACCATCATTTTATTAGGAAATGGTAAAAAAATACCCAGTTATATCAATGATAAAATTCAAATTCCATTGAATCACCCAATTGTGGTATCATGTTAACTATAATAGGAAAAATATAGAAAATATCAGATTCCATTCATGGAAATTTGGATTTTCTCTATAAATGCGTTAAATAATCCGAAGAACATATCATTACAAAATTACAAAACATTTCTAATATATTGAATTTTATCCAAAAATATTAAGTTAAAAAAATAAACCATCTGAAGCTGTTTTGTGATGTCCTGAACCAAGTACCACTAAATTGTTCCCTCAGTCGGTGGGACACGTGGCCTCAAGAACCCCTCCTTGTAAACCATAGAATTTGGGCTAGAAATGTAGGACTAGGGTGTGTCTTTTGGGAGACTGAACCCTCTTGTAATAGTGTATCACAATATTAGTAATCACAATAGTCAATAATGGAGTTAATAAACCAACTAGAAAAAAGATAAACATCTTAGATAGTACGAAATAAAAAATTAAAAATGAAATCATTTATAAAAAATGATACGTCATTTCTTATGTCTAAAATGTAGGAAAATATGTATAAAATAATCCAATACAATAAATGTATAAAAATACAAAGAAGGTCAAAAATAAATATATTATATAGAATCATGATCCTATCTCGGTCTTGTGATCTTCTGTTCCTAAGAAAATAATTTCTTAAGAATCGTATTGTAGAAATTTTCTCGGGTCCCTACCAACATCCATGAGTTCTGTCTGGGTACCCAAGGGGGTCCAAATAGGGTTTGAGATAACACTCGGTATGCCAACATCAATAATGTATATAACAATCCAAGCATGTGTAAAAACAAGGTAATGTAGTGTGCAATATATATGATAGTTATATTTGTACAAAAATTAATGAGATAAAGTAAAATTGTACAATCAATCCTACCAAGGGTCCCTATAAAAAAATTCAAGCGCACAAAAAAAATGGAAACTTTATGGAATAAATAAATCAATACACAATGTTCATTATATATAACCTAGTGTAAAAATACTACCACTACCACATCATATCATATAGTGTATAACACTCACCATGGACACACTGTATAACCAAATTTATTAAAATTTACCCTGGACACACAATATATTAAATGTGTATAACATTTTTGATGGCCACTCTGTATAATCGAAATCATCCACAGTGGCTTTGCAATATAATAAAAAATTACATTCCATGATGGGATGGATATAAGTTTTATAAGAATAAGGAATATACATCGAGTGCCTATAAAATCTCAATGGAAACTCATTACATAATTGGGTGGGTTCTATGGAGCATGTAAACAAACCATGTCCACTGTGGACCCAATCATGCAAGATCCAAGGGGAAGAAATGAAAGAGAAATCCTATAGAATTATGATCCAAAGATTAAATATGTCAATGTCATCCACTACAACAATCATGACCCTTATAGTAGAAATTTCCTTTAAGTATTATGGAATCAGGATCCAAGGTATACTCACCAAGGGATCTAGTACCATCATCATATCATCATCTTATTTCATTTAAATTCCATAAACATTCTATGAGTTTATTCAACTCATATAAAAATTTCATCTAAACAAAAACAAAAAAAATAAATCATGTAAACACATGATAAATTATGCATCAACTAAAAAACATATATCATATAAACACATGGGAAATTAATCATTAACTATACCATAAACATTTAATTAAATTATCTACAATTTTCAAGGCTTCCAATAACAAGGAGAGAACTCAGACACCCAGAATGGTGGTGTAAATATAGGAAAAAACAAAGTCAAAACCAATGGGTATCCTATGTTAGGTCAAGAACCTCAAAAAATATCAACATTACTGAAGGGAAACCTAAATAATTTTCATCTAATTCAATTTAATTATTCATTTCATTTTATGGGAACTTCTAGAACTTTTTGTGCGCCAAACAAATACAACTAGGCATATGAAACATAAAACCTCAAGGAAACGTTATAGAACACCTACCATATACCCATGGTATAAAACATGTCCATTTTCAACCTCTTATTCAGTTCATATGAAAATAAAATGGAAGTGTGGATGAATTATTTGAAAATAGGGAATAAGAGCCAACACGGAAATAAGTCTGTTGTGGAGAATAGAAATGAATAAAGACACAATATAAATTAGTAACATACCATATATTTTCTAAAATGACTGATAGAGGAATAAATGGAGTTTAAATCAGGAAATGAAAACCCAATCACTAGTTTATTCACAATGGGGAGCTCCTGCATCTGATGTGAATGGAAGGTGAGGCCTCTCTTAAAAATAATCGTACCTTCATCCTATTTTAAAATCTAAACATCTGAAATTACAAAAAATGTAAATGAATTAAATGTTCTGTATATATCAGGGTCTTACCCCTTGGAAAACCCCTTTACATGAAGTGAAATGAACTTCATCTTCATTTATAGATCATTTAATTGATAGACATCATTTATTTGGTATGCAGCCAACCTTCATCCCTCATGCATCTTTCTCTCAAAAAACAACCCATTCGACCCATGGTATCAGCTTTAGAATCAAATATAAAAAGAGAAAATAAAAATAAATGAACTAGAATAATCATAATCATTAGTAAAATGAGAACTTGAGATCTTACAATAACATCTTTTGAGGTTATTGTTTCTTTAATGGGGATATTCTTCAATGATACTATCCACTTTCATTTTATGGATGGATTATTATGATGAAGAATTAATGATTATTTTATAAAACATATTTCATTCCTTTTATAAATTAAGGTATATTTAAACCCTTTTGAATCCCATTTATTTTCCACTAGTTACATAACAACATGTTTTTTTTGAAGTATTTTGTTTCAAATTCTTATAATATTTTTTATATTTATCATTTCACACAGCACTAAATATAGTTTTTTTATATATTAAATAACTATGTTTGTCTTGTGTGAATTACACTCATGACATTTATCTTATTTTGGTACATGAAACAACATGTGTGGCTTGTGTTATACAAAATGTTGAGTTCATTCGATAGCTTTCACAACACACAAAGACATTTATTTACTGAACTGCAGTATACTATTAATATTAACATTAAAATATTATTACAGAAACCACCAATCAATTGAAAAATATGTTTTTAATATGGTTAACTAAATTGTGAAAATATTTTTACATATGTATATAAAATTAATCCTTTCGTTATCAATTAGTATAAGTAAATGTATGATCTATTTGAAAATAAAGAAATTGCTTCTTTCAAAAAACTATTTTTCTGTGTACAAACAGAGTTTTGTCTCAATAAATTAATCAAAACACATTTTATTAATGTTTTATATAAAATATATTTGATCAATATTATTTATAATTATAAAATATATTTTATTATTATAAGATAATAATAAATATAATTTTATGAATACAAAGGTATATTTTTCTAATAACTAATTTTATCGCCTTTTAATGAAGAACCCATTTAAAATCCGATTTTTGGAACTTTTATTTATTTTATATGTAAAAATAAACTTCATAATTTTATGTGGAACAAAAAAGTATTTTATTTTTATTGTTCTTCAATTTTTCTGTGATGTTTCATTTTTTGATAAATAGTGAAAAATAATGGATTTTAATTCAATACTGCTTTTTCATGTAATTTATTTGTAAGTATAAATTATATTTTTAATTGGTTTTTAATTTTAATTATATAAATTTTATATAAATTAATCAAATTTAGGTAATTGAAATAAATTTAAAATTATAATTATATATAAAAACTATCCAAACAATTTAACATTTTTACTTTAAAACCCTACATCATCCTACCGTCTGCATGATTAAATTTGAATTAATTTTTTACACTTAATTTATTTGAATTTGGAAATATATAATCATTATTTTTAATCATAATAATATATAATTTTATATATGTTCATCTTATTTTCTAACGAAAATATTAATGAATGTAATTGAAATTGATTACAACAGATGAGAGGATAACTTTATAAACAATTGACTAAACCATACACTTAAGGGACTAAATGACCTAGAAACTTCGAAAAAACACATTTTATGGTTATATATAGACCATTTCCTACATTTTATATAATATTTTTCAGCACTAGATCCACATTGCATAGTAAAAACTTTTGTGGAATTATCTTTTCAAAATATTACAAGAATGTTGCTCCTCATCCAATATAAAATGGAACTCACCCCTCCCACTCATTCACACCGCTAAATCCCTTTGAATCCCCCATAATATTCTCCAATAATCTCCCAACATCCCTAACTTCCTAATTAGATCCTAAATTTATGCATAAATCAAACAAAAGAAGCCCTTTTGGGTAACGAAAAAGGAGTTACCCAAAGAAGATGTGACATCCATCCTCAATCACCCTTATTTTATATTCTTTCTCCACCACATCAATTATTATTATTATATATTTATATAATGAAAAAATTATCATAAATATAATTTTTGTTTTTAGTTATAATTTATATACCTTAACTTACACACACATCCATATAATGGATGATGAACTTACATTTCTTGTTTACATTGAACAACTGCCTCCCGAAACAGTGATGTTCATTCTTTCCTTTACTAACTGTCCTGATTGGGAAATATGATGGAAATTATGTTTTTGTTTGTAATATATGATATTTTTTAGGAATTTGTTCTTATGGTTTTATTATATATAACATACCTTCATTCATTCCATTTTTTTAAATATGATAACATTATTTGTGGAAGTGTGGACTACCCCCTCCGAAAAGAAATCTGATTCATTAGAACAATACATGGAACGTATAAAGGATGGATTTTAAAAACATATGTGAAATAAATGAAATATATATTGTATTCATGACATAATTACCTTCATTTAAATATAATATATCATTTTTACACTACCCATTTCACACACAAAATATGTAATAACGTCGTTTGCGGACATGTTGACTACCGCCTCCTCAACAGGATGTGATTCCTTTTAAAAAACTATAATTGCATATATAAGTATATATTATTAAATAAAATGGTATTTAAAATATAATTATCATTATATAAATAAATATTTTTTCTTATCTTATATCCATAATGATCATTTAAAAATGGGAACATTACTCATGCATACGTATGACCTACCCTCTCCATGATTATAACATTGGTAAATTTTTCGTAACCATATTTGATGATTGGTTTTAAAAGTATATCTGATGTATAAATATGATAATTATTTCAGGATTATTATTCTCTATATATTTATCTAATTAACCCTTTAACCATATTCGACCTAGCGAAGTCATTTTAACACATGATCCGAATTTGGTCAAAACACCTGATATAAACATTATTGTTTTAGAAGTTGAATAAAACATCATAATAAGTGATGTAAATGTAAAGAAACATTGAAAATATAACATCTTACACCCATGCTTCCAGAATCATGCTTAAAATTTCATTTAATTTTTTTTTATAAAAGTAATTAAACAATTAAACAATAATTATTACAATATATGACTTTTTACCATTCTAGGTTTTGGAGAAATTAGATTACATTTTCCAATTTATTAGAGTAAAATATAACTATATAGTATGAACACAACTCCACAACCACTAAAATACCTATAAAAATAATTTAATGTTACAGGATGACCATTAAATTTCTCAGTAAGATGTTTCAAAACCTTTGAAATTCTTTTTAGGGAAATAATTCTTTTAAAAAAACATTTCATTAAATAAACCTAAAATTATTTTGAAATATATCTAGAAAATATTACTTAAAAAACATAATATATTGATCAAAATTTAATATTTAGTAAATATCAATACTTTGAAAATAGTTTTAATAATATCCAGTGAGTTTGAAAAAATATTAAGTAACATTTTGGAAACAATGTACTTGGAAAACATAAAACATTGAAGGGTATCTTGGGCCTACCCACTTATCGAGGGATGGGTTCACTCCCCAAATCTATATCATATTTAAAACATTCATGTGATTGGTTTTATGTAAATAATCTGATTCATTCTCTATATATAGTATTTATTTCACTTGGATTTATAACTACAAAAAAATAAAAACATTTTTAATACATAAATTTATATAATTATACATGCATAGATATATATTAATATATTCACGAAAAATGCACTTTCTAGATTTGAAGTAATCAAATACCATGTAGATATGTCTTTTCCTGATATGAGAGTAATTATCATTCAAAAATATCTTTAACAAAATAAAAAATGATTGTTTATTTATATAACATACATATAGATTATTGGTAAGAATTAATACCTGAATTATATGTCATATATTATAGCAAATTCCCATAACTTATAATGTAACTGGAATACATGATTGCAAATAATTCTGATTCACATAAAATGATAATAAATGTTTTTTGAAAATGATATTAAATAATTATTTAAGATAAAAGATTTATCATTTAACCATATAATCTTAAACTCGTGATTTATTTGAGATAAATAATACATACCTTCCAAAATAATAAATACATATGTAATCCCTTCATAGGTGTTTTTGAAATAATGATAAAATAATTATCATATATGATAAAAATTGATATGTATATATATTTATATGCATACATATATATATATACATATATATTGGTTACACCAAAAAATAACCATCATAATAAATTTTTTTAAAATTATAAATTCCTTATAAAACAAAAAAAATGGGATTATAACTTGAATGAAGAAACTTCCCTTACCTTGATTACATGAAAAAGGAGAAAGAACATGTGGGTATTTGGTTTGTCATGCATGAGGTAGTGATTTCTTTTATTCATGAGGAGATTTTTAGGACCTATTTATAGATAAAACATTCCCTCTATATTTTTTATAAATAAATTTTTCTTACCAATTGGTTGAGGTATTCGTTTGGCCTCTACTCGATCTCCTGTGAAAAAATTGATAACATGCAACTGAATGCATGTTTTTATCTGATAAAAAGGTATATTTTATATGGGTTGATTATCAAAATATGAAAAAATGTATCCTAAAAGATTTTGTGGTGATGGAAAAAATCAAGGGTGAGGGATGCCTTTATTTTTATTTTATATAATTATAGTTTAGTTAGGACACAATTGTTTCATGGAGGACATGAAACTTGACATTGTGATGGTTCATATATATTTGTTTAACTGAGATTACTACATAGTCAGATCTCAAACTAATTCTAGTATGGTATTTTTAATATTTTAATATACTGATTGAGGGTAAGATCTTACTTTTCATTTTCATTTAATACGGTGGTCCAAGGGATTTAAGAATAGAAAAGTGAATCATCGTCGAGGGATTTCATCTAGTTCGAGTAAGATGGAAGATGATGAAAGGATTCGAAAAGGAATAAATAGTCTAGATTAAATATGACTAGGGAGTATTATCATACCCATTTGATTTCAGAATTATTGAATGGGGTATTAATATGCTAATACATGGACAACATATATTTATTTTATCCATCGTTATTAATCTCATCCTTTGAATAAGAAGAAGTGTATCGTCAATGATGTACTAAAGTTCTTACTGTTAAATCACATGGTTAGTGACGTGTTACACAAAACGAAACGAATATTTGGAAATGATTAGTTATTGTATCAAATGTTGTAACCACAAAAAATGTATCACATTAATAAGGCTTAAAACTTATACTCAATCAGGTAGCTGAAATGCATCTATTTTTATATTCCACCGATTTACTACTCTATTTATAATATTTCTATTTAAATTTTATTTTTATACATCTTATGTTATAATAATAAATAAATTAGAATATTCGGAAAATAAATTTATAGTTCCTTACTTTGTTAAAAAAATATTTTTTAATTTATTTAAACTACGAATAATAATTAAAAACATAATATAATGCTTCAACGTACAAAAAAATTATTATTTTTATTGAAAAAATAATCATTAAATAATCAAATTCAGTCAATATTGTTTATATATATATCAATGGTTAGTATATTTCATTTTAAACATTAACTGAAAAAAAAATTTAACGTACATTTTTGTATATCGGTTAGATAAAAATCCATATAAATATCTATATTTAAGGGCATTCAAACACATATATAATTCTATGAAGTTCATTTGATTTCTCTCGAAATGGTTCTACATTTTCCTCTCATTCTAATTTTTTATTCTATTTCTCTTCCTATAACTTATGTTCTTATAGCATACACAAGAGATGTGAACTACCCAATTAGTCGCGTTACATTTCTTAAAGAAATTCTAGTTGTCTTATTTGCAATATAATTTTGTTTGATGGGTTAGTTCTTATATGTAAGTCATGTATTAGCAATGGATAAATATAATATTAACTATTTATGTATTTTCATTTAGAATTTTATATTTATTTCATTTATGTAGCATTACATAATACATAAAACTGATTTTTAAAATTGGGGTGTTACATTCTCTCCCCCCTTATATTAATTGCACACTCAAAATTTGTTTACAATCATTACCTACAGTTTGAATCTACCTTGATTCTGGCTTGATATCTAGTACTATAACCTATGTGGTCAATAAGGTTTACGTGCAGGATTACTAAAATATATCCATAAAAAATTAAAGAGGAAGGTGGCTTCAGTTTTCTCCACCAGCATTGCCCAAACACAGCTAGTGCAAGTGAGGTTGTATGGAAATAAAAACTAGAAGACAATCCTTAAAGAAGGATAATCAATATATTAATCTAGAAGGTCATTTTGAATTTTATTTTTATAAGAATGTATCAAGGATGAAATATTTTATATTTCAAATTCCTCAACGATTCTTTCCATGAAACAACATCTTAAGATTTATCACATATAAGTTGCCTATTGATATCCATCATATTCTGCCCTATAAAAGGATGGAGTTGATTCAGGTTTCTCATAAAGGGTAAATATTATAAAAAGTTCTTCCGGATACGCTCCTCGGAGTTTATAGAAGATTAATTATATCAGCATGATTTCTTCAAAAACAAATCATGAACCACGATGAAGATTAAATATATCAGGTGTACATGATATATTCAAAAGCTATTTGTAGGAATTCTACATGGCTTCATATGTTTAAGATTATCTATCGCGTGATTTTGTGATGATATTAGCATGTAATTCATCCAAAAGGCATAAGAGACTTGCTGGATTTCTCCTTCCATCCATATATAAATTACAAGGACAAATATTTACTAATAAAGGATACAAAATCCAATGAAGGGTTCTAATTTTACAAAATTTTCTAAATCGTTCCTTTGATATAAATTATAACAGCCCGAGCTCGCCCTTCTAGACTCATGCATAAAAATACTGTGTACTTTTTTATAAAAGTAATTGAACAATTACACAACACTTATTGAAATGGAAGACCTTTTACTGGTATAGGTTTTTGAGATATTGGACTACATATTCCAATTTATCGTAGTAAAATATAACATAGCAGTGTGTCCCCTATATTTCTTCATGAACTAACTCCACAAGCACTATGATTCCTATGAAAATCCTTTAAAATAATAGTGTGAAATTCAATTTCGTAGTAAGTGGTTTTAAAACCATTGAAAGACTTTTTAAGGAAATCATTGTTTTGAATAAAAAACATTTTATTAAATATCCCCGAAATTCTTTTCAAAAATATCATGAAAATATTATCGAAAACACTTAATATATTGTCCATATGATAATATTTTGAACATATCAATAACTTGAAAATGATTTTATGATAATACCATAAGTTTCAACAAATATTAATCTTGTATTTGAAAAAGAAATATTGGGGTAACGTGTAATGTTGAAGGAAATCATGGGCCTACACAATTACCTAGGGAAGGGTTCACCCCCCAATTCCCTACCATATTTACAATATTCAAGTTCAAGGTATTATGAATTGCTTTTTATTTTTTCTTTATACATATACATATTTTTCATAGTGATTTATTACTCCAAAAAATGAAATCATTTTTAATACATAAATATAAATTATTATATATAGATACATATATATTAATACATTCACTGAAAACACTTTTTATATTTGAAGTAATCAAATCCAACATCAACATGTATTTTCATGACATGAGAACAATTTTCATCAATATTTATCTTTAACAAAATTAAAAATGAATTTTTATTCATATAATATACATTTATTTTACTGGTAAACATTAATACATGAATTATTTGTCACATATTATTTGAAATAGCCATAAATTATAATGTAATTGACATACATGAGTGAAGATAAGACCGAATCACATAAAATGATAACAAATTTATTTAAAAAACTATATAAACTAATGTAGTATCATCAAAGATTTATCATTTAACTTTATTATATTAAACTCCGAAATTATTTGAGAAAACTAAAAAACACCCTTTGAAAATACTAAATATACATGTAATCCCTTTATAGGTTTTTTATAAATAAGGTTAAAATCCTTCCCATATATGTTGAAAATAAATATGTATATAAATATATATATATGTGTGTGTGTGTACATTTATATATATACATATATATAGGTTACCACAAACATTAACCATTACAAAATTATTTTGAAATCAATAAATCCCTTATACACTATGAATATAGGGATTAGAACTTGAAATCCACAAACATGACTTGCCTTATTTTTTTTAAAAAGGATGAAGAACTTGTGGGTATTTGGTTTTTCAAGCATGATGTGGTGATTTTTTTATATTCATGAAGACATTTTTAAGTCCTATTTTTAGAGAAAACATTCCCTTATATTTGTAATAAATAAATGTAACTTTCCAATTGGATGGGGGGTTTGTTTGGCCTTTTCCTGATCTCCTATTCAAAATTGATGAATTTCAACTAAATACATGTTTTTATCGAAAAAAAATTATATTATATTTGGTTCATTTGTGAAAATCGGAACAAGTGTATCATAAAAGATCTTATGGCAATGTAAAAACATAAAAGATGATGGATGGATTTATTCATATTTTATACACTGATTATTTAGTTATGATTCAAGTGTTTCGTGGAGGATGAAGAACCATACATGGGATTCTTAATATATATTTATTTAATCGAGATTATTTTATAGTCATATGTTATAGTGATTCTAGTATGGTATTATTTGTATTTTAAATTGGTAATTGAGGGTATGATCCTACTATTCCTTTCTATTTAATATGGTGGTCCAGGTGATTAGGGAAGATATAAGAGAAGCATTGACAAGGATTTTCTTCTTGTTTGTGTAAGGTAGAAGAGTGTAGGTGGTTTTGAAAAGGAATAAATAATATATATTAAATCTGATAGGTGTGTATTATCAAACTCATTGGATTTGAGAAGTACAAAATGGGGTATTGAAATGATAATACACAGACAGTGTAGATGAATTTTATCCATCATTCTTAATCTCATTCATTGAATCGGTAGAGGTGGATAAAAAATGAAGTACTGAAGCACTTTTTATTTAATATCATGGTCGATGACATGTAATGAAAAACTGATCAAATGGTTCGATATTTTTTGTTGTTAAATTAAATGGTGAAAACGCAATAAATTCACCACTTCAAAGAGGCAGACATCTTATACCATATCAGGTAGCTGAAGTGAAACTATTTTTTTATTACATTAATTGACTACTCTATTTATCACATTTTTATTTAAATTTTAATTTTTATACATCACATGTTATAATAATACATAAAAATTAATATTTAGAAAATGTATTTATTGTTTCTTACATTGTAAAATAAAAAGATTCTATAAATTTCATTAAACTATGAATAATAATTTAAAACATAATATTTATCTTTGAGGTACTAATATTTCATTATATTTATTATATAAATAAAATTTAATAGTAAATTAAAACCACCATTGTTTCAATTTATATATTTATCAATGGTTATTGTATTTCATTTTAAAATTTAAATTTATAATGATATAACAGACATTTTTTATAATGGATTTATAAAAATCCTTATAAATATATATATTTATTTTAATTCAAACACACATATAATTCCACAAAGTTCATTTAATTTCTCTTGAAATAGTGCTATATTTTCCTCTAACTCTCAATTTTTTGTTACTTATCTTGCTATAACATATTTTTTTTATAAAATATCCAATAGATGTGAATTTTCCAATTGGACTCATTGTGTTTTTTAGAGGAATTACAGTTGTCTTATTATCAATAGCTTTGGGTGTTATGGGTTAGATATTGTATGTAAGTGATATACTAGTGATTGATAAATAAAATTTTTATTATTTGTATCTTTGTGTTAAAAAATTTTATTAATTTATTTCTTTTTTGTGGAATTTAATAATATAGTAACCATACTTATAAACCTTGTGTGTTACAAAAAAATTATGAATAAATTAATTAATTAAGATATGTATATTTTTCAGGATGATAAAGAAATATTTGAAAATTTAAAATCAATGTAAGAGGATTTAATCTCCCTTTTTATTTTCATGATAAACATGTTATATTCACCACTTGCTTCTTTTGTGTGGTGTATATACTACCCTATGAGATGTTATTTAATTAATATACTTTATTTATTAATAATTGTATTCTCTTATGTGGATCATGATTCAAATCTTACTCAATTTTTAAGGGTTTTCTCATCTCAATATTAATTTTTGTCTAGCATAATCTATGTTCACCTCGTATTTCTTATATGTGGTGTGTATACATCATATGAATGTCTTATATGATTATTATAATTCAATTTTTTGTTTTTTAAATTTCTTATTATAATATTTATTTAATGGGGTTTATGTTTCAAAAGATACCAATTTAGTAAAGTAATTTTGTCTCAATTTGCCTTCTTTGAGACACAAATCATGTTATGAACTAATATTCATTTACAAGGTGTATATATTGTCATTCGACATGTAATATCATGAATCTAATTATTTTAAATAGATTTTAAAATTTATGTAATTGGATTTTCATAAATGGGCAGTATTATTCAAATTTATCAAGTGGTAAAATATATTAAGACAAACTCATCATTTTTTGATATTATTTATGAGCATGCTTCCATTGATGAAATATTATGATCTATATTTCAAGAACAGTCATGAATTTTATTCTCATACATTAATTCATTATATATTCATATATTAGTTCCATTTTTATACTCTTTGGTACATAATATAATTAATAATATTTTTTACGAATGTCCTACATTACCTATCTTTTGAGTCATAAATATGTATTCTTTCAAAACGATGTTTTCAAAAAAAAATCATGTATATTTGTGTTTAAAAATATTTATAAATGTTTTAATATTTATTTTATAAGTTTTAAAATATTTTTTTTTGAAATAAAATATAATCATTATTTATAAATTTTCAAGGAAAAATGTTTTCAAATTTTTTCCAAGATATCTTTATAATTTTTAAAGGTGTTTTCAACGAAATGGTTTTAAAAATGATTCTAATATACTTTTATATTAATTCCTAGAAAAGGGTTTTCAAAATATAATCATGATTTCTTTATTATTTATCTAATAAATAAGTTTTCAAAGAGTTTTCAAAACATAATTTATAATTATTTAGTTTTATTTTCATGAAAATGGTATTCAATAGGTAGTATGTGGAAAAAAATCAATTTTCAAAAAAGAAAATATAATTTCATCAAGAAATGGTTTTATGGGATATTTAAATATTATTTTAAATCTAATATGATGTATGTTGTTGTTACTCATGTATTTATGGCAAATGATCCAAAGGCTCCATTAATATTCATTCTCTAAATGGTTTATGTTTTTATAGAATAGTGTATATGAAACCCATTTCTATTTTATGGGAAATAATTTTATGAAACTTATTTCTCTTTTATGATTTATATATGTATGAAACTCATTTCTCTTCCACTAGTTATATTCTTATGAAACCTTTCTACTTTCAAAGGTTATTCTTTGATAAAATTATTATGAAATCTATCTCTTTTTCCAAAAGTTTTTATTTTATTACATTATTATGATACCGATTTCATTTCATGGGATATGATATGATTTTTTATGTTCTTTTTCATTATGTATGTATTATTTCTTTATGATATGGGTGGAGCATATATCTCCCTCCAGTGAATTAGGTAAATATTTATAACTCATTAAATAATGACGTGAATCAATTCAATGGGTTTGATCCACTATGGGGGATAGGGAAACCTAATACACTCTGGGAATGCAAGGAAAAATGATCCACTATAGGAATATAGGGAATCCCGATCTAATTTAGGAATATATGGAAACACAATCCACTATGGGAATATGGAAAAACCCGGTCCATTAAAAGGAAAGTACTATGACTGAGGATGGTGGTGTGCCCCACCCAGTATGTGTAGTCTTTATTAGGTGACCTAATAAGTTATATAAATGTGTCTTGACTTATAGGGAATGATATTACATGTTTTTGTATACGCTAAAATTCATTTTCTATGATTTCAAGGATTAAACACTTTCCTCCATTATCATTCATGTCTTTTTTACTTCTAATCACTATTACATGATTCACTTTTATGATCTTTGATATATAGGGTATGATCTTCTAATGTTATGATATATTTATCAAGCCCTTATTCCCTTAATTATTCATACATATCATCCTTATTTAACCATATTGGGCATCTATGCTCAGGCCTTTTATTATATCCTTCATAGGGTTATAAAGATATATTTCAAGTATGATATGTCTAAGATTTGTTCTATTAGTACAAAACCTAGTGGGAGATAATATAGCTTATTAGTGCACCAATGTTATGTTTTTATGTTTCCAAATCCACTAAACTAATACGATATTTGGGAGTCTATTTCTGTAATGTATTAAGTATTCTGGAAAAATGATTTATGTTAAACATGGGTCATTGTAGTTGGTATTAGGGAAAATATTTAAACAATATTTTGGAAACTATGATAAATAAATTTAGTGAGATATATTGGGATATTTATAATGATATTTCTAAGGGTGTATCAAAGGATATGTGTAAGGGTGTGTAAATATTTTGGAAAATTTCAAAGATTTTTATAAATGATATACTAAGAGGTTTCCTAGAATACCATACTTTTATAGATACTAAAATTCTGTGTGGATATTGAATATACATACTTAGTTGTAACAACTTTGACAGGGTTCATTGGGACTGGCTCATGTTTAACCTGGTACCTGACAACGGGCCTTGATGCACACCTGGTTTAACACTCTCAAAAGATATTATTTGGAAATTCGAAATCACTTTACAAACCATCTTGATGGATGTAAATTGAATTTGGAAATGAATAAACTATGATAAATGTAAGGTGTCATAGATTAAGTAATGTGTTATGATTTAGACATCATATTAGTTGTTTTTAATAATTATGTGGTTCCACATTATGATGATTGTTTCTTACTCAATAATTTACTATTTTATCCTATGGAGGGAACCAAAAGGATATGGGTTAATTTTGAATGAGATAGAACTTTTATTATGAGTTATAAAATTGTATGGTCACTTGAGAGAATGATGTTTTGATTATTCCAAATCATTTTTTATGGAACATGATTAACAAAGTGTACCTTCACGAATGCTCAGAATTACAATGGTATATAAGAATGGTTTTTTTTCATATTTTGGGTAATAGAGACCATGTAGGAGAGAATACTGAATTTTTTTGTGTCAATAATATGGAAAGAGTCACCTATGTTAATGTCTTATAGGAATGAAATTTTTTAACTATGTAAAAGATCACAAAGCAACTAACTATAAGGGGAAAATAAAGGGTTCAATTAATGAAATTTATGGAAATATTGGATTCCATAAGACATAATCAATGTTTAAATTATTTAACTGTGTAATGAATGGTATCTATGAATGTAAATAACCAGGGTGGAATGATAAATAAGAAAATCAACTTGGTGGTATGAGTAATGGTTATATTATTGCGGAAGATGAGAAAACAGATGAAATTTTAATGTAAAGTGAAATTAAGTAATAGGATGAGGTAACATTCTTATGGATTATGAATAAAGTATAATAATAAAAGTTTTAATATATGTGGATACAATAGTTATGTTATATTAAAAGTGAAATATACAATGACAGTTCTTTTTATGTTTTTCTCTTAGAATTTACAAGTTTATGTTAAATTAATATAATGGATTGGAAAAGAGATTATTGGAATCATGACATTTTGGATAAGGGAGTATAACCCTTAATATTTGTCTTAGGTTATGATAATTTTTTTTGATAATGATATGTTTTATTTTAATTATTAAATCGGAAGTTAATGATTTAATTGAACAAAATTAAAGACTTGCTGATAATTGGTTATTCCATCATTTCTGGATTTTATATTATTTTGGATTTAGGAAATATATTGATTATAGTTTGGAAAAATGAAAACATGCATGTTTTCGATAAGAATTGTGGTAATTCTGGTTATTACCATGATTCAACGGAATAAAAGATATATTTATTCGTACGTTTGTTAAATGAAAACCAAGAGCTAATTTATAATATATGGGGCATCAATGATTATTTGTTTATTAAAAATTTAAGGACCTTACTGATAGAGTTTTATAATTTTATATTCTTGAATTATTTTAGTTCAAAAATATAAGGAATGTTTTATGCTAAACTTCATATAATGGTTTAGAGATTAAACTATTATCTCACTATAGGAGGATTTATGTATATTGGATAACTTGTGATAACCTTTTTTGTGATAAAAATAGATGGAATGAACTGTTATTCTATTCATGGATCTCATGATCTGTTAATTCTTCTGGAATGTAAAATTTACCATCATTTCATGGAATGAGAGATGAAGAGGAAGTTGAAAAATTAAAAAACAATTTATGGCTGTTCTCAAATATTGTAAGTATACATTTTCAGGAAAATTCTCCAACTATAGAAAAATGATCTAGAAATAAAATTTCATCCCAATACCTTAATTTTTTTTGAACCAATTTCTTTTAAAATCATCATTTTTTTAATTAATTGCAGTCCCTAAAATTTATATTGATCATGAACATATTTTATATTGATGACATCAATTACTCACTATAAATATTTATAATTTTTTCTTCTATGAACATGTTTTCACATCCACCAAATTTTCTCCTATATGGAAACCTAGTTACATGTTTCTTTGTGTAGCCATTATGTATTCGAATTTCATTTTTCAAAGGATGTTACAATATTCATTTTTAAGTTCTGAGATTATATGAATTGAATACTCAAAAATAATACCGTTAAAAACCTAAAGAATATAGAGGGATAAATTTGTTTTATGGGGCTTATAACGTGAAACCCTGAGATTGTGTGAAATATTGTTTTTCAAAATAATTTAATCTTTTGGATATATTTTTCATTTCATACAACACTAAATGTGTTTTTTTATATTAATGCACTATGGTTGGATTAAATACACTAAAAAATTACTTATATGATCTTTCAGTACATGAAACACTATGTTTGGATTTTTATATACATCATTCTGTGTTCCTTCGTAAGCTTGTGTAACACACATGGCCATGTTTTTAACAAACTGTAATATTCTATTAATATTATTATTAAAATGCTATTATATCTACCACATAACTATTTGAATAGATTTTTTGAATATGATTAACTAAATTTTGAAAATATTATTAATTCATGTACAAAGAATTAATCCTTTAGAAATCAATTATTATAAGTAAGTGTAAGAAATATTTGAAAAAAAAGAAATTTCATCTCTTAGAAAACAATTTTTCAATGTAGAAACATGATTCTAACTCAATAAATTAAAAAAACAACTTTTGATTTATTTTATATTTAAATTTAATATATAATATATTAAATATATATTTTTTATACTTATATAAAAGATTTTATTCGTATAAGATTAGAATAAATCTAATTTTATGAATAAAAAGATATATTCTTCTAAAAAGTATTTTTTTCACTATTTAATCGAGAAAAAAATTTAAATTCAATCTATGGATATTTTATTTATTTTATATGTCTCAATAAACTTATAATTTTAATTAGGAACATAAAAATTCTCTTAGGTTTAAATATATATATTTTTTTACAATGTTTCATTCTTACGAATAGTGAAAATTACTGGATTTCAATTCAAAACTGGTTTTCAATCTAATTTATTTATATTGTTAAATTACATTTTAATTGGTATTAAATTTTAATTAGATAAATTGTACATAATTTATTTCAATTTATTTCATTGTAACAAATTTCTATTTTAAATTATTTATAAAAACATACCAAACTTCTGAACATTTTTACTTTAAACACCAGCTATGTCATCTTGTCTTCGGGATTACATTTTTATTAATTTCTGACACTTATGTGAATTGAATTTGGGAAAATGGATTCCATTTTTGGAATAATAATAATATATAATTTCATCTTAATTTTTCACTAAATTATTAGTGAAAGTAATTAAAATTAATTATAATGATTAAGAGGAAAATTAACATAACAAGGGACTAATCCTTACACATAAAGGACAAAATGAATTATAAACTTTTCTAAAATCAGTTTTCATGAAATATTTTTACACTATCCTTCATTTTCTAGAATTTGGTTCATTATTGGATCCACTTCACATATGAAAAACAAGGGTGGAATTCCATTTTCAAAACAGTCCAAGAATATCACTCCTCCTCCACTATAAAAAGTCACTCACACATCCCACTTATTAACACCTTTAAATCACTATCTATCATCTAATATATTCTCCAATAATCTCCCAAAATCCATAACTCACTCATCGGTGCCTCCCTTTTGGAATAAATCCAACCAAGGAAGCCCTTCTGTGCAAATAAAATGGACTTACCCAAAGAATATGTAACATCATTCATCAAGATCCTTTCTTTTATTTTCTTTCTCCACCATCTCAATTATTATTATTACATGATTAGATAATAACAATAGTATCATAAATATAAATATATGTTTCTATTGGAAGTTTTCTACTTACACTTACACACACTTTTATATAATGGGTAATGAAGTTACAATTCTTATATACGGTAAAGTACCCCCTCAAAAAACATTATATTTCACTTTTCCATTACCACATATAATAGTTTGGAATTGTAATAGAAACTATATTTTTATATTTTATTTATTTTATTTATGATTTATATATACTTCTATAATTTTTATATAAAACATTACTTTATGTTTTCTATGTTTTAAAAATGATAACATCGTTTGTGGAAGTGTGGACTACCGCCTCCTCAAAGTAAAATGATATGTTCACACTCTACATGTAATATATATTGGATTTTTTTAATAAAAATCTGTCAAATAAATTAAATATATATGATATTAATTACTTAATTACATTAGTTTAAATATAATATATCATTTTTATTAGAATTTTCACATATTAAAAATTAGATAATGTCCTTTCTGGACATGTGGATTATCACCTCATCGACGCATTATGATTCATTTTAAATCACAAGATTTCAATATATATTTATATATGATTAAATAAAATTGTATTTATGATATAATTATCATTCAATGAATATATAAGGTTTTTTACCTTCTTTCCATAACTATCATTGAAAATTGGAAATGTTATTCATGAATATGTACGGTCTACTGTTCCCATGATTATATTGTTGGTTCATTTTTAATAACCATATTCAATGATTAGATTTAGACTAATAATTTTTGTATAAATTTTATTATTATATCAAGATTATTATTATTTATATTTATATGTAATTAACCCTTTCACATTTTCCATCCTATCAAAGTCTTTTTAACAGATGAATTGATGTTTGTCAAAACACCCAACGTAATCTTAAGTGTCTAAGTAGTTGTATAAAACATTATAATAAGTGAATTTAAAGTAAAAATAAAATTTCAAATTATCCTGAATAATGAAAATAAATAACATATTTTTATTATTCAAAAAGATAAATAAACATACGACAAGTCAAACTCAAGTTAATTTGATTTCATCTCACTTCTTATTTCCTTAGATACATGACATATTCACCACTCGAAAATTTAGTGTGGTGTATGTAATATACTATAAAATGTTATATAATTAATTTACATTCATTAATGACATTAAAATCATTAAATTATGTTATTATCTCATGGTTATCATGATTTTAAAATTATACATGTAGTAAGTGTTTTCATGTCTCACTTTTATTTTTTGTGAGGAAGAATCCATGGTCACCAATTATTTCTTATATGTGGTCTATATACTAAAAATGGATTTATAATGTGACAAAAATACATAAATTTATGGGTATTCAAGTATCCATTTTATGATATTTATTTTAGGGTTTTATGTTTCAAAATGTAGAAAATCAGTAAAATAATTTTGTCTCAATTTTCCTTCTTTTGGGACACATTATAGGTTGTGCACCTATATATTGAGTCAATAAGGATTCTTTTTTACTTTTCCATACCTCTATGTTTTGAAAATCACAAACACTCTGTCTTAATAAAAATTATTGTTTCCCTAAGATTTATCTTGATAAGAAAAAATTTCCTTCCCCAATGAAATTTATCCTTACATTTGTTTTCATTGTTCATTTTATAGATTCTTTAAATATAACTCTTTTATTCCTAAAGGTAAGTTTATGTCTCATATATAGAACCTTGGAATCCTATAAATACTTGGTTATAGAGTATTCTGTTTTCAGACTATGAATTATCTGAAATTCGGACTCTGAATTCTCATAAATTCAGACACCGAATTCTCTGAAATTCAGACTCCGAATTCTTCAGAATTCTGACTATTAATTCCATAAAATTCGAACTCCCGATCCATAAGAATTTGGACTCCCAATTCCTCATATTTGAACTAAAACAATCGTCAAAATTCAGATTCCTAATTCATTATAATTCATATTCCAAAATCTATAGAATTTAACTTCCAAATTATATGGAAAAAATAGTTTGACTATCCATGATTTTTAGTATCTACATTATTATTTTCTTAGATGCTAAACTTTTATTTTTTCCTTAGACTCCAAAATAATAGATTTGGTTAAGAAACCATATTTTACTTACACCTGTTATAGTTATAAAATGATGGTGTATATTCTCTTTCTAATTAACCATTAGTTGAGTGAAACGTGTATAGGTCCCTCTAAAATTAAAGTATAAATATAACTATTGGAGGAGGGAGCCTACCATTGGACAAGTTCCTATAAATATGAACTCATTTGAATGAGCTCCACGACTCGATCACCCTAGAGATTTCATGATGCTGAAGGGATTTCTAGAGAGAGACTCTCATGCCATTTGCGTACTAATCATTATGTTCATCATGTTTCATGCGACTCTAATTTTTGTTGTATAAAATAGAAGACTTATAGAGATAGGAAGATAGAGGTGTGCACTACCTTAAAGTTAGAGGACTTTCATGGATAAGAAGACAGAGGTTCCAACTACCTTAATGTTTAGGGGTTTGCAGGGATAGTAAGACATATTCTGATATTCCTATCAAGGGCTTAGCCTGGTGTGGGTAAGACAAAATTTCCTGAAAGTATAAATCAAGGGACCTTTATGAAAATAAATTTATACCTTACTCTTTTGGTTAAAAGATTTCATACTTGTTAAATTTTTTTCAATTTTTATTTCTTCTGTATTTTGATAATGGAAGAAATAATAACCATCTTATTCATTTTTGTTCTTTTATACACTCTGATAAGTATGATTTTTTATGCTTTATGGTATAATCGTTTCCTAGTAAAATTTCTTTAAGTTTCATTTCCAGAACCTTATTTCCAAAACCTATAAATTTTTTAGAACTAAATGAGGTCATGTGAATTTACCTTTTTTAACTATGTTAAACATAGTTTTCCTTAATATTAAAAAAATAATGTTTTTAAACTCATAATTCACCCCATCTTATAATTGAGCATATACATTAATATTTCAATCCAATAATTGGTATCATAGGAGGTATCTGAAATACTTATATTCACATATTAATTTTCTTTCATAATTTTTCATTGATCTAAATATTTTCAATTCTTAGTATTTTTATCCTTGTATACAAACATTTACTATTAACATGTTTTTTTATGAAAAGATATTTTCATTTATATTGAAGGAATGAATTTCGATTTGTTTAAAAATCTAAATCCAAATAGACCAACTATATTTGAATGGATTTATTATGAATATTGGACAGATCGTATGAAGATTTTTGTTATTAATACTAGAGTGGACGACTTCATTATACTAACTAGAGATCACAAGATTCCTGATAATAAAGTCATAACTTTTACTAATCAAGAGAAGTAATAATATCAACTAATCTATAGGGTATGAAATACTTTGTTATGTTCTCTGACCAGGGATATATATAGTCATATTTTTTCTTGTGAAGCTGAAAATTGTATTTATAAGAAACCGGAAGTTACTAATCTTTGTACATCCAAGGTTATAGAAACTAAAATAGCTATGATTGGAGCATAATATCATGGATTTCAAATCCTTATGGGGAACTAGAGTGAAAGGTACAACAATGGTTTATGACTATTTTTAATAGTTTTCAATCCATGGGTGAGAAAGGTTTAGATGCTGATGCACTTGTGTATAAGATCTTATATATCATGCCAAATGAGTTGGAATATAAGAGAACAGTCATTGATGAGAATAGGAAAGTCTCTCAAATTACACTTGATGAGCTTTTTGGAACTCTTCTCCAACATGGGACAAGAATGAATAGAGATATTGATTTTAATAAGAAGAAGACTGGCAATGGAAGTGTAGCCTTTACTACTACAAAATCCAAGACTCCAGAAAGGATTACAAGATCCATGTCAATGAAAGTCTATGTTTGAGCTGAATCAAGTGAAAGTGAACATTAAGAGAATGATCTAGATAATCTTGCTCGAAGAATGAATAAGAAAGTTGGGAAGAAATAATTTCAGTATAGATTTAAGAATAAATAATGAAAAGAC
Organism: Viscum album; assembly: GCA_963277665.1. NCBI lineage: Eukaryota > Viridiplantae > Streptophyta > Magnoliopsida > Santalales > Viscaceae > Viscum > Viscum album. The sequence goes on along the minus strand of OY728140.1, from coordinate 1,251,797,551 downwards.
AAGAAAGACTCTGAAGTCACTTGTTATGATTGCAAAAGATCAGGGAATATAAGACCATATTTTCATATTCTTATGACAAAGGATATAATGTAAAATAATTCTTAGATAAATATAAATAAGTCTTATGAGGATAAAACTAAGAATGTTTTGAATGCTAACGACACCTTGAGTGCTAGGGGTGGTGATTCTCATGATGAATCCTCAGAGTATAAATCTTCTGGTCAGAAGAATATTTGTCTAATTGCCAAACATCCCATTGGAAACCACTGTCTAATGGCCATGGTAAACAATTCTGAATCCATAACTAATGTATCCTTAAATACAAATTATAGTGGTAATAAATATTATTAATATTCAGATGAATAATCTTCTACTAAAGAATATAATACATTACATTATAAGGAAAATGTATCTAGATTTGTTAATATTCTTGAGAATAAAAATTCTAAACTCAAGAAAAATCTTGGTATAGAAAATTATAGAATTTTTATCCTTACAAAAGAAGTATCATATCATTCTAAATATCTTAATAAGAAAATTTATGATTTTGAAAGCATTTTCCAAAACCTTAAGGAACATAATTATGAGAAGGATAAACATTCTAAGGATTTTAAAAATATAATTTCTATGGAAAATATTTTACAAACTAACTCTATTTCTAAAACTGATGTTTTTTGAGGATAAATACTTAGTTATTAAACTAATGTCAAAAATATATTCTTTTATGAAGTTTTTTTCAAACAGTACATTAGGTAAGGAAATCATTGATAATATTGTTTCCCAAATTTTACCTCTAAGGAATAATTCTAAATTTGGTTGTACTCATTATAAACAGGTTTTTAGTAATAATTATATTGTTCCCCAATGTTCCCCATTCTGCACAAAATGTCCATGTGGTGGGCATTGAAAAATAATTTGTTCTTTAAACAATACTCATTCTTTAGGTTTTCATAAAGCTTATTATTCTAAGACAATGTGGATTCCTAAAATTATTATTTCTAAAATTTCTGGATCTAATAATGTTTAGGTTTCGAAATTCTAATACTCTTACTCTCATGAAAATAATGTTTGTACCAACACTAATACATGGTACATGGATAGTAAATGTTCTCGACATATGACTGGTAAAAAAACATATTTGAATAGATTATCAAGACGAATGGAGGAAAAGAACAATTTAGAGATAATTCCCTAAGGGAGAAATTATTTTTACAGGTAACACTTTTATTCTTGAAATATTTTTCATTTCAAATGTTTTATTTTTTAAAGGTATTAAGCACAACATCATTAGCTGAAGTCAATTATGTGATGAAGGTTACCTTGTGAATTTTAGGAATGAAAAAATATTATACAGAATTCCAAGGAGGAGTTTATTGTTTCTGACCATAGGCAAGTGAATGTATACACACTAAACATAGAAGTCCTTAAGATCCATGATCTAACTTTTCTTACTGCAATGAAAGACCAATACTTGTTACTTCATAGAAGTCTAGGACATTGTATCCTTAGTAACCTATATAAACTCTCTAAGGAAAAACATGTTAAGGATATACTGGATCATAAATATATTTCCTAAAAAGTTTATGATCATGTTAAATATGGAAAGTAACATAAAGAATGATTTTAATAAAATGGTGATTTCTCATCCATTAATGATTTACCGTTGGTTCATATGGATCTTTTCGTTCCAGCACAAACTGGAAGCATTTGAGGCAAATACTATGTGTTTATCCTAGTTGATGATTAAACTAGATTTACGTGGGTCTATTATCTAGTAAAGAAATATAATGCTTTTTCTTATTTTAAAATCTTAAACCATAGTTAAAAATGAAAAAAAATTCCATTGATAACTATTCAAATTTATCATGGAAGATAATTTCAAAATTCTGATTTTGAAAGATTTTGTAGTAGAAAATGCATTACTCATAACTTATCAGCACCAAGAACCCCTCAAAAAAATGTTTTTTTAAGATGAAATCAAATTCTTCAAGAGATAACAAGAACCATTTTGAGTTAATATTTAGTAGCTATTAATTTTTAAGCTAAAGTTGTATGTTCTTCTTGTTATACTGTAAATCGAGTTTTGATTATTCCAATTCTTAATATAAACCATTACAAATTTTGGAATGGTAGTTAACCTTGACATTCCTAATTCAAATTATTTGGATGCAAAGTATTCATTCTTAATCATAAAGATAATTTACATAAATTCCCACCGAAATATGCTGAATGAATTTTCGTTGGTTACTCCAAAACATCTAAGTCTTATAGGGTTATTAGTAATAACTCTTGTACAGTTGAAGTAAGATTACAATATAAATTTGATGAAATTGATCCTTTTTTTAAACAACCTCAACCTACATCTTTGGATTTGTTTTCAAAAACTGATTATCAATCCTTGATAGAAGATCTTTTTGATAATGAAAATGTTCAAGAAAATGGTTCTGAGACTTCTTCCTCAGAATATTTCCCACCGCATGTTGATGAAAAGTTTTTACAAAACCCAAATCATTTGTTTCATAAGAATAATCCTAGTGATATTATCATTGGTGATGTAAATCTACCTGTACGGACTAATAGTTTCTTATGAAATGTAGTAGAACATCTATAATTCCTTCTTCAATTAGATCCAAAATCACTGGTGAATATTTATGTTATATTGATTGGATAAAATCTATGCAATATGAGATAAATAAATTTGAAAGGAATAAAGTCTTTACCTTGGTTGAAATATCTATGGAAACATCTATTATTGGAGTAAAATGGGTCGTCAGAAATAATTGTGAAGAAAATGGAATCATAGAAAGAAATAATACTAGATTAGTTCCTAATGTCTATAATCAACATGAATGAATAAAGTATGTAGAAACCTATAATTCAGTAGCTAGAGATGAATTTATCTGTATTCTACTTGCAGTTGCAGCATAATTTAACATTAAAATATTTCAAATGGATATTAAATGTTCTTTCTGTAATAGATATGATAAAGATGATGTTATTGTTAAACAACCACATGATTTTGAAGATACAAAACATCCAGAACATGATTTCAAATTTACCAAAGATTAATATGGACTTAATCAAGCCCTTAGAGCGTAGTATGATAGAGATACAAGATTCTTGTAACAAAACAATTGTATTATTGGAAATGGTGATCTAACCCTCTTTATAATGATAGATAAATAAAATTTGATTGTTCAAATTTATGTTGATGACATTATATTTGGTTCAACTCAGCAATCTTTAACTGATTCATTTGAAAATCTAACGGAATCTGATTTCAAACTGAGTATGATGGGTGAGTTAAGAATTTTCCAAGGTTTTCAAATTTCTCAAAAACATGAAGGAAAATATATATACCAACATAAATATATTAAATATCATCTTAAAAATTGTAGATATGACAACACTATGAGTATTGGTAATCCCATTGGTACCTCATATTCAATAGATCACGATGTAGTTGGGAATCCAGTAGATAAAATTCCATTGAGATATATGATAAGAAGTTGACTATACATCACATGTAGTCCTCCAGACTTAATTTTTTCAGTATTCTTATGTCCAATATATCAATCCAATCCTATGGAATCTCATTTAAAGGCAGTGGAAAGAATTTTTACGATACTTAAAGGGAACCATGGATTTAGGACCCTTTTATAATTCTGAAAATGATTTTGATTTAAAGATATTATATGATTCTGACATTTTTGGATGTATAATGGATAGGAAAAGTACATCTGGAACAAGTCATTTCTTAATATATTCATTAGTTTCTAGGTCATGAAAAAAGAAAAACTCAGTAGCACATTCCACTACTGAATCTGAATATATAAAAGCTAGAAGTTGTTGTTCTCATGTTTTGTGGATGCAACACACACTCACACACTATGGTATGAGTTTTACAAAAACACAAATTTTTTGAGATAATACTAGGGTCATTTCCCTATGTAAAAACCATGCACATCACTCTCTTTAAAAACACATAAATATTAAGCATCACTTTTTTAGAGATCACACACAAAAAATAGATACCATTCATTAATTTATCATAATGCAAGATCAAGATGCTGATATTTGCACAATATCATTACCCTCTCATATATTTTAAAAAATTAAACAAATGTTAGGAATGATAATTGAAAGGTAATGTTCCATATTATCATATTTTGAAACCTATCTTCTTACAATAACAAATTCCTTTTCTTAGTGGGAGTACATTAGCTTTTAATCAAATTTATTGTAATCAAATCTTTCGAAATCAAATTTTTAGTAATCAATTTTTTTCGTAATCAATTTTTTCATAATCAATTTTTTTGTAATCAATTTTTTTTCGTAATAAAAAATTTTCATAATCTTTTCTTAGTAGAAATTTTCAAAAAATCAATATTTTATAGATTACTTTTATTTTAGAATGATTTTTTTTGTAATCAATTTTTTTTCATAATCAAAATTTTTCTTTATCAAAATTTTTTTAATCACCATTTTGGATAAATTTATTTTAAATTTTTTGAAGTGTAATGTTCTTCAAGAAGATTTTTCCTCATTATGAATAATTTCTCTTACAATCCAGAATTTATATTTTCTTTCTTAATTTTTTTAGTCATCTTTTTACATGATGGAATATTTCTCTTGATTAAGAAACATTTTCAGATTCACTTTCCCTTAAATGAAAATGTTTATCTTAAAAACCTAAAAAGATGAGAACCGACCAAATACCTTCTTTAGCTATCATCTCAACCATCATATCTAATCAAGAGTGGTTTAACCATTGGATCAATCAAAGAAGTTAAATTCACAATGCCTATATATGGACCTCATGTTGGTTGTCCCACAACGATCTTCAAACCCTTAGCGTGCTGATGTTATGCCCCCTCCACTTAAGGTCATTACGGAACTTCTGTTTTTCCTATGTTCTAAATGTCTGTTGAAGCCTCTAGTAAAAAAGAAATGTCAGTTGTAACAGAAATATTTGAATGGAAGATATTCATAGATATGTTATTCGGTCCAAATTTCATTGATATGTATGATTCAATTATTTCAAAGAGCATCAAGCTAAATGGATGGGAAAGTCTATGTATGTCAACACTGAAGGCACATGATCCTATTTATCTAGAGTTGTTGGTTGAATTTTATGAATAAGTACGTTTCTTCATAGAAGGATGGAGATATATGTTTTCCTTCAAGAGCTATGGAATGACTTACACCCTTTCCTACACTAAGGCTATAAGTCTAATTAGAATTCCATATAAATGAGAAGCTAAATTTTTCACCCATAAATTATGAGATATATCAGGTTCATTTGAGAAGGACAAGTATTTAGAGTTCCTTGGTTTGAAGGTGGTGAATACTCTCAATATAATCCATCTATATATAAATTTCTACATTCTTGAATTTTTAGTTCAAGGATTTATCATTTTGAGAAAAGGGGATAATGATTCCATGAAGAAAAGTGACATCTATATTCTGGATTAATTGGTGAACCCCAGGAAGATAAAAATTTTCAACTATATCTTTATTACAATTTATAATATCATTATTAGAAATTTTATGTCTCAATTTTTCATGTATCATAAAATTCTCTCCAAAATTATAGTTCTTTTTTTAGAATAAATCAAACTCCCATGCAGTTTGAAGCCAAGAAATTACAAGGTTATGCTTCTAATTAATGATTCCTTGAGAAGGATTAAGGATAGATTCTATAATTAATCCGAAGAATTTTATGAGATACATGAAGAATAATCAGAAACATTATCAAACAAACTGGAAGTGGTTGGGACATCCAAGAAGGGAGGATGTATGTGGAAGCAACAGAACCGGATGAAAAAGAAAAAAACTAGGTGGATAAGGAAACTCAATTAGCACCCCCAAAACCAAATAAAAAAAGCTTTCCCCTAATAAACTAGTGACTTAGTAGAGGGATTACTTGAGGAACAAGAAGGGAGGGGAGCCTACTTTTGGCTTGGACCCTGATTAGGAAAAATATTTAAATATAAAGGATGCTAAATAAAATGAGAAGCAAGAGAAAGAAAAGATGAAGAAGAAGAAGAAGATGTCAGATAATGAAATCATTCAAACTCATCTTAAAGATGCAGAAAAATACTCTGAACAACACAAGGTGACAGAATCATTTATGAAATAATTACTTCTTCTGAATTCTGGAAATAAGATGGAGATTCTGTGACCATAAAAATAGGAAGATGTAGAATAAGAAGAAGAAGAAGAAGAATGAAGTGGTGATACTAAATAAATGATAAGGCAAGGATAGGATTAATATGAGAAGGAGAGTACTTATGAAAATATATCTATCCAAACAACTGAAGCTAAATCATCAAAACTTGCTACACCAGCAAAAAAATAAAAATGTCAAGAAGAAGTGAATAAGAAATCTAATGAAGAAAGTATAAACCATGAATTCATTCAGCCAGAGGATATTGTGGAAGTTGATGATAATGAAACCCTTGATTAAGATAATATTGATCAGTTTTTAGCTAGTGAGAATAAATCACCCAAAGAATAATAGATCATTTCGAGAGATGATAAGGGAAAAAATTATTAGTTGACGCACCTAGAAAATATTTGGTTAAAAAGAAATATGATGGTTATTCATCGAAGAGGAAAGAAAAAGATATAGAAAAAGAATCCACACCAACCAAACTCTCTGATTCGGAATCATCCACTATTGGGCATGATTTTGTGGTACAATAATTAATGTAGTTGGCTGATAGCATTCCGTTGTTTCCAAGTATTGACTTGACCTTCCAGATGATTTAGCACTCATTTAATCCAAAATCAGATCAAATCACCATGCTTGTAGATATGCTTGTAAGGCTTGAGGTGGGTTTCAAAATGTTCTTTATTGAATATGAATCTCATAAAAATCATGCAAGAATATTACAAGTTATTCAAGGATGAAAATAAAATATCTGAGAGCCCTTGATTATTTCCAAGATATTGTGAAGGATGCTTTTGAAACTAAATTTGGGAAGCTTAATGATCTTACTAAGAGTTTTGAGGAAAATCTTAATCTCGAACAGAAAACTCAGAAGCAAGAATTCAAGGACATGAATGGGAAGCTTAATTATGTGTCTATTAATTAGAAGAGAGAAAGGAGTGTCAGAAATGAGTTTGGAGATAATATTTATAAGAAAGAATAAGTTTTGAAGGATCAGTATGATATTATTAAGGCTCAGGAAGAAAAGATAAAATCCTTAGAGAAGAAAAATATTGATTTGGATCAGCTGTATAAGCATGTAGAAGAAGATCACAAGGAGATAAAGAAGCTGGAAACCACTATCAAGAATTTAATGTCAATGGAGAAAGAATTAAAATTCTATCCCATTCCAATATTTTTTTTATTGTACAAATTATTTTAATTGTAATTGAATTATGGTTATTCTTCATATATTTGGTTGTTTTGTACAAATTTTTTAGGTACCATATTTATTTTCATTCTCTTTATTCTTTATTGGAAATCAAAACGGGTGAAAAAGGAATTATAAAAATAATTCAATATAATGAAAATATTTCCCTAAGTAAGGGGGAGTCCATATTAGGGGAAATTATATTCAAAGAATATTTTTTAATGTAAGAAAATGTAAAATCTCATTCATGAAATCAAGAATACGGTCCTTAAGTATTTCAAAACCTAAGTTGTAGTTAGTTGTATTCACTATGATTCATATGTAATGGGAGATAAGTTTTCTTTTATGTTCATAAAGAAAAACTATAAGTCCTTATATTATTTTTTAAGGATGATTGTGCTTTACAAAAAGGGGAATATTATTGAGTCAATAAGGTTTCCCTATAAATTTTACATTCCACTATGTTTTGAAAATCACAAACACTCTATCATAAGAAAAATTATTTTTTCCCTAAGATTTATCTTAATAATGAAAATTTTATTTCCAAAGGAAATTTAACCATACATGTGTTTTCATTATTCATTTGATAGTTTCTATAAATCATACTATTTTATTCCTAAAGGTTAAAATTTGTTTTCATATATAAACCCTCGGAATCTTATAAGTCTTAGGTTATAGATTATTCTGTTTTCAAACTCAGAATTCAGTGAAATCGTGACTATGAATTCTCTGAAATTCAGACTCCGAATTCCTTATAATTTGGACTCTTAATTCTTTATAATTAAACTTTGAATTATTTGGTATTCAGCATCGAATTCCACGGTATTCAGAATCCATATTCCTTAGAATTTGGACTCTAAATTCCTCATAATTCAAACTCTGAATTCCATAGAATTCTGACTCCGAATTCCTTATAATTCATAATCTGAATTCCTTAGAATTATTAATCTGAATTCCTTAGAATTTTGACTTTGAATTTCTCAGATTTTATACTCCCTGTTAATTTGAATTCCTATTCCAAAATATATAAAATTTAGAATCCGAATTATTTGGAAAACCAAATCTGAATATCCCCTATTTATAGTCTCCAAATTATTTTTTGGTTAGACATTGAACTTTTAGTTTTTCATCAAACTCCAAAAAAATATATTTTTTTAGGAAAACATATTTTACTTACACCTGTTATAGTTATGAAATGATGTTGTACATTCTGTTTCGAACAAACAAATGGTTGAGTGACACGTGTACAGGTACGTCCAAAATTGAAGGAAAAATATAACTGTTTGAGGAGAGAGCCGACCGTTGTAGAAGTGCCTATAAATAAAATATCATTTGAATGATCTCAATGACTCGATCAATCTATTGATTTCATGCTGCTAAATTGATTTCAAGAGAGAGATACTCTCATGCCTTGTGTATACTGAACATATTCTTTAGCTTGCTTCGTGCGACTCCGACTATTGTTGTGTACAACCAAGGACTTCTGTTGATAGGAAGATAGAGGTGCCAATTACTGTAAAGTTCAAGGACTTTCATCGATAGGAATAAAGAGTTTCCTAATATCATAAAGATTGAGAGTATGTAGGTCTAGCAAGGAAGATTCTGATATTCCAATAGATGGAATACCCTAGTGTGGGTAAGACAGACTTTCTTGAAAGTATAAATCAAGAGACCTTTATCCAAGGTTATTGGATACACTACTCTTTGGGTTAAAATATTTCATACATGTTAATTTTTTAGTATCAAGTTTATTTCCACTATATTTTGATAAATGAAGAAAGTATAACCTTTATATACTTTCTTGTTCGTTTTTATACTCTGATAAGTAAGATTCTATATTCTTTTAGGTCTAATATTTTCCTTGTAAACTTTCATTAAGATTCTTTTTTAGAGACATATTTTTGTAACATAGCATGTTTGTAGAACCAAAATAGGTCTTGAGAATTTACCTGGTTTAACCATGTTAAACATATTTTTCCTTATAGTTAAAAAATGAATGTTTTTAAACATACAATCCCCCCCACCCTCTTGTAATTGAGCATCTAAATTCATATTTTTATCCTACACTATATTCTATTTCAAACTGTATATACTAACATTTTATATGATATATCATGAATATAATTCTATTTATGATATTTTATGATTCCTATAATTCATTTTTCTAAAATTGGGAGTCTTATTCAAAGTTAATAGGTGGTAAGAGTTTATTGAAATAATCACATCAATTATCGTGATTATTTTTCAATATACTTCCATTGATGATATATTTTGATCTATATTTCTGGAAAACTCATCAATTTAATCCTAATTTTGTTATTCATGACATATTCATGTATTGTTACCATTTTTTTACATTTAAGTACATACTATAATTAAGAAATTGTTTTTATGAAATTCCATCATTACCTCTCTCTCGTAGGCTCTAAATCTATTGTCATTCAACGATGTTGTTTCTAAAAATATTTTTAAAATTTTTTTCTATATTAAAAGTGTTATATATTTTTGATATCTTATTTTATATGTTATAAAATAAAAAAAATTAAAAATATTTCAATAATATATTATAAGTTTCCAAGGAAAATGTTTCTCAAAATGTTTTCAAGATTTCTTTATAAGATTTCTATGAACCTTAAAAGAAATGGTTCTCCAAACAATTTTAGCATTATTTTATATATTTTCAAGGAAAATGGTTTTCAGAAAAATTTCCATAATTATTAATAATATTTCAAATAAAATGGTTTTGTAAATGTTTTCAATTATTTCTTTATAAATTTTTATGTTTATATTCATGAAAATGGTTCTCAAATGAAATTATGCTTTAAAATGATTTTTTCTAAGAATAAACGATATATTTCTGAGGAATTTGTTTTAAAGGTTCATTCAAAATAATTTCCTATATACGATGACATCCATTGGTGTTACTAATACATATATGGAAAATTGATCCAAATCTCCCATTAAAATTCTATTTATAAATGGTTTTTATTTTTATACCATGATATTTATGGATCCCATTTCTCTATGATGTGTTATATGTTTGTGAAAACAACTTCCCTTTTAACGTGTTATATGTTTATGAAACATTTTTCTCATTCATAGGTTGTATTATTATGAATCCTTCTTTGTTTCCTAGGTTATAAATTAATGAAATTATTATGAAACATGTATCTTTTTCCATGGGTTATGATATGATTACGTGTTTGGGATTCCCAATTAATTTCATGGGTTATTATGTGATTGTTTATGATCATGTGGAACATGTACTTATGATTTAATTATGAGATTAGAGGGACCTATATATCCCTCCAATGCATTGGGAAAATATTTATAGATCATGAGATATTGATGTTAATCAAGTGGATAGGCTTAATCCACTATGGAAGATGGAGAAACCTGATCCACTATGGGATGATTTGTAAACCCAATCCACTCTCGGAAGATGTGGAAACCTGGTCCACTATGAGAATATGGGGAAACATGATCCCTTACAAGGATAGGACGGTGACTGGGGGTGCTGGTGTGTCTCTCCCTGCAGGTGTAGTCCCCCTGAATTTATTTTATATGTTCTTGAAACTGTTCTTCACATATTTGGAATAATATTACTTGATTTGGTGTATTCCAAAATTCCAATGTTATTCTTTCATGGATTATTATCTTGTTACCCTTATGATTCGAATCTTATTAACTACTAATATTTATACCATGATTCATATAAATTATATCTTATATGAAGGGTATAATCTTCTTATTGTTATGATCAAGTTATCATACACTTCATGTCATGTTTATGATTACATATCTCTATTTTTAACCCTTTTTGGGAATATGAAGTCACCCCCTGTATTGTTTCCTTCCCCAGGTGATGAATATATATTTCATGTTTTATATGTCTAAGAGGGGTCATAGTCTTGGATAACCTACTGAGAGATAATGCATCTCACTCATGTACTCGTGTTACATTTCCATGATTCCAATGGCACTAAACTAATATGTTCGTTGGGAATATTTTTGAATAATTTATTAAGTATTCTAAAAAAATAATGTATTCTAAACTTGTGTTTTTATAGGTTATACTATTATGAAATTATAAAACATTTATTAATGTCATTTCCTTTATTTGGGTTATTCTAATATGAATGTATTATGAAGTTAACACATATGTATGATTTCCATTATGTGATGGGTGGTCCCAAAAATATATATCTATCCAGTTTATTCGGTAATAATGGATATCTTTTGAGATAATAAGAGATAAAATGGGGAGTGAGCTTTGTTTAGAAAGAGGTTTTGTCCAATTTTATTGCCTTGTGAGTGAACATTGAATAAGGATATGATGGAGTGGGGAGTGAACCCAAACCACAATGGTTGTCTTGGGAGTTATCCTTGTCTAAGGAAATGATTTTCTAAAATTATTTGTAGTCCACAAACATATGTATTATTTAAATTTATATTATAATAGCTCATTTACTGTTATTCATTTGTGTGTAGAATCTAATGAACTTCCAATGTTTATTAGATTATAAAAAATTATTATCTATGATCTGTTGGGTTTGGTTTTCAAATGATAAACTCATATTATCATTACCAGATGCTCATAATAATTTTATGGGATCATTGATATCTCCCTTGTTTACCCTTACTGAGGATCTTAGATTAAAATTAATTATGTTTCCTTTCCTTGGGAATTGAATAATGGTTTTAAATAAAATATTTCTAAGGAGTCTGTTAGTTATGAATGAATTTATGAGAGATGATATAGATCTCTTATGGACCATATTTTGTGTATCAATGATTTGAATCAAACTAAACGAATATGATTTAGAGAGGGAAATTAATTTTATGTAATGAATATTAATCTAATAATATGTAATATATATGTATGAAAAGTATGTTTCACTATATTCGGTATAAGAGAAAGGATTAGTTTCCTTTAGAAAAAATGTTGAGAAAAAATTATTAAGAACCCTTTGTATAGTTCTATGTATATGTGAAAAAATTAGATTATGGTAAATAAAGGAGTATGGTTTTCCTAAAATTAATTCATGTCTGAATTCTATAAGTGGATGTGGTTTTTTCACAAATTCATGTAGGGGTAATAAAACCAAAAAAATTGATCAATTATATCTTTACTATCAATCTGGTGTTTGGATAGAATGCCCTTACTACACACTTATTTTGACAATCAAAGGGGATATATTTGGATTAATTCATATTTTTATTTTGGAATATTTTGAATTATTTAATAAATTTATATCATGGATGATCGAAGTTTAACCTAATGTGTCATATACTGGAATGATGGTTTCATGATTTAGACATTCTATAAATTTTTTTCATTACTTTTCACTAATATTATTATTTCTCACACTATGGTTTTTTATTTTAGAAATGTCATTGAACTAAGAATATTCATATTAATAATTAAGGTGATGTGAAATGAAATGATTCTGGATATGAGTAAATAAATGAAATAGTAATTTGAAGGTGAGTACTTGGTATTATGAATAATTAAAAAACATTATATATTATTGTCAATTAAAATATTGGTGAATTTTCTAACGCATCGAATAAGGGGAAGATGTTATTTAATAAAAGTTCATGTTGTAACGACCATAGTGTAAAGAAACATCAATTTTATTAATGTCAATAATAAGTTAAGGATATCCTAGGGGAATGTATCAAAGTATGGATATGATGTTTTATATGTGGAAATTAATTTCACATATAAATAAATCTCTAGGTAATTAAATATATTATTTGTAGGGAACATGGTTATTATTTTAGTCAATGCACTAATCCAATGGATAACTACACGGCCATGTAAAGGCCTATGTTATATTGATCAATTAAGTGTAATTATTAATGTGTTTATTTTTTTGGATACAATAATTATGTGTTGTATGTGTTTTGTCAATTATATTATGGTTACAAGAATCTTGAAACATATAAACATTGTTCCACAATAGTTTCTCGTTAATGATTGGAAAGCATATGTTGTATAGTATGGATAAACAAAAATATGGATTTAGTGGTAATGTGATATTTTTATCGAAAACATGTTGAAGATAAATAAAAACAATAATATCATTCTAATTATGAGTTAATAATTTTTTTTGGATAATGAAATTATTGATATTAATAATTTATATTGGATAGTATTGAGACAATGGAACTGATGAGTAATTTGATGAAGAGTGGTGTATGTTATCATTGATGGAGTTTATTTCATCATTTTATTAATGTAATATATTAATTATTATATCATATTATTTGAGGAATAATTAAAGTGTTAATTTTTTGAAGAATATTTGTTTTAATTTTTGATTAAAAGTGATTTCGGTTATGAGAATGTTTTAATGGAACAAAGGTATTGACATGTTTGATAAGGTAAATTATGGGCTAATTTATGTTTTTTGGTAGTAAATGTTAATGTAGATATTTTAAAAAATTATTTGATAAAATATTTCACATTTTTATGTTTTAAATTTCGTAGGAAATATTTTCAAGGAGCCATAAGGTTAACTATTTATGGAATGGATTATGCTGAACTTTGGGAGTTTTATTGAGCTTATAGAGATTAATGGTTTTTATTTATCATTATTGAATAACTTATCCAAATAATTATTATTTTAGTAAATATTTATAGATTTCTGAAATTCATTTTCATTATTTTATATATCTTAGGATCTATTAAATGTGAATTTTAGTGCTTCACGCATCCAAAATTCATCTTGAATATTCATTTCTTGGATGAAGAGATAAAGTGGAGGTTAATTAATGTACAACCAAATGATTAAATCAGTGTTTTAAAATGGAAATAAAACAATTAAGTTTATTTTATCATGTACTCTGTCACTATATAAAAATAGTCCAATAACTTTAGTAAATTGATCCTAAAATAAAAACATACCCTCCTACCTTCATTTTTGATGAAATGGATGTCTTATAACCACTCACTGATTTATGGTTTTATGGTCATTAAATTTTTCATAACCATGTACTATATCACTCTATATTATCCCTTGGATGTTTAGTTTATTTTTTTTCTATATTTTAACTTTCAATAAATGTTCTCCTTAATTGGAAATCTAATTGTTTGTTATTTTTGTAACCTTTACATTTCTCATTTCCCAGTTTTGAAAGAAGTTTTATTATCCCTTTGTATTATTTGGGTTTAGAAAAGGGTGTTTTTAAAATTTGAACCTTCTTTTACAAAGTTAAAAATTATGAGGCAAAATTTACATAAGAGGGTAGAATGTAACCCCATTGATTTTAAAATATATTTCACTTCAATGAAATTTTATGTGTTTTATTGATTTCTTAACATGGAACACTAGTTATAAAACAAAATGTGATATATTAACAAGTAAGAATATTATAAACCACATTATAAAATATATATATTGGTTTGTTTTATTAAATCAAATTTAATCAAAAATTCATAATATATAAGTACTCAATATTTAGTGAAGTTATTTTATATTTCAAAAACAATTAATCTAAAATGGTTTTTTTCACTTTCTTTATGAATGTTATTACTAATTTATGTAATATTTATATTTATATTTTTATAAAAAGTATATCATTTTATAAATCATTAAATAAAAATTATCTTTGGGTAAGATTTGGTGATCATTCTAAAAGTAATGATTTTTCAATGAATAGTTAAAAATAGTGATTTTTTTAAAACAATAATTTAATTTAATTGAATGGTACCATTATGATATGAATTTGTTAATTAAAGTAACATAATTATCAATTGATTATATATAATCTAATTAATTAATATTAAATCATCATTATACTAGATATTTTAATAAATTCATTTTTGTCTTCGAACACATTTTTCGAAATACTATTTTTCTTTTTCATTTTCATGTTTATTTAAAAATAAGATTCTTCCACAAATATTACTAGAATATTGAATAATTTATTACATATTTTATATAAAGAGAATAAAATATTGTAAATATTTCTCTTTTAGTATTTTTCACTATGAATTGTAATCGTGGTAAATATATGTCACCTTTGTAAGGATAAAATGGGTAAAACAAGGTCAAACCCATGAGATAAGGTCTCAAAATCAACCCAACACATGCCCTTATTTCATTTTATGTGATAAATTTTTTCAATAACATCTAATTCTCAAATAAATTTCCACTTTGTGAAATTTTTATTTTATTATTACCATTATATTGTTTTATTAAATGAATAAATACACAATGCCACTCCCATGAAATTAATATCACTAAATGTTTTACATAGGGAGAAAAGGTTGATAAGTTTAGTAAAAAATATTTATTTTATATTTAAAACAATTTATTATCATCATAATTTATTTTTAAATGTTTTAAAATTTACATATTAAATGATTACATTAAATGCTTAGACAACAGTGACATAATATTTATTCGATTAATACAAAAATATATTGAATGAATTTAAAAATATTAAATGTAATAAATTTTTTTAGAATTATTGTATTTCCAAAATATTGTAGATAATTTAAACATATAATTGATGTTTTAAATGTTTCTATTCTAATTCCATTATCTTCATATTGTTTTCAAATTAATATAATTTTAATAGTTCATAAATTATATTAATAGTATTTTATGTTAAATATATTTTCTAATTTTTTAAAAAAAAATTATAAAATTTTTAAATAATACCATTATGATGATTAATATTCCAAAATTTCATCTATTTTCCATTTATGATATAATTTTCACATTCTATGTAAAATTATAACCCTTTAATATAGAAAAATTAATTGTCATGGTTATGGTTAAATTGGTTAACCAAGGTGTTAAACCAAAATATATGGTTTAAATGATATATAAACAAATGATAATATATTTTTTTGATAAATAACGATTACATATTCACTATATTATAATAAAATAATTTTGGAATATTCTTAAATTAGATAGACACATATTATATTATAATATTTCATGAATTTCTATTAATGTCTTTAATGATATTTTATAATAAATAATATTTTTTAATAAATAATATTTTATTAATTGATTTCTAATTCATAATTGAAAAATATTCATAAAATGAATGATATATTTTTAGAAATATAAACCATGTTCCATTTATGGGTAATGTTTCCTTTATAGTAACATTCTAGACCCCTATAGAGTAATGACATTGATATCATGGTTTTTATCAAAAGGATTAATAGGGGTTAAAACATAGATATAAGGGTTAAAAATCACATAAAATTTTATAAATATTATTTTATGATATTATTGTGACATATAATCATCCTATATTTTAAATATATCATTTTTTATACACTATAACCTCAAATATAATTTATATTAATTTAATACTTTTACTAATTCCTGGAGTGCCCCACTCATTCCTTATAAAAGAAAACCACATCTCCTCCTTTACCCACAAATTTTTTGCCTTCTATATTAACCAATACCTACCATAATATATTAATATCTTCCTTCACCACATTTTATATATTATTTTCTTCTGAAATAACCATCCATTCATGTCTTAATGTGTATGAAAAAAGCGGTTTATCAACAAATTGGTATTTCCATTAATCGAGAATTTTCAATTTTATTTCTTCTTCTACCACCAATATATATATATATTATACATTATAAAATATGTAATCTGGAATATTAATTATATTGTTTTTATGGTACAACCATTATTTAACTTATTTCCAACCTATAGAAAGTGAAAACATGTTTTCTATTTACGTACTTTTTACGGTCTCCACATAGAATTGAAATTGTTTGTCATGGACACATTACATGGATGATTATAATAATGAATGTAATAAATATATTTTCTATGACAATATTAATATTATTTAATGATGAATTATTATTTACCACTCTTTTTTTCATCCATTGAAAAGTGAAAATTGCGTTTATACGTATGCATGGCATACTATCTCCATGAATGTTATAATTACTTTTTATATTCATATCCTTTATGGATGAATCTATATATATATATATAATTAATATATATGTGTGTGTGTGTGATATTAATATCTTAATTAAAATTGATGATGTTTTTATACATGATCAATGTACAACGATCAGAACACCAGTACAAAAATTATCTTGATAAAGCAAAACAGTAAACACCCAAAAAATTAAGGTTTTGGTAAGGAATTATTAATAAATGGTCAATGAAATTTTATAAGGGGATTATATATGATATTATATTTCTATAAATTATTCTGGTATATAAGTAAAATAAATTTACATTTATTATATATGAGGTCATATCACATTCGAAACAATTCAAACTTGAGTTAAGGATTTTTGTCTTAATGTAATTTTTTTGAAACAAAATTCTTATTCAGTGCTTATTTCATTTATGTAGGATATATTTTGTCCATGAATTTATATTTTTATTGATCTCATGAAAATTATGTGCATTAAAATATCCATATGAGGTTCATTGTTTCATTCATTTTTTAATATAATGTTGCAAAATTTTAATGGATTTAGGTTACAATATCATTGTTTATTGATACTTTTTATGATTAAGTTTCCCTGGATATAATTTTATGATCTATATATAAATAAAATAATTAATTTTATTATCCATTGATTATTTATAGAAATTTGATTTTTTTCTTTAATTTTACTCTCATTAATAACTCTAGATACGAAAAGAAATTTTTTTTGGAAAAACTATATTATTTATTTTTTTGGTCAAAAATCATTTTAATTTGATATCCATGTTTTATAAAAAGATTTTACAATTTACATAACATTATAATGTTATTATTTAAATTTTTTTTAACATTGATTGAAATTTTAAAAAATGGATTAAATGTATTGTTTTCTCATTTTTAAAAGTAAATACTTTTGAATTTTTACTTGAATTATGAGGGGAATCCATTGTATAAAAGGAATTTCCCACCACCCTGATTTTTTAATAATATTCAGATTAGTTTAAATTTTTAAATTTTATTTTCCATGAATCTTTTTAAATTAATATTTTGAAAATTATATATTTTAATAAAGTGGATTCAAAAATAAAAGGTTATTATTTAAAAGAAATTCTCATGTTATATTTTATATTCATTTTTCATTTATATTAGAATAATTCTATGTTTTTTATGATTTAATAAGGATATTATCCAATGATACCATACAATATAATTTTTTTAGATTTCTTTTGATGGAGATGATTTATGAATGATTCTATGAAACCCATTTATGTCACGACCCGTCCTCGGGGCCCGTGCCGTGACTAATTGGTATCAAAGGCGACAAATCCCGATATTTGGGAAGGCATTGCCTTTATTAAGGAAAACAAGCACCACAGAGTACAAGTAGAAGCAAAACACTAAGTAAAAAAGAAATGCTGAAAAGTAAATGGTCCAGAATACAAACCCAAAAGAAAGTACGACTACAATTGAACAAGGTACAACAACAAAAAGACAAACAGCTGGTTTAAGGAAGCAGCTCCTGGGTCTTCCTCCTCGGATCCTACCTGAAGGGTAGGTACAGACAGCGCAGCTCCCGGTCGCCCACCACGGATCTTACCTGAAGGGTAGGTACAGATGGCCTCCTCCACGCTCTCATCCGTCAACCTCCACTTTGATTCTTCACGTCGTGTAGTCCACCTCCGGATACTGACTCGTCGTGTAGTCCACCTCCAGGTACCGACCAGTCCTCGAACACTCGGCCTCCGTCAGCACTGCCCGTCATCTGCAACCAACACAATGAGGTGTGGGCATAGCCCGTACAGGGGTGAGTATAACGATACTCAGTAGGGATCCCGAGACCCTCAAGTTCTCACTAAACCAACAAGTGTAACCACAAAAAGATCTCAATAGATAAGCTATACTTAGATGTATGCCCATACATATACCTAAGTTATCATGTAACCCATCTCAATCATGAGGAAACACAAGGATTGTGAAATCAACGGATAACCACTACCTAGGTATATGCCCATACATATACCTAAGTTATCATGTGACCCATCTCAATCATGAGGTAAACACAAAGGTCAAAAGTCTCAGCTCAAACTAGGATTTTCATTATCGAAACCGTAACTGCTGAAGAGCTCTGTCTGTGAAGTGTACAGTGGTCCTGTAACGACTCCGAGGTACTGCCCACTAAACTAAGACTGCTGAGGTACTCCTCCTGTCGAGTACCGCGGGCATGCAACCTCACACAGTAGTGCTTCCCGCCGGGGTCTTCCACCCAACACAGTAGTACTCCCCCCTCATCGCCTACAGAGGTACTCCTCATGTCGAGTACCGCGGGTCTGCCCCCTCACATAGTAGTGCTTCTCCGCTATGGGTCAATGTTCTTCTCCTCTCCTTAGTTCTCCCCACAAAGTTTATGCCAACCCAAAGAGAAGAATAGAATCTCTCATTTTAATGTTGGAAAAATAATTTCAAAAGTAATCAAACACTCAAAATAATTAATTAAGTTGGTTTAATAAATTAATTTCAAAGTGTTGGAAAGAATTTCAAAAGTTTGAAATTAAGATAACTCTCCTCAATTAATAACCCAATTTGTCAAGATTAATTAGAGAGGAGTTATTGGAAGTTTAAAGGGGAGATGAAGAGTTAGGTTCTTGTGGGCCCCACCACACTTAATCCTCTCAAGGGAGGTTATGTGGATGTGGGTCCCACCTCTAACTCCCTTTGGAAGGATTAACCAACATGGATAAAATAAAATGTGTTTCCACATTTTATTTAACTTCTTTTTAATTCCGCCAAAACTAACTCTCAACCTGCATAAAACGCAACCTCATAAAAGGTTTCCTTAAGCGAAAATCGGTGATGCGAGATCATCGGTGCCCTCGGAATTCGATTCCAGGCACCGGTTCAAAAGTTAGAAAAACCCGCTCGTTCGTTCTCTGAACGTACCTGAGCCAAACTTCAGAAATTGATTCCGGGCACACCGGGACTCAGAATCAGGTGCCGTCAGAAACCGCGTTCTTATAAAATTCCAAAGAAAATTATGAAAAAAATTCCCCTTGAATTTTACGGGTCATTACATTACTCTCACCACAGTGCTTTACGTCCCCGTAAAGCTTCACCACAAACATAGGGAAACAAAGGCGGTACTGAGCACGCATCTGAGCCTTCTGCTCCCATGTGCTCACCTGGAGGTTCCTGAACTACCAAAGAAAGTGCACAAGATTAATCAACCATCCTCCGAGGATCTGCTCCTGTCGATCCTCGATCCCCACAGGAACCTCCGAGAAAGACACCCCATCACCATCGTCCAGCTCCTCATGGTCGATGATATGCAGAGGGTCGAGCACGTATCTCCTCAGTTGAGATAAGTGGAAAACATCGTGCACCTAGTGGAACTGAAGTGGATGGGCCAAGCGGTAAACCACCTCGCCTACCCAGTTGAGTTTCTAGAAAGGTCCGTTGAACCTCGGAGATAACTTGCCTCCCTGGCCACATCTCCGTAAACCTCGACGAGGTGAGACTCGTATAAGGACGTGCTGGTCATCCTCGAACTCTAGAGGCCTCCAAGTCCTGTCATCATAAGGATTCTGTCAGCCCTTTGCCGTCCTCATCCACTCTTGGATGACCTGGACCTTCTGTAGTCTCACAAGAGCTGCTATGATTTCTTCTTTGCTGAAAAAGAGAAATCTGGTCTCATCCCCTAGATGAACCAAAATCGTTGCCTAATACAGTCAATCCAGACATTAATGATGCATTCATGCCATGGATGATGTCATAAGGACTCGACGTAACTACCGAGAGATCCAACTGTCACTCTCGCATCCAAGGGTCGAGTCACACTGTCGGCATCAGTGTGTGGTCACTAGGTCTCCTTCAGTAGAAAACTCAAAAGTGAGGGTCAAGTCAACAGTCTTAACTGAAACCTCTTAGTAACAACACAAAAGAGGACAGGACTGAAAACATCACAAAGGTAAGCATCTTTTATTATTGCAGCTCATAATACAAAGATGCTACACAATATTAACAAGGAACTAGAAGTACAAAGGACGTATCTACTAGTTCCGCTCATGTCCATCTGCTCCAAGATCTCCATGATTGAATGCCTTAGCTGCGTGAAGCTAAGCTCTCGCATGTCCACCAACTCCCTGCGGTCGGGGCGGACCTCCTGGTGGTGGTGGTGGAAACACCTCGAAGCGTCGTCCACCTCCAGCTGCCCGACCAGCTCCTCTACCATGGCCACCCTGATCGAACCTCTGCCTCTACCTCGGAGGTTCTTCATTTAACTACTGGTCATCTGCATGGCGGGTCGGACAGTCACGTGATATGTGACCAATTCTGTCGCAGGAGTAACACCTCATGGCAGGTCTGGCTCTATCACTTCCCTTGGTACCCCGCACTACCGACCCTGAGTCACGCGGTCGACCACCTGTAGGTCTGGTCCTCTTGGACCCCTGTGTCATCTATCTACTGCCCGCTATAGAAGAATCTTCCGCATGCCGGATAGTGGTGGGACCTCCTACTGGAGACTGATTAGCAAGGAAACTCGCCACTAAGAGGGCTCTATCTAACACTCTTGTCTGCGTCAGAATGTTGTGCGATACAACCGAAGATCTAATCTCCCGCCTCAGCCCCTGCTCGAAGGTTCGGGCCCTGAAGAACGGGTCCCGTACCATATCTATGGAGTAGCGCGAGAGGTCCGTGAATCTCGCTGAGTACTGCGCCACTGACATGCTGCCCTGCCGCAGCTGAAGTAGCTCCTGTATATGCACCGCTCGAAGGGTGGCTAGTACAAACTCTACCCGGAACAGGCTCTCGAAGTTTTCCCATAGAAGTGTCGCCTCGTCATTCATCTGGAGCATCAAGCTCCACCATCTGCCTGCTGCTTCCTGAAGAAGGCTGGCAGCAAGGATCACCATGAAATCTGTCGACGTCCCCACTAGCCTAAAGACTCTCACCACAGCCTCCAGCCAATCCTCATCTGCATGTGGGTCCGTCCCTCCCTGAAACCTAGGTGGCCTCTGGCGCTGGAACTCATGCAGTGCGCTCAAGCGACGTGCATCCTCTGCCGCTGGGGCTGGTGGCATCGATGGCCCAACGGGTAGTAGTACCGCTGGTGCCTCCACTGGTGCCTCAACTGGGATAGGGCCCTGTACTGAGGCCTCGTCCCTTGGAGAACGTGAAGAAACACCTTCTACCTTCTTCAACCGGAGCAATGAAGGGAAGCACCGCCACCCAAAAAGTATTCTGAGAGTGCCGACTCGTCTCGACTCGACGTCACCAAGCACTTCTTCCTCCAACATCAATGGAATCGACGTTCGAATCCCGCGACACCCGACCTCCGTGACGCTTGTCTTCCGCGGCTTGCTGGCGTGATCCGCACTTGAAACCGAGGTAGGGGTTTAATTTTATTTGACTCCGTTCATGATTTTGGCATGTCGAATCTTGTGGTTATCGACTTTTTATTATCGAATAATGCGAGGGGGCCGGACCGCACAAACACGGCTGACCCTCCTCCTTTTTTCATCATTGTTTTCTTTGTGGTTGGTATGAAGGAGCGTGCTGTTGTCGCACCACGCGGTTCACGCGAAACATACGCGCCCTGCCGTCATGCCGCGCAGTGGAAAGAGATTCAAGAACGTGACGTTGTCACGTCGCATCGAAGAAAGTCGAAGACACCGCGGCCGGAGCGGGGTCGCAGCGGAAGGGCGCGACGTCGTCGCGCCGCACCGAACGACAAGGGTCGCGGCCGGTTCCGGTCCGCGGCGGAGCAAGATGACCAGCGACCGGTACCGGGCCGCCGGTGTCGGCGAAGGAAGGACCGGCCGTCATCGGTCCTTGCTGGCAGAACCGGCCGGCCAGTGCGGACCGGCCGGGCAGTGGAGACTGGGGGAAATAATTCCCTCGGCCGGGTCTTCAAGAGGCCCCAATTAATGGGCTGCGGTTTCTCAAAGGGGGGAAGGCGGCCCCCCGTTCTCAATCAGCTCGGCCGAAGGCCGACCTGGCATCGTGCCCAGCGCGCTGCCTTGCGCCGGGCCGGGCCGGGACGTGCCGGGCTAGGTCGACCCTGTCCGGGGCGGGTCGACCCGGTTCGGGCCAACAGGGGGGTCTCGGGCCGAGACGGCCCGAACCCGAAACCCCCATTACTGAGCGGTTTGGATTCAAATGCCCATAACTCGAGCTACGGACCTCCAAACGACGCGCCGTCAGCGGCGATGCGATCCTTGGATCGAGACGGTCATTTCAGTATATTGAACACAAGGTTTTAGAATACTTTGAGTTCAGCCAGGTTGGTTCGTACATGTAACCAACCGGGCCCTCGGAGCAGAAACGCTAAAATCATGATCTACGGACGTCCAAATGACGTGCCGTCAGCTTTGTTGAGTTCCTCTTGGCGAGACAGATCTTTTGGCATACTCCGCCCGAGGTTTGGACGCAGGTGGAGTACGGTCGGGCTGGTTTTGCCTTAAAACCCAACCGGAACCCCGGAACGAGAAAGCCAACAACTTCCAGACCAGGCGTCCGATTGACACACCGTCTTTTGCGTTGCGTTCCTGTTGACGATACAGAACTTTTCGCATCCTCTGCCTGAGATTTGGATGCAGATGGGTAGTGGCCGGGTTGGATCGCACCGAAATCCAACCGGGCCCCTAGAACAGAAAATTGTTACCTTCCTAACAGAACCTCCGTTTGACGAACCGTCAGTGGTGTTGGTGATCTCTTGAAAAACGGTCCCTATGAGTATACCCTATGAGAGTTCGGGGTATAGTTGAGATACGACCGGGTTTGATTCGCTCACAAAACCAACTAGGCCCCTAGGACGAAAAGGCCAATAACTCACAGACCGGACGTCTAATTGACGCACCGTCTGTTGCGTTGAGACCTCTATGACGAGGCGGTCCTTTGAGATACTTATTCGTGGGACTTTGAGATACTTGGTGTATCGACTTGTAGCTCATGGAGCGGACCCTCCCAGAGAGGAGCGTACGGAGTACGGAGACCGTTTAGTCGGTCGAGACCTGAAGACTGCTTGTCCGATTCGTTTCGGAGTGATTTACATAGCCCAGTGGGGAGCACTACTTTGTGAGGTGGCAGACCCATAGCGGAGGAGCACTACTATGTGAGGTGGCAGTCCTGCGGTACTCGACAGGAGGAGTACCTCTGTAGGCTATGAGGGGGGAGCACTACTGTGTTGGGTGGAAGAACCCAGCGGGAAGCACTACTGTGTGAGGTGGCAGGACCGCGGTACTCGACAGGGGGAGTACCTCAGCAGTCTTAGGTTAGTGAGCAGTACCTCAGAGTCGTTACAGGACCACTGTACACTCCAGAGACGGAGCTCTTCAGCAGTTACCATTTCGATAATGAAAATCCTCGTTTGAGCTGAGACTTTTGACCTTTGTGTTTACCTCATGATTGAGATGGGTCACTTGATAACTTAGGTATATGTATGGGAATATATCTATGTAGAGTTTATCTATTGAGATCTTTTTGCGGATATCCTTGTTGGTTTAGTGAGTCCTTGAGGGTCTCGGGGTCCCTACTGAGTATCGTTATACTCACCCCTGCACGGGCTATGCCTACACCTCGTTGTGTTGGTTGCAGATGACGGGCAGTGCTGACGGAGGCCGAGTGTTCGAGGACTGGTCAGTACCCGGAGGTGGACTACACGACGAGTCAGTACCCGGAGGTGGACTACACGACCTGACGACTCACAGAGGAGGTTAACGGACGAGAGCGTGGAGGAGGCCATCTGTACCTACCCTTCTGGTAGGATCCATGGTGGCGACTGGGAGTTGCGCTATTTGTACCTACTCTTCATGTAGGATCCGAGGAGGATGCCCCAAGAGCTGCTTCCTTCTTCCAGCTGTTTGTCTTTTTTCTATTATACCTTGTTCAGTTGTAGTCGTACTTTCTTTTAGGTTTGTATTCTGGCCCATTTACTTTTCAGCATTTCTTTTGTACTTAGTGTTTTGCTTCTGCTTGTAGTCTGTGGTGATTGTTTTTTTATAAAGGCAATGCCTTCCCAAATATCAGGATTTTACACCTTTGGTGCTAGTTGCCAGCCCCTGGCCTATGGAAGGAGGGCTTGGGGTAGTCACAGCACGGGCCCCGAGGACGGGTCGTGACAATTTATGTCCTTGGATAAATTAATTTATGATGATGCCTTTATGAAACCCATTTCTTTTTCAAGGGTTATTCTATGATCAAATGATTAAATAGTTATGGAACTCATTTCATTTTATGGGTCATGCTATAATTTATATATTATGATCTTATTGAACACATATGTAAAATATTAATTATTTTATTGGTGGGATTAGAATTATATAGACCTACTATACATTTTGTAAAGATTGATATCTCATTATATAATAAGGATTGGATTGGGGAGTGAACCCAGTTTAGTAAAGCGATTTATCCCCTATGATAGTCTTGAGAGTGAACCTTGACTAAGGATACGATAAAAGTGAGAGTAAACCCAACCAAATATAATAGTTTTGGTAGTTATCCATAAATAACGAAATTATTTTATATGATTTTGTGTATGCCACAAACTTATTTTTTATTCCAATTTTATTCTTTCATGTCTCATGTTATTTTATTTATTTATGATTCATTTGTTATAAAAATCCATGATTATTTATATTACTCAATATTATGATATCGGATATGAATATTATAGTTTTCAAATATTAATATCATATTATCAAACATATATACTCATGTTATGTTTAAGCGATCATTGATATCTCTGGTATTTACCCATATAAATCATATTATCTCACCATTTTTTATGTTTCCTTTCCTTAGGTTATGATGAAATCATTCTAGTATAATTTTTCAAAGAAGAGTGTTAGTTATAAAGAACAAAAATGGGATATGATGTAAATTCATAATGAAATATTATTTATGTATAAAATATTCTGAAGTCTCTAAAATTACATCATTCTATCATGGATCATAATGTTTTGTAATGTATATTCATATAATAAGATGTAATATATATGTATGAAATGTTTAGTTCTCTATAGTTATAGCTTAAACCAACCATTCATCAGTGAGGTTCTTGGATTACAGTGGAATATAAATTTTTTTGATTACATACACTATAGATTATCCCACTGCATATAAACCAAGTAAAATCATTATGTCTTTCTTTTTTAAATTCCAATATATTCTCTGTGACATAAACTAGTAAAAGTAAGTTTGAAACAGTTGAACTATATAACTAAAAACATAAGTAGATGTGATGTAATAATATGATAGACATAAATCACAAGAGGAAACCAATGACCTTAATAATCATATTGTTAATATCATATTATCATAGTGATAATATAAGACAATTTTAATTCCCAGATATTTTAAATTAATGTTATGTAAAATAGCATGCAGGACATGAAACATTGAGCTTTAACAACTGTGAAATATTATTATTTAGGTATTATTGTTATAACGTAGAAATTTAATTTGTGGAAATAATTATAAGTAAATTCATTGTAAAATAAATGAATAAATTTCCTATTAAAAACAAATGTATTGGATAATTATGGATATAATAACACTCTTTTTGTAAAAGTTATTTTAAGCTTCAATAAATAAATATTTTTTTCAACAATTTTTATTGATTTTTAGAGAATTTAATTTCTACCAATTTTAGATATTTTATTTGATAAAAAGTTTTCATATTTTTATATTAATATATAAAAATTATCTTATGGGGAACCATTGGTATATTTATGAAAAGAAATGTTTTTAGTGAGTATTGAAAAATAACATTTTTATAGATTACATTTATTTCATTTCGGGTATATTAAAATCATCATTATATTAGGACATATTTTAAAAGATTTACTTGTCCCTTTGGATTAAATATAATTTAATTAACTTCATTTAAATTGAAAATAACCATAAAAATTTTATAAAAACATTCTTATACTTAAATATGCACTTTTCTAGAAATGATTCTTTCATTGCATTTGGGGTGTTTATTTTAAAAATAATTTTTTCCACTGATATAAACTGAATTTCATAAAATTTAATCCATATTTTTTAACATAATTTCCAAATTGAAAATTTTTTTTAGGGTTTTTACTTAATTAATAGTAATAATAGTAAATATTTATCACTATAGTACATGGTAAATTGGGTTAAATATGGTCAATATAATGTGAAAAAGATTTATAATAACTCAAACACTTGAATTTAATCGACTGGATGAGTTTAGATAGACCAAACCAATATTTTATTTGAAATATTTCTTTTTCGTTCCATTTTACATTAATACGTACCTTTAAATTATTTTATGTAAAGAATAATTAAATAATGTCACTTTCCTAATTTTAAAATATCTAATATGTTTTTACAATGGTAAAAACAAATCATGAATTATTTGAAAAAGTTTAATTTTAATAATATAATTATTTATGGTGGTAATTTATTTATTACTTATAGTGATGAAATAATTATCTTAAATTTGTATGCATTGCAAAAACAATGCTTTTGAGAAATGTATAAAAATAAAGTAAATAATAAAAAAACTCACAAGGTTATAAATTTTGGGAAGTTATGTTGAACCATGAATTTCGTATATATATATATATTGTATTAGTGATGTGATAAAAGTTTATATCCTAACTACATTAATTTTATTATATTTTTTATATTCAATTATGTGAATACTCCAAAAAATAAATTCAATAGTATTTTATGATAAATATCATTTTACAAAATGATTTGAATTCATAAAAATGTTATATATCCATGTGAATAAGATATGGTTAAAAATATAAACCTGTATGATCTCGGACTTTTCTGGAGTCATATCAAGTGTCTTTTCATGTACATTTTTATGTTTTTAAGTTCCATTGTTTTGGAGAAGTGGATTGGGTTGCGTTTGGGTGATTTTTTAGAAAATCAAATAGATAGTGGGATATGCACAGTTTGCACACAGTTTGAAAAACTGTGCGACTAAATCGTGCCAACCATGCTAACTTGAATAGAGAGGTCAACACGATTTTTGGACGGTTTGACATACTATGTGAATAAACCATGCCAACCGTGCAAACCTGGACAAAAAGGTCAAATAGTTGGTGCACGGTTTTCTCTAAAAGTGTGCCCCTTCCCAGGTAACCATGCAAGTGGGATTAATTATCCAAAAACACTTTTTTAAATCCACATGAACCCCTGATATTCCCATCTTTTTACCATGGCATGGTATAGAGAAATTATAAGTGATCTTAGATCCTTATAGAGGGCTTTCATGGTTATTCAAACATCATTCATCATGATCAAATGCCTGAATTAAAGATCTTCTCACTTCCCAGTTAGTAGATTTAATCATGTTACTTATCCCATTATTTCCAATATCATTCTTTGAGCTTTTCTTGGAATATTTCCTTGGTTTCCTTGGATCTACACCAATGAGATGAGATTTATATCTAGGATTTTGGATGTTGATCTTGATTTTCACGATCTTGATGCCTTTGATCACAATTTTCTTTTAGAAATATAGATCTATAGCATGATTGACAACATAGTGCTGCTCAAATTTTGGGGATTTATATTGGCCTAACATCTATCAATAAACTGAGGTTGGTGGTCTAAATCGAAAACCCATAGTTGTGGATTTAATATGTGAATGTGAGTTTATGGATTTTCTAGCTTCCCTTGATATTTTATTTCTTATATTAGAGTAAATATGAATGTGTAATTGACTTGTGATTGCCTTGGTGATTAATTTATAATTGAACAATGGAAAAAATTAATGTGGGTTGCCTAAATAGATAATTTCTATGAATATTCGTTATGGGTTGAGATATTGTAATTGAGATGTTGAAATGATTATTTTAAGATAATTATTTTGGGGAGATTAAATATGAAATTTTATTTGGATATGTAAGATAATTAATTATGAGAATTAATTATGTAATGTTGGGATTTGATAAGGATAATTAATTATGAAGAAATAATTATGGAATGATAATTGTGTTGAATAATTAATTATTGGATGGATTAATTAATGAATTTTTTTATTATCTAATTTTTGAGTTAACTAATGGCCTTTTAAATGTTAAACTAATTTTTTTATTAGTAATGGAATGATGTGGCTAATTATTTTTTATCAATGAATGATTAAAAGGATGATATTTTGTTATTTCTAGACATGGCATTCTAGACCGATTAGATGTTGGGACTTGTACATTGTGTTCATCCCCAATAGTTATCCAATCATGAGATGTTGGGGTGATAGGAATGACGACCTACACCAAATGAGATATGGAGTGTTAGAAATGGTGACCTAAATTGAATGATATTTGGGGTGCATGACATGACGTTTAACACCAATTTAATCATAATAATAAATGGTGATTCAAATGGAAAAAAAGAAACAAAACAGGGACCAATTTGATTATTGAATATTGAATAACAATGTGGTAACAATATAATTATAAATTTTATTTATTTCATCAAAAAACTGCATACACAATCTTCTTACTAAACTTTTTTTAGACATCGTTGGTGCTGTCCAATGGAGTTGTGCTCATACCCCATTTGGGCCTCCTGATTGGAACCCAAGTAGACTTTTTTGTTGTACGATTGGATAAGGGAAAGTCCGTGGGGTAGGATTTTATTTGGGATTAGAGCATTGGATAGGGAACCAAACGTGGTTAGAGACCCAAAAGGGAGTTTTTGTGTCTTTACCTTTAGTTACACTGTAGACACTTGACATTCACATTTTCATAACATGTTTTAACTTTAACTTGAGTATTTTTTTTCATCTTTTTTAATATCATATGACATGGTAATGTTCTAGTTATTTATATGCTTTCACAATTGGTTATTTTTTTTGATCCCATTGGTGTTTTATTCTGGTAAAAGAGGGTATATTATCCCCAAGACTAAATTTCAAGACCCTCACTGCTATTCGACACCCTTTGGCGTATGGGGTGGAGTGCTTGAGGGCATGTGGCCAATCGGATTGGGGACCCATTTAGTGGAACCCATGTCGGGAAATCATAATGTTGTATCAGAGGGGTATTCTTTTCATTCTTCTTTGTATTTATTACTATTTTTGGAATGTTGGACATAAGACTAGGAAGACTCAAGGCTTGGTAATGTTCTCATTCATGGGTATTAAAAACCAATATATGGGGGGAAATCTAATTCTTTGGTGTGGTATTGTTGTTATTGTTATTTGTTGCAATAGTTGGATATTATTTCACCTTGGGTGATGAAATTCTGGTGTGATGTGTTTTGTGTTTTAATAGTTGATGAATTTTGATTTGTGTCCTTAAGATGGGTGATACTTGAATCTGCATGCATCATTCATGTGAGACATGGTTTTTGTGACCTACATAATTCTAGAAACTCATGGGAAAATGGTTTTTGGGGTATTGTTTTGAACTTGAACTATTTTTCCTTGTTGAGAGATTGAAATAATGATGAAAAATGAAAAAAATGGGTGTCTAATGAGAACCCTGATTGATGAAATGAGTATGATTAATTAATTAATTTGTGAAATAATTAATTTGATGTAATGTTATTAATTAATGGTTGAATTAATTAATGAGAATGTATATACCCTTGGTAACCAAGCCCTATGAGAAGGATGGTTAAAGGTTGTATTAAGGCTTCAGTGTTGACCGTGTGAGGAGAAAAGGGGGAAAGGACATTTAAAACATGTTGTGGTAGTTTATACTCGTACATAAACGTTATAGGGTTGTGTTATGAGACCTAATGTGTGTTTTTTTCATCGTAGAGATATGCATCAACAACGCTCGTTGAGGGATAAACCTAGGGGTATAGCCCAAGATTAAATTCCAGATAGGGAACTTGTGGATCCATTGGTGCAAGATGAGTGAAAAGACCCAGAATTTCCATGTATTTTTTTATAATTAAATGGGAATTTTACTAGTTCGAGAAAATTTACTATGCATGATTCCTAGACCCGGAGTGTCCAGAATGAATTCCAGTACTTTATTGGGTACATTCAGTAAACATGTGAGCCTATTTTTGTAAATTTTGAACCGGTACACGGAATTGAAATCCAAGGGCACCGTTGAACTCGCAGCAACCGTTTTCACTTATGGAGACTTTCACCTCAATGGAAGTTGGTGGACGGGAAATTAAATTTTTCTATTTTTTGTGAAAGAATAAAATAAAATAAAATTGTGTAACATTTTATTTTATTTTTCTTTTGAACTACCCATGTGGATATTGAGAGGTGGGGACTTCTAGAAGTAAGCCTTCCATGTGAGGATATGGTGTTGGTGACCACCCAAGCCTAACCTCGCATGTGGTTTATGGTGGTGGGGACAACCCTAGACTTAAAACCCCTTGAACCACATTGAACACTCATTTAATGGATAGAAACCTCTTGAGATCCCCCACATAGTTATTCCAACACTACCATTTATTTAATTAATCAAACCCATCAATTAATTAATTAATATATTTTGAAATTATTCCATGAAATATAATAGA
Source organism: Viscum album (assembly GCA_963277665.1). Classification (NCBI taxonomy): domain Eukaryota; kingdom Viridiplantae; phylum Streptophyta; class Magnoliopsida; order Santalales; family Viscaceae; genus Viscum; species Viscum album. The sequence continues at coordinate 1,251,765,763 of OY728140.1, read as the reverse complement.
TAACTTGTTCTATTATATGGGCTACCTTTAAATTTCGTGGAATTGGGAAGAGGGGAACTATTGGGAGAAAGCCCTCCATTGAAGAATGCCAACTGGGAACGTTCATTAGAAATAAAGGAAGAGGACAATGTACGATCCCATCATCGAAGCGTGGATTCAGAAGAAATGATCATTGGAACCCCCTCCACATTCTTTGACTTCATTCTCATTTTCACGTCAATAATCAAATGAAGTATAGGTTTAGTTTTGTATGATTATATATCCCCATGTGCATCCCTTCAATATCAAAGAACGTGGATCAACTCTCTAACTAGTTATTCCATAGATTGTTCTTTTGTGAGAGATTAATTTAGGTGGGTTTGGGTTTAATCATTGTTGGATGTTATAAGGTAGATGTTTTGTGTACCACCCTTGTCACTGTAGTCATTATTCATATATGTTTTATTAAATCCACTTTCTACTACCATAATTGGGATGCTGCGGGCCAATTAAACATTGCCCGACCTCTCCACAGATTCTCTTGAGGTTTGTTGTGTTCCTCACAATGGAAGAAAGTGGCGAATGGTTTCCACAGTTGGCACCATTGGAAATTGAGAACCATGATGAAGGCGATGAAATATGGGTGGCCAGTTTATCTGGCCGCCATCAAAGGCACGACATACCACCACTTTGCGGCCACTTCCGCCCCGTGGCCTTCGTGCTCCACGACGCTCCACCGCCATGCGGCCTTGCCGTGCCGCCCTACGGCCTTGTCCTGCCTCTCCGAGGCCTCACCTCTCCACACCACCATGCGCCCTGCCGCGCCGCTTCGCGGCTTCACCGACCCATGGAATGCTGCACCGTTCCATGGCCTCGGTTCACTTCCCCATGGCCTCACTACCCAGCCGCCCTCCGCGGCTCTGTGGCCTCACCGTCCAGCAGCCTTTTGTAGCCCCCTCACAGCCTTTGTACCCTTCGCGGCCTCAGCGCCCATTGTGGACTATGTGGCCCCCGCAGCCCCTCGTGGCCCTCAAGGGCAAGGCCTGCCCCATCAGGTTTGTTTGATTCGGGCCGGGTCGGTCCGACCGGGTCGGACTAGACCAAGACCAGATTCGACCCCCATACACTCTTTCAGACATATCTTTGGCACTGAGTGTCTGTTTGACAAACTATCTGTCACACCAGAAACCTTGGAGTAAGATAGTCCCTTTATTATACCCCACTAATGATTTTAATAATGTTTGGGAACAGTCGGGTAGGATCAAGCACGAATCCAACTGGGCCCTCGAGACTTAAAGGCTAATAACTCACAGAAAGATTGTCTTATTTATACAACGTCTATTGTGTTGATATCCCTCTTATGTGGTGGTCTATTGACTTACTTCATTGTGAGAATTCATGGAAGTTGGAGTATCGAGCAGTGTCTTATCGAGTGGACCCTCCTTGAGACAAGCAAGCATAGTCCGGGGACCCTATATCTGGCTCTGGCGTGAAGAGTGGAGAGCTCCCCTGTGTGGGTCAGCAGTGAGCGATGCTATATGGGATAGCACCAAGCGATCTTGTGTGGGTGTGGATCGAGTTATCCTATGTGGGTAATCCCTTAGCGATCCTATTTTGGTCAGCACTAAGCGATCATGTGGGGTCAGCACCGAGCGATCCTGTGTGGGCCAGCAACAGAGCCTCTTAGCAGAGTAAAATGATTCCGTAGTTACATATAATCATCTCTAATATTGTACCTATGAAATACCTGGTGTGAGAGGAGTTCATACATATGTGGTACTTTCCTTCGTGATCATACCTTGGTGGTATACTTTTGTGTGGTGTGCATGTGTGGTACTTACCTTCATGGTATTCCTTACATTGTGGGACAGTTGTGCGTTGGGATTTTTGGTTGGAACATGTGTTTCCTCATGATTAAGATGGGTATACTTGATAACATAGGTATATGTATGGGCATATACCTAAGTAGGGTTTTTCGTTGATTTCTTGATTTGTGGTTTATACTTTGTGGATTTTGAGAGAACTTTAGGGTCTCGGGGTCTGAACTGAGTATCTTTATACTCACCCGTGTACGGGCTATGCCTGCACCATGTTTTGTTTGGTGTAGATGATAGACAGTGTTGATCGAGGATGAGGATACCAGGATTGAATAATTCTCAGTATAAGACTATAATATTTCTCGGTACACATAGGAGAAGGGCAGACGTAGAGTAATGAGGAGGGGATATGTACCTACCCTTCAAGTAGGATCCTCGTAGGATGACCCTGTAGCTACATTCCTTTTTATTCCGTTGTATTGTATTTCAGTTGTACATGTACCTTTACTTTTAGGCTTGTATTTCTGGCCCCTTTTACTTTCAGTACACTTTTTTATATAGTTGACTTGTGTTCGTATCTTGTTGTGTGCATGTTTGAGTGTGTTTCTAGGATATAAAGTCATTGCCTTCCTAGTTTTACGGAATACGTCATTCGGTTCTAGTCGTCAACCCCTGGCCAATAAAAGGCAGGATTGGGGTAGTCACGACATGGGCCCAGGGGGATGGGTCATGACATTGAGGAGGAAGAGGAACTGTTCCAAGAGAACATTGATAGTTTCATTAAATTCATGTAGAGAGACCCAAGGTGGATTCTGAAAAGCATGTCTGAGTTGACATGGGATTTTCATCTACAACACCCTACTACTTTTACTAGAGTGGGTGGACCTGAGGGAACTGAATTCTGGATTGAATCCATAGAGACTATACTTGAACATTTGGAGACTCTGGCTGGAGGATGGTTACGTTGGCTTCTCATATGCTATGGGAGTTAGCGAGGCACTGTTGGGACATTCAGGTATGATCTGGACAAAGTGATGATATGATATAGAAGGAATATTAGGAGAAGTTCTTGAAGCACTTATATCTAGATACATTGGGAAATGATAAAGCTTCATAGTTTATGAATATGACCCATGTAAGCATTTCCATAATTGATTATGAATAATGTTTTACAAATTTACACCATTTTTCCACAGCTTTGGAGTAAAATGATGTTTCTTCGACAAAATGATTTCTTGATGGACATAGGTGTGAATTTAAATCCTAGGTAAATATCATGGATGAATATATTCTTAGATGTGGTTAATTAGGATCTCATTTCATAGGGGAACCTGACGGAGGATTCTAGTACATGAAAGGTAGTTTTCAATGGACGATCAGGGAGTGTGCCTTCCAAGAGAAGGAAGCTTCGTTATGAGAACCTTAGTAAAGACAGTGGATAGAAAGGTGGATATCTAGGTGGAATAGTTTCATTGAATATTACTCATGTGATTTTCAACAAATGTGGTAGGAAAGGACACTATAGTATATATTTTCCTCAACCGCCAGTGGAATGTCATTTTTGTGGCCAGATAGGGGACCTACAGATGTTCTGTATGAAGTAGTGGTAATCTGGTGTTGAGGGAGTAGTGTCTCAGAGTCAGAGTGTGGGAAGAGATTCTTTTACACCATATAGGTCTGGTAGATGGAACTATATAGGAAGAGGTGGTAGAGATAGAGGGCACAGTGCTTTAGGTTATGACCATATGTATCACTAGAGTGTTGATACTCAAGGGATTCAGATGACACCGTAGAGAAGAGGGGTAGGACAATTACATGAAATACATCCTACACTTGTGGAGAGTGATGCTGGTCCATATACAGTGAGAGGTACTATTCTAGTTTCTTCTAAATTAGCGACTACCTTGTTTGATAATAGTGCCTCTCATTCCTTTATATCTACAAATATTGTTCATGGATTGAGCTTGGAGGTAGAGTCTGTAAGCGGGGTGATCAATATCGATACACCATTGGGAACATTGACCAGGTATGTCTCTTTATTCAAGGAATGATCGCTAGAAATCAATGAGTATCATTTTCATTGGGATATATATGTCCTTAGTATAACAGGCTTCGACCTGATTTTGGGTATGGATTGGCTAGTCTCATACTAATCCCACGTAGATTATTCACATAGGAGAGTGACCTTTGTATCTCTTAAGGGTGATGAGTATGTTCATTGTGAAGAATGAGATATCCATGCAGGTCATGTAGGGACAAATACTTAACAACTATGAGATCTAACAGCTCAAGTTGCTAGTCTTTTAATGGATGTTTAGAGTGATTGGAATGATGTCCTTCAAAGAGTGGTGGAACTATTTCATGTTTTCTTTGATGGATAATTTTCTGGGGTTCCAATGAAGAGAGATGTGGAATTCACTATTGAGCTCATGCTGCGGGGCTAAGCCTGTATCTATTCCACCATACATAATGAAACATACTAAGCTTGGAGAGAACAAAATGTTATTAGATGATTAGGAGGATAACGGTTTTTTCCATCACAGTATGTAGCCTTAGGGATTACCTTTTTCAGATAAGGCCTATGAGAGTTTGTGCTTGTGTGTCGATTACCTTAAGTTGAATAGAATTTCCGGGAAGAACTGATATCATATTCCACATATTTATGATCTATTTTACTACCTAAAGGGGTCTTATTTGTTCTAAAATTCTGATATGAGATCAGTGTATCATCATGTGAGAGTTCGAACCTCTGATATACCAAGAAATGCTTTGAGAAGTAGGTATGGCCTTTAGAAGTTTGTTGTAACTCTGTATGGGTTGTTAAATGCTCCAGCAGTATTAATGGCCTTGATGAACATGGTATTACATCATTATATAGATTAGATTGTGGTGGTGTTTGTGGACTAAATCATGGGGTACTCTATGACTCGTGAAGATCGTGCCCAACATCTTGAATTTATCCTGGGTACACCAAGATAGCATCACCTATATGCCATGCTATCAAAATGTCAGATTAGGATTGGCATGGTACACTTTCTGGTGAATATCAACATTGAAGAAGGTGTGGTATTGGACCCCAAAAAAATAAGGCAGTGATTTCTTGAGAGAATCCCAAGAATGTTTTTGATATATGAGGCTTTTTGGAATTTTCTGGTTATTAATGAGGTTTATCCAGGACTTTTTCCGATTGGAAGTACTGCTTTCAGGTTTAAAAGGGAATGGTTTAAGATTAATTGGATATGAACCAAGAGACAATTATTTTGAGGTGTTGAAGAAGCGCTTGTTATCAGTTCCAATTATGATCTTACATGAGTCTGGTGAGGAGTACACGGTGTATTGTGATGCTTTCGGGATCGGAATCAGAGTTGTGTAAATGCAAGGGGATCGATTCATTTCTTACGTATGTTGAGGCAACGTGAAAAGAATAACCCTACACATGACCTTGATTTAGAAGTTGTGGTTTTTTCTCTTAAGTGTTGGCGACACTATCTTTTGGGAGAAAATTAAATAGTTTTTTGGGGTCACCAAATCATAAAGTATATATTTTCACAGAGCGACTTGAATATTCCAAAATGAAGATGGGTAGAGTATATGTTGTTCTTTGATTTTGAACTGGAATATACTCCCAAAATGGGGAATATTGTGGCTGATGCCTTGAGTAGGAAAAATGAGACTCATTTGGTATATGAGTTGAGGGAAGAGTGGAAGATAGTGACTATGCTGGCGGAAATGCCTGTGGTAGTTCAGGAGAGTCGGGAGAGGATGAATCTGGTTTCCGTAGAAGTGGAGTCTACACTATTGAGACGGATCAGGTACATGAATTATGAAGATATATAGTGTTTAGACATAAGGTAAATCCTTTAATGTGAGAAGACACCTTCAGACTGGATAATATATGAGGATGATATCATCTATGTGAGAAATCAGGATTTTGGTCCTTTGTGTTTGTGAGAGGAACTCATGTGAGAATTTCATTCCTCAAAGTGGATAGTACATCCTAGGGTGAAAAAAATGTATCATGACATAAAACGTCATGTTTTGTGTCCACAAATAAAAAAGGAGATAGTAGTGGTGATAATAACCTGTTTTACATATCAGCAGGTGAAGGTAGAGCATCAACGACCTAGAGGCCTATTGCATTCATTGCCTATTCTGGAATGGAATGGGGATTACGTGTTTTTGGATTTCATGGTAGGTCATCCAAAAAAAGCTATGAATAATTATTAAATTTGGGTTGTTGTTGATTAACTAATGAAGGTATCACATTTTTTGACTATCCAAGAAACCTTTACTGATGAACGGTTAGGAGAATTGAATCTATAATAGAATGTTCATTTTCATGTGGTTCCACGGACTATAGTTTGAAATCACAATTCATAGTTTGCATCACATTTCTGATAAGTCTTACAAAAGGTTCTTGGTACACATGTTTTTTTAGGTATGACCTTCCACTCATAGAAAAATGGGTAGTCTGAGCATACCATAGTGGTGTTATAGGATAAACTATGAGCATGTGTGATTGACATGTGTGGTTCTTGGGAGAAGCACATGGCTTTAGAGAAGCTCTCCTATAAAAATTGTTATCAGGAAACCATATAGATGTAATCATATGAGGAACATTATGGTATACCTTTTATACCACCTCTATGTTGGTTAGATGTGTATGAGATAGAGATTTTGGGACCGATTCTCATTTAGGAGACATCAGAGAAGGTGTAGTTGATTTGGAAATGTACGTCTATGGCTAAGAGTATGTAGAAGTCATATACTAATAAACAGATATGAACACAAGAGTTTAAAAATGGTGATCATGTATTCCTTCATGTGTCACCTAGATTGGGTCACCATAGGATATGGAGGTAGGGAATGTTCGTGCTCATGTTTATAGGACTGTTTGAGGTGCTGGAGATAATCAGGCCAGTAGCGTGCCGATTGGCCCTTCCATAGAAATTCAGCACGATGCATGACATTTTTTATGTTTTTCACCTATCGTAGTATCACCCCGACCCTTATCATGTGATTGATGTGTAAGAGGTTGACCATGAGATATTTGTGTCCTTTGACAAGCATCAGATTTGTGTGCTGGGTAGCAATGAGAAAGTCTTACTGTAACATCCCACGTAAATAATGAATATGACATTTTCATATTTATTAATATTTATAAATTAATTATTAATTTTAATTTGATGTTGATAATATTTTTTATGGTGTACCTGATACACAACAAATGGTATCTTTGAAATCTTCTATTGCGCACAACGTTGGGTCATACTGAAAATGATAATATAATATTTTTTAAAATGGTAGTTAACGACAAGCCGTTGTAATGGTGGGAATGAACAAAACTAACTATAAAATTATTATAAATGTTTATTAAATGTTTATACAATTATCTAATAATATTTAGAGGCTTCAAATAAGAAAAGAATTTGATTTTAAGCATAAATACTCTAATATTCACTAAAAGGTCAATTTTAATGCATTTTAATGGAGATCCGTCTTTAAATATAGTTTTGGTCACTTTTATACGTTATATATGAAAATATAAAATTCTTATTTAGAATCAGGACACCAAAATTTACTTTGGGTAATTTGTTTTGTATTTTTATGATAAAATTCAATTTTTAATGAATAGTGAAAAATACTCTATTTTAATTCATATATTATTTTTAATCTAATTTATTTATATGGTTATATTATCTTTTTAATTGGTTTTAAAGTGTAATTAAATTATATTTTTACCATTTAATCCAACGATGGTCATTGGAATTAATTTCACTTTGAAATTGGATATAAACATGTGTCAATCTTTTGATAGATATTGTTTTTTAAAAACACGCTATTTTTTGACACCGGGAAATAATTTTAAATTACTTAATGCAACTTCTATGTTTTTAAATTTTTATAATAGACATAATTTTAAATTCGGAATATCATATATATCTTAGGCTGAATTTTTCGTCATTTCTTTGAAAAATAACAATTTTTGATGAATAGTGAAACCACAATATAGTAGTTAAAAAACTGACTTTTTCATTTAAATGAAATTTTACCACATCTGTGAATTGATTTTCGAAAATAAGACATACATGGTTATTATTAGTAAGTAAAATGTTGTTCAATGAAATTAAAATAATTTTTGATGAATAGTTATTTTTGACTTTTATTTACCGCGCTTAATGGTAAATAGGGTAATTCAAGGTAATAAGAATATTATAATAATAATAAATTATCTTAAAACATGTACTAAAATTATTTGATGAGTCATGGACGCCCATTGGAAACCTGAGGTCGATTTTGGGACCCCTTGGAGGCACAAGGGAGTGATAATGACACTTTATATTAATTAATTAAGAGTAAAGACAAAAATGACACAAACATATATCATTTCGTTAAGTTATTTTAGATTATATTATATAAGATATATATTCTAATATAAATATATATTTTAAATCTAAAAATATTTCATAAATCATCATATTTTGTTTATAATATTTAGACATCATATAAATAAAATTAATTATGACAAAAATTGATGTTGTATTTACCTCATTAATAAATGCTTTAACTAAATAAGATTTTAAATATTAAAATTACATCCAAAACCTGTCCAATTATTATTGGAGTAATTTATTTATAAAATGAGTCATATTATATTCTACTTTAATTATTTTTGGACATTTATAAATAGAAAATAATTATATAATAAAATAATATTTTCACACATTTCTAAAGAACCCCACATCCCCTTATAAAAAGCCATCACTTCTAACCCATTAATCACACCACTCAAGCACCTTGACTAATACAAAACCTACCCAAATAAGCTATAAATATCCATATCATTCTCCTAGAATACTTACCATTGGATGAATTCAATTCAAGAAGTCCATTTGGTTCAGACCAAAGGGAGTTACCCGAATTAAAGGTAACAGTTTCTCTTAAATTCATTTTTTTATTTTAATTCTCCAACTCATAAACTCTTTTTATTCCTTTTTTATAACAAAACCAGTATCTCCAATATACTAGTATATTTTTATGATAGGTATTATAGCTACACTTACCCACACCTCCATCTAACGGGTAACGAACATACTGTTTCTCTGAATGGTGAACTACTGTCTCACGAAACTATGATAGTTCAAATATCCCCTACCGCCTCCCATGGTGTCCATTATGATGGAACTATATTTATATATGATATATATATATATTATGTTTATTTTTTCTTTATTCTACTGTATTTTTTTCATTTATATCAAACTTTTATGGTTTTCATTATTGCTAAACGCGATAATTTCCTTTGAAAAAGGGCGAACTACCACCCCCTCAAAGTGATATGACTTGTTCATGCCATATGTGGGACGTATAAAGGATGGAGTTAATGAAATTATATATTACATTATAATGTAATTATAATAAAATTATGTATCACTATGTTTTCATTCCATTGAATAAGAAATTCAAATGAAAGTAGCGTTCATGCATACGTACGACTTACAGTCTCCATGAACGATGGATTTCATTTCTTACCTCTAAATGTTATGTAATATTAAATATATATATATTTATATAATAGATATATATGATATATATGATATCTAAATCATAAATATCATTCTTGATATATGTTACTCTTGACCACATGGACAACATGTAATTATAGGGTATTCGTTTTTTACTCATGTACCAAATATCTACAAAATGACCATTATTAACATAAATGATAATATAATGGTTATAAAATGGTTTTCTGTGATATTAAAGGAATAATAAACTGGAAAAAGTTTCTTAATCATGTATAAATTAACTTATGTTTATTATCCAGGATGAACAAAGAACAAACAAGTCAAGTCAGACACAAGGTAAGGGATTTCTTATCTCACTTTTAATTCCGTGAGATTCCCATTTTACGCACCTCATTTATTGCATGTGGTGTATTGTGTAATGCCATATGATATATATTATCATGATTATTTTGATATTCATTGTATTTTTAGATTCATTTGTTGTTTATTATCTTTTTTCATATGACTCGATTGATTACAACGTGATAAAGGATTTCTAATCTCACTTTTATTCCTTTGAGATTCCTGCTATATTTGTCACTATTTCATTTGTGTGGTGTACGTACTTCCATGATTTGTACTCTTTTTTTAATATACATTTATTCATGGTTATTTACAAATTCAATTAATGATACTTATTTCTTGCGTTTTATGTTTCATAAGTTACCAAATCGGTACAGGAACTTTTTAACTCAAATTTCATTCCTTGAGTTAATCTTATAATTCATTATTATGTCATGCAATGATTATATATGGAAACACTGTTTGTTTATTTATTTTTCAATTTACATTCATCTTTGTGTGGATATCACTCCATTGATAAATTCTTATGTCATCGATATGAACATGATAAGAGTTATTTCAACTCAATTTCCATTTATTGATAAAACATCAAAGTCATTGGGTTTGTCTTAAAAAGAATAGGTGTGAATGTCCTATGATTAATTTAAACTTAATATCCAATCATATTGAGTGCATTAATATTTTTCAAACATTATTATGTAATTGATCTATCCTTAAGCTAAGGATAACGTCTTTATAAGGGATTTCATCTCAATTTACATTCCTTTGAGACTTCATTATTATTATAAACCAATAAACTCTTACTTGGTGTAAATATTGTCCTTTGGAATATTATATCATGAATCCCATTAACATCATTATATTATATTATTATTATTAAATGTTATTCCTTACTTATTTGTATTCATGAATCTCTCATTTTGTTCAAAACTCTTTAACTAAAAAATCATTTCATAAGTTTTAAAGATTTATTCTTTGAAATCTTTATCATTACTACCAATGTTTTAAAATTGGTTTTAAGGATTTATTTATATGGATATTAATTTTTTAAAATTATAATTTATTAAAAATATTCAAATTGGTATGGGACACTTGGATTCAAAAATATTTTTATTAAATGGTCTAAATGGTTTTGAAAATGGATTTTAAAAAGCATTGATTATTATAATATCTAGAAATGATATATTGTGATTGAAATTTGGAAATGTTATCTTTATTTTATGCTTTTGTTTTTTTGTATGAATATTTTATGGTTATTGGGAATTGGTTATTTATATGGGTGGTTTTTGGATAATCTTAGGGCCGGTGAGCCTGAGATATCTCTCCAATTTATTGGTTAACGTGACAGAGGTAAATGTTAATGTTTCTCCTGAGATATTTAGGGAATATACTATGATGGGTATTTGAAATGTGACTCCCTATGTAGATGTGATAGCTAAAATGTAATTATGTTATGAATTCTATAAGTTACCTTTATGATTTATGATTTCTGTGTGTTATTCATAAATCTCATGATTTCGTAAGGTATGTTATGATTCAAAAGTATTGGTTTCATTGATTTGTATTTAATGATGGAATAATGTTTTTCATTTCCTGTTTTATAACCCTTACGGAGCTATTTGTTCTCATCCATAGTTTTTGAAATGTTTTCCACGGGAAAAAAAGTTGAATACGGTCATGGATAAGATCAAGGAAATGTAATGTTGTCTAAAACATAGAACTAGACAAGTTTCATTTTATGTGTTTTTATTTTATGAAAAATGGATACTGGGTAGTAGTGTATACTTGTAATATTCAAGTTGTTAGTTAATATTAATGGCTTAATTATCTAAAACTCCAAACCTGAAATGATCCTCAATGTTAATTCTTGACATAATACATGATTATATAATTTTTAATCTCAGGTCCTTATAGTTGGTATTAGAGGTCGGTTTTGATAACTTTATAGGTTAGGGTTCTATTTAATCATAATTGAAATAACCATAATGGTTAGCATATTCTAATGAGTCATTTTTTATTTAGATAAATCTAATGACTTTAAGATAACATGAAAAAGTGTGTTTTAGTGTTTTCCATCCTCATAAAATAATATATGATGATTTTACTGATATACACACACTGAATTTTTTGGTTTTAGTCAACAGATGGATCTAGTAGTCATAAAAGTATCAATGGATGTGAAGAAAAAAAATGATGATTTTATGAATGAGAAATTTAATGAAATGGGAGTTTCAATGAGAAATATTATTCGTATTCTCAACCAACAATTTAGAGTCATGATAGACCACTTGTTCCATGGTGATTTTTATAAGGCACCGTATATGCGAGAAATAAATCCCCACAGAAGATCAGGTAATAATAATAAAGGTAAGTATATTGAAAAACCTATGTGTCAAGGATGTGGAATGAAACACATAGGAAAATATTTCAAATGGATGGGATTATTCTATAGATGAGGAAATGAAGATCATAAATCAAGAACCTTCCCTAGAATAATGAACCATATAGTTGACTGTAGGAAAGGGAAAGAATATATTTTTGAGGGGTCAATTGAATGTTTTAAATGTGGTGTGCATGGTCATTATACATATAGATGTCCTATGAATATGTTTCATGATTGGGATCACCGGGAATGTAAAAATTTATGTTTATCAATTACAAATGCCATTCCGAATGTGGATGAAGAAATTGACAATGACCAATGAAAGGTATGGATTATTTCTTAACGTAGGTTTTGATATTATTAAATCATAGGTTAGGATTCATGATTTTGATTGTAAGAAATAAATATTTCAAAATAAGTTAGAGTGAAATGTTTAATGGATCATAATGAAATATTAATGAGTATGAATTCAATATATATGGGATTCAACAGTTATGGTAGATTTTTAGATGGTGAAGTTATTAAAAGTTATAAGGCTCTTTTGATAATGGGATCACATTAGATGACTTTTTATAGTATGTATAACACTAAATCCTGATATATGAAAATTTTATTAAAGGAATAATTATATTTTCTTTTGTGGATATAGTTATAAAGATAAATTTGGTTTTAATTGATTCCAGAATTTTGGGCAATTACAGGTTAATACATGTTTGGATGCAAAATGAAATTTATTAGAAAATCATTATGGTTAAAATATGTTATGGTTATTTTTCATGAATTTATCTATTTTTGGGAATGTTATAAAATTATACAGTTTTTCAAAAAGGACCATATGCAGAACGCATGATAACCTGTCCCGTAGGACAATGCTATGGGAATCAAACCCACAACAAAAGAGAAACTGGGATTTATCTCTTACAACTGGACTACGTCAAGTCCCTAGTTAGTGTGACTAATTCTTTTTAGTTAGATAATTTTATGAATAATGAATAAGTTGATTTTTGGTTATATATGTAATTCATTAACCTATCATGGAAAATATCTGATTAGGTTAATTACTTTTCAATATGATATTTTAAGAGTAACTAATGTTATTTGGAGATAAATGTTAAGATTTATCTTGGAAGACTATGTGATTAAATCCTTCTGAGATTTGGTTTTCAATATTAGTTTGGATTACTTTGAATAATTTTATAGACAGCTATTTATTAAATATCCTTTATTGAATATTGAGGTTTTTAATATAAATTTTGGAGATTAAGAGAAGTTTTTCTTTTTTAAAAGAATGTCCTTTTGGGTATTATTTAATCTCTCCCTAACCATTTTGGTTTTGGTTAAATTCTAAAGACATGAGAAATATATAGTTCAGCTTTTGTGGATTATGAGATTATCTTGAAGTTGATTATAGAAATTTTATTATAAACAAGTCATCCTAAATACTCATTGTTTAGAGAAAATATGAGTTTGTGTTTGAAATCTAGTAAAGGATGAAAGTATACATGACAAGTAAGTATGTTTCCATATGTTTTTAGGTAATATCATAAATATATTATTCAATGAAAAGTAACTTAAAACAAAAATGTTGTCTGTTAACTTTTTCTACTGGGGAATCAAAGACTGATTAACCCATCACAAGTTTTTGATTTTCTGGTGGTTAACATTTTCTTAATCAGGTTTTCTATCACTCTCCATCAGAACATGAGGGTTTATTTTCACCTTCATTTCCATGTTTTCATGGAATCCATGTATTTTTTGCCTCGTGTAAAATTTTTACTTCTATTACTTTATTTTAATGTGATGGTTTTATTGACTCTTTTTACGATGTGAGGCTTTCATTGAAGTCTCCAAGCAAAACTTTAAAATTGTGATGATGCAATTCCCAAAAGGGGGGAAGGATGTAACATCCCACGTAAATAAAGAATATGAAATTTTCATATTTATTAATATTTTTAAATTAATTATTAATTTTACATTAAAGGGGATGCTATGTTCGATGAAGTACCTGGTACACAACAACGACTTCCTTTGAAATCTTAAGTTGCACACAATGTTGGGTCATATTGAAAAATAATAATATAAAATTATTTTAAATGATAGTTAACTCTTAGATATTTTAATGGAGGTAATGAATACAGCTAAATAAAAAATTATTATACATATTTGTTAAATGTTTTTACATTTATCCAGTAAAAGTTAGAGGCTTAAAATAAGAAAATAATTTGATTTTAAGCATAAATACTCAAATATTCACTAAAAAGGTCGATTAACCACCTTTTGAAGGTGAACCATATTTAAATATAGATTTGGAAACTTTTATACATTATATTTGGCCAAATGTTATTCTTATTTAGAAACGGGACACCCAAATTTACTTTGGGTAATTTGATTGGTATTTTTCTGATAAAATTCATTATATTATGAATAGTGAGAAATACGGTATTTTAATTCAAATACTATTTTTAATTTAATATATTTATATGGATGGTTTATCATATTAATTGCATTTAATGTTTAATTAGATTATATTTTTACAATATAATCCAATGGGGTTCATTGAATTTAATTTCACTTTAAAATTTGACATAAACATGTTTTAATCTTTTGATAGATAATGTTTCTTAAAAACAAACTATTTGTTTTGACAACATGAATTAATTTCAAATTAATTAATGGAAATTCTATGTTTTTTATTTTTTAAAATAGAAATAATTTTTTAATTCAGAATATCAAATATATATTAGGCTAAATTTATGGTATTTTTCTTGAAAACATCAATTTTTTATGAATAGTGTAACCGCTAAGTAGTAGTAAAAAACAGACTTTTTCATTTAAATGAAATTTTATCACTTCTGTGAATTGAATTTAAAAAATATAACACACATGGTTTTTATTATTAAGAAAAATTTGGTTCAATAGGATGAAAATAATTTTTGGTAAATAGTAACATTTGACTTTTATTTACCACGGTTAAAGCTAAATAGGTTAATTCAAGGTAAAAAGAATATTATATTAATAGAAAATTACCTTAACACTCATTAAAACCTTATTTTATGAGTCATAGAAGACCATGTAAATCCATAGGTTAATGTGGGGACCCCATGGAGCCACTTGGGAGTGATAATGACACTTTAGATTAATTAATTTAAAGTAAAGACAAAAATGACTCAAAAAAATATCTTTTAGTAAAGTAATTTTTACATGGGTTTATATAAGTTATCATTTGGACTATAAATATTAATTTAAAATATAAAATTATTTCCAACATAATGGTATTTGTTTTATAGTTTTTAGACATCATATAAATAAAATTAATTACGAAACAAAAAAGATGCAGTTTTTACCACATTAATAAAAGATTTAAACAAAAATGATTATAAATATTAAAATAACATCCAAAACATGTCCAATTTTTATTTAATTTATTTATATCGACCATGAGTCGTCCTATATTCGACTTTAATTAGGTTTGGACTTTTATAAGCCAAAAATAATTATATAATAAATTAATATTTTCACACTTTCTTTAAGAACCCCTCCTCCGCCTTATAAAAATACCTCACTTATAATCCTTTCCTCACACCTCTCAAGCCACTTTACTAGTCCAAATTCTAACAAAATAATATCTAAATATCCAAATATTAATCCTATAAGCCTTAACATAGGTAGAAGGCACTTTATAAATCCTTTTTGGTTCAAACCAAAGTGAGTTACCCGAATTAAAAGTAATAGTTTCTCTTAAATTCTTTTCTTTTATTTTACTTATACAACCCATAAACTCTTTTTATTCCTTTATTTTATAACACAAACAGTAACATAGATATACTAGGATGTTGTTAAAAGAATTATTTGAACTATACTTACACAAAACTCCATCTAATGGGTGAATAACTCATTGTTTTTGTGGACAGTGAAGTGCTGGATCACGAAACGATGATTGTCAAATATCTCCTACCGCCTCTCATGGTGGAAATTATGTTGGAAATGTATTTATATATGATATATATATATATTGTTTATTTTTTCTTTATTTTTATTAATTTTTTTCATTTATAGTATACCTGTATAGTTTCCATTATGGGTAAACGCGATAATTTCATTTGAGGAAGTGTAGATTATCGCCTCCTCAAAATGATATGACTCATTCATGCCATACGTGGGACATATAAAGGATAGAGTTAATGAAATTATATATTATATTATACTAGAATTATAATATACCTATGTATAAATGTGTTTTAATTCTATTATATAAAAAATTTAAATGAAAGTAGCGTTCATGCGTACGTATGGCTTACCATCTCCATGGATGGTGTATTTCATTTCTTACCTCTAAATGTTTTGTAATATAATAAATACATATATATACAGGATATATATGATATATATGATATCTAAATACTAAATTTTATTCTATATTTAATTTACTCTTGACCACATGGAAAACTTGCAATTATAGGGTGTTCATTTTTAACTCAAGTTCCGAATATCGACAAAACGACCATTATTAAAATAAATGATTATATAATGTTTATAACATAAAAATAAGTGATATAAAAGGAATAATAAACTTTAAAAGTGTTCTTAATCAAGTATAAATTAACTTATTTTTATTATTCAGGAATAACAAGGAACAAAAAATTCATGTCGGACATGATGTAGGGGATTTCTTATCTCACTTTTAATTCCGTGAGATTTCCATTGTATGCCACTTATTTGTTTCATGTGGTGTATTTTGTACTGCTATTTGATATATATTAACATGATTATCTTTTTATTCATGGTATTTTGTGGTCCATATTGTGGTTATTAACTATTTTCATACGACTCGATTGATTACAACGTGGTAAGAGATTTCTTATCTCACTTTTATTCCCTTGAGATTCAGGCTATATTTTTCACTATTTACTTGGTGTGGTGTATTTACTACCCACGATTTGTCATCTTTTTATAATATACATTCCATTATGGGTATTTAAATATTCCATTAATGACACTTCTTTCATGTGGTGTATGTCTCGTATGTTACCAAATCAGTAAGGGAACTTTTTAACCCAAATTTCATTCCTTGGGTTAATCTTCTAATTCATTATTATGTCATGTTATGATTATGTGTAGAATCACTATTTGTTTATTTTTGTTGTAATTTCCACTCCCCAATGAGTGTATATACTTTTGATACACATAATCACTCCATTGTTAAAATCTCAAGTCATCAATATGTACTTGATAATAGTAATTTTAACTCAATTTCCATTCACTGAGTTAAACATCCAAGTCATTGGATTTGTCATAAAAAGAACATGTGTGAATGTCCTCAGAATTATTTACACTAAATATCTAGTCATATTGAGGGTATTTATATTTTTCAAACATTATTATATAATTGATTTATCCTTAATCTAATGATACCATCTTTATAAGGGATTTCGTCTCAAATTAGATTCCATTGAGACTTGATTGTTGTTATGCACCAATTCACTCTTACATGGTGTATATATTGTCCTTGGGAATATTATATCATGAATCCATTTTTTATCATGATATTATAATGCTCTAATTAAATATTATTCCTCAATTATTTTTATTCAAACATCTCTCATTTTGTTAAAATATCTTTACTAAATTATCATTTTAAAAGTTTTAATGATTTATTCTTCTAAATCATTATAATTAATATACATGTTTTAAAAATGGTTTTATGGATTTATTTATATGGACATTAATTTTTCAAAATGATAATTTATTAAAAAAATTAATTTGGTACTCGACACTTTGATTCAAAAATCTCTTTATTAAATGTTTTAAATGGTTTTGAAGATGTTTTTGACAAAGAATTGATTATATCAATATCTTGAAATGATATATTGTGATTGGAATTTGGAAATTTTATCTTTATTTTATGCTTGTGTTATGTGTTATGAATATGTTATGGTTAATTGGGCATTTTTTATGTATATTGGTGGTTCCGTAAACCTTGGGTGGGTGATCTCGAGATAGCTCTCCAAGGCATTGGGTAACATGAAGGAGGTAAATGTTAATGTTTTTCCTATGATATTAAGGAAATATACTATGATGGTTATTCAAAATTTTAATCCCAATATAGTTGTGATAGCTACAATGAATGTATGTTATGAATTCCATAAGGTACCTTTATGATTTATGATTTCTTTGTGTTATTCATGATTCTTATTATTTAGTAATGTATATTATTATTGAAAAGTATTGGTTTCATTGATTTGTATTAATTGATGGGATAATGTTTTCTTTCCTTATTTTATAACCGTTATTGATATTTTTATGCTCATCATATGTTTTTGAAATGTTTTCCTAATGAATTAAAGATGAATAGGGTCAATGATGGGATCATGTAAAAGTAATGTTGTCTAAACATGGAACTAGATATGTTTCTTTTTAAGATATTTTATTTTATAAAAAATGGATACATGGTATTAGTGTCTACTTGTAATATTCAAGTTGTTATGTAATAGTTATGGCCTAATTCTCTAAAACTCTAAACCTGAAAAGATCCTTAATTTGAATTATTGACATTATTCAAGATTATGTACTATTTAAGGCTTGGTGCTTATAGTAATGGGGAAATTACATTCAATTAGTTCATGTGTTATGGATACATGGATGTGTTTAAGAGGAAACAAGGGAATGGGAAGAATACATGAGGGCTCAATGGATCGATCTTTGTTTTCTCAAAATCATCGAGAAGTTCAGGAGAGCAGCTCGAGGATGAGCTATTATAAGGTTGGGAGATTTTAAGATCATGGCATTTTCATGAGTCATCCCATGAATGTTTTTTGGTACCATTTAGGTTTTTAAGTACCCTTGTTTTGGAGTAGTGGATTGGGGTGTATTTGGGTGAATTTTTAAGAAAAATTAACAAACAGTAGGTTGTTCCTGATTTGTGCACGGTTTGAAAAACTGTGCAACAAAAAAATGCCACCCATGAAAACCTAGATAGAGAGGTCTACATGGTTTTTGTACTATTTGAAAAACCCTACGACTAAACTGTTCCAACTGTGCACACCTAGAGAGAGAGAGAGAGAGAGGTCTTCAGGGTAGGCACACACTTCTCTCTAATCTTGTTCCCATTCCTAGGAAACAAAATGCGTGTAATTAATTATCTGAAAATCATTTTTTAAAACCACCTAAACCCCCGATACTCCCATATTTCGAACATGGCTCCATATTAACAAATTCTAGGTGATCCTAGAGCCTTCTATTGCAATTCCATGGTGATTTTAACATATTTCTTTAAGATCGAAATCCCTGATTGAATATTGTCTATCTTCCTTATATGTGGATTCATATCATTGATTCTATTATTCATTTTTATATCATTCATTGATTATTTCTTGGAATATATCCTTTATTTACATGGATCAATACATATGAGTTGAGATCTAGATCGAGGATTTCAGGTCTAGTTGTAGATTTTCAAGATCATGATGACTTTGATCATAATTTTGTTTTAGGGATTTTCATCCAGAGATTCATCGATGATGTTGAGACACTCTAATTATTGGGGTTTTCCATTGGGATAAAATAAATCAATAAACTGTGGTAGGTGGTCTAAAGAAAACTCCCATTCCCATGGATTTGATATGTAAATGTGAGTTTATGTATTTCCTAACTTCTCTTGATATTTTATTTACTGAATTGGAGTAAATAAGAATGTGGGATAGACATGTTATTGCCTTGGCGATTAATTGATAATTGAATCATGGAAAAAATGAAGGGGGTTTCCCAAATAGAGATTTTTATTAGAGATTGGTTATGGGTTCAGATATTTTAATTGTGATATTGAACTGATTGTGTTAAGATTATTAATTGAGGGATATTGATTATGAAATTATTTTTTTTCTATATAAGATAATTAATTTTGAGAATTATTTATATACCATGATGTTGATCGAAGATAATTAATTGTGATAATAGATTATGACATGTTGGATTTTGATATGGATAATTAATTGTGAATAATTAATTATGAAATGAGAATTGTGTTGACTAATTAAATAAATGATGAATTAATTAATGGGTTATGTGATTATTTAATTTTAGAGTTAACTAATAGCCTTTGAAATGTTTAACTAATCATTGGATTAGTGATGGAATGATGTGGATAATTATTGTAAATTAATGAATGATGAAATAGAGGATATTATTTGGGTTCTATACATGGCATTCAAGACTGATTAGAAGCTGAGAGATGGACATGGAGTTCATCCCCTATAGTAATCCATGCTTGAGATTATGTGGTGCTAGGAATAACAACCTACAAAGAATGACATATGGAGTGTTAGGTATAGTGACCTGCACTCAATGATATTTGTGGTGCTTGACATAAAATTCAACACCAAATGAATTATAATAAGGAATGGTGATATAAATGGAAAATAAGAACTAAAATGGGGCCCAATTTGATTATTAAAGATTAAATGACAATGTGGTAAATGTTTAATTATGCATTGTATTTATTACTTTATAAAAGAGCATACAATATATTTTGACTGTACTTATTTTAGACATTGTTGTTGGTAGCCAACTGAGTTGTGCTCACACTCTATTCGGGCTGCCTGATTGGAACCTGAGTATAATTATTTACTATAGGATATGAAATGGGCAGGGCACTGTGATTAGTTGTTGTTTAGGGTTGGATCATGGGAGAGGGAACATGATATGGTTCAGGACCCTCTTCGGAATAGTTGTGTCTTTACTTTTATTTTCATTGAAGGCAATTCACATTCACATTGTCATAACATGTTTTACCTCTCAGTCGAGTGTTGTATTTTGTTTTTTTTATATCATATGGAATGGTATTGTTTTGGTTAGTTATATGATTAAACAATTGGTAATTGTATTTTTCTTCCATTGGTGTTTTGTCCTGATAAAAGAGGCTATAGTCTCACAAAGACCAACATAAAAGAGTGTCATTGTTATTTAGCACCCTCTGTCATATGGGGAGGTGCACTTGATGGAATGTGGCCAACTGACTTGGGGCACTATTTAGTGGCACCTGGGTCGCGATGTTACAAAACCATTTTCCACTATTGGGTCACTTTTACTCTTACTGTAATTTTCAAAAATCATAGTGTAAAAAATAAGGTAATCGCAGAAATTATTAAATGTGTTATTAATATGTTAAAACTAAGGGATAAGGGTTAAAAAATATCCTAAAATAATATAAATTTTATTTTATGATATTATTTTGACTTATCACCTCAATATTTTTTAATTATATCGATTTTGGTCTATATTAACTTCAAATTTTATTTAGATGAATTTAATTGATTATGTAATTCTAAGGGTGATCCTCTCCACTCTTATATAATAACATTTCACCTCATCTCTTAATCACACATAATGACCCATGTAGCATGAAATATCACTCCCTAAATAATATAATTTAATTCCTCTACACTTCCTATATTTATAGGTATAACCCAAATAAAATCATAGAAGTTATAAGTTATAACTAAAAGGTTGTTCTTTATGAGGATGTAATCCTCTTAACCATGTGTTTTCATTTTATACATTATTCTAACTCATTAATTTATGAATTATCATTTAAAATAAAAAAAATCATCATATATAATAAAATTATATGGTATTATTTTAAAATCATGACCTTTTTTGTATTTGTTTCCATAAAATATGAAATTAAATCATTGTTTGTGTGTACGTGCGGACTACCTACTCACAAATATGTGTATTTTGTATTTCATCGCCGTATTTCATTACTGGTAATAATGAACAATTTAAGGTATATATATGTTATTAATAAAATAATTATGAATCATTAAATATAATATAATATTTATATTCATACAATTAAAATCATTAAAATTAGAAGCAGAACATGTGTGTACATAAAGACTATCTTCTCTACATAGTGATGAACATAATTGATAAAACAATTCTTTTATGGATGTTCATGGAGATGTATTTAATGATTATATTTTATTTTTAAAACATTATAATTATTCTATAAATATAATTTTTTATTGATTATACATTGAGTAAAGAAAGTAAAAAATTGCTCATGTGTACTTACAGACTTCAGCCTCTTGAGGTGATGTATTTCATTTTTTATTGTTAACTCTTAAGGATACCACTAAAATTTTATTTTATGTATAAATATGATAATTATATATTGATAATTACACTTCATATGAAGTAATAATGACCCCTTTGACTATAGTCATCCTACCAAATTCATTTTCCAATTAAGAACTCAACACCCTCAGAACACCTAACAATGAATTAATTAAATAAGAAATTAAATATGACATTTAAATAAATTGATTTTTAATAATAGAATAAAACTATAAAAGTTATTAACAATTAAATAATTAATATAACTTTATTATATATTAGTTAAAGTATATAAATATCATTTTGGGACTTGATTTAAGGGGTTTCATACCTTAATTTCCATTCACTATGTTATAACACTTCTTCAATGATATTATTATGCCATGATTATGTGTGATTTGATCACTAAATTATTTCACAATGTATTTTCACTTGATTCATGTTTTTTACATATTCTCACATAATAAATTCATTTATTTATTTTCATGCCAAATGTAACGACCTCAGTAAGGGGTTTCTTTATCACAATCTCATTTTCATGAGACATGTTTCGTATCGTAAATCATGATTTATATTTTTGGTGTAATTACGACTACATGAATTAATTTTGAAATATTAATTCATCTAATTCATTTAATTTCAATATAACTAAAATGTTATTTCACATAATTAATTTTAATTCAATATTACTAAAGTAGGAAACGTTATGTTACAATCTAATTTAATTTTGGGATTAATTATTTTCAAATGAACTTTGGGTGAAATTATATGACAATAATTTCATTAAACGTACGTCTATTCTTATACATGAATTTTTCTTTGTGTTACAAGATTTTATTTTCTTTTAATCATGTTTTTGCATAATAAGATCAAAATAAGAAAATAAAAACTCAACGTGATTCTCTTTTAGGTTGGGAGATATTTCTCTTCTATATCCATGATCAATAAAAAGTTTTCTAGAATGTTATTTGTTTAATTAAAATACTTTAGGAAGTCATCTAAAAATATATTTTACTTTATAGAAATATTTAAAAATATGTTTTTTTGATCTTCAAAACAGGGTAATATTGTTTTTTTCTAAAAGTGTGAAAGGGATATATATTTTATCATTTGCCAAATGAATGAATTTTTTCATCATTCAAGATATTGTTTTATTTTATACTCACTTTACATGTTTCTTTGTTTCCTTTCAATAAAAATATTTTTCTCAATAACCATTTATTTTTTATATAAATTTTTTTTGAAATAATGGTATATTTTCCCTTTTTTAAAATAAATGTATTAAATATTCTTCTATGCCTATTTTTTATATATTTAAATTTAATTTATTGTTTTTTTATACTCTAATGGGGATATGTACCAATGATAGAATCATAATTATTTGTATAGATTTATTATGATTTTTAAAATATATTTTCATGGAAAACATTTCTTTTCCACAAGTGAATCGAGATAAAAAGCAATGATGACTATTTTCATGGGTGTTGTGTTGAAAAATGAGAGATTATAGAATGTTTTTTTCAATATATGTTACATGTAAATATTTTTTGATTATTGACGGGTTTTATATTATAATACAAATATGGTTGGATACACTAAAAACTATGGACATTTCAATCCTTTATATCCCTATACTACATTAGGTAAAGTGATAGAGTTAACTAATTTTAGGTTACTGTTAAGAGACAATGGAGTTAACCGTTGAATATTACTCCTAAGTGATAAAATAAGTATCTTATTTTTGGAGATTCCATGATGAATTTTTGATAATATAAAATACTGGAATGATTCCCAGGTGATTTATAAATGTTTGTAATGGTTAATTTTTTTAATAATGATACCACATGGCTCAAGATAATTGATTATTTTTTACTCTTGCCTTTGTTAAATCATTATTCCATGAAATTTTTTTAATTATCTATGTATTTATTGGTATGATTTCAATTATATTATTCTAATGCACATTGAATATATTCTCATACCCTTATTCATATCTTGTTCTCATGAAACATGTTAATTTTAAATTCCTATGTTTACCATTATTGAGCATATGAGCACACTGTTCTTATGTTCATTTTACTTGAGTTATAAATAAGGTTGTTATATAATATGTTTCTTTTTCTTTTAATTTGTGATATTAATAAGTCATAATATGAAATAAGAAAATATATTAATTGTGTAAAAAATACCACATAATGACACATGTAATGTTATATATGCGACTTCACTAATTCTATAAAACTCTAAACCTAAAATTTCAATGGATCTATAAGTGATTAAATATTTATTTTTTAATGTTGTAATATTTTCTAATATTAGATTTTGGTCATTTTTATTGGTATTAATTTCATAAAATTTAAATATTTTTCTTCATAGGATATGGGTGTACAGATTTATGGCTATTATAGTTTGTTTCAAATCCTAATTTAGATAAATTTTGAACTTATGATGTCTTAATGTTAAGGGTTTTCTTAATAGTTATGGATATCATGATAGGTTTATATGTTTAATGTGTATCATAAGTTTGAAATAATATACACCCATTTATGTTTTTAATTGATGTGATTTTAAGGTGATTAATGATATCATGGGACACATTTTATTTTGTTGAGGTATATATAACTCCTTGATCTAATGTGAAGGATTTGTTATCAATAATAATATTATGTTTTGGGGGATATAAGATGAATGTTATGAGATAATCTTATAGGTTAAAACATTATTGAATGTAGTTTTTATTTTGGTTAATTGGGATTTAGGGTTATTAATTTATGGAATGATCTATGTTTGACCTTTTGTGTTATTGTGGATAATTTAGAGGTACATGTATTATTTATTCATATTACGGGTTATTAGCTTTTAGTATTCTATTTCCTTATTATAACTACTTTTGAATTAGTAAATATTACAGGATTTTCTTTTTATTCTAGTATAGATCCTAATATCTATTAAGGGTAGATTTTATAGTCATGAGAAAGATTCTCCATGGGTACCCATTACTTTGAATATGGGATAAGATAGGAGTGGGGACTTGTTAAAACCACAACTAGTGGAATAATGTTTTTTGTTGATTTAAATAGAAATAAATTAATTATATTTTTCAATCACCATAGTGAGTAAAATAAAATAATCCCTTGTAAATTACAAAATTACTTTTTTACAATCATTTATGTTGAATTTATGGTCTTATTTTTTACATATTAATTCATAATATGGTGTTCATTAACATTCTTGTGATTGTATTCTATTTTACATTATTATTATTTAGAAATTAATTTTCTCATCTATGTCCAAATTTTCACTTCCCACAATGTTATATTATTTGGACACATAGTTATGTTTTATTCAATAATACCTTCATATTTCAATTTCCCTCTTTTCAAAAGGTTGTTTTATTTACCCTTTTACAATATAGTGTTTCTAAAAAAAGTAATTTTTAAATCATAATCCCCTAAATTAATATTACAGAGCTCTATTTTTTATTGAACCTATTTTTTAAGTAGTATTAGATGTAATACTATATGATTTTAATGGGATACTTTGTTTGACAATATATAGGACACACAACACTAAGCTTTAATGATTGTGAAATGTTATTATTTAAATATGAACATTTTAACCTAGACATTTAATTAGAGTTTATAAATAAAGGTAAATATATTATAGAATAGTTTTATAACAATGTTACAAAAAAAAATTATTGTTAAATGGTTTCCAAATTAACAGACTCTTTTTGGTAGTCATTTTATGCTTCAAATATGAATGTTCATAAAAAATGTTTTTTATTACCCATTTTTACTGAATGTAATAATTTATTTTTGTCACTATTAGAATTTTTTTTAAAAAAAAAATTTATACTTTTGGAAATCATCATATCAAAATTATCATAGGCAAAAATTTTGGGATTTTCCTTAAAAGATTGTTTTTTCAATAAATAGTTAAAAATACCAATTTTATATAAACATGTCATTTATTTAAAATTATTTACAAATTATCACATTTTTAGTTGTATTTAAATATTAATTGGGGTTTTTATCAAAATAATCCATTTAATCTCATTGGAATTAATTTTATTCATAATTTTTATATAAAAACATTATTATACATAAATTTTATTTTTCTAGAAAACTGTTTTTCATTATGTTTTGTAGTTATATTTTAATATAAGTTTTTACCACATATAGAAACTGAATTTGAATAAATGACTTAATTATTTTTTATATCCACTTAAAAAAAATTTAAATATGTTAATTTTAATTTTGGTCATAATTAAATGTATCCATTGGAAATATTTATCTGCATGATAAAGGTTAAATCTTGTTAACTAGGGTTAAAACTAATGTTAAAATGATATAAAACCACCATAAACATTACTTTAATATATTTAATTATGTCATTTATATCATCATCATAAAATATTTTATAATTTTTTCATTTATTCTATTTTTAATTGAAAAATAAATTTATATTATTTTTAAAATATAACAGTTCCAAAATGTTACTTTCTTCCTTTTAGTATCTTAATTATGTTTTCAAAAGTATAAAAACAATTCATGAATGATTTTAAATTATGATGTTTAATATTAATAATTTTTTATTATGGTAATTTCTTTTTATTTTTAGATATGATATAATTAAAATAAATTATTATAACAATCCAACATTGTTCTAGTGAATGTTTTAGAAAAAAAAGTAAGTTACTTAAAAAACATAGAACTTAATATTTTTTGGATGATTTATGGTGTTATAATAATTTTTATGATATACGTAATTTATTATTGATGTTTTATGGTTTTACATTCGAACAAAGTTATTTTCTTGATATTTTTTAAAATCGAATTAGGGGAATAGTTTGGAAAATTACATTTATGGTATTTAATATTAAATAATATTTAATTAAATTTTATTAAATTTTTTTTAAAAAAACTAACCACGTGAATGAAATATAGTTATTAATATCAACAATTTTCCACTTATGGGTTACTTTTATGTTTATTATAACATTCATGAAACATATATAGTAAAAAAATATTGGTATCCCGATAATCATTAAAATTGTTTACAAGAGCTTAAAACTAAGAGATAAGGGTTATAGCCTAATATAAACCTATATAAATTTTATTTTATGGGATTATTATAACTAACATTCACCATATATTTATAATACATATATATTTCATGACACATGAACATGAATATTAACTAATATTAAATTAATATAATAAGTAATTCTAATGGTTCCCCACACCACTCTTATATAAGGACACCACTATCCTTTCTTCCTCACATGTCATGAGCATTTTATCTTGAACAATATTTATCCAAATAATATTTCCAAGTTCCTCCCCACATCCAAGATAACTTATTCTCTCCGAAATTCCATCATATAATTCTTATGGTGTAAGTGAAAGGTGGTTCTTCAAAGAGGAGGTAATCATCTTAACTAAGAATTTTCATTTTATTTCATCTTCAACTTACTTAAATTATATCATTACCATTCCAATATAATAAAAATAGTATATATCATCTTTTTATGTTTTATTATGTTAATATAATAACCTTATTTATTATCATTTCTATCAAATGTGAAATAAAACCATTGTTCGTGAATATATGCAGAAAACTGTCACGACCTGCCCTCGGGGCCCGTGCCGTGACTACCCCAAGCCCGCCTTCCATAGGCCAGGGGCTGGCGACTAGCACCAATGCGTAAATCCCGGTAAAAAGGGAAGGCATTTCCTTTTTAAAGTAAACAAGCACCACAGAGTAAGCAAGCGGAAAAGTAAACACTAGGTAAAAACAGAGTACAACTGAAGTGTGGAAAAGTAAATGGGCTAGTATACAAACCCAAACTGAAAGTAAGTACAACTCGAAAGGGAAAACAGAAACTATAAAGTAAAAGCTGCTACACTGAGCTGTCTACTGGAAATCCCACCTGAAGGGTGGGTATAGATAGCTCCACTGCTCCTCGGGTCCCGCCGTCCGCTCCGAGCACGACCCACCCAGTGGTCTACCTCCAGGTACCATCTTGCTCTGCAAGCCTCAACCACGATCAACGTTGTCTGTCGTCTGCAACCAACACAACGTAGTGCGGGCATAGCCCGTGCAGGGGTGAGTATAATCTACTCAGTAGGGACCCCGAGACCCCTAAAGGACTCCCAAACCCCACAAAGGATAAACCACAATTCAAAGATACAATCACGAAGTAATAACTGAAACAACTAAGGTATATGCCGATACATATACCTAAGTCATCAATTCAAATATGCTCCAACCTCCGAGCCCAAGTACAACTCAGTCCACACAGGAAAGTAAACGTATTCCACACAGGAAAGCAAAACGAAATCCATACAGGATAGTACAACACAATCCGCACAGGAAAGAAACAGGATTATGCTCATACAGGTATACTTCTTCGAGGACGATAGAGATGATCACTGATCCATCTAAGTCGTCTGACCCACAAAGGATCGATAAGTACTAACCCCCGCAAAGACCCACACAGGATCGGACCCACACAGGATCTGTAGGCGCTGGTTCACACAGGACCGCTGAGCGTAGACCCACAAAGGATTGGACCCACACAGTGTTAAGTCAAAAGTCTTCTTTTGACTTCTATATCATGTTTTGGAAATCACAAATGTATACTATCATATGTTTGTATATTACAATTGTCTTTTATCATGTTTATCGTATCGTACGATGTTGATCGTACCGACCAAATCGTATCGTACTGACTCTGTCAAACGTATCGTACTGACTCTGTCAATCGTATCATATTGACTCTGTCAATCGTATCGTACTGACTCTGTCAATCGTATCGTACTGACTCTGCTATTCAGATGATCATTATTTGTTTTGGTACATTGTCAAAAACTCTATCTGCATATGAATCGTACTCATGTTTTACATTTCTATATATCTCTTGTCCTAACAAAACGATGTCATTGAGTTAGTTACAAACTAATCAAAACGATGTCGTGCTTTCTGTTTCAATATGACCGTTGGAGGCAATATGACCGTTGGAACCCGAGGCCTATAAATAGGAGGTCATTTGAAGCTGAGAACACAACGATGAACAAAGAGAACGAATGAAGAGACTCTGTGAACTACGAAGATTCTAGAGAGAGACACTGTGACTTCTCTCATCAGCTTTGTGCGTCCGATCATCGTATCGAGGTCTTTCAAGTAATTGAAAGACAGAGGTGCCGATTACCTGCAAAATCGAGGGCTGCCGGGGATAGGCAGACAGACGTGCCGATCATCGTATCGAGGGCTGCCGGGGATAGGCAGACAGACATGCCGATCATCGTATCGAGGGCTCACCAAGGTGTTGGTGAGATAGACCTTTTATCCTAGGTGAAAGGATAACCCTTCTCTTTGGGTTAAAAGAATTGTATTACTTTTACATTTCCGCTGTTACTTTAATTAGAAAGGGATTTGTATTGTTTCCTTTCTTCTTTACATATTCAATTGTAATTGTTTCAATTACAATCATTCTATTACATATTGTATTGATTGGTTCTATACGCATTAAGGTAGAATCATTTATATTTGTATTACTCTGATTATTGTGTTCATCTTGAATACAATTGTTTTACATAACATTTGTATTACAATACATCAGACCTTTTACATTCAATACAATTGAGGGTATTTGTATTTGTATTAGTTTAAGTTCATTTAAACTAATCTCTTTGTTACTAAAACTCAAAGGTTTTTAAACCTACAATTCACCCCCCCTCTTGTATTGTTCCATCTAATATACTTTTATATCTACTATTCGATCCAACACACAGGATCGGTAGCACTGATCCACATAGGATCGCTGAGTGTTGTAGTCGTCGTCGTCGAATCCACTAAGGATATCTGTACAGTCGTCGTCACAGTCGCAGTAGCAGTCGCAGCCAGCTCTAGGGTTCCCGCACACAGCAAGCTCGTTCGGGAGGGTCCGCTCAACGAGCCGAGAGGCTGATAAATCAATTGTCACAAAGTCCAGAGTTGATGTATCCAAATGTTCCGTATCGTCAATAGGAACTCAACGCAACAGACGGCGTGTCGATCGGACGCCCGGTCTGAGAGTTATTGGCTTTTTCGTCCCAGGGGCCCGGTTGGTTTTAAAGGAAAAACCAACCCAACCGTACTCCACCAGCATCCAAACCTCGGGCAGAGTATGCAAAAAGATCCATCTCACTAAGAGGAACTCAACAAAGCTGACGGCACGTCAATCGGACGTCCGTAGCTCTAGATATGAGCGTTTCCGCTCCGAGGGCCCGGTTGGTTTCGTGTACGAACCAACCCGGACGAACTCAAAGTAATCCGAAACCTTGAGTTCGATATTCCGAAACGACCGTCTCGATCTAGAGATCGCATCTCCGCTGACGGCGCATCATTTGGAGGTCCGTAGCCCGAGTTTTGGGCATTTGAATCCAAACCGCTCGGTAACGGGGGTTTTGGGCCCGGGCCGTCCCGGACCGAGACCCCCCGGTTGGCCCGAACCAGGTCGACCCACCCCAGCCAGGGTCGACCCGGCCCGACCCGGCCTGACCCAGAACCGGTCCGGCGCAGCGCGCCGCGCGCTGCCAGCTCGGCCGAAGGCCGAGCTCCTGGAAAACGGGGGGGCCGCCTGCCCCCCTTTGTGAAACAGGCCCCCCTCATAATGGGGGGCCATTTATGTTGGCCGGGGGAATTAAATTCCCCCGGTTTTTCTCCCTTCCGGCCGGCCCGACCTGGCCGGCCGGTTCTTCCTCTACGGGAGCGGTAAAGCCAGTCCCCCTTCCGGCTTCCGACACCAGTGGCCCGGCTGGCCGCCGGTCTCCTCGTTCTGCCGCGGCCCGGAACCGGCCGCGGCCTTCGTTGTACGGAGCGGTGCGACGACACCGCGCCCCTCCGCAGCGGCCCCTCTCCAGTCGCGGCGCCTTAAACTTTCTTCGACGCGGCGCGAAGGCACCGCGTCCTTGCATTAATTTACCATGCAGCACGTCGGCGCTGTGCATTTCATGCCGTTTGATCCTGCGCGGTGCGACGGCACCGCACCACACCCATTTCAATCCACAACATAATCAACGTGAAAAAGGAGGAGGGTCGGGCGTGTTCGTGCGGTCCGGCCCCATCGCGTTAATTGCTAACAATTGGATAAATTTCACAAATAAATAATCTCGGGTATAAATCATGAACAAATGAATAAAATAAACCCCTACCTCGGATTGAAGTGCAGAGCACGTCAACAAGTCGCGGAAGACAAGCGTCGCGGAGGTCGGGCGTCTCGAAAGTCGAACGTCATTTCCGTTGACGTCGAGGAGTGTCTGAGGAGGTACATCGCTGGAGAAGCTTCGTAAGATGACGGAGATAATCTGAGGAGGAAACAGTGTCTCCTTTCGTTGGCACGGGAAGAAGATCAAAGATATGGCGTCGTCGGTCTTCGGAAACACTCCGGCTATGAAGAAGAGAAGCGACGTTCTTCGTCGGAGCTTAAGTGATCTTTGTGTTCTTCGTCAATGTTGAAGAAGGTAGAGAGAGCTTCTCAAAACCTCTCAAGATGGCTAAGGAGACCAACCAAAATAAAATAATCAAAGGCATATTTTATTTACACAATTAAACAACTTGAATTTCAAAAGTTTGAAATTCAAACAACTCAACTCAATTAATTAACCAAGTTGTCAAGTTTAATAAAAGAGGAGTTATAGGGAGTTTAAAAAGAGGAGGTGAAGTGTTAGGCTTCGTGTGGGCCCCACCACACTTAATCCTCTCAAGGGAGGTTAAGTGGATGTGGGTCCCACCCCTAACTCCCTTTGGGAGGTTATAACCAACATGGTTAAAATAAAATGTGTTTCCACATTTTATTTAATTTCGTTTTAAAATTCCCAAAACTAACTCCCAACCCGCAAAAAATGAAACCTCAGAAAAGGTCTCCTTAGGTGAATATCGGCGCTTCTAGTTTATCAGTGCCCTCAGAATTCGATTCCGCGAACCGGTTCAAATGATAGAAAATCCCGCTCGATCGTTCACTGAACGTACCCGAGCCAATCATCGGAAATTGATTCTGGGCACTTCGGGCCTCGGAATCAGGTGCTATCAAAAACCGCGCTCTTGTAAAATTCCAAACAATATTAAGAAAAAATTTCCCTTTAATTTTGCGGGACATCACATTACTCTCACCTCAGGGATTTACGTCCCCGTAAAGATACATCAAAACTAGGGAAAAATGAGGGTACTGAGCACGCATATGAGCCTCCAGCTCCCAAGTGCTCTCCTGGAGATTCCCGTGCTGTCATCTGATGCGCACTAGAGGAATCGACCGTCCACGTAGGACCCACTCCTGTCAATCCTCGATCTCCACCGGGACCTATGTAAAAGTCGCCCCATCGTCAACGTCAAGCTCCCCATGATCAAAGATGTGTG
Organism: Viscum album; assembly: GCA_963277665.1. Lineage (NCBI taxonomy): Eukaryota > Viridiplantae > Streptophyta > Magnoliopsida > Santalales > Viscaceae > Viscum > Viscum album. Next base: position 1,251,733,199 of record OY728140.1, on the reverse strand, counting down.
TCGGGTCGTGCACGTATCTCCTCAGCTGAGACACGTGGAAGACTTAGTGCACCCGGTGCAACTGAGGTGGTATAGCCAGGCGATAAGCCACCTCGCCTATCCTGCTGAGGATCTGGAAGGGTCCGATGAAGCGCGGAGACAACTTGCCGCCTCGGCCAAATATATGTGTACCACGTCGAGGTGAGACCCGCAAGAAGACGTGGTTTCCATCCTCGAACTCTAGTGGCCTCCACCTCCTGTCAGCGTATGACTTCTGCCGGCTCTGAGCTGTCCTCATCCGCTCCTTGATGACATGGACCTTCTCTGTCGTGGCCTGGACCATCTCTGGTCCCACAAGTGATGACTCCCCAGGGTCTGTCTAGCACAAAGGAGATCTACAAGTTCAGTCGTACAATGCCTCGTACGGTGCCATCCCGATGGTGGAGTGGTAGCTGTTGTTGTACGCAAACTCCACCAAGGGTAGGTGGTCCTCCCAGCTATGACCAAAGTCGAGGATACATGCGCGGAGCATGTCCTCAAGTGTCTGAATGGTCCTCTCCGTCTGACCATCCGTATGAGGGTGAAAGGCTGTTCTCAGACGTAGCTGTGTCCCGAACGCAACCTAAAACCCCTTCCAAAGCCGGGAAGTAAAGCGAACATCTCGATCGAAGACGATATACGATGGCACACCATGGAGCTGCATAATCTCCTGAACATAGAGACGTCCCATGTTATCCACTGAGCCCTACTCTCTGATGGGTAAGAGGTGAGCCGACATGGTGAGTCGGTCGACAATCACCCAGATGGAGACGTGACCTCTGGAAGTGTGTGGAAGTCCAGTCACGAAGTCCATAGATATCTCGTCCCACATCCACTCCGGGACCTCCAAGGGTTGTACCAAGCCTGCTGGTACCTGATGCTCGGCCTTCACCTGCTGGCCGGTGAGGCATCGAGAAACGAACTCTGCCACAGCCTTCTTCATGCCCGGCCACCAGTGCTGTCGCCTGAGATCCTGGTACATCTTCGCCACTCCATGATGTACCGCCAAAGGAGAAGTGTGAAACTCTCTCAGCACATCGTCTCATAAAGAGACTGGTACCATGGTACGTCCTCTGAAAAGGACGTCGTGCTCTGCTCCAAGGGAGAAACCATCAGGTGCATGTCCCGAGGATATATGTGCACGATGTGTCTCACAGTCAGCGTCCCCACGCTGTGCCTCTCTGACCCGCTGTAGAAGTGGAGGAGAGACTGTGAGAGACTGATGTAAGGCTGCTCCGTCTCTATCCATGAAGGATATCTGCAAAGCAGCTAGCTGCTCTGTCGCCTCCTCAAGTAGCTGGATGCTCGTCCTCCTGCTGAGGGCATCGGCTACCACGTTCCCCTTCCCAGGAGTATAGACTATCTCAAAGTCATAGTCCTGGAGGAACTCGAGCCATCGTCACTATCTCAGGTTCAGGTCCTTCTAAGAGATGATTTACATGAGACTCTGGTGATCAGAAAAGACTGTAAAGCGCTCGCCCATCAGATAGTGTCGCCATGTCTTCAGAGCGAAGACCACTGCTGCTAACTCCAGGTCATGGGTAGCATAGTTCTGCTCATGCGGCCTCAATTGACGTGATCCATAGGCGATCACTGCCCGCTCCTGCTTCAGAACACATCCGAGTCTGGTCCCTGATGCATCACAGTAGACTACGTACCCTTCTCCCTCCTCAGGCAACCTCAAGATAGGTGCGCTGGTCAATCTCTATCTCAGCTCTTGGAAGTTCTGCTGACATCCGTCTGATGACACGAAGGGTTTCCCCTTCTTCTTCAAAGCTGAGAGTGGTGCTGCAACTCTAGAGAAGTCTTCAATGAATCTCCGATAGTATCCGGCTACTCCCAAGAAACTCTGCACCTCCGTCACACTCCTGGGTGGCTCCCAAGCTAACACTGCCTTGATCTTCGCGGGTTCCACTGCAACTCCCTCCTCAGAGATGACGTTTCCCAAGAAGTGGACCTCACATATCCAAAATTGTCACTTCGAGAGCTTTCCATAAAGCTGGTGCTCTCGGAGTGTGTCTAGTACAACCTGTAAGTGGTAGGCGTGCTCCTCCTCAGTCATCGAGTAGATCAAAATGTTGTCGATGAAGACCACGAAAAATCGATCGAGGTATGGCTGAAAGATCCTGTTCATGAGGGCCATGAACACTTCTGGAGCTTAGGTTATGCCAAAAGGCATAACCAAAAACTCATAGTGTCCATACCGACATCTGAAGGTCGTCTTCCGCACGTCCTCGTCTCTAACTCTGAGCTGATGATAGCCTGACCTGAGGTCTATCTTCGAGAACCACCGTGCTCCCTTGAGCTGATCAAAGAAGTCATCAATCCTTGGTAGCGGATACTTTTTCCTCACTGTCACCTAGTTCCGGCGAAGATAGTCAACACAAAGTTGCAATCTCCCATCCGCCTTCTTGGCGAACAATATCGGGGGAACCCAGGGTGAAAACACTGGGTCGGATGAACCCCTTTCCCTGCAAGTCCTCCAACTGTACCCACAGCTCCCGAAGCTTGGTGGGGGCCATCCGATATGTTGGAGTCGATATCGGGGCTGTCTCGGGGTACAGATCAATATAAAAGTCTACCTCTCTACGAGGAGGTAGCCCTAGAACATCGTCGGAAAAAATGTCTGCAAACTGATCAACCACTGCAGGAAAACCAGGACTCCGCACGTCAACTGCTCCTAGGATGAGGCTAGCCAACTGATGAGTGATGGGCTGTCCTCTCCTCTGCGGAAGTCCATCCTGTGCTGCATAGGCTCCCTTCTCGCCGGTGAAGGTGAACCTTCTCCCGTCGGTGCGTACACATCACACCTTGCTCCTAAAACAGTCTATCTGGGAATTGACCATAGATAACCAATCCATGCCCAAGATGACGTCGTAAGGCCTCGACGCTGCTACAAAGAAGATCCCAGCCGAAGCTGTCGCCTCTTAGAGTAAGATCACACTATCGGCACCAGTGCGTAATCGTCGAGTCTACTCCCGTTGGAGTCTCTAGCCGTAAGGATCGAGCCAACGGCTCTGTCGGAATCTCCGATCTCCGAATAAGGGTTGCGGCTATAAAAGAGTTACTCGATCCAGTGTCTATAAGTACTGCAGCAAAGGTGGAATAGACGCAGATAGTACCTTGAATCATCTCGGGTGTGCCGTGGTCGTAGGCCTCTGCTTCCTGGAGCTGTGCCTGTCTCTGCCCGCCAGCTCCCTGTGGTCGAGATGGACCTCCTGGTGTTGGTGGTGGTAGATCCTCAAAGCGTCACCCACCACCTGCTGCTCGGCCAGATCCTCTGCCTCGTCTGCCTCCTCCATGATTACCACCACGGTCGACCCTCTGCCTCGGTGGTCCCTCAACCGTCTACTACTCCTCGGCACGGCGGGTCGGGCAGTCACGAGCCATGTGGCCCTGCCCACCGCACGAGTAGCACTGTCTTCCCTTCGAAAGACTGGCTCCGCGCTGTGTTCCCCGCACTGCTGAGCCTGTGTCCTGAGGTCGTCTTCCTGAAGGTCTGGTCTTCCTGGACCCCTGATTCATCCGTCGACTGCCTTCTATAGATGACTATGCCACGTGCCGCCCTGCGGTGGGTCTCGGCGCTGGTGTAGAATCAGCAAGAAAGCTCTCGATCAAAAGGGCCCGCTCCAGTACTCATGTTTGAGTCAGAATGCTGAGGGAGATTAGAGATGCCCTGATCTCATGTCTCAAACCCTGCTCAAAGGTCCAGGCCCGGAAGAATGGGTCCTGTACCATGTCGGTCGAGTAGCGCGAGAGATCGGTAAATCTCGCCGAGTACTGTGCGACTGTCATGATGCCCTGCCGCAGCTGAAGAAGCTCCTGAATACGCACCGCACGGAGGGTGGATGGGACGCACTCCGAGCGGAAGAGACTCTCAAAGTCCTTCCATAGTAGAGACACCTCATCGTGCACCCGGAGCATTAAGCTCCACCATCGGCCCGCTGCTGCGTGTAGTAGGCTCGCAGCGAGGATCACCATGAGGTCTGCAGTTGTCCTCACTAGCCTAAAAACTCGTACCACTGCCTCCAGCCAGTCCTCTACTGCCTGGGGGTCCGTCTCCCCACGAAACCTGGGCGGTAGCTGGCGCTGAAACTCATGCAGAGCTCCAAGGCGACATGCATCGTCATCGGCTGGTGCTGGAAGCATCGGTGGCTCGGCGGGTAGTGCTACCGCCGGTGCCACTGCTGACAAAGGGCCCTGCACCGAGGCCTCGTCGCTCGGTGGGCTGTCGTCACACTCGACTCTCGGAACCCTAGCTGGCTGCCGTCGTGGGGCCATCCTGAAATGGAAACAGGTGCGCCATGGTCAGAACAGTATACCTGGTGAGCTGATATAAAGTAATCACAAAGAAAACGTTGAAACTCACACGCAATCAATGTTTTCGTGCATTAAGTCGGAAATCAGAAGTCAGGGTCCTGGTGTACGGATACATCGGCCGCCGCACCAACACTGGACTCCCTGGACTGATAACCACACTCAATATGCTAAACACTATTTCTTCACATAGAAAAGATCAGAGTTCGCGGTAGAACTGAACTCCTTTGATACCAATTTGTCATGACCCGCCCTCGGGGCCCGTGTCGTGACTACCCCAAGCCCACCTTCAATAGGCCAGGGGCTGGCGACTAGCACCAAGGCGTAAATCCTGGTAAAAATGGAAGGCATTGCCTTTGTAATGTAAACAAGCACCACAAAGTAAGCAAGCGGAAAAGTAAACACTAGGTAAAAACAGAGTACAACTGAAGTGCGGAAAAGTAAATGGGCCAGTATACAAACCCAAACTGAAAGTAAAGTACAACTCGAAAGGGAAAAAAACTGTAAAGTAAAATCCTCTACACCGAGTTGTCCACTGGAAATCCCACCTGAAGGGTGGGCATAGATAGCTCCACTGCTCCTCGGGTCCCGCAGTCCGCTCCGAGCACGTCCCGCCCAGTGGTCCACCTCCAGGTACCGTCTTGCTCTGCAAGCCACAACCACGATCAACGTTGTCCGTCGTCTGCAACCAACACAACGTAGTGCAGGCATAGCCCGTGCAGGGGTGAGTATAAGCTACTCAGTAGGGACCCCGAGACCCCTGAAGGTCTCCCAAAATCCACAAAGGATAGACCACTAAGGAAAGATACAATCACGAAGTAATAACCGACACTTTTTAAGTATATGCCCATACATATACCTAAGTCATCAATTCCAATACGCTCCAACCTCCGAGCCCAAGTACAACTCAGTCCACACAGGAAAGTAAATGTATTCCACACAGGAAAGAAAAACGAAATCCACACAGGATAGCACAACAAAATCCACACAGGAAAGAAACAGGATTCAGATCACACAGGTATACTTCTTCGAGGACGATAGAGATGATCACTGATCCATCTAAGTCGTCGGACCCACAAAAGATCGATAGGTACTAACCCCCGCGAACACCCACACAGGATCGGACCTACACAGGATCTGTAGGCGCTGGTTCACAGAGGACCACTGAGCGCAGACCCACACCGGATCAGACCCAAACAGGATCGGTTGCACTGATCCACACAGGATCGCTGAGTGTTGTAGTCGTCGTCGTCGAATCCACTAAGGATCTCTATTCTGTCGTCGTCGCAGTCGCAGTAGCAGTCACAGCCAGCTCTAGGGTTCCCGCACACAGCAAGCTCGTTAGGGAGGGTCCGCTCCACGAGCCGAGAGGATGATACATCAACTGTCACGAAGTCCAGATTTGATGAATACAAAAGTTCCGTATCGTCAATAGGAACTCAACGCAATAGACGGCGCGTCGATCGGACGCCCGGTCTGAAAGTTATTGGCTTTTTCGTCCCAGGGGCCCGGTTGGTTTTTAAGGCAAAACCAACCCGACCGTACTCCACCTACGTCCAAATCTCGGGCGGAGTATGCAAAAAGATCCTCCTCACTAAGAGTAACTCAACAATGCTGACGACACGAAAATCGGACGTCTGTAGCTCACGATATGAGCGTTTCCTCTCCGAGGGCCCGATTGGTTTCGTGTATGAACCAACCCGGCCGAACTCAGAGTAATCCTAAACCTTGAGTGTGATATAACAAAACGATCGTCTCGATCCAAGGATCGCATCGCCGCTGACGGCGCATCCTGGCCTGGCCTGGCAAACCAGCCAGGCACCGGTCCGGCGCAGCGCGCCGCCCACTGCCAGCTCGGCTGAAGGCCTAGCTGCTGGAAAACGGGGGGGCCGCCTTCCCCCATTTGTGAAACCGGCCCCCCTCATAATGGGGGGCCATTTATGTTGGCCGGGGGAATTAAATTCCCCCGGTTTTTCTCCCTTCCGGCCGGCCAGACCTGGCCTGCCGGTTCTTCCTCTACGGGACCGGAAAAGCCGGTCCCCCTTCCGGCTTCCGACACCGGCGGCCCGGCTGGCCGCCGGTCTCCTCATTCCGCCGTGTCCCGGAGCCATCCGCGGCCTTCGTTGTCCAGCGCGGTGTGACGGCACCGCGACCCTCCGCCGCGGCCCCGCTCCGGCCGCGACGCCTTCAACTTTCTTCGACGCGGCGCAACGGCGCTGCACATTTCTTGCCGTATGATCCTGCGCGGTGTGACGACACCGCGCCACACCCATTTCAATCCACAACAGAATCAACGTGAAAAAGGAGGAGGGTCGGCCGTGTTCGTGCGGTCTGGCCCCCTCGCGTTAATTGCAAACAATTGGATAAATTTCAGGAAAAAATAATCATGGGTATAAATCATGAAAAAAAGAATAAAATAAACCCCTACCTCGGATTCATGTGCGGAGCACGTCAACAAGTCACGGAAGACAAGCGTCGCGGAGGTCGGGCGTCACGGAAGTCGAACGTCATTTCCATTGACGTCGAGGCGCGTCCGAAGAGGTACGTCACTGGAGAAGCTTCGTAAGCTGACAGAGATAATCCGAGGTGGAAACGACATCTCCTTTCATTGACACTAGAAGAAGATCAAAGATGTGGCGTCGTCGATCTTCGGAAACAATCCGGCTACAATGAAGAGAAGTGGCGTTCTTCGTCGCAGCTTAAGTGTTCTTCGTGTTCTTCGTCAAAGTTGAAGAAGGTGGAGAGAGCTTCTAAAAACCTCTCAAGATGGCTAAGGAGACCAACCAAAATAAAATACGCTAAGGCTTATTTTATTTACACAATTAAACAACTTGAATTTCAAAAGTTTGAAATTCAAACAACTCAACTCAATTAATTAACCAAGTTGTCAAGTTTAATAAAAGAGGTGTTATAGGAATTTTAAAAAGAGGAGGTGAATTGTTAGGGTTCGTGTGGGCCCCACCACACGTAATCCTCTCAAGGGAGGTTATGTGGATGTGGGTCCCACCCCTAACTCCCTTTGGGAGGTTATAACCAACTTGGTTAAAATAAAATGTTTTTCCACATTTTATTTAATTTCATTTTAAAATTCCCAAAACTAACTCCCAACCCGCATAAAACGCAACCTCGGAAAAGGTCTCCTTATGCGAATATCGGCGCTGCGAGTTCATCAGTGCCCTCGGAATTCGATTCCGGGCACCAGTTCAAATGTTAGAAAATCCCGCTCGTTCGTTCACTGAACGTACCCGATCCAAACTTCAGAAATTGATTCCGGGCACTTCGGGCCTCAGAATCAGGTACCGTCAGAAACCGCACTCTTGTAAAATTTCAAATAAAATTAAGAAAAAATTTCCCTTGACTTTTACGGGTCTTTACAAAAACCTTCTCACGAACTGGTGCATTTTGTTTCTCATTACTGGATTTCATTTTTAAATTTATCTTTGATAAAATAATATATATATATATATAAATTATTAATTTGTTAATTATATGTTAAAAATAATATATTATCTATTTCCATACCATTATAATCATTACAAATGGAAGAATCACACATGCTTACGGACAGACGACCGTCTCAACATAAGGATATGCTTCATTTTTAAAAAATTTCCTCTCATGGATGGTCATGGGGATATAATTAAACAAATTTATTTGATGTATATGACAATATATTTGTTATATAAATATAAAATATATTTTTATTTCTTTATTTTACATCCAATAAAAATTAGAAACATCATTCATGTGTACAGGTGGACTACAACCACACCAGTCAATCTTATTTTTTCATGATTTATTTTCATGATTGGATATAATATATAATTTTTGGTATAAAAAGTTTAATTATATTATTTTTATTATCTGAGATACTATGTTACAATAACTTATAAACCATGATCAACCTACAATATTCATTTTTTAATTATTAATATAACGTGATCAAAACACTCAATGGGGACTTAACCGATTAAATGATTAAATATGTCATTGAAATTAGTTAAATAAATGAATTAGTGGTGAGAGAATAAACCAGGAAAACCTAATTATATAATTGAAAATTTAATTTGTGTTCATTATACATGAGATAAATTATATACATACCATTTTGGGACTCGAGGTAAGGGGTTTCATAACTCAATTTCCATTAATTGGGTTATAAAACTTCTTCATTGACAATATTATGTCATAATTATGTGTGAATTGATATATAAATTTATTTATTATATATTTTATATTTATTTATATGAATTTAACTATGTTAAAACAGAATCACCAGGGATTAATTATCACTTCAGATGTTATGATCTTTTCAAGGGTTTTCTTTCTAACAATCTCATTTTCTTAACTTGTATTTTATATCGCGAACCATGATTTCATTTTATGGTGTGACTATTTACAAATTTCTGAATTTTTACATATTTATTAATTAAATTAATGTTATTTACATATCCATATTACAGTCTATTTTTTAATGACATTTTATTTAAATGTTACCAAATTGGTAAAGGCTTTAAGTTGCAATCTAATTTCATTTCAGTGTTTTTTATATTCAAGGATCCATTGGGATAAATTTTATGATATTAAGTATTAGAACCATGTATCTATAATTATCCAATATTTCTTTATAAATTTTAAATGATCTTGTTTAATTTTCCTCTATTTGGTACTAATGAAGATAAAAAATATCATTTTAAGGAAAAAATAAGCTTATTTCACTTTTTTGTTAGGAATATTTTCTCTTCCATAACAGTGATGTTTAAAAGGTTTTATAAGATTTTAATTTATATGAATCATCGATTATTTAATGTGATTTTATACTCTATATTACTTTATTAACAATTATTTATAATGAATATTTTTTAAATATGTTAATTTGTTTTTTATTGGAATTGTGAAATTGATCATTGTTCTAACATTTCCCTAATTAATGGATTTTACCACCATCATAACTATTCTATTTTTTAAGTTTAATTTACATGTATCCATGTTTATATTCAATGAAATTACATTTATCAATGTTCTTTTTAAAAATTAACATTAGCCGAAGAAAATTATATTTCCTTTTTTCAATTATATGTATTAAATTTTATATTAAAAATATTTTTCATCTGTAGTCATTTCCTTTATTATTTTTATAGGATCAAATGGGGATATATTTCAAAGAGACATTATAAATTCTTTATCATTCATTTGTACTTGGACATATGGATGGATGATTTATAGGTGCTTATATTATAAACTAAGAAATTGATTTATGTTATAAAAAAGGATGGTTTGATCTAATATAGACCTCTAATTAATTTTAAAAAGTGACAGAGATGATTGATTATGAGTTACTCCTAATAGATGACTATGTAAACTATTTTATGTGAATATAAAGAGATATTTGTATTATACTATTTTTAGTGATTCCATGATGAATGTTTGATATTATAAGAAACCAACACATTTTTCATTACTTTCTATGAGTTCTTAATGGTTATTTTGACCATGATTAATATCACATAGATCCTAATTATTGACTATTATGAATATTTACTTTGTTAAGTCCTTATTACATGTCCCATGTTTAATGATCCCTGTTTTAATGGGTATGAATTATATTATATTATTCTCAGAAAAATTGAATATATTCTCATATATTTATTCTCATCTTGTTCTCACTAAGGATATTAAATTATTGATTTTTATGTTTACACTTATTGAACACTTCTTCTCAGCATTATTAAATTTTGTATCCCCATTTTTTAATTAAATATGTTATTAAATATATATATATAGAATGATTTCATGTGGGATATATTGATTAGATAATGTAGAATATTAAAATCTAGGTACATTAGAAAACAAATATCACATAATAATATGGGTAATGTTATTTATGAGTATGTACAAATTCTCAAAAACTCAAAACATATTTATTATTTGGGTATACATGTCATACAAAATTTAATATTAATTTTTTAATATTCTTTAATTTTAAATTTGGTTTTCATTTATTGGTATCAAATCCATAATTTTAAAAATTATTTTTTTGCATTGGATATGGGTTTATAAGTTTTTGGTAGTAATAAAAAGAGTTTTATTCAAACACATTTTCATTCCTGGATTCAACCCCCCCCCCACAACACCCTCCCACTTACTGTATCACACCCCAATGTATATTGGGGGCCAATCATTAATATTTATTCTCCTCAAACTCACCATTATTGATGGTGAAATCCCTAGACTATTGAAATTCAATTTTATCTTTAGCATTTAGAGTCAACCCTTATTCATACACAAACATATAATCACCCTAGGATTCCTAATTATATTTATCCTCAATTTTGGATTTCTCCTTTGTTTCTTTTTTAATTATATCAAAACATTAAAGACCTTTTTTTAATAATTATTCTACGATTTATGGGAATTTGTCACTTGGACAAGGGTGTGGTTGTGGAAATCTTCCATGGATTTCAATTTTTTTTATAAAAATGAATATTTTTAATAAATATACCCATATAAAAATCCAATAAATTTGGGGAAAAATTTTTTATTTAACATATTACAAAATTATTACTACTAATAATTTTGTAAAATTAAATTAATATAAAACATATCTTAATATATAAAACATAACATTTGAGAAAATAATTACATTAAAATATCAAATAAGTCCTATATTACCAATTCAACAAAAAGATTCCAAAAAGTCACCCTTATGGATTCATTACTTCTTATGGATTCTATGGTTTAGATTTTATAATAATACTCCTTATAACTATATAAATAATAAGTCTGTTATTTGGATAGTCTATGATCAAACCCATCGAGATTTTTGTAGAAAATAATTAGGTAAATTAGAATTAATGGGAACAAAGGAACATAAATTTTAATGCATAATAATAGAAGAGAATATGAATAATAAGATATATGTTCATGTATGATTAAAGTATAAAGGATAATAAACTACTTAATATGAATGAAAAAATCAGTTTAAAAAATTCTACACATTGCGTAATTTCTCGTTATATACAAAACCACCTTTTTAACATCATAAATCACTTTGGTTTATTAAAAAAATAGGTCACGCAATACCATATTTAAATATGAACATTACACCCAAAAATGGTCGTAATTGATATATGGATTCAAGTTAATGAATTAAATGACATATCAACCACAACATAAAACAATCATGCTTAAAGAAGTAGATATGATCAAGATATATTTATTAGATTAAAAATACAATCTCTCATAAAAACTATAATTCACAAAGATGAAATACTTCTTCTATAAAAACACAAAACTAATAAAACCAACTCTATATATAAATGCTAGTGTGAAATATAAATTAATTAGAAAAACCATGTTGAAGAAGACTCTAACTGAATACTTTAGACATGGACATGCTCATCACCAATCGAATGATGTTGTTTCTCATAATATCCATTTTATTTATCATAAAATATTATCTATGTTTTTACCATGATATATCTCAATAGAATCTATATTAATTTAAATCATAAACATACTCCGTTGATATAGTCCAAAATACTCATAAATATCCATCTTATCTCCAAAAAATATATCTCAAAATAATGCATGGAGAGAGAGTGGTTTAACATATATATCTAGTTTTATGTGAACCTCACAGTATGACTATTCTCCACAATTACATGAACCTCCACCTTTACACCTGATGAACGTAATTTTATTACTACATCATGGTGTTAAATATACATTCATGTTCTTAATTTCCAAATCTCTATGATCTCATGTAATTTTTCTATTGTCGCATGGTGCATGAAAATGAATAACACCATGGATTCATATTGTATATCATTTAAAAATCTATATCTTTCCATCTTTCGTACTGTCATAGTGCAATAAGAACCCTCATTTTGTAAACATCAACTTTCATAATCCCGTAAAAACTAGCACCTATTACATACACCCTTTTGATTCTGATTCTCATACACCATAGAATGGGCCTCTACTTTAGTGTCTACACTCCATGAAATACATTTTATATAACACCAAATAGAATTACACTTCACAATAACAACCCTTATGTTAGTATATTTCAGTGTAACAATCTATCAAGGGAAGGAATCTCTAAATTCCATAGTGTATACATGTCATCTTCATTGAATCGCAATATCTCGTATTCAATCTCAAAATACATTGATCATGATGGTTCATGATGTGAAAATATAATGTGTTTCATAAAACTAGCATTGAAAAATAATAAGATTACAAGATGATATTGTGTCTTCCAAGATGCAAGTGTTTTATTTAATGTGAACAATACCGCACTATTATTCATTTCCTATATTAAATACATAGTTGGGTGACTACTTGTATATCATTTTAAGTGTTTCATACACTGTACATGGACTCCCAGAGTTCCACCTCACATAGAAAACACTTCTCATCAATATCCCCCCACATCGGCCCTACATATGCTCTCATATGCCTGCGTAGACCTAGATTGGATACCTCTCCCTTTACTACAACCCATAACCTAACTAAGGTTGAGCTCAGTAGGCTACCTCATGTTGAATGGATACTCGTTCGATGATAGGCTCCGATGGCCCTATTTTTTTTGAACTTTATAATTTATTTTCTTTTTTTCATATTTTCTTCTTTTAAGATGATTTTTATTGTGAAATAACGTTCCTAAAAATTCTAATGTAACTATGTCCTTCAATTTAATCATTAAAAAAACTAAATTACATAAGATATATTATATAATGTATAAATTAATGTACTAAAAAATTAAAAAGAATGCATAAATAATATCTATGCTTCTCATCAGAGATCAAATTATCAATTGTGGACATGTTTTCCATAATAGAAATTCAATACTAGACAAAAGTTTTAGAAAAACATAAATGGATAAAGTATTACACCTTGATATATGGGTTACAACATAATCTCCCTCTACTGAGCTTCTAACCCAAAACAACTTCTCTCACTAATAGTAATGGGTTAGTTGTTCCTCACTAAGGAATATCGGTTGGTTGAGGGGGATACCAACCCCTGTTGAGGACCCTAAAATTTTATCTGGGATGTATGTCAGTAAGGGTTATACATATTCTATAACCATAAAACTAATTCCTAAGAAAAAAATTGATATTACCTATACAACTATGTGTGTAAAGGACCCATTCTTTTGTATCAATGTGCCTATATGGGGTGATTAACCTTGTATCTAATATAAATATATCACCCAATTCTAAAAGAAGTCTCAATGATGATATATACTGAGATAATTATAAATGAAATAAAAATATTCTCTTATTTATGAAGATATATACACCATCATATTCTATGTAGAAAAATTATTCAAATGGATTATTCATATGTCTAATTCTAATTCCCGTAAATTATGTTTTCAAAAACACTAAAGGAAACTCAATACATTAAATGAATATTCATATAAATTGTGTTTAGACTATTTGGTAATATACTTCTACCATTATTATGTTTGGGAAAAACAAGATGGTCTGTTCCAAGGATTTACATGACCTATATGATTTTCAGAAAAATTGTGTATTCTATCGTAATCAACATGAAATTATTCTATGAACAAAATGAAATGTTCTTCTAGACTACAGACAGTATGATTTTTAAGTCTATATATAAACCTATTACATCATTTTATGTCCATTCATGACATATACTTTTGATTTAAATTTTATATGAAATTTTACACTAGAAAATACCATACAAACAACCTAGAAAACATTACATGATGTGTCTTTTAGCACTACATAATGTATAGTTGGTATATTTATTGATTCTTCCCCATTAAATATTTTTAACAATTTATTTTTTGTTTTTTAAATTAATTGGAACCAGATTCATCCTAAAATTCATATACAAAGCATTTCATTACATTCACTCACATGAATCATCCCTCAAATGTTGGGTTTTCTTCATTTTTTTGTAATTTTGAGTTGTACCACCTTTCTAGACCACATTACACATTGTGCAACCACATGAGACACTATTATATCCAATAACTATTTTAGCCACCTCAAACCAATATCTTTATAGTAATCCAATATCTTTTCAGTTTTCATTTAGCATTTTTCACCCTCAAGATACTTGTGTGGAAACACTGACCATTATGAAGGACAACCAGAAAGAGGTTTCAAAGGGAAAAAATAAAGATTTTTTTAAAAAAAATAAATACAATGGTTGAAAATTATTCTCCATTTTTCATTATATGTCTCATGATTAATGCATTTTCATAGAATATTAAATACTAAAATTATTATTCTATGTAGTAATTCAATAACACGCCATCAAAATTTTACCAAAAAAATAGAAAAAATAAAATATTCATATGTTTTCTTGAAACAAAAATAATTATCAAACATATTTTTTTAAAAGTATTTTTTCCCAAATAAAATATTGAAATTAATTTAATGAATAAAAAATACTGATAATTCAAAATTAAAATAGCATTCTAAATATTATTATCATCTTGAATAAAAAAATCATTGCATGTTATGTCGAATGAATCAAACATGGAATCTTCAATTTAATTATATGAAAATTGATATATTGCTTTTTGATTTTATAGGTTTTGTGATTGGCCATTAGAAACAGACTTCCATTGCATAAATTTATTTCTGATTGGATATCATGACTAATGAGCCATCATGGAAAATGGTATCTCAATTATGTTTATTTGCGATGACCCATCATAAACACTTATTATTTTTTATGGTGCATAGATCCTTCACCAACAATTCATCAAAGTATATTAGTTATGTAATTCCAAAGATCCCACTCTAAATACCCAATTGTGATGGATAATGATATCATTTTCAACAAATAATTTAATCAAAAAAATAAAATAAAATAAAATAAGAAATATATATAAAATTATTATAAATAATTATAAAATTAAACATAAATATAACAAAAACATGTTATTTCACATATAATATGTTTATCACCCATAAATATAAAAAATCATAAAATGATACAACATCAACTGGTATTAGGTGGATTTTGATCACTCAATGGATTATGGGGAGGAATCTTTAGACCAATGCCACATGCAAGCCATAGAATATAATGTAACGTCTTCCCATATTTCTAAAATTGATGATAACGCTCTCCCTCACTATCTCTCTCCACATACGCTATATCATCTCATCCTGATCTCTCAACCTCTCCACATATTGTGAAGCAGACGATGATAATGACTTTCCATGGGATCCCTTTGATCTCACTGATGACTTATCACATGTATCATAATAACATGTAGGATTTAGTTGGGAACCAATACTGATCACCCACCCTTTCTCAAACCACTAAAATTCATATGTATCTAATCTCCCTCATCAAAACCTGATCATTAGAGGAATCTTCTTTGATCTCAGTTTGAATCTCTCATGAATAAGAATTTGTAGCCTCAAATATTTCCTTCAAATATAATTTGAAATTTGAATAACAATAAAATTAATATTGGATAAATATTTAAAAATTATTAACCCAAATATGGAGTTGTCAGTCACCAATAAGTTATCTTGTATGGGGACCAGTGCACATCTTATTATAATCATCAAACTATGTAATATAGGGAGCATTAGTGGAAAGTACAATATAACAAAAATTTTACATTTATAGTATATATACATTAATAAAAATTATTATTTACCACATGTTTGTGATATGTGTCAAATTTATGAATTTTGGCCCTATGTGTAACCTCCATCCTCCCCTGGATCTGATTTCCAAATGATAACCTCCTCCTAAAAGTTTATCCTGGCTAATAAGAGAACAGTTCATCCTATACATAAGAATATAAATTTTATGGTCAATAGGAGATGTAATAGTAGTCGAAATCTGTTGAATAATTTCAATTTATAGATCAATTTATGAGTTTGTGTAAAAATAGATGGAGATGTTCATGTATAAAATTATTAAATTTCTCCCAGATATGATATTTCAAGCTATCCCCAATCAGAGTCCCTAAAATTTTCAATACAATTAATTAAAATATATTAGTAATTATAAAAAAAATTTAAAATTTATATTACTTAATAATGTACAATATAGTGGTAGAACATACACTGATGAACAATAATGTGAACATAATCTCATGACACCAATGGCTCAGAGAAATAGATTATTTGAATCACACAATCCTTTACAAAATCTAAATGTGAAAAACTTTGAAAATAAATACACAAAATCGAAGAATTATTACCAAAATTAATAAAAAAATCTTAATATAAAATAAATATCATATTAATTTAAACATGACATCATAAACTTAGTTCACAATAATGATATTAGAATCACTCTAAAATAGGTTCTGGAATCAGAAATCGAGCAAAGCCCTACCCCCTCTTACTCGGTGCATCATTCTATGGATTAGATGAATTGGCCTAATAAGATAGAAATACAAAATTAGTGAGAGAATGAAATAGATCATTACGAGAATATCTATATATACTAAACAATAATATTACTTGTATGAAAAATATTCGTGAAAATATAAAATATATAAATGAAATAAAGACTAGAATATATTAATTTTACCTATATAAATCAGCTAACCTATATATCCAATATAAAAAATTAATAAGTATATTAGTATTATAATTACCTATTAATAAATACAAAAACGTACTAATATAACCTATAAATACTATATAATATAGATATAGAATATAAAAAATACAAATATAATACAGAATTTAAAATTCATACTTGTCAATAATTTTTAATGTAGATATCAAATATAAAAATAAATAATTACTAGAATTATTGAAGGGGTGGAATAGATAATTGTGTCAAACCATCTAAAATAAAATAATATTACCTAAAAATAATAATTAATATAAATATAAAATATAAAATATAATAAATACCTAAATATAATACATCATTCGACTTCTTCTTCGTCTTCTTTATCGAGGAAAATTTATCCATATTCATTTTCAGTATCATAAACTTCCATATGACTTTCAATTTCATTGTCTATTATTACATCTTCAACATTATATATATCATCATCCCTTAAATTGGGGGTTACATCACCGATATTTATATCTCATTGATTAAGAGATATATTATGTTATGTTTCATGATATATTTCAATATTGTTCATTTCCAAAGAACCACTTTGTTTTTCAAGAAACTTTTTTTCATGAGATTTCATTTTTATTACACTCCACATGTCATTAAAATCTCTCAAAAACTCACATTAATTTTCATAATAAAAATGATTTTCTTGATTTGGAACCAAAAATGGTTCTTTAGATTTAATAATATTGTAAAATGTAACGTCAATGAATTCACATTATGTATGGAATCACAACCCTCAATCAGTATCAAACCAATAAAATTTAAACATTTTTACCAAATTTGGTCCCACATAACATAACTCAATAATATCATCCTGCATGACATTAATGTAAGCATCACTTTATATATGAGTATATCTATTAAAAAACCCCACTATGCATTTATTTCATTGATTGACCATATATATGTGTATGGAATAAAATTACATTAACCACATACCCATTATATGTTTTTTTTAATTCTAATGGAGGGGTTTTTAGTACACATAATGGACTATCAAATTTAATATCATGTTGTATTTCCTAAAAACAATAATGATTATTTATAATAAATATCATTAGAAAATTGATTTAAATTTCCATAAAAAACAACATAACTTACCAGTCTTTGAAAATAATATGAAAACTTCTATTGTTGATGTTCTTCCAGAGAAGAAAATCTAGTTTGTATAATTTGTTTCTGATATGAGCATCATATATTCTATAAAACCACTAATGTAAATTAATTTATATATTACTAAAAATAATAATAATAAGTAGTACTTACTACACAAATAATTTCATTTATTCACAATTTAGTTGACCATATGTTTGAGATCTGTTCTGTTCTTCATAAAAAATCCATTATTCATGATAATCACCAAAACTAATCTCACACTGATTAAGAATTGGAAATTGATAGTCTATGACACCATTAAAATTTTTCCTCATTGATACACAGTTGATTATTTTTTAAGGATATTTTTATTGAAAATAATAAGATGATAAATTTAAAATTTCCTCCTGTAAATATGCTAATTCAATCAACCCTTCAACTGATACTTTGTTATGTAATTTCTTTTTTTTCCATACATCTCTAAATTTTATACATCCATTGTAATTTTATTTATCATATTCATTTATCTTAATATAGAAAATTCAATATTAAATATTTCATTCAGTCAAATAAGGATGGTATAAATATTGTCCCTAATTTTTATACATCCATTGAAACCTAATATGATGTTTTCACACTATTATATTCGAAGGAATATGATATTTTTTTCAACATATCCATTATTCATTAATTCAATATCCTTATAAGAACAATAGTCTTTACTCTATTCATTATTTCATGCATGTCATGAGTTTTAAACATGGTAATATTCCTATATATAATGCAACAAGAAAAATTACAAGGCATACCCATCTAGAAACCTCAAGTCTCTAATCCATTGATAGAATAATAAATGTGTTTCATTTAATTGTCTGTAAGATTATTTTTGATTCTTTAAATTATGTGATCTTTCATCTTTAAATAATTCATTTTTTAAACATCTGTAAATATAGTAAAGATATAATAGTTCAGTTACATTATCTTTGGTCTTACTGAGGGGGTCTAACATGATATAAAATATGATTTGAAAAATATTCTCAATATGCTTTATATATAATATGTGATGAACCAAGAAATCAGAACAATATGTAATGTCCCAAAAAAACCTCCACTATATCCAATTATGATCTCTTCAAAATTGATTTATTTTTTTCATTTATGGTTGGTAAAAAAGTTACATTTCGTAGTTAAGAGATAATATATTTTACATGAATACCAAACAGAAATTTTTTAGGTTTTTATTTTTCAATTCCACCATTTGAAAAATTATTTTTTTCCTTTTAAAGGGGTTATATTTATGATGAAATATTTGATGATTGTAAAAATATATAGTCTTTATCCCATTTCCTAGAATAAATGCTTTGTTCTCAACTATTAAATAAAAACAAGATTTTATACCATGTGTACTCTATCTAGATAAAATACTCTATATTATAAATTCCCTACTCATCCACATTAATGTAGTATTCAATGTAAAATAATAAATTGATACTATATAATTTAAAGTTACGCCATTTTTCAATAATTAAATTAACTCAAAAATTATTGTCTTCAAATAAACATCGATATTCTTCATTGGATGTCCTAGAATTAGTAGCATAATATATATATTGTTTCTTCACCAACATCCAATGTGGTTTTTATATATAGTTATTAAAATAGGGCAATATGAATATAGACTGTCAGAAGCACTAAATGAAAAATTACTATCAATGGAAAGATCCAATAAAGTGTTATTAGGTCATAAAGAAAATGAGGAATGAATCTGATCAGGGTGTTTTGATGAATCACCATCACATGGGTGGTTTAATATTTTAAAAATAGAAATATTTTTTTCCCGTGACATCAACGCATCTGTGTTGTAGGAAAAAAATAAAAACCATAAATGTGGTGTAATCGGAAGATGCCTCAATGTTTTAACTGGAAATATCAATGTTCATTATTGGGTAACATTATACCTCGATTCTCCACATGTTGGAAAATTAAATAAGAATTCCTATCACTATAATATAAGATGTATCTATTTTAACATGAATGAATACTTTTATAACTACAATCCAAAATATTGATCAACATCTTAAATTCTTAGATTCTTATAGTTAATGTATTTCTGTCAGGAAACAATGATTTAACCATAATAAAATATTATCATGATAACTATTTGAAAATATATAATATAATTTAATATCCATAAATTTCGTGAAATCATCATGTTTTATCATATTAAAAGATGGATATAAGTCCTTTCCACCAGATTTCCAAAAATTAAAAATTATAGGAGGTTCTGATTTAGGATTTCGAAAATCATTTTGAGTTATTTTTTCCTAAATTGATGGGCTTGCTATCTCATATGATAAATTCTTAAATAATTAATCGGGAACCAAAAAAATTTGAATTTTTGAATAAATTATGTTCACCATGTCGATATAAAAAAATATAATCATTTCAAAAACCAAAACACAATTAATGAATTCCATCATTTTCCAACATTTTGATTCTCCAAAGATTACATTTCTTACAAGGGAATTGAATTGTTCATTCAGAAAAAAAATTATGAATTCTATGATGAAAATTATATAAATGTTTTAATACGATCAATATAAAAAGGATTTATGAAAGATACAGTGGGATTTTTTCTATAATTTATCCAATAATGATCATGTAATAGAAATTGGTTTCTACTTACAAATTCCATAGCTATCTTTAAAGTGATTGAAATAAGAATAATTATTTCTTATTGGGAGTAATTGAAAATTATAATATTTTAACGACTAATAATATTCTATAGAGAATAATTGGAGTGAGGAGATGAGTTATCACTAGTTTTCAGGGTCAGCAGAGGATCAGCACTAATAGAATAAAAATATTATATATATTATATCACATGAACCCAATTTTATGAAAATTATAGAATATCACCAAAATGATGCCTAAAATGGGAAATCTAAGACCACTGTATGTCTGAGATATGGTGTTTACCCTTAGTATGACATAACATTTGTGTGTTTCACGCGTTTGGTTACATTTCATGCGAGGGTAATTCAATTAATATATTTATTTTAATTTTATTAAAAAAAATTATTATTTATCACCTAAATTGTGTATCATGTGAAAAATCAGGGACCACCATAATGTTCGGGATACAAGGTTTTCCCTAGATGTGATATAATATTTTTTGTGTTTAGAGTTTAGTAACATCATGAATGATGGTAATTGATTTAATATTTTTATTATAATTATTTAAAAAAATTGATGTATCTCAATAATAGTGTATCATATCCGAAATCAGACACTACCATTATGTTGGGGATACAATGTTTACCCTAGGCATGACATAACATTTATATGTGTCGGGTGTTTGGAAACATTGAACATGAGGGAAACCATTTTAATATTTTATTAATATTATATATATATATATATATTACAATTTTTATATGAATCAATAAAACTTATTAAATTAATTAATGCAACATTTAAATGAATTATTTTTATTTTTTACGAGTTGTTTTTTTTACAAATGTTTAATAATATTTTATAATTAAGACTAAAATTTTCTATATATTAATAATATTGAATAATTAATTATTATATAATATAACATAATTAATATTTTTTTCTAATTATTAAAATTATTACAATATGTTTAATAATTACCAATTTCTAATAATTTTTAATATTAGTTGGCATTTTTTATAATTTTTTACAAGGTATTACAAAAAAATAATACTAATTATTCTTAGAAATGAATACAATAAATGTTACTTTTTTATAATAGTTAATGTATTTTTAATAAAATAATTTTTCTAACATTTTTATAAAAAAATTATTATAAATAGTGTTCTGTTAATCATTTTATTAAAATTAATTTTATCCTCATTTTAATAAAATAATCATTTCATATTTATTTCATATTATAGATATATATATATATATATTACATACATTCATAATGAAATATATTGACATCAAATTTATTTTTACACATTTCTCTAAATAATTATACTTATCAAAACAATATAAACATGTGTGTGTGTGTGTATTACATAATTTCGAAACAAAATTTATTTAAATGAAATTTATTTTTACATTTTTTTCAAAAAAAATATTCTTTTTAAATATATATATATATATATATATATATATCAAGAACCTATATGTTTTCTAAAATGAATATATATGTATATTCACATATTAATATACATTAATACATATATATATATATATATATATATAAAACCTTACATGTTTTTTTAAATGATCATATATGTATATTCAAATATAATATACATATATATATATATATATATATATATATATATTAAAAACCTTATACCATTTTTAATATATATATATATATATATATTTAAAACCATACAAATTTTTTTTTTAAAGTTTATATATCTATATTGACAATGTAATATATATATATATATATTACTTGAGTTTTTTATTAATATACATTCAACAAATATATTCTGACACTTTTTTTGAAAAATATACATATAAATATATATATACCCATAAATATACATATATACATACATACCTACATATATATATATATATCTGAAATCATACATATTTTTTAAAAACGTTTATATATGTATATTCACATGTTATGATATATATATACACATATTTCTAAATTTTTATAAAACTATATTCACATGAAATTTAAAAAAATGGAAATCAATCATAATATAACAATGAAACATGGTTTCACATCACTTCTATATTAAAATTACTACCATAATTCATCAAAAATTAGATCATCTTACGAATTCAATACAATTGAAAAATTAAATAAATTTATATATATTATTTCAATATCACATATCCCAAAATAATATATATAACAGAAATATTTATAATAGTAACATAAAATATTATACATGTATGAAACTAAAATAAAAAATAGAAATAACTATTAAATATAAAAATAAAAAAATGAGGAAAATACCTCAAAGAAGTGTGCATATCTTTTTCTGATTCGATAGAGACCCAAACATGGAAGTACTAATTTATATTAAACCAAAATACGAAATAAAACAAAAAACATGTAATATTATTAACCTATGGTTTTTCAAAACAGAATAATTTATGATTAAATAAAAAACAAAAATAATGAAATATAAGGTAAGAGGAGTCTGTACCATGATGATTCAAATATGAATCTATAAAACTGATCAGAATGAAGGAATATAGAAGAGATTTGGTTGTTGGTGGTATTGTATGCAGTATGGGAGATAACTGATCAGAAGAAGTGGGGAAAAAGAAGGTGGACTAAATGATTTTAATTTAATATTAATTACAATGTGTTATTAGTGACATATTTTATTCTTTCACAATAAATTAATATCATCATCATTTTTTAAGATGGTCAATAAAATCTATCACAAAATGTTACTTTTAATTATGGAATTTTATATCTGTCCCGAACACCCTTTGTAATAATCATTCCCAATAGATGGAATGTATTGGTGAGAAATGTATTCGCAACATACATTATTTTCTTATCACAAATAATAGGTATTTATTTCTGAAAACATATAACATCATAAATACCTCTTTTTCAGTCTATTTGTGACAAGTAATGTACCTATTTCATGTAACCTATATCAATACCCATTTTCTAGAAGTTAAATAATAATATAAATCAATCCCTACCTCATGTGGTATATGTCATTACTTAAAAAATTTATTTACTAATGGTATATAAATACCATTTTATAAGAAAATCTATTTGAGGCTCTACAAAAATAGATTTTTACCATCTTCTCCACCTCAATTGGGAGTTTTACCTAAAATATTAAACCATAGATGTATAAAATAAGAGGTTATATAATCATGAATCAGTTGAAGAAAATATTTTTCAGTCAAATAACTAGAAATGCATTGTCCTGAACAAAGAACCATGAACATAACTTATACCCCATTGAAGTAAAACATAATACTCAAAAACATAACAAAGGTGTTATAATTCATATCTGAGCCTCTA
This sequence comes from Viscum album, assembly GCA_963277665.1. NCBI lineage: Eukaryota > Viridiplantae > Streptophyta > Magnoliopsida > Santalales > Viscaceae > Viscum > Viscum album. The sequence goes on along the minus strand of OY728140.1, from coordinate 1,251,709,165 downwards.
TTTATGTGATATTATTTCTCAAACATAAATAATAAAGATATATTTTTAAAGATAGATATTAAGTTGTTACACCTTGGCTAAAATTTCAAGTATGTAACTCTTGTGTGCATGCCACATGGCCTTAGGGGTTCCTCCCCATATGATAGAGGTTGTTGACAATGTATATAATCTATGGTCAAATTGGTAGACTACACTCTACATATTATTTCAATTAATAATAATAAAATAAGAAAATCATAAAAAATTCATAAATCGGTGTACATGTGTATGGAATTTCAACACATTTAAACCATAAAAATAGACATACAATCATACTACAAAAACTGAAAAAATAGGTCATACAGTCTTACATACAAGAATATTTAAAACTAATCCTATAAAATATACATAATAAAAATTTAATTAATGTAAAAAAAGATGAAATGTCAACTCCAACCCTCACATAATACCCATATCTAATCACATATGAGCATCTCTAGACTAATATACTATATATCCCATGATCATAATTTCATAACAGATATATGTTCTCTACATGCATAAGTATTCCCATGAATGGTGTGAGAAATACATCTTGGTAGGGTCCCACTATGTGAACCTAAGATAAACTATCATATAAAATTGTATTAATAAGAAATTTTAAAAAAAAACACATGAAATACATGTATACACATTTTTCCAACATGTTCTATCCATGACATAATAACACTAAAAAATACATGACTTCCTCTATTCCTGAAGAAGAAGTCACCTCACATCAAAAAACGTGAAATATACTTTATTACTTAGGTTATGGAGTCATTCCACATTTAAACCGCTAACTACTTATTTCAGATAGGGTTATATATAGATACTCAAGGAAAATATACAAAATTTCGACCTCTAACCTATCACTCAGGGGAGGATTACCCTTCATACTTCGCCACATCCCTCTAACTGAAGGTAGTTACTCTTACAAAACCATGACTTATACCCTAAAAGTTGAGGTATGTCCTCATACTAAATAATCTCCACTTACCTTATCACTAATAGTATGTCCTCAAACCAAACCATGACGCACATCATCCTAGTTATAGTATGCTTAATACAAAACCTCAACCTCCTCCCTCTCACTCGGGGTTGGTTGTCATACCAAACCATGACCACTTCCCTCTAACTCATGGTAGTTCCTCATACTAAACCATGATCATTGTGCTCTCACATAGGTTTGATCCTAATACGAAATAATGGAAACTTCCCTTTCACTCAAGGTATGTCCAAATACTAAATCATGAACTCTACACTCTCACTTAAGGAAGGTTCTAATAACGAACCATGACCTAAACAATATAATGAAAGATAAGTCCTTATACCAAACCACTACCCTTAACCTCTCATGTAGGGTTGTCCCTAATCCTCATAAACTATTACACAACCCAATTTAGGGAAAACTACTTGAAAAAATGAAACTTTCACTCCCAAAAAGTGTTATTTAGATATACCTAGGATTATACCTTGCACTCACTAGAGGATGTTATGTAGTTTTCCCCCAATTGAACAATACAAATAATACATTATTTAATGATGTCAAAGAAGTTCCATTTTTATATTAATAACCCATTATGACCATGTCGACCTCTAGCTAAAATGAAACCAAAAGTCCTAACTCCCTGGTTACACCCATCAAATTCATCAAACCATGAAGTCTCAAAACATTCCAAATAACCCACACATAGTATCCCATCAAACCCCACTCTTAGAGTTCTCACGGTCCAACCATCTAGTAGAAACCCTCTTCATCACACTACATAATGTCCTATTAGAATTTCCATGCTCACCACATTTACCAAACCCACTAGAAACATCCAATGGTTGTATTCCAAACCATAAAGGGATTAATTAATGTATCTCCCCTATCCATAACTCTTATCCCACAATTTATGTCATACTAGTATCAAGGCATCATCTCATAAGATAATCAAATCACATTTCAATCTTAATTACCTACTTCTTCCCATCACACACACCAAATATAACCATATCCCCCCTTTGTAACATACCCATTGGTAACTTCAAACCAATAAATACATAATAGAGAACTCAGTCCAAACCAAAGGGTCTTTATTCCACCTAATTCCCCTAATTAGTGAATTTACAGTCCCAAATATGTTTAACTAATCTATAATTCTCATGGAATAATTAAAAATAAAAACCAAATATTAATATATTGAATATTATAAGGACCAACTAACTTGATACTATAGTATCCCACTTTTATCAATGTCTTCTTAGCTTTCAAAGTGCTCCCTCCATTCCAAAACAACTCTAAAGCCCCTATCCACAGTTGTAACACCAAAAACAAATCTCAACATTTTATAATTAATTTATCAATTTCAACGAAGGTATAATGACTAAAATTTGATGCATGGATAAATATCATGACACCAAAAATGTAACTAATCACACATATATGGTACATAGAATACTCTAGGAAACACTACAATAAATATCGTCATAAACACACAAACATTCAACCAAGAATTTAATTCAATGAATCCATGAACACTAACTAAATATTTTTAATTGACTTCCTTAAGACAATCAATGATCAATAATGTGTTTTCATCACATCTTCACATCATTTATCCAAATTACACTACAAAATAATAATTTTTAATTATACCACCATGCTACATTGGATTCAACAACAAAAATCAACCTTAAAATATCACCAAATCTAGGAAAATTGGGAAGAGGATTATTGTATGGGGTGATCAAACCTACCCAATTTATAGAATAACACAAAAATGAATCTCATTATGTGAAAATCATGGCATAATGAAGAATGTGTGGGGTATGATTATTAGTATTCTAACAACACCCCTTTACTCCCAAATTCAATATGGGTGAAATGGGAATGAAAGGTTTTACCCTATGTAGAAATATTAAGATAGAGTTATTACGGCAGAATGGGCCATTTTTTCACATCACAGTGCCCTAATTCTTGGGTTCTATTTTTTAATTTACAAATAGGTTATTAAATAATTAATTCTCCAAAATAGAACATAATACCTCCCCCACCCCCATTCTGGTGTCGTTGAAGTCTTTATGATACAATTATTATATCAACGGAAGAACCAGAAAAAACTAAATTGAGGCCACATGTAGTAACAACCATTTGTTATGGTCTGATAAATCAACCTCGTAATGAAACAATTATGACATTGTTCGTTGGGATGTGGTATATTCTCCCATCAGTCTCGAAATAATCTTACGTAGCCCCTTCTCTAGTCCACAACACCTCAGATGGTATTTGACTCGCCAAAAAGGCTTATGATGCCCACATAACACTAAACCATGTATTGGTATATTTATATCATGGTTCAATTAATACACCCCATCATTATATTCCATGACACCATTATTTTAGTGTGACTAATAACCATTATAAAAAAATATTTCCAACTCTAGGACAATGTCCTCTAAAATTCACCTAATGTGCGCAAAATCTACTAAAACACCTAAACAAATTATAAGAAACCTCTTAAAGGTGTTAAAATCCCAATAACGCAGAATTAATGTCCAAATTATCAAATTTACTCTTTATCATGGATTCTAAATTCAAATTTGCAATGAATTCACCACCTTATAGCAATGTTAGCTCTTACAAACACTCAACTACAACACTTCTCATCTCTCATAGGATCATAAAAATATTCACTGACATCAAATTCATTAATAGAAATTTAATATCACCCTTTGAAACTAATTTAGATCTAAACTATGAGAAGCATAATAACAAAAGAAATAAAGTAGTATATAAAATATTTTCTATGAAAATACCTTTTCTTATCCTTATAACATGACATGAACATTAAATAATGAACATACACAGTGATTTCCAAACCCCCATATGAAATAATATAAAGTAAAAAAGCTTTTAATCCACTACATGAATTCAATGAAAACTCTCTACCACTCATTCCAACACACCATTACCCCATGTTAATCATGAAAACTATAATTCTAGAAAAATTACCAAAAACTATAAAATCCCATATCAAATCCCAAAACAAATAGTATGTATAATTCCATAGTTGAATACTTAATCTATCTAAATTCATCATACTAATCTATTTATGAGTGATAGAATAGAATCAACCAATGCTCCCTTGGTAAAAATCAGGTAATCCTTTTAGATTTTTCTTATTAAGTAGTTAAGTTGGAACCAAGGATATTTGTTGAAAATAATGGAGTATGTCTTTTGTTTGTGGTCATTCTACACATGGATGATTATATAGTTTTAAATGAATGTGGTAATATGTCTAAGGATAAATGAATAATTGAATCTGGCATAGCTTCCCATTGTTTTCCAGATTTTTGTACCACAAAATCATGAATTTGTTCATAAGAATTTATGGCATGAAGAACAGTGAAGGAATTCAGAAAATGGAGAGAACATCATGGACCAAGTCATGGATAACATTCCATGTATGAGAACGGTTCGCATAACTAGAATAGGTTCATGGAAAAGGTATGTTGATTGATATATGCAGTACACAGAAGGATAGAGGTACATAGACAGATGCAATTTGCGGGACAGGATCTGTATGTGGTGGAGGCTGTAACAAAATCAATGATTTGGTAAATCTTGGATTAATGGGGTTTTTTGGATCCATTAGTGACTATATTTGGAGCACTAATACCCTTTGTAAAATATCCACATTGGATATTAAATATTTGGGAATAAATCATTTGAAGTTAGAAGTGATTTGCATAGGAGAAGATGATACGCGAAGAGAACAATCAGTGTAAGGAAAAACTATACATGGAAGAGGGTGAAGTTGCAGGGGAAGCTCTTGCAGTATGTGGTAGATTAAGGCAGTAGAGGAGCAAGGAAATTCATGGAGGAGATGGAGGGTATGTTGAAATAGTAGTGTTATGTGGGAGAACTGAACCACGAACCATACCTACTATTCAGTATGCAGAGGGGGTAAGTTGTTAGATGGAACACTCCGATAATCCAAAAATATGACCAAATCAGTTTGAGAAATTAGTTACCATAATCTATCTAAGTGTAGGAAAGTAAATTACATCTATGGGTGAAAATGGGACTTCGACATATCATCCATTTAAAATATAGGATGCATGACTTAAAGTTGAACAATTGATGTGACATTCAAGTCGGAAATCCAAGTAAAGATTCTTACAATGTTCTGAGAATGGGGGAGTCAGTAGAACTGATCTAAGGGATGTAGATTGATATCCCTAAAACCTTATAAAGGTAGTTTTTTTGACATATAGTGACTATGATAAACTCATATATCTACAAATTGTGAATCTTAGTTCATTTAGTTTTGACCGAAACACTTTTAGTGTATGCTACTTGAACGTATCACTTATTGGTGAACCAAGAAAAATTGTATTTTAATTCCTTTGCCTGTGATTGATTGTTTTATGCACTTCCTCTTTAGAAAGTTTTAAAATGTTCCTAAAAATATGGGAACAATATCCATCAATTTAAAAGAAAATGTTTACACCCTGATTCACCCCTCCCCTATTAGGGTGTTTTGGGTTCCTTCAACTGGTATAAAAATGTAACGGTTTCTGGTGTTCAATCTGTCTTCTATTGTCATGTATAATCCATAAAATGTTATGTGAGTTCCCCTATTTGATGGAAGTATTTTATAGATATGAAAAAAATGGATTATATCTCACCTAATATCTCTTTTATTGGATGTTTTATTTCCTACTGTGTAGGGAATATAAGTCCATTTTCCTACAGGACTGTCAATGACTAATACAGACATGAAATTTATTGATGCTGATGCAAAAGAATAGAATGCTCTAACTGTATCTCTTTATGATCATATTTATCTAAAAGTAATGAGTTTCATGTTTTCCAAGTCAATGTGAGATAAACTAAGTAATATTTATGAAGGAGATAGAACAATGAAGAAGGAAAAACATCATGTACTGCCCAATAGGTTTGATAATCTAAATATGCACCCTGATTAGAATCAGACTCCATTTTCAATGGAATTTATGATGTTGTAGGAGAAATTCCATGTCTGGGTGTGGAATTCAAAGACATTGAATTACTAAAAAATATATATATGACTTCCACCCCATTATAATGACAAGGTGTCAGTCTCTAAAGAAATAAATATATCCACACTCTATGTGGATGATGTTTTGAGTAATCTATCATCATATGAAATAAGAATCAATCAAGAAGAAGCTAAGACTCATGTGAGAAAGGAAATGACATTAAAATCTATATACAAACTGAAGTTTTCAGGATATAGTGGTGATAAATTTAATTAAGGAAAAAGAAATGATTTCTCTTATCTCCAAGATACTCAAGAAGGGTAATGGAATGTTTGAAGGCAAACAACCTATGGCATGATTTCTGTGTGGAAAAGTAGGCAACATAGCCTCCCAATGCTCAAGAAATTTTGATGATGAGGATAGTGAAGAAGAAAACATGGACAATCCTTATAAAATATTCTTCAAAATGGTAAACTTCAAATTTTGAAAGAATGTATAGATTAATATTATTGTATTTGAGGAGGAAGATGATGATAATGAATTCTGTGAGGAATAAGAACCCGAATTTAATTCTGGAAACCATGCCTCCTTGTTGGCTACCATTGAAAATTCAGATCCATTGATAAATAAAGATATATATAATTAGAGGACTAATAATTTCAATTCTAAGTTGCAACATAAAAACTCTTTTGGTAAGCATGAGCATAAATGTAAGAGATGTAGTAAGTGGAATGAAATGTTGGAGGAGTCATCATAATATATTGATTTTTTGGATGCAGAAATTGAACGACTAGAAGAACTGGTGAATGTATAATCATCAATCTTTGAAAGAACTGATGATTATGTGTAACTGAAACTCATAATTAAAGACCAGAAAAAGGCAGTCAAAGACCTTACCTCGATATTGGAAGAGAATTCAAATACCATTGACGTAATGGAATAAGAAGTTGTTAATATGAGAAGTTAACATGAAATTTAATCAATTTCAAAAGAATAAATGAAGAAAATACAATTTCAAAAATTCTCAGATGCTGATTTTCTAGAAATATCTATGTTTATTTCAGAGGGAGTTGAAAAAAAATTTAATTACCAAAGACTCGCAATCATGGGAAACATAAGAATCAGTAGTGATGATGAAACGTCAAATGTTTCAATTAAAGGTATCCAAAATAAAGGAAATTTGAAAGTTAGTCATGTTGAAAATTCACCATAATTATTGAAAGTGAAATCCTCATTTCAATATGAATGAAGAACTAAAGTCTATCCTCAGGTATCCAGAAATGATAGATAGCCAAAAAATTGTGCCCAAGGAAGGAGACGAAATATAGAATCACAATGGGAAGACATTTCCACTTTTAAAATGTCAATTCTGTGGCTATTTGGGCCATACCATGTCATATTGAAAAGATTCAAGGAGCTATATCAATGGGGAAGTTATAAGATTTTATCAAATGGGAACATATTCATATCCCACTTCTTATAGAAGAAATAATTTCTATGGATATTATTTTCATTGTTCTAATTTTTTTCATAATTCTATGTATTGTAGGAAGAGATATGATAGGATAAATTCTTACAATGCTCATAGATAGGTCACTACTCTTCAAAAAGATGGTTTTGTAATTTAAAAAAGGATTTCTCCTCTAGTAGAAGATTATGAATATGAAGAAACACTATACATAGAATATATAATTAAAATTCCATCAGTGTCCTACACAAAATCCAATATCTCATGGATAGAAAAGAAGAAGATTTATAAATCTAACATGGTAGAAGTATCTCTCAAAGATATCAAGAACAATAGCACTTGGATTCTCGAAAGTGGATTTTCATCCCATATGATGGGAAATTCAATCATATTAATGAAATAAAGAAAAAGGTTGATGGAACCTTGATGAAAGGTATTTATGGTGCTTTAAAGATCAAAGGATGTTGAAATACTGAACTAGCTAATAGTGAGCTAAAGAAGACATATGTTATTTAGGTGTATGGATTTTGCTACAATCTTCTGAATGTGAGTCAACTCTATGAATCAAGATTTATTGTGACATTTAATAATAAGGGTTGTACTATAATAGAAAATATAGGGAATTATCTTATGAAAGGATGTAGAATTGAGGGAAACGTGTATCAAGTCGATAGTAATGAAAAAATTTTCTACATGACCATTGAAGAAGAAAAAAACTTGTGGCATTGGAGATTGAGGAACATCAAGAAGAAAGACATGGAAAAGATATCTAAGTTGAATAAATTCATGGATATCATTAATATGAATTGTGAATGAGAAAATTCCATTGATTATTGCATTCAAGGGAAATTAGTTTGTAGTTCTTACAGGCTAATGATGAAAAAATCTTCTAATCTCCTTTACCTCATCCATACAGACACATGTGGCCCAATAAATGTTACATGGAAACATGAATAGATGAACTTTGTTCATTTCATATATGATTATAGTATAATGTAATGTGTGATCATTATATACAATATGGGACATGTTCTTGATTTCATGAAAAAATATCGACAAATCGCTGAGAATGATACTAGACGGATGATCAAAGTCCTACAGTCAGAAAATATAGGGGAATACACATCCATTGAATTTGAAAATTTACTATAGATTCATGGGATATTATATTATGTGGATACTATGATAACTCTATAGAAAAATGGACTTTTTAATAATATGAATCGATAGGTAAACAACCTATCCAAAACTATACTGATCTAGAGTTGTATTCCTCGACATTGTTGTAAAAAGGAATTATAAGCTGTAGTGTATATTAAAAATATAACATGTCTATATATCGGTGTAAAAAAACCATCAAATGTATTATTTCATGGAAGCAATACCTCTTTGAAATATTTTCATGCTTTTAGAGGCAGATGTTTTATCCCAAACAAATATGGAAATCAAAGGAAGTATGGAGACAAAGAAGACGAAGGAAAATTTCTTGGGTAATCATTGAACAAAAAATCCTACAAGTGTTATAATAAGTTCTTGGGATTAATTGTGGATAGAAATGATGTTAATATCATTAAATAGAAAACCATGAATGCATTAATTCATTCTTATGTTGATGTGATAGAAGATGATGAAGAATGTGAACATAGAACAAAAACTAATACTGAGGTAGAGGAAGGAGTAAAAAATCATTGGAGTCACATCATGATGATGAGTCAAAAGAAATATCAGAAAAGGAATCCATATCTAGAGGGAATTTAGGTGAAACCCAATGGAGAAATTGAAGAAGAGAGATTTATGTTTCCAACAATATCGAGGATCAGAATGCACCTACATAAAAAAGTAGAATGAGGAATAATGCATAATACTCATTTCTATCAATTGTGAAACCATCCTCATTTGAAGAAGATTCAAAAGACCAATCACGGGTTAAATTAATGAATGAAGAGCTATATTAGATTGACAAGAATGAAACACGAGATATAACTAAGAAACCTGAAAATCATAATGTGAATGGTACAAAGAGAGTTTTCATGAATAAATTTTTTGAAATTGGTAATGTGATCATAAACAAGCAATTATTGGTTTCTAAAGGATATTTATAGATTAAAGGCATTGATGTTGAAGAATCATTTTCTCTGGTAGCTAAACTAGAGTAATTCAGGCTATTACATGTCATGGAAATCCAAAGATGATGTAAATTGTATCAAATGGATGTGAATACATTTTACTAAATTTTATCCTTGAGGAAGTAGTCTACATTGAAAAATCGGTGGGTTTCCATCTTGGAAATGATGAAATGAAGGTCTACATATTAAATAAAGCGCTCTATTGAATGAAGCAGGCACCATAGTTGTGGTACTCTTGACTGGATTCTTATCTCAAAAATAATGAATTAAATAGAAGAGTGGATCACAATATCTATGTGAAGAATTATCAAAAGGATAATTTCATGGTATTAGTGTATGTCCATGATATTATTTTTTTTGTGGAAGAAGGCAGGGATCAATGGATGAATTTTCCATTGTCATGAAATCATAATTTGGAAATTCAATGATTGGTGAACTCACATACTTTTTAGTACTACATGTGATTCAGAAGAAGGATTTCACTTTCATTTTACAAGAAAATTATGAAGGATATATAATGAAAAAAATTAATATTCATGATTCCAGTCCAATGCCGCCTCTTATTTCAGTTATAACAAAACATGGAAAGCATGAATATGGGGCTTCTTTGTATTACACAATATATAAAAGAATCATAGGAAGCTTATTGTACCTGATTGAAACACGAACAAATATTGCCTTTGCATCATACTTAGCGGTCCAGTTTATGATTAATCTAAACGAAGAACATATAGTGTAAATGAAGATAATCATGACATACATTAAAGGTACACACAATTATGGCTATATTTTTCTACAGGAAGTGATGGTGAACTATCAGTGTTTCTTGATGATGACTAGTCTAGAGATGTAATGGACAGAACATCCACTTGTAATAGAGAAGTATTTTTTGGGAAGAAATGTGTGGGTTGGCTGAGAAATAAACAGAAAAGTGATTATCTTAATACTACTAAAGCTGAATATATCTCTGTAACAAATTCTTGAACTCAGATACTTTAGATAAAGAAACAACTAACTGACATTAGTGATGAGGTGAAACAACCAATGGTGATTAAGGGGATAATAAGAGCACAATTCAACTTACGAAGATTCTTGTTCAGAATTCTCATAAATAAAATATTGAAATCCTATATCACGTTATCAAGGAAAAATTTGATCAAGGCATGATTAAAATTGATCATGTGGGAACTGCTGAGAAAGTGGCTGATATTCTTACGAATCCACTGAAAGTGGCTGCATTTGAGAAATATCAGTTGAACCTCAGTGTTAAACAAACTAAAAATGTATAAATAGGTCACAAAATTACCCTCTCCCCTTATGATTTAACTACTTTTAATATGTTTGTGTAAGTGATGCATGTTTATGGGGTGATATGATCTAAGGGGAGCAAGTTTTTGTGCTCTGCAAGTCATGATTTGATTCCTTGGGTTTATTGACAATAGAAGAGAATGGATAAATTCATTGGAGAGTGATCTATTTTTTCTAGATATAGGCAATATGTATAATAGAAAAAGAAAAAAATATATTTTTTTATATAAGAAATATGAAGAATAAAAAGATGAAAACACCAAAATGAAAATATGGGGGTGAAAAGAAATTAATTAGTACTCAATTCATGCCCTCTCCCTTTTTTTCTACATTGAGAACTACTCAAATTAACATAGAGTGATGGATAAGTTATTTCATGTAGGATTAGGTTTTGATCATGGATGGCGCTTCAATGAATTTTTTGGGAGACTTAAAACAAACACAAATGGGGAGATTATTGGAACTAAGGATGTTCGTTGATAATAATGGTGTATGGTTTGTGTTTGTTTTCAATATTCACATGGAAGACTAGGGATATTTTAAGGTATGTGGTCATACGTTTGAGGCAGAAATCCGTATTAAAGGTGGCATAATTTCCTATTGTTTTCTAAATTTTTGGGCCTCAAAATTGGGAATCTATTCATAGTAATTAATGTCATTAATAATGATAAATTAATTCAAAAAAAGGAGAGAAATTCATATACCGGGACATAAACCACATACCATGTCCGGTAATGGTTTGCATAACTAAAATCATTTTGTGGTAATGGTATTGGGAAAGAGGCGTATAGTACGCAGATGGTTAGAGGTCCGTCGAATAGCTGCGGTTCGCAGAAAAGGAGAGGTATGTGGTGGAGGTTGTACCAAAATCAATGATATGGTAAATCTTGGATTAGTTTATTTTGTAGATCCGTTACTACCTATATAAATATAATTAATCCCCTCGTTAATGATCCACATTGGAGATAAATATTTCGGGATGAAATTCGATGATTTCTTAAGTGGTACATATAGGATAAGACGGTGTGCACAGAGAACCATCAGCATAAGGAAAAACAGTCTGTAGAAGAGAGTGTAGTTGTTGGAGGAAGCTCTCATAGTACACAGTAGAGTAAGGCAGTACACAGAGCAGGACAGTTCACAGAAGAGTTGGATGGTACACAAAAATAGTACTAGTATGTGGAGGAAATTATCCACGAACCATACCAAATACTTATTATGTGGAGATGATAAATTGGTATGTGGAACACTCAAGAAAGCCTAAAAATTAACCAAATTATATTTTAAAATTAATTACCATCACATATTAGTGTATTGGAATGTAACATACATCTGTGGGTGAAAGTGAGACATTAAGATAGCATCCATTTACAATTGAGGATACAAGATTTAATGTTGAACCATTGAATAGATCTTCAAGTTGATAAACTGAGTGAAGATTCATCTAATGTAGTGAGAAAGGGGGGTTAGCATAAGTGATTCGAGGGACAAAGTGTTTTAACAATAAAACATTGTAAAGGCAGTGTGCCTGGTAGAGAGTGGCTGTTCTAAAATCTCTCAATCAATAAATTCTGAAGCTTAGGGCTTTTTTGTATGACCTACATGCAACTGACATATGCTTCGTGGATGTATCCCTTATTAGTGAACCTAGTAAAAAAAATTGTCATTGATTTGCATGTGATTTTTTTTACACATACTCTTTAGACATGTTTAGTAGGTTCTTACCAATGTGGGAATAATATCCATCAATTTCAAAGAAAAAGTTTACACTATGATTAACCCTTCCCCTCTTAGGGTGTATTGGTTTCCTTTGTGTGGTTTTAGAGGGTAGAGGGTGCTTGTGTTGAATCATTCTTATTCTATCATGGAGAATCCATTCATTGTTAGAGGGGTTCCCCTCTTCGATGGAAGTAATTTTTAAATATGAAAAAATAGGATGAAATCATAACTAATATCTCTTGGAATGGATGTCTTATTTTCTACTGTAATGGTAATCCAAGTCACTAATCTTGAAGGACTACCAATGACAGATACCGATAGGAAATTTCTTAATGTTGATGAAAAAGCACAAAATGCTCTCACTATATCTCTTTCTAATCGGATATATATAAAAGTTATGAGTTTCACATCTACCAAGTCAATGTGTTATAAAAAATGTAATATTTCTAAAAGAAATAGCTTAGTGTAGGAGTCAAAACATCAAGTATTTCAAAATAGGTTTGATGATCTGAAGATGCACACTGATGAGAGTTAACACTATATTTTCAATTGAATTACGGATGATTTAGTATAAATTAAAAGTCACTACAAAAAATCAAAGACATTTACATCATTAAAAAATCATGATAATACTTTAAACCTTTTACATTGAAAATGTGTCAGTCCTTGAGGAAATAGATTTATTCACACTCTCTGTGTATGATCTAATGAGTCATCTATAAGAATATGAAATGAGAGTCACTCTAGAATAAGCTATGACTCATGTGAGTAAGGAAATGGCATTCAAAGCCTTGGAGAAACATAAATTTTAAAGAGATGGTGGAAAAAAGATGATTAAGAAAAAAGAAATGATTTCACTCATATCAAAGAATCTAAATGAGGGTAAAAGAAAATTTAAATTTCAACACCTATGGATTTTTATTGTTGTGGAAAATTTCTGTACATATCCTCTCAGTGCTTAAGAAATTTTTTTGGATGAGGAGAGCAACGATGAAAACATGGAGAATCCACCAAAATGATTCTTCCAAAATGGAAAATTAAAATTTGAAAAGAAATTACAGAAGAAGAGTAAATTTTTTGATTAGGAATATAATGATAATGAATTCTCTATGGAATAAAAAACCATAATTTTTTGCTGGAAACCATTCCTACTTTATGGATACCATGGAAAAGTCAGAACCATTGATAGATAACAATTTAAATAATCAGATGACTACTAATGTTGATCCAAAGTTATGTTGTAAGGATGATTTTGGTAAGAATTAGAATAAATGAAGCAGATGTAATATGTGGAAAGTAATGGTGGATGAATCATTAGAATATATTGATCAGTTGGAAGTCAAAATTGAACGACTATGTGAATTGGTGAAAGTCCAATCATCAGTCCACGAAAGCACTAATGATGTTGTGGAACTAAAACTCAGAATTGAATAATAGGAAAAGGTCATTAATGTCCTTACCTAGAGACTGGAGGAGAAGTCCAAGAACATTGAGGGACTCAATGAAGAAGTTGTTAGGCTATGAAGTAAAATCAAAAGTGAAACTAATTCAAGAGAAGCAATGAAAAAAATGTAATTTGGAAAATTATCAGATGTTAAGTTACTAGAAAGAGCTATGTGTACTTCTAATAGAGTTGAAAAAAAATTGAATGACCAAATACCCACATGAATGGGAAATAGAGGAATCAATTTTGATGTTAAAACATCAAATGTTGAAAATAACGATGGCCAAAATAATGGAATGTTAAAAGTGGGTTATATTGAAAAGTCACTTGAAGTGATGAAAAATAAATCATCAATTTAACATGAATGGGGAAGAGATAATAGTATAAAAAGTATAAAATATACATATCCTACTTATTATAGAAGAAATAATTTCTGTGGATATTATTCTCACTATTCTAACATTGTTCATAAAGCTGTGGACTGGAGGTAGAGGTATAATAGGAGAAATTCTAACAATGCTCATATACATGTCAATTATTGTCAACCAGATTGTGTTTTTATTTCAAATAGGTTTTATTCTATGTGAAATGATTATTAATATTAATAACCTATGTTCATGTAAGATATAATTGAAAGTGCATCATTTTGTTACACTCAATCCAATATCTCATGGAAAGAAAAGAAGAATGTTGAGAAAACTAACTGTATAGAAATATCTATGAAAGCAACCAAAAACAATAGAACTTGGATTCTAGATTAGTATGTTCAAACCATATGTTGGGAAATGATGACCTATTAAAAAATATCAAGAAAGAGGTCAATTTAATAGTGAGGTTCGGTAATGATGGGTCTATGAAGATCAAAGGAAGTGGAAATACTGAACTAGATAATGATGAGTTGAAGAAGAATGATATTCCCTGTATGGATGGATAGTGCTACAATATTCTGAGGGTGATAAATCTCTACGACTCAAACCATGTTATAACATTAAATGAGAAGGGTTTTACTATAAGAGGAGAGAAAATGAATTCTCTAATTAAAGGATACAGTATAGAGGGAAATTTGTTTCATGTCGATATTAAAGGAAACATTTTTTACAGGACCTTTGAAGAAGAAAACAACATGTCCCATCGTAGATTGGGGCACATCAATAAGTAGGACATGTAAAATATATCTAATATGAATATGGTCATGGATGTCCATAATCCGAAACCTGATCGTGAAAAAATCTGGGATGCTTTCATGTGATAGAAACCCTTCAGTTCCATCCGACCAAAGAAGAATAGTGC
The DNA here is from genome assembly GCA_963277665.1 of Viscum album. NCBI lineage: Eukaryota > Viridiplantae > Streptophyta > Magnoliopsida > Santalales > Viscaceae > Viscum > Viscum album. Next base: position 1,251,693,780 of record OY728140.1, on the reverse strand, counting down.
ATCTATTCTCCTTGACCTCATCTATACAGATGTAGTAGGCCTGAAAAATGTTACTAAAACACATATAAAAAGGTTATTTTTTATTTTCATATATGAATAATATATAATGGAATGTGTTAACATTATACACAGGAAGCAACAATTGCTTGGTTGCATGAAAACCTATCTATTAATAACTGATAATGACACTGGATGGAAGGTCAAAGTCCTATGGTCTGAAAATTGACGGGAATACATTTATTTTGAATTTGAAAATTATCTAGAGAAGCATGGGATATAAAATCAGGTGGCTACTGTGAGAAATCCATAGAAAAATGGTGTTGTTTAGCATAGGAATCAACAGGTAAATTACATGGATAAAACTATCCTGATCGAGAGTCATATTCCATGACATTATTGTAAAGAGGCAGTAGAAGCTGTAGTGTATAATCAAAATTAAACAGGGTTATATATGGGTGAGACAAAGACACCATATGAATTGTGTCAAGGAAGGAATCTATCTTAAAAAAAATTCATTTCAAAAGAAAATGATTCATCCGAAATAAATAAGGAAATCAATGTATATTTGGAGAGAATGATGATGAATGAATAATTATAGGATACCTAGGTAAAACACCCTACAAGTGTTTCAATAATCTATTGGGAAGAATTTTGGAACGTAGTGATATTATGATAATTGAAGATAAAAAACATGAATGCTTCAAAGAATTATTCTGATGATGTTATAGAAGATGAAAAAGAATGTTAAAATATAACAAATACTAATATAGAAGTTGTGGAAAGTGTGAAAACCACTCATGAGTCACATCATGATGTTGATTAAGAAGAAGAATCAGAATAGGAATCCATATCTTGAGGGAATTTAGTCGAACCCCAAATGGGAAATAGAAGAGTATTAATTTATTAGTCCAATAATATCAATGATAAAAATGTACCTACATAGACAAGGATAATGAGGAATAATTCAAAATATGCATTTCTATCAGTTTTGGAACCATAATCGATTGATGAAGCTGCAAAGGATGAATCATGGGTTAATGAAATGAATGAATATCTAGATATGAATGAAAAGAATGAAACATCGGATCTAGTTAAAAGACCCAAAAATCACAATTTTATTGGTATAATGTAGATTGTTGAGAATAAATTTGATGAAAATGTAAATGTTATAAAAAACAAGGTGTGATTGGTGTGTGAAGGATACTTAGAGATTAAAGCTGTTGATGTTGAATAAAAATTTCCTCTTGTGGCTAAACTGGAGTCAGTCTGGCTATTTCAGGCCATGGAAATCCAAAGAGGGTATAAATTGTATCAAATGGATTTTAAGACAACTTTCATAAATGGTATCCTTGAGTAATAATTATACATTGAATAATTAGTGGGTTTCCTACTTAGAAATGATTAAGTGAAGGTATGCATATTAAAGAAAGAACTCTATGGACTGAAGTAGGAAAAAAGGGTGTGGCACTCTCGCTTAGATTATTACCTAAGAAATATTGAATTCAAAAGAGGAGGAGTGGATAACAATATCTATTTGAAGAATTCTCATAAGGATCATTTCATGGAATTAGTGTATGTAGATGATATTATTTTTGGTGGAAGCGGGCAGGGATCAGTGGATGATTTTTACAATCACATGAAATCTGAATTTGAAGTGTCAATGATTGGTGAAGTTGCATTCTTTTTAGGGGTTCATGTGATTTGGAAGAAGGATTACACTTTCATTTCATAGGAAAAATATGAAAGCTGTCTAATAAAAGAATTTAATATGCATTATAAAAAACCAATGTCGACTCCGATTTATGTTTGGAAAAAACAGGGAAATCATGAATATGTGACTTCGTTCGATCCCACAATATATAGAAGCTTCATTGGTATCTTACTATACCTAATATTGACACGACTGAATATTGTCTTTGTAACATGCTTAGCAGTCCAAATTCAGAGTAATCTTGAAGAAGAACAAAGAAAATTAGTGACAATAATCAAGAGATACATTCATACTGGTCAAAATTATGGACTATATTTCTCTGTAGGAAGTGATGGTGAACTATCAGTGTTTTATGATGCAGTCTGATCTACAGATGTAGTTGAAATAAATTCCACCAATGGTGGATCATTCTATGTTGGGAAGAAATGTGTGGGCGAGATGAGAAATAAAAAAGAAATTACTTCTTTTAGTACTAATAATGCTCAATATATCTCTTCAAAAAAATCTTATACTCACATATATTGGATGAAGCAACAAGTTAAATTCATTGGCGATGAGGGGAAATAACCAATGTTCTTTTACTGTGATAACAAGAGCACCATTAATCTTATGAATAATATTGTTCAACATTCTCATATGAAACATATTGAAATCAGATATCACTTTATCAAGGAAAAAGTTGAGTAAGGAGTGATTTAGATGGATCATGTGGGAACAGATAATCAAGTGTCTCATATTCTTACAAAGCCACTAGGAGCAGTTGTTTTTTAGAAACATGGGTTGAACCTTGGGGTTCAACCACCTTCAAGTGCATAAGGAGGTCACAAAAATTCACTCTCCCCTTTTGTTTTTACATCTTTTAATATGTTTTTGGAAGTGATGTATGTTTAGGGGGAAGATATTATCTTGGGGGAGCATGTTTTTGAGCTCTACAAGTCATGATTTGGTTCATTAGGTTTATTGAAAATGACGCAGAATGGATAATTTCATTGTAGAGTGATCTTTTTTTAAAGATATAGTAATGATGGAGAATATAAAAAGAAAAATATCTGTTTTTATAGATATAGGAATGATGTAGAATAGAAACAGAAAAACCCATAAATGAAACTATGGGTTAGAAAATAAAATAATGAGAACTCATTTCATGTCCTCTCTTTTTTTTCTACACCGAGAACTGCTCACATAGACATAGAGTGATGGCTGAGTTGTTTCTTAAAGGATCGTCTTTTGATTATGGATATTTCATAGTGAATTTTTCTAAAGATTTCCAACAAACTCAAATGGGGTATATTGTTAGAACCAAGTATTTTCAATGATTATAATGGATTATTGTTTGTGTTTTTTTTTTCAATCTTCACCTGGGTGACTACGGAGTTTTCAAGTAATGGGGTCATACAATGGAGGGTGAAGTAGTACTGAAGGTGGCATAGTTTCCCAGTTTCTTCCAAATTTTTTGGCCTCAAAATCATGAATTTGTTCATAGTAATTTATGGCATTATGAATGGTGAAGGAATTCAGAAATGGGAGAGAACCGCTTATCCTAGAGCATTGACGACATACCATTGCTAGGAACAGTTTATGGAACTGAAATTAGTTTGTGGCAATGGTATGTAGATAGAGGCGTGTGGAAGGAAGAAGGTTAGAGGTTCTTGGAATAGCTTCAGTTCATGGGACAAGACTGTTATGTGGTGGAGGCTATAACAAAATCATAGATTTAGTATATATTTGATTAGCATATTTTTCAGATCTATTGGAACCCATATAAGGAGCAGTAATCCCCTTTGTTAATTATATGTGTTGGAAATTAAAATTTTGGGAGTATAATTTGGTGAAATCCGAAGGGGTTCAGGATGGAAAAGATGGTATATAGAGGGAACCATCTTCATGGTTAAAAATAGTATGTAGAAGAGAGTGAAATTTGAGGAGGAAGCTCTCACAATATGTGGCGGAGGAAATAAGTACGCAGAGCGGGGATGTTTTTGGAGAAGTTGGATAGTACATGAAAATAGTAGTGGTATGCAGAGGATGTGATCCAAAAACCATACCCACTACTCAGTACATGGAGGAGGTAATGTGGTATGTGGAACACTAAGGAAAGCCTAAGAATTGACCAAATCAGTTTTCAAAAATAATTACCATAACCTATCTATTTGTGGGAAAGTAAATTACATCAAAGGTTGATAACGAGACTTCAACAGAGAATCCAATTATAGTTGAGGATGAATGATTTTATTTCGAACCATTGAAGAGACCTTCATGTTGATAAAATTTGTGAATGTACTTCCAACACAGTGAGCAATGGGGTGTTAGTAGAAGTGAACTGAGGGTCATAGTGTTCTATCCCGAAAACATTGTAAAGGTTGTGCGCTTGGCATAGAGTGACTGTCTTAAACACCTATCATCAAAAAATTGTGAAGCTCATGTTTTTGGTATGACCAACGCACAGTCGGAGTATGCTCTTTAGATATAGCTCTTATTGGTGTACCATGTAAAATTGATGGTTCATTGTTTTTCATGTGATTATTTGTTTTCTTAACTTCCTCCTCAAGCATGTTTAACATGTTCCTCCCAACATGGGAACAAGATCCATAAGTTTAAAACATAATATTTTCACCCTCATTCACCCCTCCCCTCTAAGGGTGTTCTGGGGTCCTTCTAGTTACTCTACATAAACACTATACTTGGATAATAATTCTTGTGTTCATTGAGGAACCAAATGGATTTCTCCTTCCAAGTCAATATAATCCTAGAAGTATGTTATCCACCAACTAATCGATTTTAACCACTACCTGTAACACCCCAAGCTTCTATGGTACGTTTGTCTTTGAATAATGCAATAGTGTGTGTTGTACACAACATCGAGTTCTAACACACACCACAACCGATCAAACTAGCCGTTATGAATAGTAATACTTACTTTTAAAAATTTAGAGACTTTATCTCTCAAAATGGACTTCATTTTTAGATTCGGAGTATCTAATTTAGCCTAAGGTGAATGTTTGGTACTTTTTGGATATCTTTAGTATTTAGATGAATAGTGAAGATTACTAAATTTTAATTAAAAACAACATTTTTAATCAAAATAATTAATAATGATAAATTATGAATTTGAGTGGTTTTAAGGTATATTTAGAATATATTTTTACCATTTCAAACAATTTTGGTCATTGGACATAATTTTACAATTAAACCGAACATAAACAAGTATCAATCTTTTGATAGTTATTATATCTTAAAAACACGTTTTTTTTACAGCGGGAATTAATTTTAAATTAATTTCTGCCAATTCCCTGTTTTGAATATGGAAAAATGGATTCCATATTTGGAATCAGGATGTTCAAATTGTGTAAATAGGTAACTTTTATTTTTAGACATTTTGAATAATTATTTAGGTAAATATTTTATTTACCATGGTTAAAGGGTGAATCCGGTAAATAAGGGTTAAAAATAATATTATAATAATACAAAATTACCCTAAAACGTGTCCTAGCCTTATTGGTTGATACATGTCCGACCGTGGTCATCTTTGGGTCGATTTTGGGACCCCATGGTGCCACTTGTATGTGATAGGGACACATTATTTTAATTATGTTAAAATGAATACAAAAAATGACACGAGCATATATCTTTTAGAAAAACAATTATTACATAGGGTTTTATATGTTGGATTTTAGAATATAAATTTTCATTAGAAATATAAAAAGATTTCATACATAATGGTAGGTTATTTATAATTTTTAGACATTAAATATGTTAATTTATTTTTGACACAATGGTGATGCCGTAATTACCAAGATAGTGAAAACATTAAAATGATTGATATTGTAGATACCCAAATAAATATAATTTGAGACTATTTATGAATTACACTAATTTAATAGGATAATATTACATATTAGGATTTAATTAATTGACTTTTTTAGAATTAATCATTCTGTTATGATTTTAAAAAAAATCAACTATTGAATACTGTAAAAATTGAAAAAAAAGAGTTTTTAAAACAAATATTATATTATTAATTGGTATTAAATTCCTAAAAATCTAATATTCTTCCAATAGACTTATATAATGATAGGTGTATCATTAAGGGACCACTTGGGGGTCTCTTGGATGTATATAGTATGTTTAGTAACCATATAATATAAAAATAAAAAGAGACATTGTAAATGTGAAACTAATTAACTAAGAGTTAATACTTAATGATAAGGTTAATATAGTAACCCAAACCTGTCTAAATTCTATTAGTTGAGTGGTTTTCGACCTATCCCAACTTTAACCATTAAATAATCAACTTTGGAGCCATTTTAAACAGAATATGAATTTTTTATAAAATAATATTTCTATATTTTCCAAAGGTGCCCCTCACCCCACTTATAAAAGGGCACTCTCCCTTCTCATTAAATCACACCTTCAAAGACTTTTTGTTCGTCCAACCTCTGCCCAAATACTCTCTCAACTTCCTTCACATAATCCTAGAGGCCTTCTTTTAGTCATAAAGCCAACTTAAGAAGCCCTTTTGATCAAATCAAAAGGAAGAACCCGAAGAAGAGGTAATGATTTCACCACCCTTTTCCATGTTCCTTTCTTCTTCCACTTATTCTTTATTTGTTATTCCCATTATAAAATAAAGAATCCAGTATCTTCGATATACTGTAATATTATTATAAATATGGTACAACCATATTCAGTATTATATCCAACCTTTGAATGACATGTCACCATACGTGCGTACGTACGGCTTACCGTCTCCACGTCATGGTGTAATTGTTATTCAATAAATTATTATTTTTATGGGTATAATAATGATGTGTAACTCATGAAAATAATAAATATAACATGATAATGATTCTGTATATATGATATACCATCCAATTATATATTATTTTAATATCAAAAGGATGATATTGTCGCTCGTGCGTACGTACGGACTACCGTCTCCCAGAACGAGATGAGATTCATATTCCATCGTATCCATTCAAGGATACTTCTCATTTGATGATTAATAATAGTATCTATGGACTTGATATCATTCTGGATATGATTAAGATATAACCTATCCATGAAAAAGACGACTTACGTAACAAAACATATAAAATAAAACGGGTAAGTTAACACCCGAAACAACGATAATACTAAGATATTATTAACAAATAAATGTTAAAAGATCAAATATGATATCATATTAATGTATATGATTCTTGTATAATTTAATAACAATTATTTAACCATTATACTGGAGGTTAAATTACACCCAACCAAGAATAGTACAAGGTAAGGGTTTATTTCACAATCTCTTCATTATCCGAGGTTGTTTATGCGTAATAATCTACTGAGATATCTTTATCATCCACATCCATGATTCATAAAAAAGTATTTCAAAACATTTTTACCATTTAATATAATATGGGTTAAAGTCATTTATACCCTTGTATGACTTTTTATAAGAGTTTTATAAAGGCAACTTTTCGTCGTTTTCCAAACAAGGTTCTTTTTAACCTTTTCGACATAATTAAGGTATGAATGTTTTTTTAACATATACGACGAGTGCGGCTATTTTATTCCGTTATAAAATCATCAAAGCTTACCTTAAATTATTATAAGTATACTTTCAAAGAAAATGATTTATTTTATAAAGATATGACTCATAAATTATTTCAAAATAGAAAGAGATATTTCTCTAAAAAGATTTTTGATTTCATCTATGTCAACATCCTTTGATGGATTTTACACTTATTTGATGTTGATTTCTTATGAAACAAAAATTCTATATTGTATTGAAGGTTTTATGATATGTCTGACTATGGATGTTTTATTTTTATACCATTCATTGTTTTTGGATGAATTATTTACATTTCGTATGCTATTTTTAATACGAATGTGTATGTTATGTTTAAACCTTTTTATATGGGAATGCATTGGACTTAATATCTGACGGATGGAGCCCGCTATAGCTCCTCGATGAATCGGTAGGTCTCACAAGACAAACTAGTGTCTTGGCACAAGGCCTTGGAAGAATCTTATTTGTAGTCTTGGAACGAGGCCTTGGCTATGTGGTTATGATAGTCTAGCATTATGCATTCCATCATTATGAAAGTGGTTATTGATATTGCATGTGATTATTAGATTATTAGAATATCCATGTAAATAAGTAAATGTCATTATTTCATTTTTTTTCTATACTATGTTTATGTTCAAGTTTAAAAGGCTTTTGTTTTAGTTAAACACTGACTTAAATGTTTATTCTTATTTATGAATGTTTCTGCTATATTGTTATCCTTACTGGGAATTTGAGCTCACCCATTTTCAATGTTTTATTTTTCCTAGGATGTGAAGAAGTAAATTATGAATGACCTGTAGGGATATTATGAGGGGATAATTGTTTGTATTATGGATTCAATATGTTGTTGTTGTAGTTTTTTACTTCATGATGTGATGTAAAACTTTATGAATATATTTAGTGTTTCCAAGGCTACTAAACCAATCGATCTTTCGTGATTTGATATTTTTTTATCATGCCAATGTTATGTAATAATCCACCGACTCTAGGTAACTTGGGTCGGGGCATTAGAGTTGGTATCAGTGGAAGTTTACTACCATCCTTGGAAGCAAGATTTTGATAAACTCTGATTAGAGAACATAGACCTATGATTAACTTTGAGGATTAGTATAGAAGAACTTCCTAGAATATTGGTATTGTAGAGATTTTGTGAGTTTTCCGAGGAATACATCCCTATCTGGATACAAGTAGGTAGAGTTGGCTCTGGTACAGATGTACCTAGGGGTAATACCTGAAAACACTACTTTGAGCTAGACTCGAACGGGAACTGGTGCATGATAACGGGCCTTGCTACAATCTTGGTTACAACACTCCCGGGGGATATGCTTAGGATAACTCTCATTTTCATTACAAATCATTATGAAAGGTTTAAGAGTATATAATTCCTCAAAGAAATTTTTTTTATGATTATGGATTATATCCATAAATAGTTCAATTTATGTTAAGTGTTTTTTAAGTATGGTAGTATGTATTTTGATTCATAAACTGATCTAGTTTATGCCATTATTTAGAAATGGGTCCTAGTAGAAGAAATGGAAAACATATCAATGCACGCACTCCATCTAGGGATTTCCTTCCTGCTCAAGATAATTATAATGGAGCTGGTGATGCAACTGGTGTCGATCATCTAATCACCATACTGGGAAAACACACTCAAGTTATGAATAATAACCTTACCCATATGGAGCACCAAGATCCGCAGTGTGGAGGATCAATGTTAGATCGATTCATGAGGCAACAACCACTAATTTTCAATGAGAGTACAAATCCCTTAGTAGCTGAGCAATGGATAAATTCACTAGAGAAAATATTTCAGGCTTTGGGGAGTAGTGAAAGAGAAAAAGTTATCATGGCAGTTTACCACCTCACTATATATGCTGATCATTGGTGGTCATTGATTCAAAACACGAAGGGAGATGGTGAAGTATCAAATATGGAATGGAGGGAGTTCAAAGATCTATTTTTAGAAAAAAAATTCCTCGTGACCATCGAGCAGATATGGAAAGGAAATTTCAGAGTCTGAGACAAAAGGAGGATGAGAGTGTCGCAAATTATGAGGCTAACATTACAAGGATATCAAGGTATGATGGGGATTATATACGTAACCCAAGAAGTAAGATTGATCGTTTCTTTGATGGGTTAAAACCATTTCTCTGTCGAGCATTAGTCTCACAATCGTTCTCGTCGTACGAAGACATTGTCTCATGTGCTATCAAGAATGAGAAATAATTCTCAAAGTCTTATGACTTTAATGAAAAGCAAGAATAGAAGAGATATTATGATCAATCTGGGAATGGAAATAAGGGGATGAAGGGAATGGTTGAATATCCATCCTGTGGTAAATGTGGGAAGAAACACCCCGGTACTTACTTGAAGGGAATGGGTGTCTGTTACAAGTGTGGTGAGAAAGGCCACCAAACTCGGGAATGAAAAGGGAATAAGGAAGCTCAAAATGTTAGATTCTACAGTTGAAGGGAGATGGGACATTATGCAAATGAATATCCTAATAATCCAGGGAACTTACCTAAGAAAAGTCCAAGGGATCAAGGCCAAGTTTATGCTATCACTACTACTGAGGTAGAAGCTTTAAAAGATGTGGTGGCAAGTCATTTAATGGTTTCCTCAGGTTTAGCAAATGCATTATTTGATTCTAGATCATCGAATTGTTTCATATCTTCCCAGTTTTCTATGAAAATTAGATATTTCCAATTTTATTTAACAAGGGATTTTTCAGTTAAAACTCCTAAAGGAAGTACCATTGCAACAATGTTTTGTGAATCAGTCCCCATTAGAGAACATAAATGTTGTTTGTCCGCTGATCTTATCATCATACCTATGATTGAGTTTGATATAATCCTCGGTATGGATTAGCTTTCGGATTATGATGCAAATATTTATAGTAAGAAGAAGGAGGTAACGATTTTTTATGATGATGATAAGGAACACGTTATCTTTAGAGCATAATTGTCACTACCTAATTCTTATCTGGATCCACCCCCAGTAGCTCAACTAAATTCAATTATTGGGGAGGAAGAGAATGAATTGACTGTGGGTGAGGAAAGGAATGTTCAAATAGAGGATGTAGATGTTGTGAAAGAATATGTAGATGTATTTCTAAAATAATTACCTGGAAATCTTCTAGAACGAGATGTTGAGTTTTCCATTGATTTAATTACTGGATTAAGGCCTATATCGAAGACTCCTTATAGAATGGACATTATAGAATTAGTTGAAGTAGAGAAAAAACTAGATGAATTGAGTAATAAGGAATTTATTTGCCCTAGTGTTTCTCCATGGGGAGCCCATGTTCTTTTTGTTAAAAAGAAAATGGATCTATGAGGTTATGTATCGACTATAGGGAGATCAATGTTATAAAAATAAAGAACAAGTTTTCCCTACCTCACATTGATGATTTATTTTACCAACTGCATGGAGCTCAATAATTTTCAAAGATTGACCTTCGATCTGGATACCAGTAGTTGTGTGTAAAGAAGGAAGACATTCTGAAGATAGCATTTCGAACCAGGTATGGGCATTATGAGTTTACTGTAATGCCTTTTGGATTGACTAATTCACCCTTTGTATTCATGGATCTAATGAATAGAGTTTTCAAGGAATATCTCGATGAATTTGTGGTTGTATTTATTTATGATATCTTGGTATACTCTAAAAGCTACGAAGATCATGAAAATCACTTGAGCATTATCCACAAGACTCTGAGAAGACATCAATTATATGGGATGTTTAGAAAGTGTGAATTCTGGCTTCAAGAGATTTCATTTCTTGGACATATTGTCTCTAAAGATGGAATCTCTGTTGATCCTTCTATGAACAAGGCAATCCAATAATGGGCAGCACCTATGAGTATAAGTGAGGTATGTAGTTTTATTGGTTTGGCAGGTTATTACCGACATTTCGTCCAGAATTTTGCCCGATTGGCTAACCCATTAACGAAGCTCACACGTAAAGGGGTTAAATTTGTTTGGAAAAAGGAGTGTGAATAATGTTTCGAAGAACTGAAGTGAATATTAGTCAATGTTCATATATTGACTTTACCATCGGGGAATGATGGGTTCGTTATTTATAGTGATGCATTAATGAAAGGACATGGTTGTGTCCTTATGCAGAATGATAGGGTTATTGCCTATGCATCACGACAGTTGGTAATTCATGAACAAAACTATCCTACTCATGATCACGAGTTATCAGCTGTGATCATTGCTTTGAAGATATGCAGGAAATACCTCTATAGTGAAAAATGTGAGATTTATACTGATCACAAGAGTTTAAAGTATATTTTCTCACAAATGGAACTCAACATGAGGCGAAGGAGAAGGTTTGAATTAGTGAAGGATTATGATTGTACGATACACTACCACCTAGGGAAGGAAACCAGGGTAGAAGATGCTTTGAGCACAAACGACCATGGAGTTTTTATCAATTTGAGAATTTAAAGGGATCCAATTTTCATGGATTTAGTAAAGATGGACATGGGAATAACCAGGGAAGGTGAAACATCAATTCTTTTTCAAATGGTTTCCAAACCATCTTTATTAGAACGGATTAAGAGTTCTCAGAAAGATGATGAAGAATTTAAAAAGAAGATTAAAGCTGTAAATGATGAGAGATTGAGAGACTTTGTGTATGAAGAAGGAATTTTGAAATTCAGGAAGAGGCTTTGTGTTCCCGATATACCTGATCTAAAAAGGGAATTGTTGGAAAATGCTCATAGTTACAATTTCTCTATACACCATGGTAGCACCAAAATGTATAGATATTTGAAGGAACATTTTTGGTGGGACAACATGAAGAGGGAGACTGCTGATTTTGTTTCAAGATGTATGGTTTGTCAACAAGTGATAGCTGGAAGGCAACAGCTTGGAGGAGTCATGAAACCTCTTCCCATACCAGAGTGGAAATGGGACAATATTACGATAGACTTTGTCATGGGGCTACCAAAGACTCCTAGAAGGAACAATGCAATATGGGTTATTGTTGATCGTCTTACCAAGTCAGCACATTTTTTTTCTATAAGATATGATCTAAAACTGGAACGTCTAGCAAGACTATATATTAATGATGTTGTGTACTTCATGGAGTACCCCTATCGATTGTTTTTGATCTTGATCCCCGTTTTACTTCAAGATTCTGGAAAAGTCTCCTAAAATCCTTGGATACTGAACTTCATTTGAGCACTACCTACCACCCTCAAACAGATGGTCAATCAGAATGAACTATTCAAACCTTAGAAGACATGTTGAGATCCTGCTCACATGACTTTAGGGGTATGTGGGATCAATATTTACCTCTGGTAGAATTTTCCTATAACAACAGCTTCCATTCGAGTATTCAGATGGAACCATATGAATCGTTATATAGAAAGAGATGTCGTACACCAACCTGTTGGGATAACGTTGGTGAAAGAAAACATGTAGCTCCAGAACTAGTGGAAGAAACAATGGAAAAGGTAAAAGTAATCCAAAACCATATCAAAGCAGCACAAAGTAGGCAGAAGAGCTATGCTGATAATCGAAGGAAGGATTTGGAATTTCAAGTCGGTGATCATGTTTTCCTGAAGGTATCTCCATGGAAGGGAGTCATACGTTTTGGTAAGAAAGGAAAATTGAGTCCCAGGTACATCAGACCTTTCAAAATTCTAGAACGAATTTGGGCCGTAGCTTACCGATTGGCAATGCCGCCATGTCTCTCCAGAGTTCATGATGTGTTCCACGTATCTTTGTTGAGGAAATACATGCATGAACCAATGCATGTACTCACCTATGTGGAATTAGAACTGGAACCCGATCTATCTTATTGAGAAGAGCCCTTCAGGATTCTTGATACGAGAGAACAAGTACTAAGAAACCAAACGACGCGTCTTGTAAAAGTCTTGTTCAGAAACCATAAGATGGAAGAGGCATCGAGGAAACCCGAGAAACTTATGATGAAGAACCACCCGAGTCTTTTCACGTGGTAGTATTCTAGAAATTTTGAGGATGAAATTATTTGAAGGAGGGGAGAATGTAACATGCCAGGCTTCTATGGTATGTTTCTCTTTGAATAATGCAATAGCATGTGTTGTACACAACATCGAGTTCTAACACACACCACAACCGATCAAACTAGCTATTATGAATAGTAATACCTACTTTTTAAAATATTAGAGATTTTATCTCTCAAAATGGACTTCATTTTTGGATTCAGAGTATCTAATTTAGCCTAAGGTGAATGTTTGGTACTTTTCGGATAACTTTAATATTTAGATGAATAGGAAAAATTACTAAATTTTAATTAAAAACAAATTTTTTAATCAAAATAATTAATAAATATAAATTAAAAATTTGAGTGGTTTTAAGTTATATTTAGAATATATTCTTACCATTTAAAACAATGTTGGTCATTGGCCATAATTTGAAAATTAAACCGAACATAAACAAGTATCAATCTTTTGATAGTTATTATATCTTAAAAACACGCTTTTTTGTTTTGACAGTGGGAATTAATTTTAAATTAATTTATGCCACTTCTGTGTTTTGAATTTGGAAAAATGGATTCTATATTTGGAATTAGGATGTTCAAATTCTGTAAATAGGTATCTTTTATTTTTAGGCATTTTGAATAATTACTTCGGTAAATATTTTATTTACCATGGTGAAAGGGTAAATCCGGTAAATAAGGGATAAAAAAATAATATTATAATAATAAATAATTACCCTAAACGTGTACTAACCATATTGGTTGATACATGTCCAACCATGGTCATCTTTGGGTCTATTTAGGGACCCCATGGTGCCACTTGTAAGTGATAGGGACACTTTATTTTAATTAAGTTAAAATGAATACAAAAATTGACACAAGCATATATCTTTAAGAAAACCAATTTTTACATAGGGTTATATATGTTGGATTTTCAACTATAAATATTAATTAGAAAGATAAAAAGATTACCCACATAATTGTTTTTTATTTATAATTTTTAGACATTAAAGAAGTTAATTTGTTTATGACACAATGGTGATGCAGTAATTACTATAATAGTAAAAAAATTAAAATGATTGATATTGTAGATACACAAATAAATATAATTTTAGAGTTTTTATTAATTAAACTAATTTTCTAGGATAATATGACATATTAGTATTAAATTAATTTACTTTTTTAGAAGTAATCATTCTATTACGATTTTTAAAAAAATCAACTATTGAATAGTGTCAAAATTGAAATAAAATAGTTTTTAAACAAAATATTATATCATTAATTGATATTAAATTCATAAAAATATAAACATCGGCCAAGCGACTTATATCATGATAGGTGTATCATTAATGGACCACTTGGGGGTCTCATGGATGTATATAGTAAGTTTATTAACCATATAATATAAAAATAAAAAGAGACATTGTAAAAGTGGAAATAATTAACTAAGAGTTAATACATATTGATAAGGATAATATAGTAACCCAAACCTTTCTAAATTCTATTGGTTGAGTGGTTTTAGACCTATCCCCTCATTAACCTTTAAATAATCCACTTTGGAGCCACGAAATACCAAATATGAATTTGTTATAAAATAATATTTCTAGATTTTCCAAAGGTGCCACTCACCCCTCTTATAAAAGGGCACTTTCCCTTCTCATTAACTCACACCTTCCATGTCTTTTGGTTCGGCCAAACTCTGCCCAAATACTCTCTAAACTTCCCTCAATTCATTCTAGAGGCCTTCATTTAGTCAGAAATCCAACTTAAGGAGCCCTTTTGATCAAATCAAAAGGAAGAACCCGAAGAAGAGATAATGATTTCACCACCCTTTTCCAAGTTCCTTTCTTCTTCCACTTCTTCTTTATTTGTTATTCCCATTAAAAAATAATGAATCCAGTATATTTTATATACTGTAATATTATTATAAATATGGTACAAGAATATTCAGTTTTATATCAAACCATTGAATGACATGTCACCATACGTGCGTACGTACGACATACCATCTCCACGTCGTGGTGTAATTGTTATTCAATAAATTATTATTTGAATGGTTATAATAATAATGTGTAACTCATTCAAATAATAAATATAACATGATAATTATTCTGTATATATGATATACCATCCAATTATATATTATTTTAATATCAAAAGAATGACATTGTCGCTCGTGCGTACGTACAGACTACCGTCTCCATGAACTCGATGAGATTCATTCTCCATCGTATCCATTCAAGTCTACATCTCATTTTATGATTAATAATAATATATAAGGACTTGATATCATTATGTATATGATTATGATACTACCTATCCATGACAAACATGAATTACGTAACAAAACATATAAAAGAAAACAAGTAAGTCAACACCCGAAACAAAGATAATACTAAGATATTATTAACAAATTAATGTTAAAAGATCATATATGATATCATAATAATGTATATGATTATTGTATAATTTAATAACAATTATTTCACCATTATACAATAGTTTAACCTACCCTCAACCAAATAATAGTACAAGTTAAGGGTTTATTTCGCAATCTCTTCATTATCCGAGATTGTTTATACGTAATAATCTACTAGAATCTCTTTATCTTACACATCCATGTTTCTTAAAAATGTATTTCAAAAAAAATACTATTTAAAAGAATATGGGTTAAAGTCATTTATACCCTTGTTTGTCATTTTATAATAGTTTTATAATGGAATATTTCCTTCGTTTTCCAAACATTGTTCTTTTTAACCTTTTTGACAGAATTAAGGTAAGTATGTTTTTTAACTTATACGATGAGTGCGGCTATTTTCAGCCATTATAAAATCTTCAAATCTTCCCTTACAGGATTATAAGAATATTTTCTAATAAAATGTTTTATTTTATAAATATATGACTCTTAAATGATTTCAAAATAGAAAGTGATATTTCTCTAAAAAGAGTTTTGATTTCATCTATGTCGACATCCTTTGATGGATTTTATGCTTTTTTGAAGTTGATTTATTATGAAACAAAACATCTATATTGTATTTAAGGTTTTGTCATATTTTTTACTGTGGATGTGTTATTTTTATGACATTCATTGTTTATGGATGAAATATTTACATTTCATATGCTAGTTTTAATACGTATGTTTATGTTATTTATAATACTTTTCATATGGGAATGCATTGGACATAATATGTGACGGGTGGAGCCTGCTATAGATCCTCGATGCATCAGTAGGTCTCGTGAGACAAACTAGTGTCTTGGCACAAGGCCTTTGAAAAATCTTATTTGTAGTCTTGGCACGAGGCCTTGGCTATGAGGTTATGATAGTCTCGCATTATACATTCCATCAATATGAAAGTGGTTGTTGATATTGCATGTTATTATTTGATTAGTAGAGTATCCATGTGAATAAGTAAATGTCATTATTTCATTTTATTTTTTCCATACTATGTTGAAGTTAATGTTTAAAAGGCTTTTGTTTTAGTTATACACTGCCTTAAATGTTTATTCTTATTTATGTAAGGTTATGCTATATTGTTATCCTTACTGGGAATTTGAGCTCACCCCTTTTCTATGTTCTATTTTTCACAGGATGTGAAGAAGTAAATTATGAATGACCTGCATGGATATTATTAGGGGATAATAGTGTGGATTATGGAGACAATATGTTTTTGTAGTATTTTTTCACTTCATGATGTAATGTAAAACTTTATGAATATAACTATTGTTTCCAAGGATACTAAACCAATCGGTCATTCGAGATTTGATCTTTCGTGTGATCATGCCAATGTTATGTAATAATGCACCGACTCTGGGTAACTGGGGTCGGGGCATTACACTACCAATACCCATCCAACATGAGGGTCTTTCTCTAGTTATTAGTAATATGCTACACAATATATGATCATCCTTATCATATCCATGTTAAATGATAAATCTCTCTCTCCAAATCACAAAACCATATTAAATTATGAATTTAATGACCCGATATGAGAATCCTTATAAACCATGAGCACCAACAGAAACTACCATTCACAACCAATCTAAATAAAAATAAAACATTATTCCTCAACATTAAAAAAAATTCTTATTGAATGATTGTAACACCCTTTAATATGCAATGGTGTGCTCCCCACTATATGCATTCCTCAATAATATTTCTCAAATATAGTACTAGATAGGTTTTTTATTATTCTGGAAACTCATTAATTTAATGATCCAAAATTCTTTTTTTATGTTAATAGTTTGTTTCATGTTTTATAATAGTCAACTATTTTTTTGGGAAAAGTGAAAAATTATCTACATCTTGAAGTAAGTGTGACAAGCTATCATAAATGAAAATTGAATGAACAGAAGTGATCATGGGTTGAACTCAAAGTGACTACATAAAGAATCATGTGATCATGTGTGTCAGATTAGCTAATTTTTCTTATTCATGATATTATCATGTTTTAAATATCATGTGATCACATGTGTATATAACCTACCTCGTGTTTAAATCTATGTGACTATATAAAGGATTCATCCTATCGTGTGAAAAAACATGTTATGGTGAGTTAGGTAAGAATTTTCTTTATATCTTGATCTAAAAGTGTGTGTATGTAATGTAGAAAATATTTAAAAAAAAATTTAATTTTGTAAGTAAATTTTCTATCGCATGAGGTAATTAATTAACTATGTGTAGAAATGAAGTGACCATGCGAAGTAACGAGGTGACTATGAGAAGAAGTCAACTGACCATAAGAACATATGAAGTAACTATAACACCCAAGATTCAATTATAGTAAGTGATAATTATATGTTGATAAATTTATATTAAATTTAAATTTTTAATGCTTTATTCCACAAAAATTCTATTTTTATAGGATAAATATTTATTTTCAATTTACATGGTCAAAATAAGCGCAGAATAAATTTTTAAAATTTTCTCTTAGAAATTAGATTATATGAATAATTTAAATGTATCATTTAAATATAACTCATTTTATTTATAATAATATTTTATAATATATATAATTAACCCGGTATTTAATATTAATTTGATATAAATAAATATAATATCATTTGGAGGTAAAAAGTAATGTTAATCAAAAAAATGTTTTCTAAGCATAATGCATTTATGTTTTAATTAATTAAAATAATATTTTATGGTGAATGTCTAAAATTAAATTTATAGATTATATATCATATTAATTGAAGTTAAATCCATATAATGATGATAATTAGTAATATATTTAATCTAAGATCATCTTGTGCTTGAAAATTCATTTCTTGAGAACCCATTTATTTACATGTTTTATAGGTTTATTTTTTAATTAATCTCTAAAATTTTTATATATTGATTTTTATAAAATGTATTCCTGGTTTGAAATAATCATAATTAAAATTAATTAATAACTTCATCTTAGTTTTTTTAAAAATGAATATTAAAAACCACATTTATTCATAATGGTTTTACTGAGGCTTAACATAAAAAATACTTGTTAAAATGAGATAAAACTTTCTAAAACCACATTGGTAAGTTTTATTTTGACCATAAACTTATCACATTAAAATTTGATCCATATTTTAGTAATTATTTCAAAACAATTACTTTACATAGTTAAAAAACACTGGAAAATAGAAATTCTGTCACTCACATCAAATATAAAAGGGTAAATCCTCCCCACACTTCATCACACATATTAAATCATTTCTCTTGAACAAAAACTACTCAAATATCTCCCAAAAATCCTTATACATTTTCATAGGTGTTATTATTCTCAAAATACCCTCCCTAGGGTCCTTAAGAAGTGATCTGAATAGGATTTCTCAAAGAGAAGGTAAATGTATTAATGATGCGCTTTCTTTTTTACTTCTTCTTTTACCGAATTAAATTATGTCTTGATAATTAAAATATAATAACAGCTAAATATAAAATATAATAATTTTTTTATTATTTTTCTGTTATAATATTTATCCACCTCCTTCTCTATGAAATGGTAATCAAAGCCATCTCTCGCGTTTACAACATGCTAATACCTCGTGAACCGATGCAATTATTTTCCATCCCAAACTCAGATGGATAGAAATAATTGTAAAAATAAATTTTATATATGATAATTATGAAATAATATTTATTATATGAAATTAATATATCATAATTTTCCTTAATTATTCACCCACTCAATAAAAGATAACATCGCTCGTGCATACGTACAACCTACCATCTCCACAAATCAATTTCATTCATTTTCCAAATATAAATTTAAAGAGTGATTTTGAAAATGATTCAAATAAATAAATATTAGATTTATAAAATTAATATCATTAAATATATATTTAACTATATCCTATAAAAAAATTGTATCATTCATAAAAAAACATGATAAAATAATATATTTAACACTAAAAAACAATGGTAATAACACAATACTATTAATGAACGACCGATAAGATGTTATAACGAGATCATATGGGAAATTTTAAATATAAATATTATTTAGTTATAAATATATAACATGTTTAAAAACTTTTTATAGGAGGATTATTCATCTTCAACTAAAGGGATGTGTCAGGTAATATATTTCATCACAATTTTCATTACCTTTACACGTATTTGATATTATGAACCTATTAACTTTTATGTGATGAAAATACTACAGCATTGATATATTTATCCAGAATAAATATGTATTCATGATTATTAAATTTTCAATTCATGTTTATTCTCCCAATTAGTTACAATTCGAATGATACTAAATAGTTAATAATTAATTTTACAATCTTATTTTTTAGGAATTGCCTTAATTTTCATAATAGTAATATTATAATCCATGCATCATAAAATTTATCTATTTTATTATCCTATAAATATTTAAGTATTTTCAATATATTATTCTAACTATTTATAAATTTATAACTCGATTCAACCAAATAAATGTTTATAATAAAAACTAATTTTATTTCTCTTTTAATTACATAAATTTTTCTTCCATCTATATACTTTTCATCATTTTTTTACATATGTACTTTTTATGGCTCTAATAATTTTAATGGGAATTCTATGTTTTCCTTTAATTTGTAAAATGTTTTAATTGAATAATTCAGAAAGATTAATTTGTTACATTTTTTAACAAAGTAAAATGGAATGATTTTAATTTATATATATTTAACAGACTACCCCACCACCATAACTATTTTATGATATTTATATTATTCTGCACGTTTTCAATTATTTTATAAACAAATTCATTAATTAATGTTTGTTTTAATAAATCACTTTTTTTCATTATTTTTCAAAATGATATGAATTTATTACAGAACCTATATTTCCAATAAATTGATGTTCATATCATATATCATATTAATTTAGAGTTCATTAAATTTATCTTGTTACTTTACTTTTCTTATGGTAATTAGACATTAAAATCCTTTTAAATATATATATTCTTTTTATCATGGATATCATCATTTCTTAAATCATATACCATTTTTACATATAGTGTTTTACTATTCATGTTATTTGATTGACTGTGGAAAATATTGATAAGCCAATATTAATTAATTCATATTTTTTTTATTAATATGTATTATTGTTTATGAAATGAATTGGATATTTAAGATATGAGGAATGCAATTGATATTAAGTGATGAGTGGGGAAACATTATAGATAGTCCCTTGATGCATCGACATGTCTCTTGATAAAAATCTATTGGCCAAATTAAATGGGTTCCTAGTGTATACCTACTCATCAATTAAACTTTGTTTTGAACACAGATTTTATGGTATAGATTTTAAGACTTATGAGACCATGGAATCCAATATTAAATAATTTCTTTCTTTGATAATTCAGTTATTATTATCCTTGGGAATATTTTATTGATATTATCTATAGATAAATTTCATGCTTAAATTATTTATGTAGTGGAATATGATTCTAGTTATTTACCTTTTCCTATTGATTATTTCTTATTTACCCATAATAATATCACTTTTAATCACCGTTAATATGAATTTGAGATCACCCTTATTTTTCCTCTTTTTCTAGCATAAGAAGATGAAATATTTGAATGAAATTCAAGGAAATCAATCATTTTATTTTATTATGTTTTATACATTATTCCCAATATAAAATGGGAATCAAGTATGTTTATGGTTCTATAATATGTCTAAAATGATCAACAATTTTGGATTAGATACCTTATATCTAAACCAATGTAACAAATTAGACATCTACTATGGGTCACTAGAGTATGGGTTGTTATAGTTGGTTTTAAACAAAATATAGTAGAATCCTTGGAAACTGTATTTTGGAAATCATAGATTAGGGAACATAACCTTATTACAAACATTGAAGATTTGATTACTTTTAATAAAATATCATAATATTTTTTGGAAAGGTATAGACTGTGTTTTTCTCCATGAAATACATCAATGTATCGATACTATATGTGGATGTTGTTTCAGACTCTTTTATCAAGGTTCGACTACCGTGTGTTAACATGTCCTAGTATCAATTCATATTTCTCTACATTCCCACTTTCTGAAGGAAGGTGTATTTCATCTCCTTCCTTTGGTATGTATTCTCCTTGATTGAAATGGTATGCAGGGATACATGTTTCTTCGTCCATGGATTCCTCCATAGAATTCATCTCCTAGTCTGAGACTCCCTCATAGAGTTACATATTTTTTGTGGAGCTCAATCCAATATCCATATAATAGTAAATACCAATTAATTATGATACTCCTATCTAGAAATTATAATGGGTCTTGATATGGAAACAAACTTCGGTAAAGAGAGTATTCATGGTGGGCATTGCTGGCATGTCTGAATTCTAAGAACATTGTTCACTTGTATTCTTCTTTGTATGATTTTATCTCCTGGAAGGATATTTAAGAATGAAACCCAAGACATCCCAGGTTGTTCACAAGGTATTTTATTTTAATGTAATATCTTCCACGACTTTCACCTCATGTACCCCATGTTTAGCATGATGTAGAAGATGCAGTAGGTTCATATCATCCATGGTTTTCACCTCAGGTATCCCATGTTTATCATATTCTAACATTATGTTAATGAGTTTATCATATTTTGGAAATGGAATAAGGATTATTAAAATGCCTTATATAGGCAGATGATGGAGGTACATCCCTGTGAGATAGAACGTAAAATATTTACCGATTAATGGATCAAAAACTCAAGTAGGGATGATTCTGGGAGGTGTGTCTCATTAAGGGAAGATGTAACAAAGTAAATATTTATATATACCCCACTGGTGGTTGATCTAATATGTTAACACATAAGAGGGGGCACCGTGTTTTCCGATTTTTTTGGAATATAACCTCAAATTGTCTTTATAAATGCACTATTTATAAGAGAGAGATCAAAAATCCCATAGATTAATGTCGATGATTATGGTCATATGATATGACTATTATATTTAGTTTATCATCATGTGGTAAGGATGATTTTTCAAAAAAGGTAGTTTTGGTGTGTTATGGTGTGGTTATTATGCATGGAATCATCCCTTACAAATATTACATATCTTGGTTGGATTATTTTGGACTTATGCGTGAGAGCTACCTGAGTGCTTATAGGAGAAGAAATGAATTGGATGTGGATTAAGTGTGAAATCAACCCGTGTGGTTCTCATAATCTCACTAAGATGTGGCAGCCCCTGTAAAATTATTATGGATGTGGTTGGAGTGTTGGGAGTGGATGGAGTGGATTGAATTGATGGAATGTTAGGTTTGTACCTCAGGGAGGATTTCTACATATCCAAGATGGTTGGTAATCAATGACCACATAGTTCAATGAGGGGAATTGGGGATTACACTTATGGAGGAGTCCCATTGATGTGGATCATATGGTTGTGGATCATGTATGGGAACATCCTATTAGGTTGGGGAATAGGCGGGAATGATGCCCAGGTGGATCGTGTATGGTTTGGGCATACACATGGAAGCATACCATTTGGTTTGTGAGGACTGAGGATTACTCCAAGATGGATGAACATATTTCTAGAGTTTGGATTTCATTGATTCTGCTAATTTCTAAGCCTACTCCATACATTATCAATGTGATAAACCAGAATAATTAGTAGACCTAATGCTTTTGTCAAGAAAGACGTGTCGATGAGAAATTATGCAGGGTTTATGCATGGAAGCTGTCCAAGGAGTATGTCATTCCCTATGGGGGGGAGTATAATTCCATGTGGGGAGGATCTAATTCCATGTGAGTGTTATCTCATTCCATTTTAGGGTATTTATTTTAGGGACCATCCCCTTCCAGTCACACATGGAGTGTCATGATTTTATTTTATAGGGTAAGGGCATAGTATAACATCAGGTGCTGAGGATGATGGTGTTAAGAATTTTTATTTCATGTTTCCTAGATGTGGGGGACTCACTCCTAAAACCTAGGGATTACATAACCATCACACATACACCCCAAGGTGAGGAATGTATTAATAAATTACAAGGTGTAATGGTATGGATGATTCGTAGATCATGATGTCTGCGACAACATGACTATGATTAGAAGAAGAAGGTGATATCTAACCTACGTTGAGAGGAAAATGGTAAATGAGAGTCTTGGGCACCACTTGAACTGGAGTGAGCCACATGAATAGGTGGCATAGGTCACTTAATGACTTTACGTGTAGTTGAACCATTCATGGATGGATTTAGTAGATTTTTCACTCAACCTTTTCAAAGAGGTGTCAACAGAAGGTTTGAATCATGGATAATTCCGAATGAGGGGCCTCACAATGCATATGGCCTTGTGAACATGTCCTTAACCGGGATTAGATTATTAATATAGAATTGGGGATTCTTGAAGGAATAGGCTACACAAAAAATGGTTACCATATCTTAGTATGAGGTAATAGATCAGGAAAGGAGTTCTACATGAAGTCTAAATTCTTCACGATGCGCCATGCACCCATTGGGGCCTTTTTTCTTCCTGATGGGAGGAGATCTTCCCAAAATTAAACCCCACTATGGATAGAGGATTTCATAAAATTGAAAGAAGGGTTTCTGAGAAGCCCAAGTACCTTTTATGAGACATTTATATCTGGTTTACGATGAGCAGGTTTTTCATGAAATAGGAGCAATCCATAAGTCAAATGATGGGGTAACCATTTTCCATGGGTATGAATGAGAATTGTATTTATAGGCCAACGGTTTTTGAAATAATTAGAAATTTTTCATGAAGAAAATTTTTTCATTGCAAATTGTAGATGTGGGTTCATACTCACAGAATGAATTTTCATCCCTTTAGCACAATCATGAAGTACTATCAGACTCATAGAGCATAACACTGTGGCCTCATGCATTTGTGAAGGGGGTGGATCTTCTTGAAATGCCTTCAAGAAGCTGAAAATTACAAGTGATTTTTTGTTGTTTGATCTTTTATATTATTCCAAACAGATGTGGCCTCCTTGACTAATCTCGAATAACATATTTCGGCACAAATCAATTACCTCTTAGATTGGTTGACATGAAAAGTAGGTTCAGATTCTGAGAGATAAATATTGTAGGTGGGGGCCCTTAGAGGCACCTATTCTTGTGAGAAGTAAATATCCAACCTTATATTTTGGAAAAGAACACTACCTCCACATTCCATGCTCCATGAATGTATTCATTATGAGTCGGTCAGGCCATGTTCCCATGTGAATATTTGGTTGTGGCTACGAGTGACGCCTATGGTGGGGTGGAACTCAGGGATAACAAAAAAATATTATATAGGCGGATCAAGTGAGTATGATCATCCTCACGATATGAAGCACAACACACCTGATAGGATGCTGAAGGATGATCTTGTTGCTAAACTTCTTACACACTTTCCTGATGATTAGCTTGCACTACCCAAAGAGCTAGTGGATTATGAATTTGAAGTGACTGAAGATATTTGAATAATCTATTATAGGGCATGTAAATTCATCTATTTTTTATCCATCAGACTCTGAAACCACAATTGGTAAGTCTTATGGGGTATCTTCCCCTCTAGTTTCACAACATGTGTGCTATAGGGTCAGATTCTCGTGGTATTCAAGTTTTGATCCATGACTTTCTATAAAAAATATGAAGGAAGGAAACCAACATCTAGATTTCTCCTAGAATAAGTAAATGAATCATAGCCTACGAAATCCATAGGATGTCAACCAATAGATCTAGGAACTGTAAGAACAAAAGGTGGAGCATTATTCCATAATTAATACTCAATTGGAACTCGAAATCAAATTGAGTGCTCAGATAGAGGTGGTTGAAGATAATATAAATAATGTGGAATGTCAAGTGGTTGGCCACCAAGATGGGTGGGACCAGACACAGATCAGGGCTTTCTAGCTTTTTTGGAAGCTGATGAGGATGAAACAGATCTCAGAAAGTGTAAATAGACATTTGAGGCCACATGCCAAAAGCTGGTAGAATTTTAGTTCTCTATCAATAGATACTATCAATATGGTAAATATTTTATGACTAATAGGATGCTATAATATGTGGATTTACCTACTACTATAATGACATATTTTTTTTCTTTTTAATTTTATTAAACCCAGAGACACATTTCGTATCACTATTATAATTCTCACAAATTGATCATATTTTTTAAACCAACAATGATCAATTTGTAAGCTCAAATGGGTCATGATCTATGTGAGAAACATGATATTACTAGATGATTTATCATTTTTATGAGAGTTCCAAATAATTATAAAATACTCAGGGTATACTATTTTTTACTAACCATTAAGAGTTTCTGGGATGAGATGGGTTTTTGTGGGGAGCATGATTCCTCAAATATTTAAATTTCTTCTCTGATTTTTGATTGTGCATGAATGGAATCACTCTAGGGGCATTTCATTTGACTCGAATAAAAGAAAATGGAGAGTGTAAATCACAAAACATGATATTTAAAACAAAATGATAGTGGAATAGCGATACAACAAAACTGTGGGACATTTTAAAAACACAACATTTTCATTGTTGGTTAGGAATGGGGAAAAATGAGGGTTGACCACTTACCATGTTCGAAAAATAGAACCTTTCTTCAATTTTCATCCAATGTATTTTGGAAAATTTTCCTAGTATGGTAGGTAAGTTAAAAATGGATTAATACCATGCAGTTTTGGGGACCCTTCTGAAATGGAATGTAACGCCCCGACACTAGTTACCCATAGTTGGTGCATTAATATGTATCATTGGCATGATCAGAAAATATCAAGTCTCGAAAGACAGCTATGTTTAGTATCCTTGATAGTACTAGATACATTCATAACATTTACATTAAATCAGAAAATGGAAAACTACAACAACATTGTTTCCATAGACAACACTGAGATCCCATATTCTATCCCTATAGGTTGGTCATAATATACTTCTTCACATCCTGGGAAAAATAAAACATAGAAAGGGGTGAGCTCAGATACTCAGTAAAGATTACAATATAGTGGAAGCATTCATAAATGAGCATAAAAATTTAAGGCAATGTATAAGCCTAAAACAAAAGCCTTTTAAACATGATCTTCAATATAATTTGGCAAAGCTAAAATCAAAATAATGCCATTTACTTACAAAATGGATATTATACTAGTCGAATAATCACATGTAATATCAATAGCCACTTTCATAATGATGGAATGCATAATTCTAGACATTACTAACCACATAGTCAAGGCCTTGTGCCAAGACTACAAATAAGATTTTGTTAATGCCTTTTTCTAAGACACTAGGTTGTCTCATGAGACCTACCGATGCATCGAGAAGCTATAGCAGGCTCCACCTGTCACTTACTAAGTCCAATTCATTCCTCATATAAATAGGTTTAAACATAAAAATAACATTTTTATTAAAACTAGCTTACAAAATGTCAATACTTTATCCCTAAACCATTAATGTTATAAAAATAACACATCCACAGTCAAACATATCACAAAACCTTCAATACAATATGGATTTTTTTTATCATAATAAACCAACTTCAATTAAGTATAAAATCCATCAAATGGTGTTGACATTGATGAAACCAAAACTATTTGAGAGAAATATCTCTTCTTTGAAATCATTTAATATTCACATAACTATAAAATAAAACATTTACATGGAAATTATTCTTATAATCAGGTAAGGAATGCTTTGACGATTTTTTAACGGTGGAAAATAGTCGCACCCACCGTATATGTTTAAAAAACATTCTTTCCATAATTTTGACGAAAAGGTTAAAAGTACCTTGTTTGGAAAATGACGGAAAGATTCCTTTCAATCCATTTTATAAAAAGTCAAAAAAGGGTATAAATGAATTTAATCCATATTCTATTAAATGGTAAAAAAATTTGTAATACATTTTTAAGAAACATGGGTGTGGATGATAAAGAGGTCCTAGAAGATAATTTCGTATAAAAAACCATTGATAATAAAGAGATTGTGAAATTAACCCTTACCTTGTACTTTTCCTTGGTCGAGGGTTGGTTAACTTCCTGTATAATGGGGAAATAATTGTTATTAAATTATACAAGAATAATATACATTAATATGATATCATATATGATCTTTTAACTTTTCCTTGTTAATAATATCTTAGTATTATCGTCGTTTCGGGTGATTAACAGATTCATTTTCCTTTATATTCTTTGTTATATGAGTCATATTTGTTTTGGATGGGATGTATTGTATTCATATCCAAAATTATACAAAGTCATTAAACATTATTTATAATCATCAAATGAGAGTTAGTCTTGAATGGATACGATGGGGGAATGAATCTCATCGCGTTCATGGAGACTGTAATCTGTACGTACGCATGAGCGACAATATCCTTCTTTTGATATTAAAATAATATATAATTGGATTTTATCTCATATATACAGAATTATTATCATGTTATATATATTATTTACATCAATTACAAATTATTATTATAACCATCCAAATAATAATGTATTGAATAACAATTACACCATGACGTGGAGACGGTAAGCTGTACGTACGCATGTATGGTGGCATGTCATTAAAAGGGTGGATAGAATAATGAATAAGGTTTTACCATATTTATGATAACATCACAGTATATAGAAGATACTAGATTTTCATTTAATAATGGAAACAACAATGAAATAGGAAGTGAAAGAAGAAACGAACTTGAAAGAGGGTGGTGAAATCATTACCAGTTCTTTAGGTTCTAACTTTTTATTTGAACAAAAGGGATCCTTATGTTTTCTTTATGACTAAAGGAAGACTCCTGGATGAAGGGAGGAAATTTGAGAGGGTATTTGGGTAGTTTTTGGCCGAGCCAAAATTCTTTGAAGGTGTGAATTAGAGAGAGGGTGGAGTGAACTTTTATAAGAGGAGTGAAGGGAACCTTAGAAAAATCAAGATATATTATTTTATAACAAAATAATTTTGGTGGTTTAACGGCTTCAAAGTGCATTTTTTAAATTATAATGTGGTAATTATTCTAAAACAACTCAACCAATAGGTTTTAGATAGTTTTGGGTAACTATATTAACTTTATCTTTTAGATTTAACTCTTAGTTAATTAGTTTGACACTTACCAAGTCTCTTTGTATTTTTATATTATATGGTTAATAAACTTATTATATACTTCCATGATAACCCCAAGTGGTTACTTAATAATACAACTATAATTATATAAGTCCTTTGGCTGACCCTTATATTTTTACGAATAGAATATCAATTAAAAGTATAATATTTTTTTAAAACTCTTGTATGTCAATTTTGAAACTATTTGATATTTTGTTTTTTATAAATTCATAACAGCATTATTACTTCGAAAAAAATTCATATAACCAACCCTAATATTTCAAATTAACCTATAAAATTAATTTAATTCCTAAAATTTCTGAAATTAAATTAATTTGGATATTTATAAAATCAATTATATTAATATTTCATTAATTAGGTAATTACTGCATCACCATTGTTTCATAAATAAATTTTATTATTAAATTTATAAATATTATAAATTAACACCCATTATGTAGGAAATATTTTTATCATTCTATGGAATATTTATGGTCAAAGAGAGTACATGTATAACCCTATGTAAGAATTGTTTTACTAAACAATATATGCTTATGTCATTTTATTGTTTACTTTAACTTAATTAATATAAAGTGTCATTATCTCTTAAAAGTGGCTCCATGGAGTCCCTAAATCGACCCAATGATTCCCATGGTCTGAAATGTATCATCCAAAAGGATTAGAACAAGTGTTAGGGTAACTTAATATTATTATAATATTATTTTTTATCCATATTTACTGGATTTACCACTTTAACCATGGTAAATAAAATATTTACCAAAATAATTATTCAAAATGTCCAAAAGTAAATGTTACCTATTTACCAAATTTGGACCTCCTGATTAAAAATTTGGAATTGAATTTTCTAAATTCAAAATACAGAAATGGAATAAATTAATTTAAAATTAATTCCCTTTGTCAAAACAAAAAGAGTTTTTTTAAGAAATAATAACTATCAAAAGATTGATACTTGTTTATGTCCAGTTTAAATGTGAAATAAGGTTCAATGAACACGATTGGATTAAATGGTAAAAATATAATCTAACTATACATTAACACCACTCAATCTTATAATTTAGAACAATAAATTATTTTGATTAAAAAAGTTGTTTTTAATTAAAATTTAGTATTTTTCAATATTCATCAAAAACTGAATGTTTTTAGAAAAATACCAAAAATTCACCCTAATCTAATTTAAAAACTAAGAATCCAAAAATATATTACATTTTAAAATATAAAATATATAAAATTTTTAAAACTATGTATTACTATTCAAAACTACTACTGTGATTGGTTGTGGTGTGTTAGAACTCGAAGTTGCGTACAACACACACTATTGTAATATTCAAAGAGAAGCATACCGTGAAAGCTTGGGGTGTCACAATCTCCCCTCATTCAAATAATTTTATCCTTGAAATTTCTAGAGTATTACTGTGTAAAAAGAATCAGGAGGTTCTTCATCATAAATTCCTCGGGTTCCCACATAGCCTCTTCCATCTTATAGTTTCTCCATAGAACTTTTACTAGTCGAGTCAACCAGTTTTTCAGCACCTATTCTCTTGTATCAAGAACCTTGATAGTCTCTTTAAAATAAGACAGATCATGGTTCCAGTTCTAATTCCTCATTGGTGAGTACATGCGTTGGTCCATACATGTATTTTTTCAACAGTGATACATGGAACACATCGTGCTCTTTATAGATACTTGGCGACATTGCCAAATGGTAAGCTACAGCCCCAATACGTTCTAGAATTTCGAAAGATTCGATGTACATGAAACTCAATTTTCCCTTCTTACCGAAACGTATGACACCCTTCCATGGAGATAACTTCATGAAAACATGATCTCCTACCTGAAATTCCAAATCCTTCGTTCGATTATCAACATAGATCTTATACCTACATTGAGCTGCATTGATGTGGTTTTGGATTACCTTCACCTTTTGCATTGTTTCCTCCACTAGTTCTGGGCCTATGAGTTTTCTTTCACCAAAATCATCCCAACAGGTTGGAGTGCGACATCACGTTCTCTATTATGCTACATATGGTGCCATCTGAATACTTGAATGGAAGCTATTGTAATCGGAAAATTATACCAAAGGTAAATATTTATCCCAAATACCTTGAATGTCATGTGAGAATGATCCCATAATGTCTTCTATTGTTTGAATAGTCTATTCTGATTGTCCTTCAGTTTGGGGGTGGTAGGCAGTGCTCAAACGATGTTCAATATCCATGGATTTCAGAAGACTTTTCCCGAATCTTTATGTAAAATAGGGATCACGATCATAAACAATCGATAAGGATACTCCATGAAGTCTTTCAAATTCATTAATATAAAGTCTTGCTAAATGTAAAGTGGTAAATCATCAGTTATAGAAAGAAAATGTGCTAACATGGTATGACGATCAACAATGACCAATATTGCATCGTTCCTTCTAGGAGTCTTTGATAGTCCTATAAAAAGCCCATCGTAATATTATCCCATTTCCAATCAGGCATGGGAAGAGGTTTCAAGAATTATCTAGGCTATTGCCTTCCCGCTTTCACTTGTAGACAACTCATACATCATGACACAAAATCATAAATCTCCATCTTCATGTTGTCCCACCAAAAATGTTCCTTCAAATATTTATACATTTTGGTTCTCCTAGAATGTATAGAGAAATTAGAACTATGAGCATTATCCAAAAATTCCCTTATTAGATCAGGTATATCGGGAACACAAAGCCTCATCCCAAATTTCAAAATTCTATCTTCATACACAAAGTCACGCAATCTCCCATTATTCATAGCATTAATATTCTTTTGAAACTCTTTATCATCAGTCTTAGAACTCTTTATTATTTCTAGTTAAGATGGTCTGGAAAATATTTGAAAAAGTATTGATGTATCCCCTTCCATGGTTATTCCCATATCCATCTTCACTAGATCCGTGAAAATATGATCCCTTTCAACTCTCATCTTGTTCAAAACTCCATGATCCTTTCTTCTCAAGTCATCTTCTAATTTATTTTCCATCCCTGGGTGGTAGTGTATTGTGCAATCATAATCCTTGAGTAGTTCAATCCAATGCCTTTGCCTCATGTTGATTTCATTCTGTGATAAATATACTTCAATGTCTTGTGATCGGTATATATCTCACATTTTTCACCATAGAGATAATGTATCAATATCATCAAAGAAATTATTACAGTAGCTTACTCAATATCATGAGTAGGATAGTTTTTCTCATTAATTTTTAGCTTCCGTGATACATAGGCAATAACCCTATCATTCTACATAAGTACACAACCATGTCCTTTATTTGAAGCATCACTATAAATAAAAAACACATCATTCCTCGATGGTAGAACCAATATAGAAGCATTGAATAATATTCTATTCATATCTTCAAAACATTATTCACACTCTTTTTTCCAAACAAATTTAACCCCTTTTCCTGTGAGCTTTGTTAATGGGTTAGCCAACTGGGAAAATTTCTGTACGAAAATTCGATAAAAACCTACTAAACCAATAAAACTATGTACCTCAGTTATACTTGTCAGTTTTGGCCATTCTTGGATTTCTCTTTACTTAGAAGGATCAGCGGATATTTCATCCTTAGAGACAATATGGCCAAGAAAAGAAATATCTTAAATCTAGAATTCACACTTTCTAAACTTACCACATAATTCTTGTATTCTAAGAGTTTTCAGGATAATGCGCAAGTTATTTTCATGATCTTCTTAGCTTTTGGAGTATACCAAATAACATCAATAAGTACCAATACAAATTCACAAAGATATTCCTTGAAAAATTTGTTCATTAGATCCCTGAAAGAATAAGGTACATTTGTCAATCCAAAAGGCATTACTATAAACTCGTAATGCCCGTACCTGGTTTGAAATGTTGTTTTTGGAATGTCTTCCTTATTCACACACAACTGATGGTATCCAAATTGAAGGTCAGTCTTTGAAAATTATTGAGCTCTAAACAGTTGGTCAAATAAATTATCAATGCAAAGTAGTGGATACTTTTTCTTTATTGTTATATCATTGATCTCCCTATAGTTGATACATAACCTCATAGATCCATCTTTCTTATTAACAAAAAGTACAGGGGCTCCCCAGGGATAAAAATTAGGGAGAATAAATCCCTTATTACTCAATTCCTCTAGTTTTTATTTAGATCCACTAATTACACAGTGGCCATTCTATAAGGGTTCTTAGATATTGGCCTTTAACTAGGAATTAAGTCAATGGAAATCTCAATTTCTCATTCTGGAGGTTGTATGGGTAAATCTTCTA
This sequence comes from Viscum album, assembly GCA_963277665.1. NCBI lineage: Eukaryota > Viridiplantae > Streptophyta > Magnoliopsida > Santalales > Viscaceae > Viscum > Viscum album. The sequence continues at coordinate 1,251,660,728 of OY728140.1, read as the reverse complement.
TAGACACATAAAAATATTCCTTCATAATTGGTACATACTCTATTTGAACATTCCTTTACTCACCATCATTTATTTTATTCATTTCATCCCCAATAATTTAATTTAGTTGAGCTACTGGGGGTGGATCTAGATAAGAATCTGGTGGTGATGATTCTGCTCTAAAGATAATGTGTTCTTTATCATCATCATCAAAAATCGTAACCTCCTTCTTCTTACAATAAATCTTTGAATCATGGTATGAATGAAAATACATACCAAGGATTATATCAAATTCAATCATGGGTGTTACGATGAGATCAGTAGATAACCAACATTTATATGCTATAATGGGAATGGATTCACAAAAATTTGTTGTGATGATACTTCCCTTAAGTGTTTAACTGAAAAATACCTTGTTAAATAAAATTGTAAATATCTAATTTTCTTAGAAAACTGGGAAGATATGAAACAATGTGATGATCCAAAATCAAATAAATAATTTTCTATACTTGAGGAAACTGTTAAATTACCTACCACCACGTCTTTCGGAGCTTCTACCTCGGTAGTAGTGATAACATAATCTTGGACTTTATCCATAGGCCATTTCTGAGGTAAGTTCCCTTGACTCTTAGGACATTCATTTTCATAATTTCTCATCTCCCTGCAATTGTATCATTGAACATCGGTAGCTTCTTTCATCCCCGTGAAATCATGATCTTGGTGTCCTTTTTCACCACACTTGTAACAGACTCACATTCCCTTCAAGAATGTACCGCGGTTTTTCTTCCCACATTTTCTACAAGATATATATTCAACGTTTCCCTTATTCCCCTTATACACATTTCTAGAGTGAGAAGATGACCTCTTATTCTCTTTCATTTCTTGAAAGTCTTAAGACTTAGAGATTCTTTTTCTGTCATGATAGCACTTGAGACAATATCTCGTATGATGAGAAGGATTGTGAGGATAATGATCGACGGAGAAACAGTTTTAACCCATCAATGAAATGATCAATCTTAAATCTTTGATTACGTATATAATCTACAGTATGCCTCACTAACCTTGTAATGTTAGCCTCATACTTAGCGACATTCTCATCCTCTTTTTACCTTAGACTAAAAAATTGCCTTTCCATATTTGATCGATGGTCATGAGGAAATTAATTTTATAATAAAAGATCTTTAAACTCCCTCCATTCCATATTTGATATATCATCATCATCCTTTGTGTTTTGAATCAAAGACCACCATTGATCAGCATCTCCAGTGAGGCGGTAAACTTCCATGACATCTTTTTACCTTTCTCTAATTTCCATGGTGTGGAATATTTTCTATAAATAAATTAATCATTTCTCATTTACAAATGGATTTGTACTCCCATTGAATTTTTGTGGTTGTTTCCTCATGAAGCGATCTAAAATTTATCCTCAAGGCTGCAAATCAGGGTGCTCCATATGGGTAGGGTTATTATTCGCAACCTGAGTGAGTTGTCCATGTATGGTAATAAGATGATCAGAACTTGTTGCATCACCATCTCCATTGTAATTATCTAGAGCAGGAGTTCAATCCCTACATGGAGTGTGTTCATTGATACGGTTTCCATTCCTTCTACTAGGCACCATTTCGATACAATTGCATACACTAGATTAGTTTATGAATCCCAATACATAAATCCAATCTTGTAAAACCACTATCGTTAATTGAACAGTTTGTAGATATAATCCAAAATCATAAAAATGTTTTCTTTTAGGATGTATATACTCAAAAAACCTTCATAATGGTTTTTAATAAAATTAGAATTATCCTAATCATATCCCCCGGGAGTATCATAACCAATAGTGCAGCAAGGCTCATTGTCATGCACCAGCTTCCATTCGAGTCTAGCTCAAAGCTGTTTTTTCAGGTTTTAACCCTAGGTACATCTGTGCCAGAGACTCTTCAACCTACTTGTATCTAGACAGGGATTTATTTCTCGGAAAACTCACAAAATCTCTATAATACCAAAATTCTAGGAAGTTCTTCTATACTAATCCTCAAAGTCTATCATAGGGTTATGTTCTATAATCATGTTTTATCAAAATATAGCTTCCAAGGTTTGTACAATAATTCCTCTAATACCTAATGTAACGCCCCAACCCCACTTACCCAGAGTCAGTGCATTATTACATAACATTGGAATGATCACAAATGATCATGTCTCAAAATAACAATTATTTGAGTTGTGTTGAAAGTACTACATACATTCATATGTTTTAAATTACATCATAAAATGGAAAACTAAAACAACATTTTTTCCATAGACAATGCTAAGATCCCATAGAATATCCCGATAGTTTAGTTATAATATACTTCTTCACATCCTATGAAAAATAAAACATAGAAAGTGGTGATCTCAGATACTCAGTAAGGATAACAATATAGAAAAAAATTTCATAAATAAGCTTAATCATTTAAGGAAAGGTATAAGACAAAAACAAAAGTCTTTTAAACATGAACTTCATAATAATATGTAAAAGATAAAATCAAAATAATTCCATTTACATACTCACATAGATATTCTACTAGTCGAATAATCACATGCAATATCCATAGCCACTTTCTTAATGATGGAATGCATAATGCCAGACTTTTATAACCACATAGTCAAGGCCTTGTGCCAAGACTACAAATAATATTTTGTCAAGGCCATGTGCCAAGACACTATTTTTTCTCATGAGACCTACCAAGGCATCGAGGATCTATAGCGGGCTCCACCCGTCACTTACTAAGTCCAATTCATTCCTCATATGAACAGGTTTAAACATAACGTAAACATTCGTATTAAAACTAGTATACCAAATTTCAATACATTATCCATAAACCATGAATGGTATAAAAATAACACATCTACAATCAGACATATCACAAAGCCTTCAATACAATATGGAAATTTGGTATCATAATAAATAAAGTTCAATTAATCTTAAAATCCATCAAAGGATGTTGACATAGATGATACCAAAACTATTTGAGAGAAATATCTCTTTTTTGAAATCATTTAAAAGTCACATAATTATAAAATAAAACATTTACTTTGAAAATATTCTTAGAAGCTTATATGGGAAGATTCAATGATTTTATAATGGAGGAAATAGTCGTACTTACTATATAAGTTTAAAAAAACATTCCTTCCTTAATTTTGTCAAAAAGGTTAAAAGTACCTTGTTTGGAAAACGACAGAATGATTCATTTCGAAACATTTTATAAAAAGTAAAAAAATGGTATAAATGACTTTAACCCATATTCTAGTAAATATTAAAAATATTTTGGAATACATTTTAATGAAACAAGTATGTGGATGATAAAGAGGTCCCACTAGATAATTACATATAAACAACCTCGGATAATGAAGAGATTGTGAAATTAAACCTTACCTTGTACTTTTCTTTGGTCGAGGGTAGGTTAACCTCCTTTATAATGGTGAAATAATTGTTATTAAATTATAAAATAATCATATACATTAATATGATATCATATATGATCTTTTAACATTGCGTTGTTAATAATATCTTAGTATTATCGTTGTTTCAGGTGTTTAACAAATGAGTTTTCCTTTATATTATTAGTTATGTGAGTCATATTTATTATGGATGGGATGTATCTTATTCATATGTAGAATGATATAAAGTCTTTAAAAATTATTTTTAATCATCAAATAAAAATAATTCTTGAATGGATACGATGGGAAATAAATCTCATCGCGTTCGTCGAGACGGTAATCCGTACGTATGCACGAGCAACAATATCATTATTTTGATATTAAAATAATATATAATGGGATTTTATATTATATATACATAATAATTATCAAGTTATATATATTACTTACATCAACTAAACATCGTTATTTAACCCATCAATATAATAATGTATTGAATAACAATTACACCACGACGAGGAGATGGTAAGTCGTACGTACTCATGTATGGTGATATGTAATTAAAAGGGTGGATAGAATAATGAATATGGTTGTGAAATTTTTATAATAACATCACAGTATATAGAAGATAAAATATTTTTTATTTTATAATAGAAACAACAAAGAATGAAGAAGTGAAAGAAGGAAGGAACATGAAAGAGGGTGGTGAAATCATTACATTTTCTTCAGGTTCTTCCTTTTGATTTGATCAAAAGGGCTCTATAAGTTGCATTTTTGACTAATGTAATGCCTCTAGGATGAAGGTAGGACATTGGAGATGGTATTTGGGCAGGGTTTGGCTTGTCCAAAAGTCTTTTAATGTGTTAATTAGAGAGAAAGGGGAGTTCCCTTTTATAAGAGGAGTGAGGGGGACCTTAGAAAAAGCTATAAATATTATTTTATAATAAAATCATTTTTGGTTCTAATGGTTCACAGTGGATTATTTATAGGATAAGGTGGGGATGGGTCTAAAACCACTCAACAAATATATTTTAGACATGTTTGGGTCACTGCATTAAATTTATCTTTTATATTTAACTCTTGGTTAAGTAGTTTGACATTTACCATATCTATTTGTAGTTTTATATTATATAGTTAATAAACATACAATATACTTCCATGTGAACCCCATATGGTTCATTAATGATACACCTATCATTATATATGTATTTTGGAAAAAACATAGATTTTTAGGAATATAATATCAACTAATAATATAATATTTATTTTAAAAACTCTTTTCTGTCAATTTGGACACTATTTCTAATTTTGTTTTCTCTAAATTCATAACAGAATTATTACTTCAAAAAAAATTCATCTAACAAACCCTATTATTTTATATTAACCTATAATATTATTTGAATTCATAAAAAGTCTTAAATTACATTTATTTGGATATTTATAATATCAATTATTGTAATATTTCATTAATTAGGTAATTACTGAATCCCCATTGTGTCACGAATAAATTTAATTAATAAATGTATAAATATTATAAATAAAACACCATTATGTAGGAAATATGTTTTTCTTTATAATTAATATTTATGTTCTAAGATATAACATGTATAAACATATTTAAAAATTGTGTTACTAAAAGATATATGCTTATGTCATTTTTGTGTTTACTTTTTCTTAATTAATATAATGTATCATTATCACTTACAAGTGGCTCCATGGGGTCCCAAAATTGACCCAAAGATGCCCATGGTTATAAATGTATAATCCAATAGGGTAATGACACGTGTTAGTGTAATTTAATATTATTATAATATTATATTTTTAACCTTATTTACTGGAGTTACCCCCTTAACCATGGTAAATAAAATATTTACCGAAATAATCATTTAAAATGTATAAAAATAAAAGTTACATATTTACAAAATTTAGACCTCTTGATTAAAAATATGGAATACATTTTTCTAAATTCAAAACACATAAGTGGAAAGAATTAATTTAAAATTAATTCCCGTTGTCAAAACAAAAAATCATGTTTTTAAGAAAATAATAACTATTAAAAGATTGATACTTGCTTATGTCCAGTTTAAATGTGAAATTATGTCCAATGACCAACATTTGATTAAATGGTAAAAATATAATCTAATTATACTTTAAAACCACTCAATACTATAATTTAGCACTATAAATTATTTTGATTATAAAAGTTGTTTTTAATTAAATTTTACTATTTCTCACTATTAATCAAAAACTGAATGTTTTCAGAAAAATACTCAAAATTTACCCTAAGATAATTTTGATACATTGAATCCAAAAAAGAAGTCCATTTTGAAAGAAAAAATTTATAAAATTTCATAAAGTTGGTATAATTTTTCATAACTATTATTTTGATTGGTTGTAGTGTGTTAGAACTCGAAGTAGCATACAACACACACTATTGTATTATTCAAAGAGAAGTGTACCGTAGAAGCCTGGGGTGTTACATGGAACATGATGAGGATCCTAATTTGGTGCATGAAAAGTGTGAAAACGGGGTGATGGAATGTTTGAATGGATTCCAACACTCTTGGAATTATGCTAGTCTGGCTTATAAAACGTTGTGTAAGAATTTTGTTCTAAAAACATATCAACCTCATGTTTCAGGGGATCACTATCATTGATGTGGATAAATATATGAAAATTAGAACAATGTAGTATATAACTAGCATCGGGGGATATGATCTCTCAAGTGAGGTCCTGTTATACTTTTTAGTTTTACATGATGAAACGGTGGGCGAAGAACACATAGTTTTATGTCTTATGATTAAGACATATAACATGTATTTTAACATCATATGGTGAGGATGTAGAATTTTAAAATTTAACATCATGTATCTCGGGCACATATCAATGTTCAACATCATATGTTAGGGATTTTGTAAATAGTTTTAAGGTTATACTACCTAGACCCTATAAATAGTTAAATATCGTGTTTCATAGAGAATAAGTATTTTGATTAAGTTTATCAACTTTGGAATAGGGAAATGGGGATTCCTATAATGGACATATGTGATATAGAGGAGCCAAAAAATGATTTGAATGGGGGCCAAAGGGGACCCATACCACAACACACTTTTCCAAGAAGGACTACACATAGTTTAGAGTCATGATTCTTAGATTGTGGATCTTAGTTTAGAATAATAGATTTTGGAAGAGGTCCCTTTAATGTGGATCGACCACATCAGAACACACCCTACTAGAATTTTTAATCCCAAATGAGTCATGATCAGTGCCTAAAATAAGGACTGAAAAAGGGGTTTTCTCTGAAATGTGGAAGCACCTCAAGGTTAGTATAAATGGGTGACCAGTGAGTGAGGATGGACTTTTGACCTTGCTAATAACATAGGGACCATGACCATACCAATAAATAATGGGGATATAAAACATAGAACCAAATATTGACCAACATTGACACATAGGATTCACTGTTTCTATCCAAAGATCCATTAGGGTGTTGGCCTAGGGTTGGAGGTGATCCAAAATGACATCATACCATCCCAATTAGGGGGACATTATGCATTTTAAAGTGGATGGAAACCGAAAATGAGAAATTATTATAGTGTAAAATTTTAATATCAGAAAGGAGGGATCAAACCTGGGATTTTTGAATAGTTTAAGGTTTTATTATCATGGAATAGAGGGTTACTATTAGTTTAGGATATTAAATATTAGACCATAGGGGGTGTCCCAAGTGGATATGAACAGTGTGGTTTTAGGATAAACCTGCTGTGAATGAGGAACAAGTGTCTATACACCACACAAGAAATTCCACAGGTTACTCATTTATTGTTTAATGTCATTATTTTTGGACTAAAATTGAGGCCAATGAGTTGCAGTGTTAACGAATTTGTGGTTGGACCCAAATAAAAATTTAATGAGTCTCTCTACATATCTCACAAGGAAGGTAATCAAGCCCCAAATAGTTATTGAAAACCAATGTTGTTTAATTTCATGTTGTAATGACTGTAAATGTTGTTAATTTTAACATAGTGGTGCTTAGAAACAAACACAATGTTTTTTAAAGTTGTAGGGCTTGGACTGTAGGGGTTGCAAATAGTTTAAGTCCATAATTCTTGGACATACTACAAATACTTTATGATTATGTCACCTATACCATGGGTTATTATTTTATAGTCATAGAGTTTGGACCATCTAGGAGAGGTTATATAAAATGGGTAAGGTAGCATGGATTAGTGAAAAACATAACATAGACAATGAAAAATGAGGGCCAAATTCCACACTACATATTTCCAAGAGGGCATGCACAAGGATTAGAGTTAGGATTCTTGGATGGGGGATCCAAGATTAAGGTCATATAATTTAAACCAAATAGTGTAATTTATTCAAATTAATGCACTTACGGTGAACCTAGGAGTCCCACACCACACAACACATCCAAAATAAAACTCACATATAGTGTAGAGTCATGATTCTTTGGATAAGGATATGAAATTTAAAGTTAAACAACTCATACTATAATAGAATAGTTTAACATCATTTTGCTCAGAAGATGAGGAAGAAGACTTCCAAGAGGGATGTGCATGGTATGGTAATTATAACTTCATATTAATGAGGGTATTGGATACCAAAATCCACAATGCACATTCCCAAGTAATACGTGCACACATTTTAAATTTGTGAAGCCTGGACTAAGTTCAGGATTTGGGGATGAAGGGATAATGAGCCTATGGCTGGGCCCAAGGACAAAATTTATGGTCATCTCTATGTATCATGTAAGTATAGGAATAAATCAACATGTCTTTATCTAATATTACAAGGTAGTTAACTAATTACAAGGATGAAATCCTCTTATGTGTGATAAGTATGGTGTTGTGCAGTTAATCAACATGAAGCTATGATGTTAATGCTATGAAAGTTAAATTTGTATACCTAGGAAAGTTGAAAAATGGATATGCATCGTGTGAAAGGAAAAACATAACATGAATTACATGTCTAAGAGGAACCCATCACACAAAACATCCCTAGGGAAAAGCCACACATGTTTTAAATTCTTGATGTTTGGACTTGGAACTTATTTTACGGTCATAGAGTTTTAAATCCATGGTCCTTAGTTTATGTTCATAGAATGTACACCATAAAAATAGTTTAAAGTCATGTTCTTAGGACGTTAACTCCATATGAAAAGTAATTCTTGAGAATCATGACATTATATGGAGGAGTGATATAGACTCCGTCCATAGTGATCAAAAAGTACGCACCATTGGGATAGACCTTGTGATGATATAAGTTCATTCATGAAGGATCCTATACCACCCTGAGATGGGGGGATCAGGGTTTCATCATTTTCTATTCATTACTAGATAATGTTCCCACATTAGTAGGAACCATTTTTAAAACAATTATGATGGATATTTTCATTAATTATAAAATTCACATGAATAAGGAAAACACAACAATTTTTGCATGGTTCACTGCTAAAGGCTACATCTAAGGATCATACGCCAACATATTGCTGGTTGTACCAAATTCCACCAATCATTACTGGATATGGGTTACAATTTTTTGGACACAATCACTCTATCACAGGAACACTACCTTTACAAAGTTTCAGGGATAGCTCCCTATGTCCCTCAGATCACTTCTGTTTAAAACCTTTGGATCACTACCTTTGGATAGGTCTCACATAGTTTATCAAATTGAAGTTCTATTCAACAGATTTACATGAAAACTATTTGTCTCTAATCAATAGGAGACACTATTTACATCTAAATCCTGAATTTATGTTCTTTTATATTTATTTTTATCCTTTATTGCAACTAGTAAATGCACTAGAATTTCTTTCTTTTTTCTACTAGAATCAAAAATTATCTTTATGATGTTTTTATTTCCACAAATTTCCCCTGATTCGGTGGACTATCTTTGATTTGTGTACCTTGCTTACTCTACATACCGCTCCTACTCTACATACCACACATGGTCTCCATACCACACCTACTCTGCGTACCTCGCATGCTCATCATATCATGCCTTCTCCTCGTACTGCCTCTTCTCCTTGTATCGCCTCTGCTTCACATACCACATTCTCTCTATATAACACGCCCGCTCTGCACACCACGCCTTCTCCGCATACTACCTCTGATATGCGTACCGCCTCTGCTTCGCATACTGAATCAGCTCTGCATATCGTGACTGCTCTGCGTACCACACCTGCTCTGTGCACCATTCCTACTTTGTGCTTCCCACCTTCTCTGTGCACTGGGATTCCTCCACACACCACCCTCATGTGTTTCCTCAGTGTACAACCTATGTGTACTACCACTGTGTACCGCCTTCATGTACCTCCTTCACCTACTGCCTCTGCATACTGCCTTGGAGTATAGTTTCGTCCTTCTGTGGAATTTTTATTCAAGTTCTGTGATTTATTTTATCAATAACATACCATTTTTTTTCTTATGATAAATCTCTTTCTCTGAATACTCCGTCCAATTTCATGAACCACGTTTTCTTTCGCATACAACTTATTACTACGTGGAATCTTTCATGCGTACCACTTTCAGACTTAGCCGAGTTCTACCACAGTGGAGATATTTTCTTAACAAATTCACTCTATGACATAATGATTGGATTATCACTCATTATATAAGAATATAACTTCATATATTTATTTAATCCATTTAACATAAATTTTCCTTGTTGGAAAAACTTCACAGCATACTAAACTCCATCTGCATACAGTAAGCCTCCAACGCGTACTGTGACCCTCCTACGAACTGCAAACCTTCACCGCGTACCGAGTGTTTTCCAATCTGCTTAATATTTATCTTCCACCAATGACGATCCATTCCACGTACTATAAGTCCTTCTGTTGTGAACCATTTTTACCTATGTACCACATTCTTTCACCGTGTACTGTCGCTATAAACCATTTTCTGTTCTGAAGACAGATTCCAGAACCATTCCCGCTGCCAAGTACGTGGTCGTGAACCATTCCTGGAACATGGTATGCGATCAATGATCCAAGATACACAGTTTTATTTCTTTTACTATTTCCATCCCAATACCACATCTCGTTCACTCATATGAATAAATCCATCAATTTCCAAAACAAAAATCCAGATTTTGAGGTCCAACAATTTGGAAAATACTCAGAAATGAAACAACCTTAAATATATTCTTTGGAAAGAACACCCAGGATAATTCACTATCATATTTATTCTTCAAAAATCTGTTTCTTTCATTACGAACCTAATATGTCATCATAAGCATTAGATAGACCACCATAAGCATAATAAGATTTTTCTAGAGAAAGAACTGAAACATCTCTATCTTCTAGCAACATCAGTCTTTCCAGTCAAGACTGAATAGGAATGAAATCATCTTCTTAGCATTTTATAATCATTATTTAATCTTAAAATCACCAGAATATCCCTTATTAAATGGTACATGTTTCATTAGGAAGTCTCTTGAAAGAACTATTTTAACACTGATATATTGCATAATCACATTATAACTTGAAGCCCTACAACACTCTCTAATATGGTTTGGTTGTTTTATACAATGTATCACCTTTGATATATATATTTTGAACTTAAAATTACTTAAAAATTAGTTTAAATTTACACTCTCAATAACTTTGGAGTACTTCGTCATCTCCTTAATCATTTTGATCTTCATTGTCAATTCTTGACAACAAATACAACCTTATCCATAATGTGGTTCCAAAAATCTCCCCCTTTTTATTTTTTTATCAATACTGTAAAGTCCTATTCTAATGAATGTGTCAATAAAATATGAGAATCTTCTATCTCCCCTTTTATTTTTCATTATCTCTCTCCTTTTGAATATTCATTTTGCTTTATCTCCCCCTTATTGACAAGATATACAATGTCCATGGGAAAAAAGGGTATCAATCCTTTATTGTGAAATGTTCCATTAATCATTTCACACTAAGACTACTTGAACAATTCTCGGTGTGGAAAACAATATAACATGATTTAAACAATAAGTTTTTCCATTAATCACGGATCATGATACCTCATGAGATGAGATCTAAAATAATTTGTCCTCAAGGGATTTCCACGTTCATTGCAGGATGAAAAAAATCAGTGTGATAGGGAATAATCAACCTAAAACTCATGTACTAACATCAACAAATAGATAAAAACATTCAAGTGAAATTGTTTGGATAAGTGGCCTTGGGGAACTTCCGTTATTCTTATCTAAATTATTAATTCAGTTACTCCCCCTTTTTTAAAATGATCTTCATTCTGATTAACCAAGAATGAGATATTGATAAATGAAATAGCATTTATAATTAAATGATCTTAAAGTAATATCCATTGCAATTGAAATTAGTACCAACTATTGTTGAAACTTATTGACATAATAACATTGCAAACTTCTTCATTTGTCCCCCCCCCCCCCCCCGCTCAAGAAAAACACTCATCATCATATTCATCACGGGTGATCCTTCTACATTTTAATCATTTAATATCATGTGAAAAATCTATCAAGGATGGTAAAATATTAAGATTAGCCCTAAAGAGTTGAAAATATTCACTACTTCTCAGGTTCTCCCCCATAGAGCAGGATTCACCATCAATTTCTTGTATTATAAGTACAAATGCAATTCACAAATGATTATGTGAATAAGGTGGTTCCTCCTTCCTACATCAATATTAGATGCATGGTTGAGACACTTTTCTCAATCATGTTCCTCCATTTACTCCAATTGTCATTCATTCAATTATGAACATACTTTTTGATCTATGCTGGTGTTCCATTGCACTCTCTACATTATCATCTCCGTTGTGTGGAGAATTTGTCTTCTTAACAGCTTTCAAGAATGACACATTCCTACTCATATTTAGGACTAATTCTTTGAATGGTATTATGCTTAGAAAAACTTTTTCAATGTGACTGGATTTCTAGCATATCTCACATGGATCTTCTTTAACACTTCTATTTCCTTTTGTTTTCACTCTCTCATTCACATTATCTTCATCATGTAAAAGTTTATCTTCTCCTTTAAAAACAACCTTGTCATTTTAATCTTCAATTTTCCTCATTCTTCCTAAATCTTTGGTAATTCTGACTAACATGAAATTTGGGACTATTGTAGTAGGTTTGGATATTCGACACGGTTTAATTTAAGTTTCATCCCTCGTAGTTTCCCTTTTGGATGAATTACCCTTCAAATTCATGGATCTAAGATATAGGGTCCTATCAGCTTCCTTACTTGAGATCTTCATGGGGAAATGGGTTTTCAAAATATTCATCTGTCTTCTTCTCAAGGTTGTTGTTAATAATTATACGGTATCAAATGTCATCATTTCTTATAAATGATGAATTCATGTTGGGATGGGCATGTGTCTACCTTGTGAAAACTTCAATTGAATACATCACAGATGTTTTCAAGCATTCCCAATCTATTTGTGGTAAACAGATGCGTTTAGACATTCAGATGTTTCATCTTCTTTTATGGATTTTTCCACCATGAGGTAGGGTTCAATTGTGCTTTTACATTTTTTTCGATTGTACGTATATTTTATTGTACAGTGCCCAAATTTGTTGAATCACCAAAATTGTCCCACAAATGATGATTTCATTGTATTATGTTGATGAGACTTATTATTGACATGTTTCTCTCTTTGTAGATAACCACCTTCCACATTATTCTTCCTATTCAGACCATATATTGTGATAGTTAACTCCTCACCTTTCCCCATCCATACTTGTTTTGAATTTCTCTTTCATTCTACACTACTTATGGGAAAATATTTAGAAATAAGAGTACACGATTATTTGGATGGTACATTATTCTCCTAAACTTCTTGTGGTATATCATCTAATGATTTCATGAAATTATAATCACATTATAAAGGTATTTCATCTTTATAATCCTCCAGTAGACACTAAGTACCAGTAGAAAATGTTTTCTTCTTTGTAAGGGTTCAATATGTGTCTTCTCAAGATTGGTCAACTAAGATTCCAATTTTAGAAATTCCATATTGAGGATGATCTTCTGATTTTAAATCATGATCATATTCTCTTCACAAGTATTATTTAATATTTTAACCTCATATTCATGTATCTTAACTTTGTTTTTTAAAAAAAATTAGATTCCTAAATTTATTGGAAGTTTCTTCCAAATATAAACTCTTGACTTCAGTGCTCTTATTCATGTCATATTTGTGTACATGGATCATTTTTATAGATTCTAATTGACTCCATAATTTTCTTCAAATTCTTTAATCTATTTAGTGAGATTTAAACATTCATGTATTTTTCCTTCAAAATGCTTTTCCACATTATCATCTTCTCTTCCCAGTTAGGGGATCTCGGATTACATATATTAAAAAATTCTACAAACAATAACTACTCTTTCTCCATGAATATCGTGAAGATAGGTTCTTAATTTCACCTTATCACATTATAATGAAATAAAATTATCTTTCTTTCCTCTAGTAGAAACCTGATCTACCTAATCTAACTAATCTACCTGATCTATAACTTCCAAATCTGATATTTCTTCATTATTAAAAAATAATATAGAACAAGAAACATCATCTTATTTAGATGAGAAGGATTTCTTCAAATTTCTCTTCTCTTTCATTTTCCTGTTCATCATGGTCTTTCTTGGTATAGACTTATTCTCATAGATAATTGATCTTTCATTAAGACTACTATTCATTATTGACTCAGGAAAGAAAACTCAAATCCTCTTATAAATATAATTATTTAAGTGTTTCCTACATTCATAAACATTTTACATCTGATACAAAGTGAAGGACCCTTGACCACCCTGGGAGGGGGGTGAATCAGAGTTTTATCCTTTTCACTTCTTTACTAGATCTTGTTCCCACATTGATAAGAACCCTTTTTAATATATTTATGATGGATATGTGTAGTAATTAAAACATTCACATGAATAAGGAAAACACACCACTTTTTACTTGGATCAACACTAAGGGATATGTCTAAGGAGCATACACCGACAAGTTGCCGGTCATACCAAATTCCAATAATCATCACTAACATTGGATTACAAAGGGGCAGGCATAGTCACACTCTCCCAGGCACACTGCCTTTACAAAGGTACAGGATAGCTCACTGCATCCCTTGGATCACTTCCGTTTACTCCCCTTTGATCACTACCTTCAGAGATGACTCACTCAGTTTATCGACATGAAGGTAACTTCAACATATTAGCATGAAAATATGTTGTATATATTCATCACGATACACTACTTGCATCTAAGTCCCATATTTATTCTCATTTATATTCAGTCTCATCCTTTTGTGCAATTACTGAACGCACTAGGGCTTATTCCTATTTTCCACTAGAATCACAATCCCCGTTTATAATGTTTTCATTTCTACAAACTATGATTAACTCTACGGACTATCTTTGATCTGTGAACCATGACTGATCTGTGTACCACACCTACTATTCATACTTTTACTACTCTATGTACTTTTCCTGGTCAGTGTACCGCACCTGCTCCACGTACCTCGCCTGCTCTTCATACCACCTCTGCTCCATGTATCTCCTCTACTCCATGGAACACGCCTTATCCATGTACCAAGGATTCTCCATTCCCTACACTTTTTCCATGAAACATGCCTACTCCTCACACCACAACAACTCTGCGCACCATGCCTACACCATGCACTGCACCTACTCTGTGCACCGTACCTGCTCTGTTCACCACCTTCATCATCTTCCCTAGCGTCTGACCTCTACAAACCACCTTCATATACCGCCTTCATGTACCGCCTTCACATACTGACTTTGCATACTGCCTTGGAATACCGTTTCATCATTCCGTAGACTTCTTATTCAAATTATTCAAATTATTTCATCTCCCTCATACAGTTTTATTCTTTTGAAAAATCTCTTTCGTAGACTACACCATCCAATTTTGTGAACTATTTTTTCCTTGGCATACCACATAATTCTACGTGAAATATTTCTTAAATACAACTTTAATATTACCTGAGTGATTCCAAAATGATGATTTTTTCATATCAAATTCGTTCTATGACATAACTATGGGATTATAACTCTTTATATAGGAAAATAACTCCAAAAAGTTCACTAATCCATCCTACACAAAAAAATTTAATGTGGGACAAAATTCACTGCATATTGAAGTCCATCCTTGTATGGAAAGCCTCCACCACGTATTGTGACCCTCCTATAAACTTTGAACCTTCATCATGTACCATGTGTCTTCTAGTCCATGTAATGTATCTATTCCACCATCCACGATCCATTTCACATACCAAAACACCTTCCATGGTGAACCATTTCCATCTCGTGTATCACATGCCTTCATCATGTACCGTCACTACAAATTGTTTTCAGTTCTTTACACCACTCCGTGTTCCATTCCCGCTTCCATGTATGAAGTCGTGAACCATTCCAGAAACATAGTATGCGGTCCATGTTCCGAGGTATGTTGTTTTATTCTTTTTTCGATTTCCTTCATCATTCTACATCTTGTTCACTCTAATGAAGTGATCCTTTCATTTCCAAAAACAAAATCCTGATTTTGAGTTCCAACAATTTGGAAAACACTAGGAAATGATACCACCTTAAACATATACTTTTTCAAGAACACCCATTCTAATTCACTATCATCTCTCTTTATCAACAATATTATGCTTTCATCACATACCTTATCTTTCATGATATATATTCTTTGATCTACCACCTTTAGCATCATCGGATTTTTCTAGGGAAAGAACTGCAACTTCTCTGTCTTCTAGCAGCATCATTCATTACATTCAACACGGAATAGGACTGACATCATCTTCTCAGCATTATATGATCATTTTTAAATCATCAAATGTTCACATCATCAATTATGAAATGATCCATGTTTATTTAGGTAGGGGCTTTCATGGTATCTTTGAATTGTGAGGTGTTTCATAATAACATTGTAACTTGAATCCCTATAACACTCTATGATATGATGTAATTTTTGAATACAATGTATCAACTTGGATAAATTTATTTTGAACTTGAGATCAGTTCAAAAACTGTTTGAATTTACACAATCAATAACATTGGATTTCTTTGTCATATACTTATTGATTTTGATCATTATTAACATATATTGACAACAATTAAAACCTTATACACGAATTGGTCCAACCAATTCCAACTTTTGATCTAATTTTGGTGTCTTTATTTCCAGGTATCATTGGAATTCTGAGATCCAAACTAGTGTTACCCTATAGGAAGTATTGGAGGAAAAATTTATTGTTGAATGTTATGGATATCCTTTCTCGGTGCCTCTCTAGATTATGAATGTCCTAGAGACTATTCTCTGTGAGATATTTCATATCATCTAGATGGAATATTTATATTATGTCTTGAATTTTCTAGTCGTAGGCTTCTATTAAAAGTGTTGTAAGCAAGATCTTTTTGGGAAGGACAGCCTATGTTCCTTACACCAGGGAGTACGAAGGCACCATGGTGGAATTTCAGGTCATTTCTCGATAATCCCATAGAGTATTGTGGTGCGTTTTTTGGCCCACTATTCTTTTTTGGCCACACCATCTTATTCATCATGATTGAGAGGGTTTCATTGAATTCCTTAATCTCTCCATTTTTCTGCACATGGTAGTGGGAAGTATGGCTGGAAAAAATGATGTACTTAGCATACAGTATCATCAGTTCAATATCCTAAAAGTTGGTTCTATATTCCATGAGAATAGAATAAGGGACTATGAATTTACAGATTATAATGGATCTACTAAATTCAACAACTGATTAGGGATTGAATTATTTAATAGTAAATTTCTTTACCAATTTAGAAAAGAAATCCATCGCAGTTAGAATGAACCTGCACTGGTGAGCTATCGTTGGTTGATATGGTACAATGACATCGAGTCCCCCAGACTACAAAGGACTAGGAATACCTAGTTGTATGGAGGGGTTTCAGATGTTGATGAATAAATTTGGCATGAATATGACATGTGTGACACCTCTTGTCGAACTCAATGCATTCATAGAATATGGTGGGCTGGAAGTGGATCTACCTTCAAATGTAGCGGGAGATCATCAACACTATCTAATGAGCACCACAATACCCATAATTAAATTCATGTATAATCTAGGGGTATCACATCTCATTTGATGCAATGTAGGATAATTCCATCAAATCCACGGTTTTGGAGAATATGCTCAAATTTAGTCCCACTCTTGAGGATGAACTATGACACACCGTGATGGATTCACTCATGGTCAACTCTTTCTTCTGGGAGAACATTTTTCTAGAGATAATAAATGGAAGGTAATTTCCAATAATAGTTTTCTTTAGTTTTGGGGGTATATGATGTTCTTGATTTAGAAGCATCAGTAAGAAGGTGGTTTACCTACTGTACTTCATTATCATCATATTGGATGATGTTAGTGATAACCATTTGTGTGCCACGTGGATGAATATTTCATTCTCATCAGGCTCTACAATAGATGTGGCTAAACTGTCTAGGGCACTTGCTTGACCAATCTATGATTTGGGGACATGACTCACCTCAATATGGGAATGTAACTGGGCCATTAGTATGCAAGTGCTCTCTGGAAATGGAATGAGTTTTGGATTCCCCATGATATAATCACCATTGATTTTCTTGATGACTAAATCAAAGTATCCCTATAAGTGGAGAACATCAATCTAAGTTGTCATCTCGAGACTATTAATGATAGTCTGATACTCCACCTCAATATTGGTACAAACTTTTGATAGTTGTAATGAGTAGTGAAATATAGATTATACAGGGGTGAGGATGAATATCCCTAGGCCCACACTTTTGTTCATGGAATCATTGAGACTTATATCAATTGGGCTATAAGAGGTACCATAAAAATGAATCTACCAACATGGAAGATCCTATTGCACTAAATGGATGGCCTCATCTAATAAAAATAACTCAAGAGGTGATACCTTAGTATCTGGATTGTCGGGTAGGAAATATAGTAAAGCCTTACCCTTGATAGTTTTATACAAAAATAACAGAATATCGAAATGCTGATGAATCCTATACCAATGTTCCAGATAGACATTCAACATAGAAAAATTCATGATATAATTAATTGGTTCCACCTAAGAATACATCTATATCTCATGATACTACAAATACTTCAACAACATATATGCTATGAAAACAATCATTAGATGGATCTTCTCGATTTAAGAGTATCTAGACTATGTGTCGAGGAGCATCTGATTAAGATAGTATAAACTATTTTTTAACCCTGCATTTTTATTCTTTGTGAGTGTATCACTGAAGATCATTCGAGGGTGGTCATATAAAGACCTAAAGGCTTCCTTGTGATGTGTTTTATTAGAATTGGAGTTTTTAGTAGATACTGGTTGATTTCCTCAAATATGGTTACTCACTCTTCATCCAAATATTAGAAGTTGAAAATATCCATTATCATGGAAAAGTGGTTACACTTCTAGATAAAACTCACAATGAATTGGAATATGCAGGCTAAGTGTCTATTAAGTCCTTAGGGATACTGGAGGTTGCTAATTGGAGGAAGCTGACTGATGGCCTTCATCTTTTCCCAGTCGATCTCAATGCCACTATATCTGATGAAGAAACTGAGAAAATTCTCATAGGAAACCATGAAGGAACACTTAAATCAGTTTATCATTAGATTCTGGGAGTGGAGGAAGCTGAAATATTTCTCTAGATCAATAATATGGTCCTGAAACTGGTGGGATTTTATCACCATGTCTTCCACATAGCATTCCACTAGTGTAATGAGGATCATATTGAAACTATAGTGCATGGATTACGGATACATTTCACCATCATTATTTATACCTAAGGTAATTACCTTCAATAATAAGGCCCATTGTGGAACTCTAGGGGTTGTAAACTCTTCATATTTCAGATCCATCCAGATTTTGTTGTATCCAAAATCTCTATTAATTAAAGATAGAGTCTAGAAACAAGTATTGTAATCGATCAACATATTCTTCACTGAAAGGGTAAAATATCCCTTTGGATAGTAGTGGTTGGGATCCAGAAATTTGATACAAAATCTAATTTTTCAATTATTTTTCCTAGCTAGAATGATGTTGGATATCCACAAGGGGTACTGAACTTCCTTAATGAAGTTTAATTTGATACAATTATCAAATTCATCCTCAACCATAGCACCATGAAGATGTTATATTTTCCTTGGTGGCTTTTTAAACTCTTGATGGATCACTGGGATTCCTAGATAGTGGATGGAAACTCGAGGGTGTATTCCAATCATCTCATCATAACTCTAGGAAAATTATTCGTGGTGTTGCTTTAGAAAATCCATGTATTTTCGATGTTCCTTTCAATTAATAGTTTAATTTATTAGAATCAGTATCATATCGTCCTTAGTTTCATGGTTCACCAGAAGTAACTCATTAACTATGGTGGATATGCCCTCTTGAAACGTGGGAGGAGCATCATTATATTCCTCTTCATCATCAGAGGTTGGGGAATTTTGGGGGAGGACATGGTTCTTCCAAGATGATTGCTTCTAGGGGAACACTTGTGATCATTTTGATAGATACAAAATCCTCACTTGAGAATTTTTCCTATGCTATGACCATAGAGATAGATTTTTTCATGGTAATTATGTCAGGCCATTGACTACAGGGTCCATGCTTGATGTCAAAGCAATGGTGGTGGGTCATCTTGTGTGAGTTCCTACCAAATAGGATAAACCGGTGAGTATGAATTATAGTTGTCATTATGGGGTGAATATCTTGGTACCTTATTGGGGTGGGAGGTTTGGTATCAACATGGTTGAAACTATGATGGATTATGAGGTAATCGTGTCACGTTCTTTGTACTTTGGTATGTAGTGTCCTTTCCTCCACGAAATGGTAATGTAATTTCACAGTTTTGGCATCATAGCATCCAATTGGTGAATTGGGAGGATGGAATCATCATCCAAATCTATTCATGGCCTAGATGCAACAATGGTTTGTACAAACTTATTAGTCTGAAGCATCTTGTCTTTTCTCTCGTATTATCAGAAATAATTATAGTGGGGGATTCACAAGACTCGAAGAGAGATGCATCACCTTGAAGCATTCCTAATAGACCATTGAGGTAGTACTTGATGCATTGGTGATACGAGGAATTTATTATTACATACAACTGGAACCATGGACTTCCCATCAATTCATTATAGGTAGTATCCTATGATAAAAAATAAATTTGTTATTTGATACCAAATGACTGAATGGGGTCTTCAAATGGATTCCTTCAAATGTGCTCTACTCAGACCTATCATAACCCTATATCATTAGGTCATATAGTATCAAATATACATCATTAAGTCCTAGTTTTCAGATTATCTTGGTTAGGATGGGCTTAGTCATTGAACATTTGACGATTAGACAGCGGAAGACTTTTATGTCATTCAACTGGACTGTGATGTACAACTTTATGATGTGCACCTGTATGAGGGATCCCTAATATTTATTGAAGAATGATATGATGGCATGAGATTTATCTTGCTCAACGTCTTCATCACATATGGTCTTTGAGGATTCTACCTCTTTTTGATCTAGAGGGGGGTTTCCAAGGCTTATATAAAATCATTATGCATATATTTTGACAAGAGGGTGGCCCCAAGGATCAAGAGATTCACAATAATATTTGTAAGGTCTTTTAGAACATCATAATTACATTCCATATGAATATTTTTCCCCATGATTCATTTCTATTTTGTAGGATGTATGGTGGGAATTAATGGCTGAACCACTTGATTCTGGCTGGTGATAGTTATATTCTATTGTGAGTCAGACTGCTCACCCAGGACCATAAATTGGTAACTTTTGGTTGTAAAAGACAGAGATTTAGATGGAATTAGTATATCATGGGTTGTTCATGGATGTTTTTCTTGGTTGATTATAACAGTTAGGGGTGGCGATGAGTCTGATATAATAGGATGATAGGATTTTTCCTAATGAGCTCAATGCAAAACCTATTGTCTGGTTTCAGTAGCATGAATTGAATGTCTCAAATTTATGTATTGAGTATTAAAATGGTTTGGATTTCCTAGAATCCTTCGACGATGTTGTTGGATTTGGGCACTGTGAGGACTTTCCTGATATTCCCTGGCCTTAGGAACCATACAGGTATCCAAACAATTGACAGTATTCATAGAGGCATACTCTTGGTCGTCATTAAATGAATGTTATAATTCTAAGATAACAATGGGTGTGCTTATCATCTCTATAGGTAAGAGTTCACTAATAGTGTGAGAGATTTTTGACACCAATGGGGTACTTTTCTTCCCATTATGTCTTGAGTGCCTACTTTTTTGAGAATGAGAAGTCTATGATGTAGATGTAGAGGCTTCAACTATAGGAAGTGTGGTGACTTCAGGATGTTTGGGCTATCCTATATGGGAATTAATGATTCAATGGATTTGATAAACATATCTATGATCTAACCAATTGTCATGCATTTGATTAACGTGATTGGAATCATGTTGTCATTCACATTCTCTATCATCGTCAAACTCATCGAAGGCACATGTCACCTATGTCGGGACATGGTCCAACCTGACTACATAATTATTCACTTGGTATAGGATACAGTAATTGATCACATATAATTTCATGATATTTTACCCTAGGTTCTTTTGGTTGGGGAAATGGTCAGGGTGATAAGTGAGCTTAGCTCCATTGGTTTTATTGCACTTTGACAGCTTTAGAAGCCCCTATTAGAAGGCACTGTGTAAATTTCCAAGAACATGCCCATCCCTGAAGGAGTAGGTCTAGTTTAACCTATATTGGAATAGAGCTCTAAGATCATAGACCAAACAAGGTTATGGATCCTAAGGATAGTCCATATCCACATTCTCTAATCAAATCCATTATATGTAAAGAGGTGAAACCTAGTGATTCAGTACTAGGTGAGGATGAGATTAATGAGGTTTCTACACTCAACATTGTTTTTCATTGTGAGGCTCTAATAGAAATAGATCTAATATCTCTAGGTACTCCACCTGAACTATGGTTGTGGTTTCTTCCTTAGTATTTCTTCTCACTGGAGCTGGAAGTGGAAATGGATGTGCCCTCATGGCATGATGCAATGATTCTTCCATGCTTTGGGTTTTGTAAATAAAATCATCATATCCACCCAGGATGTTCGAAGTGAAAAGGGTAGATACCAGTTAAATCTTTACATTACCCATGAACATAGTTAGAATATGTTATTGATTTAACAATATATCGCGTGAATATGTGAGTCCCTTCCATCGGACGAAGAGCTCTGTGACATGCTCATCAGGTAGTTTTCTTCATCTGAATTGGTCATAGATGTTTTTATTTCATTGGGTGGAACAAAAATGGTATAAAAACTATAAGTGGATGTCTTATGAACCATTAATGAACCCTATGAGTAACATGTTATACCAGATGAACGTGGGAACTTCGAATGTTTATAAAAAACATTGAATCTTCACTTTTGATTTCTTCTATGGAGTTCCAAACATGGTTATTCACATTAATAAAAAAATATTAGATTCTTCAGTGGGTTTACCATCCCATTGAAGGGGTTATGTTATGATTATGGGGGGAGCTTTCATGTTGTCCACTGATGCCAGATAGGGATTTCTATTAGGTGGTATTTCCTCCTATCACGTCTCAATGGTTTCAAGAAATTAGTGAGAATAGCTATATGATCCTCCTACCACGAGTTTATATCTTGACGAGGATCACTGACCACGAGCGCATTGAAAGCCTTATCAACATTATATTCAGGCATAGAAGATAGTGTAGTATCTTGTGGAGAAACTTGATCTAAGTCTACAGGAAGGATATCACATTGATCGGGGAAATTTAGTGACACATACCTTGGTGACATTCCATAAACTCTATTCTCTACCCTATCGAAATGTGTGGGATCATAGGGCTCAATATAGATCATCCAACTGAGAAAGACTTCTAGCTACCCCTACTACCCTCAATGGTGGAGAAGCATCATACTATCGATGAGTTCCACACTTTGGGAACTGCTTAGCCAGGATCTCATCCATGATCCCCTTCTAATATGCAACATTCTAACGTAAGGAAGAAATTTCAGGATCGAACTCTATCTTATGTGAAATAGTAGATGGATATGAGGACTAAAGGGGTCCCCTATCCTTATCAAATATTCAATCCCATGGGAAATAATTTTGATCGTTCCCCTAGGATGAGTGTTTGCCTTTTTAGGAAAGTGCGAACACTTGTGTGATGATCTATATGATACAACATTTCCCAAGTGGGAGGTTTCTCTCTCTTAGATCCTACATTGGTGTCCCCATCCTTGGTAGATATGTCATGTATGACCGTGTCCAAGATAACAATACACAAAGAAAAATAATCAATATCTCTAGGTATGTCAGGCTATTGTAATATGGTACTAAAGTATATATTAGACTACTATCCACTACCCCGGATCTACACATGCATATATACCTCCTTATTGATTCTATGTAGAACTGTGAATATCTATAGGAATATTTGTTGAAGGGTGTGGTGATAATTTGGTGACAAAGGGTGTTGATCCACTAGGATTAATGCTAACATAACCATTCAGTAGTACATATAGATGATGTAAAAATGATCTTGGATTCTTGGGTAGACCCATTGATGGTTACATTGGTGAAAACTCATCATTCATAAATTCCAGAGGAAGCATGTGAGCTATTCCTAGGTGAGGGAATTTATCGTGTCGAAATTGGGAAAAACAATTGGCCATAAAACCACTAAAAATTAGTCAGTAGCTAGAGTATCCCACATGATTCCTAGTTCAGAAGTAGGTCCCATCCCTTGGTGAGCCCAAGAATTGATAATTATTGGTAAGGAAACTAGAAATAACACGGATGTGGATCGGTGTAGAGGTGGACTGTCTAGTGGAGGAGCCACTGTGTGAGTGGATTTCTTGCTACATGTCATGTCATCTCTCTGGGGTGGTACCAACCACATAATTATGTCCCTATAGGAATGGTTGTTCACCACTTTCGTCATGTATGATTGTGGAATCACTAATTTGTGGGTCTACTGTATTTATTCATTTATCAAATTATATAATATCACTCCATGATGTCAGGTGTAGGTAGATAATGAAATTGGGGATGATAGAGATGTCTTCACCGCAAGACCCTAGAAGTGAGGAAAATATTCTTCTTTCTTCATGTACCTATGATGGAAGTTTTTGATATGTTTCATATTATCTTCTATGATAAAAAATCTCACCTATTGAGAACCTTCCCCAGACTCTGTTGTAGATGACTAGGGTGAAAGCTCCATCATTGAATCACATTCTGCTTTAGAATCTGATTAGTACATGGGATTGGTAATGACTTGGTGCTTCTTGAAATTTTTCCATCAATGGAATCATTTCTAAATTCTACCCTATAATGGTTTTTCAGGGTATGGATGTTTGTTACATGGGGAGTCCTTCTATGTTGGTTAGTGATTAGATGGGGAGGACATCCGCTTGGAATAGTTAGGATACAGGGAGGACCTTTGTATCAGTTGTGGTCAGAGTGGCTAAGACCTCTGATTTAATTGTTGTATGAGTGGGGAGTTCCTATACATTAGTTTTTTTACAAAATAGGTAGGACCTATGCTTTGGTTTAATGGAACGTGAGGAGGACCTCTATATTGATTTTTGAGAGGAAGAGGGGCCTCCTCTTTGCAGGTTTTGAGTACAAGGATGGACTTCACATTGATCAAACTGGACACAGGAAGGAACTATGTGTTGAGAATCATGAATATGGGTATGAAATCAATAAAAATTACTTGATGTACATGTAGGTCCTCTTTTGATGTTGGTGGAAACATGGGGAGGGCCTTCAAGTTGGTTGTTGGGGAAGTGGGTTGGACCTCCTCTTTGGTTGGTTGTAGCATGGGAAAGTCCTCCATGTTTGATGCTGATGATACCATGGGGCAGAATCTCATAATGGTTGTCAATGAATCTTGGAGAACCTTATTTTTGATAATTTTGATGGGTGGAGAGGTCCTCCACTTGAGATATGAATGTAGAAAGGTGGATCATTGTGCTGGTAGTCTGAGGAATGAGAAGCACCTCCATACCATGAACCATAATCATGGGGAGGGAATTCACTTTTACAGATGTTGGGAACATGGGGAGTAACTCAAGGTTAATTTTGAGAGTGTTGAGGGCCTCGTTTTTGGTTTAAAATAATATGTGGGGGTTCCACATACTTCATTTCATCATCACGGTCCAACCCATAATAGATATTGATGGTACCAATGGCTGATAGAGCCAACCCAATCTGCTTGTAGGGGGATAAGGTTTCGATTCCAATTAGTCATTGTTGAGTCCCTAATCTGTAGTAGCACAGATCAAGTGGAATTCAGGAGTGGTTTTAGTAGACATTGGAGTAGTGTAAGATGATTCCCCTTTTTGGGAATCCTCTTGAGCCTGCGTCAGATGTTGGTGTTGGGTCATTTAGACTGAGGCTAGCAGAAAAGGGGAATAGTACATTGGTTCTCAAAACAAAAGGGTTAATATCTGCTGGAACTGATTGGACATAGTGGTAGCCTTCGTTGGAGGATCTCGGGTTGTAGTCATAGCCATTGAGACTTGGTAACCCCTCACCTCCTCGACGCCAGTGGTAGAGTCATAGGATCACTTCGGGGAGAGGCTCCCAAAGCGGTTCATCGTTAGAGTGGGGAGAAGCGGCTCTCTGTGTGTCCCATCGGGATGGCTGTGCCGGTTAGGCACATAAGTCCCTAAAACATAGAGGGATGTATCCTTAATGGAAATGACCCACTCCTTCTCATACTGATGTATAAGTGTGTCTGTTACCCTTGAGATGGTTTCAGTAGGTGAGATAGGGAATGGTCACCCAACAGTTGTAGTCATGGTGGAGGTGGAGTTTTGTAGGATTGTCGCATTGGAATTTCTCCAACACTGACTCCTATGAGAATTGGTGGTTAGTTTCCCACATCATGGGTCCTTCAAATCAAGAAGATTCAACTATTAATTGGATACTAGTAAACCTATGTCCAATAACCCATCATCATATAATATTCCATAGTTAAAGAAACAGATCCACTCTGACAATGTCGCAGACCATAATTCCCAATAATTAAATGCCCCAATTTCAAGTAAGATCCATGTTTGGCCCATTTTTTGATGGGTGGTAACCAACAAAAGATATTTGTATTTGTTACATAATAATATTTTGATGTCTCTAATGCTAATAGAACCCATATTGAAGATAATAGTTTCACATCGGGTTCATCATTTTTTCCAACACTTTTGAAGGGGTTCAGTCATAATGTGTTAATGTGCACTAGAATTGCTTCTTGTTTCACCTCATTCCTTATTTCTAAAGGAAGGAGGATTTCACCACCTTCTTCGATGATGTATTCTCCTTTATCGAAATTAAATGATGGGATATTAGTTATTATTTCAATATATTATTACTTATAATTCATTTTCTAGTTTGGGTATCTGTCATAGAGTTAATTATTGACCATGGAAATAAATCCATGTGCCATCTCTGTGTGGATGATATTTAATTATGCTACTTCTATCTAAAAATTCTAAAGGGTCTTAACAGGGCATCAACCTTCTTTCAAGAGATTATCCACATTGGGCATCACTAACATGTCTTGATGCTATGAACATTGGTCACCTATATTCTTCCTCGTAGGAGGGCATCTCCTAGAGTAATCTTTAGGCATGAACCCCAAGGAATATTGTGTCAATAACAAGGTATCTGATGATAAAGGAATATCATTCAAGGGATTAAACATAGTCATACCATGTTAAAAATGAGATAGTTGAAGTTGTAGGTTAATATTGTCTAAGGCCTTCCCCTCATGAATCCAATTTTTAGCATGAGGTAGATGTATGTCATGATTTCAACATCTTGATGAGATGGAATACGGCTAATCATAATTCCTCATGAAGGAATATCAAGGAGGTACATACCAAGGAGGTAGTACCTAAAATTTTTACCGATGGATGGATCTTGATTCCAGTGGAGGCAGATCCAGGTAGTGTGTCCCATGAAGAGAATGTGTCACACTGTAAAAGTTGATTTGGACACTGCTGGAGGTGGATCTGGGAGTAGTACCCTATAAGGGAGACCCCAAGTTTTGCCATTGGTTGGGAATGAAATTAAATAGGCTTTATACGTACAGTATATAGAATATAGAGATCAAAACCCACATAGTTCAAGTCCACAGTTTAAAGACTTATGGAAAGATCATTTCATGTAGTTTTACATCATTTGGTAATGAAGCTCGCACCATGAATGGATCATCATTGAGGGATTGTATGGGGATTACTCATGGAATATTACCTTCATAATATGATCTCTCTTGGTTTGATAATTTTTTAATATGTCTGAGTTCCACCCATGTGCTTCTAAGAGTAGCAATGAAGTGGATGGGGCTTATGTGTGAAATCATCCCAGGTGGGTGGCATGATCTCACTAGGATGTGGTGGATCAGGAAAAATTAGGATGGATTTTTATGGAGTTTCTAGTTTGGATTTAGTGGATGTAATGGATATAATGTTGCTTTTGGACCTTAGGGAGGCTTCCTACGTATCCCATAGGGATGGGAATCCTAGCCCACATATTTCGATGAGGGGAATTGGGTTTTACACATGAAGAGGAGTCCCATGGAAATTGAGAATATGGTTGGGGATTACACAAGGATGAGTCCCATTTGGTTGGGTCTTACACATGAAAGATTCCAATTTGAAGCATGTGTGGTTACAGTTTATGCATGGATGCAACCCATTTTGGTGGTGAGGGCTAGGGTTTACTCCATGAGAGATTCTCTTATGGTTGGAGGTTTTATGTCATGATCACTGCTAACTTGTAATCCCACATTATTCATGCATAATATGAGAGAAAATAATTAGTAGACTTGACACACATGTCGTGAAAGATATATTGATAGGATATGGTGTGGAGATAATTCATGGAAGCTTACAGAGGAGGATTTAATTATCTTTGGTGATGATTTCATTCCATGTGGGGAGGATATAATTCCATGTATGGAGGACCTAATTCCCTATGAGGGTATAATGTGTATGTACAATCCCATTCCACTCACACATATAGTATCCTACACTTATTTCTTAGTGTAAGTCCATAGTTTAATTTCATATTTCAAAGATGATGGCGCTATGTAGTTTTATGTCATACAGTGTGGACTTGGGGGACTCACTTCTTACCCCTTGATCTTACATATCTATCACACAAGAACCCCTAGGGGAGTCATGTCATTGAACATTCTATTGTGTAATGGTGTGGATATGTTTTCGATCATGAGGTCCAGATTAGTGTGCCTATGCTGGGAAGAAAAAGGTGTATGGTTACCTATGCTAAGAAGAAAACGGTAAATGGGAGTCTCAGGTCACACATAAAGTAGAGTTTTTCATAGGTATAGGTTGAACACCATTCACATAAGGACATGAATTACAGATAAAAAATTACTAAATGGGATGGGTGGCATTGGGAATTCAACCTTGGTGAAGAGGAGTCAACATAAGGGAGAAAGAAAAGAGAACCCCATGAGAGATGCTTCGCAAATCATAGGGTCCTGTAGATATATTATTCAAAAATATCAGTTAATTATTGGAGGTTAGGGTATTTTTAAAGGAATATTCATCTAGAAACATGGTGAACCTACATAATTATGAAGTCTTGTCCTAGGAATGATTTCCTTCATAAAGTTATAATGCTTCGCAAGCCTTAAGTAACCCTAGGGGCCTTCTTCCTTCAAAAATGGTGGAGGACTTTGAGAAAGGAATCCCCATCATGGTTGGATACTTCCAAGAACACATAATAGGGGTTTTCACAAATACCAAATATCTGGGATGATCCATTTGTGTTTGGTTTGTGATTTTCTGGTGCTTTGTGAATTGGGAGAAATCAAGAGGTTGAAGGGTCATGTAACCATTGTCCAAAGTTTAGAATGAGTCATGTATTAATAGGAAAAAAGTCCTTTCGATGCTGGGAAGTATCTAATGAAGAAAATGTGAGATTTTTAAATATCCATACTGTCTTCAGACTCACATAGCATAGTGTCAACCAATTAGCGTGGTCCCTGAGCACTATTGGACTCACGGAGCATGATGTCAGGGCGTCATGTGTTCACTATGGGGGATGGATCTTCATGAAGAAGACCATAAATAGTTTTGATTGGCCGTTTGATCTTTCATTTGTGTCTAAATGGATATTTCCTCCTTTACTAATCCTATGGAATGTATTTTGGCACCAAAAGATGTTATTTTAGTATATAATTATCCTTGAGTAATAACCATAAAAATAGTCTTTTGAATATATCTCATCTATCATTCTAGTGAACAGTGAGTGTTCCCATATTGTGAACATAGTTTCAAACACCTAGGGGAGATTCTTTGGTAAATTGAAATTATATTTACAAACCATTATGAAATATTTCATAACATTCTTATTATTTAAAGATATTCGCAAAGAAACCATGTTTTTGATTTCATGATTAGAAGTGCATAGGTATTAAATTTATCTTATTTGATACATTGAATTTATAATTATATAGTATGATATAAAATTCATAATTTCATGAACTAATTTATTGTGTTACAATTTCTAAAAATGGTTCCTAGTATAAATAATGGTATCAATACTCATGGACAATGTTGAAATTTCCCTATTGATCAAGAAATACAACTCGTGCTGAAGGCAAAAAGATCATGAACATATTAGGGAATTCTATTGATGTTATGATTTATAATCTTTCACATATTAAACATGATATTAAACTTAATAATACACTTATACTAGATCATTTCATATGATAAAATCACCAATTCTTTAGGGTTACTATAGGTCCAGTCGTACTTTAGTGATTGTTTAAATCGTTTGAAAATATATTAATGGACATATGATAAGTGAAAAAGGAAAATGTTATAATTAAATTATATGTTCTTAAAAATTATTTTTTTAATGGTTTTAATTAATCTATATCACTTGGGAGGAAAAATAACTAGAGAACATGTAATTTAGATCATTAAAAGTAACAGTCTACGACAAATATTTCCTTCATGGGAAATAAACTAGAATGAAGAGAATGTTCCCCAACTTAAATAAAAAGGAATAATAGAGTGTTGTAGAGTATGAGGATACCATTAAAGAACTATCTATGAATGATAAAAATTATATATGAAATAAAGAATGAAATATTTACTATTTCATTGAATGTTTTAATCCATGTCATTGAAGGGAATTGGTTTCGCAAACATTTTCATCATATGATAAAACTTTTTTAAGTGCCAATAATAGAGAGTAGTAATTTTCATAATACTATATATTCAATGTAAATAAAGAGAAGAGTAGGTCATTTGAACACCATGAAATATGGAACAGATAAATGATTAATAATAAAATTAATAAATTATTATAACATGTAAATTGAGGAAAGAAACATCTTGAAAATGCATGAAGGGAATGTGATTTTTTATAAGTGTGAAGATAAGGTTCATATAGCAAATAAATGTAAGGGAAATGAAAATTCCACTATTATCCATTGAATAAACTATAATGAAAAGAGTATTTATTCAAACTCATGTCCTAAAAATCAAGGGAATCTACCACAAAAGTGGCCAAGTGGAGAAGGCTGAGATTATGTTATCAGTACATCTGATGTTGATGATCCCCAAAATTTGGTGGAAGGTACATTAATCATAGCCTAAAATTTAGCTAATTATTTTTTTTATTTTGTAACCTGAAAATATTTTATATCTTCTATATCTTCTAATAAAATTATATTTTTTCAAATAACCTTATGAAGGTCCTTATTAATCAAAACTTCTACTGAATATATCAATAAACCAGTTGTCTTTTAGGAAGTTCCCACTATGACATATAATCATTATCTACATAATGACATTACTATTATACCTATGGTTGAATTTGATATAATATTAATTATATATTTTATTTCAAAATACGATTCCAAAGATTATTTCAATGAGAATTAAATTATGATTCCTGATTAATATGTAGAATTTATTATCCTTAGAGTGCATATGTAACGTCCCAACCAAGTTTCTACTCAAATGGGGACATTGTTTAGTAGGTCACATGGACTCATGTATGCCTCCACATATTCCAGAGGCTATTGAATAGTATTGAGGTTATAAAGGTTCTACATTAGGGACACTATAACCTTATTTTAAAGTGGAAAATACATATAGTAAAAAAACAATAAGAAAATAATTTCATATGTAAGATATAAACAAACTCTAAAATGACTATGATAGTAACCCTTAATAGTTGAAGCACATAAAATAGATATATCAATAAGATGTATAAGAATAAGTAACTGAATAACTGAATAATAATATTCAAATACATAGGGAAGTTTCATATACATTAATGCATTGAATGTTGAGATACACAATGGGAACAAGGGGAAAGCATTTACAACATGATAATAAAAAATAAAAAATAAAAAATATAATCCACTAGAATCTAATACATATCATTCATAACATTCTAATTTAATCCATATATATGTAAAGCATATCAAATATCTATAGCACACCGCTTTCTTTTATCCACAACTACATATAAGTAGTCAACTTGGGTACCAAAGGCGATTTGAGTAGGGTGTGAGATCCAATACTGGTTCTCCACCACTAGTGGTTTCTATAAGTAATCCAAGTAGTATACATATCTAAAAAAAATATGTGTAGTTATATAGAATATAAAAAATTCGGTATAAATAAATATTTTTCTGGTCAAGTTCCTAAAGGACATCTGGGGGCTCTACCGTCTTATGAATAAGCGAAAATGAATGTTTGTTCTATCAATATCTATTTAGTAAATATATATATATATATATATGATTTATTTATATACTTCATCCACCTAAATGGACTAATTACATGTGAACATAAGTATCCATATACATAAAATACTAGGTTCTTGATGGACTGGGGAGTAACTCATTCATCTATAACTAGTCTGAATGATCATATAATTTCATGAAAAAGGGTACATGCCCAAATTATCATGATGATCAAGAGATATCATGATCAAAAAATTATATTGTGGGTGATTCATTATGTCAACACAAAAAACAAGGGATGTGGTGGGTCATGCCCACCATCAAAATAGTGTAAATGGTGTGAGACATCATGATCAACACTTGTGTAAAGGAGAGTGAATCATCATGATCAAAAAATTTCATTAACCATTTTTTCACATCCATTGTAAATATTATAATGATATTTATAATAATGAAATCAAGGTGCTACCTGTCATACATTATATTCACCAAGTCAATTATAACCAGGGGATTACAATTCAATTAAATATTTTAATAAAGCACGCAATGATTAGCGTGGCCTTTCTAATGTTTATAAACAATTTTAATTAATTCATTTAATTCATTTATGTAATAAAAAAATCATGAAAAAAATCCATTTTCTATAATCAATCCATTTAATAAACTTAATCATGGAAATTAATTTTATAATGATCAATAAAGAACATGGAAGGTTCCATTATCAATTAGGAAACTACCTAAAAGTGGGGATTTTATTTGTAAGTCCTTCCAAACCAATTATGAGGTGATTTAGTTCAATAAAATTTTATATACCAGTTGTAAATTTCAATTATAATCTAATCTGAACACTTAAGAGGCGTTCCTTACATTTAAAAAATTATTATAAAGTATAATTTCAATCTCTCACACCTATGGGGTGTCCATGATTGAGTTTAGCATCCATTATTTACATAAAAACGATCCTAAAATGTATATAAAGGTTCATATATCAATTTAATATGACAAAATCAATTTGAATGTGACACATGAAATAGTCAGCTAACTGCACAATAGTCTGGCTGTGAAAAAAGAAAAACATTTGGGGAAAACCGAAATTTTGTATACCTTAGGGTCATAGACAACTCCTCATCCAATAATTTCCACATATTCAAATTATATTTGGAGAAAATGAATAAATTTTTCAACACTCTAAAAATAGGGGAAATGAGCATAGAACTAAATAGTAAAAGAGATATAAAGAGAAAACATTAAAGGAATAAAGTGAACTTTAGATCATACTCATTCAGATCCATTGTGACCAATGTATTATGATTATGTATCTGAATGGTGTGGTTATACGAATATCTATCACATGCCATGGAAGAGATCAACGAGAGAAGATATGGTTTCCATTAAATGGAATGAGAAGAATAAAAGATGAAATAATGTTTTAAGTTTAATAAAGGAAAAAAATTGTAATTTCACCATCAAAATAGTGGGTGCAAGGTTTGGCTGCATAGTTTGGTCAAGCCCTATGAAAAATGTGCTCATCCCACTACCAAATGAGTGACCCAACATGGTTTAGGTGTATAGTTTTTCTAACCATGTGAAAGGCCATTGTCCAACCTATAAATTTTTTTTCCATGCATGATCCTATGGTAGAATCATCCTAGAAAAACCATGTTTCCCCAATTTCTCTTTTATCTCACCCAGCATAGTTAAAATAAACCATGTGGGCTGGGCTGTATGGTTATTTATAACCATGTGGCACAATATGTTTTCCAAATTCTCATGGTTTTGAGTTCTATGAAATACTCAAACACCATTGTGACCTCTTTAAATCTATTAAGTAACATCATATGGTCCATTTAAATGAATTTAATGAAAAAACAAATTATTTTACCTTCATGAATATAGAGGTCATTAAAACTTCCTCTTCTTTGATAAACTCATCTATGAGTTGGTATTTTAAAGGAAAATTGGTATTGTTTGAAAAGAGTTCCCACTATTAAGATTTCATATCAGCTTCCTACTCCTAGTTCTCTTCATGTACAATTCCATGCTTCCACAATACCCATACCAAAAGAACTGACCTACCTTAGAGTGTCTTCACACACTGATCCATGATAAGAATACGATAATCCTAAAATTAAGTGTATACCCCTAGTTCAATTTCATAAGGATGAATGATATGTATAAGTATAGATAACTACAGAATAAATGAGATATGTTAATGATATCATGAATAGATTAGTATCTCAAAAGATGTTATATTTAGTAATCCAATGGTCCATTCTTCTTCACAACCTTGAAGGGTCCAATGAAAAAAGTTGATAACTTTCCCTTCTTTAGATAAAACACACTCATAAGAAAAATATATCTCTAACTTCGAACTCAAGAGGTGTTTGGTGTCTGTTGGAATATGACTGTTATCTGGATATATCATTCATCATATTATTTATGGTGATTTAGACCAGTACATTAGTCTCATAAATAATATGTGGTTGAAGAAAATATTCCTCACTTACCTATAATCATCACATAGGTTATCAACAAGGCCTACCGTTTTAGGATTCTTAAGGAGCTCTCTAAATGGTATCATAAAAAATGTTACTATAAGGGAAATCAATGAGTGGAATTTGTTTCTCCAAAGAACCCTTAACATCAATGACACATTCATGAATTATATCCTTTAACACCTAAATCATGTGCTCTATTTATCCATCATTTTGTGGGTGATATTCCCTACTCAAAAGCACCTGTGTACCGGAGGCCTTTTTCAAACCCTTCCAAAATTCGGAAATAAAGTGTGTGTGTCTATTAGAAATGATAGTATAAAGACCTACATGAAGACATAGAACCACCCTAATGTAGATACTCCCTAGATCGTCTACTTAAAAGGTCTCCCATATAGGTATGAAATGTGTAGCCTTCATAATACAATCAATGAATACACAAACTATATCATTTCAATAAGTTTATTTGGGTAAACTACTCTGGAAATCCAGAGAAACATCAATCCATTTCAATCTAGGAATGGAAAATGATAGTAAAGGTTATTTTGGTTTCTGATGTTCCTCCTTCACCTACTGGAGGATGGAATACATATTGATAAAGCCAAAAATTTTCCATTTTTAATAGGCCACAAATATTGGCACCATAAATCATGCTACATCTTGGTGACAACGTGATGAATTTCCCATACTTAGGCATGGAATTATTATATAAACTTTTCTATGATTTCTATCAGAACATATACACACCCATCAAATAGTAAAGCATAATCTCCAACCACAGTCCTACCAGATGATGTATCATCATCTGAGACACTTTATCATAGTGAAAGGCCCTTAGAATCATATATTTTTCTCATTATCACCGTTTCTATATTGGTAGAGGTCATTGATAAGGATGAGAGGATATTTATCCCATGATCCTCCTAAACCTCATCAAGAATATCTGAAAAAAATCCCTTGAGCTAAAACATTCCACTAGCCTCCTGAACTACCTGTATCTGAGACTTCTAGATCATAGCATCACCACTGCTTTTCCTTTAAAAGAAAAGTATGAAAGCTCAAAATAAAATTATTGTAGGTACTCGAACCATATGTGTTTCCTAAGATTTAGATCTTGTTGTTTAAAGATATACATGAGGATTTTTTGGTTAGTGAACACTTCAAACACTCCCCAAGTAGATAGTATCCCTAATTGTGTAAGGAATGAGAAATCGCAGCATTCTCAAGGTCATGTGTCAATTAATTATGATCAGGAGGCCTTAACGGGTGAGACCTATATACGATGAATCACTTGTCCTGCATTAGGATAGCTCCATGACTGATACCTGATATGTCATAGTAGACTGTATAGTTCATCCCCATATTTGAAAATTTTAGTATTTGTGATGAATTCAAATGGCACTTAAACTCCAAATATTATGATTCACAAGATTCTGACCATATGAATTTCACACCTTTATTTTTCAAGACCGTAGGTGATACTACATGGTATAATAAATCATCGATGAAGAGTTTTTATTTCCCAACTATCTCCAAGAAACTCTAAATGTCAAATAAGTTTTTAGGATTCTCCAAATAATCTTCAGATCTCACTTTCTCTAGGTATACAAAAACTCCTAGCTCTGAGATAATGTGACCCAAGAAGTAAACTTCATTGATCCAAAAGTGGCATTTACTGAGAATAGCTTAAAGAGGATTCTCTCTTAGTGTATTCAATATGATATCAAGATGGTTGTCATGGTCATGTCTGAAGTATGCATTCACTAAGATGTCCTCAAAAAAGACTAGGATGAATGAATCCAAATACGGGTGGAACACCTGATTCATTAGATCCATGAATACTACATGTGCATTTGTGCGACTTGATGGCATGACCAGGTACTCATATAGACCATACCTTCTCCTAAATGATGTGTGAGGTATGTCTGATGACCAGACACACACATAATAAATTCTCAACCTCGTATATATGTTTTTAAACACTCACACTCCTAAGAACAAATCTAAAAGGATGTCTATTCAAGGTAGTGGATACCATTTCATTATCATGAGCTGATTTAATCAATGGTAATCCAAACCAAGCATGAAGGTTCCTTATTCCATTTGGAAGAAAAGATTAGTGAACTCCGGCTATAATTTTTGGGGAATATAAATCTTTTATAAACTATATATTCAAACTATTTATTCATATCTAAAAGTTCCATAGGTTCTATCCTATAAGGATGAATGGTCACTAATGTTTATCTTGACACTAGAGAAATAGTGAATTTTACCTATCGTACAATTGGTATCCTGGAGAAAATGCTTTGAATGACTTCCTTGAAACACTTCACTATAGGAGAAAAAAATAAGATCATAACCCCTGACCGTCCCAGAAAATAATATCAATCTGATCTGTCAAACTACCTATCCTCTTATTCTCAGGTCTAGCTCAAAATGAATGAACATCAGATTCACCATTATACATGTAATTAGTTCCCTATGGTTATGTAAACTTCAACCTACTATGGTATCAATAAATATGGACTCAATAGGGAACTAACCAATCCATACCAACGATTACGTCAATGCATGTCATGTCAAGGAAGAAATTCTTCCATAGGAAAAGATATATTCCTATCTCAAGGGGACAATAATTACACCGGAATAAGATCTCTCATCAAATACATGACAATGTATAATGATTTATCACACCTCAAAAGTGTTCAATATTGATTCCTAGACACTATACCATCATTTTAGATATAATGGAATGAGACACGCTAGTGTCAAAGAAATCACAATAAATTTGAGGCTACTAGAATCGGTACTCTTACTATAAAAGTTCTTGAACTTTTCTCTTCCATTATAGGTTTGAGTAAATATAACTGACATGTATTGTGGCCTTGAGTCCTTTATTGGATTCCCAGAACAAGTATGATCTACTGGTGATGAGAATCATGAGTCTATGGACCTTTCGCTAGACCACCACCTCAAACTGAATGGTTGATGGTATTTCCTTTTCTTACCTAGATATATACTATATTCCCCACTCATTAACACAGATTAGGTGTAGATCCCAAATCCCAAGGATCTAATAGAAAATTCATGTATAATTTCGGGATATTGTCCATCCAGCTTCATCCTTTTTATTCCACTAGATACCATAAACATTGTAGTTTTGCGTGTCTTATATTACTATACTGGTGAAAAATCAAGAATTTTTCTACATGAAGAGAATGATTGTTACTACCCCTATGGGAATCCTTGAATAGATGATTGCATCCACTAAAATAACTAATGACATGACATGGTGACAAACCACCCTAACTCATCCCCTCATACTCTAATACGTAATAAGGGTATGATGGACTATCTTAGAAATAGTATTCAATAAAAAAATTGACCTATGAATGGATGTCATATACCAACCCATCATCTAATTTCCTGGAGGTCATAAGATCATCACATTATAAATTCAGTGCAAAACACTTCAACTCAATAAAGTGAGAGGAATATTTAATTACATAAAAATATCCTTGTATCATGTTCATAACCTATATATCATGATCATACATCAGATTCTCTAGAAATAAATAGTAGTAAAGGATGGTTTGAATATCTCCCTAAACCATATTACGATTTTGATCTTCCATGGTAATAACATCACACCATCGTTCAGAAAAATTGCATATTATATACATAGAATGTCTGACACTCCTATTTGGAGGTGTCTCCAGATTGTCAAATATAGAATGAATAGCTTTGATCCAAGACTTAGTAACAAGATTTCCTCTATCACCCAAAAATTTAGGGACACACTAGTGATAGAACTCCCAAGTCAATTGTTCCATTGCTGGGGTAGTTCAAGTGAATCCTTTAGTATTATTCATCATGTGAAATAACCCCCATGGAACTAGGTGGCAGTGCCTATATCAATAATAAGAAGATGTTCCATAGGTGGAACTTCATGAGGAACCATTGAACCACCTTTGGTGGGTGGTTTTCACTACCTTCAAGGAATATGACTGGAGTACATTGTAGAGGCATGATGCTGCAATTCCAA
Source organism: Viscum album (assembly GCA_963277665.1). NCBI lineage: Eukaryota > Viridiplantae > Streptophyta > Magnoliopsida > Santalales > Viscaceae > Viscum > Viscum album. The sequence goes on along the minus strand of OY728140.1, from coordinate 1,251,621,954 downwards.
AAACATGCCTCCAATGAGAATTTAACTACCAATAGATCACAGATAGAAAAATATTATAGGTACAAGCATTCTTATAGACCAATCATACCCATCTTCTTGCTCCTAAATCCTAGAGTAAGTGATAGAGAAAGACCATAAAAGGCCATAAGAACATCAAAGACACACCAACTACCCACAACTAATGATGACTTCAGGTTTTGGTCTCTTTTTCACCTATATAAAAATAAAATTCCGTTATTAAAGTGATATTAATTTTAAATTTGTACCCACTCATGTATTTTAATATCATTTAATGGTTGGACTAGATGGATTTCCAATTCTGATCCATAAGGCTACATACTCCACATGAATAGAAATATGGAATCTACATAATCTATACCATAACACATTTTATTCCATGTGACCAATGGTATAAGGCTCAATGTACCATAACTGAATGCTTATGGTGTCTACATTAACCTATGTAGGAAAACACTATTCTGTTAATGCATGAGATTTAAGTATCAAATATTTTTTCTTTGTCCTGCATGAAATCTCATCACACTTCCATATTATAATCAAGGAACTAATAATATATAATTGGAAGATGAATTCCAAAAATAAATGTGACATGGAAAAAATGCATGAAATTACATTCCTACAGTTCCTATGATGATTCATGTAATGTAATTCCCTCATTTCATTGGGATAAGTAATCAAAATACCATTTCATTAATGACAATAATGAGAACATCAAGAAACACGTGTGTCCCCGAATGGTGAATTATTATCAATAGTAATATGAAAATTCAATAATTGTAATCACCCATCCCTAGTAATTTGTGTCTCACCTATGCATGGGTTAGTTATACCTAGGAGTAGTCTCATTTCCAAATCTCATTAACACGTAGTCTCCTTTTTAATACCCAAATAGTAATACAAAGGTAAAATATTTCCCTAACATAACATTGTAATGTCTCGAACTGGTTTCCACTCAACTGGGGCACCGAGCTATTGGGTCACATAGCCTCATGTACACCTCTCCATATGCCAAAGAATACCAACTAGCATTGAGAGTGTCAATCTGGTATAGTTGGGATATTATACCCTCATATTAGAGTGGCATAATAGATATAGTAAACAATAATAAGAAGACAATAGATAAATAATGATATAGAAAAACCCTCAAATGACATCACTAGTAACACATTGTAGCAGAATCACAAATAATTGATATAATAATCATCTTTGGAATCATAAGTAAATGAACAGCTAAATAATAATATCAAAATCCACAAGACAGTGTTATATACAAGAATACATGGACTGATTATATACAAAAGGAGAACAAGGGACATTCATATACAACATACTAAAAAATGTAAAAAATGAATCTCGACTAACATCTCAACCATATGCTTCATCCCTTTCTACTATTCACTATATATAAGTATATAATAACAAATATATATAGCAGGGAGCTATCCCTTAGCCATACGTACATACAAGTAATCTACTCGGGTACCAAATGCAGCCTAAGTAGGTTGTGAGATACAATCCTAATAGGCCACCTCAAATAGTGTCTAAAAGTAATCCAAGCAGCATACAAGTATATAGAATAATAAAAAATGATAAATAAACAAATACTATCCCACTCATGTTCCTAATGTACACCAGGTGGCTCCACCTACTTCAACATATGCTTGAATTATTTTTTGATCAGAAAATATATATATATATATATATAGTTATAATATATATATATATATATTATACTTATATACTACATATGACTATATGAACTAAGTACTTGTAGAGGTAAGTATCGACTTATCTGGAATATTGTGTTTTTGTTGGAACAGGGCGTAATTTAGCCATCCATAACTAGTCTGAATGAGTCTATAAGATCATGAGAAGTTTACATGCCCTACATATCATGATGAGTGAGAGACATCTTTCTTGGAACTTGTGATGGTGGGATAGTATTTATGTAAACACCCAAAACAAGTGATATGGTGTTTCATGATTAGCATCCAAATAGTTTCAATGGTGTCAGATGTCATGATCAACACCCTATGTAATGGAGAGTGATTCACCATGCTCAAAAATCCCATTAACCATAATTACACATCCATTATCAATTGTGTAGTCATATTTATAATAATATCCTTGAGTCACTACCTCTCATGCATTATATTCAACAATCCAATTATAACAGAAGTGTTATAATTCAATTAATGCATTTAGTAAAGCCTAAAACAATTGTCATATCCTTTCCACCCTTTATAGAATATTTCAATTAATCAATTAAATTAATTTTATTATGAAAACTATTATGAGGAAATATATTATATACAATCAGTCCATTTAATTAACCAATACTAGGAAATTAGTTTTAAAAGTCACAGTGAAGCACTTAGAAGGTGTCATTATCAATTAGGAAACTACCTACACGGGTAAATTCAATTTATATGTCATGGAAAGCACATAATAGGTGATCTGGTATAATAAATATTTATTTACCATGGGGAATTTTCAATTACAACCCATGCCAAACACTTAGGAGGTGTTTTACACATTTGAACAATCAATTATAAAGAGTAATTTCAAGATAGAACACACATGAGGTGTACATGATAATGTTTTGAATACTTTTTTTAAATAACAAACATCATTGGTAGTTCTCAAGTTGTTTATATCAATTTAAAATGAAGAAATAGATTTTAAGGCAACATGCTGAAATGGTTGATGGGTTTCACAATGGCGCGACTATGAAAAATACAAAACTTTTGGGGAATGAAACGATACCACCTACCATGGGGTTGTAGATGAATCCTCATATACTACCTTAGATTCAATGTATATTAGAATAAAATGAAGAAATGGTTTAATTACCTAAAAAAGGAAATTGATCTGGCACCTAAATAGAATAATAGATCAGAAGAAAAACCATGGAAATAATTAAGATGACTCAATATCATACCAATTAGATCCAATGTGACTGATGATATTTGAAATAGAGTTTGGATGTAGGATTTATTAAAATACACAGCTCATGCCATGGGAGAGCTCAATGGGAGATGAGAAGGGTTTAATGCACTGGAATGAGAAGATGAATTGAATAAATAAGTTTTAAAGATTAATGAAATGAAAAATTTTAATTTCACCCACAAAATAGTTTCCAGATGGTTAGACTGCCTGACCTGTCCAAACCATGTGAAAAAAATGCTCAACTCACTACCAAAGGAGATACCTCGCACGGTTAAGGAACATAGTTTCAATAACATTGAAAAATACCATTCTCTAACATATGCAATTTTTCACTTGGGAATTAATCTTGGGTTTTTCATTTTCATAGAAACCATGCATCACCCATTCCTACTCTGTCTCACCCTAAATGGTTAGGAGAAACAGTGTAGGTTGGGCGGCATTGTTTCTTCTAACTGTTCGGCCCAATTTTTGTACCATCTTCTCATGGTTTTGAGCGTACAACAAGACTCATACACCACTGTAACCTTCTTCAATCTATTAGGTAACATCATAATAGAATTTTAAATGAATTTATACTAAAAACAAATGAATCATAGGTTTTTGAAAAGACAGGTCATTACACGAGATCTTGTAACCTGGGGCATGTCATTATCTACCACCAGTAGCTCTTCTAAATGAGATTCCTGGGAATAAGAGTAGACACAATATATGGATAGAAAATATGATATTAAAATTTATTATGTACCCATTTTATATGAATACATTCATGTATTTATTGAAGAATTACCAGTAAATCCACTAAATTTTGAATTTGAGTTATCTATTGATTTAATCCAAGATGCCAGACCAATATCAAAGAATCTTTATAGAATGGACAATATAAAATTAGTGAAATTGATAAAAAAATGACTAGAGAAGTTGTTTAATAATGTATTTATAAACCCAAGTGTTTCACATTGGGTATCCCTTGTTATTTTCATTTTGAAAATGGATGGATCTGTTTTGTCATGCATTTATTATAGGTGAATAAATGTTATTATGATAAAGAAAAATTATCCTCTTATACACATTGATGATATATTTGATGAACATCAGGGAGCTCATGATTTTTTAATGATTGAAATTAATTTAGGTTATCATCAATTTTGAGTAAACAAGGAAGATATTCTGAAGACATCATTTTTTAAAAGGTGTGATCATTAATATTTTATAGTAATTCCCTTTCGATTGACTAATGTACCCACTATTTTTATGGATCTAATGAATATAATATTTAATGAATATATTGATGATTTTTTTGGGTATTTATTATGATATCATTATGTATTATAAAATTTATTAGGGCCATGATAATAACTTGTCAATCATTTTTTAGACTCATACAAGAAAATAAAAATATGAGAAATTTATGAAGTGTGAATTATGAATTTAGACATATTATTTTCATTTCTATATTTTATAAAATGATGGAATCTCATCCAAGATTTCATATAAATTGGTATGTTATTATAGAAAAAATAATGTGAATAATTTTTTGAATAATGGAATATGATGTTGGTAAAAACATCAATTTTGACTATAACCTCATAAAATGATGGATTTTATATATATATTGATGCATAAAATAAGGGATTCGATTGTTTCCTTTGGAAAATTATAAATTTATTATCTATGCATCAAAGTATTTTGATACATACAGAAGGAACAATATAACTCATGATCATTAGCTATTGGTTGTAATCTTTTCTTTGAATATATGGAAAAATTATCTCTATAGTGAAAGATGGGATCGATATATATATACCCAAAGGGTTGGAATGAATTTTTTCATATAATGAGACTAAACTGAAGCAAAAAGGGTGGCTTGAAATACTCAATGATTATGATTTCTCAATATACTACTACCCATAGAAGGAAAAAAATGTATTGAAAGAATTTAGTAGAAACTATCTGTATGTTCTGACCAAAATGGGGATTAACATGAATCATATGTTCATTAATTTAGTAAATACATACATGATAATTTTTACAGAATGGGAGAATCATTATTTTTTTAAACGATAGTAAAATTATACTTATTATAAAAGATAAAATTTATCAACATGATGATGATAATTATCAAAATTAAATTAAATCCATGAATGGGGGTAAATTTGTAGACATTTTTTGTGAACATAGTGCTCTAAAATTTGTAAATGGAATTTGTGTTCCATCTATACCTGCAATAAAAATGCAATTTTTTTAATGATCCCCAAAGCTCAAATTTCACGATACACCCTCATTGTAGTAAGATATATATGTATTTCTGAGAATATTTTTTTAGGATGATATGAAGTGTGAAATTGCTGATTATTTGTCAATATGCTAATTTTTAAATATGTTAAGGCTATGAGAAAACATCATATGGAACTAATGTATCCTATACTTATTCTTTCATGGAAATGGGATAACATTTCCATGGACATTTTCACCATATTACCAATGACTCCTAGAATGAATGATGTAATATGGGTTATTGGTGTTTTCATAAACAATATGTACAATTCATTACTATAATAGAAGATTTAAATCTTGATCACCTTTAACATATCTATAATAATAATTTTTTAAGACTTCAAGGAACTCCACCTTCAATTGTTTCTGATTATGATCCATGATTTACATCAAACATCTGGAATAGTCTTTGAAACGCCTCTGGATATTGAGCATCATTTGAACACCACTTATAACCCTCAAACTGATGGATAGTATGATATGACTATTTAAATATTACAAGACATGTTTAGGACATGAACACTTTACTTTCATGGTATGTGGGACCACTATTTACCTTTGGTATAATTTTCCTATAACAATATCTTTCACTCAAGTATTCATATAGTATCACATAATGAATTATATGGAAAGAGATGTGTTCTCCAATTTGTTGGGAGGAAGTTGGTGAATGGAAGCTTGTAGGACTAAAACTTATTTAGGAGATGATGTAAAGTATAAAAACTATTAAAAATCATTTGAAACCAACTTAATGATGAAAAATATTTATATAGATAATCCAACGAAAGATTTCAAATTTCAAGTGGGAGGTCACATTTTCTTCGAAATATCTCTTCGGAAGTGTGTTATATGGTTCGGTAAGATAGGGAAACTAAAAACTAGGTACATAAAAACTTTTTAAATTTTAGAAATAATCAATGTTTTGGATTACAAATTTTAAATTCAACAAATTATATATAAATTTCATGATGTGTTCTATATTTCATTGTTTAGTAGGTACATTTCATACCCACCACATTTTCATACCTCTGATGAAATAGAATCAGAACCCAATATATCTTACTATGAAGACCCAATCCATATTATTAACACTGAATTAGATGATTCAACTAGTTTAGTTTCTAATGAGAAATCCTAATAGGGACAAATAAATGTGGGAACTATAGTATGTTATGAATAAAAACCAGCCTCATTTATTTAGAATGTAATATCCATAATAATTTTGAGGATGAATTTTTGTGTGTGCAGAATGTAGATTTTGATATTAAATTATAGTAAGTAAACATTAAATTTTGATAAATGTATATCAAAACATTAATATTTATATTTCATGAAACAAGAATTTATGGTATGAATATCAATTTATAACATACTTATACAATATTTGGGAAGAATGAATTTTTGAAATTTTACCTTAGATATAATATTTGACAAACAATTGAAAATGTAGTATTTAAATATTATGACTTTTAATTATAAAAATATGTTAAATTATTCATTAATAGCCCATAATTTAATATCAATTTTATATAAATAATGATAAGATCATTTATAGGTAAGAAGAGACATGTTTCATAAAACAAATTATCTTAATCATTATGTCATTACATTTTAATTATTTAGAATAATCGTTAATTATAAATGATTTGAAAGAAATTTATAGATTATAAATCGAAATATATGAATTCTAATCCATATAATTATGATTATTAGTAATATTGTGAATGTATGGTCATCTTATGCTTGAAAATGCATTTCTTGAAAAACTGTTTTACAACCCTTTTTTTGGGTTAATTTTTAAATTAAATTATATCACTTATAGGAATAAAATTTCAAAAAATATATTCTATAATTTAAATAAAAAATAATAATATTAGTTTATAAATTCAAATTAATTTTTTTTCATTATGTATTATAAAAATAGTAAAAAAGTTATAATCTCAGTTATGGTTAAAAGGGTTTATCGAGGGGTTAACCAAAATAGGTAATTGTTATAATGGAATAAAAACATGATTAAACCCCATATTTTGGTTTTATTTAGACCCTAACCTAATAAAATTGTAATATGATCAATTTTTTATACATTCAAAAACAAATTTACTTGACATTTTTGTAAAAAATTAGAAAAATTACAAGTGTTCCTCTAACCTCAATTATAAAAGGCACTCATCCCCTCATCACTTTGTGCATATAAATATATTTATCTCAAAAACCCCTAACAAAATATCAATAAAACATAATTATAAACATTATTAATATTTTATTCATCTCAAAATAACAACCCTATGGTCTTTAAGAGGTAATCCAAATGATGTTTCTCCAAGATAAGTTAATCATCTTAACGAAGATATTTCTTTTTAATTATTCTTTTACCACATTAAATTATGTATTAATAATTAAAATATCATAAAACTAATATTTAAAAAAATAATTAGATTTTATAATGGTGATTTCATTATTTTTATCTGTCTTATTATCTAAAAAATGGGGAACAAAACCATCACTCTCATGTGCGGCAGACCACCGCCTCGCGAATCGAGGTAATTCGTTATCTATCAAAAACTCACATTCATAGTCATAATGATGAAATTAATTAATATATATTATAATTATAAAATAATATTTATTATATAAAATTAATAAATCATCCAATCCCTTACCCTTTCACCCATTAAGGAAGTGATAACATCACCGTGCGTACATACGTTCTACCATCACCACAAAGAGATACGATTTGTTTTCGACAACCAAATTTAATGAATGATTAAATAAATGTATATAATGAATAAACATGATATTTATAACATTAATATAATTATATATATTGTTTATATATATACTCTTCTTAATAAATTGAACTTCCATGACAAAACAGGGAGGAGAAAACCCAATTGTTAACACCAAAAATAATGGTCAAAATGGATATATTATTAAGGAATTGGTGATAAGATGATATAATATGATCATATGTAATATTATAAACCTTAATATGTTTCTATTATGAGTAAATAACATATTTAAAACCATTATAAATTTGGTTAAGTGTTGAAGCTTCTTTCCGACATAGAGTCTAAACGAATGAAAAGGGAAATACCTTAACACAATGTGATTCATTATTTGAAGAAAAATAAAAAAATTGAAAAAGGCATGAACAAGGATTTGTTTACACTTTGGTCGTGAAAGTTTCATCATATCCATGCAATTATACTTGTGCACCTAATATTTTTCATGTAGGTGACTCTCGCGCCCAAAGTTATTTTCACCCAAGGTCTTTAAAGGCCTTTAAATACCCCTTGTGGGCACCCATTTTGGGGACGAAAAATTCCATTAGCCAGATTTATGCTCCTGGCACTCTAGTCTCTTCTAGAAGTATACCGAATACTTATAATGTAATTTCATACCTATAATGGAAGATATAAATAGGGGAAATAAGTCTTAAGTGTTGAAATTCATCAACACATGTGCGCCTAAGTGTCTAACCCTTACGTGAAATGAAGACACTTGCGTGTCGCCTTCTCCATTCAACAAAACTTGCATCCCATTCTTTTGGAAGTCCCTATGGATAAAAATAAGGGAATGAGCCATGTCTCAACCAATTGTTACAATTTTGGTCAACCTTCGCGTAGGTACACCTATTCCGTGCAAGTATACCTGCGGGACCAGGACCTACACGCCTACTTCTTTTTGGGTGCCCCTTCTACCTATTCACCTCTTTTTTTCAAATCCACCTATCCTTTTCAATATTTAACCTTTAGAACCCTCTTTAAATCCATTTATGGCATGGTTCCCTTGTTGGCTTCCTTATCTGAAAGAAATTCTGTGGAACATCTCTTAAAACCTAGTGATTACATATCTTTATGTCACTATGGTTAGAGAGTTCTTTAATTCAACCTCATCCATTATGATGAGAGGATCTTAATCCTAGGCCTACTTTTTAGGAGTAATCCCCAGTCATAATTTATCGTTAACTTGGGCCTCTTCCTTATGATTAAGTCCCAATTTCAAATTCCTAAATATGGGCATCCTCCTTATGAGTAATCCCCATGTCCCCTAACCTGGGCCTCCTTTTCAAGAGTAATCCCCAATCTTCATCTTCTCTTAAACTAGGCCTCATTTTCAGGAGTAAGCCCCATGTTCCCAAATAGGGCATCCTCCTCATGAATAATCCCTAGGTTCTCAAATATGGGCATCCTCCTCAGGAATAAGAACCATGTTCTCGAATTCCCTACACTCGGGCTTCCTTCTTAGGAGTATGCCCCAGTCATAATTCCCCTTAACCCGGGCCTCTTTCGTAAGAATAATCCCTAGTTCTCAAGTCCCTTTAACCTGGGCCTCCTTCTCATGAATAAGCCCCAGTCATAATTTCTCTTAACTAGTCTTAATTTACATTTTATTTGGGCTTCCTTCTCAAAAGTAAAACCCAATCATAAGTCCTCTCTAAATTTGGGCATCCTTCTCATTATTATGTCCTAAGTTAAGTATCCAAATCTCCATAAAGCACATATACTTTTATGGACCTTGTTCCGAGTTTCTTCCCTAAATTAAAACCTAATCTTTATTTATCTGGTCAGTCATACATACATAAGCCCCACGTCATTCCTTATGATTGCATCATTCATGGAACAATTGTCAGGATTTACCTATACCTATTGTTTGTCACACTGATCATGAATCACATGAGCTTAGAGTGTAAAAGTAACTATGACAACATTCTTTGAGCCATCACTCATACCAAAATGTCATAATTATTTAATCTAACTACATTGGTTCTGATTCCATTTCTAAAAAAGGATATGTAGGGTTCCCATCTATGGGTATGATCCCAACTCTTGAATAATTCATGTCCTTCTGAATAACAAAAAACTTCATGTTCTTTACTGAGTGGCTTTAAAACCAGTATGGTTATCATAATGACCAAGAGATTTCTATATAATGGGTTGAAGGATACCATTGACCAAGAATCTCTAACAAATACAGATGATTCTCTATCAATGAAGAACCTTAAATACATATAAAAGATTCTCTAAATCTCATACATATTAATCATTTATTGTTAGTTCTAAAGGAATGCTCATTTTCATACTTGGTAATGTAATAAGGATTCACGAACAAAACATAAATCTATAAAGAGAGTCCCAAAGTAGACAATAATTACCCTAAAAAAGATGTGATGATTCCGACCTCCCATCCTCTCGACCAATGCAAATTCTTAAGCCTAATCAATCCACAACTAATGAGCACCTACCATTAGAAAGTAGGTCCAGATGGATATAGAATCATTGGATGTTTTTGGTTCTACGAACAATCCCATTAGAAACTGCATGGAAAGTTTGAACCTTAAATCAACAAGGTCATCCCCAATACCAGTGGAAACAAAAAATGGTGAACCCAACGTGAATCCTTAACTATGTTAAAATGATGTTTTACTTATTTGGTAGGCCCCTATTGAAAACTCAATGAGAGTGCCAACAAAACAATCAATAACATATGTGCTCATCCAAAAGATGAAGTGGCTGAACTTATCTTGATTATGTCTGTTATATCAAATAGGCACTCTTTTCCATGATCTTATGCATTATATAAATGGATTATATTACGTTCACACCTGTTAATACCTCTGCTGTGAATGCCTCTGCGGCCACTCCTGGTGGATATTCATCCGCTCTGAGGACAACATCACCAACTCAACTTCTTCAATGCTGGGTATCAAATGCACTGGTTATGGAATACCATCAAAACAGTACCATTCCGACTCTGGAGGCTACTCGACGAGCCCTCCAAATCAATAATTCAACCTTTTTGTTCGGACAGCGACGACCAGTGATCAAGAAGCAGGTGGTGCCATCCACCTTTTCCAACTGTTTCGGGTCGTTGTCCCCATAACGCAATCACCATCCCTCCCATATTCTGGGTAGGTGAATGAGAAGGTCACTGAAGGCCTTAATTCAAAGATACAGGAGTCCTTCCCAAGGGCTCCCATCAACAATCGCCACAGGACTCGTGCGGCAGTACGCCCTTAACATGATGAGGGTTTCATTTCCAGATGTTCGGCTCAGGTTCCTCGAACCCGAGCAGGGAAGAAGAACCACCAGAGGCGACAACCAGTCAACAGTGAGAAGATTATTATCTCTTCCATTTCCATAGAAGTCCACCAACATATCTTGGTTGAATGCAACAAGCGGGAACACACACTCGTCTGTTTTAATTATGATTTCCGGCAGACTCGTCTGGCAGCAACAGGCCATTCCCTCCAGGAAATTCCGGAAGAGTACTATAGACAAGAACATACACCTATTTATAAATCATCATCTAGTAAGTAGGCTCTTCTGACTACATACGATGAAGCACCCTAACCCAATGTGTTGACAACTGTTAAACAGGAACATACACCTGCTTACACTCATCAATCCTGCCAGTAGTCTCATCTGCCAGTATTGAAGGAAGTTCACCAACCATGTTCGGCGGAGTGAAATCATCAGGCACAAACACCTGCTATTATTGATCAAACCTACCAACAGCCTCGTTTGGTAGCACCTAGAGAAGTCAATTGCAAAGCACCAATGACAAACAAGAGGCAGACTCAACTCTCTGCCCACGCACATGAGTACTTTCAGAACTCACTGACAGGAAAATGAGGATAGAAGTAGGACCACAAACCTACTCGAAACACAAAATGTATGTATATCCTCATTCTGGCAGCTTAAGTCAACAAGAATATTCTGTCAATGGTGAAAGAGTAGAAGAAAATCCCTTCTCATATTCAGGATACCTATCAGGATATTATAACAGCTTCAGCAGCATCACAGGGAATGAAATGCAAATCTATCCCTACCAGTGGAGTGACACATCAGCAGTTCACTCCAGAAAAGACACACACCTATGTTCCAGTCCAAGTGGTTAGTGGGTCTTACTCCCCCATATCATACGGACAACCAAGTCAGGCAAATACACTTGGTTTGAGTGAAGATAATCAGCCTAACCTGATCATTTCTCCTGAGTAGGAACATACTCCTTCCCGTAATAACCACTTTCATCAACAAGTTGTTCCCAATTTGATTAAGAAGACTTATAATAAGAAGACCCATCCAGCACAATCAAGAAATCAAGGGCCAATCTATAATAAGGCCTTACTCGATGCTGGAGTCCTTGAATCCTTCCGAAAATTATCTGTTGGAATTTAATATCCTACTCTCTCATTTCCCAATAGTGGGAACATTAATTATGAAGGCCTTCATGAGAGACTTCCTCGTGAAGGATTACATCATGACAATTCGGTCGATCTCGAAGTTTCATCTTCAGATGAGAGCAACAAGAACCCTCTGTGTGGCCAGAACATCAAGGAGAAAAATGTTTCATCTTTTATTATAACCCACCATGGTGGTCCTCCCTGTGATGAAGAATTTAGTTGTGAAAGTCCTCTCCACATTAGTAATTCACATTGCCTGGAAAGTGCTCCAATGGACAATGTAGTGATGATAAAGTCCTCTTATCATGAAGCACTTTTAAATGTGAATCCAGTCATGTCTGATTCTTTACCGCTAGTAGGTGAAATACATTCTCAATTAGAAGATAACCCGGGGTGTAGGTCATTCTATGAACCACCCCTGGGTCATTCATCTTCTAGTTTGATTAGTGAATTCTCTACCAATCATGTTGAATCCGATTAAGCAATAAGGAATCACTAAATCTGGTCTAATCAGGTAGAAGAATCTTCATTGAATTATGAATGGGAAATGATGAATATGAGAAAACAACTAGAGAAAGGTGAATTTATAGTCATGTTTGGGCCATTGTATGACTCACAGTATGATATTCCAGAGATGTTGACAGAAGATTGTATTCAAGATATTTGTATCAACATGTGGCAAAATCTTTGTCAATTGAAAAAGAACATATTATCTTATGATGAATATGAAAATCATTTCATGATAACATAAGGGTTACATCGCCAAATTGACGTGGCATCTTTCTCAATTTCTCGATATCTGAAGGCTAGAAACCAGCAGAGATGTAACACCTGAGATTTTTATGATTAATATTTTGTTTTTATGTTATATATATATCATCAAAAGAATCTTTCAGTACACACTATCTTGACTTACTTTACACGCAATCGCGACCTACCTCGATAGCTTGCGTTGTACGCAATACCGAGTTTCACTAAATGACGATATGCTATTAAAATATTATTTAAAATATCCGTTATGAATACTAATAACAACTTTTTTAAATTTTTATCTTTCAAAATGGACCTCATTTTTGGATTCGGAATACCGAAATTAGCCTAGAGTGAAATTTTTGTATTTTTCAGAAAACTTTAAATTTTTGATGAATAGTGAAACCACTAAGTGGTAGTTAGAAAAACTGAATTTTTCATAAAACTTAATTTTACCACTTCTGTGAGTGGAATTTCAAAACTCCGAGAGACACGGTTAATATCAAGGACTAAAATGTGGTTCAATGAGATGAAAATAATTTTTTGTGAATAGTAACTTTTTACTTTTTTTTACCACGGTAAAAAGTAAATAGGGTAATTAAGGGTAAAGATGATATTATTATTACCCTAACACATGTCCTAATTATATTTGATAAGTGTAATTCGACCACAAACAACCTTATGAATATAATATGACCATTTAGGTCCACTTGGATTAGAATAGGACATTTATTATTAATTTATTTAAAGAAGGGTTAAAATAGTTAAAATCAAAGTTTAATAAGTAAATAATTTTTAATATGGGTTATACATAAGATAAATTCTACTATAAATATTCATTAGAAAGATAAAATTATTTCATACATAATGGTATTTTATTTATAATTTTTATACTTTAAATAAATTAATTTATTTATGACACAACAATGATGCAGTAATTACCCTTTTAAGGAAATGTTAACATAATTAATGTTATAATTGCTCAAATAAATGTAATTTGAGACTTTTTATGAATTCCACTAATTTTACAGGTTACTATGATATATTAGTGTTGATTTAATCAACTTTTATCGAACATATAATTCTGTTATGACTTTCACAAAAATCATATATCAAATAGTGTCAAAATTGACACAAAATAGTTTTTTAATCCAATATTATATTATTAATTGTTATTTTTTTCCTAAAAATCTAAGGTTCGGCCAAATGACTTAGATAAGGATATATATATTAATAATAAACAACATGGGGTTCGTTTGGCATGTTATAGTAAGTTTATTAACCATATAGTGTAAGAAAACAAAAAGTCACGGTAAAAGTAAAATTATTTAACTTAGAGTTAAATCTAATTGATAAGGTTAAAATAATAACCTAAACTTGTCTAAATTCTATTGGTTGATAGGATTTAGACCCATACCCACTTTACCTTCGAAATAAGACCCTTTGGAACCATTATAAACCGATTTTGACTTTAATATAGAATAATATTTTGAGATATTCCTAAGGTGCCCCTCTCCTCCCTTATAAAAGGGCACCTCCTCCCCCTTCTCCTCAAACAAATTTGAGCACTCAAGCTCGGCCAACCCCTGAAAAAATCCCTTCTCCACTTCCCTAGAATAATCCTAGAGGTCCTGGTCTTCTTAAAAGACCAATCTTAGTTCCCTAAGTGGAGGATTCAAAGAGGCGTTTTAAAGAAGAGGTAATATCCATTACCAATCTTTTCAATTTCTTTCTTCTTCAACTTCTTCTTCTTTAGATTTTTCATGATAAAGTAATAACATAAGTATTACTTACATGTTATTATAAATATTAAACAACCCTAATTCACCTTCTATCCATCCTACAGAAAAAATGAAATCACCGCGCGTGCGTACGTACGGAATACCGTCTCCACGCCGTGGTGTAATCTATTTTCCACCATCACCTTACAAGGACGGGTATAATGGTGTAATGAGTAACTATATATGATTATTATAAAGTTATATTGATACTGAAATAGTATAAATACACTTAAATACAATTCCACGATCATGGGAACAATATCATCGCTCGTGCGTACGTACGGAATACCGTCTCCACGATGTGATGCGACGCGTTCTACATGATCATCATTACATAGTAATTATATAAATGAATTGAATGAATAAATATGATATATGTTACACTAATACAATTATGTATATAATGTATCTATAACCTTAAAAGAAGAATAAGAATTTATTCAGCAAAACACGCATAAGAACAAAAGGCAATAAAGACCCGAGTAACAAGTAACAATGAAATTTTAATAATAAGAAGCTATGAATATGACCATATATGATATCATATCAATATGTATGATTCTGGAATAAGTCGATAACATTATTTAAACTATTATACAGTAGATTCGGACACGTACAAAGAAAATTGGACCTAAGGTTAGGGAAATATCACAATCTCATTTTTATCTGAGATTGTTTATTCGTAAGTATTTACTGGGATGTATTTTATCATCCACATCCATGTTACCTCAATATGTAATATTGTTTCCATCCACTTAAAATAGTTTAAATCCAATTTTACCCTTCTTTTAGTTTTTAGTAAAGAATATGAAAGGAATCTTTTGTCGTTTTTTTGTACAAGGTATTTTTTGACTTTTCCGACAAAAGTACGAAGAATGTTTTTTTTACTTATACGGAATGAATGGATTTTTAAAAAATTATTTCCAAGAAGATTACTTTACAAGTTTTCAAGTTTATTTTTAATAAACTTCTTTTAGTTTATAATTGTATGACATGTTAAGAAAGTAAAAGTGTTTTTGAAGAAGAAAGGATATTTTCCTCAAGAATGGAGTTCAAGTGTTTTATCAAAATTATTTTCCATCTAAGATAATAAAGGGTTCTGTTTTTATCACTATTATTACATTGATTTGATTATGTTGTGAGGGAATTATTTTTATGAAGTCATTTACCTTATATGATTTGTTTTATGATGTCATGATGTTTCAAGAATCCCATTTTTGTTACATGTGTTATGCGATGATGTATGATTTATGATTTATGTGGCACACATAAGAAAGGATTCATTATAAAATGGGTGGGACCTATATCTACCTCCAATGTATTGGGTAAATATTTTATATCTCATGAGATAGACATGGATGGAACAGAAGGTTATTTCGGTTCAGTGATACAGGACTGAAATGAGGAGTGAACTCGGTTCAGAAATGGACTTTGTCCGCTAAGATAGCCTTGGAAATGAGTCATGACTAACAAGAAATGATTTTCCATGATTATGGGTGCATGCCACAATGTTTCAAGTTTTATGTTATGATTATGGGGATCTCATTTTCACTTATATTATTTATTCCATTTTAAGATATTATGATCTCTTTTGTAGGTTATGATTTTCAAAAAGATATGAAATGATTTTTATTTCCTTTATTTTCCCTTGCTGAGCATTTGAGCTCACCCTTTTTGTATGTTTTCTTTTCCCCCAGCCAGGAAGATGGATATTAAGTAGAATATGCTAAAAGGGACCCTAGATATGATGAAATAAATGGGAGACATTGTAGAAGATTTATGAATCAGTTGTTTATGTTTTCCAGTTTCTAAAGACACTATACATATACGATCCTTTGTGGTTTTGTCATATGTTGTAATAAGTGTGCTTCAATTTTGATGTATTAACAATTTATGTAGAGTATGGGTCATTATAGTTTGAATCAGAGGAAAAGTATAGTCAACCTTTGGAAACTAGGATGTGAAAGCCTTAGTAAGAACCCTAAGGATAAGTCTAAGCATAGAACACAATCTTAGTGTTTTAGAAATGGCCATGAATAACCTAGGACAAGACCTTAAGCGTGAAAATTTTATTCTTGAATTATGTGGTTTTCCTATTATAATTAGTGTTGCTCACACTATTCTTCTTGGTTTTAGTCAATGGATGGAACCCGAAGGAACCGTGTTAATGCGGAATGCGATGGTCAATGCAATGATTGTACCCCTGAGCAACGAAACGATATGGGAGCTGGAATGAAAAATATTGTAGCCATGATCACACAACTTTCTCAAGCTATGAATCATGCAGGACTTCCAAACGAGCAAAGGAAGGAGAAACATTCTGTTGAATCCTTCATGATGCAGCGTCCACCTTCTTTCAGCGGGTCTACTGATCCATTAATTTCTGAACAATGGATTAGTACTACTGAAAAGATATTTTCAGTTCTTCAATGTTCTGAACTTGATAAAGTCATCCTAGTAGTGTATCGTTTGGAAGGAGATGCTGATCAATGTGGAATCTTATTAAGAATACGAGGCAAAGGGATGAAATTGAGTCCATGGAAAGGGACGAGTTCAAGAACTTATTTTTCAATAAGTACTTCCCTCGTATTCTCCGAACAAAGATGGAGAAAGAGTTTCTTGAACTGAAGAAAAGGGATGATGAATCTGTTGGTACCTATGAAGAAAATTTTACAATATTTGCAAGGTACGCTTCTGGTATTATTATCCAACCTGAGAGTAAGATCGATCGATTCTTTAGTGGCTTAAAACCAAGTCTTCGAAGGGCGTTAGCCATAAGGGACTTCAATAGCTACGAGGAAATCGTTCGATGTGCTCTCAATGTCGAGATGGAGATTAGAGTAACCCATCAGTCATATGGGTTTGATAAGAAGAGGAAAATGGAATTCAAAGGAAAATCTAAAGAGCACACTGAAAAGAATATGAGCTTTCCCTTATGCTCGAAGTGTGGAAAGAAACATGGAGGGAGTTGTCTTAATGGGACAAGTAAATGTTTCAAATGTGGAAAGGAAGGTCATCGGTCATTTGAATGCCATGATAATGAGAAGAAGATGTCTAATGATGAAAACAAAGGAAGGGATACACAAAATGAACCTACTACACTTCAATGTTTCAAGTGCAAGGAGATGGGGCATTATGCAATCAATGCCCAAATCCAAGGGTTGATGATGATGGTCGACGTCAACAAACTCTTAAGGCTAAAGACAAAGGAAAGTCACATGAAATTTCTATCAGTGATGTGGAGTACGATAACGAAGTGGTGAAAGGTACACTTACCATCCACTCTAAAGTAGCAAATGTTTTATTTGATTATGGATCCACCCACTGTTTTATTTCTAAAGAATTTTCTAAGGGTATCACCGTATTACATCAACAATTAGAGGTTGAGTTAGCTGTGACAACACCTAATGGCACATCAATCGCATCAAATGTTTATAATTCTTCTCCATTTGACGTTTGTGGAAATGTGCTTCCTGCAAATCTTGTGATCCTTCCTTTAGTGGAATTCGATGTGATTCTTGGCATGGATTGGCTTTATTTATACGGAGCTCATATCAATTGCCAAATAAGGGAAGTCACATTTCATATTCCATATCAATCTATGATCGTCTATCAATGCAAGGATGAACATAACCTTCCAGTGGAAATTTCTTCCATTTTATGGGTATTGATTCCACTAAATGAAGGTTATTTATCTCAAATGGTTTGTGAGAAACTCGCGATTAAGAATATGCCCATCGTACGGGAGTTTGATGATGTCTTTCCAGAGGAATTACCGGGTCTTCCACCAAATTGTGAAGTTGAGTTTTCAATAGAACTCGTACTGGGTGCTTTGCCTATTTCAAAGACACCTTATAGAATGGCCCCAATTGAGTTGCAGGAATTGAAGAAGAAACTCCAAGAGAATCTTGATAAGGGATTCATACGCCCTAGTGCGTCACCTGGGGGAGAACCTGTTCTATTTGTTAAAAAGATATATGGATCAATGAGACTCTGCATTGATTATCGAGAACTTACCAAGATCACTATCAAGAACAAATATCCTCTCCCACGCATTGATGACTCATTTGACCAACTACGCGGAGCTCAATAATTTTCCAACATTGATCTTCGTTCAGGGTATCATCAATTAAGGGTCAAAAGGGAGGATATACCAAAGACGGCTTTCTGTACAAGGTATGGACACTATGAATTTTTAGTGATGCCATTTGGTCTCACTAATGCCCCTGCTATCTTCATGGATCTAATGAATAGAGTCTTTAGAGACTATCTTGATCAATTTGTGGTAGTCTTTATAGACGATATTCTTGTCTATTCAAAGAGCAAGGAAGAGAATAAAGATCACTTGAGAATTATATTGAAGACCCTGAGAAAGGAGAAGCTTTATGCCAAATTTACCAAGTTTGCATTTTGGATTCAAAAAGTTGCATTTTTGGGTCACATAATCTCAAAAGAGGGGATATCTATGGATCCAGCAAAAATAGAGGTCATCGAAAGATGGTCAAGACCAACAACAGTAACTGAGATCCGAAGTTTTCTTGGTTTGGCTGGATATTATCAACGTTTTGAAAAAGATTTTTCACGATTATCTAATCAACTCACCAAGTAGACACTGAAAGGAGTTAAGTTAGTTTGGACAGAGGAATGTGAAGAGAATTTCATGGAGTTGAAAAGAAGGTTATCCAGTGCACCTGTTCTCACACTGCCTTGTAGTGGAGAAAGGTTTGTGATCTACAGTGATGCATCCAAGAATGGATTGGGGTGTGTTCTTATGCAAAATGATATGGTGATAGCTTATGCCTCACGATAGTTGAAAATCCATGACCAAAATTACCCAACACATGATTTGGAGTTAGCTGCGGTAATGTTTGCATTAAAGATTTGGAGGCATTACCTTTATGGTGAAAGGTGTGATATTTATACTGATCAGAAAACTTTAAAGTATATTTTCACACAAAAAGAGCTGAATATGCGTCAAAGAAGATGGTTGGAGCTGATTAAGGATTATGACTGCTCAATCCATTACTACCCTGGGAAAGCAAACAAGGTCGCAGATGCATTAAGTCGACAAGACCATGCTAGTTTATCCATGATGAGGATCACAAAAGATCCAATATTTATGGATTTACAAAGGATGGATCTTGGAATTATAATGGAAGGGGAAAATCTTATCTTTCTCAAATGAATGTTCAACCATCTATACATGTGAAGATTAAAGAGGCACAAAAAGAAGATGTCGAGTTACAAAAGAAAGTGAGAAATGTTCCTGAATTCAACCTTGATTTTGATGGGATAATAAAGTTCAGGAATCAGGTTTGTGTTCCTCCCATCCCCGAATTAAAGAAGGAACTGCTGGATGAGGCTCATAGTTCTTCATTCTCTATTCATCCTGGAAGCACGAAGATGTATAGGGACCTGAAAGAGTACTTCTGGTGGGATGGAATGAAAAGAGATGTTGCTGATTATGTCTCTCGATGCTTGGTTTGTCAACAAATTAAAGCTGAGAGACATAAGTCTAAGGGGATGTTACAACCATTACCTATACCTGAATGGAAATGGGAAAACATCACTATGGACTTTGTCACAGGACTTCCTAAAACATCCAAAGGCAATAATGCTATCTGGCTCATAGTTGATCATCTTACAAAGTCCTCACACTTCATTTCTATTAGATAGGATTCCTCTCTAGATCAGCTTGCCAGGAAATATGTAAAGTAAGTGGTAAGATTGAATGGAGTACCACTTTCTATTATATCTGATCGGGATCCGAGATTTACCTCGAAGTTCTGGAGAAGTCTTCAGCATACTCTGGATACAGAGTTGAGTTTCATCACTGCTTATCATCCTCAGACAGACGGTCAGTCTGAGAGAACAATTCAAACCCTAGAAGATATGTTGAGATCTTGCTCTATGTATTTCAAAGGAGGTTGGGATCAACACCTACCTTTGGTGGAATTTTCTTATAATAATATCTTTCACTCCAGTATTCAGATGGCTCCTTATGAAGCTCTCTATGGAATGAAATGCAGGACTCCAAATTGCTGGGATGAAGCTGGGGAAAGAAAACTATTAGGACCTAATCTCGTTGATGAAATGGGAGAAAAGGCCAGATCTATTCAACAACACATAAGAGCAGCTCAAAGTCGACAGAAAAGTTATGCCGACAACCGAAGAAAAGACCCAGAGTTTGAAGTGGGTGATAAATTGTTC
Organism: Viscum album; assembly: GCA_963277665.1. Lineage (NCBI taxonomy): Eukaryota > Viridiplantae > Streptophyta > Magnoliopsida > Santalales > Viscaceae > Viscum > Viscum album. The sequence continues at coordinate 1,251,600,783 of OY728140.1, read as the reverse complement.
TTACGAATATCTCCCTGGAAGAGGGTTATGAGATTTGGAAAGAAGGGGAAGTTGAGCCCTAGATATATCGGTCCTTTCGAAATACTGGATCATGTTGTAAAGGTAGATTACCGATTGGCGCTTCCACCGAATCTCTCTCAAGTTCACTATGTGTTCCATGTATCTCTCCTGAGAATGTACATACCTGATCTTTCACATGTACTCAGCTCAGAAGTTGTACCGCTGGAGCAAGATCTTTCTTATGAAGAACAACCGATAGAGATTCTGGATCGTAGCGAAAAAGTCCTACGAAAAAAGACCAATCGATTGGTGAAAGTTTTATGGAGGATCCACCAACTTGAAGAAGCTACATGGGAGCTTGAGGATATGATGAGGGAGAAGTATCCTCATCTGTTTGTTACAAAGTGACGAATTTCGAGGGCGAAATTCTTTTTATGGGGGGTAGAATGTAACACCCGAGATTTTTATGAGTAATATTTTGTTTTTATGTTATATATATATCATCAAAGGAATCTTTCACTACACACTATCTTGAGTTACTTTACACGCAATCGCGACCTTCCTCGATAGCTTGCGTTGTACGCAATACCGAGTTTCACTAAATGACGATATGCTATTAAAATATTATTTAAAATAGCCGTTATTAATAGTAATAACCACCTTTTGAAATTTTATCTTTCAAAATGGACCTCATTTTTGGATTCGGAATACCGAAATTATCCTAGGGTGAAATTTTGGTATTTTTCTGAAAACTTTCAATTTTTGATGAATAGTGAAACAACTAAGTGGTAGTTAAAAAACTGAATTTTTCAGAAAACATAATTTTACCGCTTCTATGAGTGGAATTTCGAAAATACGAGAGACACTGTTAATATCAAGGACTAAAATGTGGTTCAATGAGATGAAAATAATTTTTTGTGAATAGTAACTTTTTACTTTTTTTTACCACGATAAAAAGTAAATAGGGTAATTAAGGGTAAAGATGATATTATTATTACCATAACACATGTCCTAATTCTATTGGATAAGTGTAATTCGACCAAAAACAACCTTATGAATATAATATAACCATTTAGGTCCACATGGATTAGATTAGAACATTTATTATTAATTTATTTAAAGAAGGGTTAAAATAGTTAAAATCAATGTTTAATAAGTAAATAATTTTTAATATGTGGTTATACATAAGATAAATTCGACTATAAATATTAATTAGAAAGCTAAAAATATTTTCTACATAATGGTATTTTATTTATAATTTTTCTACTTTATATAAATTAATTTATTTATGAGACAACGATGATGGAGTAATTACCCTTTTAAGGAAATGTTAACATAATTGATGTTATAAATGCCCAAATAAATGTAATTTGAGACTTTTAATGAATTAAACTAATATTCTAGGTTACTATGATATATTAGTGTTGATTTAATCAACTTGGATCGAAGATATAATTCTGTAATGACTTTCACAAAAATCATATATCAAATAGTGTCAAAATTGACACAAAATAGTTTTTAAATCAGATATTATATTATTAATTTTTATTTTATTCCTAAAAATCTAAGGTTCGGCCAAATGACTTCGATAAGGATATATATATTAATAATAAACAACTTGGGGTTCGTTTGGCATGTTATAGTAAGTGTATTAACCATATAGTGTAAGAAAACAAAAAGTCACGGTAATTGTTAAATTATTTAACTTAGAGTGAAATCTAATTGATAAGGTTAAAATAATAACCTAAACTTGTCTAAATCCTATTTGTTGATAGTATTTCGACCCATCCCCACTTTACCTTTGAAATAAGACCCTTTAGAACAATTATAAACTTATTTTGACTTTAATATAAAATAATATTTTGAGATATTCCTAAGGTTCCCCTCTCCTCCCTTATAAAAGGGCACCTCCTCCCCCTTCTCCTCACACCAATTTGAGCACTCAAGCTCGGACAACCCCTTCCAAATTCCCTTCTCCAATTCCCTAGAATAATCCTAAAGGTCCTGGTCTTCTTAAAAGACCAATCTTAGTTCCCTAAATGGAGGATTCAAAGAGGCGTTTCAAAGAAGAGGTAATATCCTTTACCGATCTTTTCAATTTCTTTCTTCTTCAACTTCTTCTTATTTAGTTGTTTCATGATAAAGTAATAACATCAGTATTACATAAATGTTATTATAAATATGAAACAACCCTAATTCACCTTCTATCCATCCTACGGAAAAAATGAAATCACTGCGCGTGCGTACGTACGGAATACCGTCTCCACGCCGTGGTGTAATCTATTTTCCACCATCACCTTACAAGGATGGGTATAATGGTGTAATGAGTAACTATATATGATTATTATAAAGTGATATTTATACTGAAATAGTATAAATACACTTAAATACAATTCCACGATCATGGGAACAATATCATCGCTCGTGCGTACGTACGGATTACCGTCTCCACGATGTGATGCGACTCGTTCTACATGATCATCATTACATAGTAATTATATAAATGAATTTAATGAATAAATATGATATATGTTACACTAATACCATTCTGGATATAATTTATCTATAACCTTAAAGGAAGAATAAGAATTTATTCGGAAAAACACGCATAAGAACAAAAGGAAATAAAGACCCGAGTAACAAGTAACAATGAAATATTACTAATAAGATGCTAATAATATGGCCATATATGATATCATATCAATATGTATGATTATGGAATAATTAAATAACATTATTTAAACCATTATACAAGAGCTTCGGACACGTACAAAGCAAATCAGACTTAAGGTAAGGGAAATATCACAATCTCATTTTTATCAGAGATTGATTATTCGTAAGTATTTGCTGGGGTGTATTTTATCATCCAAATCCATGTTCCCTGAATATGTAATATTGTTTCCATCCACTTAAAATAGTTTAAATCCAATTTTACCCTTCGGTTAGTTTTTAGTAATGAATATGAAAGGAATCTTTTGTCGTTTTTTTCGTACAAGGTATTTTTTGTCTTTTCCGACAAAAGTACGAAGAATGTTTTTTTAACTTATACGACATGAAAGGATTTTTAAAACATTATTTCCAAGAATATTTATTTACAAGTTTTCAAGTTTATTTTTAATCAACTTCTTTTAGTTTATAATTGTATGACATGTTTAGAAAAGAATAGTGTTTTTGAAGAAGAAAGGATATTTTCCTCAAGAATGGAGTTCAAGTGTTTTATCAAAATTATTTTCCATCTATGATAATAAAGGGTTCTGTTTTTATCCCTATTATTACATTGATTTGATTATTTTGTGAGGGAATTATTTTTATGAAGTCATTTACCTTATATGATTTGTTTTATGATGTCATGATGTTTCAAGAATCCCATTTTTGTTAAATGTGTTATGCGATGATGTATGATTTATGATTTATATGGCACACATAAGAAATGATTCATTATAAGATGGGTGGGACCTATATCTCACTCCTATGAATTGGGTAAAGATTTTATATCTCATGAGATAGACATGGCTGGAATGGAAGGTTATTTCGGTTCAGTGATACAGGACTGAAATGAGGAGTGAACTCTGTTCAGAAATGGACTTTGTCCGCTAAGATAGTCTTGGCAATGATTCATGACTAAAAAGAAATGATTTTCCCTGATTATGTGTGCATGCCACAAAGTTTCAAGTTTTATGTTATGATTATGGGGATCTCATTTTCACTTCTATGATTTATTCCATGTTAAGATTTTATGATCTCTTTTGCAGGTTATGATTTTCATAAAGATATGATATGATTTTTATTTCCTTTATTTTCCCTTGCTGAGCATTTGAGCTCACCCTTTTTGTATGTTTTCTTTTCCCCAGGTCAGGAAGATGGATATTATGTAGAATATGATAAAAGGGACCCTAGATATGATGAAATAAATGGGAGACACTTTAGAAGATTTATGAACCAGTTGTTTATGTTTCCCAGTTTTTAAACACACTATACCTATACGATCCTTTTTGGTTTGTCATATGTTGTAATGAGTGTGCTTCAATTTTGAAGTATTAACATTGTATGTAGAGTATGGGTCGTTATAAGAGTGCCCTTCACTTTTCATGACTTGGCGCACTAAGAAGATTGTTCCAGTTAATTTCCAATGCCCTCTCTGGTATTCATATCATGGGATTGGGTGTTCAAGGAGCACTACATTTCACTATACTCTCCAGCCAACAATGCCCGCCGAAAATGGTCTCATGTAATGTTATTTCCCATGGACGGCCATAGCCAGTTGGCTTTGTTTGTAATCAAAGGCTCGATCAATAACATGCCACAAATAGTTCTTCTCAAAGACAGGAATACAGAGAACAAGTTGTCGAATTACTCTTGCATCAGGCCAATGAGAATATCGATCAGGCTTCACATTTAGAGTGTGCACATCATCACGTGAAAGAAGAGTTAGAGATCATCCAACGTTATTTTGATTCGGGTGATAAAAGTGGATGCAGGATGATGCATCCAGCCAATTTCCAGACTAAAGTCCGCAAGATCAGGAGAGATTATAAAAAAGTCTCAGATATAGAAGCTCAAAACCACCCCAGCATACCAAACTGGGGACTCTTTTAACCCAACCCTCAGAAACAACAAATAGGATTCAAAGAGTTCAGCAGAAACAGCAGGAACAGTCCCAGTCCACAGGACTTGGGACTTTTTCAAAATGTGAATCTCTTCCTCGGAGAAATTCAGTATTCTCTTAATTAGGGAAGAATCTACAAGACGAACAAAGAGACTAATTATCAGGATATTCCCTCCACATTATTTTTAGTCAAGAAGATACTGAGGGATCGAATCAACAAAAGGAAATGTCTCATCAAGGACATGGAAGAAGACAATATCGTAGAAGTGTTGATAGAAGGGATGCAATGTGTTATGAATCAATCAATGTAATCAATGCCATTGTTTCAGATCCTTCAGATGAGGCTCATTCATAGGGATCAGATAAGGAAGATCATGCTCAAGAGGTTGTGCACACAGATGCAAATGAAGAAGGTGTGCGTACACGAAATCAAAGGATTACCTAGAATCTAGGTATTCCTTCAAGTAACCCACTTCACCCTCTCCGAAATGGATTCAATAAGTGGAAAGGAAAGAATCAGGTTATGTCCTTCCCTTCCTATGATGAAGGTCAATCTCTCTAAATAGAGAAAATAATTTCACAACAGGAGGAAGAAATGAAGGAGTTGAGGAGGATGAATGCAGAACTACTTCAAGGAAACCTTCCTCCTAAGAGTGATGGAGTCAGTCAGCCAAGGGAATTTGTCGCAGCTACTAATATGGATCAATAATATCATCCTCTACCAGTACACCCTCATAATTCTAATCCTATGGTTTATGTGCAACAATAATCGGCGGTGTTACCATCAGGTGTGGTACCATCCACCACACCTGCCCATGATCCAGTTATTTCACCTGCTTAGGTCCAAGCTCAACTGGATGTTTATAAAAAGTTAATAACTAATATTGAGTCATCAAGAGCACAATTGGAAGCTATAGAGGGAAAACACATTCAAATTCAACCAGAAAAGCGATCTTACCCAGAATGGGTTGATGCAATTATTCGCCCATCATATTTTTCAAGTACTACATTCCCAATCGTTAATGGTTCGGGAGACCCAGAGAAACTCTTAAAAACATTTATTTCTCATTGTCATCCTATGATGGGAACCCCTCAAGAACAAGAAACAGTTAAGCTCAGGTGTTTTGTACAGTCATTACAAGGACCTGCCTTTGTCTGGTATACAAGCTTGCAATCCCGATCAATTACCAGGTCAGAGGATCTCCGCCAAATATTGCTTCTTCAATTCATCTCAACGTTGCCAACGACAAAAGTTTTTTATCTTATAAATTGTATGTAATGGGAGAATGAAACTGTTTTAGATTTATTTACTCGCTGGAAGGGATTAACATATTCCCTGAGCTTAGCACTCCCTCAAGAAGAATTGTTGCCAATCTGTGTGGAAAATTTGCGTGATGAATTATGAACACCATTAATACCTATGAAATACACATGAGGGTTTCAAGACCTTACTTCGATTGCTTAGCAGATTGAAGACTCTCTTACAAATACTGAGGATAAATGTTGTGTAATTCCCTCATCTCCATGAAGGATAAATGGAAATGTAGAGACTGCTATAATTACGCTTAAACAAGCACATGTACCTGCTTTCACTTCAAAATCATCATATTCCTGAAGGGCTCCACCTCTTGAGCAACAAAAACAGAGGCCATTACTTCAAGATGATCAACGAGATCAATGATGGAAACAACTTTAGGATTTTAATATCAAATTTTACTCTTTACGAAATGAACGTGTTCTTGGTTACTTCATTTCGGCTCTGGAAAATAATTTGTTTCTATTCCGAGGACCAAAAGGCCGAACAAGGAAATAGATGAAGATCGTCCCAATTATTGACCCTTTAATCAGATTATGGGGAATCCCATTCAGGAGTGTTTTGTCTTCAAGGACCTCCTGCAAAAAATGGTGGACTCGGGACAATTCAAACAGAATGTTTCTTCATCTGAGGTAGCATTTGTTATTGCTACAAATCCAGAGGAATAAGGCGAGTGGCAAGAAGTCAAAACCAAAAATGCTAAAAAAATATGATGATTGGATGGTCATAAAAATGATCAACCAAACTCATGCCATTTTTCTAATGCAATTGAATAAACCAATTGTGTCTTCTGATATGAATGCCACACAAAAACCCTCTTCATCAGAGGGCAAATCCTGGAAGAAACAACATAATTCAAAGAAAGAGGAACAATCAGAAGAAGATGAAATTGTGGCAAAGCTCACGTTGTATTTGACTCTAGAAGATTTTATGCCATCTACTTCAATGCAACGGGCACTTCCCCACCAAACAAAACAACCTAAATTGGATAATCAGGCAGAGTCCTCATCAGAAGAAGAGTTGATCTTCGGTTCTATTAATGTGATTCATTTTACAGATCTTTATGCTAGTCACAGTTTCGATCTTTATGAGCCTGAGTTCCCTGTATAAAACAGAGAAATTAGAGGTAATTACAGAGGTTTGGGATACATAGGAAGACTTGGATATCCTAGAATCCACTATTCCAATTCTACCCCTGCTAGAACTATATATGATGTAGAAACTCGTGGCAGAGCCCATCAGTAGGCTCAACAAGAACAAGAAAATTCTTCAACCAATAGCATATTCAGTCCTGGAACAGTTATTCTGGAGGACTGGTTAGATGTTCCACCTTCTTCCTCTAAGTAAATAGACCTAATCCATATAATCTTCCAAAGCCAGGTTTATTTCCAACTCTTACCCTGATACAGGAAGAATCTACATCCAAATCATTAACTTCTAAGGCACCTGTGAAACCACATGTCCCTGTTGGGAGACGCAAACCTTTGGACCAAAAGTATGATGTCTTGAAACATTAGCCCCAATTTTCGGCCAAGTTATCAATTCTGGATGCCTTGAATTTATAAAATGATCTTCGAGAGGTGCTCATTGAGTCTTTTTCAAGTCCTCAGGAATTCGAAACTGAAATCCTTGCAGCTGAAGTCTGCAATGTTGATAATGGTCCTACAGAATTTCATGCAGTGATATCTTTTACAGATGAAGATGAAGATGATTTTTTGCATGGACATATCAGACCTTTGTACTTATCTAGAAAGGTCAATGGTGTAGACATATGATGAGCTTTCATTGATAATAGTTCATGAGTCAACCTCATTCCCATTCGTACACATCGTCGATTGGGCCTCACAGAATCTGATTTATCTCCTTCTAATATGATGTTACAAGGATATGATAAAATTGAACAAGAACAACTGAGCGAGATTACACTCAGAACTCTATTTGGAGACCTTGTATCTAATTCATATTTCATGTTTGTTGATCATGATACAACCTTCAATGTTTTTCTTGGAAGACCCTGGCTACATCAACTTGCGGCTATCCCTTCATCATACCATCAATGCCTCAAATATTATTTCGATGGTCAAATTGGGACATTGTATGGTGATAAGTCCCCCTTCAAAATATTTGAATCTCAATACATTGAGGCAGAATTATATCACATAAATGGTAAGGACAAATCCTTAACAAAGGAGGTTACCAAAGTTAATGCTCCATATGGTTTGGAGAAGATTCCATTAAACACATTCACACATGTTAGTATAGATTATGTGTTGCCTATCAGTCAAATTGACAGGATAAAACTAAATCCAAATACTCTTATGGAAACTTCCATAATGTCAATTACGGAAATCAAGCCAGACAACATGAGAGAAGTGGTGATTCACCAAGCAATGATGAAATCTAAAATGGAGATGTCTTCATTTCATCTGCTGAAATCCAGAAAGTCTATACTTCTCCAACCAGGCTAGAAGAAGTTATTGCAATGTCATAGGTGAACGATGATGTCGATTCTCAATCTATCATATCCTCTTTATTACCCATGGAAGACCAGTCATCATCAATAGGGTCCAAAATGGAATCCTCTTATTTATGATGTTAAAATTTTAACATCCCTTATGATCATGGAAATTATGCTTCTTCATCTACTATGCATGTAAAAATAGAAGGAATAACACATGTTGAATAAGAAGGGGACGACCTTAGGGATTCTCCTCCAGCATTTAAAGAGGGTATCTCTATTACTGTGGATGAAATCAGAAAAATAAATCTTGGCACAAAAGATGATCCACGCCCCACTTTAATTAGTGTGGCCGTGACTCTTGAAGAGTAGGAAATTTATATTTCATTTTTAAAGAAAAATAGAGATATATTTGCTTGGAACTATACAGAAATTCCAGGGCTTGATCCTTATGTTTCTACTCATCGTTTGGGTTTACCAGAAGAACATCGAGGATTTAAGAAAGCTGCAAGAAGAACACACCCAACTTATGCTTCCAAAATTAAAGATGAAGTGGATAAGCTTATCAAAACTAACTTCCTTAGAAGAGTTCAATATCCCAATTGGTTGGCTAATATCGTCCATGTGAAAAAGAAGAACGTACAAATTAGAGTTTGCAATGATTTCAGAGATCTTAATCAGCATTTTCCTAAGGATGATTTTCCAGTTATGATAACAGAACTCTTAATTAATGAAACATATAGCTATGAAGAACTTTCCTTCATGGATGGATATTCAGGATATAATCCAATCTGAATGGCTCCAGAAGATGAAGAATCTATAGTCTTCATAGCCCCCTAGGGTGTGTTTTGCTATTGGGTAATTCCCTTTGGCCTGAAGAATGCAAGAGCAACATATCGGTGTGCCATGCATCATAACTTCAAACCCTTTTTAGGGAAGTTTGTCGAATGTTTTGTGGATGATTTGGTGGTTAAATTCAGGCAACGTTCTAATCACTTAACTGATTGGGAAATCATATTCCACAAACTTCGGCAAACATAATTTGAAGAAGAACCCTTTAAATTGTGAATTTGGGGTATCCAAAAAAAATTCTTAACTTTTTTGTACATCATCGTGGTATCGAAGTCGATCATAATAAGACAAATTCATTCCTTGATATATCACATCCTAGAAATTTAAATGAATTGAGATGACTTGAAGGACACTTAGCCTATATTCGGGGTTTCATTTCCAATTTGGCATGAAAAAGTTTACCCTTCACCAAATTGATGAAGAATGGAGTTACTTACCAATGGACTGAAGAATGTCAAGATTCATTCAATATTATCACGAAATATCTCTTGAGTCCATTGGTATTAATGCCACCTGTTGAAGGAAGACCATTGATTCTTTATGTTACATCCTTAGAGTGATCATTGGGTGCCTTTATTGCTCAGAAGAATGATGTTGTGAATGAAAACAACCTCTATTATCTCAGTCGAACTATACTTGAAGCAGAAACCCGATATTCAAATATTGAGAAGTGATACCTAACATTAATCTTTACAGTTCAGAAGTTGAGACCCTACTTGAAACATCATGAGGTCCAATTGGTATCTCGCAACAACCAGCTCAAATTCATCCTTTTTTGTCCAATGCTTACAGGACCTCTGGCAAGGTGGGAAGTTATTTTGCAGCAATTTGATATTCAGTATGTGTCTCAAAAGGCAATAAAGGGCCAAGATCTGCATGATTTCCTTGTTGAACATTATTTATTATAAGATACATATTTAGATATTGAAGTTCCTAATGATGAAGTATTCTCTATTCAAAATAGTTTTCAAACATGGGAAATGTACGTTGATGGAGCTTCCAAAAGTCCAGAAGGGAGGAAAATGTAAGATTCTAAATTCAACAAAATTGCATTAGGAGTTGTGCTCATTTCTCCAGAAAAGGGAGTGCTACCCTATTCCTTCTCAATTTTGGGAGGCGGGACAAATAATAAAGAAAAATAACAAGTTCTTATCGCAAGATTGGAGTTGGTGCTTCAAGCACAAGTGAATCACATAAAGGTGAAAGGTGATTTAGACCTGGTATTCAAATAAGTCAATGGGGATTATGAAATCAGAAAAGAATAACTAATCCCTTTGTATGATTACATCAGATAGTTAATGGAATAATTTACTTCATAACCGACATTTTCTTATGTCCTGTGATCACAAAATGCCCAAGCTAATGCACTGGATAACATAGCCACAGCTCTGGCAGATCCAAATTGGGATGATACAATCATTAGGATTGCCCAAAATTGTACAATTTCACCTTATGTTCAAATCAGAATAGAGAAAATCAATGAAATTAGTCCCATTACTAAAGCATATGTTCATACTACAGGATGGATGACACCTATCATAGAGTACCTTCAAAATTGAACAATTCCACCTGATAGAGCTGGGAAAGAACAAATACAGCGACGTGTGGTAAATTTTACACTTTATGATATCCCGGATCACCTAGAGAAAATTCTTTACAAAATATGCTTTGATGGAGTTCTCTTCAGATGCATTGATGGTGAAGAGACAATGGATGTCATGAAAGAAGTACACACTGGAGTCTATGGTTCCCCTCAGTTTGGACACAGACTATCTGATCAAATTCGAAGGCTTGGATATTTATGGCCTTCAATGATACAATATTGTGTTGATTTCACAAAGAAGTGTCATTATTTACAAATAAATTCCAACTTCATTCATAAACCCCAAGGGTTGCTTCATACAGCTAAATACACGTCGCTATTATCCACATGGGGAATGGATGTAGTGGGACATTATCCTTTAGCTATATCCAAGCAGTTTAAGTGCATTCTTACTTCTACTGACATCTTTTCCAAATGGGCAGAGGCAATACCTCTCAAAGAAGTCACTTCTAAATGCATTGTTATCATCATTAAGTCTAACATCATTACCAGATTGGGTGTCCCTCATACCATATTGACTGACAAAGGCACCAACTTCTGTTCATCCGATGTAAGGAAGATGTATCAAGAATACAACATCAAATCCAACCATTCCTCTCAGAATAATGCAACGGCCAATGGACAGATAAAAGCATTCAATAAGACTCTGTCAAATATACTGAAAAATATGGTGGATAAAGATAATAAATCATGGCTTGATAAACTCATTCATGATTTATAGTCTTATCGAACCACCACCCGCACTGCAACGTGATCAACTCCATATTCATTGGTATATGGGACTGAAGCAGTCTTGCCCATTGGGGTTAAATTACCCTCACTCAGGGTAGCTATTTGTGATCAGTCATCTTCAGATGAAAAATCTCAAAAGCTAATTGATGAATTGGAACGATTAGATGAGAAAAAATTGTGCACCTTGCACGAATTGGAAGTCTATCAAAATAGAATAGCACGAGCTTTCAACAAAAAAGTTCATATTCATTCATTCATCTAGGGAGAATTGGTATTGGTTATCAGAACTCCAATGATACTAGGAAAGAAACCTCCCAACCTAGAGCCAAAATGGGAAGGACCTTATTAAATACATAAGGATTACTCCAATAGAGCTTATTCTTTAATCTCAATGAATGGAGAGCTCATCACGACTCCAACCAATTCCATATTTCTATAGAAGTATTTTGTGTAATACAAATTCTAATATGTCTAGAAAGATGTTTAACTGCATAGAACGTCCAACATGATGTTAAACTGTGACGTCCTAGTTACATGACACTAAACTGTACAGAAGTCCCTTACATCTAGTAAGACGTTAAATAATGTCCTATTTTGTCCTAACTGTATTACATTAAACTACACTGTCCCCATTTCATCCAACATGATGTAAAACTATGTTTGTGTCCAACATGACGTTAAACTATAAAAAGTCCCTTAATACATCATACATGACGTTAAACTGTATTTTTTCCCTACTAAATGACACTAAACTATGAGGCACCAATAGTCCTCACTACAAAACTTTAAACTACATAGTCCCTTCATATGTCCTAATTGACATTAAACTGTGCATCGTTAAGATTATTTCTAGCTCTTGTTTCTCACACCATGTCGGACTCACGTGAGATTAGAGTAAACATCAACCATAACACCCTATCTGGGCCACTAACCATGCATAAGTCCCAACACCATATTGTTTTGGGTCGTTTTCCTCAAGAAAAACTGGATTACCAATTCATTCATTAATAGAACTACACAGACATTTATCCTTTCCTTCTAAGCTGGGTATGTAGTCAACCTCTTGAGGATCAAGCCCAACACCAATCTCTTACATCGGTTCACCTCCTTCTCATACGATGTTGATTCGTGATTCCTCCCCCAATATAAATATCTGCACATTGGTTTAAATTTGTCCATGTTGTATGATGTTAAACTATACATCACTTTTTTCATGTACGACAATAAACTACAACATTCTTCGATACCCTCACCTGAGAGGGAATCATTATTTACATTTATCTCCAATCATGTTATATTCATAGACTATGTGCATACATGGCAATGTGCGAACCTTTTATCTGGGGTGAAACCATCATTGCACTAAAGTCCCATTTTCACCCTTCACTTTTACGAAAAAAATATGTACAAAGGGTATTTCAAGAAATAAGTGCGGCTTGATTACCATCCTTATGGGATACATAGGAACGTTCGAGCATCCCTCAAATCTATCCCCAAGCCTTTGGTCCCAACCCCAAATTCCACTTTCAGTCCCTTGGCTGAAAAGCCCTCCTTGGTCCGAGCTCTATGGCCTTAAACTAAGATTTCTTATACTCTCATCCCACATGACGTTAAATTGTATTTCAAGAAATACATTTGGCTTTATTCTCATTCTATTGAGATATGTAGTGATGTCTAACATCACAATTCAGGACCCAGCCACAACATGATTATGGTTAGCATTGGTCTTTGTATCTCTACATGCATTGAACAATGCCTGTTTTTATTTGTCATACTCCTATCTTTAAATACTTCATGATTTCCATAACCCTTTTCTTGACTTCTGTTCACCAAATGTCTGATACCTTAGAGTTCTTTTTCCTGACTATGCAGCACGTTCCCTTAGGCATCCTTGCATTAGTAGACTACATAACAGACTTGTCAGCCAAAATATGCTATTATTTGACTATATAGTCAATGCCCTTAGGTGGTCCATCATAATTCAACCCCCTAACGTGTTTTTAAAATAATGGTAACTTCATTCATGTGAGGAAAACCTCTTTTTTCCTTAGTTGTCTTAACAAAAATATGAAGGGATCCGCAAAAAATGGACATCCTGAACTTATTTGTCTCATACTCTTTTTCTTGATCTGAAAGTATTCAAGTCTAGGGTTTATATTTCTCTTCCCTACGTTTGGGTTAGACCTTCATAGGGGTGACATTCATCCAGTTATTAAACAATCTTGTTAGGAAATATATTCTCCATATTCATGTACCTCTCTTTATACAAAAAATACTATGATTTTGAAAATTTGAATCTCCATAAATTCCACTAGCTTTTTAGCAATAGAAAAGTAAATTTCTAATAGTTCATTTGCCTTACTATGCAGCACGTTCCCTTAGGCAGCCTTGCATAAGTAGTCTACATAACGGACCTCTTAGCCAAAAGATGATATTATTTGACTATGCAGCCAATGCCCTTATGCGACCCTGCATAATTTAAACCCCTAACGTGTTTGTTAAATAGTGGTAACTTCAATCTTGGGAACTACTTATTATAATTCCTTTTACCACTTTTTCATATCATTCTTCAGATTCAAAATTTCTTAAGTCATCATTTACATATTTTCCCCCATACTTGAACATAGTAATATATTTGTAGATAAATTATCAAGGAATTGAGTCAATGTTAATCCATTCGGTCAAAGCTATTTTGACCTTAAACATTAGCCTTTTTATATCCGACGTGCATGACATTAAACTACCCACAAAAGACAGTGGAACTCTGAACAAATGTCATGTTCCAGCTCACTAAACATAAATTTAGTATGATTTAGATAATATTGATAAATTAAAAGATTCAAAGTTTGTAGGGTTATTTTTATATTCCTGGTAAAAAAATATCACTATGCTTACTATGAAAACTGGATTAGGTAAAAATTTAAAGAAGGTAGAAAAAGAAGGCATGCACGAATGATTGAAGATGAATGTATTTTTAATTTTATGCACAAGAGTTAGAAGGACATCTATAGACTTGATTCACTTCTCTTTTCCAAGAATTCGAAATGACTGTCAACATAAATTTTCATTTGATTTACAACATCCCGAGCTTCATCAGTAGCCACTTGAAGCTCATGAACTTGACCAAATAAACACTTTTCAGCTTGATGGAGTGCTTTCTTGGCATCTACAATGGATTCCATACCATTCATTTGAGCTCTTTACAATGAATTATTATGTTGGCACAGTTCCCAAGTAACATCATCTAACTGTTGCAGATGATGCATCAGCTGGATGACTTTGTCTTTCATATTATGCTTCATCTCCTTTAACTTGGAAGCATAATCAACCTCATCTCGGGATATCATAGCCTCAAATTCACTGATATTGACTTATAGCCTCACCCAGGTCAAATCTTGGTGGTAATTTTGCTCATGATCCCTCCTTAAGATGACATGTTTCACCACGACATGGATCTTTTGATATCCAAAACCGCCAAGTCCAAACATGATGATCAAGGATGACAGTCAGGGGATCATCGATGACATCTCTTCAAGAGGCGTTTCAGATATGATCTTCCATATGTTCTTCGATGCCTTGTGTCGTGAAAATTGGAGCGCCTTTTCTACATCTGGGTCTAACTCAACATCCATGTCATAGGGGGGAATATAATCATGGATTAATGCACTTATAGAAGTGCCATGTTCTGCTCCTTCCCCCCTGACCCGTATTACGTCACTTTCTATTCCTTTTGGTGCGGAGGATGAGGATTCACCTCCATATCTAGCCACTTAAATTGATGGCCATGCATAATCAATTGAAAGAATTGGTTAGTTTAAAAGGATAAAAAATTATTATTGGCTGTCTTGAAAATTATGTACAGTCGCAAATATTGTTATACCTTACCCAACGGTGGATCAACCACATGATAAGGCTACTCCCCATCTTTCCTAGCTTCAACAGGAATTTTAGGATGAATTTCAGGAAGCTTTGCTGGGTTCATCTCCACTTGAGCTAATGTCTCTACAATAGTCGGGTTTTCTGTACCCCCTTCAGGCATTGGCAGTTTGGCAGCTTGTTCATATAGAACTGCACATTTGAACCAATCATGTTAAGAGATGTAATAATAATTTATTTTAACAGGACAAAGGATAACACTCACGTCCAAAATCCTCTAAATTACACATTAATTTAACTTGGTCTAAAATATCTTCAAAATATGAGCCATGTTTCATCATTTCATATAATGATATCTCGGATTCCTGGATAGTCTCATCAGTGAGAACATTGGATCTATCTACTTGGTGACGCACATCCTACAACCTCTACCCCTGGACAGCTTCTTTAGTTAAAATCGTGGGATCAATTGAAATGTCTGCCAAATGATCTAGTGAAGGGGTTGAACCTAAAATATAACAAAATTGAATTCAGTTGATGACTCATTCAACATTTTATGTAGCATTGTTAACTTACCAGAAACAAGATATTCTCTCCTTGCAACAACAACATGATGGATACTGGGAACAGACAGTGGCTCTTCTCTAGGATCAGTCAAGTCATCCTGAACTTGTGATCGTTCACCATCACCCTCCTTCATCCTCAAAGAAGGGTCAATCCTCTCCCTCAAAGGAGAAATTGATGAAGCCCCTGCTATCCCAAGAAGTATGAGAAATATTTTCTTGGATTAAAACTCAAGACTATCTGAAGGACTTACCACTACTGATGAAGCGTTGAGATGTGGACTTTTTCCTTCGATACCTTTTCTTCTTTGGATTCTTAGCAGTGTTAGCATCATCACCTCCAAATACAGGAATTGGGGGAATGAAAATCCATGTCTAACTGCTCCTCCAAGGCTTTCTAGCCAATAGATATCTCTCCCGGATCACAAGGAGATTCATTAGCCCCAATGGAAGTACCGCCAGGGCTATACAATGGTGATGGAACCTCAGTAGTTCCTTTCATTGAAAACTATAGGATGAAAAAAATAATTTCATTGAGTAACAAAACTTTGACTGAAATTAGTTTGTAAAGAAAATAAGGAAATAGAATTTCATCTTCAGGAGCCACATAGTCATGCCACTCCTCATCTCCGGAACCACTAGTCCCTTTAGTGGCACCATGATCTATCATTTTCTTCACCCACTTGGCGACCAAAATTGAATCATCTGTGGCACTTATGAGAATCTCTAGCTCTCTGATGTATTCCTGCACTTCATCGGGGTTATCCTTGTAACAGATTTCAATAGAAGCCCGAATATTCCCTATTCTAGGGATTTGTAGCCCCTCGCATAGATCCAACCAGGCAGTTTGAGCATCGCAATATAAATTTCACCATGTCTCGACAGCCTCTGGTCATAGATATTCAACATGTGTACCAGAAGGCTATGAGGAGGGTCCTACAATTTTAGACTTCATCTTCTTCCCATCTCATGCAACTAAAGATAAAGGATAATAAAATAAGACTTGTTGCTCTAAAAAGTAATGGTGATTAAATTTCCCAAATGAAGTAACTCACTAGGATTTGATGGAGTTGGTCTCTTGATTCTGACAGGGGGATTATATTTGGCATGAGGCTTCTTTTCTGCATGTTGTGCCTCATCAACTCTATCTTGGGAATCTGGCATGTTATCCCTAGGTGGGGAACCTATTGAATCAGATCCAGGTGGGGAAGTGTCACCTTCATGATTAAGGGTTTCTTTCTCTACTGTTCTTTTCTTTTTCCCCACCTGATTAACCGGACGATTAAGCACCCCTTCAGGGTGTAACGACCCGAAATTTTGTATAAATCTTGTTTACTAATTTTGTGTGTTATTTTATTTTATTTTTATACTCAATAAAAATGTTTCATTTGTTAACATGAGTATAATTGAAATGAGACCATTGGGTTTTTGACTGTTATATGCCCATTTGTAAATATGACCGCTGGAAACTAAACGTTTTGATTATTGTCTCTAAATACAAGTAATCATGGTTAATTAATATTGAAAGAAGATTCGATGGCCTCACCCAGTAGTCTTGGACCAATCGAAACCCATCTAACAGATCTTGGGAAGGTGGTAGCACCACTGGGCTTTGCTCTGGACAAAACCCAAGCCGAACATTATTGTGTGAAGTTAGAACGGAGTCGCCTTCACGAGAAGTTCAAACTGATAGAAATTACTACTCGTGCGATGTTGGCCGAGCCTCCCTCAGATTCTCTCACCATAACACACCTTACACGAAGGTCCTATGCTGGTGTGATAAGGGGCTATGTAAGGAGACCATAACTGCCTTGTGTAACCATTTGTTTTAAATAAAAATTCTGATTTCTTCTTATGATGATGTTTATGAATTTTCAAATATCCAGATAAATATAGTATGCATATTTTTGATGAATTTTAGAGAAAGTATATTTTAAAAATGTTTATGTAAACCTTAAATAAATAATAATGTGTAATGATTTTCAAAAAATGATCTTCTACAATTATGTTCAGGACGAAATTTAGAGTCTAATAAGATCAAGTTGATTTTTGATTAATAGTAAATTATGAATAGTGGTTTTATGATTAGAATTAGTAATGTGTCCAAATGTATTATTAATCTCACATAATTAAAGTATTAATATAATCTTGGCACCTTGATTAAGTAATGTGATTCAATAAAATGGTTAAATAACGGTTTCATAAATTATTATTCAAGTATTAGTTTTTTTGGTTGAATAGTTTTATTTATTTAAAAATTAAATTAAAAATTTTTAGAAAATTATTTTTATAAAATGGATTGCATTTTTGAACTCAGAGCATCGATATTATGTTAATGTAATTTTTGGGGATTTTTCTGAAAAAATTGAATTTTAGGTGAATAGTGAATTTATTTAAAAATATAATTTAAAATATTTAGAATTTTTTTCAAAATGGAGTTCATTTTTGAAATGAGATCATTGATATTTGGTCAATGTGAAATTTTGGGATTTTTTCTGAGAAAGTTGAATTTTCAGGGAATAGTAAAAATACAGTTTTAGGGTTTCAGTATGTTTAATGACATCATAACTGTGTCATGATGATTCCATGAGATATTTCAATGGATGGTCGACCAAAGGTGATGATTTATTGTATGGGGGACCCATGTGGCCTAAATCCATGGGAAATACCATGGGAGATCACATGGTTTTGAGAAAACCACTTTTGAGGTGTCCCTTGGCCATTAATGCCTTGTCCCCTCTCTTTACCTATAAATACCAAGCCCTCCTCTCATATTTACGACTCCAAAACCATCCTCAACGAAGTTATGGTCTCCTTACCTCCCAATGAGTCCTCCCAAGGATCCCCCAAGCCCTCTAGGTACCAACCTTTGAGTTTTAAGAGTTACGTTTTAAGGTAAGGGATCTGACCTCTCTCTTTCTTTTCAAGTGATCTCTTTTATGTCATTTCTTTTATGCTCCATGTTATTATGTTGGATGATGTTATTTTATATTCATTATACTGTCCTTTTTATGTTCATATGATGAGAGTCCCCCCTCTTTCTCTCATCATTTCATTTTATGAATGTTTAAGTGGCGCCGTTAGGCTGCCGAAATTTTTGTAACAGATTCTTTCACCCTTCTCATTTTCAAGTTATATTTTCTTGTAAAGTCTTTCAAGTTCATTTTCATTATTTTGGAGTTTTATCTCTATATCTATCATAATGAAATCTTATGTTAATATGATTAGAGACCCTATTTTAATCTTGTCAAATCATTTTTATTGAATTTTAAGTGACACCGTTAGGCTGCCGAATTTTCATAAGAGAAATCTTATTTTTGACTCACTTACATGTTTTTCATTTCATATGGTATATATTTAAAATTTCATTAAAATGTTCTTAAATCCCTTATATTCTTCCCCCCTACTGTTTTATGTATCATTTATGAGTGGCTGACCCATGTCCCCTCTGTTTTCAATGTTTTCTAAAACCTTGTAACACAGCTGTTATGATGCAGAATTTTCGTCTCAAAATGCCTCTCTCTTTTCTCAAAATTATTTTATTTTATAAAGTGAATACTCAAAGATATTATTTCTACAAGGTTATTCACATATATATCAAAATGTTCTATTTTAAATTCTGGGATTTACATACATGAGACCCGCTTTACCTTTCTGTGGGTTTAAAGTGACATTAAGATCATGTCTTTAAAGAAGTTTTTAAAACATTATGATTATGAAATGAAACCCATTTATTTTATGCTATATGGGTTATTTATGAAATTTTTCATGATTATATATGTATCTCACATGATTATAAAGTAAAATTTAAGGGTGTGCCTTGATAGCGCTCCAATTAATTGGGTAATGATGTAACCACTAGAGATTACAATTTTCAAGATATCTTGGTGAATAACCTTGGTAATTTTCAAATGACACCTTGGGGATGGACCATGGGGATATGTTTGTGATTGTCTATGTTAAATTATGTAGACAAATCTTAAATTTATGAAAAATTTTATTTTTATTATGATATATCTCATGATTTCTTTCTCATACCTTATAGTTATTTTCATGACCTTATTGATGTATCTCAAGTTCACATGTTAAATTTCTCCCTTTGTTTCCCTTACTGGGCCTTCCGCTCACCCTTTCATTTGATGTATGTCCCCAGGTTATGAGATGCAGTAATGAACCTAGGATGAACATGAGGAGAATCTTTTCAAGTGTTTAATAAGAATGTTTTATGTTTTCATGTTTTATGTTCCTGGTTTCCAAGACCCTAAACCTTAAAGATCCTTGGTTTTTTAAAATGTAATGGAATTTTATGTGATAAAAAGGAGGGATGCTATACAGGGTATAATGCTATCCAATTCTCGGCATACCATATAGTCAAGTTACTTGCCGCTTTTTCAACAGGTATATCAAACACTGCCCTAATCTTCTCCACAGATAACAATAACCATATTTTTCAGGAAACCATCAGATGATACTCTGTCCTGACATGCATAGGAGGGGATTCAATGTCTTCTACAGACACTTTAATTGGCGTGAAAATCTGTATGGAGCATAGGCCTCTCATATAATATCTTCATCAATCCTAGTGGCTAGTACACAATCTCTGCAAGCTAGCTAGTATGCCCTCAATTCCAGACCGACGGTTCCTACACCAACAAAATGCCCGGTTGGCGGTTTCCCATAAGGAATTAAATTTAATTCCTATTACATGATTAGCCTCACCTTTATATCATAGGGGTTAAGAGATAATGGAGAAATTCATGAATATTCCTGCACTGATGGCCTGAAAGAACATCCGGGAACTTGTACTCTGTTCTGTACATTATATGTCTTGAAGTGAGTAGTGATCCAACCCCACAAAACATGGAATGGTCCCACTATTCTCAAAGGAGACTTACCCGTAAAGACATGGAGTAAGCTCCTATGAATCTTTGCCAAAATGGGGGTATCCAACCCAACCATTTTCTTCTCAGCCAACATGACTGCCATAATGATGGTCCCTGACCAAATGCCTCCCTTCGAATCCCTGACTGGCAGAAGATAATCACTATGCCACAAGGCTATGAATCCCGCCAGAAGGGTCTTTTTTGGGAATCTCTTATTTACTTCATATCCTCACTTCTCAAATTCTCCTACTTCCAGGATTGGCCAAAATGTCCCAAGAGCTCCCCTCTTCTTTATTCTGAGGCATGTAGTAGGACGAGTACATGTGGGACCCTTCTCCTCCTTCTTGGAAAGAATCATATTCATCCACTCCTCTGGATGGATGTCCTTTCTAGAATGAGTTAGGGAGGTCTTTGAACTATTGATCTTGTGTAAAATCTTCAATAATTCCCGATCTAAAACTAGATTCTTCTCTGAATCATTTGAAGTCACCTTGGGATGAATGAATTCATCATACATGTCACTCAGAATTTTAGCCACCAAGATCTTGTGGACATCCCACAGACTGATGCCTACTTCTCCATGATTAAGATGGAAAGAATTGGTTTCTGGGCTCTTGCAACTGATCAGCTCCGTCACAAACTTATCATTCCTATAGACAAATGTCTACCCAAACCTGGTGGCTTCATTTATTGTAGATCCTTTCAAATCCTCGACAAACTCTGCATAGGTTTGTCGCACCCAGTATGCCCATATCCAAGTTGGCTTCACACATCCTCCAGGACGGATGTCTCAACTCTTATTCCAGCCTTTGGATTGATCCATCTACGAATTTAGGAATATTGAAGGATAACAATGTGGTTCCAGCTCGGGCTTGTGATGTTTCAGATTTAGTGCACAAGGGATATGATGCATTATATAGGCCTTCTCCACTGTTCCAGTATTTATAAATACTCCGCCACTTGAGATATTTTCTAAAGTAAAATTGGTATAATTCTGAAACCAAGAATGTGGGAGATAGTTCTTTGCCTCTGGAATGTTAACATATTGCATATGACCATGGCCATACGGAGGTATGTAGATGCACTGTGGAAAATTACAATGATACTTATTCAAGAACTTGTCCAAATCTGGAAGAGTGTTTTTGTAGATATCATAGTAATCATGGCCTATGATGTTCATCATATAATCAATTCTCTTGATGTCCAGTTCATCAACAGTTCTGATTCTTCTTGGAGCCATTGAATCTACACATAGGTCGAATAATTAACTCTTAAGTGAGTTGATTTCTAATAAAATTTGGGAAGAAAAGTGAAAATAAAGATAAGGAATTAAGGCGTGCAAGTCCAATTTTGGCATGCAAGTATAGTTGTGTCGTGCAAATTTTGGGTGCGTAGGTATCACCGCGCAAGTCCAAATTCCTCTACAGAATCATGACCCTAAGAACCAGTGGAAAACAAGTAACTTGCACGATGAAGGAAACTTGCGCGGTGAGAGCTCGAACTATTTAAAATAAGGTTCTTTGCATGAAAATGAGGCACATATTTATAGACAAGGCCACAAACCTTCGCGCCGAAGCCAGCGCGCTGAAGCCAGCGCGACGCCATCTGTGTGCTCAACACCTGTGTGATTCCATCTGCATTCTCAACACTTTCACACCGCAGTTCCTTGGTTTTCCCCTTTTTCCTCAGAGTCACATCCTCCTTCTTTCAGATCGAAACTCTGTGGGGGGACTTTTGTTGACGCTCCTTTCTGTCACAGAGTGTAAATGAATGAAAAGGGAAATACCTTAACACAAACTGATTCATACTTTGAAGAAACATCAATAAATTGACAAATACATGAACAATGATTTTTTTACACTTGGGTCATGAAAGTTTCATCATGGCTGCACATGTATACATGCGCGCCTCATTTTGGTCGTGCAGGTGACATTCGCGCCCTACGTTATTTTTGCCTATGGTCTTCAAAGGCCAATAAATAACCCTTGTGGTCCCCCCATTTCGGGGATGAAGAATTCCAAAATCTATTTTTAAGCTCCCAGCACCCTAGTCTCTTCTATAAGACTTCTGATCACTTCTAAGGTAATTTCTAACCTAGAATGGAAGATCTAAACAAGGGAAACATGGCCTAAGTGTTGAAATTCATCAACACCTATGCACCTAAGTGTCTAACCCTTACCAGAAATGAAGACACCTTCACACCGCCTTCTCCATTCAACGGGACTTGCGCCCCATTCTTTTGGAAGACGCTAGGGATAAAACTAAGGGCTTGAGAAAAGTCTCACCAAAGTGTTACCCTTTTGGTCAACCATCGCGCAGGTACACCTGTGCCACACAGGTATACCTATGCGACGAGGACCTACGTTCCCACGCAGGACCTGCACACCTACTACTTTTTGGGTGCCCCTTTTACCAATTCTCCTCTTTTGTTCAAATCCACCTCTCCTTTTCAAGATTTAACCTTCAGAACCCTCTTCAAAGACATTTATGTCATGGTTCACTTGTTGTATTCCTTATCTGAAAGAAATTATGTGGAACATCTCTTAAAACACAGTGATTACATATCTTTATGTCACTAAGGTTAGAGATTTCAATCATTCAACCTCATCCTTTAATATGAGAGGATCGTTAAACTAGGACTCCTTTTTAGGAGTAAGTCCCAGTCGTAATTTATCATTAACGTGGGCCTGTTCTTTAGGAGTAAGTCCCAATTTCAGATTCCTAAATGTGGGCATCCTCTTTAGAAGTAAGACCCAAGTCCTCTAACGTGGGGCTCCTTTTCAGGAGTAAGCCCCAGTCTTCTAGTTCTCTTAAACTGGGCCTCCTTTTCAAGAGTAATCCCCATGCACCCAAATATGAGAATCCTTCTTAGGAATATGACCCATGTTCCCAAATATGGGAATCCTCCTCAGGAATAAGCCTCATGTTCTCAAATTACCTTAACCTGGGCTTCCTTATCCGGAGTAATCCCTAGTCATAATTCCCCATAACCTGGGCCTCATTCTTAGGAATAAGCCCTTGTTCTCAAGTCCCTTTAATGAAGGCCTCCTTCTCAGGAATAAGCCCCAGTTATAATTTATGTTAACCAGTCTTAATTTACTTTTGATTTGGGCCTCCTTCTCAGAAGTAAAACCCAATCATAAGTCCTCTCTAAATTTGGGCATCCTTCTCTGTATTAATTCCTAATTAAAGAATCCAAATCTCCATAAAGAAAATATACTTTTATGGACCTTGTTCATGCGTTTATTCCCTGATGTTAAACCTAATATTCATTTATCTAGGCTGTCATACATACATAATCCCCACATCATTCCTTACGATTGCATCTTTCATGGAACAATTGTTAGGTTTTACTAATACCTCTTATTTCTCACATCAAGAATGAATCATATGAGCTTAGAGTATAAAATTAATTATGACATCTTTCTTTGATCCATAAATAATACCTAAACTACACACTTCTTTACTCAAACTATGTGGGTTCTGATTCCTTTTCTAAACAAGGATACGTAGGTAGCCCATCTGCGGGTACAATCGCAACTCTGAAATAATTCATGTCCTTTTGAATGACAATAAACATCAAGTTCCCTACTGAGTGGCATTAAAACTAGTATGGTTATCATAATGACCAAGATATTTCTATATAATGTGTCAAAGGATACCATTTACCAATAATCTATAACAAATAAAGATGATTCTCTATCGATGAATAACCTCGAATACATATAAAAGATTCTCTAAATCTCATACACATTAATCATTGATTGTTAGATCTAAAGGAATGCTCATTTTCATACTTGGTAATGTAATAAGGATTCATGAACCTAACATAAATCTATAATGTGAGTCCTGGAGTAGACAATAATTCACCTCAAAAAGGTGTGATTAGTCCGACCTCCCATCCTCTCGACCAATGCAAATTCTTAAGACTCATCAGTACACAACTAATGAGAACCTACCTTTGAAAGTAGGTCTGAATGGATATAGAATCATTGGATATTTCCGGTTATACGAAGAACCCTGGTAGAAACCGCTTGGAATGTTTGAACCTTAAATAAACATGGTCATCCTCATTTCCCAAGGAAACATTAAGTCTTGTACAACTAAAGGGAAGCATGGGATAATGGATTTCATTTCAATTACCATTACAATGAGAAATATTTGATATTATGATCGTATTTACTTTTATGTGATGTATATTACAACCTCATAAAATATTTAATGTGATTAACTATTTATCATGATGAATAATTTTTTAATTAAAGTTTATTCATTCTAGGGGATATAATTTCAAACATACTGAATAGGTAAGTATTTATTTTACAATATCATTATTTAAGATTTCATTAATTTTGGTTCAATGATTCTTATAATCAATCCATAATTAAAAAAACATAAATTTTATTATCACATTGTTATTTAATGAGTTTATATATTTTCTTAAAAACTTTTAGCTCTTTGTAAATTTAATCTATCAAATAATTGTTTAAATTAAAAACAAATTGTATTTATCATTTGATCAGATATGTTATTCTGTTGTGTTTATAAGTTCCAAAATGGGTTTAGAAAAGATTTTTTTATTAATAAAATGATTTATTAAGAACCTATTAATATAGTCTTTAATTTTTTGAAATTTTTTAAAGGTATATTTATAATTTTTTTTAGAATGGTTTTTTTTTCAAATTTCATTACAAAATATGAAAAGGGAGGTTTTTAACATATATGGCTTTAATAAACTACATAACCACCAAAACTATTTTATATTATTTAGATTCTAGAACATGTTTTCAATTATTTTCAAAAGGAATGTATTTAATGAAATTTTATTTTAATAATTCAATTCCATTTTATTTATTTTTTCAAAGGACATTATTTTATTATAAAACATGTATTTCTAATTAACCAGTGGTCATCTCATATCTCTTATTTATTTTTGATCTATAATTTTGTAAAGAAACATTACATTAATTGTGATAATTAGATATTACATTCCTCTTAAATATAAATATTATTTTTATGATGTATATTATTATTTCCTAAACTATAAAACATTTTTATATAAAATGTGTTAATATGAAAGTTATTTGATTGTATGGGAAAAATTAGGATAAGTTTGTATTGTTTACTTAATATGAATATTTATTGATAAGGTTTATTATTTATGAATTGAATATATTATTAAATATATATGGAATAAATTTGATATGAAGTGATTATTGGGGGCTTGGTTATAGATATCCCAATAATGCATCAATTGGACTCCTGATACAAATGAGTTGGCCAAATTAAATGGGATTCTATTGTATACCTACCCAGGGATTAATGAAGTCCAATATTCATGCTTATGTTTGAGATAATAAAGTCCAATATTTATGAATTTACATCATTTTGAATTTAATTTTTATTATCCATGATATTATTACATTGATAAAAATATGGATGTATTTCATGCTTAAGTTATTTATTAAATTGAATTTTTTTTTTGTTTTTTAACTTTCTATATTAATTATGCCTTATTCACCCATAATAGCTTTTGTATCACTCACCCTTACTAAAAATTTGACATCTCCTTTATTATGTTTCAATTCCCTAGGATATAAACATGAAATATTTAAATGATTTTTAAGGATTATAATAATATTCATTTTTTATGTTTTATATCAGATTCCAAATATAAAATGGGTATCATCTATGTTTCATGTTCTCCAATAATACTAAATTTAACACTCATTTAGGATTATATCCCTTGTTTCAATGATAATGTAATAAAGTATACATTAAATTTATGATGTTGTAGTTTTTTTGTAATTTTGATCATGAATTAAAATGAAATTATTGTGAGAAGAAACAAGTGAACACATGAAGAAGTGAAGTGACCACATGAATAAAATAAGTGATCGTAAGAAGAAACCAAGTTAATATAAAAACATAACATAGTAAGTGACTGAGTCAAAATTATCATGGGAAGTAATGTTGTAATGTAATTGTGAGACAAAGTAACCATGAAAAGTAAGTGTGATCCAAATTATTTATGCTTTAAGTGAAGACAAAGTGATTATGCTTAACTTTTGTAATAATATATTTCAAAATATATAATGACAATATTTTAGAGAATTTATTATTGATTAAATTTATTTAAAACATTAATTAATATCTTCCAATGGGTAATTATGTGATGGAGGTATCTTTAAGAAGAATAGCTAGTCAATAGTAAAAGATATACAAAATATAGAATACATGGAACATCCAAGGTGTATTCTCATGTGCATGAGGGACTTACTGACCCTTTGAGAATTCCTCAATGAAACATTGTTTTTTACACATCTTTGTGAAACTCTATCAAATATTATTATGTAATGACTTAATGAAAAATAATTAATCTAATTTGATCTGATTGACTTGCATCAAATCATCACTATTTATATCCTTCAATCTTTTTTATTTAGCCTAAAATTTGAGTTGTGTTTATTATACTCTATTTGTTCTTTAACACGGTCTCTAGTATTGTATTAAGTAGTATTTGGAACTCTTTGATTAATTATTTTACATTATTTGTCCCATATAGATTTTTGTAACATGCTATTTATACCGTGGACTTCCCATTTTCGATATTTTTTAAAAACTTGATCTAGGTTGTGAATCAGTTTATTTGATTAATAAAATTATTGGTAGGAGTATTTTCCTAGTGGAGAACTAGGTTTTGGTATGATACATAACAAATTAATTTATTCTTTTGTCTGTTTTATTATTTTGTTTTCTATATTTTAATAATATTACTATTTTAGTTATAAAATCTATATAAAAACACTACTTTGATTGTTATATGGTTCTTTATAATAGTAATATTGTATTCAAATTAAAATAGTTTTTTATACTTGTTTTAACAAAGTTGTGATCAAACTTTTGAGAATTATTTTGAAGGATACTATTTTATATCTCTACTATTTTAGTCAACAAGTATGTTTCTATAAATTGGGGATTTAGTTTTAAAAAAAATAATTTTAATTTTAATTGGAAAATAAATTTACCCCCACTTGATTTGTCTACTTTGACTAACAATTGGTATAAGAGTAAAGTTATTAAAATTTAAATAATATCTACTATTACCCAAAAGATATAAATTCAAGTTCTCTATAAATTTTTATATTTATATATATTCATATACTATAGGAAATTTCTAATAACAAACAAACAAATTTTAATGGAACTAATTATTCTCAATGGAACGTTAAAAAATAAAAATACATATTGAGGGCATGTGATTTGATTTTTGGACTAAAATAGTGGGAAAATATGAAAAAAAATTCTTCAAGAGATGATTATCAGGATGAAACTAAGTCATATTATAATTGTAATTATAAATAAATGAATGAATTATATTTTTAATTAATATAGGATGAGTTCTAAAAAATATCTACTTGTTCTACTACTTATGAAATTTGGGATATACTAAATATTTCTCATAAAGGAACATAAAATTTTAAATTGATGCACTAGAAAAACTATACTATTAAATACAATTATTTAAATATTAATCCTAATGAATCAATTTATGATAATTATATTTGATTAAATGAAATTTTAAATATAGTTCATGAAATTTTTATGAAAATTTAATATAAATATCAACTGATGAGACACCTGTAATGCGTAACAGTTCAATAGAAATAAATATTTGTTTACCATAAAAAATATTTCTACATAATTATACTACTAATGAAGGATTTTATTGGCAAAGAAATGATCTGTGAGGAAGGAATAAAAGTGTAAAATGTGAAGTTGAATCTAAAATAAATTCAGTTTCTTCCACACATTCTATGTAAAATATGAAGAAGAAATTAAATAAATATAGTTCAAGTGTGAATGAGTCACATTTAGATAGTTATGTAGATATGGATTATATAGATAGTAGATTTAATATGTTCTATAGGAAGAATAAAATTTTTATGAAATCATACTATTGATGAAGATATGAAAAATGAGTGAATTGGAAAAAGGAAAATCAATCAGGTGACCTGACCTGTTATAAATGTAAAATAAATGGGAATATCAAAGACAAATTTAAAAAGTTAATTATGTATAAAAATTTGTTTGAGGATATAGGTAATAGAACAAATTAAGCTATAAAATCTACCCGGAGAACCTCTAAAGATAGTTCCAATTACTATGACACAAGTAAAGAAGACCACAATTATAGGCAAAATATGTGTTTTATAGAAAACAGATTTAAGGTACTAAATATTCTTTTTTTCATATCCTATTGATATTTATAATATTTCAGAAACTGAAAATAATGATGAAAATATGATTAGTGAAGATTAATTTGAATATTTTAATATTCTAGAAGAAATATTCAATGAATATAAAGAATATTAAAATATTTTAAAGAAGCAACATGCTTAATGTTTTTATGTTAAATATGATCATAAAATGGAAAATGGAATGATCATTTATTAAAAGAAAAAAAATAAACTTAAAATTTCAAATGATAATCTCAAAATGGTTCTTGAAAGGATTACAAGTGATAGAGAAACCTTGACCATAATTCTTAGTAAATAAATCACACCCAATTACACAACTAGGATTGGATACAAACCTAGTTAAGGGAGAATTTATAAAAAAATTATTCTTGTCTCGATATTTTCCAATTTTATAAAAAAAATCATATTCTTGTGGAAAAATAGTTTTTTTATTTATAAAATATTTTTGTATTTTTATTGTAAACCTGTTAAATAGATTTATATTCCCAAATTTTTTATTACTAATATTTCATTACTTATGAATGTGTGAGTATCAAAATCATTTTTTATTTAAATGTGTGTAGGAACCCTTATTGATGAGTACTAGTAAGAATTTATAGTTTGTAGATAGTGTATATTCCAAAAACAAATATTGGGTAATACTCTATACATAAAATCTGTATCAAATTGGATGGTGTGCATGAAATGTTTGGTGATAGCACCAACTGAAAAATAATTGGTCTTCGTCAAATCTATAACTCCAATTTAATTTTAATTTATAAATTCTTATTTTTTTAATGGGTTTAAGGATATTTTTATTCACATATTTAAATTATGTGATGATGGTTACCATGTTAAATTTGAAAATAATTCTCTTAATATTTATGATTCAAAACATGTTATTGTGTCTACTACTTTACAATGTGATAATTTTTATGCAATTGAATTAGATTCTTTATTTTCTCATAATATCTCTTGTTTAATTTCCTTTCACAAAGAATCGTGGATATGGATTTGGAGAAGAAGCCAGTACAACCTTTACACTTTTAGTAAGATATCTAGTAAAGGTCTTGTTTGGGGATCTTCCAAACCTGGATTTTGCAAAAGATAAAGTATGTAACCTACATCAAAAATATAAACACCATAATGTCTATTTCAATCAAAAGAATGATTTTTAAAATTATCAACCCTTGAGTTTTTTTCACATTTAATTGTTCATAGTATATATATTTTATAACATAAATGTTAAGAACTATTCATATGTTGTTGTTTATAAATATTATATTTTTTCTTGGGTACTCTATTTATCTCATAAAATTGGAGCATGTTCTTATTTTTTAAAATATGAAAAATCTTTATAAAATATTAGTGGAATTACTATTATGTCCTTGATGAGTGATCATGGTTGTTAATTTGAAAACCAAGACTTTAAATATTTATGCTAAAAATATCGATACAAACACAACTTGTAAGATCCTTGTACTATACAAAAGAATGGTATTATTTAAAAAGGAATAGTTATCTTCCATAGATTTTGGGGACTATAATAAATGAGTATGAACCACCAATTGTTTTTAGGAATAATCTGTCAATACATCTTATTATATTTTAAATAGGGTTATTATTAAACCACCATTAAAAATTAATCCATATGATTTTTGGAATGGTAAAAAACTAAAGGATAATTAATATATATATTTTGAATGCTTTATACTCACCACAATATATAATTTCCATATGTTTACATCCAAAAGAGATGAAGGAATATGCCTTTTTTATTCAAAATCTAGTAAATCATATTTGTTTTTCAAAAAAATAATCAAAAATGGGGAAGAATCTATACATGTCATGTTTCATTAAATAGGTCCACATTATCTTTGACTTCATTAGAAAACATTGAATATTATCACTCAAATTTTAATATAAATACCTAATGTATTACTAATGATAGTTCAATGAAACATATTGTATAAAAATTACCCATCACAGAAGAGATTTATGAACCAAAACGTGATTATGAATTTTTAGTTCCATGTACATTTATCGCTAGAGTTGTTAGGACACATAGAGGCCATCCTTTTTATATTTTAGTTTGATATATAAATAGAGGAACATAGGATTGGTCTTATCCTAAAAATTCAGTTTAAAATAAATCCTTTTTATTATATATTGAACCTAAAAACATCACTGAATAAATATATAATATATTCTAGGTAATATATATTTAAGATGAGTTAAATCCATTTGAAATGATTATTTTTGCAAAATAGTAAAAATCCTTAAGGACTTCCTAGCCATTGGAACTAAAGTTTTCTTTAGGAACAAGTTTGATGACTCTATAACTATAAAAAAATAATGTTAGACTGGTTGCATGAGGGTATAGTCATGAATAAGGTATTTATTATGAAGAAATATTTTCACTTGTATAAATACTTGAAGTTATTAGAATATTGCATTCCTATAAAGCTCATTATAATTTTAAACTATATCAAATGGATACTAGGATTTCCTTTCTTAATGGTTATATTATTTTGGATTTTTTCCTAGTAAAACCCCAAGGATTTAAAACCCTAAATATTTAAATCATTTCTTTAAATAATACAAATATCATTTAAAATAATCTCTTATATATTAGTAGGATTAGCTCATCTTGTTTTTTATTTATAAATTTCTTTCAAAAGTAATTTATGATCCAATCTTGTTTGTTAAAAAGATTTTCAAATACATTTTTGTAGTTCAAATTTATATTGATCGTATTAGTATTTATTTTCCATGAAATTGATTATGTACTAAATTTTAAATAAGGATGAAACCTGAATTTGAAATAAGTTTAATTGGTGGGTTAATTTTATTCCTTGGTTGTCCAATTTTTCAAAATAACGAATGAAATATTTTAAACATATTCAATTATATTAAATATATTCTAAGATATTTTGGTATAGATAGAACCAAAGTTCATGATACCCCAATTATTACCAAATTTATATTGGATATCAATGAGATTAGGAAACAAATAGATCAAACTATCTATAATTTTATTAATGGAAGTTTATTATATTTTACTTCTCGTCGACTAGAAATTTGGATTAGATTGTTATTTTTTTACATATCCAAGAAAATACAAAGGAGCCACACTCGAATGTTGAAAAATTAATTATAAAATTACTAAATAGAAAAATATATATAGGATTGTACTATTATAAAGAAAAATCATTTGGTTTAATTAGTTATTCATATGAATGTTTTAGTTCTTAAAAGTTATACTAAAAAAGAACCTCTGTAACATGTCACTTTTTTGGAATGTGTCCAGTTTCATGGTGTAGTGAAAAACATAACTCTATTGCATTATCCATGATGGAAGATGAGTACATAGTTTTAGGAAATTATTGTCCATATATTCTCTAGATGAGACACAATTTACTAGATTATCGATATCAATTCAAGCATGTCCCTATAAACTATGAAAAGAAAAGTTATATTAAAATTTCAATGAATCCTCAATCTCATTAATGGAAAAAATATAATTAAATAATAAATCACTTTTTGATATTCCATTTTCAATAAGGGGATATTAATATTGAATTAATTGTTATATAAAATCAACATTCTGACATATTTAAAATATCATTCAATACTGAGAGAATAAAATGTATCATAGATGAATTAGGAATGAATAATTATTAATAAATATTATATTTAGTTGGTAAATATTATACATTTTTAGTTATTATTATTAATTAAATTACAAGCTAAAAAATTATTGTGGTTTTTTTCCCTGTTAAAGTAAGTTTACATATTTAGTTAAGTGACAGTCAATTTTTGTCGATACAGTCAATTAAGTAATCATAACTAAATGGTAATGTTGTCTCTATACCTACCATGATACATTACTCACAGGGTCACTATAACCACCATGATCTTTGATTCATATGTTATGTATTGTAGTACCCCCGGTTTCTGGTATATAACCCTTTCTTGGTGCTTTTAACTGTTATAAAGATTAGGGTGATTATTGAGAGAGTCGGTAGAACTTGGAATAACTTTTGGGGAAAATGGGAAGTCGCACAGGGGGCGCACGGTTTGTCTAAATCGTGCGTCCAAACCGTGCGGAGA
Organism: Viscum album; assembly: GCA_963277665.1. Taxonomy (NCBI): domain Eukaryota; kingdom Viridiplantae; phylum Streptophyta; class Magnoliopsida; order Santalales; family Viscaceae; genus Viscum; species Viscum album. Next base: position 1,251,567,542 of record OY728140.1, on the reverse strand, counting down.
GGTATTGGAGGTAGTATCTTCCACACATGTGATGCATGGTTTTTCTAACCATGTGTCCAAACCATGCGAGAAGGGTTGTAGAGGTAGTAGCTATCGCACAGTTAGCACACAGTTTGTCAAACCATGCGAGCTAATTGTGCGGTCACATAAACGAGATCCTATAAAAGTGGATCTCATAAAGTTTTTCCTATATGTGGAACATTTTCCCTCTTATGCGGCCCAAACGCAGGACTTTGGTTCTCCTAAGGTCAAAGAGGGTTCTCCCATCATTCTAGAGGCGATCAGAAGGCTTCTCTTAACGAATCGAAGCCGGATTCTTAAGGTATCTGATCATTCTTGTTTGGTTTCTTATATCTTCATAGATCTACTTATTCTTTTCTCTAGGTTTCTTATATCTACGCCATTTATGGGTAGATCTATGTGTTTGGATTCTAGGTATGCTGTGTTTTGGTCTTGGTTGTGTTAGGAGAAGAGATCTATGGAGGATCCTTGGTGAATCGGCCCAGTTTTCTTATGTGTTCTCCTTTTTTCAGGGTTTACGTCAAAACCATTTCTATAGGAGGCTTTACCCTTTACCACTTTTTCTAGAATTGATTGTCATAGATTCAAATTGGGCTATTTGAATGGATTTTATTGGGAAAATAATAGAATAAATCTTCTTTAGTGATGATTTATGGTTTTTATGAAATTGTGAAATCATTATGAATTATTGTGCAAAGTGATTTGGTTTCTTGAATTTAAAATGGTGATTTTAAATTGTGCATCTGCTGGAAAGGTAAATAGTTTGATAAAAGATGGGATTTCAATAAAAAAAAATTGTTTTATTAAAATGGTTTGAATTCATTGAACACACTTGGTTTTGATGGAAATGGTTTTCAATAAAAGGTGTTTTATTGAAAGGATGGTTTTGGCATGATTGTTGTTAATGTGTTGTGTGTGTTCATCTGGAATTTGGGATGGATAAGGGTTATGATTCTCCCCCATCACTGTTGGGATTGATAATGGTTAGGGATCTCACACATCAAACATTCATATTTCAATCAGGATGGAGAAGTGTTAGGGGTCCCCCCCATCAGTGTTGTGATGGATAAGGGTTAGGGCTCTCCCCCATAAATCATACATGTGAATTTGGTTTGATAATGGTACGAAGTCTCCCCTATCATTGTTGGGGTGGATAAAGGCTAGGGTTTCTCCCCTCTTTCAGGCAGCATGCATGGTTGGTTTCATGGGTTTGTGGAAATGGTTGGGTATGCCAACAAGTAATTTTTGTGAGTTGGTTTTAAAGCTTGATTGGTGATTTTTGTGGAAAAATGACTTTTTGGGAAACTGGTTTTAATTTATTTGGTTACGAATGGGTTGTAACGTTGTTTATATTTAGTTATAAACTACTTTTGTGAAAAAATTTCATATGAACTATTTTTATATAAATGTGGCTAACTCTTCTATCCTAATAGAGTGAGGAGGGAAGTCATTGGGGAAAACCTACTGAGTTTTATACACACCCCCGCTTTGGCACATTGGTGATTTTGCTGATGTCATACTCTGGGACACAGGTAAAGGTAAATCATCTTATTTCTAGTGCTCGTGGTGATGCTCTGGAGATGTCGTGGTGCGTTGTTCATGGAGCTCGTTGTGGAGTCGTGGAGTGTGTCTTGACTTTTTTTGGGTCTTTTGATTAGTCTTCCGCTTGATACTCTGTTTTTCTGTTGGTTATGTAGTGATTAGTGGGACAGTGTAGTTATCTTTTGTTAATGAATGAGTTGGTTGTTTCTTTTGTTCATGAATCATATAGTGATTGGTTATGGTTGGTTTTTGGGTTTATTTTTTAAAGGGTAAATCGTCCCCCAACTTATATATGAAACCCTTCGGCATTTATTGCCAGACTTTGGCATCTTGGGGAAGTCATTTAAGGCCTAGTAATGACTCGTTGAGCTCTCACCAATGTTAATTGGCGGGTCATTACAAGCATACCCACCATGAATCTATAATTAGTATTCCACCAATTCCATAACTTATTTTTCATAAATACAAGAACAGTATACCTACAATGACTATTTTTTATAATTTGTTTTATATTTTTTTTGGGTGGGATTTAATTCATGTTTATTTTTATTATTCTCCCTAATTGATTTAATTAAAATTATATATTTTAATATGAATAAGAACATGTATCTATCCTAAAAATACATTACTTCTTTTTTAATCCTTACCTACTCTCGAAAATCCATCTTTCACGGACATCTAATTTTCAAACCTAAACCATTAGAAATTAAATCATAGTGAGAAATAACAAGGGTGAAAATGAATAATGATGTTGCAGATCCCTCCATATAACCCATATAAAGATATCAAAAAACTAAAATGGTATCTTCGATACTACATTTTAGTTGTGCAACCTACATCTGATCGATCATTCATTTTGTGCTAAAAATGAAGTTGATACTCAAGAGATTTAGTCCAAAAAATCACTAAAATAAAAATAAATTTATAAAAACCATTAGAATGAATGGTTTAAGAAAAATGGTAATCCATTCATTAGGATTTTGGTTTAGTATATTTTCACCCATAAGTAATTTTTCCTTTGAAATAAATGAGACACCATTCTGAAAATCGTAAATGGAAATTTTTTTATGTTTTCATAAATAATCATGGAAAATAGATCAAGTGTGACTTTTAAAGGTGATCATGAAGACTCTCAAAGGTCATGTCCTATAAATCATTCCCATTGTGAATTTTAAAATACTCCTGAATAATTTACTTGGAATAAGACTCCCAGGAATCCATCTATAGTGGAGGTTATTGGTGAATGCAGACTCCTAGTTAAGTTTATACATCATATTATCTATCCCATGAAAGGGTAATTTATTATTATATGAAACCATTATTTATTCTTTAGATTCTTGATTATGATTATAATTTTGATTATATTATCCAGGTATGAAACGAGTCATTTTTTGGAGTTGTATATTCTTTATTCTATGCTTAATTCCCTTCCATATGTTATAGTTTTTTTCAAAAAGGGAAGGAAAATATTATTTCCACTAATGGTTTGTGACTAAAAAAATATTTATAGAAATACTAAAAGGAATTGGAACCCTTGGAAAAATGGATAGGTAACATAAAATAAATTTTTTTGTGAAATGTTTAAACCTTTCACGTATGCAATTAGACCAAGGGATCAAGTGGATCTATGTTTTGATCCTAATCATGTTTTTTAATATTATTATAATTATAAAGGTGGTGTTGTTCTATAAATATAAGAATAATATCTTGAAGTACAACACCTAAATGAGGAATCGATGGTAGCTTATGAGGAATAAAAGTAACCCTCTCTTGAAATTGTCAAGGGACATCAAGCCTCTCCACTACCTTTACCTTACGATGAGGATGAATGTAAAGATAAATATCTTGTTGAAACTAATTATTTTGTGAGTGATTTTGTTGATGAACCTTATTGGGATGACTCGGGTGAGATTAAATATGAATATGAATTTTATCGAATTCTATTATTATTAACAACACTCCTAGACCTAGATTAACATATGAATCCTCTAAGGGGGGAAGTTTATAGGATTAATAGGGATAACTATATACTAATCTGAAATTGGTGATGATGATGATGATGATGGGGAATCCCAAATTAGGATAGTGTATATTCCATTATTTCTTCTCAAAGTGTTTTGGTATGATCATTGATAGCCGAGATTAATTCTCAAAAGGGACTTGACATATCTTATACTTGATATTTAATTCATGATGTTATGGATAAACTATTTATCCCTACTCCTACCAAATCTGGGATGGAAATAGATAATAAAATGTAATAAAACGTTTTTTATCTCTCCATAAATATGATATTTATGTACAATAAGATGTTCTTTGTGAAGATATATTTCAGTATTTAGGAACTAAATTTCTTGATATTGAGGAAGAGATAGATAGTGGAAATTCGTATTATCATCTATCTACTCCTATATTTTATTGTGTTCCTTAAATATCTTATATAACAAAATAATATTTGAATTAATTCAAATAAGTTCTAATGGGTGTGTTGAAAAAGATCTTTATTCCTTATGTAAGTTTTGTAGAGTCTGTTAGAGAAGAACATATAGCGTGGACAATAACTTTGGTAATTTTTCATCTTCTACCAAGACTACTCAAAATGGATCTAATAAAAAATGGGAATGAGTACTTTGTATAATAAGTGGTTTATTTATAAGATGTTCTAAAAGATATTATGTTGAATTGAGATAAAATATTTTTGAAGGTAGTGTTTTAGTCTTTTTCATTGGATGGTATACCTTCATCTACATAAGTACCTCATCCTTATCCTATTCAATATATTTTTGAATGAAGATGAAAAAAATAAAACATCCAAAGTATGAGTTAAAAGTTTTTTTGATGAGTTTTAGAAAACAAGGTAAGTTGTGTTTGATGGTTTCCAAAAAAATGATTCTATGAACACGGTATAAGATAAAAATTATGTCAAACAAGTTAGAAGAGATAGAGACACTATCAAGAGAGATATTGATTACAATCTAAAAATAATATTCACAAGGATATACCTTCAATCAATGTTTATATCATTGGATAGTGATCTTAGGTTACCTCCTTTGACCCATGCATTAATGTTTCAAGTGGAAAAGATAAAATTTATAACTCTTATTTTGGAATCATTTATGGAAAATAAAGAGGATTATTTTCTAGAAACCAAAACTGGATTAGGAGGAGTAAAAGATTTTACCAAATTTCTAGAGCCTTTCCTCAACACTACCATCTAATATCTCATAAAATTTCCCATTACTTCCAACATTCATTCTTCAACAACCTCTTCTATTAATCATTTTGGATTTTATCCAATATAATCAATTCAAAACCATCATCTACCTTATAAATATTTTCTAATCTAAAAACCTAATACCACCAATGTACCACAACCTATATAGCTTCACTCAAACTCTACCTCCAATAGAAATGATCTAGTACTCCCTAATGGAAAAATGTTTGTTAAAAATTATAATTCTTATTAGAATTACTAATATTGGTAATCTTTGTAATATTTTTGTAATACATTTTTACATCAACGAAATAAATTATTCCTCTTAAAATTTATCATGTTATGTATTTATTTTTAGAATTTAATTATATTTTCTTGTTATATTTTAACTATGATTAACAGTTTCACAATCCCAAATGGGTTAAAATGTGAGTAATTAATTTAAATAATTCATAAGTTGATAAATTTTGAGGAATTGATATAATCACGAGGATTTTAGAAGTTGATAAATATATATTTCAATTTCTTGAAAATATATTTATGACGTATTAAATTTATTTCATTTTATATTTCATTATTTTTTATTTTGAAAGAGTCAGATTTTGTTGGTTTAGTCCTCACCTCTGTATTTTAATGATCCCAAATCATGTTTCCTTTGTGGTCAATGAATTTTATGTTTTATGTTGTTAAATTTTATTTATATTGAAAATTATAAAACTGGATAAGTCATGAACTAAGAGTGGATAGAAATAATGAATGAAAGGTGACTATGTTGAAGAGATTTCACATTAAAATCTAATTTACCACATGAAAAATAATGTGATCGTGTGTTAGATGATTAAATTTTTTCTAAGTCATAATGTGATTGTACATTGAAGTTCAAGTGACTGCATGTGTACTGAAATTATGAAACATTAAAATCCAAGTGATTGCATGAAGTATTGAACTTACCGTATCAATAAACATGTTATTGTACATAAGGATTGAAAATTATTATATGTATTAAACTGACTATTTTATTATAATATAGTGACCACAAGAACAAATGAAGTGACCCTGAGAAGTAAAAAATCGAAAAAAAGATGTAATTAATAGATTATGTAAAGCAATGAAGATATTGTGTGATGTAATGAAGTGTTCAAGAGAATAAGTGAAGTGACTAAACAAATAGATTAAGTGAAAATAAAAATAAATGAAGTGATAGTGATTAGAAACCAAATGAAAATATTAATAAGTTATGTGATCACGTGATGAAAGGACGTGAATGTAGGGAGAATCCAATTACCATGCCAACATACCATGATAAATGATTTTATGAAAGTTACCACGTAAAGTAGCCTTGATAAGTAACCATGATCCAAATTAACTATTCATAGTAACCATGATCCAAAGTAACCATTATTTAAGTAAAATCTGAGTCACCATTTTTTTTACATAATTAGTATGGTATTTTCAAATCTCTAAAGGCTATATTTTGGATCCTTTATTGAAGAATTGGTTCATTTAAGACTACAATGAATATCCTCCAATGTCTAGTTTTGAGATGGATCTCTCTTTAAGAATAAGAGTTAGTCAAGAGTAAAAGATATAAAATATATAGAATATAGAGATCAATATTGTTGTATGAACATGTACATGAGATATATATAGATAATTTGAGAATACCTACATGAAACTATATTTTTTAGACCACTTTGTGAAAAATTGTTTTAGGATTTTCAAGGACATAATTAAAGAAAAGTGATAAAACAAATCTAATCAGATTGAGATATAAAAAACCTTATAGTTATTTCCTTTTATATTTATTTTTTACACTACATTTGAGGATATGGTTTCTACAATATTTTATTCTTTAATACATGATCTTATATTGCATTGAAGATCTACTTACACTATTTCCATCATTATTTTACATATTTTATCCAATAATGATCTGTTGAAGGGGTTGTGTGATGGTGGACTACCCATGTGTAATTATTTTTTATAATAACTTGATCTTGGATTTGGATCAGATTATATGATTTATAAACTTTTTGGTAGTGGGTGGTTTCCAAGTGTAGAGAAAAATATACCATTTTGAGACTAAACCTCCTGTATTATTATGGTGTATGTTTTATTTTATTTTTCTCTATTTTATTAAAAAATGTATTTATTATTTTAAAAGTATATATAAAAACAATATTTTGATAGTTATATTTAATAAATATTTTTTATATAGTTTTAATTAAAGTAAAATTGATTCAAAATTTATAGAACTTTGTAGACTTTTTTTATTTAGTTTAGATAAAACTTTTGTGAATATTGTTGAAAGTTCAAACAATATATTTCCACTGGTTTAGTTAGCTAGGTTATTTATATAAATTGGCAGATTTTGTTTTAATTTTTTTAATAGAAATTGTAACTGGAAATTAAATTCACTCCACTCTTTAGTTTTCCACTCTGAAAAAAATTGGTCCTATGATTAATCACATGCCACTACATTGATTTCAGTAACATATAATATAAGAAAACTCATTGAGTCTCATGCTCAGGACTACATCCAATGATTCTACGATTGATTGGTGTGAACCCACATTTATTGTATTTATATAATCTTTGAACACTCAATGGAAGATCCCTAAATATGGATTCTATCATTATAATCATCATTTTCCGTACCTCTCCTCAAAGAGGAAGTTATATATTCCATTTTTACCCTAATTTCTAATCTCAAAACTCAACCCTTGATTCCATTAGTCGCATCTCATCCATCCGAGGATCATAATCCTAATCAATAATAAATGAATCCCCTACTTGGTAACATTCTATAACAAATTGGTAATTTGAATTTTTAAATTTGATCCATTTTCTAATAAACCACATGTTTTTTATATTTTTAGGTGTTAGAGAGGTCGGTGGGGCATCAAAATAAAAAATAGAGGTAGTTATAATGTTATAGAGAATATTCATATGTATTAAATTACTATCAGAATTATGGTTGAGTTTAATGGAGTTCTAGTGGGGAGGATGTTTCATCTTACAATATTAATGAGGATCCAATATAATACAATAGATCCCTTATATGGACATCATAGTTTTAGTGGGGGACCAGTAGAGTTCCAGTTGTCCCAAAATTGTTTTTTTATTAAATTTAATTAATTTAATTAATTTAGATTTTATTAGAATGATTTTATTCCCTCATTTGTTTCTTGGAGAAATGTTTATCCCTTCAACCTTAATTATTAGTTTTCATCTACCCCTAGATTGATATGTTTTATTCAAGATTATATAAGATTTGTTTTCTAATATAGGGATGTTCTACAAAAAAAGGATCTTATTGTCTTACATCTATTAATATTCTCCCTTAATGTGACCTTTATAATTAGTCTTCATGACCTGAATTTTTGGGATATTGTAAGAGTTTTTTTCATTTCATCCATCTGATGTTAATTCATCATAGGATCTTCAACACGAACAACCATTCTAGTCAAATTTGGTTGGTATCTGGAATTTTCATGGGTATTAATATTTTTGGAGTGTGTCGTATTCAATGATAGAAACAATAATTTAGTCAATGTATCATATAACTATAAAAAATCATTATAATACTATGGTGTCAATAGAACATAATAAACATTGAGTGGCCCATGAGAGTAATGTTGTCACACCATTTATTATTTATGTCCCTCTTATATATAAAATAATATGTGAACATATGGAATCGAACCAACAACGGAGCCTATGATCGAGACCTATTATTAAGATCCAAATGGTGTATCCTTGATTATTGCTCCGTATAGAATGACATGATAATGTAATCATCTAGAGGATAGTAAAATTAGGAATGGTAATATGAGTAGGTTATCAAATTTATATAAGACAATTACTGTGTTAAATGTTTTTAAATTACTCACTTTGAGGTTGAATGATAAAACATTCATTTGATTGATCATTGGTATATTTACATTTCATTTTCTACCCACAACAGAGGTGGTTCAATATCAATCTCAGGTTTTTTTGTTATACCTCATCAACCCAAATGGATCATGTGATCCATCATTCACAATGATGCATATGTAATAGTTCAACCTCATCCACTGAGATATATTGTGTTTTTGGTATATATTCAACATTATTACTTGTTTTAGTGGTATCTAATCCATATTGTATATCATATTAATGTTTTTTATCACTTATGGTGAGAGGAATATGATATAGCATCCATCTGGTGGATCGTATTAGTGTTTCATTGTCCACAAATAGATAATATCTCAGTGTTGCATCTTTTAAAAGGATACTTTTAATCGACTAAAGTCTCCCACATGAATTGTGAATCTGATAGTATATATTCAAATAATATTGAATGTTATGATGGGGTTTCATCCTCAATAATTTTTAAAATGGTGAAACATCTTCCACCTGGCCATGGGTAGCAGTGTTACATCATCTAAATAAATATTAGTTATGTTTATATATTATCGAAATAGAATTAGTTTTACCTGGTTCATTGGGTTTCACCACATTCATCTATGTTATTGGTTTTGTTATTGATCATTCAATTAGGTTATATTAGGAGGTTATACATTATTAACATATAGGTGTTTAATGGTTATTAATTCTTCACCCTATTTATAACATGATGAGTGATACATCATTCATCCTTGATGTGTGTTTACAGTCTATTTATATTATCCCATTTTGGTAGATCCTAAATTATATATTTTCATATGTGTTTGGGTGGTAGAACCATGGGGTGATAAATAATTTTTTATTTACATTATTAGCACTTTATATTTAGTATTCACATGTGTTTATTGGAGTTCTAAGAGACACTATTTGTGTTGGCCTATTGAGTTGTAATCAAACCCTTCTGGGGTTCCATGTTACCCAATAAGATATTATGATTCATTAACTATGAAATGGAAAGATCTTTGAAAAATTATATGGCTGAGCTAGGATATAGAGTCGAATATGATATATGGGAGTAGAAATGGACTTGGTATAACTTTTGGATGTCTCATTATCTTTTTATTTTTCCAACCATCAATATATGATATTCCTAAGGGAGATTGTGTTGATGTTATATGACATTTATATCTTTTATTTTCGATCATTTTTATATATAAATAATTTAATAATTACTATTGGTGGGAATTTATCTATAATACCTATTTTTTCATATATTATATTTATCTAATCACTTATTGATATTTCTCCTTATATGTTTATGATTAAAAATACATTAGGGAATAGTTTCCCAACCAATTAATATAAAAACTCAGTGTTAATTCACAGCCTCATCTATATGGGGATATAAATGTAGGTTTATAATACATCATTCAACCATTGTGGAGGTAAACTGGATAAGGGATTTTATAAATTTTTAAGCAGACCTTGTTTTTCTTTTATCATAAGATTTATGATATGTTAAATAATAGATAAAATAATATTAGAGCATGGTATAGATCATGTGTGTAACTCCCTGATATTTTGTGAAAAAAATTTAAAATAAATTTAATCCTCTTGATATTTTGAGTTACACACAACATTTATATTATCTTGAATGACACAGAACAATGATTTTAGCTTGTGTTACATACACCACTAAGTTTAAATGAAACATGACATACTGTTAAAATATTATTATTTAATATGACAGTTTTCACATAGATATTTGAATACTAGTTATGAATCCGATTAACTAAGTTATAAATATATATGGTTTAAAAATGTGTATAAAATTTATTCTATTGTGTCCAATTAATTAGATAGAAAATGAAATACTATTTGAAAATAAAGGAGATATTTTTTTTTGGAAAAACTATACTTGTTTACAAAAATATGTTTTACATAAATAAGTTAACTAAATAAATTTTTATGATTGAATTTAATAAAAATTATATTGTACATTCATTTAGATATTTAACATTCATCTTGTTTTTTCTAGACAAGAGAAAATCATAAATCCAATTGTATTCCTAAAAATAAAATTTTTCCAAAAAAATAGTTTTATTAAATTATGTAAAATTATAATAAAATTAATTTCTTATAATTTTAGAAAAATAATTAGATAAAAAAGAAATATATTTTCAAATAATAATTTCAAAATTTCCTTAGTGTGTATTTTTTTTATTTATTTGGAAAGATTATTTTTTTTCAATTAACAGTGAAAAATAGTGTTTTTAATTTAAAAATCATTTTCTATATGATGAATTTATAAGGTTAATTTCGTTTTAAATTGGTTTAAAAGGTCAAATTAGTTCAATTATATTTCTATTAACACGATTTAGGTTATTGGAACCATTTTAATATTTAATTTTTATATAAAAACATTCTAATGTGTTGAAATGTTTCTCTTTGAAAACCTATTTTCTCATTATGTATGTGAAATTAATATTAAATTAAATTTACCCTTAATTTAATTTGATAAAATTTATTACAAATTTGGGATTAAAATAATATATGTTATTTAATACGTTCAACAAAATTCATGACTATAATTATAAGAAAAAATAGAAAAAAGTATTTGTTGCAGTTAAGGTAAAATGGGTTTGCCAAGCGGTTAAACAAAACATATAAGATTTAAAAATGAAACCAAAAACATATCCAAGACAAAAATTATGGAATTATTTAGACCTTATATCTTATAGTTACAATAATTTACTATTTTTGTGCCTCTTTTCAAGTAAAAAACTCGGTCATTCCATTTTATTTTAAAAAATTACAATTGGGCCACTCACCTCATTTCTAAAAGGACACACCCTCGCCTCTCCCCTTAAAAATAAAAAAACCATTTGATTCATCTAATATAGAACCAAATAAATTCATTATTTACCTATCATAATTTTATTAGCCTTATTTTGTTCATAATTCCAAATTAATAAAACTTTTGGTGAAAACCAAAAGAAGTTTTCTGAAGAATAGGTAACATCTTTAATGAAGTGTTTTATTTTATTTCTTCCAAAATCTCCTTGAATTATTATTAATACATGATTGTATAATAAACAAATTTTATTAAAAAATTTATTATGTTTTTTGGTAATGTTTATGGTCTAAAACCATTTCCTCTACTATCAAATGGGTTATGAAATCGTCATTCGTGTGTACAGCGGACTACCACCTCATGAACTAGTGTGATTCGTTTTTCCATTACATCCTCTCAATAATGGATAAAATAATTTATTTATTGTTTATATAATATTTCTATTATATTATTATGATTTTTTTAATCAATATATCACATATTTCTTCTTAATTTACATTCTATGGGAATATGGTAGTGTCGCTTGTGTGTACAACAGATTATCACCTTGTGAAGTGATGTGATTCAGTGACAATTTACACGGTTGAAAACAAACATGGTTTTAATTATAATATTTAATATATGTGAAATTATTTTTTTTGTGATGGTAATATATTATTTACCTTTATTTTTTTCTTTCCATTATGAAAATGGAAACAATGTTAATTCATATATATGGCCTACTATCTCTATGAATGGTGTGTTTTATTTTATATATCTACCTTTTGAGGATCACCATAAATACATGTATAATGAATATATATTGAATTTATATAATGTTTAAAATTATTTATATTTTGAAACCATTATCAAATTAAGAGAAACATAAATAAAAAATCAAAACATACACGAAAAATAAAGCAGTTATTACTCGAAATGTGACGTTAACGTGGAATTGTAAATGAATGAGAAATAAATGGTCATAAGTAAATAATATATGTTCTTATATATATTAATGGTTATATAATATAATTATAATAAACATATAATTATTATGAATGAATTATTAAAATGTACAAAGTGAGTTGAGACCTGGAGAAAGGGATTTCAATTCTCTCTTTTCTTTCTAAGAGACATATTCTAATTCTCACCTTGTTTATTTTTTGGTGGTGTGTATACTGAATATTAATAGTATTATATCATGAATGTAATTATTGTGATGATATTTAATTTTTTATTTTATTTTATTCTATGTTGGGTCTTACGATTCAAAAGATTACTAAAGCGATATGGGATTTTTGATTCACTTTTTACTTATATAAGAGACATGTCATATTCCCTGACTATTAATTTTATTTGGTGTATATACTTACCAAAAATTAATTTTATGATTATTATAATTAAAATTATGTTTAATTACATATCCAATTTATTATCTCTATTCATGGGTTTCATGGTTCAAAAGTTAATAAAGTGGTAAGGGGTGTCTGTATCAAATTTCCTTCTTAGAGATATAAGTTATGTTATGAACCTATCTTCTTCTAAAGGTTGTATATACTTAGCTTTTGACATGTTATATCATGAATAAATTTATTTTAGTGATATTTTATTTTTCATTTAATTTTAACATTTGATGGGCTTTACGTTTCAAATTTACCAATGTAGTTAGAGTTTTATGTTACAATCTCAGCATTTATCATGATTATTTATAATTATGATTCCTATTACAAAATATTATGATATATCTCTCATTAAATTTATTAATTTTATTATACTAGGTTTATTTAGGTATAATAAATGTCTTACCTTAATTATTATCTCTTTATGTACTCAAGAGTTAAAAATTATTTTTTAAATAAAATTAATATTCATTTCTCTCTTTGGTCAAAAAACACATTATTCATCCAAAAAAATATTATCCAAATGTGTTATAAAAATGTTTTTTACATTTTCTAAATGGTTAATTAATGAAATTTTTACACATATTTTAAATTTTACTAAATAAAATCAAATAAATCTTCATGTCATTTTCCAAACAATTCCCATTTGGAGTTTACAAAAATTGTAAATGAAATATTTGTTTTAATGTATACGAAATGAAAAACAATTCCCTATATCATCACTATTATTTTCTTTAATGATTAATTTATATGTTTTCAGGGTAATTTTCAATGAAAATTATTTTAGAAAAAATTATGTTTGAAAAACATCAAATAAAAAAAGGATAATTTACATTAGAAATGTTATATATTATCTTAAAAATTACATTATATGTTTTAGATTATATTTTTTAATAAAATGATTTTAAAAATGTTTTATGAATTTATAGTTTTAAATATAAATTTTCAATGAAAAGATATTTTAATCAATAAATGTTTTAAATAATATTTAAATAATATTTTCCATCTAATATGAGATTCATTGATGTTACATATGCCTTATTAGTGATGTGATCCATGGATACCATTCTTATAATTTATCAAAATATTTTTTGTTTAAGATGACACAATTTTTATGAAACATGTTTCTATTACATTGGTTACTCTATGTAGAATGATTAAGAAAATTATTTCTTTTCCAAAGATTATGATGTGATGAAATGTGTATAAAACCCTTTTCATTTCATGCGTCCTAATATGATGAATTTTTAATGATCATGTGTCACACATGTATATGATTTTCATTATTTTATGGGTGGGAAATATATCACATACCAATCCATTTGGTAATGATTAATATTATATGTTATAAAAGGATACATGAGAAGTTATATCAAGATAGAAATAAGAGGGTACATGGGATGTTATCCCACGATAAAAACAATACGGAACATAAGAGGTTATCAGAAGATCGAAAGAGGGTACACGAGAGGATATCCCATGCCCGAAGCATGTACATGGGCGATTATCCTAAGCATAAAATTTTATGAACGTATTTGTGGGAATACTTTGCATAATATGATTATGTATATTAAAAAAAATATCTTATGAAAATGTTTTGGTCTCATGTATGATGTTATTTGTTTCTATTATTATTCATGTTTTAGGAACTACCATGATTTATTTCAAGGCTCATTTTTATGATACATGACATGCAGAGCATGGTTTCTATATAATAATCTCATATTCTCATGCCCATATACACATGCAATGTTGATATTCCCCTTGGTTACCCTTAATGGGCATCTGATACCAGTCATTCTTATGTTTCCTTTCCCCATGATCAGACGAAACGTATTATGTATGATATTTCTAAGAAGGCTATTAGTTTTGATGAAAATAGTGGGATATAACATATCTCACTTATGGACTAGTTTTTTATTTTTCCATGTTTCCAAAGTCATTATACCTTTTTGATTCTCATGAATTTGTTTCTGTAATGTAATTAATATTCATCTAAAATGATATAATATATATCTGTTAAAATCCTAGGTCAAAAATATTGGTGTTGGAGGAAAGGCTTAGTAATCATTTGGAAACTATTATTAGAAAACATTAGTGGGATCCCTTTATTAATTTATATGGATATGTATTTCAATACATTTAATGATATGTATAATTTAGAGTCAATGTATAGGAAAATTAATGGGATTTTGATAAAGGATAGAGTGAGTGGTTTCTAAGAAATTGAATCCATATATGGATACTACAAGTGGATGTGGTTTTGTAATAGAGATATTAGGGGTAATAACTAAAAAATGGGTAAAATTAATTGGGCTCGATGATCACATAGTGCACGATAATGGGGCTTGTTTTAAACCTGGTTTAACACTCCCGGAGTATATGCTTTGGAAATTTATAAACTCTTTATAATATATCTTGAAGTAATTTAAAAAATGATGACTATGAATTGCCTAAGATAAACCTAAGGTTTTATAGACTAAAAATAATTTTTAATGATTTAGATATCCTATAAGTTATTTTTCAGGATTATTTTGTTTCTCATTTTGAATAGCTTTTCTAATACTATGATATTTTGTTTTAGTCATTAGAGGGAACTTAGAGGAACTTTATGAATGTTGAATGTGAAATACAGTGTGTTTAAAATAAATCAACTGGGATTATAACTAGAGTTATGGATATAGTGATTATTTCTAATCATTAATCATAATATATTATAACAAAACTATCACCTTAACCAAATATGAGATGCACCAAAGAACAGAAGATAATATTTCATTTAGATTTTAGGGGGTGGGACCATAATGAAAATAATATTTAGTTTACTATATGTTAAGAATGTGGGAATAATCACTCAATAGAACATATTAAATGGATGAGAATATGTTTTGAGTGTGGAAAAGAATGAAACAAATAAAGTAATTTAGGAGGGGAAATGAAAATGTCCAATTACAGAAATGGATGAGAATTTTGGTCCCTCTAATGTATTCTTAATGGATGAATGTTTTAAATGTAGAAATTATATGAATTGTGAAAATAAATGTCCTAAGGGAAATATCATGAAGAAAATAAGAATGGTGGTGTGAGTATAGGTTATTGTTATGATAATGTAGAGACCACGAATTACATATGATCATTATGGTCTATTTTATAGTATATTTTATGTTAAACATGAGAAGAATTACTGGCTTGAGGTTGATAAATATTAAAAAATGATTCATATTTCATATTGTAAGAATGTGTTATCAACGAATAAGATGATGAACCCTAGTTAATTTTTTAATAATGAAGTGGGATTATAGATGTGTTTATGTATAGGAATTAAATAATTATTTTATTTGAATCATTTAATATATAAGGATTATTTATTATAAGTTTTTATTTAAGGATTTTGAATAATATTTTTAATGGAACTAATTACCTAGAAAAAATTGATTTAATGGAATAGTTATATTTTATAGAAAATACATTATTATGAATAGGTAACACTTATTATGTCCCTAATGAATATAAAATTGTTTTTTGTTTGGATAAAGTGATGATTGATATAGATAATGTAATGGAATAGTATTAGTGACCTTGGAACTGATTAATGATTTTTAGAAAAATCAGTTTATGTTATCATTGATGGATTTTAAATAATTTTTAGATTTTTGGAATATATTCAATAATTAATGGAGTTATTCATGTAATGAAAAAGAATGCATGTTTTTAATATAACCCTATTTTTCAAAAATACATTGATGTATTTCCGTAGGATTTACCATGACATCCTCTTGAGTTGGAGGTTGCATACTCTATTTATTTAATTCTTAGTGAAAAATCTTTATCAAAAACACTTTATAGAATTTCCACTGTGGAATTAAGAGAGATTAATAAACATCTAAAGTAATTTTTTGACAGTGGATTTATTCATGCTAGTGTTTCACCATGGGGATACTCTATTCTTTTTTTAAGAATATGGATGGATCATTGTGGTTGTGCATTGATTATAGAAAAATTAATGTTATTATAATAAAGGAAAAGTATTATCTACCTCGCATTAATGATTTATTTTGATCAAATTCATGGATAAAAATATTTTTTGAAGATTAACCATTGATTTGGATATCATTAATTGTGTGTGAAGAAAGAAGATATTCCAAACATGGAATTTAAAAGCAGTTATGGACATTATGAGTTTACAGTAAAGCCATTTGGATAGACTAATGAACCTTTTTATAGATCTAGTGAAAAGAGTATTCAAAGGATATATTACCAATTTTTTTGTGGTATTTGTTGATGATATCTTGATATATTAATAAATATTTGAGGACCATGAGAATCCCTTACGGGTTGTTATAGAGACACTTAGAAGAAACTTGTTATATGAAAAGTTTATCAAGGGTGAATTCTAGCTTCAAATAATTTTTTTCTTGGCCACATTGTCCTTAAGGATAGAAACATAGTTGATCCTGTGAAGACAAATCCATCCTTGGAATATCCTACAACAATTCACATAACTGATGTAAGTTGTTTCATTGGATTAGATGGTCACTATCGGATTTTCGTTCAGAATTTTTCTCTACTAGCTATCATGTTAACCAATATTACTCATAAATGGTTTATGTTCAAATGTAAAAAACAATGTGAATAATATTTTGAATAATTGAATATTAGATTAGTGAATTCTATGATCTTTACTCTACCATTGATAAATGGTGAATTTGTGATTTATTGTCATGCATAAAATAAATGACTTGGTTGTGTCTTTATTAATAATGGTATAGTTATTTCATATTCATAAAAAAATTAAAAACCCATGAATATAACTATCCAACTCATAATATTTAGTTATAAGTTGTAATTGTTTTTTTGAGAATATGGAGACACTATCTCAATGGTGAAATATGTGAGATATATACAGATCAAAATTGTTTGAAATATATCTTCTCATAGAAATAAATCAACGTGAGGAAAAGACGATGGCTTGAGCAAATCATGGATTATGATTTTTCAATACACTACCACCCAGGGAAGGTGAAATAGGTATCAGACACATTGTGTAGGAAGTATCATGGAGTTTTGATCAAGAGAATGACTGACAAGGACCTTGTGTATATAGATCTAGTAAATATGTATATAAGAATTATCATGGAAGATGAAACATTATTAATTTTTCAAATGATTTCTAACCCATATTTATTGGAAAGGATCAAAAGTTCTCAGTTTGATGATGAGAATTTTTATAAGAAAAATTAACGCTGTGAATCAAGAGAAATTGGTAGACATCGTATACAAATATGGCATCATGAAATTTGGGAAGAGGATTTTTTTTTCCTGCTATACTTCAGCTAAATAAGTGATTATTATATGATACTCATAGCTCAAATTTATATATAAACCCTAGTATAACTATGATGTATATATATTTGAAGGAATATTTGTGGTGGGATAATATGAAGTTGAAAATTTCTGATTATGCATCAAGATATTTAGTCTATCAATACATGAAGGATTTAAGACAACATCCTAGAGGTTTCATTTAACCTATTCATATTCCTAAATAAAAATGGGATGACATTACTTTGTATTTTAAATTTATTACCAAAACTCCAATAAATAATGAGGAATATGGGTAATTATTGATCAACATTCCAAATCTGTGCATGTCCTCGCTAAATGGAGGATTTTCCACTAGGGAACCTTCCATAATTATATATTTAGGAATTTTTATGAATCCTGGGAGAACATATTTATACTGATTATGTTCTTTATATATGGTTTACATTAAAATTCTGGAAAACAATATTCAAAATCCATGGATACTGAGCTTAATTTGAGTATTGTTTATCACCCTTAAACTGGTGCGCAGTCAGAAAGGACGATCTAATCTTCTAAAGACATAATGAGATCATGCAAACTTGACATTCAAGGTATATGGGGTCATAATTTATCTTTTTTCGTTTTTCATATAATAATAGTTTCCATTCATGTATTCAAATAGAACCATATGAGGAATTGTATGGACAAAGATGGTGTACACCATCTTTTTGGGATGAAGTAGGTGAAAAGAAAGCTTCACGGCCTAGAACTTATGGGGGAAATAGAATCCAAGGTAAAGACCATTAAAACCCAAAACAATGTGTCTCCAAATAGACATAAAACTATGATGATAACCAAATAAATTATTTGGAGTGTCAAGTGGGATATTATGGTTTCGGAAAGTATCTCCATGGAAGGGTGTTATATGATTTTGAATGAAAGGGTAAATATGCCCCAAGTACATTGAACCTTTTGAAATCTGGAGATAATTGGAGTTCTGTATTATAATTTGGCAATGATACCTATACTTTATAAAGTAAATAATGTGTTCCTAATATATTTTTTATGTATGAACATGTTATAACCAATGCATGTACTCACATATAATGAAATAGAATTGGAACCTGATTTATATTACTATAAAGAGCCTATCCAGATTTTGAATACTAGAGTGTATGGGTTGAGGAATAAAATGACTCAACTAGTAAATGTACATTAGAAAAATCATAAAATTGAATAGGTGGTTTGGGAAATAGAGTAAGTTATGATGAATAACTACCCAATCATTTTATGAGGTGATATTCTAGAAATTATTATGATAAATGTTTTTTATGGAGGGGAGAATGTACCACCCCATGATTTTATGGTATTCCAATTTTAAAATTTAATATATTTGATAGTTTATTTTTCATGCAACACCATGTTTTAAAACCATAATATACAATTATATATGATCATTGTAATAGTAATTTGACCCTTAAGAATAGTAATATGACCAATAGAATAATAAAGTTTTAAGAGTTTCTTTCAAAATCTCATCATTATTTGGGTTTGTTTGTTTCAGTCTCCCATGTGGGAATTATTTTATATTTATTTAGATATATTTCCTTAGACTCTAGTAATTAATCAAAATTTCGTGTAATAGTAGCATTTTCCTCTCTTTTATACTTGAAATGATTTATAGAATGTTTTTAATAAAATCTGACTTCATTTATCTCTTCGGTCAAAAATCTTTTATCTTCAAAAACCATGTTTTCTAAAAATATTTTCAATTTTTTTTAACATTATCCAAATGATTTATTAAAAAAGTTACATATTTTTTGAATATAATAAAAAAATAAAGAGGTCTCATGTCATTTTCTAAATAATTCCCATTTGTGTTTTACCAAAAATGTGAACGGCATCATTATTCTAATGTGAAAGACATGATCAATAATTTTTACCTCCTTGAACACTCAATGTTTTAAATATTGTTTTAAAATTATTCACTGATTATTTTCAAGGGAAACTATTTTCAAATATTTTTTGAACTTTTTTTCTTAAAAATATTTTCAAAGTGAAAAGGTTATTTTCCTAAAAAAAATTAATGACATATTTATGGTATTTTTATTAATTAATCACATCAACCCATTATTTTACTTATGATACACTATGGATATGTTGTATCGATGTCATAATTGTTCTTTATTTATATAGGTTATGATCAATTTGATTGGGGATGTACAAATTTATTACCAATATTCTTATTACTCTAGATGGTTTACCATTATGATTATTTTATTAAGGTAAGTATCATAATTTTGTATAATAGTTTTTAAATATTAATTTTCATATTATTTATATTTTACAAATTTATATGAGGAATTCATTAGACACGGTAATTAATGGGAATGATCTATTATAGATAGTCCCTTAATTAATTGATAGGTCTCATGCGACAAATCAAATGGACAAATTAAATGGGTTTTTACCCATATATTTAAGTCTCAATTGAGTATTTCAGATATATATCATTGTGAATTCCCTCATTATAATAATATTCATTTTTTCCATGTGATAATTTAATTAGTTATAATATCCTTGGAAAAAAATTCAAACCCGTGTGATTACGTATTTGGAATTATTTGATCATTATTTTTTCTTGCCATATTATGACAAATTGTTTGATTAAATGGAATTTTTATAGTTATTTAGCTTCTTTATATTGATTATAATTTATTTATAAATATATTCTAGTGTAATCATACCCTTCCTGAGAATTTTGACTCACCCATTTCTTGTGTTTTTTTCCTAGGATTCCTAGAAGCGTTCTATAATTGATATGCAAGGATATGCTAAAGGTAATATAGAGTTCTCAAATAAAACACTTTTTTATTTTATGTTTTCAATTTTAATGAGAATTTCATGTATGATTGTAGTTTACCATGAAAATAAAATTATTCAGTCATTCAGGGTGTTATTCTTTGTATCTTATGCCAATGTAATAATGTAACCATTGTCTCTTGTGTACTAAGTTTAGGGTATTTACAAGATATGATTTATATTATACTAAAATAAATAATGCATAAGTAATATTAAACATAATTCGTATCGTGTAATGTGAGTAAAATTCCTATCACATAACCTTGTGAAATTATTTTAATCTCATTAATATCTTCTTATGTATATGCATTTTCTACTAGTCAGATTATATAAAAAGAATAATTACATCGTGAATTGTTTCTATTTCTATTTATAAATAAATTTTTAATATATGTACCATTAATATATTTATCAAACATATGGATCTATTATTTTAGATATTATTCCCTAGAATTTAGTTGTTACATTAATTTAAACTTAGAAAAATTTCATTCCATAGTATGAACATACGCATAAGACAAAACCTTTTTCCCATGTGTTATCAACATATTTATTATTGAAAATTATAGCACTAAAATTAACCATATAGAGATACATGTCTCTCATTAATGTCCAAATTAATATTCTATGATCACTATACATGATATATTCATAAATAGAATTATATAATCTATATAAATTTTTAGAATTTATTGATTTCACTATACCTTTATTGTTATTCTTATAGACATATACATAGGGTATCCTTTTTTCCATGTCATATATACATATTTCATAAGGATTCTATTAAATGCGGTATCCTTGAAATCAATATTCCAATATGATTATCATAGAGGATAATAGAAATATGTTTTGATAAGTATAATTCAAAATAATGTTTTTCATGATGAATGGTGTATATTTTTTACATACATAAACATTCAATAATCAATCATTCTTTATTGGTACCATATTAGACCATCCATGTCCAATTTCTATTGAACACTCACCAGTAGTATCATGTCTAGGAAACATAAAAAATATATATTCCCAAAATATTTATGCAAAGAGTCTATTACTCGAATTTATTCATACATTTCAACCTTAACATACTTCTATTTACTAATTCTTCATAGGAATTTTTTTTATTAAAGAATAATATATGTATTTCACTAGACGGTGAACTTAAAAGTTTTTTTATAATTAATTTTTAGTATGTGTCACTAGAACTACTCCACCCACTAGGCTTAGTGTATTATGATATTACTTTCTGATTTAATGTTCATCCAAATTCTAAACCCATAGAATTTATGTCTTATCCCACTATCTTAAAGAATACAGTCTTCAGTTATGGAACTATAATTAGTATTAACTTGATATTATTATCCTTAGTGTATATAGGATCATTAAATCAGATGCACCTGAGTGTGTTATTATCTTTTTGTAGCAAAACATAGACTCTAAAAAAATTATAAACATTGGGGATGTTTCCTAATAGATTTTTATCACATCACTATTTATATAATAACCATTAGACAATATTGTTTGTAAATGGTTAGTTTTTTCATTTATATTTAAAAAATATGTCTTGGAGGAAAAAATGGATTTAATATAATATATATAATACTCTTCAATGGTCCTTATTTTACAATCATCATTAAATTTATGTGTATAATAAAAATTGAGTTTGGGATTACATTTTAATCAACATGTTGGGTCAAAGAATACTTTTATAAGATGTTCTTTGACAATCTAATTAGCATATTCCTTAATATTTACAATGTGTACTCATTAACTTCACTGAGAATTATAAAAAATATAAAATTAACATGATGAATTTATGAATATTACATTAGATTTATAATAATTTTCATGGTTATGTCGATATATCTCTAATATCTTTGTGACATTCCTTAATTTATAATGGATTATTTAACTACTTCATGATAAGTAGTGTTTTATATATATAATATATTATCTCAATTGAAAAAACTTTTATGTGTATAAATAAGTCAATTATATTAACTTTTATATGAAAAATAATTATTTTGTCCAAATTGGGTATAAGTATTATATTTTATATACATCACTCATTTCAACTGATAAATATTATTTTAGTGTTACCGAACCAGGAGTTTAGTATTGAATTTATCTGAAAAATTTTATTCCAAATATAAAATAATGTCTCATTGTGTCAGGATATACACTAGGATAATTGTTTTGGTAACACTTATTACAAACAAGAATCAATATATTTTTGTAATGAGTAGTGATCTCCCCTTGGATGATGTAGGAACCACAGCTTATCATCTCTTTTTTAGTTCACTCTATAACCTTTACATTCATGTTAATTTAAAATATTAAATAAATGTATGGTTTCATCATATTATTCTAATACAAAATTGGTTAATATAAAACCTAATGTATATACCTGAAGTATATGAAAATTATTTCATCTTTAATTCATTAAAATATATTTTCTAGTGTCCACTCATTCCACATAAAAAGAATATTGACTCAAGTTCACTATTCTCAATTTTAATTTTTTGTATCACTGAAAAATGTTATTAAATATCATTTGGAACTAGATCATACATAGTATCTTCATCCTAGTCTTTTAAACTATTCACCATAAGTGGTGGATAAATAGGTTTCAACCAATCCTTATCCCCTAGGTGAATTTTGGGAAAATATTTACTGAGTGACTTATCTACGTCAATTATCTGATCTATGAAAATAAGGATAACCTTGGTGGTATGGATAATATAGTAATATTAATTGATGATTTATTATCCATGTGGAATTCCAATTTAATTAGGTGATCAATATCCCCAAGAATTTTTATATCATGATTAGTAGCTAGATTACCATCTTCCAGTTTATATTGATATAGTGAGTTGAAAATCTTATTTATTTTAAGACTTTTATTATCTTTGTCAAGAGAATGAAGATGGGGTATTATGGTTCAAGTATCCAGATATTTATAATATATAATAAACTATTTGGAAATGGTTAATTATATAATATAACAGACATAAATAATCCTCTACATATCTTTGGTTGGAATACTTTTTACCTTCTCTCTCTTACTGGGATGGAAGAAGAAAATAGGGGATTCTAATTCATAATAAAAAATGATTGATAATAATGTATCATATAAATTACTATAGTATATCTGGAAATTGTTTTTGTATGGACATACCATAAGTTAATAATTGATCCAAATGGTTTCATATTTTGGCTCTCCATTTTTCTAAAATAATGAAAAATATATGATAAGTACATTACTTGATTACAAATTTAATGAGACATAATAATATTTAAGTTCGTTACCTGTTCCAATATTTTATCAAGTGTCAATGACCCTATCCATTGAAATCTGAATGTCCTGTCACTCAATAACTTCCACGGGAAAGAATCCATATTTCCTTTCTAATAATCCATACATAGACCATGAAAATTAAAAGAAAGTATATAGGTAGGTGATATTTCCAACTGAAAACTAAAACCTTGTTGATCTTTTGAGTGGAATCCCAAATCCTGAAATCCTAACATGTATTTTCTCAACACTTGCAAATAATTCGGTATTGTAAAAACATAGGATATTAAACCAAATAAGGATGTATTTAATTCAACGCACTATCATAGTTTTGAAATATTTATAATTTAATGTGCCTTTGAAGTTGGATGAAATGACACATTAACTATGAGTTTATGTTAATTTAGATGATATAAGACTTAATGTATTAATATTTAACTTAAAGTATTTTTTTATTAGACATAAATGTTTCATGATTTATCCTTTAGATGTATTTTTAATATTAAGTGGATTTTACTTATGTGATTAACCTCTTTATGCTTCTGGATACTTATATTATTACATGTATTTATAACTCAAATATAGTAGAGTTGAATCAAAGGATTGGATGGATTTAAATAAATCACCATGGAAACATTGGTCCTCTATAATAAATGAGGGAGGGATGGATTAAAGGCCGTCATACATAATTAAATAATTAAGAATTGAAAAACCTTGGAATAAAATTAAATTAAATATAACTAAAAAATATATTGGTTTTGTAAAATATTTTGAATTTTCATACATATGAAATGAATATTCAAAAGTGAACTAGTTATAATTCACTTAAATCCATTCTTTATTATTAAGATAAACACACTTGTATTAATTAATTAATAAATTAATTAATTCCCTTAATTCTTAATGGTCATATGATGTCACTTAGATATACCCATCGTAAATGTATTTATGGAAAAATAAAGTGGAAAAACCAATAAATAAATATAATTATAATAAAAAATTTGTGTATTTTTAATTCATTTAAAAACATTATTACATAGTCAAACACATCTGGTTCCAATTTTTTAATTAGGTTTTAATGATATAATTAAATATATTTAATTTTAATTTAATTTTTTCTTTTCGTTGGAGACTAAAAAATGTGTACTTATGAGATACACATCAAGTTCCGAAATTTTTATATATATATGAAAAACACCTCAAAATTAAGTGTCTATCTTGAGTAGACTACACTGCATGTACTATCCAACTACATGTTATGTGATCTTTTTTATTCTATGTTCACATAACCTGTTGAATACCTTGGTTTGTTTGGGTGTGGGACCACATGATGTGTACTCTGGTTAAAATTTGTGTGTCCATGAAACCCATTGAATTAATCAATTTTTTATTCAAATGAAGAATAATGGGTTATGTTCTATGTGCATCATCTACACACTATGTATCTCATTATTTTTCTATTATATCCTAATCACGTGGTTATAAACTCCGTATTTTCCTAAATTTTTAGCTGACATTTTATCAATATACTATGTAATGTACACGATGTGTACACAAGCTACACATTATGTAATCCAACAATCCATGTACCTGACTGGCCCAGTTAATAAATAGTGTACATTAACTGCACCACTTGTTATTACTGTTTAGTTCACCGTGTATCCCAAGACAATTACAAGTGTAATGCACTTGGTTACACAGTGTGTACTCCTGAAACACGTTGTATAACCTAATCTATGAGTAACAAGTCTAGGAACTTACTGATAGAATCTCTAATCATTCCCGATTTGTTCTTTTACATTATGTAAGTATAAAATTTGAATGAAGATTATATAAATGTTAAAACCATGTTTATTAAACTTTAGTTTAAAGAATGAATAATATGAAATGAAATATCTAACCACTACTGTGCATAATCGACCCAAAATAAAATGAATTATGCTAAATTTAAATGTGACTACTCTGATACCAATTTATTATTCCATGAGTAACAAAATCACTTATGAAGCCCAACATCATCTCAAAAAATTTAATATTCAATGGATCATTCATAAATTTAACAAGACTTGAATGTCATGACCAATTAAAATTTTCATGTTGAATATAGAAAAGAAGGCAATTAAGGCAAATAGAATATCATTTCATGTTAAAATTAGAATTAATTTAATTAATTTATAATAGTTATTAGGTAATTATTGAGATCTTTCTCCATAGTAGATATAAATCATCTGAATCCTTTTTAGTAATCTATCATTTTTCATATAGGATTTGAGTATAGTATCTTTTTATATGTAATTCACACATAATCATTTGGTCTCTGAATGACATAGATGAATCAAAAAGTGATATAATGTTTTGTTTATCATTTTGAGTTCTTTATATATATCACTTCACAATTATTCATTTGTGAAGAAGTAATCGTGATCTTATCATTATTGAGATGATGTGAGAGGGAAGAGGATGGTTTTAGAGAGAAATATTTTGTTCATAATGATTCTTGATTATCCGATTTTGTAAATTATAATTGTAATATTTACAGACCAAAGGATAGGGTTTGATGATTATGTAATTGACCAATTTCCCATAATAAAATTTCATACC
The DNA here is from genome assembly GCA_963277665.1 of Viscum album. NCBI lineage: Eukaryota > Viridiplantae > Streptophyta > Magnoliopsida > Santalales > Viscaceae > Viscum > Viscum album. The sequence continues at coordinate 1,251,540,579 of OY728140.1, read as the reverse complement.
CACGTCAAACCTCATTCCATGTATTAACAAATCATAGTTTTTCCATTCCATGACTTACACTAAATGATGAAATGATAAATATTATTTTACCAGATTGAAAATTAATATTTATCACAAAAAAAACATTATCTCTTCATCCACTTCAACAGATATCATATAAAAGAATAAATATTTAGTTAAATATTTATTCATACATTATATATTATATTCATAGTCATGAGAATTAATATTTTTTAAATATTAAATAAATAAAACAAATATTTCTTTCATAATATGTTGAATAAATATTTATTAAATATTATCCTAGTTAAATAATATATTTTTGACGAATAAATAATTAGTTGTTACTTCGCGAATAAATATTTCTTATGACTAAATATTAAATAAAATTACTCTTAATACTTAAGAATAAGGTTTATTATAATAATTATATTCAAATAGTATTTAATTGAGATCAATAGAAACACCTATTGTGTGACCCTCTAGGATTCATTGTCATTGGAATTATGTGGACTTTCATAATGTCCAAGATTTCTGTTGAATAATGGGTTAATAAACCAAGTTAAAGAAGTTATTTTTTAATGTCCAAAACCACATACGAGTGCTTTCTTGGTAATATAACATGTTTCTAACAATATATAATCAAGGAGGATGCCTACATATTTCATTATCCTATGTGATTGATATATATTTCCTTGACTACATAAAATAAAAAACCTTACGTAATGGAAATTGAATTTAATGTGATAGTTATATTTCAATCAATGTTACTAGATATTAACCTCTATTGATATAGAAGTAACAAATCCTTTCTCTAGTTTTTGATTAATAAAAATTAATTTATGACACACCCAACAAACCCAACTTTTATATAAATTATTATCATCATGGATTATGGTAATAATTTATGTTCACAAGTCTTGACATGAACTAATAATAATATTAACTTATAAGGGCCATTACACACACTCGTAGATAGGAATATCATGTGAAACATTAATATAAAGAATTCATACTAAAGGTTATTCTCAGAATTTTACATCTTGGATATTACCAATTGAAAACTTTATTACAAGAAGTATCATCCACTTATGAGTACTCACCCCTGACACAAGACATAATATATTCTGCATAATATAATTTTATTTAACTGTTGAACTAAATTTATGAGATATATTTATAGTTTCTCAATGTTCACGTCATAGAGGGGGACTATAATGACCTATTATAATGAAATACATACCGTATAACATTATCAAATTAATTTTATGTAGAAAAAAATTAATATGTGACAATATATTTATATTAATATTAAATTATTTGAATATTCATGTAATCTAAATTTCAATGTAGTTGGTTCTATTTGACCACCTCCAATATGTTTTACAATGTATAATTTATATTCACTGAAGAATTGATATTTTTTATTTTATTATAGTTCTAGACATTCCTTTTTTACTAAAATTTCATTATAACTATTAAATCAAAAACCTAATATCTTCAATTAGATATATCTGAGAAAAAACACCTAATGGTGAAATCAATACAACCCACATGTTTGAATCTTTTCTAGTTAGTATCTATTGGAATATTCTTCTAGAAATTCTTGTAATCCTTCTCTTTGTGGAATTTGATGTTATATTATGAATGGAATTGATCTCATTATATAGAGATCACATCAAATTTTTGTAAAAGTAAAAGTCATTTTGTATTCGAAACAATTCCATAAACTTTTATAAATACAAGGAAGATCAAAAATCTCCTTTCAAAAATTCCTCAACTGTGTGGGTGTTAATGCCCAGTGAAGAAGCATGTATTTCCAAAATAGTTGTAGAAAATGAAAGCATCAACCTTAAATAAATTTAAATATTTGGGGAATGTATTTATGCATTTCTCGAAGAGTTACTTGACCTTCCCCCAGATCATGAGGTAGAGTTATCAATATATATTATTCCATATGATACTCATATCACTAATTTTTCCTATAGGATGGACTTGATTAAACTAAAGGTTTTAAAGAATCAGTTTCAAGAACATTTTAGTAAAGGGTTAATATGACCTTATGCATCACCTTATGGTGAACTAGTTCTCTTATTGAAAAAAATTATTAATCAATGTGGTTGTGCATTGATTACTGAGATCCAGACCAGATCACTAAAAAGTACATGTATAACATACTAAGTATTGATTTCTTTTTCAATAAAAATTAGGGACATCAAAACTTTTAAATGTTGTATATTCATAATTGATATCATTATCTAATGTTCAATAAGGAATATATTCAGAATATAGCCTTTCATATGTGATATGGGAACTAATATTTTATAGTGATTTCATTTAGTCTTAATAATTCTTCTAAACTCTTTATAGATTTAATAAATAATTACATTAGATTCTAACTAAATAATTTTTTGTAGTATTTATTTGTGGTATTATAATTTAATCCAAGATAATAGAGGAAAATAAATATTATTTAACGATTTTTATTGTGACCTTAAAAATATAGAATATGTATTCCATATTAAACAACTTTGACTTTTCAGTTCAGAAACTCACATTCATAGGGTATGTGATCACAAGTGAGATAATCTCTATTGACCCTTAAAAGAAAAATCTAAATTAGAAATTGACTAGGACCTCATGTTTCATGAAAATATATATTTTTCTTGGATTATTTGGGTACTACCTATGATTTTTGGGAAATATATCATAATTTTCTATCCTTCTAACTAAGATAACACAAAAAGGGGTAATGTACATGTGGATATAATAATGTGAGAAAAGTTTTAAATATCTCAAGAAGATTATAATCACTAAGAATGTACTCACAATATACTCAAGTGGAGAAGGTTTTGTAATGTGTAGTGATGAATAAAATAATGGATAGGGTTGTGAACAGATGCATAATGAAAAAGTGATTGTCTATGCCTCATAATATTTTAATATCCATGTGAATAACTACCTGTCACATGATCTGGTGTTAGAAGATTTGATATTTTCTATGAAGATTTATAAGAACTACTTATGTTATGACCAATGTGACACACATATATATATATATATATTTATCACACTATTATATATTATATTTACATAGAAATAACTCAAAATGTGTCAGTAAAAATGGTTAGAGATGATCAAGGACTATGATTGCTCAATTAATTCCCATCCTAGAAAATAAAACAATGTATTTAACTCCCTTAGTATCAATGATCCTATTACACTCTATATGATGTAGATTCATAAATCCAGTATCATCATGGATATGTGAAGAATGTATCTACCAAAAATTATGTTAGAGAACATATAATACCTTGACTAAATTATTCCCCAAAAAACAGTCTAGGATAATATTGAGGAGGTATAATGATATTATTTAGAGGTTTAAAAGAAGCTGATAGTAGTAAAGGAAATGAAGTTTCAAAAATAATATATCAATAAATATGGTTTTGTTTATTTTTTTACTATACATTTTATTACTTAATCACCTAATATAAAGAAATATATATTGGATTATGAAAATAACTCATATTTATATATCCATCTTGAAAATACTAAGATGTACTATAATCATTGAGAGATATTTTTTGGGCTCAACATAAATAATAATATAGTTAAGTATACATAAAATTGATTGGATTTTCAGCATGTTAATGAAGAGTTGTAAAACATCAATGGGGAGATGAACCCATTTCCCATACACATATTAAAATTGGAGAATATCGCCATAGACTTTTTCATTGTTCTCTCAAGGATTTCAAAAGGATGTAATGTGATATGGATTGTTTTCAATTGACATACTAATACATCCAACTTCAACACTATTTGGGAATATTTATTTCTTGACTAACATTCTAATAAATATATAAAAGAAATAGAGTGGGCTAAATTCCCATCGGGCTATGTAATGGATCTCCCTCTACAAAGTTAAAAGAGGTTTGTGCTTTGCTTTAAAGAATAAATGAGGCTTCAACCCCAAAATATAAAAAAATGTAAAACAAATACTGAGGGTACATGGGGAACCACTTTCGATCAATTTTAATCATGAAACAAGGTTCACCTATAAATGTTGGATAACTCTTCAATAATATATTGATACTAAATTGAATTTTAGTATGTCCTATAATTCCCAAAAATATGTTCAATAGGAAATTACATTTTAGAAACTATTTTATATGCTGAGAGCATACTCAATTAAACTTAAATATGTATAGGATAAAGGAATATAATTAGTTTAGTTCCCATACAATAATATCATCCACTCGATTATTCAAATACCCTTATATGAATGTCTATAAGAGATGTGATGTATAACTCTTAAACATTAGGATGAATTCATTGAATGAAAGCTAAGTGGACCAAATCTTGCGAAATAGATTACAAAGAAGGTTCAAGCTATCATACAATGTATAAAATCTTATCAATGTAAAAAAGATCTATGCTACCAACCGTCAAATGGACATAGTGTTTGGAGTTATAGAAATAGGTTTCCTATAAATATCACTATGGAATAGATTCTTGTGGTTTGGAATGAAGGGAAAACTTATCCCTATGTATATTTCCCCCTTTGAAATCATTAATCACATAAGAGCAGTGTCATATCAGCTAGAACTTCCAACAAACCATGCTCAAGTTTATGATGTGTTCCAAGAATCTCACCAAATGATGTTCATAATTTATCCATCAAATATAATAAATCTAAAATTGGTAAAACTGGAATACGAAATATCCTATGAGGAGTAGTCATTAATGTTCTTTGACTATATAGATAAATTTCTACAAAACAAGACAACTCACCTTTTAAAAGTGTTATAGCCGAACTAAAAATCTGAAGAAGAGACATGGGAACCTAAGGATATATGGAAATAGATGTACTCAAATTTATTATCAACTGAGAATATGAGTTGGAATTTTGGGGATACAATTTATGAAATTGGGGAATGATTTAATGAAGTAGGATTTATAAATGACATTTTATCCAATATAAATTTATGTTATATTATATTGTATTGTGTTATAAACATAAAAAAACAGAAATAAAACCAAAAACAATGTATATCGTTAGTGGATATTATTACATCAGTCAAAATAGAAACCCATGAAAATATAAAATATTCATATAGAATAAAAATTTGAAATAGAAAATATATAATGTGATAATTTGGATCATCCATGTCTATAATAATTATCGTTCCCATAAACTACACTACAGAAAAGAATAAAAATATTATTTAAAAAATCAATATTTAAAAAAAATGAAAATATAGAACCATGGGAGGAATTGAATTGAATGATTTATTATATAATTAATATTAATTTATAGGAGGTAAAATAACGTTGGGAATATTAATTTGATTATTAGGAATAGTAACATGCCCATTTGAAATAGTAACATGAGGGTTAGGAATAGTAACCTAGCTATTGGGATAGTAATTTGACCTCAACATAATAAAATGTAATATGAATAATAGTTATCAAGGATATTTTAATAAAATATTAATATTTTAGTGTCATAAAATAAATAACAATATTAATTTATCAAATAAATTATAAACATTCTTTGATAAATTTTATTTAATATATTTCGTAAAAATCATAATTTCTATACGAAAAATTAAAGTTAAATATGGTTGAAATTATTTTAATAAAATTAATTTAATTTCTAGAATCAATGCTTTGATATTTTAGAAGGGTGAATTTTTGAAAATTTTCTTAGAAATATCAATTTTATGTGAATAATAAAAATAAAATTTTCAAACACCGCATGTCTTGTGAAATAATAATGATGTAATGATCGCTTATTATTTATTAGATTGTTTATATCAGACCAAAATCATTATAATAAAATGATTATGTCTTTTAAAACTTATAAAAATAATATCCAAACCTAAAATGTCTTTTCTATAATCTAAAATTCTAAACCGTCTCCATTAATAAACATTTGTTTTCATTTTTCTATTTTCCTTTTGATTAAACTAATAAATTAGAGTTATAATGTTCTTTAAAGACGTAAAATAATATTATATTAAAAAAATATTTCATATTTTTAAAAGTATTACTATTGAATTTTTTATCTTATATATAATAGTTTATTCATTCTTTTATCCTTAAAATGAATCTCTCCTCAAGTATAAATAACACCACACCCATAACATGGAAAAACACTTACCTTACACTTACCAAATCTAAATTACTTCCATAATACCTTCTCTTAAGCCTATTATAAACCTTGAGGATGATCAAGAGTAAACTAAATCCAATCATTTAAGAAGTCTAGGGTCGTAAATAATATGTAACGCTATGGATATGGTAATGTTTCATCAACCCTTCTTCTAATTATCCTCTTCTATTAATCATTGTATCTAGTAATTTCAATCCAAAATATTTTAGTATTGTTTGATTACTATATTCACTGTTTTAACCTATTGTAATTATTATATTTATGACTAATTTTATGTCATATGAAGTGACCTATACTAGAAATACATAAATAATACAATGATTACATGGATTGATTATTAAATCCACAAATATTTTTGCAACCCAATGACCTAAATACTTATTATCTTAGAAACTATAAACATATAAAGGACTTTTTTTACATTCATTGATAATTTTACCATAAAATAAATCCACTCTTACACATTTGAGATAAAAATTTCATCTTGAAATCATGGGGAAGGTGATCATAAAAAAGGGTGAGATCAAATACTTAGTAAGGGATGACATATCAAAGATGAAAATGATAAGGTAATAAAAAATGGAATATAATGAATATGTAAAAATAAATGATTTAAAATAACATAAAATAATAAGATTTTACCATAATCCTGAAAGATAGTCATAACAAATCAAATGAAAACACTTTTACCATGAAATGATAAAAAATAAAACAGGAATAATATAACATGATCCATGAACTTAGGAACGATTGTTTTAAAATCATAAACTTTGTATTTGTTATCATTTTAAACCTAGATACACTCTAAATTTTTCACTTGTAAAATTTTGATTAAAGCTAAAGTCCATCAGACTCACCCTTTGTGAACATGGCTACTTGATAACCCATTCACCTAACACTTAAATATAAGGATATATTTTACATTAACCAATTAATTAGAGTGAGACATAGGTACCATTCTTCTAATACATTTGTTTGGTTTCCCACATTTTCCATAAAAGTGCTTTTGAAATAAAAAATCTAATTTTTAGTTACTCCATTAGAGTTAGATCATTTTTTATGATATTAAAAAACCAAATCATGAAAAATGTCTTAAAAACTTGTTATTTATTTTTAAATTCATAGTTAAAATTCTCTTTTGATAAAGCCTCTTTTTTTAATAAAAATAAAAAAAATTCATGGAATTATTATCAGTCAATAAATGATTTTTCCTAAAATTAAATGATATATAACATCATTTGAAAGTGAAAATATTGGATAAATGAAGTTAAAATAAGAAATTATATTATTCAAATATGGGTGTTTGAGTAACCATGTTGCTTATGGATGTAATAATTAATGGATTAAGGTAATGTGAAGATTTTTTAAACCTTATTATAAAGAGTTCTTCATAAAAATACACCATAATAAATAATGCTTTTAAAAAGAGAAATAAAAAATTAAAATTAATAATTTTAAAAAACATTAATAATGGAAACATGAAAAATATATAATATTTTCAATACAAAGAAATCAAAATTCTTCAAAAAAGTTTACTTTTATAAATATTATTTAGTAATGGAACCCTAAAAAATAAATAAGGATTTTCAAATACAAATGTGGAGTGGATGTTACAAATTTTTATGTTTAATGGATGGAAAAACCTTATGAAAATTTAAAAAACCCTCATTAAAATCCCACATCAGTAGAGGGTATTAAAATTTATATTTTAAAATTAGTGAAAAATTATGAAAATAATATAAAATAATCCATATTAGCTTTCCAAAAAGTGGTTAGAAACATGATAAGAAGGAAAATTTGGGCATGTAAGAAAATATCCATTGGTAAGAATTTGAGTTATCCTTACCAATGGTACTCTTTTATTTTAGAAACAAATTAGTAGATAATTATATATTAATAAATATAATTAACTTACCTATAAAATTAATGTAAATACCAAATAAAATAGATGAAATTATATGATCATAAAAATCATAAAAATTATATTTGTATGATAAAGACTACGACCCAATTAAAATAATCGAGTCACATAAACTCTTTATAATCATGATAATAAAATAATGATGATTAAAATATGAAAAATGGTTTGTATATACACCATTGATATGAAAACATGGTGTATAACATAAGTATGTCCCAATGATAGGAGTTTCAACCAAAAAACCTTACCTTGTTTACTTATATAGATGATCACACTCTAACCTCATGTCAACAAAAATAATCTAAATTAATAACCTAATTTATAATGTTTTTCATAAACATAACCAATTTATAATATTTATTATAATTCATTATCATGATTGTATTAATTTATAACAGTGTACTGTAACCATTGGTTGTCAATAACATTATCTATTTTGTTCATGTTTAATAATTTCGATATTATTACCCATTATTTAATACCAAGTTCATTATTTTTATATAATTTATTATTTTTTAATATATAAAATATATTTATTTGAAAAAAAAATTTCATTCAATGTTTTTTTGGTCATGTTAAGTGAAAACCAAATTTATAACTGGTCATTTCGGTAATTTTACAAAATAAAATTGTTAGATTAACAATATATTAAATATTTAATATAATATTTCGAGGAAAATATATCAATAATTATTATTTTAATATACTATAATTAATTATGTTTCAATTTCACATTGTCATTCATAATAATATTTTTATTCATTCTTCACGTAGGTGGTTAAACCGACCCAAACTTGAGCATGCTTTAACTCAGATCGTGAGTGTGGTGAAGAAGATTTTTCTTTTGAAAATATATCATTATAATAGAATCATAATGATTTTATTTTTGTTTATTTATTATTTTGAAACATATTTTTATATTTATAGATAAATTATTAAAATATAGATGAAAATTTATGAAGATTTTCTCATTGTGACAGTACTCCGCACGTACACACAATTAACATTCTCATTTCTCAACGCATAAGAGGGGTGAAGGTGGATATTAAATTGAAAATTTAGAATAACAAATATATTATATAAATTATGTTTATTAATTAATTATATCATTTTAATCATCCATTAATGTTGTTGATGAAAAATAGAAGGCCTCTCTTTGTGAGGCGGCAGTTCGTGCAACACAGTTACAACACTTTTGTTTTTATTTGCAGGTGGAGAGGAATATATTATTTTTATTAAATTAATATAATAAAATATCACTATATTAATTATATTTATTTTATTATATTTTTATGGATATAATATATTTGAAAGATAAATATTTAAAATAAAAACATAAGAAGGACATAATACTTACATTTGAAACAAGATGTTTCATGGACAATTACTTGTAATTGAAGGAATTAGTCTAACTACGACTGACCATGGAATTATTTTTGTGGTATATGATTTTCTTTAGATAAAAATTTCATAGTTTCAATGTGGAATTCGTATGAGAGGTGTGAGTTTGGAAGGTCGCAAGTGACCCCCTTCTATAAGAGTGGGAAAAGGCACTTTTGGAAACACCCTATATATTTTAATAATTTCAAGACACCATTTCATGGACAATGGCTTAAAATTTAAAAATAATGATTAATGGGTGTATTTGTGTTTATAAATAATCAAAAAAGTATTTCCACACATGTTGTAAACTTGTTAATGTTTTTTTCCCTTTATGTTTTTACATTTTTATCTTTCACTTAAAAACTAGGAAACTAATTTTTAACTAAGTGATTTTATATTTTATAATGAATATATAATAAACTATATAACCAAAAAAATATATAACTAAATTTAAAATATATTTAATACAATTTAATTTTAAAATATTATAATGATAAATATTAAATTAAAATAATTAAGGTGTAAAAAAACTATTTTAATAAAAAAAAGAAATTGTGCAATTATAAATTCTAAATATTATTTAGTATTGATTAAAAACTAAGGGATAAATAATTTATTTATTTATATTCTTACAAATCATATTATATTTTTCTAATTTAATTTATTCAATATAAATTAATTTATACAAATAAAACTATAATTCTGAAATATTGTATCATCATTATGGGGTGATTGACATTAATCCTTATAATCCGAATTGTATACCTTCAAATTAAATGGTAAATATTAAATAATATTGACATTATTTTGTCAAATATATGAATCATTTATCAAATTAACTGTATATTTTCAGGGAAAATCAATTTTAACACAAGTGCATGTTACACACAATACCCTTTTTTTATGTTTTTTTATAAAAAATGATTTATGATTGGGATAGATTTATCAACGAAATTGATTAAAATGAATTTAAAATAATTAATATTATAAAAATATTATTTAATTGAAAAAAAATAAATTAAAATCTATATTTCATCATGTTATAATTAATTAAACAAAATAGATAAAAAATATATTCAATTGAAGCATTGTATGAATTTCGAAAATATTGGGAATTTATTTATAAATTCAATATTGTATTTTAAAAAAATTTATTATAATTTATAATATAATATTTTATATGAAAAGATTTCAAAACAATATATTTTTTCATAAAATTGAACGCATTAATAAAATATTTATTTATTTATTATTCACCTAAAAATTTTTTATTTTAGGAAATCTCAAAAATATATCCTAATCTTACTCTATTGTGAAGAATTAAAATATGAATTTTACTTTATCAAATTAAATTATAAAAATTTTAAAATATATATTTTTAAAAAAAAATTTATAATATAATAATATTTTATTTTATTAAAAATAACCTTTTCAATATTAGCTCATATTAATTATTTATATTAGAAATGTACTAACTTCAAATGGTTTACCATCATAGTGTTTATTATAGATTTGTTAATAATCTATTCTTTTTAAATTGGATTTTTTATTGTTTTTAGTGTGTGACACAAGTTACAAAACATTGTCTTTAATTTCAAGGATCCAAACTCTCAGATCATTACATCTTATTACTCATCATCTTCATTTGAAAATATCCCATCAATGGTCGGTTATCATCTTATGAGGACATTTCCCACTCTCTTCATAGCACCATATTTATGGATGGATAATATAAATTTTATAATATATATAAATTTTAAATTTCATGTATTTTAATCTTCTATAATTAATTTTACCTTTCTGTAAATAACTTTGAAAAAAATATCATAATCAAAATAAAATGAGACAATTTAATGAAAACATGTCATAAAAACAATTGACATTAAAATAAATACTATATTAAAATTGAAAACAATATCTATAATGGATCAATCTTTACATAATTAAATATAATTAATTTCTATTTTCAAGTCATAACAATCCTATGTTCATTATATAGGAGGTATAAATGAGGAAAAACATAATGGGATTTATGGTAAAGTGGTTTTCAAACCCAACTCCTCCTTTTTTGTGTTATATCCTTATATTCAATTAATTTCACTATAGATGATCCTATTATTTCCTTAAAATTTCCTTTCACTATTCTTTCACTTTTTTCTAGGTATATACATGCTTTCACTATGTAAAAATGTTTTTAATCGCCATGAAATGGTGTTTGAAGGAGAATTTATATTCCAAAAAATCACATGAACTCCTCTATATTTGTATCTTTTCCACTAAAAAATAATGTTTTTATGCCAAAAATATTATTTCCATTTCTATTTTTTTAACAAAACATGTTATTTAGGAAATTATACTTTATGAAACCTTTATGAAACCCATTCTGTTCTATGGGTTTATTTCATGACAATGATTATTACATGTTCTCTTTTCATGTGGAATGTATGATTGTGAGCATTTTCTGATTATATATCCTTCCAATTCCTCAGTTACTGTGATATATCTCCTATTATTATTATTTTTATGCATGGACATGAAGTCATCATTATTCTCAATTAGGATGTTATGGTTTATAAATATATTGTATTCATGAAAATAATGTTGTATTTTTCACAATTATGTGTGGTATTTGACCAATATGTGTGGATATTTTTCTATTATACATATACCACTTTCCATGTATTTCTCAAATGATTCTCTCATTCTTGTGATTATGATCCCATTCTTATTATATGATGATGATTATGCTCACCCATGTAATATTGATTCATATATCTTATTCATTATATGTTTTCCCTCCAATTACTGGGTGTTTAGCTCACCCCATTAATTTATGTATTTCTTAAGTGGAATACATTTACTAAAGAGGAAATGAGTTATTTATGACGGCTATAAATAAGTATTTAAATCATCATTATATTTAATTATTCACAAGTTATGTATGTTCCTAATTTTTCAAATATACCAAACCTTTTGATACTTTAATGTATTAATATTATTCTATTTATCTTAAAATTTATTTAATAGTCTTGTAAGAAAATGTTGGTTCACTATAATATCAGTGAACTTAATAGGGGGTGAGTGTGCAGACCTCATCATTTGGAGTAATCGACTTTGATGTGTTTGATATACTTAAGTCTATAATGGAACCCCGCATATTAGGTACTTTGGTGTGAGTTTATCCATAATGATTCAAGTTATGAGTTCATATATAGTGGTCCTTGAAGTGGTTATATAGAGTATTCTATATGTGGTGATATCTCAAAGGGTTCATGCATGGTTAGGTCATGGAGGAGGAACTCATCATACTAAATTCGAAATTGTCCAACCCATGTCAGAGTTGTGTAGAGTGGCATCCATGAAGTTGACCCTATGTAATAGAATCATGATGTCGACTTCACAAGATAATAATTGTAAATGGAGAGCCTGAGATCTATCTTATAGGCTAGACATCATAGATTATCCCTCATAAAGGTCCTTTTATAGGAGTATTAATTTCTATTATTTGAAATTACAAAATTATTTCTCTGAGGGTCAAAATGTTTTTCAGAGATCAAATTCCTCATAATTGATGTGGGTGTGGAAGTATTTATAGGTTGTACTTGGTAAATAATTCCCCAAAATGGTTTAGAACATGATATTTACACATTTAAACAATTATAGTGGTTTATAAAAACCCATGTTCATAAAGGAAGTTGTAAACCATGAACTATGACAGTGGCAGTAGTTCCTGAGGGTGGCTTGTGACACCAAAAAAAAGATACTCTAATAGTGCTAGGAACACCTTTCTATTATCCTATAAACATTGTGAGGATACTTAATATTGTAGGTATATTCAAATTACTATATTTCAATTCACTAAATCCTATAGGGTGGAAACATTATAGTTCATTTTCTCGATGACGTTGAAGATTTTATGGTTCAATAACTCCGTGAAGTTTGAGGCATCATGGTTCAATTGCTCCATGAGGCTGGAAACATCAAGGTTCAATTTCATAATGAGGTGGGGACTTCATGAGTTATTTTTTTAGTGAAGTTATGGAGCTCACAGTTTATTAATGGAAACTATTATCAATGATGTGATATCACCTTCCATGGAGTGCTTTCATTTTGGTGTAATCCCTTCTGTAATTTTATTAAAATCAATTAAAACTTCTAATAGAAACAATTTTTTTATATAATTATATATGGGCTCTACAACTAATAAAATTGAATCTTTTGAAGAAAATTCACCTCTTAATATGGATTATATGTCCAAAAAAATGTTTCTAGGTTAAAATTTCCCAACGTACTCTACAAAATGTGTTTTTAGGAAATAAAACCCTTTTATTAGAAATTATGAAATATGTGGCCTTCTCCCTGAGAGAGGTTATCATAACCAGATCATAGGACTGGTAATTTTTTAAGGACATAAATTCATTAGTGTGTGATCAATCTTGGGGAATGTGTAGAAACAATTTATTTCTCAATTAGGTGTGGTGATACATTTATTTAAAATTCAACATTTTTCATCTAATTTAGGACCATGTCATTATTTATATAGAAAAGTATATTGCCCATATTATTTAGTTCCAACAGTGTAATTACACCTTACCTTTTAGTATTTCATAGTTTTGGTAATACTATGGGGTCAAAAGTAGGTAAAACCACATACAATTAGTCGATCGGTTGGATATTCTACAGCCCTTTGGTGTATTGTAGGAGTTTGTGGTACCCAGGGTCAGTGGAAGTAGTCCCATAAAGGTTATATCATTCAAGGGAGTATATAAAATGATTTTAGTGATTGATTTTGAAATACTTATATCTATTGAGAAGAATCTTACTATTTAGGGTGATAATCCATATATAGTTCAATGTATTATTCTTATTACATCAACCCTGGTATTTTTTCTATTCGATAAATATTTACCACACTCATTAATATTTTATTATCTAATTGGTGATTTATGGATTTAAATAGAGTATATATATGGGTTTTTGTTATCAATTCATCATTGGGGATTTGATTAGAGTGTATCTGGATATGTCCTGATGTATTGTAGTGTTCAACAGACATAATATTATCATTTATTTTTAGATTTTAGAGAATGTAACAACCTAAAAAGTTCCCATATTAATAAATTACATTATGTTTAAAGATGACTATTTTATTATATTCTATAATAGATACACAGAGAAATGATTTTACATTTCATAGGAACATTACACATGATGAAATAATCTTGACTATAACAGCTAGTAATAATATAGGAAGATAAACCAAAAAGAATAAATAACATAGTAATGACAAACCCACAGGCCTGGATTCTCTTATGAAGTTCAATATTTCTATAAATACTAAAAATGAAATAGAAACATTATGAATATGATATAATTTATTATGGGAAGTATAATAACTTTGTAAGTGAAGTATTTAAAGATGTGATATGAGAATAGAGGATTATATGTAAAGTAAAAATGGAAATGTTACAATTAGGAACTGATCCTTACCTACTTTTTCAAGTAATCATTATATGAACTTTGGAATAATAATATAAGAGTTACGAATAGTAAACTGGAAAATGGAATAGTTTCATAATATTTTAGAAATACTGTAATGATTTTGTATCATAATATAATAAAATTAATGTCTTAAATATGATAATATAAATGTTTGACACAATGAAATCATGATTATATTTTTTTGAAAAATTATATTCGATTTTTCTTATTTTCAAAAAAAATATGGTAAATTTAAATGTTTTAAGTAATATTTAACATTAATAAAACGGATTCATCAAATAATATATATTGGTACAAATATACTAATATATTTTAATGAAACTATGTGTATTTTTTTAGGTGATAAAAAATTTTGTTTTTTATATATAAAATTATAAATAATGATGTAATTTGAATAATAAATTACATATATTTATAAAATTATTTGGTTATAATGTATTTTATTATTTGAATCATCACATAAAATTTTTCATATTTTTATTTTTTGGTATTTTTTAAGAAATTATGATTTTTTGTGAATAATATTATATGAAAATATAATGTATTTTACATTATTAGTTAAATACATGATAAATTTAATAAGGGATAATGTATGTAACCAATAAATTTACCTCACATGAACAAATAATTTAATGTATTCACATGAATCGCCACTATTGATAGTGTTGAGAAATGTTAATAACGTAATGAATACTATATTTAAACACATCACTCTCCTCCCCATATAAATATTGCCCATCTCCACCCCTCTTATCCTCACACTCTAATTTTCTGAACATTATAAATATAAACCCAAATATCTCCAAAAAAATTATCCCCATGTCTAAACAGTTTTCCTATCACCAAAAGTATATTCCAAGAATCATTATGGTGTATCCTAAAGATACCATCCAATTGAAGAGGTGACACTACCAACCAAATACTCTTAAAATATTTTCATCTTATGTTTCCACAAATATATTTTATCCATGTTTTTATAATAAAATATGTATTATAAAAATACTGAATTGTTATTAAATTTATGTAATATTTATAATTTAACTTCCATTAATCATTGAAAAAATGAACAACGTTGCCTACGTTTTGGTTGGTTCACCACTTCCATGGATGATGTGTTTCCTTTTCACCCACATCATTCATTGATTTTTATTGAAATAATATTATGGTTAATATTTATCATAGTAAATGTATTATAAATTATTTCATTTTAATTAGTTTATGAAAATAATTTAATTAAATTAAACAAATCTAGTTCATGATGGTCAGTAAAACCGCCTGAATGAACTCATCATATAACGATAGTGATTTTACTAAATGAATGATCACAAATTTAGAACGCATGTGTATTTTTTGGAACATTTAAAATTATAATATTTTATGAATATCATTTCATTTAACTAATATTTCTTTATTACCATTTTACTATAACTTTGTTAATTATCAACAAGAAAAAGTGAATTTAGGACTATGAAACAACACCCTCAAGAGAGTAGAAATAAACATGATTCCAAAAAAAAATTTAAAATAAAATTAAATAATGGTAATAAATAAAATATAGATGAAATATATTCTTAATAAATTATTTAATAAATTTTATTTTATTATTTAGGAATATTAGTAATCATACTGAGCGATTTAAGGAATATAGGAAAGAGAACTTACATATCACCCTCCTCTATTTCAGGTTAGTGCCACTTCTCTCTAAAAATAATATTATCACATTGTTATTCTCTTTTATTTCATTTATATTATTTATATATGTGATCCTATTATGTATAATAAGTTTGAAATTCTTTTTTGTGGGATATATATAATTTTAGGGTTCCATTATCAATTTCATTCTTTAGGAAACCCTGATTAAATTGAACTACTCTGTTTCTTACCTCATTTCATGTACCACTTAATTAAATTATTTTAACCATATAGGTATTATAAAATCATGATTTTTATATGGAAAACCATTTTAGATCAATTATGGTTTTATTAAAAATTATTATGATCTTACCCTCATTAAAGACTCCTTATCATTTTTCTTATGGTATTGCTTAAGATGTTCATATCCAATCCTAATTCTCCACACTTTTTATGGATTCTCTTTACCTAGACACTATTTTCATGATCACCAATTCTTAAATTATTCATTAATGAATAATATTAATTTAAAACCTTCTTTGATGGGAATATTAATTATATTCCCTTTTTTTATTCTCTAAGATAATACTATGTAACCCATTTCATTTTTTTGATTTTTACATATATTTATGTCTTATTATGGATGATATAATATAGTACATTTATGTATGTATATTTATCGGATGATATAAGTGTTATTGGAACTATACATCCCACCAATACATTATAAAATGTTTTCATCTCATTAGATACCATGTATGGTTTATAGTCGATTAGCCTAGAACACTATGTTATGTTTCATAGAGGCAATCCTTGACTTATGCTTATGATTTATTTTTTCATGTTGTTAAAAAATTCACATTATTTTATTAACTTCTGATATCATTTTCTCATTCCATATTATTATTTCATTTTAAATGTATCTAAAAATTTATGTTATTATTATTTTCCTCCCACCTCATACGTATTACATGACATCATGCCCACATTTGATTAATCCATTGTGAGGCATACTAGCTAACCATATTATTTATATATGAACATCTAGTATCATATTTAAAATTAGAAGTTCAAATATTTCTAGGAGCTCATTATGGACATTAAAATAAATATGATGTGTGTTATGTTTAATTTTTTGTATTTTATAAGTAGTCTCAAAAATACATTAGACATCTATTCCCATGGTTGTGTTTTTTGTATTTTTATGTTGAAAATCATTTAATAATGTGTATAAGAAACCTGGATCTATGTTATAAGTATTAGAGAAAAAAATAGTTATATTCTACAAGTAGTATTAGAAATATTTAGAGAAAAACATAAGAAAAAACCTACGTATAAAAAGATAAGCTAATTTTTTTGTAAATTATTTAGATATTGTTATCTTGGAAATGAAATCCCTATCTGGATATTAAAATTTGATGTAGTTTTGGTGAATATTAACCTATGTTTAATATCACTGAAAGTATATAGTTAATTATTAAACTCATCTTCATCATTTGTATGTGTACTGGGTCTTACAGTGCACCGGGTTTTAACCTCTTTGTGGATATTCATTTGAATATTCACATGATATTTACAAAAAATAATGAAGGATTTATAAAATTTTTTGACGTATTTTATAACATGTCAGGTTAAATATCATAATAGTAATGTTTTTCAGGACTACTGAATATGATGATATCTTTAAGAAGTTGAATAATAGGATAATCAATACACCAATGAATAGAACTATCTGATTCTTGATCTATTGCTGGATCCAATAATAATTATATTGAGTATTTTAATATTGTACCTCTATGGAAAAAATTGTGATATATATATATATATATATCATAAGAGCCTCAAATATATATTCATTAAGATAGATCTCAACATACCCCAACTAATGTGGATAGAGATGATAAAGGATTTTGACTACTCTACCCATTTCAACCCTAAGAAAGAAATTAAAATGAAATATTATCTATGTATAAGATATCCAAAAACCATATCCCTAATAAATATTGAAAAGGATCCATTATTCTTATACATGAAATGGATGTACATGAGTATAATAAAATAAATATCACCATCATAAATTTCTCAAATGATATCTCAAAAATCTATTCCAGACAAGATTATGGAATCCAAAAATAATTATGTGTACATAGAGAAGAAGGTGGTTGTTATAAATATTGGTAAAGATTGAATTTTCAACATTGATAGAAAACGAGTTGAGATATTTAGGTTACTAATATGTCTATCTGCATACAATGAGACCAAGAAGATGTTATTGAACAATGCTCATATATTAACATTCTATCTCCACCAAGGGATCATAACGATATATTTATATATATAAGGTTGAGAGAATTATTTTTGGGGAAAGATTAACATGGAGATTATAGAATATTCATCAAAGTTCTTGGTATTTAAACAAGTGAAGGTCGAAAACAAATACTAAGGGTGTGACACAACCATTATACATACCTTAATTGAAATGGAAAAACATCACCATAGATTTTATCTGTGTTATTATAAAGATAGACAAATGGGAAAAGGACATATGGTTTGTGGTAGACCATATTACAAGGACTACTCATTTCATTTTAATTTTATTGAATTGGATTTATCACTAGATATAATTTTGATAATATACATTAGACAATTGGAGATGATCCATGGAATAACACTATTATTTGTAAATAATATAAATTCAATATTCACTTAAAATTTTGTAGAATCCTTAAATATACTCTGGAAACACAATTAAATTTCCATATGTCATATCACTCTCAGATTGGTGGATAATTTGAGTGGAAAATCTAGACACTTTTGGATAAGTTGAGAGATTTAGTTGTGGATTTTAAAGTTGTATGGTATAAAAATATTAAATTATTCAATTTATCAACCAAAAATAACTTTCACTTTAGAATTAAAATATATCCATATGAATAAATCTTTTAAAATAAATGTACAACTAAAACATGTTGGTATGAATATAGAGAATGAAATATATTAGGACCAAAACAGTTGAAACAAATGACTTATAAGGTGAAGTAAAATCTGAAATATATCATAGCATACCATAGTCAACATAAGACTTCTAATAACCATTAATAGAACCTCAGGCTAGTAGTTGGTGATAATATGATCTTTTGTATATCACCCTGGATGGGAGTACCAAGGTTTTATAAGAAGGTAAATCTACATACTAGGTATATTTTTCTTTTTGATATTTTTTATCACATCAGAGTTGTGAACAACCTACTTTCACTCCCATCAAACATGCCCCAATTATAGGATGTATTGAATGTATCCTTATTGAGGAAGTACATATCAGACACCTCAAATGTATTGAATCAAATGTTTTCAAAATTATATAATGACCACTCATATTAGGAGAATATTAAAAAGTTCATGGACCATAGAGATAGTTTTCTACGCAATAATAAAACTCACCTTGTTAATGTTCTTTCGCAGAATCATTAATTTGAAGAGGAGGATTAGGAACAAAAAGAAGCAATGAAGAAAAAATACCATAATTTTTATTCAAAATAATGTATAAAATAAAATTGTGATGGAAAATATTCTTATGTGGGGGAAATACCTCTACATTGTACAACATCAAAAAATGTTGACTGCAACAACTAGGAATATTACATAGTGATAAAGAAGAAAAATTCACAAACTGATGAAAAATACACATGCCTGAATTCTCCCATGAAGATCACTCCTACCACAATGATTGTAAAAAGAAAATATGAATTTATAATATGAAAGGAATTATTAATGGATTTATATATCCTTTATAATAGAAATAGTGAATGATAAGGTATACTAATGGTGGAGTGTATATAGGGTGTAAATGAAAATATGACCATTAGGATTTTATAGTTACCTGATTGTTGCAATGTGACCCCTATATAACTATTGAAATAGTAATATGATTGATATTAATTATAAAATAACTGATATAATTGTAAAATAATATTTAAGAAATATTATAATAATTTCAAAACATAATAATATTTAATAAAAGTGTTAAATATGAAAAAATAAATGTTTGGCCCACTAAAATCATAATTATATATTTGAATAAAATATATGATATTTTCTTGTTATGAAAATATGATATATTTAAAAGTTATAAATATAATATCACAAGATAACATTTCAAAAAAATTATATATTTGTATAAATATGATTTTACAATTTTATAAAACCATAAGTAATATTTCTAGGTGCTAATAATTTGATCATTTCATAAAACAATTTTTTTAAATAATTAATAAATTTATTTAAATATTAAATTTCCCATATTTATAAAAAAACTATGACAAAATGGATTTGAATTTTTTAATTGTTTTACAAAATTAGAATTGGGAGAATATTTTGAATTTTTATGAGTGTTTTGAATTTTTGGTGAATAGTAATAGTTGAAACAATAGGGTATTTTACATTAATATTTAAATACATGATTATTTACATAAGGGGGAATATAATAACCCATTATCTCATCATCGCATACACTAATTTTTTTATATAGTCAAAAAACATCACTATTGTTAGACTTGAGAAAAAATAAACTAATGAGTATAATGTTTAATAACACCTTTACCTCTCCTTATAAATACCACCCTTCACCACACCTCTTATCCCTTCACTCTATGTTCCATTAAATTCCAAATCCCTCCACAAATAACTCCAAAAATAATTTCCATGTTTAAAGTGTTTTGGTCTTACCAAAAATGTAATTTTATGGAGCATTAGGTGGTATCCTAAGATTTAACATCCAAAAAAGAGAATACATTATACATTGAAGAATATAACATTATTTAAATTTTATGACTACACATATTTATTCTATCTATTTTTTTATAATAACATTATTAATATTTACATACATAATTTTAATTATTTTAAATAAATATTCATAATCTAACATCTTTTCATATTTTCTAAAAAGAAAATGTTACCAATGTTTTGGTTTGTTCACTACCTCTAGGGACGATGAGTTTCATTTTCCTTTACTACTTCATGGAAGGTTAAAAAAATATTTTTGATAAATATTTTGATAATAATTATATCATAATTTATTCCATTTTTTGGTTATTTATCATTGAATTTAATAAAAATAATCATGTTCAAGATGGTTAGTAAAATCACCTAAATGAACTAACTAAATAATTTTGATGCTTATATAAAATTAATCATCAGTATATGATAAAACATATAGATATTTGGGATTACTTGAATTTTTGGAAGTACATGAATATAATTTCATTTCACCTATATATTTTTAGTCCTATTTATCATGAAATTAAATAATTATCCACAAACTGAATCAATTTTGGAACTGAGAAATGAACACAATCAGGAGAGTAGGAAAAATCATGGTTTATTAACCGAATTATTATAAAAAACCTGAAATAATATTAATAAATAAAATATATATGATAAAGGTTCTTAATAAATAATAACATAAATTTAATATTATTAGTTAGGATGATGTGAAATTGTAATTAGTGAGTCAAGGACCTATGGTAAGGGAACATCCAAACCACCCAATTATTTTTCTAGTTATTCCTCTTTTCACTTAAAGTTGTAGTATTAAACTATCCTTCACATGTTTTTATTTTATACCATATATATATGTGCTCTTTACATATATATCTGGTTTAACATACCTTTATTTGTTGGGGATATAAAATATTTTACGTCTTGTACCTCAATTTCATTTGTTAAGAAAACTCGATTAAAGGGAAAATATTATTTTTTTACCTTATTTCATATAATCGATCATTAGGTGATTATAAACATCGATGGTTTCTAAAAACATCCATTTTTTACATTTAAATCCATTTTGTTTAATTTTTTAGATTTATGGAAATTATTATGCTCTTACCCTCTGTGAAAACTATTTACAGTGTTTTTTAAAAACCCTCTTATGAATTTCATTTCTAAACCCATTTCTTTAATCTTTTTTAGGTTTTCACATCAAGAAGACATTATTTTCAAGACCAATAATTTTTTACTCATTTATTAAATATCATTAATGGTTTCATATATTATTTCATGAAATCTTCATGATATTTCTTGTTTTATTCACCAAGATAAGACTATGTAACCCATTTCATTTTTCAGGGGTTTAACTTATAATTTTTCCTTATGATTTATTTCCTTATATGTATGACATAAGAATTTTCACATTATAATTGTGATAGGTGAGCCTATATTTATACATCACCCAATGGAATTGGTAATATTTTCAGCTCATGAGATACTATGTATGGTTCACAGGTGGTTAGACTAGAACACTATGACAAGTTCTCTTAGAAACATTCCATGAATTATACTAATAATACCATTAATTATGTGGATGTTTCACTCATATGATACGTTGATCATATGATATCATTTTCTCATTCCATGTTTTTATGTTATTATATGTTATTTTCTTCATCTAACTTATCATGATATGCCTCTTTCATTATATGTATTATTTTTCATCATTCTCTACTCTAATTATTACCTTATTTGGATTTATAGATCACCCTATTCAATATGTTTTCCCATATTTTATCCTATGAACTGTTATAATTTTAAAGGGATTGAGGGGAAAATTATGGATATTAAAATAACGATTATGTTGATTAATTTTATGTTGATGTTTTTAATTTCATGTCTCCAAAAGACACTAAACCTCTATATCCTTGGGTAGTGCGTTGTGTATTTTTATATTGAAACATATTTAATAATATATATAATAGGATTTGGTTTCTATAGAGAAGAAGAGTTTTGGTGAGATATTTATTATAGTTTTATTGGTTTATTATCAATTACACATAAACTTCTATCATTTATGGATATATTTAAAATCCATAAAGGGTGATTTTCATACCAATGTCGGGAGTGGGATATGTAAGTGTGAAATAAGGTACATGTACATTAGTATCTAGGGTAGATCATGATAGTGTTAGATTGTATTTATTTTAGATTATCATATACAATATATGTTATCTTTCATACTATCATCGATTAATTTTAGTATGTATTTCTTGGGATTTATATGGTTTTACACATGAGTGGGAGATAAAGTTCACAATAAAGATTATACGTTGTATATATGCCATAATTATTACAACTTATAGGACATATCATATAGATAATAATGATATGAATTCATAATTAGAGTATTTAGTGGTTAATATGATTAATATCTAGAGAACAACCCCTTGGGTTTTTATCTTTTATTTCCTATAAATATGGATGGATCAATGTATCTATGTGTGGATTAATATATGCGAAACTAGGTGATGGATATGAACTGGTATCCCCTTCCTCATTTCAAAAAACTATTTAATTAGTTTATGTGATCCATGTGGTTCAACAAGTCTGGCATAGGGTTGAGAAAACATCATTTTTGATATATAACTGTTAATATTTAGTGTACTTATTTCTTGAGTACGTATATCCAATATGAATATCTTGTGATGTTTTTTATGTTGAAGAATGTAGTTGTAGTGTTTATGGGCCGGATAAATGGGGAATTCCATCCTTATTTGGACTCATTCATTATTATAGCTATTGATGATATCATGGTGTGATCATCATTGTAGAATTATACTCATCATATGGTAATTATTCTAATTATAATGAGGGAGTTTTGGGTGTATGTTAATCTCTCAAAGCGTCAATTATGGACCAGTTATGTGTGATTCCTTGGAAACATTATATCTAAGGCAGGAATTATAGTGGACCTAGAGGAGTTCAAGGATATAGTTTCTTGGTATTTTCATAATAATAGTTTTAATATTCATAGTTTCCTATGTTTGGTGGATTACTATAAGAGGTCTATCCCGGACTTCACCCATATAGAAGTTCCAATAATTTACTTAAATAATAATGGGGTAATGTTTATGTGGTCATTTTCGTGTGGGAGACACATAATATTGATAAAATGAAGGTTATTTCTTGCGACAATCAAAATTATACATGGTCCTAGTAAGGATTATACACAATATTATTATTCTTCAATTATTGGTATTTTTCTAGTTGGAATGTATAGAAAGTGAGTCATTTCTTATTGATCTAGGAGACTGAGTACACATTATTTAAACTACAAGACACATTATTTTGAGCATGTTCTTGTGGTGAAAATATTTAATTATTGGTCACTCTACCATCTAGGTGAGAGTTTTGAGGTGTATATTGACTATGAGATCCAAAATTAAATATTTTCATATAGGGATATAAACGTTCAGTAAATGAGATGGGTTGAGTACCTATAATATTATTATTTTTAGTAATCATACAAACCTTGGAATTGAATTTTATTATCGATACACTGACTAAGAATACTCATGTGATGGTGATGCATATATATAGCAATGTTGGGATGATGATGGTTTAATTTAATAACATGTGTCGGGAAATTCTTGAGAATATGGGAAGCGATTTTCTAAAATATATGAGTATTAAATCCTCACATATAGAGAGTGTGAGGTAGAGTCTACTATCTAAATCCTCTATAATTATGAGGAAAAATAAATATAGTTGGGATCCTTGACCTAATTGGTTCTGGGATCGTGCTGAGTTTGTTAATGTGTGGGTTTTTTTGTTAGTCCCTACAAGAATTCATGAGGATATTATATGGGATTCACATTCCTAAAGAGGGATTGTTAATTTGGGGATTACTATTATTAATTAAATCATATATAGGTTTCATTGGTGACCCTATATAAATAATTATATATAGAGGTTTTTTTCATAATTAATAATCTATCAATAAATGAAGGATGAGAAACCGTATCCCGTAACACTTCATTAATCACTACATATTACCAAGTGTAAGTGGGGTGATATAACCATAAACATAATTATGTAATTTATATTTTCATCTTCTAGAATTGATATGGTATGAGTTTCCATGGATCAATTGATAAAGGTCTTGTATTTCCTACCTATCCAGGAGATTGATTCCATTAATGAATTGGCCCGGTTATGTGTCTAACATATAATGGATCATTATGGGTTGACTAATAGAATCATGGATCACTAGGATACTCATTTCATGATTCAATTATTTCAAGGGTTGTAGGATCCATTTTATATGCAGGTACATTTGACCATTTATTATCATCCTTATATAAATAGAAAATATGAGAATACCTTCATAGTGATGGATGACATGTTTTGGACATGTGTCTTTGATTTAGGTGGTTAATGTGAAAACATTCATACACATGTGGTGTTTTATAATAAATCCATTTATCATGATTCAATTTAGATACATTCTTTTTAGTCTTTATATGATAGGTTGTGTAATCCATTTTTGTGCTAGTAAGAGGTAGGGGAGTCAGCGATTATCATTACAAGTCTTGTGCATGGGATGTTAATTTATATATGACTAACCAATAATTGGTATGAAACCTCTCAAAAAAAATAATAGATTTTATTATATATGATTACATCTTCCACTATAATTTGAGGTGAGAGGCTAATTATTATTATATGAATCTCCTCGATTGAGACATAGGTTTATTAGAAGGAAAGATATGTTGGTGCCTTGGTTGGTGGGGTCATTGTTTTGTCAATATAATTATTATCAGGGAATATATGTAATTAATTACTCAAAGATATATTGATACTCTTCAAATATTTAACATTTTATAATTTCAATTATACTATTTTTACCCATATAATGTGGTTCGCATTGAAGTGGTTGATCTATATCTATATTCATAATTCGAAGAATAATTAATTTAGACAATAGATTAATGTGAGAAGACTCAATATCAGAAGAGAGTCCATCTAGTATGACTTTAGCTATTGCATCGGTGCATCTAAGAGGATATTTGGGAGTGATAATTTGATTTGCGTGTGTAGGGGGTCATGATTTTCATTCATGGGACTTTGTCACACTCAACAAGGAATTTGGAGGATAATGTTTTATACATTGTTGATGTTGTAACAACCTAATCTTTTTAGGGTATAAATTCTATTAATTTTATTTTAAACCATAGTTATTTTGATCATTGGGTTTTGTAGGTGTAGAAGATCCCTATGGATAAAAAACTAAGGGACTGGTTTATTTATGCCGAAGCTTCATAAGTAAGGAACTTCACCATATTCCTTGTAGGAGATCACCAGAATTATATTGGAAAAAATATTCTCCACTTCCACTATCAACAATAGTCCACTTTTATTATAGAGGAACATCAGTGGGGTCATAAGATTTTTAATAGTGGCCCAGCATAGATTCGATGGGCCGTGGATGTTCTTTTTAAATTTTGCATTTAAATAATTAAATGGGTTTAAAAGTTATTAAAAAGTGTTTCCCCATATTTTTATCTAAGAATAGTGTGGAACCTTTCTCCCTATCTTATTCTTCATTCTTAACTTCCCATATCTTTATCTTCATCTTTTGGACACATATTGGAGTTTCATTTTTCATGGGGGGAACCAAGGTTAATTCTACCTCTGATATTGGTTATATTTTTATTCTTACCCACTATTTATACATGAATTATAAACTAGACCTGATTATAAGGATTTTTAAGGTTTTTATTACTCTTATTTTTGTGGTTGAATTAGACAAGGAACATTGGTGAGAAGTATCCTACCAGTTTTATTTAGGTGGTACCTTTATTTATTATGTGTGTTTACATATTTGGAATATGTTATATGAATTACAAGAAAAGAAATATTTTTTTCCTAAAAACAAAATTAAAATAGTTTCTTCAAAATTCCATTATGGTATTAGAATACAAAAACATGTATGGGGTTTATGGGAGGAGTGTGGTGATACTCTTGGTCAATTATGAAACTATTCCGTTCGAAATGAAAATTGAACCTATAAATTAAATCCAAAATGGGTGTGTATGATATAATGAAATTATTAGAAACCTAGGGGTGTCCTTGTTTATTTTCTGGAGATGAATAACATGAGAATGTAATAGTAAATGGGTGATAATTCTTATTAAAAAGAACTAGAGTTTTGTTTCACTTTTATAGATTGTCCCTATGTGTATTAAATGTACATAAATTCATTACTCAAGTCATAAATGTTATAATTTTCATTTTAATATTTCTTGGTATGCTGGTGGTTCACCATACACCAACAAAAGTGGTGGTTCATCCTCCATACCTTCTATTTTTTTGGAACCTCATGCACTTGAAGAGAGTTGATAATCCAAAATTCATTATGAGTCCAATGAAATGGTGAAACATTGTTGATATATATATATGTTTTGTTTGAGATATATCATAAAATTGGTAACTTTTATAAGAGGTATACAATTAACCAATGATTTTATTACAGTGGTTTATCTACCTCTTAAAGAGTCAGTTTGGTGGTAAATCATGCACCAAATGGTTAATATTCCTTATGCATTGTCCATATTCATATGTTGTCTTGGTGGTGCATATTCCACATTGAGGATTGTAACATTGGTATGTCATCCATATTAAGATTGTTATCGATGGTGTGAAACCCACCAATCTAAGATTTCTTTATTGTGTTTCATCCACTAAGATATGAAACAATGATATATCATACACTTGAGTATCGGTATTAGTGGTGCATCATCTAGTTGGAGGATAATTAGGGGTGTATATTATCTATATAGAATTGGTGATAACTCATTAACTGAGTGGTGTCTTGTTTTCCATTTATATTAGTTTTGGGGTTGATCATTCACCAAGATTATTTGTAATGATGGTAAATCATAAAGTGATGGTTGATATATATAGGTTATTAAAACTAGTTTTAAAAATTGGATTGATATATCATTTTTTATAAAGGTGTGTTTGAACAATGGTTATATCATCCCATTTTATAACTAGTCGTATCAGGTATGGTCACACCCAGTTAGGAGGATGCACTATAAGGGATAACATGTTATTTATTATTTTATTTATTAGTATACCATATCATTTATTCACATGTATTTACTTGAATTGATAAGGACACCATTGGTGGTGTCCACCTGAGTTTTGAATGTGGAGTCACTATTTAGAGAGAGGATGAGGCCAATATATGGGTTAGGTTTTTGGATTTCTCTTTAGCTTTTAAACCCTATTGTACATAATCTCCACATAAGAAATACTATTCGCATTATATAAAATATTTTACATGTACAATATCTCATTTTGATATAGCATCATGTGATGATACCACTTTTTTTGTATTGTATTTCTTTTCAATTGATTGACATTGATTGTCAATAGTGATCAATGAGATAAGAAGATCTATGTGTGGTAAATATAATAAATTATTTTCGATGTTAATGAAGCTTGGATGAAGTCCTCAATTCATGATATTCCATGAATTATATTCCAAGAAACAAGTGAATTATTTGAATACATTCAGTTTCTAGGTGATTCCTGTAGAATTATTATTGATTCATTTGATGACATTGGATTTCATGGTTGTATAATTATCCTTGTAAAATAGGAAGATTCTTTGTTTATTTTTTTTCTCAAATTTCATAATTTTTTTAGAGAACTTGTGATGAAATCTTCATAGAGGTAAGGGTATGAAAATATATTTCCAATCGTATATTGGTTTGGTTGGAAAGAAATATGTTGTTAGAAGATAAGTAAGTATGAACACTTTCTATGGAAAATATGAAGATGCTAAAGATAATAGATCAAATATTATATATCATGATAAATAATTTCTATGATGAAAGCATCTAATTGTTGAAAAATATAGATGACTATGAATTAGAATGGTTGGTGTTTCCGAAGCAGATATTTATGGTGGCATCATTTCCCAGTGTTTTTCAACATTTTGGGCCTCAAAATTGGGATTTTTTATTATGGAAAAGGATTAATATTCTACAAAGGAGTCTGTAAATCCTTGTTTTCAGACTATGATGAAATGTTCATATATCTCAAAGGAGGTACACAAAATGGTGAAGGAAAATTGGAAAAGGAAGTATTTCACATAGCAGAGCTATGTAGACCAAGAATAACAGTATATAGACCACGTACGGAAATAGTTTGGGTAAGGATCGCAGTTCAAGGGAGGATTTTTGTTCACAGAAGGCTGTCATTTTAGGCTGAGAGGTAGTTATCCATTTGTGGATGGAATTGATGACCACAAAGGAAGGAAGGTGTTATGCAAACTATAGAATGGAAAAAGGTTTGATGAAGGAGTACATTCTATAAAGAAGGCCATACCGCATTGAAAATTCAGGTAAATTAGATTACCGGGATTCTCAGATCCATTTTCTTATATAAGAACCCATAATTAGATCATCCGTAAGAAAAAAAATTCTATCTTCAAATATCATCTCTTAATGAATAACTTGTATAAGTCTAAAAATATTTTGCGAGGAAGAATTCCATTAAGGGGTTTAATTTAAAGAGGAATGATTCCACGAAGGAAGAAGATGTCCGTGGAAGAGTAGATGGTCCATGGATGTGAAGGTATTCCATGAAAGAAGAAGTGATAGTTGAAAGGAATAGTGGCCTTCAAATCAAAGGTTTCACATGGATCAGGGTGGTCTATGGAGAATTGACATTATATGAGGCATCGATTTTCCATGAAGTATTGGTGGTTTAAAGTAGGGAAGGTTGTTTCTGATGCACTCATGCCAGGTGGTGAAAGACAATTCAAGGAGAAATTTCACCACCACATTTAATTGGAACAGTTTTTAGGGACCATTATTGAAGGGAATAGAATTTTCATAGGATACATGACAATACAAAGTTAGTACAAGGATGTTCTCGAAAGGACTAAAAGAGTTTTCGAATGTAATTTCCAAAAAACTAACAGTACAAGGAATATAAATAATACAACATTCTATATTGATATTTTGTATCAAAGAAGAATAATTTAACTGTGATGATGCTAAGATGAGATGATCTTAGTTTAATTAATAACCACAAATTAATTTTTAATTCCATCAAGAATAAGAAAAAGAATATATATCAGAACAGTTGTATTTTCACTGAAGAAAAAATTGAGAATAAGAGGAGAATATTTGAGGACCAAATTGATATCAGTTGATCATAATATAGGTCATATAAAATTCATTGTTCATTAGTACACAATACATTATTATTATTGTGATACATATAATATGAATATTTTCTAACCAAATTGTAATAAATTTATTATAATTTGGGTTAGTGAAAATTCATTATTGATCATTCCAAAACACATTCATATTATTGTGACTCATAGAAGAAGATGATTGTCAAGCATCTATTTTTCCATTGGGAACAATTAATAAGTGTTAGTTGCATTCTTCTAAGTAAGTAATGGGTGTAGTGAAGAAGATAAAATCTGTTTTATGTCATCCATCATGTCTCAATAGGGGAAGACTTTATTTGTGTTACAATCCTTCCACAAGGAGAAGGCTATATTGGGAGGCATTATAATGATCTGGCCAAGTTTTGTAAAACACCCACTATTGGATTTCTTTCACAATTACACATGATTGTATGGTAATATCTTACTCATTATAACCATGTTCAATGGATTTTGATTCTAGTGGTTGTGTGGTCAGAATTATTTTCAGACCATTCCAAGGACTAGCTACTCTTTTTGAGTAGTGAACCTTGTACAAAGAATTTATACTTGTCTTTACTAATTTAATATGCATGAATTCAATAGGTATAATATAAAAAGATAATTGAGATCTTACTAGGTCAAAGAGGTAAATAGATAGAGTTTAATTGGATTAAAAAGTCCCCAAAATTGATTCACCCCCCAGTGTTAGGAATATCCCATGTTTGTCCTTATATGATGTTTATATATATTATTTAATAGAATCTCTCTATGATGTTTATTTATTAGTTCTGATAAATTGTGAATATCACTAATTTATATTTATTCCACTATGTTTAGGATTATCTATATCTGAGGGTATTGCCCCACTACGTGTTAATGTCAACCTTCACTATGAGTTGGCAGTATCATGTGTATATATATAAGAACATTCAAGGGTTATTTCACTCATTTTAATCACAAAATAGATCAACCATATTAGGGATTCTACACATACAATCCATGAATCACTCTCACTGTTCTATTTTCCAAATATATAAGGAATCTCTCAAATTCAAAGAAAAAAAACATGACCATATGTTACCCATGAATCATTCTAAAAACATAATGTATATTCCCATGATCAACTCATACTAGACCTGACAATATAATATTTTCATCCACTTTCCCATCAAAATCAAAAACCAAAATCAATAAGAAAACCCATCCAAATGATATTCACATTTAAAGATAAGCATAACACCAGAAGTGCTCCATGTTATTTACATCATGATATCCTAAGGAATATTACATTACATCCTCTACCCTATCAAGGGAATCCAAATATCCAAGGAATATCCTAAAAATTCTAATCAAAATTATAGGTATAACCTAGTTATACCACACTATCACCATGGGATCCCTTTCCGGAACCTACTTATCAAAGGTTTCTATGTATCATATATACCCATGTATTATATGATCATAATCCAAAAATTTCCTATAAAAATATCCAAATAAACTATAACTGGAAAGAAAAAATCTCTATTTAGTAAATACATTGTTCTATGTAAATATAAATTTTCCAAAAAGTGATATCAAGGAACACTACAAAAGTTTTTTTTTAAGAATTGATCAATTAGACACTCTATCATAAGCAATGATCTATCATATTCTATAACATGAATTTTATATTATTCCAATGTGAAAAATAAGATTTGTGTACACATTTAACTTCATACATCAACCAAGAGATGAATAAAAATAATAATAACTGAAAATCAGAACATAATACTTGATAAAATATCTAAAACATTTAGAGAAAACCATTAAAAATAACCCAATAACCCCAATTACATGGACATACCACTAAAAGTTTGTTTACGGATCACAAACCTAAGTCCCCATATGATAAAATAATAAAAGTGGTGATCATAATCCATTTTATAAATCCCTTTCTAAAATTCCTTGAACAACACTTTAAAATATGCACTACATGAAAATAGGTGTGTGTACCCATATACCAATGTTTTCCTACTAGTGGAGAGATTTTATTGTAAATGTTAGAGATATTGTACTCTCTATATTAATAACATCAAAATAAAAAAAATAAAAAAAAAATAATCCATAATACATAAATCAGTTTTTACATATATAAAATTTTAAACCAATTAAACAACAACCAAATCAATATAAACCAAATCTAAAAAAAGTTGATGGTTATAGTCTTCCATATTAATAGATCAATATGAAATAAAATCTCATATAGAAATTAAATAAATAAATTTAATACATAATATTCTTAACTAATAACCTTAAGCTTCACCATAACCCCATATCTAATCCCCATCATTCAAATGTAACCTGCTCTATAGTATATCCTATGATTAGACCCATGTAATAAACCTACCTTCTACATGTAATCCAACGTGTCTCTATAGGATGTGATAAATATAAATATGTAAGGTATCACCAAGTACCTCCAAAATAAAACACCATATACATGTGTACATATGAGAAAAAATTAAATAAAATAATATATGGCATGAAACCATACAATTCATGATGTCATGTTTTAAAAAGAACATCATGACATCCGACCATACCTAGCATAGTCTTCTATAGAAGAAGTAGTCATCTCACATCATAAACCCCCACCCATACTCTATGCACATTGGTCTAGGTGTCATAAAATTTTTCATCCTATATTCTCTCTCTCATGGAAGGGTCCCATAAGGAACCACATCCTCACCTAGAATGTCTTATATTATCCCTTATCACTCAAGGTAGGGTACCACACCAATCATCAACCTCATTTATCTTACTCCGGGTGGGTCATCATACAAAACCATGAACATTGACACTTACCATAGTATAGTTCCTTATAATGAACTATGACACATTCCCTCTTACTCAGAATATGTCCTCAATCCAAGCCATGAAATCTACCCTCTCACTCAAGGTAAGCCTCATAAAACACCTCGACCGCTACCCATTTAATCTTTATAGGTCCTCTTATAGAAACAAAACCTTTTCCCTCTCACAAATAGTAGGTGATCATACTGAATCATGTCCTATAACCTATCACTTAGGATAGGTACTTATATTAAAAATAATCATTACCCTCTCACCTGGGATATGTACTCATAAAAAATCATGACTACTTCCCTCTCACATAGGGTATATCATTATACTAAACCATGGACACTTCCCTCTCACTCAAGGAAGACCCTCATACCAAACTACAACCAATACCCTCTGACTCATGGTATTACTTCATTCTTATGAATAGATACACTTACTTGGTCTAGTAATAACACATTAAGAAAACCAAATGTCATCACTCAAACTCTAGTCCTTAGATATACTAGGGTTTGAACCCAATACTCTACTATAATTTGGTATTAAATCTTACCAAAACTAAACCATCTCAATGGTCAATCATATATTATCCTCCAAGAAGATGCATGGTTAGAATAAAAACCCATAGGTACTCCATGTCCCTATTATTATAAAAAATATCCACTTCCATATCCACTGGTAAAATATAGAATAAAATCCCACCATGTAGTCATAAAACCTTCCCCATAACCAACACTCTAGTTCCCATAACATATCTATCTCAGGGTTCTCAAAAGCTAAAAATCTAGTTTAAACCATCCTTATCACAGTACAACTTGTACTATTATACTTATCATGCTCACTACGTGCACCAAACCCACTACCAAAATCTATTAGGGGAATTCCCAATGATATGATAGATGACGGGTAATCTCACCCACCACCAAAATCCAAAGACATTTATGCCTATGATACCAAACACAATGAGACTCATCCTATGCAACTCAAACCCCATATCAATCTAAAAGTCCTACTTTATCCCCTAACAAACCTTATCAAGAATACTCTCACCCATTGGGATATACATTCCAGAAAATTTTTACCATTTTCTTTATAACAGATCATTGACACCAAGACTAGGAATCCCTAAGCCACCTAATTATTCTTCATAGAGAACTCATGGTCTTTATTATTTTTACTAGAACTCAGATTCTATTTAATTTAATCAAAATTATGCATAAATGTGCATATGTATACGTATTATAGGGACCACTTTCAATGATTATAGCGTAACCCCATTTAATCCATTCTTCCCTAGACTATACAGTGTTTTCTCCAAAACACAAAAAATCTAGATCCAATTTATCATTCCATAACACCCATATAATTAAATATAATAATTGAAAAATTATTTAAAAATTGTATCTATATTTTAATATACATAGAAAAACACATATATCAATGTTTTCACATAGTAAATAGATCAAATCACACATAAATGGTCTACATCACACTCAGTGAACCACTAGAAGATATATCCCAATAAACCAACGCACATTCAACCTCACGATTATGCTAATTAAATTTGAAACCATAAATAAATATTATGAATTTAATTCCTATTGATAAATAGTGATAAAAATTTTTAATTCAACAGTCCTTATCATTCTCTATCCACTACATTCTAAATCCACATCATTCTAGAGTATTCAACCATGATTTGGCTGAATCGTCATCAAAACCCTAGCAATGTACAACACTAATTCAGTGGTGATTTGGTATGAAGAATAAGAATGGAGGGAGGAGGATGATATCATATATTTGACATTATATAGAAGAATATAAAAAACTAACACCCTTTATAGGGTACTATATGAATAAGAAAGATGATAGGGACGAATGAATATCCCTCCACTAATGCCCCTTTACTTCTGAATTCAAAGTGGAACAACCTGTAAAATCCAAGACATCGAATTATAAAACAAATAAAAGGAATATTTTTTTATTCACCAAGGGGTAATGGTAGAATTACCCACTTTTTTGATTCATTGTAATGGGACTTATGGTTCAAATCCCAACTCCTATATTTAGAACGTCGCTCAATTCCCCACAACCACCCATTAAATCATAGATTAAGGCATTAAGAAATAATTATTAACATAAATGTAAAGCTAGAAAAACTTGAT
The DNA here is from genome assembly GCA_963277665.1 of Viscum album. NCBI lineage: Eukaryota > Viridiplantae > Streptophyta > Magnoliopsida > Santalales > Viscaceae > Viscum > Viscum album. The sequence goes on along the minus strand of OY728140.1, from coordinate 1,251,504,949 downwards.
TGGTGCCTCATAGTGCATAAACTCTTGGTTTTGGTGTGATACTTCTCCCCCTTTAATCATCTCTCATGGAATAGTTCCTTGAACTAAGATATGATCCCCCCACTCTCTAATCATTCTTGTAAATACACTTTCCAATTCCAACACACACCCAATAATATGTGAAATTCAGTAATTATATATCATTATCACTCTAATATTACTAAACCATGGCATGGTACCACCACTACATATCGCAATTCTCAATCCCACCAAAACACCCCTATTATAGTATGAGTTTCCACTTGTAATTAAAAGTTATCCTAAAAATAATAGCTCATCCAATGATCATATGATTCAACCAAACTCCAATAATAACCCAAAACACATAAAAAAACACCTCCTAGATGAGTCATAAAAACTAAAATCTAAATCCGCATCCCAATTCTCAAAACATACCTTACCAATCTCTTTAAATTCATGTTTATTTTTGTTTCACCAACCCCTAATGAAACTAGTCATTAAATATGTATTCCTTAAGAAAATTATTTTAATAATTCACCAAAATCCATCCCAATGGTAAAAAATATATCCCAATAACAAAATAAAAATTACCAATTTTTCTCATTTCATATTCTATGGATAAATAAACATTATTCATATTCTAGGGATTCATGACACCTCTACTCAAAAAATAGAAAAGTACCATCTTGGAAATCACATCATGAATAATTTCTCCACAACATTAAAAAAGTTCATCATCAAAAAATGGAAATAAACCATTATACTAAATGAATAATATTAAAAAACATCATATAAAAAAATAAAACATCTTTTCTTCTTCCAGATCTACATCAAACATCTCAGACTCTAAGACAAACCAGTACACAACTATATAAGAAAGGATCATCCTCTATCTTTACACTCATTCAAACTATCTTCATTGAGTTTCCACTCTCACAAAAGATATTTTAACATAAATTTTTACTAATCAATATCTTATTAGAATAATATGTTTGTATTATGGAAATCTTGACAATCCTCTGCAAATAATACCATTTTATCATGATAAGGAAATCCGACTATAGGGGACAATTAATGACTATGAACCATTTATTGTAAAATGGAATTGGTTCATTATCAAGGAAATCCTCACACTAAATAATTATACTCCCCTCATTTATAGTTTGGTCTGGATGGCTATCACAAGGGGAAAAAGTATCTACATCAAACACATATATTGTGTGAAATAGTGAAAATTATAGAATGATTATGGGAGAACTATAGGGTTTCATTATCTTTAGGATATAGTTCAACATTACATCATCTCATACTAACAATATGTAGAAATAAATGTAGTAGTATCAAGTAATGTGGACAAAATGGGCCTTCCAGATTAATCATTCCACAAAAATCAGTTAAAACCTAACATTTTAACCTTAATCTCCAAAAAATATTTCTTATATAACAACTAAACACCTATTTTGGTCATTTAATATTTTTTATGAATGTTACTAATGATCAAATTTTAATGTTTCAACAACCTTCAATGAAATACACTTAATAATACTGTGGGCCATCAATGATACATTCCACTATAATCCAAAGTAGTTGGTATGAACTAATCAAAGGACCCTAATTTGTTTACCCCAAAACCCAAGATAACACCTACTAAAACATGAGTTAAAAAAATACCAATCAGGATGAATAGTTATTTATGGTTTATATAGAGATATAAGTTGATTATAATTTCCAATAGGTCTACTAAGGATGCCCCGTCTTAGACCGTGATCCACTATGGGAAATATTTTGACAAAAATCTATTCTGTAATTTGATATGAACACCAATGTATAAAAAAAACTCAATATATAAATAGGATAAAATTCCCCCAGTGTTATGGAAAACCATCAAGACTCTCCTACGAATATCTAGTCATAAAAGGCCTCTCAATCTATATCACCAAAATTGTATTCCCTCCTACCGAGGAAGAGTGTGAAGATTATATTTCATACTAAAGTTGTAAGGTGGGTGATCAATTTTATTTTTGAATCTATATAAATTGATAAAACCCAAATAAATTGATGAATACAAGCCCAGAATATCTTAAAGATAATCATTCAAAATTACTTTATAATTAATTTAAAATAATAAATAAATCAAACATAATAATCCCCCTGATCAATTATTGTTCCTACTCTTTATACATTGTTGTTTTTTGGAGAATACAAGTGAGTATTAATCTTGGTGTATACACATGTGTTCTATATAACTCTAAAGATAGCTCTTAAATATCATGGGGCTAGCATGGGTATATATAATTTCTTCATTCCTTTCAATTTTTAATTACAATTGGAAGTTTCTCTCATTCTCTCTTTGGTTCTAAGAGTGGGGATTGGAGGATTATTCTATCTAGACATTAGATATTTCTCGGGAGCCTTAAATTATGTACAACCTGTGCACCCTCTAAAATTATATAGCATGGTATTTAAACATAGGGTTAAAACAATTCATAATTTCATAACAATCCTTTGTCAAAATTAATATTCTAAGTAATCTCCATGAAAAATATTATTATTATTATTTCCATGACATTTGTAAATTTAAATATAATTTTATACATAATTAGATTAATATTTATTTCAATGATATTGAATATAATATAATGAATCACAACCAAAAAATAAACTCATTCCATTAATTCTATAATGTAATTTACCAAACATTAAATACTAAAACATTTATTTAATTAATAATTATTATTTATATAATTAAATAATTATATATCATATTCAATAAACTTGTGAATAAATATTTATTTTAACACATAAAAAATATTATTTTAATCTATTAAATAAAATGGTAAATATATATATATTTATTTAATATCTTTTAAATCACAAAATAAAAAATAGTATTCAACTCGAATATTCTAAATTCAAATAACTCATTATGGAATTTATGTAATAAAAAATACATGAATAATTATAATTTCTAAATAATAATAATATTTATTTTTAATATTAAATTCAATATAATTTAATGAGATTCTAAATAATCATAGTGTGTGACACACTGATAGCTTTATGAGTAGAATTATTTGATCTTAACTAAAGTCCAAGATCGATGTATAGTAACACATGAAGGCATCCATAGATAAATAAGCTAATGTTAGAAAAATAACAACCTACCTATGAAACATTCAATGTAATGTAATATCGTTATATACTAATATATCATCATAAAAGATTCATACATGTGTCACCACATTATATTATTGATTTATAATTCAATGACATTCTAAAATAAACTTGTATACAAACTATCGTGGATATGGATCTCATTATAAAGTTACATTTTAATAAAATGGATAGAGTTATATTCTTTCATTAATTTATAAGGGAAAAATGCTTTTATGATTTATTAAATTAATTAAATATCACATATAATGTTCAAAACTAATGTTTCCTTACTTTATGTATATGACAATAATATTTTTTCGATACGCCAAATTAAATTATTTGAATGTACATTTAGAAAAATATCAAATCCAAGTGAAGATACACACATTCACTGATAGGGATATCTAATGATATATAAAAAATTTGGAATCACTCTTCACACATATATCATCATGACCTCCCATATAAGATATCATCATGTGTAAAGTTCATGTGAAGAATTATTGATTTATTTTGAGACTTTAACACTTGATAGTTTCACAAATTATGTGTCATGTCAAAATTTTCTTTCTTGAATATAAGATATATTTAAGAATATAATCGTAGTATTTATAGGATCTATTTATAACCGGTAACTCTTATTAAACATTTATGAAATATATACTATAAGGACACTATTTATTATTTTTTACATAGAAGAATAATCATTATGTGATAAGATATTTTTTAACATTAAGGAAATTTAAAGTACAAAGTCAGTTTGTTCTAGGGCACCGACTCCTATCGTATCCCTATTATATTATAGGAAACTTCGAACATTACATAAATAATTAGCTATTACATTATATTCATCCTTCTATAAAGGTATGGCTATAGTGATTGGGAATTACATGTTTCTCTTTATGGTTACTCCGCATATTATGACTTTTCTTATTTGAGTAAAACTCATAAAAGGTGAAATCCTAGAGTAGTTACTCTTTTTCATATATCATAAAAAAAATTTCTTGGGTAGTACTATGATCACAATATTATTATAATATATATTGTGATCAAACGTTACATTCCAAGTATAATTATAAAATATGGCATAAAATATTGAATTTTTAATACTACTTATTTAGGTACATCACATGCTACAAAATACACATTATTCATAGATATGGATAGAACAAACTTCAATATGTTTTTATTACTCATATAATTAGCATTTATTTGCTAAGATCAAATATATCTTAAATAATTCTAGTTTTTTATTCTCGTGATAACAAGAAACCTCACCTCTCCAAATACGAAAAACTTGTCCTTCACACCATTTCATGTAATACTTGGTTTTTTATTTATACCTTATGAAATTAATCTATTTATATTTGATATTTTCTAACAATTATTTATGAATAAGAAATATAAAATATCAGTTCATATCATATAATATGTTATAGATCTGATATCTAAATCACATAGATTTATACCTATTATAATAATACATTCTTCTTAAGTTCCACTTAATCATGAAAACATTATTCCATGTGACATACGTAACAATTTCCTATTGAATTGTTCCATATTTTATTTTTTTAATACTTTTTTAATTCGTATACAACAATGTTGTTTATATAATCCTATACATATACATATATTTATAAATCATGTTCCTTTGAACTTGGGTTGCACCATTATGTTATTCATCGGATAAATATCATTTGAAATGATCTTAGAAAACTATAAGAATAATATTATTTTTTCTACATATAATAATAATATTTTACATAGAAAATTGTCGTACTCTAATTTAATTTTATACATAATGAATAAAATAATTATTAATATAACCAAACTCATTTATAAAATCATTTTTTGAGAAAATTTTGACATGATTTTGACCCAAAGTTTTTTTAATCAGTGCAGACCAACTTTCCAAAGGCAGGCAGTCATTGAACTTTACCTGAAAAATTATGGATTATGAATTGGTAGAGGTGATGGGTGTTTGAGAACATCCACACATTTTTAAAAATATTTTATTAATACTTTATGACTCTATTATAAACGTAATATATGTTTTTTGAATTCTTCTAAAATCCCAATGAAGGACTGGTTTCCCCTATGCTACTGAGTTGACAAAATCATGTGTCAATGTGAACATCTAGGTGAATTATAGGTGTAATAACATTACCTATTAATTAATGATTATTTTCGTTACTTAAACCTAGCTGATAACATTAGAGTTTATATCTATCCATGGACGTTTTAGGTTTTGTGATATTGAGATTGAGCTCATGATAAGGGATTCCAACATATCCTCATAAAAGAATAAAAAACCACATTATTCAGCATCGATATGTCATACCATTTATAGTCATATGAAAATGGACTATTAGGGTTCCTTTTAAGGTTCTTCATTCCTGACCTCCTCTAAGTAGTATAGAGACATACAAAATGACATTTTAGGTGAATTATGTCAAATAATGGATGGAGTGAGTCTTAAACATGAGAATCCCTTTCTATTTGACCTCAAAGGGAAAGCAACCCAATGAAAATGGGATCTCTTTATATGTAATATGGCCTCATAAGAAATGTTTTTGGTTTTTATTAGTGATATATAGACCACAAATATAGATATTTTCCTCATAATTAATATATCAAAATGAGGGGGAATCTAATATCATGGGGAGTATATCTCTTTGAGGCAATATGTATATGATATCATATGAAATATTTCATCCAAAGGATGGGTTTTATATGTTCTGTTTAGACCATAGTGATATTTCATATGTATACTAGTGAATATGAAAGAAATACAATGTTTTTTTTTACTTAGACAGTTTTAGGTTATGTGTCATATCCATACCATGATGTTTAACATCATATAGTAAGAACATTTTTATATAGTTTTACATCATGTCAATATGATGTATGTGTCATGAAAGAGTTTAAAATAGAGTATTGAATATGAAAAGCACATGGGAATCAAATATATGTTTCATCTCACAGGAACTGTAGCCATTTGAGTTTGATGAGTTCGGGATTACACCAATTTTTTTGTAGTAATATGGAAATAAATATCTGATGCATTGATAATAGGATTATAAAGTATGATTTTAACTATAGGGGATATGTTTCCATGTGGAAATGTTGGGGCATACAGACGGGATACTCACATATGGGCCTTAGAATAACAGTTATGGGTGTTTTACATGACCATTTATCCCTTGTAATGGCCTATTGATGAATCATATTTCTGAAATAGCTAATAATAATTTGGTTGGGTCTTATACCTAGGGATTAGGTCCATGACAATGTGTCTTATTAAGTTGACCAAGATGAATAAATAAATCATTTAGTATCTAAGGTGGGAAGTATGTTCTATGGGAGATTTATTTCATTTCATCATGATCAGCACCCACATTATCAAAGTGTTATATAGTTAGTATCTTCCTGTGGGTTCTACCTATCTATGGGGTGAATTATAGACCACTTTTAAATAAAGGTAATACATGATCAAAAGGGTACACACAGATGTTATAGCCTAATAATCTATGTATGGTGGATTTAGGAGGGCCCTTCATGGTTTGGTATATAGGTATGATATCCATCTTGAGTTTAGATCCATCATTGAAATTAGCATGTATATGGTTCAAAAATATCGGATTTGAAATAGGATAAATGTCATAGTGGAGGGATAGGTGAAATTTCCTTTCTTCACCCAAGTGGATGGATAAGTGAAGGGTCTTCTTCACCCTCATAAGCCACTCAACAATGTTATTATTCTTATACATAGTACATGAACTGTTTTTTTCTTCATATTAACCCAATTATAGGTCTAATAGGAGTTTTTTTACCATTTATTGAACTAGGGTAAAGCTTTACCCATGTTGGAAGTTGTCTTCATGGATTTTTTTGGTGAATAGATCTCTAGTATTTCACCCAATATGTTTCCTTCACCCTAGTGTTTGAAAAACTATGGGAAAATTGTTTTCCCTTGAGGGTTTAATTATTTTAATCCATTAGGTAACATAATTAACTATATTTATTGGTTCATTGCCTTATGTTTTAAAAACATAAGGTCATCGCAAGGGGGTTGGGAGACTAGTGTGAAGAAAGATTTGATAGACTTTTTGGTTTCCCTAAAATTTGTAAATGAGGACCCCTTGAGACTGATTTATATATATAATTATTTAATTAGGTTCATGAATAGGGAATGGAAGGGTGGTTATTTCTCTTACATCACATTGGTATTTCAAATAGAAGAACGATGAGTGAGCCATGATATCCACACAGAACCATGGTAGCACATTATTAGGTACAAAGTGAATCATGGGCCTTCTACTCGAGATAATCGGTCATCTAAATCATTTTAATTTACTTATCAAAACGAGATGAAAATATAACCCCTTGTAATTGGGCCTAATAATGATGAATAATATCCAATTATGAGTTGGAATCAATTCAGTTCCCATAACTGGGTTATCAACATGGGAACCCATAGCATATCACAATATTCTAGAACTTAAGATAGAGTGGACAAGATATTTTCATCAAAAAAAAGTGGTGATAACTTTTCCATATCTTTGTCACTCGGACATCCCTAAAATCTTATAAAATTTCTACTTTATCATGTCTTCCATGCTTATTTTGGTACACACATCATTCTTCTTCGCCTTAATTCTACATCCAGATATAGTGACTCTCTCATACCGAACAGGGATGGTTTAGGTGAAAGGGTTGAACCAAGCCAGATTATGTAAACATTCATGGGAGTATAAACTAGGGTTAAGATGGACAAGTTTTTAGACCTGGGTAAAATATTTAGTTTATCAAATTTTCACTCAGTGACCCATGTTATTAACATTTGGGAATTCTTATATCATTTTTTCAGTCTGCTGAAATCATAGTTTGTCATTTTTATCAGAACACAATGTATTGAACCTACTCTATTTCCTCTATTGATACTATTATGACTTAAATAACGATTATAAATCAATATGTAGAGGATAATTTCCCTAATGAGTGTAATATGATCATGTCTTCACTAGAAAAAGACATGTTAAATCATCACCGGTTGTATTTGGAATTATATTTTCTTCTACTCTATGTCCACAAAATATTAAATGATGTTGAAGTTTTGAGGCATGATGATAACATAAGGGGATCATGATTCTCTTCATATAAAAAACAAATTAATTCAAATATATCATCAATGACGTTTAATATTGACACATTGGAGTTCACTCGAGCATTATTAATGAATCATTCCATGGATTCCCTTGAAAATTATTCATAACCATCTAAGCTAGCAACAAGTTTATAATCCTAACTTTTTCAACAATTAGTGATTAATAATTTAAAGGTATGGATAGGATAATGGTACATTTGAACTATAATCAACATTAATATCAAGTGTATGTGGCTTACAATGTCTGTAAGACAAGTGTTGGGTTCAAATAACAATTGTTAGTTGCAGAGATTTTTTAGGACATTAGGATCTGAAAGACCAATGATTTCAAGAATATTGACCACATTCAAATTTTTATTAACTGATGGAGTCTATAATAAATTTATTCCACATAATCTATGGGAAATTAAAGACTATTTTTTGGGATACTTACCAGATATCGAGGGATTTGATCTTGGTAGAAATGTATTATGAGTTCATCCCCCCTAAGTAAGCATAGAGGGAACATACACAAAATGCATGGAATAGTTAATTCATTATTGAAGGAATCTAAAAAAGACATATGGAGGAACCCACTACAGGTATATATGTCTTATTTTAAGCATTGATGAACATGTTTTTCATCTCTTATGGAAATGGACCCTCAAGAAAACATCCAACCAGTTATCCCTTACTATAAAAGAAGGTAGATCTAAACATGTTCTAAACTGAACTAGATTATGGAAAATATGATATATTGGTGTTTGTTGAAAAAATAATCACCTCACAATAAACATGATTGTAAAATTTCTATTCCATGTGTCTTAGTGGCATGATAATTCATGTTTTTTATTTTGATACTGGGTTCTGACCTAGTACATATGTTGTAGCATCCTAGATGGTGGTATGAAACCCCAAAGGTTTAGATATACTAATTTGGGTGTGGATACACTGATGTTTACTATACATTTAAATTATAAGGATCTATTTCATATCTAAATTCAATTATAATTTCTCTAATTATTTGTATTTTCATAATTCAAAGTGTATGGACTCATTAGATATATTCAAATCACAGATTCCATATTCAAACACTTCATACAGGGAGTTTCTAGTATCTGGATGATCTCTATGAATGGTAGTAGTAACTGAGGCTATTGTGATTAAATTCAGTGTTAAATTTATCTCTCTATTTTGATCCACCCACTTACACAATAATAGATTATTGAAGTGGGGGATATGATGTTCCTTCATAAAAAATTTATTTTCAAGGTTATATATTGGTAGCTTGAACTTATAATGATATAATCTTTTAGGATTATGCACAATATATATTTTAAAAATAGTTTTGGTACATGCAGAATTAGGTAGTGATACAACTAATAGATGTAAGTTAATATTGGACCCCAAGGGTGGTGAGACAAATATAGGTATTTATGGGCCATTAGGATATTTGAGTCACTATGAAACCACCTTAAATAAACTAGTTCATTGTGAAAGTACCTAGATATGTCTAATCTTGGGTATCATCCTCTCCAAACTGGATAATAAATGGTAGTGTTTACATTATCTGGATATATAAATCCCATGGAAGAGATATAAGTTATTATAGGAATCTCCAAATATGAGGATTTATAAGTGAATCTATTATACTATACAAATGATCACAACATGATGACTTCATTCAACACCATATCGACAAACCACTCTATTGAGAATAAAAAAAGGGATCATGTTGGTGAGTATGGGGAAAGAGTTTCAAAGGAAATGAGAGGATTTAGAATAAGATAATGTCTTAGGTGTCCAATTTGACATCATGGAAAAGGATAAGTTATTCAATAACTACTCATAGGTTGTGTGACCGGAGGATTTCATATTTTGGTGTAGTTTTCTCTCCACCAATGATATTTGAGATTATGGTCCACCCTATAAGGTGGAATTTACATCCATTATATTGGAAATTTGAAGACCTTATATGAATTTAATGGTGAAACCAACCCCATGTTGGTGGGGATGAATGTTTGAGAGTTGGATATACTGGTTTTGGAAATTGAGAAGAAGGTTCATATCACTCAACAGTTATATGATACCAGAGATTAGTGATTCCTTGATGGGGTATTAAACTAATATGTAGATGATAAATAGTATTAATTAATAAATCCTAAGGATATATATTTGATCCTTTTGGATGGAAATTCTTTAATATGTAACTTATTATGATTTATAGTTTTATGTATTTATTTATATAGAGTAGATGTAGCTATTGTGATAAAAAAAGTATCATATGAATTTTTTTAGTGTACTTAAGAGGGTGACCCTAATAAGGGTGTCTCAAGTGAGGAATAAGGGTATTTATACCCCCAAAAAAAATTAAAAGTGTGGAATGGTATTTCAATTCATTTATCACCCAACCTCCAATTTCAATGTAGTATGTAAAAAGGGAATGGTCCTTAAACATTAAAAATTAGATTTTGATGAAGGGTAAAATCACTATCCATGTGGTTTATTAGTTATGATAGCAGTCAGTTTCCATGTTATTCATTGATTTCATTCACATGTATGTATATGTAAACTCACATTACAACATTAGGAAATCCTGATTGTATGATCTCACTACTCTGAAGTATCTAAGGAAAATCCTAAATATGTTTACAAGGAGATTCCATGGGAGGATAAAACTCATTTAACTAATGTAACTATATCTATAAGAGATATGTCACCATCAGTGGTTCTTCCACCCATTCCCACTAGTGAAGGAGAATATGGTTCAGGAATGAATATAAAATGTAGTTATGTTGTTATGAAACACTCAGTGGCCTCCTTTAGTGTAAAAATGATTATCACACACTCTACGGATATGGAAATGATGGCGGAATATTTCTAAAACATTGAAATCATACCTCCCTAGAAAAAATCATTTTATATCCAAAAAAATAGAACAAAAAAGGATATGATATCCCTTTATTTGTATGAACACCCCTATATAATTTTATACTTCTAATCATGTTCTTTATATAGAATCATTGGTGGTGCCGACATTAGTATAGAAAAACCCATTGCAATTTCTCCTAGAATAGCATGAACATCCTCATAAATATCATCCCTACTTAAATATATTTCCCCTTATATTATTGAGGGGTCCATCATAGGATATGGTCAAGACAAAATATGCATGTAGGCTATAGAGGGCCGAAATAATTGTTCCATAGTACCTATAGGTGGAACTATGCCAGTGATAAGGGATCCTGATACTAATAATGAAGAGACACCTATAATAGGAGTTACTCAGGAGGATCCCCCAACACAGATTAAGCTATTCATAGGGGTTGATCTATTAAGAGAGACTAGTGAGTACTCATATTTCCCTTTCTTATCTCTATCACATATTAACAAACATACACTTCATATATATCTTATAGTACATCCTTTTTAAGTTATGCTATAATATTAGATATTCCCTACCCCACGATCCAGTAGCAAGAGAATGTAGATGATGGGCCTTTCCTAGCTCTAATATAATCATAACGGCTCATGTTATCCCTTTTATTGAGAAGATTCATCATATAATATTTAGTAATCTTCATGAGTGAATCTGAATCACACTAGATGTCTTTTAAAATACTCTATATTTCCTAGAATCGTGATTGGAATAATATATGAATTCTAATTTCTGATAGTCTAGTCATCTACATAGGTAAAAATATACACCAACATCATCATTAATTCATGTTCCTTGAAAGTGGGGGTTTTGACTATCAAGTTATTTCTATGGCACAGAAGGTGATTATCCAGGCATAAGATCAAGAAGAAGAGGACCGAAACCCCATATAGAGGTGTAATCAAATTAATGCTGCGATATACATTCATATCTGGAACATGATCAAGAATTACATTATGATATGGTTTCTTATAATTAATATCATATGGATAATGAAATGCCCTCCCATATAATCTACCTCTAGAAAGAGATAGATTACACCGATCGATAAATTGAAGGTTACGAAAATCACTAGAAATATTCCCAATATGAGGAGAAAAATGAATTTTCTGATGTGTAGAGACATTATGTTGTTGATGAGGATAAATTTACAAAGTTATCCAAGATACTAAGTAATATAAATCAATAATTAAAATCCCTATGAATGATAAGAGACACTATGGAGGTAATTTTTTAATGTTTCATTTTTATAAATAGAGACTCCAACTTGGAGCGAAACCTCTTCATATTTTTGAAAAGAACTATAAAATAATTCTGTATTAATTGATTTTTATCTTTTGACCCTTATTATAATTTTATCATCAATTAATTGAAATTATTGAAACCATAAAATACTAATATAAATAAAAAATTTACTTATATGATGATCATGAATGGATTAATATAATTATGGTTCCCAAACACTTGATTTTGGGTGGTTTCCTCCTATGTGGGTCGTATAGAAAGGTATTTCCATGAAAAAAATCACCATAAAACAAGGTTTTGTCCATTTTTACATTGAATTATTTCTTTCTATGCATGGATCATGGATGAGTATATTCATAGATTCCATAAACATAACATTGATGTTGGTCATTTGCATATGGAATGATTACCTATAGTGTGTGTGTGTGTTTCATGGATGGGTACAGGCATAGATACAACAACTTTAGCACTACAGTTTGTCTATATTGATATTGAATTATTTTCTAAAAGGTGTGGATCAATAACTTGAATATGTATAAACACCATAATCAATATACTTTAGTTTTTTTATATAAAATTATTTTCAATTGTGTACGGCCCTGGGTTGAGTCTAGTAAAATATATTTCCATCGTAACACTTGAGATGGTGTATTTAGATACAAAGGGAAATGAAACAATATGGCCATTTCATTGAAGGCGTGTGTTTTCAATGAATATTCCAATATTTATGTGGGACAAAACTTCATAAAGTAACACTATCTTGAGTTTTTTGTTAAATTTTGATCCAACATTTCAGAAATAAAGGAGTGTTATATGTTTTTCTTAAGTTGAGGGGCCAATAGAGCATGTATTGATGTTTGATGAGGTCATAAAGTGGACCGTGAAAGCATTTTTCATTCATGACCATAAATTTTTCCCATGTATCATATGGGGGAGACTTATCAAGAAATAACTCATCTTTTTCTTAGGCTATATATTATGAGTTTTCAACGAGGCAAGATTTATTCCTTCCTCTTTTTGAAATGAATAATTCTTTCAAGGTCATGCAACAAGTCTACCCATTGAGTGGATACTCTATTTTTTAAGGTCCATCCTTCATGGGATTTCATCACGATTAGTGTAGTGTCTCTTTACCTTATCATTTTTAGGTATTCCATGTCATTAAATGAGATAATGATTTTATGGTTGGAAAAAATTAAACATGAGTGGGGTTGTCTTCATTGAAACATGGGAAAAATAAACTGGATGTGAATAGATGTCTAGATTTCACAACTACAGACAAAATTGATTAGTGGGGAATATAGTATAAGGACATATTGGATAGACTAATGGAGTATTGAGTTTATGGTTATAAATAATTGGACAAAAGGGTGAGTTATACTCTTTAGTAGTAAGGTTGAGACAAACCTTTCATGAATGAGAGCTCAATTACACTAACATAGAAAGACTCCCGGACTACTATATTCATATTTATGGTAATGATGCTAGGATTATTGTTTTGTGTAGTTAAAGTCACATTATTATGACCAATTGGTTCTCTCAAGAGTATAGTGTCATACTTATGCCTTGAAAATTAGTATGATGCATGAATGTGTAACATCATTGGTATTGAATCCTGTTGAATTGTTCAATAATGGAATGTGTAACTCATAACTCAAGAAATTATAATTCAATGATATTGATATGGGTAATTTATATATGATATTATCTGATACTACATTCAGATAATTGGATCCACTATGATACTATTGGGTTGTATGGAGATCATAGGACCTTCTCTTCATGTCAAAGATGCCTCAGGTTAGTAGAGCATATTATGAGCATATATATGTAGTTCCAAATTAATGGTGTGTATACATTACTAAATAGATTTTTTCATTAATTATATATTTTATTATTACCAGTAGCCAATGAATGGTTTTTGGATATTCAAACACTTAAGGAATTAGGTACCTTTAAGGAAGGGATGACACTCAAGAAAGGATTAAGAGAATAAGTGGAAATTCATTCAGGTTTTTAAAAAAATTGGGAATGTATATTTCTAGGAAACTAATTTCGATTACTCATGGACTAAAAGGTCTACTCAGTGTAGTATAACATTTTCTAGGGCCATAGATGGGACCCTATAGGTTTTTTCCTGCTCCTTTTTATACTCACACTTTTTACTAAGTCATAAAATTTGTAACCTACTGATTCGAGAGTTTAATTTTTTTTTTCATGACACCAATTATAGGTTTTTTCCCTTAGAATAAATACATATTATTTAGTTTCATAAATAGTTTATGTTCTTTATAATTTGGATTGTTTTTAGGATAGCATTTAAGGTTGAAAATATTATAACCAATGTTTCTAGTGGGTTTTGGTCACATAGATTTGACCAAAAGTGATATATTCTATGTAAAAATGGAAAGGAAAAAACTAACTAGAATATAGAGAATAATGTTATTATAGACTATATTGAAAAAGGATTCACATAGTTTATATTCATAGTTCTTGGATCATCAATGGATGATATTTTAAATAAAACAACCTTAACAAAAACAAGTGAGATAGTTTATATAGTCAATGATTGATAAATTTGATATAAATAGAATTCCTTCACTAGTGTAGACTATCTAAATTGAGTGTATAATGTTTATGGTTATATTCCTTGAACTGATAATGGATGAATTTTATGGTAATATATCATTGAACAAAATGACTAATGAGGTAGTCTACCTGGTGATGAGAGTATGGACAACCCAATTTGAATGGAAAACCCACACCTCTAATTTTGAAAGCCTTTAGTGATGTTAATATAGTATATTTTCATAGCTTTTATACTAGAAAAACTATGATATAGTTCACATAGTAAGGTAAAAGTATGAACCAGTGTGAATGATGTTCCCACTAACATGAAAAACTATGTCAATGAGACCTCATGAGATCACTCAGACCCATATGCCAAGATCTAGTGAAAAAAAAATACTCTAATGGATTTGAAACAAAATTAAACAAACAAAATTTAACCATAAATAATTATAATATCAATAAAAAACATTGAGTCACTTACATACCAATGAAATTTTTGGTTTAGTGTTTTAATGAATTGTGAAAGTCCTTTAAATAAAAATACCCATATCATTAATATAAAATGCGAGTTTTTCCCACAAAAGTAGGAATTCCTTATTTTATCTAAATTCTTCATAATCTTAAACTAAATTCTCAACACAAGATACCCTTATGAAAAAATCTTACATAATATCATTATTCTGAACCTATGTAAATTTAAGCATAAGAATTGTGAGCTCAGATACTCTATAAGGACAAACACATGTAGTAAAAATAAAAATAATATATAAGAATAATATGATCATATTAGTATGAGAAAAAAATAAAATTAAATGGGCATAAAATAATATATTCATACCCAAAAAAATATAGATCTTAAACTATGACTCATGTAATAATAATTTATCATAAAGTACGAACTGATTCATAGAAGAAACATAAACAATGATCTATAAGATCATAACATAAAAAAATTCATACGAGTGTAGAACATACATAAGTATAGGAAATCATTTCCCCTATAAAATCTTATTTCAAAACCATCATCACATAGAAAACCTAGTCATATAGTGGATTATTTTCACTCCCTGTTCCCTTTAATTGTTGGTGGATATAGTACCATAGTGAATTTAGTTCACTCTATAGTCCCAAAAAAATTATATTATGAAAAATAAATATTTAACTAAATCATGGAAGGGAAATATAATTCCAATTCCACCCAATAAATAATTAAATATATACATATTTGTGCCACATAAACTGAGAACTATTTATAATGATAACATATCATAGTTAACCTATTGAAAAAATAGGTTTTATTAAAACATATTTAAAATGACATTACAATTAATCAAGATTAATATGGTGGGTGGTATCATATTATATTATCACCAATGTGTCATATAAATAATTAAATTATTGTTTTTATATTTGAGAAAACCCAGGAAAAAATGGGTTACATAATATTTTCAAATAGTATCACATAAGGTGAATTCATGAATCCTGATAGATTGATACCAAATATTCAATCATCCAACAATTTAAATAATAAAATTATTATAGTTTTATTTTTAACATTGCATATAAAAATATATATCCTTTATATATAGAGAGTAACATGGATCTAAAATTATAAAATAATTTCCTTAAGACTATTGTAACATTGTTTGAGAAACAAAGTTATAAATCCCTTTGAAAACTATATTCATGAGTAAACAAGGTGAAATTTAAAACATTATTTGTAAATGAATTTATAATAATGGAATATTGAAAAGAAACTATGATTTTGTGACCATTTTTTTCTGAAGATAAATATATAAATAATGGTTATGATATCCATTTTCAAAACTATTAGAAAAAATTATATCCTTTTTTTATAAAATTTAAAATAAAATGATAAATTCGAAGAAAACGGGAATATTATTTTTTTTAAAGCTCAGTTGACCAAAAAAATAATCATTAAAATGAATAAAAACATAAAATTGAGGAAATTGGATCATGGAGTATGCATTTAAAAAATAATATCTTCACACTTTTATAAAGAATATATAAATTGACCAGGATGGAAAATGTTAAAAATATTCCTTTTAAAATAATAATATATAAGGTTGGAGATATAAAAAAAGGAATTTTTAAATCTTTAACTATAGTAAAGATAATAAGTTACACAATTTAAGGAAAATGGAAATTGAAGAGAAAAGGATGTGTAAAAGACATCAAAACTTTTAAAACAATGACATTAAATAAAACCCATTTGACATTGGTAAATTTTCAACCAAAACCACAAAAAATTAATAACATAAAATGGAAATTTAAATACAATTGTTAAATATTTTTTCAGGATATAATATTTGAAATATGTATTATATACACCATATAAATGAAAATAGGTGCATAATTATAAACGTGTCTCGAAGAATTGATATTGAGACCAAGAAACCCTTACTATATTGATAACTTTTACATCAAACCCCATTTAAGTGACGCATAAATATATTTTTAAACCCATCTAACTGCCTATAATTAATTATAATATACATTCATGGGTATTATACAACCCATGTAAAATAAAACAATTTGTTACTATGACTTATATCTCAATTAAATGATATTAACAAAATAAACCCCTATAAAGAACATAACATGTTAGGTAATAATATTTCAAGGTATATATTACATTAAATAAATTTAATTCCATATAAAAAAACAAAAAAATATAATAATTAATATAATAATGGCATAACATAGTCAATGAATAAAGGATATGACCCAGTGAAATGAAATTTAGTTAAGAATACCCTTACCTCCTAATTTTGTTTGGCCATAAATTTTCTAACCTCCTATATAAATAATTTATATTTATTATAAATTTATAAAAGAATAATATTAATATTTATCATAATATATAAAAATCTCTTACTACCCATTTAGTAATATTTTTTTAAAATCAATTTTTCTGTGTTAACTATTATGTTTTCCATGAAAATTTCAATTGATTAGTTATATTTCTTACACCATGGTCATGAATTGATTGTATATATAATTTTTATAAAGTTTATAGTACTTTTTAGTATCAAATTTTTTTAATTGAACTGATGGTGATGATTTTCATTGAAACCAAAAAAATCTCATATTTTTATAAATTTTTATTCCATAAAAATAAATAATTTTATTAGTGAATGGAAATATTTTTATAACAATAATATATTCATTAAAAATATTAAATTCATTAAATGTTAATAATATTACCATTATTTAACATTCCATAAACATCCATGACATTAACATTATAATATTGTTCATATAGGTGAAAAATTTGACACCAAAAAGGTCATATTATGATGACTAAAAGACTAAAAAATTTATATTTCATTATGATAATATCACTTTTATAAAAGATTATTGATTTAAAAAAATATAAAGGTCATAAAATTGACTTATGAAAAAGTAGATGTATAATATATAGAATTAAAAATTCATAAAAATATATCACTTTCATTGGGAGCTTGAATCAATTCATGAAATACGTCTTGGAAATGAGAAGTTTAGGACTTATTCTTGTGAAAATAATCCTAAGAACATGGAATATGTAATTTAGGGAATGAGATAAGGAATATTATTGGGTAGATTATGAACTTTTTCTATATATTTAAATATGAGTATGGGGAATCCTTTTATATGTTAAAGGAATGTCACTCTGATAAATACTTATTTTTTTAATATATAATAAATTAAATAATAAAGTTAAGTGGTTCCAAATTAGCCTATCTTAAATTATAGGATAATTATAGTTGATAATCCAATCATATAATCAAATTTATATAGTTTTTTGAAATACTTTTTCCATATCTCATATTTTATCGCCCTTTTTATCGGTTTTAACCATTATTTTTGTTGAGAACTTTTAATATGATAGCCGTTCTTTTTGACATAAAATGAATTTGAAAATATTACAAAATTTGATTATTTTGTTTCTAAATGTGGAAAAGAATTTATAACATTCACTTTATAGAATTTTTAAAAATTAATTTTAATAAAAGTACTCCTAATTAAGTAATAATAGTTTTTATAAAATTCCTTTATAATAATAAAATAGAATTTTCCCCAAAATCATTTATAGTATTGATTCAATAACATTTATTTTTAAAAGATTAATATAAGAATATTTTATTGAGTATAACATAAATAAAATCCAAAATTGAAAATTATGAATACATAATTAATATAAAATTACCAAAATATTTTTTTATTAGAATAAAATAAAACTTTTGTTCGAAAAACGAAATCATTAATTTAAAAATAAAACATAATATATTCAAATGCCTTACTGTACTCCTTAAATCCATTTTTTGTTAACAAAATGGTTTCATATATTCTAATTAATTCTTAAAAATAATTATTTCATAAAATGTATGGAATTTTTTAAAACTATATTTTTCACTTTTCACCCAAAAATCATCCTTTTTCAAAAAATCCCAAAAAAATCACACAAATATTATTATGATATGATGATTATAATAAATGAATTTCATTTTATCATACTAATATTATAAAAATTCTAAATTTATCTTTTAAATAATATATTTATAATATAAAATAAAAAATTACATTAAAAAACATTTTTTTATCCCTGAATTTTTAAAATATAATTCTTTATAGTTTATTATTTATTTCCTAAAAATTATTAATTTATAATAGGTTAAATTTCATAAATAATTTCTATTGATATCTTTCTTAAAATTAATTGATTTAATATAAATACTTATTATCTAGAAATAATAAATAAAACTATATTCAATAATGAAAACATTTATAATTAATTGTGTTAATAATTAGATATTAATATCGTAATAATTTCTACTTAAAAGACCCCACATTATAAATTTATAAGATAAGAGGGTAAGGTTTTCATTGGTGGAATTCATTATTTTTGTTTTATATTGCATGGAACTCATATTGATTTCACTGATCTTGAAATTCTCCCACGGGTGATTTTTCTCAAGCCATACTTGTTGATGTTCATCACGACCATGGTCTAGGGATAAGCATAGTGATGTCACCCCCATTCAATTCTTATAAAAAATTATCCTCGTAAAGAATACTACTACTCCTACATGATTCCATTTCTCTAGATTTCATAATATGATTACTTGTTTTTATACATGATAATCCAAATTCTATAATATAAAGGTCATATTAAATACCAATAAAATGAATTCTGTTTTGTAATATTTTTATGTTTCATGTAAAAGTAGTTATTTAACAATAATTATTTATGTATAAATACATAGTAATATAATAGGTTGTTATATTCTATCACCATTAAATAAATATTATCCTTAGAATATTATTTTCCTCACTATGGATGGGGGAAATTTTATATATGGATTTTTAATATGAATTAACATTCATTCCAATCAAAATTCTAAAGTCTAATTCACTGTGATTTTATAAGTCTATTCCATGTGTTATCAAAATTCCTCAAAACCATTTCATGATAATTTACTTCTTTATCAATTTACATTTGTTACATCATTATCGAAATGGATGTTTTCATAGTTTAAAATTCATAAATACTCATTTCTTTTGAATATATAGTGTTGAAATATTTTTTTAACATGTTTTTTATAACATATTAAAATATGGTTTAACTTTAATTACTCAAAAATTGGTTGTGATTTATAAAATTTAAAATTTTCAGACAAAAAGAGAAAGATGTCTCATGATTGAAGATCACCCTCCCTTGCTGCTAAAATGTGGGATGAAATTATTTTTTCTGATTCATCCATTATGAAAACTTTATAGTTCCCTATTAATTGTTTTCTAGATTGAGTAAAATGTTATAGGTGGATTTTCGAAACATGATACAAATTATCCCCTGACCCTTCTTGGTATCGATGTATAGAAGAGTATTTAAATTTTTTTTAATGTACCTTGCATGTAATTTGAATGATTTAATTTGTTTTAAAATCCCACAAGCTATATTTTGTGATTATTATTAAATAAAATACTCTCAATGAGAAAAAATATTTTTATTTGAAATATTCCCATCTATGTTTATGAAGAATCTTACTCTCTAGAAGAATATTTTTCTTCCAAAAAACAATAATCACTTAAGTGGATCAAAGTGAAAAATACTATAAATTTGAAAATACTTTTTTATAAATGTCTTAATCTAACACACCATAATCATAGATTATGATACTTATAGTTCACTTTTGGCTCAACCTAGGATACTATAAGATTGTTTCCTGTGAACTTCTTAACCTAATCTCAAAAATAATCATGATATTTATTTCCACATTCCTTAACCAAATATGATATAAACCTATTCTCATAGAATTCATTATATCCATTATACATGTGAAATATGAATCACTTGTAAAATTACAAACCAATCAAAATACTTCCAGAAATATATTAATTTTTTCCAAAAATAACTTGAATCTCCTTTTCACCAAATAACTGTTCAACCCCAAAATAGCATATACTTCCCAAATTATACTCTAAATATCAATTAAAACATTGTTCCAATTAACCATATCTACCAAAATTTTAAATATCATACCAACATATAGAGTTATCTAAACCTAAATCATACATTCTTCCAAAAACTTAATAGAAATATCCCTAATTATCAATAATCAACATAAAATAAAATAATGATATTCCTCTAAATAGGTATCTATGCCTTAGGTCATATGATCAACCTTTTTCATATTAAACCATTATGGTATCTATAACTCTTAAATTATCCTCATATGATAACATCATAACATATAATGATATTTAAACCTTTTATGATAAAAATTATGACACCACAGAAATATACACATAGATCTATTGTAAAAAAACATATACATTCAATACTAGATTTGATACCAAACAAAATAAACCATTATTAACCTTCTATCCATAAGACATCATTAGAAATCATTGATTCACTAAAATAACATTTAACTTTTAGGTTTAGAGTTCAATAAAATTTTGAAAAACATTTACATAACAATCTCCACTCACTAAATGTGTATTTTTATACTAAACAAATAATTATGTTTGTGGTTTAGAAGTCTTAAACATCTCCCACAAAATTATCCAAACAATATTATTTTAAAGAAATGTCTTTTATAATATCATTACCTATATCCTAGGTAAATATAAATATAATAAGGTTGGACCCAAAATCTTTGTAAGGTTAAGTATATGAATTAAAAAATATAATATAATAAGAGGGTATAAGATGATTGTATGATTTTTAGAACATAATAAAAGTTCATGGACATACCATATGTTATTAATTCCTAAAATCATATATCATATACCAGGATTCATGTACTTATTTTTTGGAATAACATATGACATGATTTGTAATAACCCAATAGAATGGTTTGCTATTTTTTAATGTTTAAGGGGCTTTATGGGTTCGAAGATTAAAGAAGACTTTCTGGGAGTTTTCTATATGGATGGTGTAGCGCACCTCCTATTGGAAACATTTACACCATGACGTTTATTCACATTGTGAATCTTTCACTCAAAAACCCCTGAAATTGGTTTATGATGTGAAAATAAATCATGGCGTGAATAATATTCACATCATGAAATAGTCTATTAAGATATTTTTAAATGATGTGAATCTATTTTCAATGAATATGGAACTTAGGGATTCATAACATGAATCATTACAAAATAGTAGTTTTTTATATGATACAATATTTAATCCTTATTAATTCATTGTTAATTCTCCTCCCATGAACCATATGCCTCTCTCAAGTGAATTTGGGTAAATCCATCCCTTCTAGATCACTTATTTTTTGTGACTTTATCTTCATCATGGTGTGTTTATTTTCCTTTATAATGTGATTT
The DNA here is from genome assembly GCA_963277665.1 of Viscum album. Lineage (NCBI taxonomy): Eukaryota > Viridiplantae > Streptophyta > Magnoliopsida > Santalales > Viscaceae > Viscum > Viscum album. The sequence goes on along the minus strand of OY728140.1, from coordinate 1,251,482,048 downwards.
TTTTTCTATTTTGATTCATCATTACACTTGTGATATGTAGTTATGTTTGGATGTATTTATGGGATTTCTGATAATGTGATGATACTTATTCTTACCCTTATATATTCTCATTGTTTCTTAAATCCTTCCAGTTTGTGTGGATCTCATTGTGGGTTGGGTGCATCTTGTGTTTGAGCTAGGTGGTTCCATCTCAATACTATATTGAATTAACAATAATTTCATTTGGTTGATAAATTGTTTTATAAGTTTTCATGAATGATTGATATGTTCCTGTGAAATAGGATTTGAGATAATAAGGATTTATCATTATTTTATTAAAAGAAATGTTTTTTTCAAAGTATTGTGAATTGAATTGTATAATAATTTTCAAATAATGTTTTTATGGAAAAGGATTGTTTGGAAATACATTTTGAATTGTAATAATCCATTTCTAAATTATTTGATCAATATAGAACATGAATGCATTTGGAAACTAGGTGGAGTGTTTAGTATCGGGCCTTGTCCATTGTATTTGTAGGTTTTTTGATCATGGGGTATTATATTGTTCTTTAGGACCTCTGTCATAGGGAATTTATCATTAAATATCAGGTGTTCACTCATTAGGGTGTACCTCTATTCATTACTCCTTGTGTCCTAATGACTCGAATGGGCACTATTCATTATTGATTATCATGGTACGCATGACTAAGCTAGGCCAACCTTTATTATCCTAGTTGTGTTTACCATTATGCATTGAATTTTTACTATTTGGCACTAATATAGTTTCTTTGATAAACGTAACTTATTTATTTGAATTATTATTTGATACTTTATTACATTTCTTATTTTGGAACTATGAAAAAAAGGGGAAATGTTTACCCGGATTTTGATAAACAAAACTATTCAACTAATTTTGATTCCATGTTATCTCTAAATTGAAAATATTGGGATTGTTGTGTAGAGAAATTATGTGCAATACCATTGCATGATGATACTTACCCTATTTATCTCACACACTAAACATTCACTCAATAAAGTGTAGACCTTGTATTTTATTTTGACCTAGGAAAAGGAATGGTTTCATAGTGAAGCGATAGGTTTTTTTTCATCTGGGTATGGGTAGCTGGTGGTGAGATAGTGGGGTATCACCCTCTTGTCCCATATATTATTTTTTTCTATTTGAGTTAGAATTTTTGTTTATGAAATATACTTTTTGGTTTTTATCTACCTTCTTTGAGCTATATCACTACCCTTTTTTCTTTGTTAATGGAATATATTTTTATTAGTATCTCTCCTTAAACTATTTCATTTCAATGTATATATATTTCATGTATCTTGTACATGTTGGGTGAAATCATTCCCATTGTTGATTTTTCAATGCTCGGATGCTATTCACTTTCTTGTGGGGATCATAGAATCACTTTAGGTCTATTGAAGATCATTTTTGGTGCCAATGGAGTGTATCTCAGGTTGGTTTGTTAAAAATGATATCAAATGCTAGATTTTCCTCTAGATTCATTATCATTGGATGTCTAGTAAGTGAAAAATAGGATATTTGGAACTTAATTGGTATGTTAAATGAGTTATTAGCCATCGATTTCCATGAAGATCCTTATGTTTCCTTGGGATGATGGGATTTATGTCTCATGAGTTGGGTTTCAACCATTATCACAGTTTTTTCTTTTTGTTTTATGATTTAAAATGCGATTATCCTATTGTATGTTTGGTTTCATATATTTTTTATGTGTAGTAACATGCCTCAATGAAAAATTCCATGGGTTATATAGGAGGGTGAATCAATATATTATCCAAAATTTTATCCTCATTTGGATCATAATCTTATAGAGGCTATTGATCAAGTAGTTTTTGTTTTGAAAAAAAAAGTATCATAGGTTCAAAACGAAGTTGTTGTGGTAAATCTAGGAGATGGAGGGGATAAAGATCAATCTAGATAGTTAATATATAATAAACCCTTAACATTAAAGGTGTGAATGAACCTCATTAAAAATAGGATTGGATAGACAATATTGATTAAATCATTGACTTCATGGAGACAACTGAGGCTATCATGGTGAAGTGTGAAATGCTCAGACTCGAGGGTCCAGCAAGTGGATGTGGGAATCCATTGTATCGTAATATTGAAACATGTGATTGTATTAGAAGGGTTTAAATGACCTCTTCTTCTAGAAATTATATCTAGAATCTATGATGGTGAAAAATTCTTTCGATTTCCTATGTACTATGGAAGTACACAGGCCCGATTTGTCACCCATGCATGGAAATGTAGCCAAGCATGTCCAGAAGTCCACAGGAATGTCTAGGAGAACACAAATAGGCCATGGTCAGTTGATTCATGATGTGTACCACTTGTAAACACTATATAATATTAAATTCCTTCTAATCCATTCATATAGGAGAATATATCTAAGAAATGATGTTGGGTCACACACCGTGTGGACCCCCATACATGTTGTTTATTCCATCCATTCAATTATTGCTCTCATATATCCATCATTTTGACTTAGAATTCATACCACTAGTAGGTTATCCTAACCATTTTCTCATAGAATGTGATGAAGGCCATTGTTTTTTAATATGATATATGATGTCAAATATTCCATGCATGATGTTTATTTGGGTGATGTTTGATGATGGTAGTGATTACGAAAGGATCATCGAAGAGATACCAAGGTTATAACACCCCTATCACACTAGGGTGTGGGTCCCCCATACAATATATACATATAGATATGGTACTCCACTACATTGGGAATGGGTCCTCTATATGTGGAATATTTCTCCCCCATCTTTGAGCTCCTACAGACCCATATATAATCTACAGTGGTGTGAATGTCCTCTATAGGAGTTGTGGCTCCATCATCTGTGTAGAGAGGTAGCAAGGAGCATGATCCGACATGCATATTCTGGGGAGGTTATGTTTGATGTTTGTTATTGGTGATGGACTTTTATAGCTACATGATGACTCTTAGACTATGGTTAGTCTATGAGATGCAGATCCCCATTCATGTCTTGGTTTCTTTATGGTCATATGTATGTATTGGGTTTTTGTTTAGATCTTCATATGGGTTGGGATTATTATTGTTCTATCTCTCTACTTTTCCCTAAAATTTTTTTGGGTAATCCTACTTGGTATGTATATACTCACACCTACATGGGATTCTCCAACACATTACGTGTCTTATGTATTTGATGGAATGATCGTTGGTTTAGTTGATTGATATTAGAGATACATGGGTGTGTTGATCATGTATGGTGGTCAGTACAAGATTATCTATAGTTAGGATCTCTCAGTTTTCATTTATTCCATTTTTTACGTTGGTACTTCATTTTCAGTTGGACATTATAATGACCCATACTTTACATACATTATTATTACTTCAGAATTGAAGCATACTTATTACAACATATAACAAAACCATGGTAGGACCGTATAGGTATAGTGTTTTTATAAACTGGGAAACATAAACAACTGGTTCATAAATAATATACACTATCTCCCGCTTATTACATCAGATCTAGAGTCCCTTTTGGAATATCCTACTTAATAACCTTCTCCCTGACCTGGGGAAAAGAAAAAATTAAAAACGGTGGGCTTAAATGCTCAGTAAGGGTAAACGAAGGAAATATCAATCATATCATATTAATAAGAACATATAATTTTGTAAATCTTAACTTGCAAAAGAGATCATAATATCATGACTTGGGATAAATCATAGTAGTGAAATGTAATCCCAATAATTATAACATAAAACTTGAAAATTTGTGGCATATACACATAATCATATAAATTCATTTCATATTAGTTATGACTCATTTCCAAGACTATCATAGAGAACAAATTCCATTACTGAACTAAGTTCACTCCTCGTCCCAGTCCTGTATCACTAAACCAGATTAACATTCTATTCCACCCATGTCTATCTCATGAGATATAAATCTTTACCCAATTCATTTGAGTGAGATATAGGTCCCACCCATCTCATAATTAACCCATTCTTATGTGTACCACAAAATCACAAATCATATATCATAGCACAACCCATGTAATAAAAATGGTATTCTTATACATCACGCCATCATAAAATAATCAATATACGATAAAGGACTTCACAAAAATAATTCCATCATAACATAATCAGATCAATTAAATAATAGGGATAGAAACAGAACCCTTTATTATCTTATATGGAAAATAATTTTGATAAAACACTTGAACTCCATTCTTGGGGAAAATATCCTTTATACTTCAAAAACATTTTTCCTTTCTCAATATGTCATAAAATATTAAACTAAAAGAAATTAATTGAAAATAAAATTGAAAAATTCTAAATTAAGCATCATTTAAATAATTTTCTATGAAATCATAACAATCCATTCATGTTGTATAAGTTAAAAAAACATTTTTCTCGCACTTTGTCCGAAAAAGTAAAAACTTATCTCGTACTGAAAACGACAAAAGATTCCTTTCATATATTTTACTAAAATTTCACCAATATGTAAAATAGGATTTAAAAAATTTTAGGAGGATGTAAATAAAATTTCATATTTAGGAAATATGTATGTTTATGATAAATACTCCCCAATAAATTCAGAAGTATAAACAATCTCGGATAAAAATGAGATTGTGAGATTTTCCCTTATCATGGGTATGATACACTCTATATATATCTGAACCTCCTGTGTAATGATTTAAATAACGTCATTGACTTGTTCCACAATCATAATAATTGTTATGATATCATGTATGGTCATATTTCTATCTTTTTATTAGTAATATTTCATTGCTACTTGTTATTCGGGTGTTCATTACTTTATGTTCTTATGTGTGTTTTATGAATAAATTCTTATTACCATTTTTAGGTTATAGATACATCATTTAAAGAATGGTATTAGTATTATATATATCAGATTTATTATTTCAATTCATTTATATAATCATCGTTTAATGAAGATCATGTAGAAAAAATCACATCGCATCGTGGAAACGGTAAGTCGTACGTACGCACGAGTGACGATATCGTTACCATAATTATTGAATGGTATTGGAGTGGATGATAGAATATCTCAGAATTAGTATCATGTTATAATAATAATATATAGTTATTCATTACAACAGTATACTTATCCATGTAAGGTGGTGGTGGTAAACAGATTACACCACGGCGTGGAGACGGTATTCCGCGCGTACACACGCGCGATGATTTCATTTTCTGTATGATGGATAGAAGGTGAAATATGGTTGTTTCATATTTATAATAAAATATCAGTATATGAGTGACACGGATGTTATTAATTTATTATGAAACAAATAATTAATAAGAAGTATAAGAAGAAATAAATTTGAATGGTTTGGTAAATGATATTACTTCGTCTTCGACGCGCCTCTTCTAAACCACCTCTTAGGGCATCAAAGATGGTCTTTGAAGAAGACCAGGACCTATAGTATGTTTATAGGGAAGTGGATAAGAGAAATTTTCAGGATTTTACTGAGCATGAAGGATAAAAATGTTGTCAGGTGGACAGGGAGAAGGATCTATTTTATACGGGAAGAGAGTGGCACCTTTGGAAACATAAGAAATATTAATTTATAATAAATTCAAAACACACATAAAAACCTCCAAAAATGACTCAATTATAATATGAGATGATATAGGGATGTAATATCATCAACCAATAAAATTTATACATGTTGGGAATTTATTTTAATCTTTATCAAATTGATTTATTCTTATTTAATCTATTTAATTTTATTTGGGGTAATAATATTTTAAATTTTAATTGTTATAAATCAATTTTTATGTATTGTTAATTCACTATATTTGGATACGTAATGAAATTTTAGAAATTATTAAATTCAATTTATAATTTTTACATATTTTTGTGATTTTTAAACAATTTTATAATATGTGATCTTTATAGAATAACAATAGTTTCAATTTTGATACTATTAATTTATTTGAATTTAAATAAAATCCAAACAGAGGATATATTCAAACCAAAATATTGAATATATTCATAACATGACATATTAATCTTTAAAATTTGTGGATCACATTAAATAGTTCATAAAATATTTATTTTAATATTTTTAAAACCATTTATCTGATATTTCAATCAATAAAATAATTTTAAAATCACTATTGTGTCATCGATAATGATAATTATTTCATCCCGAAAAATTCTAAATAAATTCACATCATGTAGATAATTTTATTATATTTCTAGATATTATTCAGGTTCAATGTTTTATAAAGTTTATCACTAAATTAAAAATACTACACATATAAGATATAAGAGAGTGACATGTTGTCACTTTCTTTGGTTTTAATAATAATTATATAACTTTTATGGTCAAATGTCCAGTAAATGAATCTATTCCAACCCTTAGGTGATATGGTTCGACTTTTATTCATCCAATAGAATTTTGGAAGGTGTTAGGGTAATATTATAATCTTATTTTTACCCTTAATTAACCAATTTACCTTTAACTGTAGTAAATAAAAATTATCATAGTTACTATTCATAATATCAAAAAAATAAAAGTAACCTATTAACATAATTTGGACTCATTGAATCAAAATATAGAATCCATTTTTCAAAATTCAAAACACAGAAGTTGCAGTAATTAATTTGAAATTAATCTCACTGTTAAGAAAATGGGTTTTAAAAGTTAAAACATTGTCAAAGATTGAAATGTTTTTACCTATAAATTCAATGTAAAATTAATGGAAAAAACATATATTATATTAAATATTAAAAATATATTCTATTTATAATTTAAAACCATTAAATTGTATCATTTAACCATTTAAATTATCTTGATTAAAAAAGTTGTTTTTAAGAAAAATTTAGCGTATTTTTACTATTCATCCAAATATGAATGTTATCAAAAATTTATCGAAAATTTATAAAATGTAAATTTTTATATCCTCATTCAATATAAGAATATTATTTTGTTAAATTGAACATATAAAATTGTCAAAAATTATATTTGAAATGGGTGCCCCATCAAAAGGCGGTAAAACTGCATTTTTTGAAAAATACTTCTTTTATCCAAAAAATTGATTTTTTTTCTTATATTATTAATGAAAATGTGTAAGGTGAATTATAATGTTATAAAATTAAAATTCAGTTAATACTATTCATAATGGCTAGTTCATAATATTAAATTAATATATCATTGTTTAGTTAAACTCAGTATTGCGTACACCGCAAGCAATCGAGGAAGGTTGTTCTTGTGTGTAACACAAGACATGATAGTGTTGTGTGTAGTGAAAGATTACATTGGTATTTCATATAACATAAGACATTAAAAAAATATTTCTCATAAAATCTCAGGGTGTTACATTCTACCCCCCTTAAAATGAATTTCGCCCTCGAAATTTGTCACTTCGTAACATACAGATGAGGATACCTCTTCATCATCATATCCTCAAGTTCACATGTATCTTCTTCATGTTGGTGGTTCCTCCATAAAACATTAACCAACTGAGTGTTCTTTTTTCGTATAACTTTTTATCTATGATCCATAATCTCTATCAGTTGTTCTTCATAAGAAATATCTTCCTCCAATGGTACAACTTCTGTGCTTAGCACATGTGAAGGATCAGGTATGTACTTTCTCATGAGAGATACATAGAACACGTCCTGAACTTGACAGAGATTTAGTGAATGTGCCAATCGGTAATCTCCTAACATGATCCTGTATTTTGAAAGGACCGATATACCTAGGGCTCAGCTTTCCTTTCTTTCCAAATCACATTACTCTCTTCCAAGGAGATATTAGTAAGAACACCTTATCACCCACTTCAAACTCTAGGTATTTTCTTTGGTTGTTGACATAACTTATTTGTCGACTCTGAGCTGCTCGTATGTGTTGTTGAATAGATTGGATCTTTTCTACCATCTCATTGACAAGCTCAGGTCCTAATATCTTTCCTTCCCTAACATCATCCCAGAAAGATGGAGTATTGCATTTATATCCATAGAGAGCTTCATAAGGATCCATTTAAATACTGGAGTGAAAGATATTAATATAAGAAAATTCTACCAAATTTAGGTGTTGATCCCACCCACATTTGAAATCCATAAAGAAAGATCTCAACATGTCTTCTAAAATTTTAATTGTCCTCTCCGACTGACCGTCTATCTGAGGATGACCAGTAGTGCTGAAACTCAACTCCGTATCTAGAGTATGCTGATGACTTCACCAAAACATAGAGGTAATCCTCAGATCCTGATCAGATATAATTGAAAGTGCTACTCCATGAAATCTTACCACTTCCTTTAGATATATCATAGCAAGCTGATTAGGAGATAAATCATCTCTAATAGCAATGATGTGTGCCGACTTCGTAAGATGATCCACTATAACCCATATAGCATTATTGCCTTTTGATGTTTTAGGAAGCCCAGTGACAAAGTCTATAGTGATGTTTTCCCATTTCAATTCTGGTATGGGTAATGGTTGTAACATCCCCTTAGACTTCTGTCTCTCACCATTAACTTTCTGACAAACCAATCATCAAGAGACATATTCTACTACATCTCTTTTCATTCCCTTCCCACCAAAAGTACTCTTTCATGTCCCTATACATCTTTGTGCTTCTAGGGTGAATAGAGAATGAATAACTATGAGCCTCATCTAATATTTACTTCTTTAATCCAGGGATGGGAGGAACAGAAACCTAATTCCTGAACCTTGTTATTTCACCATAGTCAATGTAGAATTCAGGAACATTTTTCACATTATTTTGTAACTCAATATCTTCTTTCTGTGCCTCTTTAATGTTCCCATGTATAGATGGTTGAACATTCATTTGAGAAATATAAGACTTCCCCCCTTCCATTATAATTTCATAATCCATCCTTTGTAAATCCATAAATATTGGATCTTTTGTGATCCTCATCATGGATAATCTATCATGGTCTGTCGACTTATTGCGTCTTCCACCTTCTTTTCTTTCCCAGGGTGATAATGAATTGACCAGTCGTAAACCTTAGTCATCTCCAACCATCTTCATTGGTGCATATTCAGATACTTTTCTGTGAAAATCTATTTTAAACTTTTATGGTTAGTATAAATATCACACCTTTCACCATAAAGATAATGCCTCCAAATATTTATTGCAAAGATTACCGCATCTAACTCTAAATCTTGAGTTTGGTAATTTTGCTCATTGATTTTCATCTATTGTGAGGCATAAGCCGTCACCATATTATTTTTCATGAGAAAACACCCCAATCCCTTCTTGGATGTATCACTGTAGATCACAAACCATTCTCTACTACAAGGTCGTGTGATGATAGGTGCACTGGATAACCTTACATTTAACTCCTTGAAATTCTCTTCACACTCCTCCATCCAAAAAAAACATAACTCTTTTTCGAGTCAACAAGGTAAGTAGATTAGATAATCATGAAAAATCTTTCACAAAATGTCAATAATATCCAGCAAAACCAAGAAAACAACTGATCTCAGTTACTATTGTTGGTCTCGACCATCTTTCAATATCCTCTGTTTTTGCTAGATCCACAGATATCCCCTCTTTGGAGATTATGTACGTGACCCAAAAAATGAAACTTTTTGAAGCCAAAATTCACACTTGTTAAGTTTATCATAAAGCTTCTCCTTCCTCAGGGTCTTCAATATGATTCTTAAGTGATCTTCATGTCCTCCCTTTCTATTTGAATAGAAAACAATAGTTTCTATAAAGACTACCAAAAACTGATCAAGATAGTATCTAAACACTCTATTCATTAGATCCATGAAGATGGTAGGGACATTAGTAAGACCAAATGGAATCACTATAAATTCCTAGTGTCCATACCTAGTACGGAATTCCATCTTTGGTATATCCTCATTTTTAACCATTATTTGATGATACCCTAAACGAAGACCAATTTTGGAAAAGTATTGATCCATTTGTAGTTGGTCAAATAAGTCATCAATGCATTGGAGAGGATATTTGTTCTTGATACTAGTCTAGTTAAGTTCTCGAATATCAATGCAGAGTCTCATTGATCCATCTTTCTTCTTAACAAACAGAACAAGTTCTCTCCAAGGTGATGCACTAGAGCTTAGGAATCCCTTATCTAGATTCTCTTGGAGCTGTTTCTTAAATTCCTACAACTCATTGGGGGCCATTCTATAATGTGTATTTGAAATGGGCATATCACCCGGTATGATTTCTATTGAAAACTCAACTTCATGATATGGTGGAGGACATAGAAATTCCTCTGGAAAGACATCATCAAACTCTCATAAAATGGGCATATTATTAATCCTGATTTTATCTCTAACCATTTGGGATAAATAACCATCATTTATTGGTATCAAGACCTATAAGATGGAAGATATTTCCATTGGAAGGTTATATTCATCCTTGCATCGATAGATGATCATAGATTGATCAGGAATATGAAATGTGACTTCCCTTATTTGGCAATTTAGATGAGCTCCATATAAAGAAATCCAATCCATTCCAAGAATCACATCAAATTCCACTATAGGAAGGATCATAAGATATTTAGGAAGAACTTTCCAACAAACTTCATTCGGAGAAGAATCGTAAACTTTTGATGAGACTGTTGTGACATTAAGAGTTGTCACAGCTGACTGAACATCTAATCGTTGGGGTAGTAAAACGATACCCTCATAAAATTCATCTGAAATAAAAGAGTGGGTGGATCCAGAATCAAATAAAACATTTTCTACTTTAGAGTGGATGTACGGTGTACCTTTCACCACATAGTTATCGTACTCTAAACCGCCAAAAGAACATGCATGTGACTTTCCTTCATCTTTAACCTTAAGAGTTTGTTAACGTCGATCGTCATCAACAACCCTTGGATTAAGGAATTGATTGGATTAATTCCGCATTTCCTAGCACTTGTATCATTGATCTGTAGGAGGTGCATTCTATGTAGCTGTAAAGACCCGCAAATTTCAAGGAAATTTTTTTCTTAATTTTCTTTGGAATTTTACAAGAGCGCAGCTTCAGACGGCACCTGATTCCGAGGCCCGGTGTGCCCGGAATCAATTTCCGAAGATTGGCTCGGGTACGTTCAGTGAACGGACGAGCGGGTTTTTCTATCTTTTGAACCGGTGCCCGGAATCAAATTCTGAGGGCACCGATGAAATCGCAGCGCCGGTATTTTCTTAGAAACGCCTCTTCCGAAGTTGCGTTTGCTCAGACGTGGTTTTTAAATTCTGCGGCTTTAAGTCAGAAATAAAATAAAGGTTGTGCGACAACTTTATTTTATTTCACTTAAGCTGCTTGGAAGCCACTTGAAGCCACTTAAGGGCGGCTTGAACTGAGTTGAACTGGATAGGATGCTATCCAGAAATATCCTACCCCCTTGGTAGGATATTTGTGCGGTGGGGCCCGCACGAGCCCCGCCGTTTCTTTCGCTAAGTAACGCACCCGCGAAAACCCGTCAAAGAAACTGAAAAGTCAACCGACGCGTTTTCTTTAATTCTTAACAGACCATTTAATTGGGCTATTTCTTTCGTGAATTAAATGGGCTGTTTTATTCGTTGAATTAATTCAACGAATTAAATGGGTCGTTACTTACGCGTTTTGCGTTTGTTGGCAAAATAATAAAATAGACAAACTTGTCTATTTTGGAGGATTTCTATCGTTGTGCAATTCCTCTGAACCTCCACCCTCCCCGCGAAGAACGCGAAGAACGCGAAGAACGCGAAGAACGCCGGCGACCGGAATTCGACGACGCACACCGAGATCTGCGACGTCAACGAGCCCTACCCGCGACGTTCTTCGGCGACGCCTCTTCTTCCGCGGCCGATCCTCGTTCGGCAACAAAGGTGAGAATCGAATCTTTTATTTCTCCCTTTTTAATTTCATGGCAACGGATTTAATTAATTAAATCCGTTTGTTCTTGATCCGGAGTTTGGCGACGCGACGCCGGATACCGCGACGACGCAACGATCCCCCCTTCTTCCGCGACGAGCGATTCCGCGACGACCTCTCGTCCGACGTCGATGACAAGGTAGGGGTTTATTTCCTTGATGATTCATTCCCGTGTTCTTATTTCTTTTAAATAAAGAACCGGCTTGAATAATTTCAATTATTTAAAAATTGAAATGCCGTTTAAAAGAAAAGGAGTGAACAATTTTTATCTTTGATTAAAAATTGTTGTAGCCTTTCCTCCCGTTGATTATGACTAACGCGGAGGGTGAGGGTCTAACGAACAAGACCCGGCAACCCTCCGCCGATCTCTTTTGTTGTGCGGATATGGAGGACGACGACGAACCGCGCGGCAGGGGCGATCCGTTGATCCCGCAGTGAAGATCGGCCCCCGGGAGGAGCATTGGCGCAGGCGGGAGGAAAAACGGGCCACCGGAGCAACTCCGGCGGCCTGCGGAAGGAGGCAGCGGCGCCGGCGACCGGAGGCGGCTGCGCCCGGCGCGCCGCCGGAGGAGTCCGCCGCGGCCGAGCCGCGGCGGCGGCGAACCGCCGGACCGCGTCCACGGTCCGGCCATCCAGCACGCGGCCCGCGCGGGCCGCGTTTCTCCAAAGCCGCGGGTTTGACCCGCGGCGGCTCACTCGGCCGCTCGGCCGAGGCCGAGCCGGCCGGTCCGGTCGGCCGGCCCGCGCTCAGGCCGGACCGGACCCGGCCGAGCCGGGTCGGGCCGACCCGATTCGGCCGACCCCAGGGGGGGTTCGGGCCGGGTCGCCCCGGGCCCAGAACCCCCGTTTCGGGCCCTCTTCGGTCTTTCGCCCATATCTTGGGCCTGAGACCTCCGATTGACGAACCGTCAGCGGCTACGCGATCCTTGGATCGAGACGGTCGTTTAGTTATCTTATACTCAAGGTTTCGGAAGACTTTGGGTTCGGCCGGGTTGGTTCTTACACGAAACCAACCGGGCCCTCGGAGCGGAAACGCTCATAACTTGAGCTACGGACGTCCGAACGACGTACCGTCAGCTGTGGTAGTTTCCTCTAAGTGAGACGGAACTTTTGGCATACTCCGCCCGAGGATCAGACACAGGCGGAGTACGGTCGGGTCGGTTTTGCCCTAAAAACCAACCGGGCCCCTGGGACGTAAATGCCAATAACTCTCAGACCGGGCGTCCGATTGACGCGTCGTCTGTTGCGTAGAGATCCTGTTGTCGATACGGAACTTTTGGATACATCAACTTCGGACTACGTGTCAGTTGATGTATCAGCCCCTCGGCTCGTGGAGCGGACCCTCCTAAACGAGCTCGCTATGTGCGGGAACCCTAGCGCTGGCTGTGACTTCGACGACAGAGCAGAGATCCTCTGTGGACTGCGACGACGGAAGAGCAGAGATCCTCCGTGGACTGCGACGACGGCAGAGCAGAGATCCTTCGTGGACTGCGGCGACGACTGTGCAGAGATCCTCAGTGGACTGCGTCGACTACTGCACTCAGCGATCCTACGTGGATCAGTGCTACAGGTTCTGTGTGAGCCCGATCCTATGTGGGTCCTTACTACCGGTTCTGTGTGAGCCACTGCCTACAGGTTCTGTGTGAGCCCGATCCTACGTGGGTCTTTTGCGGGGGTTAGTACCTATCGATCCTTCGTGGGTCCGACGACTTAGATGGATCAGTGATCGTCTTTGACGTCATCTGAAAAAGTATACCTGGTTGAGCTGAATCTTATGTTACTCTCCTTTGTGGATTGTGTTGAACTATCCTATGTGGATTTACTGTTTACTCTCCTTGTGGATTTGAGTCTTGCTTTCCTTTGTGGATTGAGTTGTTCTTGAGCTCGTGAGCAGAGCTAGAATTGGGGACTTAGGTATATGTATGGGCATATACCTAAGTCGAGTCAGATGTTACTTCGTGATTGCATCTTTCTTTTGTGCTATATCCTTTGTGGATTTCGGGAGACCTTCGGGGGTCTCGGGGTCCTTACTGAGTAGCTTATACTCACCCCTGCACGGGCTATGCCCGCACCTTGTTGTGTTGGTTGCAGACGATGGACATCGCTGATCACGGTTGGGGTGTGGAGCAGGACGGTACCTAGAGGTGGACCACTGGGCGGGACGTGCTCGGAGCGGACGTGGGACCCGAGGAGCCTGGAGGCTATCTGTACCCACCCTTCAGGTGGGATTGCCAGTGGACGACACGAGGCCGCCGTCTTTTCTTCAGTTGCTGTACTTTACTTTTCAGTTGTACTTTACAGTTGGGCTTGTATTTCCGGCCCCTTTACTTTTCTGCACTTTACTTTCCGCTTGCTGACTCTGTGTGGTTGTTACTTATAAAGGCAATTCCTTCCCTGTTTACTGGGATTCTACTCCTTGGTGCTAGTCGCCAGCCCCTGGCCTATGGAAGGCGGGCATGGGGTAGTCACGGCACGGGCCCCGAGGTCGGGTCGTGACAAATTGGTATCAGAGGTGGTCGGTTCTACCGCAGACTCTGATCGTCCTTTCTTTCTATATGAAGCAATAGTGTTTAGTGTATTTAGTGTGGTTATCAGTTCAGGGAGCCCAGTGTTGGTGCGGCGGCCGACGTATCCGTACACCAGGACCCTGACTCCTGATTTCCGACTTAATCCATGAAAACATTTATTGCGTGTGTGTTTCAAGTTTCTTTGTGATTGCTTGTGTCAGCTCACCGGGTATACTGATCTGATTCATGAAAGTCTCAAGTTTTCCTTGTGATTACTTGTGCCAGCTCACCAGGTATACTGTTCTGACTGTGGTGCTCTTGTTCTCCTTTTCAGGATGGCCCCGCGACGACAGCCAGCTAGGGTTCCGAGTGTAGGGCGCGACGGCAGCCCACCGAGCGACGAGGCCTCGGTGCAGGGCCCTTTGCCAGCAGTGGCACCGGCGGTAGCTTTACCCGCCGAGCCACCGATGCTGCCAGTACCAGACGCTGACGATGCACGTCGCCTCAGGGCACTACATGAGTTTCAGAGCCAGCGACCGCCCAGGTTTCGCGGTGAGGCGGACCCCCAGGCCGCTGAGGACTGGCTAGAGGCGGTGGTACGGATCTTTAGGCTAGTGAGGACACCAGCGGATCTCATGGTGATTCTCGCAGCGAGCCTCCTGCAGGCAGCGGCAGGACGATGGTGGAGCCTGATGCTCCAGGTTCACGATGAGGCATCCTTGCTCTGGGAGGACTTCGAGAGCCTCTTCCGCTCTGAGATCGTCCCGGCCACCCTCCGAGCGGTGTGCATCCAGGAGCTTCTCCAGCTGCGACAGGGCAGCATGACGGTCGCTCAGTACGCGGCGAGGTTCACTGACCTATCTCGCTACTCGACCGACATGGTACGGGACCCCTTCTTCCGGGCCCAGACCTTCGAGCAGGGCTTGCGACAGGAGATTCGGGCGTCGCTGATCTCCCTCAGCATTCCGACCCAGGTGGGAGTGCTGGAGCGAGCCCTCCTGATCGAGAGCTTCCTGGCAGAGCCTTCTTCAGCGGCGAGACCTAGCGCAGGGCGGCAGGTAGCTGAGTCTTCGGCAGCAGGTAGCCGACGGATGACTCTCGGGTCCAGGCAGACCAGACCCCCACGCAGACGGCCTCAGGACACCGGCTCAGCAGTACGAGGCACACAGCGGAGTGCCAGCCTTCCGAGAGGCAGGCTGTGCTACTCCTGCGGCGGGCAGGGTCACATGGCTCGTGACTGCCCGACTCGCCGATCAGAGGAGCAGCAGACGGTGGAGGGTCCACCCAGGCAGAGGCAGAGGGTCGACCGTGGCAGTCCGCAGGGAGGAGGCGGACGAGGCAGAGAAGCTGGCCGAGCAGCAGGTGGTGGGCGACGCTTCCAGGCTCTACCCCCACCACCACCAGGAGGGCCACCTCGACCACATGGAGCTGGCGGGCAGGGACAGGCCCAGCTCCAGGCAGTGGAGGCCTACGACCCCGACTTGCCAGAGATGATTCGAGGTACGATCTGTGTCTATTCCACCCTTGCTGCAGTACTTATAGACACAGGAGCGAGTCACTCTTTCATAGCCTCTGCCCTTGTTCGGAGCTCGGAGATTCCGAATGAGCCGTTGGCTCGATCCTTACGGCTAGAGACTCCTACGGGAGCAGACTCGACGATTACGCACTGGTGCCGGCAGTGTGAGCTTACTCTAGGAGGCGAGAGCTTCGGCTGGGATCTCCTTGTAGCGGCGTCGAGGCCTTACGACGTCATCTTGGGCATGGATTGGCTATCCACGGTTCATGCCCAGATCGACTGTTTTAGGCGCAAGGTGCAATGTGTTCGCACCGACGGGAGCAGGTTTACCTTCACCGGCGAGAAGGGAACCTTTGCAACACAGGATGGACTTCCGCGGAGAAGAGTGCAGCCTATCTCTCATCAGTTAGCTAGCCTCATCCTAGGAGCAGTGGACTTGCGGAGTCCGGCTTTTCCTGCAGTGGTGGATCAGTACGTGGAAGTCTTTCCCGACGACGTTCCAGGGCTACCTCCTCGTAGAGAGGTAGACTTTTACATCGACTTGTACCCCGGGACAGCCCCGATATCTACTCCAGCATATCGGATGGCCCCCGCCGAGCTTCGGGAGCTGCGGGTACAGTTGGAGGACTTGCAGAGCAAGGGGTTTATCCGACCCAGTGTTTCACCCTGGGCTTCCCCGATTTTGTTCGCCAAGAAGGTGGACGGGAGCTTGCGACTATGTGTCGACTATCGTCTCCTGAACCAGGTGACAGTGAGGAACAAGTATCCGCTGCCACGGATTGATGACCTCTTCGATCAGCTCAAGGGAGCCCGGTGGTTCTCGAAGATAGACCTCCGGTCAGGCTATCATCAGCTCAGAGTTCGAGACGAGGACGTGCAGAAGACGGCCTTCAGGTGTCGGTATGGCCATTATGAGTTCTTGGTTATGCCGTTCGGCGTAACCAATGCTCTAGCAGTGTTCATGAGCCTCATGAACAGGATCTTCCAGCCATACCTCGACCGATTTGTCGCGGTCTTCATTGACGACATTTTGGTATACTCGACGACTGAGGAGGAGCATGCCTACCACCTGCGAGTTGTGCTAGACACACTCCGAGAGCACCTGCTTTATGGAAAGCTCTCAAAATGCCAGTTCTGGTTACGTGAGGTCCATTTCTTGGGGCATGTCATTTCTGAGGCGGGAGTTGCAGTGGATCCCGCGAAGATCGATGCAGTGCTAGCTTGGGAGCCACCCAAGAGCGTGACAGAGGTGCGGAGCTTCTTGGGCCTAGCCGGATACTATCGGAGATTTGTGCCGGACTTCTCCAGAGTTGTGGCACCACTCTCAGCGTTGACGAAGAAGGGGAAACCCTTCGTGTGGTCAGACAGATGTCAGCATAGCTTCCAGGAGCTGAGACAGAGATTGACCAGCGCACCTATCTTGAGGTTGCCTGAGGAGGGAGTTGGGTACGTAGTTTACTGCGATGCATCAGGGACTCGACTCGGATGCGTCCTGATGCAGGAGCGGGCCGTGATCGCCTATGGATCACTTCAGTTGAGGCCGCAGGAGCAGAACTACGCCACTCATGACCTGGAGTTAGCAGCAGTGGTCTTCGCTCTGAAGACATGGCGGCACTATCTGATGGGCGAGCGCTTCACAGTCTTTTCTGACCACCAGAGTCTCAGGTATATCTTCTCTCAGAAGGACCTGAACCTGAGACAGCGGAGATGGCTTGAGTTCCTCCAGGACTATGACTTTGAGATAGTCTATACTCCTGGGAAGGGGAACGTGGTAGCCGATGCCCTCAGCAGGAGGACGGGCATTCAGCTACTTGAGGAGGCGACGGAGCAGCTGGCCTCCTTACAGATATCCTTCGTGGATAGAGACGGAGCAGCCTTTCTTCAGTCTCTCACAGTCTCTCCTCCACTTCTACAGCGGGTCAGAGAGGCTCAGCGTGAGGACGCTGACTGTGAGACCCGGCGTGCACTGATATCCTCAGGTCAGGCGCCTGATGGCTTCTCCCTTGGAGCAGAGCACGACATCCTTTTCAGAGGACGTACCTTCGTACCAGTCGCCTTACGAGAGGAGGTGCTGAGAGAGTTTCACACTTCTCCCTTGGCGGTGCATCCCGGAGGGGCGAAGATGTACCAGGATCTCAGACGACAGCACTGGTGGTCGGGCATGAAGAAAGCTGTGGCAGAGTTCGTTTCACGATGCCTCACCTGCCAGCAGGTGAAGGCAGAGCATCAGGTACCAGCAGGCTTGGTACAGCCCTTGGAGGTCCCGGAGTGGAAGTGGGATGCCATATCTATGGACTTCGTGACTGGACTTCCACGCACTTCCAGAGGTCACGACTCCATTTGGGTGATTGTCGACCGACTCACCAAGTCGGCACACTTCTTACCCATCAGAGAACAGGGCTCAGTGGAGAGCTTGGGACGTCTTTACGTCCAGGAGATCGTACGGCTTCACGGTGTGCCATCGTCTATCGTCTCCGATCGAGATGCTCGATTCACTTCCCGGCTTTGGAAGGGGTTGCAGGAGGCGTTCGGGATGCGGCTCCATCTGAGCACAGCCTTCCACCCTCAGACGGATGGTCAGACGAAGAGGACCATACAGACACTCGAGGACATGCTTCGTGCATGTGTTCTCGACTTTGGTCGCAGCTGGGAGGACCACCTACCCTTGGTGGAGTTCGCATACAACAACAGCTACCACTCCACCATCGGGATGGCACCATACGAGGCGTTGTACGGAAGACCCTGCAGATCACCGTTGTGCTGGACAGACCCTGGGGAGTCAGCACTCGTGGGACCAGAGATGGTCCGAGCCACGACAGAGAAGGTCCAGATCATCAAGGAGAGGATGAAGACAGCTCAGAGCCGGCAGAAGTCATATGCTGACAGGAGGCGGAGGCCGCTAGAGTTCGAGGATGGCGACCACGTCTTTTTGCGTGTCTCACCTCGACGTGGTTTACGGAGATTTGGCTGAGGCGGAAAGTTGTCTCCACGCTTCATCGGGCCTTTCCAGGTCCTCAGCAGGATAGGAGAGGTGGCTTATCGCCTGGCTCTACCACCTCAGTTGCACCGGGTGCACGACGTCTTCCACGTGTCTCAGCTGAGGAGATACGTGCACGACCCGACGCACATCATCGACTTTGGGGAGCTGGACGTGGACGATGGGGCGACTTTTGCGGAGGCCCCAGTGGAGATCGAGGATCGACAGGAGCGGGTCCTACGTGGGCGGTCGATTCCTCTTGTGCGCGTCAGATGGCAGCACGGGAACCTCCAGGAGAGCACTTGGGAGCGGGAGGCTCAGATGCGTGCTCAGTATCCCCATTTGTTCCCCTAGTTTTTTATGTATCTTTACGGGGACGTAAAGCCCTGAGGTGGGAGTAATGTAAAGACCCGAAAATTTCAAGGAAATTTTTTTCTTAATTTTCTTTGGAATTTTACAAGAGCGCAGCTTCAGACGGCACCTGATTCCGAGGCCCGGTGTGCCCGGAATCAATTTCCGAAGTTTGGCTCGGGTACGTTCAGTGAACGGACGAGCGGGTTTTTCTATCTTTTGAACCGGTGCCCGGAATCAAATTCCGAGGGCACCGATGAAATCGCAGCGCCGGTATTTGCTTAGAAACGCCTCTTCCGGAGTTGCGTTTTCTCAGACGTGGTTTTTAAATTTTGCGGCTTTAAGTCAGAAATAAAATAAAGGTTGTGCGACAACTTTATTTTATTTCACTTAAGCTGCTTGGAAGCCACTTGAAGCCACTTAAGGGCGGCTTGAACTGAGTTGAACTGGATAGGATGCTATCCAGAAATATCCTACCCCCTTGGTAGGATATTTGTGCGGTGGGGCCCGCACGAGCCCCGCCGTTTCTTTCGCTAAGTAACGCACCCGCGAAAACCCGTCAAAGAAACTGAAAAGTCAACCGACGCGTTTTCTTTAATTCTTAACAGACCATTTAATTGGGCTGTTTCTTTCGTGAATTAAATGGGCTGTTTTATTCGTTGAATTAATTCAACGAATTAAATGGGTCGTTACTTACGCGTTTTGCGTTTGTTGGCAAAATAATAAAATAGACAAACTTGTCTATTTTGGAGGATTGCTATCGTTGTGCAATTCCTCTGAACCTCCACCCTCCCCGCGAAGAACGCGAAGAACGCGAAGAACGCGAAGAACGCCGGCGATCGGAATTCGACGACGCACACCGAGATCTGCGACGTCAACGAGCCCTACCCGCGACGTTCTTCGGCGACGCCTCTTCTTCCGCGGCCGATCCTCGTTCGGCAACAAAGGTGAGAATCGAATCTTTTATTTCTCCCTTTTTAATTTCATGGCAACGGATTTAATTAATTAAATCCGTTTGTTCTTGATCCGGAGTTTGGCGACGCGACGCCGGATACCGCGACGACGCAACGATCCCCCCTTCTTCCGCGACGAGCGATTCCGCGACGACCTCTCGTCCGACGACGACGACAAGGTAGGGGTTTATTTCCTTGATGATTCATTCCAGTGTTCTTATTTCTTTTAAATAAAGAACCGGCTTGAATAATTTCAATTATTTAAAAATTGAAATGCCGTTTAAAAGAAATGGAGTGAACAATTTTTATCTTTGATTAAAAATTGTTGTAGCCTTTCCTCCCGTTGATTATGACTAACGCGGAGGGTGCGGGTCTAACGAACATGACCCGGAAACCCTCCGCCGATCTCTTTTGTTGTGCGGATATGGAGGACGACGACAAACCGCGCGGCAGGGGCGATCCGTTGATCCCGCAGTGAAGATCGGCCCCCGGGAGGAGCATTGGCGCAGGCGGGAGGCAAAACGGGCCACCGGAGCAACTCCGGCGGCCCGCGGAATGAGGCGGCGGCGCGGGTCGCCGGCGCGGCGGCGCCCGCCGCGCCGCCGGAGGAGTCCGCCGCGGCCGAGCCGCGGCGGCGGCGAACCGCCGGACCGCGTCCGCGGCCCGGCCCTCCAGCACGCGGCCCGCGCGGGCCGCGTTTCTCCAAAGCCGCGGGTTTGACCCGCGGCGGCTCACTCGGCCGCGCGGCCGAGGCCGAGCTGGCCGGTCCGGTCGGCCGGGCCGCGCCCAGGCCGGACCGGACCCGGCCTAGCCGGGTCGGGCCGGGTCGGGCCGACCCGGTTCGGCCGACCCCAGGGGGGGTTCGGGCCGGGTCGCCCCGGGCCCAGAACCCCCGTTTCGGGCCCTCTTCGGTCTTTCGCCCATATCTTGGGCCTGGGACCTCCGATTGACGAACCGTCAGCGGCTACGCGATCCTTGGATCGAGACGGTCGTTTCGGTATCTTATACTCAAGGTTTCGGAAGACTTTGGGTTCGGCCGGGTTGGTTCGTACACGAAACCAATCGGGCCCTCGGAGCGGAAACGCTCATAACTTGAGCTACGGACGTCTGAACGACATACCGTCAGCTGTGGTAGTTTCCTCTAAGTGAGACAGAACTTTTGGCATACTCCGCCCGAGGATCGGACACAGGCGGAGTACGGTCAGGTCGGTTTTGCCCTAAAAACCAACCGGGCCCCTGGGATGTAAATGCCAATAACTCTCAGACCGGGCGTCCGATTGACGCGCCGTCTGTTGCGTAGAGATCCTGTTGTCGATACGGAACTTTTGGATACATCAACTTCGGACTACGTGTCAGTTGATGTATCAGCCCCTCGGCTCGTGGAGCGGACCCTCCTAAACGAGCTCGCTATGTGCGGGAACCCTAGCGCTGGCTGTGACTTCGACGACAGAGCAGAGATCCTCCGTGGACTGCGACGACGGCAGAGCAGAGATCCTCCGTGGACTGCGACGACGGCAGAGCAGAGATCCTTCATGGACTGCGGCGACGACTGTGCAGAGATCCTCAGTGGACTGCGTCGACTACTGCACTCAGCGATCCTACGTGGATCAGTGCTACAGGTTCTGTGTGAGCCCGATCCTATGTGGGTCCTTACTACCGGTTCTGTGTGAGCCACTGCCTACAGGTTCTGTGTGAGCCCGATCCTACGTGGGTCTTTTGCGGGGGTTAGTACCTATCGATCCTTCGTGGGTCCGACGACTTAGATGGATCAGTGATCGTCTTTGACGTCATCTGAAAAAGTATACCTGGTTGAGCTGAATCTTATGTTACTCTCCTTTGTGGATTGTGTTGAACTATCCTATGTGGATTTACTGTTTACTCTCCTTGTGGATTTGAGTCTTGCTTTCCTTTGTGGATTGAGTTGTTCTTGAGCTCGTGAGCAGAGCTAGAATTGGGGACTTAGGTATATGTATGGGCATATACCTAAGTCGAGTCAGATGTTACTTTGTGATTGCATCTTTCTTTTGTGTTATATCCTTTGTGGATTTCGGGAGACCTTCGGGGGTCTCGGGGTCCTTACTGAGTAGCTTATACTCACCCCTGCACGGGCTATTCCCGCACCTTGTTGTGTTGGTTGCAGACGACGGATAGCGCTGATCACGGTTGGGGCGTGGAGCAGGACGGTACCTGGAGGTGGACCACTGGGCGGGACATGCTCAGAGCGGACGTGGGACCCAAGGAGCCTGGAGGCTATCTGTACCCACCCTTCAGGTGGGATTGCCAGTGGACGACACGAGGCCGCTGTCTTTTCTTCAGTTGCTGTACTTTATTTTTCAGTTGTACTTTACAGTTGGGCTTGTATTTCCGGCCCCTTTACTTTTCTGCACTTTACTTTCCGCTTGCTGACTCTGTGTGGTTGTTACTTATAAAGGCAATGCCTTCCCTGTTTACTGGGATTCTACGCCTTGGTGCTAGTCGCCAGCCCCTGGCCTATGGAAGGCGGGCTTGGGGTAGTCACGGCACGGGCCCCGAGGTCGGGTCGTGACAGTAGCCTTTTCTTTGTTCACATCACAAGACATATTTTTCCCATCTCCGCGTCATTCAATTGCCCAATAACCTTTTTTACTCATTTTAAACATTTAATTTTCCCTTTAAGGCAATTTATTCCATGTTTCTTTCCACACTTTGAGAATAATGGAAAACTCTTCTTCTTTTTAGTGTGGTGTTTAGATTTTTCTTTGAATTACATTTTCATCTTCTTATCAAAACCATATGACTAATGGGTCACTCCAATCTCCATCTCGTCCTTCCGAGCACATCAAATAATTTACTCATAGATATTGAAGTACCTTATAGATAATTCCCTTTGGAGACATGGTTTTAAGGAACTAAAGAATTGATAGATCTTACTCTTAGGATAGATAATAATCCAATAAGTGTACCTTGTAATTCTTGTAAAATTTTCTTCATTGGTACCAACAGATTCATCATCCTTTTTTTCAGTTCAAAAAACTCCTTCTCCATATTTGTTCGAATATTACGAGGGATGTACTTATTGAAAAATATGTTCTTGAACTCTTCCAATTCCATGGACTCAATTTCATCCGTTTTCCTTGTATTCTTAACAAGATTCCACCATTGATTAGCTTCACCTTCCAAACGATATTCTACTAAGATGACTTTATCATGTTCAGGACATTAATGGAATGAAAATATCTTTTCAGAGGTACCGATCCATTGTTCAGCCACTAATGGAACAGAAAACCGCTAAATGAAGTTAGATACTTCCTCATGAAGGATTCAAAATAATGTAGATCCCTCCTTTGCTCGTTTGGAAGTCCTGTATGATTCATAGCATTAGAATGTAGTGTGAGCATGGCTAAAAGATTTTTCATTCCAGTTCCCATAACATTTGGCTTCTCAGGGGGACAATCATTGCATTGCACGTCGCATTCAACATTAACACGGTTCCATCAGATTCCAGCCATTGACTAAAACTAAGAAGCATAGCGTGAGAAACACTAATCGGAATAGGAAAACCATATAATCAAGAATAAAATTTCACACATTAGGTATTATCATAGGTTATTCATGGCCATTTCTAAAACACTAATATTGTGATCTATTCTTAGACATATCCTTAGGGTTCTTACTAAGGCTTTCACATCCTAGTTTTCAATGTATGACTATATCATTCCTCTAAGACCAACTATAACGACCCATAATTTACATACATTGTTATTACCTCATAATTGAAGCACAATTGTTACAACATATAACAAAACCATGATAGGACCATATAGGTATAGTGTCTTTAGAAACTGGAAAATATAAACAACTAGTTCATACATCATCTATATTGTCTCCCTCTTATTTCATCATATCTAGAGCCCCTTTTGGCATATCCCACTTAATACCCTTCTTCCTGGACTGGGGAAATGAAAACATAGAAAAGGGTGAGCTCAAATTCTCAGTCTGGGTAAGAAAAGGAATATCAATCATATCATATTCATAAGAACATAGCATTTTGAAAATCATAACCTGCAAAAGAGATCATAATATCATGATATGGAATAAATCATAGTAGTGAAATATAATCCCAAAAATCATAACATAAAAAATGAAACATTGTGGCATACACACATAATCAATGAAAATTTTTTCATATTAGTCAAGACTCATTTCCATGTATATCATAGCAGAAAAAGTCAATTACTGAATAGATTTCACTCCTCATTCTAGTCCTATATCACTGAACCGGATTAACATTTCATTCCATCCATGTCTATCTCATTATATATAAATCTTTACCCATTGAATTGGAGGGATATATATTTCCCACCCAACTCATAATGAAACCATTCTTATGTGTTCAACAAAATCATAAATCATACATCATCGCATAACCGATGTAATAAAAATGGGATTCTTAAACATCATTCAATCATAACATAAACCATATAAAATAGAGAACATCATAAAAATAATTCCATCATAACATAATAAAATCAATATAATAATAGTGATATAAAAATAACCCTATATTATCTTAGATGGAAAATAATTTTGATAAAACACTTGAACTCCATTCTTGAAGAAAATATTCTTTATAATTCAAAAACATTTTTTCTTTCACAACATGTCAAACTATTTTAAAATAAAAGACGTTAATTGAAAATAAACTTGAAAACATTTAAAGGAAGATTGATGTAAATAATTTTATATGAAATCATAACAACCCATTCATGCCGTATAAGTTAAAAAAACATTCTTCTCGTACTTTGGCTGGAAAAGTAAAAAAGTATCTCATACTGAAAACGAAAAAATATTCCTTTGATAGCTTTTACTAAAAATACACAAATAGGTAAAATTGGATTTAAAAAATTGTAGTAGGATATAAATAATTTTACGTATTGAGGAAACATGGATGTGGATGATAAATATTTCCCAGTAAATTCAGAAGAATAATCGATCTCGGATAAAAATGAGATCGCAAGATTTTCCCTTATCATAGGTCTGATACGCTCTATACGTATCCAAAACTCATGTATAATGATTTAAATAAAGTCATTAAGTTATTACAGAATCATATTCATTGTTATGATATCATATATAGTCATATTCATATCTTCTTATTAGTAATATTTCATTGCTACTTATTATTCGGGTGTCATTGCTTTATGTTCTTATGCGTGTTTTGTCGAATAAATTCTTATTCTCTGTCACGACCCGCCCTCGGGGTCCGTGCCGTGACTACCCCAAGCCCGCCTTCCATAGGCCAGGGGCTGGCGACTAGCACCAAGGCGCAAATCCCGGTAAAAAGGGAAGGCATTGCCTTTGAAAACACACACCACAGAGTAAACAAGCGGAAGTAAACACTAAACAAGCAGAGTACGACTGAAAGTGCGGAAAAGTAAATGGGCCAGAATACAAACCCAAACTGAAAGTAAAGTACAACTCGAAAGGGAAAAACAGCAACTGAAAAGTAAAAGCCGCTACTCCGAGCTGTCCACCGGAAATCCCACCTGAAGGGTGGGTACAGATAGCTCCTCTGCTCCACGGGTCCCACCGTCCGCTCTGTGCACGTCCCGCCCAGTGGTCCACCTCCGGGTACCGTCCCGCTCTACAAGCCTCAGCTAAGTCAACGCTGTCCGTCGTCTGCAACCAACACAACGTAGTGCGGGCGAAGCCCGTGCAGGGGTGAGTATAAGCTACTCAGTAGGGACCCCGAGACCCCTGAAGGTCTCTCAAATCCACAAAGGATAAACCACGAAGAAAATTAACAATCACGAAGTAACAACCGACATTGCTTAGGTATATGCCCATACATATACCTAAGTCATCAATTAAAATACGCTCCAACCTCCGAGCCCAAGTACCACTCAGTCCACGCAGGAAAGTATACGTATTCCACATAGGAAAGCAAAACATAATCCACACAGGATTGCACAACACAATCCACACAGGAAAGAAACAGGATTCAGCTCACACAGGTATACTTCTTCAAGGACGATAAAGATGATCACTGATCCATCTAAGTCGTCGGACCCACGAAGGATCGATAGGTAACTAACCCCCGCAAAGACCCACACAGGATCGGGCTCACACAGAACCTGTAGGCGCTGGCTCACACAGAACCGCTGAGCGCAAGGACCCACACAGGATCGGGCTCACACAGAACCTGTAGCACTGATCCACATAGGATCGCTGAGTGCTGTAGTCGTCGTCGTCGAATCCACACAGGATCTCTGTACTGTCGTCGTCGAATCCACACAGGATCTCTGTACTGTCGTCGTCGAATCCACACAGGATCTCTGTACTGTCGTCGTCAAATCCACACAGGATCTCTGTACTGTCGTCGTCAAAGTCACAGTAGCAGTCGTAGCAGTAGAACAGTCGCAGCCAGCACTATGGTTCCCGCACACAGCAAGCTCGTACGGAGGGTCCGCTCCACGAGCCGAGAGGCTGATACATCAACTGTCACGAAGACCGAAGTTGATGTATCCAAAAGTTCCGTATCGTCAAAAGGAACTCAACGCAACAGACGGCGCGTCGATCGGACGCCCGGTCTGAGAGTTATTGGCATTTTCGTCTCCGGGGCCCGGTTGGTTTTTAAGGAAAAACCAACCCGACCGTACTCCACCTGCGTCCAAACCTCGGGCGGAGTATGCCAAAAGATCCGTCTCACTAAGAGGAACATTACGCGACTGACGGCACGTCAATCGGACGTCCGTAGCTCATGATATGAGCGTTTCCGCTCCGAAGGCCCGGTTGGTTTCGTGAACGAACCAACCCGGCCGAACTCAAAGTAAACCGAAACCTTGAGTGCGATATACCGAAACGACCGTCTCGATCCAAGGATCGCGTTGCCGCAGACGGTTCGTCATTCGGAGGTCCGAGGCTCAAGTTATGAGCCAAAAACCGAAACTGGTCCGAAACGGGGGGGTCCGGGTCCGGGCCGACCCGGCCCGACCCCCCCCCTCTGGACGGCGCGGCGGCCGGCGGCGGCGGACGGCGGCGGCGGATGGCGGCGGACGGCGGCGGCGGACGGCGGCGGACGGCGGCGGCGGCGGGCCGCGTGGCGGCGGCGGCGGGCCGCGTGGCGGCGGCGGCGGCTGGCCGCGTGGCGGCGGCGGCGGGCCGCGTGGCGGCGGCGGGCCGCGTGGCGGCGGCGGGCCGCGTGGCGGCGGCGGGAGGCACGCGGGGGCTTAGCCCCGCGTTTTTGTCAAGTGGCACGGCCTTGTGCCGTGCCTTGCAAAAGAAACGGCCCCCGCAAGTGGGGGCCGGCTGAATAAAACCGGGGGGGCTTTGCCCCCCCCTCCTTAAATGAACCGCCCCCCTCATTAAGAGGGGGGTCTTGAAGGACCGGCCGGGGGTTTAATCCCCCGGTTTTTATGACATCCGGCCGGCCTGCTGGCCGGCCGGCTTTTACCAACGGGACCGGAATTTCCGGTCCCGCCCTCGACTTCCGACGCCGGCGGCCCGGCCGCCGGTCTTTCCTTCCGCCGCGGCCCGGAACCGGCCGCGGTCTCCTCGTCCCGCCGCGGCCCGGAACCGGCCGCGGTCTTCTCGTCCCGCCGCGGCCCGGAACCGGCCGCGGTCTTCTCGTCCCACCGCGGCCCGGAACCGGCCGCGGCGTTCGTCATCCGGCGCGGTGCGTCGGCACCGCGCCCCTTCGCCGTGCTTCGATTCTTTTCAACGCGGCGCGTCGGCGTCGCGTTCCTGAAGATTCTCCTCGGCGTAGCGCGACGGCGTTGCGTAAATTAAACGCACGGTAAACCACGTGGTGCGACGGCACCACGCCACTTTGCTTCCATCGCAAGAATTAAACAAGAACGTTGGAGGGGGGGGGGGGTTCGGCCGTGTTCGTGCGGTCCGGCCCCCCCTCGCGTTAATAATAATAACGCAACTTAATGAAAAACAAGTCACACGTTAATCTTGCTAAAAGCACGATCAAGAATAAAATGAGGAATCCAAAAGAAATTCGACAACCCCTACCTCGGGTTTAAGATTCAAAGGTTCGGCTACGCTCCGCGGAAGACGGCGTCGCGGAGGTCGGGTGTCGCGGAAGCCGTTCGTCAAATCCGATGACGAAGGGATGCGTTCGAAGAGACACGTCGTTGGCGGATCTTCGTTTGTCGACGAAGAAGGTCCGATGAGGGGGCGGCGTTCCCTTTTTAAAGACACCGAGGACGAAGAAGAGAGGCGTCGTTCTTCGTCGGAGTTTGAGAGATCTTCGTTCTTCGTCAGAGCTTGAAGATGAAGAGGAGCTCTCAAAAAGTTTTCAAGGGAATAAACAACAACCCTTAAACAAATAAGATTGCATCTTATTTTATTAACACATAACTCAAAAGAATTTCAAATGTTTGAAATTCAAAAGAGTTTAACTCCCCAAAATTAAATTAAGTAACTTAAGTCATAAAAGAGGGGGGTTAAGTATGTTGAGAGAATTTGAAAAGAAAAGGGGGTTCGTGTGGGCCCCACCACACTTAATCCTCCCAAGGGAGGTTAAGTGGGTGTGGGTCCCACTTCCAACCACCATTGATAGGTTTTTAAATAAGTTAAAATAAAATTTGTATTACACAAATTTTATTTAACTTAACTGAAAAACCCCAAAACGTAACTCTCAACCCGCAACAAACGCAACTCCCGAAAAGGTCTCATTAAGCGAAAATCGGCGCTGCGAGTTCATCGGTGCCCTCGGATTTCAATTCCGAGCACCGGATCAAAAGTTAGGAATTCCCGCTCGTTCGTTCACTGAACGTACCCGAGCCCAAACTTCGGAAATTAATTCCGGGCACTCCGGGCCTCGGAATCAGGTGCCGTCTGAAACCGCGCTCTTGTAAAATTCTAAAGAAAATTAAGAAAAAAAATTTCCTTGAATTTTACGGGTCGTTACATTACTCCCACCTCAGGGCTTTACGTCCCCGTAAAGCTACATCAAAAACTAGGGAAACCAAAAGAGAGTACTGAGCACGCATCTGATCCTCCCGCTCCCATGTGCTCTCCTGGAGATTCCCGTGCCGCCATCTGTTGCGCACAAGAGGAATCGATCGCCCATGTAGGACCCGCTCCTGGATGACATGGACCTCCTCTGACGTGGCCCAGACCATCTCCGGTCCCACCAGAGCTGCAAGATTTCTCTTTTGCCGAAAATAGAAATCTGGTCTCATCCCCTAGATGAACCACATTCTTTGCCTAAAACAGTCAATCCTAACGTGGATGATACTAAACCATACTAAGGATGACGTCGTAAGGCCTCGACGCTACTACTAAGAGATTCAACCGTTACTCTCGCCTCCAAGGGTTGAGTCACACTGTCGGCATCAGTGTGTGGTAACTGGGCCTCCTCCAGTAGATGTCTCACAAGTGAGGGTCAAGTCAACAGCCAAAACTGGAACCTCTTAGTAACATTACGATAGAGGACAGGAACGAAAACATCACAAGGTATGCGTCTTTTATTATTGCAGCTCGTAATACAAGACGCTGCACAAAAGCAACAAGGAACCAGAAGTACAAAGGATGTAACCACTAGTTCTGCTCCTGTCCATCGGCTCCCAGAGCTCCATGATCGAAGGCCTCGGCTGCCTGAAGCTGAGCTCTCCCCTGCGGTCGGGGTGGGCCTCCTGGTGGTGGTGGTGGTAGAGCCTCAAAGCGTCGTCCACCACCTGCTGTTCGGCCAGCTCCTCTGCCTCGTCCGCCTCCTTCCTGCAGACCGCCACGGTCGAACCTTTGCCTCTGCCTAGGTGGTTCCTCAACCGTCTGCTGCTCCTCCGCATGGCGGGTCGGGCAGTCACGAGCCATGTGGCCTCGCCCGCCGCATGCATAGCACTGTCTTCCACTCGAAAGACTGGCTCCGCGTTGTGTGCCCTGCACTGCTGATCCAGTGCCCTGAGGTCTGGTCTGTCTGGACCCCTGAGTCATTCGTCGGCTGCCAGCTGCAGATGTCTCTGCCACGTTCCGCCCTGCGGTGGGTCGCTGTGCTGGTGTAGACTCAGCAAGGAAGCTCTCGATCAGAAGAGCCCGCTCCAGTACTCCTGTCTGAGTCGGTATGCTGAGGGAGATCAGCGATGCCCTGATCTCGTGTCTCAAACCCTGCTCGAAGGTCCGGGCCCGGAAGAATGGGTCCCGTACCATGTCGGTCGAGTAGCGCGAGAGATCGGTAAATCTTGCCGAGTACTGAGCGGCCGTCATGCTGCCCTGCCGCAGCTGTAGAAGCTCCTGGATGCGCACCGCTCGGAGGGTGGCTGGGACGAACTCCGAGCGGAAGATGCTCTCAAAGTCCGTCCAAAGAAGAGATGCCTCATCGTGCACCTGGAGCATCAAGCTCCACCATCGTCCTGCTGCTGCGTGTAGTAGGCTCGCAGCGAGGATCACCATGAGGTCTGCTGGTGTCCTCACTAGCCTAAACACTCGAACCACTGCCTCCAGCCAGTCCTCTGCTGCCTGGGGATCCGTCTCCCCGCGAAACCTGGGTGGTCGCTGGTGCTGAAACTCATGCAGTGCGCTGAGGCGACGTGCATCGTCAGCGGCTGCTGCTGGAAGCATCGGGGGCTCGGCGGGTAAAGCTACCGCCGGTGCCACTAATGGCAAAGGGCCCTGCACCGAAGCCTTGTCGCTCGGTGGGCTGTCGTCTCGCTCGACTCTCGGAACCCTAGCTGGCTGCCGTCGTGGGGCCATCCTGAAAAGGAAACAGGAGCGCCACGGTTAGAACAGTATACCTGGTGAGCTGGCACAAGTAATCACAAGGAAAACTTGAGACTTTCATAAAGCAGATCAGTATACCCGGTGAGCTGACACAAGTAATCACAAAGAAAACTTGAAACACACACGCAATCAATGTTTTCGTGCATTAAGTCGGAAATCAGAAGTCAGGGTCCTGGTGTACGGATACGTCGGCCGCCGCACCAACACTGGACTCCCTGGACTGATAACCACACTCAATACGCTAAACATTATTGCTTCACATAGAAAAGATCAGAGTTCGCGGTAGAACCGAACTCCTCTGATACCAATTTGTCACGACCCGCCCTCGGGGTCCGTGCCGTGACTACCCCAAGCCCGCCTTCCATAGGCCAGGGGCTGGCGACTAGCACCAAGGCGCAAATCCCGGTAAAAAGGGAAGGCATTGCCTTTGAAAACACACACCACAGAGTAAACAAGCGGAAGTAAACACTAAACAAGCAGAGTACGACTGAAAGTGCGGAAAAGTAAATGGGCCAGAATACAAACCCAAACTGAAAGTAAAGTACAACTCGAAAGGGAAAAACAGCAACTGAAAAGTAAAAGCCGCTACTCCGAGCTGTCCACCGGAAATCCCACCTGAAGGGTGGGTACAGATAGCTCCTCTGCTCCACGGGTCCCACCGTCCGCTCTGTGCACGTCCCGCCCAGTGGTCCACCTCCGGGTACCGTCCCGCTCTACAAGCCTCAGCTAAGTCAACGCTGTCCGTCGTCTGCAACCAACACAACGTAGTGCGGGCGAAGCCCGTGCAGGGGTGAGTATAAGCTACTCAGTAGGGACCCCGAGACCCCTGAAGGTCTCTCAAATCCACAAAGGATAAACCACGAAGAAAATTAACAATCACGAAGTAACAACCGACATTGCTTAGGTATATGCCCATACATATACCTAAGTCATCAATTAAAATACGCTCCAACCTCCGAGCCCAAGTACCACTCAGTCCACGCAGGAAAGTATACGTATTCCACATAGGAAAGCAAAACATAATCCACACAGGATTGCACAACACAATCCACACAGGAAAGAAACAGGATTCAGCTCACACAGGTATACTTCTTCAAGGACGATAAAGATGATCACTGATCCATCTAAGTCGTCGGACCCACGAAGGATCGATAGGTAACTAACCCCCGCAAAGACCCACACAGGATCGGGCTCACACAGAACCTGTAGGCGCTGGCTCACACAGAACCGCTGAGCGCAAGGACCCACACAGGATCGGGCTCACACAGAACCTGTAGCACTGATCCACATAGGATCGCTGAGTGCTGTAGTCGTCGTCGTCGAATCCACACAGGATCTCTGTACTGTCGTCGTCGAATCCACACAGGATCTCTGTACTGTCGTCGTCGAATCCACACAGGATCTCTGTACTGTCGTCGTCGAATCCACACAGGATCTCTGTACTGTCGTCGTCAAAGTCACAGTAGCAGTCGTAGCAGTAGAACAGTCGCAGCCAGCACTAGGGTTCCCGCACACAGCAAGCTCGTACGGAGGGTCCGCTCCACGAGCCGAGAGGCTGATACATCAACTGTCACGAAGACCGAAGTTGATGTATCCAAAAGTTCCGTATCGTCAAAAGGAACTCAACGCAACAGACGGCGCGTCGATCGGACGCCCGGTCTGAGAGTTATTGGCATTTTCGTCTCCGGGGCCCGGTTGGTTTTTAAGGCAAAACCAACCCGACCGTACTCCACCTGCGTCCAAACCTCGGGCGGAGTATGCCAAAAGATCCGTCTCACTAAGAGGAACATTACGCGACTGACGGCACGTCAATCGGACGTCCGTAGCTCAAGATATGAGCGTTTCCGCTCCGAAGGCCCGGTTGGTTTCGTGAACGAACCAACCCGGCCGAACTCAAAGTAAACCGAAACCTTGAGTGCGATATACCGAAACGACCGTCTCGATCCAAGGATCGCGTTGCCGCAGACGGTTCGTCATTAGGAGGTCCGAGGCTCAAGTTATGAGCCAAAAACCGAAACTGGTCCGAAACGGGGGGGTCCGGGTCCGGGCCGACCCGGCCCGACCCCCCCCCCCCCCTCTGGACGGCGCGGCGGCCGGCGGCGGCGGACGGCGGCGGCGGACGGCGGCGGACGGCGGCGGCGGCCGGCCGCGTGGCGGAGGCGGCGGGCCGCGTGGCGGCGGCGGCGGCTGGCCGCGTGGCGGCGGCGGCGGGCCGCGTGGCGGCGGCGGGCCGCGTGGCGGCGGCGGGAGGCACGCGGGGGCTTAGCCCCGCGTTTTTGTCAAGTGGCACGGCCTTGTGCCGTGCCTTGCAAAAGAAACGGCCCCCGCAAGTGGGGGCCGGCTGAATAAAACCGGGGGGGCTTTGCCCCCCCCCTCCTTAAATGAACCGCCCCCCTCATTAAGAGGGGGGTCTTGAAGGACCGGCCGGGGGTTTAATCCCCCGGTTTTTATGACATCCGGCCGGCCTGCTGGCCGGCCGGTTTTTACCAACGGGACCGGAATTTCCGGTCCCGCCCTCGACTTCCGACGCCGGCGGCCCGGCCGCCGGTCTTTCCTTCCGCCGCGGCCCGGAACCGGCCGCGGTCTCCTCGTCCCGCCGCGGCCCGGAACCGGCCGCGGTCTTCTCGTCCCGCCGCGGCCCGGAACCGGCCGCGGTCTTCTCGTCCCGCCGCGGCCCGGAACCGGCCACGGCGTTCGTCATCCGGCGCGGTGCGTCGGCACCGCGCCCCTTCGTCGTGCTTCGATTCTTTTCAACGCGGCGCGTCGGCGTCGCGTTCCTGAAGATTCTCCTCGGCGTAGCGCGACGGCGTTGCGTAAATTAAACGCACGGTAAACCGCGTGGTGCGACGGCACCACGCCACTTTGCTTCCATCGCAATAATTAAACAAGAACGTTGGAGGGGGGGGTTCGGCCGTGTTCGTGCGGTCCGGCCCCCCGTCGCGTTAATAATAATAACGCAACTTAATGAAAAACAAGTCACACGTTAATCTTGCTAAAAGCACGATCAAGAATAAAATGAGGAATCCAAAAGAAATTCGACAACCCCTACCTCGGGTTTAAGATTCAATGGTTCGGCTACGCTCCGCGGAAGACGGCGTCGCGGAGGTCGGGTGTCGCGGAAGCCGTTCGTCAAATCCGATGACGAAGGGATGCGTTCGAAGAGACACGTCGTTGGCGGATCTTCGTTTGTCGACGAAGAAGGTCCGATGAGGGGGCGGCGTTCCCTTTTTAAAGACACCGAGGACGAAGAAGAGAGGCGTCGTTCTTCGTCGGAGTTTGAGAGATCTTCGTTCTTCGTCAGAGCTTGAAGATGAAGAGGAGCTCTCAAAAAGTTTTCAAGGGAATAAACAACAACCCTTAAACAAATAAGATTGCATCTTATTTTATTAACACATAACTCAAAAGAATTTCAAATGTTTGAAATTCAAAAGAGTTTAACTCCCCAAAATTAAATTAAGTAACTTAAGTCATAAAAGAGGGGGGTTAAGTATGTTGAGAGAATTTGAAAAGAAAAGGGGGTTCGTGTGGGCCCCACCACACTTAATCCTCCCAAGGGAGGTTAAGTGGGTGTGGGTCCCACTTCCAACCACCTTTGATAGGTTTTTAAATAAGTTAAAATAAAATTTGTATTACACAAATTTTATTTAACTTAACTGAAAAACCCCAAAACGTAACTCTCAACCCGCAACAAACGCAACTCCCGAAAAGGTCTCATTAAGCGAAAATCAGCGCTGCGAGTTCATCGGTGCCCTCGGATTTCAATTCCGAGCACCGGATCAAAAGTTAGGAATTCCCGCTCGTTCGTTCACTGAACGTACCCGAGCCCAAACTTCGGAAATTAATTCCGGGCACTCCGGGCCTCGGAATCAGGTGCCGTCTGAAACCGCGCTCTTGTAAAATTCTAAAGAAAATTAAGAAAAAAAAATTTCCTTGAATTTTACGGGTCTTTACATTCTCCTTTTTAGGTTATAGATAAATAATTTAAATAATGGTTTCACTATTATATATATCATATTCATTCATTCAATTCGTTTATATAGTCATGGTTAAATGAAGATCATGTAGAACGAATCACATCGCACCGTGGAGACGGTAAGCCATACGTACGCACGAGCGACGATATCGTTCCCATAATTATTGAATGGTACTGGGTGGATGATAGAATATATCAGAATTAGTATCATTTTATAATAATTACATATAGTTATTCTTTACACCATTATACCCTTCCAATTATAGTGGTGGTGGAAAATAGTTTGCACCATGGCGTGGAGACGGTATTTCGTACGTACACATGTGCGGTGATTTCATTTTTCGCAGGCTGGATAGAAGGTGAAATAGGGTTGTTTAATATTTTTAATAACATATAAGTATATTAGTGATACTGATGTTATTAATTTATGATGAAACAAATAAATAAGAATAAGTAGAAGTTGAAATAAATTTGATAGGATTGGTAAAGGATATTACCTCTTCTTCGACATGCCTCTTCTAATCCACCTCTTAGGGCATTAAAGATGGTCTTTGAAGAAGTCCAAGACCTATAATATGTTTCTAGGGAAGTGGATAAGATAAATTTTTAGGGGTTGGACGAGCTTTGTGGCTCAAAATGGTTTTAGGAGGAGAGGGAGGAGGTACCCTTTTATAAGGGAGGAGAGAGACACCTTTGGAAACATAAGAAATATTAATTTATAATAAATTCAAACCCCACATAAAACCCACCAAAAATGACTCAATTCGAATATGAGATGACATATGGTTGTAATATCATCAACCAATAAAATTTAGACATATTTTGAATTTTTTAAAACCTTATCAAATTGATTTATTCTTATTTAATCTATTTAATTTTATTAGTGGTAATACTATTATAAATTTTAAATTATTATAAATAATTCCATATGCGTTGTGAATTATCTATAATTGGATACTTTATGACATTTTAGACCATATTAATTTCATTTTATAATTTTAAAATATTTTATGCAATTTTTAAACAATTTTTTAATATGTGAATTTTATAAAATAACAATTTTGTCAATTTTGACAGTATTCATTTATTTGAATTTAAATAAATTCCAAAAAGAGGATATATTCAAACCAAAATATTTAATAGATTTATAACATGTCATATTGACTTATAAAATTCTTGGATCACATTAAATAGTTCATATATTATTTATTTTAATATTTTTAAATCCATTTATTTGATATTTCAATCAATAAAATAATTCCAACATCACTATTGTGTCATTGTTAATGAAAATTATTCCATCCCTAAATATTATAAATAAATTCACATGATGTAGATAATTTTATTATATTTTTTGAGACTATTCATGTTTGATGTTTTATAATGTTTATCAGTAAATTAAAATTACTACACTTATAAGATATAAAAGAGTGACATGTTGTCACATTCTTTGGTTTTAATAATAATTATATAATTTTCATTGTAAAAAGTCCAGGATATGACTCTATTCAGACCATTTGGTGACATGGGTCTACTTTTATTCATCCAATTGAATTTTGGCAGGTGTTAGGGTAATTTTATAATTTTATTTTTACCCTTAATTACCCTATTTAACTTTAACTATAGAAAAAAAATTTACCATTGTTACTATTCATAATATCAATAAAATTAAAGTAACCTATTAACATAATTTGGACCCACTGAATCCACATATGGAATCCATTTTTCAAAATTCAAAACACAGTTGTTGTAGTAATTAATTTAAAATTAATCCCATTGTTAAGAAAACGGGATTTAAAAGTCAAAACATTGTCCAAGATTTAAATGTTTTTACCTATGAATTCATTGTAAAAATAATGGAAATGAAATAAATTATATTAAATGGTAAAAATTTATTCTATTTATACTTTAAAAACTATAAATTTTATCATTTAACCATATAAATTATCTTTATGAAAAAAGTTGTTTTTAAGAAAAAGTTAGCGTATTTTTAGTATTCTTCAAAATATGAAAGTTTTCAGAAAAGTATAAAAAATTTATCCAATGTAAATTTTTATATCCTGATTCAAGAGAAGAAGTTTATTTTATAAAATTGAACTTATAAACTTGTCAAAATTTATATTTAAAATGGGTGTTCCATCAAAAGGTGGCAAAACTTCATTTTTTTAAAAATATTTATTTTATCCGAAAAATTGATTTTGTTTTTATATCATTATAGAAAATGTGTAAGATGAATTGTAATTTCATAAAATTAAAAATTCAGTTAATACTATTCATAAAGACTAGTTCATAATATTATAATAATATATCATTTTTTAGTGAAACTCGGTATTGCGTATAATGCAAACTATCGAGGAAGGTTGCTCTTGCGTGTAATGCAAGCCTAGCCAGTGTTGTTTTTAGTGAAAGATTCATTTGTTGTTTCATATAACATAATAAATAAAAAAATCTCATAAAATATAAGGGTGTCATAGGCATGTATTTTTTCCCTTCTCATTTTGGTTTATACTGGAAAATTTTGTTGTATTTTTTCTAGAGGTTATTGCATGAATGATTACTCTCTAGACGTATTTCCCTTATTATTTTACTGTAAACTTTTTCATGGATATTATTGGGTGTGTGTGTGTAGTTATATTAGGTAAAGGGTTCACATTTTTATTATACCTTCTCTATACTTTTCACCAGCCCCTAGACTAATGGATGCAGGCTTGGTGTTATGGAGGCTTGTCATTTTTCCAGCCATGTTGGCCCCGATGGGTTAGGTCATTATGAAGTATCTTCATTTAGGACATTATTATTTTATCAAGGTCGTATTCCTCATTCATACATTCATATTCAGTGAATGTTCCCAATATCATGTGGAGTGGAGTGATAATGCCAAGATCTGTACTTATCTCCTTCTCTTAGGTTGAGGATGATCTAATTTAAAATCCCCAATTGTGTAGTCCAAATTTTTGTTAGACCAACACTCATGTAGAGACACTCAGGAATGGGATTGATTTGAATAGATAGAACTATTTTGGCTACTTCCATCAGGGGTGGATTCTCAACAAAGTGTGGTTTGTTTTCCATCATATGACTAAAAGGTGATCAGATGATTTGACCTTTCTTATGAGAACCCATAACCCAATGAAAACCTAAATCTATAGGGATTTCCTCAATCCAATTTATGTGCATCACATAGTATTCATGGTGTTTTTTGGAATGGATTGATAGGATACGGTTCTAAGCCATTGGTAGCCAAAACATTGATATATTTATTTGTCCTTAATTATTTTTATTCACTCTTATAGAAACCTACATCTATATATTTGGAGCTACATGATACAATTGGGTCACTATCACTATTCAACACTCTAAATTGTCCATTGATATGTTATTTTAGGCATGTGTGATATGATTAGGGGACCACCACATGTTGAAGGATCTATGACTTTCCTATTGATAGATTGATGTATGTTTCATGGATAATTAACAAAAATTCAGTTTTGTATAAAAGATCACAAAACTAGTCCCTGGTTATAATCATCTGATGTGTCTTCTACTCAATTTTTTTACATCAATGATTTTTTTGGTTTTAGGGGTATAGATCACCCTT
Source organism: Viscum album (assembly GCA_963277665.1). Taxonomy (NCBI): domain Eukaryota; kingdom Viridiplantae; phylum Streptophyta; class Magnoliopsida; order Santalales; family Viscaceae; genus Viscum; species Viscum album. The sequence continues at coordinate 1,251,443,593 of OY728140.1, read as the reverse complement.
TCTATAAAATAATTGATAGTGTATCAAGATGGATATAAGATTGATTATAGAGTTATAATCAATGAGAACCTAGTATATTCAAAAATATCCCTTAATAAGATATACATATAATGGACTTATATTCCCTTTCATGGAGATCGACCAAAATTGTTTTGTGAAAGAGATGGTAGTGTAGTATTCAACAGAATTGATATCTCCACTGTATTGATCATATGTGGTTACTTCATAATTGAACCACTAATGATAAAATGGGGCCTCAATAAGTTCTTCATGAAGTTATATTAAAATATGATATGTTTCCAAAATGGATAGATTTTCTATAATAATGAAAACCTTCTTTATGATGTTATACTTTTGAACCAAAGTATTATGTTTCTAACTATGAGGTTGTTCTATATCGTGAGGTTTGAAGGTTAATGGTTGATAGATATAGTACTTGTATATATTTTTTTGAGTATCTTCATGGTTTTAATTCCACCATTTTATCGTTTATTATGTAATTATCACATGTTTTAATTAGAGGAATATTATGGGATTTAGTGAGAAAATTGATTAAATATTTAGTTCAAATTTATTATTTGATATTTGATAATTATTAGGATAAATCCTTCACTTAATCATGAATTTTTCTATAAATATTTCATGTGGATGGATTATATTATTAATAAATCATAATGATTCTATATTTATCTAGTATATCTATTAATTCAACAGAAAATTGATCTAGAGGCATCCATGTGGTCGATCCGTTTAGCACAAGGATATGTCCTAAAATAACACATAATGAAGAAGTCAATAGACCATGCATCTCATATTTACATATGAATTTTATCCATTTTGTTGATCGATCTACTACAATTAGTTATAGATCAACCAGATATAGCAAGGAATCTGATCAGTCATGGGATGATCAAATGCATGATGATCTATCATAAGGTAGTTAAATGAAAATGTGGCGATTGATTGAAAGAAGAAAAATTATCTGAAATTATTTTCTAGATTTTTCATGAATTTAAATTTTATAAATTCTCAATTTAACCACATGGAAATCCAATCAACCACACACTAGATCTACTATATGGTTACTTTCATACAATATGGTTACTTGTTTATGAAGAAATCTTATGATCCTCACACGTGATCCGTTAATTTCAACCTCACTATTAATGCTATAATTTTCAACAAAAAACTACTTATAAAATAGGAAAAAGGCTTCAAATCAGATTTTTGTGGACTTATCTAAACATCAAACCAAATATTTGAGCCACTATGTAAGTATATATGTTATCAATATGATCACTCCACATGGATCTAAACATGAAAAATGTTTTAGTCAACACGCTTGAAGAAAGACTGCATATTTCATGTAAGATTAAATCACGATAAATATTTCCATATGAGAATAAAGAAATTGATATTTTTAATAGGGAGGATTTTGTGGGTTTGACATGTCTAGAGACCCGGATCTCTATACTTTTAAATAAAATAATGATTCTATAAGATAAAAACATGATCCTAGGAATTGTATATGCTCTATTGTTGGATGATTTTCTATTACTTTTATTTTCTTCATTTTTATTTCTATTTAATCTTTAAAATGCCTTCTTCTTCTCCTTTAGTATTTATTTATCATAACATGGAGGGTCAAACTAAACGTGTTTTGGAAACCTATGTATAAAGAAACTATAATACTTGAGTTCATATTCATCATGGAATTAAATTTTTTATCTCTTCGGTTGATACATTTCAATTTTCAAATTGTTATTTTTATTATCAGGTGTGATCGTATTTGGTTATAAAATCGGATTGTAGATTATAACTTTGGTAAAAGTTATATAATTTATCTCTAATTAGTTTTTCCTTGTATAAGATGGAATAGGTCAGATCTAGGTGGTGAAGTTATCAATGATTTTCATCATGTATAGAATCAGTAGTGGGAATTTTTGGGTTTTTAGGAATAATATGAATCAATTGGGAATTTCCTAAATCATTCAAGAGGATCCATTTTAACATATACATACAAAGTAAAAAGGGTATACCAAGCTAGGAAATATATTAGGGTTTCTATCATGACCTATATTATTCCAAGGGATAGATATAAGGTGATCATTTATTCTCTTACCATCTTAGTAGGAGAAAAGAAGATAATCTTGGTACTAGGAAAACAATGAAATAGTTTATCCAAACTTTTCATGATCATCGTCTCATTATTAATTATTATTCTCCAATCAATATGTCATTAAAAATTTACATTAAAAAAAAACATTTCATAATCCCACACCTTCTTACTAACAAATCATATTAGATTTTAGATCACTCCTCCCTTAATGAAAATCTATAGTTTTAACTAATACTACATTTTATCCTAGGAATAATATATTTTTCCACATCCTATGATAAAAAAATTTCATAACTTGGTGTCATTTATAGGGAGTAAATTCTAATAATGTAGCCATAATTTTCATATTTAGGACTTCTAACACAATATTTGATCTCGTAAACCATAAAATTTATATAACCATGTTGATGTTTCTTAAGAACCATAATTTTCACCATGATGTTGAATAAATAACTACCATAGACTCAAGTAAAACTTACATTCTTCACATTGAGCCTACACTAATGGCTAGAAATCCAGTCTAAACCCTGATATATCTATCTCCACAATATTTCATTAATAAGAACAACAAGATAGTTGTTCTTGAAATGAAAATAAATTTTAATTTGAAAAATGGATGGATTCAACTATTTTTGAAGTATTATTATCTTGTATGTGAATACCTCAATATACACATAAAATCATTCACACATGTCTTCTCTACTTCAAATCCCTAAGGATTGGATGACGAACATGTGGTAGTAGAGGGAATTTTACATCGCACTTAACGGAGTGGAAATTTAATGGTTTCATAGCATACAACCAAGAGAGGTATATGATTTGGATGACGTATATAGATTGTTCATATAGAAATATTTTCCACCACGAAGATAATAACAATAATGAATGTGTTTTATTACTTCAAGTAATAGTTTGGATAAACTCTTTATGAGTGCTGGAAGTAATTCAAAAATATGTATTCTAGAATTACACATCAAGATATTAAAGGGAACCCATTCACTATTTTCTGTTACCAAGCCCTACTGGAATATGATAAGAACCAACCAGATGACTCATCTAGTGGATTTTTGATAGGAAACAAGTTAGTAGAAACCAATGTCCTAGTTGAGAGATTACGCATATATCAAAACAATTCATCATAAGAGGTACTGGAATAAGAGGAATCCATGAGGTAAGAATTTTCTATTGATCACACTTATTAGAAACTAATAATGGAAATATAACCATCTTGGTGAGGAAAATGGATCTAAAATAAGTCGATGAACAAAAATCACCAAATATGATATCTGGTTTACGCTCATCACATATCCATTTCCCTAATCAGTGCATTGATGTATAGTTAGGAAATTATAAAGTAGCCTTTTAACCAATTAAATATCAAAAAAATTAAGGATGGAGTTATATTAACCGATTTTAGAATGTATTATTTTAATCGGTAGAACTATGTACACCCCCACCAAAATTAGAACCCAAACAAACTCCCTTTCTAGTAGAAAAAAACAATACCAACACCCACAACACATTAAATAATAAAACAAGAAGTATTATAAACAAACACCATACTATCCACCCCATTTTTATTATAAGAGACATTATGAACTACCATACACTAGTGAAAAACCTTTTGTTCATCAACAACAAGGTTCAGAGATAGATTAACTTTGACATAAAATCAAAGAGTTTGGATAAATAATGAAATCATTGATAAATCTTCAATGAAATATGTTATCATAAATAATGTAATCCCCCATTGATAAGGTCAAGAAGATGAAAATAGGAATTCGAAAAGATATCCAACCACCATACACACCTAATCCTAAACAAAATCACTTGAATTGAATGATAATTGAATTTTTTTATTTTAAAATTTCAAATAAACCATTGTAAAAAAAGCCCCAAATAAAGAAAGAGGAAGCGGATAAGGATGGACAATGAAGAAAGACACAATAAAAACCATTATAATGATAGTTAATGGATTGTAATTACCTAACCACATCATTCATGTAAATAATAATCTAATCGAGCAATATTGAGGAGGAATCACTTTAAAAATAAATTTTGAACAATTTTCAAAAAGTGGATATCATCATTCCCCTACATTAATTCCTCAAACAGATCCCCATGTATGCCAAATTTCACATGGCTATTTAAAAAAGAAAATGATGCTTTAAGGGAAGAAGAGTATAAAATTTGGAAGAAGTTTCTCATCCTTGATCACACACCAGTTACCCATTAAATGTTAATATTATTGTAAATTCACACTTCCTTAAACCATTATATCTTTAACATTGATCTATTACCTATGTAATATATTTGATTATATTAATGTATTACCTTAGTCAATTTTTATTGACGGTATATTTGAATCCCATAGGATTGGTGGTCTATCCCATAAATAGACACATTGTTTTTTAGTAGGAGTTTTAGAAGATGTGTTAATAGGATTTGAAGTCCTATTATTTCAAGTTGAATTTTATGTGATTAACATAGAGGAGGATAGAGAACTAGAAAACTCACTATTCATTTTGGAGATACCATTATTAAATAAATTAAATAACATCATAATTCTTCATGAATTAATACTGGTGGTGAATTTTATATATAACACATTCCATTTTATAATTTTTTTTGACTGCATGAGGAACCCTTCAAATTACTATTAACTTTTTGACTATTAAACCTTAACGATAATGAATCCTTGGATGATTAAAGTATGGTATATTAATTTTTGGATTTGATAAAACATTTATTGATGGATAATTCCTTATAATATGTGGTTATAAATAATTATTGAAATTATATTTTCATATGGAAGTAAGTGGTATCATCTATGTTATCTAATGAATATGATGGTTTATTTCATGAAGAATAAATGGATATATTTCCCTGTATGTTGAAATTAAATAATTTAGGATTAGGTAACCTCAATTTTATTTCATCTCTTAAACAACCTAATAATATAGAATTAATGACACTTATAACAGAATTAAAATATGTGTACCTCATGGAAGGAAAAAATTTACGTATAAAAATTTCTAATAATATATCTAAAAACAAATAAAAAACTTGTATTAATGTTTTTAGAAATAATTTCCAAGAAATAGGATAGTTCTTTGGTGATATCCATGGAATAAATCCAAAAATATGCTCACATATGATTTTGTTTAAGGGGGACTCTAAACCTATTAGGAAGTCCCAAAAGAGGTAAAATCCCACATTGATAATGGTAGTGAAAACGGTGAATGATAATATATTAGAAGCAAGGATATTTTTACCCATTTCAGATTCATGACAGTTCATACACATCCATATAGTTCCTAATGAAATCAACCTTACAATTGTAATTAATTAAAAATTAATTAAACACTATAAGAATTCAGAACAAATTGAGAGTATGTATAGACGATAATATGTTAATTTTGGATACTCGTAAATATAATTTCTACATACCCTTCATTGAAAAAAAAATTAGATAAATTGTCAAAGAGAACTCATTATTACTTTTTTGATGGATTTTCATGTTATTTCCATGTTTCCATTGCTCGATAAGACCAAGAGAAAACCATATTTACATTCCCCATTAGAAATATTTATTATAGGATCATTCCATATAGACTATGTAATAAACTAGGTACATTTCATATTTTCATGGTAAATATTATTTTTGATCACATTGAGGATTTCATAGAGTTATTCTAAGATGATTTATTCTCTCTTTGGATATTATTTGGATCATTTTCTAAAAAAAATATGGAAAAAGTATTGATTATTTATATTCAAAAGAATATTATTTTGAATTTTTATGTTTAATTTCAGGGTGGAATGTGTAATTTCCATTGGGAATATCATTTCACCAAAAGTAATTGAAGTGGATAAATCAAAAACTGAAGTGATAAATTTCGTTGCCTTACCCATCTTGTGTGAAACATGTTGGATCGTTTTAAAGAAATTTAGGATTCTACAGGAGGTTTATCAAAGATATTAGTATGATTTATCACCCCCTATCCATATTACTTTGGAAATATACTTATTTTGGTGTTAATATTGACTATAGGGAAACCTTTGATAAGTTAAAGAGAATATTAATAACCCACCCATAATATAGCCACAAAATTAAGAAAACTAATTCAATATAAATTTGGAATCTTCCAACCATCAAATGTGAGTATTGATTTCTTAAGGATGTAAGGTAAAACTACAAGTTACTTTTTATTCCTCAAGAACCTTATATTCTACCCTATTCAACTGCACAAAAACATAAAAATAAATTTAGGCAGTTTTCTTTTTATTGGATAAATTAAAATAAAATTTTTTTTGAGAAATTTTTTTAATTTTTTTACCATTTAGACCTTAAATATTTTATAATTAAGGAAAATTCCAAGACATAGGCTGTGTGATGGATTATATTACTTTAGTAATTTAACTTGAAAATCGAAGATAATAAAGAAATTGAGGAGAGGGAAGGGCGGTGGGTCAGGGGAGTAGAGGAGAGTGGAAAGGTGGTGTTGTTTCAACAGGGGTTCGGGCTGTGGAGGGTTTGGGTGGTGAAACGTTGGTTTGATTGGAAGAGGTGGCACGACAATGAGGTCGTAGGGCAGCTCAGACGGAGCAGGATGGCAGTGTGGGTGGGGAAGCAAACCACACGAGATCTTCAGGTGGATGAGATCTGGAGGAATCAGGTGCCGTAGTGGCCTTTAGTGGATTCACAAGTGGTGGAAAACTCATCACCTTGTTCAGATCTGGCACATTATGGGATTATGGTATATCCTATAAAACCTTCCATGGAATGAGACCATACAGGCTGATTTATGGGAAATATTTCCACCTTCCTATGGAATTAAAACACAAGGCATAATAGGTTCTGAGAGCGATTAAAATAATCATAGATAAATCTAAATAATAGAGAATGTTTTTTCTACAATAGTTAGAATAAAATATAAGAGAGGTTTTTAAAAATTATAAAAAAAATTTCAAAAAATAACAATGGTGGTTCATGAAAATCTGATTCAACCAAAACACTTCTATCTTGGACACACATAGATGTTATACAACTCAAGACTCAAGTCAATTCTAGGTAAAATTCATTCTATATAGAAGGAATAATTTATATGTAATAAGGTATAACCTTTTTATATTGTATGAATTTTTATGGAAATAGAGTAGGAACCATTCACTATTAATGGAATCATGTAAAAGAAATTCTACATGAACATTCCATAAGATCCATTGGAGGATATCACACTCCTTCAACAAGTTTATCACTAAATTTCATCATATTATAGATTTTGTTAAATCTTATATTATTTTGTTATTTTACAAAAAAACATAAACATTAAATTTGTTTGAATCAATCTACAACAATACATCCTTTGAGTGTGATATATAGATCCTTGATGTTTAAAACATTTCAAATATTTAGTTTTCTTGCTTCAAATTTTTTATCTTTAAAAAAAATTAATATGTTCCTTTTTTAGTTTTAGTAATATTTTGAAACTCATAAACATAACTTTAAGACCCTTATTATCATTGAATCCATACCAATTTGGAGAAACTAAATTTACCCATTCCCTTACCTTTTAGGAGGGATAAAATGAACTTGTTCTCTAATTCTATATGAAGAAAATTACTGCAAATTACACTAATTTTTTAATCTCATGCCATAATAGACTATAATATACTTCTAATCACATAATAATGATGATTATAATCTGACCATTACATCATCTTTATAATGAATTTTTCTTGAGAGAGCCAAGATAAGAATGAATAACTAGAATATTCTCTATAATCAAGTCAAAACCTATAAGAATTCAAGGAATCTGTGCTATAAATTATTGAGGCATTATTTTAAATTTAATACCTTCTTTACTATAAACTCTATTTTAATCCTATCTATATATTAATCATTGTATCGATTAGAATCCATGAATGGATTATTTTTATATATTCATTACCATATAAATATCACTACATTTTCTCTAAAATAATTTTCATGATATAAGTGGAATTCAAGTGTGGGGGAAGATAAAAAGAGTTAGAACAACCTTTTTGGTGGAATATATTTAAATTTAAGGAATAATTTGATACCACATTGGTACTACTATTTTGGTCTAAAATCGTAATGGGAAGAACAAAAGAACGTTCTTGATTTCACTCAAGGTTGTCTATAGAAGTCTATCACAATTTTGATTTAAGGGAACAATTATTCGATATTAAAATTTAATTCTATAGAATAATTCCAAATCTAAAAGAGCTAAAACAATGACACTATAGAATCAGGAATTATATAAGAACATATTTATGGTACTAAATTTTATAATGGTTGGATTTTCCATAAGTATGGGAACGATTTTGAGGATAGGTGGTGTTGTTTGGGAGATAAACCTTGTTTGGATATTCTATAATATGTGAACTATATCAATGTAAAGATATTTTAAATAATATATTAACCTTGATTATAATAAATTCCTTGAAAACATCATAAAGAAGGGAAAATACTTCCTAGTCTAGGTCCAGGTAGAACTCACACCATCATGAAAAAAATTTAGAGTCCCCCTATACCTTCCAGAGTATAACCAATGTAATATAAAATAATTTTGATGTTTTTGGAATGTAAATATGATGGTGAAAAATACTTAGAGTAACTGAAAATCATGCATTGATATTAATTTTAGAGCTAAGACTCTTTGTTCATATACAGGGGTTTTACATTAAAATCTTACTACCCCTTAATCCAAAATTCAACCTTCTTCAATCCCTCGTGATTTTCACAAATACTTGAATACTTGGGTGGGGATGAATATATTCATAAATATTATGGTGAAACTTATGTGAACTTATAATGATAAAAACCTTTCTTGAAAATAAAACATGTAAGTTTAGGGAAATATTCTAGGACGGTAGGTATATGTGTGTATAAGGGGGTGAATAAATTTTGAATTATTTTAACGAAAATAATATAGAAAATATAATTGAGGAAATTAGAGAGGATTGGTGAGAAAGAGAAATATAGTATTGAAAAAGGGACTCACAATATCTAGATATGTTGATTTTTCTTTAGTAATCATTTTGAAGTTTACTATAGGAACCCAGTTTTTTCGTAAGGTAAGGATATATTAATATTTATTTTAATAACTTGATTTTTACCTAATATGAATGCATAGTGATTCTATAGAGGAAACAATGATGTTTTAGTCTTTTTTTATGTCAGAATTTCGTTCGGTGGAAGAAATAGTTGGGCCACATAGATAGTAGAAACCATGAAACCCAGTGCACGTGGTTTCTGCTAACAATTTGGTGTGTTTAGTGAGAAGAAGTGGGTCACATGGTTGTTTCATCATAGAAGTGAGAACCAAGAAACCATCAAAGAGGTGGGTTCAGTTTGACTTGATGGATGATTGTGGGGGGTTTTATCACTTACACAGTCATTGATATCATGTGAAATGACCCATAATTTATAAAAGGTACATATCATTTGTTTTTTAATTTAAAACCTTGTATTAATCATGTTAAACATAAAATATAGCCTAAGGAATGCACCAAGAGAGCACAATGATTTTTCAAAGCCCATAGTTCTAGAAAAATGGGCAACAGACTGGGCAGATTAGTTTGGAGAAACCATGCGGTTACCGATAGTAGCACTTGTAGTATGTATGGTTTTTCTAAATCTATGCAATCCATGGTGCATGGCCATATATATCTACTGTACTTTGGGATAGTGGTATTTTCCCCAGTTTTGTAATGGTTTGGGAAACTATTCACTATAACCGTACATGGTACATCCAATTGAAATGGATTGGGCAATGATTGTGGATGGTATAGAAAAACCATGTGGCCAAACCATGTTCCCTTGATATTTTGGGTGAAAACGCCACTTTTTACTTTATTTCACCTTTTAAGCGTTTTTTCCTTTTATTCTTTCAGTGGCTAAAAATGGGTTTCCTCCTATTTTGAGCTCAAGAACACCTCAATCTAAGCATTAAGCTAGATCTCTTGTCCGGTGATTGATTCTTATTACGTTGGAAGAATTGTTTCTTTATTAGTAAGCATCCCTAGTAACATAACTCTTATTTAAGTTTTACTTTTAATCCATCATTCTATTTAGGTTTAATATCATTTTCCCTATTTTTAAGGTGTTGGACCATTTCTCATTTCACTTCTAACAAGCATCAAATTTTAGGTCTATATTGATCAATGCGTCCTCTACATCATTGAGGTAGGTGGGCTCATTGTTTAACCTTTGAATTTCAATGCTCTGCAGCCATGTCTTTGTGTTGCATTTCGGTTATTATCGAGTTTCCACTTTTATTTGGTTCCTTCATATCAAATTGACCCTTTCACTTTTTTATATATCAAATGATCATTTTTAGTATCTTAGACGTTTATTCCCTTTATTGTGGACACCCCTTAGGTGTTCCAAGTCAAATTTCCATTAATAGTTATTTTATCAATTTCCCAAAATTTCTTTAATGCATTTATCTTACCTTTTAAATGAAATTTCCATTAAGAAATGAGTATAAATTTGAACCTGAGGCACCTCTTAGGTGTAAATCCCTCTTATAATTTTAATTTCCCAAGAAGGTAATTGAATTATTGGCCATGTCACCTCCTAAGTGACCCATTCAACCTTATAATGAAATTTTTGTATTTTGGTAAATTGAATAAGTTGAAGATAATTAAATGTTTAATTAATAATGGGTTTCCCTTTTTAAAATTAATTAAATGGATTAAATTAATGACTCGTTGAGGATGGTGCGACCATGCCTTTTTTATGTTTAATTGAAATTCTCCTTGTGAAAACTGAATAGGCTTGGGGTAGTTGAGATTTTATTTTTAGCTACATGAAAGGTTATGACTCGTGTATTATGTTTTAAAAATTATTAGTCCTTTCTTATATATATTGGATACATAAAAGAGATGGATGGGAGGTACCACCCCATGACATTAATAATTATAATATGTCTTTATAGAGACTGTGATATGATGCTAAGGGTCCATTGAGAATGATGGTATCACACTCCCTTACATCATGTGTTGGACATGACATATAACACCATTGACACTATTAGGGTGTTGGGATTGACATTCCATGTTCAATTTGTTTGAGTATTGACATGATTGTTCACTCACCATCCTGTGTTTTTTTCATTACATCTTGCACTCTTTTTTGAATATGGGGCATGTACTCTTTTTCTTGAGATTTTACGCTCATTAGACTGGTTAAGGATATCTGCTTTATGCCTTAGTCTAGCCATCAATTAGTATTTTAGATATATGGAAACTAACGTCAAAATGTACTTGGTTCATATAGGTGGATGAAATATATATAATTAAACTATATATATTAATTCTATATATACAGTGACTTTTCATACTTTCATTCCGATCATAATTCGAGGTTGGAAGACCCTCCATGTGTCCTATAGGTACCTGAGAAGGCTGGTTATTTATTACATATTTTATTTTCTATTCTTCTTATAACTTCATACTCTTTAGTTATGATAACTTCTTGGATTACACATAGACACTATTAGTGGTGGACTCATGATATTTTATCTCACAAGCTACTTAGGCTTTTTTGGCACCTGACTAGACTATCTTCCTACAGGTGTGGATAAGGGAAATCTCCCTTCCATAGGTTGTTGGCATGATTACCTATGGATGGATCTTAGGAGTAGAGGACTGATAATTCACTCGAGATACTAGTGGAGTTGTTTGGTACTTTTTTTACTTTTTGTATAGCATGTTTGTATACATGTTCCCATATTCCTATTTTTCTTATTATCTTTCCATGCATCCATGTATCATACACTACCTTATAGGATTTTTATTATATTATCATTTTTTCATTTATTTCTTATTCTTCCACTACTTATTTGTTTATCAAGTATATTTATATAAAGTTTACATTATACATTTTATCTGATTGTACCAGTTTTGACACTCTGAGATGAGGATATAGTCCTCACACTATACCACATTTACACCCTCACTACTAGTCGATAGCCTCTGGAATATTGGGAGGCTTTCTTGAGGCCATGGGACCCACTGACTTGGGGAATATGTTATGTGAATCCTAGTTCGGTATGTTACAATGTGGTATAACATGAGTTTCCTTTCTTGATTTTCTATTTGGAGATAATAGATTGGATATTCTGAATGATTGAAACATGGTCAAAATACATTCTTAGGCATCATGAACCAATTTTTATGGTAAATGTCGAGTTTCCTGAATTATAAGTGTTGTTCTACTTTTTCCTATTACTGTAGATTTAATTTCACTACTGGTTGATGGACGTGATGGGTTGTGGTTATTATTATTGTTCTAATTAGGGATATATTTAATCCTTGGCATGATTATATGAGGGAAAGTAGCATTATTACATACCTCGATATTAGGCACACTAATCCCAATATGTCATCGATGTTTCCATGTCACGTCTATTTTTAATGTGCATTTTTCTATTTCATATTGATAGTACCTTGAATATATATTGAATTATTCTAAAATTTCTTCAAGATATAGGAAAACATAATTGATACTCAAAGTGTATTCCTCACCCTAGAAGTGTTTTTCAGAATAGGATAAAGCTGACACCTTAAGCAGTTAATTATGGCATGTTGATCCATGGATCATTTCTTCAAATGGGTTAGAATGTGTTATGGTGTGATTTGAATGGATATTATATTTTGGTTCAAAAATATTATTGGACCTTTTGGATAAAAAGTGTTATGCCTTCTAGTTCAACCATTTTAAATTGATTTATACTATTTTAAATTCAAAAATTCAAAATAAATATGACATATAAAGTAAAACTAATTATTCTATACCTATGAAATAGGGAAATAAACCCAAACCCAACCTTAGTAGTGGATGGTAGGTATATCTTATGTTCTTATGGCATGATATGATCTCTTCTACCATCTAGACCTAGCTTTTGAAGTAGTTATAGAGGTATGGTTGTTTTCGTAAAAGGCATTACTCATTTCAATGTCTCTTAATGTCAATATTCACAATTTCTTAAATCCCTTCAAAGGTGTGTGTTTGGAATTATAGTATCATGTCACCACAATGTCCTCTGGTTGCATGACCTTAATACAATGAAGACAATGATATTCAGGTGGTGGCCCTTGAAATTCTAGTGATTTCTCTTATAGTTCCACCTGTGGCACCTCTTCCGGTTCCAGATATGGGAATCGGTGCCTAGTTCTGAGAGGGTTTTCTATATATGCTTCAAAATATACTAGGTTTAGTTTGAACTTAAACATGTATTGAAGAGTTGACTCGTTATTTTTAGTATCATAATCGTCCCACATTTTTAGGAAAGATGGATCTAATTCTAATTAGTATTGGATTGAATTCTTCCTTTCTATATTTGATCATCTTGAGATTCCTATATGGTGGAGGGTAATGATATCTGTGTATATGCTACGTGATTCTTCCAAGTGGTGGTGTGAAATTATAACCGAAGTGGATTGGCATAGATATATGGTTGAGGTATATTTTCAGACCATATTCTATGATTACTTATTTCCCCATAATCTGAGGGCTGATAGAGCTAAGGAATTCATGAACCAGCAGAAAGGGAGCATGTCTGTCATGAAGTATTCTACATATTTCATAGAGTTTTAGTAGTTCACTTCTACTCTAGTGAGTGATGATATTAAGACGTCTAGGAGATTTGATGCTGGGTTGGTATAATTCCTCTGGTCAAAGGTCAATGTCTTTAGGATGACTACTATTTCTTAAATCTTCAACCAATACCTTAACACAAAGTAAAACCTGAGGGAAGATAAGGGTGCGAGTAAGGTTGGTTTAGCACTGATATTAACCAGTACATCATATTTTGAGTTAAAGGAGAATTTTGAGGCTACTTGTGGAGGCAGTAGATTTCAGGATCCCCGTAGGGATAGTTTTATTATCTGTCATGAGTGCGGGATGTTAAGACACACAAATCCTCAGTGCTCATGCGATGCAATTCAGTGTAGAGGATTCGACATGATGGGGTATATCTAGATCTTCTATAATAATTTTCCTCTTGTTCCTAATGAGTGAGGATCTAAACCTACTCCTTGGTCATGAGCTGGGCATGTAGTATCACATCAGGCAGGTAGCTAGAATACCACTAGCTAATCAGGTCGAGGTAGCGGTACAAGTATAGGCATTCATACTTATGATTATCAGTGCAAGAAGAGCTGGATTGCATATGGAAATTTGGTAGTGTCTCAAGGTAGTGGTATAGACCAGTTACATATATTCGATCCAATTATTGAGTATCAAAGTGTATAACTTTCTACTATATGAGGCACTATTCTAGTATCCTCTACTTTATATTCTACTTTATGTTACACATGCATATCTCACTCATTTATTTAGAATGCAATCACTAAGAGTATGGGCCTCAATATTGGTCACTAATATGGTATAATTATGTTATAAACCCCTATAGGTATTTTTTTATAGGTCATTCTCCATTGTATGAGTTTTACACTAGATATAGGTGGATACCTTTTCATATGGAATTTTTACGTAATCAACATAATGGGATCTGGAATAATCCTCTTAATAGAGTGGCTAGTTCCCTACCAAGTCCATATTGAAGGATATCATTAGTGGGTTATGTTTACATAACCATAGGGTTCTAGAAACATGAATAAGGGAGAATGGGATGTCAGTGCGACATAAGCAGGAACTGAGGAGCATAGGCTGGGTAATATGATAGCTTTGATTTCTAGTCTTTACCTAGATGATCTGGGGTTATGACCCACCTTTTTTACTCTAGTAGTAAAGAATTTCATATATGACCTTCATGGAGACTTCTCTAGTCTTCCTATAGTGAGATATGTAGATTTTACCGTTGATATAGAACCAGGAGCATCGCCAGTGACCATTCCTCCATATAGGATGGCACCTAAGGAGCTTTTAGAGCTCAAGAAGTAGTTGTTGAATATAGAGGATAAAGGACATATATGCCCGAGCATTTATACTTGGGGTTCACTTGCTATATTTTACAAAAAAAAATAGGATGGTATCCTCAGGATATGCATGGATTACCATCATTTGAATCTACTCACAATAAGGAATTGGTACCCACTTCTTAGAATAGACAACCTATTTGACCAGATACAAGGATCGAAGGTGTTTTCAAAGATAAATCTAATGGTGGGATATCATTAAGTGTATTTCTGGACTTCTTACATACCTCACATAGCTTTTATGTTCAGGTATGGTCTATACGAGTACTTGGTTATTCCTTTTGGACTCATGAACACACCTATAGTTTTTATGGATCTTATGAATTGGGATTCCAACCATATGTACATACATTTTTGGTAGTCTCTTTTTATTTTATCTAGGTGTATTCACTCTCCAAAAAGAAACATGAAACCCATATTTATATCACGATGAATACATTGAGAGATAATTTTCTCTATGATAAGCTCATTAAATGCCACTTTTTGATTGATAAAGTCCACTTCCTAGGTCAAATCATCTTGGAGTCACGAGTTTTAGCATACCTAGAGAATGTGTGTGCCATAATTTCATAAGAGCAGTACAAGAATTTCATTGACATAGAGAGTTTCATGGAGATTTCTAGATATTACAAGATCTTACTCAAGCATTTCTCACACCTTGAAGCACTAGTAATGGTATTGAAAAAGAAGGGTGTGAAAACTATATGGTCAAATAATTATGAACTAGCCATCAAATAGATGATGGGTCATTTGAATTTAGCACTGATACTGATTCTTACAGATCTATGAAGGAGTTATACTATTTACTGTGATGCATCATGTATCATTATTGGATATTTTCTAATATATGATGAGTGATTCATGCATGTGGGTCTTTTCAGTTGAGTCCTCATGAGCAGAATTATCCAACGTATGACCTCAAGGTCACTGTTTTTGTGCATGATTTATGTCGTTGGAGACACTATCTACATATATAGTTTTTTTTGTTATATAATGATCAAAAATTCATCTAATACATATTTATATGGAGGGAAATTAATCTTAGGAAGCATAACTGGGTTGATTAACTTCAGTCATTTGAATTCAAGCTTGACTACATGCCTAGAAAGGGAAATTTATTAGCCAATGCTCTAAGCTAGAATACTTAGACACAAGAAGTTCAATAATCTAGTAGTTAATGGAAGCTTAGGGCCTTATTCTCATATATTAATGTTGAGGTTTAGGAGGACCACGTTAAGACTATCCTCTCAGCCTTAGCAGTGACTTATACTCTTCTATAATGGGTGATCATGAGTCAGTATCTAATCCTAAAGGACTTGTACTAAGGGAAAGTTTCTTGGATGATGATACATCTTTAGGTATAACTGTGAATGGGGATGATACACTATATTCTCAAGGGAATTGATGGGTCCTAGAAGTCATTAAAGAGAATATATTGTAGGAATTTCATGACCCAGCATGTGAAGTTCACCAAGTGTCACAAAAATGTATCGATATTTTGTGACTCTGGTTTTGGTGTCCAAGTATGAAATGTTATATTATCAGATTCATCACTTGTTGTTCCACCTGTTAGATGGTGAAGGTGTAAGATTAGTGAATAGTAGTTCATTTTCAGTCATTATTAATTTCTGAGTGGAAATGGGATGATATTTTGATGGATTTTGAGACTAGTCTACCCCGATCACCTCATGGAAACAATACAGTGTGGTTTTTCATTGATCATCTAACGAATGTCGTACATTTCTAACCTATGTGAGAGACCTTCCTGGTAGAAGATCTAAAATGTTTTCACATCATGGAGGATATACATAATCACGGAGATCCTCATTCTATCATTTCTGACAGAGATTATCATTTCATATCATGGTTATGGTAGGGTTTATAAAAGGTCTTGGGTACTCATGTGCTTATGAGAATGGCGTATCATCGACAGATCGATGGAAAAATGGAGTGTATTATTCCGGTGATATAGGACATGATCTATGTAAGTGTTCATGACTTTGGAGTTTCTTGGGAGAAACACATTCCACTTGTGGAATTCACTTATAATAAAATCTTTTAGGCTACCATCAAGATGGATCCTTTTGAAGCAATATATGATAGGTCTTTTTTCTCACCATTGTGTGGGCTAGAGGTAGTGGCGGTAGATTTTATTGTAAAACATTTCATGTTGGAGACTATTGAGGATTTATAGCTAATTAGAAAGGGAATTTAGATAGATTAGTCAAAATAAAAGTCATATGCCCACAAATGTTGACGACCTCTCAGGTTAGAGGTTGGAGACTGGGTTTTCTTATCTGTCTTGACTAGGTTAGGGAATATATGTATTCGGAAGCACGGTAAGTTCTCATCGAGGTTCATTGGGCCCTTCGAGATTGTGAAATGGATATGACCAGTGGCATACCATTTGGAACATCCTCGAATATACTGGTCTATTTATGACGTCTTTGATGTATCTCAGCATAGTTGATACTATCTAGACCCAACGTATGTCCTTCATCCTGATGAGGTAAAATTAGATTTAGATTCTTCCTTCTAGGAGTATCTAGTGCGTATAGTGGATCAGTGAATTAAGACACTCTGAGTTATGTAAATCCCTTAGGAATAGGATACTTCAAACCATGGCTAAGTACAGGACGATACTTGGGAATGGGAAGATGATATATGAGCTCAGTGGTAAAAACATTTGTTTGAAGATGCCTCTTTACCCTCATAAGTCCAATTGAGGGATGATATTTTTTATGGAGTGGAAGTTGTAAAGACTCATCAGTTCATAAATGTGTCCATCATTTGTTTTCCAATTTTAACCCTTAGTTTAATCTAGTTAAACATATACTATAGCCTAAGGATAGTCTTAGGAGCATCTGAGGCTTATTTGTAAACTGGAGATTTGGAAAAATGGGAAACTATTTGGTCCACACAGTTTGGAGAAATTAGGTATCCCAGCCAATAGATTTTCTCTAAAACCATGAAATTGTAGATGGTGGAACATATAGACAGCACGATTTCACTGAAACTATATGATCAATGGTTCTTTGCCATTAAGATATGTTATATTTTAGGATAGTGGGATTTCACATGATTGGAAAATGTTTTGGGAAATTGTGTTCCTTAACAATGCACGATACATCCTATAACAATGGCTTGATCATGCTTTGTCCAAACCGTATATCCAATCCATGCACCCTTGATATTTTGGATGAAAATACCATCATTCCCTTAATTTAAAACTTTAACCCTTTTCCATAGTCTCTTAACTCCTATCAAAGTTTTCCATTGTATTCATCATTCTATTTAGGTGTAATATCATTTTCCTTATTTTCATGGCATTGTACCACTTCTCAGATATCTTCCAACCTGCTTTGAATCTAAGGTAGATATAGAGCTAGGTGTTGTTTATGACCTTGAGGTAGGTGTTCATGTTGTTTCCCATTGAGTCTTGATGCTCCATTGCTATGTAGTTTTATCATACGCTGGCTATTTTTGAGTATCCCCTTTTATTTTTTTCCTTTATATCAAATTGACCCCACACATTTTTATATATCAAATAATCCTAATTTAGTAGTTTATAGGTTTATACCCTCAGTTATGGACACCAAATGGGTGTGATAAGTCAATTTTACCTTAATTATTATTTTCTAAATTTCCATAAATGAATTTAATTTCATCATATTAGCATTTAAATGAAATTTCCATTAATATATGGGTATCAAATAAATCCCAAGTCACCTCTAATGTGTAAATACCTCATATAATTGGAATTTCCTAAGTAAGAAATTGACTTATTTCTCATGTCATCTCTTAAGTGTCCCATTGAGCCTTATAATTAAATTGTTGTGTAATGTTAAATTGAATGGGTTAAATTACTTGAAATGGATAATTCAAGATGGTTTACTCTTCTTAAAATGGATTATATGGATTAGATGAATGAATCATTGAAGATAGTGAAATTATCCCTTTGTGAATTGAAGACCCTTGGTGTAGTTAAGCTTGTATTTTTAGTTACATGAGAGGTTATGCCTCATGTATCACATTATAGAAATTAGTATTCCTTGATTATATATTCAGTCTAGATAAAATATTTGGATGGGAGGTAATTCTCCATGCCATTTATAATTATAATTTTCCTTTATAGAGGTTGTGAAACAATGGTAAGGGACCTTTGAGTATGAAGGTATCACGCACCCTTACATCGGGTTTTAAGAAAGACATCTCATACCATTGATACTAGTAAGAGGTTGGGATTAACATTCCAAGTTCCTTTGTTTGAGTGATGACATGATGTATCACTCACCATCTCGAGTGAATTGTATGATGTTTTACGCTATTATTGGAATATAGGGCATGTACCCAATTATTTGAGCTTTTAGGCTCATTATATTGGTCATGGATGTTTGAGTTATGCCCTGGTCCATCCAACAACTAGTATTCTAGGTATATGGTCCCTTACATCCTTATGTACATGGTTCATATTGGTGGATGAAATGTATATAATTTGAATATATATATTATTACTATATATATATGGTCTATTCAGACTTTCATTCTAGCCCTGAGCTGAGGTAGGTAGACCTTCCAGGTTTCCTATAGAAAACTGAGTGGGATGGTTATTTATTTCAGATTTTCTTATTATTTTTCTTATACATGCACACTATTTAGTTACGATAATTTCTTGGATTACACACTGACATATTGGTGGTGGACTACTGAGATTTTATCCAACACCCTACTTGACCAACCTTTGGTACCCAATAAGACTATCTATAAGTAGGTAAGGATAAGGCTAAGCACTCTTCTAAAGGTTGTTGATAGGCTTACCTATAGATGGATATTAGGAGAAGAGGACCGAGAATTCGATCGAGATGCTAGTTGAGTTGTTTTGTATTTTTTTACTTTTTGTGTAGTATGTTTTTATAAATATTCCAATGTTCTAGTTTTATTATATTAACATGACTTGTATCCATGTATCATGCAAAACCTTATAATATTTTTATTATGTTACTAGTTTTTCAATTATTATTTATTCTTCCACTACTTATCTATTTATCTTGTTTGTTTATGTTATTCTTCTAATGTTTATTGTATCTGATTGTATCTTCTATACCACCCTAATAAGAGGGAATTGTCTCCCCACTTTACCACCTTTACAACCTCTATTCTAGTTATCATATAGAATATGTGGAGGCACCCTTGAGGCCATGTCACCCACCAGCTCAGGGAACAGGTTAAGTGAATCCTAGGTCATTATTTTACATTACGTCACCATTATTGTTCTTAAAAGAAAATCCAAGCAGTTCCCTCATCCATAACTACGTACAGACCTAATTTCAAAAGGTAGGTGTTCACATGGGGTTTCAGACCAAATAATTCTTAGGGACTCGCATTGTTCAAGAGGATGGGAAGTCGGGCTCATCACAACCTTTTGGGAATAATTGTTTCCTACTCCGAGACTCTCTTATAGATTTATGATGTGTTCGTGAATCTAATCCTAATTTTGGTATGTGACCGGTTACCCAAACAAAATTATTATAGGTTAATTTTATTTATATACAAAATAAAGGGTATTTAATTAAATAAAAGGAGAAAGGGGAACTCTTTAGTGAATCCAATTGTATGTATATAACGATATTTATCTATTTCTGAGTTGTGGATAACTTCATTATATGTTGAATCCATATAACTAGGTAATTATGAATTTCCTACCATACATGGAGGTGGTTGATATTTCGAGAAGGGGATTGAGCCATTATTTGGTGTCCTACGAATCCTGGTTAAAGTAGGAATAAAAATCCATGTAGTTCATTAAACTCATGTAGTTTAACATAATATAGAAATTAGATATATTAGTGCTCTAAGGAACTAGGTATTTAGGCTTGAGTCTTGGGGATATGTCCTATGTATCCCGATTATTGGGGAGAATCGTATTTTTCATAGTTAATTCACACCATTGGTATTGAACCTAAGGTATATGCCCATATGTGTAGGGATGTTTATATCATTCCACTCATCCGGGCTTAAATATTGGAATTTCCATTAACAGTGGAGATTTCATGATTCTAATGAGAAGTTCATTATAGCTTCCTAATCCCACATGAGCTATGATCAATGTGAGAAATAAGGGGTAGAAAATGATCTACCTCATTTCATATAGACACAAGACTCATGTACTGGGATATCCCTTTGGATGATTAATTTGGATATAGGGCCTTAAAGATGTGTGTTATGTATCTTCATTATGGAAGGAATCATATTCTCCATAGTTTAGTTAGTTTCTGAATCTGCTGAGGGTTGAGGTAAAATGATTAACCCATGTGAATGATTGAATCATTATTGTTGGAATTTCTAAGACAAGACATGGCTTACACTATGGTGAATTCCCATTTGAGTTTGGCCTCAGGCATTTGGAAGGAATCCTATATATCCAAATTATAAAATGAATCAGAGTCCTTGTAATTCAATTGATCGGGACTGATATAATGACATTTACCTATATGAGGGACATATCATATTATGCTTCTAGTTGGGGATTACACTCTGAGGTTTTCCTATATATAAGAAATATCATATTATGTCCCTAGATAGGGAATTACACTATATGTTTTCCCTATATGTTGGATATATCATATTATATCGTTGGTCAGGGATTAAACATTAACGATTCCATTATCATTGTAAAATCTCATGATGCAGATGATATGATCATTGTAGCTCCATGATATCATGTGATCTATTCTCAGTGTGAGAAATAAGGGATGGAAAATGATCAGTCTCATTTCTTGTGGATGTAGGAATTATATACTAAGACAGCCCTATAGATGGTTGATATAGATCTTTGTACATAGAGAGACATCCTACATATCCCAGTTTTGGTAGGAATTTAGTTTCTCATTGTTCCCTTGATCGGGGCTTACACACTGATGTTTCTTTGATAATTGGGTATTACACACTAAGTATAGACAAATTCAACATATACTGGGATTCCCTAGTGACTTAACCTACTTGCTCTCATGACATCGCAAGACCTAGACGATTGGTCCAGAAAGTCATTGCATGGCCTATCTCACTTTTCCAAAGGGTGTCACATGATCCTGTTGAATTGCCCAGGTTTCATCGCAAGTGATGGATAACACATGTGGAGGGTTTCATGATAGTTAATGTGACATTTATTGAAGGGTTTCACATTTCTCAGCTAACATGTCTAGAAGGAATCATAAGACCAAACTGACTTGATCCAAGGGCGTCGTGAGAGTCAGTTGACAAGCCTGGATACTTCTGCAAGACTCAACTGAAATATACTGATGCTGCCATGTGGATCAAGAAGCATTTATGAACAGGGTCACATGGCTAGGATGATGATCCTGGAGTGATTCATGAGATTAGGAGAGCATTCCTGGAGGGCTCCATGTGAATTACCTTGACATGTCTAGAGCACTTTTCATGATCCAAATATTATTCCAAAAGAGTGTTGCATGATCTGGGTGACATGTCCTGGTGATTTTTTATTACCTGGGTGGTTCATGAAAAGTGCATGAAGACCATCATATATGTTCTTTTCTTATGCACCTTATATTTAGTCTTTGTTTTTTCCTTTACTTTGTGAATTCATTATATTTTTTCAATGATAACTTTTTTTAATTATCATGTGATCTAGAATGTGTGTGGGATACTCTTCAAATATCTTGTTATAATTACTTAGTTTGATCTATGGGTGATAACATGAAGAAACTATTCATATTGCATGATTTATCTGGATTTACCCCAAAATATTACCTGAAGAAAAGATTTCCAGTTGTGAGATCATTCATTCCAAGAAATCTTCTCTAGCACCGGTGCGTCTGGATGTAAAGAGTTCAACCATTCTTTTGGAGTGTTGCAGTCATGTAATAGTTGTAGTGGTAGTCCTCATTTTTCATACTATGGTGGTAAATTTATAGGCTTACCCACCCCAATGTTTCACCACATTATGAATAGTATATCATGTGAATACAAGTTGGATTGAGTGAAGTTTTTCAGTATCACGCATCATCATGAGCCTCTATAATGGATCACTCTGAGGGTGTTTCCTGATTTTTAGTGACTATGAGTCCCTCCCATAAATTCCTCCTTTATGGGATTATTTCCATTTAATAGGGAATTTTTTAATCATGAGGGCATGCTGAAGGACATCCATATTATCATATTGATATGTACAAGATCCCTCATAGGACCAAGATACCTACTAAGAGGCATTTCCATGCTCCTCGAAGCCTTGGATGGGGGATTTCATGAGATCGTGATGAGTTTTCAAGGGGTCTTCTGAGACTATGATGTAGACATACATGGTGCATCATATGTGTTTTGTGACTATGAGAGGATCCTAACTCAGCATATTTTTATTTCATTTATTTATTTTAAAATGTTCTACAGTCATGTGAGATTGCTTGAATGTTTTCAAGGACAATCATTCTTCCTCTTGGTGATGCATCACAGGACCAAAAGGGGGTATTTTGGAGATGCATAGAAATTTCATGGAAAATTCAATCTTTTTGTCCTTAGGGAGCCAAAGGGAGAGTTAAATGATCTGTGGACATGCCTGAGGTGCTTCACATGATGAGGGTGATAGGTCGGTGGGCTTTTGCGAGATTTGGCGGATATTTCATCGGGGTCTCTCAGTGTCTTGGGGATTTCTAGGGGCGCATCACACATCTTTTATGACTTCAAGAGGCTCTCTTCACCCCCTAATATATTTCCTTTCTTTTATTTTACAAATTCTTGGGGTTCTTTTGAGTTGTCTTAGTTGTTGATGAGGACAACCATTATCCCTATTGGTGATCCACTTCATGAGTTTATTGACCTCTAGTGGATCCTTCCTTTTGGATATATTTCTCTTTATTTTAAAAGGTGTTGTGTGGCCTTCAACCATTGATTGATTGTAAAGTATATATATGATCAATATGGGATCTTGTGATGGAATTAATTCCATATCCTATCTAGTTAATCTTTTTTCATTCCCATGGAACGTCGTATGATTATTGTTGTATTTCATGATGGTGTGGGACATTATTAGGGACAGTTTCTGTGATCTCCTTTTATGTGTCAAATGTTCAATTACTATATGATTTTATCGAGTGATCAAGGGTTTTTCAATATCAATTAAGCATTCAAAAGGATTCATGGAATGTTTTTCAATCTATCACATGAATGTCCCATAACTCAATCCACTTGAATGTGTTTCATGGATGGAGGATCGTATGAGGAAGTCTCACAACATCTAAATCATCATGAGATTGAGTAAAGGAATAAAAGTTATAGAGTCTTGTGAATATTTTACTCGCACGTAAATGAAATATTTATTTTCTTTACATGGTGGTATCAATACAGGCATGGATCTTCTCATCAACACATGAATATTTTATGTGTTCAGTGTGGACCTCTATCAGATCATCATGGTGAATTGAGTCATGATTTTTTTTCATTCTTAGATTTTGCAGAGCATCATACAAATTCTTTTAGACTTGGTTATATCTGAACATTGAGTAGTTGACCACAATCCATCACATAATGGGGTATAGAGTAATTTTATCTCCTTCTTTCTGATGTAATACCCATTATATGGATAGGAATATATTTTCACATGACTGTATTTAATCGTAATGCATGATTTATATCTTTTCATGAGCTTGAAACCCTTGCGGTGTCACATCTTTTTCCATAATGCATCATGTAGTGCCACATCCTTTCACAGAAGGGGTTACACAGTGCCAAATATCATGGTTCCACAACTTCAAGTAAACCCAATTGGTTCTTCAATGCACATATCACTAAACCAATATTTGAAACACCTTTGTTTTTTCATGTAGAACATCTCATAAATCATCCATGGGATCTTACAATGCTCTTTTTTATAAGAAAAATGAGCTCAATCCCATATATTATGGTATATTATTGTAAATAAAGGTTACAGGATTCTTATCCCTTTGTGTGATATATTACATAGTGTCTTGTATCTATACATGAGTGAAAGCATGGGTCTCGTATGACCTTTTTCAGCATAACCCTTATCGGGTTTACGATGCTCTATTATACAAGGAAAATGAGAGCTCCCCTTTCAGAGCAGTAGAGAACCTCTCCAAATTTTTATCTACCTGTATTTATAGGAGATATATCAAATGGAATCTACTCACCTGAGAAAGGAAGTGTGTCTTATAAAAGTTCTATTCTATTGTACTCAGCCTTAGATCTGAAAACAATTTCAAGTCAATATATTTCGTTAAGGAACCAAAATTTCCAATACTATTCATGCGATGCACATTTGTATATTCACAATTGCATAACCCTACTGATACTTCACATAATATCATGATCCATACCACATGATTCATTCATTCCCAACATATCTTCTTCATGTATAGGTTTTCCCTCAAACTAAGTATTTTCACGGTGGATCATGTTCGTAGTGGTGACCTCCAGAATTTTCCTTCAATGCATGCTATTTTTTCCATGTGAACATCACATTTTCCTCATATAGAAACTATCCCAGATGTTTAACTACACACATGAACATGTTGGAATAGTGTTTAATTTCTTATCAAGCTAAATACACACATGCAAGCAGGCCTTCCATGTTGGATATTGTAGACCACACGCATCATACCCTAACCCAGTCCACAGATCAACTTCATGGCCTAGTGTGCCTTTAGGATACAAAAGGTGGATTCGTACAATCCCAAAAGACACATATTCTCATGTTTGTGTGATCCTCATCACATGAAATACACCGGTATACCACTATATGAACCACAGATTTGTGGTGATAGGAGGATCATGTGGCTAGTCTGTTATATCAGTTCCAGACATGGTCTACTTAAACCCCCTTCATGTCTGATCATTCTAGTGTATGTGGTCCAATTTTTGTCTTGATCTTTATATTATATCATGTTTCGTATAAAAATATAGTTTTGAGGAGTTGTAATGTAATAATGGTTATACGCACAGACTAGATTTCTAAAATGATCATTGTAAGAAAGTGTGATGTACCCTAAATCCATCTATGATCCATCATTGATCTGTATAGTGGCTTTGGGGAGTTATAGTGTGAGAATGAGCATTCACTCTAGGTCTTAATAGTTTTAATTATCCACTCTAGACACAAGTGGAAATCCAAAAATCTGATTCCATGATGTTTAAGAAGATGTCATGCAACAACTTTTACCTATTTCCTAATATTCATTACATGTGTCCTTTCATGGAAAAGTGTGTAATGTGCAATTATTAGAATAAAAAATTCCCCCTTCCCTTTTAATTGGATTCATTCAGAATAAAAAGAATTTGATTCCAAGGTAAATATAGGTCAATTTCCATAAATCTATATAGGGATGAATTTTTCCAGGGTGTGCCATATAGAGAGAGGGTGATCTATCTTTCCCGAATCTTATAATCATGGTGAGTGTAGCTTGATTTATTATAAGTCGATATGGAGGACCTTACATGATTTTCTATTCTTTCATACTAGATTATTATTGTGTTGTAGTTTTGGTTCTTCTACATCAGATCTTTTACACTTTATTTTAGGGTCTTTTGGCTTGGACCAACTATCACTGTAGTTTAGCGTATTTTACATCAGACCTTCTATCGCTATAGATTAGTGTATTTTAGCTCGGACCATCTACAGTTGTATTTTAGGGTATTTTATCTCAGACCTTCTACTGTTATATTTTAGTGTCTTTTATCTTGGACCTTATATTAATGTAATTTAGGCTCTTTTAGCTCGGACATTCTATAGTTGTATTTTAAGGTCATTTAGCTTGGACCTTCTATCATTGTAGTTTGGGGACTTTTAGATCAGACCTTCTAGTGCTATTTTTAGGGTATTTTATCTCAGAACTTCTATTAATGTAGTTTAGGTTCTTTTAGCTCGGACCTTCTATTATGGTCGTTTATTGAATTTTACCTTGGACGTGCTATCACTGTAGTTTAGGTTCTTTTAGATCAGAACTTCAATCAATGTGGTTTACAGTCTTTTATCGAACACACTAAACACTTTTAAATAGTTATATTAACATTTTCATTATTATTATGTTGGTTTTGTTTTACAATTTTGAATCTAAAATAAGAATAATTGAAAAATAAAAATAAAGACAGGTTTTATTCAATAACAATGCTAGAAATATTACATTTCCATAAGGCCAAAAGAACCTAACTAACCTAAAATTCTTACTAAGTGACCTATCAAAATCACTAGGAGATTCCAAAACACCAAAGAAATACTGAGAAAATAGTTAGAGTCATTAGGATCAATCACAATAAAGAACACTATGGAATGTGTTACAGAAATAAGACTGAGCATCAAGGGTATATAGAGTACCATCTTCACCGAGTTGTTTCAAATGATTGGAATATCATAAAAATAAATTTATAAGGCCTTTGTGAATGTTGTTAGCCATTTTGGTCCTTAGGTGACTATTGGTTCTGTAACAGTCATAAAATCTTATAACCATTGGGTATTTTTAATAATTTTGATTATTTTATGAATTCTAAGTATTTAAATTTATTATGAATTCCAAATTTTAAAAAAATTATTTAATGTCAGATATTTGAAAATGTTTTAATTTAACATATCTTTACATTTTGAAATCATAAATTTTTAAAACATAAAATGAATCTAAAATCATGAATTATTCATTTTAATTAAAATACAAAATGAAGTACATATTTTTTCTTCAATAAAATTTTAGAGATGCATACATATTTTTTTGATACAAAAAACTACGTATGTGAAATTGAAAACACATCTTAAAATACTATTATTAATTAAAAGTGATACTTTTGGTTAAGTGATGATGGGGTATAATTTATATGTACGTTTTTTTATATTTAATGTTCCAAATTTTAAAATAAAGTTTAAATTGTGTTTTAGACTACTAAAATTAATGACATTTTTTGTTTTAACGAAGTTAAATATTGAAAATTAAATTTCTACTTTCTATATTTTTGGATATGGTTTATTTTATTTTTGAAGGTATTTAATAAAGGGTTTATAAAAAAATATACTACACTTAGGCCAACCCTCTAGCCAGCCAACAGAGGAAGCTCGCACCACTTTTGTAGAGTAAGTGGTAGAGCCTTGGCCCCACATCTAGTACATGCCAGTTGTGAGGCAGTGTGATCCCACAGAGATGCATTACAGTTCCAAGGTGGCACCATTAGGTTGGGCGGCACAACGACAGAGTGGGAGCAGGACCGCACCCGTAAGGAGAACCTGTATGAGGCAATTTCATGGATGGGGAAGAGAGTTAATTGATCAATGGATGTGATATAGAATCTTATATGACGGTCTCATAATCCCCTTTATTTTGATTTGGGATAATTTATTTCCGCAATGATAAAATCTCAACCATTTGATCTCACCGTGCAAGATCTAGACCACATGATCTAGTCTCGACTTCAAATCCCACCGCCATGAACCTTTCCACCATGTTTTATTTAGTCATCTGACTGAGGACACATCTGATCTGGTACATCCATCTATTATAAAAATCTGGATCAAACCATAGTCATTCGATCAAAACTGAGATTTAATCTCATATGTCCATCTCTTTTTTATGGTTGTGGAAACATCCATAGCCGTCTGATTATTCTTGTTTAATCTGGATCATCCAATCCTTTCCACTTTTCTCTTCACTTTTTCTTCTTCCTCACCCCAAACCAGTGAGTTGACCCATAGATTTCTCCACCCCATTTTCTTCTTTCTCCTCCTGTGGTCCTCCACCACTCTCTTCGGACCAACCCTCAATTTCTACTAATAAGCCTCTTTTGGTATTGTTTTTAATATTTTATTTGGCTCCTCTTTTAATTTCCCTAAACTTTCTATTTTCATATTTATAATATAATCACCCATTAGCTTAGGGTTTATTTTAATTAGAGTGTTAGACCTGTTTTTATTTATTACTTTTTGTTGGTCTTTGTTTATATTTTATGTATGTATCATTATGTATAAAATATATACATATATAGTTTGCAAAAAACCTAATTTCCCACATAACCTTACCCATTTCTATTCCTCTACATACCAATGTATTATATCCTGATTCGACCTCATCCTCAAAGACATGTAATGGATTATGTTTTCTTCAATTTCAATTTGAAAACCCTGTTATATACTTTTGTGTTTCATGTATATATATATATATACAATTTTATATTACTTCAGATCCAATCTCATTTTATGTTTTCTATATATGATTATTAGTGTTAAAATAATGTTTTAAGGAATAAAAAACATATGAGATTTATTATTTTTTATTTTTTGTTTAAAATAATTGTATATATAATTATATATGTATATACTAATTTTTTAATATAACAACCCAATTTGGGTTTTTATGATTTTTGAATGGTTATCATTTGATTTTAATTGATGTTCCTAAAACATGTAATACATGTAAAGGTTTATTTAAAATTGTTTTTAATATTAAAAACTCTTGTTTACAACTTATGTATATATGGTTATGTATAAAAGTTTATATATGTTTGTTTATATAAAAAATCCATTCTGATTTTATGATTTTCAAATGACGAACATTCATTTATAAATGGTGTTCATATTACATTTTATACATACAATGGTTTACTTTGTTTTATGTAAAATTAAACCCAATTTATATTTATAAAAAAAACTAATTTGTTTCTATGGTTTTTGAATGATGAAAATATGTTTTTAAATAATTTCATTAAGTTCATGTAAATCATGTAAGGCATCAACTTGGTTTTTTTGATTTGACCGAAAAAAACATATATGTGTATATATGGTTATGTGTATATATATATGGGTTTTGATTATAATATAAATTAGGTTTTCAAAAACCTATTTTAGTAGTTAATTATGATTTTTAAGTGTACAAATTTTATAAGGATTTATTAATCTTTATTTTGGGTTGTGCAAATCCTAGTCGTACACTTTGTGTATATATATGGTTTTATATACATTTATAAACCACATATATACATATATGCATTTCAACCTTGATTCCATAAGTATTTAATGGGTATTAGCTATATTAGTTTGTTCTCTAATTTTTTACACATTCAGGCATAAATATATATTCATCCATAAGAAAATATGTTCATTTATGAATACTTAACATGAAATAATGGTTTTATATCGATGAATTGTATTTAAATTTTCCACAAGGAATGCCTTTAATTATTTAAGATTATGTTTTAATCTATTTGATATTTCAATTAATAGTGCACGGTTTAAACAAAAATAACTAGTATCTAAAAGTCAAAACCTATAAATTATGGTATAAAATGGATCACATTCATCTGAAATAGTTTTAATGAAATAATTATTAATTTATGTGACAACCTAATATTTTATGTGTACTAGTTCTTAAATCATGTGAAAAACCTTGGTGTTTCAGTCTATGCATGCCACTATTAAATCTGATGCATCCATAACCTAAAAACTGGAAAACCTGGCCATTTTTACATTTACTACATAATTAACTTAATTTATGAATATGTATGAAAGAACTAAATTTATCTACCTTGATTACTCAGAGATTAAGATTGTATTTATTCATTGTGGTATGGGAAACATTGAATATAAACCATACTTGACATATGAAGAATGTTTTGATCTTAGATGATAAGATGGGTGCACTCAGATAGCACTCCAATGCATTAGGTAAAGTTAATCCTCATGAGATAAATTATTTTGGGTTTTTACCCCCATGATCATAGCATGAAGCCTTGATAGAATGTTGTTGTACGGTCATTGTGTAAGGCCTTGACAAAGTCTGGAATTATAAATTCCCTCATTATGTATTAATATATGGCCAACCAAGTGATTATTTGACTAGTAGAATATCCCTTGGTTAATAATATTATATGATAATGGTGATGAATGCATAAGGCATAAATGAAGTATGCACATGGAAAGTTATATAAGTAAAATGTATCCAAATAATGAAATTGAGTTGATGTTACACTTATCAATCCATGAATTTCATATTATGTGTTAAGGGAATCATGACATTGTTACTCATGAAATTATATGAAAGTATTAATTTATGTTCCAATTTGTACTTACATCCTATCATGTCACCTTTATAATTGGTTTGATCAATTTATGTATTATGCTACATTCCTTGAATTTTTGTACATGTATGGGGACTCTGATATATGTTTTACATGCAGTTTTTAAGTAAATACATATAATTCATGTGTAAGATATTTTCTTGAAAATGTATTCAATTAACCTTAGAAAATGTTGATGACGTGCTTCAAGAAGTGTTTATTTCCTTATAATAAAATGTTTTATAATTATTTCACAGGTTGTTTGTCATAAAAAAGTAATTTTATTAATCTGTTTCTAAAAACCCCATACTGGTCATTCTTATGATCACCCTACATTTCCAATTTATTTTTACAGGGCGTATAATATTTTCCAATCATTGATTACTCCTTTGTGATGGAAACAATATGAAGTCTATCATTGCCATGCTTTTGAATAAATGTATCAATTGTATCTGGTTTTCTAGAACTTAAACTAAAATGATCCTCTATGATTGAATGAGATGTGTAATTTTTATCTGTATGTTTTATATGAAAAGAATTACACACCAAGTTTCAGGTACCGACTTCAGTATTCTGGGGTTGGGGTCGCCACAGTTGGTATCAGATGATTGGTTTAGACAACTCTGGTAAATTAGAACAAGGCTAAAAATTTGTTTATTCCATGCTAAGTATAAGTCTTTTTTTATAATTTTCATATGGTAGGAGAAAGTTCACCAATAAACATTTTTCCCCTTCAAATTGATGTTATAGAGACAATAATTTCCAATTCATGTATAGAAGACTATAAACCCTTTTCTTATATTTGTTTGACATGATAACATCTCTACCACGTATCTAACTCTCCTCTTGTACTTTATATCCCTCTAGGATCAGACTTTGACTATTTCCTTATGATAGATGCCTAATTTCCATTTTATGAACATCGGGGGAAGTACTATGAGGGAATTTTTAAATTTTTCACTCTAACTGAAGTCTTTGTATCCATATGTGATTTCTAAGAAGCTGCAAGGGTGGGTGATCACCGTATAGCATATAGGTCTCAGATCATATCCTATGGTCATTTTGGATGAGACTATGAAATTCTTGAAGTTGAGTCCATTCAATAATTTTATAGACATAAAGTCCATGATGATTTCTAACAACATCACATCGCTTATTCACCACTCTCGAGAAACTATAGATGTCTACATGAGTATGACCCAAGCTGCTCACGTTGCGTCTAGACTAGAGAAATAGAGAGTTTTGAAACTATGTTAACTAGAAACTGGGGAAATCACCGACACCGATGGTACATCTGATGGGACATTTCAATGGATGGTAGAAGGTCAGTGTCTATGAGTATGAATGTAATTGCGAGTATTCAATTCTTTTATGTGGTGGATAATGTAATGTCCCAAACAACTTTAATTTCTATGATTAACAATTTCATTATTAATATTATGTCGGTTTTGTTTAACAATGGTGTATCTAAAACAAGAATACTTAAACAATAAAAATAAAGACATGTTTTATTCAATAATAATGGTGGAAATATTACATTTCTATAAGTCCAAAAGGACGTCACTATCCTAGAATGACTACTAAGAGACCTATGAGAATCACATAGAGACCACAACCATCCCAAATAAACAGAGAAAAGAGTAAGAGTCCTTCAGGTCTATCACAATGAAGAACATTATGGCATGTGCTACGACAACTGTGCTAAGCATCAAGGGTATGTAGAGTACCATCTTCAATGAGTTATTTCTAATGTTCTAAATACCCTAAATACTCATTTATAAGGCCTCTATGGCCATTGGTATCCATTGCTGTCCTTAGGTGGCCATTGGTTTTGCAACAGTCATAAGATATTAAAAGTGTTTGTTATTTTTAAGAATTTAGATTATTTTATAAATTATATGTATTTATGTATATTATGAATCTCTAATGTTTTGAAAATTCTTTAATGTTATATATTGGAACATGTTTTAATTGAATATATATTTAGATTCTGAATGCATAATGTTTTAAAACATGAAATGAATTTGAAATCATGACTTTTACATTTGAATGAAAATACAAAGAGAACAACATCTGTTTGATTCAATTGATTTTAAGAGAATAATTTATATTTTTGTGATACAAAAAACTATGTATGTTAATTTGAAAACACATTTTAAAATACTCATGTTAATTAAAAGTGATACTTAAAGTTAAGTGATGTTGATGTATAATTTATATGTTGGTTTGTGTATATTTAATGTTTCAAATGTTAAAATAATGTCTAAATCATATTTTATAATATTAAAATTAATAAAATGGTTTGTTTTAGAGAATTTTAATATTTCAAACTTTATTTCTACTTTCTATGGTTTTAGATATGGTTTATTTTATTTTTGAAATTTTTTAATCAAGTGATTATAAAAAAAATACGCTACACTTAGGTGAGCCCTCTAGCTAGCTGAGAGAGGAATCTCGCACTAGTCCTTGGGAATAGTTGGACGAGCCATGTCCCCTCATCATGCATGATCCATCCATGAGGGAGTGTTCACCCACGAGGACACATCAGAGTTCCAAGGCGGTGCCACCGTGCGGGGCGGCATGGCGGCACAGTGGGCGCGTGAGTGCGCTCATGGGGAGAACAGTTTCGGGGCGGTACCCAAGAGGGGGAAGAGAGTTAATTGATCATTGTATGAGATTTTGAGGCTTATAAGTCAGGATTATAATTCCCTTAGTTTTGATTTGGGTGAGTTTTTTTCAATAGAGATCAAATCTCAACCGTTTGATCTCACCGCGTGAGATATGAACCACACAATCTGGTCTTGACTTCTAATCCCACCACTGCGACCCTTTCCTCCACATTTTCTTCAGATGTACGATTGATGAATCATCTGATCTCAGCTACCCATCTATTTTAAATTGTCATAAAAAACTTCAATTGTCCGATCAAAACTGATATTTAATATCATCTATCCATCTCTTTTTTATAACTGTGGAAACACCCATAGTCGTCTGATCGGTCTCGTTTAATCTAGACCGTCTAATCTTTTCCACAATTTCTCATCAATTCTTATTCTTCCCTATTCCAAACCAGTGGCTCGACCTATAGTTTTCTCCTCCTACTTTTCTGGATTCTCATTTCTTGGTCCTCCACCACTCTCTTCCGACCATCTTTCAATTTTCACCTTTAAGGCTCTTTTGGTATTTTTTTATTATTTTCATTGGCTCCTCTATTAAGTTTCGGAAACTTTATATTTGTATATATATAATATAATCACCAATTTTTTAAGTTTTATTTTAATTAGAGTGTTAGATCTATTTTTCTTTAGTCTTTTTTGTTTGTATTTGTTTATTTTTTTGTATGAATCATTATGTATAAAATATATACATATACATTTTATATAAACCCAAATTTCACACATAACCATACCTGATTTCTAGTCCTCTACTTAACAACGTCCAACTGCCTGATTCAGCATCCTCCTCAACGACATTTAAGGTATTATTATTTTTTAATTTCAATATGAAAACCCTTTTATCTACTTTGGTGTTCCATGATTATATATATATATGTATAAAATTTTATATATCTTCCGATCATAACTATTTTTATGTTTTCTATACATTATTATCATTGTTAAACTAATTTTTTAAGGTGCATAAAACTTTTAAGGGTTAATCTTGTTTAGTTTTTTTTAAAACAAACTATATATATACTTTTATCTGTATATATAATTTCATTATATAACCAACCAATTCAGGTTTTTATGATTTTTGAATGGTGATAATTTGTTTTAAAATGATGTTCTTAAAACATGTAATACATGTAAGGGTTCATTTCAACTTTTTTTTAATATTCAAAACCCTTGTTTACAACTTCTGTATATATGGTTATGTATAAATGTATATATACATTTTTTTAAATGAAAAATCTGTTCTGATTTTATGATTTTTAAATGATGAACATCCTTTTCTAAATGGTGTTCATAATACATGTTTTACATGAAATGATTTACTTTTTTGTGTTAAAATAAACCCCAAGTATTTTTATAAAACAAACATAATCAGTTTCTATGGTTTTCGAATGACGAAAATATGTTTTCAAATATTGTCCTTAATTACATGTAAATCATGTAAGGAATCAACTTGGTTTTGTTTAAGAGGGCCACGAAAATATATATGTGTATATATGGTTATGTGTATATATATATGTGTGGGTTTTGATAATAAACTGAATTAGGATTTCATAAACTTATTTTAGTAGTAAATTATGTTTTTGAAGTGTACATCATTTATAAGGATTTATTAAACCTTGTTTTGGGTTGTGAAAATCCCATGCATAAACATTGTGTATATATATGGTTTTATATAAATTTCAAACCCACATATATTCATAAATGTATTTCAACCCTGAGTCCTTATATTTTCAATTGGTATTATCAATATTAGTAATTTGGATAATTGTTTCCATGTTCAGGCATAAATATATATACATGTATAAGCACAAATGTTCAATTATGAATACATCACCTGAAATAATGGTTTTACATACATGCTATGTATTTCAATTTTCCATAGGGAATTCCTTTAATTATTTAAGTTTATGTTTTATTCTATTTGATATTTTAATTAACAGTTCATGGTTTAAATAGGAATAATAGTTATCTCAAACTCAAAACATGTAATCCTCGGTATGAAAAGGTTCAAATTTATGTGAAAAGGGTTTTAATGAAAGATTTATTATTTTATGTGAAAAACCATTATATTATGTGTAGTAGTTCTTACCACGTGTGAAAAGGAATGTAATTTTAGTCCATGTGTTTCACTATTAAATCTGATGCAGCCATAATCGTAAAAATTGACATACCTAGACATTTTTACATTTACTGCATAATTCACTTCATTTATGAATATGTATGCAAGAATGAAATTTATCTCTATTGATAACTCATAGATTAAAAATTATAGTATTTAATGTGGTATGGGATAAATTGAATATAATAACAAACTAATTATATGAGAAATGTATTGAACATAAATGATAATATGGGTGTTCCCAGATAGCTCTCCAATGCATTGGGTAATGTTAAGTCTCATGAGATTAATTTTGTTGGGTTTTTACCCATATGGTCTTAGCATGAGGCCTTGATAGAATTTTGATGTATAGTCTTGGTGTAAGGCCTTGAAAATGTCTATAATTATAAATTATCCCATTATGTATTAGTATATGGCCAACCAATTGATAATTAGACTACTAGAATATCCCTTGGTTAAGAAATTTTTATTATAGTGGTGATGAATTCCTATGCAATAAATGATGTATGGACTTGGAATGTTATATAAGTAAAATGTAACAAAATTATGAAACTGAATTTGATGTTACACCAATCAATCCATTAATTACATATTAAGTGTCAATGGAATTATGACATTGTTACATATGTAATTCTATGCAAGTGTTAATTTGTGTGCTAATTTGTACTTACAACCTTTCATGTCACCTTTAAAATTGGTTTGATCTATTTATGTATTATTTGTCATTCCATGTATTTTTGTACAGCTATGTGCACTTTCATATATTTTTTACCTGCAGTTTTTAAGTAAATACATATAATTCTTGTGTAAGGGGTTTTCCTGAAAATTTCATCGAGTAACCTTTAAAAATATTGATGATGTGCTTCATGAAGTGTTGTTTTCATTATATGAAATTTTTTTATAATTATTTCAAATGTTTTTTGTTAAAAAAGTAATTTTATTAAATCATTATTAAAAACACATTACTGGGCATTCTTATACTCACCTTAAGTTTCCAATTTATTTGTATAGGGCTTAGTATATTTTCCAAGATTTGATTACTCTAATGTGATGGCAACAATATGAAATATATCTTTATCATGTTTGTGAATTAATGTATCATTTGTATCTGGTTTTCAAGAATATAAACTGAAATTATCCTCTTTTATGGGATGAGATGTTTAATTTTTATTTGTATGTTTTATAATAAAAAAATTACACACCTTATTTCAGGCACCGACTCCGGGATTCTGGGGTCGATGTCGCCACATTTTATATTAGACCTTAAATTACTGCACTTTAGGCCTTTTAGCTCAGAATTGGTCAATTATCATGGAATATGGGGTATACATGCTAGGAATGACCTAAAACACTTTGAGTTGTTGGGTTATTCTGTGGTTTTGGTGACGGTCATGTGGATTAGAATGCTCTTTTTTCAGAGTGATGCATTTGTTTGATGACCATAGGTGTATATGTGGGATCCATAGGCATACATGCATAGTAAAGAAAATTGTATCATGATGCCGGGTATCTTTTCTCATTGGTATGGAAGATATATGAATGTAATATTGGTCGAGTGGAAAATAATAGTAATTATAAATCTGCCTAGATAGTTGGAATATAGGTGACGTGAGTAATAATCCAAAAGATTGATTATGTGAAAATGGGTTGGGGAAGACATATCGGGTATGTCCGCTGATATTCTGAGATTCTAGGTTATTTTATGGTGTTTCTAGGTATCACAAGGATTGATTATCATTTCTAGAAAAGAGGATTTGTCTTTAGTTGGTGGGTCAATGCCCTTATGTATCAGTATAATATTCAATAAAAATATGACCTCCACTCCTTTTTTAGGGCCAAGAAATATTTATGAGGACACAAATATCCAGATAATGATATTTTTTTGGGAGGAAAGCTATCCAGTAAGGGTTCTGACCCCTTAGGGTAGTTCAACTCTTGATCATGAAGCTCAATCACTAGTCCCTATGGTTCTGAATCATGAGGAGTGGTATGTAAAATTTTCTATAATGGAGTGTCACATTCCATCTTTGAGAAAGGGTACAAAACACAATGACATAATGTTGAGGATGTCAAATATGCTTGGATAGATTAGTACATAGACTTTATGTCATGGTCCATTGTGCTCAGATCTGAAGGATGCTCTGAGACATTCATATCAGGAGTAGTTCAGACACACTGAGGTGTTGAATTCTTCTATAGTGATGTCAGGGATCCCATGGAAGGAAAAAAAAATTACAGAGTGACACATTTGGTTGACGACCATAGGAGGCACATATAGCGGACCCATATTCATACATGCACAATCATGAAAAGGCTACATTGAAGAAGGATATCTTTCCCAAAGTCCATAGAGGGTTTATAGGGATCAAAGGCATGCAAATCATGAAGTTTTATTTTCACAAAGTTTATTATCCAAGAAGGGTTTGAGAACCCTAAATATTTTGTAACTACCTAATGACCATATTCTCATGGCGAGGAGATGTGAAATATCACTACTCTAAATTTTCCCTATACCTGGGGGTTTCTTGAGAATAGATTTTATTTTAATAGGGATACATAGTATTCCCAATGAGCTTTAAGATTTATTTATTTATTCTGTAATTTTTTTCCTTAACTCTGGAGATGAAGATTGTAGTGCGTTAAGCCTTTCCTTTTTCTCAGGCCTCCCTTTGTTGGTTTTGGACCTGAAAAGTTTTGGATCTCTTTTTCAAATAGTTCAATGTCTTTCTATTTGGACCATTATAGGATAGAGTTTAAGTTCATATAACTTTGGCCAAAGCACATATGATTTAAGGTCGTGATATAAAAGGACCTAATATGGGGGATGGTGAACCAAATCTCAATTAGGATACCAAGTGTTGATAGTACCTCGTCATCTTTCTGAGTGGGGGTGAGAGTATTGTAAATCATGGATTCAGATTCTCAAGTAATGAGTAATGATATGGGAAAATAATACCAGGAGTATTTCAGATCACACAATGGTGTTGAGTTCTACCATGGTGATGTACAAGCTCACAAGGATTGGAATTTCCATTTTCTAGAGTGAATCATTTGTTAGAAGACTATAAGTGCATATGTAGGAGCCATATGTATTCATTCATATTCATGAATAGGTTCCATTAATCCAGATATATTTTCCAAGGTCCATAGATGATATATGGAAATTTTAGGTGCTCGAGACATGAAATATGATTTATGGATGGGGATGCATAAAAGGTGATGGATGAACCCCATGCTCGGGTTGACCAAGTTAAGGATCACGTAGTATTCTGATAGGGGATGTAAAATAAATGATGGTATACACAGTTTATTATCATGTACTAGTGATGTATTTCATGAATTTTATTGTCATGTATTAAGGAATTTTGTCATTTAGTTTAACATAATGCGGTAAGGATGTATTCTATGAATTTTAACATCATGAAATAAGGTTGTTTGTCGTGAAGTGTAACGTCATGTGATAAGGACATTGGAACCTACATGAAAATAGTGTGAATGATATATTACATACACAAAAAAGTTGTACGTAGATCTAGATCATACATAGGTAAAATAATCTTGTGTACTCAGCCCCCATGTATTCGAGACTCATTTCTTATTGGTTATCGTAGTTAGGTCCATGAATAGAGACCTGGATGTCAGTTCATATCTTGTGATGATAGGAATCAATCCACATGTAGTTCTTGAATGAGAAACTCACTATCAATGTCTGACTTGTATACATAGGTGGGCATTGTTTCCATTGATTTGTGTAGCTAGGCTTAGGATTATAGATCCAAGAATCAAAACATATCCTATGATGATAGGAATAAAGACATGTTTAGTTCTTGAGGGTCCATTCAGTTTAATGTCATATGGTAAGGATGTGGGCTTCCTTTTGTGAAAAGAGGAATTCTGGATGGACCTATCTGTGGAAATATGAGTGTCACTATATATCCTATGGTAGTAGGAATCAACCCAAACTTATTTCTTGAAGTATGACTTCTCTAAACATGTCTGGAATACATGAGTTGAGGAGGCATTTTTATATTTATCATGACTAGACGTAGTATTGAAGATCCGGTTATCACTATATATCCTAAAAATAACGAATCAAGTCATACATAGTTCTTGAATGCATGTGTGGTAGGACTCCAACTCCATCAAAGATGGTCCTCTCAAGTGAGGTCTACAAAAATGTAAAATTTAATGTCATGTAATGGACATCAACCTTGTAGTTTAATGTCATTTGATGAGGACTCATGGTATGACATTTATATTATTTCATTTAGGACCATGATGGGTCTTCCCTAAGTTTCCATGCCTTGTTTATGTTCGGAAAACCATTACTAAAATTCCTAATCCCACATGAGCTATGTTCAGTGTGATAAACAATGAATGATAAGGGTTAATCTCACCATGTAAAGGTATTTAAGGATATTAAAGGGGTATTTTGCATCATGTGGAGGCTAGATCAAATTATAGGATTGACTTGTTCCTATATATATCATTGAAAATGAAAATCAATACATAAATAGTTCTAGAAAACTCATGCAGTTTAATGTCATTCAGAAAGGACATGAATTTCTCAATGTAAAGGAAAATGGAGGTTGTGGCTAGGCCCAAAACTACAGTTTCATGTGTCTCTACATATCCTGTACTGGAAGGAATCTATCCATATGTAGTAACTTAATGTAAAAATTCTCTATATGAAGCTAACACTTATACTGAGATGGGTGTATCTCATACTTCCTTCAAATATATCTGGCGCGTATGTGGTGAGTCCTTAGTGACATTGTTTTTTCCATGTAGTTTAATGTCATGAGGTGAGGACTTCAATCATGTAGTTTAATTTCATGGGGTAAGGACATGAGGTAACATTAAGTTTAAGGACTTTTTATTATAACTTTAGGTGCTATGTAGTCTATCATCTTACTTCTAGGATGATCTTTTATAGTTTAATGTCACGCAACTAGGATGATCTCATATGGTTTAAGATCATGTAACCAAGATGAATTTGTGGGGATTATACTTATGTAGATTCTCAAAAAATGTGGGGTTACTCAGGGACATGTGGCTTTGGAGTTAATTCATTTGAATTGGATGGACCCAATGATTATGCAAAGGATGAAGAAATATTTACTACCAACAGCACATGTTGTTTTGACCATCCAAATTGTAACACCCCGACCAAAAAATCCCAGAGTCGGTGCATTATTATGTATCATTAGCATGATCATAAAAGATCAAGTCTCGAAAGACCGATTAGTTTGGTATCCTTGGAAGTATTAGATACATTTATAAGGTTTACATTATATCATAAAATGGAAAACAACAACAAAATTGTTTCCATAGACAACACTGAGATCCCATAGACTATCCTTGTAGGCCAGTCATAATATACATATTTGCATCTTGGGAAAAATAAATCATAGAAAGGGGTGAGATCAGATTCTCAGTAATGATAACATTATAACAGAAACTTTCATAAATAAGCATAAACATTTAAGGAAATGTATAAAAATAAAACAAAAGCCTTTTAAACTTGAACTTCAGCATAATATGGTAAAGATAAAATCAAATAATTCCATTTACTTATTCACATGGATATTATACTCATCGAATAATCACATGCAATATTAATATCCACTATCATAATGATGGAATGCATAATGACAGACTTTCATAACCACATAGTCAAGGCCTTGTTCCATGACTACAAATAAGATTTTGTCAAGGCCTTGTTCCAAGACACTATTTTTTCTCATGAGACCTACCGATGCATTAAGGATCTATAGTGGGCCCCACACATCACTTCCTAAGTCCAATTCATTCCACATATGACAAGGTTGAAGCATAATCTGAACGTTTGTATTAAAACTAGCATATAAATTATCCATATTTTAACCACAAACCATTAATGGTCTAAAAATAGAACATCTATAGTCAAACATAACTCATTGAATACACTATAAAAGATTGTATTATAATATATAAAACTCAATATAGAATAATGAATGATATTAACATTGATGAAAATAATCATCAAAACTATTTAAGAGAAATATCCCCCTTTTTCTTGAAAACATTTAAGAGTCTCACTATTTGTCAAGAAGCTGTTTAAAATAGATTTTTTTATAAAAGAGTCCCATAAAACCTTGAAACTATTAAAAGAAATTTTAATTTTAAAACATTAATGTCTATATAAATAAATCCTTAAAACCATTTTTAAAACATGGACATTAATGAGAAAGATTTAGAATAATAAATCATTTAAACATTTTGAAATGATATTTTACGTAGAGTTCCTAACCAAAAGAGAGACACTTGAATAAAACTAATTTAGGTAATAAAAACATATTAATATCATGATAATAAATGGATTCATGATATGCTATGTAAAAGTACATTATATACACCATATGAATGTGATTTTCTGTATAACAACAAAGAAGTCTCAATGGAATGTAAATTGAGATGAAATATCATACAAAGAATGTATCCTTAGGTTAAGGATAAATCAATTACATAATTATATGTGAAAAAAAACAAATAAACTAAGTATTATTGGATATTCAGTGTAAATCAATCAGATGACATTCACACATATTATTGTAAAAACAACACTAATGAATTAAATATTTAACTCAACAAAAAGAAGATTTAGTTAAAATTACTCTTATAAAGTTCATATTGATGACTTGATAATTTATAAATGGAGTGATTATGTGTATAAAAATTATATCCACATAAAGGAGAGTGGAAATTATTTTATAAGAAAATTAATATTGATTCCACACATAATCTTGGAGTAAAATAATCAATGAAGTATGTGTAAAGCTGAATGAGTGGAAATTGAAATTTTAAATTCCCTTATCGATTTAGTAACTATTGAATCATACACCCATGAATAAAGGATAATAAAATGAGGATTTTAATATCCATAAATTAATGTATATTACACAATTAATACAATCATGGGCAGTACACACACCACATGCAATAAATAAGTGGTGAACAATGGAAATCTCACGGAATTAAAAGTTAGATAATAATACCCCTTAATTTGTACGTTCCTTGGTCAACGGTTGGTTTAAATCCAGTATAATGGTTATTTAATTGTTATTACGTTATACAAGAATCATATACATTAATATTATATCATAAATTATCTTTTAATATTGCTTTGTTAATAATATTTTAGTATTATCGTCGTTTTGGGTGTTAACTGATTTGTTTTCCTTTATAATCTTTGTTTCAT
The DNA here is from genome assembly GCA_963277665.1 of Viscum album. Taxonomy (NCBI): domain Eukaryota; kingdom Viridiplantae; phylum Streptophyta; class Magnoliopsida; order Santalales; family Viscaceae; genus Viscum; species Viscum album. The sequence goes on along the minus strand of OY728140.1, from coordinate 1,251,400,406 downwards.
AAGTAGTTTTTGTTTTTAATAGGATGTATCATATACATATTAAGAATGATATTAAGTCTCTAAAAATTATTTTTAATCATCTATCTAAAATTAGTAATGAGTGGATTATGATGGGGAATGAATCTCATTGCGTTCGTGGAGACGGTAATCCGTACGAACGCACGAGCAACAGTATCATTGTTTTGATAGTAAAATAATATATAATTGGATTTTATATCATATATAAAGAATAATTATCATGTTATATTTATTATTTACATTAATTACACTTAATTATTATACTCATCCAAGTAATACTGTATTGAATAACAATTACACCACGACGTGGAGACGGTAAGTTGTAGGTACGCACGTATGGTGACATGTCATTCAAAGGATGGATAGAATAATGAATTCAGTTGTACCATATTTATAATAACATAACTGTATTGATAAGATACTGGAGTTATTATTTTAGAATGGAAAAAATAACGAAAAAGGAAGTGGAAGAAGAAAGGAACTTGAAAGAGGTGATGAAATATTTACCTCTTCATCGGGTTCTTCCTTTGGATTTGATCAAAAGGGCTCTGTAGTTTGGTTTTATGAATAAAATAAGGCCTCTATGATGGAGGTAGGATAGTTTATAGGGTATTGGGACATATTTTTTCCAAGAAAAAAGGCTTTTAAGGAGTGAATTTGCGGAAAGGGGGAGTGCCCTTTTATAAGAGGGGTGAGGGGCACCTTAGGAAAAGCTTGAAATATTATTTTATAATAAAATACTTTTCAGTTTATAATGCCTCCAAAATGGATTATTTAAATTATAATGTTGGTATGGGTCTAAAAACTCTCAAAAAATAGGTTTTAGATAGGTTTGGGTCACTATATTAGCTTTATCGTTTAGATTTAACTCTTAGTTAAATAGTTTGACATTTACCATGTCTCTTTGTATTTTTATATTATATGGTTAATAAACATAATATATACATCGAAGAGAACCCCAAGTGGTTAATTAAAGATAAAAATATCATTATATAATCCTTTTTTTAGAACATTATATTTTTATTAATCGAATATCAATGAATAATATAATATTTGTTTTAAAAACTCTTTTATGTCAATTTTGACACTATTTGGTATTCTGTTTTTTCTAAATTCATAACAGCATTATGACATAGAATAAAATTCATCTATCCAACTCTAATAAGTAATATTAACCTATAAAATTAGTGTAATTCCTAAAAAGTCTCAAATTAAAATTATTACGATATTTATAGTATCAATTAGTTTAATATTTCATTAATTAGGTAATTATTGCATCATCACTGTGTCATTAATAAATTAAAATATTTAATTAAAAAATATAAATAAAATACCATTATGTAGGAAATACTTTCAACTTTCTAATTAATATTTATAGTATAATATATCTTTTGTTTAACCCTATATTAAAATTGTTTTATTTATTAAACATTGATTTTAACTCTTTTAACTCTTCGTTGAATTAAATCATAATAAATGTCCTAATCTAATCCAAGTGGACCATAGATGTTCATATTTTATTTATAAGGTTGTTTTTGGACTAATTATACTTATACAATAGAATTAGGACATGTGTTAGGTTAATTATAATATCATTTTTTACCCTTAATTACCCTATTTACTTTTAACCGTGGTAAATAAAAGTAAAAAGTTACGATTCACCAACAATTATTTTCATCTTATTGAACCAAATTTTACTTACTTATATCAACCGTGTCTCTCATATTTTTTGAATTCAACTCACAGAAGTAGTAATATTATGTTTTATTCAAATTTTCAAATGCTCCTAGGAGGTGGGTAAAAGAGGGTTAAAAGTTCAATAAAATTTTTATATATCTAAAATTATTATAAACTGAATCCAATAAATTACATTGAAATTATATATGTATTATGTATCTATTTTGATATAAAATAAATTTAAATAAAATAAATGATTATTTAAATAAAAATTTGGTTTTAAACTATAACTTAGTGTTTTTCACTATTCATAAAAAATTAATAGTTTTCAGAAACATACCAAAAATTCACCCTAAGATAATTTTGATATTATGAATTCAAAAATGAATTATATTTTACCAAATTAAAAACATATAAATTGAATTTATTAGTTTAAAATTAATTTCTATTGTCAAAACCAAAAAGCGTTTTTTTATGAAATAATAACTACCAAAAGATTGACATTTGTTTATGACCAATTTCAAAGTGAAATTACTTACAATAACCAAAATTAGATTATATGGTAAAAATATAATCTAATTATAAATCCAAACAATTCATTTTTATAGTTGATCACTAGAAATTATTTTGATTAAAAAAGTTGTTTTCAGTTAAAATATATAATTTTTCACTATTCACCCAAATAAGAAAGTTATTAGAAAAAAAAATTATTGAAACTAAATTATTATTTCCCGATCCCAAATAAAATTTTATTTTGTTAAATTTAATATATAAATGATTCAAATATTGGATTTAAAAAGTGTTTTCCTTTAAAAGGTGGTAAAATTGTATTTTTTGAAAAATTCTTCTTTTATCTGAAAAAATGAATTCTTCCTTACATTATGTCTAAGAAACTCATAATATGGATTCTAAAATTATAAGGGTTATATAAAGTTCGAAATTCTATTAATACTATTCATATCTTCTTTTGAACGGCTAGTTTGGTAAGTCATGGTGCACTTGAACTCGGTGTTGCGTGTAGTGTAAGTTATTAAATTATTCTGAAAAAATAATGTACTATGAAATCGTGGGGTGTTAAATTTTTCCCTACCTCACAAAATTGAATCCATGTAACTATTAAAACTGGGATTGGGAATATAATGAAAAGTCCCACATTGGAAAAAGATTCAATAAAACTATCACTTTAAATGAAAGAAAGAGAAGTACAAAGGTCACCAGAGATAACCCATACTAGGATTCCATGTAAAAAAACATGGATATGGACGATAAACTAAGTGATAGGTTCTGATAGAGAGGGATAGAAAACATGATCAGGAAAATTTAACAACAAGAAAACCACAAACATGTGATAGGAAAAATGTTCATTAGTTTCCCAGTATGAAAAGTAAAAAGACAATGTTTTTTTGTTTTAAGTTTCATTTCATAAAGATGAGGAATTTATTTATGAGATTGACTAAGAACATAAAGAGATATACTGACATTTCAAGTAGAGATTCATTTATTAATAACTTTTTACCACTAACTCATTTTTTTAAACGATTAGTATTCAAGATTACTTGGTCATGCCAGAAGAGCTAGAATAAACATCTTGAGAATCACATGATCCACAAAGGATAAACTATATATTTACCTTTTCTTTAGAGATTAATCAAATCCAAAACAGTTAGTACAAGATCTGATGATCCCCCAAAAATATATTCCTTTAGAGAAAAAAACAGTAATATTAATTTCTAAAAATAATCCAACAATACCCTAATGTTAAATAAATACCATTCAATAAACAATTTTCCATAAAATCCTTCAATATAATCCAAACTAATATTGAAACCCAAATCTTAGAAGAATTTTGTTATGTAGTCTTCCACATTAAATTGTTTCTCCAAATGACATCAACTACTCTAAAAGTCTCATACTTAAATGTAATTATACGAATCACATATTCTCTTTTATAGGTTATTCATTTCCATAAATAACCCAAATCACTATAAATCCACAATAAAAATATAAAAAAAAATCCCCCATTACTCCTCAAATGAAATCCCATAGTATTATATTTTCCTTAGGCATATAGTGTTTTCAACAAAGCGAACGTCTTCCAAAATAACATTTATCACATAATCACCAAATCATTTTCCTATACTAAGGGTATTCATTTTATAGGAGATAATATCCCAAATCAACTTATTATTGATTAATAAAATTATTTAAATAAAAATAATTAGTCACACTAACCAGGGACTCCACGTCGTCCAGTGTTAGGAGATAAATCCCAATCGCACTCTAGTTGTGTGTTCAATTCCAACAACATTGTCGAATGTTATGGGTTTCCACACGGTCTGTGTGTTGTCCTTTTTCAAAAACATTATTTTATAACATTTCCCAAAGGTAAAAATTCATCAAAATAAACGTAAAATGTAATCTCATTCCTTGCATTTTCATCAAAAAATATAATAAAATGTAATTTCCTCAAATCCAATGATCATATAAAACCAGATGAATAACTATATACACAAGAGAAAAGATAATTCCTCCACAAATATCATTTTCACATGACAAAATGTAGTGTTAAAAATACAAGAGAAAATTATTCCAAAGTAATCCCATTAACAAGGAGTACTAATACTTTTAAACATTTCTCCAACCATTTATTTCTACATATCTTGTTCTTTGACCATGAAAATATCCTATAGAATAGGGCTTTCACTCGAGTAATGGCCAAGTTCCCTGTATTTATGGAAAATGAATGTAAATGGATTCTTGAGACCATTTTTATTTTCTTCCATAGTACTCTTCATTTTTCCTCATCAATTCAAAACTTTTGTCCCTATTTCCCACACATAAAGTATTTATTTGTTCTATTGAGACACTTTCCTGGGTGTCTCTTTCAACATTTCCTGTATGATGGAAATTGAGGATTCTTTTCTCCATGGTCTCCACTGTTGGAGCTCTTACCATTAATCACTTTTCTCTTCTTTGTTGAGTCTGAGATTTGGTTAATATATATGGTGTTGATCATATTTTTTTAAAACTGGTTATGGCATGAACATGATATCTTTTACTCCTATCAACATTCATTTTTTTCTCATTTCCACCGCAGTTCCCACCATGTACATCATTCTCAATGTTACAATGACTTCCTTGGAATCCAACCATTGAGTAAAACCAGAAAGAATTGTGTGAGTAACAGTAGTCGTTAAATCATTTATAGAATATAATGAAACCATATTTTTAATTTGAAACACCTTAGGAATAACCAAGGTCACTAATTCTCATCTTACATTAAAATACATTAAATCTGTTTGTAATGAAAATGTAAATTATCCTAATAATATCCCCTGAGAGTGTTGTAACCAATAGTACAACAAGGCTTGTTGTCGTTCACCAATTTCTGTTCGAGTCTAGCACAAACCGGTGTTTTCGAGATTTACCCCTAGGTACATCTGTTCTAGAGCCACCTCTACCTACTTGTATCCAAACAGGGATGTATTGCATAGAAAACTCAAAAAATCTCTACAGTACGAAAATTTTAGGATGTTATTCTATACTAATCCTCAAAGTCTATCTTAGGGATATGTGCTCTAATCCGAGTTTATCTAAATCTAGATTCCAAGGTTTTTACTAAATATCCTTTGATACAAACTGTAATGACCTGACCCCAGAAGCCCAGAGTTTGTGCATTATTGCATATCATGGGCATCATAAAAAAAGTTCAAGTCTCTAAATACCGATTAGTTAAGTAGCGTTGGAAGTACTAGATACATTTATAAGGTTTACATTGCATCATAAAATGGGAAAATACAACAACATTGTTTCCATAGACAACACTGAGATCTCATAGAATATCCTTGTAAATTAGTGATAATATACATATTTGCATCCTGGGAAAAATAAAACATAAAAAGTGGTGATCTTAGTTACTCAGTAATGATAAAATTATTGAAAAAACATTCATAAAGAAGCATAAACATTTAAGTCAATGTATAAGACTAAAACCAAAGAATTATAAACATGAACTTCAGCATAATATGGAAAAGATAAAATCAAATAATTTCATTTACTTATTCACATAGATATTCTACCGGTCGAATAATCACATGAAATATCAATATCCACTATTATAATGATGGAATTCATAATTCCAGACTTTCATAACCACATAGTCAAGTCCTTGTGCCAAGACTACAAATAAGATTTTGTCAAGGCCTTGTGCCTAAACAATAGTTTGCCTCAAGAGACCTACCAATGCATCGAGGAGCTATAGCGGGCTCCACTAGTCAATTACTCTGTCCAATTCATTTATCCTATGAAAAGGATGTAAAATAATCTAAACATTTATATTAAAACAAGCATACGAAATGTCAATATTTTAACTAAAAACCCTAAATGGTATAAAAATTTCACATCAACAGCCCACTATAACAGAATCTCCGTTTATCGGCGGTTTTTTTTTGCGTTTAGCGGCGGTTTAAACCGTCACTACATTGTTTGGCAGCGGTTTACAGAAACCGCCGTCTAATAGGGCGTCAGCAATCTAATAGCGGCGATTATTTACATTTCGCAGCGGTTTTAGAAAAGCGTCGTTGCTGCCTCATTTCACGACAGTTTCCCGGAATTTAGCGGCAGTTTTACGAGCCCTGGATATCACTTTATTCACGGCAGTTATAACAACCTCGAATAAAATCAAATTCATGCGGCCGTAAAACCGGCGCTAATGTCACGGGAACCGCTGCAGAATGAGGCAGCCACACTACTCTTATTTAGCGGCGGTTATAACCGCTGCTAAAAGTAAATTTTATTTTACATTTAGCGGCGGTTTAAACCGCTTCCATTATACATTTCTCAGTAGTTAAAACCGCCACGAAAAGCTTCCAAGAGTAAAAATAATAATTTTTGGCTTCTAGTTCAATACTGCCCTGAAAAACAAATAAAACCAGAAAAAACCATCCCTGGCCTCCCACCAATTACAAAGATATGAATATCCAGAATAAATCACAACATCCAAAAACTTGTTTTTCTCTCAATGAGAAATAATATAAAACATTAATATTTAAATATAGAACAAAAATCTGAAACTCTGGAAAATAAGACTTCCTATTAGTGAAAGTATTACTAACATAGCAGTCAGATATCCCTCAAAGGTTCCAACACATTTCTCATACTCATGTATACAATATCCTAAATATTAAATACTAGGAAGATAAAGCTCCATTGATAAAACATTATAACATCCCAAACTGGATTCCACTAAATCTTATAACTTCACTTTCTTAGGATAGATCATCCATAGCGATTCAACTCTACTTATAAAAATTGATAGTTGATGAATTAGTAGTAATATTAGTACCAACCCATTTATATAATGATTTTTTTTGGGTTTTATGGCTTATAAACCATCCTTAATACTTATAATAAATTTGAACTGATGAAATAGATTTAATAACACATTAGAATTATATTGTTATAAAAAAAATCCTATTATGGGAATACTTTTAGAGTACATTGGTATATTGATTTTATAGGAATGTGGATTTTTACAGTGAGTCATAGTTGACATATTTTTATGTTGGAATATAGTTTGGTGGGAGATTCTTGTGACCTTTTAGGATTAAACCTAGAATTAGAGTTGATTCCTCGTGTTATGTGAGTGTTTAACCTAGTTTTTCTAGCATACATGGAGATATTATGCATCATTGGATTCATATTTTTAGTTTTTGGACATAGAATTTGTTTTTTATGTATTTTTGGATTGATTAGGACTCTAGTTGTGGAATTATTCTCCAATTTGGTCGGCGATCATGAGATAAGTAAAACTTCTAGGTGTTGTGATCATCTTTAATGCTTGAGATTAGTGGGACTGACATGCCAATCTAATTTTATTTAGTTTATTTAGTTTTGTGAGTTTAATTTCAATGGTGTATGACTGAAGAAGTCATCATCCATGTTAAATGGTTATGTAGGATAACGTGACCCTTGGGTTTGATTTTTTTGACTAGGCTAGAAAATACCAAAAATGCACAGTGTCATTGGTCTAATGAATTATATGAAATGGGTGTTCCCATTTCATTGATGTAACATCAATTTAGTTTTTATTATCATATAAATTTCCTATTTAACAAAGGTTTGGTGGAGATATTTGTGTGGTGTTTTGTGAAAAAATTAATAGTCTTTGAGAGTTTGAGGGATGAAATCACAGGTAACACCTTGAGCGGTATTATCACATAACTACTTGGTTTAGGGTTGTGGGATCTAAAAAGGTTGTGTTAACCGATCAATCACTGGGTGAGGTTGACTCGGTATTAACTATGTTGTGGTGAGTGATGTAGACCAGAGTTTTTAGTAGAAAAGCTGAGTTATCCTAGTTTTATGGATGACTATGTAAGAGGATCGAGTTTTATAACATCATCAATCTGGGTTAATGTTCAAGATGTAGTTATTGTTGTTGATTTAATTTGTGTTCATGGAATGATGATTGCATAATACATGTGATTATGAATAGACCATTTCTATTTTTTATTAAGTGGATGATGTAAATCTATGTGGTCGGAAGTGAACCACAGGTTGTTCAAGGATGGAATATTAGTTTCAGATGAGGCTTCAGCGTATGCCAAGGATGGATTGTAATGGTGGAACATAGTGTAATTATGTAGACTCACATCCAGTAACCATGTTTAGTGGTGGACAGAGTGTTTTTCATGGGAATTAGATTCCTATTTTTATTAAAATGATGAATATTAAAATCTTATGGTGGGGAGAATCACACAGGTCATGGAAAATGTAACATTTGGGAGAGTGTTTATAGAAAGAATAGTCATGAATGGTCAAATGACTTTCAGATGTCTGTGAGCTATAAAATTCACGTTTTACAGACATGGAGGAGGAGTTGAATTTATGACTTAGGTATGATTTTGAATCAGGTCTGGAAATTATATTCGGACTCGGGATGCATGTGAAATCTAGGAAATGTGATCGATTGATATCACATATTTTCTTGTAATGTAGCATGATATTGAAATGGTTGGTTGAGTATTCACCCATTAGATGACACCACAAGTCAATTTTGGAATTCAGTGGTTTCATCTCAATTATCATGATATAAATTTTCAATTTATTTTAATAAGATTTAGTTTTCAAATAAAGGCATTGGCCATCAATTTGGATGTCCTCTAAGCAGGTCAACTTAAAGCGTTTTGACTGGAATTTTAGTAAACTAGTGCATGTTGTGAGATAATATTTCTTTGTGTAAGATGTATTAATATTGAAGAGTGTGTTTTGGTTATGACCCTTTAGTTTAAATTTTTAGGACTAGATTAACAGTGATGGTTGATTTGTAAATGGAGGTAGCGGTTTTCATGTGGCATCGCTTCATAAGGAGTTTTCATGTGAGCTCAAGTGAGATCTTTCTTAAATAAATAAATCAAAGCTCTAACATGTCAATGTGAAAATAGATGTTATGTATAGTATTATAGTGCTCATGGTTTAGTGGTTTGAGAATTAATATGGTGGGAAGACACCATGGACCTATAAATCATGTGGTGGTCGCTTTAGGTAGTTTTCATATTTAATGTGTCTATGTGGTGTCACTTGGTTTAATGTTTCTGGATTAAATTCGGATGGAAAAGAAACCTATGGACAGGTGATGATAGGTGGTTTTGGGGGTCTTATTAAATTGGACATCCTCTTGATGTGGGTGTTGGTCAAATTCAATACGATCATTACACGGATTCATGGGAGTATAACAATGGTTTCTTATGAGAATGTTTGGATAGAGGTGTTTTGTAACATACATATGACATCTCCCTATAAGGCCTAGTGTTGGTAAAGAAGAAAGTTCTGGAATTTCAGTAATTAAGGTTTCATGACCAGATAGCTTGTAATGAATCAAAAAATTGAATTAAGAATCATAATATAAATAATTCAAGTATATATGATAGGTAATAATTACCAGATAGACCATGATTAAGTGAAAATTGTGTTGGGAAAGCAGTTCATGTCATGCAGTAACAGTTCAGTGATCAAAACAGTTATGGTTGGAAATGGTCCATTGTAACCGGTTAGTTTTATTTTGTGTTTATAGTAAGTGTAGGTTTTTATCGTCAAAAAATTAAAATAAAAAACACAATACTCCTCCATTTATTCCTCCATTTAAAGAAGAGGAAGGATATGGGTTTGAATTCTTCTCGTTTTACCTCTTTTGTTTTCTTCATTTCTCTAAGTGTTATCATTGTTCAATATTATATGCCCTGTTTTTAGTTCTTTTTTCAGGTTATCCATTTTCATATAATATTTATTAAATCAAGAGACATAAATATATGAGCTAATCATTCTAATATTGAAGTATCTGGTAGAAGTTATTTTCATAAAATTCATGTTATTATAAGACATACCAATTGTGTGTCAAGTCGACATCCATCTTTGACAGTATATTTTAATTTATAAAGTATTATTTCCTATATTCATGGACTTATGCTAATTTATCACCCCTCAGTCACAGCTATATCTTAGTTAACCACCCTTGATTTATAACATTCTCATGACATTTTAGAAGAGCTAGAGAATGTTTAGATACTTTTGACGCTTAAATCATATATTTTCAACAATGGGCCTCACCAAAGTGTCCACAACACTATCCCCTTGATCACTATGAAATGACCCAATTTGTTCAACACATCAAAAATGGGTTTAACTCCTAGTCATCCAAAATATTGACTATAAATTCAAACACAAACCTATATGGAATTATTTATACCACACTCATGAAATGAAGACATAAAAAGAAACATCAAAAATCAAAAAAATGCATAAAAAGAAACATGAGAAATCAAGGAAATTTTAGGACATGAAAATTTGTGGTGGAAACTATGTGCAAAAATGTTACATATACTAACCAACTGTTTCCATTTTTGTTCAACACATCAACAGTACAACCAATCATGGTCCGGTGATGCGTCATCACCCTCTCCACCTTCATTTCCACATTGTGTTGTCACATGTAAGAACATTATATTGAAAATTAAATACGGTTACATATTTATATTAAAACATAAAACAAATGAAACTTAGCAAACTAAATAATTTTTATTTTCTATGATTTACCTGCATACCACCAATCGATGCACTCCCACTAGGGGCATATCTGCCCATCTGCTGACGTAGTTCAGTCAACTCTTTCTGCAATGCAGATATCTTATCCCCCTACTGGTGAACTATGTTTTGTAAAGAAACAATCTCTTTCATAGTATCTCTGAGTATGGGATGACTAAAGTCAGGAGTAGATGTAGAAACTATCCCTGGTTTCTTGCTAAAAACATCAGATGGCACGGGTCCCAAAACCCATCCCGCGCACTCTCCCAGGGTACTCCTTCCCACAGACTTTACCAACCGGGTCATCCTAGGAGACAGAGTAGGAATGCGCGGGATTGGCATCCCATAGTTCTTTAATTTTGACCTATAAATAAAATATCAATATATATTAACACATAAAAAATTGATAATAATTTATTATGATAAAAAATTGACTTCATACCCAAACTTCTTTAGAAGGCTCATTAACAAAACATCCATCTGATTTCTTGTGAACATCCAACCACATTTTAGTTCTAGATGTTTTATGGCCTAAACTCTATGACTACATTAATCAAAGATAAATCAATAATTCAATATATTAAACATATAATATTGTCTTATAAATATTTAAACTAATTAAAATATTACCAATGTATATCGATTTCTAGAAAAACATTTTGAGCTCACAGTCTGTGGGATGAATTTCTTCGCTCAATTTGACGCATTCTGTCTTGATAGATCCTGAAATAAATAAAATTTAATTTAATTCTGATGTATTGAATGTCATGTACTTTTCATATACATGTATAAATATAAAATGAGGATAATATAATAATATATATAATTCAATACCATTCGCTTCTGATCCTGATGCATGTCAACAAACACTTTCCACTAATCTTTCGGTACCCCACTAGGTAGCTTCTCATGCATTTGCAGTGCGGTCAATGAAGCATAGTTTACAACACACCACAATATCCATTTAAAATCTTTCCACTTTTTACCTAGATTTTTCAACATCCACTTTCGTGCTATCATATCAGCAACGATAAATTGGGAAAAAATCTGTATACAGAAATTCATTTTGAACATATTAGTAACATGACATTCAATTAAACCATAATGTAATAAATTTACCTTGATTTGATAATCAAACACTTCATTTTTATAGCATAGAGGCATATGTCTCCAATCATCAAATGAAATGGGATGCGAAATGGGCTCCACTGCCAGCTGGCCTGAAATCTGGCCAAGCAACCCCACGACATCATCTTTAGGGACACCGTAAGAATCAAATGGCACAACAATCTTCTCTTCATTCAGATTCCAAATATCTGAAATTTTTATGTTCTTCTCAACGGCTGCATTTTTTTCATCATCAATGAGAAAAAAATTAGTATATAAAAATGAAATAAATTTATTTAATTAAAATTTGTACCGATGATAGTGACACTCCAGTATGTCTGGGATGAACGGGAAGCGGAGTGTCGCTGCCCCACTACTGAGCCACCTGAAGGGGGAGTCGATGACATAGCCTCTACTGGGAAGTCAACTGATGGTGTGAGAGATGGTGCAGGGGGATATGGTGCGGGGGTGTCGGTAGCTGTTGCATCAGATGTCGTGGGGAGGGAGCCAGATGGATTGTCATCTATCGCAGAACTGGATAAAAAAATGTAACGCTTCATCCTTGTCATTCTTGTCATTTAATCAAATAAAATTAATTACAGAATATATATTTCAAAACAATTATGTAGAAAAAAAATTTAAAAATGATAAGAGATGGAGTACTAACAGACAAAATATATATAACAATGATAATGAATGACCGCAGAAATGAAACAAGTGGTTGCTGAATAAATAAATAATTGTACATACAATAATTTTCCCCATCAATCAGCTCGGTTTCCTGTTCCATTTCTTCATCCACTTCATTCATCCTTGCTTGACTAATATTTTCAATATCATAATGGAAAAATAATTATGCTTCCTGTTTCTGATTAAATTCAACTTCAGAGGTCAAATTTTCCACTTCATCACCCATATAAAACAAATCTCTTTGTATTACGTGAGCAACTATAATCCACCCTTCATAGGCAACATCATTCACATAATATACCATTTTTTCTCGTGATGCTAAGATATATGGATCATGTATTTCATGATCACCAACATCTATCAAGCGAGAGAAGTTCAAAGAAGTAAATTGCAAGGAATCTCTTTTAATGCCCCTGATAATATCGACCCATTTGAATTTGAATAATACAACAAAAAAATGTCTGTGGTAGTTTAATTCAATAATATAATGCAGCTTTCCATAGTATGCCACTTCAGAAAATGTAAATATACCACTATTCTATGTTCTCAAACCCACTTCTCGGTCGACTTTACGAAATCTAAATCCATTCACATTATAAGCGTCGAACATTCTAACTTTTTTTAGAGGACCTCTAGCAAGAAACTTCAAATATTCTGACACCTCTTCTCGAGTATCAATATTCATGATCTGAAAAAAGAAATATACGTTATTATATTTACAAAATGTATGTGTCAAACTGATATTCGTATTTATTGAAATATTTATGAACTTACACATCGTGAAAACCATTCTACAAGCTCTTTATTAACATCTTTCGTTATATATTTCTGATTTCTTGTTCGGCCTCTCATTAGTCTCTTTGTTTGTTCATCAACTCATCATTAAATGGATCTGCAATTTCACTATTCAGCAGTACATATCTATGTGCCTGTAATAATTCCAATTCAGTCAGTGTCACATTTGAGGTCCTCCAAACTGATCTACCAATAGCAGGAAATATTTCTGATTTCTGATGTATTTGAACTTGATTTGATGAGTCTTCGACCCATCCAACTCGATTATATTTTGTCTCAATAACATCCAAATATTGATAACAAAATTTAAGACACTCCTCAGCCACATAGCCTTCAGCAATTGAGCTTTCTGGTTTAGCTTTATTTCTCACATATGATTTCAAATTCCCTAGATATTTGTGAAATAAAATAAATATAATTATTCATTTAATTATGTACCAAAAATTGTTTACTTAACTAAAAAACATATAAATTAAGTACCTCTCAATTGGATACATCCATCGATAATGAACAGGGCCTCCTAATTTAGCTTCCTCAACCAAATGCACAGTTAAATGCATCATTACAGTTAAAAAGGAAGGAGGAAAGATCATCTCTATTGCGCAAAGGGTCAATACAAACCTCTCCTGGAGGTTTTCAAGAATAAATGGATGTAGAGATTACTCACATAGTTTTCTAAAAAATGTGTAGAACTGGACTACAATAGCAGTAATTTTTTCAAGTAATAATGTACGCAATGCCAATGGTAGTAACTGTTGTAACAAAATATGTGAATCGTGGATTTTAAATCCATGTAAATTACGATTCTTCAAGTCAACACACCTGGTGATGTTACATGAATAACCATCAGAAACCTTAACATTCATTAACATTCGAAGGAATGTATTTTAATCCCTATTTTTCATTGAAAAAATCATCGGAGGATACTTTCCATTCTCATCTGGCCAGAGATTGTGTTTTATGTTCATTACTTGTATGTCTTTGCGAGCATTGGGATTATCCGTCGACATTACTTGCTCATTGAGCAATGTGAAAATCAAATTTTCACAGACATTCTTCTCAATATGCATCACATCAAGATTATGCCACAAAAATTTAAATTCCCAATACGGATGTTTTAATAATATACTTTTTTTCTTGCATTGTTGCGTTCCGGTTTCGCTTGACAATGCACCTCGGACCCATTTTCTGCTATCATTCAAATGATCAACCTTCCCAAATTCTGTATCAACATTTTCAAGTTGTGAAAATATTTCAAAACCATTTAACAACTTTTTTGGTGGTCTACGATCAATGGAAACATTAAATTTTGAGCTGTTCAGCTAAAATCTATGAGATGCATCGAGAAATCTTTGATGACACAAGAAGCACCATTTTCTACTATGAGGTAGCCGTTTGGGTTCAAAATCAATGTTACAAACGGGACAAGCCAAACCTGTGTATGTGTTCCAACCAAATTAATTCCCAAGCCCAGGGAAGTCACTAATGGTCCACATTAAAGTAGCATGCATTTTGAACATTGTTTTAGAAGAAGAATCAAATGTCTCAACACCATTGATCCATAACTCCTGCAATTATTCAATCAAAGGCTGCATGTATACATCAATATCATTTCTAGGAATTTTTTTTCCAGGAATAATCATAGAATGTATAAAAGATGTTTGTTGTATACACATCCATGGTGGCAGATTATAAGGGATCAAAAAAACTGGCCAAATTCTATAATTTGTACTCAAAGTCCCAAATGGGTTGAATCCATCGGAAACCAATCCCAATCGAACATTCCTAGGATCGGCTGAGAAATCGAGATGTAATGAATCAAATGTCTTCCATGATTCGGAATCTCATGGATATCTCATTAACCCATCATTGTTATTATCTACAGAATGCCACTTCTTGTGTTTGGAGGTTTTCGATGACATGAATAATCTTTGCAATCGAGGCTTAAAAGTAATGTAACGCAAAACCTTTACAGGTGTCCTCCTTTTATTCTTCTCCAAGAAATTATGTTCATTCAGACTTCCAACATCACCCTTTGCCTACAATCTAGAAGAATATAATTTCTTTCAATTCTCTGTACTTGAATCCTATCCCCAATAAAGCACACAATCAATGGGACACACATTTATTTTTGTATAATTCAGACCAAGATTGTTAACAACTTTTTTCATATCATAAAAAGATTATATGATTTTTGCTTCAGGAAATGCATCACGAATCAATTCCAATATCATGGTCATTGTTTTATTTTTAATTCCATATAGACATTTGATATGGTACAACTTTAGCAAAAATGAAAGCTTTGAATATTTCAAACACCTACTATACAACTTTTGATTTCCATCATCAACTAAATCATGAAACACAATTATCTCAGTGATGTTTTCTCTTGCATTTGGCTCCATATAATCAAGAGGAGGATCCAATGATATGTGACAATCTTGATCTTCCTATGTTACAGTCTCAAAAACATCACTTGTAATGTTGCAATTTATAGCACCCTATTCTTGTGGTTCTGATATGTTTTGATGTTGATAGTGGTGTCTTGCAGTGCCGAATGCATCATTTATTAGGTTTTTCATTTCATTTTCCATTGTCGACGAAGTTGGGACCTCATTATGTGGATTAACATCAGTGCTCAATCTTTCTGTAATGTTCAATTATCCATGCAAAATCCAACAAAAATATTCAGTATGGAATTGCTTAAGTATTAAATGATCAGAAACCTCATCTCTCTTCAACCATGTTCTAAATTTACATTTAGTACATGGACATTTTATTCTCCCTTAAACGGATCGATTAGAAATTGAAAAATCTAAAAACTCATTCAAACCCTTAACATACTGAGGTGTGTTCCCGGTAATGTGATCTAGCTTTTATCCATGTATATCACAATGTGCCTACACAAAAAACAAGGTATCAAACATGAGAAATCTTCTATAACCCCATCATGAAAAACAAATAATGATGAAAAAAATATCCATAATAGGGAAAAATTCAAGGATATATGAAGAAATCGGTCTGAAAATTCCTCAATGTCTCTAAACTGGAAGCACAAAATGAATGAACTCTTTCTATAATAATGGGCCTTTTTATCATGTTATGGTTCATCCTGCCTCTACTCCTTGCACATTGGATTCTCTTCATTCCCACTATTAATTTGTTGCATACCTGATAAAACTAAGGAATGAACAACCATCGATTTCCATGAATATTTATCTTCCATTCACATGTCCCAAGTGACAACCTCCAAAATGGATGTTATGCCCAAAGAAAGTAGAGATGTACCAATTTATGGGTGAAGACCATCACCAAAGAAATGATCTTTCTTATAATTTATGACCTCTATCTTTGGAGAACATATATCAAATTGTGAAAGGTTATTGACATACTCCCATACTGATCTGTCACCAATAAAAAGTCTCATGAGCTCAGTCTATTTCTCTACATTCATTCCCTTAGGAAATAACCATTAAAAAATCAATCTTGATGGGATTCTAATTCATACATTCATGAAGTTAAGAAGGTACCACTGACTCACATAAGACTCTACGAAAACTATAAATCCAGTTCTAAAAAATTCTCACACACAAAGTATCAGGTTCCCTATGATAATTGAGGATCACCTAAATTTGTTCCAACTACCTAACTACATCCACTGACCATTGAACAAAACTTAATGAAGGAAGATAGTGATTCATGAACCCTATGATGGTGTCCGAGATTGAAAATGATTTAACATCAACAAATCAACACGTATTCTAGGTCGTAATAAGAACTAAATAATCCTTTTTGAAAATTACAGTGGACAACACCAACATCTAAATGAACTATATCAATTAAATACTCAAAATAAAGCCTAATTATTCTATATGAATGTATGAATAAAGTAAAAAACAAGTATAAATTAAACAAGGAACACACTAATGAAACCAAATTTACTTTTCATTTTAAACCACCATTTTTTATAAGTAATTACGAAATACCACCTCCAATAAGTGTGAACCTCATTTAGAAAATACAGATTGGATGGGAGTTAAAACAGGATAATAGGGGGATAAATTGTGATGTAAATTCATTGGCTCTGTGGTGTGGGTTTCTAGGTGCAAAGCATGAATACATTTTGGAAACTTGTTCTTTACTATGACTCAATTCATCTTTCAGTAATCATTACAAAGGTGAAGGGTTCCATAATTATTTATTCACAAAAAACAAATCCATTCACAATAATAAAGGCTTGGGAGAAAAAATCATTTATCATTTTATTGTATGTTTATTAAAACACATCATAAAGGAATGAACATAGAACATGAAAAAAATGTGTCCCTACCATGAAGAATGAATGTCAATATATACATTCCTATGTGCCTATCATGATGCATGAATACTCATTTAACACCATTCTAGGCCGTGAGTATAAATATCCAGAATCAAAATACATCACTAAACAATACCATCACACAAAATAAAAATCACCCAAGGTGAAATAACATCAAATTTTTCGATAGAATAACATAAGAACCAATCTCATCCATATGAACACATATTTCCCCAATACATTGGCTAGATACTCCTATTCAGAAGCTCATTGCTATTTCTTGGCACATCCTAGTATCTCTTATACCTTTCCACAAGTAGTCATGTAATAGAAATTAAAACATGATTCTTTGATACCACTTTGCTACATCCCCCAATCCATCACTCTCTCATGCCAAAAAATCATGTTTTTTATGGGACGTCATGCATTACTACCCATTTCCACATGTCATTGACTAGAAATGAGTGTGATATTTATAGTGGGGAGACCATACCCTCAGTTATAGAGTTATATAGAAGTGGAAAAATAAACATAAATACAGGTCCATCCCGCTAAGTGAAATCTGGTCGTAGCCACTTCAGAATCACTAGCGAGCTAGTCCAAATATGTTCACCTAGTTACCTAGGATTACCTTATGCTCAATTATTTTCCACATGTAATAGATAACAACAATTTCATCAATACAGGTGAAGCATTACATTGAAAATACTTTTTTTCCATAAAACTAACCTTTTACCATTTTACACACACACAAAATGATTAGAAGAACACTTTTCAAACCACTTGAAAATTTCATAACACCCATTAGGAACATTTCAAGAGAAGAACATAATACATTCAACAATTTACTGGGGTTAACCCTTTCCAAATCATCACACAAGATAATTTACCCTATTTAAAAACATGCTTTTCTTAATTTACACAAATAACTCATCACAATTAATGGGGAAAAAAGTTTACATACCCAAAACAATTCATTTCCTTTTGAAACCCCATTTTTAACACATTATCAATTCAAGTGCCTTTGAAAACACAATTCACACCCTTCGCATTACCATATAAACAATTCCATGAAAAACTACAACAGAGAACATATTAAACATATCCATTTTTCTTTATAAAATCAATTTTAACCAGATAAAAATGCCAAAATATATCCAAAACATAATTCCCATTACACAATATATCTATAAAACATGTTAATGTTAATTAAAAAATAAATAAAATCATCTAAAAATGATAGGGCATGGAACCACCTACATTGGGTGAAGAAATTGCTAAAAAATTGTGTGAAATCCCATTTGTACCTCAACCACACCTCAAAGAAACCCCAAAAAGGAAATATTTACCCAAAAACAACAAGATAAAACCCTATACAACATGAAAACCCCTAAATTAACTACCCTACATACTGGAAAACCAAAATCCAAACAAAGGAGAAACAAAACCCTACCTAGAGGGGAAGATGGTGCAGCTTCAAGGGTCGTAGGGGGCTGGGGGTCGCGGGGGGCAGGAGGTCGCGGGGTTGTGGGGTCGTCGGGGTTGTCGGGGTCACCAGGGTTGCCGGGGTCGGGGTCGGTGGGTCGCCGAGGTCACGGGGGGTCGGGGGAAGCGGGGGGCCGGGGTCGTGGGGGAAGGGGGGTCGGGGTGGGGGGAAGGGTCGGGTGTTAAAAATACAAGGTTTCGCGGCAGTTCCTAGAAACTCCGCCAAACAACGGCTTTGTTGTAGTGGTCAAAAATAACTCATTCAATACAATAAGAAATATTTTATTATAATATATCAACATCAATAGGGAATAATTAATGATATTGACATAGATGAAAATAATCATCAAATCTATTTTAGAGAAATATCCACCTTTTTTTGAAAATATTTAAGAGTATAACTATTTATCAGGAAGCCGTTTGAAATAGATTTTTGAATCAATGTGTCTCATACCCAATTGAAACTTTTAAAAGTAATTTTAATTTTAAAAATTTAATTTCCATATAAATAAATCCTTCAAACCAATTTTAAAACCTGGACATTAATGATAAAGATTTAGAATAATAAATCATTAAAGCATATTAAAATGATATTTTTGTTAGAGTTCCTAACCAAAATAAAGACACGTGAATACAAATAATTGAGGTCATCAAAACATTGTAATATCATGATAATTAATGTATTCATGATATACTTTGTCTAAGTACATTATATACACTATATGAATATGATTTGGTGTATAACAACAAAGAAGTCGTAATGGAATGTAAATTGAGATTAAATCTCTTATAACTTATGTATCCTTAGGTTAAGGATAAATTAATGACATAATTATGTGTGACAAATATAAATACACTCAATGTGATTTGATATTTAGTGTAAATCAATCAGAGCACATTCACACATATTCAAGTAAAAACAACACCAATGAATTGGATATTTAACTCAACAAATGGAGATTGAGTTAATGTTACTCTTATCAAATTCATATCGATGACTTGAGAATTTATCAATGGATTTATTATGTGTATAAAAATTATATCCATGGAAATGGGAGTGGAAATTATGAGATAGGAAAATGAATAGTGATTCCACACCTAATCATTGAGTAATATAATCAATGAAGTATTCATAAAGCCGAATGATTGGAAATTGAAAATTAAAATCCACATATCGATTTAGTAAATTACAAAACAGACACCCATGAAATAATGACCATACAATTATGATTTAAATATCCATAAATTAATTTATAATACACAATGAATACAATAATGGGTAGTACACACAGTAAATGCATAAATAATTTGAGAATAATGGAAATCTCACAGAATTAAAAGTGACATAAAAAACCACTTACATTGTACTTTACTTGTTTGAGGGTTTGTTAAAATATTGTATAATGGTGAAATAATTGGTATTAAATTTTACATTTATCTTATAAATTAATTTTATATCATAAATTATATTTTAATATTTCTTTGTTAGTAATATTTTAATATTATCATCGTTTCAGGTGATAACTGATTTGTTTTCCTTAATATAATTTGTTTCGTATGTAGTGTTTGTTTTGAATAGGATGTATCTTATTCATATTCAGAATTATATTAAGTCTTTAAACATTATTTTCAATCATATAATGAAAATTATTCTTGAATGGATTGCGATGGTGAATGAATCTCATCAAGTTCTTGGAGACGGTAATCCGTACGTATGCACGAGCGAGAATATCATTCTTTTGATATTAAAATAATATATAATTGGATGTTATATCATATATAAAGCATAATTATCATGATATATTTATTATTTAAATAAATTAAACATCATTATTATACCCATCCAAATAATAGTGTATTGAATAACAACTACACCACGATATGGAAACGGTAAGATGTAATTACGCACGTACGGTGACATGTCATTAAAATGATGGATAGAATAATGAATTTGGTTGTTACATATTTATAATAACATCAAATTATATAGAAGATACTGTATTTATGATTTTATAATGGAAACAACAAAGAAAAGGGAAGTGGAAGAAGAAAGTAACTTGAAAGAGGTGATGAAATATTTACCTCTTCTGCGGGTTCTTCTTTATGATTTGATCAAAAGGGCTCGATAGGTTGGCTTTCGGTATAATGGAAGGCCTCTAGGATAAAGGTAGGATAGTTTAGAGGGTATATGAATAGATTTTGTCCAATTAAAAAGGCTTTTAAGGTGTTAATTTGAGGAAAGGCGGAGTGCCCTTTTATAAGAGGATTGAGGGGCACCTTAGGAAAAGATAGAAATATTATATTATAATAAAATTATTTTCAGTATATAATTGCTCCATAATGAATTATTTAAATTATAATCTGGGTATGGGTCTAAAACCTTTCAACCAATAGGTTTTATATAGGTTTGGGTCACTATATTAACTTTATCTTTTATATATAACTCTTAGTTAAATAGTTTGACATTTTCCATGTCTCTTTGTATTTTAGTATTATATGGTTAATAAAAATACTATATACTTTTAAGAGAACCAAAATCGGTTCATTAATGATACACATATCATTATATAAGTCTTTTCATCGAACCGTAGATTTTTAGGAAGAGAATATCAATTAATAATATAAAATTTGTTTTAAAAACTCGTTTTTGTCAATTTTGACACTATTTGGTATTTGGTTTTTGGTAAATTTATAACATAATGACTATTTCTAAAAAATTCTTCTAACCAACTATAATATGTCATATTAACCTATAATATTATTTTAATTCATAAAAAGACTGAAATTACATTTATTTGGATATTTATAGTTTCAATTAGTTTAATATATCATTAATTAGGTAATTACTGCATCATCATTGTATTATTAATAAAATAAATTATTTAATGTCTAAAAAATATAAATAAAATACCATTATGCAGGAAATATCTTTATATTTCTAATGAATATTTATAGTCAAATTTATCTTATGTGTAACCCAATATTAAAAATGTTTTATTTGTTAAACATTGATTTTAACTCTTTTAACTATTCTTTGAATTAAATAAAAATAATTTTCCTAATCTAATCCATGTAGACCATAGTGGTTCATATTTTATTGCTAAGGTTGTTTTGGGTCGAATTATACTTATACAATAGAATTATGCCATGCGTAAGAGTAATAATAATATCATTTTTTACCCTTAATTACCATATTTACTTTTAATTGTGGTAAATAAAAGTAAAAAGTTACGATTCGCCAAAAATTATTTTCATCTTATTAAACCAAATTTTACTTACTGATATCAACCGTGTCTCTTGGATTTTCTAAATTCAACTCATAGAAGAAGTAAAATTATGTTTTATTCAAATTTACAAATTCTCATAGGAGGTGGGTAAAAGACGGTTAAAAGTTGAATAAAATTTTTATATTTCTAAAATAATAATAAATTGACTCCAATTAATTACATTGAACTTATATAGGTGTTATATATCTATTTTTATTTGAAATAAATTTAAATAAAATAAAAATTTATTTAAATAAATATTCAGTTTTAAACTATAACTCAGTCTTTTTTACTATTCATCAAAAATTAAAAGTTTTCAGAAACATACCAAAAATTCACCCTAAGCTAATATTGATATTCTGAATTCAAAAATTAAGTATATTTTAACAAATTCAAAACATAGAAATTGCATTTATTAGTTTAAAATTAATTCTCGTTGTCAAAACCGAAAATCATTTTAAAAAAAATAATAACTACCAAAAGATTGATATTTGTTTATGTCCAATTTCAAAGTAAAAATATATCCAATGACCAAATTTGTATTAAAAGGTAAAATCAATAATCTAATTATAAATCCAAACAATTCATATGTATATTTGATCACTAAAAATTATTTTTATTAAAAAAGTTGTTTTCAGTTAAAATATATTATTTTTCACTATTCACCCCAATATGAAAGTTATCAGAAAAACAAAAAAAATATTGAACCTAAATTCATATGTTTCGATCCTAAAGAAGAAGTTTATTTTGTCAAATTGAATATATAAAATTTTCAAATATTTTATTTCAAAAGGGTTTTTCATTAAAAGGCGGTAAAATTGTATTTTTTTAAAAATACTTCTTTTATATGAAAATAATGAATTTGTCCTTAAATTATGTCTAAGAAACTCATAATATGGATTCTAGAATTATTAGGGTTATATTAACTTCAAAATTCTGTTAATATTATTCAAAACCACTTTTGAACGGCTAGTTTGGTAAGTCGTGGTGCGCTTGAACTCGGTGTTGCGTGTAGTGTAAGTTATTCAATTACATTGAAGAAATAAGGTACTATGAAATATTGGGGTGTTACACCTATTACCTGGTTTAATCAAATAATCGAACCCCTTCTAGTTTATCATATAAATAAATTGGGTGAGGATGACCTCTGGAGGGTTATCAGACGCCTCCATTCCTCTATTAAGCCTGATGGATCACATTCCCATGAGTATCAACTACATATATATCCTTTGTGGTATTGTTTCCAAAACATTTCGTATGACCACACCCACTTTGTCCACTGTATCCTCAGTTCCAATGAATGAGTCCTCTTTTTCCTCGGTTAAGTGTGGGAAACTCATATTCTGAGGCGTATTCATTAATGGAAAATGGGTTCTCCAAATGTATCATGTTTATAGAACCAAAGATGAGCTCTTCTTCTGATGTGGATTCTATTTGGTGGGATGGTGTCTGTGTTACGGTTATTACATGGAAGAAATATTCAAGATCTAGAGCCTTCTTCAGAGTAGAATATGACACTGCCCCTTCTTTTTCTTCCTACGTTAGATGGTCAGACCCGCCTTTAAGATGTATATCTGGTGTCTCCTTGTTAGATGGTGTAGCTATTGTGGGATTGTGCATCTATGCTCTTAGGGAGGCATTATCTCGATCAATTGTTTTCGGATTCATCCAATTGTCGAACTTCCACACATGCCTGGTCAATACTTTCTTCTAATCATATTCTTCTTATGAAGGGGAAATGGTTATGTAATCCACATGCTCTGAGAAGTTTTCTAACACCACCTATCTCGAATTTACCATTCCTTGAAATAATTATGTTAAGATGAAATAGTTTTGGATATTATTACCCAACCTTATATAGAAAGGGAAGTAGTGAGGATGGTTGGGTAGGTTCACCACATCGAGATTCCTAGGTTACAGTAGCATGAGAAGGTTATTTTGCAGGGCTTCCAAGAAATAATTAGGGACATTTTCATTTCAAAAGGAGTTGTTTTATTCATTTTTTCCTCAAATATCAGCCATTCCTGGTTTCTTTGTGTGTCTGGATGAGGTTGATTCTGTGGTTGTTACGACTCAACAAGAGGTTTTGGGTAGTTCAGGACCAACCTAGGTGCTTGGATGGGTACGGGTGTTGGCTTCAGAATGACAGATATTGCTTCTGCTTTACCCAGCCTTTTCTCTTGTGTTATGGGCATGAGTCGAGCTTTGGATCAGGTTCAATTAATGGTCTCCTCTAGACGTTGCGTCATTTTAGTGTCCTCGCTAAATCCATCTAGATACTTTATTGGGATTAGATGTTTCTAAATATAATCCTTGGTATTTTTAGCACATAGTTCCATTAGTTGTTACTATAAGAGATGTATGTTGAGTTAATAGGTTAATCCTTTCCATATAGCTATGATGTTAGACACCCACTAATTCTTGCACTATTTTTAGTTCATCAGGTTGATGATCATCATTTTCCTCTATGTATAGATTAACTGATAAATAAAATGATGATGATGGTCTTTCCATACTACAATGGATCATAATGGAAGACTATTGTACCAAAAAGAAGTTATCCATATATGATTCTATACAAAACACCTCATTTTTTTAACTCTTGTTGATCTCAAGGTCCCATAATTGTCCTTTATCTGGATATAAAGTCTGTGAGATGTTGTTTTGGGTTTACCGTAGCATCAAATGTGGAGAAGATAGGATTTCCTAAATTCATTGGAGGTGAATTATCATCCACCTGTTCAGGAAATGGATTTATCTCTGGCTGCACAGGTGTGTATAGACCTTCCATGGCTTCTATTCGAGTATAAACGGACTCAATGATGATAAGTAGCTTCAAGGGCACTAATTTTTGAGCTACCTCTCATCTACAAGATGTGGGTGGGGCTTATTGAGGTGGCCCTGCCTTTGTCTCATATTGATCCTCAATAAATCCTAATACTCAATGATTTCCCTAATCAGGGAGAGGTTTTCAGTACAATAGATAGAAGTCAGAATCATTTTTGATGTCCGCATTTATGTATACTATATTCTTACATATAGATCCAATTTGATGTTCATATACCACTACAATTGGAAGATTATCTATGACAAGGAAAATATTAATCTCTACCTAAAGAGGATACCCAATTGAAATATTTCCTTGGAGTGGATCCTCATCGAGTCATCTGAGATTTTGTATCTCACTCTCATATTATGACAGATAATCATCTATAGAAGTAACTATGACTCTTTAGGTAGGTGATTGGGATGTAGTTGCACCATTTCCTTTTTCATTGGTAGTGTTTTATGGGATAGGTGCAAACACATTATTTGGAGGTTCCAGATTTTGGAGCCTTATGTGGATCTAGGTGTATGCATGCTTGGTTGGTGCATCCAAATCACCCTCCTATTTGGGAGTATTTTCCATGTAATGACCTTCTACATTTTCATCTTGATCAACAATAGCTGTCATGTTGATTGTGAATACATTCATAGAGGAATATCAAGAAATGGTGATCACAATATTACTCTCAACACAATAGGATGATTCTGCAGTACATTCATCAGGGACATTATTAAAACACTAGTCCATATTGGGTTGTTTTGTCATGCAACCCTAAAAGGGTCTAATTTCCTTCTCTATACACTCCTCTATACTTTTTCTTTGAACAATTACCTTTAGGGAGTTTCTGGTCATTTTTTCCAAGAAGGCCATGTCCAGCAGAGGTTTGTCTTATGGTGGGCGAAATAGGTGGAATTACAACCATTGATTTTTACTTACCAACCTAGAAAAGACTAATTCTCACTATGGTGATGATGATGATGAATATTAACCCACCTGTGTTGGTTGGGGTTATTTAGGACCATAAATGGAATTGATTGGTCCTGCTTTAGAGGATCTAATGATTCTAGTTGGGGATTTGATGACTCATAGAAAGGAATCTATGATATAAATACACATAGTCCAGTAGGGTGGGGTTGATATGGAATCATCATTGATGTCCCTACAACCCTTTCAAGGGATGATGAACCTAAATATGGTGATTGAGATATAAATTCACCCATCTCCGCAAGTTGGGGTTTGTTCAAATCTGCTTATAATGCTTCTTGAATCCTCTTGAAATTGAGATTATATGAGGTGAAGGATGTGGTATATATTCTCCTATCCTAGTGGGATGAGTCTACACCTTGATGGATTCTATGGAAACTACTACTACAATAGATTTTATGTGTCGTAGCTCTGTTTGTGTGGGAGATGGGTGTGTTGAAAGCCCATGAGAAGGATCATTCTTTACGGTAAGTTGTTCCGATGATCAAAACTTAAGTCTCCATGTCATAAATAAAATCTCATTGCATTAAGGGGCCTAGTATAAATTCATGTTGGCTATACTCTCCCTCCTTTCATGATGTGTGGTCATTTTTGAAACTGGGTAATTTTGTTTTAGTGACTAATATTCCCAATATTTACCAGGTCCCCTGATTTTTTAGAGGCTAAAAAATTATAGGATTCCATATCTAAAGGGTTATATTATTATAGGGGTTCGAAAAATTGTAACTCTCCATAATTTCCCCATCCTATAATTTGGATGCATCACATGTCTTTAGATATCAACTATCGAAGGGTTGTGATGCGATGACCGAAAGTGTATTGTAGATTTGTGTTGTGATTTTCGGGTTTTGGATCCCAGTCCATGAAGATAATACCTAGGTATAGCCTATAACAACTTATCTTAATTTTCTAAAGGTGAAACTCATATTCTGGATAAGAGAAATTTCGATCCTTCATGTTCTTATTAGTAGCCCACAAATTTTGGAATATATTAGGCATGAAATCCTTTTCTATCTCATATGGATTCTCATAGTGAGAGGTGGTGAGGAGCCAAAAAACGATGGGGAGGTTGTTTCTGGATAACTCTATCTATATTTTAATTTTAGCCTCCTCTTCATCGAACATACAATAATCCATATGGTCAAACCGTAGAATATTCTTCTAAGGGTCACCTACTGACTGGAGTGGAGTGACACTGGATGTTTATGGGGAACTATATGTGGTTGACCCCAATGTTTTTGAGAACCTCTCTATATGAAGGTTTTTGTGCTTTGAGAACCTCTCTATATGAAGGTTTGTGTGAAAGGGGAGGATTTCCTTTTCCATGAGATATATCTCCAAGGGATTGTTGACCACGGTGGACATTTGAAGTAGAGTATCTGTGATCCATCTCTACACTACCATGAGGAAGACTATCATGGTAATGACTATCATATACTTCAGTGGAAGAGTTGATATACACTTTTAGTGTTTGGAAAATGTATCAAATGACCCCAAGGACACTTTTATTATGAAAACTAGGAATATGGGTCATTTCATGTGTCATGTTTGGAATATGATGACCTTCCTTATAGAATTTTGTCTGGATTTAAATCTATTATGTGACAGTTATCACAGCTGTCTTATAATTTTCTAATGTTGTGGGAGTATGAGTCTGCTTAGGATAAGCTTCTGAAGAATGATAATAAGAGATCACATTCTTGATAGGAATATGAGCCTATCCCGAGGTATGTTTCATTCTCACTTGGTGAACCGCAGTCATAATTGGAGTGTGAGACTAATCCTAAGTCTTAGGGATATTTCGCCGGTTTTTCTTGGCCAGAGTATGAGCCTTCCTTGAAAAACGTGCCACTCTCACTTGGTGAGCCCTGGTTGGAGCAGGAGTATGAGCCTAGTCTAAATATGAATTACCCACCATAATATATTGATGGACCTATGAAACGGGAAAAGGGATATGAACCTCCTCTTGTATTTCCATAGAATGATGTTGGTGAAATTTATCATCAATAGAAGAAGGAATATGTGCCCAGATTCTGTGATATGTTGTAATATTCTAGGAATATTCACTAATAACAATATGAGCCTATCCTGAGGCTTGTTCCATTTTCACATGTTTAGCACAAACAAGAATGAGGGTAAATACTTAATCCTAGGCCTTTGGAGTATACTGATAGACTTCGTCGATGGGAAAATTAGCATGGCTTGAGGCATGGTCCCCTCTCACATTGTGATTCCCATCTTGACTGGGGATATGAGACCAATCTTAGGCCTTTGGAATATGCCACTAATCTTTTTTGATATGCATATTCCCCTGTCCCGAGGCATTTACCTCTCTCACCTGGTGAGCCCTGATTGGAACGAGAGTATGAGCATGTTATGATGCCTCACCCTTTATTGGAATATAACGATACTCAATATAGATAGGATAAAGAATGTTCTCTTTCTCATGAATAGTAAATTGTTCACAATGATCATATTTTTGAGTTGTCCTTGTGCTCGGGATAGGAATATGCGCATTTCCCTTTATCTGAAATAGTATTGGAATATACTAGAAAGGTTCTTTAGTTATTTCTAAAATATATTGGAATTTATAAAAGTGTTTGTAGGGAAATAAGCCTGCACATTTTTAGACTCAACTATATACTATAATATTTCTTCTATTGTAGTTGGGATATGTTCCCACTTTTGTCCTCCTTGCGCCACTAGAATATGTTGATGGACTTCATGCACATGGGTAGGGATATGCACCTCCCCCATGAATGTTGTGGGAATATTCCCATAGACTTGTTATGAGTGATTAGGGAAATGAGCGTTCATAACATTTTTTAATGGAATATATTGTTAGAAATCGTCAGAATGAGTCGAGATATGATCCATCTCCTAGATATTCAGTACCATCCTCTCCCGATGAGCCTTCCTTGTTTCCCATGCATAGCTGTCAGAGGCGGCAGTGTTTTGGGTGGTACCCTCATCAGAAGACTTGTGGGTACTAGTGGGATGGTGCTAGTGATGGTAGTTAATAGGTTCCCTCCTCTATGTCACCTAAACCAGATGGGAGATGTATTTGATTTCATAGTCCACCTTCATTAGTTATTAAAGGTGTCAATCATCACACTCCATGGATAAGCTACTGAAGTGATTGGTTGTGGTGACGAGTTCCACTAGCATATCTATAGCTTTTCGTGGGTGATGTAGACTCACTAGTTTTCATCCTTAGAGACCCTCAACGGAAACTTATTGGTTTGGTATTTTACCACATCGGTGGTACTCCCATAATATCATGTTTTCTACCTAGAGTTAGAGGTGTCGAGTAGGTGAGATCATTTTGCAACCCATAGGGGTTTCAATTGTAGGTGATTTATAGGAGTTACTACTGGATGAATAATACATTTCTCGGATTAAGATTCTACTGATGAGAGAAATATCTACAGTCATGTAGTTAATAAGGAACAAGTATACCAATTAGTGCAATATCATAGGCATGATGTGTGATCAATCAAATATGAATGGTTAACACAATTGTCTTTTTATTCCCAATCCATCCATTCTTCTCATTTGGATTTTTCAAAATGAGGATGAACTTATTTCATGAGAACCCTGGTTACAGAGGATTACCTATATGATCATTCCCATATAACCCTTTTTCATATAAATTCAAAACAAAGTGTCGTGATGTATGATTAACTGATCATTCTATAATTTTAGAGTTCTATGTTGGGATTTAGTCATATTTTTTTGCATATATTTTTCAAAAAATGTCCAGATAGATTATAAACCAATAATTTTGTGATTAGATAGGCTCATGTCAGGTTCACCATTTTTGTTTGTGTGTAGTGTGATAAAAATGGCCTTAAAGATTATAAACCAAACATTTTGTTATTAGAGAGATTCACATCAGGTTCACCATTTTTTTTTCATCTAGTGTCCAAAAAAATGACCTGATGGATAATAATCCAATCATTTTGTTATTGTAGAAATTCACATTGGGTTCACTATTTTTATTTCTTCATAGAATATATAGTCAGGGAACCCTCACTGAGGTGGGTACAATTTGACCTGATGGTTGATTGTGGAGGGTACCATCTCTTGCACAATCATTAATATTAGGTCACCATTTTCATTGTTAATATAAAATCCTAGTAGTTCCCTCATCCATAACTAGATACATACATACTTTCTAAATGTATTTGGTCACTTGGGGTTTCAGACCCAATGACGTTTAGAGACTCACATTGGTCAAGATGATAGGCTCATCACACCCTTTTGGGGGGAAATTTTCCCTAATCTAGCTCTCTTATAGATTTATTATATCTTTTTGAATTTCTTCCAAATCACAATATGATACTGGTTACCCTAAAAAATGAATATAGGTTAATTATATTTTTATAAAAAATAATGAGGATCTCATTAATGAACGGGAGAAAGTGAAAATCTTTATTGAATCTATTTATATGTATCTGAGGTTCTTCTTCTATTTTTGAGTGTAGGACAGGTACATTATATGTTGAATCCATATGACCATGTACTTTGGTATTTTCTACCATTTAGGGAGGAAGTTGATATTCCGAGAAGGGGATTGATCCATTATAAGGCTTCCTATATATCATGGTTATTGTGGGAATCAAAACCCACGCATTTCATTAAAACCATTTTTTTAACTTTGTACTAAAAGGAAATTTTTGAGTGCTCTGAGGCACAAGGTATTCAGGCTTGAGTATTTGGGAGACATCCTACATATCCTGATTATTGGAGATAATCCAAATTTCCTTAGTTCATTCACGCCCTTGGAACTAGCCCCAAGGTAGATACTCATATGTGTATGGGTGTTTATATTATGCCACTAATTAGGGATTACATATTGGGATTTCTATAGAGAGTGGATATTTTATGATTCCAATTAGGTGTTCATGGTGGATTCCTAATCCCACTTGAGATATGAACAGTGTGAGAAATAATGGGTAGAAAATGATCAGCCTCATTGAATATGTATGCAGAGATCATGTATTGGGACATCCCATGGGATGTTTAATATGGATCATAGACCTTGAAGAGGCTTCCTACATATCCTGATTATGGAAGGAATCACATTCATTATAGTTCAATTAGTTTCTAAATCCACTAAGGGATGAGGTAAAATGATCAGCCCATGGTAATGATTAGGTCTCGATGGTTGAAATATCCAAGACATGATGGGGATTACACTAAGGTGGATGCCCATTTGAGTTTGGGAATGGGACTTAGGAATGTGTCTTATTAATAATGGTTATAGAAGGAATCATAGTCCTTGTAGATCAATTGATCAGGGATCATGGGTAAAGATTCCCTTATATGTGGGATATATCATATTATGTCGCTGGTCAGGGCTTATGCTTTGAGGTTTCCCTGTATGCAGTATATATCATATTATTCCTATACTCGATGATTATACTCTTAGGTTTCCTTATATTTGGGACATATCATATTATGTCATTGGTCGGAGCATGCACTCTAAGGTTTCCCTTATCGCTGTAGAAACTCATGATGCATAAGATATTATTTTTTCAGCACCCTAAGATCATGTGAGTTATACTCAGTGTGTGAAAAAAGTGATGGAAAATGATCTGTTTCATTACATTTGGTTGCAGGAAATATATAATGAGATATCCCTGAGTATGTTTAATATATATATTGAGCCTCATAGAGGCATCCTACATATCCTAGTTATGGTAGAAATTACAGTCCTTGTAGTTCCCTTGATTGGGGTTTCACACTGATGTTGCCTTGATAGTTGGGGTTTTCACACTGAGGACAGACAAGGTCATTGAATCCTGGGATTCCTAGGAGATTAGACCATCTTTACTAAAGAATGTTAGAAGACCTAGATGATTGGTCTTGAAATCCATCACATGATCTATCTGACTTGTCTAGAGAGTACCACATGATCCAGCTAACTTTACCAGGTGTCATCAAATGATATGGATAAAAAATGTAGAGGGAATCACAAAAGTCAATGTGACATGTCTCAAATGGTATCGCATGTCCCAAATAACATGTTTGGAGGGCATCAGGAGTCATGAATAATGTTCCCATAGGGCATCGTGAGAGTCGGTTGACATGCTCGGGTGCTACTGTAAGACTCAACTGACATAAATCTGTGCTGCCATGTGGGTCAGGTGACATATATGAAGAGCATCTCAAGTCTAGGATGAAGATTCAAGAGGGTTTTGTGATACCAGGATGGAATGTCCTGAGTTCACCATGTGACTTTCTTTAACATGTCCCACAGAATTCACGTAATTAAAATATTATGCAAGAGGAGTGTCGGGTAATCTGTGAACACGTCCCAGTTCTTTCACATGACCTAGGTGGTTCATGCGAAGCACATGATAGTCATCGTATATGTTATGTGAATATGTAACCAATATTTAGTCTTTGTTATAGACTTTATATCATGAATTCCTTTTATTTGTTCAATGTTAGCCAGTTTTAAGTCTCATGTTATCAGAAAGGTGTGCGGGATACTATTTTCCTGTATTTTTAGAATTCCTTCACATAATCGATGGGTGACCATGTGAAGAACCTATTCATATTTCACTATTTCCCTTGTTTTCCATTGGTATCTTACCTAATGTAAATATATTCGGTCATGATATCATCCACTATAAAAAATACACTCTAGTGTTGGTTCATCTGGATGCAAAGAGGCCAACCTTTTTTCTGGAGCGTCGTGGTCATGCGGTAGCGGAAGCCGTTGTCCTCGTTTTTTATGCTTGGGTGGGGGATTTATATGCCTCACAACCCTAATTATTCGTCACTTTTCATGGATAATATCATTTGAATATATTATGGATTCATCTATAACAACCATAACTTTTCATACATTAATATTACATTACTTTTATAGAATACTTAATACATTACACAAACAAAAACCCAAATACCATATTAGTCTAGTCCCTTTGAAAACATGGAAACATAAACATTGGTACAAATGTGAGGTATATTATCTCCCACCAGGTTCTTCTGGACTAGAAACCTTCTTATACACTGAAAACATAATACATATCTTCATAAACTGGGGAAAAGGAAACATAAATGTGGGTGAACTTGGAAGCTCGGTAAGGGTAAACAAAGGAGATATGTAAACATAATCATTATCATAAGGGTATGATAATGGGATCATGAAAATAAAAGGCCATAACCTACATATCAAAGATCATAAACAAGAATCATGGAATAATTATTGGATGTTTCTAAGACATTAATCACGAGGAAACAAATAAAATAATCCAAGAAAACATAACAGAGGAATAAGACATGGAATTTTGGAAAACACATAAGCATATAAAATGATTTCCATAGTAATTAAGGTATCACTACCAAGTCCATATAAGTATAATGGGTTCTCTCCCCATACCATCATGGTATTCATGGTTCACTTCCATTGCCATCTTATTAGTATGAGTTCACTCCTCATACCATCTTGGTAGTCATGGTTCACTCCCATGGCCATTTTATTAGTCAAGGTTCACTCCCAAGACAATCTTAGTATATATAATGATATTTAATCATTAAACAATGAAATGGAGGGCGATATAGGTCCCACCCATACCATAAATAAATCATGCATACATGTTCCACGAGATCACAAACATTAATCATAACTAATCCCATGAAATGAAATGGGTATCCTAAACATTTAATCTTATCCTAACCTATGGAAAAGAGACAAGTTTCATAATCATTTACTCAAATCATAACCCATGAAAAGAAATGGGTTTCATATAAATATAACCTATGAAATAGAAATGGATTTCATAAGCATAGAACCCATTAATGATAAATGAATTTCATAAACATATAACAAGTGAAATAGAAACAGTTTTCATAAACATATAAACCATGAATGAAAAATGGGTGTCATAAAAATCATTACATCAAAACAGAAACCATTAAATAATGAATATGAATGGAACATTTGGATAATTTCCCGAAATGTAATGAGTAACATCAATGGATGTCATCTTAGATGGAAAATAATTTTGAAATATCTTTTAAAAACATTTCTTGATGAAAATATCCTTTCTTATTTGAAAATAGATCTTCAAAAAATTAAACCATTTGAAAACCATTTTCATTGAAAATACTCTGAAAATTTAAAAATAAATCTTAAAATCGTTTTGAAATCCTTTTCCTTGAAAACATATAAATGAATCTTAAAGAAATGCAAACTGATTTCCTTTAAAAATATAAAATAATACTAAATTCTTTCTGAAATTTTCTTTCCTTGAGAACTTATAAAATAATATCGATTCTTTTTTTAAAATATGTTTCCTTGAAAACTTATAAAATAATATATGGAAAAAAATTAAAACCTTTTTATTTGAAAATACTTTGAAATCCTATAAAAAATCAAAATAATTGAAGTCGTTTTCTTTTAAAACACTGCATTTTTTGAAAATTATTTAAAACACTTTTTAAACATCATAGATTTTTTAAAACCGTTTTCATTGTAATATAATTTTAAAAAATAAATTTCCATAATATTTGGAAATCATTTTACATAAAAAAACATTTTAATCTTATAAAATAATCTTAAAGGGAATTATGGTCATGACAGTGGGTAAATCTGAATATGCTGAACATTCCTTTTTCAATGTAAAAAGTTTAGAAAAGTGCCTCAACTGGAAAATGACAAGAAGAATAATTTTTAAAAACTACTGTGTTTAAAAGGTAAAACATGGGTAAAAATTAATTTTAATGTTCAGAGGTTTTTAGTAGAATATTTTTGGAAACCCTTTAGAAAACATGTTTTAGAATGAACACAGATTTCCGATTGAAAAGAGTGGTGTGGTTGTACTTTCTTAATAACACTTTATTGATCATAATATATACCAAATAGTGGGAAAATAGAACCATTAATAGAATATAAGATGAATAACCATATGATAATAAAAATCATGAGAGTTATTTATATACGGATAATAATATTTCATCAATGAGAGAATAATAATTTAAAATCTCCATAAATGGTGATATTGTAGCTATAAAATGTTACCAATATGGTAACTTTGAATCATAATAAAATAGAAAGTATAAAATTAAATTAACCATAAAATATCATTAAAATAATTATATTCATGATAAAATACTTAAATGTTATTATATACACCTCATGGGAAATTAATGGTGCTTTACATGGCATGTGTCTCAAAGAAGGCAAATTGAGACAAAATTACATTACCGATTTGGTAACTTTTGAAACATAAACCCCACGAATGGAAGATCAAAAAATGGATATGTAAATACTCATAGATTTATGTATAATAATCATGTAATATGTTCATTTTTATTATACATACAACAAAAAATAAATAAGTTGTGAATAAGACACGTATCTCATAGAAATAAAAAGTGATATGAAATTCCATTACATTATGTATAGACTCTCTTCAAACTCATAAAATACTCATATATAATAAATATAATTTTATTATAAATATTTTATAAAAGTATATTTTTTTATATAATACCATATATTGTTTTATTATGACTTTATATTTCATGTTTATTCCCGATTCTATGTTAAGGTTTCACTTTGGGTAATATCCGCTTTGTTTTTCACATGTGCCTTAATTTGTTATATTATTTGTCCTGATACTTATATCATGCTATCCATAATGTAAAAAATGATATAAATATAATTTCTATTCATTAAATTTTTATTTATAATAATATTTTTTATATATAAATATGAAATGGAATATTCTATTCAAGGAGATGGTAGGTCATACATACGCATGAATGTGGTATCTGTTTTTATTTATGATATTGAAAGTAATAAAGTAGTGGAAATATATATATATATATATTATTTAGAGTATAATTATTAAGTCATATATATCATATAATTTCACTAAACCCATCCTTAATATGTTTCATGTTGTGTGTGAATGAATCACATCACATTGAGGAGGTGATAGTCCACACATCCCCAAACGAAATCATCGTATTCACATAGGATGGAAAGTATAATGTTATGGGTTATAAAAGATTTAAAGATGAATAAATACATAAAAAATATCATTTATATCATATATAAATCGTTTTTACATCATAATTTACAACCATAAAATCTGTTAAAGTAAAAATGAACAACATCATTTTGTGAGGTAGTAGTTCGTCGTACACAAGAACGGTATGTTTGTTACCCATTAAATGGAAGTGTGTGTATCTTTTATGAGAACCATTAATATAAAAAATAAAATAATTTTTAAGATAATGTTTTATTATATAATCATGGAATATTTATAGTTTAGCTGATGGATAATGGAAATAAAACCAAAAAGCTTGAGAAAATATTTTACCACTTCTTTGGGCAACTCCTTTTGGTTTGCACTAAAGGGCTTGATTGGATAGCTTTATACCCAAGGTGAATATTCTAGGTTGATGGAAGGTATGTTGAGGAGATATTTGTTTAGATATTTTCCAATCCAAAGTATCATGAGAGGTGTGAGGGAGTGGGAGGATAAGAGGCCATTTTAAAGTCAAGGAATGGTACTCTTGTAAATTTTTTGAAATGGAATTACACCCATGTTTTTTCCATTAAAATTTGATGCAATAATGGTAAAAATTATATTCAAGTGAGTATAGGATCGAAATATTTCCATCCTGTTTTCTTACAAGTTTCTAGGTCATTTGAGCCCTTATGTTTAAGGTTTAGACCCTTATTAAGCTTAATTTCACCTTAATCATTGTAATTAACATTAATTACATTCACTAATATTTTTTTTATCAAAAACTAATTTTAACTTAATATAAATTATAAATTTTTATTATTAAAAATATTTAATCAATATTTATTAATTAAAATCGTATAAGTGACATAAATTAACTTAAATTTAATACCATAGATAGGACGATAATGTGAGTTTTAAAGTAAAAATGTTGAATGGTTTCTATGTTTCAATAGACAATTTCAAATTAAAATAGATTAAAATAAGCTAAATTGTATTAATTGATAATAAATTAATTTATTTAAACTCTTAAACCAGTCTAAAATATAATTTAACCTTTTAAATAAATTAGATGAAAATGTATTTTGGAATTAAAATTCAGTATTTTTTTCAATTCATCTCAAAATGAAACATCACAAAAAATTTACAAAAAAATAACCCTAAACAAATTTTTATTTATATAATTAAAATATGAATTTTATTTTGAAATATTAAATTTATAAAAGATTAAAAAATTGGATTTAAAATTGGTTCTCCATTAAAATGGGGTAAAAAGCCTTTATAAAAATATTTATTTTATGTGAATTATTAGGTTTTTTCTTATCTTATGATCATAAAATATATTGGATGAACCTAAAAAATACCTAATTGAATATAATATATTAATATATATATATTTATATCACTCTATAATTTTAATTACTTTAGTTTATTAGGATAAAACATCTTTGTGAGCATAAAAGTAAAAATATTTCCTTTATATTCAATTGGTTTACATTTTCATTTAAAATTAATTGGAAACAGTTGAATTCATATTATATTTTTATAAACCATATATTTTAATACATTAGTTGATATTATTCATAACTACTAATTCAACAAGTAGGTTATATCTTATTATACTAAACAATAATGTTTTAATAATATTGTTACTGTTCAGTTAAACTCAATTATGCGTGTAAGTCAAGTCATTGAAGAAACTCATTGTTGCATGTGATGTATGCTAAATTGGTATTTAATTAATTTCAAGCTATATATAATATATAGAATCTATTTAAAATATTATGTATATTTTAAATTCTCAGGATATTATATTCCCTTATGTGCATAGTGTTGCATGTAGCGCAAGCATAACTTGGGGTTTCATGTAATGTAATCAAAACATTGATCATTAATATAACAATATATATATACAATATTACATGAAATGAAAAATATCCACAAAAGATTTAATTCTTCCGAAAAAATATATCACAAAATCTTAGGGTGTTACATTCTACCGCCCTTAACATTAATTTCTCCCTTGAAATTCATATGGGTTATTGAAGGTTTAATACATGAATGTTCATTTCATAGAAACCCACATCATAAAAATTAATACTAAAACTTCCATTAAAAAATAAATATGAAAACATAATTGTTTCCCAATGTAACTCATAACTAGCTTCCCACGTAGGAGAACATAGGTGGAATGTGAAAACATTGACTTAGGAAAAGCATAAATTTTCAAAGGTAGTGATTGAGTTCATCGATCATAAACAAGTGAATGATAAATGAAAATTTGAGGGCCCAAAATTCATAAATTTTTTATGATTTAAAAGGCCATCTATTCAAAAAAAAGGTATTAAGACACAAATTTTTTTTCATTTTCTTAATGATGATTAATTCTTTTATTGAACAATAATATAAGGAAATATACTG
The DNA here is from genome assembly GCA_963277665.1 of Viscum album. Classification (NCBI taxonomy): domain Eukaryota; kingdom Viridiplantae; phylum Streptophyta; class Magnoliopsida; order Santalales; family Viscaceae; genus Viscum; species Viscum album. Next base: position 1,251,361,742 of record OY728140.1, on the reverse strand, counting down.
ACAAGATATATTTCTAGAAACAAAATTTCATTATTTAATTGTGATTTAATAAATTTATAATTTATCCATTACATCAAGAAATGGATATCCATAAATTTAATTTTATTCCTGAAGCACTATGATAAACTTTTAACATATCTTAATTCCCATAAAAGAATAACAAGTCTAACTATTTGTATCTAAAAATTATTCAAAATAAATATTGTAAATACATTAATCTCTAAACAAAAAAATTAACTCTACTAGTTAATAATTAATATAAATTCATAAAATTATTTAATTAAAAATATTACACATTAACCCGGACATTGTGTATGCCATTTGTAGGCATGAAAACCTTATCATCCTTCGGTCATGGGTTTAAGACCCATGGCCTTGGCATAATTGACGAGTTGTCACCTGACATATAGGTTTACCTTTTCTAAATCCACATTTATATAATTTTCAAAAAAATGTGATGGATATCATTGAATAAGGTTAATCACTAAATTGGTTTTTAACTATGGTTTTTTTATACAACCTCAATATATAAATACTTCCTCTGAATTTTAATTTAAACATTCCATAAATTATTAACCTTATAACCCTTATGAAAAAAGGAAATGAAAAAATTTATAAATAATGTCATGAAATCATCTTAACATTGATCACCCATATAAAAAAATTTATCTATTGTATTTCATATTCCTAACATGTTAATACCCTCATCGTATACTCTCTTGAAACATGGTAATAACCTGAATTAACATAAGAACATTTGGAAAACAAGCATGCTTCCTTATTCCAATGATTAATGGACATGTTCCTTAAATCCAAGATGTTTTAATCTTCATCCATGATAACATATAATAATTTTTTAACAATTCCTTTATAATTTTTTAGGTAATCAGTTTCTTCCAACATATCATAATCAAAACATAATTATCTCAACATCAGGAATAATTTAAGGGTTAACTTTCCTTAATAAATATATCACATTTCCGTGAAATAACTTGCCTGCATCACCACAACCATTTTACATATCCTTTAAAATGCTTAATAAAATACTTATAATTAAAATACATATGTATTTCATGATTCATATAACATAATCCTTGGTTTTTAAAACATAAATACTTCATCCACCCAACTTTATTCTTAAACCATTACTCGTGATTCATAAACTTATTCCTTAATACCTATTTCCTAAAATTTGAAATGTGAATCATGTCTTAAGTTTTCTCAACCTTAATCAAATAATTATTCTTGTATTAAATTTAAAAAATACAGTAATAATATTCTATACCATTCACATTTTTTTATGGTCTCATTGTCTTCAGAAGTATATCTAATACTCATAGAACGTCTGGATTATGTTCATGAGATTTTTACTTTGGAAATAAATTTTCATGATGATCATACTTTCTATATCTAAAACATTAAATTTTAACCCAATTCCTTTCATGTTATTGAAATTGAATAAAACTTGAAATCATAGGGTGATAAAAACTTATCATAGTAGAAAACCACATAAACATGAAAAATTACTTATAAGATGTATAAATAATGAAAACTACTTAATTAATTTATGAAACCTTAAGTTTATGATAGTTTATTAATATCAAACATATTTTTAAACACTTCATTATGGTTCATGAAGAGTTTTCAGATTCCCAAAACATATCCCTTGGGTGTGTGGAACCAAGTGTGCAGCAAGGCATGTTTTCATGTACAAGGTAATACCGAGTCAGGCCCAATGTACCATGTTGGATTTTTTACTCCTAGTTACATCTTTTCCAGAGGCACATCCACTTTTAATATCTAGATAGTGATATATTTCTAGGAAACCACTAACTCTATCCATTACCATGATTCGAGTACATTTTCCTTTACTTTTCCTTATCCTTGGACTTATCCTTAGACATTCCTTTAGGGTTATCACTAACGATTTCTCATCCTACAATAAAAAGTTTAACTTAACCATTTCTCTGATACAAAATATATTAGACCCCTATTTTCATATATTAACATTACATTAATTTTACGTAATAATTAATACAGTATACAAAAAAATGACTAAATATCGTAATAGTCTAGTGCCTTCAGAAACATGGAAACATAAACACTGGTAAAAAAGTGAGCTATATTATATTCCAATAGGTTCTTCCTAAATAAAACCCGTATTAGATACATAAAACATAATATATACTTTCATAACCTATGGGGAAGGAAACATAAAAAAAGGGTGAGATTGGATGCTCAATAAGGGTAAAAAAGGGATATATGTAAATATAATCATGATTATAAGGGTATAAGAACAAGATCATGAAAATAGATAACCGTAAACTGTATAACATTGATAATGAACAAGAATCATGTCATAAATATTGACAGTTCATGATACATGGATAATAATGAAATCAAGAACAAAATCCATAAAATCAAACAATATGAATAAGACATGGAATTGTTGCAGACACATAAGAATATAAAATGATTTCCATAGTAGTCATATAATGACTTCTAAGGCCATCATCGAAGTATATGTTCACTCCCCATATCTTCTTTGTAGTCATAATTCACTCCAATGACCATATTAGTGGTATGGGTTCACTCCCCCTACCATATATGTAGTCATGGTTCACTCTCATGGCAATATTAGTAGTCAAGGTTCACTCCCAATATCATCTTAGTCTATATCATGAGATATAAATATGTACCAAATTAAATAGATAGAGATATATTTATAATTCATCTCATAAATAAATCATACATACATGTTCCATGATATCATAAATTTTAATTATAACAAAACCCATGAATGGGTATTATAAACATGTAATCATATCATAACATATGGAAAAGAGACAGGTTCTATAATCATTTCATCATAGAATAAGCTCTGAAAAGAAATTCGTTTCAAATACATATAAACCAAGAAATATAAACTAATTTAATAAACATATAACCCATGAAAGAGAAACAAGCATTAAAAACATATAACAAATTAAAGAGAAATGTATTACATAAAAATATAACCAGTGAAAAAGAAATGTGTGTCACAAACATAATTCCATCAAAACATAAACCATTCAAGAAATAATGTGAATGGAACCTTTGTACCAGTTCTTATAAGGGAATTAGTAACATTAATGGATATTATCTTAGATGGAAAATAATTTTGAAATATCTTTTAAAAAAATTTGTTGAGGAAAATACCCTTTCTTCTTTGAAAAAGTCTCCTTAAAACATAAAACAATTTGAAAAAAAGAATATAAAATAATTTGAAAATTTAGAAAGAAATATTGAAATAATTTTGAAGACATTTTCTTTGAAAACATATAAAATAATCTTTAAAAAAATTTGAATACCTTTTTCCTTGAAAACTTATAAAATAATCATAAAAAAATTTTGAAAAATTTTTCCCTCGAAAACATAGTAAAGAATCTTGAAAACATTTTGATAACATTTTTCCTTGAAAACTTATAAAATAATATTTTTAAATATTTTTAAAAAACTTTTAATTATAAAATAATTTGAAAACTTATAAAAATCTTCAACATCATTGAAATTCATTTCGTTTAATGTATCCTTTTAAAAACTTAAGAATGATGTTTTGAAAATTATTTAAAACACATTTTGAACATAAAAATTTAGAAAATCATTTTCATTGAAAACCACTTTAAAATAATGAATTTCAATAAAATTAGGAAAAAAAGTTCTTAAGAAAATAAATTTTTATTCATGTAAAATAATCATTAAGGGAATGATAGTCATGACATTGGGTAAACCCGTACATGTCCAACATTCCTTTTTGATCGTAAAATGTTTAGAAAAGTGTATCAACTAGAAAAAAACAAATAGATTACTTTTTAAAAAAAACTTTTTTTAAAAGGTAAGACATTTGTAAAATTGTATTTTAAATATCATAGGATAATATTTCAATATTTTTATAAAACTTCTAGAAAACATGGTTTTGAAGGAACACATATTTCTGACCGAAAAGAGAGGCAAAGTTGGACATTATTTAAAACACTTTCTCGGTCATATTATCTAATAAAGAGTTTAAAAAAAGTATCATTACTTGAATATAACATGAATATACACATGTTAATAAAAATCATGATATTTCTTGTGATATGGATCATAATATTCCATCAATGAGAGCATAATCATAAACAATCTTGATAAACGGTGAGATTATGGCTCTAACCCGTTAACAATTTGGTTACTTTTAATCATAATAAAATATAAATAATAAAATTAAATGAAGCAGAATATATCATTAAAATAATTATATTCATTATATAACATTTAAAAGTTAGTATATAAACATAATGTAAAAATATAGGTGCATAACAAGGCATGTGTCTCAAAGAATGCAAATTGAGAAAAAATTATTTTACCGATTAGGTAACTTTTAAAACATATACCCCATGAAAGGAAGGTAATAAAATGGATATTTAAATACCTATTAACTTAAATATAATAATAATATAATAAATACATGTGTATTACCTAACTGAAATAAAAAGTGTGATGAAATTACCTTACCTTATCTCTTGACACTCTTCGTGCACATAAAAAACTATTGTATAATGAATATAAGTTTATTATACATCTTTTAAATAACCATATACTTATGTATAATACCATATATTTCTTGATTATGAATTTATATTACTTTTTTATTACTTATTCCAAGTTAAGTTTTTTCTTCAATTAATATATGTTTTGTTTTTTGTTTGTGTCTTAATTTGTCATATTTTTTTCCTCACACTTATATCATTATTTCATTAATGTAAAACATAATATAAATATAATTTATATATTGTTAATATGTATTTATAATAATCTATAATATATATAAATATGAAATGGAATACACTATTTATGGAGGTGGTAGGTCGTACGTACGCATGAACGTTGTTTATGTTTTTCATTGTAATATTGAAAGAAAGAAAGTAAAGGACATATATGTATATATATTATATCATTATATTATAATTATTATGTAATATATATCATTTAATTTCAATAAACATATCCTTAAAATGTTCCGTGTATTTTGAGAATGAATCACATCGCTTTTAGGAGGCAGTAGTCCACAATTCCCCAAATGTAATAAATAAATTTACAGAAGATGAAAAGTATAAAGGTATGTATTAAAAAATAATTAAAATATAATATAGGAATAATAAATACCATATATATAATATATAAATAGTGTGTAAATTATAATTCCCAACCATTAAACATGGTATAGGAAAAATGAACAATATCATTTTGTGAGGTGGTAGTTCACCATACACAAGAATGGTAAGTTCATTATCCATTAGATGGAAGTGTGTGTAATTGTACATCAAACCCTTAATATTAAAACATATCAGTATATGAATGGTACTTTTATTATATATTCAAATATTATGTGGATTTTAGGGGGAGGATAATGGAAATAAAACTAAAGAGCTTCATGAAAGATGTTACTTCCTTTTGGGTAAACTACACCAAACTGACGGTTTAGCGGCAGTTTTTTTGTTGAAGTTTATTAAACTGTCGTTGTGTTTTTTTAAATAATTTAGATGTGGTTTCTAAAAAATCGCCTCTAAAACATTAAAAAAATTTAACATACGAAACTCTCCACCTCACTCAACACCCCCGACCCCCCCCCCCCCCCACAACTCCCTAAATCACTAACTCCCCCTTCGTTGCCCCTTGCCTCACCTTGCCACCACCTCTCACCACCCTCACTGCGCCTTTCCACCCTCTTTGTTTCACACTGCCCTCATCGCACCTTACCTCCCTCAATTCCCTCTCCATGCCTCACTATTTTTTTGTGCCTCCCTTACTCTCAATATTCCATTGAATCCTCCTAAGGGTTCCTAGTAATGTTTTTCTTATTTTTTAGGTGTTTTTCATCTTCTCATATTTCCCCTACCTTGGTTCCTTCTTATTTATTATCTTGGATCTCTCTTGGATGAACATATGGGGTTATTTTTTATGTTTGTATTAATTTTATTAGAATATATGGTGTGTGGATTTTCCCTCAATCCTTGTTCTTACTTCTATGAGAATTTTACTATATTCTCACACTGTTGGGGTAGGTGTCTCTATCTAGTAGTATTCTGGAATAATATTTCAATTCTTTACTATTCATAATTAAATTCTAAATAATTTTATCATGATTATAGTGTGTTTTTATTGACTATAGTGGTATTTTTATGTTATATTTTTTTATGAAAAAATTTTTTACAAAGGATTTCATGTAGTAATCATATATATGGTTGTATCTAAAGAGTTTGGTAAAATTTCAACTTAGCTTCTAAAGTGTAATTGAGTGTTTTTCAGATTATTTTAACCTTGGTTGGATTTTCGTAGTTGGTTTCCAAGTGAAATTGATTTGGGTGAGTGATTTGGTTTCCTTTATTGGTTTGAGGACTATTTGTAAATTCCTATATATGGTTACAATGTTCCCTATGATTTCAAAATTGGATTCTTCTATGTTTTTGGTATACCTTATGGGTGTTCTATTGGATGAGAGAATATCCATATGTGAAAGTGGGCATATATCCAATACATGTATTTTGTTCTTAAACCATGACCAATCTCAACCACATAGCCATCATGTTCCTAAAATATAGGTACACAATCTCACAATAAAATTACAAGCACTTAGTCCTTACCCAATGTAAAATCATAAATAGTCGTTCATATCTACCCACACTAAACATTAAGCCTCTTGGAGTCCATGCACCCCCTAAAAGGTAATCATAGAGTATATTCCATCACCAAATAACATCACTAGAACAACAATGGGATTAAACCAAAAACTAAGGTTTCTAACTAGTTACATAGATTCCATCTTATTCCCTTAGTAACCCTGAGGATAAGGAATCCTAATTATCAACTTCATTAGCACTAATTAACTCTAGGAACATTCTAGTGAGTGGTCAATCACCTCTTCCATATAATCATATGATCTTCCCAAGACCAACAGCTTATCGCAAGCTTCTATACTCTTTAACAACATCCTACCCCTCTCAATTATGTTGTCTCTATGTTCTAGTTCATTTCATATAGATGTTACTAGAAAAATCCCAATGTCCAATTCTAACTAGTCCATTACTAAAGGGTAAACCAATTGGATGCCCCTAAACTAGCTCACTAAGGCTCTTCTCATGTCAAACACAAGTCATAACACCAACAAATACAACACATAGCTAAACCAATTTGTTTATGAATCCCTTATACCTACTAGTATATCCATTTGTGAATTTTTAAAATTCATGTACCATGCATTAAATACCCAAATTTATTTTATATGGATCAACCTAGGCTACTTGAGGAACTTTGAGCCCAACTAATCCCTACCCACTTTTCTAAACCCAATCCCCGATCATTCAAATACATGCACATTCATGCATGAATATTTTTATGTATTAAAGGGGATACCTAACATTATGTTAGATTTACACAATTACATATACTGTTTACTATCTATATCCAAGATCAAACTAAGAATCACTATGCTCTTAATCCCCTTTCTCATACCTCAAGTTCCAATAGTTAATTATAAAAATTTATAAATAATTATCCAACTTAATCTAATAAGTTATAACCATTGATAAATCACCAATAATTATCATGACTTATAAATATCAACCAATGTAGTGTAAAAGTCTCATATCATTCCTCTAGAACACCTTTGACCAAAATACCCATGAATTGACCATCATTTATAGTCTAATCTAGTTGAATTCTCAAAAACAATACTTCGGAAATACATTTTTCAAATGATAAAAAAAAAAGAAACATTTATCCCCCTTAGGAATCCTATAGACACAATAACATAAATCCCCATGAATCAATGATACCACCACCATGATTTGGTGTAATTTTCATTAATTCCATAGAAGAAAAAATCCAAAATTAGAGGAAGAACCACAAAGAGAATGAGAGAAGATGGGTAGAGAAGATTACATAGCTTTAGTATGGTGAAACAACTTCTAATCAACCTTCAATAAAGGGGAAGGTGATAAAAATAGCGGAACGATGGTGGAGTGGGCTAAAAAATTTACCACTTTAATGAACCTACCTAATTAAAGAAGGAATAACCAACCGTCAAGTGATAGGTATGAAGCTTCCCAAAAAATATGATTGAATGACCATTTCAACATAGCCAATGGGGGAATGGCTTAATTCTCCACTTATATGGATTTTTTGAATGACCAAATGGATCATGGAATAAAAAATAACCCTATAAAAACACTCATAACATCATAACCACACATTTTAGCATGACCATTATTATAGGATTATTTAGATATCCCTTCTGTCATCCAAGATAACACATCAAGAGAACTACTCATAATTGAATCAACCTCTTTGACATGGATTTCTCCATTATAATTTGTTGAATAATAGACATTTAGGCATTCAAAGTTCCTCACACTATGGGAATTTTCCATTTAGGTTTGACCATTTTTATATGATATTCCACCTATAAACGATTCCATCATTTAACATGGGTTTCATTTCATTTTTTAGTCTTTTTCAACTATATATCAACATGTTGAACAGAACCTTATTGGATGCTACATTTTAGACCTAGAAAACAATTTATTTCTTTTGTGGATATTTTATAAATACAAAAAAAATTTGTATGAAATCCTTAATATAAATCTATACAACTGGCTGTAATAAGAAGACAATAGAAATCATTATTTGAAATGCTTCATTATTTACCATAGGTGTTTATATATGAAAATCTTATTTAACATATTCTTTTTTGAACTAGTATATATGGATCTATTTACATATTTATTAAGAGTTATGTATTTTAATTTTTTTAATATTGTGTAGGCACATTGTGATATACATAGATAAAATATGGATCACATTACCGAGGAACACATCTTAGTATGCTAAGGGTTTGGATTATTTTTTAGATTTTTCAATTTCCAATCAATCTGTTGAAGGGAGAATAATATTTCTATATCCTAAATGTAAATTTAGAATATGGTTGAAGGTAGTTGAAGTTTATGAACACTTGATATTAAAATATTCCCCACCTTAATATTTGTGTTGGATTTGGCATGGAGAATCGAACGTTACAGAAAGGTTGATCATTAATGGAAATCCACAGAATGAGCTCCCAACATCATCCAAAATGGAAAATGAAATGAAAAACCTTATAAATGATTCATTTTATATTTAAAGACACCAATATCCACATCAAAACATATCAGAACAGCCAGTTAAGGGTGCTACAAACAAAAACGTGACAAGTGATGTTTTATGAGACATTTGGAAAACCATATGAAGATTGTAACATATCATTGGAGATTCTGTGGAGACTAATGTAATAGAAAACTTCACTAAGAAAAATATTTTTCATGGTTTAGTTGATGATGGAAATCAAGAGTTGCATAAAAGATGTTTGAAATATTCAATGCATTCTTTTCTCTTGATGTTGTACCATATCAAATGCCTATGTGGAATTAAAAATAAGGCAATGTCTGTGATATTGGAATTATTGTGTCATGAATTTCCTAAAGAAAACATCCCTGAGTATTATTATGATATGAAAAAAGTTGTTAACATGATTTCTCTGATGTATAAAAAAAATACTTATGTGTCCCAATGATTTTATGCTTTACTGTCAAGAGGATTCATGAATAAAGGATTACAAAAAATGTTCTTCTTCTAGATGGTAGTCAATGGGTGATGTTGGAAGTCTAAATAAACATACTACCATGAATAATAAGAAAAGGAACAAACCTACAAAGGTATTTCATTACTTTCCTTTAAATTCTTGATTGAAAAGATTATTTATGTCATCAAAAAAAATTTAACACATGAAGTGGAATTCTATAGAAAATTACACTTATAGGTTAATGTGACATCCACAAGATTCATAATCATTGAATACATATGGATTATTACATCTAGATTTCTTATATAATCCTAGGAATGATCAATTAGGATTGGTTGTCGATGGATTCAACCCATTTGAGACATTGAGTACCAGTTATAGCATTTGTCCAGTAGTTTTGATCCCTTACAATCTTCCTCCGTGGATGTGTATACAACAAACATCTTTTATCATTTCAATGATTATTCGTGGAAAAGAATTCCTTGAATTGATATTCATGTATACTTTCATCCTTTAATTTAATAATTATAGGATTTATGTAGAAATGGTGTCGATATATATGATGCTTCTTCTAAAACAATGTTTAAAGTGCGTGCTGCTCTAATGTGGAACATTAGTGACTTCCCTAGACTTAGAAATTTAGCGGGTTAGAACACTTACATGGATTTGTTTTGTCCTATTTATAAATTTTATTTTGAGCCCAAATGGGTACCTCATATTAGAAAATGGTGCTTCAGGTTCTATAGAATATTTCTTGATGCATTACATAGATTTCTGCAAAACATGTCAAAATTCAACGGTTTTATTGATCGTAGACCACCTCCAAAGTTGTTAAATGGTTCTAAAATATTGGTACAAATGGGAAATTTTGAAATATAAATTGGTAAGGGGAATCACATTAAAGATAGTGGGAAATTATTTTTATGTGCATCGTAAAGTGAAATCAACACACAACAATGGAAGAAAAAAGTATTTTCTTCAAACTTCTGTATTGGGAATTTAATTTTTTGAGAAATAATCTTGATGTGAAGAATATTGAGAAGAATATTTGTGAAAATTTTATCTTCACATTTCTTAATAAGTATGGAAAGTAAAAGTATCATCTCAATGCTTGGAAAGACATACAAGCAATGAACATAAAATGTGATCTCAGACTAGATAAGAATGAAAAGTATGATGCAGAAATTTTTGCAATGATAAATAGGGATAAAGATAAATTCCTTCCAATTCTAAATCATTGAAGGTATATAGTCGGTATTAAAGTAACATCTCTAGCTGTGTTGACATAAATCATCGTAGTTTACATGGATTGAAAAGTCAGGATTCACATATTTTGTTACAGCAGTTACTACCATTGGCATTGCATTCATTCTTACCTGAAAAAGTTACTATTGTTGTACTCTAATTCTGCACATTTTTTTGAAAACTATGTGAGAAATCTCTACATCCATTTGATCTTGAAATCCTTCAAGGAATATTTTTATTAAAACTTTGTTCAATGGAGATGATATTTCCTCCGTCATTTTTAACTATCTTGATGCATTCAACTGTGCATTTGGTTGAGGATGCTAAATTAAGAGGCTCTTTACATTATCGATGGATGTATCCAATTGAGAAGTACTTTATTAATATGTTTTCCAGTCATTTAAACAATTATTGGAACTTAATTAAATATATAATTATGTTGTTTATTTTATTTCACATATATGTTTGGAATTTAAAATTATATGAGAGAAATAAAGCTCAAATTAAAGGTTTTGTTTCTGAAGAATCATTGGTAAAAGAGTGACTTAACTTTTTTCCCTGATACTTGAATAATATTGGGACATGATTCAATCGAGTTGGATTTGTTGATGACACATTAACAAGTCTCAAATTCATGGGAAATCAAAAATATTTCATGTTGTTGGACGATCATTCCATAGGACCTCAAATGTTACATTGATAAAAAATTGAATTATTACAAGAACATAGATATGTGCTACTGAATAGTGAAATTTCCAATCCATTTATTATAGAGTTGAAGATACAAACAAAGAGATGAATGAGAGGTCGAACATGAAATGAGAAATATGTAACGAAATCTGTTAATAAATAGCTTTGTACAATGGTTTTCATGATGTGTATGTTCATAAATATTTCAATAAATATGGAAATTAGTTTGACACATTTATTTTGTAAATGTAATAACTTACATTTATTTTTATTATATCATGAATACTGATACTTGAGCAGATTTTTCAGAAGATTTAATTTTTCTTGGTCTAGGTCCTATAAAACAAGTTAAAAAGTTTGACGCTTGCAATGTGAATGGCTATAGATTTCGTATAGTCGATCAAGAAGAGTGTTTGAAAACAACAAATAGTGGTATTGTTACATTTTTTGAAGTGGGATACTATATAAAGTTGAATGATATTATCTAATTAAACTACCATGGGCATTTTTTGGTGGTTTTATTCAAATAAAAATGGGTCGATATTATTATAGATGTTAAAGAAGATTATTTAAAATTTACATATGTGATATTCTCTCACATAATGGATATTGTTGATCATAAAATTCATGATCCATATATCTTATTATCATAGGAAAAATTGTATATTATTTTGATGATGTTGTGTGTGAAGGGTGGAGTGTAGTTGCTCATATAAAACAAAGAGATTTGAATGATATGGGTGATGAAGTGGATGATTTGACCTCTGACATTGAATCACATCAATATCAGAAAGTGGACTTATTTATTCATCATGATATTGAAAATATTAATCTATAAAGGGTGGATGAAGTGGATGAAGTAATAGAGCAGAAACTGACATGATTTTAAGGGAAAATGACGGTATGTATAGTTATGCATTCATTTGGAAACCACTTATTTCATTTTATGAATTATTCATTATCATTATTATGTATATTTTGTTTGTCAGTATTGTGCATCTGTTATTATTTTTAATTTTATTTCTATATAATTTTTTTGAAATATATGTTCTGACCATAATTTTATTTGATTAAATGATAGGAATTACAAGGAGGAAGTGAGGTTCCACTTCTAGTTCTTCTTGGGGATACATGAGGGTGATTGTTATAGGTACAAATTTTAATGTGAATTAATTTATTGCACTATTTTTATACTAACTATTTGTCCATAATATATGGAAGCAATGAAAGTATACAGAAAAATATGAAATGTTCAAATGTATAGAATCTGACCGGAGAGAAGATAGTTGTCCCATTTCATTCTTATGGGGTTCTAAAAAAAGTCACCATGGGATTACATGGCCAAATTATAGGTCAGCTGGCTATGGATCCGATTTCCCTTCTGATTATGTATGATGATTGGAGATTGTACATCAATTTCATCTTGAAAAGAAAGGTGGATGTAAATTGTGGATCTTGGATTACTTTTATGGTGTTGTTAATTTAGTGGTGATTTTAAAAATGGTTGACGTAAATTGTTACTCATGTTATGAACTCATAAGATGGGCATGTATGTAGATATATGTGTGTGTGTGTGTGTGCGTGTATTGTATGTGTCTTTTGATTTATATATATACCACCACCCTTCCCTGGTGTTTATTAATTTTTCACACGTTTTTTAGGGTACTAGTAATTAAGCGGTATAATTACTAGTAATTTTTTTTAATTTTAAATCTACCTTTAGTGGTGATTTAAACCGCCACTAAATAAATGGTCTATATTTAGCAGCAGTTTTTGTGCTTTAGCAGGGGTTATCATTCAAAAAATGGATATTTTTTATCAGTTGTTAAAACTACTGCTAAAGGATCCTCATTTTTTGTAATCATTTAGTGGAGGTTGGTTTGGTTTTCATAGCATTTCCCTTATAAAGAAATCAACTTATTTTAATGGTGGTTAAAACCACCTCTAAAAAAAGATTTCATATTTTCAGGTCCAAACCCCCAAGAAAACCACACCAACAACCGCTAAATATACTTACTATGATGGTTTCCAGATACCACCACTAAATTGAATAAACTACTACATATTGAACTCTGACATCAAATTCAACATTGGTTTTTTGAAACCGTCGATGAATCATAAGGTGGCGGTTTAAATCACCACCATAACAAAAAAATCGCCGTTATTCGGTGAATTTCCTATATTGGAAACTCCTTTTGGTTTTCACCAAATGGATTCCATGGATAGCTTTATGCCAAATATGATAATTATAGGTTGAGGTAAGATATTTTCAGGAGATATTTTAGTAGATATTGTTTGATAATAATGGATTTAGATGTGTGAGTAAGCGTGGGAAGAGGATGCCTTTTATAGTGGAGGCGGAGTTGTGCTCTTGTAAATTTTTTGAAAGGGAAATCCACCCACATTTTTTCCCTTGAAAGTGGCTCCAATAATAGTTAAAATTATATAGACGTGGGTATAGGGTATAAATTTTTCCAGAAAATGTATTTTGGACAAGCTTCTATGTCATGTTTATCCTTAAGCTTATGGTTTAGTCCCTTGTTAAACTTAATTTCACCATAATCATTGTTATTAATTTTAATTATTTGCACTAATACTTTTTGTCAAAAACTAAGTTAACATTATTATATATTATAGATTATTATTATTCCAAATATTTATTCCACTCTTAAATATTCAATTCACATAATTGGAAAAATTAAAATAAATTTAATCCCATAGACGGGACGATAATGTAGGGTTTTAAAGTAAAAATGATCAATAACATTTTATGTTTTTATAATTAATTTCAAAGTAAAATTGATTAAATTAAAATTAAATGGAATTAATGATAAAAAATTGGTCCAATTATACTTTAATAAAAATTTAAAATATAATATAACCTTATAATTAAATTAGATGAAAAGGAAGTTTTAAAAAAAATTCAGTAAATTTCCCTATTCATCAAAAAATGAAACTTCATATAAAAATACCAAAAAAATCACCCTAACTTAATTTTTATATTTCTATAACAAATTTGAATTTTATATTGATATATTAAATTAATATAACTTCCAAAAATTGGATCTAAAATATTTTCTCCATTAAAAGGTTGTACAAGTACCTTTATAAAAATATTGATTTTATGCGAAATATTGTGTTTGTTATTATCTTAGGCTTATCAAATAAATTTAATGAACATAAAAAATATTCAATTTAATATAATATATAATATATATATATATATATATTACATTAATAACACTCAATAATATTAATTACTTTAATTTATTAGGATAAAATAACTTTGTGAGCATAAACAATCTCTTTATATTCAATTGGTTTACATTTTCATTTCAATTTAATTGGTTGTAAATGAATTCATATTATATTTTATAAACCATATATTTTCATAATTTAGTTAATAGTATTCATTACCTCTAATTTAGCAGCTAGGTTATATCCTATTATTTTAAATAGTCATGTTTTAATAATATTTTGTATTTCAGTTAAACTTGGTAATGCATGCAGTGTAAGTCATAAAAGAAACTCGTTGTTGGGAGTGATGTATTCTAACACGATATCACATGAATTGTAACATATATAGAATATATTTAATCTATTTAAAATAATAGATATATTTTAAAGTCTCTAGATATTATATCCCATTACACACTTGGTGTTTCATGTAACACGTGATTAACTTGCCGTTGCATATGACCCATTACAAAAAATAACACATTCATATAAAAAAACTAGATTCTATGTTGTGTGAAATGGAAAATATTAAAAAATAATAATAAATTAATTGGAAAAAAATATTTCTCAAAATCAAATGGTGTTACATCGGTGTAGGGCATCAGTGCCACGCGTCTTCATGAGTCTCTGTCAAGGATCGCTATGAGGATGTCACCTAATGTTCAGTGATTCCATGTCTCTCCCATCTATTCCTACAATATTAGATTATTTCTAATTAATGGGTACTTGTAGAATCATGAATGTATGCCAATTTACTTCTATATTGTCATATTGATGTGTCCAAGATCCTTTGCAATACTATTATGCCTACTGAGATGCGTTTGCATGATCCTCAAAGCCATGCCTATGGGATTTCATGATATCATAACAACTTTTCAATGGGTCTTTAAAGAACCTAATACGAACATCCTTGGAACGTCTCAAGAGTTTTATGACTGTGAGAGTCTCCCACCTCCTCCACTTTGTATTTCCTTTTTTTTAAAATGGTTTGGATTCATGTGAGATTTCTCGAACGTTTTCAAGGAAAATAGTTCTTCCTCATTGTGGTTTATTACATTAAAAAAAGTGGTCTTTTTAGATGCATGAACATTTCATGGAAAATTCCATCTATTTTTCCCCAGGTGGATAAAGGGGGAGTACGATGTTTCTTAGACATTCCTGAGGTGCTTCGTGTGATTAGGATGACATGACGAAGGGATTTTCAAAGATAAGGAGGACAAGTCATTGGGGTCTCATGGTTTCTTGCGGATCACCAAGGGTGAATCATGTAGCTTTTATGACTGTAAGAGGCTCCCACCTCCCCCAAATTTATTTCCATTGATTTATTTTATAAATTCTTCGGAGTGATGTGAGTTTTCTTGGATTTTGATGTGGACAACAATTATCCACATCGATGATCCATCACATGATTTTCTTGACCTCTAGTGGATCCCAACTTATGGATATTTTTCTCCTTATTTTCAAAGGTATTATTTGGACTTCACCCATTGATTGTTCATGAGGGTTTTGTATAATCAATATGGGATCTTGCGATAGTGGGTGTTCCCTATTCTAGTCAATAAATTTTCATTACTATATAATGCCGCATGATCAGTATTGAATCTCGCAATTCCATGAAAAAATTATCAAGAATTGTCTCTTTTCTCTCCTTTCATGTGTGGCATGTTCAATGACTATATGATGTCATAGAGTGACCAGGGTCATTTTCATGACAAGGAATCATGGAAAAGGATGAATGGTATGTATTTCAAGTTGATGCATGAATGTTTCATAACCCAAGCCACATGAATTTGTTGCACGGATAAAGGTTCACATTAGGGTGTCTTATGATGTCTAAATCCTCATGTGATTGATTAAAGGAAGGAAATAGATGTAGACTCATGAATATTTTACTCACATGTACACAAAATGTTTATTTTCTTCACATGGAGGTACCAAGCACAACATGGAGCATCCCATGCATTTATGAATATTGCATGTGTACAGTGTGGACCTTTATCAAACCGATATGGTGCATCGAGTCTTGAATGTTTTTCATGATTAGATTTTGCGAAGCAATAAAAAAATTCTTCAGGACATGATCATATCCAAACACTGAGTTTTTTTCCACAATTAATCACTTAATATGGTATGTTACAATTTCATCTCATTCATCATGCTGAAAATCCCATTATATGAACAGGCATCCGTGTTTTTATGACTATGTTTATCCATGAGGCATGAGTTCTACCTTTTCATTATCTTGAACCCATTCCAGAATGAAATCTTATCTAATGATGGGTTATGCAATTCCACTTCCTTTCACGTGAGTGATTTTGTGGGGAAAAATATCATGGTGTTGAGACTTCATGTAATCCCAACTGGTTCTTCAGCATGCATATCATTAAATCGGTATTTTAAATGACTATATTTTTTCATGTAGAAAATCCCACACATTAGGTATGGGATATTTCAATTCTCTATTTTACAATAAAAATAATACCTCTCCCTTAGATAGTGGAATATAATTTACATGATAATTTATGTGATTTATATCCTTCCATGTGATATATTATACAATTTATTGTTTCTTCATGTGAGTACATAATGGGTCTCACATGGCCAATTTGACATAACCCTTATGGGGTTTGTGATGATCTATTTTGCGAGGAAAAAAATGTATCTACTTTCGGAGTGGTAGTAAACCTCTCTAAATTGGGATCTCCTGGTATTTATATATAGGTATCACATAGAATCAGCTCACCCAAGATAGGTGGTGTGTCCTATAAAAGGTCTTTTTCGTCATACTCATCCTGAGATATCTAAAAAATGTCATGTCAATATATGAATTTAAAGAACATAAACATTCAGTATTCATCCTATGAGGTGAATTTGGATTTACCTGATCACATAACCTGACTGAGAAGTTTCGTAGTCACATGATGCACACCTAGTGTTTCATTCATGCTCTATGGATCTTCTTCACATATAGGGTTCCCCTCAAACTTAGTATTTGCATGGTGGATTCTATTCATATTTTCTGAACTCCTAGATTTTCCATTAGTTAAGGATTTTTTTCCAATGTTGAATGAATATTTTCATCATATGGATACTATCATAGTTTTTTAAGTGCACACATGGCCATGCGGGAATGGTGGTTAGTTTCTTCTCTTGATATAGACACAAATGCAAGTAGGCCTTCCATGCTAGCTGTTGTAGACCACATGCTTCGCACCATAACCCTATCCATGGATCATCTTCATGGCCTTGTGTGTCTTTATGATATGTGTGGGGGCATCACAAAATCCTAAAAGATGCATATTATCTTGTTTGTGTGATCATCATCACAAGAAATATACATTAATTCCTCCATATGAACCCCAGATTTATGGTGAGAGGAGGCTCATGTAGATGGTCTGCGATATCAGTTCTATATGTGATTCACTAAAACCCCCTTCCTGTCCAATCAAGCCGATGTATGTGTTCCAATTTATAGCATGATCTTCATAGGATATCATGTTTCATATATCATTACAGGTGTGAGGATTTCTACTTCAATCAAGGTTATACAAACAGAATGTATTTCTAGACTGATCATTGTAAGAAAGTTCATTTCACCCTAACTCTATATGAGAGCTTTCCTTAATCTGCATAGAGGTGTTGAGGAGTTATAGCATGAGAAATATCATACACTCGAGGTCTTACTAGTGTGCAATATCCACTCTAGATGCAAAAGGCATGCTAGGAATCTGATTCCATAAAGTTGAAGAAGATGACATGAATCATATTTTTCCCATTTTCTAATTTTCATGTCATGTCTCCTTTCACTAAAAAGTATTTAATGGTTAATTATGAGGGTCAAAAATGGGTTTCCTTAACTGTGTGACCCAAGTTTCATGCGTATGCGAAATATCTACACTTATTAAGAGATATGTATACCATCGTTTAAAAATCGTTTTCCAAACCGTGTGTATGAACTATGTGAGATCCCTCTTTGGATAGTGGGCTTCACAAAGTTTGCACACTTTTAGGCCAACTGTGAAGAAAAACTTTTTGACCCCTATAATATTGGTAAATTTAACATTTTTTTCTTAATGTTTTATATGTTTAACACTCCTCTTCTTTCTTATTTTTCATCCAGTGGTATCCCATATTTCTCCATTTTGAACTCCACCTCCCATCAACATATGTTCTTGGATAAATCATTCATCCAGACTGTGATTCGACTTCTGATCATATTTTTTTATTTTCATCGGTATATGCTTCACTTATTAGGCACCTATTTTTATTTCTTTTACTATCAGTAATGCTATTTTGGTATAAAATCTTATGCTCTACATTTTTGGAATTAATATATTTCATCATTTTTGTTTTATCTAGACTAATCTAAAAGATAATATTTAATGATTTATCATCTATAGTCATAAGGTATGTGGTCTAGTAATTATCCCTCAAAGTCATTATGTTTTATATTATGAGTTGTGTGCCACACACTAGTTTCACTGTGTGGCACTTAAAATGAATTTTTCCTAAATTTCACTCCATATTTTGGAAATTAATGACGTTATTAGATCAAAATAGATGTTTTAGGTCATCGACTTCAATGTCTTCCACCCCCTTCAGGTGCCCCTTTATATTCCTATTTAATATTCATAGTTATATAACAGAACACCCATCGGTGTGTTTGGATTGAATTAAAAAATATGATACCATAAATGATACTGGATAATTGTGTGGTGTAGAAAGGATAACACACTTATTAAAACATACTAAATTGAATGGAAAGTGAGTGGTATGGCCATTTCACGTGCTTTAAATAGAACAATGGTTATTCCCTTATTGAATAAAATTTTTAAGGAACTGTAAATTGTCTTTTGGATCTTATTAAATCCTTGGAATATTTATTTCTATTATAATTTGGGTATGGGGACCCTTATATTATTAGATATGGGCATAGAATCCCTATAATTTTATGATTCGAGAATTAATCCATTACCCTGTTATGATCTACGAGCATGATGACCCTTACTCTATTATGATATATAGGCATGGATTCCCTTACTATATTATGATATATGGGTATATAATCTCTTAATTTGTTCTGATATATAGGCATGGACTCCCGTTCTCTTTTATGATATACGGGAAAATCATTCCTACACTTGTGACACTTGAACATAGAGACCCTTATGAAATATGTTTAATGGGAATGATGACCCTTAAGATTATAATGAATGGTCATGGGGACCCTTATGAATTATAATGATTGGTCATGGATATCCTTTTGAGTTGTGATACACATGAATCATTTCCCTACTATTATGATACATGGGCATGACATCCCTACTAAAATAAGATTGGGTGTGGTGTTCCCTGACACTTTATGGACTCATGATACAACCCAGGGATGCCTAAGTTATGCCTCAGATCTAAAATAGTATCAATATCTATACATATCATTGTAAACTGTTGGAGTTGGTGGCATAGAACTAACTAATTTGTACTTTATTCATTAATAGAAGCTTTACCACATTTTTATTGTTCTTCTGCATGACAATTTATGTGATAATTTCCTAAGGACAGTTGTTGCATTAAAGGGTCATAACGGATCCTTGCTATGATGAGAACCCGGAATTTCCATAACACTGTTCTTGAATAAATGTTCTATGGCTGGATTATATTAATTGAGGGACACAAATAATACTGGTCATTATGTGTGAGGACTCAAAAAACATTGAGGCACCTTCTCATGGTGTGCGCCCTTGGTAATATTCGGGAGGATATTATGAGAACGAGACCCGCCAGTAGGAAATCCACATTTCATTGTGTAATTGGATGTTCCTTTCTGTGGACGTGTGTTTTGGTCCTTAGTCTTTACGATTATTATTAATGGGTATTAAAACTCGCACACATAGATGTATTGACAAAAACTGTGACGACACACTGTTCGCGGCCATGTAGGATATGTTGGGTGCGTCACGATTAATACTGCGTTAATAGATAATGCGGGAATGGATTTGTCCCGTATATTCCATAACAGAAGTAGATATCTCAGGCCCTTTGATGGAATTGATATATTCAAAATAAATCCATGGCCATGCTAAGGTATGGGCGAGTTCAATTCCGGAAAGTCAAAGAAAGAATAATCGAGCACATGGGTTGATGGAACTAGCATGAAACCCGCTTGATTAGAGATATCGAGAAAAAGGGATTATATTACAGGGTAAGCGTTCGTAGGAGGTGACACGACATTGCGGTGTTATATTCATTCTCTATGGGTGCATTAGTATGTTGCTAGATGCTAACCTTGGACTTTAGGAAGGCTCATCCTAATGCAACTGAGAAAAAGGCCGAGAGGGTAACACACTAAGTGTTTTCATATATCATAGTTAAATATTAATTTAACAAGTTAAATAAAGATTATTCCTGAATGTGGTTTAATAATTACTTAAGGATGCCTGCTCGCATTTATTTCGACACTAGTTATTCAAGAGAATATATTGTGAATGAAATAATATTTATTAGCGAGTGATGCAGTTATATTTATTTAAGAAATAAAAATCCACTACTCAGGGTCTAATAAATATGGTGGAGAAAAATGGAAAATAAAAGTACACACCCTATATATTAAATATACATGCCGTGTAGTTTAATGGAAATCAAGTACACACTATGTATTAATAATTACGCGTCGTGTAGTTTTTCCAATTGGGATTTTGAGGATATAATATTGTTTTATTAAATTATATTTATTATAATCAGTGTGGGCACATGTCAAGGAATTAATAATTCAACATGGGGGTTTCCAATAAGAGTTAATGAAATAAATAAAAAAGCGTAACACGTTTATTTGTTGTCATAACTCTATTAACCACAAACCCGATTATAAATATACTTGCAACCTTAGAACATTGAATAGATATGGTTGTGCACACCGGATTTGGAAATACTCTAAAGACAAGAGAGAATTCCCTTTCTAACAAGAACGCCCTCAATTTACAAGAGCGAGATCCTCCACCGGATCGAGGCGGTCGAAGGAGGACATCACAAGAGAAGGTTCTTCCATGCTAGCACCCGGAGATCCCTTCAGTGATGTCCATAGATACATGGAACCCATGTGGATCCCCACTAGAAGAATCCTACACTTTGATTATATGACAATAAGGTGGATCACTGAATCGTGACCAGACACATCAACGGAGAAGGAATTCCACCAAGGTAATTCTTGTGAATTAATTAAATTTATTATAACCAACATATAATGATCCTATCTAAATGGTTTTGGGACACTTCTTGTCTTTTTTGTTCTTCGTTCTATTTCAAAGATCCAACGCTTTATATCGTGACGGATCTCGGATTGAACGTTGTATAACACTAAAATTAAAGTTTGGAAAAACCCACCAACGCGCTTCCCCTGCTTACGGAACCTACAAGTGGTATCAGAGGGGTCATATCATTGATTATAATTATTTATTTTTTCATTGATGTTTTACAAATTCAATAATTTAGTTGTTTCAATTCATGTTTAATCTTTCTGCAAATATGAATCTCGAGATCTATTCCTCCTCCCTCATTTCTCGTTCACCTCACAGAAACAAATTTTTTCATTTAATTTTGATTAAAATACAATTGAGGAACTCGTCCATAGGAGCCAAACGATTAAGGTCGTTCAACACCAGAATACACGGAATGTATTCGGATGTAAATTCCGTGTAGTATAGGTTCAATGCATTTACTAATCCGCCAAATCAGTCCATGTATTGGAGCATACCTATGTCATTTCTGACACCGTTTGTTGACCAGGAATAAGTGGCACACGGTTTCCGGATTACACGCCATGTGGTCCAACTGAACACGGTGTGTAGTCCCATCGAGTTAGGGTGGGGCCATGTACCCCGTACACAGCGTGCCTAGCATGAAACTGTGTAACACAGAAAATACACGGCGTGTGTCTCACAGAACACACCGTGTACTCCGAACATTTTCGAAGTACATTAACACGCCCTGTCCCCGGGCGTGTACTTCAGGTGGATGGTGAAGAAAAGTACACATCGTGTAGTCTGAACTACACTCCGTGTACTCACCCAAATTACACAAATTTATTCAAATTTATTTATTATATTATACAAACCCTTGAGACGTGTACCATGGTGCAGGAATAAAGATGAGGTACAACACGTGATTGGTGTTTTATATATATGTTTTTAATTTAACATCTGCGTAATAAATGGGAATTCATCGGGGTGCCTCCAAGGTACAAGTTATGTACATTTTAAATTAATTAATTTGTTTAAAATTATGATGGATGATAATCTCAAGTAATTTCCGAAAATGGTTTAAGATAAAAGGATTGATTAATTAAAGATATTTAATTGATTCGAGTGAGATTTATCTTAAATAAGAATGATTAAAGAATTGAATGCTAGTTTTATTTATGCGTAAATATCGTTGCATGTATGGACGATCATGATCTAGACCGAGACCTTTGTCTGTGAACGGTTTCTTTTAATTTATTTATTTAAATTGAATTTGTTGTCCAGCAAGACATCTCCTCATTAATATGTAGGGAATGCGCATCCAAGGATTCTTTTATGTAAAAACCCCTTTTTACCCCTCACCTGCATGTGAGATAAATGCATATGTAATGGATGGAGCTCCCAATCTAGTGGAGGCAGCTCAAGTCAAAAGCCAAGGTGAAACCAATCCAAGGAGATACAAAGGTGGATAGGTGGAAGGTTGTAAACATGAACCCACAAGGTTCAAGTTGTTTTTCCCCTCGGTCTTGGGTTAGTTTATCAACCGCTAGATAAACTAACCAATAGAAAAATATCATGATCATACCATTTATTTTATTTCTGTCAGGTTCATAGTTTATTTATTGTGGGTGTGTAGTCACGATCACACAATTAATGAATTAAACAACCATGCAAGATGGAACTGAAATAAATCTGGTTTATACGCATATATTATCATAGACATGGGTAATCACTTATGTATATCCCACTAAATATTAACAAGCATATAATCAATGATAAAAAATTGGAAATTTACTTATAAGGATAAAATCCCTCAAAATAAATATTAAGTCGGTATAGCCTCCCATAATCTTGGTTAGAATCGAACCATAGTTCAAAGTTCTTGACCAACCCTAGTTGGGGTGCTTTCAATTATCGGGGAATTCTAATTCAAGTTTTTGGGTTGACATGACTTGGTTCGCATCAAGGGTTGACTGCCAGAGCAGGACTTAGTGTGACCAAGAGGCAAAGGTTGCGGAAATCAAAAATAAAAGGATTTCAGGATTGGGGAGTCCACTCAGCAAATCAAGGAGATGTGAGTTAATGCAGTTGGAATTTGGAATACCTACCTAAACCCTTCAAGTTTCCTGAACAACCCTATTTGGGTTAATGTGAAGGGAAATATGGATCCTTGCCACTAGAATATTCAAGAAACAGAATATTCTGAAGTCGATGGTGAGGGATATTGGATTTCGATAAAGTAGTGGGAGGCTAATAAGTATTAATTTATTTATTTGTCTCAATTTATTAATAAATTACTAAACCTTTTTTAATCTTAATTTATAGAAAAGGAAATAAAATGACTTCAATCATATCATTGCGTACTATACTCGAGAAGGAAAACCTTCTCACGGGCACCAATTTCTAAGAGTGGCAGAGGGGTTTACACGTCATCCTTCGCCACGAAAGTAAATTGTATGTGCTGGAAGAGCCTATTCAAGTTTTTCCTGGGAAAGAGTCTTGTGATGAGGAATTATCTCCTTATATGAAATGCATGGATGATTCCACAGATGTCAAGTGTTTCATGTTATAAGCCATGTTCAATGAGCTCTTGAAGAATCATGAAAATATGGACACGTATAGAATGATGTCTCACCTTAAGGATATCTACCAATAGATGGCAAGAGATGAGAGGTATGAGATCTGCAATGCTTTGTTTACAACTAAGCTTGGAGATTCTGTGCTACATGGGCCTCAAGTAGCCAAGCATATTGGCTACATTGAACGCCTGGACGTCTTAGGGATTAAATTACCAGATGAGTTGCATACAGATCTCATCCTATCATCACTACCCAAGAACATCTCTAACTTCATAGTAAATTATAACATGAGCGGCAATGAGAAGATTCTATCAGAGCATCTGACCTTGATTCGCCAGGTAGATAAGGACATGGGGCGTGACAAACCCATAGTCCTTATGGTGAAGAAGAAAAGGAAGGACAAGGAAAAGGGGAAAACTACTTATAAACGGTCTGAATCCCTCGAGCACCACCCCTCCAAGAAGTGGAAGATCCAGAGGCAGGGCAAGGAATGGTTGGCGGTATGTTTTTCATGTGGCAAGCAGGGCCACTAGAAGAGGAACTGCACCCAGAAGTGTGGGGATGCTAAAGGTGCATTCGTTATCGAGTGAAATCATTCTATTTCTACAAATTGGGTATTAGATATAGCTTGTGGGGCTCACATCTGTATTCAAATACAGGAACCATGTAGATTTAGAAAGATCTCCAAAGGAGAGGTGGATCTTCGAGCTGCCAATGGTGCAAGGCTGGTTGTGTTGGCTATTGGCGACTACCATCTCTCATTGCCGACTGGCATGATTTTCATTTTACATAACTGTTATTATGTTCCTAATGTTACCAAAAACATAATTTCTGTATCGTTTTTGGATATGGATGGATTTATTTTCAAGATTGGAAATAAGGGTTGTCTATTTTATAAGAATAACATATGTCATGGTATGACACATTTAAATAATGGTTTGTATGTATTAAATTACAAAAACCAAGTGTTGGAAATTAATAACGAAACAAACTCACATGAATCATACATCACCCTGTTGTGGCATCACCGTCTCGGTCATGTAAATGAGAATCGCTTGACAAAGCTCGACCAAGATGGCTATTTAGACTATACTGAGATAAAACCACTTGATATATGTCACACCTGTTTACTAGGTAAAATGACCATGCCGCCTTTTGGTGGACATGGTGAAAGGGCCACAGAGCTTCTAGGATTGGTACACACGGATGTATGTGGACCATTTCCAATAGAAGATATAGGTGGATATTATAACTTCATTACTTTTACTGATGATTTGAGTAGATATGGATTTATCTACTTGATGAGGTTTAAGTTAGAATCCCTATAGAAATTTAAGGAATTCAAGAATGAAGTAGAGAATCAGCTTGGTAAGAAGATAAAGAAGCTTCGATCAGATAGAGGTGGAGAATATATGAACCAAGAGTTCATCGATCTTCAACAGGAGTCTGGGCTTCTTTCTCAGCTCAATCCTCCTTATACACCACAGTGGAATGGTGTTAGTGAAAGGAGTAACCACACCTTGTTGGACATGGTGAGGTCAATGATGATTCATTTGGATCATCCATTATCCTTTTGGGGATATGCAATTCAAACTGCATCATACACATTATATCAAGGACCAAATAAGATGACAAATGGAATTCCCTCGGAGTTAAAGAATGGAAAGAAACCCATTTTATCGCATACACGTGTATGGGGATGTGAGGCATTTGTTAAGGCCTTCTCATGCAACAAACTAGCACCCCGAAGAACGATGTGTATCTTCCTAGGATATCCTAAGGAAACTAAATGAAATTACCTATATAACCCTCATGAAAAGAAAGTGATTATTGCTAGACAAGCCCTCTTTATTGAGAGGGAGCACATCCTCAAAAGGGATATTGGGAGAAAGATTGACTTCGAAAAAGTTAATGCTCAAGATACACAAGATTTGGGACATGAACAAGTTCCACAGGTCCCCGTGGAAGATGTTCCAGAAACACAAGTACTACGTAGGAGCTCAAGAGAGGTAAGGGAAACAAAGAGATTTGGTTTCCTAGTCATTGAGGATGGTGAATCATTTTTGTTGTAAAATGATGAACCTCTCTCCTACAAGGAAGCAGTAAAAATCTCAAAAGCTGGAATATGGCTAAAAGCTATGAATTTTGAGATGGATTCCATGTATGAGAACCAAGTCCGGGTTCTAGTCAATGAGCCAGTTGATGTGAATCATGTTAGATGCAAATGGGTGTTCAAGAGAAAGTTGGACATGGAAGGTCATGTTAGCACCTATAAAGCTAGGCTAGTGGCTAAAGGATTCAGATAGCATCAAGGAATTGACTATGATGAAACCTTCTCGCCAGTTTCCATGTTTAAATCAATAAGAATCATACTTTCCATAGAAGCTTACCATGACTACGAGACTTGGAAAATGGATTTGAAAACAGCATTCATTAATGGGAACCGTCGGGAAGATGTCTCTATGACACAACGAGAAGGTTTTGTGACACCAGGTGAAGCCAAACAGGTTTGCAAGTTGCAGAAATCCATTTATGGATTAAATAAAGCATTCGGGTCATGGAACATACAATTTGATGAAGCTATAAAGGAAATTGGTTTCATTAGGAATGAATGTGAGCCATGTGATTATAAGAGGTTTAATGGGAATGCAGTCGTTATACTAGTAGTATATGTTGATGACATATTGCTTATTGGAAATGATGTTCCATCCTTACAGTCAGTTAAGGATTGGTTGAACAGGTGTTTCTCTATGAAGGACTTTAGAGAAGCAGCCTACATTCTAGGGATGATGATCATTCGTGATAGATCCAAGAGGCAGCTTGGACTAAGTCAAGGTACATTAATTGACCAGATACTAAAGAGATTTAGTATGGAACAATCCAATAGGGGATTGGTTCTAGTGTCACATGGCTTAAATATTTATAAGAAAATTTTTCCTTAGACACGACAAGAGAAATATAGGATGAGTAATATCCCATATGCTTCGGCTATAGGATCCATCATGTATGCCATGTTATGTACCAGGATTGATGTTGCCTATGAACTGAGCATGGTAGGAAGATATCATGCAGATCTAGGATAACAACATTGGACTGCTATTAAGACTATCCTTAAGTATCTGAGATGATCTAAGGATATGTTCCTAGTGTATGGAGGAGATGACGAGCTTTTCATCAGAGGGTATGTGGATGCTGGTTTTCAGACAGATTAGAACGATCTGAAGTCACAATTTGGATATGTTTTCTATCTCAATGGAGGAGCTGTGAGTTGGAAGATTTCAAAGCATCCAGTTGTTCCCGATTCTACAGTGGAGTCCGGGTATATAGCGGCTTCTGATGCATCCAAGGAATCCTTCTGGATTCATATATTTGTCCAAGAGCTTGATGTGTTGCCTTGCAATAAAGATCCCATTACATTTTATTGTGATAATACTGCAGCAGTGCCTCTTGAAAAAGAACCAAGGTCACATCAATGAACAAAGCACATACTCCAGAAGTATCACCTCTTAAGGGATTTCTGTCAGAGGGGTGATGTTGCTGTGAGCAGAGTGTCCACAGAAGAGAACATGGTGGACCCCATGACTAAATGCGTATCTCAGCCGAATCATGAATGCCATTTGAGAGCTAGTGGGTTAAAGGTTTTGAGAAGTTGACTCTAGTCCAAGTGGGAGTCTATTGGAGTTGGTGGCCTAGAACCAAATTTTTTGTACTTTATTCATCAATAAAAGTCTTATCACATCATTATTGTTCTTCTGCGTGACATTGTATGTGATAATGTCCTAAAGATTTCTATTGCATTAAAGGGTCATAGCGGATCCCTGCTATGATGAGAACCCAGAAGTTCAATAACACTATTCATGAATAAATGTTCTATGTCAGGATTATATTATTTGAGGGACACAAATAATACAAGTCATTATGGGTTAGGACTCATAAAACGTTGATGCATCTTCTCATGGTGTGCGCCCTTGGTAATATCCAGGAGGATATTATGAGAAGGAGACACGCCAGTAGGAAATACCCATTTCCTAGTGTCATTGGTTGTTCCAATCTTTGGACGTTTTTTTGGTCCTTAGACTTTAAGATTATTATTAATGGGTATTACAACTCGTGCACTTAGATGTATAGAAGAAAACTGTAATGACACAGTGTTCGTAGCGAGGTAGGATACGTTGGGTGAGTCACGAGTAATACTGCATTAATAGATAATGCGAGAAAGGATTTGTCCCTTCTTTTCCATAACATAAGTAGATATCCTAGGCCCTTTGATGGAATTGATATAGCCTAAATAAATCCATGGACATGGTAAGGTATGGGAGAGTGCAATTCCGTGAAGTCAAAGAAAGATTAATCGAGCACATGGTTTGATGTCACTAGCATGAATCCTGCTTGATTAGAGATCTCGAGACAAAGGGATTATATTACACGGTAAGCATTCGTAGGAGGTGACACATCATTGCGGCATTAACTTCTTTCTCTATGTTTGTCTTGGTGTGTTGCTAGACGCTAACCTTGGAATTTAGGTAGGCTCCACCTTATGCCACTAAGAAAGAGGCCTAGAGGATCACACACTATGTGTGTCCATGTATCTCAGTTAAATATTAATTTAAAAAGTTAAATTAAGATTATTCTCGACTTTGGTTTAATAATTATTTAAGGATGCTTGATCGCATTTATTTCGACACTAGTTATTCGAGAGAATACATTATGGAAGAAATAATATTTATTAGAAAGTGATTCAGTTATATTTATTTAAGAAATAAATAGCCAATACACAAGGTCTAATAAATATCGTGGAGAAAAATAGAAAATAAAAGTACACGCCTTGTATATTAAATATACACGCCGTGTAGTTTTAGGGAAAACAAGTACACGCCATGTATTAATTATTACACGTCGTGTAGTTTTTTCAATTGGGATTTTGAGGATATAATATTGTTTTATTAAATTATTTTTATTATAATCAGCGTGGGCGCATGTCAAGGAATTAATAATTCGACATGGGGGTTTTCAATAAGAGTTAATGAAATAAATAAAAAGCATAACACATTTATTTATTGTCATAACACTATTAACCTCAAACCCGATTAAAAATATCATCGCAACCCCAACACTTTGAAGAGTCGTGGTTGTGCACAATGGATTTGGAAATACTCTCAAGCCAATAGAGAATTCCCTTTCCACCAAGAATGCCCTCATGTTACGAGAGCGAGATCCTCCAACGGATCAAGTCAGTCGAATGCGGACATCGCAAGCGAAGGTTCTTCCACACTAGCACTCGGAGATCCCTTCGAGGATGTCCAGAGATACATGGCACCCATGTGGATCACCGCTAGAGGAATCCTACACTTGTATTCTACGACGCAACGATGGATCACTGAATCGTGACATGACACATCAATGAAGAAGGAATTCCACCAAGGTAATTCTTGTGAATTAATTAAATTAATTATAACCAAAATATGATTATCCTATCTCAATGGTTTTAGGACTCTTCTTTTCTTTTTTCATTCTTCGTTCTATTCCGAAGATCCGGCATTTTATATCTTGATGGATCTTGGATGGAAGGTTGTTTAAAGCTAAAATTAAAGTTGGGAAAAACCCACCAATGCGCATCCACTACGCCTGGAACCTACATAAACATCACTACATATAAATACCATATATATGTATATATGGATATATATATATATATATATATATTTGGTTTCTTAATTAGAAATTATCTGTCTTAGGTTGAAGTATGTAGTGTTATCCTGGTTTCCTTAAAGAACTAGAGCCGGCCCTTTATATTTTTCAATATTGTTTACCATTATATCTTCACACTGCTCATATTATATGCATTGACTGGATATTTATGTACATTATTGGTGGTGGCCTACTGATTTTATCTCACACCCTATATAGTATATTGATAGTACTCAGGAAGATTATGTGGATGCGTGTAGGGATAGAGGAAAGTGCCCATTGTTGATGTTCAATTTGATTATAACGTGAGAGTGGGGAAGCACTGGACAGGGCTATGGCTCATGGTACTGTTTGAGAAATATTTTTTGGTCTTTTTTATACATGTATTGTATTTCATTCCGTCTACCATGATTGAATTTTTCCTATTATTAGATATAAGAAATTACATAATTTTTTATATGATGTTGGATATTGTTGATGTTTTCTAATTATTACATTTAGATGATTTACCTTCCACTGTGATTTAATTATTATGATTCCACTATTTATCTATCTATTTCATCATTGTGCTACTATGATCATGAGGCCATAGTCTCCCCATTGTACCACCTTAGACCCTCACTACTTATCAGTGACCACTGACATACGGGGAGGTGCGCTTGAGTTCATATGACCCATCAACATGGGGATCTATTTAATAGAATCCAGACCAGGATGCCACAAAGTTATATCAAAGGTTTAATTTTCCTTTCTATTTTGGTATGGTAGAAATGAGACTGGATAAGTCATAATTTGGTAATTATATTATGCCTAGGATGGGACATGTTGTTCTGGATTATGCTTGTTACAATTGTTTAATTCCACCATTGGTTGATGTATATGATGTGTGATTGTAATTGTTATGATTAAGGATTATATTTTATCCTTGGCCTAATAAAACAAGTAATCATTGATCATGCATCATCATAGGCACCTTATAGTAGTTTTATTGCATGCATTATACCATTCCATGATTACTTATTGCATGCATTTCATGTAGCGTGTGTTGGTGATTTATTGTTATGTCCATGAATTCTGATAAAATTTTATATAGGAACATTTTAATTGACTGTGTTTAATTAAATGGATGCTACACATCAATTTATAAGGTATATATTCTCTTTTAAACAAGAAGTGGTGATCCATATAGTTAAAAATTTTAAAGGATGATCTATAAAAATGAAACAAAAATTTAATTTAATTTAATTCTAAAATGGAATAGTCAGTTTCAGATTGGGATGAAAATTTCAATTTAAAGGGTTTTTACACTATAAATTTCAATTGAAACTTTATATATTTGGAACCTTATATATAAACACAAATATAGACCTATACCCAAATTTATTAGTGGGTAGTAGGTAGCATCTCCTATGTTTTATATAATTGTTTCTATCACCCAGGCCTAGCTATAAGAGCAGGAAGAGGGGTATGATTTTTATATTGGAAGGTTTGTGCCTATCATATTCATGTATTTATGATTTTTAAGGAGACAAATTATATTTGAGTAGTGTTTTATTGTTTTTAGATCTATTCCACCACAATTTCCTCTAGTTGTGCACCACGAGGGTGGTGATGACCATGCTCTGAAGGTGGTGGGCCCTGATCCACTAGGGATAACTATAGTAGTGCCACCTATGGGACTACCTATTATCCCAGGTGTGGGTGTTGATTTCACGTTTCAAGGGTAGAATCAGTGGATTATGTATATTATCTAATGAGCTACGTGACCTGCCCCTTCTATGGGAGAGTTGATGTGGGATTATCAAAAGCATCATCTGCCTATTTGTTCTAGGGATGGTGTCCCTGAGGATGTAAATTTATGGATTGGGATGGTATTATATATCATAGATCACCCAGATACACCTTCTGATATGAGATTGAAGCTCGCTACTTATATTCTTCCTGGAACCATTAAACTTTGGTGGGATATTCTGATCCATGAATCTCAGTATCGAGAAGTGATTTTTAGGGATTTTTAATATAGCTTCAATGACTATTTCATCCCTAAGACACGAGGGATGATTGTGTTAGGAAGTTCATGAACTTACAGTAGGGTTATATGATCATTATAGACAACTCATCTCATTTTACAGAGCTTTAATTATTTTCACCTATATATAATGCTGATGAGCTAGCAAAAGTGCGACATTTTGAGGACAACCTTAGGCATCTTATTTTATATTTGGTGAATTTTTTTGGGTTAAAAAACATGTCTAGTATAGTAAACAATTAACTCATCATTGATTATAACCTTAGGGAAGCTAACAGTGTTGGCTAGGGAAATTCAAAACCATGACTGGGAAGTTGGTCAACTAGCGATTAGAAGTGACTCTATGAGACTGCACATGTGAGTATCTACAGATAGGTGACACCCACTAAATGTTACATAGTTTTTCTTCAATGTGGGAATCCAGGTAATAACAAGCACCAATGTCCTAGAGACCCCATTAAGTGTTGATTCTATGGAATATTAGGGTATCTTTATAATTTCTTTAAGATCTTCTCATATGTTTCTAGTGGGAGAGGATCCATATCAACTCCACCATTAGGATCGAGAATTAGGAGCCCTTTCCAAGTAGGTAGATGGAGTAATATTGGCCATATAGGCAGATAAGGAGGTCATGGCCAAGGTTTCCAGGATTTAGATACTCAGTGCTGGTAGATTAGACCTTATAAGGGTAGTCAGGTTCTAGAAAAATGTTGTGTATCAGTTCATATTTCTTCATTACAACCTGTACAAGAGGTGAATGGTTTTGGTATATCTACTGTTTGAGGTGCTATTCTAGTAGAATTTACTATTTTATATTCTTTAATTGACATTAATGAATTTAATTTGTTTATCTCTATGGATATTTTTAAAATCATTCTTCTTCATATTGATTAATACTATGGTGTGATGACACCTAACACTCCATTGGTAATTCCATAGGAGAGTCTGCACTAGTGCAAGTAATTCCTCCTTGAGCTAGGAAAACATCATTTCTTATGGTCCCTATTATTCCTCAAGATAGTGGGATTTTATTTCATTATCATGATGTATTGTTCGGTCTCCTATCGTGCCTATGTGTACTTATATTATCATAGGGTACAAATTGCATCATTAGAGGGGTGTATTTATCATTAAAAGTGTTAATGAGATTTTCATGCAAGTGGATATGAACCAGAGTATCTTGGGATAGGTGGAGTGACCACCCAAATTGATATCCTTTATCCGGAAAAGCTCCTAAGAGATAGGTAGAATTTACTATCAATCTAGTGCCTAAATCTACACCAACATTCATTCCTCCATATAGTATGTCTATTACTAAGTTTCATAATATTATGATGTAGCTATATGATTTTGGGGACAAGGGTTTTATATGGCCCGGTACTTCTCCCAGGGGTTCACCAAACCTTTTCACCAAAAATGTGGATTTAAACCTTAGGATTTATGTGGATTACCAAATGTTGAGTCAGATTACTATGATGAACCATCATACCTTACCTCGTATAGATGATAACTTTGACTATCTCAAATGATCAATGGTTTTCATAGATATCAATTTGAGATCAGGATATCACAAGGTGTGTGTTAGGCCTTCAAACAAACCACATATAGATTTCCATAGTTGGTACAATTTATATGAGTATTCGGTTATTTCATTCAATCTCATGAAGGTGCCTTTCATTTTAATGGCATTTATGAATCGATTTTTTCACCCATTTTTAGATTCATTCGTGGTAAAAATCATAGATTAAATCTTGGTGTATTATCATACTCAAAGAGACTATTCCAAACATCTTGATATCATTTTGAATACACTGGTATATGGTTAACTTCTTGGGTCATATTATATAATATGTAGGAGTATTTGTTGGCCTAGAGATGGTGTGTACTGTAGTTTCTTGAGATCATCCCAATAACATATTTGGAAAATGTAGTTTCTTGGGGAAAGTTGGTTATTATAGGAATTTTACATAGGAATTCTCACACCTTTAATCACCATCTATTGGTCTTACTAAGAATCGTGTGAATTTCTTTTGGTATGAAGAGTGTTAAAATCCATTTTGAATCCGAAATGAATACTTACTTCAGTAGAAATCCTAATTCTTCCAGATTTGGGAAGAAGTTATACAGTATATTGTGATGCATCACATATCATTCTAGGAGTGGTTTTGATGTAGGAGGAGTGATTTGTGGCATACAGGTCTAATCAGTTGAGGACACATGAGAGGAACTATCCAATTCATAATCTTGAGTTAGTCATAATTTTTCTATGCCTCACACTATTGGATAAATTACTTACTAGGAGAGTGTTTTATTGGGTATATTGACCATAAAATCATCAATTATATATTTACAGAACATGACATGAATCTCGTGAAATGATGGTAGTTTTAATACCTTCAATCCTTCAACTTCAAGATTTCATTTGATCCTATAAAGGAAAATGTAGTCATCGGTGCTCTATGAGGGAATACTCAGACACCCACAGTTTAGGAGACCAATAGATAGTTGAAGATTATGGCCTTACATTCTCAGACTCTTTTAAAGGATAGTATTTTAATGGAAAAAATGTATTAGCATCATTATTAGTGACATATTCACTTGTAGAGAGAGTGAATATGAGGCAGGTATTATATTTTGAGGGATTGATCCTATAGTAGAGCATTGTAGGTGACGACCCCCACCTGGTTAGATCATTGATAAGGATGAGATATTGAGAATCCATAGATGTGTTTAGGCTCCTACATACATCCAATTGGATTTTATTTGAGATTCACATGCCTCTATATGGGTAGTGAATCCCATCTTACCTAGATGTATCATAACATACTCCATCAATAATGGTTGTTGGAGATAAAGTGGTAGATAGTTGAGTTCATTACTCGGTGTTCCATCTATCAGTAAGTAAAGGTGGAGCACCAATTTCTAGTGGTTATTTTACAAATGTTAACTATTTCAATGTTAAAATGGGATGACATCACTATGTATTTTGTAATATGACTTCCAAGATCACCTCAGGGAAATGACCCCATATGTGTGATCTTGGATAGGTTGAAAAAGATCTCACATTTTATGCCTATTTAGGAGTATCTTTCAGTAGATAAGATCAAGATCCTCTACATTCATGAGATAATATCTCTACATGGGGTTCCACATTATATCATATTGGACAGAGATACTAGGTTCACATCATGGTTTTGGAAGGGCTTATAGAGGGAACTGGGATCACAGGTACTGCTGAGTACATCCTATCACCCACGACAAATAGTTAGTCCGAGTGTACAATATCATTTTTAGAGGATATTATTTTAGATTGTGTCCTTAATTTCATAGGTTCTTTATAGAAACACTTACCTCTCACTGAGTTATCTTATAAAAACATCTTCTAGGAAACCATACAATTGGATCTTTATGAAGTCATATATGGTAGGATCTGTCATTCAACCCTATACTAATTAGAGGAAGGAGTGATAGCATTATTATGCCCTTATCTCATTTAGGATACTTTGGACCAGGTGAATTTTATTAGAAAGCGTATATATATCACTCAGTCTAGACAAAAATCATACGCTAATTCCATCGATGACCTCGGGAGTTCTAGGTCAGGAATCGTGTTTTCCTACGGGTATCACCTAGACACGAGAATAAAAAAAATATAGAGGAAAGGGAAGTTTTAACCTCATTTTTGGGGACCTTTTAAGATCTGGTATGGAGGCAATATGGTAGACTATTAGTTTTTATTACCATAGAGGTATTGTTCCATGCATGACTGCTTCCACTTTTCACAACTTCACCATTATCATACTGAACCATCTAATACATTTCGTCCTAGGTATGTTGAACTAGATGCTAATTATTCCTTTTAGGAGTATCCCATGAACATCATTGATCAGATCACATAGTCTCTCCAGGGATATTTTTCCCCATTATTATAGGTGATAGGTAGCATGGTTTTGTATAGGATGTGACTTCGGAGTGGGAAGCCAACACACATAGTCAGTGGTCGATGTTATTTCCAAGTATAATTCTACCACCCTTGGAAGGGAAACATGGGGACGAATTCCTTTAAAGGGGGGATATTGTATGACCCTATTTTTTCATAAGGTATAGATCCTTTAATTTTCAGTTTAATTCCTTGGTTTTGACATAATATAATTCCTAAGTGAGGCTATAAAGAAAATTAGTGTGTATAGGGATTGTTCAGAACTCAAAACCCTAGTTGGTGGAAGAAACATCTGGGAAACAGGATTATTGGAAACCATGAATCCCAGTTTACATAGTTTCCTTTAACATTGAAGGGTGTATAGTTAGAAAAATTGGGCCATATGGTTTTCCCTAACCAAATGACATAGGCCACAGACTCGTGGGAAAGCTTTGAAATTTTTAACAGAGCCATATTGAATGGTTTTTTCATGGTTTATCAAACCATGTACATGAACCATGCAATATTCTTATTTAGATAGAGGGATTCAAATTGTTTCCATATGGTTTGTCCAACCATGATATCAAACCATGTGACCCCTGTAAGTTGGGTAAATTTAATATTTTTTCCTTAAGGGATTATATGTTTAAAACCCCTCTTCCTTCTTATTTTTTCCACCAATGGTATCCCATATTTATCCCTTTTGATATCCTCCTACCAACAAGTTAGGTTCTTGGATAAATCTTTTGTCCTGAATCTAATTCAACTTCTGATCATCTCATTGGATAGACATCGATAAGTGACTCACTCCTTAGGTGACTTCCATAATTTTTCATCCTATCAGTGATCGATATTTTGTCCTATTTTTTTGGAATTCATATATTTTTCTATTTTTTATGATATGGAACAAACTAAATGTCAATACATGATGTGTGATCCTCTATAGGAATAAGGTAGGTGGTCTATTAATTATATCTCAATGTTGTGATTCATTATATTATGTGTCATGTGTTGAAATCCAGTTTCACCATGATTTTCCCATAAATTGAATCTTACATAAATTGGATTCCCTATTAAAGAACATAATAAATTTATTAGATTATAATAGGATTTTTATGCTGTCAACCTCAAAATGTTCTACTCCTTCTAGTTCCTCTTTATATGTCAATTTGACTTTCATGGTTATATAACCAAAAAACCCATCACTGTGTTTGGTTTGAATTATAAAATGTGATACCATAAATGATAATGATAATTTTGTGGTGTATAATGGTTAACACACTTATCAAATAATACTAAATTAAATGTAAAGTGAGTGGTATTACCTTGTCACATGCTTTAAATAGAACAATGGTTACACCCTTGTTGAAGAAGATTATTCGTGAACTATGAATTTTCAGTTGGATTTAACTAAAGACTTTGACTATTTATTACTTTTATAATTCAGGTTTGGAGATCCTATTTTTATTATATATATTCATGGTTCCCCTATACTTTTATGATTCAGTAATTCCTTAACATACTCTGTTATGATCTACAAGAATGATAAATCTTACCCAGTTATGATATACATGCATAATGTACCTTACTCTGTTATGATATACATGCATGGAATCCCTTGATCTATTATGATATATAGGAATGCAATCCATTTCTCTTTTATGAGACACAGAAATTTCATCCCTACACTTTTGACACTTGGGGATAGCGACCCTTATGTATTGTGATAGAATGGGCATGTAGTACCTTTTATTATAATGATTAGGAATAGATATCCTTATGAATTATAATGATGGGGAATGGTGATGCTTATGAGTAATGATACATGGGAAATATGTACCTATTGTTATAATTAAGAGGCATGAAATCCCTACTATTCTGAGATTGGTCATGGTGTTACCTAACACTTCACAGACGCATTCTACATTCCATGAATGCCTATGTTATTCCTTGGATCAAGAATAGAATTAGTATCCATACATAGGGCTGTAGAAATAACTATGTGTATGGACCATATATATGTATAAACATAGTTACTTGATTAGAGACTATCCGGCTTAGTCTGAAGTAGGTAGTGTCATCCTGGTGCCCTTTAAGATCCATATCCAACACTTTATAATTTTCATTACTGCTTATAATTATTTCTACACACTTATCATATTATATTATTTGATTGGATATTCATAAAAACCTTTGGTGGTGGCCTAATTATTTTATCTCACACCATATTTGGGCCACCGATGGAACCTAGGAAGAGTATGTGGATGCAGGTAGTGATAGGGAAAAGAATATAGTTTTTTGATGATTTATTTGATTATATCATAAAAGTGGTGAAACATATGACCAATCTATGGATCATGATTCTACGAGTGATAAATTTTTTGGTCTTTTTGTTATTTTAATACATGTATTCTATTGCATGGATACTACCATGATTGTATATTTTCTATTGTTAGATACATATCATTAAACCATTGTGTATATGATGCTGAATATTATTGATGTTTGTAATTTATAACATATAGATGCTTTAACTTCTAATGTGAGTTATTTATTATTATTCCTCTATCTTTATATATAATTGACAATTGTGATACTATGATAATAAGGGTATAGTCTCTCTATTATACTACCTTGGACCCTTGTCACTAATCGGTAGCCTCTGGTGTATGGGGAGGTGCACCTGAGGCCATGGGACCCACCGTCTCGCGGAACCGGTTAGTGGAATCTAGGATAGGATGTCACATTAACTTATCTAATGTTTTACATTTAATTTTGAGGGAATTGACTAGGTAATTAATTTTTTATTTTTAATTTTGTATTTTTGTGGTTTTAATAGTACCATTTTATTATTTACTAGGTAATTATCCCATATTTGAATTGAAGCATTATTTTGAATTTAAAGACAAAATTGATCAAATCTTGAGTATTAATTGTTTATTTGATATTTTGTAATTATTAGGATAATGATTATAGTTAAACATGAATTTTTTTATAATTATTTTATATTAATGGAGGTTATTCTGAATATATTATAGAGATTTTGTTTTTATTTGGGAGTTCTTGAGTTTCTATAGATAATCAAACATAATGAAGTCATGTCGTTGATACATAAATCATAATGATAATTTCTCAAATTAACATAATCATAAAAAGGAAATAAATCATGCATCTCTTCCTACAATATACTTTTTTGACTTGTAGTTTATTATTCAATTGTAGGAATAGATTGATTGAATGCACATTGAGTATTATGCAAGGATTCATGTATGTGATGTGGTTGATCGACCAATCATAATTATGAATTTGATGAACTGCATAAATATAGAATGTGTGATGATAGACTATAAGTTAATAAACTAACCATTTAATGATCTATCATAAGAAGAAAATTTATAGAGAGTGCCTTCATGGATTGACCATGACTGGATATTTTACATTGTCCTAAATCAATCACATGACCATCTAACAAACTGCACAATGGGACTACTACATGGTAGCATTCCTATTATATGTTCACATGTTTTTTATGTTATCAATTGAGCCTCACGGTTGGTCCATTAATTTGATCCTCATGGTTAATGAAAGACTTTTCATAAAATAAACTTATGATGATTAGGCAAAATATTTGAAGGTAACTTCAGGGGACACATATAATCTTCACGAAAAAGATTTTGGATTTCCAGTTAGCATGTATGTGATCAATAATATGTTTCTATACGGATCTAAACATGAACAATAGTTTTTTCAACACCTAATAAGGAAGTATATGGATTTCATGGAAGATTAAATAGTGATATTGAATTGAATATGGTAAAAGGGAAAGATAGATATTTTTTAAGAGATATGATCATAAAGGTTTTAAAGGTTGAGAGAGTATTATGTATAAGATTTAAAAGAAAAAAATAATACCACAGCATTGACACTTTATCCAAGGACCTTCTTATATGTTATTATTATAGGACTTTCTATTACTTTTCTTATCTTTGATTTTATTTTTGTTTAAGTTGTGTAATGACTTATTTTTTCACTATCATCTTGTTTACCCTTCTCGTGGAGGGGTAAATTCTGAATGATACATGGATGAAAGGATAAATGTTTTTATAATTATTTATTTCATATGATTCATGAGATTAAATTCTTTATTATTATTTTAAATAGGTTTGAATATTCAAATAGAAGTTTTTATAATCAAGTGTGATCATATTTAGTTCTGACATATGATTATTTGTTATTTAATTGGATGATGATCCATGATCTCCATTCACGTAGTTTTATTTTGGATACAATGGAACAAGCTAGAGCTAGGTGGTTAAGTGATAAATGATTTTCATCCCATATGGAATTTGTTGTGGGAACTCTTGGATATTGATAAATAGGATGTCCTAATTGGGAATGTCCTATATCAGATAGGATGGACTAATGTAACAAATACACATAATGAAATGAGGTTATTCTAAAATGAGATCATATTTATGGTTATTATTAGCACCACCATTTAGTTAAGGAAGAGAGAAGAATATATTGTGGATTCCCTATCTTATTATCTTAAAAGATGAAGAGAAGATAACCTTAGGACAAGGATAACATTGAAATAGTTTAGTCAAACCTGGAATAATTATCTTCTCATCATTAATTTTTTTCAAATCAATGTTTCATTAAATTATATAATTTTAAAAACATAAATATTTTAAAAACAAACACTCCTTTTTTCTGACCAACAAGTGATAATAAATTTTATAGCACTCTTTCTCTAAAGAGAACCATAGGTATCCACTAATTTTAAATTTTAACCTAGGAATAATATACTCTTATACAACCCTAAATAGGCATGTGTGAAGGTTTCATATGTCTATGGTCCTTTTTCTAATCCAATATATTGGGGAATTTTCCTAGCATATGGTTTGGTATAAGATTTCATCTACATGCCATGGTGCAGGTCAGATAATTTCACATTTGGTAGTCAATCCTCTAATATGATCAGATTATAATGGGCTTGAGATGATTCAAGAGTTAATCCATCCACATATTTACCCCATTAAAGTAGTTTTCTATAGGTCGATGTGAATTATATGGGTAACACCATAAATATTTAAAAATATATTTAATATTGATTTCATAAAACACTAAGTCTCTAAAAAACACTTTATTATAATCGAGCTAATACACATAATTTTTCTACATTTGTTCATTGAATTTTGAAAATCTGACATACACGGTTGCGATCAGGGCGATTTATAGAGTCTGATAGAACAAACTTACTTTTTGGTAAATAGTAACCTACCCATATGAATTGTAACTTAACCCTTATGAATAGTATTACACCCTTATAAATAGTAACTTGACTCTTATGAATGTTAATATACCGTAATGAATAGTAACTTGAATAGTAATGTACCCTTTTAAATACTAACTTGGCCCTTAGGAATAGTAATGTACCCTTATGAATTTTAACCCGACCATTGTCATTAAAAATATAATTTAGGCACCTTATAAATGAGAGTGAATATATTAAAAATAAAAAATTAAGTATTGATCATTTTATGAGAAATAAATTATAAATTGCATTTTTATAAATAATAAATTGATTTAAAAGATAATTAATATACATAAACTGTATTAATGAATCAATATTTTCTTTTCCTATAATAATAATATAATTTTATGAGACACTTGTTTATTTTTAAAAGTGTTATAAAATCGGTTATAATATTAAATTTAGTATTTCTCAAGTAAATGATGATTTTAATTAAAAAATATAAATTTGTCATATATGGAAACTATTTTATTAAAATGGAGTTTCATTTTGGATTCTACATGTCTAAAAATTGTTTGGTTGATTTTTTGGTATTTTAATGAAATAGATTAATTTTTGTTGAATATTAAAAAATATAGTTTTTTTAACATTATACAACATTTTTAATGACAATATCATGAAATTATTATGATATAAAAATTTATTTAAATTATTTAATAACTAAATAATTATATTAAAAATGTAATATTGTATAGAACTAATTTAGAACATGAAACGTATATTTTTTCATGATAAGTATAAAAAGTATTGTCAATGTCGACACAGTGCCTACGAAGCGCTGACAAAGTATAAATTGGTAATTTATATAATAATTTAGTGCTAAAAATTATTATCATGACTTATTTATTAATTATAATGTATTATTTTTGTTTTTTATTTTTAATTATTAATTTTTATGAAATATAAGATGAGTATTATCCAGATGTCTATGAAATGCTTGTGTAGGGAAAGAAAAGACAAAATAAGAAATTTAAGAGGATGCCTTATTATGTATAAGAGTAAATATACATAATAAATAAATTGATAATTCTATTTTGAACCAAATTAATTTATATTTAAAATATTATATTATTTTTAAATTTAAATGAAATAATTAACATTAATGCTTATGAAACACTAATGCAGCGCGTGAGCAAGCATAAGGAAAATAAAAAAAAATGTTTTCAATTAAAATTATATGATTATTAAATGACCCATATTTTGGATAAAACATTTTTATAATCAGTTGTACACTATTATTAACCACAAGAATCCCTTGTAAGAACCCGGTTCTTGTTCTTGAGTACCGGTTTCTTCTTTTTACATTTTCATTAATTGGTTTTCAGAAAAAAAGGGAAATTTTGTAAGAATACAAAATTTATGGGTACACTCCGTGTACTTTTTGTACAGACATTGTGTACTTGGCTCTGTGGATGTGAAGACAGGGTGAATAGTTTTGTCAGTAAAAACAAACTACACGTCGTGTACTTTTATATACACGCCATTTACTTTCACCATGTGGGATGATAAAATAGGGGTTGTAGACTTGTCGTCAGTTCAGGATGTAATAACTAACTACATGTCGTGTACTTGGGAATACATGTCATGTAATCAGTCAGCAGATAAACAGGGTGACGGTGAAAAGTTGTCGCCAGAGGAACAGTTAAAAAATAATACACGTTGTGTACATGAGAGTACACACCGTGTAGTTACGTTTTTTCATTATAAATGGGCAGTATCCTTCTCATTCGTTAAAGGAGTCAGTTGGTTTATTTGGAGCACCGGGAGATGAGTCTGGAGCTTGGAGGAGCTCCTAATCGCATGACAAAACTTGGAATCATTCGTCATCTATCTTGTTTGAACCACCCGGGTAAGGTCTTCCCTCTTCTTGAATGTTTCCTTCCAATTCCCTCCCCAATAGAAGTTATTTACATTTT
The DNA here is from genome assembly GCA_963277665.1 of Viscum album. NCBI lineage: Eukaryota > Viridiplantae > Streptophyta > Magnoliopsida > Santalales > Viscaceae > Viscum > Viscum album. Next base: position 1,251,318,253 of record OY728140.1, on the reverse strand, counting down.
AATGGGTAATATTTTATCCCAGATCAACATTGTTCTTGGTTGTCTCGGGAGGCACCTTTCACGTATATTGATCAGAGGAGATCGAGGTAGGTGGTCTTGTGTCTAATTACAACTGTCAAGTTGATTTTGTGTACTGTTGTGCAACGTTCCCATGTTCAGGGTGACGTGTGGTTGAGACCTTGACTGTTGAGATACATAGAATTGCAAATCTGATCTAATGAATAAATACAAACTACTACTTGGGATCATTGCTTTGATCAAGGGCCACCCCATGGGAGCTATTCCCTTGTTTAGTCATTTGGCCAGGATACCCATGGGTATGTCGTGATTATAGATTGTTTTGAGTTTTCATGAGAGGAAACATTTATGAATTTCTTGTTTGTGCATTGGGTTTGGCCCGATTACTTGTTTTTTCTACTGAATACCTTAGGGTAGTGTTTGTGTAGCCCGATGTCAATGTTTCTTATGTCTGATGGCAGTAACATCCATGCCTACGGGCAATATGTCGTATGCCTGTGGGAAATATTTGTTATGTGTGTGGGTAGTCACGAGCAGGTTTCGATTCTGCTTGCTTGAGGGTATGGATTTTCATGTAAGAGGAGAACATTTACATTTAATATTCACTGTGGGTATTTCTTATGTTGTACCTTCCTGGATAAAGAACAATCTTGGAATTGATAAATAATTATTAAAATGGAAATGTAAGTGGTAGAGATAGTTACTTTTGAGTACATCCTATTTACTGCACTTTATTATTGCACACTGTTGTTTCACATTTTCACTGAAAGTTGGTCACGGGCCTTTGGTGGTAGCCTACTAGGATTTATTTCTCAAACCATGTTTGGTTCATGTCTTGAGACTAAATAGGTTATAATGTTGTAGGCTTCGATAAGTGAAAAGGTTTGTACACTGGTACATGATTGTTGCAGAGGAGTAGGAGAGCATGGGACCGAGCGTAGGCCCGCGATTCTACTGCATTATTGTTGCACTGCTTTAGTTTCGTTTTATTGTACTTTGTACCCTATAGTGTATTGAATTATATTACAGTTTCTTGCTTTTGCTATTTTCTTAGAATTAGTGACCTGTGACATCATGATATCTATATGACTGCTCGTTATCTTTTCCTTCTGTTGTCCATTTCATGTTTATATTTTCTACTGCTTTTTCATTTATATGCTTACATATTTTGTTCTGCTACGTAACACTTTGACGAATGGGGGCATAGATTACCCACTATCAGTTTTGTGCCCTCGCTGCTAGTCAGCATCCTCTGGCATTTGGGGAAATGCGCTTGAGGTCATGTGAGCAACCTGGTTCGGGGCACCAGTTGTGTGGCTTCCAGAACTGGGACGTTACAAAGTGGTATCATAGGATTTCTTTTCTCTAGGTTATTTCATTATTTTATGATGACATAAAGAGATAGATTGTTAATGGATTCGGAAATTAAATTTACCTGTAAGTAGCTACCTCGGGTACAGGTAAAGGCGGATTTCCTCAAATTAAATTTTGATTTTCTATTTAAGATTGTTACAGTTGATTTGATTTTCACTATTGGATGACGCACTTGTGGTGTGCTGTTTATATTTTATACATGGGTTCTATTTAGTTGTAACTTGATGAGGTGAGGGTATTACATTCCATGCATCATTTAGGCACATGTTAGAATCACATGCCATGCATAGTTTCCATGCCATGTAGGTGCATTAGAAATTGCAAGGAGTTGTGATAGATGTTTTGTTAGTAAATGAAAGATGTTGTGATAGTTTCCTGGATTAAAATACCTGCTATTTGATAAGGTATTTTTGTGTGAGTTTTTGTAGAATGAATGCCAAAATATGGTTCTTGAGAAGTATGGTCCCTTATTTACCATAATTTGGTGGATCATTGACTTCTTTAGTTTTTTTATAACATGTATAAGATGCCATGATTTGATTAGCGGGGAGTATGGTCCCTCACAGATCAGAATTTTGCACTTTGGTGTGCGTTTCAATGTTTTTCTAGGATCCAGAGGTGTTTCTAAGGCTTACTGTGGGGTAAAACCCAGAATACACATCGTGTAGTTTTGACGACACACAATTTGTTATTCTATTTAGGAAGAAATGAAAAATTTTAAGTACATGTCGTGTAGATCTTATAAAAAACCTGTAGTCTCTAACCGTGTCGTAATCCATGTGGGCAAAGACACCGGATAGGGAATTTCTTGTGGGAACAGGACGTGTACTGGTTGAACATGCCGTGTAGCATAGAACATGTGCCTTCCCATGTGATTGAAAACATAGACAAAAGAACCTTAAGTTATACATGTCGTCTCTACCTTGAACATGCCGTGTAGTTTGACTGAGGTACCTGGTCATGTCACTAATAACATGGGTCGGTTTTATCCTTTCGCGTACATGTCTTTCCTGTCTGGAGCACGCCATGTAGTGTCAGTCTTGTGGTCGACTGTGTAGCTAACAATACAGGTCCAATGGGGCTTCTTAGTACACGCCATATCCGTATGAAACATGTTGTTTAGTGTAACCTAGGTACGTAGGCTGGGTCACTAACATCATGGGTTAGTGTTACATTTTCTAGTACATGTCGTGTGCCTATGAGAAATTCCATGTATTCTTGACCGGTGAGAGATTTTGTGGAGTTGGCCGTGTGGCTGGGGAAACAATGTGTTCTACACGCCATGTGCGGGTGTAACACTCCGTGTATCTAGGGTTAAGACATGCCCAAGCCGGCACCAGAACACGACCATGTAATGGATTAAGGGTACACGCCGTGTGTACATCATACACGCCGTGTAGTCTCATTTTTCTTGATCTTGTTTTTTTCTTTCCCTTTTTATGTGGGAACTTTTAGACCGATAAAAGAACCTTGACAGTAAATTAAACTAAGTCATGTGTTTAACCATGTCGATTCATGCCACCAAGACAACCATGAGTTGTTCTACAAGAGAGTGGTGACTATTATACTCTAGAGATGCTAGGACATGGGCAACCATTGGATCCTACTACAGTGCCAGATGTGGCACCAGCCATTATACCGGATGCAGGCATGATGCGCTGTTTCGTGAAGGATTCATGCATTTCATGGAGACCTTCCGGGGAGCACCTTAGGGTTCCACATCTATGGCAGATCTGACACGTATATTCCAGTAGCAGTATCCGTCTATGTTTTTTGTGTATGACGGACCATAGGCTACAGAGTCATGGTTGGGTTTTATGCAGACGATATTCAATCATTTAGAGAAGCCTCATGGGAGGAGGTTCAATCTCTCTACATACATGTTTTGTGATACCACAAAGAGATGGTGGGACGTTGACACCCAGTCTAAGCATCACTGATACATGGCATGGGAATCTTTTCAGACAGTCTTCTATGAATATTTCTTTCCAAATATTCTAAGGGAAATCGAGATTGAGAGTTCATGAATCTACAGCAGGGCGCCATTTCATTGATGGACTATTCTTCCTGCTTCACCGAGCTACATCATTTCGCACATGTTCTGTTGGGTGACGATACGTTGATGGATAGATGCTTTGAAGATGGTCTTCGATATGACATCTGAGTGCTGGTGAATTTTTTCATGTTTCCAACAGTGAATACTATTGGGAATCAGGCGTTGATTACTGAGAGAAACCTATGGGAAGCTAGTGGTGAGAACCAGGGTGATTCAGCACTAGTTATTGGTACTATTTCTCCTAGAAAGTGTTAGAGTCAGATGAATTTCTCTCATAGTGGCAGTACTAGATAGATGAATTATTTAGGTGGAAAGTTCATGTGCTTCATGTGTGGTAAAGAGGGTCATAAGAAACCTTAGTGTCCATGTGACCCAGTGGAGTGACGAGCTTGCGGCATGACGGGTCATCTTCGGTGTTTTTTTCAGGGTGTTTCCTCAAGTGATAAGTGATAGTGGTTCTGTGCAGACTCTGCATGTAGGAGCAAGGCTAGCAGCTTCTTACTAGTTAGGGAATTAAAACACGTCAGGATGTTCCAGCCAAGGTGGTGGTCGTGGTTGTGGTAGCAGGACACCAGGATCTCGGAGATAGTAGGGCGGGTCAGCTCAGGGTAGCCAGGCTATGTCATAGGGTCACGGAACTGGGCAGACATATGCAATGCAACATACCCAATGGGAGCAGGATCCCTGACCATCCACTGCCATAGGTACTATTCTTGTTTCTTCTATTTCATCTTCAGCACATTTCGATATGGGTGCTACACATAGCTTTATATTTGTGCCCGTTATAGAGAGCCTTGGGCTCTGTATTTCTTCTAATTTGGATATCATGATGCTAGACACTCCATTGGGAATGAGAACAGCAGGTGTGCATTAGTGAAAGGAGTTCCCCCTTGAGTTTAGTGGGTGTCACTTTTTATGGGACCTCTATGTCTTAGAGAAGACAAAATATGACTTCATTCTTAGGATGTACTATTTGGTACCCTTTCAGGCCTTTGTAGATTATTATCATCGCTGGGTGAGTTTCATGTCACCATAGGGAATAGAGTTTTTATACAAGGGAGAATGGGTTGTCCCGGCGAGCCGAACTGGACCCGAGCATCATGGGTGAGGTGGAGTGACAACCCAGATTGTGAGTTTATATCTGGATGACCGGGGAACTTGTCAGAAGGATTTCCCTCTAGTGGTTAATTATTTTAGGGATGTCATCCCAGATTAATTCTTAGGTCCACCTCCATAGAGATAGGTGGATTTCTATATTGATCTTGTGCCATGAGTAGAACTGGTGTCCATTCATCCTTATAGGATGGATACACCAGAGTTACAGGAGCTCAAGAGGCAGTTATAGGAGTTACAAGAGAAGGGTCTTATCCGACACAATATTTATCCTTGGGGTTCGCCTGTCCTTTTCGCTAAGAAGGCAAATGGTAACCTCAGACTTTGTGTGGATTATCCGAAGTCGAACTAGTTGATAGTTAAGAACTGATATCCTTTACCATGGATTGATGATTTTTTTTTTATCAACTTCAAGAGGCACGAGTGTTCTTGAAGATCGACTTGAGATCTGTATATCATCACTTGCACGTTGGACCATCATACATACTGCTTATAGACTTTTGGAGCAGATATGGTCTATACGAGTACTAGGTCATGCCATTCATACTGACAAATGTTCCAGTAGTTTTCATGGCTCAGATTAATCATGTGTTCCACCCATATCTAGATAATATTGTGGTAGTCTTCGTGGACGACATCATTGTGTTCTCTCACACTCGACAAGACCATGCCACCGATCTTCAAATTGTACTGAGTACACTGAGAGAGCATCGGTAATATTTTAAGCTCTCAAAGTTCCACATTATGATAGACCATATTCTCTTCATGGGTCATATTATCTCATAGTTAGGTGTTTTGATAGACCCAAAGAAAGTGATAGATGTAGTTTCCTGGGAGTAGCCTAAGAACGTTTTTGGAATATGGAGTTTCACGGGGATTTCTTGTTACTAAAGGTGATTTATATATGAATTCTCCCACTTAGAAGCACCGTTGATGGGTTTGACTAAGAAGGGTATGAAGTTCTTTTGGTCAGAAGCATTTGAAACAGCCTTTCATGAGCTAAAGGGGAGGTTGAAATCAGCACTAGTCATGATACTTCAAGAGCAAAGGAAAATCTATATAGTTTAATGTGATGCATTACGTATTGGGCTGGGAGCGGTGTTGATGCAAGGTGATCGAGTAGTTGCATACGGGTCTCAGCAGTTGAGGCCACATGAGAGGAATTACCCGACGCCTGATCTCGAGTTGGATGCAGTTGTGCATGTGATATGTTGTTGGAAACATTATCTCTTGGGAGAACATTTTATGGTGTTTACGGACCTCAAAAGTCTTAAATACATCTTTACCCAGTGTGACTTGAATTTGAGACAGCGGAGGTGGGTTGAATACCTTCAGTCCTTCGACTTCGAGCTTTCCTATACACCTGGTAATGTAAATGCATAAGCTAATGCACTTTATAGGAGGACTCAGATACAGGCAGTGCAAGAGGCCCGTGGTGAGTGGCAGCTTATGGCTTTGTTCTCGGAGATGAATTTGGAGGTGCATAATGTTCAGAAGAAAACCTATCATTATTACTTATTTGTGACTTATATATTCTTTTATAGAGTGGGTATGAGACTGCTATCGGATTCAGAAGGTCTAGTTCTCTGGGAGTCAGTGGAAAGTGAAGACCCTCCTCCTGGTTAAACGGTATGCGATGAAGGGATACTGTGTATCGATGGACGAGTGTGGGTTCTTGGGGATATACGTGAGGAGTTGATGCAATAATTTCATGATTCCTCTGGGGAAGTTCATCATGGGGTTACCAAAATGTACCATGACTTGAGACGTCAGTATTGGTGGTCGGGTATGAAAAGAGAAGTAGCTCGTTTTGTTATGAGATGTTTCACCTATCCGCATGTGAAGGAAGAGCATCAGAGGCCATCTGGACTGTAATAACAGATACCCATTATAGAGTGGAAATGGGATGATGTTGCGATGGAATTCATGACTAGCTTTCCAATGTCACCTCGGTGCAATGATATCGTATGGGTTGTTGTGGACAGACATACAAAGGTAGCTCACTTTTTTCCAATCAAGGAGACCTTCTGTGTTGATGAGATAGAGAAGTTATATATCTGATATTTAATAGTTCTTCATGGGGTCCCTCATTATGTCAGTTTAGATAGGGATTCTCGTTTTACGTCTAGATTCTGGAAGAGTTTTCAGAGGGCACTAGGTACACAGGGGCTTTTGAGCACAGCTTACCTCCCTCAGACCGATGGCCAGTCATATCATACGATACAGGTGTTGGAGGACATTATTCGTGCATGCATCCTAGACTATGGGGGATCTTGGGAGAAGCACATACCCTAGGTCGACTTTTCCTACAATAATAGTTTCAGGAAACTATTGAGATGGAACTTCACGAGGCTTTATATGGTAGGTCATTCCAATCACCCTTGTGCTGGTTGGAAGCAGGCGAGGTAGCTTTACTAGGACCATGTCTCGTATAGGTGACATCAGAGCAGGTACAGTTGATTCAGAAGCGAATGGCTACTGCACAGTCTCATTAGAAATATTATGTTGATCGCTGCAGATGACCCTTGGAGTTCGTGGTTGGGGATCAGGTGTTCTTGCATGTTTCAACGAGGTTGGGACAGAGGAGGATCAGGAGATAGGGTAATCTTTCACCTAAGTATATAGGGCCCTTTTAGATTCCGTATAGATTCGGGTTAGATGCCTATTGGTTACAGTTACCACACACGTATTGGGCCATGCATGATGTCTTCCATGTATCTCAGCTAAAACTTTATCACTTAGACCCATATCACATTTTCAGCCTGAGTAGGTAGAAATTCATGTAGATTCATCCTTTGAGGAGCATCTTATTCATATTGTTGATAGGAGCATGAAGGTTCTCTGTGGTCAGTCAGTTCATCTCGTACAGGTTCTATGGCATCATGGTCGAGTGTAGGATGAAACCTGGGAGTGGGAGACTGATGTACATGTAACGACCCGAAATTTTTGAAAAAATTTTGTTTCCTGACTTTGTGTGTTATTTTATTTAATACTCAACAAAACATTTTCATTTAATAAAATGAGTATAATTAAAATAATACCATTGGGTTTCGACTGTTATATGATCGTTGGTCAATATGACCATTGGAAACTAAATGTTGTGATTATTATCTATAAAAACAAGTGATCATGATTAATTAAAATAGAAAGAAGATTTCATGGCATCGTCCAGTAGTCTCAGGCTAATCGAAGCCCTTCTGACAGAACTTTATAAGGAGGTAGCACCACTGGGCTTTGCTCTAGACCAAACCCAAGATGAACTTCATCATGTGAAACTGGAACGGAATCGCCTTCACGAGAAGTTGAAGATGATAGAAATCACCACTCGGGAAATATTGGCCGAGTCGCCCCAACATTCTCTCACCCTATCAGACCTTACACTTAGATCCTATGTTGGTGTTATAAGCACATATGTAACAAGAACTTATCTGCGTTTTTTAATCCTTTGATAAATAAAAATTGTGATTTCTTCTCATGGTGATGTTCGTGAAATTTTAAAGTTCTGAATAAATTTAGGATGTATGTTATTGATGAATTTTGGAAAAATGATATTTTAAAATATTTATGTAAACCATAAATAATTAGTGATGTGTAAATATTTTTAAAAAATGGTCTTCTAAAAATGTGTTCAGTAAAAAATTTAGAGTCTAATAAGATCAACCTAATTTTTGGTGAATAGTAATTTATGAATAGTGATTTTATGCTTAAAATTAGTAATGTGGCTAAATGGATTAGTAATCTCACTTACAGAAAGTATTAATATAATATATGCACCTTGATTAAGTAATGTGATTCAATAAAATAGGTAAAAACAGTTTCAGAAATTATTAGTCATGTATTAGATTTTTCATGTGAATGGAGTTTTTTATTTTAAAAATAAATTATATATATTTAGAAAATTATATTTATAACATGGAGTTCATTTTTTAATTCATATAATCTATATTATGTTAAGATAAACTTTTTTGGATTTTTCTGAAAAAGTTGAATTTTCGGTGAATTGTGAATTTTTAGTTTAGAGTTTCGGGTGTTTAAGAAATCATTAATCATGTATTAAGTATGTAATCAATATAGTATAATTATTAATTGTAATATAAGTTATTAGGTGTCCAAAGTGGCGAATACCATGGGCAAATACCCTGGGAAAGCCCATGGTTTTGCCAATACCACCTATGAGGTGTCCCTCAGCCATTAATGCCGTGTCCCCTCACTTTTCCAATAAATACAAGCCATTATCTCATACTTTCAATTAAATAATCCTCCTAAACGAATTTCATGTCTCATTACCTCCCAAGGAGTTCTCCCAAGGTGACCTCAATCCTCCCAAGGTCCCAAACATCAATATTTCGAAGTTACTCTTCAATGTAAGGGATCCCACCTCTCTCATTCTTTTCATGCATTCTCCTTTATGTCATTTATTTTGAACTCCATGATCATATATTGGGGATTTTAATTTATATTCATAATACTGTCCTTTTAATTTTAAGATGATGAGATTCCCCTTTTTTCCCTCATCAATTCATTTTATTAAGCTTTAAGTGGCGCCGTTGGGCTGTCGAATGTTTGTAAGGGATCCTACCTCTCTCTTTCTTTTCATGAATCCTCCCTTATGTCATTTATTTTAAGCTCCATGATCTTATGTTGGGGATGTTATTTTATATTAATAATAATTTCCTTTTCATGTTCATATGATGATATACCCCCTCTTGATCTCATCAATTCATTTTAAGAATGTTTAAGTGGCGTCGTTAGGCTGTCGAATATTTGTAAGGGATCTTACCTCTTTCTTTCTTTTCATGTTTTCTCCTTTATGTCATTTATTTTAAGATCCAAGATCTTATTATGAAGATGTTATTTTATATTCATCATAATGTCCTTTTCATTTTTATATGATCATAGAACCCCTATTTCTCTCATCAATTCATTTTAAGAATGTTTAAGTGGCGTCGTTAGGCTGCCGAATGTTTGTAAGGGATTCTTTCACCCTTCTAAATTTCAGAGTTCTGTTTTAATGTCAAGTATTTCAAGTTCATTTTTTCCATGTTGGGGTATTATATATATATTAATAATACATTAATTTTATTTTCATATGAGGATATACACTATTTTATCTCATCAATTCATTTTTTTGACGATTTAGGTGACGTCGTTTGGCTGCAGAATTCATCATAAGTGAAATCTTATTTTTGTATTCCTTTCATGTTTTTCATTTCATATGGTATGTCCTTAAAATTTCATTACCATTAACTTATATACATTATATTTTGTCCATGTACTATTTTATGGATCATTTATGAGTGGGTGACCCATGTCCCCTCCCATTTCTATGTTTTCTAAAACCATGCAACATAGACGTTATGCTACCGAATTTTTGTCTCAAAATGTCTCTCTCTTTTTCTAAAATTATTTTAATTTATTAAGTGAATACTCAAAACTCATTATTGTACTGGGGTATTCACACAGATATATATATATATCAAAATTTTCTATTTTAAATTTTGGTATTTACATACATGAGACCCGCTTTCCTTTTCCATGTGTTTAAAGTGACATAAAGATCACGTCTTTAAAGTAGTTTTTACAATGTTATTATTATGAAATGAAAACCATTTATTTTATGCTATATGGGTTATTTATTAAATTTTTGATGATGATATATGTGGATCACATGATAATAAAGAAAAATTTAAGGGTGCACCCTGATAGCGCTCCAATGCATTAGGTAATGATGTAATCTCTATGCATTGCAATTTTAACGATACCTTGGTGAACAACTTTGGTAAATTTTTAATGACACCTTGGGGATGCACCTTGGTAATACATAAATGATTATCTATGTTAAATGTTGTATCCACATCTTCATGTTATGAAACACGTTACTTTTATTATGAAATTCCTCATGATATTTTTTCTCATGCCTTAATGTTATTTTTCATGACTATATTGATGTATCTCAAGTTCACATTTAAATGCTTATCTTGTTTCCCTTACTGGGCCTTCTTCTCACCCTTTCCTTTTATGTATTCTCCTAGGATATGAGATTCTGTAATGAACTTAGGATGAACAATGAAGAAGAATTTAATGTGTTTAAGAAGAATGTTTTATTTTCTCATGTATTAAGTTCCTGGTTTCCAAGACACTAAACCATAAAGATCCTAAGTTTTGTAAAATGTAAAGAAAATTTATGTATTAAAAAGGCAGGATGCGATAGTTGGTATTCGATGATGGTTTAGTTATTTATAGATATTAGGATATGAATACTTTAGGATTAACCCTATATAAAAGTTTAAATAAAGGAAAAATTCCTGGTATTTTGCTCAGTATTGAGTAAGTTGTTTATCAAGAAAATACATCCATGTCTGGATACGAGTAGGTAGAGGTGGATCTTGCACAGATGTACATAGGGGTAAAACACAAAAACAACGCTTTGTTCTAGACTCGAACGGGAACTGGTACACGACAACGGGCCTTGCTGCACTCTTGGATACGACACTCCCGGGGGATGTGTTCGGTGAATCGCAAGCTTTTTATGAATCATTATAAAGGAATTATAGATAACTTTAATTGTCTACTCATGATGTTTTAAGAAATAAAATACTTTTTAGTTAAAAGAGTCGTAAATGAAATATGTTTTTCACAAATGATTTATTCTTTTAAAAAATGTCCCCATCATCTAGGAATACATTGACGTATTTCCTGATGAGTTACCTGGACCTCCCCCAGAAAGAGAGGTAGACTTGTCCATTAAACTCATACCTGGAAGTCATTCGATGACAAAGACCCCCTATAGGATGGAAAATGTGGATCTAGAAGAATTAAAGAAACAACTCCGAGATCGTTTGGAGAATGGGTTTATCCGACCAAGTGTGTCTCCTTTGGAAGCACAATTTCTCTTGGTGAAGAATAAGGATGGATAGATACAACTATGCATTGATTATAGAGAACTGAATGGGATCATAGTAATGAACAAATACTCTCCTCCAATAATTGATGACTTATTGGACCAACTTCTTGGGGATAAATTCTTCTCTAAGGTTGATCTTCATTCTCGTTATAATCAATAGAGGGTGTAGAATGATGATATTCTAAAAACTGCCTTCCAATCAAGATATGGGAATTATGAGTTTGTTGTTATGCCCTTCGGTCAGACTAATGCACCTGATATTTTTGTGGATCGTGAATAAATTTATTTTGGAAACTTATGTTTTATCCAATGGATATCCTTTATATAGGAAAATGATTTGGTGATTAAATGATAAAGGTTATTTAGGATGATGTTTTCTATTTTGGAGTACTATATGCCTAAGGGAAATAAAATACTACATGATTTAAATTGAGGAGGAATGGTTGTTTTTTTTATTATGGACATATGGTGATTTGGGTTATTTCAAGAAAGTGATGAACCTGTCATAGATAATATGTGAATAGGTTAATTACAATTTAGTATGAGACTTTAATAGTATTCGATGTTATACAGATATAAATGTTGAGAAAGACTATGTGATTAAATCCTTCTGGGTTTTGGGTTCCATCTCTATTTGGATTATTCTGAAGAATTTTAAGGATGATTGTGTATTGAATGGTCTTCCTGGAACTTTGGGTACTTTTGTTGAATTTTGGAGATTAATAGTTTTTTTCCCTTTTATAAAATAATAATCTTTTTAATGGATTATATGATCTTGTACTAACAATTTTGGTTCTTATTTTGGTCTAATGATATGGGAAATATATAGTTCATCTTTTGTAGATTATGTGATTCTCTCGAAGTTGTTTTTAGAAATCTTAATAAGAACAAGTCATCCTAAATACTCATCTTTTGGAGAAACTATGAGTTTGTCTTAGAAATATAGTAAAAGATGAAAGTCTACATGACAAGTAAGTATGTTTCCTTATGTTTTAGTTAATCCCATAAATAAATTCCTCAATGAAAGGTAAATTTAAAAAAAATGTTGCCTGTTAACTTTTCCTATTGGGGAATCAAATACCATTTTACCCATCACAATTTTGTGATTTTCTAGTGGTTAACTTTCTCCTAAACATGTTTTTTATCACTCTCCATATGAACTTGATGGTTTTTTTCTCTTCCTTATCCATGTTTTCCTACATGGAATCCTATTATGGGTTAACTCGGGTGACCTTGGTACTTCCCATTCATTCTTTTAAAATAATAGTTTTGCTAACTCTTTTTCCAATGTGGGACATTCAATGAAATTTACAAGCCCAATTTTGTAAAATTGTGAGGATGCAATTTCTCAAGGGGGGAAGATTGTAACGACCTGAAATTTTTGAATAATTTTATTTTCCTAACTTTATGTGTAATTTTATTTTATTCTCAACAAAACTTTTTCATTTAATAAAATGAATAAAATTAAAATAAGACCATTGGGTTTCGACAGTTATATGACCGTTGGTCAATATGACCATTGGAAACTAAATATTGGGATTATTGTCTATAAATACAAGTGATCTTGATTAATTAATATAGAAAGAAGATTTGATGGCATCATCTAGTAGTCTTAGGCTGATCAAAGCACATCTGACAGAACATGGGAAGGAGGTAGCACCACTAGGCTTTTCTCTAGAGCAAACCCAAGCTGAACATCATCGTGTGAAACTGGAATGGAATCACCATTGCGAGAAGTTCAAGCTGATAGAAATCCCCGCTCGGGAAATGTTTACTGAGCCGCCCCAAGATTCTCCCACCTTATAACACCTTACACTTTGTTCCTATGCTGGTGTTATAAGGGGCTATTTAACAAGACCTTAGCTACCTTATGTAATCCTTTGATAAATAAAATTTGTGATTTCTTCTTATAGTGAAGTTTGTGAATTTTTAAATGTCCAGATAAATTTAGGATGTATTGTAACACCCCAAGCTTCTACGGTACACTTCTCTTTGAATATTGTGATAGCGTGTATTGTACGCAACACCGAGTTCTAACACACCATAACAAATCAAACTAGCCGTTATGAATAGTAATACCTAACTTTTTAAATTATATATATATTATATTTCGAAATGGACTTCATTTTTGGATTTGGAATATCGAATTTAGCCTAAGGTGAAATTTTGGTACTTTTCGGATAACTTTAATATTTTGATGAATAGTGAAAATTAATAAATTTTAATTAAAAACAACTTTTTTAATCACAATAATTAATAGTGATAAATTATGAATTTGAGTGGTTTTAAAGTATATTTACAATATATTTTTACCATTTAATATAATTTTGGTCATTGTACATAATTTTACAATTAAACCGAACGTAAACAAGTGTCAATCTTTTGATAGTTATTATCTCTTAAAAACACGCTTTTTGTTTTGACAACGGGAATTAATTTTAAATTAATTTCTGCCCCTTCTGTGTTTCAAATTTAGAAAAATGGATTCCATATTTGGAATCATTATTTTCTAATTGTGTAAATAGGTTACTTTGATTTTTAGTCATTTTGAATAATTACTGCGGTAAATATTTTATTTACCATCGTTAAGGGTAAATCCGGTAAATAAGGATTAAAAAATAATATTATAATAACACTAAATTTACCTAAAATGTATCCTAGCCTTATTTGTTGATAATGTGTCGACCATAGGCATCTTTGGGTCTATTTTGGGACCCCATGGTGCCACTTGTAGGTGATAGGGACATTTTATTTTAATTAAGCTAAAATGAATACAAAAATGACACAAGCATATATCTTTTAGAAAAAAAAAATTTTCATAGGGTTATATATGTTAGATTTTAGACTATAAATATTAATTAGAAAGATAAAAATATTTCCTACATAATTATATTTTATATATAATTTTTAGACATTAAATAATTTAATTTATTTATGACACAATAATGATAAAGTAATTACTATAATAGTGAAAAATTAAAATAATTGATATTATAAATACCCAAATAAATATAATATGAAACTTTTAATGAATTAAACTAATTTTATAGGATAATATGATATATTAGGATTGATTTAATTTACTTTTTTAGAAGTAATAAATCTGTTATGAGTTTCACAAAAATCAACGATTGAATAGTGTCAAAATTGACATAAAAGAGTTCTTAAAACAAATATTATATTATAAATTGTTATTAAATTCCTAAAAATCTACGGTTCGGCCAACAGACTTATATCATGATAGGTTCATCATTAATGGACCACTTGGCGGTCGGTTGGATGTATATAGTATGTTTATTAACCATATTATATAAAAATACAAAGAGACATTGTAAAAGTGAAACTAATTAACTTAGAGTTAATACTTAAAGATAAGGTTAATATAAGTACCCAAACCTGTCTAAATTCTGTTGGATGAGTTGTTTTCGACCCATCCCCACCTTAACATTTAAATAATCATCTTTGGAGCCTTTATAAACAGAATTTGATTTTATTATAAATTAATATTTCTAGCTTTTCCAAAGCTGCCCCTCACCCCTCTTATAAAAGGGCACTCCTCCTTCTCATTTCTTCACACCTTCAAAGCCTTTTTGTTCAGAAAAACTCTGCCCAAATACTCTCCCAACTTCCCTCAATACGACCTAGAGGCCTTAGTTTGATCTTAAAACCAAACTAAGGATCCCTTTTTATCATATCAAAAGGAAGAAACCGAAGAAGAGGTAATGATTTCACCACCCTTTTCCAAGTTCCTTTCTTCTTCCACTTCTTTTTCCTTTGTTGTTACCATACAAAAATAATAACTCCAGTATCATATATATACTGTGATGTTATTATAAAAATAGTACAACCATATTCAGTATTCTATCCACCCTTTGAATAACATGTCACCATACGTGCGTACGTACGGCTTACCGTCTCCACGTCGTGGTGTAATTGTTATTCAATATATTATTATTTGGATGGGTATAATATTGATTTGTAAATCATGTAAATAATAAATATAACATGTTAATGAATCTGTATATATGATATAACATCCATTTATATATTATTTTAATATCAAAAGAATGATATTGTCGCTCGTGCGTACGTACGTACTACCGTCTCCATGAACGCGATGAGATTCATTCTCCATCGTATCCATTCAAGTATAATTATCATTTTATGAATTAGAAATGATGTTTAAGGACTTGATATCATTCTGTATATGAAAAATATACAACCTATCCATGAAAAACATGGATTATTTAACAAAACATATAAAAGAAAACGAGTAAGTTAACACCCGAAACAATGATAATTCAAAGATATCATTAACAAATCAATGTTAAAAGATCATATATGATATCATATTAATATATATGATTCTTTTATAATTTAATAACAATTATTTCACCATTATACAGGATGTTAACCTACCCCAACCAAGGAAAAGTACATGGTAAGGGTTATTTCACAATCTCTTCATTATCCGAGGATGTTTATACGTAATAATCTACTGAGATCTCTTTATCATCCACATCCATGTTTCTTAAAAATGTATTTCAAAACATTTTTACTATTCACAAGAATATGGGTTAAAGTCATTTGTACCCTTGTTTGACTTTTTATAAGAGGTTTATAAAGGAATCGTTCCGTCATTTTCCAGACAAGGTTCTTTTTAACCTTTTTGAAAAAATTAAGGTAAGAATGTTTTTTTAACGTATACGGCGGGTGCGGCTATTTTCCGCCGTTATAAAATCGTTGAAGCTTCCCATAAAAGCTTATAAGAATATTTTCAAAGAAAATGTTTTATTTTATATGGATCTTAAATTATTTCAAAATAAAAGAGATATTTCTCTAAAAAGAGTTTTGATTTCATCTATGTTAACATCCTTTGTTGGATTTTACGCTTATGTGAAGTTTATTTGTTATGATAAAAAACTTCTATGTTGTATTAATGGTTTTGTGATATGTTTGACTATGGATGTGCTATTTTTATACCATTCATGGTTTATGGGGAAAGTATTGACATTTGGAATGCTAGTTTTAATACGAATGTTTATGTTATGTTTAAACCTTTTCATATGGGAATGCATTGGTCTTAATATGTGACGGGTGGAGCCCGCTATAGCTCCTCGATGCATCGGTAGGTCTCAAGAGACAAACTAGTGTCTTGTCACAAGGCCTTGGAAAAATCATATTTGTAGTCTTGGCACGAGGCCTTGGCTATGTGGTTATGATAGTCTGGCATTATGCATTCCAACATTATGAAAGTGGATATTGATTTTGCATGTGATTATTCGATTAGTAGAATATCCATGTGAATAAGTAAATGGAATTATTTCATTTTATTTATGCCATACCATGTTAGAAGTTCAAGTTTGAATGACTTTTGTTTTAGTTATACATTGCCTTAAATGTTTATTCTTATTTATGAACGTTTCCGCTATATTGTTATCCTTACAGGGCATTTGAGCTCACCCATTTTCTATGTTTTATTTTTCCCAGGAAGTGAAGAAGTAAATTATGAATGCCCTATAGGGATATTATCTGGGGATATGAGTGTGGATTATGGAGACAATATGTTGTAGTAGTAGTTTTTCATTATATGATGTAATGTAAGACTTATGAATATATCTAGTGTTTACAAAGCTACTAAACCAATCGGTCTTTCAATATTTGATCTTTATTGTGATCATGCCAATGTTATGTAATAATGCACCAACTCTGGGTAACTAGGGTCGGGGTATTACAGTTGGTATCAGAGGAAGTTTAGTACAACCCTTGGAAGCTAGAATTAGATAATCTCTGATTAGAGCACGTAGACCTAAGATGAACTTTGAGGATTAGTATAGAAGAACATCTTAGAATTTTGGTATTGTAAAGATTTTGTGAGTTTTCCGTTCAATACATCTCTATCTGGATACGAGCAGGTAGAGGCGGCTCTGGAACAGATGTACCTAGGGGTAAAACCCGAAAACACCGCTTTGAGCTAGACTCGAACGGGAACTGGTGCACGACAACGGGCCTTGCTGCACTCTTGGTTACGACACTCCCGGGGTATATTCGTAGGATAACTCTCATTTTCTTTAAAAATCATTATGAAGGGTTTATGAGTATATATTTCCTCAAAGAAATTTTTTTTATGATTATGGATTATATCCATAAATAGTTCAATTTACGTTATGTGTTTTATAAGTATGGGATTATATATTTTGATTCATAAACTGATCTAGTTTATGCCATTGTTTAGAAATGGCGCCTAGTGGAAGAAATGGAAACCGTATCAATACACGCACTCCATGTAGGGATTTCCCTCCTGCTCAAGATAATTATAGTGGAGCTAGTGATGCAACTGGTGCCGATCAACTAATCACCATACTGGGACAACTCACTTAGGTTATGAATAATAACCTTACCCGTATGGAGCACCCTGATCTACAGTGTGGAGGATCAATGGTAGATCGATTCATGAGGCAACAACCACAAAATTTCAATGGGAGTACAAATCCTTTAGTAGCTGAGCAATGGATAAATTCCTTAGAGAAAATATTTCAGGCTTTGGGGAGCAGTGAAAGGGAAAAAGTTATCATGGCAGTTTACCGCCTCACTGGAGATGTTGATCAATGGTGGTCATTGATTCAAAACATGAAGGAAGATGATGAAGTATCAAATATTGAATGGAGGGAGTTCAAAGATTTGTTTTTAGAAAAATACTTTCCTCGCGACCATCGAGCAGATATGGAAAGGAAATTTTTGAGTCTGAGACAGAAGGAGGATGAGAATGTCGCAAAGTATGAGGCTAATTTTACAAGGTTAGAAAGGTATGCTGGAGATTATATATGTAACCCAAGAAGTAATATTAATCGTTTCATGGATGGGTTAAAACCAATTCTTCATCGAGCATTAGTCTCACAATCATTTCTTCGTACGAAGACATTGTCTCATGTGCTATCAAGACCGAAAAGGAATTCTCTAAGTCTTATGACTTTAAATCAAAGCAAGAGAAGAAGAGACATGCTGATCAATCTGGGAATGGAAATAATGGGAAGAAGGGAAAGGTTGAATATCCATCCTATGGTAAATGTGGGAAGAAACATCCTGGTACTTTCTTGAAGGGAATGGGAGTCTGTTACAAGTGTGGTGAAAAAGGCCACCAAGCTCGTGATTGTAAGGGGAAGAAGGAAGCTACCAACATTCAGTGATACAATTGCAGGGAGATGGGGCATTATGCAAATTAATTTCCTAAGCGTCAGGAGAACACACCTCCAAAAAGTCCAAGGGATCATGGCAAGGCTTATGCTATCACTACTGCTGAGGTAGAAGCTCTGAAAGACGTGGTGGCAGGTAATTTAATGGATTCCTCAAGTTTAGAAAATGCATTATTTGATTCTGGATCATCTCATTGTTTCATATCTTCCCAGTTTGCTAAGAAAATTAGATATTTCCAATTTGATTTAACAAGGGAGTTGTCAGTTAAAACCCCTAAGGGAGGTATCATTGCAACAAAGTTTTGTGAATCAGTCTCCATTAGAGCACATAAATGTTCTTTATCTGATGATCTCATCATCATACCTATGATTGAGTTTGATATAATCCTTGGTATGGACTGGATTTCGGACTATGATGCGAAGTTTTATTGTAAGAATAAAGAGGTTACGATTATTGATGATAATGATAAGGAACACTTTATCATTAGAGCAGAATCATCACCACCTAATTCTTATTTAGATCCACCTCCAATATCTCAACTTAATTCAATTATTGGGGAGGAAGAGAATGAAATGAATGTGGGTGAGGAATGGAATGTTCAAATAGAGGATTTACCTATTGTGAAAGAATTTGTAGATGTATTTCCGGAAGATTTACCTGGACATCTTCCAAAATGAGAAGTTGAGTTTTCCATTTATTTAATTCCTAGATCAAGGCCTATATCGAAGACCCCTTATAGAATGGCCACTGTATAGTTAGTCGAACTAAAGAAACAACTAGAGGAATTGATTAATAAAGGATTTATTCACCCTAGTGTTTCTCCATGGGGAGCCCCTGTTCTTTTTGTTAAAAAGAAAGATGGATCTAATAGGTTATGTATCGACTACAGGGAGATCAATGCTATAATGATAAAGAACAAGTATCCCCTACCTCATATTGATGATTTATTTGACCAACTACATGGAGCTCAATACTTTTCAAAGATTTACCTTCGATCTGGATACCATCAGTTGTGTGTAAAGAAGGAAGACATTCTGAAGACAGCATTTCGAACCAGGTACGGGCATTACGAGTTTACTGTAATGCCTTTTGGATTGACTAATGCACCCTCTATATTCATGGATCTGATGAATAGAGTTTTCAAGGATTATCTCGATGAATTTTTTGTGGTATTTATTGATGATATCTTAGTATACTCCAAAACCTACGAAGATCATGAAAATAACTTGCGATTTATCTTGAAGACTCTGAGGAGGCATGAATAATATGGGATGTTTAGCAAGTGTGAATTCTGGCTTCAGGAGATTTCTTTTCTTGGCCATATTGTCTCTAAATATGGAATCTCTGTTGATCCTTCTAAGACCAAGGCAATCCAAGAATGGCCAGCACCTATGAGTATAACTGAGGTACGCAGTTTTATTGGTTTAGCAGGTTATTATCAACGTTTCGTCCAGAATTTTGCCCGATTGGCTAACCCATTAACGAAGCTCACACGTAAAGGGGTTAAATTTGTTTGGACAAAAGAGTGTGAAGAATGTTTCTAAGAACTGAAGAGAAGATTAGTCAATGCTCCTATATTTACTCTACCATCGGGGAATGATGGGTTCGTTATTTATAGTGATTCATCAAAGAAAGGACATGGTTGTTTCCTTATGCAGAATGATAGTGTTATTTCCTATGCATCACGACAGTTGAAAATTCATGAACAAAACTATCCTACTCATGATCTCGAGTTAGCAGCTGTGATCTTTGCTTTGAAGATATGGATGCACTACCTCTATGGTGAAAATGTGAGATTTATACTGATCACAAGAGATTGAAGTATATTTTCTCACAAAAAGAACTCAACATGAGGCAAAGGAGATGGCATGAATTACTCAAGGATTATGATTGCATGATACACTACCACCAAGGGAAGGAAAACAAGGTGGCAGATGCTTTAAGAAGAAAAGACCATTGAGTTTTGAACAATATGAGAATTGAAAGGGATCCAATTTTCATGGATCTAGTGAAGATGGACATGGGAATAACCAGGGAAGGCGAAACATCAATTATTTTTCAAATGGTTGCCAAACCATCTTTACTTGAAAGGATTAAGAGTTCTCAGACCGATGATGAAGAATTTTAAAAGAAGATTAAAGCTGTGAATGATGGGAGATTGAGAGACTTTGTGTATGAAGATGGAATTTTGAAATTCGGTAAGAGACTTTGTGTTCCCGATTTACCTGATCTAAAAAGGGAATTGTTGGATGATGCTCATAGTTCCAATTTCACTATACACCCTGGGAGCACGAAAATGTATCTAGATTTGAAGGAAAATTTTTGATGGGACAACATGAAGTGGTAGATTTCTGATTTTGTATCAAGATTTATGGTTTGTCAACAAGTGAAAGCTGTAAGGCAACAGCCTGGAGGAGTCATGCAACCTCTTCCCATACCGGAGTGGAAATGGGACAATATTACTATGGACTTTGTCATGGGGCTACCAAAGACTCCTATAAGGATTGATGCAATATGGGTTATTGTTGATCTTCTTACCAAGTCAGCACATTTTCTTGCTATAAGAGAAGATCTACCCCTGGAACGTCTAGAAAGACTATATATTAATGATGTTTTGAGACTTCATGGAGTACCCCTATCGATTGTTTCTGATCGTGATCCCTATTTTACTCAAATATTTTGGAAAAGTCTTCAGAAATCCCTAGATACTAAACTTCATTTGAGCACTGCTTACCATACTCAGACAGACGGACAATCAGAATGGACTATTCAAACCTTAGAAGACATGTTGATATCTTTCTCATTTGACTTTCAGGGTATGTGGGATCAATATTTACCTCTGGTAGAATTTTCCTATAACAATAGCTTCTATTCGAGTATTCAGATGGAACCATATGAAGCGTTATACGGAAAGAGATGTCGTACACCAACATGTTGGGATGACGTCGGTGAAAGAAAACTTGTAGGTCCAGAACTGGTGGAGGAAATGATGGAAAAGGTGAAGGTATTCCAAAATCACATCAGAGCAGCTCAAAGTAGGAAGAAGAGCTATGCCGATAATTGAAGGAAGGATTTGGAATTTCAAGTCGGTGATCATGTTTTCCTGAAGGTATCTCCATGGAAGGGAGTCATACGTTTTGGTAAGAAAAGTAAATTGAGTCCTAGGTACATCGGACCTTTCGAAATTCTAGAACGAATTGGGGTTGTAGCTTACCGATTGGCAATGACGCCAAATCTCTCCAAAGTTCACGATGTGTTCCACATATCTCTGTTGAGGAAATACATGCCTGACCCAACGCATGTACTCACCTATGAAGAATTAGAACTGGAACCCGATCTGTCTTATTGCGAAGAGCCCGTCAGGATTCTTGATATGAGAGAAGAAGTGTTGAGAAACCGGATGACGCGTCTGGTTAAAGTTTTGTGGAGAAACCATAAGATGGAGGAGGTAACGTGGGAACCCATGGAACTTATGATGAAGAACCACCCGAGTCTTTTCATGTGATAAGTATTATAGAAATTTCGAGGATGAAATTATTTGAAGGAGGGGAGAATGTAACACCCCAAGCTTCTACGGTACACTTGTCTTTGAATAATGTGATAGCGTCTGTTGTACGGAACACCGAGTTCTAACACACCATAACCAATCAAACTAGTCGTTATGAATAGTAATAACTAATTTTTGAAATTATATTAATTTTATACTTCAAAATGGACTTCATTTTTGGATTTGTAATATCGAATTTAGCCTAAGGTGTAATTTTTGTACTTTTCGGATAACTTTAATATTTTGATGAATAGTGAAAATTACTAAATTTTAATTAAAAACAACTTTTTAATCAAAATAATTAATAGTGATAAATTATGAATTTGAGTGGTTTTAAAGTGTATTTAGAATATATTTTTACCATTTATTATAATTTTGGTCATTGGACACAATTTTACAATTAAACCGAACATAAACAAGTGTCAATCTTTTGATAGTTATTATCTCATAAAAACACGTTTTTTGTTTTGACAGTGGAAATTAATTTTAAATTAATTTCTGCCACTTATGTGTTTCGAATTTAGAAAAATGGATTCCATATTTTGAATCATATTGTTCAGATTTTGTAAATAGGTAACTTTTATTTTTAGACATTTTGAATAATTACTGCGGTAAATATTTTATTTACCATGGTTAAAGGTAAATCCGGTAAATAAGGATTAAAAAATAATATTATAATAATACTAAATTACCCTAAAACATGTCCTAGCCTTATTTGTGGATAAATGTTCGACCATAGGCATCTTTGGGTCGATTTTGGGACCCCATGGTGCCACTTGTAGGTGATAGGGACATTTTATTTTAATTAAGTTAAAATGAATACACAAATGACACAAGCATATATCTTTTAGAAAAACAATTTTTCCATAGGGTTATGTATGTTTGATTTTAGATTATAAATATTAATTAGAAAGATAAAAAGATTTCCTACATAATGATATTTTATTTATAATTGTTATACATTAAATAGTTTACTTTATTTATGACACAGTGATGATGATGTAATTACTATAATAGTGAAAAATTAAAATAATTTATATTATAAATACCAAAATAAATATAATATGAAACTTTTAATGAATTAAACAAATTTTATAGGATAATATGATATATTATTATTGATTTACTTTACTTTGTTCGAAGTAATCAATCTGTTATGAGTTTCACAAAAATCAACTGTTGAATAGTGTCAAAATTGACATAAAAGAGTTCTTAAAACAAATATTATATTATAAATCGATATTAAATTCATAAAAAACTGGGGTTCGGCCAAGAGACTTATATCATGATAGGTTCATCATTAATGGACCACTTGGGGGTCTGTTGTATGTATATAGTAATTTTATTAACCATATTATATAAAAATACAAAGAGACATTGTAAAAGTGAAACTAATTAACATAGAGTTAATACTTAAAGATAAGGGTAATATAAGTACCCAATCCTGTCTAAATTCTATTTGTTGAGTTTTTTTCGACCCATCCCCACCTGAACATTTAAATAATCAACTTTGGAGCCTTTAGAAACCGAATATAAATTTATTATAAATTAATATTTCTAGCTTTTCCAAACGTGCCCCTCACCCCTCTTATAAAAGGGCACTCCTCCTTCTCATTTCTTCACACCTTCAAAGCCTTTTTTTCAGCCAAAATCTGCCCAAATCCTCTCCCAACTTCCCTCACTACATCCTAAAGGCCTTTGTTTGATCAGAAAGCCAACCTATGGAGCCCTTTTGATCAAATAAAAAGGAAGAAACCGAAGAAGAGGTAATGATTTCACCACACTTTTCCATGTTCCTTTCTTCTTCCACTTCTTCTTCCTTTGTTGTTACCATTATAAAATAATAACTCCAGTATCATATATATACTGTGATGTTATTATAAATATGGTACAACCATATTCAGTATTCTATCCACCCTTTGAATAACATGTCACCATACGTGCGTACGTACTACTTACCGTCTCCACGTCGTGGTATAATTGTTATTCAATATATTATTATTTGGATGGGTATAATAATGATGTGTAACTCATGTAAATAATAAATATAACATGTTAATGATTATTTATATATGATATAACATCCATTTATATATTATTTTAATATCAAAAGAATGATATTGTTGCTCGTGCGTACGTACGGACTACCGTCTCCACGAACGCGATGAGATTCATTCTCCATCGTATCCATTCAATTATAATTATCATTTGATGATTTAAAAATGATGATTAAGGACTTGATATCATTCTGTATATGAAAAATATACAACCTATCCATGAAAAACATGGATTATGTAACAAAACATATAAAAGAAAACGAGTAAGTAAAAACCCGAAACAACGATAATTCAAAGATATCATTAACAAATCAATGTTAAAAGATCATATATGATATCATATTAATATATATGATTCTTGTATAATTTAATAACAATTATTTCACCATTATACAGGAGATTAACCTACCCCAACCAAGGAAAAGTACAAGGTAAGGGTTATTTCACAATCTCTTCATTATCCAAGGTTGTTTATACGTAATAATCTACAGAGATCTCTTTATCATCCACATCCATGTTTCTTTAAAATTTATTTCAAAACATTTTTACTATTCACAAGAATATGGGTTAAAGTCATTTATACCCTTGTTTGACATTTTTAAGAGGTTTATAAAGGAATCTTTCCGTCATTTTCCAAACAAGGTGCTTTTTAACCTTTTCGACAAAATTAAGGTAAGAATGTTTTTTTTAACATATACGGCGGGTGCGGCTATTTTCCACCGTTATAAAATCGTCGAAGATTCCCTTACAAGCTTATAAGAATATTTTCAAATAAAATGTTTTATTTTATATGGATCTTAAATGATTTCAAAATAAAAGAGATATTTCTCTAAAAAGAGTTTTGATTTCATCTATGTCAACATCCTTTGTTGGATTTTACGCTTATGTGAAGTTTATTTATTATGATACAAAACTTCTATGTTGTATTACTGGTTTTGTGGTATGTCTGACTATGGATGTGCTATTTTTATACCATTCATGGTTTATGGTGAAAGTATTGACATTTCGTATGCTTGTTTTAATGCGAATGTTTATGTTATGTTTAAACCATTTCATATGGGAATGCATTGGACTTAATATGTGACGGGTGGAGCACGCTATAGCTCCTCGATGCATCGGTAGGTCTCAGGAGACAAACTAGTGTCTTGGCACAAGGCCTTGGAAAAATATTATTTTTAGTCTTGGCACGAGGCCTTGGCTATGTGGTTATGATAGTCTGGCATTATGCATTCCAACATTATGAAAGTGGTTATTGATTTTGCATGTGATTATTCGATTAGTAGAATATCCATGTGAATAAGTAAATGGAATTATTTCATTTTATTTATTCCATACCATGTTGAAAGTTCAAGTTTGAAAGGCTTTTGTTTTAGTTATACATTGCCTTAAATGTTTTTTCTTATTTATGAAAGTTTCCGCTATATTGTTATTCTTACTGGGCATTTGAGCTCACCCCTTTTCTATGTTTTATTTTTCCGAGGAAGTGAAGAAGTAAATTATGAATGACCTGCATGGATATTATGTGGGGATATGAGTGTGGATTATGGAGAAAATATGTTGTTGTAGTATTTTTTCATTTTATGATGTAATGTAAGACTTATGAATATATCTAGTGTTTCCAAGGCTACTAAACCAATCGGTCTTTCGAGATTTGATCTTTATTGTGATCATGCCAATGTTATGTAATAATACACCGACTATGGGTAACTAGGGTCGGGGCGTTACATGTATATTATTTATGAATTTTGGAAAATTGATATTTTAAAATATTTATGTAAACCATAAATAATTAATGATTTGTAAATACTTTTAAAAAATGGTCTTCTACAAATGTGTCTAGTACGAAATTTAGAAACTAATAAGATCAACTTAATTTTTGGTGAATAGTAATTTATGAGTAGTGATTTTATGCATAGGATTAGTAATATGACTCAATGGATTATTAATCTCACTTAATGAAAGTATTAATATAATATTATCACCTTGATTAAGTAATGTTATTCAATAAAATAGGTAAATAATGGTTTCATAAATTATTAGTCAAGTATTAGTTTTTTTAGGGTGAATAGTTTTTTTATTTAAATATTAAATTAAATATATTTAGAAAATTATTTTTATATAGTGGAGTTAATTTTTGAATTTAGAGCATCGATATTATGTTAAGGTAATATTTTGGGATTTTTATAAAAAAGTTGAATTTTCGGTGAATAGTGAATTTTCAGTTTAGAGTTTCGGGTGTTTACTAACATCATTAATCATGTATTAAGTATTTAATCAATATGGTAGACTTATGAATAGTAATATAAGTTATGTGTTGTCCCAAGTGGCCAATACCATGGGAAAATACCATGGGCAAGCCCATGGGTTTTCCTATACCACCAATGAGGTATCCCTTGGCCATTAATGCCTTGTCCCCTCATTTCCCCTATAAATACCAAGACATTGTCTCATCTTTTCCATTCCAAAATCAACCTAAACGACGTTATGGTCTCCTTAACTCCCATGGAGTACTACCAAGGTTCCCTCAATCCTCCCTATGTCCCAAAAATCAATATTCCAAAGTTACTCTTCAAGGTAAGGGATCCTACCTCTCTTTTTCTTTTCATGTATTCTCCCTTATGTCATTTATTTTAATCTCCATGAACTTATGTTGGGTATTTTCTTTTATATTCATCATACTGTAATTTTAATTTTCATATGATTATATACCCCCCCTCTCTCTCATCAATTCATTTTAATAATGTTTAAGTGGCGTCGTTAGGCTGCCGAATGTTTGTAAGGGATCCTACCTCTCTCTTTCTTTTCATGTATTTTTCTTAATGTAATTTATTTTAATATCCATGATCTTATGTTGGGGATGTTCTTTTATAATCATCATACTTTCCTTTTCATGTTCATATGATTAGAGACCCCCTCTTGCTCTCATCAATTCATTTTAATAATGTTTAAAGTGGTGCTGTTAGGCAGCCAAATGTTTGTAAGGGATCATACCACTCTCTTTCTTTTCATGTATTTTCCTTTAGGTAATTTATTTTAATCTCCATGATCTTATGTTGGGGATGTTATTTTATATTCATCATAATTTTCATTTTATTTTCATATGATGATAGACACCCTCTTGCTCTCATCAAGTCATTTTAAGAATGTTTAAGTGGCATTCTTAGGCTGTCGAATGTTTGTAAGGGATTATTTTACCTTTCTCATTTTCAAATTTCTATTTTAATGTCAAGTATTTCAAGTTCCTTTTTTCCATGTTAGGGTATTATCTCTATATTCATCATACATTCCATTTATTTTCATATGAGGAGATACCCTATTTGATCTCATCAATTCATTTTTTTGATGATTTAGGTGACGCTATTAGGCTGCAGAATTCTTCATAAGAGAAATCTTATTTTTGTCTTCCTTTCATGTTTTCCATTTCATGTGGTATGTCCTTAAATTTTCATTACCATGTTACTATATCATTTATATTCTATCCCTCTGATATTTTATGGATCATTTATGAGTGGGTGACCCATGTCCCCTCCCTTTTCAATGTTTTCTAAAACCCTGCAACATAGCCGTTATGCTGCCGAATTTTCTTCTCAAAAGGTCACTATTTTTCTTAAATTATTTTATTTTATTATGTGAATACTAAAAACTATATATTATATAGGGTTATTCACATATATATATATAAAGTTTCAATTTTAAATTCTGTTATTTACATACATGAGACCCGCTTTCCTTTTCGGTGGGTTTAAAGTGACATAAAGATCACGTCTTTAAAGCAATTTTTAAAATGTAATGATTATGAAGTGAAACCCATTTATTTTATGCTATATTGGTTATTTATGAAATGTTTGATGATTATATATGTGTCTCACATGATAATAAATACAATTTTAAGGGTGAGCACTGATAGCGCTCCAATGCATTGGGTAATGATGTAATCTCTATGGATTACAATTTTAACGATACCTTGGTGAATAACCTAGGTAATTTTTTAATGACACCTTGGGGATGGACCTTGTTGATATGAAAATTATTGTCTATGTTAAATGATTTAGCCACATCTTCATGTTATGAAACACGTTATTTTTATTATGAAATTCCTCATGATCTCTTTCTCAAAACTTAAAGTTATTTATCATGACTTTATTAATATATCTCATGTTCACATGTAAAATTTTTATCGTGTTTCCCTTACTGGGCCTTCTTCTCACCCATTCCTCTGACGTATGCTCCCAGGTTATGATATGTTGTAATTATCTTAGGATAAACATTAAATAAGCCTTTAAAGTGTTTAAGAAGAATGTTTTATGTCGTCATGTATTGAGTTCCTAGTTTCCAAGACACTAAACCTTATAGATCTCTGGTTTTTCAAAATGTAATGAAACGTTCTGTATTAAAAAGGCGGGATGCTATAGTACATGCTTAGTGGCCAGAGTTTTTCACATCTCTATCTTTACCAGCCTTGAAATGGAAATTCAGGGATGAATTTCTTTAATAGGGGATGTTTGTAAAGACCTGGTTCTTATTCTTTGAGGTACAAGTTTCTTCTATGTCCTTTTTCCTTAAGTGTTCTTGGAGAAACAAGGGAAATGTGGGAAAATCCCAAATTTTTTGGGTACACGCCATGTACTTTTTGTACGCATGCCGTGTACCTTAGCTATGTGTATGGTAAGATAGGGCACGTAGGTTAGTCGGTAAAAAAACTACCCACTGTGTACTTTCTTATACATGCCGTTTACTTTGGCCGTGTGGGATGAGAACACAGGGCATCTAGACTTGTCAGCGTTTTAGGATGTAAAAACTACCTACAAGACGTGTACATGGTAATACACACCGTGTAATCAGTCGGCAGATGAACATGGTGACAGTGAAAAGTACCCGCCCGAGGAACAATTAAAAAAATAGTATACGCCATGTACTTTAGAGTACACACGATGTAGTTATGTTTTTTTCATTATAAACGGGTAGTAGCCTCCTCATTCAGTACAGGAGGAAGTGGGTTCATTTGGAGCCCCAGGAGAGGATACTAAATCTTGGAGGAGCTCTCGATCACACGCCGTAAGTAGGATTCTTCCACCGTCGATCTCGTTTGAACCGTGTGGGTGAGTTCTTACCTCTTCTAGAACATTTCCTTACAATTATTTCCCTAAGTGATGTTATTTACATTTGAACGGGTAATATTTTATCCCAGATCTACGTCCTTCTTGGTTGTTTCAGCAGTCGCCATTCACATATATTGATCAGAGTATGTGAAGGTAGGCGGTCTTGTGTTTAATTACAACTATCGAGTTGATTTTGTTAACCTCTGTGCCATGCGCCCATGTTTGGGGTTCCTTTTGGTTGAGACCTTGACTATTGAGATACCTATAATTTCATAGTTTATCTCATCCAAAAATATAAACTTCTGTTAGGGATTGTTGCTCTGATCCCGGAACACCCCATGGGTGTGTTTCCCTTGTTTAGTTGTTTGGCTAGGATACCCATAGTTATGCTATGATTATATCATGTTTTGAGTTTTCATATGTGGTAATGTATATGAATTGCTTTTTTGTGCATTGGGTTCAGCCCGGTTACTTGTATTTCTAAATGAATGCCTGAGGGTAGTGTTTGTTTTTCCTGAGAGAAACTTTTCTTATGTCTGAGGACACAAAGTTATGTGAAAGCGGGAAATATCTCGTATTCCTATGGGAAATAGTCATTATGTCGGTGGCCAGTCACCTACGGGTTTTGATTCTTCTTGCCTGAGGGTAAGGATTTGAATTTCGGAGGACAATGTTTACTTTAAATACTAAATGTGTTGGTTTCTTATGTTGTACCTTCCAAGCTAAAGCAGAATCTTAGAATTGATAAATAATTATTAAAATGTAAATGTTACTGGTAGATATAGTTTATTTTGAGTAATACCTAGTTTACTGCATTTTATTATTGCACACTGTTGTTGCACATTTTCACTAATAGTTGGGCATGGACCTTTGGTGGTTGCCTAAGAGGATGTATTTCTCACACCCAGTTTGTGTTATGTATTGGGACCAAAAAGATTATATTGATGTAGGTGTCTATAAGTGCAGGGGTCCCTAAATAGGTACATGATTATTGCAGAGGATTAGGAGAGAATGAGATAGAGCTTAGGCTTACGATTCTTTTGCGTTCCATTTGCACTTCTTTAGTTTTTTTTCTATACATTGTACCATGTGTTGTATTGTATTAGATTGAAGTTTCCTACTTTGGTTTCTTTCATAGAATTAGTTACATGTTTCATCATGATATCTATGTGACTTCTAGTTATCTTTTCCTTCTATTGTCCATTTCTAATTTATATTTTCTACTGCTTCTGCTTTTGTATGATTATATATTTTATTCTGCAACACTACACTTTGACAAATGAGGGCATAGTTTCCCCACTATCAGTCCTTGAACCTCACTACTAGTCAGTTGCCTTTGGTGTTTCGGGAAATGCGCTTGAGGTCATATGAAAAAACAGGTTCGGGGCACCCATTGTGTGGCTTCCGGAACCAGGACATTACATCACTTTAAAGCCTTTATAATATTTTATTTCAAAAGGAAATCAAGTTGTCACATTATAGTTTTTAATTTTAATAATATTGTTATATGATATTTTCTAGAGGTTTTATTGAAAAAATATTATTCTTTTGAAATATAATAAAATTATATTTCTCATGAAATTTTATTTTTAATTTTCAGACAACAAATAAATACCATAATGGCTTCCACAAAGATGATGTTATATTAATTTAATTGTCGAATAAATAAAATAAATGATATTTAAAATAATAAAATAAATATATTTTTATATTTGTAAGCTAATTTAGAGATTCCATAGATTAATATGACATTTATATGATATAATATAAATATTTATTCTATTTTTAATCTTTGTTTTGATGTTTTTAAAGTCAAAGATATGAATAGTTTTTATCCAGAAATATTTGTTTTTCATGAATAAAATATTTTATTAAATTATTTAAAAAATTCAAATTTAATGAAAAATTCCCAAAATGGTAATATCATTTTGAAAACAGAATCCCTCGTTTGATTTAGGCCTTTTGGGAGTCTTAAACCCTGTAATATAGTTTTTATATTTTAATAATTTTGGTGATTCCTAAGTTACCACTCACCTCACTTATAAAAGGAGGTTACTTCTTTCACAAAATTCATAACCATATGCCTTATTGATTGGAAAAAATCTACCAAATTATATCCTCTTCATAAATTGACACATTCTAGTGCTTAAGGTCTCACAAAAAGAACAATTCTATGATCATTAAGGTGGTATCAAAAGAGAAATTTTCCAGAGGTAAGATTTTTTCTTCTTCACTTTTAAATTATTTTTCATTTGTACCGTATCCCTTCCTATTATCAAATTATTCATGAAAAATACATTAACATATATGTAATGAATTTTTTTTTATTATATTTTAATATGCCATCATCATCTCTTATTTTCCCTCCTTTTATACTATAAATGAGAACACCGTCTGAGATTATAAATTATCGCGTTCAAGGAAGATGGGTTTTCAATTTGAACTACTATATTAAATATTGGTCATGAAAGCTTTATAATGGTTGAACTAGATCTTAATATGTGTTTTTTAACTTCTGTAAGGTTATGGAATCCTTACATAATAATTATATAAAATAATAATACAAAACAAGTTCATTATGAACAAAACTGCCAAGTTAATCCATGAATTTATCATTAAATTTTCTTTAATGATTCATCCTCCTAGAATATAACCAATATCATTATAAGATCATTTATATCTATTTAATGTCACAAATAATATATATTAAAATTTATTTTTTTAAACCACAATTCAAATGAACTTATTTTCAGGAATACATGTAAACTGATCCTGAGAACCAAAGAAGAATATGCTTCCCAAACAATAAAATGGAACCTATTAAACTAATCAATAAGGCCATGAATGAACCTAATATGGTTAAAATAAATCAATTAAATGTATATTAGCTTCATTAATTATAAATTAATGAACCGAAATTTGATTATTCATGTCATTAAAATCACGTGGAAACACCTTCCGACTTTAGGTTAGGGTTTCTTCATCTCACTTCCATTTTTGTGAGATATTCTGTATTCACTACTATTACTTTTGTATGGTGTATATATATTTAACAGTGATGTTTCATATTATTATTCTCTTTATTTTAATTATTTTAAATGTATCATTTGATAATTATTAATTTTGGGGGCATATGATTCAATTGATTACAAAGTTGTAAGTATTTTCTACCAGAATCTCTATTTTCATTAGGGTTGCTATTATTCATTATTCATCTGAATAAAATTACTATTTATTCTTATATAATAATCATAAATTCCTCTTTAATGTTCTATATATGTTTATCAATCATAATCCTTCTATATTTTGTTTGTAGTTACATGTTTTAATAGAATATTTCAAAAATTCTTCTGAAATGAAATCCTGATTCAAGGAACTTATTGATTTGTTACCTATTTTGAAGTTCACTATATAATCTATTTTATGTCATATTTATCTTTCTAAAATTGAAAATTTTAACATGAAAAGTATATTTCGGTTCATTTCAGATTTTATGAAGGAAAACATTCGTTTCTGCTTTAAAATATATTAATATTTTCCTTAAACCACACTAAAATGTTTTATTTCTAAAGCATCCATAAAAATCTTCTTATATGACTTAACCTAAATAATACTTTATTTAGACTCAAATATAATTTCAACGACCTTTCCTTTTATTTTCTTGGATATAAATTTTTATAATATGATTTCATGGAAAATACAAATGATTTTCCAAAAGAAATCTTCTTTGAAAAGTAAAAAGTTTATTTCTCATCTCACATTAACTATTATGAAGTATATTCCTTGTTCACCACTTATTCCATGAATGTGGTGTATGTATTTCCCTTTTTAATATCGTATATAGGGTATAATTATTTTAGTGATATTCTAAGGGGTTATCATTTGAATGTTTCAAGGTGGTATGTGACACTTTGGAATGGTTATTGATTATTTCCTCAAGAATTTTTCACTGGTCTCATTTAAAAATATATTCACATATGTAAACATCCATTATTGAATATTGTAATTAATTGGGTTTTATTAATTATTATGTCTTCTACAAAATGTTTTGGAAGGTTTTATGATTATTTTGACTATGGATGTGCTATCTTAAAACCATTCACCATTTTACTCAGAATGGTTACTATTTATGCCTAATGTTCGGGAGAAGTTATTTACATTTAATATGTTAGTTTATATATGAATGTATATTTTGTTTATGTTTATCCTATTTCATAAGAGTAGTGCATTGGAATTATTATGTGAAGGGTGGGGCCCTCTATAGCCCCCCAATGCATCAGTTGGTCTCATGAGACAAATAGCTATAGATTTGGTCATGGTATTTCCCATTTTTTCAATATGTTTTTGGCTGAGGCTATAATCATTCTTGGATGTCTTGGACGATGCCTAGATGGTATGTTTCAGAATATATGGTATATGCATTTCCCTCATTAGGAATCTATACATTCATATTTCATGGGGTTATTTGTCTTGTATAATACCCATAATTATGTTTTATTATGGAAATATTTACTTAGGTCGTATTCCTACCATATTAGGTTCAATTTTATTTTTATTAATGGAATGTGTTTTTAGTTATTCACAATGCCTAATTTTTATGTTTATGATATTTTTTAATTATTTTTTACCCTTAATAATTGTTTGAGATTACCCCTTTATTATGTTTTATTTTCTCAAGACATGAAGAAGATAATTATAAATTACTTGTAGAGATAGAAATAGAGTTCTAGATGGTCCCAATAAAACATATATGTTGTATTTCATTTCATGTTATAATTTTAAAATATGTATGTATCTAGTTTTCCAAAACTACTATACTACTCTGTCATTCAGAGTTTGATTCCTTATAATCATACAAATGTAATGTAATAAGGCATAGGCTCCGAGAAACTCGGGTCAGGTCTTTCTTTAGTAGAAATCTTGGAAACTAGGTTTAAAAAATATAGATTAAGGAACAAAACCCTAAGATAGTCTTTTAGGATAAACATACTAGAAGATCCTGAAATTTTTGGTAAGGAATAGATTATGTGGATATTTATAGAAAATAAATCATTGTCTGGATACTACAAGTGGACATGGTTAGGGAACAAATGTACCTAGAGTGAAAACTACAACAATGAGTTTCAGCTTTGACCCAGTGTATCATGGTGCATGACAACATGCCTTTATGTGCACTTGGTTTGACACTCGTGGGAGATATTATTAGGATAATTCTCTTTTTCATTACAAGAAATTATGAAGGATTTATGCCCCTAAAGTTTCCATAGTATATGGTTCTAGGATTTTTATGCATAAATTTATGTTATGTATTATACCATGTTTAGGGTTATATAGAGGTAAAAATTTTATGTTCCAATTTAGTAAATGGAATTGATTAGAAATGGCACCAAGTAGAATGAATGAGAACTTCACCAATTCATGTGATGAAAAGATTTAGAAGGATCATATCTCTTATAGTCTTAATCCATCTATTCAAAGGAAGATAGTCTCCCATGATTCCAAATTATACGAGGATATAGTATCATGTGTTAATAAGGTATTTAAATAATTATCTGACTCCTATGTCTTTGAAGGGAAGAAAAAAAAAAGAGAATGGTAGAGAAAAATATGGATAAAGGGAAGAAGGGAAAGAAGAGTTTTCCCACATGTGATAACTATAGAAAGAATAATCCTTGTAAATGATTGAAAGGAATGACAGTTTTTTTATATGTTTGGAGAAAAAGGAAACCGATTTCATGATTGCAAGGGTAAGAAAAAGGTTTTCGTTGTATAATGTTTCAACTGTAAGGAGATGGGATACTATGAGAATCAATGTCCCAAGAATCAATGGAATATGGCCCAAATGATGTTACTGGATAATGATCATGTTATGATACTACCATAGATGAAGTGGAAAGATTAATATGCCTCATTAAGAATCATGTAGTATGAATATTGTATCAGCAATGTACTGGTTATAAGAATTCTAGAATATATGAATATTATACTGTTGTACTATTTCATTTAGAATTTGAGGTCATATAATGAATTTTAACAAGGACAAGTGAATCAATAGAAAGTTTATATCATGGGAAAGAATATGGTTCAGGGAAAGAAATACCTAAATATATTCATGATGATTAAGATAATGATAATGAAATTATTGATTTTGGTAAGTACTGATAACATCAAAAAATGTTTATTAACTTATTGAAATATAGTTTATGCTATCATTGATAGAGTTTACAACATTTTGGAAATAAGTAATATATCTATTAGAATTTGTAAGGATGGATGCATGGTTTCAATAAGGTTTTATGGTAATTTTAGTTATTACCCTATTTTAAGATGGCACATGATGAATATTTTCACATGTTTGGAATGCCAAAATTTATGGTTGCTTCATATTGACTAAAAGAAAATAATGTAGCAGATTCATTGATCAGGATAGATCATAGAGTTCTAAAAAAGGAGGATTTAAAAGGACCCTTTGTACATGGATATTGTAAGGATAAATATGATATTGATTCTAAAGTATTTGATCATTATCTTTTTGAAATTTTAACCATTTTTTAAATGGTTTAAGTTGATCATTGTATGAGTTTTTAGAGCTTAATGTCACTACAAGATGCATCTTGTTCTAAGAGATGAAGTAATGGTAATTCAAGGTAAAAACAAAGGATAAAATTGTCTTTATGAAATACAAATATATATTTATACTCTTAGAGTGTAATAATTCATCAACTCTAGGAAAATTGTCTTAAATAAAAACATTTTTCTATTATCATATTTTTTTCATGATATAAATTTAAATTTTTATAATTGTAGTTTACGTTTTTTTGGTAATGACCGTTCATCTGAGAATGTTATCTGTCAGTTTCCATGAGAACATAATGGCTTGATTATTCTCCCCTAACCATGTTATCCAATTAGAATGTTTATTTTTGTAGTAAAAATTAATTTTCACTTTACAACTTATTAAGATGATATTTTAACCATATGTGTGTTTCCCAAAAGGTAATTTTCAAGTATCAACCATTAACCTTAAGAATTCAATTTCAAAATATTGAGGATGAAATTTTTGAAGGAGGGGACAATGTAATGACCCAAGGATTTACATATAAATTTAATATTGATTGCATAAAACACAGTCTTTAAAAAACAACACTTTGTTATAACCGAGCTAATAAACATAATCTTTCCACTTTTGTGATTTGAACTTTGAAAATATGAAATACATGATTGCACTCAGGGTGATTTTTGGAGTATGATAGAACAAACTTATTTATTGGTGAATAGTAACATACACTTATAATTAGTAACTTGACTCTTATTAATAGTAATTCACCCTTGTGAATAGTAATTTTGCCCTTATGAATAGTAATATACCCTTTTGAATAGTAACATGAATAGTAATGTACCATTGTGAATAGTAACTTGGACCTTATTAATAATAATGTACAGTTATTAATTTTAAACTAACCAATGTAAGAAAAAATAGAATTTAGGCACCTTATAAATGAGAGTGAATATTTTAAAAAATAATAATTAAGTGTTGGTCTTTTTTATGAGAAATAAATAATGAATTGTAATTTTATAATTAATAGATTAATTGAGAAGATAATTAATTTTCATAAAATGTATTCATGAATCAATATTTTATTTTCCTATAATTATAAGATAATTTTATGAGACCATATTTTATTTTTAAAAGTGTCATAAAATCAGTTACAATATTAAAATTTGTATTTTTCGAGTAAATGAT
The DNA here is from genome assembly GCA_963277665.1 of Viscum album. Classification (NCBI taxonomy): domain Eukaryota; kingdom Viridiplantae; phylum Streptophyta; class Magnoliopsida; order Santalales; family Viscaceae; genus Viscum; species Viscum album. The sequence continues at coordinate 1,251,281,147 of OY728140.1, read as the reverse complement.
GATTTTAATTAAAAAATAAAATTTCTCATATCTATAAAATAATTTTCATAAAATGGAGTTGTTTTTTGGATTCTACACGTTGAATAATGGTTTGGATGATTTTTTTGGTATTTTTAGGAAATAGTTTAATTTTTGTTGAATAGAAAAGTATATTGTTTTTTTAAATACATCATTTTTCGTGACATCCTCAAGAAATTATTATGATATAAAACTTTATTTAATAGATTTAATAACTAAATAATTATATTACATGTAGAATATTGTGCAGTGTTATTTTAGAACGTGAAAAGTATATTTTGTTTCATGATAATTATAAAAATCATTGTCAATGTCGATGCGGTGTCTGTACAACGCTAACAAATTCTAAATTGGTAATTTATATAATCATTGAGTTCTAAAAATTATTTTCTTGACTTATTTATTAATTATTATGTTTTATTTATTTATTTTATTTTTATTTTTTAATTTTTGTCTTATATAACACGAATATTATCCTGATGTATGTGGAATGCTTGTGTAGGGAAAAAAACAAAATAACAAATTTAAGAAGATGTCTTTTATGTATAAGAGTAAATATACATAATAAATAAATTCATAATTTTTTTATCCTAATTAATTTATCATTATGATAGTATTTTATTAATAATTTTTATGGGAAATAATTAATATCAATGCTTATGCAACGCCGATGCAAAGCTTGTGCGAGCATAAGGAAAATAAATAAAATTTTGTTAATTAAAATTATAAGATTATTAAATAAACCATATAATATTTAAAAAATGATATAGTCATTTTCATACTATTATTAAGCATTGATTCTAATTTGGGGAATTTTGGACCCACATAAATTACTTTAAAGCCTTTATAATATTTTATTTCAAAAGGAAATCAAGTTGTCACATTATAGTTTTTAATTTTAATAATATTGTTATATGGGATTTTCCAGAGGATTTATTTGGAAAAAAAACTAGTCTTTGGAAATTGAATAAATTTATCTTTCTCATTAAATTTTTTTTTAATTTTTGGACAAAAAATAAATACCATAATGGATTCCATAAAGATGATGCAATATTAATTTAATTAATGAATAATTCAAATAAATGATATTAAAAATAATAAAATAAATATAATTTTATATTTTTAAGATAATCCACGGATTCACTAGATTAATTTGACATTTATATGATATAATATAAAAATTTATTCTATTTTAAATATTTTTTTTGATGAGTTTAAAGTTGTAGATATGAATAGTTTTTATCTTGACAAAATTGATTTCCATGAGTAATATATTTTATTAAATTATTTAAAAAACCCAAGTCTAAAAATTTCTACAATGTAATCCACCTTTTGATTTAGGAAATTTTGGAGTCTTACACCCTATAATATACTTATTATATTTAAATAATTTTGGTGATTCCTAAGTTACCACTCAACTCACATATAAAAGGAGGTACCTTACTTCACAAATCTCATAACAATAAGCCTTCATGTTCTAACAAATTCATCCAAATTTTATCCTCCTCATCACATGACACATTCTAGGGCTTCTGGCCACACAATGAAATCAATTCCAAGATCCTTAAGGTTGTTTCAAAAGATAAAGATTCAAGAGGTAAGATTTCTTCTTCTTCTCTTTTAATTTCTTTCTCACTTATACCTTATCACTGCCTATTATTAAATTATTCATGAAAACTCCATTACCTTATATGTACTGAATTTTTTTTATATTAATGAAATATTCCATAATTATCTCTACTTTTTCCTCATTTTACACAATAAATGACAACACAGTCTGAGATGTGTAAATTATCACGTTCAAGGAAGACGAGTTTTCAATTTTTGTTAATATCTTCAATACTGGTCATGAATCATTTATAATGGTTGAACTAGATCATAATATGTGTATTTTATAAAATTTATGTTTTTTTAATCCTTACACACTGATTATATAAAATAATAATACAAAACATGTTCATTATACACAAAACTGCCAAGTTAATCCAAGCATTTGTCGGAAACTATTATCTAATGAATCATCATCGTAGAATATATCCAAGATCATTATAATTTAATTTATACCTCTTTAATTTTTATAATAATATATATTAACCATCATGGTTGTTTAACCACGTATCAAATGATCTTCCATTCAAGAATACATGTATACCGATCCTGAAACACAAAGAAGAAAATGATTCCCAAACAATAAAATTAAACCTCTTATATCCATAAAAAATCTCATGAATGAACCTAATATGGTTAAAATAAATCAATTAAATGTATATTAGGTTTGGGAATTTTTAATTTATGAACCTGAATTTTATTATTTAGGTCATTAAAATCAAGTGGAGAACACCTTCAGACTTAAGGTAAGGGTTTCATCATCTCACTTCCATTTTTGTGAGATATTCTATATTAACTACTATTACATGTTTATGGAATATTTATACTTACCATTTTTTTAATATCATGAAACTATTTATTTTTATGATACTAAATTTATCATTTGATGATTATTAATTTTTGGGGTATACTATTCAATTGATTACAATGTTTTAAGTATTTTCTACCTGAACCGCTATTTTCATTTGGGTTGCTCTTATTCTCTATTCACCTCAATGAAATTATTATTTATTCTTAGGTACTCCTAATAAATTTGGGTTTAATGTTCTATAAATTTGTATAAATAATAATCCTTCTTTATTTTGTGAGTAATTACATGTTTTAAAATAATCTTTCAAAAATTCTTCTGAAATGCATGCCCGATTCAAGGAACACCTCGAATTGTTACATATTTTTATGATTACCCTATAATCGATTTTATGGAATATTTATAATTATAAAATCCAAAATTTTAAGATGAAATTTATATTTTGGTAAATTTTTGGTTTTATGAAAGAAAACATGACTTTGGGCTTTAAAATACTTTAATATTTTCCTTAAATCGCACTAAAATGTTTTATTTCTAAAGCTTTCTAAAAACACTTTTTAAATGATTTTATCTCAATAAGGCATTATATAGTCCTCAAATATAATTTCAATGGAATTCCATTTTATTTTCTTGTATATACATGTTTATGATTAGATTTCATGGAAAATAAAAATGATTTTCCAAAATAATTCTTCTTTCAAATGTAATAATGTTTTTTTCTCATATCACATTTACTTTTATGAATTATATTCCTTGTTCACCACATATTCCTTGTATGTGGTGTTTGAATGACCCTTTGTTATATCATATAAAGGGTATACTTATTCTCATGATATTCTAAGGTATTATTATTTGAATGTTTCAAGGTATTATGACACGTTTTGGAATGATTATGGATTATTTCCTCAAGAATTTTTCAATGGTCTCATTTAAAAATATATTCATCTCTGTAAACATACTTTGTTAATTATTGTACTTCATTGAGGTTTATCTATTATTATATCATCTAAAATTTGTTTTTGAGGGTTTTATGATTAGTTTAACTTTGTATGTTCTATCTTAAAACCAATCACCATTTTAGTCTGAATGGTTGATGTTTATACTTAATGTTCAAGAAAAGTTATTTACATTTCATATATTAGTTTCAATATGAATTTATGTGTTGTTTATGTTTATCCCCTTTCATAAATGGAATGAGTTGGACTTATTATGTAACCGGTGGGGCCCATTATTTCCCTTTTATGCATCAGTAGGTCTCATGAGACAAATAGATATGGACTTGGCCAAGGCCTTGCCCATTTTTTAGATATTGTTTTGGTCGAGGCCTTAATCATTTTTAGATTACTTGGTCGAGGACTTAATGGTATATTTTAGAATGTTCGACATATGTATTTCCATCATTATGAATCTATTAATTCATAGATCATGGGGTTATTTTACTAGTATAATACACATGATTATAATTTATTATAGAAATATTTACTCATCTCATATTCCTTCCATATTATGTTTAAGATTATTTTTTAAAGGTGTCTGTTTTTAGTTATTCACCATTTCTAATGTTTATGTTCATAAATTTTTTTGATTATTGTTTACCCTTACTGAGTGTTTGATATCACCCCTTTCTTATATTTCATTTTATTAGGACATGAAGAAGATTATTAGGAATGACCTACAGAGATAAATTTTGAGTTGTGGATACTCCCAATAAAACATATATGTTCAAGTTGTAATGTTGAACTATGTATGTATCTGGTTTTCCAAAACTACTAAACTACTGGTTCCTTGAGGATTTGATTCCTTATAATCATTCTAATGTAATGTTATAAGGAACCAACGACGGGAAACTAGGGTCGGGTATTTACAATTGGTATCAAATGAAGTTTAGTTGAAATCTATGAAACTAGGTTTCGAAAATGTATATTAGGGATTAATCCCTAATAAATTCTTTTAGGATAGACATACAAGAACATCATGGATTTTTTGGTAATGAATAGATTATATGGATCTTTCTAAAAAATACATCCTTAGCTGGATACTACATGTGGACGTGGTTATGGAACAGATGTTCTAAGGAGTGAAAACATTGACAAGGAGTTTCGGGCTTGACCCAGGGTATCCTAGTACACAAAAAAGAGCCTTACTGCACACCTAGTTTGAAATTACTGTATTATATTCTTAGGTTAATTCACATTTTCGTTGCAATCCCTTATGAAGGATTTATGCCCCTAAAGTATCCAAAGTATATAGTTCTCAGATTTGTGATGCATTAATTTATGTTATGTATTATAAAATTTTTTGGGTTATAAAGAGTTCCTAATATTAGGATCTAATTTGGCATATGGAATTGATTATAAACGGAACCAGGTAGAAGGAATGAGAACTTCACCAATTCATGCAATGCGAAGAGTAAGATTGATCATATCTCTTATGGTTTTAAGCCATCATTTCAATGGAAGATATTCTCCCATGTTTCCTCATCATATGAGGAAATAGTATCATGTGTTAATAAGGTATTTAAATAATTATAGGATCACTATGTAATTTAAGGTTAGAAAAATAATAAGAGGTTGGTATAGAAAAATATGGATAAATAGATAAAGGGAAAGAAGGGGTTTCCCACATGTGATAACTCTGGAAAGAATCATCTTGGTAAATTCATGAAGGGAATGATAGTTTGTTATAAGTATGTAGAAAAAGGACAAAAATTTCATGATTGTAAGGGTATACAAATTATTTCCAATGTACAATGCTTAAACTGTAAGGATATGGGACACTATGTGAATCAATTTCCAAAGAGTCAAAAGAATATGCCCCAAATGATGTTACTAGATAATGATCAATTTATGATTCTTCCATAGATGATGTGGAAGGATTAATATGCATCATTAGGAACCTTGTCATTCTAATATTTTATCAGGAATATACTGGTTATTAGAATTATGGAATATATGAGGATTGAACTGTTGTACTATTTTATTAAATATAAAGTTCGTATGATGAATTTTACCAAGGATAAGTGACTAAATATAATTTTTATATCTTGTGAGAGAATATAGTTAAGGGAAAGACAAACCTAAATATATTATTGATGATTAAGATAATGATGAAGAAATTATTTATTCAGATAAGTACTGACTACCTCAAAAAAAAGATTATTAACTTATCGAAAAGTGGTTTATGCTATCATTTATGGACTTTATAGAATTTTTGGATATAAGGAATATTTTTAATAGCATGTGAAAGGATTATTTCAAGTTTTCAATAAGGTTTTATGGTAATTTGAGTTATTAACATATTTTAAGGGGACACATGGTAATGATATTCACAAGTAAGGAATGTGAAATTTTAAGGGTGATTTTTTTCTGATTAATGGAAAATAATGTAGCATATGCATTGATCATGATAGATCATGGAGTTCTAAAAAAATGATGATTTACGAGGACCCCATGTATATGGATATAGTGAGGATAGATATGAGAATTATTCTAAAGTATTGGATCATGATCTTTTTGAAAGTTGAACCATTTTTGAAACGGTTTAAGTTTATCATTGTATGAGGTTTTAGAGCTTAATGTCACTACATGATACATCTTGTGCTAAGAGATAATGTACAAATAGTTCAAGGAACAAAAAAATGATAAGATAGTGTTTATGAAATACAAAAGTATGTTTATACTCTTAGATTGTAATAATTTATAAACTCTAGGAAAAGATTCTTAAATAAAAATATATTCTTATTATCATATTTTTTTCATGATATCAATGAAATTTTTCATAATTATAGTTTATGTTTTTTTTTGTAAGGATCATTCATCTAAGCATGTTCTTAGTCAGTTTCCATCAGAACATTATGGTTTGATTGTACTTCCCTGACCATGTTATCCAATTAGAATGTGTAGCTTTTTAGTAACCAATACATTTCCATTTCCCACTTACTAAGAGGATATTTTAACTATATGTGGGTTTCCCACAAGGTAATTTTCAAGTATCAACCATTAACATTCGATATTCAATTTCATAATTTCCACGATGATATTTTCGTATGGAGGGGATAAGGTAACACCCCAAGGATTTATAAATAAATTTTATATTGAATGCATAAAAAACTGAGCCTCTTAAAAACAACACTTTGTTATAACCAAGACAATAAAAATAATTTTTCCACTTCTCTTATTTGAATTTTGAAAATCTCAAATACACGGTTGTATTCAGTGTGATTTTTAGAGTCTAAAAGAACAAACATAATTTTTTATAAATAGTAACCTACCCTTATGAAGAGTAACTTGTCCCTTATGAATAGTAATGCACCCTTATGAAGAGTAACATGAACCTGATGAATAATAATTACCCTTATGAATAGTAATCTGAATAATAATGTACTCTTGTGAATAGTAACATGACCCTTATGAATATTAATGTACCCTTATGTATTTTAACCTCACCAATGTAATTAATAATAGAATTTAAGAAATTATAAATTAGATTTAATTCTTTAAATAATAATAATTAATTGTTTGTCTTTTTATGAGTAATAAATAATGAATTTAAATTTTATAATTAATAGATTAATTTAAAAGATAATTAATTTTCATAAATTTTATTCATGAATCAATATTTCTTTTCTTATAATTATAAGATATTTTTATGAGATTGTAGTTTATTTTTTGAAGTGTCAAAAAATAGGTTATAATATTAAAATTGGTATTTTTTTGAGTAAATGACGGTTTTAATTGAAAAATTAAATTTTCTCATATTCAAAAAATTATTTTCATAAAATGGAGTTTATTTTTGTATTCTACACATCTAAAAATTTTGGATGGTTTTTTGGTATTTTTATGAAATAGTATAATTTTAATTGAATACTAAAAAATATTGTTTTTTTAATGCGGCATTTTTCATTACATCATCATGAAATTTTTATGATATTAAAATTTACATAAACTATTTAATAACTAAATAATTATATTACAATTGTAATATTTTACATAATTAATCTAGAACATGAAAAGTGTATTTTTTCTTGATTAATATAAAAATCATTTTCAATGTTGATGTAGTGCCTGCGCTACATTGAAAAATTATAAATTTGCAATTTATAAAATAATTGAGTTATAAAAATTATTTTCATGAGTTATTTATTAATTATTATGAATTATATATCTATTTTATTTTTAATTTCTAATTTTTGTGTTATATAACATGATTATTATTCAGATATTTGTGCAATACTTCTACAGGGCAAGAAAAGGCAAAATAAAAAATTTAAGAAGATGTCTTATTATGTATAAGAGTGAATACACATAACAAATAAATTCATAATTTTATTTTTAACCTAATTAATTTATCTTTATGATATTATTTTATTGTTAATTTTTATATGGAATAATTAACATTGATGTTTATGCAGCGCCGATGGAGCGCTTGTGCAAGCCTAAGGAAAATAAATAAAATGTTTTTCATTTAAATTATAAGATTATTAAATGAACCATATTTTGGATAAAACATTTTATATAAACATATTTAGAAAATTATTAATCATTTATTTGAATTTGGGATATCTTGGACCCACATTAATCACTTTAATGTCTTTATAATATTTTATTTTAAAAATAAATCAAGTTGTCATCTTATATTTTTTAATGTAAAAAATATTGTTATATGTGATTTTCCTGTAGTTTTATTTGAAAAATAATTGAATTTGGAAATAGAATAAAATTATTTTTCTCAAGAAATTTTATTTTTAATTTTTAAACAACAAATAAATACCATAATGGCTTCTATAAAGATGATGCATTATTAATTTAATTAATGAATAAAACAAAAAAATGATATTAAAAATAATAAAAAAAATATAATTTTATATTTTTAATTTTATTCACGGATTACCTAGATTAATATTACATTTATATGATATAATATAAAATTTTATTATATTTTGAAACTTTTTTTGATGTGTTTAAAGTCATATATATGAATAGTATTTAATTTGACAAATTTTTTTTTTCATGAATACAATAAATTATTATATTTTTTAAAAATTAAAAAATTATTTAAAAAGTCCAAAAATTATAATACTACTTCTAAAATCTAATAACCCTTTTTATTTACGCCTTTTTTGAGTCTAAATCCCTATAATATACTTATTATATTTTAATAATTCTATTGATTTCTATGTTACCACTCACCTCACTTATAAAAGGAGGTGCCTTACTTCCCAACTTTCATAACAATAATCCCTCTTGATCGTTGAACCTCTTCAAAATTCCATCCTCCTCATCCCTTGACACATTCTAGTGCTTCTGGTCTCACAAATAGACTAATTCTATGATCCTTATGGTGGTTTCAAAAGAGAATTATTCAAGAGGTATGATTTCTTCACCTTCTCTTTTAATTTGCTTCTCACTTATACATTATCCCTACCTATTATCCATTTATTCATTAAAAATACATTAAATTATCTATACTGGAATGTTTTTATGATAATGGAATATAAAATCATCATCTCTTTTTTTTCCCGCCTTTTATACATTAAATGAGTACACAGTCCGAGATGTGTAAATTATCACGTTCAAGGAAGACATGTTTTCAATTTTCATTAATATCTTCAAGACTTGTCATGAAGACTTTATAATGATTGTTTTAGATAACAATATATGTATTTTATCTTATTTAATGTTTTGTAATCCTTACAAACTGATTATATAAAATAATTATACAAAACAAGTTTATTATGAAGAAAACCGCCAAGTTATTCCCAACATTTATCATTAACATTTATCTAATGATTCATCCTCATATTATATAAACAAAATCATTATAAGTTCATTTATATCTATTTAATGTCAGTAATGATATATATTAACAATTATGGATGTTTAACAACATTTCAAATGAACTTCCATTCATGAATACATGTAAACTGATCATGAAACCCAAAGAAAAAAATGTTTCCCAAACAATAAAATTAAACCTCTTCAACCCATCAAAAGGTCATGAATGAAGCTAATATGGTTAAAATAAATCAATTAAAAGTATATTATTTTCTGTAATAATTAATTAATTAACCCAAATTTTATTATTCAGGTCATTAAGATCAAGTGGAGAACCCCTTCAGACTTAAGGTAGGGCTTTATTAATCTCACTTCCATTTTTGTGAGATATTTTGTATTCACTACTACAACTTGTGTATGGAGTATGTATACTTCCCATTGATGTTTCATATAATGAATATATTTATTTTAATTATATTCAATTTATAATTTTATTATTATTAATTTTTGGGGCATATGACTCAATTGACTACAAAGTTGTAAGTATTTTCTACTCGAACCTCCATTTTCATTCGGGTTGCTCATATTCTATATTCACCAAAATAAAGTTATTATTTATTCTCATTTACTCCTAATAAATTCTTTTTTAATGTTCTATATATTTTTACCAATTATAATCCTTCTTTATTTTGGGGGTAGTTACATATTTTATAATAATCTTTCAAAAATTCTTCTAAAATGCATGCCTGATTCAAGGAACTTATTGAACTGTTACCTATTTTTTAGATTGGTATATGATCTATTTTATTACATATATATCTTTATAAAATCACAAATTTTAACATGAAAAATCTATTTTGTTTCATTTCTATTTTTATGAAATCAAACATTCCTTTGTTCTTTAAAATACTTTAATATTTTCCTTAAACTACACAAAAATGTTTTATTTCTAAAGCGTCCTAAAAAACTCTGTTTAAATGATTTCACCTCCATAAGACATTATTTAAGCCTAAAATATTATTTCAAAGACCTTCCCTTTTATTTTATTGTATATACATGTTTACTATCTGATTTCAGGGAAAATACAAATGATTTTCCAAAAGAACTCTTATTTTTAATGTAAAAAGGTTTTTTTCTCATCTCACATTAACTTTTATAAAGTATATTCCTTATTCAACACTTATTTCATGTATCTAGTGTATGTAATAACCTTTGGTATATCATATCAAGGGTATCCTTATTCTCATGATATTGTAAGGGATTATGATTTGAATCTTTCAAGTTGGTATGGGACACTTTGGAATGTTTAAGGATTATTTCCTCAAGAATTTGTCAAAAGTCTCATTTAAAAATATATTTGTCTATGTCAAAATACTTTGTTTAATATAGTACATAACGGGGTTTTATCTATTTTGATATCATATAAAATATGTTTTTAAAGGTTTTATGAATTTTTTAACTGTGTATGTGCTATCTTAAAACCATTCTCCATTTTACTCTGTATAGTTACTGTTTATGCTTAATGTTCGGGGAATGTTATTTACATTTCATATTTTAGTTTCATTATGAATGTATATGTGGTTTATGTTTATCCCCATTCATATGGAAAATACATTTTATGTATTATGTAATGGGTGGGGCTTGCTATAGCCCCGTGATTTATCGATAGGTCTCATGAGAAAAATCGATATGGACTTCGATGAGGCCTTGCTGGTTTTTTAGATATGGTTTTGGAAGAGGCTTTAATAAATTTTAGATGTCTTGGATGAGGCCTTGATGGTATCTTTTTGAATTTACGGCATATTCATTTCCCTCATTATGAATCTATAAATTCATAGTTCATGGGGTTATGTGATTAGTATAATACCCATGATTATGTTTTATTATGGAAATTTATCTCATCTCTTGTTCATTCCATATTATGTTCAAGTATATTTTTTTAAGTAATGTGTCTTTAGTTATTCACCATGCTTAATGTTTAGGTTTATGATATTTTTTCATTATTTTTTACCCTTACTAATTTTTTGATCTCACCACTTTCTTATGATTCATTTTCTCAGGACATGGAGATGTTTATTATGAATAACCTGCAGAGATAAATTTAGAGTTGTGGATTCTCCAAATAAAATGTATATGTTGTATCTCATTTCATGTTCTAATGTTGAACTATTTTTGTATCTGGTTTCCTAAAATAACTAAACTACTCAGTCCTTTAGGATTTTATCATTATAATCATGCCAATGTAATGAAATAAGTCACCGACTCCAGCCAACTAGGGTCGGGTCTTTACATTTGGTATCAAAGAAAGTTTAATAGAAATATTTGAAACTAGGTTCAGAAAATGTTTTTTAGGGAACAAAACCCTAAGATAGTATTTCAGGTAAACAAACAAAAACATCTTTCAATTTTTTCTAAGGAAAATGTTATATGGATATTTATAGCAAATATATCCATGTTTGGTTACTACAAGTGGACGTGGTTATGGAAAAGATGTTTCCTGGAGTGAGATATTTGAAAAAGTGTTTTTGGCTTAACCCGGGGATCTTGGTACTTGACAATGGGCCTTACTACACACCTGGGTTGACAATCTTGGGGGATATTCTTAGGATAATTTATATTTTCTTTACAAGCCATTACGAAGGATTTATGCCCCTAAAGTATCCAAAGTTTAATGTTCTAAGATTTGTGATGCACAAATTTATGTTATGTACTATACCATGTTTAGGTTTATAAAGAGTTTATAATTTTATGATCTAATTTATTATACGGAATTTATTAGAAATGATTCCAAGTAGAAGGAATGATACCTTCACCAATTCATGTGATGCAAAGAGTAAGATGGATCATGTATCATATGGTCTAAATCCATCTATTCAAAGGAATATAGTCTCCCATCTATCCTCATCATATGAGGAAATAGTATCATGTGATAAAAAGGTATTAAAATAATTCACTGAGTCCTATGGATTTTAAAGGAAGAAAAACAAGAAGAGCATCGTATAGAAAAATATGGATAAAGTGAATAAGGGAAGGAAGGGATTTCCCGAATGTGATAACTGTGGGAAGAATCATCTTGGTAAATACTTGAAGGGAATGAGAGTTTGTTATAAGTGTGGAGACAAAGGACATGAGTTTCATGATTTCAAGGGTAATAAAAAGTTTTCCAATCTATAAATCTTATAATGTAAGTAGATGGGACACTATGTGAATCAATGTCCCAAGCATCAAAGGAATATGCCCCAAATGATGTTACTTGATAATGATCAAGTTATGATACTATCGCAGATGAAGTGGAAGGATTAATATGCCTCATTAGGAATCATGTCGTATAAATATTTTATCAGTAATGTACTTTTTATAAGAATAACGGAATATATGAGAATTGTATTGTTGTACTATTTCAATAAGTATTTGAGGTCGTATGATGAATTGTACCAAGGATAAGTGATTCAATAGAAAATCTATAACTTGGTAATGAATATGGTTGAGGGAAATACAACACTAAATATATTCTTTATGATTATGATAAGGATGAATAAATGATTGATTTTAATACATACTGACTACCTCAAAAAAAACATTATTGACTTATCTAAAATAGGATTATGCTATCATTGATGGAGTTTACAACATTTTTGGATATAATGAATATATCCAATAGCATGTGTAAGGAAGAATGCATGTTTCCAATAAGGATTTATGGTAATTTGAGTTATTACCATATTTTAAGAGGACCAATGATGAAGTATTCACATGTTTGTAATGTGAAAATTTAGGGTTTCTTCATGTTGATTAAAGGAAAATAATGTAGTTGATTCATTGAGTAGGATTGATCATGGAGTTCTAAAAAACTAAGTAAATAAAAGGACCCCATGTACATGGATCTAGAATGTATGGATATGATAATGATTCTAAATTATTGTATCATGATATTTTGGAATTCTAAACCATTTTTTAAATGGCATAAATTGATAATTGGATGAGGTTTTAGTGCATAATGTCAATATATGATGCAAGTTGTGCTAAGAGATTAATTAAAGATAGTTCAAGGTACGAACAAAGGATAAGGTTGTGTTTATGAAATAGAAATGTATATTTACAATCCTAGAGTGGAATAATTCATCAACTCTATTAAAATAGTCCTCAATAAAAACAATGTCCTATTATCATATTTTTTTCATGATATCAATGAAATTTTCCATAAATATATATCATGTTTTTTATTTGGGAATGATATTTCATTTGAGAATGTTCTCTATCAATTTCCATCAAGACATGATGGTTTCATTATTATTCCCTGACCATGTTATCAAACTAGAATTTGGATTTTTTTAGTAACTAATACATTTCCCATTCCCACATATTAATAAGATATTTTAACCATATATGGGTTTCCCATAAGGTAATTTTCAAGTATCAACCATTAACCATAAAAATTAAATTTCAAAATTTTGAGGACGAAATTTATGTAAGGAGGGGATAATGAAACACCAAAAGGATTTACAAATAAATTTAACATTGAATTCATAAAACATTGAGTCTCTAAAAAAGAACAATTCGTTATAACTAAGCTAATAAATATAATTTTTCCACTGCTGTTATTTGAATTTTAAAAATCTGGCATACACACTTGTATTCAAGGTGATATGGAGTCTTATAGAATAATCCTAATTTTTGGTGAATATTAACCTACCCTCCTGAATATTAACTTGACCCTTATGAATATTAATTCACCCTTATGAACATTAACTTGACCCTTATGAACATTAATATTCCCTTTTGAATAGCAACTTGAATATTAATGTACCCTTGTGAATAATAATAGTGTCCTTATGAATATTAATTTACCCTTATGAATTTAAACCTCACCAATGTTAGTAGAAAAATAATTTAGGCACCTTATAAATGAGAGTGATTATTTTAATAATTAATAATTAAGTGTTGGTCTTTTTATGACCAATAAATAAGAAATTATAGTTTTATATTTAATATATTTTTTTAAAGTTAATTTATTTTCATAAAATTTATTCATGATTCAATATTTTCATTTCTTATAATGATTAGATGATTTTATGAGACCCTAGTTTATTTTTTGAAGATTCATAAAATCGGTTATAATATTAAAATGGGTTTTTTTCGAGTAAATGGTGATTTTAATTAAAAATTTAAATTTCTCATATTTATAAAAATATTTTCTTAAAATTGAGTTCCTTTATTGATTATACACGTCGAAAATTGTTTGGATGATTTTTTGTTATTTTTATAAAATAGTTTAATTATTGTTGAATAGTAAAAAATATGGTTTTTCTAAATATTGCATTTTTCATGACATCATCTTGAAAATATTATGATAGAAAAAATTATTTAAACTATTTAATAACTAAATAATTAAATTACATTTTTAATATTGAATAGAATTAATTTAGAACATAAAAACTATATTTTTTTCACGAAATATATAAAAAAAACATTGTCAATGTCATCATAGTGCCTGCACAGCACTATCAAAGTCTAAATTGGTAATTTATATAATAATTGAGTGCTAATAATTATTTTAATAACTTATTTATTAATTATTATGTATTATTTATCACATTTATTTTTTATTTTTAATTGTTTTTCTATATTACATGACTATTATCCAAATGTTTGTGCAATGCTTGTGCAGATAAAGAAAATAAAAAATAAAAAATTTAAGAAGATGTCTTATTATGTATAGTAGTGAATATAAATTATAAACAAATTCATAATTTTATTTTTAACCTAATTAATTATACTTTATTATAGTATTTTATTTTTAATTTTTATATGAACTAACTAACATTTATTCTTATGCAACGCTGATGCATCTCTTGTGGAAGCATAAGGAAAATAAATAAAATGATATTAATTAAAATTATAAGATTATTAAACGAATAAATTTTTAGATAAAACATTTTATATAATCATTTTTATACTATTATTAGGAATTTATTCTAATTTGGGTCATTTTGGACTCACATGAATCACTTTAAAGCCATTATAATGTTTTACTTCAAAAAGAAATCAAGTTGTCACATTATAGTTTTTAATTGTAATAATATTGTTATATGGGATTTTTGAGAGGCTTTATTAGAAACATTATAGTCTATGTAAATATAATAAAAATATCATTATCATGAAATGTTATTTTTAATTTTTAGACAATAAATTAATACCATAATGGCTTCCACAAAGATGATGCAATATTAATTTAGTTAATGAATAAATCAAATAAATGTTATTAAAAATGATAAATAAATATAATTTTATATTTTTAAGCTTATTCATAGATTATCTAGATTAATGTAAAATTTATATTATATAATATAAATTTTTATTCTATTTTTAAACTTTTTTTGTTGTGTTTAAAGTCATAGATATGAATAATTTTTTTCCTGACAAAATTGTTTTTCATGTATAAAATATTTTATTAAATTATATAAAAAACCCTAAATTTTAGAGAAAGTCAAAAAATGATAGTATTAATTCGACAATGTAATCCCCCTTCTTATTTAGGACTTTTTGGAGTCTGAAACCCTATAATATAATAATTATATTTGGAAAATTTTGGTGATTCTGATGATACCACTCACCTCACTTATAAAAGAAGGTTCCTTCCTACACAAATTTCATAACCATAATCCTTATTGTTCAGAAAACCTCTTCCAAATTTCATCCTCATCGTCCCTTGACACAATCTAGTACTTCTTGTCTCACATAAATACCAATTCCAAGATCCTTAAGGTGGTTTCAAAAGAGAAATATTTAGGAGATAAGATTTCTTCTTCTTCTCTTTTAAATTCTTTCTCACTTATACCTTATACCATCCAATTATCAAATTATTCATGAAAACTTAGTTAACTTATATGTTCTATAATTTTTTTATTATAATGTAATATTCCATCATCATCTCTTATTTTCCCTCATTTTATACTCTAAATGAGAACACCGTCTAAGATGTGTAAATTATCACGTTCAAGGAAGAAAAGTTTTCAATTTGCATTACTATCTTCATGACATGTCATGAAACCTTTATAATGGTTTAACCAGATAATAATATGTGTATTTTATCTTAGTTAATGTTATTTAATCCTTACACACTCATTATATAAAATAATAATACAAAACTTGTTCATTATGCACAAAACTGCCAAGTTAATCAATGTATTTATCATTGACTTTTTTTTAATGAGACATCCTCATAGAATATAACCAATATCTTTATAAGATAATTTATATATTTTTAATTTCACTAATAATATATATTAACAATTATGTTTTTTTAACCACATTTAAAATGAACATCCATTCATGAATACATATAAACTGATCCTGAAAACCAAAGAAGAAATTTTTTCCCAAACAATAAAATTCAACCTCTTAAACCCATAAAAAGGGTAATGAATTAACCTAATATGGATAAAATTAATCAATTAACTGTATATTAGGTACTGAAATTATTAATTAATTAAACCAAATTTTATTATTCAGGTTATTAAGATCAAGTGGAGAACACCTTCAAACATATGGTCAGGGTTTCTTCACCTCACTTCCATTTTTGTGAAATATTCTATAATCAGTATTATTACTTGTGTATTGTGTTTGTATAATGACAATTTATTTTTCATATCATTAATATATATATTTTAGTTATATTAATTTTATCATTTTATATTTATTAATTTTGGGGTCATATGAATCAATTGATTACAAAGTTGTAAGTATTTTCTACTCGGGCCTCCATTTTCATTCCGGTTCCTCTTATTCTCAATTCACCTCAATGAAATTATTATTTATTCTTATTTATTCCTAATAAATTCTGTTTTAATGATATATATATTTTTACCAATCAAAATAGTTCTTTATTTATTGTGTAGTTACCTGTTTTAATATAATATTTCAAAAAAATTTCTGAAATACAAGCCCAATTCAAGGAACTTCTCGAATTGTGGCCTATTTTGAAGTTCACTATATAATCTATTTTATTCCATTTAACCATTATAAATTTACACATTTTAACATGGAATATCTATTTTTTTCATTTATGGTTTTAGGAAAGAAAACATGCCTTTGTACTTTAAAATCCTTTAATATTTTCATTAAACCGCACGAAAATGTTTTATTTCTAAATCTCCCATAAAAATGTATTTATAAATTATTTAACTCAATAAGAATTTTATTTAAGCCTTAAATTTAATTTCAATGCATTCCATTTTATGGTTTTTCGATATACATGTTTACAATCTGATTTCATGGAAAATAAAAATTATTTTCCAAAATAACTCTTCTTTTAAAAGTAAAAATGATTTTTTCTAGTCTCATGTTAACTTTTATGAAGTATATTCCATGTTAAAAACTTTTTCCATACATGTGGTGTATGTAATTAACTTTTTTTATATCATATCAACTTTATCCTTATAATCTTGATATTCTATGGGATTAGGATTTGAATGTTTTAAGGTTGTATGAGACACATTGGAATGTTTAAAGATTATTTACTCAAAAAAATTTCAATGGTCACTTTAAAAATAACATCATGTATGTCTACATACTTTGTTGAATATTGTAATTCATTGAGATTTATCTATTATGATATCATCTAAAATATTTATTTGAATTTTTTATGATTAGTTTGACTGTGGATGAGCTATCTTAAAAATGTTGACCATTTTACTATGAATTGTTAGTGTTTATGCCTATTGTTCGGGGAATGTTATTTACATTTGATATGTTAGTTTTAAAATGAATGTTTATATTGTACATATTTATCCCCTTTCATGCAAGGAATGAATTTAACTTCTTATGTGATGGGTGGGGCCTGATATATCCCCTCAATGCATCGGTAGGTCTCTGGAGACAAATGGATATGGACTTGGTTGAGGCATTGCCCATTTTTTTAGATACGGTTTTGGTCAAGGCCATAATCATTTTTATATGTCTTAGCCGGGGCCGTGATGGTATGTTTCATAATGTATGACATATGTTTTTCCCTAATTATGAAGCTATAAATTCACATTTCATGGGGTTATTGGACTAGTATAATACCCATGATTATGTTTTATAATGGAAATATTTACTAATGTCATATTCTTTCCATATTAAGTTAAAGTTTATTTTTTAAAAGGCATGTTATTTTAATTATTCACCTTGCCTAATGTTTATGTTTATTATATTTTCTGATGTATTGTTTACCCATACTATGTTTTTGATATCACCCCTTTCATAGGCTTCATTTTCTCAAGACATGAAGAAGTTTATTATGAAAAAAATTCAGAGATAAACATAGAGTTGTGGATGCTCTGAATAAAACTTATATGTTGTATTTCATTTAAATTTTTAATGTTAAACTATGTAAGTCTCTAGTTTTCCAAAACTATTAAACTACACGATCATTCATGATTTGATTCCTTATAATCATGCCAATTAAATGTAATAAGGCACTATCTTCGATCAACTAGAATTGGGTATTTATAATAGTTATCAATGTAAGTTTAGTAGAAATATTGGAAAATAGGTCTAGAAAATCTATATTAGAGAACCGAACCCTTAGATAGTCTTTTAAGATAAATATAACAGAACATCTTGGAATTTTCATTAAGGAATAGATTATGTGCATCTTTCTAGAAAATATATCCTTGTCTGGATTATACAAGTCGGCGTGGTTATGGATCATATGTACCAACGAGTGAGAACTCTGAGAAGGAGTTTTGGTTTTGACCTAGGGTATCCTGGTACACAACAACAAGACTTATTGCGCACCTAGTTTGACACTCCTGGGGGATATGCTTAGGAAAATTCACATTTTCATTAAAGTACATTATGAAGTATTTATTCCCCTAAATATCCAAAGAATATGGTTCTATGATTTTTGATGCATAAATTTATGTTATTTATTATCCCATGTCAAGGGTTATATAGAGTTCATAATTTTATGATCTACATTAGTATATGGAATTGATTAGAAATGGTTCCAAGTAGAAGGAATGAGAACTTCACTAATTCATGTGATGCAAAGAGTAATAAGGATTATGTCTCTTATGGTCATAATCCATATTTTAAATGGAATATAGTCTCCCATGTGTCCTCTTCATGTGAGGAAATCGTATCATGTGTCAACAAGTTATGAAAATAATTCTCTGACTCTTATGTATTTGAAGGGAATCAAAATAAGAAGAGGATGGTAGAGAAAAATATAGATAAATTTAAAAAGGGAAAAGAAAGGTTTTCCCATATGTGATAACTGTAGAAAGAATCATCATGGTAAATTCTTAAAGGTAATGAGAGTTTTTTATAAGTCTGGAGAAAAAAGGACACCAATTTCATGATTGAAGGGGTAAGAAAAAGGTTTCTGATGTAAAATGCTTCAACTGTTAGGAGATGGGATACTATATGAATCAATGTCCCAACCATCTAAAGAATATACCCCAATTGATGTTACTCAATAATGATCAAGTTATGATACTATTGTAAATATAGTGGAAGGATTAATATGGATCATTAAGAATCATTTCATTTTATTTTATCATGAATGAATTTTTTATAAGAATTATGGAATATATGAGGATTGTACTACTCTACTATTTCATTAAGTATTTGAGGTCGTGTGATGAATTGTACCAAGGATAAGTGACTCAATAAAAAGTTTATATCATGGGAAAGAATATGGTTAAGGGAAAGAAAACCCTAAATATATTCTTCATGATTAAAATAATGATGAATAAATGATTAATTTGGATATGTACTGACTACCTCAAATAAATGACTATTGACTTATTGAAATGTGGTTTATGCTATCAATGATGAATTTTACAACATTTTTGGATATAATGAAAATATCCAATAACATGTATAAGGATGAATGCATGTTTACAATAATTTTTATGGTAATTTGAGTAATTATCATATTTTAAGAGGACACATGATGAAGATATTCACATCTTTGGAATGTGAAAATTTAGGGTAGCTTCATGTTGATTATAGGAAAATAATGTAGCAGATGCATTGAGTAGGATAGATCTTGGAGTTCGAAAAAATGGGGATTTTCAAGGACCCCATGTACATGGATCTATAAAGTATGGATATAATAATGATTAAAAATCGTTAGATCATGATCTTTTGGGAAGAAAAATAATTTTGGAAATTGTTTAAGATGATAATTTTATGAGGTTTTAGAGCTTAATGTCAATACATGATGCGGCATGTGATAAGAGATAATGTAAATATAGTTCAAGGCACAAACAAAAGATAAGATTGTGTTTATAAAATATAAATTTATATTTATACTCTAATAGTTATATAATTCATCAACTATAGGAGAATAATCTTAAATAAAACATTTTCCAATTATCAAATATTTTTTTCATGATATCAATGATATTTTTTATAACAGTAGTTTATGTTTTATTGTAATGATCTTTCATCTGAGCATGTTCTCTATCAGTTTCCATCAAAACATGATGATTTGATTATTCTTCCAGGACCATGTTATCCTATTATATTTTGTATATTATTATTAACCAATATTTTTCCCCTTCCCACTTATTATGAGTATATTTTAACCATATGTGGGTTTCCTACAAGGGAATTTTCAAGTATGAACCATTAACCATTGATATTCAATTTCAAAATTTTGAGGATAAATTTTTTGAAAGGAGGGGATAATGAAAGACCCAAATGATTTACAAATAAATTTAATGTTGAATGCAAAAAATACTAGGTCTATACAAAACAAAACTTTGTTATAACTGAGTCAATAAAAATAATTTTTCCACTTCTGTTATTTGAATTTTGGAAATATGACATACACTATTGAGTTCAAGGTGATTTTTGAAGACTGATAGAACAAATTTATATTTTCATGAATATTAACCTACCCCTATAAATAGTAACTTGACCCTTATGAATAGTAATGCACCCTTATGAATAGTAACTTGACCCTTATGAATAGTAAATCGAATAGTAATGTACCCATGCGAATAGTCACATGGCCCTTATAAATAGTAATGTAACCATATCAGTTGTAACCTCACTAATTTAAGTAAAAATATAATTTAGGCACCTTATAAATGAAATTTATTTTTTAAAAATTTATTAATTAAGTGTTTAATTTTTGAGAAATAAATAATGAATTACAATTTTATTATTAATAGATTAATTTAAAAGATAATTTATTTTCATAAAATGTATTCATGAATCAATATTTTCATTTCATATAATTATAAGATATTTTTATGAGACCCTAGTTTATTTTCTAAAGTCTCATAAAATCGGTCATAATATCAAAATTGGTATTTTTCGAGTAAATGATGATTTTAATTAGAAAAATTAAATTTTACATATTTATAAAATGGTGTTCTTAATAATGAGGTCCATTTTGTATTATACATGTTGAAAAAAAGGTTTGCATGATTTATTATTATTTTTATGATTTTGTATAATTTTTTTTGACTAGTAAAAAATACAGTTTTTTTTAAAATAAGGAATTTATTGTGACAAGGTCAGGAAATTTGTCACGAACCGTCCCGGTGGGGCCCGAGCCACAACACTCCAAGCCTGCCTCCAATAGGCCAGGGGCTAGTGACTAGCACTGAGTAGGCATGCTACTACATGGGAGGCATTGCCTATAAACCTGTACACACGCACACACATCTCCAAGCCCACAAAGCTGAAAAGTAAAAACTACTAAAGATGAAAAAAAATGCATACACTAAAAAACCAACCAACAGAGTATGAATCAGAATTAAACAACAGTAATGTAAAACCCTGGGCCAAAAGTACAATCCCACCAAAAGAAAGTCTGCAGCAAAGTCCAACCTGTAGAGAAAGGTACTGGGACTGCAACCTGTTGCCGAAGGAACACACCTCAGCCTGTCTGATCTCACTGAACACCGTCCGGTCCTAGTCCACCTAGATTCCTATCAAAGGCTCGCTCGTCTTCACAAGACACGACACGTGCGGGCAAGGCCCATGCATGGGTCAGTATAACAATACCCAGTAGGACACCCCAAAAACCAAAAAGTAAATACAATAAAGGAAAATACCACAAAGAAAGGTATAGTCATCTCTACACAGTATATGTCTACAAAACATATAACAACAATATCCTGATATAATCATACACAAACGACCTTTGTGATACCGCCACTAGGATCCAGGTCGCAGATTCCACTAAGCATACCATCGGGAGAACACACTCCTCGGTCTGGAGAGAGAGACATGAAGTAAACATTCCAGGAGAACACACTCCTCAAGTACCTTGGGAACACGATGCTTAGATGTGGATCACTGCCAAGACATGGGGGGATTCCGAAAACTCAGTCTGAGCTAATCCGCTAAGAAGAGGATCGGCGCCCAGGTAATGGTCGTCACGTCGATACCAAGAACTCTCCCTAGGGTTCCATGAATGAATAGAGGATTCTTCTCTAATTCTCACAGAGGGGATACCAACAACTCTATTTAGGGAGTTCTGCTGAAGGGATCATACTCATGCGTAAAGGAAATTATTCCAGAACCTTCAAGGAAAAAGACCAAGGGTACAAACCCTAAGATGGCTAGTCCCAATCACAGAAGACAAGTGGATCCAGTCATGAAGAAAAGGTTACACAGCGTGTAGTATGGTTACATGTCGTGTTCCATGACCCCATGTACTGCCTGTGTAAATGGCATGTGTCCTTCGTTCAAGCCGTGCAAAACCAAACTACATAGCATGTAAAAAAGTACACGCCGTGTTCCTTGACACTGGGTATTGCCCGTGTAACTGGCCCATGTCACTCAGCTTTCCTAATATAAAACAACTACACAGAGTGTAGAAGAAATCACATGTCATGTTCGAGTACCTGGGCTTGCTCTGTGTACACTGGCCATGTGCCCATGCACGGTCTCTGCCTGTGTTTGTGTCGCCTTCCCGTGTACCAGTACACAGGGTATCTCATCTATCTGGCTGGGTCCGGCTGAGGGGGGGTATACACGGCGTGTCCATGGTCATGTACCCTTCCTGTTCCCATGTACTCTTGGAGTACACGCCGGGTTACCCTACCGACGAACACACGCCTTGTAGCCCATACTACACGGCCTGTAGTCGGGAAATTTCTAGAACCATTGTCTTCCTCCGTGCGCCTCAGCTGATCCTTCTAACTTTGATTTAGCCGTCCGTTTTCCACGAAACTCAAGGTGCTGGGACGCCTCATCCTCATGAAGCCGAATCCGTGGGTTTCGGGTCTCCGATCGGCTCTGAAATCAGATTCTGGTCACCCGTGCAGAAATCGTTCAAAGATTGATTTCTTGCAATCCACTTTGATCCGTCGTTCACCACCGCAGCCGCACCTCCATAGGGTCGTACCGATGCCAAATCTTCAATTTGTGACCGTTTCATCACACAATAGTTGTGCGACGTTCCGTCATTCATATCCCCATGAAGAGCGCGTAGAACACGATAAAGAACGTGGAATTTTGGGAAGAATAACACAACAAATCGAGAGAGACTAACCTCGATTGATGTTTGTGTTGATCTTGGATCGTCGCCAATAGAAGGTTGAACGAAAACAAAAACAATCTCAAGAATAAAATCCCACGGTTCCTGCGAATATCCCATCCCATAACAATGATTGATCCGCGGGATAATCTGTTCATGGATTAGTCCGTGTTCATCGTGGTTATCGAAAACATGGAAGAATAAAAGATATTTTGTGTAGTATATTTTAAAAAGATCTTCCTCCAGAAACAAGTTTTCATAAAATATTTTTATTAAATATTTTATTACTGTTGCGTCCAAAAACCATATTTCACCACCGACCTGTGCCAGCTGATGTTAGGCCTCACCTTAGGTAAAATCACTGTTCTGAACGCAACGGGGCCTTCGGATTTATGATCCGAGCTTCAGTTTGGGAGTTATTCCACATTTTCAGGAAAACTGCACACACGCGTAATTTAATCATTAAATTAAATTCAAACATTTGTTCCGGGCTCACTGGGCCTCGGAACTGTACGCCGTCTTAGAGCCTGGTCTTGAAATAATTCCCATATAATATTAAAAAAATACATGATAAAATCCGAGACATTACATCAAACCCACCTTAGGGCTTTTACGTCCCCGAAAAGCCAAAACAAGGGCTACTCAAAAAGGTGAGGGTACTGCATGCGAATCTGAGCCTCCCGCTCCCACGTGGTCTCTTGGAGATTCACGTGCGGCCACCGGACACACACCATGGGAATAGCTCGTCCATGAAGGATCTTCTCCTGCTGATCCTCGATCTCCACTGGGTACTTAGCAAAGGTCACTCCATCATCGATGTCCAGCTCGCCCCAGTCGATGACATGCGATGGATCATGAATGCACCTCCATATCTGCGACACATGGAAGAAATTGTGCACCCGGTCCATCTGAGGAGGTAGAGAAAAGAAATACGCCACCTCTCCAACTCTACTCAGAATCTGAAAAGGGAAAATGAACCTCGGAGATAGCTTGCCGCCTCGGCCAAATATCCGTAATCCCCGTCGAGGTGAGACCCGAAGGAACACATGGTCTCCTTCCTCAAACTCCAAGGGCCTCTGTCTCCGGTCGGTATAAGACTTCTGCCGACTCTGTGCAGTCTTCATCCTCTCCTGGATGACCTGAACCTTCTCTTTAGTAGCTCTCACCTTCTTTGGGCTCATGAGTGCTGACTCTCCCGGGTCAGTCCAGCAAAGTGGCAACCCGTAAGGTCGCCCGTTTGGAGACTCGAATGGTTCCATACTAATTGTGGAATGATAACTGTTGTTATATGAAAATTTCACCAGTGGTAGGTGATCCTCCTAGCTATGACCAATGTCAAGTATGCAAGCTCGTAGCATATCCTCGAGGACCTGGATGGTCTGCTCTGTCTGACCATCAGTCTGGGGATGAAACACTGTGCTCAAGCGTAACTGAGTCCCAAAATCTTCTTACTATCCCTTCCACAACCAGGATGTGAAACGAGAATCACGATCTGAGATGATCGTGGATGTTACTCCATGACGTTGAACTATCTCTTGCACATAGAGATGTCCCAAGATCTTTACTGAACTCTTCTCCCGTATGGCTAGGAAGTGGGCTGACTTGGTGAGTCGATCAACGATCACCCAGATGGCATCTTGCCCCCTGGACATACGTGGTAAACCCATCCCAATTTACAGGGATATTCTATCCCACTTCCACTCTGGAACCTCAAGGGGAAGAGCCAAACCTGCTAGAACCTGGTGCTTAGCCATTACTTGCTGACAAGTAAGGCACCGAGAAACAAACTCTGCCACATTATTCTTCATTCCTGGCCACCAGAACTGACATCGGAGGTCCTTATACATCTTTACCACTCCTGGATGTACTAACGAAGGGGATTTATGAAACTCCCTCATAACTTCCTCATGTAACATCACTGGTACTACCGTACGCCCTCTAAAAAAGACAATGTGATCCCCACCTACTGAATATCCATTAGCAGCATCATCTGTGGATATCTGAGCATGTAGAGTCTCACAGCTAGAATCATTGCATTGTGCATCCCTGACTCGCTATAAGATTGGTGGGGTAATAACCATCGACTGAAGGTAAGATCCCTCATCTCCATCCATGAAGGACAACTAAAAAGAGGCCAACATCCATGTCGCCTCATCCAGCAACTGTGAACTGAATTTCCTACTGAGAGAATCTTCCACCACGTTCCCCTTCCCATGAGTATAAACGATCTAAAATTCGTAGTCCTAGAGGAACTAAGGCCATCACATCTATCTCAAATTAAGATCCTTCTGATAAAAGATATATCTAAGACTCTTGTGATCAGAGTAGATGGTAAACCTCCCACCCATCAGGTAGTGCCTCCACATCATCAATGTGAAGACTACTGCTGCCAACTCAAGATCATGGGTCACGTAGTTCTAATCATGTGGTCTTAACTGACTTGAGAAATAAGCAATCACTTCTTGCCTCTGCACTAGGACACAATCAAGCTCGGTTCCTGAGGCGTCGTAGAACACTACATACTCGACACCCTCCTCCGGTAATCTCAAGATCGGGGCGCTCGTCAGACTCTGTCTCAACTGTTAGAAAGCCTGCTGGCATCTCTTGGTCCACATGAAAGGCTGTCCCTTTTGGGTCAAAGCTGTCATGGGTTCTCTAATCCTAGAGAAATCACGGGTGAATCTCCGATAGTAGCCCGCCAACCCAAGGAAACTCCGAACCTCCATCACGCTCCGGAGTGGCTCCCATGATAGCACTGCCTCCACCATTGCTGGGTCCACTGCTACACCATCCGCTGAGATAACGTGCCCTAGAAAGTGGACCTCCTATAACCAGAACTGAAACTTTGAGAGTTTCTCATACAACTGGTGCTCTCAGAGTGTGTCCAGAACCATCCTTAGGTGTCTCGCGTGCTCCTCCTCGGACGTAGAGTACACAATGATATCATCGATGAAGACCACTACAAACTGGTCTAGATAGGGCTGAAAGATCCGGTTCATGAGTCCAATGAACATTGTCGGGGCGTTGGTCATGCCGAAGGGTATCACTAAGTATTCATAGTGGTAGTAGCAACATCTGAAAGCTGTCTTCAGTATATCCTCCTCCCGTACTCGCAATTGGTGATAGCCTGATCATATATCAAACTTCGAGAACCATCATTCCCCTCTCAACTGGTCGAAGAGGTTATCGATCCTCGGTAGTGGATACCGGTTCTTCATGGTCACCTGATATAAGCGTCAGTAATCCACACACAGCCTCAAGCTCCTGTCCGCCTTCTTGGCAAACAACATTGGGGCTACCAAGGGTGAAATTCTGTGTCTCACAAAGCCCTTCTTCTGCAAGTCGTCCAGCTACATCCTCAGCTCACGAAGCTCTGCATGAGCCATCTGATCAGCTGATGCTGATATCGGGGTCTTACCGGGTTGCAACTCAATGTATAAATCTATCTCCCAATGATGAGTTAGCCCGGGGATATCCTCCGGAAAGACGTCCTCGTAATCAGCCACCACTGATGGAAACTGGAAACTCATAACATCTGCCACGCCAAGGGCCAGGCTGGCCAACTGAGGTGAAATCGGTTGGGCCCTCCTATGCACGAGTCCATCCTGTGCTGTCTGGGACTCTCTTTCACTGACAAAACAGAACCTTGTCCCATCACTGTGAACACACCACACCCGTCGCCTAAAATAATCAATCTAGGAATGATCTTTTGATAGCCAATCCATACCAAGAATGACATTATAAGGCCTCGACGCTACCACCAATAGGTTTCAACCGAAACTCTTGCCTATAAGCGTCAGGTCACACTACCTACAAAGTTGTGTGATCTCTGAATCTTCCCCAGTCAGTGTTTCTAAGCGTAAGGGTCAATTCAACGGCTTAACTGGAATCTCAAGGTCTCAAACAAGATAAGAATCCATAAAGAAATGACTAGCACCTGTGTCTATCAAAATGGAATCCAAAGTAGAAAAGACACAGATAGTACGTCTAATCATTCCTGGAGTACCAGGGTCATAAGCTTCTACCGCCTGAAGTTGCCCCGGCCTCTATCCACCAGCTCCCTGAGCCAGCGGTGGACCTCTTGGTGGTGGTGGTGGTAAATGGTTTATATGACAACCACCCCCCAGCTTCCCTCCCATATTCTTTGCCACGTCCGCCGCCTCGTAGATCTGTCTACTCCACATGTTGACTCTACCTCGGTGGTCCATCCACAGCTCCCATGTCAGTAGTATGGAGGGTCGGACAATATCAAGTGAGGTGTACCCTCCCATCACATGAGTAACATCACATCTCTCAAGGCTGGCTGGATGAGCCCTGTGAACCCTTTATGGCTGATCCCCTATCCAGGGATCTCCTCTGGAAACGTCTCCCACACCTGGGTCCCTCACGTAGGCTCCCTGTCGCTGAGGTCTCTGCTCCAGCTCGCCCACTACTGACAACTATCGGTTGTCCGTGCTCCGCCTGAAATATCTCAACCACAAAAGCCCACTCGAGCACCCCAGCATAGGTAGGAATGCACATAGGGATGATTTTAGATTGTATATCTCTGCTCAAGCACCTCTCAAAAGTCCGATCTCTGAAGTACTTATCTTTGACCATATCAATTAAGTACCGCGAGTGGTCGGTAAACCTCGATGAGTAGTCGGCCACCGACATGGTTCCCTGTTGGAGCTAAAGAAGCTCCTATAAACGTACTGCTCTCAGGGTAACTGGTGAAAAATCCTCTATGAAGAGATGCCCAAACTCCAACCATACAACATTCGCCTCTTCGTGAGTCTAGATGACCAAACTCCACCATATCCCTACTGAGCCCTGCAGAAGGCTCGCTGCCAGGATCACCATCTGGTCTGCTAGTGTCCTAACCAAATGGAAGACTATTTCCATTGCCACAAGCCAGTCCTCTACTGCCTGAGGGTCAGGCTCACCTCAAACCTGAGGGGTCTCTATCTCTGAAACTCATGGAGTGCGCTCAGCCTGCGCTCCTCCTCCACTGGTACACCAAGCCCTAAACACTGCCCCCACAGGTGGTGGAATAACTGGCACACCATCTGGTTGTAGAACTGGGGGATCTGGTCCCTGTATCGATGCTTCATCACTGAGGGGGTCATCCTCGTGATCGATCTGCTGGATCCTAGTGGGTGCGTGTCACCGAGGCATCCAATTTAAGAAACAAGATGTATCATATTCAGTGAGTATATCTGGAGAGGTGACTCAAGAAGGGCATGGAAACCACAACTCATTCCTATATGATGAATTTAAAATTATTTTCCCCCATGAAACTAGTGTTTTCATGTTCCTAGTCGAAAATCAAGTCATCACAGTCCTAGTGTATGGATACGTCGGCCGCCTCACAAATACTGGGGTCCCTGGCCTGAGAGCCGAACATGAAACACATAACACTATTACCCCAAATCAACTCACAGACTCTTGGTCCTAAGGTATAACCGACCACCTCAGATACCACTCTGTCACGACCCTTCCTGGTAGGGCCCGAGCCGCAACTCCCCAAGCCCGCCTCCAATAGGCCAGGGGCTGGTGACTAGCACCGAGTAGGCATGCTAATAACATGGGAGGCATTACCTATAAACCTATACACATGCACACACATCTCCAAGCCCACACAGCTGAAAAGTAAAAACTACTAAAGATGAAAAAAAACATGCATACACTAAAAACTCAACCAACAGAGTATGAAACGGATGTAAAGTACGGTAAAGTAAAACCTTGGGCCAAAAGTACAAGACCACCAAAAGAAAGTCTGCAACAAAGTCCAACCTGTAGAGAAAGGTACTGGGAATTCAACCTGTCACCGAAGGAACACACCTCGGCATGTCTGATCTCACTGAACACCATCCAATACTGGTCCACCTTGAATCCTATCAAAGGCTCGCGCATCTGCACAAGACACGACACGTGCGGGTAAGGCCCATGCGGGGGTGAGTATAACAATACCCAGAAGGACACCCCAAAAACCAAAAAGGAAATACAACAAAGGAAAATACCACAAAGAAAGGTATAGTCATCACTACACAGTATATGTCTATAGATCATATAACAAGAATATCTAGATATACTCATACACAAACGACCTTCGAAATACCACCACTAAGATCCAGCTCGAAGATTCCACTAATCATACCATCGGGAGAACACACTCCTATGTCTAGAGAGAGAGACACGAAGTACTTGTTCCGAGAAAACACACTCCTCAAGTACCTTGGGAACACAATGCTCAGATGAGGATCATAGCCAAGTAATGGGGTGATTTCGACAACTCAACCTGAGCTAATCTGCTAAGTAGAGGATCGGCGCCCAGGTAAAGTTGGTCACGTCAATACCAAGAACTCTACCTAGGGTTCCAGGAATGAATAGAGGATCCAGCTCTATGTCTCATAGATGGGATTCCCAAAACTCTATTCAGGGAGTTCTGCTGAAGGGATCATACTTCTGTATAAAGTAAATGATACCAAAACCATCAGGGAAAAAGACCAAGGGTACGAACCCTAAGAAGGATAGTCCAAGTCAGATAAGGCAAGTGGCTCAAGTCATGAAGAAAAGGGTACACGACGTGTAGTATGGTTACACACCGTGTTCCTTGACCCTGGGTAATGCCCGTGTAAATTTCCTGTGTCCTTCGTTCAAGACGCGCAAAACCAAACTACACGGCGTGTAGAAAAGTACATGTTGTGTTCCTTGACCCCGGGTACTGCCCGTGTAACCGGCTCGTGTCACATAGCTTGTCAGATAGAAAACAAATATATGGGGTGTAGTAGAAATCACACGTCGTGTTGGAGTACCTAGGCTCACTCCGTTTACGCTGTCAATGTGCCCATGCACGGCCTCTGCCCGTGTCTGTGTCGCCTGCCCGTGTACTAGTACACGGGGTATCCCATGTATCTAGCCGGGTCTGGTCGGGGAGGGGGGTATACACAGCGTGTCCATGGCCATGTACCCGACCCATTCCCATTTACTCTTAGAGTACACGACGGGTAACCCTACAGATGAACACACGTCGTGTAGGACATACTACATGGCATGTAGTTGGGAAATTTCCAGAACCGATGTCTTCCTCCGTGCACGTTGGCTGATCCTCCGGACATTGATTCAGCCGTCTATTTATCGTGAAACTCAGGGTGATGGGTCACTATGTCCTCGTGAAGCTGAATCCATGGGTTTCAGGCCTCCGATCAGCTCCAAAATCCGATTCTATTCACCCGTGCGGAAATCGTTCGAAGAACTATTTCTTGCAATCCACTTCGATCCGTCCGTCTCCACTGCAGCCACACCTCTGTAGGGTCGTACCAATTCCAGATCTTCAATTTGGGACCACTGCATCGCACAACAGGTGCGCAATGATCTATAATTCATATCCCCGCGATGAACGCATAGAACACGACAAAGAACGCGAGAAATTTGGGAAGAATAACACAATAAATCAAGAGGGATGAACCCCGATCGATGTTCATGTTGATCTTGGTTCATCGCTGTTAGAAGGTTGAACGAAAACCTCAACAATCTCAAGAATTAAATCCCACGGTTCCTACGAATATCCCATCCCACAACAATGTTCGATCAGCGGGCTAATCTGTTCATGGATTATTCTGCGTTCATCATGGAAATCAAAAACGGGGAAGAATAAAATCACAACAACATCCTACCTGGATTTCATGGGGTTCGTTGGTGAAGATCTGTTTGTCGAGTTGTCGTCGCCGGCGAAGCTCGTCAAGAACACCGTCGCCGCATTGGGAGGCTTCCTCCAGGACCGTTAGAGCTGCCAAGGGTTTTCAGGTTTATGGGGTTTGTAACCCTAGACCCTGGTGCAAGACTATATTTAAAGAGGATAAAAGATATTTGGTGTAGTATATTTTAAAAATATCTTTCTGCATAAACATGTTTTCATAAAATATTTTTATTAAATATGTTATTACTGTTGCGTCCAAAAACTAGATTTCACCACCGACCTGCGCTGCTCGATGTTAGGCCTCGCTTTAGGTAAAATCGATGTTCTGAATTCAACGGTGCCCTCAGATTTTTGATCCGAGCACCCATTCGAGAGTTATTCCACTTTTTCATGAAAACCCCATGCACGCGTAATTTAATCATTAAATTAAATTCAAACATTTGTTCTAGGCTCACTGGGCCTCAGAACTACACGCCGTCTCAGAGCCTGGTCTTGAAATAATTCCCATATAATATTGAAAGAATACATGAAAAAATCCGGGACATTACAAAATTATTATGATATTAAAAGTTATTTAAACTATATAACAACTAAATAATTATATTACATGTGTAATATTTTGTATAATTAATTTATAACATGAAAAGTATATTTTTTCATGATAAGTATAAAAAACATTGTCAATATTGACACAGTGCTAGCGCAGCGCTGAAAAACTATAAATTGGTAATTTATATAATAATTGAGGGACAAAAATTATTTGATTGAATTATTTATTAATTATTAAGAATTATTTATCTCTTTTATTTTTAATTTTTTTCTGTGTTATATAACATGACTATTATCCACATGTCTTTGCAATACTTGTGTAGGGCAAGAAAAGACCAAATAATACATTTAAGAAGATGTTTAATTATATTAATGATTGAATATACATAATAAATAAATTCATATTTTTATTTTGAACCTAATTAATTTATCTTTATTATATTAATTTAATTTTAATTTTTATATGAAATAATTAACATTAATTCTTATGCAACGCCGATGCAGTGCTTGTGCAAGCATAAGGAAGATAAATAAAATATTTTTAATTAAAATTATAAAATTATTAATGACTCATATTTTGGATAAAACACTTTATATAATCATTTTTAGACTATTATAAATCCTTTATACCAATTTGGGATATTTTTGACCCACTTGAATCGATTTAAATCCTTTATAATATTTTATTTCAAAATGAAGTCAGGTTGTCATATTATAGTTTTTAACTTTAATAATATTGTTATATGAGATTTTTCAAAGGTTTTATTCTAAAGAAAATATTATTTAAAAATATGAAAAAATAATATTTCTCATGAAATTTTATTTTTAATTTTTAGACAGCAATTAAATACCATAATGGATTCCACAAAGATGAAGCAATATTAATTAAATTAATGAATAAATCAAATAGATTATATTAAAAATAATAAAATAAATACAATTTTATCTTCTTAAACTAATTAAAGGATTACCTAGATTAATATGACATTTATAAAATATAATATTAATTTTTTTTTATTTTTAAATTTTTTGTGTTATGTTTAAAGTCATAGATATTAATATTATTTATCTTGAAAAACCAGAATTTAATGAATAAATATTTTATTAAATTATTTAAAAATCCCAAAATTATTTAAATGTCCAAAAATGGTTATATTACTTCTAAAATGTAATCCCCCTTTTTTAGACCTTTTAGGAGTCTTAAACCCTATAATATACTTGTCATATTTTAATAATTTTGGTGATTCCTAAGTTACAACTCTCCTCACTTATAAAGAGAGGATCCTTTCTTCACAAATTTCATAACCATTATCCTTATTATTCATAAAATAACTTCTAAATTCCATCCTTATCATACCTTGAATAATTTTAGTGCTTATGGTCCCACAAAAAGACAACTTCCAAGAGCCTTAAGGTGGTTTCAAATGAGAAATATTCATGAGGTAAGATCTCTTCTTCTTCTCTTTTAAATTCATTCTCACTTATACCTTATACCTTCCTATTATCCAATTATTCATGAAAACTCCAGTAACTTATATTTATTTAATTTTTTATGATAATTGAATATTACATCATCATCTCTTATTTTTCCTCCTTTTGTACTATAAATGAGAACACTGTCCGAGATGCGTTAATTATCACGTTCAAAGAAATACAGGCTTTTAATTTGCATTATTATATTAAATACTGGTCATGATGCCTTTCTCTTGGTTTAAAAATATCAAAATATATTTATTTTATATTATATAATTTTCTGGAGTCCTTACACACTCATTATATAAAATAATAATACAAAACAAGTTCATTATGCACAAAACCACCAAGTAATCCAAGCATTTATAAATAAATTTTATATAATGATTCATCCTCGTAGAATATAAACAATATCACTATATGAAAATTTATATATCTATAATTTCTCTAATAATATATATTAAAAATTCTGTATTTTTAATCACATTTCAAACAAACTTCCATTCTTGAATACATGGAAACTGATCCTGAAAACCAATGAATAAAATGGTTCCCAAACAATAAAATTGAACCACTTAAACCCATAAATAAATTCATGAATGAACCTAATATGGATAAAATAAATCACTTAAATTTTTATTAGGTTTTGGAATTATTAATTAATGAACCAAAACTTGATTATTCAGGTCATTAAGATCACGTGGAGAACCCCTTCGTACTTAAGGATAGGGTTTCTTCATCTAACTTCCATTTTTGTGAGATATTCTGTATTCACTATTATTACTTTTGTATGGTGTATGTATACTTATCATTGATGTTTTATATCATTAATATTTTTTTCATGATATTAAATATATCATTTGACGATTATTAATTTTAGGGGCATACAATTCAATTGATTACAAAGTTGTAAGTATTTTCTTCCCGAACCTCTATATTCATTCAGTTTTCTCTTATTCTATATTCACCTCAATGAAATTATTATTTATTTTTATTTAAACCTAATAAATTATTTTATGTTATATATATTTTTTCCAATCAGAATATTTCTTTATTTTGTGTGTATTTACATGTTTTAAAAGAATATTTCAAAAATTCTTCCAAAATGAAATCCTGATTCAAGGAACTTCTCAAATTATTACCTATTCTGTAGTTCACTATATAATCTATTTTATTCCATATTTATCTTTCTAAAATAAAATATTTTATAATGAAAATTCTATTTTGGTTCATTTCTGGTTTTATGAAAGCAAACATGCCTTTCTACTTTAAAATCCTTTAATATTTGCCTTAAACCGCACTAAAATCTTTTATTTCTAAAGATTTTTTAAAAACTATTTTTAAATTATTTCTCCTCAATAAGACTTTATTTAATACTAAAAGATGATTTCAATGATATTAGATTTTAATTTCTTGGATATAAATGTTTACAATATTATTTCATGGAAAATACAAATGATTTTACAAAAGAACACTTCTTTTTAAAGTAAAAAAGATTTTTTTCTCTTCTCACACTAACTTTTATGAAGTATATTACTTTTTAACCACTTATTTCATTCATGTGGTGTATGTACAACCCTTTGGTATATCATATCAATGATGTCATTATTCTCCTGAAATTCAAAGGTATTATGGTTTGAATGTTTCAAGGTTGTATGGGACACATTGGAGTGTTTATGTATTATTTCCTCAAGAATTATTCAATAGTCTCATTTAAAAATATCATCTTCTATGTCAACATCCTTCATTAAATATTGTACTTCATTGAGTTTTATCTATTATTATATCAGCTATAATATATTGTTGAAGGTTTTATGATTAGGTTTACTGTGGATGTGATATCCTAAAACCATTCACCATTTTACTCTAAATGGTTAGTTCTTATGCTTAATGTTCAGAAAATTTTATTTATATTTCATATGTCAGTTTCAATATAAATGTACATGTTGTTTATGTTTATTCTCTTTCATATGAGGAATGCATTAGAATTTTTATGTGATGGGTGGGTCCCACTATAGACCCTCTATGCATGGGTAGGTCTCATGAGAGAAATATATATGGATTTGGCTAAGGCCTTGCCCACATTTTAGATATGGTTTTGGCTGAGGCCCTAATTATTTTTAGATCTCTTGGTCTAATCCTTTATGGTAGGTTTTATAATTTCCACCATATGCATTTCCCACATTATGAAGCTAAAAATTCATAGTTAATGGGGTTATTTAGCTATTAAAATACTCATTATTTTGTTTTATTAAGGAAATATTTACTCAACTCATTTTCGTACCATAATATTTTTGAGTTTATTTTTTTAAGGAATGTGTTTTTAGTTATTCACCATGCCTAATGATTATGTTTATGATATTTAACATTGTATTTTTTACCCTTACTGAGCATTTGAGATCACCACTTTCTTATGTTTCATTTTCTCATGATATAAAGAAGATTGTTATGAATGACCTGCAGGGTTAAAAATAGAGTTGTTGATGTTCCCAATAAAACATATTTGTTGTATTTCATTTGAAGTTGTAATGTTTAACTATGTATGTATCTAGGTTTCCAAAATTACTAAACTAATCAGTCCATTGTGATTTGATTCTGTGTATTCATTCTAATGTAATGTAATAAGGCATCAGCTCTAGGCAACTGGGGTCAGATCATTACAATATTTCTTCAACTAAAACATATATTGAATATTGGGCCCCTAGAGACCCCATATTCCTTGACCAACATGACCTCAACAACCTCTTCCCCATATTATATATCATTACCAAGTGAAATTTGATTCATATATATTATCATCATAAAATTATGTATCTTTCCGAAGGATAACATTGATAGAATCATATTGTGTTTTTTTATCTGATCAATATTTTGTTTGGTGGGGTGGTGTTCAAATGTCTATTTGATGTGTTAGTGCTCATCCTCCCAATGATGGAGGCAATAAATATAAAAGTTTATAGAGTATCTTTTGACCCAATAATGACACATCTCAAGACTTATTTCATCGGTTGGAATTGTATTGTCTCTTAGAGAATAGATAGAGTGAAGATTTCACCTCAGTTACCATATGGGATACATGGATCTCAACTAGCTGATTCAGTTGATCCTTAATTATGGTACATTATCAATCAAATAATTTCTTATACATATAGTCATTGAACTAATGTTGACCTTTGTATAGGGTTTTCATATATTCCTCTTATTATTCTAATGATATGGGAGAAATTTACACCTATTTTGATGATGGTTTTCCCAATTTGACCCACCAAAAATAGACCTTATTCTAGAGTATATCCATAAAGGTAACGAATTCTTAAATATTATTCCTCAGAATCTAGTGGAAGCGGTAGTAATCTATAAGGTCACTAGGACCAACTTCATTAATTTTTCTATACTATGGGAAGTTCAAAATATTATTATCCAATTTTTTAACAAAGATCAGTGGGATTTGTTCCCTAAATAAGGAATAAAAATTATTCCTCTAATCCTAAATGATGGGAAACATTTCTCTATCATTACCTCTTATTAGGGTAATAATTATTATTAATTAATTTTAGGGGGAGGTACTATGTGATATTGTGTGGTCTTTTTTCCCAGATATGGTACATTCATGGGCTTACGAATGATGGTTTTAGCATTTTATCTTTCAGTGTTCTCGCCTTATATTGATGGTGTCAGTTGAGACATGGATTTAGTCCATTGAATGGAATCCTCCATGAATTTTTTCATATCTAAAAACTATATAAATACATTGGGATATTTTTTAGGAATAAATGGTTTTTGAATGTCATTTTAGAAATTTTATATGCATATTTATAATATTTTAT
This sequence comes from Viscum album, assembly GCA_963277665.1. Classification (NCBI taxonomy): domain Eukaryota; kingdom Viridiplantae; phylum Streptophyta; class Magnoliopsida; order Santalales; family Viscaceae; genus Viscum; species Viscum album. The sequence continues at coordinate 1,251,243,919 of OY728140.1, read as the reverse complement.
CCTAATAGAGATGCATTTTAAGAGAATATGTTAAACTCATTCCCAAAATCACATCAAATTCAAAAATAGAGGGAATCAAAATATTTTTATGAAATAACATCCCACATTATTCTATGGGAGAAAATATATATACATTATATGTGATCATCATACCATTATAAGTTTTCAATGATAATTTTACTTCTAATTAGTGAGGTGGTGATAAGGTACCATTATAAAATTCATTGGATATAAAAGAGTGTGTAGAACCAAAATAAAATAATACATTTTCAATTATAGATTATTTTAAGTGTATAATTCTCCACCTCATTATCTTGACCCACATCAATGATTTTTTATCACATGATCTTTCACTTTATCTCTTGGATTAATATTTTTCTAAAACTTATTATCATAAATTACCCTTAGATTTATTGACTTGTTAGAAAAGACCCAAACTCCTTTCAATTTTATAATTTGTTTGTGGGTGGTCCATAAAGTTGATCTCTTTGCACATTCATTTCATTGGAATTCTCCTTTTCATATATTCATCCTTCATTTTCTTGATGGTCTTATATTCCACTCTTAAAACATTTTCCATATCCCTAAAGAAAATTTCATTTGTTCTTTTTTCGACACAAATGGAATAAAGGAAAATTAATTTTATTTCCTTTATGGGTATTGTTAATATCATTTCTGCAAAAATTATTCCTTATCATCCTATTGGATCTATAAACTTGATGGGATTCTTCACTCTGTATTTATACCATTAGATCACATTGAAAAATGTATTTGTAGCTACTAAGGTCCCTTATGGATAGAACATTATAGAGACATTGTTTTAATTCACCAAATAAGATATATATTTTTTTAATGTTTAATATTAAAAATAGAAAATTATCACGTAGGACTTATATAATTTTCAACATAGGTACCAATATATCATCATTCTTTTTCTTAATCTCAAGGAATTCCCTTTCAATTTTTGAATAAAGTGTCCATGGGAAGTACTTAATGAAAAAGACCCTCTTAAAATCATCCCATTACATGGAGTGAATTTCTTCATCATTAATCATATTAAAAATATGATTCCACCTTTGTTAAACTTTTACATCCAAACAATACACTTCTTGGACATGTTTTTCATGCTCCGAGTATCGAAAAATGGAAAATATCTTCCCAGTGGTACTGATCCATTACTCATCCCCTAGGGGATCAAAGGACCCACTAAAATAAGTTGGATGTTGCATCATGAAATACTCATTAGTAAATTAGTCCCTCATTTTATCATATGAAAGCTCATAATTATTTATGGCTTGGGAGAGTTGTGTGAGTATAGAAACCAGATATTTCATTCCAGATCCCATTCCATTCAGCATCTCCATAGGAAAATCATTGTATTGTCTTCCAAATACATTGTTTACATGATTACTCTTAGTTATATCCATTTAATAAAACTAAAAATAATAGTTTAAACATCAAGATACAATAATAAATGTAAATAATCATATAATCCTGAAATTAATCCCTTATTTTTCTAAAATTATGACACCTTCTTATCAACCTATAGTGATTTTAGGTGAACCCTATATCAATTCTAGTTCATCATAGGTTGTATTAAGTTATATCATAATATTATTTATAACAAATCTATAAAAATATCTAAACCCTCCTTTGATACCATATATAGTGACCCAAGTATAACATTCAAAAATATTACATAATATTATATGAATATTCCATACATCATTCTTGACCTGACCCACTAGAGACCACTAGGATAGTGATAAGCTGAGTGTGACCACCCTATGGCCACCTTAAATAAGACATTAACAAGAAAATAGTGTCAAGTATGTATATTCGAAATATGATAGTAATTACCCTAATCGCGTGTATACACACACACACACACATCTCCAAGACCATACAATGTTTAAATGTAAAACAACACAACTAATGCCAATGAATACATAAATATAAATACCACCATAAAAGTTCCATATTGTAATAAATGAAAAAAGGCCAAATAAATTACCACCAAAAAATACAAAAGAATCCACCCTTCTCATATGGAGGGGACTACTATCAAATGCAACGCCTGTATAAACCTCAGTCTATGTAGCCCAATCTGTGCTCTACCAGCTTTCAGTCCTCCCAGGACCCCTTCAAAAGGAATCTCATCTTCATAAGACATAACATGTGTAGTCAGAGCCCTTTCAATAATGTCTATAATAATACCTAGTTGGATTCCCTAAAATCACTAATCATAAAGCATCAAGGATAATAAAATCATCAATACATATGTATATTAATAAATATGTCAGACATGACTATAATCAAAATAATTAGATATATTCAAGATAGATTCCAAGTCTTAAAAGGTATCAATCATACTGCTAGAAAAAGGATTCATCTTGAGGAGACAAAGTAACACTATAATATAATAATCTACTACGTGATCCATGTTTTTAATGATATTATTCTTCTGGGAGGTCATTATCATCAGGTCTCGCCAAATAAGTACACATAGGATCTCTAAAGATCATGCTACTTAGTTAGGAGATCACACGTAGGACCATTGGGGACTCCAACAACCCAACTAGATTAATCTACTAGATATGGTATCAATTCCATGTATATGGTGGTAACATAGATACCACAAACCCCACATTGGAAATATATGATAGAGGTTCCCACCATAGGCATCACAGAGGGATATTTTGAACACTATTTGAAAAAAAACCCAAATAAAGGGGATACAATCCTTTTAATATGATTTAATTCTACACTTTACCCTAATAGTGATGGACTAAGGGATCTAACATTGTTGAAAATGGTCTATATTGAAGATTCATAAGGCCTTACAATTCTTTAGAAAATGTACATATTATGTACCAGGGGGTACACAGTGTATCACGTCTTCCCTGGAGTCTTCCCACGACATACCATCTCACATGACATGTAAAACTCCATATAAAAGGTTTTTACATTATGGGTACGTGGAATATAGATGTCGAGTTGGCACTCGGTATGCCACCTTCCCATATTCGTGTATTACTTGTTGCTCCATTGTACATATAGTTGTGCTCGTGTACTGTGGTCATGTCTGAGTACAGAGTCCTGATTTTGTACTTTACCTATGCCTATGTGTACTGTCGTGTACATCCCTATGTTCCTTATATGGTATATGTCGAGTTTTTAACATCGAGTCACATAGCATACAGTTAGGACCATATAGTGTTTGATCTTTTTCTTTCCACATAAACCCTATCATAGTGTATGATGGACTACATGGTATGTTTTCATTAGATAACATGTTGTGTAGTCAATTATTTATAATAAATACCATGTTTTTATAAATGCCTTTGTTCGCACACCCAACCCTTCTTCTAGCTGTGATTCCTGTTGATGATCATGGATCTGGTGTTGACAATCCATCACCATTTCCCCTTGCTAGATTCTAGCCTTTGATCCACTCAAAAATATTCCACTTCCACAGCATGACATCGCCACATGAATAATCTGGAAACACAAATCCTTGATCCAATCCTGATCAATCCCCATCACCACACACCTTTATCTCTCCCTCAATCACTAACCATACCCACAATGTTGATTTTTTTCACTGAAAAATAGTTACACAACTACCAAATACCCAGTATACATTTTACCTCTGTCCAATGAAATTATCAGGGATGAATGTGTGATGAAACAGGGGAGAAATGAAAAAGTCACAAAATAAGGAATGAACCTTGACCATTTTTCAGTTTTTCCGAGATTATTTTAAATTATATTAATGAATTACGAGAAATAATAAACAATAATAACAATTTCCACAAATCCTAGGTAAACCAACCCACACCTACAACATGATCAACTTGTAAATCAATTTTTTTGTTGGTTGGTTTGTGTTCCTCATTGTATCATCAAATAGGGAATTAAATCACAGAAAAAATACTCCCATCATTAGGTTAGTATCAATATATAATTAATAATGGTCTAACTTCATCATCATTGGGAATATCATAATCTCTGACCAGCACACTTATCACCAATCCTTGATCCACAATTGTCCATTTGAGAATCCACCATGAACATTATGTCGATGGATCCTCTAAAATATATAGATTTATACAACTAACCCTGATAGTTTCCAATAATATATTATTTATAAGCAGATTTGTAGGTCATAAAAAATTAAAAAACAAATTAATTTGTTAATTTATTTATTTATTAATCCACCCATGATTATACTCGACCCAATCATCCACCGTGATCTAAGGTTATATCATTCCTATGATAAAAACCACATTCTAGAAACAAAATTACTCTCAAATTTATAATTTGTGTCTATTATGAATAATTATTCTACCATTTAAATAAATCTATGTGCACATGATATTAATGAATTTAATATTTTTATTAAATCATTTCTGGGTGCATCTGCCTCAAAATCTCACACAATCTCACTGTCTACATCTCAAAATATTTTCATATATATTACAAATATTTACATGGAAAAAATAAAGACATTGCATTATCCACACCTTAGGGATATTTTCCCAATAATAAAAAAAATACTCAAAAAGGTTTGGGTACTATGCTTGCATGTGGGTCTCCTACTCCTCGTTTCTCTCCTGAATATTGTTGTGCTTCCACCGAACACGCACAAATGGAATCTCTTGCCCCTAAAATATATTATCTTTTCAATACTTAAAATCCACTTAGTACTCATCAAAGGTAGCTCTAACCTCAATATCCATCTTTCCCAAGTCAATAACATGTGATGGGTTGTGCACAAACCTCCTCAACTATCACAAAATGAAGATGTCATATTCCCAGTCTAACTATTGTGGAAATAGCAAGGGTTATTCCACCTTGAAGACCCTATAAAGTATTTATAAAGGTCCAATTAATCTTATATATAACATTCCACCCCATCCAAATATTTACAATCATTACTGAGGTGCTACCCTCATTAATACATGGTATCCCTCTTAGAACTCCAATGGCGTACATCACCAGTGCGTATATACCTTAGGACGACTATGTGTAGACCTTGCCTACTTCAGAATGATATGAACCTTCTATGTCATATCTCTCACTAACTTTGGTCACATGAGTCCTGACTCGCCTTGATTAGTCCATTATAGTGGTGGACTATATGTTTGTTTAGAAAAAGCCTCAGTTATTTTCATACCAATGTGGGAATGGTATGTTTTATTGAATAAAAACACTACTAAGGGTAGGTGATACTCTCAACTATATCAAAAGTCCAACTTATAGGCCTAAATCATTTCCCCCAAAACATAAATGGTCTACTCAGTCTGGTGGTCTTCCTATGTGTGAAATTTCATGCTCAAATGCAACTGAATCCTAAAGGACTCTTGAAATCATCTCTATAATTATGATGTGAAGAAAGCCTCACAATATAAAATTATCATTGAGGGAACTTTGTGAAGCTGAACTATCTCATATATATAATGGAATCTGAAGGTCTCTATTGAACTCTACTCGTGAATATCTTGGAATTGGGCCGACTAGTTCAGTTGTTATATGATCACCCAGATTCCATAATTCTCTCTAGACATCCACGGTATCCCCATCACTAATTAAATAGATATTACATCCCACTTCAACTCTAGAACCTCAATGGTTGAGCCAAATCTGTTGGAACCTGGTGCTCAGAATTCACCTGTTGAAAGGTGGGCATCCAGAGACAAACAATTCTACACACTTCTTTATCCACAAATACCATAATTGATGTTCAAGGTCTAGGGACATATTTTCCACACATGGATTTAATTTCAAGGTGGATTTATGAAACTCTCTCAGAACCTCGTCACACAGCATCACTGGTACCATCTTCCATCCTCTTAAAAGGATGATGTGCACCCCACATTTAAAAAATCTATTAGGAGCACATTCATTGGATATCTAAGTATGTAAGGTCTCATATTTGTTATCTCAATGATTATCCTCCCTAACATACTATATAAGAAGTGGGGTAACAACCATCAAATACAGATAATCTGAACCATCCGCATCCATGAGTGATAACTCCAACAAGGCTAACTGCTCAGATGCCTTGGCCAAAACAATGAAGAAGATCTATAACTGAGTGCTTCTACTAAAATGTTCCCCTTCCCAAGAGTATAGAATATCACTAATTCATTATCTTGGAAGAAATCTAGCTATTAGAACTGTTTCAAGTTAATATCCTTTTATGAGAATATATAGATGAGAATATTGTGGTCATATTAAATGGTAAACCACTAACCCATAAGGTAGTGTCACCACATATTCATGGTGAATACTACTAATTACATCTCTACACTATGGGTCACATAGTTCTGGTCATGTGGTCTCATCTTTTGGGACTCATAGCAATCAATTCCATCCTTTACATCATAAAATAACCAAGTTTGTTCCCCATGGAATCATATAACACTCTATATTTGATACCCTCCTATGGTAATATCATGATGTGAGTGCCCAAAAACCTCTACAAAAACTCTTAAAAAGTATACCGGAACCCACCATCCAAACAAAAGGTTTCCAATTTAGGTTTAATGTGGTCAAAGGTACTGATATCCTAGAGAAATCAGACACAAATATTCTATATTATCCTACTAACCCAATGAATATCCACATCTCTGTCTCACTCTATGGTGGATCCCAATATAACACTACCTCAACAAGCACTAGGTCCACTACTATACCTTCAACTAAGAAAAACTTTCCTAGAATGTGGTCCATTTGAATCTATACCTATCAGTTAATGTTCTTCCTATAAATAAGGTTCTTTCTAAGTATGTCAAGGATTATCCTTAGGTGTGTCTCGTGATCCTACATTGATACTAAGTACACTATAATGGAATCAATGAAGAAAACCGCATATTGTTATAAGAAAGGAAAGAATATTGGGTTCATGAGTTTCATAAACACTTCTAGGAAATTCATCATGCTTAGAGGCATCACCAAGTACTCATAGTGACCATAGAGACATCATAATTTCATCTTTGGTATATCCACATCTCATATTCAAAGCTGGTGATAACCTGATATGAGGTTGATCTTCAAGAACAATCTCACCCCAATCAAGTGATCAAAGAGGTCATCAATACTCAATATTGGATACTTACTATTTGTGATTCCCTAGTTCATGTGTTCATAATCCAAACACAACCACAATCACTGTTCTTCCTTCTATAAAAACAATACAAGGGCTTCCTAGGGGGAACATTGGGTTTAAAAAGACCTTCCTCTGAAAATCCTCTAATAGTACCTTTATCTCTTGATGAACTGTGGGATCCATAAAATATATATGTGTAGATATCAGGTAATTAATGGGGTGAAATTCAATAGATAAATATATATATTTTTTGGGGGGAAATCCTATAACATCCTCATGAAATTCTTTCTCTTACTCCATCCACACCACAATAAGCTAAAATCCCATAGCATCCACTAATACAAGGGAAATGCAATCCAACTCATGAGTAATCAGTTATACCCACTATATATGATCCCATCCTTATCTACCTAGGTTTCCTTCTCTCCCATGAATGAAAACCTTGATTTTTAACCAAGGATACACTGCATCCCCTACTAAAAAATAGTTAATTTGGGCATGAATTGTAGATAGCCAGTACATACCTAATATGAAATTGTAAGGCCTCGTCAGTGATACAAATTGATCCCATAAGAATCTATCACCTCCAAGAGTAGTATCATATTGTTATAAGAAGATTTTGATCAATAATTCACCTCCGATAGGAGCCTCCAAGCGCAAGGGTTGAGATAAAGGCTCAATCAAAATCTCCAATTCTCTAAATAGATAAGTGGAAATAAAAGAGTGGATAGAAATAATGTTTATCAATATAAAAATAATGTATGGAAGACATGGAACATGCTCTAATAATATTAGGAGCCTTGAGGTCATAGGCCTCCACATTATACAGTTATCCTCACCCCTGAAAACTGGCTCCCTGAGCCAAGAACAGAACAACTTGGGGTGGTGGTGGAAACATGAAAATCCATATAACACCTCTAGTTGTTAAAAATACTCATGTTATACCTTATCCACTCCTCAAGCCTCCCTTATCCTACCATTTTCTTTATTTGGGTTGTCTATATACCAAATCCCTATCAATTGTGTGCTGGGTTGGACAATCTTAAGCAAGATGTTTCTGTCCTTCCCAATATAGAAATGGTCTCTCTCTAGGATAACTCAATCCATCCTAAGAGCTCTAAACTCTCAATACTCTATCCTAGAATCATATCCAAAAGAATATCAAATGCCCAATTCCCTGTGACTATTGTCAGATACCATTTTCCAATGTCACATCTTCTTTGTTCCCACAACCAACACCCATTATCATCGTCTGCACATCCAAGAAGCTCTCTACTACTAAAGAATGATTAGGAACATTATCATAGGTTGGAATGAAAGGATATACCACTCTATCCCTAATATATTTTCATAATCCTCACTCTAATTTCATTTCTCGAAATAACATATCTCATACCATATCTATAGAGTATCATGAAAGGTCAGTGAACCTCGTTGAATACTCATCCATGATCACACTAACTGTTACAACTACAAAAGATCATTAATATGTATGAATTACAATGTGTATAGAAAAAAATACTCTCTAAATAGATTCTCAGTATTTTAAAAGGTGACAGTCATATCATCATGGGGTTGAGTCATCAGACCCCACAATCACCCAATGGATTCTCGATGGAGTCTCACCTCTAGGATCACCAATTGATCTCCAGGTGTCTTCATAAGGCTAAAAACTCAGGTGACTACATCTAACCAGTCCTCAGCTACATGTGGGTTTGGATCACCCAAAAACCTATGAGGTTTTTTCCTATGAAACTTATATTTTTCACTCAGCCTTTGAACATCCTCATCTAGTGTTTCTAGATAAATATAATACTCAATGGTTGGTGTAAAATTGTAAAACCACATGGATGTGCCGCCTCCTATACAAGCCCCTATACTGAAGCCTCATCACTTGGAGGATCATCCTTATGATCCCATTATAGAATCCTAGCAAGATGTATTTGTAGAGTAATCATGAAATAAAAAATATACACCACAATAAATGAGTATATCATGAATGATGACTTAATAAGGACATGAAAACCACAACCCAATCTTATATGATACATATAAAAATATTTTCCCTGAAACTAAGATTACATGTATTGAATCAACAAGTAGGTTATCAGAGTCTTAGTGAATGGATATGCTAGCCGATGCACCAGCACTGGAGTACCTGAACTAAAATAAAAACTTGGTACACTTAAAAATTATTTCCATAAATCTAAAATCAACTTCACTAATAGAAAAATCTCCAAACTATGGAACTAAGATGAACCAATCCGATACCACACTGTTATAACCTAACCCACTGAGGATTTCCTAGAAAATATTAATCCATGTATGACCACCTTCAATAGGATAGAGGCTAGTGACTAGAACCAATTAGGAACATCCCTCATATGGGAGGCATTCACCTAAGTACTTGTACATGAGTGCCCACTCACACACAAATCACCAATCCCATACAATACTGAAATGTAAAACAACACAAATGGTACTAATGCATGCATAAATATAAATCTTAATATCATTGTATCACATAGTATGGAAATAAAAAAAATACAAATAAAATCCCAAAAAAACTAAAAAGGAGTCCAACTTGATAAGAAGGAGGGTATTATTTTCTAATGAAACTCTAGTATAAACCTCAGTCTATTTAGCGTAATCTATGCTCCGCTTACTTCCAATCCTCCCAGAACTCTTTCAAAGTACTATCATCTACATAATACAAGACATGTGTGGGAAGATTCCATGTGGGGTGAGAATAATAATAACCAATAGGACACCTGAAAATCAATAAACAAAAATCATTAAGGATAGTCAACTCATCAATACGCTTTTATGTTAATCAATATATAATACATAACAATAATCAATACATCCATATATACTCATAATTGAATCTACATCTCAAGAGGTCTCAATCATATTACCAAGCATGGGATTATTCTAAAGAATTTCAGTCAATTCTCATCTAGGAGAATCTAGTCCATGATCCATTCTATCACTGATGGAATTCTTCTAAGAGGTTGTACTCATCGGTTTTCACTAAAGAAGTACTCATGGGATCTCCCAAGATCATGCTTCCCAATTATGGGATCATGCCTAAGACCACTAGGGGATGCCACCAACCCTTCTAGATTAAAATACTAAATTGGGTATCAATTCTATATTAATGTTGGTCACACTGATACCACGAACCCCACATAGGAAATATATAATAGGGGATCCCACATCATGCATCATAGAGGAATATTCTTAACTATATCTAGAATAAAATCCATATAGGGGAGTAAAATACTATGTTGAGGATATAATTCCACACTGTACACTCTTAGGCATGGACCAAGGGATCTCACTCTACTAACATTGTCTTATATTAATGGGACAGAGGTCCTCACACTGCCCTGGAAAAAGTATATGGCATGTACCAGGGGTACATGACATGTATCATCTACCCCAGGGTCTTCCCTTGTCTCTCTATATCACATGACATGTAAACCAATATATGCACGGTGTGTCCTTTAGGGGTACATGGATTTTAGAAGTCAAGTCTTCACTTTGTATTTCACCTACCCATTCCCATGTACATATGGTTGTGCTCATATACATCTAGTTATTCCCATGTGTTGTGGTTGTGTCTGAGTACCTGGTTGTTCTCGTGTACTCTTCCTATGCCCAAGTTCCAGGCAGTGTCTATGAATGTATACCCCTTGGGTTACACACCGATCCACCAAACCCAGGTCACATGATGTGTGGTTGGGACCACATATCTTATGATCATTTTCTCTATAAATAAACCCTAATGCCACAAAAGATTTACTATGCAACATGTGTTACTCAGACTACATGTCGTGCAGTCAGGAATTTATTAGATATTATATGTTTCTATATGAATCATCACCCACACCACTAACCCTCAATCTAGTTTTTATTATCATAAATTATTTTTGATATTTTGTTAACCTACCCACAAAATCATTACTTATTGGAATCTGTCGTTCAATTCGCTCGAAAATCATCCATCACCACATCATGTTGACGCTACATACCGAATTGAGAAATGAAAACCCCCAATATATCATTATATCCACACACCTCAACCACTCCCTCGATTAAAAACCATAACTATAGTACCATTATATTTCACTAAATAATGGCCACACAATGATTGAATACCTAGTATTCATTTAACCATCATCCAAATAAATTGCCATTGATGAATGTGTGAGGAAATTTGGGAGAAAAGACAAGTCAAAATTGAGGAATGAACATCATCCATTATTTGCGTTGAACTTTATTAATTCTTGTTGGAACAATTAATTAAGAGAAACAATAAACAACAATAACAATTTCTCTAAATCCCAGGTAAATAAAATCACACCTGCAGCTTGATCGACCAGCAAATCAATCTTTTGGTTGATTGGATTGCTTTCCTCATGGGATAATAAAATCGGGGAATAAATTAAAAAAATCCTATATAAAGTTAGTATTGGTCACTAATGAAGAAAATTGATTCATCATCATCAATGGCAGAATCTGTAAGCTCTGACTGGAACACTGATCGTCAATCCTTGACCCATCGTTGTTCTTTCAATAATCTTCCAAGAATGTTCCACCAATGGATACTATCAAATCCATAGAATTTTCCCATAATTGGGTATTTATAATTAGCGGTATAGGTCATGATAATTAACAAACAAATTAATTTTATTTATTTATTTATTAATCCACCCACAAATGTGCTCAAATCTAGCATCTAATGTGCTCTAAGGTTGTGTCACAGCCAGGATAAAACTCGAATATTTGACTAAATATAGGTCTTGAATTTTATTCCCAAGTACCCATTTGAGATTTTATCCACTATTTTAGGAAAAATAAATCTGTGTGAAATTAAAATATTTAATATTTTTATTAAATAATTTTTGGGCACACCAAACCTTAGATTCTCACATCATCTCAATTTCTAGCATTGAAAACTTTATTATATGTACTCCAATGATTTAAATTAAAAAATTGATATATTACAATATATCACAAGACTATAATCTAAATAATTGTAAAGGTTTAGTGTCATTGGAGACAAGATTTATAATCAATTTATTTTATGAATGATATTTAATATATCCCATAATTTTCTTCACACATAGTACCCTTCTTAGAAATACCCTACTTAAAATATATTTTTCATAACATAGAGATAATAAAAACATAAGAAAGGGTGAGCTCGGATTCTAGATAATGGTAAACATGGGATATATCAATTGATAATAAGTGAGAACAATTATATGGGTATGATAGAATAATAAAGGTGTATAAGTCCAACATTTTTAATTCATACACAAGGATTCTAGGACCCTAGATCGTGATTTATGGTAAAAGAAATTGGAATTTCATAATTTCTGAATCATAAGAGTGAGTAATTATTAATAATCAATTAGGATTAATAAGAAAATGATAAAAGCAAAAACAAATTTCATATAAATTTTGGAACAATCATAAACATAGAGAATCATTGCGTTAATTAAGTCACTTTTCTAATATCATCATCACATACTTAATAAAGTCTTATAATGGATTGGTTTAATTCCACAACTACTTTTCATTCTTGGAATTGGTTCACTCCCCAACCTCCTTTATATTACCTCATAATATATAATCCATTAAATAATAAATTTGAAGGATATATAATTTTATTCCTACCAACCACATAATTAAAACCATATGTATGTGTTTCATAAGATCATAAAAATATTAATCATTTCATAATAGTGAAATTAACCCATGGGAATGAAAGGAGTTTCATGAAATCATTATTAAAACATCATCTAGAGAAATAAACTTGGTGGAATCACAATAGAATATCCCCAATTAATCAAATGATCCTTAAAATATATTGACATAGTTGAAAAGTCTCTTTTATAGAAGAATTCAAAAAACACTTTTAAAATTAAGAGAAAAATCTCATTTTAATTAGGAACATATCAAACATTAAAAGAACATTAATTTTAAATTTTTGTACATAAATTAAAAAAACAAACCATTTATAAAACATAAGAAATAATAATTTTTAAAAAAATTCAAAGAAAAAACAAATATTTATTTATAATGAATTTAAAAAAAATTATAGTAAAAATTAACCTTTTTAATCATTTTAGAAAATACTAACAGTGAAGAAAAACATTCCCAACGCAAAATAAGAAATTAGGTTGGTTTTTTTTAAAAACATTCTTTTAGTATTTGAGTGAAAAAGAGACAGAAATATGTAATAAAAGCATGGAAACCATAGAAATAAAAAACGTATAAAGAAATGTTTGGGGTTTTAAATATAAGGATCATATAAATTCTCTCATTAAAAATTTAACATAGACAATCCCAAAAATATACGAGATTATATCATAGACCATTACCTCACGTCCTGACTCACTTCATACACACTCTAACATCCTGTAAAATAAATTTAAATTTATAATAAATATATAACATAACCATATTTCTATTTATATTTCTATTTATGATTCACATGTAATTTTTAATTACCCATTAATTATTAATTCTTTCCTAAAATCATTATTCTGTGCGTTAACTGATCTTTTTTTCATACATGTTTCTATTTGAATTTTTCTGACCTTCTACATTAATCATAATTATATTATTAATATAATAATAATAATTATTCAATAAATATTTTATTACATTATATACCTAGAATATATCATTACTTAATCATCCGTTTTATAAACATTATAACATCATTCATTTAGGTGGAAAAACAGACCCAAACTCCAGCATGTTATAAAGACTAAATAAGTAATAACATGTTAATTTATAAACAAAATACATCATTTACAGATATTATTCATGTTATAATTATCATATATATTCATTACATAAAATTTCATAATCATTCAGGAATAGAGGAAATGGGAAAATGAAATATATCACTCATGGAGATGGTAGTCTGTACGTACTCATGAACGATACATTCATTTTCAAATGAGGAATAATAAATTAAAGTAGAAATAATTTTATCAATATAGAAAAATTATTATATAATAAATACCCTATATATTCCTTAAATAAATCATTATAACTTTCCAGATGATGTGGTGATGATAAATTAAACACATCGCTTTGTGGAGGTGGTAGTCAGTATGTACACATGAGCGATGCATTCATTTTCTATTGTATGGAAAAGAGTTAAAAAAAATTGTTAAATAATCATAATAAAATTTAATTATATTCAGGATATAAGTTTCAATATATTAGGATTGATGCAATATATTGGATGGGGGTATAAGAAGAGTTAAATCTAAAAGGATTTGATGAATATGATTACCTATTCTTCGGGAATCCTTTATTGGATTACACATTAATACATTAAAGGTAGGTATTTTTGGAATAAGAAAACCTATAGGACATGGGTTGGTGAGTTAGGAAGATATTTGGCTTGGTATTTTCTAATATATAATTCTCAATTTATATAAATAAGTAAAGGGATGTGGTTACCTTTTATAAATGAGGGGAGTGGCACACTTGTAATTTCTCAAAGTTTAAAAATAACATAAATTCATTTTCATTTTCAAGTGACACAATACTAAAAAAAAATATCAACGATATTATTTTTTTAGTTTTAAATACCTTTATCCAACCAAATTTATAAAAGATTTATTGATATTTTATACCTTATCTATTAGTTTAACCCCCTCATTAACCCCTTTTAACTCTTATAGTGGTAATAAAATTATTTACCATGGTACCAATTCTAATAAAAAATATGAAATTATACTCACTAATAATTTTTTAAATATTTAATAATAATATATAATCCATTTTATCTTATTATATTTCTATAAATTTCATAAATTCATTTGAAAATTATCACATAAAATGAAATGAAAATAGTATTAGAAAAATGAATTTTTAAGCATAATGTTGAATTTATTCTCATTGAATTACTAGTAACAACCATTAAATGAATGTTAAAATATTTGATCAAATATATTCTCTAAATATATCATTAAAGTCATTCATAAATTATGATTAATTTAATTTACTAATATAAAAATAAATTGTCTGTATAAAAGATGTTTTTATGAAAAACATCTCTTTGTACCTTCAAATTGTTTTGATTTATTTTCTAACAAATTCAAAACCAATGAATTAATTTTAAATATGTATAAAAAAATTTCATAAATTTAATACTTTGAATTTATTATTATATAAATAATATATGAAAAAAACAATTCTCCAAAAAAAATATTTTAAAACAATTTTTAGGATCCCTCGGCTGCCCAAATCCTTGATCTAACCTCGCATTCCTCTGATCCTATCTATGTTGATTCTCTAGTAGGTGATTCAAAGGGGTTTTGGGATGTGTGTTTCACTAGAATTCAGTGTTCCAGGAGTGATCCACATCGAGGATGATGACATTAGAATTCAGCATCTACAATGTTAATGCAGAAGTTTTTGGTTTATCAGATTTGTTTGATGTTTCTTCCTCATAGACATTGGTGAAGGTTTGTTAGGTTTATTTCTATGAGATATTAACAAATTATAATTCTCATTAAGTGAATATTTCATTTATTGTGCTGCAACATCAATGGTTTTCTTCATTTTCATATGTGTGCAAATTTGATTATGAATTTTCGAGTTCTTCATCCTCTGGATGTTCCCTTCACTTTGATGGTTTTTCTTGGTGACATCGATGGATTCTTGAGATATTCCAATTTTTTTGGTTATATAGTGAATTTTTATGGGAATATCTATAATGGTTCTAGTGACATGGAAGGGTTGATTTTCGACGGGTGGTTCTCACTGGTGTTGTGTATAACAACCCTGCTCTTTATTACACACATAAACATGATTTATTACATAAACATGCCCTTAAGACAACTCCATGGATTGAGAGGTATACTGTCTATGGAAATTATGAACATTATGTAACAAATTAAATCATATAATACAACATATTTATTAAAAACATCATTTACATAACCAACTTATTCCTTCGTACTTAACACTATATGGTATAACCTGAGGACATACATTAGAAATGGGTGAGATATAGATCCCAATAAGGGAGTAAACAAGGAATAACGTGAAGAATATAGTACATGTTTATTAAATAGGCATATAAATGGATAATACTAGAAACATGAACATAAAGGAATGATATAGAATGATTATCACAACATGGAAATGTGGAAACACCATACAACCTGATATTAGCATGAGCTATGACTCATTGCACATGGATTCGCGTGAGTAATCCCTCATTTCACATGAATTAACATGATTAAACAATCATTTCACCTGATTTAGCATGTGTCAACTCTCATTGCACATGGAATATCTTGATACTAAACATTACCCAATACATTAGACCGCTATTAGGGCGCACCATTCATAAACATTTAATTTCATGCATAAGTGTGAAACATGGATCATATAACATGGAATCATTCATAATAATAAGTTATTTGATGATTAAGGAATGTGTAATAAATACATTTAAGTACCGTTAAATAATTATATGTGCATAAGGGTTAATACCTTGATAGAGAAATGGGTATGGTATTCACAACACGATGATTTTGGCTTGGAAAATCACAATGCAATTTCAGCATCATAACGTCGTCATATGGGAATTCATAAGTTTGGTTGATGAGAGAGAAAGGGGTTATATCATAATTTATACATTAAATATATATTAATTGGATCATTGAACATAATATCCCAACATATGAAATGGAATTTAGATGCCTAATATGGGATAAATACTTGAATGGAAATAAGAAGAGAGAAATCCATTACGGAATTTTGGCATGGTAAGGGATGTACACATAGGGAATTAATGAGAGAGAAAGTGGTATATCATCATCAAAAAAAAGTAGTGAAGTACGTGTGAAGTTTGAAATCATACCCTGAACATTTTTAATTGAATATAAATGGATATTACAATATTAAGAAACCTGGATAAAATTGAGAAAGGAAGGAATCCCTTACTTGAGTGTGTGACTTCAAGAGATTAAAGAGGGGATTATTGAAATATTTGGGATCCCTGGGGGATTATATAGGTCGGGGAGTAGGGATGTGATCCAATAATTTTTAGTGAATATAAGATGAAGCATGGGTGGGTTTATATAGGAAATAAGTGGGGATTTATTTAATTTTTAACAAACATAGGTTTTGGAATCTATATAATTAAATATTCCCAACCACAAACCTTCTCATAATTTTTGCCCACTTTATTTTCCAATGTAGAGTGAAAAAAATTATTTTATAACTAAAATGGCCTAACATATTAAAATATTTCCCTTTCTTATGTGGAGGTGAGTCACACTCTCAAGGAAATGAATATAAAATCATAAAATATATTATACATTTGGGAGGATTCACTAAGGCTTTATAAAATAAGTAAAACAAATCTAAAATCACATTATTTTAATGGATAAACATATATCGGTCCTAAAATACCAATTATAGTATTTATTACATAAATTTGGGGTCATTATGAGGTCATACATCGCATATTTTATTTATACGTAATTTATTTTTTACCCAAAAAATCAATTATCTTAGAAAATTATGAAAAAATCACTGCCAGATAATTTTGACATCCTGATTCTAAAAATAATATTAATTTTATCTAAATAATTTTCTAAATATGTGAATTATGACTTTATAATGAAAATTGACATATACTAAAAATTCATGGGTTTTGATAAAAACAGGTTTCAAAACTTAATAAAAATTACATTTGACTTCATAAAAATTATATACTCATTTATTATACATAAAATTTATTTGATAATAATATTTTATTAAAAGAATAATTATATAAAAAATTTATTAATTCCTTAAAATAAATTCTTTAAAAATACACATTCTATTTTATCGTATGAAAAATATAACTCTTATCAATCTAATTACCTAATCATTTATAGATAAAGAACAAATATAATCATCATTTATAAGAATTGTTATTATAATATTATTAAAAAACAATAGTTTAATATAATAATATATATATTAATCCAAATTATAATTTTTTACCTGAAAACTCAATTTATCAATTTTATCATTCTTTTAAGAAAGACTAATATCAAAACTGAATTGATGGAATAAGACTATTATTTAAAAAAATGATTGTATAATTTCAGCCAAAGTGTTACTTTCGACAATCCAAATTGAAATACCAAAACTTAATACTAGTATAGTGCAAGTATGGGATATATCGTCGGGGAGTTGAAGTAACTATATTTTATTTTTCTAGTTTGTAATTAATTAAGTGAAGCTTACTAAAATTTAGATTCTATATTTTTATGTTTCAATGAAAGAGTAATTAAAGTTTCAATTACTTGATTAATTACATTAAATATAAAGAAAAACACAAAATATTTGATTCTTGATTATAAATGGGAATAATGCTTTATGGGTGTGAGTTTTTAGGACAATTAATTAATCATTTTTCTTATGTGGTTGTGTTGTTTATGATAACTCACATCTTTGGATATAACAGAACCCCCTTGGTATGGTGAATTTCATTTGAATCCGTAGAAACCAATTCCTTGGTCGAGAATTTAGTTTTTATTAATTTTGTTAATTGTAACCCCATTTGACACGATAAGTCCACCCAATGATCATGGATGTTCATAACTGTAATTCATCATAAGATCCCTATAAATCACATTATTGGTTTGATATGGGGTTTCCAGTGATATTTAGAAAGATTTATTAAGGGATTATGAGATAAATATAAATAACATGATTAAAATATATAAATTGATATACAAAACCCCATAATCATTTATATCCCCAACACATAGGGAATTTAGATACATATGGAGTATCTAGTGTCTAACATACTTTTGATACCTAAGTGAAACATCGCACAAACTTTGGATTGAATATCATCGGTAACGTAGTGGCAGCACCTCCTCTCTTATCTTCTCTCCTTCTTCTCCCATTGGGCATCATAATATTGTCCCCTTTTTCTATTTGAGTATGAGTCATGAATTAGGAGGGAATACAATCCTTTTTATAATATTTGGAAATACATGATGTGTACTCAATTATACATGGCATGTACCCAATTCAACCTATTTTAGATATCTTTATTTACTAGTGGGTAAAGAACCACACCTCCTTTACTTTGAACTCGACGCCGCCTGGTTGGTGGGGGTACATGGCATGTAACGCCACCCCAAATTGAGTGTAATTTCAATCATCATCCACCAACTGATTCTATAAGGGGGAACACATCATGTACATGGTAATCACAGAGTGTGTAATAGCTGGTCGACAACATGGTCATGTATTTGGTCAGGTCGATCCATGTCTAGGGAAATAGTACATGGCATGTGTTATAAGTAAAGGGATGTGGTTACCTTTTATAAATGAGGGGAGTGGCACTCTTGTAATTTATCAAAGATTAAAAATAACATAAATTCATTTTCATTTTCAAGTGACACAAAATTAAAAATAATATCAATGATATTATTTTTTTAGTTTTAAATACCTTTATCCAACCAAATTTATAAAAGATTTATTGATATGTTATACCTTATCTATTAGTTTAACCCCCTCATTAACCTTTTTTAACTCTTATAGTGGTAATAAAATTATTTACCATGGTACCAATTCTAGTAAAAAATATGAAATTATACTCAATAATAATTTTTTAAATATTTAATAATAATATATAATCCATTTTATCTTATTATATTTCTATAAATTTCATAAATTCATTTGAAAATTATCACATAAAATGAAATGAAAATAGTACTAGAAAAATGCATTTCTAAGCATAATGTTGAATTTATTCTCATTGCATTCATAGTAACAACCATTAAATGAATGTTAAAATATTTGATAAAATATATTCTCTAAATATATCATTAAAATCATTCATAAATTATGATTAATTTAATTTACTAATATAAAAATAAATTGTCTGTTTAAAAGATGTTTTTATGAAAAACATCTCTTTGTACCTTCAAATAGTTTTATTTTATTTTCTAACAAATTCAAAACCAATGTATTAATTTTAAATATGTATAAAAAAATTCATAAATTTAATACTTTGAATTTATTATTATATAAATAATATATGAAAAAAACAATTCTCTAAAAAAAATATTTTAAAACAATTTTTAGGATCCCTCGGCTGCCCAAATCCTTGATCTAACCTCGCATTCCTCCGATCCTATCTAAGTTGATTCTCTAGTAGGTGATTCAAAGGGGTTTTGGGATGTGTGTTTCACTAGAATTCAGTGTTCTTGGAGTGATCCACATCGATGATGATGACATTAGAATTCGGCATCTACAATGTTAATGCAGAAGTTTTTGGTTTATCAGATTTGTTCGATGTTTCTTCCTCATAGACATTGGTGAAGGTTTGTTATGTTTATTTCTATGAGAGATTAACCTATTATAATTCTCATTCAGTGAATATTTCATTTATTGTGCTGCAACATCAATGGTTTTCTTCATTTTCATATTTGTGCAAATTTGATTATGAATTTTCGAGTTCTTCATCCTCTGGATGTTCCCTTCACTTTGATGGTTTTTCATGGTGACATCTATGGATTCTAGAGATGTTCCAATTTTTTTGGTTATCTAGTGAATTTTTATGGGAATATCTATAATGGTTCTAGTGACATGGAAGGGTTGATTTTCGACGGGTGCTTCTCACTGGTGTTGTGTATAACAACCCTGCTCTTTATTACACACATAAACGTGATTTATTACATAAACATGCCCTTAAGACAACTCCATGGATTGAGAGGTATACTGTCGTTGGAAATTACGAACATTATGTAACAAATTAAAACATATAATACAACATAATTATTAAAAACTTCATTTACATAACCAACTTATTCCTTCGTACTTAACACTACATGGTATAACCTGAGGACATACATTAGAAATGGGTGAGATATAGATCCCAATAAGGGAGTAAACAAGGAATAACATGAAGAATATAGTACATGTTTATTAAATAGGCATAAAAATGGATAATAATATAAACATGAACATAAAGGCATGATATAGCATGATTATCACAACATGGAAATGTGGAAATAACATACAACATGATATTAGCATGAGCTATGACTCATTGCACATGGATTCGCGTGAGTAAGCCCTCATTTCACATGAATTAACATGATTAAACCATCATTTCACCTGATTTAGCATGTGTCAACTCTCATTGCACATGGAATATCTTGATACTAAACATTACACAATACATTAGACCGCTATTAGGGTGCACCCTTCATAAACATTTCATTTCATGCATAAGTGTGCATCATGGATCAAATAACATGGAATCATTCATAATAATAAGTTATTTGAGGCCTAAGGAATGTGTAATAAATACATTTAAGTACCGTTAAATAAGTATATGTTCATAAGGGTTAATACCTTGATAGAGAAATGGGTATGGTATTCACTACACGATGATTTTGGCATGGAAAATCACAATGCAATTTCAGCATCATAACGTCGTCATATGGGAATTCATAAGTTTGGTTGATGAGAGAGAAAGGGGTTATATCATAATTTATACATTAAATATATATTAATTGGATCATTGAACATAATATCCCAACATATGAAATGGAATTTAGATGCATAATATGGGATAAATACTTGAATGGAAATAAGGAGAGAGAAATCCATTACGGAATTTTGGCATGGTAACGGATGTACACAGAGGGAATTAATGAGAGAGACAGTGGTATATCATCATCAAAAAAAAGTAGTGAAGTACGTGTGAGGTTTGAAATCATACCCTGAACATTTTTAATTGAATATAAATGGATATTACAATATTAAGAAACTTGGATAAAAATGAGAAAGGAATGAATCCCTTACTTGAGTGTGTGACTTCAAGAGATTAAAGAGGGGATTATTGAAATATTTGGGATCCCTGGGGGATTATATAGCTGGGGGAGTAGGGATGTGATCCAAGAATTTTTAGTGAATATAATATGAAGCATGGGTGGGTTTATATAGGAAATAAGTGGGGATTTATTTAATTTTTCACAAACATAGGTTTTGGAATCTATATAAATAAATATTCCCAACCACAAACCTTCTCATAGTTTTTGCCCACTTTATTTTCAAATGTAGAGTGAAAACCATTATTTTATAAGGAAAATGGCCTAACATATTAAAATATTTCCCTTTCTTATGTGGAGGTGAGTCACACTCTCAAGGAAATGAATATAAAATCATAAAATATATTATACATTTGGGAGGATTCACTAAGGAATTATAAAATAAGTAAAACAAATCTAAAATCACATTATTTTAATGGATAAACATATACCGGTCCTAAAATACCAATTATAGTATTTATTATATAAATTTGGGGTCATTATGAGGTCATACAACACATATTTTATTTATACGTAATTTATTTTTTACCCAAAAAATCAATTATCTTAGAAAATTATGAAAAAAACACTGCCAGATAATTTCGACATCCTGATTCTAAAAATAATATTACTTTTATCAAAATAATTTTCTAAATATGTGAATATTGACTTTATAATGAAAATTGACATTTACTAAAAATTCATGGGTTTTTGGTAAAAACAGGTTTCAAAACTTAATAAAAATTACATTTGACTTCATAAAAATTATATACTCATTTATTATTCATAAAATTTATTTGATAATAATATTTTATTAAAAGAATAATTATATAAAAATTTTATTAATTCCTTAAAATAAATTCTTTGAAAATACACATTCTATTTTATCGTATGAAAAATATAACTCTTATCAATCTAATTACCTAATAATTTATAGATAAAGAACAAATATAATCATCATTTATAAGAATTGTTTTTATAATATTATTAAAAAAATAGTTTAATATAATAATGTATATATTAATCCTAATTACCATTTTTTACCTGAAAACTCAATTTATCAATTTTATCATTCTTTTAAGAAAGTCTATTATCAAAACGGAATTGATGGAATAAGACTTTTATTTATAAAAATGATTTTATAATTTCAGCCAAAGTGTTACTTTCGACAATCCAAATTGAAATACCAAAACTTAATACTATTATAGTGCAAGTATGGGATAGATCGTCAGGGAGTTGAAGTAACTATATTTTATTTTTCTAGTTTGTAATTAATTAAGTGAAGGTTACTAAAATTTAGATTCTATATTTTTATGTTTCAATGACAGAGTAATTAAAGTTTCAATTACTTGAATAATTACTTTAAATATAAAGAAAAACACAAAATATTTGATTCTTGATGATAAATGGGAATAATGCTTTAGGGGTGTGAATTTTTAGGATAATTAATTAATCATTTTTCTTATGTGGTTGTGTTGTTTATGATAACTCACATCTTTGGATATAATAGAACCCCCTTGGTATGGTTAATTTCATTTGAATCCGTAGAAACCAATTCCTTGGTCGAGAATTTGGTTTTTATTAATTTTGTTAATTGTAACCCCATTTGAGATGATAAGTCCACCCAATGATCATGGATGTTCTTAACTGTAATTTATCATAAGATCCCTATAAATCACATTATTGGTTTGATATGGGGTTTCCAGTGATATTTAGAAAGATTTTTTTAAGGGATTATGAGATAAATAAAAATAACATGATTAAAATATATAAATTGATAAACAAAACCCCATAATCATTTATATCCCCAACACATAGGGAATTTAGCTACATATGGAGCATCTAGTGACTAACATACTTTTGATACCTAAGTGAAACATCGCACAAAGTTTGGATTGAATATCATCGGTAACGTAGTGGCAGCACCTCCTCTCTTATCTTCTCTCCTACTTCTCCTATTGGGCATCATAATATTGTCCCCTTTTTCTGTTTGAGTATGAGTCATGAATTAGGAGGGAATAACATCCTTTTTATAATATTTGGAAATACATGGTGTGTACTCAATTATACATGGTGTGTACCCAATTCAACCTATTTTAGATATCTTTATCCACTAGTGGGTAAAGTACCACACCTCCTTTACTTTGAACTCGACGCCGCCTAGTTGGTGGGGGTACATGGCATGTAACGCCACCCCAAATTGAGTGTAATTTCAATCATCATCCACCAATTGCTTCTATAAGGGGGAACACATCATGTACATGGTAATCACAGAGTGTGTAATAGCTGGTCGACAACATGGTCATGTATTTGGTGAGGTCGATCCATGTCGAGGGAAATAGTACATGGCATGTGTTAGAAGTACACGCCATGTATATTTTACTTTTTGTTCTGACCCTTCTCGATTTTTTTCTTAGAATTAAGAATACCTAAAAAACATCATGATCACTTAATTAAATAATTTATCTCTAAAAAAATATATATCTGGTCAAAACATTATTTTATATTCAATAGAATATATGGAAAGGTATACACAATTCATGCACATCAAACGCTCCCACACACATAGTCCTTTTCCTATCTATGAGCAAGATCTCAACATCAAATTAACAGAATCCATACACTAAAAATAGAATCATTCAACTAATCATTATTGTAAATACTATATCCATAATAGAGGATATAAATGTCACAAATAATATTTCAATTCCAAAGTTATTTTAATCATGTATCATATATAATTTAATTAAAAATTTGCATCCTCTATTATCCACATAGTTTAACATTTCATAATTAAACATACGACTTGATGATTTACCTCACCAAAAAGTACCACACTCATCAATGGAGATTATTTAATCATATTTATGATAAATTTTAAGTATATACACTCTATCCACAGGCTTTCAAGTTTCCTGATTCTCCACATAATAACTCAAATCACAAAAATCATAAGGTCCTTATATATGGTTCAAATGTTTCTGAGTCTAAGGGTTGGTAGGTAATGATGAAAAATAATCTCAAAGGCTTGAAAAACGAGGTTGAATTATTAAACAAAAATGCATGATATTCAGAAATTGAGCTCAATGAAAATGCATCCCTAATAAATATCTCTCAAATAGTATCATCAATTTGAAATTCTCTTTCCAAAATGGGCCCATAAACCATGAATATTGTGTATTGAATGAATCTGGTTCCTTTTTTCAGGTTTTTTCACTTATTTTCAACATCGACAAATAATAATTCAATTAAGAGTGGTTTTTGAAACCCTTCTTCCCAAATTAAATAGTGATAAACTCCCCCACTCTTAAGTTCATGGTCGGTCCAAAATATACCATGAATGGAAAAAAATCCCTCTCTCAATCTCAAATGATTCATCATGAAAAATTATGAAAGAATTAGGGTAGGAAGTAAAAATTGGCTTTTCATGTATCTTCCTATCGAGGTAGTTTATGGTTTATAAGGGTTTAAGAATATCAGATATAGGGTAGGTCTTATGTTCAATTGGACTGAAAAACAATCATATGCCTCAATCATTTTAACGTGATTAAAAAATCATCATCTTTTGAAGAGAAAAACTAGCAGGTTCTCATAGTAATTTTTATTCCAAAAATCTCTCAATAAAGAGAGTATAAGAAATAATATTTCAAAAAGGCTTAGAATACCTCTTGAGAATGAGTAAATATAAAAGGTTATTTAGGTCATGACTTGAGTACAAATGAGCAATCTAATATATGTAAATGTCCAAGATTTTAAATCTAGAACCAAACTATATTAGCAATCATTTAAAAATATATTTGCATTTATAAAAATCATGTAACTTCTAAAATTATGTTTTATTTCTTTATTATTTATAATTTAATTAATCATAAAATTCCAAAATATAAAATATTTCAACTATTAATCATGTCTCCTAGATCATTTCACGGAAAAGACTAGTGTAGTCAGAGACCCTCCCCCACACTTAATACATCACATGGTCCCCCAAGTGTAATACCAAGTAAGAGAAGAATATGTGGGGAAACAGTAGGGGTTATGACAAGGGGAAGTAGTGGAAGAAGTAATTACAAAGGAAAAAGGAAAAAAGAAATACTGAAAAATAATCCCCTCATGGAGAACGGAAAATGATGGTAAGTAGTCAAAAAAAAAGATTCCAAAGGCACTCTAGAGTACCTGTGACTAATGAGGGAATGAAAAAAAGAAATCATCAGATAAATACATAATCACATGCCATGAATAGCCCAAAAAAGATATATATATATATATATATATATATAAGGGAAGTGAATGTGCGAAAACCTAGTCACTGGGTCACCTCAGAAGAGGCATCATTTGAAATAGTAGAATCTGCCAAAGGAGAAGTAGCTGCAGCAGAAACCGGAGGCACATGATTGATACACTGAGTGGTAGGAACAACAAGTACCCTAGGAATGAAAGTAGGAGAAGTAGCAGTTGAGAAAATAGTGGATAAGAGAATTGAATCCATGGCCATAGCTGTTAGCGGTGTCTCAGCTACGAAAATAAGTGGTGTGGATGGAAGTACTGTAGAATGTGCTTTTGCTGGTAGGGAAATGACCAAGTGATAGAGGATAAGTTGCAAAACACCCTCCATCTGTGTCTTCATCTAAGCGATGACATCCTAGTGCAGCTGAAGAATGTCTAGACGTCGATCTATCTCGGCCAGGAAAAGGGTGGTAGGGATATCATCAGAGGGAGTCTGGGGAGGTACGAAGGTGGAGCGAACATAAGAAGAGGGGATGGTAGAATAAAAAGGAAGTATGGAAGAAGTAGGGTGGTTTGGTGAAGGAACATCCACTGATGGATGGGGTAGGTCTGGATCAGCAACACCAGCAGGGGAAACTGGGTCATCTCTCACCCCTGCAGGAGCTAGGGCATCCTACACGAGCACATAGCCATCGTCTCGACACTCGACCATCTGCATTTGGATAATCATAAGGAAGTAGAGATATTTAGGTGTTACGAAGGGGTTGTGAGGGAGATAGGGATCAAAATCTCCCAGATGGTGGGCCAATTGAGTGGCATAAAAATCACCGTTCATGTTGCCCTGGAGGGTAAGGATCATAGAGTGGAAGAAAAAAGCAGCTAGACAAAGTTGGTCAGGGTATTCATGCTAAACAATAAAATTGAGATGGCCCATGTCAAGGACCGACCAGACACCCATATCC
Source organism: Viscum album (assembly GCA_963277665.1). Classification (NCBI taxonomy): domain Eukaryota; kingdom Viridiplantae; phylum Streptophyta; class Magnoliopsida; order Santalales; family Viscaceae; genus Viscum; species Viscum album. The sequence continues at coordinate 1,251,216,740 of OY728140.1, read as the reverse complement.
TCATGGAAAGGAAAAACGATGGTGTAGAATCACTGGTGAAGGAAATGAAGGAGAGGAGAAATTTTGAGCGTGTTCCTCTGTGATGTGGGGGTGTACCTTTGGTTAAGCCAATCAGGATCCTTCCACATCGCAATGAAGTCAGAGAGCTCTGGGTGGGTAAGGGTGACGACAGGTGGTGGGGTCGCAGGATGGGGGTAAAAGTCATACCCTCGGATAAAATCCACCATGGTAAGGGGAAAAGGGTGGCGGCATAGCCGAAAGTGAGATGTGGTAGCGGTATCGATGGGTGTCTATCAGTAGGCAGGCCCATCGAACTCGAAGGTGGAAATGAACATAAAAAATAAATCTATATATGTAAGTGTGTTGACTTGGAGTGTCTCAAGTAGATGAGTATGGACAAAGAGCTCTACAATCTCCTCCCAGATTCCAATTCACTTGGGAACACTGATGTCAAGAAAACATCCGCTCAACTAGATAGTGTAATGGGAGAATCACTGCAATCTTTCCGCCACAGGATAACCCTCAGGAAATATCCAGCATGGATACGGTGAGGGTAGGGAACTAGTGGTATGGGATAAGGTGGATCCGCTGGTGCCGGGGTAGAAGGGCCGACTGTGCTAGTAGTAGGTGGAGTAGTAGATACCTAATCTACCTCAATGGACGGTCCAATAGAGGATGGAGGGACTAATGTCGTCTAATCCACCGCCTTCATAGAGGGTGGTTCCAAATGAGCAGATCCATAAAATGTAATGGCAGTACCAGAGCACTCATCCACTATGGAAGGTGTGGGATCAGCCGTAGTGGGAGTGGCAGGAACAGTGGGTGCAGGGAGGGTCTCCATGGAAGTGATAAGACCAGTGGAAGTACCTATGGAACCAAGGGTCACTGATGAAGGCAACGGTTGAAGATGAGGTAGAGAGAACAATATTGGGGGCTGGAAAACCAGTAAATCTAATACAGGGTGCTCAGAATATCGAATAAGAATATGACATCGAGGGGGCCGCTCTCCCTTAGCAGCAGAATTAGGGTGCTTCCTAGTCATAGGATTGCCACCTACCCTATCTAAAATAAAAGAAAAGACAAGAAAATAATAATGAAAGAATATTTGAGAAAACAAAAAAACTAATTAGAACACAACATGTAGATCTATGGTACACGACTTTTAGTATGATCTATGGAAGAGCCTGTGTACTCCGAATAGACACGCCAAGAGGGCTTGATGCCGATTAAAAACTAGAACACGGCATGTAGTAATGTGTAAACGCCATGTATAACAACATACTATGGTGGTTGTGTAAGTGTCCAGACATGGCTCGGCCTTGGCAGGGGATATGGTAAAATACATACCGTGTAAAAGGTTTACATGTCATATAGATAAACATGGATTTTCATGGCCTGTATGACTTCCACACATATTCCCTTGATGAAGCAGAGGACATGGAGTGTGCCGAACATACACATAATGTATGGTTGAAAATAAAAAAAGGCGTTTGAGTGGCCATGTAAAAGTTGTACATGTACTGTGTTCTTCCCACACCTCGTGTATAGCGTAGGGGACTAGAACGATCAGCTGAATCAAAATCTCCCTAAACACATTGTAAAACATGGAATAGGAGGTCGATAATGGCATACCTGGACTGAGGATAGAAATGCGGAAGAAATGAGGATCAAAACATAATAAATTGGAAGATTGGTGTGGGGGCATGCAAGAGAAGAAAACAGGGAGGAGGGGGTCACACGACATGGTCACTGGACGGATAGGGTCTCAACATTCATAGTTGAAGTACGAGATGTTTCATAGAGAGTACATGTCGTTTATGGTTTTTTAAATTCATAATAATAATATAATACTATTAGTTATGTACAACATAATTATTTATAAAATAAAAATAATTGACTCCAAAATAAACCTATACACGTAGTGTATCAAAAGGATGACATGTTGTGTGTTCTAAAATTTAAAAAAGAGAACTAAAACCTTTGGTCTGGTGCTTAGGGCATGATTAGAATTGGCAATCGGCCATTTTGAACGTAATCCCTCAACCACTGGAGAGAAGGTTGTAGTGATACATGTTTTTAGCTATTTTGAATAATTAAAGTATAAGTGTCGATCTACATGGAATGAAGAAAATGCACGGTGTGTGGTTTTAATTTGAATAAAATCAATGATGTAGGGAGATTAGTTGAGTTTGAACCTGGGTCTTTTGAATCCAAGACTGAGGCTCTTACAATATCCTAAATTCACCTGCATGTATTCTCTTATTTTGAAAATCATTTAAATTATTAATGAAAACATGGCACAGAAGATGTATATCGAAATTCACGTTGTGTGGTTTTATTAATATGAAAAATGATGGAACTGGGCCTATTGTCCCGATTCAAACCTGGGTATTTTGAATCTGGTTTATGACCCTGGTCAGCTAGTCCATCCCTATAATGTGTTTTCTTTTATGTATAAAAACTTATATTATATTTTGAAAAGTACATCACATGTCATTTAGTTAAACATGGGTTGAAAAAGATAAACCATATACCGAAGGGAGGGATGGAGTGATTTGAATGGGTGATGGCTCGGATACATTCCAGTGACCTTACCACCGGCATAGGAATCATACATATTTATTAACTTAATTAAAATATACTTATACTACTAGTTATATTAGAATATACATTAAATGGAACATACACACTATGTGAAAAGGTGATATACGACGTGTAGTCTCTGGGTTGCCTCCCAGGAAGCGCCTTTGTTTTAGGTCATTGGCTGAAACTTACCTTAGTGTCTTGATACCCAAATTATATGGTGGATATTGTACCTACCATGTCCTCCATGTGAAAATAAGGCTTTAGATACTGCCCATTTACTTTAAATATCTGACTGTCATCTCCAGAAACTTCCACCACACCATTATGGAAAACCTTGATCAATTGGGATGGTCCAGACCACCGGGACTTTAATTTACCTAGAAAAATTCTCAAACGAAAGTTAAATAATAGTACCTCATCATTGGGCTAGAATGATTTCTGAGATATCATGTGGTTATGGGCCGCCTTTGTCTTCTCTTTATATTGTTTGGCATTCTCATATGCCTCTCTCCCAATCTCATCAAGTTCTTTCAGTTGAAACTTTCGCTTCATTTCTATATATTTTAGATCATAGTTCAAGGCCTTCACAGAACAATAGGATTTTTTCTCAAGTTCCACTAGTAAATGAAATGGATTCCCATAAATCAAATTGAATGTGGACATACCTAGAGGTTTTTTAAGGTGGTCCTGTATTCCAACATGGAATCATTAAGTTTCGTAGACTCTCCTTCTTTGAGGCTCCCACTATCTTCTCCAAGATCTGCTTTAATTATCTATTTGAGACTTCCAGTTGTCCATTGAATTGGTGATGATAAGGTGTCCCTATATTATAACTCACATCGTACATCAGAAGCACATTCTGCAACAATGCATTGTTGAAATGCGTCCCTCTTTCACTTATCAAAGCAGGTGGAACACCAGACCTTATGAAACTATTTTTCTTCAAGAAGGCCATGAAGTCCTTTGATATGTTGTGTTTTGTGGTTATCGATTCCACCCATTTTGATACATAATACACAAAAAAATGTATGTAAGAGTTTTTTAATTATGGGTGAATGGGGGCCATGAAATTAATACCCCATACGACAAAGACCTTGACGTCAAGGATAGGGTGTTAGGGAATTTCAGCTCGGTGCCCCATGATACCTGTATGCTAGAATCTATCACAGCATGTTATAAAATACCAAGAATCCTTGTGGATTATAGGGAAGAAAAAACTAGATTAAAAACTTTAGAATTCAACGAAAAACACATGCTATCCCAAAATACTGATGTACTCCACAAAGATCAAAATTAAAACAAGATGCCATGCCACTACATCAGGATGCAAACCATGAGAAAATTCCTACCTTTATCCAAAAACCATGATGCACCCAAAAATACAATCATCATCCACAACACCAGTGAGTGACCATCTTTATCCATAATGTAACAACCATAACATTTATGAATAAAATTATATTTATTTTAATGTCTTATAGAAAACACATGCACTATTTTATTATTATTATTATTGGGCTTGAATGGCCATTATGTATCATTACCATTGATAATATAACCATTGAATAGTTCTCACATGACTGATATAATTTTAAGGTTTTTAAAAAAAATCCTTTTGACATAGAAAAAGGATTGGATGACCTCATATAGTAGACTCGGGACATGTGATGTTCATTTTTCGGAGATCAGAAAGAAGGTAGCATCATTGGGATTCTCTCTTGACCATGTCTAAGAAGAGATTCAACATGTTAAGCTTGAACGAAATCACCTACGAGAGAAGTTCATGTTAATATAGATTATCACCCAGGTGATGTTATCTGAGCCACCCCAAGAGTCTTTCACCATCGCACACCTGACCCTAAGATCTTATGAGGGTGTTATAAGGGGTTATGTAATAAGGTATTAGTTAAATATTGTGTAATAAATTTTATGTGCCCGAATTTTTTATACCTTTTTGTATATTCTATTGAATATAAAAACATGTTTTTACAAGATATTTGTGTTGTTTTGGAGATAAAATTATTTAATTTGGAGATCATGATGATTTTCAGGTATTCTATAGCCTAAGACAAAAATTGGGAAGGTCTGGAACAAAATTTCAAATATATATAATTTGTACTTCTTACACATGCTATTTACTATTGCCTCAGACATGGATCGATATGGCCAAATACATTCCCATGTTTTCGGCTAGCTATTAAGCTCCATGTGATTACCATGTTCACATTGTGTTCCCCCTTCTAGAAGCGGTTGGTGGCTAAAGATTGAAATTACATTCCATGTGGGGCACCATTACACATCGTGTACCCCCACAAACTAGGTGGCACCGCATTCAAAGTCAAAGGTGGGGTGGTAGTTTACCCACTGGTTGAGAAGGATGGCCCAAGTCAGGTTGACTAGGGTACACTTCATGTATGTTTAAGTACACACTGTGTATTTCCAAATTTTATAAATAAGAGGGAAGCCCCTCTTAATTTGGGACTCATACTCAAACACAAAAAGGGACATATTTCAGAGACACCCAATGGGAGAAGAAGGAGAGAAGAGAAGAGAGGAGGTGCTACCACTACCTTCCTGACTATCTTCAATCCAGTTTTTGTGAGATTTTTCAATCAGGTATTATAAGATTGTTAGTCACTGGCTACTCCAGCTGTAGATAAATCTCCTATTTGTTGGGGCTGTGGATGATTATCGTTTGTTTTTTTTTATCAATTTCTATATTGTTATCATGTTATTTATATTTCTCTCACAATCCCTCAAAAAATCTTTCTAAATATAACTGAAAACCCCGTATCAGACCAATAATGAGATTTCTTGGGATCTTTTGGGGAATTACAATTCGGAACATCCTTGACCATTGGGTGGAATTATCTTCTCAAAAAGGGTTACAAATAAAAAATTTAATAAAAACCAAATTTCAGACCAAGGAATTTGTTTCAACTGATTCAAACAAAATTCACCAGACCAAGGGGGTTTCTATTTATCCAAATATGTGAGTAATCATGATCAACACAACCTCATAATAAAATTGAATAATTAATTATCATAATAATCTATATCCCTGATGCATTCTTCCTATTTATCATTAGGAATCAAATATTTTCTGTTTTTATTTATCTTTGATGTAATTTACCAATTAATTGAATATTTAATTACTATATCATTGAAACATATAAACATCGACTCTAAATTTTATTAAACGTCACTTAATTAATTACAATCCAATATAACAAAATACAGTAACTTCCTCTCCCTATGGATCGATCCCATACATGCACTATAATAGTATTAAGTTTGGGTATATCAATTTGGATTTTCGAAAGTAACACTTCAGCTAAAACGATACCAAATTATGGCTCTGTTTCCAAGTAATTCAAAGCTAACAGTGTTTTGATTAATCAGTTTGTATTAATTAAAGTGAAAATAAAAATAAAAAATTCATAAAAAATATGTTCTTAATATCATTTCTATGTTTCATTATTTTAGTCTTCCACTTTTAAGCTTGGTGCATTGTTTAGTATTATGTAGTGAATCATAGGTTCATGAGCGGCCGAATTACCCATTCTAAGTGCACAAATTCATTGGAAGTCCTTTCACTTGATTTGGAGATCAAACAAATGATCCTAATGCGATGAGAAGAAGTTACGGTATATCACAACCAAAATAAACCCATGGGGAACTTAGAAGAAGGAGACCCCGATGCTTTCCAAGCCGTTGAATAGTAGTTCACACATGAGGACAACCAAAACAAACAACAAGCTGCTGAGGAAGAGCGGATTCAATTTCCACAAAAAAAATAATGGAGTTCATACAAAAGAACCAACAAAGGCAACTGACTCCATTTGTTATGGGTTATGGCTCACAAAAACCCCAATAGTACCCGCCAGAGTGGTTTCTGTACCTACATCCAATCCATTCGCCTTATTTTGCTCATGACTGGCAATTTGTTCCCCCACCTCATCAAGAACAACTTCCCCCATGTCATACCCCTAGAGAGTACGAAATTCCTTCCATACATGGAGCTGATACAGGTATTGTCAGACCACTGATGTGGCCCCAAAATTTTGAGATCAATTCAGCCATCATGTAGCTCATCCAAAACATGGTAAAATTTTTAGGATTACCAAGTGAAGACCAAAACACTCTTCTCACCAATTTTCTAGAGATTTGTGACGCCTTACACTACTATGGGGTGTCCAGGGACTCTATTTGTCTTTGATTATTCCCCATGTAATTAATGGGTAAAGAAAAGGAATGGATTAAAAGAATACCTCAATGTTCTATCCTCACATGTGAGGTTTTGGATCAGGCATTTGTATTAAATTATTTTCCACCCTCCATGATGGTGACATTGTGGAATGAAATTCGCAACCTTCAGCAGCATGATTCATAATCTTTGTACGAATCTTGGGAGCACTTTAAATAAATTTTTAGAATGTCCCCTCATCATTTCCTTCCATTATGGATGAAATTCCAAATGTTCTATATTGTACTAACAACAAACACCAAATCAGTGGTGGATGTAGTTGTATGAGGAACGATGATGATGGAATCCCTAGAGGAACTCTATGACTAGCTATAAGATATGTCTTCATCTAGCATCCAATAGAACCTGGAGAAAGGTACTCAAAATCTATACATGCATAACATTGATGCCATAATGATTCATGCTGCTCAAATCAATGTTGTCTACATGAAAATCGATGCATTAAATCTAAAAAATTCATCTCAAGCTCAAGCGGTGAATCACCCAACTTGTAGTGAATGTGGTGACAATCATGTCATGGGTGCATGCCCAGGGAAAAATTCTTGTACCTCAACAAGTGAGGTGAGATATGTTTCTCAAAATAGAGGGACAAATATTTACTCTCAATACCAAAACCTAGATTATAAAGATAATGGAAACAAAGGTTGGGGGTAGGAAGAATAAATTTCATAACCCCACCCTCCAAGGCCAACTGGATATGGTCAAAAGAAATACCAGAATACATATCCCAGACACCAGTTGTAGGGATCATTCCAACAATAAGGGTATCAAAACCCTCATCCGACACAACCACTAAGGCATCCAAAACCTCCTCCAGACACCTAACAATCTAACATGACCACACATAAAATCTTGATGAAATGATGTCAAAATTCATAACAACAGTTGAAACAATATTTAAGAATCAGGAGGAATCTATTCAGAGACATCAGATTTATATTGAAAACATTCCAATCAACTTTCTTTAAGTCAACCTTGTACACTACCAAGTAACATTGATAAGAAATCATGGGAGGAGGCCAATTCTATAACTTTATGAAGTGGGAAGAAACTACCCAAAGAAACAACTGCAAATCAAGGTGAAAATATAGTTCCACCTACACCCTATTCGAATAATGAATCCAAGATCCAGGAGTCCCCCTCAAGACAAGAACTATAAAGAGAAAATGAGTCTATACATGGTAAGGTAAAAGAGGTGGTTATAGCCTATAATCCCCCTTACCATTTCCCCCATGAATAAAGAGAACAATGTTGGATCAGTAGTTTAGGAAATTCATGGAGGTATTATAGACAATTCATATCAACATTCCTTTCACAGAGGCATTAACTCAAATTATAACATTTATGAAGTTCATGAAGGAAATTTTCTCCAATAAGAGGAAGATGGATGATTTGGGAAGAATTCCTCTCACTAAGGAATGTTCAACAGTGGTCCAACACTCTCTGCCTCCAAAGCTCCATGATCCATGTATTTTTACAATTCCATTCACAATTGGATCATGTGAGTTTGGGAAATCCCTATGTGACATGGGGGATATTGTCAATATTATTCCCTATAGAGTCTTTATGTAGTTGGGTTTGAATGATTTACAACCTACCTAAGTGTCACTACAGCTCGTAGATTGATCCATTAAATATCCTAAATGGATACTTATGGATGTTCTTGTGAATATATGAAGGTTTATTATTCCTGTTGATTTTATCATCCTTGACATTGAGGAAGATAAATAGGCACCTATGATTCTGGTAAGACCCATATTGGCTAATAGGAAGGTGTTGATCGATGTTCATCAAGGATAATTGATCTTCAGATTGGGATTCGAACAGGTATCTTTCAATTTCCTCAAAATAGTTAAGCAAGTATCACTGATGGAATACAAGGACTGTTATGCCTTGATTACTATGAAAAATCACTTGGTCCACATGGAAGAAGACATGGAATGTTTTTCTATCACTGATGAACCATTCATCAACAACATCCATCCTGATTATGAACTAGAATATATTCAATTTTTTGTTGTCTAGGGAGGTCATTATTGGAAGCATGAAATTATTCCATATATTCTCGAGCAGGCTAAGGTATAACCAATTGTTCCCTCAATTATTAAATCCAAAAAAAATAAACTCAATCCTCTCCCATCATCTTTAAAATATTATTACTTGGGTGATAAGCACATTCTTACAGTTATAATCAACTCCTATCTCTCACAAAAGGAACAATTTTCACTTCTACAAGTCCTTAAACGATGAAAAAACCTATTGGGTGGATAATAACCAATCATAAAGGGATCAGTCCAACCATTTGAACCAATAAGGTGCTACTTTAAGAAGGATCCATGCCCTCTCAGCAACCATAATGATGGATAAATCCACCCATGAAGGAGGTTGTGAAGAAAGTGGTGATCAAGCTTTTGGATGTGTGAATCATCTCCATGATCTCTCATAGCCCAAGGGTAAGTCCTTTACAAGTGGAACCCAAAACGGTGGGTATCTGGGTGATCACTAATGATAAAAATAAACTTATACCAAAAAGATAAATCATGGGATGGATATTATTTGTGGATTATAGAAAACTTAATGATTCCACATGAAAAGATCACTTCCGACTCACATTCAAGGATCAGATGCTGGAGTGATTAGTAGGGCGCAAATTATATTTTTTTGGATGGTTATTCTATATATAACCAAATTTTAGTTGCTCTTGTTGACCAAGTGAAAACAATCTTATCATGCCCATTTGGATCATTTTCCTATCGAAGGATGTCTTTTGGCATGTCGAATTCTCTAAACACCTTTCAACGATATATGTTGGCAATATTCCATGATATGGACAAGAAGATTCTATAAGTCTTTCTAGATTTTTTTCAGTCAATGGAAAATCATTCAACACTTGCTTAAGAAATATGGAATTGGTCCTGGAATGGTGTGAGCACCCAATCTGGTTTTAAACTAGGAGAAGTTCCACATTATTGTAAAATGTGGAATCATCTTAGGCCACCATATTTCTATAAAGGGAATTGAAGTTGAACCAAACAAAATTGAATTCATCTCACAACTGCCTATCCCAACTTGTGTTAGGGAAATCTAGAGCTTTCATGGGCATGAAGGTTTTTAAAAAATATTTGTTCGTGACTTTTCAAAGATAGCTCAACCACTAACTGATCTTCTTTCAAAAGATGTTATCTTTGAATTATACGAAACCTTCACCATAACCTTCCATCATCTAAAGATAAAAATTGGTAGAATACCCTATCATGATTTCCCCAAATTGGGAAGAACAATTTGAGATTATGTCTGATGAAAGTAACTATTCCGTGGGAGTTGTTCTTGGGCAGAGGCTAATCCAAATTATCATAATAATCTATTATGCCAACATAGCCCTCAATGAAGAACAAGTTAAATATACTACCACAATAAAGTAAATTCTAGTAGTGGTTTTTTCATTTGAAAGGTTATGCTCTTATTTAGTGCTATCCAATTTTATTTTCTACACTAACCATGCATCAATTAAATATTTGTTGAACAAGAAGGATGAAAAACCATGAATCATCCTTTGGGTGATTCTCCTATAATAATTTGACTTGGAGATCTATGATAAGAAGGTAAGTGAGAACATTGTTTCTGATCATATATCTAGATTGTAATTTCCCCATTTATAAAGAGAAGATGATATATGTTTAGGGTTTTAGGATTCACCAGATATCAAACACATTTATTATAAAATAGAAATATACTCTAAAATATTGGGGTGTTACAATTTGTCTTTGGAATAACTCCTCCCACTAAGCTACATAGAGTTTGTCTTCCTATAAAATCTCTTTTACATCAGGATCCATGATTAAATTAAAGTTTAGATTTTTCCCATAATCTCAAATATATATCTACATACCTCTTGTAGAACTATAGTCTTTTATTTGACAAATATTATTCTCTATTAGGGATAGTTATATCCATATCAACCAAGCATGATTACCTATGATTCACTTTGTGTTTTATTGATGTATGAATGTATTTAAAACTTCACTTTTGCAAATGGTTTGTATCAAAACCCATGAGTTTATAATATAATTTCCATATTTTGTATTATAGATTATAAAATATCCATATTTCATTATAGTTGGTATATGGTTAAGCATTAATGTTTCTATTTGTGAATCATGTCTTGAAATGAGTAATATAATAAATGAAATACTTATAAGAATCATTATTGATCCTCCTTTTACTAATATCATGTCTCTGATGTAATGACCCAAACATTTATAAATGAAATTCCCTTTTTATAAATAAATTCCTAATTATGAAATGTAGTTATAGAAACAAAATGCACAATATTTCATTTTTTATTATTGAACATTATAAAATATGGTTATAATTTCTCTCTCCTGATTAAAATACTATTAAGAATCATATCAATTATTAATACAGACATTATACAGTGGATGTTAATATTAGTATATATTAAAAGATATGATAAAGTCTGATTGATACGGGTGGAAGAACCAATGGTCTCGACCAGTATGATTGTACCATCTGATGCCCATTCATCAAAAAAAAATTTGGATATAGCATCACCAGAAATTTCTCTTGACCAATCCCAATCTGAAATTCAATAGATAAAACCCTAGAAATGTCGTTTATAGGATAATTAAAAGATTATCAAAATCACAGTCCATACCATGTTCACCAAACCACCCTAAGAATGTATTTTCATGGAACACCTTACCCATAGGGTGTATACTAGAGTAATAAGGGGTTATCACTTTTTCATTATTACTTAATATATATATATATATATATGATTATAAGATGAGTTTGGTGAAAAATATATTTCGATATGAAGAAGCTAAAATTGTTTTTTAGAAAATATATAGTTTCAATTAAAACACTATTTTTGATAAATTTACTAAATTTTTAAATAATTATAATTTTTATAAAATGTTATTATTGAAAACTATTTACTAAAATATAACTGATAAAATTATTTAATGAAGTCCAATGATATTTATATTAGGGTCAGATATTGGTAAGTGTCGTAAAAACTAGTATTTTATAGTAAATAAGTAATTTTAATTAAAAGTATAAATTCTCATATTTAGAAATAATTTTGGTAAGATAAATATCAATTTTGAAATCATCACATCAAAATTAGTCAATGGCTAATTTTACATAATTTTCTGAGACAGTCTAATTTTTTGGTAACAATTACACATGTTAGAAATATAAAATATGTATTCTGACATCAGAATAGCCCAAGAGTGATTTAGTAAATTTTATAAATGGAATCAATGAAAAAAAACATATTTCCCCTTTAAAATAATTTTTAATGTTATTTTATTAATTATAAAAACCCTTAATAAATCCTACAAAACATATATTATATTTTAAGTATTTAAAATCAATTATTTATAAACATAGTTCACTTCCCCATGATCAGTAGTGTTATTTTCAGAATTTTGGTTCTTATACTAATAAAATATTTAAAACCAATCTTATTTGTTAGAAACCATATGTAAAAACATTTTACGATTTTTGGTTTTGATTATTTTATCACTTAGTGTCACACCCTGACACAATATCTTGCGGTCACAGTTGTTATTTATTTATTTATTTTTTTTGTAACTTTTTTTCTTAAAGTTTTAAAAAATTATTAAAATAAAATATAAATTAAATATAAACAAAATGATTGAAATAAATGATCCAATAATAATGATGATGATATTATTATTTAGTTTAATATTATTATAAATTAATTTATTATTAATATTATTATATTGATTATTATTATTGTTATTTTTATTATTATTATTTTTATATTTTATGTTTTTATTACTATTATTTTTAATTTATTTTCTTGAAACCCTAATTTCTTTTTTTGTGCGCAACTCCCTCCCTTCGGCTGCTCTCCCTCCCACGGCCTCCCTCTGGTGAGCCCCCACTGATACCCCGCTCTCCCTCCCTTGCTTCCCCAGCTGCGCACCACCCTCCCGTTGAGCCGACCTCCTCACTTACTGACCGGCTAGCCACGTTGGCGACCTCCTCCCTCGAGCCCACCACTGTCGTCGTCATACTGGGTGCAGGCCACCGCTGCCTTCATTGGTGTGTCCTCTCCCTCCCTCTCCTTCTTTATTTGTCAAATTTTTCTCCTTCACATCGCCTTATTGCGTTCGGCCAAACACTACCTCATGGGGTGTGTCTTTGATTTCTGGGTTTCTCCTATTCTAGGTTGGTGCAGATGGTCTCTTAAGGCCCTTCGGAGTGTGTCCCAGCGACCGCTGCCGAAGGCGAGGCGGTTCGGTGTGTTTCGGTCTACCTGCACTGACCCAAGGTGAGTATTTGTTGTTGCCACTTGTTTCACAAATCTTTTATTTGGGGATTTTGGTGGTTTTGACTCCCTGTTATGTTTTCTATAGGGAGTAGGACCGTTTCATGTTGGCTAATCTCATTTTGGTTCTTCGTCAGCACCCGAGGTAATGGTTAATGTCGTTGGTTGGTTTCACACCTAGTTATGTGGCATCCTTTATGAGTTTTAAGGTTCATAGTAATTATATTATAGGGATTTGTTCACTGATTTGTGATTTTTGCCCATCTCGGTTCGTCGGTCACCGTTTGAAGTGAGGATTCTCTTATTGACATGTTTAATTTAGTTTGTTTTTTATTCAATTGCTTCGATAATTTGTTTTTAGGGTTCACATGAGACCCCTTGTGGTGAGATTGTTGTGCGATGGGAGTGTCGTGCCAATTTTGTGAAGTTTTCTATACCGAGGTTGGTGGTTTCGTATTCAAATGTTATTTGATGAATTACATTACTTGTTTAATTAATTTATCACATTTTTTAATTTATTTCTTTTGTGAAAATTTGGTTTTTCGTTGAAGTTATCTTGTGCTGGATTTGTTTAGTTTCTAGTTCATATGGAATGGACTGTGTCCATGATGAAAACCCATGTTATGTATTTTATTAGTGTTTTATTATGTTGTGCAAGCACAGTAAATTCTGTTTTGTCATGTTATTGGTGTGTGTTGGGATTTATAAGAAGTTTTTGAGTGGGAATTTGTGTTAAAAGCCTTATGATACTTATTGGAGTTGATTCATAAAATTTTAATGTCATTTATTAAATCTTTTAAGGGGAATTTGGTTTTGAATCGAGGTGCGATCTCAAATTTCTTCAAAATGGGATTGATGCATTCTTTATGTTTGATAAAAAAATTTACAATAACTTTTTTCATTGTGATATGCACTTGATTATTAGACATTAGGAAAAATGCGTTTTAGTATGGGTTTTCTTCATGTTCAATGGTTTTCCTTAATTTAAAATGGGTGTTTGGTTTTATAAAATGGAAATTCAGTTTCCCTTGATTTATGTAGTTATACTTTGTAATGTTTATGCCTTCCATTGGAGTTGTGTTTGAAATTTTAGATTGTTTTGGAAATGGATTTTCATGTATTTATGAATTGGGTGAAGGCCCAGTAGGAACTTGTGATGTGGTATTGATTTCCCTCGTTGAACCCACTTATTGTAGATGATGATTATGGTTTATGCAATTAATTCTTGTGTTATAATTAATGGTTTTGTGATTGATTCAAACCCTTTATTTGTTATTTTGAAATGTTTTATGTATATTTTAAGTGTTTAATTGCTTTATTAAATTATATGTGTAGTGTGTCGGGCCTTGCTTCGATGGTTTTGGGCCACGGGTGTCGAGGGATTCTACATGAACATGCATAGGGTATGGCATATATATATATATATATATATTCCCTCTTTGTACATATTCCCTCATGGCACGGGGAATATGTGAAATGAAACTATGGGTGTTTATATATATTTGTATAAATGTATGTGCGTGTATGCGCCAAGTGTCGGTTCGAGTGGTCATGGACAAATAGAAACATGTTTGAGGTAGGTCCCCTTTGCCTATGGCTTTCATTTGAATTTAATAATTTCATGCTTGTTCTAAAATTATGTTTTACGTTTATTCTATATACACATGCTATGAAATTTGGTAGTGGATTCTTGAAATGATTATGTATTTGTTTTGGAAATTGAAATGTATTTCTATTGTTATTGGTCATAAGTGAACATTTCATGAAAATTGTTTTTCAATGTGTTTTTTAATTGGTAATGTGTATTTCCAAAGGTGATTGGTCTATTGGTTAGTTAATTGTAAAAAATGTTCCCTTTATGTAATTAAGCTCGTTATGAACCTCAATAATGATTTATGAAAATGAAAAACCTCTCCAGAGGCACACCCCCTTTGGTTTTAGGAAAATGATTTTTATGTTCACTGTGCCATTATGTGCCTAAATTAATAATTATGCATTGTGTGACGTGGAAGATGAGGAATGCTCTTAATGAGGGAGAACGGCGGTGATAGGTTGAATGGGTTTTAGAAAAATAATGTTTTGTACATATATGTTTTCTCGATAATGAAAACTCACCACCACATGACATAGAGAACAATGGGAAACCTGGGAATCTAGGTGGGTGAACAGGGCTTGTACGCTAGATGACATGGTAGCGGTTCTTCTCGGTTCTTCTAGTAGGATTGATGCAACAAAACAATCTAATCATATGTATTTCTGAGAGTTGGGGTCTTCGAAGCCACATTTTCTGAGGTTCATGGTCTTCTAAGCCACGTTTTTTCTGAGGGTCGTGGTTTCTAATCCATGTTTCATCGAGGTACGAGGTCCCCAGAGTCCCACTTGTGCTAGCTACCTATAGGTGTTACCCATAGTTATCATTTATGACATAGTGCTTGTGATGTTATTTTCATTTCAGTGTGTTCACATTTGATGTCATATTTGTGAAAACCATATTGTAATCCAAACTAGTTTCTTTTCATTTTGAAAAGTAAATGCATTCTGGGAACTTATTTTGAAAATGTTTTGGGAGTGAAATACATTACAAGAAAATGAAAACTTGTTACTTTAATTTCAAAAGAAGAAAAAACATTATTTTATTATATCTTATTTTCAAAATGGGATGATTTGATTTCTTATGAAAGGCAGGGGCATGGGATGTGGTTATATTATGGCATTCCTACTATGAATCTCGGTGCTCAGGCATACTTTACTTTTTAGTTGTATGCTTCAGCCTTGGATCGATTTTGAGAGCGAGTGTAGTTTACATTCCGTGGTGACCCACGAGGTCACCTGAGGTATGTCATGTTTCTTCATTGATTTATTTTTTCGGCTGCCAAGTTGTTCATTTTATTTTTTTCCTTTATTTATCTGCTTGTTCATTTTATGATTATTTGTCTTTGTTATGGAAGAAATCATTCCCAACAGGTTTATTTTGATTCCTAGCACTAGTTGTAAGCCTGTGGGGATCAGGAACGCCCTTTCGGCCATGTTGCGGACCAGCTCAGGTGACCAGTTCAGGGTCGTCCCGGGTTGGTTCGTGGAACAATGGTATCATAGGAGGGCCTTATTATTTGGAGTGTGAGGTATCATGCTGATTATGTGTGTCGAGACTCGAGAGGTAGGTGTGGGAAGGACAAGATGATCCCTTGACCATCCAAAGACTCGAGTTTCCAGGGGTAGTCTAGGATTTGAGTTTTTCTTTTTCTCAGTTTGTGTGGATGAGGGATGACAAAGGAATTAATCTGATGTTATGCGAAAAGTTTTAATGGAATAGAGTCCTATGTATGACCCATGTACATGGTTCAAGATACTTTCTATGGTGGATGTTTGCTCGGAGCATGGTTTTCTAAGCCATGTTACTGTGTTGGCATAGCCACTAGTCCATTATTTTTGGATGTTTTGATGTGAGTTCTGTTCGGGAATAGTTATGACTAACATTAGTGGATTTAAAAAATGAAAATGGTACATGGAAATAAGGGTTTTTCAAAAGGGAATGTGATTTTGGAGTGGAAAAAAGTTGTTTTGAAATGGAAATTGATTTCTTTTAATGGAATGTAGTTTCAAAGGGGAAATGGGAGGTGTTTTGGATGTTGTTTTTGGATCATGGTAAAACTTTTTGGAATGTGACTTGGAAAATATTTGAGGATTTGGAAATGTATTTCTTTAATGATAAGAGACTTTTTCAAATTTGTTGGGAATTTGTGAATTATGTTGAATGATCTGTTTTGAAAATGAGATGTGTTTTAAATTAACCCTTGGTGTTCCTATGAGGGATCTCATATATAGAGGTATGCATTTTTCACAAGGATAATTGGTGGTATGTGTGGATGGGTGCATGAGCTATCACAAGGGTACATGTACATGTGAGAATTCATGGGATACAAATGGCGGGTGCTTAAGTTGTTTTGTTACCTAGAAAATGTTTTTAAAAAAGTTAATTTAAATGTTTTGAATGGTAAGCAATTGTTTTGTGTTCTCTTTTCATGTTTCACATTCTTTTTCGTGGGATCTTGGCTTTGACATATTGAATTGTGGTTGGAATACTTATTTGATTTTGAGCATTATTTTGTGATTGTGGTGGGGAATTATGATTTATGATGAATTTTTAATACGGATTTTTGACTCTATTTTTTGAGTATGCTTCCCAAAAAAGTCCCAGAGGTTTCTAGTGAGTCTCTTCAAGTTTTTGGTTCAACACAAATTCTTAGCGGAGTGGTGGAATTGAAATATTTTTTTTTGTTGTCTATCCTCCATGGTGATCATGATCTATTAGTGGTAGAGGAATGGCTTTGTGAAATTGTTGGTGTTTTCAGGTTTTTGAAAACTCCCAAAGCTATGAAAGTCTGTGCTCGTTCGAGTTCATTTGAGGGTTCAACTTTTGATTAGTTTTGGAGGAAATCCCAATGTTGTTGCAATATGGGATTTCATGGAAGGTGTTTAAGACCACTCTCATCTGATGGTTTATATATGAGGAAGTGAAGGTGAGGGAAGTGGTAGTTCTCATGAGTGTCCAGTAAGGCCAACAGATAGTGATGTCTTTCGTCGGGCAATTCAAGGGGTTGACTAACATTCCATCAGAGGTAGTGTCATGAAATCATTTAAAGTTTCTTTTGTGTGGGATCTTCATCAAGTGTTCAAGGACCGATTACTTTTGGTGTTTGGGATGGTTCCTCATTCGGTGAGAGTGAGCCGGAGGAACCCATATCAGACATGGTTTCTTGTCAATTACATCTTTTATTAGTCAGACCACTCTCTTGTTCGCTTCTTGTGTGGCTAGTTTGGGTACTTTAAGTCACCTCATAGTCATCCATTGAATACTTGTCATCGGTGTGGCTGTTTGGGGAACTTAGAGAGGTTAAGTTAGTGGAAAAATCAGAAAGAGTCTCGACCAGAGGATGTTAGCTCCTGACTGTGGGGCAGTATATGCTTCAAGACATCAGAGCTCCAACCACATGTCTCGATGTGATGCTTTTAACGCAGTTAGGAATCGTTGGGTGTGGGGCGCCTTGGCCTAATGATTATCTTCATTTCTAAATTAAGGACGGTTTGAATTCCTATACTGTAACTTCCTCATCTTTGAAGGTTTTGTTTTGCTGTAAGAGGTGTAGAGGTATCTTTTTCTTGTTGTGGCCTTTATTCTTTGAATACCCATCCTTTGTTGTTAAAAGGAGTAGTGATATTGTTTTATTGTAATTCCAATGGTTGCGCCTCCTCAAATATGAGCTTTTAAGTTTTTATCTTTATGGTTGTCAGTCTCGTGATGATTATCTCTCTTGTGTGGCTATCTCTATTGGTGGCACGTTCTTGTTTTAGGATGTTCTCGTTTTTGAGACACATGGATCTTGGGAAATAATGTATAGGGTTTTGGTCTGCCATTCGGTTTGGGGTCTTTCGTTGATGACCCCAGGTGGTGGGGGTCTGGTTTATGTGGATAGTTCATGGGTAGGATTGTGTTGGGCCTGTATCTTTTGGTGCTAACTGGCTTAATCTATTCAGTTCTTAGATGGTGAGAAGACCCACCATGAATCTTGTCGTGCCTTCTTTGAGAGTTGGTTTTTGTAGGACTCTTGGTCCTTGTGGGAATTTTCTTCTTGGGTTCAAGTTAGCAGTTCCAGATTTGGCATGTTTTGAGAGTATCAATGTTGGTTGTTCTAGTAGGGTTCTTATCGTGGAGAAGAACCTCCTCATTTACTGATTTCTCTTCTCTTTTCAGTTTCTCTTAGAGTTGTTCTGGTGTGACTGGTGGAGTGAAAAGTTACACCGAGTTGTGATTTTGTTGGCCTCATTCAATTTCAAACTCGATTTTGATTCCTCATTTGGTTATGTGAATTTCTAGGGGAAGAAAATTTTTATAGTGGGGAGAATTGTCACACCCCGACCTGATATCTTGCGGTTGTAGTTGTTTTTATTTATTTATTTATTTTCATTTTCCTCTTGGTTTCTTAACGTTTAAAAAAATATTAAATTTTAATTCAAATGAAATAAAAACAAAATTATTGAAAAAAAACAATCCAATATTAATGATTATAATATTATTATTTAGTTTATTATTATTATAAATTCAGTTATTATTAATATTATTATATTGATTATTATTATTGTTGTTATTATTATTATTATTATTATGTTTTATATTTTTATAACTATTATTATTAGTTTTTTTCTTAAAACCCTAATTACTTTTTTCTGTGCAACTCCCTCCCTTAGGCCGCTCTACCTCTCGCAGCCTCCCTCTAGTGAGCCACCATCAGTGCCCCACTCTCCATCCCTTGATTCCCCAACCGCGTGCCTCCCTCTGATTGAGCCGACCTCCTCGCTTGCTGGCTAGCTAGCCGTGCTGACGACCTCCTCCCCCGAGCATGTCGATGTCATTGTCATCCTCTTGGGCATAGGTCACTGATGACTTTGCTAGTGAGTCGTCTCCCTCACTCTCCTTCTTCATTTAGAATATTTATTATCCTTCGCGTCGCCTTATTGCATTTGGCCGAACCCTAGCTCATTGGGTGTGTCTTTGATTTCTGATTTTGTCCTATTCTAGGTTGGTGTAGATGGTCTCTTGAGGCCCTTCGGAGCGTGTCATGGAAACCGCCGCTGAAGGAAAGGTGGTTTGGTGTGTTTCGATCCACCAATATTGACCCATGGTGTGTTTTTGTTGTTGACACTTGTTTTTCACATCTTGTATTTGGGGATTTTGTTGTTTTTTACTCCCTGTTATGTTTTCGATAGGGCGTTGGATAGTTTTGTGTTGGTCTATCTCATTTTGGTTCGTTGTCGCCACCAGAGGTAAGGGTTAATGGCGTTGGTTGGTTTCACACCTAGTTATGTGGCGTCCTTTATGTGTTTTAATGTTTATAGTAATTATATTGTAGGGCTTTGGTCACTGCTTTGTGATTTCAGTCCGTCTCGATTCATCGGTCACCGTTTGAGGTGACAATTCTCTTATTGCCTTGTTTGATTTGGTTTTTTTTATTCAGTTGCATCGATAATTTGTTTTTAGGGTTTTCATTTGACCCCTTGTGGTGAGATTGTCTTGCGATGGGAGTTTTGTACCAATTTTGTGAAGTTTTCTATACCAAGGTTAGTGGTTATGCATTCAAATGTTATTTGAAGAATTACATTACATTTTTAATTAATTGATCATGTTCATTAATTTATTTGTTTTGTGCAAATTTGGTTTTTTCCATGTAGTTGTCATGAGTTTTATTTGTTCAGTTGCTTGTTCATATGGAATGGAGTGTGTTCATGATGAAAACCCATGTTTAGTATTTTATTAGGTTTTTATTATGATGCGCAAGAACTGTAAATTCTTTTTTGTCATATTATTGGTGTGCGTTTGGATTTAGAATAAGTTTTTGAGTGGGAACTTGTGTTCAAAGCCTTGTGATACCATTATGAGTTTTTTCATAAAATTATTATGTGGTTTATTAAATCTTTTAATGGGAATTTGGTTTTAAATCGAGGTGCAGTCCAAAATGTCTTCAAAATGGGATTGATATATTCTTTATGTTCGATAAAAAAATTACAATAAATTCTTTCATTGTTATATGCACATTATTATTGAACTTTAGGCCAAATGGGTTTTAGAATGGGTTGTCTTGGAGTTCAATGGGTTTCCTTAATTTACAAAGGTTGTTTTGTTTTATAAAATGGAAATAGAGTTTCCCGTTATTTATGTGGTTATACTTGGGAATATTTAATCCTTCCTTTGGAGTTGTGTTTGATATTACAGATTGTTTTGGAAATGGATTTTCAAGTATTTATGAAATGGGTGAAGGCCTGGTTGGTACTTGTGATGTGATATTGATTTCCCTTGTTGAACCCTCTTATTGCAGATAAAGATTATGGTTTATGCTATTAATTCTTGTGTTATAATTAATGGGTGTGTGATTGGTGCAAACCCATGATGTGTTATTTTAAAAAGTTTTATGGATTTTTTATGTGTTTATTTATTTATTAAATTATATGTGTAGTGCATTGGTGTGGTATCCCGACATTTTAGTACATAAATTTTCATTACATTTTACATAAAAAGGATCTTTAAAGTCTAGTGTCTTGGAAATCATGAACAAAAAATCTTGAATACAACATAAAACATTCTTCTAAACCACTTGTAGGGCTTCATCATAGGTTCATCCTACGTAAAACTACTGCATCTCATATCTTAGAGACATACATCAAAGGAAAGGGTGAGCAGAAGGCCCGGAATGGGTAAATAAGGGAATCAATGTACTTGTGATTTCAATAAGAAATTGAATACAACATAAAGAAAAAATCAATGGAAGTATAGGCATATCATAATGAAAAGAACATTAATACAACAAAAAGACATGAGCAATGGATGTATAGGCATATCATAATGAAAAGAACTTGAATACAAAATAATGAAATGATCAATGGAGGTATATGAATATCATAATGAAAAGAACTTGAAAAATAACTTCAATATGTGGCTACAACATTTCATTTAGACATTCATGAACATATCACAAAGGTCCATCCACAAGTTGACATAAAAATTACCAAGGTTATTCACCAAGGTATCGTGAATCTTTTCATCTCTAGAGATTAAATATTTACCCAATGCATTGGAGTGCTATCATGGAACACCCTTAATATGTCTTTACATACATTTGAGCCACATATATCATATTCCAACAATTCATAATTAACCCATATTGAATAAATGAAATGGGTTTCATTTCAAAATCGTGATGTTTTAAAAATTCATAAAAATAAGATCATTATATCATTTATAACCCATGGAAAGACAGTGAGGGTTATATGTATGTATATTACAGAATCAAATATATCATATTTATTTATTTATGAACACCCATAGAAATTAAATAGGTCTGGGTATTCACATAAATAAACAAGCGAATTTTTTCAGTGAAAAAGATTGAAATTTTGAGATGAAATATCTGCAGCATAACAGCTATATAACATGGTTTTAGAAAACATTGAAAAGAGAGGAAACAAGGTTCACCCACTCATAAGTAATTTATAATATAGTATGGGTACTGAATAAGATCATGGTATTGATATTTTAGTTACATACCACATGAAAAGGAAACTTGAAAGAAAAGAGAAGATGTGATTTCTTTTATGAGAAGTTTGGTACCCTAACAGCGTCACATAAAAAATCAGAAAACAAACTGATGAGAGAAGAAAGGGTCTCTCATCATTTGGACACGAAATGGAAAATAATAAGAACATATAATAACATATCCTAAACATAAAGAGATTGAAAATATAAGACACAACATAAATGAAGTCATGACTTAAAAGAGGAGGATAAAGAATCCCTTACCTTGAAGTGTAACTTAGAAAGCATGAGGGTCGGGACCTTGGGAGGATTGAGGGCTACTTGGGAGGACTCCTTGTGAGGTAAAGATACCAGAACTTCATTGGGGAGTATTTGGAAATGAAAATAATCAGGTAAAGGCATGGTATTTATAGGAGAATTGAGGGGACAAAGCATTAATTTCCAAGGGACACCTCATCAGAGGTATTGGAAAAACCACGGGCTTGACCATGGTATTTTCCCATGGTATTGGTCACTTGGGACATCTCATACCATATCTTTCTATTCATAAGTCGACCAGAATTATTTCATAATTATTACATCCTTAATGATGTCATTAAACACCCAAAACTCAAAAACTCTATTTTCACTATTCACCGAAAATTCAATTTTCTCAGAAAAATCCCAAAATTTCACCTTAACCAAATATTGGTGCTCTGATTTCAGAACTGATCTCCATTTTATGATAATAATATTCTAAATATATTTAATTTAATTTTTAAATAAAAACAGTATTCACTGAAAATTCAACTTTCTCAAAAAAATCCCAAAATTTCACCCTAACCAAATATTGTTGCTCTGATTTCAAAAATGAAGTCCATTATATTAAAATATTTTTATAAATATTTTTAATTTAATATTTAAATAAAAACACTATTCACTAAAAATTCAATTGTTTCAGGAAAATCCCAAAAATTCACCTAAACCAAATATTGATGCTCTGATTTCAAAAATGAACTTCATTTTATGTAAATAATTTTTTTAATAATTTTAAATTAATTTTTAAATAAAAAACACTATTCACCCAAAAGAACTAATTCTTAACCAATAATTTCTGAAACAGTTATTTACCAATTTTATTGAATCATATTACATAATCAATGTAGCTAAATTATATTAATACTTTCCTATGGGAGGATACATAATCCATTTGGTCACATTACTAATCATAAGTGTAAAATAACTATTCATAATTTACTATTCACCAAAAATTAAGTTGATCTTATTAGACACAAAATTTCATACTGATTACAACTATAGAAGACCATTTTTTGAAAATCATTAAACATTTTTAATTATTTATGGTTTACCAAAATATTTTAAAATATCCTTTTTCCAAAATTCATCAATAATATGCATACTATATTTATCTGGACATTTGAAATTTCACAAACATCATCTTAAGAAGAAATCCCAATTTTTATTTAAATCAACGGATTACACAAGGTAGTTATGGTATCGTTACATAACCCCTTATAACACCAGCATAGTACCTAAGAGTATGGTGTGATAGGGTGATAGAATCTTGGGGCGGCTCGACCAACATTGCCCGAGTAGTGATTTCTCTTAGCTTGAACTTCTCACGAAGGCGATTTCGTTCCAGCTTCACATGAAGAAGTTCAACTTGGGTTTGGTCCAGAGCAAAGCCCAAAGTTTCTACCTCTTTCCTGAGTACCATTAGATGGGCATTGATCGGCCCGAGACTACTGGATGGGGCCATCAAATCTTCCTTCTATATTAATTAATCATGATCACTTGTATTTATAGAAAATAATCACAACATTTAGTTTCCAACAGTCATATTGACCAATGGTCATATAACAGTCAAAACCCAATGGTCTTATTTTTATTATACTAATTTTATTAAATGAAACAGTTCTGTTGAGTATAAAATAAAATAACACACAAAGTTAGGAAACAAAACTTAATCAAAATTTTAGGTCATTACAATTTTCCCCCCTTAAAAATTGCGTCCTCGCAATTTTAAAATTTGGCTTCAAAATTTCATTGAAAGTCCCACATTGTAAAAAGAGTTAGCAAAACTATTTCTTTAAAAGATAGAAATGGAAGTAAAAAGGTCACCCATGTTAACCCATATTAGGATTCCATGTGGGAAAACATGGTTATGGAATAGAAAAAAAGGGTGAAGTTCTGATGGTGAGTGATAGAAATCATGAATAGGTGAAAATTAACCACAAGAAGATCAAAAAATTAGGATGTGTTAAATGGTATTTGATTAACCAGTAGAAAATGTAAACCAACAACATTTTTTATTTTACGTTCCTTCTAATAATTTTTAGGAATTCATTTACTACATTGAATAAAAACATAAGGAAATATACTTTCCGTTAAGTAGAGTTTCATAATTAAATATGATTCTACCAAGACTAATCTTTTCTCCAAACAATGAGCATTCAAAAAGACTTGTTCTCATCAAAATCACAAGAATCATCTTCTAGAAAAACACATAATCCACAAAAGAAGAACTATATATTTCCCTTGTCTTCAGTCATCAACTAAAACTAAAATGGTTATTATGAGATCATATAATTCCCCAAAAGGATAATCCTTTATAAAAATAAATATGACTATTAATCTCCTAAATTCAACAAAAAGTACCCAATGTTCCAGAACGACCATTCAATACACAATAATCTTTAAAATTGTTCAGAATATTCCAAACTAATATTGGAACCCAAAACTCAAAAGGATTTAATCACATAGTCTTCCACAATAAATCTTAACATTTATCTCTAAATAACATCGACTATTATTAAAGTCTCATACTACAATGTAATTAACCTAATCACATATTCTCTATGATAGGTTAATCATTTTCCATAAATAACCCAAATCACCATATTTCCACAATAAATACATAGATTCTTACAGAAAAAATTCAACCATTCCTCCACAAATTAAATCCTATAGTATTTTATTTTCCTTAGACATATAGTATTAAAAGATAAAACATCGTCCAAAAAAACCTTTATTATTTAATCACCAATTCATTTTCTTATACAATGGATATCCATTTGATAAAAGTTTTCAAAATAAACCAATTCTTGATCCATAAAAATAGCAGGTGCATTAGTCTGAAGGGCATAACAAAAAACTCATAATGCTCATATCTTGATTAGAAGTCAGTTTTTGGAATATCATCATTCTTTACCCTCAATTGATGAGAAACAGAAAGAAGATCAATCATAGAGAAGAATTGAGACCTAAGAAGTTGGTCAAATAAGTCATCAATTCATGGAAGAGGGTATTTGTTCTTCACCGTGATCCCATTCAGTTATCTATAATCAATACATAGCCACATCAATCCATCCTTCTTATTCACAAATAGAACTAGTGATCCCCATGGAGACACACATGTTTTGATAAACCCCTTCTCCAAAAGATCTTGGAGTTTTTTCTTTAATTCCTCTAGCTCCATGCTTCCCATCCTATATGGGGTCTTTGACATCAGATGATATCCAGGTACAAGTTCAATGGATAAATCTACCTCTCTTTATGTGGGAGGTCAGGGTAACTCCTCAGGAAATACGTCAACCTATTCTTAGATGATGGGGAAATTTTCTATAAGAATAAATCCTTCGTCAGAAACTTATTTCATTTACGAATCTTTTAACTTAAAAGAATATTATGTCTTAAAACTTCATACTTAGAAAATTACATTTTTCTATGATTCCTTCATAATGATTCATAAAATGATTGTGATTGACCAAACATATCCCTCGGGAGTGTCGTAACCAAGATTGCTGCAAGGCCCATTTTCGTGTACCAGCTCCTATTCAATTCTAGCTCAAAGCGGTGTTTTTAGGTTTTACCCCTATGTACATCTGTGCCAGAGCCACCTCTACCTACTCGTATCGAGATAGGGATGAATTTTCTTGATAAACAACATACTCAATACTCACCAAAATACGAGGAAGTTTTCATATATTTAACCTTTTCTATTGGGTTCTTCCTAATGATTTCATATCTTAATTTCCATAAATAACTAAACTATCCTTTGATACTAACTGGGGAATCCCGCCTTTTTAATACATAACATTTCATTACATTTTACATACAGAGGATCTTTAAAGTCTTGTGTCTTGGAAATCAGGAACAACAAAACATGAATACAAAATAATACATTCGTCTAAACCACTTGTAGGGCTTCATCATAGGTTCATCCTATGTACAACTACATCATCTCATATCCTGGAGACATACATCAAAGGAAAGGGTGAGCAGAAGGCCCAGTAAGGGTAAACAATGGAATCAATGTACTTATGAAATCAATAAGAACTTGAATACAACATAAATACATGATAAATGCAAGTATAGACATATCATAATGAAAAGAACTTGAATACATCATAAAGACATGAGCAATGGAAGTATAGGCATATCGTAATGAAAATAACATGAATACAACATAAAGACATGAGAAATGGAAGTATAGGAATGTAATAATGTAAAGAACATGAAACATAACTTGAATATGTGTCTAAAACATTTTATTTAGACATTCAGGAACATATCACCAAGGTACATCCCCAATGTTTCATAAAAATTACCAAGGTTATTCAACAAGGTATCATGAAACATGTCATCTCTAGAGATTAAATCATTACCCAATGCATTAGAGCGCTATCAGGGCATATCCTTAATATTTCATTATATACATGTGATCCACATAGAGAATATTAAAACATTTCATAATTAACCCAAAGAGAATAAAAGAAATGGGTTTCATTTCAAAATCATGACATTTTAAAAGCTCATAAAAAATATCATTATATCATTTATAACCCATGGAAAGAGAGTGAGGGTTATATGTATGTAAATTACAGAATCAACTATATCATATATATATATTTATGAACACCCATAGAAACTAAGTAGTTCTGGGTATTCACATAAATAAACAAGGGAATTTTTTGAGAGAAAACGATAGAAATTTTGAGATGAACTTTCTGCAGCATAACGACTATATAACATGGTTTTAGAAAACATTAAAAAGAGAGGGTACAAGGGTCACCCAATCATAAATAATTCATAATATAGTATGGGTATTGAAAAATATCTTGGTATGATTATTTGAATAACACCACATAAAAAGGAAGCATGAAAGAAAAGCGAAGATGCAATTTCTTTTACGAGAAGTTCGGCAGCCTAACGGCATCACATAAAAATACAGAAAATAAATTGAGGAGATAATAAAGGGTCTCTCATCATTTAGACGTGAAATGGACAGTAATAAGAACATATAAGAACAAAACCTTAACATAAAGAGATGTAAAATATAAGACACTACATAAAGGATGTCATGACTTAAAAGAGGAGGGTGAAAGAATCCCTTACCTTGAGGAGTAACTTCGAAAGCTTGAAGGTCGGGTCGTTGGGAGGCTTGAGGGATCCTTGGGAGGACTCCTTGGGAGGTAAAGAGACCAAAACTTCATTGGGGAGGATTTGGAAATGAAATTAATTAGAGAAAGTCTTGGTATTTATAAGAGAAGTGAGGGGACAAAGCATTAATTGCCTAGGGGCACATCATCGGTGGCATTGGAAAAACCCTGGGCTTGCCCATGGTATTTTCCCATGTTATAGGCCACTTGGGACACCTCATACCTTATCTTACTATTCATATGTCAACCAGAATTATTGCATAATTATTAAATTTTTAATGATGTCATTAAACACCCAAAACTCAAAAACTGTATTTTCACTATTCACCGAAAATTCAACTTTCTCAGAAAAATAACAAAATTTCAAATTAATCAAATATTGATGCTCTGATTTCAAAAATGAAGTCCATTTTCTGAAAATAATTTTCTAAATAGTTTTAATTTAATTTTTAAATAAAAACACTATTCACTGAAAATTCAACTTTCTTAGAAAAATCCCAAAATTTCACCTTAACCAAATCTCGATGCTCTGATTTCAAAAATGAACTCCATTTTATGAAAATAATTTCCAAAATATATATATTTAGTTTTTTTAATAAAAACACTATTCACTGAAAATTCCACTATTTCAGAAAACTCCCAAAAATTCACCTTAACCAAATATCGATTCTCTGATTTCAAAAATGAACTCCATTTTATGAAGATAATTTTCAAAATATTTTTAATTTAATTTTTAAATAAAAAACACTATTCACCCGAAAAAACTAATGCTTAACTAATAATTTTTGAAATAGTTATTTAACTATTTTATTGAATCACACTACTTAATCAAGGCAGATAAAGTGAGGTTATGTAATTAATTTTGTCACATTACTAATCATAAGCGTAAAAGAACTATTCATAATTTACTATTAACTGAAAATTAAGTTGATCTTATTAGACTCTAATTTTCATACTGATCACAACTATAGAAGACCATTTTTTTAAAATCATTACACATTTTTAGATATTTATGGTTTACGTAAATATTTTTAAATATCATTTTTCTAATATTCATCAATAATATGCATACTATACTTATCCGGACATTTGAAAATTCACAATCTTCATCATATGAAGAAATCACAATTTTTATTTAAATAAATGGATTACACAAGTTGGTTATGATCTCATTACAATACCCCTTATAACACCATAATAAGACCTAAGAGTAAGGTGTGATAGGGTGATAGAATCATGGGGTTGCTCGGCCAACATTGCCCGAGTAGTGATTTCTATCAGCTTGAACATCTCGCGAAGATGAATTCGTTCTAGCTTCACACGATGAAGTTCCGATTTGGTTTGGTTTAGAGAAAATCCCAAAGGTTCTACCTCCTTCCTGAGTTCCATCATACGGTCTTCGATCGGCCCGAGACTACTGGATGGTGCCATCGAATCTTTTTCTATATTAATTAATCAAGATCACATGTATTTATAGACAATAATCACAACATTTTGTTTCCAACAGTCATATTGACCAACAGTCATACAACATTTGAAACCCAATGATATTATTTTAATTATACTCAATTTATTAAATGAAATAGTTTTGTTGAGTATAAAATAAAATGACACACAGAGTTAGGAAACAAAATTTATTCAAAATTTCAGGTCATTACAGTTGGTCCTGGCTTTGATAGTTTTGGGCCGCAGGTGTCAAGGGATCCTACAGGGACATGCATAGGGTAAGGCACATATATATATATATACCCTCCTTGTACATATTCCCTCATGTCATAGGGAATATGTTCAATGCTGTTAAGGGTGTGTGTCTATATATATAAATGCATGTGTGTGTATGCGCAAAGTGTCGGTTCGAGTGGTCATCGACAAATAGAGATATGTTGGAGGTAGGTCCCTTATTTCTATTCCTTTAATTGTAATTTCATAATTACCTACTTGTTTTAAAATTATGTTTTACATTTATGCTATATACATATGCTATGAAATTTGGTTGCGGTTTCTCAAAATTATTATGTATTTATTTTTTAAATTGAAATGTATTTCTAATGCTATCGGTCTTAAGTGACCTTTTCATGAAAATTGGTTTTCTTTGTGGTTTTTAATTGGTAATTTTTATTTCCATAGGTGTTTGGCCTTTTGGTCAGTTGATTGTAAAAATTGTTCCCTTTATGTAATAAATCCCGTTATGCACCGTAAGAATTCTTTATGAAAAAGATAAACCTCTCCTGAGGCACGCCCCTTTTTGTTTTAAAAAATTGATTTTTTAATTTGAATTTGTTATTATGTGCCTAATTTATTTCTTATGCATTGTGTGACATGGAATAGGGGGAATGCGATTAACGAGGGAGAATAGTGGTGAGAGGATTAATAGGTTTTAGAAAAAGATAGTGTTGTACATAAATGTTTGCTGGAAAAAGAAAACTCACCACCACTTGAAAAAGAGAACAATGGGAAACCTGGGTATCTAGGTTGGTGACCAAGACTAGTACGCTAGATGACATGGTAGGGGTTCGTCTCGGTACATCTAGAAAGATTGATGTAACAACACTAACTAAACATATGTATTTTTGAGTGTCATAGTCTTCTAAGCCATTTTTTCTAAGGGTCGTGGTCCTCTAAGAGACATTTATCTGAGGGTCATGGTTTCTAAGCCACGTTTCACTGAGGTACGAGGTCCCTAGGGTCTCACTTGTTCTATCTAGCTATACGGATTACCCGTAGTTCTCATTTGAGACATTATGCTTGTAATGAAATTTTCATTTCAGTGTTTTCACTTTTGATGTCTTATTTGTGAAAACCATATTTTAATGCAAACTAATTTCTTTTCATTTTGAAAACTAAATACATGCTTGGAACTTATTTTAAATTTTTTAGGAGTGAAATGTATTACTGGAAAATGTAAACTCGTTATGCGAATTTGAAAAGATGAAAAAAAATTATTTTATTATATCTTATCTTCGAACTAGCATGATTGGATTCCTTATGAAAGGCAGGGGCATAGGATGTGGTTATATTTTGGCATTCCTATTGAGCATCTTGGTGCTCACACATAATTTACTTTTCAGTTGCTGGCTTCATTCTTGGATTGCTTTGGCGAGTGAGTGTTGTCTATGTTTTCTGGTGACCTACGGGGTCACCTGAGGTATGTCACGTTGCTTCATTGATTCATTTTTTCTGCTGCAAAGTTGTTCGGTTTATTTTTTTCCTTCATTAATCTACTTGTTCAGATTATGATTATTTATCTTTGTTATGGGAAAAATCATTCCCAACTGGTTTATTTTGAAACTCAACGCTAGTTTCCAGTCCGCTGGGATCAGGAATGCCCTTCATGCCATGTCGCAGAGCGGCTCGAGTGACCTGTTTAGGGTCGACCCGGGTTGGTTTGTGACACATAGTATCCAAAACCTTATATTTAGAAATTAATAAATAATTACCCTCTATTTTTTTTATAAATTCTCACCCAACCTCTCATTCCACTTCATTAAAAACCCATTTATCATTAATTTTCTCTCTATATACCTATCTAAGGTGTGCCCAAACCCTTATTAATTTCTTATCAAACTTTTAGAATCACCCTTTGAAGGCAAGGGATTATCTTCCTCTTCCTTTTTATTAAAGTAATTTTTTTCTAACCATTTTTATATTCAATCATTCATATTGTAATATATTTTTACACATTCCTTTACCATATTTATGATTCCCATGTAATGATATACCACCTTTCACTCTCATTAAACCCTTCTTTTAACCTTTATGTACACCCATTATGTTGTCAAAATTATCTCATGATTTTCCAAACCAAAATATTTTGTAGTGAATACCCTTCACTATTTCCACTCAATAGTATTCACCTGGATGTAACTATCCTTCACATATTGGGTATTTTAATGTATGTGAACCAAAATTCTTAATCATATGATTAAAAGTGATTAAATATGTTCTTATCTTATATGATCTATGTGGCAGAAAATGCATATACATGATATGAATGTGATGGGTGGGACCATAAATTATATATCACTCCAATGAATTGGGTAATGTTTTTATCTCATGAGATAACATGTATATTGCATGGTATGTTATCCTAGGAACACTATGTTATAATTTCTCTATGGTTATCATTGACTTATGCTTATGATTTCATGTTTTATGTTGTTTCCATTTTCCTATGTTTCCCTGATTATATCGTCTTATATCATGCTTCAATGGTCAAGTTTATTATTCTCACCATTATATGTCACCTTGATATGCCTTTTTTATTAAATTCATTATGTTATGCTTTGATTATTCCCTTATTGGGATTTATAGCTCACCCCTTTCATATTTACATCCTATAGTTATGCCATACAGTATTATAATATTAATGGATATTAAGGGAGTGTTATGGAGTTTTAAATAATTTCATTATATATATATTTCATGTTAATGGGATATGTATCTAACTAGACAAATACACCAGTCCTCTCTATGTTTTGGGATTGTGTTATATGTACCTTCATTTAATAAAACATGAAATAAAGTATATAAAAGATTTGGGTTTCCATAGTTGGTATCAAAGAATGTTCTAGTTATTTTTGGGGATTAGGATTATAGAACCTTCATTAAATTCCTATGTATAAGATTAAATATATGAAAACATCCCAAAATTTTGGTAAATTATAGAGTGAGTGACTTCCAAGAAACAAAATTAATATCTAGATACTACCAGTGGATTTAGTTCTAGTTTAAATATACCTAGGGGTAATAATGTTAAATAGTGATCATTGTGTATTAACTCAATATTCACCTGGTGATTGATAAACAAGCCTTAATGTACACTTTTTTGACACTCCCAAGAGATATGTTTTGGTAAATTAAGAATCTCTTTATGAACCATTTTCATGGGAACCGAAATTCCTATTAAATTTTATAATAGGAAATGGAACATGGATAACTTATATTAAAACCTATCGATTCTTATGTTAAGGTATATATTTAATTTATTAATTATCCATTCAATTTAAAAAGTTTCCCTTTTATTTGTTTTATAGTTTGAAAATTCACTTCCCTAATTTTCCCTTTTATTTTAGTCAGCATCCAAAAATATGCGGAATTGATTCAAGAAACAATGTGATAGGAAATTTTATGACTACCCAAATGTGATACTCAACCCAATTAGAGAATATTTTGAGAACATCATGAAAAATACTTACTCAATTAACCCATATTTTAAATATAAACTTGAATCATGAAGAATCCACACAGCCCCCTGAGAAAGATAAAAATACAATTGATGCCTTTATGTGAAAAAATATTTTGACTTTCAGTTTATCTTAGGATCGCTTAATCATGGAATAATGGATCAACTCCATTTAAAATATCTTCCCAGTTCATTAATTATTTGAGAAAGAAATGTTTGTGTTAGCTATTTATCACATGGACGAAGAAGCTGATCAATGGTGGAAATTAATAAAAAATATGAATCGTGGGGAATAATCAAAGAAATGGTGTGGAATGAATTCAGGAAAATATTTTTTGATTAATATTTTTATCACACTCTTCAGCTTAAAATGGAGATGGAGTTCCTTAGCATGTAACTAACCATCCCGAGTAAACCTATAACGTCACCCATGTAGGCATGTCACAAATTTAAGAGAAATTGGGAAACAAAAACAAGTATCATGTATAAATATAATGAGGAAAAACAATATAGTACATAGTGTAAGAAATAGTATACATCCCGGAGAAATATAATGTCAATACCCAATGGCTAAAACCAAAGATAAACAAGACAAGACATAAGTTTAATCTCCATGTTAGCATTTGTCACTACAAAACTATCCCACTAAGAAGGAAACAACAAATAAGATAATACGATGAACTACATGACACACTTAATATTACATGACTCAGGTAAACCCACATATAAAAACACCCAATGGAAAAAAGTTGGGTTTGAGCACAAAGAACAGTAGGATTTCACAAAATAATTTATACAAAATTTAATACCATGAAAATTCTAGCTTTATGTTTAAACAAAATCCAGTTATAAGGCACTTCCAAAAGATAAAACCATTTTTTAAATCATTCATTGGTTTTCATAAAATCCTTTACTATTCACACAAATGTAGAATATGACTATTACATGATAGGATGTACGATAGTATAATAAAATCAACCACGAATATATCATAAGATAAACAAGTGAGAAACCAATCATGATATACACTATCATTTTTTTAACAAATCATAAATGAAAAAGATCAGGATTTGGGCCCTAAGATATGGTAATAAGTACTCATACATATAAATAAAACAGTAATCTAGGCATCAAATGAATCCAACTAATACTGTGTCATGGTGAAATCTATCGATATCATACCTCTAGTGGTATTAAACATACTAAAGTGAAAGGTCCATTTCCTGATGCGTCCAAAGTTCCCAATGTTCTATGTCTTTTCAAAACCATTTGAAAACCATACTGACAATTTATAATACATTATCACACTAATGCCCCACCACTCCCATGATTGAAGTCCGATTTTAGAATCAAAACCACATGTAATTAATTTCATCAAACACATAGTGCTCAAAATATTTTTCAAATAAAACCCCTTTAAAACATGAATATCTTGAAAAAATTTCTTTTTGGTGTAAAATAAAGTATTAACATAAAATAATGACAAGTAATTCACAATAACTTCAATTAATTCATGAGTTATAACATATGTATAGAGACACCAGCCATAATAATTTAGGAAAAATAGTGACCTTTAATATAGGTTATTTGGAACGAGTTGATTGGGTCCTCATGAGCCTAAATACATAATAAACATCATCAAACCTCTTTCAAAAACCCTTAGATCAAGAAATCATTTTCCAATCCGGTTACATCATGATAATGGGAGAATATATCAAGAGAGGATCTAAGAACAAAAGGAAAAATCATATGAAAAAACATACCTTAAATAGATTTGTTGAGAACTAATGAAAACCATCAAGAATACAAAGGAATAGATTATAAACCATTGGGGATGGTTTAGATTATGCCAAGTGGGAATTAAAAGGGTATTAGATATAAAAAAAATGGAAAAGGGGTAAATTCTAACTTTTATAAGGTTCAGATCGGGGCATGTAGTTAGGCCACATGGTTATACAAACCATGCCCCAACCGCATATGGACTCTTTCCCTTGAAAAACATGAAGCATTGTTTCTTAGAGATGAGCGACATGGATTGTAACAACTGGGCCTCACTAATAGCATAGATACCCTTCCTTAACATGATCATCAGGTCTTAACCAATCAGTCACCACCAATTGCCCCACTAACAGGTGGTCCCCTACCTGAGGCCCACCCACATTCCTAAACGGGCCGTCAGAATAATTAATATTTTCATAGGCCAAGACTTGTTCATTAAGTGTTTTTATTCCACACTAACACACACCCTGGTAAACTTCCCATGAGGCCACCCATCTTGATCACTACTACAAGCCAAGCATGCTTAACTATGTACATCTAATCCGGTAGACTCTTGAAAAGAACATTTCACCTTTAGGTTATATAATTTATCCTTTTAACCCTTTAACATTATTCGGTGATACATTCACCTCCTCCACCCTTAGGGTACAATTTCCTTGTTGTGGGTCCTAAATATTAACCCAAGAAGCACTACCGCCCTAATGGTTGGGTTCTTTATCTGATACCAATATAACAACTAGTCCCCACTTATAGGAAAGTCTTTCTTAATTATATAGTTCTTAGTAGGGTAGGATATTGAAAATAAAGGTTCACCATTTTTACATGGGTCATATCATTTAGCATTTAACCCTTTAGCATTATAGGTTTTTACGTTCACCCTCCACCCCCAGAGAAAAACATCCTCATTGGGGACCCTACGTATCATCCTATATAGTTCCACTACCCTTCTGGATGGGTTATTTCTCTGATACCAATGTAATAACTAGGCCCCACTGATAGCATAGACACCCTACCTTAACATGGACATCAGGTCTTAGTCCATTAGGAACCACCAGTTTCATATCATTTGGTCTTTTAACCCATTAACATTCTAGGGTGTCACATCCAACCCCCCCCCCCAGGAACAACATACACATTTTGGACCCTATATATCAACCTAGGATGTTCCAATACAAATCTTGATGGGTTCATACTTTGACACCAATGTAACAACTAGACCCCTATAGCATTCCAAGAATGCCTAATTATGGTGTTTTAATCAGGTATATTCTTGAAAGTAAAGGTGCACCTTGTTGATATGGGTCATATCATTTATCATTTTCACCCTTAAACATTATGGGGTGTTATATTCACCCCCCCCCCCCAAAGCACAACATCATTATTTTGGACCCAACATCTCAACCCAGGTAGTGCCACCACCATTCTAGTTCGGTTCTTTCTCTGATACCAATGTAACAACTAGGCCCTGATGATAGACCAAACACCCCATCATAACATGGCCATTGGGTCCTAGCCCATTAGACACCTGTAGTTTTCCCACAAACACGTGGTCCCCATTAGGGACCCTATATCTCAACCCATGCAGTGCCACTACCCTTTTGGTTCGGTTCCTACTCTGACACCAATGTAAAAACTATTCCTTACTGATAGGCCAAGAATAATTAATTATGGAGTTCTAATTAGGTATTCTCTTGAAAATAAAGGTACACATTGTTGGCATGGGTTGTATTATTTATCATTTTAACCCTATAACATTTTATGGTGTTACATTCTCCCCCCCCCCCCCAAGCACAATATCCATATTGTGGACCGCATATCTCAACCCAGTTAGTGCCACCACCCTTCTGTCTCTGTTCCAACCCTAATACCAATGTAACAACTAGGCGCTACTAACATCATAGACCCGCCTCCTTAACATCGCCATCAGGTCCTAACCCACCAGAAACCACTAGTTTCCCCACAGACATGTCGTCCCCTACCTAGGGCCCACCTACATTCCTAAACGGATCATCAAACTAATAATATACCCATATGCCAACGATTTTTCTTTCCATGTGATTTTTCCTCACTCACACACACCCTGTAAAACTTCTCAGGAGTTCACACATCTAGATCAATACTCCAGGATAAGCATGATTAATTGTAGAGTTCTAATCATGTAGGATCATGAAAATAAAGCTAAACCTTATTAATATGGTTTGTATCATTTATCCTTTCAACCCATTATCATACTAGGGTGTTATAATATTTGGGAAAATCATGATCAATCCATTAAACACCCCTGGACAACCACCTTGAAACTCACATGGTTTCCTAGGAATGTTGAATGATTTTACTAACCTTGATCAAACCACGAAAAATTAAATTGGAACATCACATATCCATATTTCATGGTTACCACACTATTAGTGCTAATTGTGTGCCTAAACCACGTGTCTGGATTGTTTCCATCAAAAACCCATGTTTTCAACCCCTGACTCCTATAATCCTCTTGAACGACCCAAAGGATAAACCATGCCTAAACTAGGACATTCATGTGACCCAAAGGGTGTCATAATTCTCCCCACTATAAAATATTTCTATCCCCAGAAAGTGATCAAGATCTTATAATCATAAAAAGAGGACACTACTTCTTCACTAATGATTTACACTCCCACATCTCGTGGTTATCCTGTTTTCACTACCACAATACAAGGACTAGGGAATTTTTTTACAATGTAGTACCTTTTCTCATTGATCCATTATATGAACTAGTTTCTCGACCATAATGGCATTGGAATTAAGATCAACATAGTCCCATTAAATCACATTGGAAGGGTATAGTGATAACTCCTTGGCTAGAAAACATGAAGTATATTTTGAATCGCTACCAAGAGATATGTTAAGTCCAACTAACATGCCACATTTATAATTTGATCCATGATCTCAAAGGGGACAACAATCCTTGGTGCCATCTTACCCTTCATACCCAACCGATGGTGTCCCAAGCTTGGTGTGTCTCTGAGAAAAAACCCAATAACCAACTACAAACTCTACAGGGAAATGATGACGGTCCATGTAGCATTTTTAATGACTATGTTCTATGATCAATAAATTTTAGATCCACTACACGTTTTATATCATTTCTTAAACAATACTTGGTCCAACCAAGGACCACTCTACCAACTCTTCCCAACATAAGGGAGATCTATATGGCCATCCATACAATGCTTTTAAGGGTGTCATCTTAATCGAATCATGATAACTATTGATATAGAAGAATTAAACCAAAGGAAGATGATTTTCCCAAGAACAACCAAAATCAAGAATGCACACCCAAATAATATCCTCATGTATCTAAATAATTCATTTATTTTACCCACCCATCTACAGATGATATGTCATGCTTATTTTAATTTGGAACCTATCACCTCGTGAAAACATTTCCAAATCCTATATGTGAACTTTTGATCATTATCAAAAGAAACTATTGTGGTAACCCCATAAAAATTTACAAAATATCATACGTATAAGTCTCCAAGCTACTTAAACTTCATCACCACCTTAATATGAAAGAAATGAGTTGATTTATTAAGTTGATCGATGATCACCCAAATTGCATCTTTCCCTCAAGTATTTCATGGTAAAATAATGATGAATTACATGGAAGTATCATCCCACTTCCATACTATAATAGAAAAGGGGAGAAACAAACCAGTAGGTCTTTGGTGAACCACCTTAATTCTTTGATAAGTATGTTATTGTGACACGATGCATGTAATCTATCATCTCATCCTTATCCACTAATACTGATGTTTTAGTTCTTGATACAAATTGGTAGTTTCAGGATGTATGAAACAACATGACTAGTGTCCATTCCTTATTAGTTACTACCTTAGAGATTTTGGAATGAATAACCTTCCACGAAAACACAAGAACCCATGTAATACATATACAACTCACCCAATGTCTCCCTTCCATTTAGGATTTTACTAAATCACTAAAAATTAGTTTCTAACACTTGACCGAGGTAAACCCACTCATAGAATGATGATTTATCCTTCACTGAGGCCAAGAAAACGTATCCACCATCTATTTCCACCTACAAGGTAAACATGGAAAAAATTATCAAAGACCATTCATCCACTGATTTCTTCAAATAT
The DNA here is from genome assembly GCA_963277665.1 of Viscum album. NCBI lineage: Eukaryota > Viridiplantae > Streptophyta > Magnoliopsida > Santalales > Viscaceae > Viscum > Viscum album. The sequence goes on along the minus strand of OY728140.1, from coordinate 1,251,177,936 downwards.
TGAGTTAGTAATTTTTTTAATTAACCCACATGTTACCACATGTAATTTTTCAATAGTATCATTAATATCCAAATTAAAGGTCTTAAGATACTAAGCCAAACATATTTGTCAAAATTTTTGATCTCTGTGAGTAAAAATATAATTCAATATCTTATGATAAGAACATACCATAAACTACTCCCCAAATATATAGTGATTCCTCGTTTTGAGAACAGGAATAAAAGTTTCCAACTTAAGGTTGTGGGTAGGATAATTCTTATCATGAGGGAAGTCCTAAAAAACCACAAATAATAACCATCTAAACCCAAGAAGATTTTGATTTCAAACACATTTTGGGGATACTCCCAAGACATTATTGTCGTCATCTTTTCAGGATCTACTAAGATTCCCCTATTAGATATAACATGCACTAAAAATTTCACTTATTTGATCCAAAATTCACCCATGTAAATCTAACCATAAAATAATTTTTTTTCAATACTCTAAGGATGATAACCAAATGATCTCGATGCTCCTCCTCTAACCTAGAGTACACCAAAATATCATCCAAAAACATGACTAAATATGAGTCCAAGAACTAATGAAATATTTGGATCATAAATGGTATAAATAACATAGAGTTTTTAGTGAGACCAAATGGCATCACCCAAAAATCAAAATTCCCATACTGGCTCCTTAACGTTGTCTTAGTTATATCCTCCTCTCAGAATATCAACTTTGGTACCCCAACCAGAGGTCAATATTAGAAAACCAATGAGCCTATATTATCTGTTCAAAAAGATCATAAATTATTGGAATGGGATGCTTTTTCTTAATAGACACTTGTTTTAGCATTCAATAATAGATAAAAATTTATAGGATTCCATCTAGCTTCTTATCAAATAACATAAGTGAATTCTAGGTGACATGCTAGGATGAGTAAATATATTACCCATAAGTTCAAAAAGCTAGAGTTTAAGTTATTGGAACTAAAAAAGATCCATATGATAAGTGTTTATAAAATTGTCATAGTACCAGGAATCATTTCAATAATAAACTTGACCTCTCCCTATGGTGTTGATCTAGAGAAATCATCTAGAAAGACCTCAGGGTTAACACCCACCATATTAGTAAGTGTAATTCTCAAGTTAAATTCAATAACATCAATGAACATATCTAATAACTAGAATTAGATCACTCCATCATAAATAACTACATGCCCAGTTCTCCATGATCTAGAATCACAGTTACCCTAAAAGACATGAGAGACTCCATCGGGAGTTATAAATTGATCTCAATGATGATAAAATTTGATATGGGCCTTGATTTTGATCATCCTTTTTATACTAGTAATCAGTTCAAAGATTTCAAGATCAAGAACTAAGATATCACACAACCCTTAAAAGGTAGTTATCATCATCAAGCATGTGGGAAATTTGAAACCGTATTGATAACTCTTTCCCAGAGGTGTTTACGGATCCGGCAACAATGGAATATTTCTGAATGAAATATAAATATTTGAAATAAATTTTATGATATATAATAATGATTAAAACTCGTGTTAAATAAATCTAGTACCATAAAGGATGAAATAAAAAATGTTCTTCTAACAGTAGTTTCCCATACCTCAAATTACTCTAGTGCATACTCTGCTACAAAAAGATGTTTGGTCTTAGATACTCTTGGATAATTATTATCCACAATAACATAACCCTGGGAGTGAGGATAAGATCCACCTCCTTTTGAAGAATCAAAATAAACATGTGAACCATCGGTGGGATTGGATCCAACCTTACTACATTGGGGCATTCTTGCACAAAAAATCCTAAGATGACTAGATTGTCTAAAATGGTGAAAAGTTCATGTGCTTTTGTAAAATTATTATTGGTATGACTAGGGATTCCATGATAATAGAAAAAAACCTTCTATTTTCCTCAAGAATCACATAAAATTGGTCCTAAAAAACAGAACATCTTTTGGTTTCCTTTTTTGGATAAAAGACACACCCTGGATAACAAATGTAGCAGTCGAATCTCCACCAAGACTCATTTTCCCTCCTATGTCCACATCATCCAAAGACACTTTGTCAACCACCTTCATAAAGGTTGTAAGGAATAATATAATTAGTATCGACTACATATCATCCATCATCCCCATCTTGAAACTCCACGATTTAAGGTGGTCGTTATTTACAAGATCGGGTTCTATGTGCACTAACTCAGAAAAATGGGTGGAATACACCAAAACTGAATGCTCTCATTTATCCAAGGAAAGGAAATATTGGGTCTTCTCCATATATAATGTTTTAGAATAAAAAATATTGGTGAATGTTTTCTTGAAATTAGTCCAAGTAAGATCCTCATGCAACTTTGTTTTAATGATGGAATCCCACTATATTCCTCTTAGTCCTTCAAGAATGTACATAGAAAAATCCACCATAGAGACCTATGGAGTTTTCAGGAAATGGGAGATCATTTCAATCCACTAAATCCACTCCTCAGGTTCTTAAGGTTCATTTTTCAACATAAAATATGGGTGGATTATTCATAGAAAATTCTAATCCATGATCCACCATTCATACATGGTTCCCAACACCTACTTCACTTGGAGTCTGAATAGTATGGATTATAACTTCCACAAAAGAAGGTTCCATTAGAATATTTTTAAGCACAAATTTTCTTGCAGATTACTCACATATATTTGGAAGAGATATTCTAGGATGAATTTTCTAATTAACAGAAATGACAACAACCAGTTAGCTTGATATAAATTCCAGAATCAAAGACCAACTCTTGGAATCTATATCAATACCTTTAAAATAGAATTTAATGAAACCATGGATCCTAGAAATGAAATATTTCACCTTAATATTAAATGGTTTAATTTGAATAAACTCAAAATACATTTCATTCAAATAACATTAAACCCCATGTCTCATGCTTACCAAAAATTCCCTAACCACCCATTGAAACACAAGTTCAGTTACAAAAGTGAGTTAGCTAGGCACCTTTCACACCTACTACCTGAATTATAACAGTAATGAAACTTATCTACCAAATACACTATAACAAACCCAGGTAGTTTCATAACACTTTAGGATGGGTAATCCATTTGATACTAATTTTTAATGAACCAGCCCAAGTCAACATGACATGTAACCTAAGTAGGCCTTCCACAAGGTAGAGAGTAATAAATGAACAAAAAAAGATCTTTTTTATTATAATAATAAGTCTAACCAAAAGAGTACATAGGGTAATAAATAGTATAAATCCATGATACATAAAACATGAGTCCCCAAGGAATAAAATTTACTTTAAAAAAGACAAGATATATGCTGAATCACCATGTAACCATCCTTCATGACTAAATTCTCCCACTATGAAGGAGAAGACAACCATGAGAAGTCAAAGAACTATACGATTCCCTTACATTTACCAGAGTATTTAAAAACCATATCTAAAAATTCCCAAAGGAAAAATTAGGTTGTGATCATAAATCCTAATATAATATCACCAAAGAATCTATAAAAAGTATAATACCATGAAAAACATTATCTATTAATTTTAAAAAAATCTAGTTATATAAGAATTTTAAAATATAAAACCATTTTGTAAAACATATTTTGATTATAATAATATCCTTTCAAAGTCTCTAAAATGTGGAATATGTCAATTAAATTATATAAATTTTGATAGTATAAAAAAACCAACCATAGATGCACCATAAGAAAAATTATTGAGAAACTAACCATGAAATATACAATCACGTGTGAAAACAAACATAAATAAAAAATCATAGGAATTGAGCCATATCCTATAGAAAAAAATACTAGAACATATTAAGCAAACATAAATCTAAGAATCATGTAAATCCAATTGATATTATGTCTTGTCGTAATCTGTCGATATCTACCTCAAGTGGTGTTATGCATGCTAAAGTGAAAAGTCCATTTCATGATGCACCAAATGTTCCCAACATACCATTTTTTCTAAAAACCATTCAAAAATCATGCTCATAATTTATAAAATATTTTCAAAGTAATGACCTGTCACTCCCATGATTGAAAACTCAATTTATAATCAAAACAATCCTTGAGGAATTTCATCGAACAAATAGTGTGCATAAATATATTTTTAATGAAAACCCCATTTAAAAACCTGAATCTCTCAAAAAAAAATACATTTCCATATCAAATAAAGCTTTTTCATAAAACAAACCAATGCAATTCATAAGAACATCAAGTAATTCATGAGTTAGAACCTTTGTATATAGACAACTACATTAATAAGAAAGAAAAATTATTCACCTTAAAAAATGGATATTGGGAACAAGTAGATCAGGTCCTCATGATCAATGATCCATAAAAAACATCATAAAAATTATATCAAAACATTTATATTCATCAATCACAAGCCAATTGGGTTCCAATGAGAAAAGGAAAGAAGAGATCAAGAGATGGTCTAAGATGAAGAGGGAAACCTGAATCAAAAAATGAAACATACCTTGAATTGATTTATTTAGAACAAATTAAATCCATAAATAATCCAAAGGGAGAATCATTTAGATCATTGGGGAAGGTTTATCTTGATCAAAATGAGGATTGGGAGGGGATTAGGCATAAAAAGGACCAAGGTAAAAGGGGTAAATTAAAAAAAATTAACGGGTTGGATCAGGGTGCATGATTAGGCCACACAATTAGAAAAACCATGCACCAATAGTGAATGACCTTTATCCATTGAAAAACAAGGCACACTGTTTCATAGAGATGAGCCACATTGTTTTTGAAAACCATGAACAAGTCATGGAACACCCTTGGACAACCACCTAGACACACGCACGGTTGGACTAACCATGATAAAACTATGAAAAACCCCACTGGAACCTCACAAATTCATACCACATGGATTCAATGTAGATGGTACTAACTATGTACCTAAACTGTGTTCCTAGTTTGTTTCCTTCCAAAATCCACATTTTCAACCACCCACTATCATAAACCACTAGAACGACCCAAATGATAATCCAAGCTCAAAATAAAGAATACTTGTGACACAAATAATGTAACTTCTTAACTTAGTAGCCACTAAACTAGTGCCCCGAGCTGGGACACCACATGAACTTAATAATGCCTCCCCTTATGCCAGAGGCTTCCCACTAGTAGCATGAGTCTATGGAGTTCCATTGGGGAGAATATCCCCACATATCAGAGTAAAAACACAACAAAAATAATATAAATAGGTATAATAACCAGCATGAACAATAAATGGACATCATATGGAATGATCATAAAAGTAACCCAGTTAAACATGCTATAACAATATGATGGATATACTACATGTCAAGAAGCCATACAAATAAAACCACTAATACCAAACCCATAATAAAATCTCAAAAATGGCTCAAAGTTCCAACCCGAACATAATATTCCATTCTCCAAACCATCATCCTTTTTATAACGAAATCATCAGGTTACTATACTAAACTTATAGATGAAACAAGTAGCATCTGCTCAGTTACCCAAGTGCCATGAGTACCCGAGCATAGTGTGAGTACAACTCAATAGACCACCACCAATTGTTCCAAATAAATAGCCAGTCTATATATTAGTGTATATAGGTAATAAAAGGTGCAATAAATAAATAAGCAGCAAGGAAAACATTTTTTATTTTAATAAATTATTAATTATTCTTTTACATCTTTATGTTTCACCATACCAACCAACCACCCAAATTTCTCCATCCATGTCGAGAGCCTAAGCCATGAAACCTAGGGTCTACCATTTTATTTCAAAAGGGAAATCATTTATAAATAAATTTTAATCCAATGTACCCCAGAGGATCAGTTTGGGTACCCTAATACAATATATCATAGGGGTAAAGTGTCAAAAAACATAGAGCATCAGTCCATGTATCCAACCGAGATCTGGTACGCCTTGTCTGATCATCCCAACCACTAGGTCACAAGTTGTAAAAAAAGAAGCATCAGTCCCTGTATACATACAAGACATGGAACACCATATCTGAACATACCATATTTGATATGGAATGCCATGACCATACTCTTGGAGTCAGGAAATCCTTGTCCATCCTTTAAAAAACATAATGTTCACTGGGGTCCCTAGAGAATCAGTCTAGCCCACCCAAATCCAGGGAGTAGAGAGTCATCCAAACATCCCAAACCATTACTCACAAGTAAGAAATCATGGATAATTATCCACGAATCCAATCAGGATTCAGCAGGTCATGTCTGACCATCCACAACCATTCCATTATCAATCATTTTAAATGTAATAATGAATCCTTTTTTCAAATAACTTTGAGTTCAAAACATCCTTTTAAAACATTATATACTATAAAAACATTATTTTCCTTCATTTAAAACCATAGTCATGTCAAAATCCAAAACACATCATTTAACCCATTTCAAAATCCTATTGGGAAACTCATAAAATTTAACGTATAAACACTTAAATTATCCCTATAACCATTCCCATATAATAAATTAAAAATTAAAATCCATTCATTTTTATAATTAACCTATCTCAACTATTACCAATTCATCTCACCATTTTCAAGGTTTGACATACCACATGGGCAGCTGTAGTTTTGGATTCAAATCATAAATGAATCCAATGGGGTTCGTGACGGGTCTCACACCCCAAATTAAATCCTAAATTACATTCCATAGCCTAATAAATTAAAACATGATAAGGAAATATCTTGGAACAACTATAAAAACATTTAAAATATCATGACTATGGCCAAAATCATAAAGAGCACCTACTCCATTATCGTAGACAACCGCTCATCCAACCTTGGCACTTGATCCTTTCCCAAAAAACTTTAACATACAAACATAGAATATATTAGAAAAGAGGGATTTAGGGATATTGAAGGAGGTAAATCATTCAAATATTCATCTTCTATAAAATGTAATGAAACTGAGTCGAAGACATAACCATAGATTATATTTTCACTAGACGACCCTCCAAATGCTTAAGAATCGATGAAGAAACACCAATGGAGGAGGGATGAGATTTTTTTTCATCACCCTTTGTGTAGTGGATTGAATGGGGGATTAAATAATAGAATAATGAAATTATATTTGGAGGGAAATTGTGAAATTCTATTTTTTTATGAGGTTCACGGTTTGGCCGCATAGTTTTCCAAACTGTGCACCAACTATGTGGTTCCCTCTGTCTAAGATGTAAAAGAGTAGTATATATTTCCGGGACACCCACATAGTTTTAAAAACTATGAAGTGTCCATAAACAGAAACTATATAAGGGGAACTCAATCTATACAGTCCCCAGGGCCACCCTTCATGGTTTTTTAATCAAGTACCCCCTTTTGCAGGGTGCATGGTAATGGCGCCTGATTACTACTAACTATGTGCCAACCATGATCTCATCACAAATTAGAGTTTTATCTTATTATTCATTTCCCAAACCCTTAAGAATACCTTGAGATCTATCATATTCCTGGGAAATATCCCATAAAACAAAAAAATAATCTAGGGAATACATTATCTCAATTTTAGGATCTTACAATCCCTGCCCTTAAAAAAAATCCTCAAGCTGCATCCACCAAGCCTCAAAGATAAGAGGTTGGTCCATGGGTCCCAATTATCAAATTAGATTTCCCAAGATTCCTCCTAAACACGAACATGATATCACAACACTCAAACATAATAAATGGTCCTACCCTGATGAATTTTCATGTGGCGATCCACAACATGAACCTGATGCTCCTCAATGGACACATCAACCTCAAACCCAACATCGACCACAGAACCCTATAAGGTAACCAAGGTAACAACGCCTAAAATAAAACACAAGAAAACATCAAATTAAACATCATGACTCTGTGGAAGATCCAATCATTACTCGACCGACCTGATCCTTTCCACAACTCACGGCCAAAAACACTTGGTTCCAACTAACCCTATTTCAAAATTCTAACGATGGCCCAAGATCGGCATCACCCAAAGGAACACACAATCATCAAAAAAAATTCTCCAAACTATGTTGGTCTATGATTTAAATCCCAATGTCCTCTTCCCAAATCTTAATACCCAAAACACCACCAAACCATAACTTCCAATTCAAGCACTCAGTTGGTCAAAACCCAAGCCGACATTTGATTCCCAAACCGAACAATAATATATATTTTACCCAAGCCCTTCCAACTCAAAAGACCAGTCACATCATCAACTAACCACTTTTCAAATATGGTTATCCTTACTACACATTTGGGATTATAACAACCATCTTTCGGTGTTTGGAACGTCCATCATCAGAAAAAGACCACCATAACCTAAAACTCAAGATTTAAAATGTACCAAATGTGTTTTTTAATCCTCCTCACCCAAAAATCTATAAGAGAACCATAAAACATTAGAATCCATCTTTACCATCAAAATCACACAAAAATGGATGTATACCAACCATCCATACATGAACCCAGAACAACCTAGCTTTCCATTAAGATAATATTTACATTCTTGAAATGAACCTGCCACATCTGAAACATCCAGCTTGATGTGGTTCAAAACTGGACACAACTATTCTATTCACTAAACTGGGTTAGACCATCCCTGACTGACTCATTCTGAAATTCCTAACACCCACATGTGGTATGTTACCATTATACCTCGCAATGATGCTTCCCCACTTATGGCATACCACCACCATCTGAACTCACCTATTGAGGTCTATCCCTAACATCAGCTGAAATTCCAACACCAAACCTCCACTAACCATTATCTGTTGTCATAGCATACTATGACCATCAATATCTCTAACAGCTACTCCTCTGATTACTTTTAGCACCACCCCAATCTCGGATCAATGCCGGCTCGACTTCCACCACACCCAATTTACATTTACAATTCCCCAAAAAACTCAAACTCACAGCTATTTGGTTCATAATTTGTACCCCAATGTCACTTTGACCACCAACAGTAAACTATATATACTTTCAAACCTTCTATACCAATGTTTATACTCCCAGAACTAACAGGACACTCCCCACCTTAGGAATTCCATTGTCACCACTTTCTTTAAGCACTACGACCACCACCGCTCACACGCTCATTACTACAGAGTACAAGAGGTAGATGTGACCATCTCTCCATCACTTGAAATAAAAAAATAAGCCTTAACCAACATGAATTCCCTAATCTTGAGAACATAACCCATGGAATTCACCGATATCTGATTCTCTACATGGTCCTCACCAACAAAATGTTGATGGATCACTTCCCACCATCCTACATCACCAGCACTACCCCACAAGCACAACCATATAAGAAGACACTCTTCACCAACATAGAAGGTCATTTGGGTATCTTGGCATATGGAAAATTCCCTCTCAGTGTACTGAGGATGATGTCTATGAATTTGGAATGATCATCTATAATATGACGGTACACTAAGATATCATTAGCGAGTACCACCACCACTCGAATAGTTATCAATGTAAGTAAAACCAATCCAAATTAAATTGGTCTCATGCATAAATTGTGCACATCAACCCAATTTTCATTAAAAATGATATGTACTTGTTTTTGAGCCACTAATTCACATATCCCAAACAGTATCATGAATTTCAATCAAGTTCCCATAATCATGGACTTAATAAAAACCTCAAGGTTTTTTGATTTCCTACATCAATTTACTGAACTTTACTTTAGGTCCCATAATTCACACATCACTGGAACCATTCCCAAACAACTTCTCACAAAACTACCCTTGCTTCTCGACTTCCAATATCATCAAACATGGTACATCCTCAATGTTACCATCCAAAACCTCAGGTCTAACCACACAACTATCCATCACCTCAGGCATTATTTCTTAACCAAAAGAGTTGATCTAGGCTCTAGCCCTCCTGGGATCACCCATCCAAGGTTAACACTAATTCCCACATTGAACAATGTCTAAATAATAGGGTATGGAATTAGAATGGTTATTGTCATTGAAAGTAACCTTCAAGACAGACACACACACTCAAGGTTTTTCTCTTCAAAAGAACCCAAGTCATAACCATACCTTTTCCAAAATCTTGATCACACCCACTATGCATTGATCCCACCTTAAAATTATCCCCATGATTCAAATTAAAAACACCCACAAAACGTCCACCTACGACTAATGAACTTAAGGACACTCACAAAATTGAAGACCCCTCTAAAGGGTCACCCTCAGAGGTCACCTGACACCAACTCCCTAAACAGGAGTCACATCTTATAGAGAACATCAGATCACCCTCTTATACATATACATCAACTTATGAAAAGTCTCCCCTCATTGGTGGCACTCATTCCCATGTTTTGAAACACATTGAATCCAATGAACCCAAGAATGATTCTATTTGAGGTTATAAATTTGTACTAACACAACTACAATTAATGGAACCACAAACTAAGAAATCATTCCATAAGGTCCAATGTACAACCTGCATGCTCACAACCCACAAGGGTTACTATATACACATTACCGGACAATATCTCACAACCCCAAGGTCACTTCCCTACCAATGATACAATACATACATACTTTTATCCGCACATAAAAACCCAACACAGCCTCACAACCCATAACCACGGTCTCAAACTAGGGAAATCTTGAGTCCAAATCACCCATACAAAGGGACAAATAAACAACACAAGGGAAACTCATTGCCCACATCTCAAGGTTCCATCATTTATTATTTCCCTTTTTAAATTTTAATCTTTTCCATTTTAAACACAATGATTTACACTTTCTAAAACCCTTTTATTAACCCATTTTTTTCAAAATTTATATCTTTATTCAATTTCACTCATATACCTTTTGATTAACTATCATATCATTTAAAAGTCAATAACAGACAACATACATATAACCTATCAATAATATGTCCCTAGAATGATGCATGAACCCACACACCCTCTATTTCCATACTAAATAAGAGTTAAAATCACATAAATCAATAATATCACATCCAAGTCCACCACTCGAGGAGGAAATATAAATCAATTGTAAAAGAAAGAAGTATAACATTAATTCCAACCCCATGAAATATTTTCCCATCTTATGTGAGGCTGTAGAAAACTAGGCATGAGATCATTACCAAGACCCAATAAGATCCTATTATCATATCTACCATTCATAAATAGTAAGAAAAAAGACACCAACTTTGATGCCACTTTGTAATGTCCTGAACTGACAGCCACTAAACTAGTTCCCTGACCTGGGTCACCACATAACCTCAGGCAAACCTACCCATACTTCAGAGATTTTTGAATAGTAGAACAATTATATGAGGATCCATGGGGGAGACTATACCCTCATATTAGAGTAAAACTACAGAAGAAATAATAAACAAGGTGTAAAAACCAGCAAGAATAATAGATGGACATCATATGACACAAGAAAACAAGTAACCAAGTAACACATTGATAAAACGTTATTTTTTTGAATATTTTAATCATAATAAATGATATAATTTCCTCACATTGTGCTAAATATATACATTTATGAAATATTTAGGATTATATCATTCATTTGAATATTTGATGAAAACTCTAGTTTTACCCTTTTAAAATGTATTGTATTATTTTGAAGATAAATATTTTAATATTTATTATTTGGACATAATATTTTATAACAGTGTTCCTAATATAATTTTCTATAACTTTTATTGAAGACAACAGAGATAAGGAGTTGATTTGGATGGAATAAATGGGACATTAAGTCAATGGTAGGCTGGACTTGGCAGAATGGACATGGGTTCTGTATTTGGGCCATATCCTCTTAATTCGGGTTTGGATTGAGCCCAAATTTTGAGAAAAGCTCGGGGACATGATTTGGAACAAATACTCTCGATAGATGGTCGGCCTATTAATGCGGTTTGGAGGTCAACTATGTGGTGAAACTTGGAATAAAATATTTGTCCGAGTTTTTCATTTCACACTTAAAATGTTATGTTACTCTAGCCCTCACAAACTCTATTTAAGGGAGTTTTTTAACTCTTTGAGAGGGCTGGTAGATGATTTTGGAAGGTGTGGCTGAAAGGGTGTCTCTTGGGAGCCCCTAAAAACTCTAGTAAGAAGTAAGGCTTTTTGAAAACCTCCCTTCCAAAAAGGCTCTCCTCTCACACCTCCTCTTTGTATTTCATTCCTATCATGTTTGTATCTTGATTTTTTCTTCAAATAATCTTATGTGTTCTTCCCTTTTATTATTATTTTAATCTTCCTAATCGGGTTGGAATCAATAGTGGAGACGAGATTGGATTCTACCATTTCAATTCTTGGCTCATGCAAAACGTCTCCACGATGACCACACCAACCATGGAAGAGTAGTTTTTTAGTGATCGATTTATCTTCTACCCCAATCATTTAATTATTATTAATCATTGAGCTAATGTAATTAACATAATATGATCCACGAATTGTGTTTTTAAATTATAAGGTACTAATAATGAAATTGAATAATTTACACGAAAACACGTGAGGTCGAGATTTTGTGTAAATTGTGAGAGTGCGATCTTAAGCAGTAATACAAGACCACATTGGATAAATTTGTAGGGTTCAAATATAATCCCTAAACACAATTAATCCTTATTTCCAGAATGTATATGGGCTCTAATTAACCACTGACCATAAGCTAACCTTGGAACAATAATCAATGCAGGGTGTTGTGATTGCGTGTTCCGATGCTATCCTAGGGTTTAAGTAATTTCATCTTTGCGGTTAAGTTAACTCTCTTAGGGTAAGAGGGTTAACAAATAAGGGGATCATAATTAAGTGAATATCGATTTAAATGATAATTATTAATAATTAAATGAAGAGGTAGAGTTAGATATATTACGCAGTTTAAAATATTTTCTAAAAAAACATCTTCTTGTTATGCTTTGTTAATCAACTTACATTTCAAAATTAAAAATAAAAAAATATATACAATCTTAATCGAGCAAACTTTTTCTAGATTTATAAACTATAAAAAACCCCATCCTTTAAACTAGTTTTTTAATTCAATTCTATTTTATTTTTATAATACCTTTAATAAGTTATTGAATTCACTTCCTCCATTGAGAGACGACCTTGGTTATCCACTCTGCTACACCTAAGTAACCTAAAACTGAATATCATTTGACGGAACCCACGATAGTGCTCTTTACAATTGGTGTCTTTTCCAGGGAGGAATTTATTTATTTCATCTAATTAGAGGTATTTATTTTATTTTACATTTATTCTCTTCCTCTCATCTTTCTTCCTTCATTACCCAATCTGATTTTTTTTCTTCTTCTCTTATTTTCTTCTACTTCTTTTTGGACCATCAACTCAAACTTGTTATTTCTATTTTACTATGGTACAATTTATTTATTTTCATTTTTATTTGATTTATGAAACGAACTAATCCCGAATATCTCTTAGATCTTGACCCTGAGATTGAACGTAGCCTTAGGGCATGAATCAGACATTCTCAGTCTACGGATAGTTTCAACATTCAACCAGTTGTAGAATTACTCCAATATTAGAACATTGAAATTGGAAGAAATTCAAATTCAACCATTAAAGAAGAACCAATGGCTGAAAATAAAGGAATTTATATTAATAGAACCATTTGAGAATTGGTTTCACCTGATATTAACTATCAACCAAATTGTATTGCATACCCAAATCTTGAATCAGACTTTGAACTAAAATCTGGGTTAATTCACTTACTTCCAAAGTTTCATGGACTCTCTGGTGAGGATCCCAATAAAAATTTGAAATAATTTAATGTGGTTTTCTCAAAACATAAACCTAGAAATGTCTATGAATAACAAATCAAACTAAGAGAATTCCCATTATCACTTGATGGAGCTGCGAAAGACTGGATGTATTATTTACAACCTGAAGAAGTAACTTGTTGGAATTATTTGAAAAGTATTTTCTTGTAGAGATTTTTTCCAGCATTGAGGACCACTTCCATTTTTATGGAGATCTTGGGGATCAAGCAAGAACAAGGGGAGTCAATGTATGAGTTTTGGGAGCGATTCATGAAGTTGTCTGCATGCTTCCCACATCACCAAATCAGGGAGAAATTACTCATCCATTACTTCTATGAAGGACTCACACCTATGGAGAGAAGAATGGGGGATGTTTTGGATGGAGGAGAATTGGTGGACAAGACACCAGTAGCTACACGTGCATTGATTGACAAGATCTCCCAAAACTCCCAACAATTTGGAGATAGAGGTACACCACATGTCAGGGTAGTACATCAGGTAAGTCCTTATTCTCTTGAAAGTCATTTTATTGATACCAATTTGGAAGAATTTACCACTATGTTGAGGAATAATTCTTTGGCTGAAAAGACATCCCAACCCACTCTTTCAAGGCCTTGTGGTATTTGCAGTGAGACAAGCCACCCAACTGACTGTTGCCCCCAACTCCAAGAAACCGAAGATTGTGAAGCAGTTTTCCCTGGGAGACCATATCAGCAAAAACAAAAACAACCATATCCTCAAAATAAGTTTGATCCAATATACAACCAAGGGTGGAAGGATCAATCAGACATGAGGCATGGCTCTGGAAAACAACAAAGGCCACCCTTTCAACAAAAATTCCAGAATCCTCCACCATACCAGCATGGTTTCCAACAACCCCAATGGAGATTTGAATCTCAAGCATTAACAAGCCAACAAAAAGGGAATCCCCCACCCAATGTATATTCTAAAAATAATGACCTTTTGAAGAAAATTATTCTTGATCAACAATATGAGCTGGAAAGTCAAGGTTCAGAGCTGAGGGGGTTGAATACTCAAATGAGCCAGATTTCCACCACCCTCCATGAACTTGTAAGTAAGAATTCTGGAAATATAAATTCCCAACCCACTCCAAATCCAATGGGGATTGATTGTGCCATCACATTGATAAGTGGGAAGAAAATGAACAATACATCTGTACCTACCATTCCACCTGGATTCACCTAAACTCCAGAGAATCCCCATTCCACACCAACTCATGAGCAACCCAAGGAGATAGATAAAGGTAAGAAAAAGATTAATGAAGTTCCTCCTAAACACCTTCCTTTTCCAAACTGGGTTGTTCAAACCAATAAGATGGATGAAGAAGCATTGCAAAAGGAGGTTTTGGACACATTCAAGCATGTTGAGATCAACATTCCTCTACTTGAAGCCATTAATAAAATTACAAGTTATGAGAAATTCTTAAAATAACTTTGTATCAATCGAATAGGGATCAAGGGAAATGAAAGGATAAATATTGGAAGGAATGTGTCATCACTCATTACACCAACTCTAGCAATTCAAACAAAGTACAAGGATCCCGAGACATTCACCATCCCATTCACCATAGGTAAGTTTCACTTTTCTGATGCACTTTGTGATTTAGTACCTTCCATAAATGTTTTGCCTCACTATGTATTCTCTTCTATACAGGTTGGTGATCTGAAACCGACAAGAGTAGTGGTGTAGTTGGTGAATAGAGATACGGCATATCTAGCGGGATTCCTTGAGGATGTACTTGTTCAGGTAAGAGACATGATATTTCTAGCAGATTTCTACATGCCTAACATGGAGGATGATCAGTTAAGTTCTCATTCCCCCATTATCATAGGTAGAACCTTCGTAAAAACTGCAAAAACTATCATAAATGTCAATGAGGGAACACTTTCCATGGAATCTGGGGATGAAGTTGTGATATTTAATGTTTTGGATTCCAGGAATTACCCCTCAGAGGATCATTCTATATTTTTTATATCCCATTTTGAACTACCAAGTAAAAACACCATGGAATTGTATTGTCCTATGCTTAGAGAGATTATGAGTATTGGTTCTAGTTTGATGTCTAAGAGTACTTACACACCCATTTCTAACGAACAAGACTTTCTAATATTTTATTTTGAAATAGAATCATATTCTAATTTTGATCATGTGAACTCTAATTATGACATGGTTGTTGAGTATGCTGATGGATTTGATGCTTTATTCTCTTATTTTGATGATTTCTATTCTGATACTGATGTTCTTTTTGCACATATTTCAGTTCCTTCTATGTTTCCATCCATACACCACCCCCCTACACTGGAACTCAAGCCATTTCCACCAAATCTCAAATACTCATACTTGTTAAGTGGTGACAAATTACCTTTTATCATTGCTAAAAATCTCCCTTTTGAACATGAAGAAAAACTTTTGAATCTTTTGAGGGAGAACATCAGGGCAATCGGGTGGACCTTGGATGACATATCAGTTATTAGCCCCTCCATTTTCATGTATAAAATTCTTTTGGAGGATGGGGCTAAAACGGTGAGGCAACCACAAAGGAGACTCAATCCAACCCTTCTGGAGGATGTTAAAAAAGAGGTTGAAAAATTTCTTGAGGCGGGTATAATCTATCCCATTTCATATTGTCATTGGGGAAGTCTTATTCGGGTTTTCCCTAAGAAAAGTGGTATTACTATTGTTAAAAACGATAAAGATGAGTTATTTCCAATGAGGGTACATAATAGTTGGCGTGTGTGTATTGATTATAAGAAACTAAATCATTCCACTTGCAATGACCATCCCCCCCCATTTATTGATCAGATGCTTGAGAGACTAGCTGGGAAGTCACACTATTTTTTCTTTGATGGATTTTATGGATATTTTCATGTTCCTATAGCACTGGAGGATCAGGATAAGACTACATTCACCTTTCCCTTTGGCGCATTTGCCTACCGGAGGATGCCATTTGGACTTTGCAATGCCCCAGGTAACTTACAGAGATGCATGGTGAGTATTTTTTCTGATTATATTGAGACCTGCATGGAGGTATTTATGGAAGATTTTACAGTATATGGATCCTCATTTGATGAATGTCTAAATAGTTTGGGAAAGGTATTGAATCATTGTATTGAGAAGAATATCGTCCTAAACATTGATAAGTGTCATTTCATGATAGATCATGGCATTGTATTAGGGCATGTAGTGTCAAAACATGGGATAGAGTTTGGTAGATCTAAGATAGTAATTATTTCATACTTACCCTATCATTCATGTGTGCGTGATGTTAGATATTTCCTAGGGCATGCAAGATTTTATCAGTGCTTCAACAATGTTTTTAGTAAGATTGCTCTCCCTATGTCACGATTACTTCAAAAGGATTCTGATTTTGTGTCTGATGGTTCTTGCAGGATGTACTTTGATGAGCTAAAGATGTGTATGACCACTCTACCTATCATATAGCCCCCACAGTGGGAGATTCCTTTTGAGCTTATGTGTGGCGCCACCAACTTCGCGGTTGGAGCTTTCTTATCTCAGAGGGTGGAGGGATGTTCACATGTGATTGCCTATGCATCGAGGACACTGGGTTTAGCCCAATAAAACTACACAACCATAGAAAAGGATTTTCTTGCTGTCATATTTTCTTTAGATAACTTCTTGTTTATATTTATTGGGATCTAATGTAGTTGTTTTTTATGACCATGCAGCTCTGAGGTATCTCTTGAAGAAGCCAGATGCAATGCCCAGGATGATCTGATGGATTCTCCTTCTTAAAGAATTTGATATTGAGATAAAGGACAAAAGGCGGTCAGAAAACATGGTGGTGGACCACATGAGTAGGCTTACTCACACACTAGAGGATGACACCTTGGACCAGGTACCACTTCGATACACTTTCCCTTATGAGCATCTTTATTCCATCTCAGGTACGCATCCTTGGTATGTAGATTTATTTAAATAACATGATTCCTATGAAATCCATGCAAATTTAAAGAAACATCATGTCCAAAAATTAAAAAGTGAGTCTATGTTTTATTTGTGGGATGATCCTTAACTCTGGAACATTTGTAGTGACCAAGTCATTAGGAGTTGTCTTCCCGGTCATGAGTTTGAGTCTGTTTTGCATTTCTATCATACACTTGCTTTTGGTTGACACTTTAGAAACCCATGGACAACTAGGACAGTTCTGGACTATGGATTATATTAGCCTAGCTTATTCCATAATTCCCATGTGTTTTGTAAGTCATGCTCTCATTTCCAACACACTAGGAACATTTCTAGGAGACCTAAGATTCCCCAACAACCCATACTATTCTGTGAGATTTTTGATGTATGGGGCGTTGATTTTATGGTTCATTTTCCTAGTTCATTTGGATTTTTATATACTTTGGTTGCTATTGATTATGTGAGTAAATGGGTGGAGTCTATGGCCACCAGGACTGATGATTCTCATGTTGTTGTGGACTTTGTCAAAACACAATTTTTTTGCAGGTTTGGAGTACCGAAGGCCATCATCAATGACCAAGGGACACACTTCTGCAATCAGAATCTTGCTTCCCTTCTTCAGAAGTATGTGGTGACACACATAACATCAACACCATACCACCCCCATACAAATGGCCAACCTGAGGTTTCAAATCGTGAGTTGAAAAAAATTTGGAGAAAAATGTGCATCCAAATAGGAAGGATTGAAGCAAGAACTTGGATGATGCATTGTAGGCTTATAGGAAAGAATACAAGACACCCATTTCTATGTCCCCATTTCGGATTGTTTTTGGTAAATCATGTCATCTCTCTGTGGAAGTCTAGCATCAGACATATTGGGCTATAAAGAAATGCAAAATGGATTTGTCCTAAGATGTAATTCAAAGGAAGTTTCAAATTAAAGAGCTTGAAGAGATTCAACTATCATAATATAAGAACTCAAGGCTCTAAAAGGAAAGATCAAAAGCATTTGTTGATAAAATGATCCAGAAAAGGGAGTTTCATGTTGGAGAGAAAGTCTTACTATACAGTTCATGACTGAAGATGATGCATGGTAAGTTGTGTTCCAGATGGTTAGATCCTTAAGTTGTGTCTAATGTTTTTCCTTACGGTGTAGTGGAGATCATAGAAGAGGACACTGAAAGGATCTTTATAGTCAATGGGAAAAGTTTTAAGGGATTCATTGAGGTACTTCCTAATGATGTAGTGGATTATATCACACTGAATGACCCCATCATCACTTGAGCACATCAGGCTGTTCCTAACCCTTTCACAGTTATATTATTTGTCCTATTTAAAAATTCTACATTTCATGTGCATATATCATCTCATGGGTTCACATTGAGGACAATGAAATATTTTATGTTTGGGGGAGGGAACCTTTTAGTATAGTAGTTTCAATTGTTTTCCTATTTAAAAAAACAAAACAAAAAAAATTGTTTTTTAAAAAATATTGTGTGTTTATTTATCATTTTTTGTGTGTTTTCGTTAAAATAAATTGAGCTAAAATGATTATAATTGACATTTTTGAAAATTTTGTCAATGATTAAACCAATTTATTCAATGAAAATGAGATTAAATGAATACTGAAATGAATTTTTTTCATGTTCAAATATTTAGTAATTTCATGAAAAGTACACTGAATTTTGAATCCCATGCCACATATCACTGTCATTATACTTGAAATCACTTTCCTGTGAGGCTTCTAAAACATTTTTTTTATATTATTTACAATCACATCACTTCTTGAGAGAACCAAACCATGCTTGATTTAACCATAATTTGATCTATTCCTATCAAAACTTGAGGGATTGAGGTACTTATGTTTAAATGATTGAGGCATTTGTTTGGTATTAAAGACCATATTTCAAAGAATCCTTTTTATGGCCTACCTTGAACATTTAATCATTTTATCCCTTAGAAGACATGCTTAGCCTATTTGATTAGCCACATTACAAGCCAATTTTTCTCTATCGAACCAACTCTTGAAGTGAAATTGCATAATCTAGTTGAGCTTAAGTGTGGGGGAAGGTGTCTTGTGTTGTGCTACCACATTTTTTGATACTTCGGATGAAAAATTAAATGATAAAGAGATTTTTTTTCTACTAAAGAAAAAAATTATATTAAAAGTTTTGCCTTTCTGGATCTTTCATGATAAAAGAAGTTGTGCCTTTCTGGAGCTTCTAATAGTGGGGGAAAGTTGTGCCTATCTAGAGCTTTTAAGAAAATCATGTTTGAGAAGAATGAAATTTTTACTGCAGAAATGTTGAATGGTGTGAAAATTCATTTATTTTCCATGATGATGGAGCTGAATTGATACTATGGAGATTGAGGAGAAGACCATATTTATGTGAAAATTAGATTAATGCCATTTTTCTTCAAAAAGAGTCAAGCCCTCCTCATTCAGCCTTATAATTTTTCACATCTAAATCCTACCAACTGAAAGCCATAGAACAATCCTGAAAAGTCATCATGATAAACATATGTCCTTGAGTCAATTGGGTAGTGATGTAGGAATTAATCAAGCCTACGGTGACCCTTGTATGAGTTTGGATGAGAAATACATTGCAAAAAAATTTGACAATTGTGTGATAAGAGAAAATTCAAGTGAGGTAAGTGTTTTGTGCATGGGAGGATAAATATATTGGAAGTATATTGAATGATATAAATTAAGAACATGAAATAATGGTTTTTTATGAGGCATGATATCTTTTTTTCTTGGTGTGTAATTGTTTGATCTCAAGGATATGTGTTTTAAAATTTTTTTTATTTGATATTGATGTTTACTTGACATGAGGTTTTTCCCAGGAGTGCAAAATGGTAATTGTGGGGGAGTTGATAAAACACTATTTTTTTGAATATTTTATTGATAATAAATGATATAATTTCATCACACTGTGCAAAATATATTCATTTACGAAATATTTGGGATTAGATCATTTATTTGAAAATTTGATGAAAATTCCAGTTTTACCCTTTTAAAATGTACTTTAGTATTTTGAAGATAAATATTTTATTGTTTGTTATTTGAACTTAATATTATTTAAAAGTGTTAATAACTCAATTTTTTCCAACTTTTATTCAGGAATCTAGAGCTAAAGAGTGCATTTGGATAGAGTCAATGGGCCATTAAGTCAATGGTGGGCTGGACATGGCAAAATGGACATGGGTTATATATTTGGGCCATATCTTCTTCATTCAGGTTTGGATTGAGCCCAAATTTTGAGGAAAACACGGGGACATGATTTGGCAGAACTAACCCATCTATAAGGCCATCGTATTCACGCGTTATTGAGGTCAAATATATGCGGTGCGACTTGGAATAAATTATTTGACCGAGTTTTTCATTTCACACTTAAAGTTATGTAACCCTAGCCCTCAAAAACTCTATTTAAAGGGGATTTTCACTCTTTGAGAGGAATGGTTGAGGCTTTTGGAAGGTTTTTCCGAAATGGTGTCTCTTGGGATCCCCTAAAAACTCTTGTAATAAGTAAGTCTTTATAAAAACCTCTTTTCCAAAAAGGATCTCCTCTCATACCTCCTCTTTGTATTTTTTTTTCATGTTTGTATCTTGAATTTTTCTTCAAATAATCTTATGTGTTATTCCCTTTTCTTCTAATTTTGATCTTACTAATTGGGTTGGAATAAATAGTGGTGTCGAGATTGGGTTCTGCCCTTTCAATTCTTTCCTCATGCAAAACGTCTCCACGATGACCACACCACCCATGAAAGAGTAGTTGTTTTAGTGATCGATATATCTTCTACCATCTTCGTTTAATTATTTTGAATCATTGAGCTAATGTAATTAACTTAATATGATCCATGAATTGTGTTTTTAAATTATATGAATCTAAGAAAACAATTGATCAATTAACACAAAAACACGTGAGGTCGAGATTTTGTGTAAATTGAGAGAGCGCGATCTTAATCGGTAATACAAGACCACATGGGATAAATTTGTAGAGTTCAAATATAATCTCTAAACAAAATTCATCCTCATTCGAGAATGTATATGTGCTCTAATTAAACACTGACCATAAGATAACCTTAGAAAAACAATCAATGCAGTGTGATGTGATTGCGTGTTCCGAAGCTAGCCAAGGGTTTAAGTAATTTCATCTTTGTGGTTAAGTTAACTCTCTTAGGGTTCGAGGGTTAAAAAATTAGGGTATCATAATTAAGTTAATATTGATTAAAATGATAATTATTAATAATTAAATGAAGATTTAGAGTTAGATATATTATGCCTTTTAAAATATTTTCTAAAAAAATATCTTCTCATTGTGCTTTGTTAATCAACTTACATTTCAAAATTAAAAAAAAATATACAATCTTATTCCAACAAAATTTTTCTAGATTTATAAACTATAAAAAACCCCCATAATTTAAACTAGTGTTTTAATTAAATTATATTTTATTTTTAGAATGCCTTTAATAATCTGTTAAATTCACTTACTTCTTTGAGTGACAACCTTGGTCAGCCACTCTGCTACACCTAAGTAACCTAAAACTGAATATCATTTGAGGGCACCCACAAAAGATCTCTTTCAAAAATGTTATAATTATATTATGGGTACACTACATGTCATGTATTCATACAAATAAATTTACTAATACCAAAACCATAAGAAAATCAATAACATGGATCTGAGTCCCAAACCGGACCAGACATCCTATGCTCCAACCCATTAGCCCATGTATAAACAAACCACCAGGTTCTAGTCCTGAACTCATACCTAAAACAAGTAGAATATTTTCGGGTACCCATGTTCTATGTTTTCCTAATAATGGTGTGAGTAAAAAATAGTAGGTCACTACCATTGGTGTCTTAGTAATAGACAATCCATACAATAGTGTATGCAGGTAATCAAAGGTGCAATAAATAAATAATTATAAAGGAAACCATGTTTTACTTTAAAAAAATTATTAATTATTCATTTACATATTCATGTCCTATCATACCATCCAACCACCAAAATGTTCCATCCATATTGAGATCCTAAGCCATGAGCTATAGGGGTCTACCATTTTATTTCACAAGGGCGTCCATTTATCAATTACTTTTAATCTAGTGTACCCTAGAGCATCAATCAGGGTACCCATACTATCTATCATATGGGTCATGAGTCAGAAAGCAAGGATCATCAGTCTATGTATCCAACCAGGATCGGGAATGACTTATACGGTTATCCCAACCACTATTTCACAAGTCAGCAAACAAGGAGCATCAATCCTAGTATTCAATTGGGACTCGGAATGTCGTGTCTAACAATCCAAACATTTATATGTAATTACATCTCTATAAACATGGAGTTATGAATTCCATTTACATCCTATAAAAAACTATATTGCACTAGGTTTCCTAGATCATCAATATCCCCCCCCCCAAATCAGGTAGTGGATCATTAGTACAACATCCCAAACAATTAGTCACAAATCAAAAAACATAGAGCATCAGTCCACAAACCTATAAAGGATTAAGAACATCATGTCTGACCATTCTTAACCATTCCATTATCAATATTTTGGAATATAATAATGAAACCATTTTTAAAATCACTTTGAGTTTAAAACCTCCTTTAAAAATGTTACCCACTTTCAAAATATCATTTTCCTTCATTGAATAACATGGTTAGATTAAAATACAAAACATGCCATTTCAACCATTTCAAAATCATCATAATAAACTCACAAAAGATAAGATAGAAACAGTAAAATTATCCCTTTAACTATGACCATATGAAAAATTAACAATTACAACCCATTCACCTTCATAATTACCACATCTCAACTTTTTCCAATTCATCACACCATTTTCAAGGGTTGGCATACCCGATGGGTAGCCCTAGGTCTAGTGTAAAATCATCAACAAATCTAACAAGGTGCGTGAAGGGTATTGTACCCCACATTAAAGCACAAATTACTTTATATAGCCCAATACATGAAATCAAATCAAGGTAGTGGCTTGTAATAACTACAAACACATATAAAATATCATAACTATAGGAAAAATATTAATGACCACTTACCTCATGCTCATAGACAACCTCTCATGCACCCTTGTCCCCTGATCCAATCCCAACCAACCATTAACATACAAACATATAATATTCTATAAAATATGGTTTTAGGGATTTGGAAGGAGATAAATAATTCAAATTTTCATCTTCTATAAAATGGAAGGAAACAGTGTTGAAGAGTTACCCTGAGATTCGATTCACACTAAACATCACTCAGAACACCTATGAATTGATGGGTAAACACCCATAGAGGAGGGAGGAGCTCCTAGTTCATCACCCATGTTTTATTAGGTCGAATAGGGAAGATAATTGGGGAATAAAGATATAATTACAAGAGTGAAAATGGTAAAATTCTACTTTATTAATGAGACACGTGGTTTGGTGACATGGTTTTCCAAACTATGTGGTAACTATGGGATTCGCTCTGTACAAGTGAAAACATAGCTTCATAGTTTTCCTGGTCACCCACATAGTTCGAAAAAACATGTGATGGTCATGTGTTTAGCACTATATGAGGGGAAATCAAGCTGCATGGTCCCCTGGTCCACCCTACAGGGTTTCCCTAACCGTTCTAACCCTTATACAGAGTTCATGGTTATAGCTCATGGTTACTACTAATTGTGCTCCAACCTTTTTCTCAATGTATATTAACCTATTTTCCTTATTTTCAATTTTCTGAACCCTCTGGGACACCAGAAGACCTATGTTATCCCCTAAAAACATCCCACAAAACCAAGAAAATTAAACCAGGTCATACATTGTCTCAGGGTTAGGATCTTACACATGGTGTCACATTTCATCAAGAAAAAGGAGGATGAATCAATCAGTGTGTGTATGAGAAAAAATTCACATGAATTTCGTAATATGCCTCTAGTTTTTTCATTGACCCTGAAAGTAAAGTTTTCCTCTTATTCAGTGGGATAAAGCTAAATCTATGGAAAGATTTGGATATTAAAGACTTTGACTTCTATGATTAAATTTTCCAATGTTCCCACAAAGTCAAAGTAGTAATCATTGAATATCAAGGGTTTCATGGGCCCGGAGATAGGATGTGGTGAATATATTATAATTCTAGTAGATTGATGGAGAAATATCATTTTGTAATGAAAGTAAAACATCCTTATTATTAAAATTTTGTTAATATGATTCATAGAAATTACCTAAATGAGATAAGGAAATTATTTAGGTGAACAAAGGAGGTACACCTAGCTAGTGAATTTCTATGGGAGAAACCCACCAATGTGATGGAAGAATGGAATACTCTAGTCAACCCTCACTCTGTTTTCCAATGTTTCAACTGCATGGAATAAGGGAACTCTGAAAACCATTGCACAAAACCAAATATTGTAGAGGATAATTGGGGAAAACAAACTATAATTCCAAGAGGTCAAGGGTGATCATATTCCATCAAAATTGTTGGGGTGGGTCCTAATAATGAAGTGGTAATAGGTGTGCTAGTTATTTATTCAAGGATAGAGAATTCACTATTTTGATTCTAATTCTACACATTCTTTTATATCATGCTAGTTTAGTATAAATATTCAAACACCACCTAAAAACATGGAAGTTGGTCTATTGGTCAAAATGGAAAATGGGATAATTATTGCATCCCAAGTATATAAATATTATTGGGTTGAACATCCCTATGAAACTTTTGATACTCCCTTTAGTTGAATTTGATGAAATCATGTGTATGGATTTAATTTTTTAATATAGATCCAACATAAATTTCTGATAGAAGGAAATCAATATCCGTATCGTGAATCACTCTCATATTCTATAAAATTTTAAGGGGTAGGATGGATCTCTTTTGAAATCATTATCACAAGAATAGATATTATTTATTTATGAGAAATAATAAACAATTTAATGATTGAGACTAATGAAAAGATAATCATCGACGGCATTCTAATTGTAAGGTAATATACTAATGTTCTCCCTGAAGGTTTTTTTGGTCTCCCTCCTAGATGAGAGGTTGATTTTTCAATCAAACGTATACCTTGAGATTTTACAATATCCAAGACTCCATATAGAATTGTCACTATTGAACATGAATATATTAAGAAGAAACTACAAGAAAATCTAGATAAAGGTTTTATACACAAAAGAGCTTCACTATGAGGTTTACTGGTCATTTTCATCAAGAAGAAGGATGAGTCAATTCACCTCTGTATTGATTATTATGAGCTCAACAAGATCATGATAAAGAACAAGAATCATCTAACACAGATTGTTGACTTCTTTTATCAGCTACATGTATCCTATTATGTATTTACGTTTGATATTTTATCAGGTTATTATCAAATAAATTTGAAAAAGGTGGATATCCCCACGATTAAATTTCATACAAGGTACAACCACTATGAGTTCATAATGATTTCATTATAACTCACTAATGATCTATCTATCATTATGGTCATAATGAATATAGTCTTTGGGGATTACCTCATTAAAAGTTTGGTAGTATTTATATATAAAAATATTATCTACTCCAAAATAGATGAGGAACATGAATAGAATTTTACTTTTATACTAAATACATTGCAAAAGGAAAAGTTTTATACAAATTAAATCAAGTGTGAGTTTTGGATAAAGTAACATTCATGGGGAATTTCATAACCATCAATGGGATATCTATGGATTATTCGATAGTGGGTTTGATTGAAGGATGGCCCAAACCAACATATGTGATGGAGATGTATAGTTTCTTTGGATTAGTTGGGTACTATCATCAATTTTTTAGAAACATCTAAAAATTTCAAGACCACTAAGCTAGATAACTCGAAAGGGAGTGATGTTTTTTGGACTAATGAATGTGAAGAGTAAATTAAATTTCTAAAGAAGATTGTAAAATCTACACATATTCTCAATTTACCCACAAATAGGGAAGGATATTTTTTCTATACACTGATGCATCCAAAAAGATCATACATTTTGTACTCATTCAAGATGAAAAATCGATAGCATATGCCTGCATCCATTTAACGATCCATGAGTATAACTACCCAACCCATGATCTATAATTATTTGAATTTATATTTAAATTTAATATTATTCAATATTATCTCTATGATTATTTTAAAAAATATATGGATCATAGAATCCTCAAGTATATATTCACACAAATGGAGCTGAATATGTGTCAATGAAGATTATTAATGATGATGAAGGATTATTATTGTTCAATCCATTACCATCTTCGGAAGGAGAAAAAAGAGGTAGATGCTCTGAGTATAAAGGATCCTAAAACCCTATCCATGAAGAGTATTGAAAGGGATCCAATATTTATATACATTAAAGGATGGACATGGGAATCATAAAAAGAACATAATCCTACATTTATCAAATAACGACTCTACCATCCATTATTATGAGGATCAAGGAGGACCAAAAAGATAGCGAGGAGCTATAAATAATGGTAATTAATATTCTGGATTTCAATTTCCTAAAGATATAGTTATAAGTTTTGGAACATGGATATGTGTCCCATAAAAACCAGAAATAAAGAGGGAACTACTGGATAATGTGCATAGCTCATCCTTATCTATTCATCCAAGAAACACTAATATGTATTGAGATTTAAAGGAAAAAATCCATTGGGATAACATGAATAGGGAGATTGTATAATTTATATCTCGATGCTTGGTATGCTAGTTAATTAATTAAGACTGATGAAGTATAAGGTTATGATAAAACCATTGCACATACTAGTATGAAAATGGGAAAACATAACCATAGATTTTGTCATAGGACTCCCCATGACATCAAAAGACAATAATGCCATCTCAGTGGTAGTTTATCATATTACAAATTCAATACATTTCATTGCTATCATGGAATATTTATCTATTGACCAACTTGATAAGATATACATATGGTATGTTATTATACTACTTGAAGTACAACTCTCTATTGTATCTAATTGATATCTGAGGATTACTTTGATGTTTTGGAGAAGACTTTAGAAATCATTGGATATGGAGATGAGTTTCAGTACTTATTATCACCCTTATATGGATGGTTAGTCTGAGAGAACCATCCAAACTCTAGAGGATATATTGAGATTGTGTTCAATAGATTTCCGAGGATGTTGGGATCAGAACCTTACCCAAGTGGAGCTCTCATATAACAATATTTTCCATTATATAATTCAAATATTACCTTATGAGGCTATGTATGGGGAGAATTTTTGGACTTCGACATTCTAGGATGATGTTGGAGAGAAGAAGTTGAAGGGACTTGATCTTATCCATGATATGACAAAGAAGGCTCAAACCATTCAGCATCATGTGAAATTTGTGAAATGTTAATAGAAAATTTATGCAGACAATCATCGATGAGGCATAGAATTTGAGGTCATAAATAAGTTGTTCCTTCATATATCATCGTGGAAGAAAGTCATTAGTTTTGTGAAGAATCGAATCCTCGATCCTAGATACATCACCCCCTTTGAGGTCCTTTTATCACATTAGAGTTGTGTTCTATCGACTAGCACTCTAACCTTACATATCATAAGTAAATAATATTTTCTATGTATCCCTATTGAGTAAGTACATATCAAACCCCTCATGTATAATTAATCTAGATTTGTTACCCTCATAGAATGATCATTCTTGTGAGGTGTAGTCTGTGAAGATCTTAGATCATAGAGACAAAGTTCTATGAAATAAGAAAAAACACAAGGTTAAAGTAATATGGAAAAACATATGTTTGAGGAAGTAACTTGGGAACCCAAAGAGGTAATGAAACATAAGTACCCTCATATTTTTTAGTTTACAAAATTAAATTTAAAGGATAAATTTATGAAATGGGTAAGAATATAATGACCCAAACTTTTTAAATGGATTTTCCATTTGAATGAATAAGTTCCTTATTATGTAATGTAGTTATAAAAAACACATGTACTCTATTTAATTTGTTATATTAGACAATTATAAAATATGTCCATAATATTTCTATCATTGTTAAAAGACTGTTAATCATCATAATCATTGTTAATGTAGATATTGTAAAGTGACAGTTAAGATTGTTATATATTAAGGGTTATGATGAATTTTAACTGATATAGATAGAAGAAGTGATGGTCTCAACTATTAAGATAGTGAAATATGATGCTCGTTTATTGGAGATTTTGATGGAGTTGGAATCACTAGATTTTCCATTGACCAATCCCAAGTCAGGATTCATTTGCTAAAATACAATCGAAACCATTTACCGTAGAAGATCAAGTTTATTGAAATCATGGCCCAAACCATATTCGTCGAACCACCATAAGTATTTCCATCACACATCTTACTCTTAGTGTGCACACTGACATAATAATGGGTTATGTATCTATACTCAAGTAGTATGAATTTTTATATTTTATTTTTAATAAAATATTTATTGTATTTATCAATTCTTCACTACTAATTCATATATATATATATATCTTATTATATAATGGGTTTGATAAATATTTTATTTTTATATGAATAAACTAAAATTATATTTTTGGGAAATATTTATTTTCAATTAAAACACACTTTTTGACAAATTAAATTATTTTTGAAATAAATGTTATTTTCATTAAATATTCATATTAAATAATATCTGTTTAAATATAAATGATAATGTATTTTAATGAAGTCCAATGGAATTTTTATAAGGTTCAGAATGTTGTTACTGTTGTAAAAATTAGTATTTTTCGGAAAATATGTATTTTTATTTAAAAGTGTAAATTTTTATATTTAGAAAATTGTTTTGGTAAAAAAATATTATTTTTTTAGATAAACATGTTGAATAATTTTATAAACCTTTAATGAATCCTTCAAAACCTATATTATAGTTTATGGTTTTAAAATCAGTTCTTCGTGAACATGAATCACATCCACATCATCAATAGTATTATTTTAAGATATCAGGTTCTTAGCCTAATAAAATATTGAAAACCACTCCAATTTTTAATAAATGATGGGAAAACCCATAAGAAGGTATGTGGTTTTAATTATTTTATCACTTATTGCCCAAAACCTAATTTTAGAAATTAATAAAGAATTCCCCTATCTTTTTCTATAAATACCCACCCAGCCTCCCATTCCTCTTTACCCAAAACCCATTGAGCTTGAATTTACTCTCCCTATCCCTCTATAAATCCCTCCCAAGATTTTCTTAATCCCTTAAGAATATCCACTCAATATTTTGGAAGCATCCACTCAATGTAATGGTTTCTCTTCCACATCATTTTTATTCAAGTATATTCTTGTACTATTCCTTTTTTACTTATAATATTTCATGTTGTAATGTATCTTTACACATCCTTTTACTATCCTTATGATTCTCAAGTAATGATAGGACACCTTTCATACTCATTAGACCCTTCTTTGAATCCTTTTTTACACACGTTGTGCTGTCAAAATTATCTCATGATTTTCTAAGAAAACTTTTGTGTAGTGAATACCCATCCTCATTTCCACTCAAGGGTATTCATCAAGATTTAACTATACTTCATTGATTTAAGACTTCCATGTGTTTAAACCGCACTCTTTAACCATGGTATTAATGTTTATTAGATACGTTCTTGTATTGTATGATCTACGTGGCACATAAATGCATGCACATGATATGAATTTGATGGGTGGGACAAGAATTATATAGTCATAAAATGAATTAGGTAATTTTTTTACCCCATGAGGTAGCATTTATAGTGCATGGGTGGTTATCCTAACCACACTTTGTTATGATGTCTCAATTTTTATCCTTAACATAGGCTTATGATGTCATATTTTATGTTGTTTCCACTTTCTTATGTTGCTTTGATTTTGTCATCTTATATCAAGCTTCTATGTTCATGTTTATTATTCTAATTCTTATATATCACATTTTTATACCTCTTATAATACATTAATCATGTTATGATTTAATTATTCCCTTAATAGTATTTATAGTTCACCCCATTATTATGTAAATCCTCAGGTTATCTGATGCGGTTTTAGAATATAAATGGATTTTAAAGGAATTATATGGAGTTTTAAATAATTTCATTATATCCCTATTTTTTTATTATGATATGTATCTAATTACCAAAATAAACTTGACCTCTCAAAATTTATGGATTATTTTATTTCTACCTTTATATAATTAATTATGAAATAAATTGTATAAAAGATATGGGTTTTCATATCTAATGTGTGTAATGTGATATCAGTATAGAAATAAACATTTTTATGATCAATGAATACTTGTTTAATATATTCTCTAACTCACCCACCATGTTCATCTGGTCATCTTTTACTATGAATATTCTATAACATTATTTCCATCCTAAATTTTCCTAAAGGGGTCTCATGAAGTGTACTGATTTACCACTAGCTTCTATATAGAATAATTCACAAGTATCTTGATGAATTATTTCTATAAGCCTTATAGCAATATAAAATTTAAATTATACAAGTTTACTTTTCTTAAAACTATACAAGTAATCATGTCAAAATAGATAAATGTCTTAGATCAAAAGAGTCAAAACACCATTGTGAATATATATTTGAGATTTAGCTATAGTTTTACTTAACTATTATTAAATATTAAACAATTGTTTTTTTATACTTATATTTTATATTAATTGTTGAATGTTGATATTGGATATATGTGATTCAATTATAATATATCTATTAATTATATATGGTATACCATAATAAGATTCATTTCATACCTTAGATAATGTATTATTGTGTCTAGAATTAGAAACTGAAATAAATATTTTGGTATCATTGAATATAAAACTATAGTTTTACAATAATCATTACTCATGGAAATATGAGGGTGTTATATTTAATTAGTTTAATGAGCATTCAAACTCTAACAGATAATTGAAATTCCACCTTACTTATTGTAATATTTGTTATCTTCCTTGTTTCTTGTATTTGGATACCAATATGAGAAGTCACCTACTATATTCAACCCCAATAGGTTAAAAATAAGTCTTATATGTTATTATGAATATATCTGAATGAGATTCTTTTGAACTTTTTTTAATTACTCTTCCAGTGACCTTTGTTTCCACATGTGAATATGATAACATCTTATTCATTTTTTTACCTCTGAATCTTTTGTTTCTTTGAAAGTCATTAAAATGATACCATCGAATCTGAACATTTAATTAGTTTTTTAACCATTTTTCTCACATTGATCACCATAAGGGGTGAGGAACCATGTTCCCACCAATACTTATCAACATGGAAATCCATAGTCAAAGGATTGGTTAGTGGCTTCTCCATGCTATTTATTTTTTAGTTCTTTTGGAATATGTAGAATATAGAAGGAAATGATGACGATATGAAGTTAATGGTAAATTTATTTTATATATTGAATACCAACTTCCAAAATTGAACAATGTACTTCACTATAAGGAGTATGAGATCATGATTTGTGTTTCAGTATTCCAACTCACACCTATATAGTGTAGTAACAATATCATTTATCTTCTTCATCTCTTTCTCTTTTTCATGTTCTTAGAGATGAGTTGTTATGGTGTATGCATCCCTGTCCTTATGATTAATCTTAAATTCTCTAGAAATAGTTGAAAACATGATGTAATTAACATCTAATGCACTCTACATTTGACTCATATATGAATCCTTCTCACCCTCACTCACTCCTTGATGTTTATGGTCATGAATAGGGGACTCTGTCATATATAACACATTTTCCTATAATAGTACAATGCTCATTATCCAATACCACATTTTGAAATTTCTGCATTTGAGGACATTTTATTTTTCTAGAAAATATCATAATGATTCTTTGAATTTCCATTCCATATATATACAATAAATAAAAAAATAATTAATATGTTTTATTTATTACCACATATGAGTCAATTAATGAATTAATTAGTCTCCTACAGTTTTATCAAATCACAAAAGTCCTCACAATTGGATTTAGAATATAGAGCTTCTCAAATATTATAGTAAAAAAGGTCAATATTTCCCTTATCACAACCCATACTATGTTTATAAAAATTACTCAAATGTATTTAGGTAGACTTTACATTCTATGTTCATCAACTTAAATCTCCTTGATCTTTTGAGTGTCCTGACTAATTTTGAAATCCTTAACTCATATTTTATAAAATATTTCCTCTAAATTTTTTTAAAGTAGACTATAGTTATTACCCTTCACACTAATTTTGAAAATTTAACTGTTAGCTTCATTAATAGTCCAAGATAATTGAAATTCCCCTCGACTATAGGAATACCAAAACATCAATTATGGTTCATCTTAAAATATAATATGGAAGGAATTTAGATAAATTAATATTTTAGTTGTAGAATTTATTTAAAAATAATATTCATAAAAATTATTTATTTTATTTTTTAGATACTTTTTAGTATTTTATGGATCCTGAATAATTAAATAAAATTTTCTAATTAAATAATTTACACATTTTACCTTTACAGAATATCTTAATATTATTATAATATTAATATACATGTTAATTATTTTATGTGAAATTGTAAAAAAATTAACTTATCATGATACATAGTTTATTTAATTTATCATATCTAATTTAAATAAAATATAAAACTATGAATTAGATAAATAAATAAATATCAATTCATATAAAAATAAAATAAATGTGTAATATGATAATGAGATTTTATCTAATAGTTGGTTAATCAAGTGGTGGTTAACCAACCTTGAGCCAATGGAAAATAAATCCATGAGCTTATTCTTGGATTAAGTTATATTATTTTTCTACTCTCCTTTGTATCTCCCATGTTATATTCACCATGGATTTAGATATGAATCATCTCCTCTAGTTTGGAACTCTAGCCTTTACAAATATTTTCTCACAATAAAGTGAGGGTAACTAGGGGTTTGTGGTCATATTAAATAATCCTTTGACATAATAACATGTATATAATAAAAGAGGTATGGATGATACATAAATCCACATATTTAATTTAATAATTAATTTCACAAAAAACCGTGTCATATATAATTAAATTAAATATATAGGTCTAACACATTCATATGTTGGTAAAATATCATGATCAATCAGAACATGAAATTACTATAAAATTATAATTTATAGAATTCATTTCAATTATTTTTAATTGGGGTAAAATTATTAAAATTAACTGAATTAGTAAATTAATCAACTAATTAATTTTTAGATTATTTATTTTAATATTTTACCCATGAAGTACCTAAGACATAAGGATCCCATCTAATATTATTTTAACTAAATTAAATTATTTAAAAATAATAATTAAGTGCATTAAATTTACTGGAGTGGCAACATGGTGTTCACTTGGGAAGAAACACATTGTGTACCTTTTGAGTAATATTTAAATACCATTTTTGGAACATTTATACATACATGGTTTAAACTATCACTTGTCATGTCATGTGACACATGTTGTGTATGGTCCATATCACGTGCTCTATAATTACATGACATGTAATCTAACAAGACATGTCACAACATACATGGAATGTGATACCGTGGGTCAAACCACATAGTCTTCATGGTGTGTATGTCTCCATGACATTCCATAAATATGCATAATGTGTAAATCAAGAATCTCATGTGAAGTAAAAGGAGTTTATGATGATTGTTACACATTGTGTAGATACAAAATCTATAAATCATTTAAAACATCAGGTGTTGACCCATGGCATGTACGATTCATGTGTAGACTCATGATACATGGTATATACATTCCAAGTATATGATTAATAGTTTTTAATATGTCACATTCCTCGATTGGAAGTTAATATGTGGAGTGTAATGACATAATGTGTTAACCACATGACCCATTGTGAATATATTGTATGGTCAATGATGTGGGATTACACGTGTGCACCAGGTACATGTCATGTAGTCCTTGTTGAACCATGTGCAATTTTGGTTTTCAATATGAAGCCTGTGATGATGTCGTGTATTGATTCGCATGGAAAGCCAAGATTTACATGGATCACTAATTTTGTGAGTTAAGCACAAGCACATGATGTAGAAATGATTGTTCCACATTGTGTAATTATGTCATGCAGCCATCATTGTTGGCACCTCCAAATGGAATCGTTGATAATTCTTTAAGCATTTTGGCCTAGTCATGGCCAAAAAAACATGGATGAATGTGTTATATCAGCCGTTACATTATGAAAGAAAATCATAAAATGAAAATTCTTAAACTAAGTGATAATGTAGTTCAAATATTGAATAAATAAATATAAATTATAATGTGACAAATATGATACCACATTAAGGTTCAAAGGCATAGTGGAAGCATTGGGTGGGTGCCCATATTTAATTTTTCATCAATATCAAGGGGTAAAACATCATAAACATGATGAAAAAATCCCAAGAATTTCGTTGATAAGATCTTTTAAAATTAATTTATTATTAAATTAGATTAATAATTTCCTCAAATGTGATGATCCTCTTGATCAATTTTCATTGCTTCTCTTGATGGGTTGTAATTTCAAGGGTGATTCGAACAGAGGATTCATCAAGGTGTATCCAAACATTCTCCAAGAATACTTCAACTCCATTCCTCGATCTCCCGGTGTAAGAATAGTAGAGACTAGTGTTTCGCTACGTTCATTGTTTGATCATAACAAGAAGTTTTTCTTATTCTACCTATGTTCTTGAGTAGGGTATGGAAGGATTATTCACTATAAGATTGAGAGAATTATGCATAGGCTTTCAATGTAAAGAATAAGTCTCGCATCTAAAATGATATTACATGAAATTCAATGGTTAAAAAAATTGATAATTTCATAATAACCCTTTATCAATTTATGTATTCTAAATAATCCATGGGTAAAATAATAATAATACTACTATTATTTCAATTACTTGTTTTATTTAAATATCATTTATTAAATAAATTTATTGATTTACATTTTAATGGTATTAAATAAAATATATATCATTTCCATCAAACCATTTAATCATCTCATTAATCCTCCTACGGAATTTACCAACCCTTTTGTAATAATATATTTATTTATATATATATTATTTATTTGATAAATAAAAAAATATTATATTCACTAAAGTCACAAATAAATATTTTTTGTAATATTCATATAAAAAGTAAATATTTAACTAAATTTATTCACTAAAATACTTGATAAATAATAATTTATTTATTAAATTATGAATAATTATGTCTTCATTCATCTGGGATTCCCATGTGGAAGGAAGGTGCCAGTGGGAATCATGGGGGTGGACGGTGAAGGCAATTGAATCAGGTGGTATTGACATTAGAAGTATCTCGGGAACCATTCAATGCATGTAGGAAAACAGACATGGGAGGTTTTGGAAGAATGTGATCTATGTTCCAAATTCATCTTGAATAAATATGTGGAATGTTAGGAAGTCACGAGGGGGAAAATTTCCAGCATATAAGAGTCACTCTGCATACACATCCCAAATCCTTATTAGTGATCATGTTGGATCATATGCAATAATGATATCAACTACTAGAATCATAACTGGGCAAGAACCACTCTCAGTGTCTTGGGGTTCCCAGTCCCAAACCATGACATTGCTCAAGCTAGTAGCCATCCTCCTTCATTCAGGATACTCTTCATCGCTATAAATTAGAGATCTTCAACAGCATCACCATGAATTCGAAATAGGATGGATTCATTTTCGTATACATACTATCTGGGTGATTCTCTGTAAAAGTATTCTTCCATGTGATCCATGAAAACTATGTATTGGATGAGTAGGGTGGTACCACTTGGTATAAGGATATTCCAGAAAAGTATAATTTTCTGGTTTGTAATATCCATAATTGGGCCATCTTGACCAACTAGGAGGTTAGGTGAAAGGGTATTATGATGGCCTCCAAATGCCTCTATTTTTGTATTCCTCAGAAGGAAACTGCTTCTTGCCTTTTTTAGGAGAATGTGTAGTCAATGTGTGGCGCACCTTCGGTGATTTTTTCGTAAATTAGTTTCAGGGGACTTGCAGAATGGAATTTCTTATCTCCTATTTTTTTTCTACAGGAAGGAACAAGAAATAGATTAAGGTGTGGGTGGTGTTCATTGAAGCTGGGTGTTAGACTATATGGAATGTGAGGAAAAAGGCTATCTATGGAGTCTTCAGCTCATGCACAACCATTTTTGTTAGGCAAAGATTCATGGAAGTGGAGTTGATTTTGCTTTGCAATCACTGGGAGCTCACCCCATCTCTTAGAATATTCATGGATAGAAGGGGTATGCTTCCTACATGGAACCCCTCTCAACAAGACATATGAAAAAGGTGGACTCCTCCCAATAGAGGCATGAATCTCAATATAGATGGTTCCATCTCCCCAGGACTCATGTAGGGGGGGGTTCATGACCATAACTCTAACACCCCGAAATTTTATGAAAAATATTCTTTTTAATTTCACTAATGTCTTGTGTTGTACGCTACACCAAAAGGAGCTTGCACAACACGCATCCTTGACTTGCCTTGCATTATACGCAATCGCGACCTTCCTCGATAGCGTGTGTAGTACGCAATACTGAGTTTCACGAAACAACGATATGCTATTAAAATATTATTAAAAATAGCCGTTATGAATAGTAATAACCACTTTTTAAATTTTAGAAATTTTAGCTCTCAAAATGGACTTCATTTTTGGATTCGGAGTATCGGATTTAGCCTAAGGTGAAATTTTGGTACATTTCGGATAACTTTCATATTCTGATGAATAGTGAAAATTACTAAATTTTAATTAAAAACAACTTTTTTAATCGAAATAATTAATAGTGATAAATTATTAATTTGAGTGGTTTTAAAGTATATTTAGAATATATTTTTACAATTTAATACAATGTTGGTCATTGGTTGTAATTTCACATTTAAACCAGACATAATCAAGTGTCAATCTTTTGGTATATATTGTTTCCTAAAAACACGCTATTTATTTTAACAGCGGGATTTAATTATAAAATTAATTAATGAATCTTCTATGTTATGAATTTGGTAAAATAGACTTCATTTTTGAATTCGGAATATGAAATATAGCTTAGGATGAAATTTTGGCATTAATCTGAAAAACATCAATTTTTGATGAATAGTGAAACTACTAAGTGGTAGGTTAAAAACTGAATTTTGCATAAAACTTAATTTTACCGCTTCTGTGAATGGAATTTCAAAACTCCGACAGACACGGTTGATATCAGTAAGTAAAATGTGGTTCAATGAGATAAAGATAATTTTTTGGTGAATAGTAACTTTTTACTATTTTTACCGCGATTAATAGTAAATAGGGTAACTAAGGGTAAATATGATATTAATATTACCCTAACACATGTCCTAATTCTATTGGACTAGTTTAATTCGACCAAAAACAAATGTAGGAATAAAATATGACCATTTAGGCCCACATGGATTAGATTAGGACATTTATTATTAATTTATTTAAAGAAGGGTTAAAATAGTTAAAATCAAAGTTTAATAAGTAAATCATTTTTAATATGGGGTTATACATAAGATAAATTCGAATATAAATATTCATTAGAAATATAAAAAGCTTTCCTACATAATGGTATCTTATTTATAAGTTTTAGACATCAAATAATTTAATTTATTTATGACACAAAGATGATGCAACAATTATCTTATTTATGAAAAATTGACCTAATTGATGTTATAAACACCAAAATAAATGTAATTTGAGAATTTTTATGAATTCCACTAATTTTCTAGGTTACTATGATATATTAGTGTTGATTTAATCAACTTGGTTCGAACATATAATTCTGTTATGACTTTCACAAAAATCATATATCAAATAGTGTCAAAATTGACACAAAATAGTTTTTAAATCAAATATTATATTATTAATTGTTATTTTATTCCTAAAAATCTAAGGTTCGGCCAAATGACTTAGATAAGGATATATGTATTAATAATAAACAATTTGGGGTTCGTTTGGCTTTATATAGTAAGTTTATTAACCTTATAGTATAAGAACACAAGAAGACACGGTAAAAGTAAAATTATTTAACTTAATGTTAAATCTAAATGATAAGGTTAAAATAGGAACCTAAACTTGTCTAAATTCTATTGGATGAGACGATTTCGACCCATCCCCACCTTAGCCTCGAAATAAATCAATTTGGAGCTAATTAAAACCGAACTTGACATTATAATAAAATAATATTTTGAGATATTCCTAAGGTGCCCCTCTCCTCCCTTATAAAAGGACACCTCCTCCCCCTCCTCCTCACACCAATTTGAGCACTCAAGCTCGGCCAACCCCTGACAAAATCTCTTCTCCACTTCCCTAGAAACATCCTAGAGGTTCTGGTCTTCCTCAAAGACCAATTTTAGTTCCCTAAGAGGAGGTCTCCAAAAGGCGCTTCAAAGAAGAGGTAATTACCGTTACCAATTCTTTCATCTTTATTTCTTCTTCCACTTATTCTTCTTGGGTTGTTTCATTATAAAGTAATAACATCAGTATTACTTACATACTGATATGTTATTATAAATATTAAACAACCCTAATTCACCTTCTATCCATCCTACGGAAAAATGAAATCACCGCGCGTGCGTACGTACGGAATACCGTCTCCACGCCGTGGTGTAATCTATTTTTCCACCATCACCTTACAAAGATGGGTATAATGGTGTAATGAGTAACTATATATGATTATTATGAAGTAATATTGATACTGATATAATATATATATACTCCAATACAATTCCACGATCATAGGAACGATATCATCACTCGTGCGTACGTACGGAATACCGTGTCCACGATGTGATGCGACTCGTTCTACATGATCATCATTTCATAATGATTATATAAATTAATTGAATGAATTAATATGGTATATACTACACTAATACCATTATGTAAATGAATTATCTATAACCTAAAGATAAGAATAAGAATTTATTCGACAAAACACGCATAAGAACAAAAAGTTATAAAGACCCGAGTAACAAGTAACAATGAAATATTACTAACAAGAAGCTAATAATATGACCATATATGATATCATATCAATATGTATGATTCTGGAATAAGTCAATAACATTATTTAAACCATTATACAGGAGCTTCGGACACGAACAAAGCAAATCGGACCTAAGGTAAGGGAAATATCACAATCTCATTTTTATCCGAGATTGTTTATTCGTAAATATTTACTGGGGTGTATTTTATCATCCACATCCATGTTTCATCAAAATGTAATATTATTTCCATCCACCTACAATTGTTTAAAACCATTTTTACCCTTCGGTGAGTTTTTAGTAATATGTATGAAAGGAATCTTTTGTCGTACAAGGTACTTTTTGACTTTTCCGACAAAAGTACGAAGAATGTTTTTTTTAACTTATACGGCACGAACGGATTTCTAATGTTTTATAAAGCCTTATTTTCATGAAGCTTCCTCTAAAAGATTTCATGACTATTTTCAATAAAATCTCTTTCTTTTAAAATTGCATGATGTTTCGTGAAAAGAAATTGATTTTGAAGAAGAAAGGATATTTTCCTCAAGAATTCAATTCAAGTGTTTTATCAAAATTATTTTCCATCTAAGATAATAAAGGGTTCTATTTCTATCCATATTTTTACATTGATTTGACTATGTTGTGATGGAATTATGTTTATGAATTCCTTTATCTTATATGAATTGATTTATGATGTCATGATTTTTCAAGAATCCCATTTTTGTTACATGTGTTATGCGATGATGTATGTTTTATGATTATGTGGCACACATAAGAAAGGATTAATTATAAGACGGGTGGGACCTATATGTCCCTCCAATGCATTGGGTAATGATTTTATATCTCATGAGATAGACATGGCTGGAACGGAAGGTTGTTTTGGTTCAGTGATACAGGACTGAAACGAGGAGTGAACTCGGTTCAGAAAGGGACTTTGTCCACTAAGATAGTCTTGGCAATGAGTCATGACTAACAAGAAATGATTTTCCATGATTATGTGTGCATGCCACAAAGTTTCAAGTTTTATGTTATTATTATGGGGATCTCATTTTCACTTCTATGAATTATTCCATGATAAGATATTATGATCTCTTTTGTAGGTTTTGATTTTCGAAAAGATATGATATGATTTTTATTTCCTTTATTTGCCCTTGCTGAGCATTTGAGCTCACCCTTTTATGTTTTCTTTTCCCCAGGATATAAAGAAAGGTTTTAGGTAAAAAAAAAGAAGGGAAGATCTTTATGGGAGATATTGAAGATCTTTCACCACGATTAGAAGATTACGTTCCGAGTTTCCAAAGACACTAAACTATTACGATCCTTGAGTGTGTGTGTTTTTGTTATGTACTAAGTATTCCGAAAAAGTAATGTAATGTCAATGTACGTCATGATACGGGTCTCTACAGTTGGTATCAGAGGAAAGGTTTAGTCAACCTTTGGAAACTAGGATGCGAAAACGTTAGTGATATCCCTAGAGATATTTCTAAGGTATGTCTAGGGATGTCTCTATGGTTAAGTATACGTATAGGTTATAGTCCTAGAATTGCGCTAACGATCTTCGAATTTAACCTAAGATGTTAGATATTGAGGGTACTACCCCTTTATTATGTTGTTTCCCTAGCATGAATTTTGCCTCTCATACTATTCTTTTGGGGTTTTAGACGATGGCTGGAACCCGAAGGAACCGTGTTAATGCGGAATGTGATGGGCAATGCAATGATTGTCCCCCTGAGCAACCAAACGATATGGGAGCCGGAATGCAAAATCTTGTAGCCATGCTCACACAACTTTCTCAAGCTATGAATCATGCAGGACTTCCAAATGAGAAACGAAAGGAGCAACATTCTGTTGAATCCTTCATGAGGCAGCGTCCACCTTCTTTCAGTGGGTCTACTGATCCATTAGTTGCTGAACAATGGATTAGTACTACTGAAAAGATATTTTCAGTTCTTCAATGTTCTGAACATGATAAAGTCATCCTAGAAGTGTATCGTTTGGAAGGAGATGCTGATCAATGGTGGAATCTTATTAAGAATACGAGGCAAAGGGATGAAATTGAGTCTATGGAATGGGACGAGTTCAAGAACTTATTTTTCAATAAGTACTTCCCTCGTATTCTCTGAACAAATATGGAGAAAGAGTTTCTTGAACTGAAGCAAAGGGATGATGAATCTGTTGGTACCTATGAAGCGAATTTTACAAGACTTGCAAGGTACGCTTCTGGTATTATCATCCAACCTGAAAGTAAAGTTGATCGATTTTTCAGTGGCTTAAAACCAAGTCTTCGAAGGACATTAGCTATAAGAGACTTCAGTAGCTATGAAGAAATTGTGCGTTGTGATATCAAGGTAGAAATGGAAGTTGGTGTTACATATCCATCTCATGGGTTTGACAAGAAACGAAATATGGAGTTCAAGGAGAAAACTCAGAATAATGGTGAAAAGAAGATGAATGTTTCCTTATGCACAAAGTGTGGAAAGAAGCATGGTGGAGATTGTCTTAAAGGGACTAGAAAATGTTTTAAGTGTGGAAAAGAAGGTCATCGAGCAGCTGAGTGTCTAAGTAATGGAAAATGGGATTCTAATGAAGTGAATAAAGCAAACACTGTAGAGAACGTACAACCAACACTTCAATGCTTCATGTTCATGGAGATGGGACATTATGCCAATAAATGCCCTAATCCAAGGGTTAGTGATGATCGACATGAGCAACCGCTTAAGGCAAAGGACAAAGGGAAGTCACATGCGATCACTATTGGCAATGTTGAATATGACAACGATGTGGTGGAATGATTAAGTTTTTATGTAATGGGATTCCAAAATAATGTTGTATCATGGAATATTAGAATATTTATGTATTGGTCTAATGTGGTATTCAAAGTGATTGAGATATTATGCGCATAATGAAGGGAAAACGAGAAAATGAAATGTTTAACAGTATTCATGAGCTCATGATTGATATAAGGACTAAGTGATATCATGGTTTGAGTATATAGAATTTTGAGGATTTTAGTATGTGGAAGGTGTTAGCTTTTAACTGCATTCACTAAGGTATTCAAGAGAATACACGATTAAGGACTTTGAATGTTTGGAATGTGACCAACAAAACATATCTTATGATATATGGGGATTGATGATGGTGTTAAATCTCTGGTAATCATTTTCACTATATTATGAGAGTCGACTGCAGTATTATGGATAAGCCTAAAAGATTGGAATGGATTATGTTGGACATAAGTTAGTATTGTTTGTTTTTTCGATATTATTGATGGGATGTTATATAGTTTTGGAAAAAGGACAACCTGCAGGAGGGGCGACAGCCCATCGCTTCGGACAAGGCTGTGGGAATCGAACCCACAACCGGAGTGCGACTGGCCTTTATCGCCTACC
This sequence comes from Viscum album, assembly GCA_963277665.1. NCBI lineage: Eukaryota > Viridiplantae > Streptophyta > Magnoliopsida > Santalales > Viscaceae > Viscum > Viscum album. The sequence continues at coordinate 1,251,134,852 of OY728140.1, read as the reverse complement.
ACTGACCTACAGGAAGTCCCTGTTTAGTAGAAAACTAGTTTTATTATATTAAGCTTTATGATATGTGAAGTATAAGTTCATTTTAGGAACCATATATGATTAATCTCACTATAGATCGACTTATGTATATAATTTTTGCTAACCTTTTGTTTGAGACAGATGGAATGGCCCGTTATTCTATCACATGATCTGCTAACACTTCACGAATAACAAATTCAACTTCATTTATTTAAGAGATGAAGTGGAAATTGTTCAAGGCATGAACAACAGTGAGATTGTACCAAAATAAAGAAAGTATTTATTCTAATTCAAATTTTCAACATTAGGGAAATGATCTTGAAAACCAAAAATGTTGTCCTAGTGATCTTATACCTGATGAATCAGATGGTACCTTAGATCGTCACAAATTTATGGATTTGTGATTGTTGGATTTTCCATAGCCATGTTCTCTACCACTCTCCATCAGAACATGACGGTTAGATTTCTCTTCCATATCCATATTTTCACCTATGTGGAAACCCAGTGATTAGTTTATTTGGGTAATCGTTACATTTCATACTTTAGTTTTTAAAGCCAAGTTTCGGAATTCCTTTTTACGATGTGGGTTTCTATTAAAGAAAATTTCGAATAGTAAACCATTTATAACCCCGACGAATTTCGAGGGCGAAATTCATTTTAAGGGGGGTAGAATGTAACACCCCGAAATTTTATGAAAAACATTCTTTTTAATTTCACTATTTCTTGTGTTGTACGCTACACCAAAAGGAGCTTGCACAACACGCATCCTTGACTTGCCTTGCATTATACACAATCGCGACCTTCCTCGATAGCGTGTGTAGTACGCAATACCGAGTTTCACGAAACAATGATATGCTATTAAAATATTATTAAAACTAGCCGTTATGAATAGTAATAACCACTTTTTAAATTTTAGAAATTTTAGCTCTCAAAATGGACTTCATTTTTGGATTCGGAGTTTCGAATTTAGCCTAAGGTGAAATTTTGGTACATTTCGGATAACTTTCATATTCTGATGAATAGTGAAAATTACTAAATTTTAATTAAAAACAACTTTTTTAATCGAAATAATTAATAGTGATACATTATTAATTTGAGTGGTTTTAAATTATATTTAGAATATATTTTTACAATTTAATACAATGTTGGTCATTGGTTGTAATTTCACATTTAAACCAGACATAATCAAGTGTCAATCTTTTTGTATATATTGTTTCCTAAAAACACGCTATTTATTTTAACAGCGGGATTTAATTATAAAATTAATTAATGAATCTTCTATGTTATGAATTTGGTAAAATAGACTTCATTTTTGAATTCGGAATATGAAATATTGCATAGGATGAAATTTTGGCATTAATCTGAAAAACATCAATTTTTGATGAATAGTGAAGCTACTAAGTGGTAGGTTAAAAACTGAATTTTGCATAAAACATAAATTTACCGCTTCTGTGAATGGAATTTCAAAAATCCGACAGACACGGTTGATATCAGTAAGTAAAATGTGGTTAAATGAGATAAAGATAATTTTTTGGTGAATAGTAACTTTTTACTATTTTTACCGCGATTAATAGTAAATAGGGTAATTAAGGGTAAATATGATATTAATATTACCCTAACACATGTCCTAATTCTATTGGAAAAGTGTAATTCGACAAAAAACAAACTTAGGAATAAAATATGACCATTTAGGCCCACTTGGATTAGATTAGGACATTTATTATTAATTTATTTAAAGAAGGGTTAAAATAGTTAAAATCAAAGTTTAATAAGTAAATCATTTTTAATATGGGGTTATAAATAAGATAAATTCGACTATAAATATTCATTAGAAAGCTAAGAAGATTTCCTACATAATGGTATTTTATTTATAAGTTTTAGACATCAAATAATTTAATTTATGTATGACACAAAGATGATGCAGTAATTATCTTATTTATGAAAAATTGACATAATTGATGTTATAAACACCAAAATAAATGTAATTTGAGAATTTTTATGAATTACACTAATTTTATAGGTTACTATGATATATTAGTGTTTATTTAATTAACTTGGTTAGAACATATAATTCTGTTATGACTTTCACAAAAATCATATATCAAATAGTGTCAAAATTGACACAAAATAGTTTTTAAATAAAATATTATATTATTAATTGTAATTTTATTCCTAAAAATCTAAGGTTCAGCCAAATGACTTAGAAAAGGATATATGTATTAATAATAAACAATTTGGGGTTCGTTTGGCTTTATATAGTAAGTTTATTAACCTTATAGTATAAGAACACAAGAAGACACGGTAAAAGTAAAATTATTTAACTTAATGTTAAATCTAAATGATAAGGTTAAAATAGGAACCTAAACTTGTCTAAATTCTATTGGATGAGAGGATTTCGACCCATCCCCACCTTAGCCTCGAAATAAATCAATTTGGAGCTAATTAAAACCGAACTTGAAATTATAATAAAATAATATTTTGAGATATTCCTAAGGTGCCCCTCTCCTCCCTTATAAAAGAAAACCTCCTCCCCCTCCTCCTCACACCAATTTGAGCACTCAAGCTCGGCCAACCCCTGCCAAAATCTCTTCTCCACTTCCCTAGAAACATCCTAGAGGTTCTGGTCTTTCTCAAAGACCAATTTTAGTTCCCTAAGAGGAGGTCTCCAAAAGGCGCTTCAAAGAAGAGGTAATTACCGTTACCAATTCTTTCATCTTTATTTCTTCTTCCACTTATTCTTCTTGGGTTGTTTTGTTATAAAGTAATAACATCAGTATTACTTACATACTGATATGTTATTATAAATATGAAACAACCCTAATTCACCTTCTATCCATCCTACGGAAAAATGAAATCACCGCGCGTGCGTACGTACGGAATACCGTCTCCACGCCGTGGTGTAATCTATTTTTCCACCATCACCTTACAAGGATGGGTATAATGGTGTAATGAGTAACTATATATGATTATTGTGAAGTAATATTGATACTGAAATAATATATATATACTCCAATACAATTCCACGATCATAGGAACGATATCATCACTCGTGTGTACGTACGGAATACCGTCTCCACGATGTGATGCGACTCGTTCTATATGATCTTCATTTCATAATGATTATATAAATTAATTGAATGAATGAATATGGTATATACTACACTAATACCATTCTGTAAATGAATTATCCATAACCTAAAGATAAGAATAAGAATTTATTCGACAAAACACGCATAAGAACAAAAAGTTATAAAGACCCGAGTAACAAGTAACAATGAAATATTACTAACAAGAAGCTAATAATATGACCATATATGATATCATATCAATATGTATGATTCTGTAATAAGTCAATAACATTATTTAAACCATTATACAGGATCTTCGGACACGAACAAAGCAAATCGGACCTAAGGTAAGGAAAATATCACAATCTCATTTTTATCCGAGATTGTTTATTCGTAAGTATTTACTAGGGTGTATTTTATCATCCACATCCATGTTTCATCAAAATGTAATATTATTTCCATCCACCTACAATTGTTTAAAACCATTTTTACCCTTCGGTGAGTTTTTAGTAATATGTATGAAAGGAATCTTTTGTCGTACGAGGTACTTTTTGACTTTTCCGACAAAAGTACGAAGAATGTTTTTTTAACTTATACGGAACGAACAGATTTCTACTGTTTTATAAAGCCTTATTTTCATGAAGCTTCCTATAAAAGATTTCATGACTATTTTCAATAAAATCTCTTTCTTTTAAAATTTCATGATGTTTTGTGAAAAGAAATTGATTTTGAAGAAGAAAGGATATTTTCCTCAAGAATTCAATTCAAGTGTATTATCAAAATTATTTTCCATCTATGATAATAAAGGGTTCTGTTTCTATCCATATTTTTACATTGATTTGACTGTGTTGTGATGGAATTATGTTTAAGAATTCCTTTATCTTATATGAATTGATTTATGATGTCATGATGTTTCAAGAATCCCATTTTTGTTACATGTGTTATGCGATGATGTATGTTTTATGATTATGTGGCACACATAAGAAAGGATTCATTATAAGATGGGTGGGACCAATATATCCCTCCAATGCATTGGGTAATGATTTTATATCTCATGAGATAGACATGGCTGGAACGGAAGGTTATTTCGGTTCAGCGATACAGGACTGAAATGAGGAGTGAACTCGGTTCAGAAAGGGACTTTGTCCACTAAGATAGTCTTGGCAATGAGTCATGACTAACAAGAAATGATTTTCCATGATTATGTGTGCATGCCACAAAGTTTCAAGTTTTACGTTATGATTATGGGGATCTCATTTTCACTTCTATGAATTATTCCATGATAAGATATTATGATCTCTTTTGCAGGTTTTGATTTTCAAAAAGATATGATACGATTTTTATTTCCTTTATTTGCCCTTGCTGAGCATTTGAGCACACCCTTTTATGTTTTCTTTTCCCCAGGATATAAAGAAAGGTTTTAGGTAAAAAAAAGAACGGAAGATCTTTATGGGAGATATTGAAGATCTTTCACAACGATTAGATGATTACGTTCCGAGTTTCCAAAGACACTAAACTATTACGATCCTTGTGTGTGTGTGTTTTTGTTATGTGCTAAGTATTCCGCCAAAGTAATGTAATGTCCATGTACGATAAGCTTTGGGTCTCTACAATAACAATTCAATGTTTTTTTCTTTAAATGGATTTTATAGCTCAAGGAACTCGTTGGAAGCGAAATCAAGTGAAATATTAAAAGGCATCGAGTTATGTAAAGCTCTGGGTTTCTCACTAGCATCAGTGAAAAATGACTTATTGGTTATTTAGAACTCCATATGGGAGAGAAGAACCACCTCGTGGTCTATTTCATATCACTTGAGTAGATGCTAGAACATCACTAACAATCAACTGATCATCCTCCACATATGGTGCGAAGGTAATAAGGTTGCATATTTTTTGGCTTCATAGGCCTCTCTGAAAAACCCTTGTATTTATTTATCAAACATGGGCTCCCTTCCCCCTTAGTGTGTGGGTCTAGTTAGAGTGGATGCTCTTGGTTTTCTTTACATTAAACCTCCTTGATTTTTTCACCCCATGGGCCTTAATATTTTTTTCTTAATATTGGATGGATGGAAGTGATAAAAATTCATGAGAAGAAGTATTAATGTCTTATGATCCTCCAATAGATGATAGTCATGCATCATTTTTGTCTTCTGAAATTGATTTATCTAGACTATATTACTTATTTAAAAATATTTTCATTGCATTTATAGGTATCTATTATAGAAAGGAACTAATATAACCCTTTGATACAACAAATATACTAAGCATATTGTCACATTAATGTTACAGAAATGAATTATCATTATATGATAAGAAAATTATTAATGTTCTTGAATTCAAATTTTCAAATTCAATTAGTTTAAGGAAACTAACTGTAATAGAGTGCGGGGACACAAAAATTAATATTAGGTGAGAACTATATCTCCCCTATTAAGAACAAGTCATTTGAGGCTAGCTACTCTGATGCATACCGTATCAAGTAAACATAAAAATTTCATCTAACATCATCAGCAACCATGTCACCATTATACAACTATGGCCTCATAAACCATCATACCCTCTAAAATTAAAAATTCTAGTTGCTACATAATCATTTTCATTAACAATAATCATTGAAAATATTCCAATAATACTAAAATTATTCTATTAGAGTTTATCACACAAGGTATACACACTCATGTTAAGATTAGTAAAATCCTAAAATTCCAAATATAATATTCTCCATCACAGATGAGAAGGGGGTTGTTTTCACTATTAACCATCTTAAACATGTACTAGGAATGATTTAGACCATTTCTCTCGTAAACTCAACAAATTAGTTCATCGTTCTATAAAAAATCATTATAAAACCACATTGATCAAAACAACACCGGAACACAAACTCACGAATTCAAACCATTGTATATGTTAAAATCGTTATGATCGATAAATATGGGTCACCCTCTAGAATGGATTCTTCCATTCCTTCACAATCCAAGGAATAAAATCCCCAATTACACTCATAGCCTAAAAATGCAAGCTTACCATCTGATGGGTAATCCCATATGACTTCTTTAGAGTTAGTTATTTGTTCCATAACTCAAGCCCCCAATCACTATACAATGTGTAACTCACCTCATATTCTCAACCATGTATCACTTACTAATTACATAAATGTGAAGAAAATCCACACCAAGAATTACACTGTAGGGTCTCGTCACTTCAATGATGGAATACCGTGAATGAACTCTTTATCCACTATTGATAAAATCACATTATCAAAAGGTGTGGGTGAGATATGATATCTATAAGTAGATATTTTTTAGTATATAATTTTTTAGTTAAGCGGTCTACTAGAAACTCTAACTTCAAAATAAATAGTGTTATAAGGAAGAAACACCTCACACTAATTTTGAGGAGTATGAGTTCCTATGAATAGTCATAAAAAATTATACCATGAACCATATTTGGTGTCACATGATCATACCTATACATTATGTGATTCTACTCAAAGATCCATTTGCTAATACTCCACACATGAGAAGAACTATTTAATGGTGTTCATCGTGGGGGTGGATCAAATAATCCCTCAAACTACACTTACACCACTAGATTTTCAACCAAAATCATGTCTTGGTCGATCACTCTACTGATGATTGAAATTTCCCTAACCATAGTGCTACATAACTAGGAAATTATACCATTTCACAGCATTAGTTCCCCATAAGAAAAAGGATAATTTATTCCCATTACTATATTGGATCACAACTCTCACTGATAAATTCTCACTCAAGGACTCCATCATAAGTGGGGATGCAAAATAGAATAACCCCAACAAATATCCTTTCTCTATAATATCTTTTCAAACTAATGATCTCAAAAAAATCATCCATGAATCATGTTCATAGAGTGCCTCATGTTTTATGAGAATTTCAATACATAAAAACACAATGTTAACTCTACCTTATGAAGGATTCAACACCACTAAAACCATAACAATCCTTAACATATCCATATATAACCCCTCCAAAAACAATTAATTAATTAGAAAACATGGTAGAAAAGTCTCATGGTAAGTTCAATAAAAGCAATATCCACTAATAGTTCACTCCATGGTATAAAGAATATAGTGAATGAATAATCTAATGGTTGGTGGGTGACTAGAACTAGATGGAATACATAAGTTGATGAATCTAAAAAACTCCACCAAATACAGATTTGGGTTATATCAAAATCTAAAAATCCCCCACTGCTTGAACTCAGACATCACGCATGGATTGCGATTCATTTTTTCTAGATCAACAAGAAATATTCTCTATGAATAATGGGAATACAGTCTACCTATACTCACAGGGAAAGGATACCTCTTAATGAAGTATTTGAATATATACTGTATTGTTGAATAGATCAACAATGAGCATCATAGGCACTAGAATGTGTTCTTCATGACCCTACCTATAACACCTTTACATTTTAGAGTATATTTTTCTTTACATAAATTGCAAGTTTGTGATATCTTGCTTTACCAACAACCTCAAGTGTAAATTAACCATGATATAGTAATCCTTTATAACCTAACAGTGGAATTGGATGGTATGAATAGTAATAACCATACAATGAAGAATATGTATAATGGTTTTAAATAAATAAAATTTATTTATTAATACATAATAAATAGGTACTCAATTTTCATTAAAGCCATATTATTCTTCAAGAATATGGGTTTTATTGCATTTTGAACAAGAATATTATAATTAATTTATACAATTCATAGAAATTTTATTTTAATAAATTGATATAATTCTTTAAATAATAATTTCAATATGAGCTCAGGGTGAATTTTTAGGATGTTTCTAAAAATATTTATTTTTCATTGAATACTGAAAAATACTGTTTTTTGTAAACGTTTTCATTTCATTTCAACTAAAAGTTCCATTATATTTTTAAATTTATCTTAATGTAACTTAATTTTTATTTAATTATAAATACCCTAATTAATTGCATAGAAATTATTATAATACTTGATTTTAGTATAAGTTCATTTTTTGGATTAAAAACACATTTTCCAAAAAAAATTATATGTACAATGTGTTTTTATATTAATAAATTAAATTAATATTTATTTATGAATGGTTTTAATGAAATGTATATATTATATATTCAATCATATATTTTACAATTCATTTGATTGATTTTACATGGAAATGAATGGAAGTAAATTATGTTTTATCCTTAAAATTTTATTTTTCTAAAACTGGTTTTCATTGTGGGATGCATGTTTATCTACAATTAAATTATACCATTTATAGAAATTTAATCTATTAAAATGGATTCCATATTTTTAATCTGAATAATTAATAAAATTTAATAGTTTCAACATAGTTTTTTGTAATAGTTCATAGTAAAAACAATAAAATTTTGTTATTATGGTTAATGTTACAACAGGATAACCGAGGGTTAAACTAAGAGATAATGGAACTATTGTCAAATTAACCTATCTAATTATTATTTTGTGAATATATATCATCCTTATTATACAAAATTCAAATCCATGGACATTTAGATTCACTTTCCCATGATAGTGAACTCATATCATTGAAATCTTTTATGAAATTTAATGTGTGTCCATCCCCTCACTTATAAAAGGAAACCTCTTCTCCTCCCTTATTCACACCATTTTATCCTTATAGCTTAGAAAATACCTACTATAAAACCTTTCTAGAATCCTTCCCTTCAACATCACTAAATTGTACTTAGGAATTACCATCTCCACGAAAAGATGTAATTCACATTTCATCACTGCTTAATATGAATTGTTAAAAATATGTATTTAATGAATATATATGATATTTATATCATTATTAACATTCTTTAGATGGTGTAACCATGATCAAGGTGCATGGACCATAGCTTTCGAACTAAAGCATACATGAAAAATTGATGCAATTAAAACGCGAAATGAAAACATTAAAATAGAATTTTTAATAAACAAGTGTTGGAAAGAATTAAGTTAATAAGATATTATATCATATGTATGTAAATGATTCTGATATAAAATTATAATAAATATAAATTTATTAATTAAGATTTTTTAGCGTTACGAAGCAATTCATTTATAAGGAAAGTGGTTTGTCTCGAATTCTCTTCATTGAAACTTGTTTTAATGTTATGGACCAATTTTTTATGTCTATGGTGTATATACTTCCCAAGAATGTGTTTTGGAATACTCCATGATTAAATGAAAGGTATTACAAAACCATATGATATTCAATCATCCATTTACTTTCGGTTCATAATTTATTAATGTCATAAGGGTTCTCCATCTAAATTTTGTTTCCCTGGGACATGTTTGATTTTATACACCTATCATAATTTATGAGGTGTATCTACACCCCATTGAAATGTTTTATCACGAATATACTTATGTTCTTGTTAATGAATGTTTCATTTGAATTTATTTTGTTCATGGGGGATATGATTCAAAATTTACAAGAGAGAATTCATAGGATATAAAAAATAACCACCATCTATGTAAATAAATAACAGATCTATATAACAATAGATACAAGAGAGAAAAACTATTGAATCCAATTCCACGCAAGTAAACGCTAATGAATATTCAAATCAATAAGACAAATCTACAATATACAACATATAGAATGGTGGAATCAAATCCTCTCTGGAATAACTCATGGGATGAGCTCTCCATCAAAAACATTTATTTTGAAGAACTATCGAGCCCCAACGAACATCAGCTCTGTAGAAACTCCTTTGACCTCATATCTACCATGAACATCTCTGAACATTGAAACATCCTCACACGCACAACATGTGTGGGTTTAAAGGTAGTGCAGGGGAAGGTATTAACATAAAAAATAACACACCCTGAAAACAGAAATTAAATTTTGAAATAATAAGACAATTCAACAATATTGAAAAATATAGAGATTGAGTAGATAGTAAAACCTAACTATCCTTTATAGGTAAAATAATTAGGGACATAAGGATGTCCTTTTCATCATACCTAAACTCAAATTCATAACCAATGTTTATATGATATCACATCTCATTTTTTTACTAAAATCCCTTAGGATAGCATAAGACCTCAATAGTATGAATTCATCCTCTCAACTCCAAGTAACACATTAGTGGAAATAAAGGTTATGTAATGAATCCCCATTGTCCATCTCCAAAAATCTCATAAGATGATAGAACCTATCACAAAATTCATGATTTCTAAAAAAACCAATACCTCATAATTCCCATGTCCTCATCAAAACTATAATATGAGACTATGTTTCATTAATGAAAACAATATTCGTTGAGGACTTGTCATCTCTTATGGAATCGTTTCCCCAAAAATTGGGTAGAACTGACTCCACATATAAGACCATGCCACGATGCATTGGGAATTACTTGAACTCCTTCTACACAGTTTCCAACCTACCACACCAACTCTCTCTCTAAAGTGGATGGAATACACCAGGATAAAGAGTGTATGTCAGTTGAGGGGGTTACCATCCTCTACTGAGGATCAACACTTCATCATGTAGGATATAAATTGTCTGATAGGGTTACTTACTCCATAAGTGATGCACCTATGACCCAACACAATGGGGTATTACCAACTCCACTAATTGTATGGAGGGCCCACACCCTAGTATAAATGTGCCTAAAGGGGGTTACCAACCTCGTGTCATCTCCAAATATCTCCCCCACTCCAATTCACTATCTATAAAAATATAATGAATTTAAACTATAAATAATTCCTTAAAACATCTCTCTGTAAATAATAGATATGTTATTGTGTTCTATGAGTAGAAAATCTAATAATAGAAAATTCATGTGTCTAATTTAATCACCCATTTGATAAGTTAAGGAAAACACTAAAGAACATTGAGTACACTGTATATACTATTATATACAAGGCATATAGTCTCTCTGGGCATGTACCTTCTTTATCATGCCATGTGGGGTTAAACTAAATGATTTTTCTTGATGGAGGTACATGGAATTTTTATCACACATACCAAATGGGTGTGTGATCCACTAAAGACCATGTTGAGTGTCCTATTATACCTTGTTGAGTGTCCTAGTTCTATATAACATGTACTTCTAGACAACACACCTTGTAATTTTTATGTATACGTGTAAACCCTATCCACTTCTATACGACTACCATACACAAAAAGTACATCACATTTATATTCCATGTGATACTTTTCTCTAGATAAAACCATATCCTCCACAAATAAAATAGTATATACATTATATTGTGCGATAACATTCCATGTAGTCTTGATGTTTCTAGATTCATCCCATTTACAAATTTTCAATAACATGTTTGTATTTTCCAGCTTCGGTAATTTAGGAGGTGACACTAATGCATATATTATGTTGGATATCATCGTCACTCACTAGAATCACCCCACTAGTGACCATTTGTCTACCTCTTGCATGATTTAAACAGGTTTCTTCACACTAAAACATCATCTCCCTTCATGTGGCCACCAAAGCCACTACGCGAGCCCTCAATCGTACTGACCATTGGTATGATAACCTAGTAAAGTTTCCCACTCAACATCCTTGCCTAAGATTCTAGCTCTATGGTTTTTATTGTTGCTCAATTTTCACCTTCGAGTTATCGATGTCAAACTGCGGACCATTACAAAGGATTATGATGAATGTGTTTTATGGAAATGAAATAAAAAATTATTTTCAAAGGAAAAAAATTAAAATCTTCAATTTTTGATCATTCCTCTTGGCTCATAATTTTTCATTGCATGATGACTATGGTTTCATAGATTATTAAAAATAATATAATTATTCAAAGGAAATATACAAGAATGTGTCATCAACCTTTTATCAAAAAGAAATATATTAATTAAAATATTCAAATATTTTGTCAATAAAAAATAATTCCAAAAAATAATTTCAATGGATATTTTATGCTAATCAATATTTAGGATTAACATGGAACAAATAACGATGTATCATAATTAAAAATGAAACTAACCCGAAAACCATAATTATAATCATGAAAAAAAAATTTATCCCCATGTAATGCAGAATAAATGAAATGTTAGAATCATTTATTTATTCATGGGAAGAATGAATAAGTGAAATTGAAAACAAGCCCTACCACATGGTGAAAATGTCATAGCTTTAAAATTTTATTTATTGAGGACCCAAGGATCCTCTTATGCACTAGAATCTGATGCCAGATCCACAGTGATCCTTTTCCTCCCATGTCCTCCACCCATGCAAGGGTTTGTGTCAAAAATGTTCATCCCAAGAGTTTTTCCATAAAGGCGATTTTATAATTTAAAATTAGGACAAATTGTGTGTTTAAATTAATTACCTAAAAAGGTTCACTCAAGAAGTCAGAACCCTAACACATAACTTATACATATCCTATGTAAAACACCCTGCTTTGGTCACCATATTAGTGTCAAAAAATTACATATGGGTCTCCTCCTAGGATAAGTCATTTCACACACATGTGAGGTAAATAATTATATAGTAACTAAATATTAAATATTACTTAAAATTCATCCAGCTTATAATTTCAGAAAAATACATATAAAGGGTAAGCACCATGCCTCAAGGCCAATAAAACAACCCAAATAAATTCCAAGGTTGTCTACTATAGAAATATGAACATTGCAACCTTTTTATGGACTGAAAAATTTTCATCTAAGAAACAAGTTACGCCCGGTCCAGGAAAATTCTTTGGTCGCCACAATCATTCCCTTTCCTCCATCAATTATATTCCATAGGGGAATGACACGAATTACTTAGATAATAAGAGGATCATGTCAAGGAATTGGTGATTAGTATTATCAGTGGGCATAGAAGGAAACTTTTATTCGTCAATTCATGTTTGATATAATCATTCCAAACCTATTTGGAATGTATTATTATTAAATTATTTTAATGTTTCTTTTTTCCTTTATTTAAAATATTCTTTTGGTGTTCATTACTGCTTCTACTACATACCCAGCATCTGTAAAAAAAATTAAAATAAACCAGTTTTTTGTAACATACAACTCTCTATAGTATACATGTTATACCAGTTGAAGAAGTATGTGAAGAAGATGGTACATGTGGGTCAATTGAAATGAATGTAAACGTTATTTGATAACCATTTAAAACCAAATTGCATGGATAATATAGTTTTCTAATCTTGGAGTATTGTGGTAGTCTTTACTTGAAACATCACATGGTGACGTAGTCCTCACATGAATTTTCATTGAAAAAGAATGCTTTGGATTACATTCAACCATTTACAAATTCATAATCTTATAGTACAAATATCTAAGCATAATTTCTTTTTTTAATATTTTACAATGATAAGTACATTTTTATAATTATCTACGCTATTTTTTTCCAACTAATAATAAATCTGAGGGTAAACCCTTTTAGCCAATTTGTATCATGATTACACAAATGGATTGAGAAATATATTAATTAAATAGTTTTTTAAGAGAAATAATTGACATTAAATATTATAAAAAATAACTAAAATGTTTGAAATTTGTGTGTATGGGTACTCTTATAGACGTATTGTATTATAATAGTTTTAGAATCTTTTTATTGAAACATTATTTATTTCAAAGATATTGGCTTGAATTGATGGGTGGTTGATGCTCACAAATGAGTCATAAGTAAAGGGTAAATCATAATATATTAATAGGCATTGGGATTGTAAAATAATAGGGATTGGGGTGAGATCATATTTGGTTGATTCCATAGATAAGGTAAATGTTCAATCATGGTGATGTTTAGTCACATACTGAGGGAATAATCAATAGTTGGTTAGAAAATAGTAAGTTCTCTAGATCCATCATTCATTGCATGAGTGAGGTAACTAGACATATACTAGTGAATTACACACCTATAAAATTAAAGATCAATATAATAACAACAATAATAAATGTTTTATTCTATCTCCTCTCCTTTTTATTTATAATCAAACAACAAAACTGTTTATACCATTAAATGAATTAATTACAAAAGTCCTTGGGAAACTAATGTAAACTGGAATATAACACTCCTTACTTGTATGTATAGGATGTGGGCATAGCATAAGTGGATGTGGTGTATACCAAATTTAAAATTTAATTAAAATTTAGATGTCACAATCTGAGCAATGGCATATTTTCAAGCTATTCAATTCCTAGTAATTATCAGTCTAATTTTTTCTCGATAATACAAACATGATTTCTGCTAAGAAAATACACACATGATCTATTAAGCTCTAGATTTTTGTCTTAATTCATCATGTTCTAGTGTAAGGAATTCAGATTACTCTAATATCCCAATATCAATTTTATATGAATTTATTGTTTATATTTGAATAGATTTCAAGACGAATGGGGAGATTAATTTTTAGGTATCAAAATGAATAAATAGAGTCGTCTTGGTTAATTAAAATTTACATATCTAAATAATTTAATATATCTAGGGTTTAAAATTAGAAACTAAAATAAGGTCACACCCCTTTTTCATATTCTAAAACTAACCACGTGCCATTAATATGTAACTTGTCATTAAAAAATTAAAAAAATTATTTATTTTCTGTATAACCAATAGAAATGTAAATTAATATTCATTTAATTTATCACTTCTTATATATTTAATTATAAATCAGTCAAAACTATGTATATCCAATATAATAATTACTAAAATTAAAAAATTACACATACTTCTACCCTTTACTCTATCTTGTATGTCTCTCTATAAATAAATACTCACTTGTTCATTAACATGAATAAATTTTGAATATAAACACACATACACAAATAAATATATATATGTGTGTGTGTGTCTGTGTGTGTTTGTGTGTGTGTGTGTGTTTAAGGAATAAAAATCAAACTCTCTTCATTCGTGATCAAGAATAAAAAGGGATAATGTTATGATTAACATGATTTTCATTTACATGGATCCTCAAACTGTTATCAATTCTATTCTAAAAAATCAAAAGTGGCTAAAATAGATGAGAATCTGGATACATTTTATATGTGACACATTGTATCTTCTAATCAATGGTAGTTATTATATCCTATTAACCAGGGGTGGTATCATATAATACAACATAGCCCCTATATGGAATGTTAATTGTCATAGTGATGAAAACCTACTTATGAACACTGACTATGTAATATAATCTCTTGATCATTTGATATCACCTTAAGAATGGTGAAAAGATGTTACATTATCCATTAATTCTTGATTTATCTTTCTTTGACATATGAAGAACTTCATTATGATATCCATGGTAAATAATTTATGTTCAGAGCATTAATATCAATCAAAGGACAAGGGGTATCCTCTACCATAAGATATAAAGGACAAATCTATTCTTGATTATTCAATTAACATCACATTATTTAAGATGCACCCAACAGAAGCTACTTCTACATGAGAATATACATCATGATTTTCATCATGTATTTATGAACATGAATCAAGATATAAAGTAATAATGATTTCATTTCAATGGACCATTACACATGATCACACAAATGATTTTCCAATGACTCATAGTATATGGAATTCTCACTGGAATGTCAATCCCCATGATCCTCCTATTTGAGATCACCACGTGTGAAAATTATGAGAAGAATTATCAATTTTAATAGGTCCCTAATATATGATAGTATGATATTATCCATGTATTTTCAAAATAATTTATCTAAACCAATAGATATAACTTAAAGAATATTGTCATCAAATTCCCATACTCTTCTTATAGCGAGGACTGGTATAACTTATTATTGCAAAAAATAGTATAAGGACCCATTTCATAAGAATCATAGAAGTGTAAAATATATTTAATAAGACTAACAAATACATATATCAAAATTAATACATGTAGTTTGGTAATTGAATGTACATAGATAACATTGGTTTTGGGGTACCAACAAAAAGAAACTCCAACTTGCACTATAGTTAACCTCTAACAATATCACTGATCAACTCTAACATGATATTCAGGCTCCTATAATGTTTTGGATTTAATCAATGGAACTTCCACAATTCCTTGCGTAGTTACTCGTCTAATTGTGACTTAATCTCTATAAGTAAATTTCATAAAGAGATAATCCTTATGAAGTATATACTTTATTTGTTCTGATCATTTCCCATTGAATAAAACCACTCATATAGTGTTATCACATAACATTGTGATATGATCTATACTATTTGGTATTATTCAAAGTTTTGAGAAAAGAACCATTATTCAAAATACTTATTTAGGTATCTGAAAGGCCACAATATGCATAGATTTTATAAAACGGAAAACCATATCATATTTAGAGCTTTTATTTTTCAATTCCAATAGTGTAATTTTGATAAAAGATAAACATGAATTATTTGCATACTTTCGTATTTATATATTCTAATAATAAGTTTCATATCCTCTCTAAATTTCAGGAAAATGGTCTATGTACATTTAAGCATAGGTTTAACTACAAATTATTATATTCCTATAATTTTCATGGTATGATTAAGCTTAGTTAATTTAATGTTATATATGATAGATCAACTAATTAAATCTCAAGGTAGTCTATATGTTCAATTTTTATATTCCTATTTATGAAGATACATCATAATGAAAGAATTCTGAAATATTACATGTGCAAAAATCATCGTTTTGATTATTCCATGTTATAATTTTTATTACCTTGTAAGTGCATGTACTTTAACTGATTGAAATAAACTTATTATATATGTCACAAATGATCTTATTCCCTAGAACATAGGCTACTTCACTATGTCCTTCATAGAGAAGTAATAATCTATCCATGTATTTATAAACACTGTGTTTGTTATCATATTTCCATATATAACTAGGAAAACTATGGCACTCTCAGAAACCTTTATAGACACTTGAGTAACAAAATTCTCATATGAATCACTAAAATAAATTTTGTATGACATAAATGTTTAATACATAAATATATTTATATAGCATGCATAATTTATTTGGTTTCTTTTGTGACACACTATGGGATTCATGTAACCCAATCCATTTTAGATGATATTTGAACTGAATGCTTGTGGCCCATACTGTGCACCAGGCTGCAACTTCCGTGGGTCGAGCTCCATGGTGAGCTCATTAGAGGTTGTAGGGGGCAACTCGCCCCTAGTCCAGGAGTTCGAGGGCTGAAGGTCCCAACCCAAATTATGGGTCATTGTAGTAACTCTGACCATTATAGCAAAAAATATTGACCGACACCGACATGTCACTGTAGCAGTGTGGACTAATGGCATGACAATTGTAGCGACGCGAACGTCCAGTCCTCGGCCACTATAGCATCTTAGACTTGGGTGAACATGGTACTGTAGTGATGCAAATATCTTGCCACCTTTCATTATTCCACAACAGAATTCCTGTGTGGTTGGTGGAATAGTACTTCATCTGCCTTATTAGCCCATTTCAGGATAGGGTTTAGTTAGTTTTGAAACTCTAAAACCTCCGTGTAAATTGTGCTCCCAAATCATAGTGAAATTATCCATCTCCATGGACTTGAGAATCATTTACCGGACAACATAAATCTATGTATCCAAGATCATGTTCTTCTTTTTTATTCTTTTTACTCTTATATAAATCATTTTACGCTTCGTTTCTCCTGACATTTCCAAAACACACCCTACATTATGGATATGTTATATACACATCTTCTCATAGTTTCCATATATAAATGCAGTTATGAAATTAATCTCAACATATTTTAATCACTAAAAGCTAGTATTCAATATATGTCATCATTCACGACCATAAGAAATATATATTCCTCTATTTTTATAACTTTTTTTGACATACATCAAATTTTTGTCTAGAATTTTCATCCATTATATCTTATAAAGATTATTCATATAAAAACTCTTGTGTATATAGAGCCTTAACATAATACAATTATTTCTCCCACTATCCCTTTTAGAGATATTCTCCCTTTCTAAAAATATAGAACATCACTAGAATGTTACTATTCTATATAAGGGATACAATAAATTATTTTTTTTTATTATCATAAGTCCCCTTCTAACAGGTGAGGGCGAACCAAACATGACTTCAACGACTAAAGACGTCAAACCATTATCTAACTGTGCAGAAGAAAAAACCCCATATTAAGCTAGATAGAAAGCCCCTCCCAACATAAAAGTCATTAAGACCAATTTCCACCATTCCAACACTGCAAGGCAAGATATCC
This sequence comes from Viscum album, assembly GCA_963277665.1. Classification (NCBI taxonomy): domain Eukaryota; kingdom Viridiplantae; phylum Streptophyta; class Magnoliopsida; order Santalales; family Viscaceae; genus Viscum; species Viscum album. The sequence continues at coordinate 1,251,116,569 of OY728140.1, read as the reverse complement.
CGTACAAAGACGGGTCGGTACCGATGGTCAAGGCCATACCCTATCATACTCCCAAAACCAAATTGCATAAGTCTGGTGAAAACATGAAACTGTAATCCTCATCTGAGTTAGTCTCTAAAGAGAATCCGGAATCATGAACCCTTAAACCGAGACCACAGCCCAAACAGCAACAATTCATACCATCCCAACAAGCACAAAATTTCCAAATCTCAACCAAGTACCATACGTAAAATCCAAAAACCTTCACAGATAGTCCATTCTGCTCCTCCACCTTTAGCGACTCAAAATCAACAAAAAAATTCAACAACAAATAAGAAACTATCATCCTCAACCAGAAATCAAAACAAACAGAACCGACATAGAAGAAATCCACACGGCAACATCTACCCATCGCAAGACTAAAACCAAAAAATGCAGAACATGAATTGAAATCATGAACCAACACCAGATTGAGGGCCTCCCAAATCTCTTCGGACGAAGAAAACCTCACCGAAAGCTAGTGTCGTAGATCCCGCGACCACCTTCAAACCTCCACACTAAGACCCGATCTCCCAACACACCCACAACCAACCCAAAAAGTGACGACAACCCCCAGAACGCATCATCTAAATCTCGAAATCTGGACTGTCACCCGCCACTAAGAATCTCTAACCAGCTCGAATGATTGGGTGAGAGAGGGAAGCAATGATGTGGTTTGCTGGGTGTAACAGACTCTCACGACATTGCAACTAGAAGTGGAAAATACCACGAACATGCCAAGCAGAAGTTCAGAGGAGATCTGTAGTTGATCCGTGATGGAGGAGAGGATGGCGGCGCAGGGTAATGTGATAGTTTAGGATTTCACATGATGTATGTTTTTTTCTAGAATTATCCTTAACAAACACATTGCATCCCTACAAGAGAATATGATAGTTTATGATTCTTACCATACTATAACTCATAAATTATCTTATTTCTCACCTTGGTTATCAAACTTTCTTATTGTGTATGATTCTGTTTGAAGCGAATATTTATGATAGGATTATGGAAAATGTGTTTCAATCATCATCGATCTCACCACCGTAGTTGGGTCATCATCTTCCATCAATGAACTCTTAGTTAATATATTTTCCATTATAACCATATTAAATCTTCTTTATATTCATACCAAGTTGATTCTCTACGCCACTTTTATATTCATCATATCTATTAAAAGAATCTAATTTGATCCTCATCAAATAGATATATACATATCTACTGATGTTATCATTAAACATGTTGAACTATGATAATATACCCTTGTCTTCTACTTGAAATGTTCTAGACACAATTATGAAAACTAACTATAGAATATTTATGGAATATTCACCACTCTTTATTAATATTTCCATAGCCTATAAACTTTGTAAAAAATTATAACATATATCCTAATGTTATAACTCAAAAGTCAATAATACACTTCTTATTGCATATTTTTTAAATGTTTCCGGTTTATATAAAAAAAGTTGGAAAATTCACTATACAGTGTAATATGAGTCATGAGGTTCGGTACACATCATTGATTTCGAATATTGGTTTAATTTATATATTTGAGTATTTATATAAGCTATTATATAGATTTGTTATTCGTTAAACTAAAACAATTTTCATCTAAACATGACATAATATTATTTTATTAATGTTATTAACAAAATAATAGTTATTTGATTCAAGAATCAAACCATTTAGAAATATGAGAGGTTGATATCCTCTAGCTAATATAGCTTTCCATACTCCATTAGAAACTCAAAGATATCATAATTTTAAGTCATCAAAGTTCGTATATTTTAATAAAAATATATTTGAAGCATGTTTTATTTAATACCAATGATATTGAAACATAGATATTACACAAAATGACAAATATAACTCATATCGAAGATTTTTTTTGCCCCTACATGCAACTGGGGAGGCATGGGGGAAGGGGTTTTGATACGTCAGATGAGGGAGAGTCCCCGGTCTACTTATTTGCGGATTTTCATTATAGCATATGTGAGATATCATTTCGTGGTCATAACCCAACCCTTTTTTCTAATATAGAAGCTTTTCCTTTCTAACATTTTTATCTTTCCTTATTCAACGGACTTTCGTATCATATAAAAAACAGATAACCACCGGCTCATTAGTCTCAATTAAAATATTTTTCTTTTTTGGAGGACATTGTATTCTATAAATAGATTTTTTTTACTCATGATCCAATAATTCATTTTTTTATAAGAACAAAAATCTATATTGACAAATATTTTATGCCTTTTATACATCTGAGTTTTGATTGAAGAAACAGATCTGGGTAAGTATAACATTGAGTTTAGAATTTTTTTTGATTTAGAATACAATATGACATGAGTTGCAACGGATGTAGATTTAGGATGCCAGACAATGTATGTGGTGAACCATAGAGACACCAACGTATCATGTTTTTATTTTCATTCTATTTGAATTTCAATAAATTATTTCATTATTGTTCTAACATAGTTTATAATTATATATCTTTGTGTGCTAAGGATTACATGTTTGTTGAAAGGAAACATATTGATCGAAACACTACATCATTTAGGCCAATCTAAAATCATTTTAGAAAAAAAAATGAGACATAATGGTTACGTAGTATTGAGATAACGCCATGCCAAGACTTTTTCCATGAAGGCCTCAACCCAATTCCACATGCATCACTTTCATTTGTTTGAACATACATGGATTTTGGGGAATAATGGTGTATTGGAAGAAAACATAGATAGAAAACATAAAAATGATGTACAAAGTCAACGAGTCATTGGGAATATACAAAAGATACCATTTTTAAGAGAACACATTATTGAGTTAAGAAATGTAGACAATGTTGAAGCATACATAATTTATCATGTTCCAATGTTGACATAGATGGGATGATATCACAATAACATGAACAAATTTGGACAATATTAACAGTAGAGTGCTTTATCACGTACAAACGTAGAACAAATTCACATCTAACATGTTAATTTTTTCTTAATAAAAAATTAAACCTTATCGAATGAAGATGTGGGAAGTGAACTTGTATCAATGAATCAAGGGATAATAGAAATGTTGAAACTATAAAATCTTAATTTATGAAATCAATATGGAAACTTCGTGTTCTTAAAATCGAAGGAAACATTGTTGTGATTTTTCTATAAAAGGATAGAGAATAGAACTATAATAGAACAGTTACCATGATTGAAATATACAACAAAATGTTTTCTACAAACATTTCTATTGTACTTAAAACTATCCCACATTTCCACTATGATCATATGGGTTGTTTTCTCAATTTTTGTAATTCAATGCAGGTTATTCAGTTTGTGTTGTAATTCTCTCTACTTTTCTTCTATGCTTTATCATTATTTTTTTATTCATGTTTTTCTCTAAATAATTAGATTTTTTTCAATAGTATATACATATATAAAACATACTATCATGTACTGGATCGACAAACTAATCCAAATGTAAGAAGACTAGGTTACTACATTTTTAAAAAATCCAGTTTGTAAGGGATTGACTCCCCCCTAAAATTCAGGAAGCCTTGGTGCGATCCACACCTCTCAAAGAGTTATTGCGTTAGTGAAGAGAGAAGTGAGATTATTTCTAAACCACCATTAAAAAATATTCCATATTGTTTTCTTCAGTTGCTTAAATTTTTGTAACAGCAATTTCACACTCCAGCATGACCTCTACCGGTGATATTTTCTGGGAATATAATTTGTATTAACGCCTCTAGCTCTTTTGGATATTCATTTATATTAACCTCATCTACAATGTTATTCTATCTGAAGGAGTGATATGTTTTTCATGGATGGTCAAGGGACTAGTTATGGTTGGCTTCGACAAAGGCCACCTTATATCATATTAATGATTGGTTACCAGCAAATTCATAAGGAATCATATCTGATTAATTTCAATAATGATCATTAGATATGAATAGTGAAATCTCTAAACTCCCTAAAATTGATTTATATACTCTCATTAGTAACAATATTAAAAAATATGTTTCAAATTACAAGGCTGTTATAATTAAATATTATTCTATAAGTAGAAATGAGTTTAGTTGTGTTTTACCTTGTAAGACAGCCTATGGCATTTGGAGAATTATAAAAGTAAAACATTATGGCATTAAAAAGATATATGGAACTAATCATGGAATATTCAAAGTTTAATAATATGATTTCATGATGATCAAGAATGTGACAGGGGACCAAATGTTCAAAATATTTTCCAAGATTGTGAATGGGATAAATACTTAGGGAGAAACACTTGAGATTTCAGAATTGGTGGGAAGATTAATTTAAAACATACATAATAAGTGTCAAGCTATGAATACTATCATTGAAGAAAGAACAAACATCAATTAATACTCAATGGATTAACTCATTGGTTCATTATTATAGTACGAACATGAATTGAAGAACATGGAAAAATGAAGAGATCAATAAGAAAAAAGGGGTATTATTTAAATACAATATTGGTTTTTGAACACAATTTTCTAAATTGAAGTGTATATATGATATGGTGAATTAGAAAAATATATAAATTTTTTAATGTATTTTCTAGAAGTGAAAATGATTAATAATGTGGCCAAATAGAGATAAAAATATTGATGACTAAATTAAAGAAAAAATATAAATCTAATAGAAATTTAAATTGAAATGATATTAATTGATACGATTGCAGGAAGAATGGACACATTAGTATATACAGTCCTAAAGTAAATAATGTTTGAAAAGATAAACACTCATAAATAATGAAGAAAATTTATATGAAGTCTGCCTTCAGTTGTAGTGCGGATAGTTCCTTAATGAATCTAAACTAGAGAAGTAATATTCAAGCATTGGCTTAATTTCTTGCATTGATTATGTTAGGGATCTGGATTTTTATAACCATTCTAATAAATAATTAATTGATTTTTGTGATAAACATCATGATAAAGATGAACCCATCACCAGTTATTTTAGAATCTGAAGGGTAATCATAAGAAGCGGATTGAGGTGAATAAGAATTTAACTTTGGATGATTAATGTTTGAGAAATCTTTCTTAGTCAATTTTTTTACTCTGGTTAAGAAAGGAAACATAATGATAAAATTGAATAATTGAATGAGGTCATGGATGAATTCTCTAATGGAAGAGAAACGTTTAATAGGATGATATCTCTGTATTGAATGAATAAAACATGGAGTGTCATTGGTTATGTTGGGAAGTTTCCTAAGATGTATAAAACATTATTTGTTGAGAAAGCAACTTGACACATGCCTATCATGAGGCGTGGGAAAACAATTTTAATTTTTCTATGTATAGTATAGTTAGTTTGCTCTATGGTTGTCTCTGAAAGAGGAGTTCACACTAAATGAATTTTCACTTTTTGTTGATTTTATGAAAAGTTGGTTTGAATTGATTTTTAGAAATTGAGGGTAGAAATCAATTTGACTTAATTGATTTTATAATAATCGAGATAGATGGTGACCAGAGCAATGCTATCACAGTTTCCATTTTTTAACAATTTATCTTCTACTGACTATTGAGAGAGGGGTTCATCTACTGATTCCCCTCTCCCCATTGGTCATATGGTGATGGTGAGAATATCCCTATCTGAAACCTCAGGTTGGTCTACCCTCCTTTCTATGTGTGCGAGTGTTGTTTTCATTACCCTTGATTAATTAGGGAAATACTCAATCAGGTATTGTGAGTCTCTAATTACCAATGGTTCCAGTCATAATTTTTCACACATACTGACGATCATCGATCGCTCACCACCCAACCATAATCTATTCCATCATATACAGAAAAGAATGGGTGGAGGAAGAAATGGATCACTGGCCAAGGAAATTAAAATAAACAGAACCAAAACCTAACGTGATGACATTTAGAATTTAAAACGTAAATAAGAATTTATACGTGAATGAAAAAAGAATGAATTTTTAATCAATTTAGCATTCAAACTGAAGCATCGCAAAATAAGACCAACCCCCCCTTCGCAATCACTCACAAAAACTACCCCTACATAGATGAGGAAGTTGAGTTGATTCAGGAGAGGGGAGACATCGCAAGGAAGAAAGAAAAGAAAATCAATGAAATAAATCTGCAATAGATCATCATCCAAACATCCCCTCGCAGAGTGATCCCCTTTTCAATCCCCCCGACTCCTTATTTATAGGCCTAGATTGTGGCCTTAAAGCATCCTAATTGTCCAATAAATAATTTCGGGTCAATCCTAGGGTTGATCAGTGGTCCCATGGTTAAAAATAGGGTGTTCTTCCTGATTTCCTATTGAATCTACCGAATTTGAGTTCATCGGGCCTTTTCACATCGTAAATAGTGTTCACGACATGTATTGTAAGGGGTCTGAACTTCTCACGGCATGTTTCACGCATTGTCTTCACGTCCTGTAATTCTTCAAGGTTCACATTGTGGATGACATTCACAATGTGAATTTGTGTTTTCCTGAAGGTTTTACCCTATATCATCTTGTTTATTCACTTTCAAGCATTGGATTTGGTCCATGACATCTTCAATATTTGGGGTTCTTTATTTTCATGCTTTGGATTTGGTCCTTGACATCTTCAATATTTAGGGGTCTCGCTGCTTCATCTTTATTAATTCATTCTTCATGTTCATTTTCCCCATTTTTGTGGCATCATGCTATAAAACAATAAAACAATTCAATATCTAAAAGTTTTATCATTTATGTTTTCATAATCAATATGTTTTGTATTCAAATAAACATGCTAAAATTGCTCTGTCACTTCTTGTAGTGTTTTTTCTATTACATATATCTAATGTGGCTTAAGATGTCATTATTCAAGTGAATGTTCACTTAAAAATCCTTAATATTTTGGTCCCACCAATGATTTGTTTTTCAAAAATATATTCTGGTAATTCTCCATAATATTATACTGTTAAATCAATATGGGTTACTAAGGGCTCCGTAAAAAATCCAATTTCACCGAATGTGGGAATCGGTCACAAAAACCTTTTGTTGTTTGATTGTTTGATTGTTTTTGGAGAAATGTGTTGGGTACTTATGTGCGCCAGCTGGGGTGGTTAGTGGGGGATATTCTTGGGAATAAAAAATAATATGAAGGGAATAAAAATGGGAATATGTTGGGGCCCCATAGCTGTTAAAGAATGTTAGATAGGGCAGGACTGTAGTGAAAAGGGGGGAGAATTGATGTTGGAAGTTCGGTAGTAATTATTTGGAATCGGCTATAGCTTGGGCGAGTAAGGAGGGGGATTCTCTCAAATTTGGTCTTCCCCTGCATCCTCTTCTACCATTACTTATTCCATGCATAATTCTGGTTCGGCATGATTTCTATACATTCTACACTGTTATTTTGTATTTGATTACTACTTGTCAAAAGGTTCCTATCAATTGGTCCAACCTACTGATGCTACCTCCTTGTTCAGAGGAGGCGCACTGTCAGATCTTCCTTCGCTAGGATGGAGAGTAGTAAAGGATTTTTTCGATCACACGAGATGAGATACACTACACTTCTGGATAGCAAGGAGGTGTGCTCATTGCTGGGACTTCGTTCGACGGAGGCACACACTGCTGGTCTTAATGATGCGGCAAGCCCAACTCACATGGGAGTAGAAATGAGAAAACCACCTCCAAGAGGAAGCTAAAATTTGAAAAATACTTCAATTTTGGGTCTCTCTCTGAGAGGAGTCGTATCAGAACAAGGTGGCCCGACCTTCCTTTTCTATAGAGAAGCCTGAGGTCCAGTCAGCGACGCTGAAAGGCATGATGGACCGAGGTGATGAAAAGCATAAAAAAGAGATTGCATCCATCCAGCAGCACCCAACTGAGCAGGATTGCGAGCAACCAAGGCGAGCTGAATCCAAACATCATGAACAAGATGAATATCAGCGAGATCCCATTTTTCTAGTGCAACGTCTTGAGTGTAGGTTCCAAACATAGTGGAACTGTGCGTTCTGTCATGCCCAAAATTGTTTTTTTCCATGATCGATTGTCAATTTGAGATTTACACAATGATAACATCATGATCTACAGAATTGAATTAGAAAATATAAAAAAGGGATAGTACACTAGAACTAGATATAGGATCATCACATATTAATTATAATTAATTTATTCAATTAAATAATTACACTGATGAAATTCCTTCTTCTTTGATGAGTCTAACAATAGATCTGCATTGTACGGTCGTTGTATTGTAGGAATCAAAGTAAATTCTCCCTAGTGGTGGTCCACATGTGTTCCAAAAATCTCTGAACGTCGCCGTAGGAATCTCTGGGTGCTAGCATGACAAATCCTATCGCTTGCATAATCCACCTTTGATCTTCTCGAGAACTGCTTCCAAAGCGTTCTCCAGGACCTCTCTTGTCTTGAGAGTGGGAGGTAGAGGAAGATCTCTCTTTGTTAGTAAGAACATTATTTGGGAAGGGAGCTCTCTATAGAATAATAGAATTTTCAAAATTCATTGTGCACAACCAAAACAAATGAATTTGTTCACAGAGAACATAAGAGAACATAACAGAACTAGGTTTATATAAATTTAGGGTTTTAAATAAAATGTTACACAATTTTCCCTTATTATTTATTTAATCCCTATGGAACCCTATGTCAAATAATAATATTTTTATTATTATTATTTCTCAACATGCAGTTAACTTTTAAATTAAATTAAATATTATTTAATTATATAATACTCAATAATTATTATTTCTCACTAGACCATTATAATCAGTATTCCATTCCTCCACAATATTTATCGGGACTTGAATAATGACTAGTTATTTATTAAATAAACATCACAACATTATTCACTAATAATTAAATAAATAATATATTCACTAAATAGAAAATTAATATTTATAAAATATTCTGCTCACATTATGTTCTCACAAAAAATTGGTAACAGAATAAATATGATCAAACAAACACGAATAATTATTAAACCACGTGTGGAAATAATATTTATTAAACTTGTTAAATAAAAAATATTATTAATACTTAATTGAGATTGTGGATACAATTAGTGTTTGACCCCCACTAGGCCTCTTACTCAGTGGCATTAGGAGAACCAACCTAAATTCCAATGATAACATCTAACAACACGTCAGGGCACCAATAGAGATAGATATTAATGTCACAATGACATAATAACTCATACTAATTATTACTACGTAATATAATCCATTTATCATGATATCTCCAATCAAGAAGGTTTTATTTCTAGGAGAGACAGATTCTCACGCAGCTGAGGGCTGGCTCGAGGTAGTTGCTAGAGTTTTCGCCTAGTTGAGACACCAGTAGAGAATAGGGTAATCTTAGCTACTAGAATTCATCAGTGATTAACAATGAGGATGGTCCACGTAGAGATAGTACATTCAGGTAGTGTTTCATCTATATCACTTCTCTTTGGTGAGCAGTTACAACCGGTCGTACTGGTAGAGGACACATATAGTCTTAGTGCCTTACGTGTGATTCAGCATTAGATACCCATTAGGTTCTGAGGCGAGCTCGACTCACAGGAGGCTGAGGACTAGATTGAGGTGGTGGCTGAGAGTTCTCTAGAGCCTCTATGGATTTGGGAGGACAACATGTCATTAGATGAGTATTCATCCAGGTATACCAATCATTCCTTGTACATGATGAATACGATATGATCAGTGCTTTAGAGCATGGACCTTTGAGCGAGGTGTCTTTAGGGACATCTGAGCTAGCACTATTCCTCTATGAATTCCTACTTATGTTAGGGTGCTAGAGAGAACCTTTATGGTTGAATATTCATGGGATGAGCAGATTCAACCAGTGAACGTTAGTAGTGGGAAAGTAGGAAAATGGTGCTAGTCTCAGAGACTTGGGAATATAAAATGTTGTAGGAAGAGGATACGATAGGGACAGGTAAATCTGCAAGGCTGTAGACATGGAAACAAATATAGGATAGCAGCATGAGGTGGTGTACACATCGAAATGTTTCAAACCACCCCCTATGTGGTCCCCACTAGGCTCAGGGAGTTGGAGGACAGTGAAAGGGAGTAGCTGCATGTAGTCAAGGAGTGCGAGACGATTCAAGGTACGGTCTATGTCTACTAATAGTTATCGTATAAACATACATCAGAAACAATCATTCCGTCCTTTTGAAGGTTTCGGGAATAGTAGAAGATCATGGGTGGATGTTCCCACTTGGAATTGTTTAATAGAAATGATCAATATGGGATCAATATGATGATAAACGCCAGTCTCCATGGATAGAATCATAGAAATAGAAAAAGAATAAGGATGGTCTCAGAACAACAAACAAAGACCATCAGAGGTTGATTATAATTAATTCAATTAATTGATAAGAAGTACCTTTTTGGGTGTTCTTTCATCATTGATATTCTTGATCACATTTGGATGTGATTCATCGTTGTGTCATAGAAGCCAAGTGTAGAGTTCCTCTAGTTGTGATCCACACATGAACCACATATCTCTGTACGTTGCCAAAGGATTTTCCGGGTGCTAGCGTGGAGAAACATTTTCTTGCGTTTTATGCCTTAGATCATTTTGATTTGATATAGGAGGATCTCTCTTGGTCTTGCGAGCATTCTTGTAGGAATGAGTTCTCTTATCCTTGAGGGAATTCTCCAGAATTATTGTGCAAATGATTGGGGAAAAGTGTTGGGGTTGTGAAGTTATTTATAATCTTGTTTGAGGTTATAGAGTTATGATAATAAATAAACATGTTACACATTTTTTTATTTCATTAACTCTTATTGAAAACCCCAATGTTTAATAATTAATTCCATGACATGAACCCATGCTGATTGTAATAAACATCATTTAATAAAACAATATTATATCATCAAAATCCCGACAGGAAAAACTACATGGCGTGTAATAATAAATAGATGGTGTGTACTTGTTTTACAAAAAACTACACGGCGTGTAATCATTAATACTCAAAATGTAATGTTTTTTTAATTTCATTTCCAAAAGGAAAACTACACAGCGTGTAATAATTAATACACGGAATGTACTTGTTTTCAAAATAAAAACTACACGGCGTGTAATCATTAATACACGACGTGTAATTTTTTTCATTTTATTCTTCCTCCATTCTTAAAACGATTTGGGCTTCCTTGAATAATTATTAAACCACTTATGAGAATAATCATTATTCTACATGAGATACCTGAATACACTTAGTTTTTGAAAGTCTAGGCCTCTTTCTCATTAGCATTAAGCAGGTTTGCCTAAATTACGAGATTACTGTCTAGGAATTGTTCAAGGCGCCCAAGTGAAAGAAGTTGACGACGCATTGACGTGTCACCTAATTTGAACGTTTACCGTGTAAATTAATCCCTTTATCTCAATATCTCATCAAGAAGGTTTCATGGTAGTTTCATAAACATATATGCCTGATCTTTCATTCATTGACTACCTGAAATAAACCCGTCGTTACACCATGGCCATGGAATTTCATGTGACAGTTCAATTTCAATCAAACGGTCGAGATATCAACTTCTATAAATTGAAGGGACAAATCCTTCCTCGAATTATCCATTAACAATATTTCATTCACGACACATCCAACGTACCCTACTTCCCTCCAACTGTCTTCATGACGGTTTTCGTCAGCAAATATAAGTGTGCAAGTCATGACATGAGTTAATGATAATATTCCAGTCTAAGGACCATTACACAAGCACACAGATAGAAATGTCTGATGACACCAAGACATGTGAAATTACTACTGGTGGGTCTATTCTCATAATCTCCCATCTTGGAGATTACCAAGTGTAAACTCCATGAGAAAGAGTCTTGAATTCTTATGAGTACTCTCACATGACGGTCTGTATACTATGTGTCCTATCATAGTATTTCATCCAACCATAGAACTTTTTTTATGAATATTATTATATCATTTCAAGGTTATCATCATAGTGGGGATCTTCCATGACCTTATTAATGCAAAAAATATTCCAGGACATTATTATATTATAGTCATGCAGAATAATTTACAATATATAATAATTGTACATTCATGTAATCAAAGTACAAATAGTTGGTTCTCAAGACACCGACTCTAAAAAACTCCCACTTTGACAAGATACAATTTTCTACGACTTTTAGTCCACTTTACCTCACATGATGATCATGTTTCTACTTAGTCAAGGATTTAGTCAAGGAGTCTACCACATTGTCTTTTGTTGAAATACTGCTCGCTGCAACTTCACCTCTCTGAGAAAAATCCCTCAAGAGATGATACTTCTGATGTATGTGCTTTTTCCATTAATGTGACATTGGCTCTTTTCCATGTGCCACCGCTGGAGTGTTATCAAAATAGAGTGTGATAGGATCTTTACTACTATGTACTACATCCAACTCTTGGATGAATCATCGCATCCATATTGCTTCTTTATCTGCCTCATAATTTGTGATATACATAGACTCTGCTTTAGAATCTGCAACCACACATTGCTTTGATCTCATCCAACTCACTACACCACCATTCAAAATGAAGATGTATCTAGTCTGTTATTTCATTTCATCTTGATCGGTTTAGAAACTATCATCTACATGTACACTAATGACTAGTTCCTCATATCCTCTATAAATCAGGAACATGTCCTTAGTACGCCTCAAATACATAAGGATAGTCTTGACTTACATCCAATGGAGGTCTCCTGGATCATCTTGATATCTTCCTACCATATTTAATGCATAAGAAACATCTAGCCTCATACATAGCTTAGAATACATGACTGAACCAATTGCAGAGGCATTAGGGATCCTTTCCAATTTCTTTCTTTCCTCATGTTTCTGAGGACACATTTTCTTGGAAAGATTAATTCCATGTGACACTAGCAACAATCACCTCTTGGACTGTACCATACTGAATCTCTTCAGTATATTGTCAATGTATGTACTTTGACTCAGGCCCAGAATTCTATTGGATCTATCAGGATGGATCTTGATCCCAATAATATGTGTTGCCTCTCCCAAGTCTTTTATAGAGAATCATTTATCCAACCATTCCTTAACTGACTGTAAGACATGTACTTCGTTTCCAATTAGTAATATATCATCAACATATAATAATATTAAAACGACTTCACTTTCACTAAACCTTTTGTTGACATTAGGCTCACATTCATTCTTAACAAATAAAAATTCCATTACATCTTCATAAAAATGAATGTTCCATGACCTTGATGGTTTCATTATTCCATAAATGGATTTATGCAACTTGCATACCTTGTTGTCATCCTTTGGAGTAAAAAACCCATCAGGTTGTGTCATTTAGACATCTTCCTGGAGGTTCCCATTAAGGAATTTTTATTTGACATCAATTTTCCAAATTTCATGGTCCTGGTAATAAGAAATGGCCAATAGGATTCTGATGGATTTCAGCATCGCAACCAGTGAAAAGGTTTCATCATAGTCAATTCTTTGATGATATCTAAAACCTTTTCCAACCAGTCGTGCCTTATAGGTGTTGACATGTTCCTCCATGTCCAGTTTCTTCTTGAATACCCATTTATTATCAATAGGATTTACATCAACTAGAGGATCTACCAAAATCTAGAATTGATTTTGGTACATGGAATCCATTTTAGAAATCATGGAATCTTTCCAATTGGCAACGTATGTGCCTTCAAATGCTTCCTTGTAGGTAAGAGGATCATCATTGTCAACCAATAATGGGTCACCATCCTCATAGACAAGAAAACCATATCATTATTGCTCTCTCACCTCTCTCATGCTCCTATATAGCTCTTGTGTATCTAGAATAGATTGTTCTTCCATGGGGATTTTTGGAATATGTTCTTGTACGAACACTTGTGTATCTTGAGCCTTGACTCCATCGATGTCTATATCGTTCCCACTATGACTTTTGGAGATGTTCTCCCTCAAAAAGAATATGGAATGTCTTGCCACTATAACCTTTTTATCTAAGGGGTTGTATAAGTAATATCCCCTTGTTTCTTTGGGATATCCTATAAAGATACACATTGTTCCTTGGGGTGCAAGTTTGTTACCTGAAGAGGCCTTAACAAATGCTTCGCTATCCCACACATGTAAATTCAATAACATGGATTTTTTTCCACTCCATAACTTGTATGGAATACCATTTACTAATTTAGTTGGTTCTTGGTTTAGTATGTGTGCTGCTGTTTGTAATGCATATCACCAAAAGGATAATGGGAGAATCACATGACTCATCATTGATCTCACCATGTACAAAAGGATGTAGTTCCTCCTTTAACATACACCATTCCACTTAGGTGTGTAGGGAGGAGTGAGTTGAGATAGAATCCCAAACTCCTGTAAGAAATCAATGAAGTACTGATTAAGATATTATCCTCATCTTTCTGAGCAGAGATTCTTAATCTTCTTACCAAGATGGTTCTCAACTTCATTCTGGTATACATTGAAACGACCAAAAGAATCTAACATATACATCATTAAGTAAATATATCCATATCTACTAAAATCATCAGTAAAAGTTATGAAGTATAAGAACCCGCCCCTTTCTTCAACTAGAAATGATCCACACAAATCTGTGTGTACTAATTCTAGAATCTCTTTAGACCTTTCACCTTTCCCACTAAATAGGGCTTTGGTCATATTGCCTTGTAGACATGCATGACATACACTAAGTGGTTTTAGTTCGAAAGAATATAAATAAAAATCTTGATGTAATTTTTTCAAACGTTTATCATTGATGTTACCAAGCCAGTGATGTCAAAGTTGGGTGTGGTATGAGTCATGAGAATTAACATTGTCACTGATTTCAATTTCTTGGTTTGTGTAGTCTAACACATAAAGGACATTATATAAATGTTCCCTACCAAAACAAGTGCTATCTTTATAAAAGTAGAAACACTAATTTCCAAACAATAATATGAATCCATTAGTATCTAATATTGATACTGAAATAATTTTTTTGGTTATAGAGGTTACACAATAATATCCTTTTAATACCAAGACCATCCCATTAGGAAATGTGAGGTGGAAGTCTCTGACAGCTACAACAGTGAGTCTGGCTCCATTGGCTACTTGTAAATCCACCTCACCTTGGTCAATCATTCTAAATCTACTTGCTTCCTGTATTTGGATATAGATGTGATCACCACAAGTACTATCTAATAACCAATCAGTAGAAATAGATAGATTGCATTCGATAAAAACTGCACCTGAAGCTTTCCCTTGCATCCTTGGCTGGGTGCATTTTTTCTTCCAGTGTCCCTTCTTGCCACATGCGAAACAAATAGCCTCATGTTCTCTTGCCTCCCCTTTGATCATCCTTTTCCTGGATTTACTTGACGAATCTTTGGGCTTTAATCTCTTCACCTTCCAGTTCTTTTTATTTACCATAAGGAAAAAAGGGTTTTCATGCTTCATATAGTTTTCCACTTGGCGAATGAGGATAAAGAGATCAGATAGAGACTTCTCAGTGTTGTTCATGTTGAAATTTTCTACAATGTTAGAGAAGCTATAGGGGAGTGATGCAAGAATGAGATTGGTACCCCGTTACTCAGGGAGTTTAAACCCTAGAACCTCCAAGCGCTCAATGTATCCAATGATCTTGACTACATGAGTCCCATCTGGGAAGACCCCTCCACGATTTCTCTAGAATATAGCCTTGGAGATCTCAAACCATTCCTATATTTATCTCTCCTGGTATAGACCATGGAGGTTCTCGAGCATGCTATCAACATCCATGTCATCATGAGACATCATGAGCTCACTAGACATTGATGATAAAATCAAACATTGAACGTCGAGTAAATCATTCAAATGTTGATCATAGACTACAAAATTTTCATCAATCGCCCCTTGGGCGGGCGGATCAGGATGTGAGGACTCCAGCACGTAAAACTTTCGTTCATGGTATAGGATAGCCCGAAGAAACCTAAAAAAACCCAAAATGTTATTGCCAATGAAGAAATTTTCTTTATCCAGAAGTAATCGTAGATAAAATGTGGTGGACTATTTTCTCATATTGATTCTACAAATTAAAAGAGCATATTTATAAGTACCCATTGATTACATTTTTTGAAAAATAATAAATGAATTTATTAATTCTCCCACTATTTTATCAAGTCCAAATGGCCCTCACCATTGAACTTGAATTGTCCAGTTTCCATGACATTCTAGTGTCAAGGATCCATATTACCCTTCGCATAACCCTAAAAATGGTTGGTCAAGCTATTTGATGGAATTTAGGTAGGCAGGTCTTTTCCAACAATGATATTACAGTTCATTGATCTGCTAAGTGCACTCCCCAATCCTGAAATCCTGACATAGATTTCCTCAACACTTTCCTCCATTTTACAAAAAATCTAGCATGGTCTACTCATCTTGATGTAAAATGTTTTAGTCAACTCGAAACGTTCATAAGATGTTCCTTTATAAAAGTAGGTGTCCCAAAAAGGGTTGGTCAAACATGTAGTTTTATTGAGTCTTTCCCTTAATCAAGTAACGAAAGGCTTGGTCTGACATAATATGGTATTTGAAGGATTTTATTCTTTTTTGTAGTTTTTCACCATCACATGCTTGTTAATGTTAAGTGATTATTGCTTAAGTGATTAAACAAGTTTCGATAATGTTTACGCATAGTCCGGTTTTTATTTTATTCCATCTTTGCATGATTTTTTATTTCATTAATTATTTGATCGTGACAACACATACATAATAAATAAACCATGAAATCAGACAGAAATAAAATAAGATGGCATGATCATGAGCTTCTATTGGATAGATTATCTAGCAGTTTTGATAATATAACCCTGGCCTAGGGAAAAACATCTTGAACCTGATGGTTCACGTGTTGCACCTCCCACATATCCACCTTTCTATCTTCCTGGGTTGATTTCACCTCACCTTCAAGTTTTGAACCATCTCCTCTGACTTGGGAGATCCTCCATTACATGGGGATTACATTAAATAAACCATGGGCATTCAGGCCCTACATAATATTGGAAGAAGGTTCGCATGCCAACGAATTTAAATTAAATAAATTTAAATGAAACCATACACACACAAATGGTCTTTGGTCTAGATCATGATAATCCATATCATGCAATGAAATTTACGCATATTCAGAATTCAAATTCTTTTAATCACTCTATCATTTTAGAGAAGTTATGCTTGAATTCAATTAATTATGATCTTATAATTAATCGATTATTTATCATAAAATCCTTTCTGAATTTCCTTTAGATTCTTCTCATCCATATTCCTTGTAATGGTCTTTTTACTTTGGAGGAATCCTGGTGAAATTCCATTTCTGGAAAGTACACGTCATGTAAGATATATTACACAGCGTGTATTTTTCACCCTTTATCCAAAGTACACGTCGGGGGCATTGGCGTGTTTTCTGTACTTTGTAAATTTTAGAGTACACAACATGTAGATTAATCTAACATGGCATGTACTACCTTTATACGTGGTTACCGGCCTGGAAATCCTATGTACATGGTACATGGATTCTCCTTGTACACGGTTTCACTTGGGTCAAATCAGACTACACGGTGTTTTGATTCAACATACACGCCGTTTATTTCCGGTTCCCACGTGCCGTTCAATTCGGGTCAACATGGTGTGATAAATAATTAGGCATTCTCTGTTCACATGGCGTGGTTTGGCAGACCAGTATGGGTTTTTTGAACCTAAGTACACGACGTATAGTTTTTACTACACTCCATGTATTCTTGTGTTGTACATACAGAAAGAGAGACTCCTTCGGATGTGTTCCTCATTTTTATTTTAATCAAAATTAAAATTAAAAAGTTGTTTCTATGATGTAAATCGAGATACGAAGGAGGAAGAATAGATCTCATTCATTCAGTCTTATAGAATGACTTATATTGAATTGAATCAAATATAAATGCATAAATTATCAACCAAAATTAAATATTTGTAATAAATGATATAACCTCACTCTGATACCATTTGATGGTTCTGGGCACAATGGAGGTTCATGGGTGGATATGTACACTTGGATTTTTTGTCATTATAAATGATCAATTCAGGATCAATATGATGATAAACTGTAGTCTCCACGGATCGAATCACAGAAATAGACAAGGAAGAAGGATAGTCCCAGAATCACAAATGAGGACCATAACAGGTTGATTATAATTAATTTAATTAATTTATAAGAATTGCATTTTTGAGTGTTCTTTCTTTGTTTATATTTTTGATCATGGTTTTATGTGTTTCATCGTTGTGTCACAGAATCCATGTGTAGACTTCCTCTAGCGGGGATCCCCACGTGCACCAGGTATCTCTGGATATCGCCAATGGATTCTATGGGTGGTAGCGTGAAGAATCCTTTGCTAGAGTTATGACTATAAATAAATGTGTTACGTGTTTTATTTATTTCATTAACTATTATTGAAAACCCCCATGTCGAATAATTAATTCCATGACATGAAATCACACTTATTATAATAAATATCATTTAATAAAACAATATTATATTTTCAAAATCCCAACTCGAAAAACTACATGGCGTGTAATAATTAATACACGGTGTGTACTTGTTTTTCATAAAACTACATGGAATGTAATCATTAATTCACGACGTGTACTTGTTTCTTTATTTCCTTTCCCAAATGAAAACTACACGGTGTGTAATTATTAATACACGATGTGTACTTGTTTTCAAAATAAAAAATACATGGTGTGTAATCATTAATACATGACATGTACTTGTTTTCATTTTATTCTTCCTTCAACATTAAAAATATTTAGGATTCTCTGAATAATTATTAAACCACGTATGGGAATAATCTTTATTATACTTGAGATACTTGAATACATTTATTGTGTGACCCTCTAGGCCTCTTTCTCGTTGGCAATAATCGGGCTTGCCTAAAGTCCAAAATTACTACCTAGATACGGGTCAAGGAACCCAAGAGAAAGAATTTCATGCTGTATTGACCTGTCACCACATACGATTTATTACCATGTAATTTAATCCCTTTGTCTCAATATCTCGTCAATAAGGTTTTATGGTAGTGTCATAAACCTATATGCTTGATCTGTAGTTCTTTGACAACTTGAAATAAACCCAACATTACACCATGGCCATGGAATTTCATGTGACAGTTCTATTTCAATCAAAGGACCGATATATCAACTTCCATAAATGGAAGGGACAAATCATTCCTTGACTTATCCATAAACAACATGTCATTCGTGATGCACCCAACATACCATACTTCCTGCCAACTGTCTTCATGACAGTTTTCTTTATCAAATCTAAGTGTGTGAGTCGTGACATGAGTTAATGATAATCTTCCAGTCTAAGGACCATTAGAAATGCTCACATATAGCAATGTACGATGACACCAAGACATATAGAATTACTACTCGGGGGTATGTTCTTATAATCTCTCATCTTGGAGATTACCAAGTTCGAACTCCATGAGAAAGATTCTCGTCTTCTTACGAGTACTCGCACATGAAGAACTGTATACTATGTGTCCTATCATAGTATGTCATCCAAAAATAGAACATTATTTAAGAATATTGTTATAGAATTTGAAGGTTCTCATCATAGAAAGGATCTTGAATGACCTTATTAGTGCCACAAATATTCTAGGACATTATTATATTATAGTCATGCAGAACAATGAACAATATATAAAAAGTGTACATTCATGTAATCAAAGTACAAACTGTTGGTTCTCAGGAAACCGACTCTAACAACTTCCACGAATCTTGTCCAAGACCTAGAGTTTCCTGTTAAACCATTTACTTGACCCTCACGTATATAGATACCTTTAGGAGGAGACTCGATAATCACACTTACACCGATGGTTTGATCTAACCCTTGAGGCGAGGTTTTTAGTTGGAACCTCTTGGTGGGAGAGTCGACGCCTTACGATGTTAGTTAGGGTATGGACTGGACATCCACAGTTCATACTCAGATTGATTGTATTAGGAAAAAAGGTTGTGGTTTATCTACAATGTTGGAATGGGGGTTTCCTTGCTCAGAAAAAATGGAAACCCAGGAAGCACAGGATAAATTCCTGCATAAGAGGGTTCGGCTAATCATCGTTATTCGGCCAACCTTACCCTCTTGGCAGCAGAAGTTTGACTTTTAAGTTCCCAACATGAGTGGATAGAGTTCCTCCAGGTCTTTGACTTTATGATGGTTTATAATCCTAGGAAGGGGAACATGGTAGAAGATGCACTCAGTATGAGTTCTAGCCTACATCTACTGAGTGAGGAATCATAGTAACTAATCGTGCTGTAGATATCCTTCATGTATAGAGATGATGTTTCTAACCTTCAGTCTATGACTTTCACTCCCCCGCTACATCAGCAAGTCAGGGAGGCGTATCTTTGGGTAATTGAATGCGAGGTTCGACGTGATCATATATCCTTAGGTTAGGACCCTGATGGGTTTTATGAATGTGGTGAGCACATCATCCTCTTTAAAGAACGTACCATGGTACCAGTGTTGCTTCAGGAGGAGGTGTTGAGGTAGTTCCATATGTCTCCTCTAGTGGTACATCTTGGTGTCGTGAAGATATACCAGGGCATCCAGTGTCAGTACTGGTGGCTAGAGATAAAGAAATCAGTGGTAGAGTTTTTATCACAAAGTCTCACTTGTCATCAAGTGAATACTACATAGATTTGAAATAAGTCTTATGACGACAAGATATGGAATACCTTGGAGTTATAGGAGGGTAACCAATTATTCTTGTGAGTCTCTCCTTGAAAAAGTCTATGAAGATTTGGCCGAGGCGGCAAGTTATCATCAAGGATTATTGGTCATTTTCTGATACTTCAGAAGATAGGAGAGGTATCATACTGATTGGCTCTTCCACCATAATTTTATAGGGTGCACGATGTGTTCCATGTATCCCAGCTGAGGAGATATGTGCATGACCCATCTCATATCATCAACCATGTAGAGCTGGGCTTCGACGATGGGGCGACGTTAACGGAGGTTCCAGTGGTGATTGAGGATCGACATGAGCGGGTCCTTCGTGGGCGGTCGATACCTTTGGTTCACTTACATTGGTAGCACGAGAACCTCTAGGATAACACATAGGAGAATGAGGCTCAGATTCGTGCTTAGTACCCTCTTTTGGTTTTTTTTATTTGTTTTGGATTTCAAGGGCATAAATCCCTAAGGTGGGGAGAATTTAATGTCCCTGAAATTCTGTTTATTTTTTTTAAAATTATATGGAATTATTTCGAGACCGAGAAATTTTATAGCGTGCGATTCCGAGGCCTGGAGTGCCCTGAATGATCTGTTGAAGTTTAGTTGAGTTTTAATTAATACGCGTAAGAATTTTTCCGAAAAAAGTGTAATAAATCTTAAACCGTAACTTGAATTAGGAATCAGAGGGTACCGTTGCGTTCAGGATGGTGGTTTTACCTGAGGCGGAAATTAATTTTAGTCGGCGTGGGCTTCCTTTGAGAAATCCAAAAAATGGCATAATCGTAAATAAAATAATAAAATAAATTATTTTTTTTCAAATTTTTATAACTCACAAACGGTAGCTCAGATTGAAAATCTTATACCACCTCTATACTCCTGAGGTCATTCTTCATTTAAGAAGATACTTACTTTGGATGGCGTAGGCCACCAGTGAAAGTTAGTATTTGGCCATAAATAAAATATTAAGTTACAATTATTTTATTTTAAAGTCAACTACATTTAAATGGTAACTCAAATATGAAATCTGAGAGTACCATTGGGTTTTTGGGTCATTTTTAATTTACGTAGAGCCTAACCTTGACCGTCACGGGTCAAGGGTGACTGCGATAATTTTTCCGAAATTTTTTTTTTGGGGAACGTTCAGTAAACACGTGAGCAGTGTTAAATAACTTTTGAACCGGTGCTCGGAATTGAAATCTGAGGGAACTGTTGAACTCATAGAACCTATATTTTCTTAATAAAGCCATCACCATGACAGTATTAGGTCTAGGGTGAATGTTAGTGTTCATGAATTTCGTGTGAGGGTTAAAAATTTACAAATAAAATAAAGAACAACTTTTATTTTATTTTTACAACCTCCCATTTTATGTTTAGTGTAGGGGACCACCCAAACTAAAAACCCCCAATTTAAATTTTGAGGTGGGGACCACCCTACCCTTGAACTCCTCCTTTATTATGAGATAACTCTTGGTTTTCCTGCCATTGATGTGCCAACTGAATTAGTTTATTTAATAAACATATATGTCATTTCACTATTTGGTTGGAGAATTTTTGGAAAAAGGGAGAGCTATAGGTAACTTGGAAGGAGATTATTCAATGAAGAATATCCACTACATTGAAGAGCATCCTCCAGAATCAGAGAATAAGGAAGATGCTTTAGCCCGGATCGGAAACATCTTGCAGGAGCAACGAATGTCGACGTCACCATCTCATCGACTTCGTCTTCTTCCTCGCGCCACCTCCAATGGAAAATCGAGTTAGGGGTTTTTATATATGTTTGAATATGTTTTATTTATTCTTCATATCTTAAATTCATGATGACGATGGCCAAACGAACAAGGCCATCTCCCCACACATAAACCATGAACCTATTTCTTTTTATTCTTCGTGCATTATTCGTGCGCTCTTCAATGCCTAATATTTATTGGTGCTGTATATACGGAGTTTTGATGAGTATGATATATGTACGTGAATACCTCAACACAAGGAACATAAATATGCGATCATTTAATTTTTCGGGCTTGGAGCGAAGCCGCAATGGCTCGTGGAATGAGGCGTCCAAATGTTTATTGGCGCTGTAAATGCAATATTCTGTTGAGAACAAAATATTGACGTGTAGCCCTTGACCTGAGGATCGTGAATATGCGAGCATTTTATTTTTAGGGGTTATAAAAAAGTTCAAAAACCCCACGGAAGGAGTGACATGACAGAGTGGGGAGGTTCGGCGCGGCTCGTGCAGGTAGTGTGCACGCAGAAAGCGGGGCCAAGTCGCCTCGGCCAACTACGAGGCAGATTCAGCTACGACGCGGGTAGGTGGTGTGGCGGAGGTAGGCCGTGTGCGAGGTGGAGGCACAGAGGATTCCCGGTTCCTGTACAGGGGTGAAAAATCATGGAGGAAGAAAATTAGATTGGAGATAGAAAGGAATAGATATGAAATAAAATTAAAAGAAAAATGAATATAAAAAAAGAGATAGAGGCGCTATTTGGACCTGTGCGCACCAAAATGGGATACCCCTCTTGTGCATGAATCTCAAATGAGATTGGAGAGAGAAACATTCAAAGAAATTAAATAATAATAAAATAATAATATTATTATTATTTATGGTTGTTAAAACCCTAATTCATCTGTAACTTATCTCTGTGACCTCAAGCTAATGAAATGTAAGCGGCAGTGCAACCCTGACTTGGAGACAAAAATTATGAGTCCAATATTAGATGTCATTTTCATGTTTTTGGATCGGGTACCTGAAATGCTCAAATAATAATAATAATATACTATTATTAAATCTTCGACCATCCATAACTCATGTGTGTGATGTCTGATTGAATTACCGTCTATGGCGACGTGATCCTATCATTATGACGGTCGATTTAAGTCTAATGTTGAATATTTAATTCTGGATCGTGGATCTGGTTCACGAAACACCCAATAATATTATTATTTTTATTGCGGGATCTTGTATTAGACATATCTCCCTCATATGGTGTTGAAATGATGAACCGTCTGTGGCACCAAAAACCTTGGATCGAGACAGTACTTTTGGGATACCCCACATGAGTTTGGATAAAGCTGGGGTACATCCGGGTTGGATATAGCACGAATCCAACCAGGACCTCAGGGAAAAAAAGGAAATAACTTACAGACCAAATGTCTGATTGACACATTTTCTGTTTCATTGAGACCCCATTTACATGGTAGTCTTTTGGGGTACATGTTTGTGGAACTTCGTGATGTTGGATAACAGACTAGTGGCTTGAGGAGAAAACCCTTCCAGAGACAAGTTATCTTAGTGCGGGAACCTTGTAGCTGGCTGTGACGATGTACAAGGATCTTGTGTGGGTCTGACGACGTACTGTGATGATGTACTAGGATCTTGTGTGGGTATGACAGCGTAATAATGATGTACTAGGATCCTGTGTGGGTATGATAAGGTACTGATGATGTGCATGGATCCTATATGGGTCTGACGACGTACTAACAATGTACTAGGATCCTGTGTGGGTCTAGTGACATACTGACGATGTACTAGGATCTTGTGTGGGTTTGACGACGTACTGGCGATGTACTGGGATCTTGTATGGGTCTGACGACGTACTGGCAATGTACTGGGATCTTGTGTGGGTTTAACGATGTACTGAGGATGTACTAGGATTTTTTGTGGGTCTAACGATGTACTAGGATCCTGTGCGGGTCTGGCGAGGTACTTGGATCCTATGTGGGTCTGACGATGTATTTGGATCCTATGTGGTTTTACGAGGTACTAGGATCCGGTGTGGGTCTGACGATGTACTACAATCCACTCTGGGTATGATTATGATTTAGGATCCTTCATGGTTCTTCCTATTAAAAGTTTATGTTTATTTAGTAGTTACATCTAATCATCTCTACTATTGTACCTAAGATATACTTGGTGTGAGTTGAGTCTGTACCTTGTGGTATTTTACCTTTATGGTGATACCATGGTGGTATTCTTCTATGTGGTTTACCTGTGTGGTACTTACCATTGTGGTATTTCTTCCATTGTGGGACAGCTGATCTTTGGGATATTAAGTTGGACTCTGTGTTTCCTCATGATTGAGTTGGGTATACATGATAATTTAGGTATATGTATGGGGATATACCTAAGTAGGGTTGTCAGTTGATTTTATGATTTTTGGTTTTTCTTTTTTAGATTTTGTGAGACCTTCAGGGTCTCTGGGTCCCTACTAAGTATAGATATACTCACCCCTGCCCGGTCTATGACTGCACCTTTTTGTGTTGGTTGCAGATGACGGACAACGCTGACTGAGGATGAGGGTACCAGGACTAGAGGTAGCTCAGAGGTGGACCCTATATGATGTGTACCACAGAGAAAACCGTTTTAGAGTTGTACCTACCCTTCAGGTAGGATCCTTGGCGGGTGTTCACATGAGTTCTCCAGTTTACTTATACCTTCCATTTTCTTGTACTTTCCAGTTGGTCTTTTATTCTGGCCACTTTTAATTTCTTACTCACTCTATTTACTATTTATTTTACCTTGTATTCATATATAGCTATGTTCTTGGTTGTGTGTGTACAGGTCATAAAGGAAATTCCTTCCTGGCTTTACGGAAATACGCCTTCGGTGATAGTCGCCTGCCCCTATCCTTTGGAAGGCGGGCTTGGGGTAGTCGCGGCTTGGGCCCCAGGGGATGGGCCGTGACATATGTAGAGTATGATTCAAGGCTAAGAGGTCACGATGATACTACACAGAGATTAATTAGAGAGCTTGAAGAGTAGCAAAAACATCAGGAGTATCAGGGACAGTAATAGGTTCAACAACATGGTTTGTTGATGGAGTATATACTGTGACATAAAATGGTTTCAGGATGGATTACACTCCATGTAATTTAGTTAATTCCCCGCCCTCTTAGTGGAACTATTATTATGTTCTTTTTTGTGGAATTTTTTATATTATAAATGATTATATTTTTTTAGTAAATTTTATTTATGGTTTTGTATTTTTTAGTGATCATTAATTTTAGAATAGGTTAGGAAAATCCCTTTATTAGGAAAAGTAGAAGCCCTTTTAAGAAGGATCAAGATATAACCCAGTACATGACTGAATCCCCAAACAAAACATGACCTAAAAAAGACAAGAAATTTGTAAATTGCAGTAAATCCAATCATCTCGAAGTCAAATCCATATATACTGAAGGATTATGGTAGAGAAGCACAGAATTAGAATTGGATTGAAATCACCCAAGGTAGCCATATAGTCATTCAACCACTGACTGAGACACCCAAACAATAGCACCCATGGGAACAACTTGGAAGATAATCAGGGTGGATGGATCTGCTGATAATGGAAACAACCTATCTGAGAAATCACCATCCCCTTCTAGAGCGGGTTCTTCTTCTCAGGTCATCGACCCATTCTTTGAGTATGATTTGAACCACATTTCTATCCCTCACCATTATATGAGGGGTTGAGTATTTCATTAATCTACCATGATAATTAGAGTAATTCCTATCAACTATCCCCGGTGTCTTCCTACCAACCCCTGCCTTCGATAAGGAGTCCAACTCTCACCGTTGACCCCTACAATTAGTTTACTTTAATTTTTAATAAACAGTTATTTGAAATTAATATATATTCATATTTTTTTTGGTATTTTAGAATAATGTTCCACAAGTAATTTGTGATGTGTATGACTAATCCTCACCTCAATTAGATGAATGGGGTGACTGGAATGACTCCACTTCTGTAGATATGGCTTTTAGAATCCCGAAAAACAATTATTTATAGCATTAAAAATGTGTTGTTGTCATCGGTGCTATTAAAAGGTGGTTCCATTTGTCATCTCTCAAAAATTGTTCTAATAAAGGCCCCTTTTATCAGCACTAATAAAAAGGGTAATTTATCAGTGCTAAAAAACGCTGAAAAATGTCCTTTATCGATGCTTTTTTAGTGCTGATAAATGTACGAGAAAGTAATTTTTAAAAAGATTTTTTTTTCGGAAAATGGAAGGGTGGGACCTCCCTCCTTTTATCAGTTCTTGATCCCCCCTTTTAACAATGCTAGTCTAGCATTACCACCACATTAACAGGTCTAGAAATCCCCCCACGCATTATTAGTTCTAGGGACCTACATCACCCACCCATGCACTCCCTTGACTTTACTAGGCTTCAAAACTA
Source organism: Viscum album (assembly GCA_963277665.1). Classification (NCBI taxonomy): domain Eukaryota; kingdom Viridiplantae; phylum Streptophyta; class Magnoliopsida; order Santalales; family Viscaceae; genus Viscum; species Viscum album. Next base: position 1,251,089,742 of record OY728140.1, on the reverse strand, counting down.
AGAATTCCCCCTCATAATCTCACTCCTTTTTCACTCCTCTATATCTTTTTCTTCTGTATTTTATGATACATCTATATATTTTTATTTATTTCTTAATCTTTATTTATCCATATATTTATATATATATATATATATTTTAATACATATATAAAATATGTTTTTGTGTGTGTGTGAATGCGTGTTTATATATACATACATACATACATTTGTATATATATATATATTTGTGTACATCTATAAATATAGTTATATATATTTATATTTATTTACATATATTATATATTAATATTTATATACATATATTAAAATATATAGATAAATATATATCAGTTTGTCAATGCACAGACAAATATATTTATACATATATAAACATTATATATACATAAATTGTATATGTATATAATAATTTATTCATTTTTAATTTTAATAAAATGGGTATTATTTTTTATTTATATAAATTTTATATATTTATAAATATACTTTACATGTAAATATGTTTACATGTATATTTATTAAATTAAATTATTATATGTGAATATATAAAAAATAGGTATATATTTTTATATATTTGATTATAAATAGAACTAAATTATGAAAAATGATAAAATTTAAAAACATTAATATCAATATGAATGTAATACTGTGAAAATTTAAGTCCCCACTGAAAATGTGAAAAAACACCCCCTTAAAAAGGGTTGAAAGTCCATCGAATGTTCTGAAAATAGGATTCATCAACTAAAAACACTTTTTTAGAGTCCTTATATGGAATATTTAGGTCTATGATAACATAATAGGTGATTCATACTTATCAATAATATGTAGATCTCATTTCAATATATGATTTGATATGTGGTAGAGTTCAAACAGACACTCGGATCAAATGTTATGACCTTTGGAAATACGAGTTACGTTTTCAATTTATTTTAGATCTTTTATTTATTTTTTTATTTGTTGTATCTTCAAATGGATAATAAATGAATGATAATAGATATTAATTAGAATGTTATTAACTAAGAAATTTTTTTCCAATTTTTTTTATAATCCATTTTCAAAAAATATGATATATTTTAAGTGTAAATATCTATTTACCCTTATCTAAAACATATTTTAAAAGATATATATATTTTTAAAGAAATATGATATATATTTTTGAAATATACAATTTATCAGCTTCAGTAAAATATACTGATAAATCCCCTCTCCCCTTTATCAACACTAGTAAAAACGTGCTGCTAAAGGGAGTCCCTTTAACATCTCTAAAAATCGTTGATAAAGGGGTACCTTTACAAGCGCTAAAAAATGCAGATAAAGGGTTACTTTTAACAACACGTTTCAGAATTATTAAAAGAACCTTTTATCAGTGGTTTTTTAGCTGTGATAAAGGTACCCCCTTTATCAATTCATTTTATAGTGTTGTTAATGGGTGGCCCTGCATAATGTTGTTTCTTGGGTAGTGATCCACGTGTGACCTCTTATTTAAAATTGACATTTTAAAAATATATTATTTCATATTTATGATTAATTTATTTACATATATTATTGTTAACATAATAATTTTTTTATATAAAGGTGAATTATTTTCCTCTTGTTGGGGTGGTTTTTTTGGCAACTGATACCATGATTAGTCTTTTTTGAGAGGGGGTCATAGGTGAAAAAGATAATTAAACATTGATGATTTTAAATGATTATGGATAGTAAATGCAAGTGTAATTATATTAAATATTGTTTGAAATGTATATAATATTTTTTTGTATTTTTATTTTAAATTTTATTTTAATTAAATTTTGAATTTTCATACTGGTGCATTTGTATATAGGTGTATTTGGTAAAGTGTGTTGTTATTGAAACAACACAATGCAATAGTAGGGAATTTATCATCATTAAGTAAAAACGTTGATAAATGGGTCCCAATTTTAAGGACGTTGACGAGGACAATGTTTTTTTAGTGCCATTAAATCTCTTTGTGCGGTGTTAAAAGGTCTATTTGTGGTTGTGGAAATTCAATTTTTTTTGTAGTGATAGTGATATCCCTATACACGCATAAAATGAAAATGTTTGGAAGACATTGAGGTTGTAAAACTAATGAGTACATGTTGCATCACTAGATGAAGGAGGAAGTAAATTCAGGATATAATGGGATTACCACTATATATCACCATGGATTTCATGCTGGAGTGATGATCAGTTTTTTAAAAAATAAAAAATTAATTTTAAAATTATTAAAATTAAGAACAAAATTCATATTCCCCATAAATAATTAAAAGAGTAAAAAATAAGTCCAAAACTATTTTTCATAAAGATATATTCAATCAATATTCTCTTTCAATTTTAAAAATATGTTTTTTTATTAAAATATATTAAAACTCATTTTTCATTGACAAAATTTAGATAGAAAAATTTAAATAAATCAAACATTCACTTAAAAAATAAAATTATTTAATTATATTCCTTAAAAATAAAATAAAAAATTAAATATCATTTATGTAAAATTAGTAAAAAAATACCATTTCCATATGAATTAATAGTAAATTCAATATTCCAAATTTAAAAATATTTCATCAATAAAATATTAATCCCCATTAAAATTAAAAAATATCCCAATTTTCAAATTAAAAATATAATAAAAATAATTATATTATTTTTAAAAATAAATAATAAATAAAAATTTTTTATTATGTATTTGGAAATTAAAAATTAATTTTATTATTTTATATTATGATAATTAAAGAATTTACCATTTTCCAAATGATCCTCTCTTAAATTTAAAATATCCAAAAATCCCCCTTATCCTTTCAACCAAAATAAAGGATTTCAATTAAAAAAATTAAAGTTAAAAAAGAAAACTTCATCAATTTCCCTTCAAAATTACTTTAGAAGAATGGTTATGTATTTATTTTTTAACAAAGTCGTATTTTTTTATTTTATTTTTATTTTTTAATTAAAGTATATATTTTTTTAATTTGTAATTTCTTGATTTTATTTTAAGGAAATATTATTTTTTTAATGTATAATATAAAAAACTGTGATTTTTTATGTGAAATGGGGATATTATTTTTTCAACAAACAATAATTTTTTTATGGTATTTCAAAGGAATTTTTTTTTATTTTCTAAAAACATAGTAACAGAATTTGTTTTCATTCACTTTAATTTATTTTAATAAAATTATTTCTTGATGAATTTTTTAAATGGAAAAATTTAGTTGATTTGTTGATATGGGATAGGTCAAAATATTTTCAAAAAACGAGTCCTAGAGTGTGTGAATGATGTTCACAAAAACCACACTACTAGTCCAAAATCAGTTAATATGTTATTGGATAAATATTTTATCATTATTAATTTTATTAAAAAATAATTGTTTGATTACTGATAGTTATTTAAATTAAGTTTGACGGATATGATATGTCGTATATAATATGAAATTAATTTTTTTTGGTAGAATTAATAAAAATTCAGAGGTAATTTTGTATCTAAAATGATGCTAAAAATAAAAATCTCATAGTGAAATTTCATACATATATTAGTTTTAATTATTTATATAGTTAGTTATATTTATATATTTATATTTATATCTATTTATATATATATAGTTATATTTTTTTATTTATTCATGTATTAATATATATTTATAATATTAATATTTAAATACATTTATAAAATATGTTTGTGTGTGTGTGTATAAATAATCAAGCCAATAAATAAATACATATATACAACATCCATACATATATATATATATTATGTGTATTTGTAATTTAAATTATACACAATTACATATATTTACATATATTATATCTTAATATGTATATTCCTTTGTTAGGATATATAGATAATATATATCAGTTTGTTACACATAATATATATATATATACAAACACACACACACATTATATAGGTATATAAATATTCATATATTAGTGTTTTAAATAAAATGGATATTAATATTTATATAGATATGGCTTATATATAGATAAATATATTTTATATGTAAATATGTTTAATTATTTATTCATAAAATCAACTTTTTTGTATATTCCTATGTTAGGATATATAGATAATATATATTATTTTGTTAATACAGACACATACTAATATATATATACATACATACACACATTATATAGGTATATAAACATTCATATATTTGTGTTTTAAATAAAATGGATATTAGTTTTTATTTAGATAAGGCTTATATATTGAGAAATATATATTATGGGTTAATATGTTTAATTATTTATTTATAAAATTAACTTTTTTTTGCAATTCCATTGAAAATAATCTAGAATAAAATAATGTACAATGAAAAAAAGATTGATTGTAAATAGTATTTGTGATGGATAAATAGTTTTGTCATAAATTGTATCACCCTAAAGTTAATTTCCACATCCCTTACATTTCTATTATTTACGTCCTGATTTTCCATGGTGGTTTGTTGTGATGAATTCATATCACAATTAACTTTTTGCGGTGGGAATTCATCGTAAAAAAACTATTACAAAAGCCATTATTTTTATAGTGGTATATAAATATTATAACATAGTGATATGAACAATATAAATAACATATCGAAATATTTGGACATATAAACTATATAATTTTAAACTACAATTCATATTAAATAAAGTTTTATTATTATCTTTATTTTCATTATTTATACAATAAAATTTTTAAAAAATGAGATTAATCAAAAAATATATTTCATAATTGTTTTTTTATAGGAATTTAAAAGAACATACCTGCACCATAACCGTGCTAATGAAAGTTAGTCGCAAAGCGTCCCCGCCTCGACCATATTTCGCCTCAGATATGACCTCACACCACTACTGCACTCTGCCCTTCCATGACTGCCCCGCACATTGGAACCTCCATATCTCGCCTCAACCATGTTTTACCTCCACCATATCCCCCAGAGAGACTGTATCGTGCTCCTCCCTATATGCCTACACATCCACATCCTGCCTCAACCATGTTCCGCCTCCACCAGGACCTCCCGGAGCCACTGCACCGTGCTCCACCCCGCACACCTACACATCCATATCCCGCCTCAACTATGTTCCACCTATGCCAAGAGATCTTGAATTGGTATGGCTTTCAGATCTCCTTGGTCACCCCGGGGAAGTGCTCTGAGGCGAATGGGAGGACTGGACACTTCCCTCCATTGTAACCATTCTCACAAACGTCCCCCATTGGAGAAGACCATACCGCGTATTGGGTTCCCAGGGGGAGTTGGGGTAAATTCGGGATCCACTCACTTCGGTTCCCCGAGGGTGTAGAGATTTCATGTGTAAGAGTTGTGGTGCATTCGTGATCCCCTAGATTGGGTCCCCCTTGGGCGTGTTTCCAGGCGAATGGGACGGCTGGACACTGCCCACCATAATTGGAATCCACACGTGCCATCACCCCAGGGTTCTCTAGTGTCGGTGTCGGGTTTGGGTCCATTTTGGATCTTCTTACTTAGGTACCCCAGAAAAGTGTTCCCAGGAGAAGGGGTCGTGGGACTCTAGGCGACTGCTCCATATTTTTGACCTTTTCTAATGATATTCCACCAAAACATGACTTCCACCAGGTTCCAATAATCCATCACTTTAAAATCTTCATCTTCATTATCAAGCGGTGAGGGTTTTCAGAGAAGATGGAAATTCAAGTTAGAGGCTTGTAGATTGAAAACACAGCCTCCACCCTTATATAGAACCATCTTCCTTTATTTTGTCCTTTACCTCCTTAATCATTCCTCCTAATACCATGAAAGGTGGGATACACAAATATTTTATTTATAATGCCAATTAATTTCAAGGAATTACCCAACCCTATTTAATTAATGTTAATTAATTTATTAACTGAATATGAAAAAGATAGTTAAACTATTTAATTTATTTATGTATTTTGAGTATTGTTCATATTAATTTTTTAAATTAAATATAAATTCTAATCTAACTAAATTAATTGTTTTTAATTGAATAACTATTTATTTTAAAATTTTAACAAAATGATAAAATTTAATATTTTTCTTTGTTATGAATTGCTTTTGGATTTATAAATAAATTTTAAAATTAAAAATATTATATGTCTCTTTAATTAATCCGGTTTGGGTAGTTAAAATTTCATTTCAAAATATAATATAATATATATAAAAATATTGTTTTAAAAAAATAAATTGGTTATATATGTATTTGGGTTTGAAAAAATAGAATGAGTTAGGATTCGATTATCCCAAATTTCATGCATATTTGAAGGGTCGAAATCCCTAATGTTGGGTGATTTTTATTGAACTTTTTAATCCTAATTATCAAAGTTCTATATTTTAATAATTTTAATTAATTTTAATTTAATAATGTATAATTGATTTTGAGAATATTCGACTCGCATATAATATTTAATGTTGATTTTAATTCAATAATCTAGCACTGACTAGTATCAACCTTTATACAACATTTAGTATATATATATATATGTATGTATTTTCAATATTTTAATTTTTTATCGAACCATTCATAAATAGAAATATATTTTTGTAGAAATTTTCCCCAACGAGTGGGCAAATAGGTGGTTAATAGAACTATTATTTAAAAAATTAATAAAAAAGAACCGAAGGTTTATACCAAAATTAGTATTGGTTAGTAAAAATTTATTTGGTAAATAATAGATTTTTTTTTGGTCTTGATTATTAATTTTAATAAGTAAAAACTAATAAAATAACTTAATTTATAATTTTTTTATTTCTTCATTTATTTAATATTTTAAATAAATTATAACACATCATATAACAAAAAAATAATACATTTTTGTTTATAAATCTATATTTGTTTTTAAATAATTTTTCTTGTTTATAAAATTTATGGATTTATATTTAATTTTGAGTAAATGTTCGACATACTTACGGTTGTTTTTAAAAAAAAAATTTATTTTAGCATGCTTTCTCCGATGATCGACCTTTGTACAATGGTTTTTCCACCCAATAAAAAAATTTTATCTTAGTAACATTTCATAAAAAATAAAAAAAATTAATATTTAATGATATATAATTCACATATGATAATTAATATTTTTAATTACTATATATATTAATGATGTTATAAGTTATAATACTAATTTTATTTTTATTTATAATATTGAAAATTTTAAAGTAATTATGAATTAAAAGTTTAATTTTTTATTAATAATTTTATTATAAATTATTTATTAAAATTTTAATTAATTATCTCTATAAATTATATTAACAGTTACTAAATATATTAATTATATCATCAGTAATTAATTTTCTTAATTATTTAATTAATTGTTAATAATTATATCATTAAACTGAAATGTCCCTTTTATAATGAAAACACAATCTTTGAGTCATACTAGTCACATCATATGTCGGATTGACATGGAGTAAATTCCAACACATCATAAATGAGATATGTATCCACTACTAGAAAACCTTCATTTAGGAGTGGTTATTTTTCGATTTTGTGGCAGTTTAAACCGCTGCTAAAGTTGATGTCGGCAACACGCGGCAGATCCTCCCATTCACTACCTCAGATCTGTGTAAGGGATGCATCAGGTTTTATCAGCGCTAAGAGGAAATCACGGATAAAAGGGGGGAATTTATCAGTGCTGGATAAAAGTGCTGATAAATCAACCTTTTATCAGTGCTAAAGAACCATCGATAAAGGTGTAACCTTTACCAGCCCTTCATTAGCAGTGATAAAGGGGGCCTTTTTTCCAAAGGACAATCCAAAAACCTTAGATATCAACCAATGGCATAGTACATAATTCTGGAGGAAAAGAAATAATCCATCAATTAGACACCCAATGATTCCAAAAAATAGCCAGAAAAATGAACCACTTGATTTCCCTATCTCCAAGAAAAGGGAAAACAACAAGAAGGGAACAAAGGAACCAAATATATGAATATGTGGATGATGGAACCATAGGCTTGGAGTCCACCTTCATCCTCCTTCATTGTGTTGATAATAACTTGACAATTAGATTCAAGCACAACATCTTCCAGACAAGAGACAAGATGAACTGCATACCCTTCCAAATAGCCATGGCCTCTGCACCATGGGGAGACTAATACGCAATGTTCGAGGATTGATGAGCTACAATAAGAAAGCCACCGTGATACTGGAGGACTATCCAAAGTCCAAAAAAACCATCCCCAAGGGTCACTACGTCAGTATTTAGTCTGAGAACACCCAAAGGGAGGGAGCCATCTGATAGGTGGGGAATGAACTGGTGAAGGTGGACGAGCCTCCTCAATATCCAACCACTAAGAGCCCCAGTTATGAATCATTGATATACAAACCCTATCATCTTTAAAAATTGTCTCAAAAATGAAAACATTTTGGAGAAACCATATAATCTTGGAAAAATGCTATTTTTAGCGCTGATAAATTTTTTTAATAAATAACATTATTAATTTATATAAAAATATTACATTTATATTAAGAATTATTTATTATTCATATAAATTAAATTAAAAAACGCATTTTGATAATGAATATATATTTATTAATAATTAATATATATATATATATATAATGTTTCAAAAAAGTGTTTATAAGTTATAATTAAATAAATATATATTTAAATAATTATAATATTATAATTAATTTTTAAATAATAAATATATTTATTATTTTTATTATTTTCAAAAATATATATATATATTAATTTAAAATATATATATTTATAAATAAAATAATAATGAAATAAATATAAATTAAAATAAATATATGCTTCCAATGAATTTGGTTAATAAATATATTGATTCCTGAGTATAATTGACCTACAAATATGTTATGAATTCATCATGATTGTTCATTTATACATTATAAATGTTAAAACTCACAGGAATAGAGTTTTGATATTAGTTAATGGGTAAGATATGTTAACCTATGTTAGTTAGAGTTTTAATGATGGCAGATGGATTCATCCACCTCAGGGTGTTTTCAAACTTAATAATAATGTGACAATTCTATGTGATGGATCATTTGACCTTGTGGCGGTTCTCTAGTACCATGTAGGCTCTATTTTTTTAGCTCTGCATTAATCATAAATTGCTTGTTGGTCTCCTCCAGTAGTAGTGGACATAACTATCTCGAAGGGAATGCAATTCATTTCTTCTCTCAACTTATGGTCAAATCTGATTGTCAAGTTATTATCAACACGCTAAAGGTGGATGAAATTTTCCACCAAGCCTTTGGTTCTATTATCAACATCATTAGATCATTGGTTACATTATTTTATTCTATTTGTTCTACCTTTTTGGGAGAGATGAAATTTGTGCAGATCATTTTATAGCTACTTTTATGAGTTGTTGAGGATCACATTGTGGTTCAGCTAATTCATACACCTCCCAACTAACTTTTGGATCTTCTTCCAACAATATTAAACAAAATCCAAATGTGTTTGCTCATTTTTGAGTAGGTCAATTGTCCATTTTACTCAAATGGATGTATATTTTAAATAAAAAAAGATGTTCTTGTAGTAATAATGGTCACAATATGCCTCATATTGAGGTTCAGAATATTCCTATACATCCCAAATGACTCATTAATTTTTACCCAAAAGTATTAAAACAATCCGAATTTGTTTTCTCATTTTTTAGTATGTCAATTGTTCATTTTTACTAAAATTAATGTCAATTTTAAATAAAAATACGGACATTGAGTCATAATGGTCACACCGTGCATCAGATTGAGGTGAAACTGATTTCTACACATCCCACGTGACTTATGCATAGTTGTAATAAAGTATTAAAAAAATAATTTTTTTTTGTTTTTCAGTATGTCAGTTGTCTCTTTTAGTAAAATTTCATTACAAACATGAAACAAGGACATTAATATAATACTAGTCACATCGTGTATTTATTTTACATGATAACAATTTCTATATGTAAAAAAATATTTATGAATCGATTAACTAAAATTATTAAGAAATGTGAGTGTGTTTTATCAATTTTCAGTGACTGACATACATTGAAGTAAAATGTTGATTTAAAACTGATAACACACACTCTGAGTCATACTGGTCACATCATTTTTTGGATTGGTGTGTGGTTGATTCCAATAAATCTTAAATGGCCTATAAATCATTATACTATAGTACGAAAACAATTTGAATTCCTTTTTTTTGGTTTTGAGTTTTTTTTGTTTTATATTGTACTAATATTAATGTCAATTTTAAATTAAAAGACACACTTTGAGTTATACCGATCACGACATATGTCAGATTGAGGTGTTTTTGATTCCTACATGTCCCAAAGTCTCAAAAGAATCATAAATTATATGGAATCCTCCAGTATAAGAAAAAATATTCATATGAGGGTAATACTAAAAAGAAATAAATTAAACATAAATATGAAACAATCCATTACTTCTATAGAATTCACATCATCATTTCATTTGTATAAATTCCATGATCAGGTATGATTCCCATTTGTTCTAAGAAAAATTATATCGTCTTATAAATATTAAATTTTTCTACCATCATAATAGCACTGGAAAAATATAAATACACAAACGATTAAAAAATATTTTAAATAAAGTAGTAATTATATTTGAAAATAGCTCTTCGGGGATGTGTTTTTTAATGGAATATGATCTCTCTCAAAAATTTACAAACATAATTTCCAGAATATTTCCATTTTTTTTATTTTAGACAATATAGAAACATTGAGGAAAATAATTAATTTTTTATATGTGTTTGGGTAGATTAATATTATTATATATACCTTGATAAATATCCAGTTGTAGAACTTGTATCGGTCATTCTACGTAATTCTTGTCCTTATTCCATTATTTTGATGATATTTACACACCTCCCTGTAATAATAGAATCCTAATTAAAAAAATAATATAATTATATAACATGAATTTTAGTTCAAAAATTCTGGACGTAGTGTATTACTAATTAAAAAATGTTATCATGTGTGGTCGGTTTGTTGGTAATCTATGTAGTGAATCCAAAAAAATAAATATTTAGAGTATCCAAATTGATTGTAATGAGAATTCATTGTTTCATAAAAAGAAAAAAAGGGAATAAGTAATGAATAAAATGAAAAATACATTAAATATGATTAAATTGTAGAACTTTATCTCGACATCTTTTATATTAAGAATATTATTTCATCCCCATGTTTTATTTCAAACGATTTTCCCAGGTTTTCCACTCTTTCATTCATTTGTTTGGATTCTTTTTTTGTTTGGTCTATAGAGGTGACATGAGGACTAACGAGTCCAATTTTTTATTGGTAAATCCATTGAATTGGTATTGATATATAAGCCTAAAAAATTATGAAATATATTTATTTATAATTAACATGGTATATCATCTTTTGTAAAATTAAATCACAAAAACGTACCTCATGTATACATTTATAATTTAGGCACATATCCATTCATAGTTGATGATTTCATCTACATTATTAGAATAAATGTAGTCAGTAACATCCTCCCCACAATTTTTTTCATCAAAATCAACTACATTACTACTAGCACTTTGTAACATTGTATCCACATAAACCTTTAATGTTAGTAAATGTGGATATTTAATGGGTGGGGTAAATTTTCTTTTGGAAGATCTTTTCAATCAGTTGGTTGATCCTTTAAATGGTTTTGAGTCTAACTTTCATTTCACCCCCATCCCTCTGTCCATTTGTATTATCATTCATCGGTTCAGTCCTTTTTTCAGTAATTATTAAATGTTTAGCATGAAAAATAAATAAGAAATGAATACCTCCTTGTCGATATATTTTTTTACAATATTTGACAGCCATGTGATGAATGTTCCAATAGTTGGTCAACCTTATAAATATTTTCGTCATCAATTGGAATAGGTTGATCAGTGCTCAGATCATGGGCTACACTAATCGACACTCTCACCAGACCTATTGGAAGTGGTCTATTGTTTAGAACATCGTTTTGGATATTGAACATTGTAGCCATCACTACAAGGTGATGGGTGGGTGTTCATAGATATAAATCACAGTCATTATCACCCTGTATAATATCAGCGCCATAAATGTATCAGTGTTTATATGATTCACATTTTATAGAAACAATTATTTGAAAATGATTACCTTATCCAAGACATCTTTTTGAGGGGAATGACTCATCTCAAAGCCGGTGGGTGTGGGGTAGGATATTTAGGCTATTGTTATTCTTGAGTTCTTTTTTCACTTCACTTCTCTCTATAAAGGTTTCTAGTAACTCTCTCTTGGATTGGAATTTTTATTGAAGTGTATCTAGTCTTTCATTCATCTTTTTCATTTCATTATCTTTATCCTCCTCTTTTTTTATCAAAATATTTTTGTGTTGTCACCCCAAAACATGCACCTCTGATGGGACCATACTGTTCTCTCCGCTATAAGAACACTGATAGTAGGTGTTCATCTGATACAGGTGTTGATGATTCATGTGACTAAGATGGATAGAATATATAGTAAAATAATTTATCATTTTTACGTAATTTTGATTTAAAGAAAAACAAATTTTTATTATTTCATAATTATATATGTTTCCCACCCTTTTATGTATTTTCATATATTATTATCCCATATTTAATTTCACATGCCTCTTTCCACATAAAATGGTGTATTTAGAAGTGTATTTATATTTGGATTCATCAATCTACATATACATAGAGGAACATAATTATTTTTTCGTTTCATGTTATATAAATGTGTTACGGTAGATTTAAAATATATACCATTTTTTCAAGTTATGCGTACCCCATCCTTGCTTTACGGTAGAGGTATGTTGATTTTTCTGCCCCTCCATTATTTTCAACACTCAGTTTATATTTCATAAATACAAAATTTTCACTCAAAGTGATGAATATATTTATTTTCAAACAATATATTACTAGCCACAGTTTACATGAAAAGGCACATTGATATGAAGTCTAGTAAAAAAATCTCATGGTTATTCGGTTATCAGGTGTGCATACATAAGAAGTAGGTGTGGGTTTATTTTCCCTTCGGCTTATTTTAGATAATGACTCAGTAGAATTGTGTGAAATCCTCTATGAGTCCTTATATAATAATTAATAAATATTTCTTATGGGACTTATCTAATATAAATGCAATCATCAAGGGTTAGTGAAGAATAATTCATTATTTCGTTATTTTATTTTTTAGTAAAATAATGAAATGTTATCCTAATGTTACTGTAATCTCTTCCCAAATCAGTTTCTTAATCAATGGAATAACATGGTTCCACAAAAATACACCAGTTGGCATGCATAACCAAGTGATGATTCCAATGTAACTACTAAAAATGACACTGTTGGTGTTAACATTATGGACTCGTGCATTCCATCCGATCTCATATTTTATTCCTTTCATTTTTTCCTTCATGATTTTTGCTAACACCATCAAAATATGGAGCAAATATTTTTTCTACATCACTCGTCCTTCTTCGCCTAACATTTCCATAGATTCAACATCATCAATATGTTGTTTCTCTGGAGAAGTATAATCAGCATGTGAAGATGGTTGTTGATCCTAAACACTGGGGTCGAAAATAGATTGAAAAATCTATTATTACTTGGGATTGGGATTATCATCACATGAAGAAGTTCATTGTTCCTCTACAATGAAAGAAACAATAGGATTAAAGACCTACTGTTCCTCAGGATTGGGACCACCAGCATGTGCATAATACTGACTGAAACATCTTTTTTTTAATTTTCAAATAAGTCACTTTTTTGGGTTAGTGAGATCCAAAAAACATCAAACCAATCACCCACAATCTACAATCCAAAATCCACAATCCACAATCCAAAATGACTAGATAAAATAACACATATCACCTCAAACCGTCTTCATGGCCACCTGAATTCTCCACTTATGATGTCTCCAAACAACGCAAACACACCTGATCCAAGACCCCATACTGAATCCTTCATCGGTCGCCAAAACCATGAATTCCATCACCAACACATGGTCCTCAACCCAAATCATACCATTGCACACAAATGGTGGATGAAATCAGAAGAAAACACATCACTAAAACAAAAATTCAAAATTAAACTTCACCAAGAAAACCCAACGCTTCTCGTCCATGCCACCGATACAACAACATCAGATCTGAACAACCACAAAATGAGAACCCAGAATCACCATGCTCCAAACAGGGATCATCCACACCCACAAGCAAGTCACAAGGGCAGAAAACAAAAAAGTGAGAAAAACCACAAAGACAGTCGCGACGCCTAGTTGCAAATCAGAGCCAGATCCTGTCACCGCCTTCGCAAACTCACCTGGAATACACATCGAACCGCCACATGAACCCCCAGCCAAAACAAAATAGAAGTGTTGACCCCCATCTATGAAGAGCTGTATCTACGACCGTTTTCAACACCATGCTTCCAAAAGAACAGGCCATAAAACAGTGGGAAAATCCCAGACGGCCGCGCCCACGGAGGTACCTCGGTGCCACACCTGGAAGAGGAACTCCCGCCACGAAAACACCGAGAATGAGCTCCTTGGAGATCTCTGATTTCAATCTGAGGTGAGAAGAAGAGATGGAGATAGGGGAAAACCCTAGATTTAGTTCCCCTTACGAGCTCATCTGCCTCCATAATGAAATAACCCACACACCTGTGTAAAAAACCAAAACATGATGGAACCCATGGACTATTATTATCCAACAAGAATCCATCATGTTCATAATTCATTATCTACAGAAGTGGTTTGCCATTTAACTTTTCATTTCTTCAATACAACAACAAACATATAATAACATGATGTAACACAATGTATATTAAAAAAACTAGCCTAATTATTAAACATTCTTTTTTTAATGGCTGAAGAGATTTGACCACTATATCGACTATTTAAGACCCTTCATTTTGGTCTCCTATGACCAAGAAAACACCATATAAATTTGGACCACTATGAAATGATTATATTTTCCTAATGAAAGTGTCACCCTTAAATGAATTTTCATCTGACCCTTCAGTGGTTTTGGTCGATAACATAAAAATTGACCACATTAAGTTTGTTGTATCTAGATCATAAAATACATTTACTGCTTATGATTTCCTTATAAATGGTTCGTCTTTTTACCCTTCCTTAATGAAATAGAACCTCACTAATCCAAATTCATCTATTTTTACATCTTTCATGTTATCAACCCACTATAATTGAAAAATCGACACATGGAATGTTTTATAATAGAACTCAAATATTTTTTGATGATGCCAATGTATGAAATATTCACGTCAATTGGATTTTTGTCCTTAGTACCATAAATATGCATCGCTTTATCCACAAGTGTAACTCCACTATTTCTAACGATATTTTATTCATCATGCCTATTAGTATAGAATACATAACCATTAATTACATAACCATTGTAAGATAATATATAGACACATGGTACTCTAGCTAACCATCGAAGTTGTTCTGATATTCAGTTACGATTTACATCTGAATAGTTAAAAATATAGTCCCAAAACCATTCTATAAACTATTGATTAAGTGTATTTGATATCCATATTTTATCCCTTTATAGATTCAAATGCCTAAGATTTTTTTGTGGGTTTCAACATATAGGGAGACCTCCAAAACATTATTCAAAACATAAATGTGGGCCTACTCCTGATCTACAATATTTATTGTGACTACATCTCTTCCAGAAATTCCTCACCCGCTAGCCACCTAGTTTGATGAGATTTCAGTAGACCAATGCTTTACACACTTGAAATGAATTTGGTACATAATTCAATGGCTTCCACATAAATATTTCAATCTTCAGCATAACCCTCTAATAAAATTTGGTTTTTTATATACCCATTCAAAATCTTTATACATCGTTCAATGGGGTACATCCATCTATAGTGTATAAGACCACATAGTCTAATCTCTCTCACTAATTGAACCATCAAATGAACCAACAAATAAATTAATTCTAGTAGGATGAACATTTCTAAATCACATAATATGATAATAATTTCTCTTTCTATAGTTTTCAATTTTACTAGATCCATAACTTTACTGCATATAGCTTTGTAGAAGAAACAATTCTTGGTTAACTTATAAAGAACATTCTTGAAAAAATTCAATGTAAAGCTATAGGAATTAGATCCCACAGTAAAACATGATAGTCATGTAATTTTAGAACCTTTAACATTAAGTCATTTATTGAAACAATATTCTTTCTATACAGTTAATACCCCTCTAGAACCATTTTCTCATTCAAGAAGTCAAAAAACCGATATCTCTCCTGCCTAAAAATATTGTAAGAAGCTGGAGGAAGAAAAGTTCATTTTTTACCATAGGCATCAATTTGAAATGTAGTAGGGTTAAAAAAAAGACACCTAGTTCCAAATTTATTACCATTTGAAGTTTGAGTTATGTTTTCATCTTATTTTAGATCTTTTATTATTTTTTTGATTTTTTTGGGTCTTCAATTTTTTATTAAATGATTACTAATTAATAAGAATTAGAATGTTATTAATTAATAATATTTTTTTAAAATATTTTATATGTTATTTTCTATAAACATAATATATATTAGGTTTAAATGCCTACCTATACGTATCTAAAACATATTTAAAAATATATATTTTATATTTATATCAATATCAATATATTTATATATTTATATATTAATATATTATTTTTAATGTTTTTTTGAAATATACCCTTTATCAGTACTAATAAATGTGGGCCCTTTAAAAATAAATAAAATCGATGATAATGGAGGTACCTTTATCAGTGATAAAAAATCATTGATAACGGTACCCCCTTTATCATCATTTTTTCTAGTTGCATAAGGGTGGCTCTATGAAAACCTATTTTTGTTGTAGTTTCCCCACCCAGAATTCATTTATATTTTTCACTTACTGCTTAGAAGATACTTTCAGGAGGCTACCATCTTATAGCTAATATAATTGAGGCTGGTAGGATGTCTCACACCGAGTTGAGAGTCGTACTTTTAGAATAAATCATCAAATGTTGGTAAATATTATTATTTAATATGATATATATATGATAAATTAATATAGTTTGTGTTTGAAACATTTATTAAATTTTTTGATGTGGTCATGATGATATACAAATATAGTAGTATTGGGTAGATTGCTAGTGAGAGATAGTAGCTAATTGTGGTTAGTGTTTTTTTTTAGGTTTTTTAAATTAATATAATATAATTTTTTATCAATTTATTTATATTTTTTTAATTAGAGGGGATATATTAGATATACATTTCTCATATATTTGGTATTTAGGATAAGAAATATGATCATGTCAAGGCCTCGTGCGAGCATGTTTTAATGAGAAAACATAGTCATGGGTGGTGAAAAGTGGTATTTAGAAAGAGATGGTGATTGATATTTGTTTCCAATTGACTTAGAATAGTTTCTATAGAACTGAAGTGATGTCATCATTTAAAAAATAATAATAGGATTGTAAACTATTGTCCAATCAATTCAATGATAATTTCGAGATAGAAATAATGTGACAATGTGAGGAAAAAACACTGGATGTATCGTGGAAAACCCCTCAAATGAATGGGGTAAAAAACCACAGGAAAATAGAAGTATTTCACGATAGAATAATATGGGTACAAACTCTCTATATCTCTCTGAATTTCATGGAAAAAACATCCATGAAATTATGTCTTTGAAAATATGGAGAAACACCTCACAAAATACTGCCCTTAAGGATGAGGATATTTTTCTTCTGAATCTGATGATAAAAATAGGTTGAGAAGATCCCCTTTTATAGCCTACCTTAACCCTCCTTTGGCCTCCTCACTATTAAATTTCTATTAAAAAATTAAATTGGAAATCCATGGTTGGGTGTCTCCATGGCGTTTTACCATGACGTTTCTAAATGAATGTGGTGACCATCATTAATATTTTCTCTCTCCATAACATCTTCCAACATATCTCCCACTTGGATATTTGATTAAGTACCAATAACATCACCACACATCCCTTCTATCTCCCAAACCTACTACTCATGTCTCTACAAGGTTTCTTAAGGATCTACAACATCTAAACTTATTAGTACCAATCGTATTCACCAAGAAATATTCCATGTTTTCTTTAGTGTGAATTTTCTACAAGTTGACACTTATTTCTTTTACAGTATCTCAAAAAAAAAAAGATATTATACACCAATGTGATTCATCCTGGAATGAAAATATAGATTCTTTACAATGTGAAAGGCACTCTGACTATCACAAAATAATGAAATATGATATTGTTTGTGCCCGATCTCCTCCAAAAATATTTCATCCAAATAACCTCTTTGCATGACTTTGTATAGGCCATGTACTTTTCCTCCATCATTGATGAATCCACAATTGACTATAACTTTGAAATCTAGCTCATAGATCTTCCTGTAAGAGTAAACACATAACCAGTAGCAGATTGTCTCTGGTCATAATCACCTACAAAATCATAATGAACATAGCCTATGATAGTGAAATATGATCCTCCAAAACATAATGAAAAATATGAGGTTTCCCTAATGTATCTCAGGATCCTATTCAGCATGCTCCAATGATTTCATCCAAGATTCTCCATGTACCTACTATCTTATCCCACTATATGTGCAATGTATGTTCAAGTAAAAACCATGGGGAACATTATAATCCCCACTATTGATTCATACAGCACTCGAGACATTTCCATCCAATATTTTTCACTGTTATAACTCATTGTAGTTGATAACTTGGAATTAATGTGAAGAGGGATAGAACTTTTCTTATAGTATTTCATTTTGAATCATTCCATGAATTTACAAAAATAATTTTTTAGTGATATCCAAATATTTCCATTATTCCTGTCTCGGTAAATTGGCATCCCATGAGTCTTGTTTGCTGGTCCCAAGTCCTTCATATCGAAATCCCAAGACAAATGTGCCTTCATCTCCTAGATTTGTTCATTTTTTGGGGACTGAAACCAACATTTCATCCATATAGTATAGTATAATGATAAAATCATTAGCATATTGACCCTCAAAATATGCACAAGGATCGGAATTATGTCTATTGTATCCAAGGCTCATGATATAGGAATAAAATCTCTTGTAACAACACCTCAACACATGTTTTAGACCATAATGAAATTTTTCAACATGAAAACCATGTTCTATTTACCTTATTTAGAAAAACCATCTCATTAGAGAATATAGATTTCATCATCAAGGTCACCACATAGAAAAGTGGTTTTCACATCCATCTACTCCAGATACAGAGTGTATGCAGCACAAATCACCATCACTAACTGAATATTTGTTAGTCTAACAATACGAGAAAATATTTCATTGAAATTGATACCTTCCTTCTGAGCATATCCTTTGACCACCAGTCTCACACGACATATTTCCACCTAGTCTGTTTCATCCCTCTTGATCATGTGGACCCATTTGTTCCCAATATCCTTTCACCCATGAAGTAATGGAACAAGATCCCAATTCATGTTCATGTTTAGGTATTCATGTTCCTTCTGCATCACCGCCATCCATGATGATATATTTGGACTCTGGGTGTCCTCCAAAAGAGATGATAGCTCCTCATCTTCTGTCAATAAGAAATTTGAAACATTCCTCTCAGTGACATAATCTGAGTTCCATGTTGTCACTATTTTCTCTCAATTTGGTCATTGTAGTCTAGGATTATCTAGTACATTATCATCATGATTTGGTACTTCCTCATAAAAAACAAGTTCATCCTTTGATTCATCCTTCACCTCGACTGTTTGAGTTTCTGTACTCTCTTTCTATGTGTCTTTAACAATATTCGTTTTTTACTCTGTCTTCAGAAAAGATGAAAACTCTACTGATGATAATATTGTGGTCAATGGGATCCCACTAACATCACCAATTCACACCACCAGCGTATCCTAAGAAGATACATTCCTTGGATCTTGAGTCCAACATCGATCATTCCTGGCCATGAAATAGTGCATATACATGACTTCCAAAAGTATGTAATTGAGAATAATTATCGGGTTTACCATTCCACATCTCCATCAGCATCTTCATATCAATTTACACTAAAGGGGATTGGTAGATAAAATATCTAGAAATATTTACTACTTCTTCCCAAAATGTCTTGGTAACTCCTGTAGTGTTTAGCATCGCCATTATTATGTCCAAAAAGGTTATATTCAGCTACTCTGCCACTCAATCCTGCTAAGTAGTGTATGCCACCATGAACTACATCTTTATTACTTTCTGTTAACAAAAAGAATCAATATCCTCGCTTGTATATTCTCTACCATGGTTAGTCCTCAAAAACATGATCTTCATTTCAGATTCAATCTGATTTTTTCACATTGAATGTTTTGAAGACTTCAAAGATATTAAATTTCCTCTGGATTCAAAACAACCAAAATCTCATGGAATAATAATAAATGAAAGATGAAATGTACCTTAATCCTCCTAGGGACACAACTGGTGCTTGCCAAACCTTGGAATGAATCAAATCCAAGATCTAGTTACTCCTCGTCGTTGACGTTCCAAACATCAACCAGTGTTTCTTACTCAAAAAACAATTCTTAAAAAAATAATGATTCCATCAAAATCCTAGGAAAAAACTTCTGATCCTCAAGAATATTTAGGCCTCATTCATACATATGGCCAAGATTCTAATTCCATAACATCATTAACTCTTCCATCAAGGTAGTTTATGAGACAAATATCTCTACTTCCTTGTACATTTCACCCATAATCATGTACAATGTTTTTAATATCTTCTCTGCATTTATCAAGACATGTTCCCCCTTCACAATATTCATCCTCCCTTAATCGGTACGAGTCTTGCATCAGATGTCATAAAATCTTCACAAGGAAAAAATGTTCTTCTTGAGACCCTCAACATGGTGTACTCCTTGGATGGTTCAGACAATTTTATCATGCATCTTAAGTTTTATGGTTCCAACTCTAATGATCATGAAACTTATTATCATTCCCTATGTACAAAAGCGCTTATGGGATAGTTTCATATTGGTCAAACCATTCCTGTAGAAATGTCATGTGTCATGTTCCAATTGAGTTAATAATCCTAGCATCTTAGAGATGTTTACTTCTTTCAATATTCATTTCTGCATCACTGACTAGTATGTCTGCATTTCCAGATGTACTCTCCACATTTCATTGAGAATTATTCTCACCACCCTTATCATTCTAATATTCTTTGATGACATACCCCCTCATACTGCAATTGTAACATTTGATGTTTTCTTCCTGCTACTTTATTTGGACCTTCCATGATTCTAGTTCTCACTGGAAACACACTCCACCATTCTTTTTCATTCCATTGAAAGAGCTTCCACATGGTGTGAAGTTGTATGATTGTAATCCTTTTTCTTATGCCTACTTTATTTTTCAATACTTGTAGCTACAACATCATTGAAAAGAAATATATCAATTAGGAAATTATTTGTGAGGTTGATGATATGTTGATCACATTAATATTCAAACCTTTTGAGTAGGATATTTGAATGGTTAGTATACAAAATTATATAGATCAACACTGTAAGTTGAGAAAAAATGGTATTGAGGGTGTTGATGTGGTCAGTCAATGATGATGAATCCATCAATCAAAGAGTGTATAATTTTCTCTTCATGAAAATTTTAATGTGGAGTGAATTTTCCTCATACAGATTTGTAAGAGTATCCAAAATTTCTTTTTGCATCTTTTCTTCCACAATGAGTGATAGGACCCCATCTTCCAAAGACAAATAGATGTTGGAAATATCATTACTATCCATTTCACTCCATTTTTCCTCTATCACACCTGCCAATTTCTCTCCAATAACTTGTAGGAATTTATCTTTCCGCAGAACCTCTTTTATCTTCATTTTCCGCAATTAATTTTTTTTTCCATTGAACTTTTAGATCTTGAATATCAACTATATTTAGACACATCATTCGTCCAGAATTTTATCAGGCCAAAACCTCATTCCTATGATACCACTTTTTTGGATCCTAAACAATTTTCCAATCAATTAGACGATAATTGCGAGATAGAAATTAATTAAAAAATTACATAATTAAAAGAACACCAGATGTAACGTGGAAACATTAAAAAATAATGGAGTAAAAATAAAAGAAAATATAACGATTTCACTAAGGTAAAATGTGGGTACAAATTCTCTCTCCCTCAATAATGAGGATAAAATACACAAGAAACTCGGTCTTTGAAAATAGGGATAAACACCCCACAAAATACTGCACTCAATGATGAAGATGTGTTGCTTATGAATCTGATAATAAAAACTGGTGTTGGAGATCCCAATTTATATCCTGCCTTCACCCTCCTTTGGCTCCCCCTTTGTTAAATTTCAATTACCAAATTAAATGGGGAATCAATGGTATGTTTTCACCATGACGTGTCACTACAACGTGTCCAAATGAATGTGGCGACCATCATTAATATTTTATCTCTCCATGATATTTTCCAAAAAAAACATAGTGTGTATGAGATCATCATCCTTCACTTCTGTAGAGTATGAGTCAAGCCTATGAGCTCAGGATGAGACTATTTAGATATTAGTTAGAGAGTTGGAAGAGTATATACAACATCAAGAGCAACAACGATAATAGTAGCATCAACAACATGATCGTATTATATAGTAGATGTGATGACTTACAAACAGTTTAGGGATGGAGTTACATCCATCTAATTGAGTTAATCTGCCACCTTCATAATGTCACTATTATTAGGTTCTTTTTTTGTGATTTTTTTATATTATAATTTTTTTTATTTTATAGAATTTTTAATGGTTTTTTTATTTTTTTAATGAAATTTATTACTGGAAAAGGTTGGGAAAACCCCACTATTTAGAATAGTAGAATACATTTTAAGATGGAATTAGATATAACCCATTACAATATTTAATCCCCAAATGCAACATGCCCAAAAAAATATACAGAAATTATAAATAGTATTAAATCCAATTAGCTCAAAGTCAAATCCTTATAGCCTGGACGACTAAGATAGATAAACCTAGAATTAGGCGTGGATTGAAATCCCCCAAGGTATCCATCCTACAATTTTACTGCTGACCCATACACCCAAACCACAACATTCATTTGGAACCACTGGGAATATCATCTTCATGGATTGATCTTCAGATAATGGTGATGACCCACCTGAAAAATCACCATCCCCTGGTAGAGCGAGTTCTTCCACTCATGTCATTTACTCCTTCGTTGAGTAATGTTTGGCCCTCATTTCTAGCTCTCACCATCATGCTTGGGATTGATTCCTGCCTTCATCCACCTTGATGAGTAGAGGCCTTCATTTTCGACTAGCCCTGGTGCATTCCTTCCAATCCCCACCACCGAGCAGGAGTTCAGATCTTGCGGTTGACCCCTAAATTTAGTTTACATTATTTTTTATCTATATTTATTTGAAATGAATATAGATTCGGATTGTTTTGATACATTATAAAAATGTTCCATAATTCATTTTTGATGTGTAGGATTCATCCCCACCTCAATTAGATGCATAAGGTGACCGGTATGACTCAACTACTAATGATATGGACATTAACAGTGTGAAAAATGGGCATTTACATCAATAAAAAACATTATTATCCTCGATGATATTAAAAGGGGGTCTCCTTTATCATTACTGAAAAATACTAATAAAGGCCCCTTTTATCAGCATTGATAAAAGGGGACCTTTATCAGTGCTAAAATATTGGTGATAAATGGCACCTTTAACAACACTTTTTTTAGCACTGATAAAAGTCAAAAAAATAATTTCTTAAAAAGAATTTATTTTTCATCAAATTTGAGGGTGGGACATCCACCCATTTATCAGCACTCAATCCCTATTTTAATTGTGCTAGTATAGCATCCCCATATTTTTAAAAATTCTAGGAATCCATCAACCCTTTAAAAACTCTAGATACCTGCATCACTCATTCATGTGCACCCTTGCCATTGCTGGGTTATGAAACTGAGATGTCCTCTTCATAATCTCGCTCCTTTTACACTCCCCTATATCATTTTATTATGTATTTTATTATATATCTATATATTTATATTATTTGTTTATAATTTTGAATCCATATATATATATTTAAGTACTTATATAAAATATGTTTATTTTTATGTCTGTGTATGTGTGTTTATAAATACATATATATATATTTATATATGTGTGTGAATCTATAAATATAATTATACAAATTTATATTTATTTAAATATATTATATATTAATATTTATATACTTATATTAGAGTATATAAATAAATATATATCGGTTTTTCAATGCACACACTAAAATATTTATATATATATAAACATTATATATACAGTAATTGTATATGTATATACATTTTTTATATATTAATTTTAAATAAATTGGATATTATTTTTTATTTAGATATTATTTATTTATTTATAAGTCTACATTACATGTAAATAGGTTTACAGATATGTTGTCGCCAAAACATGGCACGAAAGGAAGGGACGAAAAAGACGACGGGCGCGCTGCCTCGCGAAGCACCGACACGAAGCACCGACGCGAAGCGCCCTGATCATCGCGGCCTCACGAAGCTCCAGAGGCGGTAACACTCCGCGAACACATTTGACGTTCGCGAGCCCACCACGAAGCTCCAGAGGCGGTAACACTCCGCCAATGTATTTGACGTTCGCGAGCCCGCCGCGAAGCTCTAGAGGCGGTAACCCTCCATGAACGCATTTGACGTTCGCGAGCCCTCCGCGAAGCTCCAGAGGTGGTAACCCTCTGCGGACGGCGTTGAAGTTCACGATTGCGCCGCGAAGCACCTGAGGCGGCACGCGAGTTCCGTATCACGGCGCCCCTTACATATAAATACTGGACTCCCCCTAAGTCCCGAGGACTGACAATCCGACCTTCCGGCTTCTCCTCTCCCGAATCGTGAAGCACTCTATGCCCCGAGAATCATGAGCTCTGCGAGGTACTTCTACTTCGCGAGACGCCTTTGCTTGGTCTCGTTTTGATCCCCTCTTCCGAGAGGGATGCCCTTCGTGAAGCTCAAGGGAATTCGCGAAGGAAGGGGATTCCTAAGGGAACACAGGCAGCCACAGAGCACTTATGCTTCATGAAACACCCAACCCATACTAGTGATCCCTATGCTAAGGCAGGATCGCTGCACATTGCGAAGCACACTGCTTCGCAGCACCCTGCTTCACGAGGCACCCCTTCTTCGCGAGGCAGTGCTCCGCGAACACTGTTCCACATCGCGAAGCACCCTCCACTCGCACCTATTCCCCATGCTAAGGCCAAGGCACTCTGCTTCACAAAGCACACTCCTTTTCTTGACAATTCCTCTTCCCGTGCGACCCTCCGGGTTTGCACGATGTGATTTCAATGTCCCGTGGAAAATACCACTTGTAGCGTTTTTTCGCCTAGTGCTTCTTTGCATAGGCACGCTAACGGATATTGCTTCTTTGCATAGCCACGCTAACATGGACCCCTTGATGGTTCATTCCACAACCCCCTTGACTATGGCCTTACTGGTACCTTCCCATCCCCAAGGACCAGAGGGTACCAGTTATGTAAGTCCTAGGGGTGCGGAGTGAACCCCCTTTGTCCGAGCTGCATGACGTTAAACTGCCAAGCACCACGTCCTCAACACATGACGTTAAACTGTGACCCGACCTCGTGCCTCTCACGAAGGGTCCCTCCAGCTCGAACATTTTTTACGCCACTCGTCTCCACGGGAGTGGAATCACCCATCCGCAAGGTGTGAAATCCTCCTTATTGGAGTGGCGTATGTTCTCAGGAGAAGGGTGACCCTAGTTCCCCAACGGATGGTTGCACCACTGTATCTCCGTACTTCCCCACTACCAAGGTCAGTGGAGGGCGTGATAGGGAACGCGGAACCTCCCATAATTGGTCCCAAATCCCTCCTTCATTGTGCTTTATCGAACTCTGGGCCTCCATCCTGGAGTAAGTCCCAGCACCATGGGCCGCCTAACGCATAAGCCCCTCTTCGCTTCTCACGGACGCATCCTTCACGACGTGATCGTCAGGTCCTTGCAAACTCTTGTTTCTCACACCGAGCATGACTCATATAGGCTTAGAGTGAGCACCGACCCTAACCCACAACCATTTGAACTACGGAGACTATGATCCATGTCAAGGCATGGTACGTAGGAAGCCTCCATGAGGTTCAAGCCACATTGATCGGTCGTTCATTCATGTTGAGTTTCACCCTCGTCCAGCATGACGTTAAACTGTATTCACCCCCTTGTCCCATACGACATTAAACTGCACACCCATTTGAACTACAGGGTATTTGATCCATGTCAAGGCGTGGTACGTAGGAAGCCTTCCTGAGGTTCAAGCCCACCCACCATCCAGTCGTTCCGTCCTCATTCACATCGGTTCACCCCCGTCTCGCATGACGTTAAACTGTATTCCACAACCCGAACTACGAGGACTTTGATCCATGTCAAGGCATGGTACGTAGGAATCCTCCCAGAGGTTCAAGCCCATCTCCCATCAGACCAAGGTCCCTCATTTGCGTTGGTTCACCGACACCCACCGCCCATCGTTTATTCACGTCAGGGTTCACTATCGTCCCGCATGATGTTAAACTATATTCCATCAATCCTATGAACTACAAGGACTTTGATCCATGTAAATCCATGGTACTTAGGAAGCCTCCCCAAGGTTCAGGACCATCTCTCATCGGACCAAGGTCCACCTTCACGTTGGTATGCTGACGATGCCTATCGGACCAAGGTCCACCTTCACATCGGTACGCTGACGATGCCCATCGGACCAAGGTCCACCTTCACGTCGGTAAGATAACGATGCCCATCGGACCAAGGTCCACCTTCACGTTGGTTTGCTGACGACATTCATCGGGCCAAGGTCCACCTTCACGTCGGTTTACCGGCACCATCCCGAACTACGCGGACTTTTATTCCCTTCCACGGGGATATGTAGGAAGCCTCTTCAAGGCTCATGCCCAATTTCACCGTCGCCCCTGCGATGGTTCCATTTCACTCCCCCTCCACTCCATTCATCCACCTATTACTGATCCTGATTCTCTCCCGGACCGTCATATCTCGGTGAGACAATGTCGGTATGCTACTCTTCACAGCCGCCCATGGGCTGGCCCTGGAATCGACATCCCTTCAAGAGAAATCCCTCAATCTGATCCATCCTAGCTAATGCTCCGTTTGGGTTGATCCATCTCCGTTGGACGTTAAACTCACGGCGTACCCTGTGTTAAACACGGTAAGCTGAGGAAAATCTCAGATATGTGTCTATGACATATAATTCCCTGCGCTCGATGTGGGATGCCTCGGGCTTCCACGCCCTCGAGAAGCCCTGTGACCAGGGATAATTGATAGACATGCCAGGTTCCCCAGCATCCAGACATGCTACTGATGCCTCAACGTGACTACTCCCCCGACTGAAGGTTTCTTCCCTGACCGGACCCTTTGGAATGTCCCGATAGAAGCAGTTTAATTAACCGGAGTCAATGGAAACATGGCACTGGGAAGAGTTTCACGAACTACGTATTAAATCTATGAGGGAGACCTGGACTAGGTGACGAGTTCTGAGGAGGAATCCACAGAAGGAAGAACTGACATCCCATCATCCCGTTTCAATCAAGGAGTAGACGTACCTGAATAAGGAGCGAATGACGCCCGCCTTTGGAAAGCGGGAATGTGGGGCAACAAGCGCAGCGCGTCCTCCTCCACGGACGGATGCGCGCGCGCCCCGGCGAAAGCATCGGAAATAGAAATGGTGAACCCGACGTGAAATTATTCTCCTCAATATAGAGATTAGTAGCGTTCAAGATGCTAGTAGATTGACGTGTCACCAGATCCAGATATCCGGCGCCTGGTCCCACCAAGAAAATAGCGGGCCTGTCATGAAACTCACCGGAAATCGGGGCAGTAGAACGTGGGGCACTCCGTTCTGCAGCGTGTTGGCATGGATCCTTCTTACAAACGTGGAGAATGGAAGGACGCTAGGGCACTGTTTGTCAATCAATTTCCCTCTCAGTGCTAATGAGTTGATCCCTTCATTTCTGAGGAACCAGGTTGCTGTTACAGAGATGTGATTGCCGCCTGCTGGCCTACGCACGGGCAGGGGAAACATCGCCACAGCCAACCCACATAGCGCCGCTACCACCACGATGGATACCACATCGCGGAATACGGGGTGCCCATGTCCCCTTTCCCCATCAGTGGTCATCTAGCGAAGGGTGATCAACAACCTCGTGCGCAGGTACGAGGAGGAAGGGGTCATCCCAACTAGGGATATGGCCTGCCTGGACATGGAGGCATCCAGGCCCTGCCATCAATGCCACCCTAACAGGCCGCGCAGAGAGCCCCTACTCCCCACCCCAACGTTCAACCATTTTGGGAGCCTGTCCCCATAACTCCTTGATGACTCCTCGCCTTACGTTGAAGAGGCAGGCGCTGTCCGGCTTAGCCCGCTCAGGGTCTCGACCCAAGGGCTCCAGAGAGAGCTCCTGTCCGGCTGCGTCAGCGCCGCTGTCCGACTCCGCAGGAAGAGCAGGAAGGCCATGCCCCTGCACCATCTCGCCTGACCCGACATCAGCGTCGGGCCCGGGCTGAGGACGCTCGCCCAGGCGCTTCGACGTCGATAGCTACAGTGGCATGATCCACCACCGACGTGCATCATGAATCCCCCGCATACACTGAGCAGGGGAACTCCTTCACCCAACCAGTATAGAGACCCCAACCGCCCCACGGGCAGGCTGGGTTGACTCTCCGGGTTGAAGGCCCAAGTGGTGATCGCCGCGAACTAACCCGCGGTGATGTCACCCCGTACGGAGGACCTCCCCGTACCACTACTCCACAGAGCGTGGGCCTTCCCCGCTCTGACGTTCGTCATGGAGGTATGCCTCATGCTACCCCCATCCCGAAGGAAGACCTGCCCCGCGGCAGTGATGCTCGGCGCGGAAACCTTTCCCGTGCCCACTATACAGGGTATGGAGTCCATCCTCCTGCCCCCGACCGCCGATCTGAAGGCACCGTCCATCCAGTCCTTCTCCAACGTGGGGGCCCTCCCTACGTCCTCTCTGCAACCAGCGAAGGTCCTCCTCAGCCCAGCAACATGAGGAGTGAAGGCCAGCCTCTCTCCACCCGCATCGACCATGGAGTTCCTCCCCACGCTCCTGCCGATTCTGACAGAGGCTCCGCCTACATGGGTGATGTCCATGGATGTCCTCCCCATGTACCCTTCGACATTTTCCCTGGTGCCCCTCGCACCTCGGCTATCTCGAATGGGGGCCCTCTCCGCCACGACACCACCGCCACCCCGAGACTCCAGGATAGGGATCAACCCTGTCCCGAAGAGCCAACCCGGGGAAGGAGAGCAGGTCCACGCCGCCACAAGAAGAGTCCTGGGAAAGCCCAGGTGGAGATAAAACCTGCCCGCTTCTCTGACTCTGAAGCGGAGTGCGACTCGGCGATGGAACCTTCTCCCCGCTCCTGCATATCAAAGACTGGGGCAGGAACCAGATGCGTTAGCCTCATTCTCCCAGAATATGTGGTCCACCGGATTCCCATCTGTCTCCGCAGGTACATCCAAGAGGAAGAGATCCTGGGAATTCCGCAGGTCTCGACCACGCAATCACTGCCATCATCACCGGAATTGCCCTCTACCTCTACCAGAGATCACATAGAGCTATTTTGGGGGCCAAAGGTGGTAGAGCGATGACATGAACAGTCACCGGAATCCTGTAGCTGTGATTCCTGTTCGAGAAGCTGTGGCTATCAGCCCATCGTATCGTGACATCATGGCCTGGTCACCTTGCTCTTCGGAGGATGCCCCGGAATTCGGCGGCCAGTCAGCTCGTTCGCCGTATTCTCCGCCGCCGAGTTTTTTATCCCAGAGTTCCACCTCGGTACTGCAACCGGTCCCTCAGCCGCCCCTGGTTGATGAGTGGGGCAATACAGGGCCAGACCCTATGTTCGAACCCAGGAGCTTCTGGAGTATTCTCGCAGCGGACCACTTCCCGGAAAAGTTCTGGCCGACGGCGGCGCTGAATTTTTGCGTACCAGAGCCCCGTACCCATGAAGTAGTAGGGTGTTTCTGTCGAACCCTATGGGCAACACACATCTGCCTCCGTTATGAGCGGGTGGAATACCCTAGGAGTCGAGATCACTTCGAAGAAATCGGAGAGCAGGGCCACCTGATCGATTCGGCTGCACTCCTTGTGGCCCAGCGCCCGAGTCGCCAGGCCGTCATATCGCCCTTCAACGGAAATGTGTTCAGAGTTTTAAAGCACTCCACAAAATCGTCAGGGAAGCTACCCCCCATGTGCATGTCCATGGTTGGGGACACTATTCCACTCTCTTCTTCGACGCTATCCGACGGTAGCCTGATTCATTATGTGACATCGAGGATATGCCCTCGAGAGGGGTCGTGGTCCACATGGCTGACGTTGTGGACAAGGAAGACGAGCTTGAACTCCTTGATGGAGACTTACCCCCCGAGGGCGTACCGCCACTACTGGACCCATCAGGGAGAGTTACCCGTCAGCAGAGGAACCTGCTAGGCCTCCCCGTACCCACCGAGTCGCTGGTACTCAGCCGGAACACCGACAAGGGTAAGGATCACGTCGGAACTGTCAAGCACTCCGACCCGTCCGCCTCTGTGCAGAAAACGGACGAAGATCCTGAGAAGTCCACATTACGCCAGCAGCTTGCTGAGCAGAAGAGGCTAGTTGACGAACTCTTGGCTGAGTGCGTCGTAGAGCGGAGACCCAACTATGGTAATCCCAGGCCGGGGCAGCAGGGGCAGGAACAATTTCCCCCTGGTGAGATGCCTTCATGCAACCCTGATCATGCTACTACCGCAGACAGGGTAGAAGCCGAAACGTATGGCAAGAGGGCGCGATATGTTTTGCCAAAACCCCCGAGCAACGGGGCAATCTGAAGAACTCAGCCCAGGTTCCCCCAGTCGGCCCGCAGGTCGTTCTGCCAGTTGATCCACGAACGGTCGATGCCATCTATCGGGTTGATGAACCTGGAAATGCACTTGTGGTTAGGGATCCCCATCAAGGCAGGGAACCCCACCCGGATGATCTTATTGTGGCACACACAGCCCGCCTCGAAGCGTTGGAAACACGGCAGGTGGTAGTCCAACCGGATGGCAAGACGTATCCCGCATGGGTAGATGATATGCCCGCACCCCCAGGTTTTGGGAACCCCACTTTCTCGCCTTTCAACGGGACAGGGGACCCGCCCAAGCACTTGGCACATTTTTCTTCAAGGTGTGGCCCCATGCTAGGGACCCCGGCTCAGCAAGAAGCCGCCAAACTCCGTTGTTTCGTACAGACATTGGAAGGTCCAGCATTCGTCTGGTACAGCCAGCTCCCTATCGGATTGGTGACCGGTTGGGAGGACCTCCTTCGGCAGTTCCTGTACCAGTTCAGCTCCACCATGTGGAAGACCAGCATTGCAGACCTCTTCAAGTGCAAGCAAAGTCCCGATTAGTGGGTTGAAGATTTCATCGCCCGGTGGAAGGGACTTATGTATTCCCTCGATATGCCACCGACTGAGGAGCAATTACTGACGATGTGTGTGGGGAACATCAAAATGGAGCTGGTACCCTCCCTGATTTCCAAGAACTACCTTGGAGGGTTCAAAGATTTCTCAGATAAGGCTCAGCGCCTTGAGGAAGCCCTGCAACAGGCTAGTCAGGCACGTTTGATTCCCCCTATGATCCCAGCCAGGAGGACCGCCAGGGATGAACCCAACGCGGTGGCCGAAATAGAAGCCCCGAGGCAGCTGGAGAAACTGTCGGCGGCACCATCCCCGCAACCCTGCAGAGGTCCTCCACCTCAAGCACATGCTCTTGCCCAGCAGCGACCGCCTCAGAACCGACAGGTTCCCCCACGCAATGCGCCACCGCCACCTAGGCGAGACAATCAGGCACTGCCTCCTCGGCAGGACCCTCCGGCCCCTCTTCAGGGCCAGGACCCCAGGGCCCCTATCTAGAATGAAGGCACTAGACTTATTCGTTCAACGAAAATCAGGTCCCTGGCTACTTCCGAAGCGCCCTACAGCAAGGGATTGTGCGCCTGCCCGAGTGCAGAAGGCCGGCAGAGGCGAATCTCACTGATCACCCCAACTACTTCCCTTATCATCAGATTCTGGGACACACCCTCACGAAATGCTATGTGTTTAAAGACTGGCTTCAATACCAGGTCAACAAAAACATAGTCAAGTTGGGCCCGGCACCAGCACAAGTGGCGGGTGTCTATGCAGGATCAGAGATCGGCAGTGACAGTGAAGGCGAGTGGCAGCAGGTCCCCAGCCGTGGATCCCGGAAATAGGATGACTGGATGGCTCGAAAAACCGTCGTTCGTGCCTATGGTATCATCCGGGCGTGCCTGAAGCAGTCGGAACCTTTAGAAGAAGTAGCTGGTGCCTTCGCATCGTCTTCACAGTCGACCTCTTCCCAAAAGGGCAAGCAGCGGCGACGCAAGATGAAGCAACGTACACCGCCGATGCCGTCATCATCCCACACTCTCGGCGACTTTATGCCCCCTGAAATGGGGATTCCTCCCAGAATCCACCCAGCGGTGGATGACTCCTCGAGCGACAGCCAGGGGTATGCTTCGGTTAGCACCATGGAATTGTTAAAGCCCTATATGACCCCCGACGAGGGGGAACGCCAGGCGAACCTCCCCAACATTTCCAGTCGACGTCAACATCAGCGGAATCGCAACCGCTCCAGTCATCGAGGTACGTCAGCGGGCACTTTTGGCCAAGTCGTGCACGCTACTGAGACCAGACAGCGGGCTCAGCTCAGAGCTCAGCACGCGCAACCCCATCTAACGCTCTCGGCTCTACCTCCACCACCATTTGTGCTACTAGATCAGGGAGAGCTATCTCATTCATATCACAGTCAGTCTTGCCCAGCTACAGGCTAGCCTCCGCTGTCCAATCCTAGTCCGGAGACTACTCTCCAGGCTTCAACTAGTAGGCAGCAGGATGTACCCAGTACTAGCAATCGTCGGTTCAACCGGCATGACCCGCTATGCCTCCAAATGCCGAACGACCTCCTATAAGCAGAGGTTCGTGTTTGGCACGAAAGTATGATGTGCTGAAGCACCTGGCTAGTATTCTGGAGAGGCTTTCTATTCTTGAGGCCCTTCGCATATCATCTGAAATGCACGAGGCACTTGCCGAGGCCCTAAAGAGCCCCCTCCAGTTTGAGACAGAGGTAGCAGCTGCAGAAGCCTTCCATTACAAGATGATTGAAAACGCCGAATGTCATGTGGTTATATCGTTCTCCGGTGATGACGAGGACCCTCCTATACAGGGGCACATTCACCCGTTGTACATCACTGGCCACATCAATGGTGTGGAAGTCTGCCGCTGCCTCGTTGACACGGGTTCCGAAATCAATCTAATTCTGACTCGGACGTTGCGAAAGTTGGGTCTGTCTAAAGGCGATTTAACTCCCTCTGACCTCAGAATCCAGGGGTACGACAGGACCGAGCAAACCCCAGTCGGCAAGATCCGCCTGAAGACTCAGTTCGGTGGCTTAATTTCCAACATCGAGTTCATGGTCGTCTCTCAGGACACCGCCTACAACGCATTGATGGGTAGGCCATTTCTACATCTGCATGCAACGGTCCCTTTTTCGTATCACCAGTGCCTAAAATACTCACACAACGGTCGAGAAGGAATGCTCCAAGGAGATGCGTCACCTTTCGCTTCTTGTGAGGCCCGCTATCTGGATTCGGGTTATTATAAAATTAAGGATAAGCAAATCCTAGTAAGTGAGGATGAACCCGCCACGATCAAAATTAATCCCTGGGCAAGCATGGATGACGCCTACATCCTCCCGATCCACCAGTTGGAGTCCACGACCCCTGACATGGGGCATTGTTTTGTTGTGTCGGGTACGCAAGGGAGGTATGTTCCCGTGTCCATGCGACGGCGGAAAATCACCTCGTACTCCTACATCAACTAGGCTCAGGTCATCCCGGAACCTCCTACCCCTGTACGGTATCGGAATGTCAAGCTTATGACAATGGCGGTACGTCATACGTGTCTCTTCCGCTGGGCTGGAATCCACCGACTCAGGCCGACACGTCACCACTGCTTTTATATCATCAAACGTGGCCCCTTAGGCCGAAGGCCAGATGGTATAGGATCGACTGCCTTCGTTGCTATGGTCTCAATGGCAAGTGAGTCTCCTGATGTGACGACCGCTGCTGCCCGAGCCGGCACCAGCTGCCCCTCAGATTTTGATAGCCCAGAAGTATCTCCCGTCACGGGAAGTCCCCCCACGGTTGGGGAGGAAGACCTGGAGGATTCTCCCCCCGCCTTTGAAGAAGGCGTCTCTACCACGGATGATGAACTGGTTCAGGTGAACCTTTGTAGCGAGGAATATCTGAAACCCACATTGATCAGTGCAGCCACGTCCCCCGAGGAGCATCAAGAGTATGTAGACTTCCTCCAACAACACAGTGACATGTTTTCCTGGAGTTACAACGAGATGCCAGGACTAGATCCCCAGGTAGCCATTCACTGTCTGGGCCTCCCAGCAAAACACCGTTGGTTTAAGCAGCCCCCATGAAAATGCACCCTTCTCATGCTGCTATGGTTGAGGCCAATGTTGACAAGCTTATCAAATCCATCTTCATTAAGGAAGTCCAGTACCCCAAGTGGCTTGAAAACATTGTGCCAGTCAGGAAGAAGAATGGGAAGATCAGAGTATGCATCGACTTCCGTGATCTTAATCTCCACTACCCAATGGATGACTTCCCACTCCCGGTGACAGAGTTATTGATTGACGCCACGGCCGGGTTCCAAGCCCTCTCTTTCATGGATGGATACTCCGGGTACAACAAGATCCGGATGTCCCCCGAAGAAGAGGAGTCCACTGCCATCAGGGGTCCCCAAGGTACCTTTTTCTACCAGGTTATGCCATTCAGTTTGAAGAATGCAGGTGCAACTTATCCGATGGACCTTCATCGCATATTAAAACCGATCCTCAGGACATTGGTGGAATTCTATGTGGTTGACCTCGTAGTCAAATCATGTCAGTGCCAGGACCATATCAAAGACCTCGAGAAAGTGTCAGGTTTCCTCTATTCCTGTCCCCTAACGGTGAACCCGTCGATGTGTGCCTTCGAGGTCACCTCTGGGAAGTTTCTGGGATTTGTTGTCAGATACCGAGGTATCGAGATCGACCCGGAGAAGATCAAGGACATCACCCAATTGCCTCCCCCGAGCAACATTCAGGAGCTTCGAGGCCTTCAAGGCCACTTAGCCTATATACGCCGATTCATCGCGAATCTGGCCGACAAGTGTAAGCCATTTTCCCAGCTCATGAAGAAGGGTGCCGCCTACGAATGGGATGAGGAGTGTCATACCTCCTTCGAGGAAATAAAGCATCATCTTCTCCAACCTCCGGTCTTGATGCCACTCATATCCGGAAAGCCGCTGGTCCCTTATGTGACTGCCCTGGAGAGATCACTCGGAGCACTGCTCACCCAGAAGAATAATGTGGGTACTGAGAACAGTCTCTACGATCTCAGCCGCATTCTTCCCGATATGGAAGTCATATACTCCACCATCTAAAAGAGCTTCCTTGCGCTCATATTCGCCATGCAGAAGTTGTGACATTACCTGCAGCACCATGAGGTGCAATTGGTTTCCCGGGTAAACCCACTGAAGTACATCCTGAACAGCCCCATGCTGACTGGCCGACTAGCACGGTGGGTAGTGATTCTCCAGCAGTTTGATATCAGGTTTCTACCTCAAAAGGCCATTAAGGGATAGGCGTTGGCAGACTTTTTAGCTGCCCATCCAACCTCCGCATATCAATCCCTGGACATGGATTTTTTTGAAGAGACGATCCTCTCAGTCGATCATGCTGTCCTATGTTGGAAAATACATTTCGACGGAGCCTCCCGGAGCCCAACCGGTAGGAGGCTCAACGATCCCAAGCACAACTGAGTGGGACTGGGTATTGTCTACATTACCCCGACACAGGCCGTCCTGCCATACTCGTTCCTGTTGTCAGAAGGTTGTATGAACAATGAGGCAGAGTACCATGCTCTCATCACCGTCCTCGAGTCGGCCCTTGAGATCCATGTGCCCCATCTACATGTGAAGAGAGATTCTGAGCTGGTAATCAAACAGGTTAATGGTGACTACGTCATCAGGAAACCGGAGCTTGCACCGTTGCTGGAGTACACCCTCCGCCTAATGGACCAGTTCTCTTCTTGACCAGAGGTTACCCATGTCCCATGGTCATAGAACGGTCAAGCATACAACTTGGCTGGCTTGGCCACATCCCTCATAGAACCCGAGCAAGATGATTTAATCATACATGTGGCACACTGGAGAGTCATTGCCCCTATCACCCAAGAGGACAATGATGGCCTATGGGTAGGTCATATCACCATCGAAAACTCTATGTCAGGGGTCCCAGGTTCGTCAGACACAGTGGTTGAAGCCACTCCTGACTGGAGGGCACCTTTTGTTGAGTATCTCCAAAATGGTCACATCCAGGACGACCGGGACGAGCGCGAGAGAATCTGACGCCGCGCGCTGCAATTTACCCTTAAGAGCGGCCCCAGTCTTGAACGTATCCTTTATAAGCAGAGTTTAAATGGTATCCTCCTCCGTTGCATCCAAGGAGTAGAGATACCTCAAGTTATTCAAGAGGTTCACGCCGGTTCCTGTGGCGCCCATCAAGCTGGGCCGAAGCTGTCCCATCAAATCCGGAGGTTGGGGTACTTCTGTCCCTCTATGATCCATGATTGTATTGGATATGTCAAGAGATTCCACGCATGCCAAGATCACGCCAACTTCCGGCATCAGCCGCCAGAGCCCCTCCACCCCACCAAGTACTCTTGGCCATTTGCGGTATGGGGACTTGATGTAGTGGGACCATATCCACCGACAACAACCCGCAAGTGTAGGTTCATCATGACTGCTACAGATTTCTTCTCCAAGTGGGCAGAGGCAGTTCCGCTCAAAGAGGTCAACGCACGTTCCGTCGTTGACTTTGTGAGCTCCAACATTATCCAACGGTTTGGGGTCCCTCACGCCGTCCTCACCGATAACGGAACCAACTTCCGAGCGGCTGAACTGAAGAAATTGTACGCCAAGTACGATATCCAGTCGAACCATACCACCCACTACTATGTGCAGACAAATGGACAGATCGAGGCGTTCAACAAAACCCTCTCTAACATTCTGCAGAAGATGGTTGGTCAGAACAGGAAAAGTTGGCCGGACAAGCTCCCTAACGCTCTCTAGGCTTACCGGACGACGACTCACATCTCTACCCAGGTGACCCCATATTCCCTAGTTTATGGAGCTGAGGTCGTCCTACCTATTGAGATCAAGCTTCCATCGTTACGCACTTCAGTTTATGATCACCAGAAATCAGATGTGGTAGCCGAGATCCGTCTATCTGAATTGGAAGCACTGGACGAGAACCGGCTTCGTGCCCTGCACAATCTGGAAATGCACTAGGATAAGATAGCGAGGGCCTTCAACAAGAAGGTTCATCTCTGCTCTTTTCTACAGGGAGACCTGGTACTGGCCCTTCGAGCGCCAATGATTCACGGTAGGAAACCGCCCAAATTAGAACCCAAATGGGAAGGGCCTTATATCATCCATAAGGTTTACCCCAATTGAGCATACTCCTTGGTGACCACAGATGGAGAGCGTATAAACCCTCCCACCAATGCCAAGTTCCTTAAGCGATACTTTGCCTAGGGAAAAAGGGTCCCACACGACCCTAAACTGCAATTTGGTCTTGCACGACCTTAAACTGCATAATTGTCCTACAAGACGATAAACTGTGAAACGGTCCCTCATGACCTTAAACTGCACATTATGGTCCAACATGACCCTAAAATATAAAGTCCTTCACGAACTTAAACTGAATCTTCATCCTGAAAGACAATAAACTACTAAATATTCCATTCTCTATGACTTTAAACTAAGATCTCCCCCCCCCGTCCTTACTACAAGACGTTAAACTGCAAGCCAAGAAAGCCTTCCTGACCGAGGCTCAGCCTCAGGCCCCTTGGCCTCCTCGGGCCCCAAGGACCCCCGTCCTTAATGCAAGACGTTAAACTGCAAGCCAGTCAGGCCTTCCAGACCGAGGCTCAGCCTCAGGCCCCTTGGCCTCCTCAGGCACCTGGCCCCCCGTCTTCACCGCGAGACGTTAAACCACAAGCTGGTCAGGTCTCCCTGACCGCGGTCCGGCCCCATGCCCCTTGGATTTTCCCCGACATACCCTCTTGCAGGATTGTATGGTATTGTATGGGATTACGTCCTCATTCACATCGGATTACTTTTTTTACCTTACATATCACCAAATGAGATGCTCCTCGTCCCACATGACGTTAAACTGCATTCCAAGAACTATGTGTGGCTTGATTCCCATCTTCATGGGATACGTAGGAATGCTCGGACACCTCGTCTTGAGCCCAGCCCCAAGATTTTCTCTTCCACTATTCCCCATGGGAATAGTTTCCTCAGAGACTCTTTGTGTAGCGAGGGGAAGGTTTTCTTAGCCCCGCTCATACAACCCCGCTCGCACAAGTATTCTAAGGGTCGCACCATGTGCCCAATCCCGTTCTTCTTTCCCCCCACGTCCTCACTGCATGACTCTAAACTACATGGCCTTCAAGAACTACGTATGGCTTGATTCCCGTCCTAATGGGATACGTAGGAACGCCCGGGCCTTTCGTCCGTTGGCCTAGCCCAAAATCCAAAATCATCCCCTCGGGTCAAGATAAGGCAGGGTGCACACTTTTTCCCCAACTCACATCGAGCAAGCCTCGACCCGGCTACACATCCCCCTGGAGATGTTTACCTCTTTCATGGATGGATATAGCTATGCTTCACCCACTCATTGACTAGGATTCCATCATTTTTGCACACCCCAGGGGACCCCCAAGAACAGCCTGGATACTACACCCAAGGGCTCTCCTACTGATACGGGCCGATGCCCCCGAGGGTTTTCAAGAAACAAGCCAATACAAGTCCTGCGTTGCGAATTTGGTCAGCGGTCGACGCTCATTTGTTTCTCCCATATCGGGTCACCATAGGAACGCTATATTTCGAACATGGTCAACAGTGTCCTGGATCTTCGGATCCACCCTAAAATGTCCCAGACATCGAGTGCAATGATTCGTTCTTCCCCATCCTGAAGTGGAAAACTTTCCCCTGGGTGGTGCTAGCAATCGGGCCCACGACCCCGATTCCCCATAGGGGTGTACGGTGTGGTATGGGAATACATCCTCATTCACGCCAGGATCATGTACCCTCCCGTACGCCTCCTCTTACGATGCCTGACCTCAGGCTCCTTGGCCTTATCAGGTCCCCGACCCCCGTCTTCATGTAAGACATTAAACTGCATGCTCGTCAGTCCTTCCTGACTGATGCCTGACCTTAGGACCCTTGGCGTTCTCAGCCCCCCCAGCCTAGGTCCCCTCTTACCCAGGGTGTACGGTGTAGTGCGGGACTACGTCCTCATTCACATCGGGATCATGTACCATGCCGTACACCTCCTCTTACGAGGCCCAGCCTCAGGCCCCTTGGCCTTCTCGGGTCCCCGACCATCGTCCTCATTGCAAGACGTTAAAATGCAAGCAGGTCAGGCCTTCCTAACCAATGCCTAACTATCAGGCCCCTTGGCCTTCCTGGGCCACGGCCCAGGTCCTCCCTTATAGGAGTGTATGGTGTGGCGTGAGTTTATTTTCTCATTCACGTCGATCTCGTAATGACCACGCCATGTACCTCTCCCTCCTGAGCTGTTTCGTCGATCCCTTTTCGGCAGTTCACCAATGTGCCTAAGAGTACTCGTGTTTATTACCTGGAATGCAAAGCTTTACTCGGACACGTCCGCACCCGCTATCCAGGCTTTGTGTATCCCCGCATCAGGGATTTCATCATCTTCCACACCCGGAGGGACCCCCAACAACGGCCTGGATACTACGCACAAGGGCTCTCCTACCGTTACGGGCCAACGCCCCTGAGGGTTTTGAACAACAAATCGATAAAATCCCGCGTTGCGAATATGGTCAGCGGTCGATACTCGTCTGTTGTTCCCACCTCAGGCTAACACGATATGGACGCTGCATCTCCACCATTGTTAACAGTTTTCCTCTATCGCCACGCCAACCCATTAGGCCCAAAATGTGGGGTGAAGAATTCACACCCTTCATCACTTCACCGTGTCCAAGTGGAGTCTCAGAACTTTTGGTTCTTTTCCTCCGTTCACGTCCGCACGTTGGGGGAATGAGCCATGTAAAAGGTGTCCTCCGGGGCTCTACCAACTCCTGTATGACTCGCCCCAAGTATTGTGATGAGGATACCCCCTGGTTTCCCACACCGAGTTTAACTCACATGGGCTTAGGAATTGGGTTGACATCTGTTCTTACTCGGGAAGTTGTCACCATTCACAGTCCGAGCTCTAAGACCATAAACTAAGATTCTCATCTGGAACTACGTTCAGCTTGATTCCT
This sequence comes from Viscum album, assembly GCA_963277665.1. NCBI lineage: Eukaryota > Viridiplantae > Streptophyta > Magnoliopsida > Santalales > Viscaceae > Viscum > Viscum album. The sequence continues at coordinate 1,251,049,276 of OY728140.1, read as the reverse complement.
ATCTTGATAAGATATGTAGAAATGCCCATACCCCTTGTCTTTGGGTCTAGCTTGTGTTCAGAAAATTCACATCTCTGGTCCTGCCTTCAGGACCCCGATTACGGGACCACGTGGCGTAGTGCGAGATTATGTCCTCATTCACGTCGGGTTTACAATGGCTGCACCACGCACACCACCGTTCTGAGATTCAGCAATACTATTCCTTGTCCAGCATGACATTAAAAGGAACCCTTCAGAACTACGTGTGGCTTGATTCCCATCTTCACGGGATACGTAGGACTGCCCGGACACCATTTCTTCGGGTTCAACCCATTTAGGGAACCCTTCTCCCCCCTGTTTCACCTCTTACCTTTATATAGGCCCCTTGGCCTAAGGTATCCCTCTCCGATTGGCGTATAATTTGATGTGGGATCATGTCTCCGTCAATTATGTTTTATAACACTGCGCACATTTCCCGCCTAGCATCGTCTCTGCTACGTCTGCACTGCATGACGATAAAATGCATGCTTGGTCCTATCATACGACCCAAAACTATGACATTATCATCCTGGTCGCACGACGAAAAACGGCACTGCATTGTGGGGACCTCGTTGTAGAGGACATCACGTTGGGTATTGGTCACATTCCATGCCATTTGTCAACACCCATCACGGCTTGATCCTTGTGGCGACACCACGGCCTACTACTCTAGGCATGTCGCTTAAAAAACCACTTTTAATGAACAAAATATACTTATCAAATTCATCTTATTTTAGTGCAAGGGCCACGTCTGCACTCCCCTTTTCCCCTAGCACTGGTAACTTACCGTGCCGCCTTTCAGAACTATGTATGGATTGATTCTCATCCTTATGAGATACATAGGAGAGACCGGGAACTTCCCCGCCGGCCCAGCCTAACCTTCGCGTTCGATCCCTCGACTCGAGCATTTCCCCATAGAATGCATCGTAAGTAGGGATTATGTGCTCATTCACGTCGGGTTTTGTAACCTCCTTGCCATGTATCCCCTGCTCCCATTACCCATCCATGGTCCGAATTCTACGACCCTAAACTAAGATCTCCCTATGGGAAAGGAATTTTCTCCCTCTATCTAATACTTCTCATTGTCGTATTCAGAAGTGTTTTGACAATGATCCCGGAGTGTGGGATTTTCATAGGGACATCCTCCTCATCCCATGACCATGCTTCGTGAGCCCACCATTTGGATCATCATACTCTTCCACATCCAAAAGGACCCTCAGATGACATGGATTCTAGGATTAAGGGCTCTCCATGAATGCTAGACCTAAGGATCGTCCAACAGTTTCGAGCCAACGTCCCTACGGATATCTGACGACATTTGTGACATGGTCCCATGTTTCGAACATTATCAACGGTCAACCCTCATTTGTTTGTCCCCATTCTTGGATAACGCGATATGGATGCTGGGTTTCCACCACGGTCAACAATTTTCCTCCATCGTCACAACTCCATCATCATGATCTAAATCTCGAGCTCCATGATTCACACATTTCCACTTCCTCATGTTCAAGTGGAATTCCATCATACTCAGATCTTTCTCATCGCGCATCTAGGTGCGCTAAATGATCGTGTTAGTGTCATTGGGACAAAATTCACTGAGCGTCCCATTGCCCTAACCTGCCCCAATCTGTTTCCGGAAATTTCCACCACTACTGCTTGTTTCCCACATTGAGCACGACTCACGTGGGCTTAGTAGTTTTGGCAGGATGTGTACCAACACGGCCAGGCTTTTCATCATCCTGCATGATGTTAAATTGTGCTTCCAAAACTACGTATGGCTTGATTCCCATCCTCATGGGGTACGTAGGAACGCCCGACCACTCTGCTTCGGGCCCAGCCCAATCCTCACTCTTGGTCCCTCTTCCTGAAAAGTTTCCTCCGGGGGTATGTGGTATGATTTGGACTCCACGTACTCATTCACGTCGGTTTCATATCTACCACGCCACACGCTCCCTGGGATCTTCCCTTTTATTCCATGTCCTATCATATGACGTTAAACTACAAGAGTCCATGTGTCCTCAACGCATGACACTAAACTGTGGTTCTACCCTGAACAAGTTCAGGATGCCCCAAGAACCCATTGGGAAGTGACAAATCCCCTCGCCAGAGAGGCCTTGTCTGAAAGAAGGAATGATCCATGATCAAACCAATACGCCCATATGGTGTACTCCCACCACGGTGGTGTAACTACCAAAGTGTTGGATTCTGTTCGGACAAACCATCACTCCATATTCCATGCTTTACGTACCCCTTATTCAGACCCTCGTCCCCTTTCATGTCTCACGGGACCCACTAACGGCCTGGTCTCATGCCGCATCGGCTCACCTACCATCCTGGGAAAACGTTCCGGAAGACCGGTCATGTTTGGAATGACCCCCTAACAGTATGGATGTTTGACCTATGGTCCACCAACTGTCCTGGGCCAACGTCCTGAAGGATTGATCGACAACATTTGTGACATGGTCCCGTGTTTCGAACATAGTCAACGGTCGAACCTCGTTTGTTGTCCCCATTACAGGCTAACACAGTAAGGATACCGCTTCTCCTCCAAGGTTAACGGTTGTCCCTTATTGTCACGCCGTCCCCAGAGTGTTCCGAATCTTGGGTATCATGATTCACACTTTCCATTTTCATTTTTTTGGACTGATTTCAATTCCCCTGGCGTGGCCCCGTTCGTGCAGAAGAGCACGCTGAAGAAACGGTAATTCAGCTATCCTGAATGTTCCTTCCCCGATCAAGCCTCTCCCGTCTTTCAGAAATCCGGATTGGTAATCCGAATCCCGGATGTCCGGAGCATGATCCCCACTCCTTTGTTAGGTGGGATGAGAGGGAAACTATCTCCTGTTTCTCACATCGGGCTCGACCCACATAGGCTTGGGGAATTGTCGTCGAACGTCCCACAAACATTGTAGGGATGTAACATGGCAATTCAAATAGTGGAAATCGTGCGCTCTACGACATTCAAAATAAAGAAAGGAAACAAATTTGAAGCACAAAAGTACTAATAAAAGGTTTTTGGGTTTGTTACAATACCCGGGGGTCGACTCCCCCCATGGATGGGTTGACCCCGTCAATAGAGCATTGCAGCTCCGCCACCCGTTGGCTTGTGGCATCCATGTCTTGTTGCTGTAGACTTAGCTCTTGTTCCTCCTCAGCAGCGGCGGGGCACAGTTCGTCAGTCCTGGCTTTGACCCTCTCTATGCTAGCTTGAACGGCAGCCATCTTTCCAGAGGTCTGCCTCATATGCTCCTCTGCCTCTGCCAGCTGGGCCTTCAATCGTGAGACCAGCTCAGATTGTGTATCAAGAGAGGCTGAAAGCTCCTCTGCCCGGGTCTGCATCTGTTGGACCTCGCCTTCAGCCTCCTGGAGCTTCTTGATGCTGGTCGCCTTCCTCCACTGCCAGCCCACACTGAGCCCACGATCATGCTCCTGGATCTTCTCATCCATAAGATATCAGATGAGTGCGTGAGAATGTTGGGCATCCACTCCCCCAGCGCACAGTACGCGCAAACGTGAGAGGAGTCTATCCATTTCGGCCAGCCATTGCGCTTGGGGGTGTCCTGGATAAAGCACATGATCATCTTCCACGACCGGCGGCGAACTATGCTGCTTTCTTCCACGTCGGAGGCCGTTTCGTCCCAGTCTGTGCGATTGGAAGGCTCGTACGCGGGATACACCCACAGGAAATCCTTGGCAGGATCAACATCTGGTGTCGAATCCGGTACAACACCTGGCGCCGAAGTAGGCGTGACAAGAATGGGACCGACTGGTTGATCCACTTCCTCAGAGTCCACCTCAATGACTTCGGGTGTGACCCTGCTGGTGGTCCCGCTAGTGATGATGTGTGTCGCAGCTTGAGGGGATGGGGGACTATCACCACCATCACCGACATGCCTCTAGGAGGGACGCCACCAGACATCCCGACTAGTCTTTCCGCAACAGCCCACGCCAGTCGGAGAACTTTACGACAGAGAGGGACATAAACGTTAGTTGGCAGGCATGGTCTACATATGAAGACAGGGGAACCGGTAGAGGAGACTTATAGAGATCGACCTCCTGGCGCTTCTCTTGAGCCGGTACTTACGGGACCCCAAGGCGAGGCCCTCCATATACTGTTGGAAGGTCTGGATATTCTGGAGGAGCCACCTCGGGTGCTCTGGTGCCACCAGATGCAGAACTGGACACAGCCATAGTTGCAGGTTCTGAAGGTCCCACATCATCACCCGCCAAGGGGCGAGAACAAGGCCTGCTAACAAGTTCCCCCTGCATGGCTCAAACATAGGTGAGAAGTCCATAGTGACCCAGGAATGGATCGTAAGGAAATAAGTTCGGAATTCCACCTCGAGAGCCTCCGCGAAATCGTCGAAATCCGAGCCTTGATCTCCGACCTCGCCTTCCTCCAACGGACTCCCCCTCCAGCCTCATCCTCCCAAGAGGAGTCCTCTGATTCTTTCGGTAGAGGGAAGGGCTCCCTCATATCGGCAACCAATAACTGTGGGGGGACCATTCGATTCAGCAGTACCCTCACCCGGTCTGTCATAGGTCGAGGGACACCACTGGAGTGAACGCAATCCTCCATCTCATCCAGGTATTTCTCTTCCTCCACTAGAGACACCATGAATCTAGCCCGGACTGGGCCTATGCCCGGTAATTCCATCCCGATGTGATTCAGGTGGGACCATATCTCGGGTGGGCTGAGGAATTGCCGGTTGACATCCCAAATGTCCCAAGCTTCTGGGAAGACAACATCCTCTTCCATGTCGATATGACGCAGCCACTTCCCCGGGGCCTGAGTGGATATCCTACGAAATCCCCTCAGTGGCTGCACCTCCGGTTGGTTTTTCTCTTTCGGGATCACTGGAACCACCGCTGCTGCCATACCCTCGGCCGGTGCGAGTCTCGCCGCCATGGAAGCCCCACCACCGCGAGTGGCCCTAGCTGCCCTCCGACCCCGACCTCGAGATAGGGGAGGCCCACCGTCACTGACCTGAATAGTGTGTTTCTTTATCATCTCCCCTGGGTAAGCATCCTCCCAACTAATGGAAATCTCCCTCACCAATCTGAAAGCGACGGTGGATGGAGGCAATGAAATCCGCATCTTCCCATCTTCCCGCGTGAACATGAGCCACAACTACCTCATCACACACGGGTGCTCCTCATGACACACCTCCTAGTAGACCTGCGGGGTCAGCCGCTGGAGGCACCAGAACTGCCTCCCAAACTGATGTGGGGTGTACGGTTCGCAGAGTGGCTCACGATCTATCTGTGCCACCAAAACTCCACCTCGGAAGGCCAGGAGGTAAGCCCGATGTTCTTCTGTTCCCCGCCCGTCACCAGTAAGTATCCCTGTCGACAATGGGAAGGGGTGGAAATTAAACTCATCCGCCCTCCACACCCGATTCAGCACCATCGAAACGGCTAGTTTGAACGGGAAGCTCCCGACCGTGTTCAGGATGGAGGGGCGGAAGTTCAATCCCGGCGGTGAAATGGGGTTTGGATACTCGTAAATCCCCCTGATATGCGCTGTGATCCACCCATACAGGAGGTGGAAGGGCCCGCATATCCTTGGCGGCTTCTTTCCCTCACTAATGTTCCGCAACATTCTGTACATTTTGGTGAGCATCAGAATCTCCAGATTGATCCGCTGCCCCATGGCCAACATCGACGCCATGATAAACGAGTTGGTCCATACCCCCATGCTTGTATCCCTCATCGGTAGGATCCAACCATAGATGAGAGCCGCGATGAACGCCGCCTGCCTGACTACTGGTTGTTGTTCAGTTCTGACACTGAAACCCAAAGTCTTCCATTGGCTGTCCTCCAAGACCCGCCAATACGAGTGCCCCTTGCCCCGTTGGGCCACCCTTGGGCAAGTTCGAGGCCTCGGAGGGAACACTCGATTCACTGGGAAATTCAGGAAGCATTTTCACCATCTCCTAAAGTGGACATCCCTCACTGCCTCCTTGTCCTCTCCAGGGACGAGTGCCATCAGCGCTGATGCCAGTCGCGACATTTGCTCTGTATCCTCCCACGCGCTGATGACGGGGAGGAAGTCTTCATACATGGCCCCCAAGATCGGAACCCCAGAAATCTGGTGGACATCCCACAGGATGATGCCCACCTCCCCGGGATGCAGGTGAAAGGTATTGGTCCTAGACGACCATCTTCTCAGCAGTTTCGACATCAGTTGCGTGGGTTGGTAAATGTGGAATTGGGAGGCCCATGCCGCCTCATACAACCCCACTCTCCTAAACTCGTACCCAAACTCCTCGCATGAGGTTCCTACCTAGTAGTCTCAGGCCCAGTCATCAGTAAATTTTCCGCCCTAGCACAAGTACCACTCATCGGACCATCCCTTCTTCGAATCCTGCAAAGCCGCCTTCAACATGGTGTGGTAGAGAGGAGGGGACATCTCTGGTTGCAGTGGCTTCCCGTCATTGGCTTCAGACAATCTCCCCCAGGCCTGGACAGTTGGCCATCTCATCCTGACGAGCTGCATCTGCAAGCACCCCCAATACAGCCTCTTGACGGGCCATTTCGATTCCGGCCCTCAGAAAATATTTTTTTTAGCTAGATCACAAAGCTAGACCGCGAAGCTGAATCGCAAAGCCGGATCGCGACGATCGGTCGTGAGACCAAGCCGTAATGTCTGGCCAAGGCCGACAAGAAGATGTTTACTTCGTACGGACGCGGAGTTGGAGACCCGCGATTCACCGCGAAGCTCTATTCGCGGAGGGCTGTCGCGGAGTACGCGGAGCTTCGCGAAGTCGAGAGAACAAAAAGACAGTGAAGTCACGTGAAGAAAAAATTGGTCGACCCCCCTATTTATAGGATGTGACCCTGGAGCATTGCGGTGCGCCTCACCCACGCGAAGCATCGCGGAGCGTCCGGATCCGTGGCCCCGTTCAGCACCGCGGGTCCCCTTTGCGTAGCTGCATCGCGACCCACCAACAATTGTGGAGATTTTCCCTCAGACTTCATCCCTTCACCCTCCGCAGCTCCAAGTTTGAGGGGGGGAATTTGTTGGTGCCAAAATATGGCACGAAAGGAAGGGACGAAAAAGACGGCGGGCACACTGCCTAGCGAAGCACCGATGCGAGGCCCTGACGCGAAGCACCCCGATCATCGCGGCCTCGCGAATCTCCAGAGGCGGTAACACTCCGTTAATGCATTTGACGTTCGCGAGCACGCCGCGAAGCTCCAAAGGCGGTAACACTCCATGAACGCATTTGACGTTCGCGAGCCCGCCGTGAAGCTCCAGAGGCGGTAACCCTCCACGAACGCATTTGACGTTCACGAGCCCGCCGCGAAGCTCCAGAGGCGGTAACCCTCCACGAATGGTGTTGATGTTTGCGAGCGCGCCATGAAGCAATTGACGCGGCGCGTGAGTTCCGTTTCGCGGCGCCCATTCCCTATAAATATTGGACTCCCCCTGAGTCCCGAGGATTCACAATCCGACCTTTCGGCTTCTCCTCTCCCGAATCGCGAATCACTCTTTGCCCCGGGAATCATGAGCTCTGTAAGGTACTTCTACTTCGCGAGACGCCTTTGCTTGGTCGCGTTTTGTGCCCCTCTTCTTAGAGGGATTCCCTTCTCGAAGCTCAAGGGCATTCGCGAAGGAAGGGGATTCCTAAGGGAACCCGGGCAGGTGCGGAGAACTTATGCTTCGCGAAACACCCAACCCATACTAGTGATCACTATGCTAAGGCAATATCACTACACGTCGCGAAGCACACTGCTTTGCAGCACCCTACTTCGCGAGGCAGTGCTCCGCGAATACTGTTCCACTTCGCGAAGCACCCTCCACTCACACTTATGCCCCATGCTAAGGCCAAGGCACTCTGATTCGCGAAGCACACTCCTTTGCTTGGAAATTCCTCTTCCCGTGCGACCCTCCAGGTTTGCACGATGTGATTTCAAAGTCCCATGGACAATACCACTCATAGCGTTGCTTCGCCTAATGCTTCTCCTCATAGGCACGCTAACGACTATTTCTTCGTCGCATAGCCACGCTAACGTGGACCCCTTGATGGTTCATCCCACAACCCCCCTTGACTACGGCCTTACTGGTACCTTTCATTCCCCAAGGAGCAGAGGGTTCCGGTTATGTAGGTCCTAGGGGTGCGGTGTGAACCCCCTTCGTCCGAGCTGCAGGACGTTAAACTGCCAAGCACCACGTCCTCAACACATGACGTTAAACTATGACCCGACCTCGTGCCTCTCACGAAGGGTCCCCCCCAGCTCGAACAGTTTTTACGCCACTCGTCTCCACGGGAGTGGAATCACCCATCCACAAGGGGTGATATCCTACTTATTGGAGTGGCGTATGTTCTCAGGAGAAGGGTGACCCTATTTCCCCAACGGATGGCTGCACCTGTACATCTCCATACTTCCCCACTACCAAGGTCAGTGGAGGGCATGATAGTGAACGAGGCACCTCCCATCATTGGTCCCAAATCCCTCCTTTTTTGTGCTTTGTTTCACTCTGGGCCTCCATCCTGGAGTAAGTCCCAGCACCATGGGCCGCCTAACACGTAAGCCCCTCTTCACTTCTCACAGACGCATCCTTCATGACGTGATCATCAGGTCCTTACAACCTCTTGTTTCTCACACCGAGCATGACTCACATGGGCTTAGAGTGAGCACCGACCCTGACCCACACCCATTTGAACTACAGGTACTTTTATCCATGTCAAGGCATGGTACATAGGAAGCCTCCATGAGGTTCAAGCCACATTGCTCGGTCATTCATTCACGTTGAGTTTCACTCTCGTCCAGCATGACGTTAAACTGTATGCCCCCTTGTCCCGTACGACATTAAACTTCACACCCATGTAATGTATGGGGTCTTTGATCCATGTCAAGGCGTGGTACGTAGGAAGCCTTCCTGAGGTTCAAGCCCACCCACCATCCGATTGTTCCAACCTCATTCACGTCGGTTCACCCCAGTCCCGCATGATGTTAAACTTTATTCCACAACCTGAACTACGAGGAAATTGATCTGTGTCAAGGCATGGTACATAGGAATCCTCCCAGAGGTTCAAGCCCATCTCCCATCGGACCATGGTCCCTCATTTGCGTCGGTTCACCGACACCCACCGCCCGTCATTTATTCACGTTAGGGTTCACTATCGTCCTGCATGACGTTAAACTGTATTCCATCAATCCTCTGAACTACGAGGACTTTGATCCATGTCAAGGCATGGTACGTAGGAAGCCTCCACGAGGTTTAAGCCCATCTCTCATCATACCAAGTTCCACCTTCACGTTGGTACGCTAACGATGCCCATCGGACCAAGGTCCACCTTCATGTCGGTACGCTGACAATGCCCATCGGACCAAGGTCCACCTTCACGTTGGTTTGCTGACAAAATTCATCGGGCCAAGGTCCACCTTCACGTCAGTTTACCGGAACCATCCCGAACTACGCAGACTTTTATTACCTTCCACGGGGATATGTAGGAAGCCTCTTCAAGGCTCAAGCCCAATTTCACCATCGCCCCTGCGATGGTCCCATTTCACTCCCCCTCCACTCCATTCATCCACCTATCACCGACCCCGATTCTCGCCCGGACCATCATATCTCGGTGAGACCATGCCGGTACGCTCCTCTTCACAACTGCCCATGGGATGGCCCCGATATCGGCATCCCTTCAAGGGAAATCCCTCAATCCGATCCATCCTAGATAATGCTCCGGGTGGGTTGATCCGTCTCTGCTGGACGTTAAACTCGCGGCGTACCCTGTGTTAAACACAGGAAGCTGAGGAAAACCTCAGATATGTGTCTATGACATATAATTCCCCGCGCTTGATGTGGGATGCCTTGGGCTTCCACACCCTTGAGAAGCCCTGTGACCAGGGATAATAGACATACATGCCAGGTTCCCCAGCATCTCGACATGCTACCGATGCCTCAACGTGACTACTCCCCCGACTGAAGGTTGTTGCCCTGACCGGACCCTTTGGAATGTCCCGACAAAAGCAGTTTAATTAACCGGCGTCCATGGAAACATGGAACTGGGAAGAGTTTCACAAACCACGTATTAAATATATGAGGGAGACCTAGACTAGGTGACGAGTTCTGAGGAGGAATCCACAGAAGGAAGAACCGACATCCCATCATCATGTTTCGATCAAGGATCAGACGTCCCTAAATAAGGAGTGAATGCCTCTTGCCTTTGGAAAGAGGGAACGCGGGGCAACAAGCACAGCGCGTCCTCCTCCACGGACGGATGCTCGCGCACCCCGGAGAAAGCGTCAGAAAAAATATAAATTTATAAAACTAAATTTTTATGTGTGAATATATACAATATATGTATATATTATTATATTTTTTATTATAAATAAAACTAAATTATGAAAAATGATAAAATTTAAAACAATAATATGAATATGAATGTAATACTTGTGAATAAATTCAGTCCCCACTGAAAATAGGAAAAAACTCTCTTAAACGAAGCAGAATGTCCATTGAATGTAATAAAAATTTGATAAACCAACTAAAAACTCAGTTTTAAAGGCCTTATAGGGTCTTTTTGGGCCTTCTAAAATGTAAAAGGGGATTCCTCCCTGTCATTAGTGTGAATATGTCATCACAAGACAGAATTTGATATGTGGTATAGCTAAAATGGACACAATGATCAAAAGTTATGACCCTTTGAAATCTGAGTTATCTTTTCAATATATTTAAGATCTTTTATGAAATTTTTTATTTTTTTTTGTCTTAAAATTGTTAATAAATGACTTTTAGTCAATAATAATTAGTAAGTTATTAATTAAAAATATTTTCAAATTATTTTATAATCCATTTTCACAAAATATCTTATATTTTAATTGTAAGTGCTTATTTAGCCTTATCTAAAACATATTTAAAACAATATATATTATTTTTAATGAAATATAATATTTTTTTAAATATACGATTTATTAGTGCTATTAGAAAAACACTGATAAATCCCACTTTATTAGTGCTTCTAAAAAATAATTGATAAAAGGTGTGCCTTTAACAGTGCTAAGAAAATGTTGATAAAGGGGTATTATTATCATTTCTAAAAACACTAATACATGGGTACTTTTAATAGTGTTTTTAGCACTGTTAAAATCTCATTTTATCAATAATTTTTTAGTGCAGATAATGATACCCCTTTATCAGCACATTTTTTAGCATTTTTTAAGGGTATCACTGTGTAAATTTGTTTCTGTGGTAGTGATACATGTGTGTCCTTTTATTTACAATTGAAATTTTAGAAATATATTCTTTGATATTTATGTTTAATTTATATCATTATAGTATTATAAAAATAAGATTGTTTTTCTTATAAAGGAGAATTATTTTTCTCTAGTTGGGTGGTTTGTTTGAAAACTAATACCATGGTTAGTATTTTTTGAAAGGGCGGAACATGTTCCAAATAAAATTAAACATTGATGTTTTTATATGTTTGTGGATAGTAAATTAAAATGTAATTGTAGAAAATATTGTTTGAAATATACATATATTTTTTTATTTGTAATGAAAAATTTATTTCAAATAAATTATGAAATTTCATATTAGTGCATTTTCATACAGGTGTATTTGGTGAAGTGTGTTGTTATTCAAACAACACATTGCAACAGTACGGAATTTACTAGTGTTAATGAAAACAATGATAAATGGGTTATCATTTTAATGACGTTGAAGAAATTAATTTTTTTTACAATGTTAAATCCCTCTCTTCTGTGTTAAAAGGTCTATCTATGGTAGTGGGAATGCAATTTTATTTTGAGTGACAATGATAACCTTATACAGGAATAAAATGAAAAGGATTTGAAGACATTGTGTTCATAAAACCAATGAGTATGTTTTGCATCGCTAGATGAAGGAGGAAGTAAATTCCTAATATAATGTGACTACAACCATATATCACCATAGATTTCATGTAGGAGTGACGATCAGTTTTTAAAAAATTAAAGAATTATTTTTTTAATTGTGAAAATTAAAAACAAAATTCATATTCTCCATTAATAATTTAAGGAGTAAAAAACAAGTAAAAACTATTTTTCATAATGATATATTCAACCAGAATTCTCTTTGACATTATAAAATATCATTTTTATTAAAAAATATAAAAACTAATTCTTTATTAATAAAATTCAAATAAAAAATTTACATGAAATCAAAGATTCTCTTAAAAAATAAAAATATTTTTTTTCAAATAAAATAAGAAACTAAATTTTATTTACGAAAAATTAATAAATATGTCCCTTTTACATAAAATGTAGTAAAAAATATATATTCCTAATTAAAAAATATTGTCTCAATAAAATTTGTTCCCCTATAAAATTTTTAAAAAAAAATTCCCAAAATTCCTCTTAAAAATTTAATTAAAATAAATTATTTTATTTTACAAAAAATATTAAATATCTATTTTATTTATAATGTATTTGGGAATTAAAAATAAATTTTATTCTTATATATTATGATAAATAAAAAATTTACCTTTTCTAAATGATCCCATTTTAATTTTAAAATATAAAAAAACCCATTTCCGTTCAACAAAAATTAAAACTTTCAATTAAAAAACATAAAATAAATATAAAACATCTTCATTTTCCCTTTAAAATTACATTAGAATAATGGTTATCTATTTATTTTGTAACAATTTCAATTTCTATATTTTTTTATATTTTTTTTAATTAAAGTATATTTATTTTTAATTTGTAATTGCTTGATTTTAGTTTAATGAAATTTTAATTTTTTAACAGAAATTTAAAAAACTATGATTTTTTAAGTGAATGGGGTATATTATTTTTTTAATAAATAATAATTTTTTTCCTATGATTTTTTGAAGTAATTAATTTTTTTTAAAAAAATATATAATTATGGGATTTATTTCTCTTTACTTCAATTTGATTCTATAATTTTTGTTGTCATTTAATTTTTTAAAATGAAAAAATGTAGTTGATTTGTTGATATGGGATAAGTAAAAATAATTTTACAAAATCGGTCCCTTGAATGTGTGAAGGATGTTCACAGAGGCCACACTATTAGTCAAAAAATAATTAATATGTTATTGAATAGATATTTAAACATTGTTAATTTTTTTAAAAAATAATAGGTTGATTTTTGATAGTGATTAAAATTAATTTATATGTATATATGATGTATTATAAAATATATAATTAATAATATATATTTGGAAAAATTAAAAAACATTAAGCGGCGATTTAGTATCTAAAATATTGCTACAAATAAAATTATGAAAAGAAAATTGCATACATATATTAGTTTTAATTACATGTTTAATTTAATAAAAATAAATGATATCAACACCGATATTTAGAAGGTCTGTATATGTTACATCCTGGGATATGAAAATATATATACACCAAAGGTCTTGGTGTGTTGGTGTGGTATCTTCAAGCACAACTGCATGCCTATGTAAATATTTTTAGGACTTCTTAACCCCAATCCATGAGGCAAGGGTTTACAACATACATATATTTAACACAACAGACCCCTTCATAATCAATGTAGCATAACCCAGTAATATCCTTCTCACAACCACTAGGGCGATGAACTTAAAAGATTTTTCAGTGATTGGGAAATTCAATGTGCTCAAATGAAACTATAAAACAATCACTACTAATAAAATGAGTTTTATCTACGCTAAAAAAACATTATCAGCACTGAAAAAGCGTTGATAGTCGAGGTGATATTAAAATGGGGTCCCTTTTATCAATAATAAAAAAATCGTTGATAAATGACCCTTTTATCAGTGCTAAAAAATCACTAGTAAAATTAAAAAAAATAAAAACTAATTGTAAATAAAAGGGTAGACCCTTCCATTTTTAATAGAACTTGACCCCCTTTCAATTGTGCTAGTAATCCCCACCCGCGTGCACCACTGCCACCCATTTAACCATGCTATTCGCACACACCCCACCCTTTAACAGTTCAATACCCTCTTACTCCTACCCGCACACCCATGACTCCTCTTGGATTTGAACCTGAGAAAAATATCATACACCAGATTGCTAATGCCCTACTAACCCGCACAACAGCTTTGTCTCCGCCTCAATTCCACGACCTCTATGACTGCACTGATGAAGGTCAACTACAATGAATCTGCACCTCAACCACATTCCACCTCTTCCAAGACTGCACACCGTGACCACGCTCTGCCTCGCCATGACCGCCCCACACGTCATAACATCCACATCCTGTCTCAACCACACTCTGCCTCCGCTATGAAATCCTGGAGTCATTGTACCATGCTTTTACCTCTACGCTGACACTTCCACATCCCTCCTCTAGCACGTTCGTCATATTCTATGACCTCACAGAGCAACCGTATTGTGCTTTACCACACACATTAACACATCCAATTCCCGCCTCAACCACATTCCACCTCCACTAGGACCTCCCTGATTGGTAAAACTTGTGGATATTTTTACTCACCCCATGGGAGTGTTACCAGGTGAGGGGGATGACTGAACACCACCCTCCATTGTAACCATTCATAAACACATGGACTAATAGAGAATCCGTTCTTATGATAATTGTGGGCCTAATTGAATATGTTGTATAGAATCCAGTACATTGCATGTTGGAGAGTTCATTCATGCATATTGGGTGCTCTGGGGGAGTTAGGGTATGTTTGGGATCCCCTTTCTTGGTTACCCCTAGGGAGTTTCAATTTTCGGTGCAGGAGTTGTGGTACCTTCGATATTTCCTTGCATGGGTACCATCGAGGAGTGCTCTGAGGTGAGTAGGATAGTTGTACACCACCTACCATAAAAATCATCCACATGTGCCGTCACCCCCGGGTTCTGCGGTTCTGGGGTTGGGGTACGTTTTAGATCTACATTATAATGTACCCTGGGGAAGTGCTCCTAGGCGAAGGGGAAACATGGACAGGGTCCCTTGTAGGATTCCTCCATTCTCTGCTGGGATAAGATCAACACATTGGTGATAACCTTTTCTATTGAAGACCTCATTGTCAGCTTCATCAGGGGTCATGGGACTCCAAGTGACTACTCTAGATTTTTTTGACCTTTTCTAATGATATTCCTCCAAAAACATGACTTCCACCAGGTTCCAATCATTCATCTCTGTAACATCTTCATTACATAATCAGGGGGTGAGGGGTTTTAAAGAAAAATGTAATCAAGTCTGAGGCATGGAGTTTGAAAACACACCCTCTGCCATTATATAGTAACATCTTCCTTTATATTTTCCTGTCCCTCCGGAAACATTCCTCCTCTAATTTAATATCTAGAATGGTGGGATAGAAAAATATTTTATTTATAGAACCGATTGATATAAAGGAAGTAACAAACCCTATTTATTTAATTATAATTAATTTATTTACTGAGTAATTAAAAAATAGTAAAACTATACAATTTATTTATGTATTTTTAGTATTGTTCATATATAATTTAAAAACAAAATATAAATTCTAAATCATATTAAATTATTTATTCTTAACTGAATAATGATTTATTTTACAATGTAAATAAAATTAAAAAAATATATTTTTTCTTTGATATCAATTTATTTTAGATTTATAAATAATGTTTAAAATTAAAAATAATAAAAATCTATTTAATTAAACCAGTTTGGGTATATTTCAAAATATAATTGAATATATTTAAAAATAATGAGTTAAAAAATAAATGGGTTTTAAATGGATTATGGATTTAAAAAAATAAACGAGTTGGGATTTAATTATCCCAAATTTTATGGGTACTTGACAAGTCAAAATACTTAATTTTTGGTGATTTGTAATGAAAATTTTCATCCTGACTATCAAAGCGGTAGATTATAATAATTTTGTTGAATTTGAATTTATTAGTATATAATATATTTTTAGAATAGTTGATTGGCATATAATATTTAATGTTGATTTTAATTCAATAATATAACATTTCACTAACATCAACCCTTATACAATATTTAATATATATATATATATCTATGTAATCTTATAATTTTTTATCTAACCACTCGTAAATGGAAATAATGTTTTGTAGAGATTACCCTCACTAATATATAATGGTTCTTAGGTGTGGGAAAATAAGTGGTTAACAGAACTATTAATTGAAAACCTAATAAAGAGGAACCGAACTATTATACTAAAATGTTTCTATGTTAGCAAAAAAATTAATTGGCTAATAACCAATTTTTTGTTGGTTTTTTTATCAATTTTAATAACTAATGTTGATAAAATTACTAAATTTATAATTTTTTTAATTCAATATTTTAAATAAATTATGAGACATTTCATAAAAAAAACATTACATTTTTTATAAATTTATATTTTCTTCAAATAATTTTTTTTATAAAATATAAGGATTTATATATATTTTTTAGTTTTTGTTCAAAATAATTAGGGTAGAAATTTTTAAAAATTTATGGTTTTTTTACATTAGTAGTCTTCCTCCAATGATTGACTTTTGTAGAAAGTTTTTTCCACCTGATAAAACCAGTTTTTATCTTAGTAGCAGTTCATAAAAAATAAAAACATTTTAATTTAAATGTTTTATAATTCACATATGATAATTTATTTTGTTAATTATTATATATATTACTGATATTATCAGTTATACTACTAATTTAATTTTTAATGATTATATTTTAAATTTTAAATTAATTATTAATTATTAATTGTATTCTTAATTTATAATTATATTGTGAATTATTTATTACATTGTTAATTAAATATTGTTATAAATTATATTATCAATTACTGAATTTATTAATGATATTATCAGTTATTAATTTTTATAATTATTTAACTAATTGTAAATAATTATTTCATTAAACTAAAATGATAATTTTATATTGAAAACACAAACATTGATTCATACTAGTCACAAAATGTGTTCTATTGACATGTAGTCAATTCATTCACATCATAAATGAGTTATGTATCCACAATAAGAAAATCATCATTTAGAGACAGTTATTTTTTTTATTTGACGACGGTTTAAACTGATGCTAAAGACGGTTCTGGAATCCAACACATTGTGATTCCTTCCATTCACTACTACAGATCTGGGAAAGTGATGCACTAGGTTTTGTCAGTGAAAAGCAGAAAGCACTAATAAAAGGGTGGCCTTTTTCAGCACTGGATAAAAGCGCTGATAAATATACCCTTTATCTGTGCTAACCAAAATGATGATAATAGTGTACCCTTTACCAATGCTTTATCTAGAGATAATAAAGGGGGGAATTTATTTATTTTTAAAATAAAATACTCAATCCATAGATATCATCCAAATCCAAATTACATAATTCCAAAGGAAAATATGAAATCCAGCAATTAGGCACCCAATGATTCTCAACAGCAGCAAAAATACGAGCCACTTGATTACCCTATCTTCTTACAATGGAAAAAATCAAGAGAAAAAAGGAACCAAATATTTGATGATGTAAATAATGCACCCATATGTTAGGATCGTAAATGACGGGTCCTTTGATACAACAATAATTTTGTGATTAAAAATAATGTGCAAAAGTTCGGAATTAAAGTGAACACCAGATGTAACGTGGAAAAACCCCAAAATGAAAGGGGTAAAAAACCAAAGGAAAATAGAAGGATTTCAATATGGTAAAATGTGGGTAAAAATTCTCTCTCAATTACAAGGACAAAACACTCATGAAAATATCTCTTGCAAAATATGGAAAAATGCCTCACAAAATACTGCACTATGGGATGAAGATGTGCTGCTTCTGAATACGATGATGAATTGTCCAGGAGGAGATCCCTCTTTATAGACTTACTTCACACCCTTTGGTCTTCCCTCAATTAAATGACTTTTACCAAATTAATTGGGGAAATAATTATAGGGTGTCAAATTCATTAAATTTAATGAATGCGGTGACCATAATTAATCTCTCTCCGCGTATTCCAACATATCTCCCACTTGGAGATTTTATTAAGTGTCAATCACATATCCACACATCCTTCAATCTGCCAAATCTGCTGCTCATGTATCTACAAGGCCACTTGAAGATCTGTACCATCTGAACTATTCAGAATTAATCACCATTATCATGAAATCTGCCCGATTTTCGTTAGTGTGAATTTTCTTCATGTCTACACTTCCTTCCTCCACCACATCTCGAACAAAATGGTATTTTAGACCAATGTGATTTCTCCTGGAATGAAAAGATGGATTCCTTGCAAGGTGAAAGGCACTCTGACTGTCAAAAAATAATAGAATTTGATCATGTTTGTGCCCGAGCTCCTCTAATAACCTTCTCAACTAAATCGTCTCTTTGCAAGCTTGTGTAGCTGCCATGTACTCCGCTTCTATCGTGGATAATGCCACACATAACTGTAGCTTTGAGATCCAGCTCACAACTCCTCCTGCAAGAGTAAACACATAACTCGTAGTGGATTTCCTCCGGTCAGAATCACCTTAAAAATCTGAGTCAACATATCCAGTTATATTAAAATTTGATCCTCCAAAACATAATGCAATATCTGAGGTTTCCTTGATGTATCACATGATGCTATTCACCATGCACCAATGTTATCTTCCTAGATTCGCCATGTACCATATAACTTCTCCCACTGAATGTACAGTGTCTGGTCTAGTACAAACCATAGAGAACATTAAACTCCCCACTACTGATGCATATGGAACTCGAGACATTTCTATCCTCTCTGCTTCACTGCTAGGACTCATTGTAGATGATAACTTGGAATTAATGGGAAGAGGGGTTGAAATTGGCCTACAGTCTTTCATATTGAAGTGTTTCAAGACTTTCCTCAAATAATTCTTCTATGATAGCCAAATCTTTCCATTATTCCTGTCTCGGTAAATCTGCATCCCAAGAATCTTTTTTGCGGGTCCCAAGGCCTTCATTTCAAACTCCCTAGCCAATTGTGCCTTCTTCTCCTGGATTTTCTCATTGTTGGGGCCTACAACCAACATTTCATCGACATACAACAGCAAAATGATAAAATCATTACCATTTAAACCCTTGAAATATGCACAAGGATCTGAATTAAGTCTCTTATATCCAAGGCTCATGATATAGGAATCAAATCTCTTGTACCAACACCTCGGAGCCTATTTGAGACCGTATAGAGATTTTTTCAACATGCAAACCAAGTGGTCTTTACCTTTTTCGGTAAAACCTTTTGGTTGGAGAATATATATTTCTTCATCAAGATCACCATGGAGAAAAGCTGTTTTAAAATCTAGCTGCTCTAGATGTAGAGTGTATGCAGCACACATAGCCAGAACTACCCGAATAGTCGTTAGTCTCACAATAAGAGAATATATTTCATTGAAATCAATACCTTCCTTCTGAGAATATCCTTTGACCACCAGTCTTGCATGATATCTTTCCACCTGGTCTGTTTCATCCCTCTTGATCTTGTAGACCCATTTATTCCCAATGGCCTTCCTTCCATGAGGTAATGGAATAAGATCCCATGTCTTGTTCTTGTGTAGGGCTTCGAGTTCCTTCTGCATCTCCGCCATCCATGAGGATACATCTGAACTCTGGGTCGCCTCCACAAAAGATGATGGATCTACATCATCTGTCAATATGCATTACGCAATATTGCTCTCATTGATATATCCTGAGTTCTATACTGGTGCTCTTTTCTCCCGAGTTGACCGTCGTTGTCCTGACTCAACCGGTACTTGATCATAGTGCTCTGGTAATGCCTCAGTGGAAACTGGTTCTTCCTTGGGCTTTTCCTCTACTTCGACTAAGGCAGTTTCTATATTCTTCTTCTCCATGTCTTCGTTAGTTGTCATTTTCACCTTTTCTTCTACAAAAAATGACATCTCTACTGATGATAAATTTTTGTAAAGTGGGATCCTACAAACGATACCCCTTCACACCATTAGTGTATCCCAAGAAGATACATTCTCTGGATTTCGTGTCCAACTTCGATCTTTCCTGGTCATGAAGCAGTGCATATACATGACTTCCAAAAGTATGCAAATTAGAATAATCAGCAGGTTTACCAGTCCACATTTCCATCGGTGTCTTGAGATCAATTTCCACTGAAGGGGATCGATTGATCACAAATAAAACGGTATTTACTACTTCCACCCAGAATGTCTTGTTGACTCCTTTAGTCTTCAGCATCGCCCATGTTCTGTTGAACATGGTTCTATTCATCTGCTCTGCCACTCCATTCTGCTGAGGAGTGTACGCCACCGTGAACTGTCTCTTGATGCCTTCCTGTTGACAAATAGAATCAAACTCCTCACTTATATATTCTCCACCATTGTTAGTCCCTATACAGTTGATCTTTTTTTCCGATTCAATATTCTTTGGCACTTTAAATGTTTTAAAGACTTCAAAAACATCTGATTTCCGTTTGATTGGAAACACCCAACATCTCCTGGAATAATCATCAATGAAAGATACAAAGTACCTTGCTCCTCCTAGGGATATAACTGGTGCTTGCCAAACATCGGAATGGATCAACTCCATGATCTCCTGGCTTCTTGCTGTTGATGTCCCGAACTTTAACCTGTGTTGCTTGATTAAAACACAATACTCACAAAATGGTAAGGATACCTTTGTCAGCCCAGATAGCAACTTCTAATCCGCAAGAATCTGTAGGCCTCTTTCTGACATATGGCCAAGCATCCGATTCCATAACGTCGTTAACGCTTCCGTCGAGGTAGTTGATGCAACAATTATCTCCACCTCTTTGTACGTTTCACCCATAAGCACGTATAGGTTCTTTGAGAACTTCTCCTCCTTCATTACCACAAGCGCTCCCTTCAAAATTCTCATCACTCCATTCTTAGTGTGAGTCTTGCATCCGATATCATCAAATTGTTCCAAGGACAATATGTTCTTCTTGAGGCCCTCCACATGGCGTACTCCTTGGATGGTTCGAACTATGTTATCATGCATCTTCAATTTTATGGTTCCAACTACAACGATCTTAAATGTATGATCGTTTCCCATGTACAAAAGTCCTTCCGAGATTGTTTCATATTGGTCAATCCATTCCCATCGAGACGTCATATGCCATGTTGCTCCTGAGTCGATAATTCATGCATCATCGAGGTGATGTCTTCCATCAATAGTCATCGACGCATCACTAACTAGTACGTCTCCATTTCCCAATGTACTCACCACATTTCCTTGAGAGTTCTTCTCACCACTCTTCTTATTCCAGCTGTCTTTTCTCACATGCCCCCTATTACGAAAATTGTAGCATTTGACATTTTTCTTCTTGCTCCCTCATTTAGACCTTCCATGATTCTGGATCCCATCGGAACCACGCTCCATCATTCTTCTACTTTGCATCGATAGATCTTCCACTTGGTGTGAAGTCTTTTGTCTGTCTTCTTGGTTATTGCGCCAACTTTATTCTTTGAGAACCACAGCTGCAACATCATTAAGGACAACATATGTGTCAGGATATTATTGGTGAGGTTGATGATGAGTTGGTTATATGAATCTGGAAAACTCTGGAATAGGATCTTCGTACGTTCAGTATCCACAATTTCATATCCCAACGTCGTAAGTTTAGAAAAAAGGGTATTGAGGGTGTAGATTTGGTTATTCACCGATGATGACTCCGCCATTCGAAGAGTGTATAATCTTCTCTTCAATAAAATTTTGTTGTGGAGTGATTTTTCCTCGTACAGTTTTGTTAGAGTATCCCAAATTTCTTTCGTCATCTTTTTCTCTACAATACGTGACAGGACCCCATCTGCTAAAGCTAAATGATGGTTGGAAATAGCATTCCCATCCATGTCGCTTTATTTCTCTTCCATCACACCTTTCAGTTTATCTCCAATCTCCTATAGGCAATTATCCTTCCGCAGAACTTCTTGCATCTTCATTTTCCATAATGAAAAATTATTTCCATTGATTTTTTCAATGTCGTATTTCACCGCAATTTGGACACATCGTTGGTCCAGAATTTTCTTGGGCCACGAACCTACCTCTAATACCACTTGTTAGGATCGTAAATGACTTGTCCTTTGATACAAAGATAATTTCAAGATTAAAAATAAAGTGAAAAAGTCCGGAATTAAAGTGAACACAAGATGTAATGTGGAAAAACCCCCAAATGAAAGGGGTAAAAAACCACAGGAAAATAGAAGGATTTCACTATGGTAAAATGTGGGTACAAATTCTCTCTCAATTGCAAGGAGAAAACACTTAAGAAAATATCTCTTGTAAAATATGTAAAAATGCCTCACAAAATACTGCACTCCGGGATGAAGATGTGTTGCTTCTGAATTCGATGATGAAAAGTCCAGGAGGAGATCCCTTTTTATATCCTTCCTTCACACCCTTTGGTCTTCCCTAAATTAAATGAATTTTACCAAATTAATTGGGGAAATAATTGTAGGGTGTCAAATTCATTAAATGTAATGAATGCGGTGACCATAATTAATCTCCTTCCACGTCTTCCAACACCATAGGCTTGGAGGCCACCTACATCCTACTTTAGTTCGTTGATGATAACATAATAATCAAATTCGACCACAATATCTATCCATGCAAGAGACAAGATGAACTGCAAACCCTTCCAAATAGTCATAGCCTTTTCCAAAGGAGGAGACCAACCCACAATGTATGAGGAATGACGAGCCGCAACAATAGATCCAGCGTGATCCAGGAGGATTTCCCTAAGGTCAACAAAACCACCCACAGTTTCATCACGTTAATATTAAGTTTGAGAGCATCGAATGGGGGGGATTCATCTGAAAAGATGGGACTCAAGAGCTGAAGGTGGACGAGCCTCCTCAACATCCACCACTGAGATCCCAATTTATGAATCATGGAAAGCCAGACCTTGTTATCTTTACCAATGTTCTAAAAAAATGAATTAATTATGATGAAACCATATAATCTTGGCACAACTCTATTATTAAGGCTAATAAAAGTTTATAATATTAAATATAATTATTTTATATAAAATTATTATATTTATATTCCAAAATATTTTATATTTTTATACATTAAATAAAAAATGTATCTTTATAATTATTATATTTTTTAATAATTCCAATACATATATAATTTTTTAAACATATTTATAAATTTATAATTAAATAAATACATATTTAAATAATTATAATATTACATTAATTTTTTAAATAATAAATATATTTATTATATTCATTAAATTTATTATATTTATAAATATAAATAAATACTTTTTTAATTTTCATATTTAGAATTATAGTTATAAATAAATAAATATATGTTTAAAAAAATATATGTTTCCAATGATTTTTTTAATAAATATATTAATGCGTCATTATAATTGATGTAGATATATGTTATGTATTCATCATGAATTTTCATTTATACATTAAGAATTTTAAAACTCACATTAAGAGTGTTTTAACATCGGTTAATGGATAACCATTGTTAAATCTATGTTAGTGTGAGTTTTTTTAATCGTTTATGCAATAAGAGACTTCAAAATGTATGTTTTAACATAAATTATCAAATAATTTTTCATCCCCCTCCTATTAGATGGATTCCTACCCATTAGTCTATTTTCAAACTTAATACTGACGTAGTGATTCCTGGTGATGGATTCGTTGACCTTATAGGAGTTATCCAAGAACATGAAGACTATATTATTGTGTCTCGTTATTCCTCAAACATTGATTATTAGTCTCCTACCATAGAAGAGGCCATTTATATCTTGATGGGTATGAAGTTCATTTTTTCTCTTATCTGGAAGGATATTGTGGTCGAATCTGATTGTCAAGATATTATCAAAGTGATGGAGGAGGATGAAGGTATCCACCAAGCCTTTGGATCTATTATCGACATCATCATATCATTGGTTCATTTATTCTCTTATTATTCTTTTTACTTCATTGGGAGTGAGGAAAATTGTTCGGCTCATTTTAGAGATGCTTTTGGGAGTTGTTGAGGGTCAAATAGTTGAATTTCATCTTTTCCCTTAGAGTTATGTACTTTGTATTTGGATGATATCTATGATGAGGATTCATTTCAAAAGAAACCTTAAAACCTTTTATAAAATTGAAAATATAAGAGTTTCTCTTTTATACTCATTATTTTGATTCCTAATCTCTTGAAACACTAACATTTGTGAAACATGGTTATTCTTCATCTCCTTCCATCAATTATATTTCTGCACCTTCTACATCCCTTCCACTTCTTGTTATTAGGGTCTCCCTGATTCACTCACATTCCTCCATGATCGTCTGCATTTCTCCAACAAAAGTTTCATGCCTTTTATCTCACTCAAGTTCTACCATTATCATCTTTTAATATGTATTTTCATATATACCAATTTTTCATTTCTTGCAATCTGAAGATTGCCTATCTCAATTTTTTCCCTATTTTTCATGGATCTTCTACCTGAATCTCTATCTTTTGAAATTTAAAATTTTATTTTTTATGGTTAGTATATTTATTCATTATTTTATTTCTATAAAATATATCCATTAATTTATTTTTTCATACACACATATTTATCGGTTATAAATTTTCACGATTGTAATTAATTTTTTGTTATAATTTATTTCTGATTATAAATTTCATATGGTTATAATTTGATTATGGTTATAATAGTTTTTATTTACACTACTACTAATATGATCTTTCACATCGTGAAAAAATAATTTTAAAAATGAAAAAAATTGTAAATTGTAGCGCTTTGAAAGGGGGGCCTTTATCAGCGATAGTTTAGCATTGATAAAGGCCCCATCTGCTACATTGTGTTGTTTATATAAAAACACCCTAAAAAGTATCATTTACACAAAAACATCACACAAAAACCTCCTATATAGATAATATATAATTTAGTTGAAATATATTTTACATCATAATTAAAAAATACACTACTATATACATTTCAAACAAAGTTATGTATAATTACATTTATAATTACTATATAAAAATAATTTAAATCATTAATTATTTTCACTGGAACCCATGATACCATCTCAAAAAGGTCTACCCATGGTATCTGTTTCTGAACAAATCACCTCAACCAGATCAAAGGAATCCACTTATATAATAAAACTAATATTATGTTAGTAATATTATATAGAAATAAATTAAACATTATTATGAATGAATACATTATAAAAACTACAACTTTAAATAAAAAACAGACATTGAGTTATACTGATCAGACCATGAATTATATTGAGGTTCATCTGATTCTAACATGTATCAAATGAGGTCAAGGCCATTATCCTAAAGTATCAAAACAATTCAAACACATTTTTTCAGTTTTGAGTATGTCACTTGTTCTTTTTAATGAAATTAATGTCAATTTTAAATGAAGACTCATTTGTAGTGATACCGATCACACTGTGTGTGGGATTGAGGTACAACTTATTCTTTTACATCAAAAATTACTTAAGTATCATTTCTCTAAATTATCAAAATAATCCTAATACGTTTGGTGGGTTATTAGTATGTTACATGCGCTTTCTACTAAAATGTCACTTCAAACTGGAAACATGTAATTTTATTCATACAATTCACATCATGTGTTTTTTTACATGATAATCCTTATTAAATTTCACAAATGACTTATTAATTTATGTCCTAAATTATCAATATAATCGGAGCTCATTTTCTTGGTTTTTAGTGAGTGGCATACATTTTGAACTAAAATGTCAATTTTAAACTATTAACAGGCACAGTGAGTCATACCAGTCACACCATGAATTGTATTGAGATGAAGGTGATTCCTAAAAAACCAAAATAACTCATGTATCAATTCCCTAATGTATCAAAACAATCTAGATTCTTTTGCTTGATTTTCAGTACATCACATCATCCTTCTTACTAAAAAATGATGTCAATTTTAAATAAAAAGATGCACATAGAGTCATACCAGTCACATCATGCCTTATATTGAGGTTTGGATACTTTTTAAAAATCCCAAATAACTCATGAATTGTTTATCTAAAGTATCAAAACATTCCAAATGACTTTTCTCAGTTTTCAGTAAGAAACATCTTACTTTTTCTAAAATTGACATCAATTTTAAATAAAAAGACGTACTTATAGTCGTAAGTGTTACACCGTGCATAATATTCCGCTGAAAATGATTCATACAACTATAAAATGTCTCATGGATCATTTTCATAAAGTAGAAAAACATTTCAAAAGAGTTTTCTCAGTTTTGAGTAGGTTAGTTGTCTTTTTTACTAGAATTGATGTAAATTGAAAATAAAAAAGATGTACTTAGAGTCATAGCCGTTACATTGTGCCCCATATTGAGGTTTGACTAATTAATACATGTTCCAAATACTTCATGGATAATTTACCTAAAGTATAAAAATAAAACGATTTCATTTTCTTGGTTTTCAATACCACACTTGTTTTTTTACTAAATATGATGTCTATATAAATAAAAAGTCACACATGGAGTAATACTGATCATTATGTGACTCAGATTTAGGGGTAGTTGATTCATACACATCCCAAATAACTCATGGATCATTTTACTATAGTATAAAAACAATACAAATTAATTTTCTCAATTTTTAGTAAGACACTTCATCATTTATCTAAAATTGATATCAATTTTAAATAAAAAGACGCACTTTTAGTCATATCAGTCACACTGTGAGTCAGATTGAGATTTGGATAATTCTTACAAATCTATAATGACTCTTGAATAGTTTTCCTAATTTATAAAGACAATACTAATTCATTCTCATGGTTTTTAGTAGGTTAGTTTTTCTTTTTACTAAAATTGATGTTAATTTTAAATAAAAAATGACGCACTTGGAGTCATAACGGTCACACCATGTCCTAGATTGAGGTTTAGAAGATTTTTAAATGTCCCAAATGACTGATGAATCATTTTCCTAAAGTACAAAAACAATTTGAATGTGTTTTATCAGTTTTAAATACATCACTTGCTAATTTTTACTAAAACATTAAGTCAATTTTAAATAAAATTATGGACTTAGAGTCATACTGATCACACCATGTCTTAGAATGTTTTGAATCTAATTCATACACTTTTCAACTAACTCATGGATCATTTTTCTACAATATCAAAACAATTAGAATGCGTTTTTTGGTTCTGATTAAGTAAATTTTACTCTTTACTAAAATTGATGTATATTTTAAATAAAAAAGACGCACTTGTACTTATACCGGTTACACCATACCTCATATTGAGGTGTGAAATATTCATACAGATCATAAATGTCTCATGGATTATTTTCCTAAATTATCAAGACAATGAGAATGATTTTTATCATTTTTTAGTACACAACTTGTTCATTTTTACTAAAATTGATGTCAATTATATATAAAAAGACGCACTTGGAGTCATACCAGTCACATCGTATTTCATATTGAGGTGTGAATGATTTTTACACATCCAAAAGGACTCATGTATCATTTTCCTAAAGTATCAGATCGATAAAAATATTTATTCATGGATTTCAGTATTTCCCTTGTATTTTTTACTAAAATTTCATTTCAAACTAGAAACACGCATTTTGAATCATACTGGTCACATCGTGTTTCAGTTTTACATGAGACCAATTCCTACACATCAAAAATGATTTATGAATCAATTTCCTAAACAATAAGGAATATATTAGTGGGTTTTGTTTATTTTCAATGAGTAACACATTTTGAAGTAAAATGTCAATTTTAATCTGATAACAAACACTTTGATTCATACTTGTCACATCGTGTGTTAGATTGAGGTGGAGATGATTCCTATATATTTTAAATGTATTATATATCATTGTACTAATGTATCAAAACAATATGAATTCTTTTTTTCAGTTTTGAGTATGTGAGTTGTATATTGTACTAAAATTAATGTCAATTTTAAATAAAAATACACACCTGGATTCACTCCAATCACACCATGTGTCAAATTGAGGTATTGTTGATTCATACATGACATAAAGATTAAAATCAATCCAAACTTCCATAGAATCTTATAGTATGAGAAAAAAATTCTTACAGGAGTAATAATAAAAATAAATAAATTAAACATAAATACGAAACAATCCATTACTTATTTAGAAGTCACATATTTATGCTATTTGTATACATTCAGTGATCAGGTATGATGCCCATTTGTTTCTAAGAAAATGTATATCATCATTTGAATATGTTTTTTTATCAAAATTCATAATATTACTAAAAAATATAATTACACAAAATATTCAAAATTATTTTAAATGAAGTAGTAATTAACTTTGAAAATATCTATTCGGGGATGTTTGTTTTTTGATGGAATATGATCTGCCTCATAAATTTAAAATCATAATAATAACAATATTTTCCATTTTATTGTTTCATACACTGCATAATTATTGAGTAAAGTAATTAATTTTTTTAATATGTGTTTATATAGTGAAATATTATTATATATACCCTAATACTTATGATGTTTCAAAAAATTTCAGGGTCCATGTGCGCAATGTTTGTCTTCATGCCATGATTTAGACAATATTTACACACCACCCTATAATAACAGAATATTAATTATAACATAATATAAATTACATAACATGGATTCAATTTCTTAAATGTTTGTGGTAGTGTATTAAAAATTGAAAAATGTCATCATATGTGGTCGGTTTGTTGGTAATACATGGAGTGAATCCATGAAATAAATATTTGGAGTATCTAAATTGACCATAATGAGCATCCAGTGTTTCCGAAAAAAAGAATAATTTATGAAATAATTGACAAAATTTGTGTGATATAATTCAGTTAGAGAGTTCTATTCATGCATCATTGGTATTAAGAAGGGTATTTCATCAACAAGTTTTATTTAAAACTATTTTCCTAGGTTTTCCGATATTTCATCCATTTGATTGGATTTTATTTTTTTTTACGTCTGTAGAGGTTATGTGAGGACTAATGAGTCATTTTTTATGGGTAAATCGCTTGAATTTGTATTCATATATACACCTACAAAAAATATGAAATTTATTTAGTCGAAATTAACATTGTATGTCAAATTTTGAAAAATTAAATCATGAAAACATACCTCATATATAAATTTACAATTAAGGCTCCTTGACATTCATAGTTGAGGATTTCATCTAAATTATTAGAAGAAATTTAGTTAGTAACTTCCACTCTATACAATTTTTCTTCAAAACAAACTACGTGACTACTACCACATTGTATCATTTCAACCGATTGAACCATCAATGTTAACAAATACGAATATTCAATTGGCAGGGTAAGTGTGCTTTTCAAATATCTTTTTTATCCGTTGGTTGATCCTATAGATGTTTTTGATTCGACCTTTGGTTTCATCCCATTTCCTTTGTTTTTCTGTAATAATATTAATCGGTTCAGACATTGTTTCATTAATTGTTAATTATTTAGAATGAAAAATAAATTGGAAATGAATACCTCCATGTAGACATGTCTTTTTACAAGATGTGAAGGACATGAAATTAATGTTCCAACATTTCGGTCAACCTTATGAATACCTTTCTCATTAATTGGAATAAGTAGCTCAGTGCACAACTCATGTTCTATCCTAGTCAACACTCTCACATGACCTATTGGAATTTTTCTATTGTGTAGCATGTCATTTTGAATATTGAACGCCGTATCCCTCTATACAAAGAAATGGGTGGGTGTTGATTGATATAAATCATAGTCATTATCTCCCAATATAATATTAGTACAAGAAAAGTATCAGTGTCTATATTATTTACATTTAATATCATAAATTATTAGATCATTTTTTACATAGGAAAAGGCAGCTCGTTGAGGTGAATGTCTTACCTCACAGATGGTGGGGGAGGGGCTAGACATTCATGAAATGATTGTTCTTGAGTTATTTGTTTCTCTTTTTTAACCCCATAAATGTTTCTAGTAACTCTCTTTACCGTTGTAATTTTTTATCAATTCTAACTAGTCATTTTTTCTTCTATTTCATTTCATTATCTTTATCCTCTTATTTTGTTTATCAAAATATATTCAAGGTGTCACCCTAAAACTCGCACCTATGGTGTGACCATAATGTTCTGTCTACTTCAAGTCCACTGATAGTATGTGTTTATCCGGTACTGGTGTTGATGATTCCTATGACTAATTCATATATAAAATTTAGAAAAATAATTAATAATTGTTATGTAGTAGGGATTTAAATCGGAAAAAATTATTTTGTCATACATACACATGTTTCCCACAATTTTGTGTATTTTAATCTATTAGTATCTCGTCATTATTTACAAATTCCTCCATCCAAAACAAATGGCATGAGATGGATATTTGTTGTTATTTTTATTCATCAATCATCATATCAATAGAGTAACATAATTATTTTTTAATGACATATAAAAGGGTTACAATAGATTTTAAATAACTAACACTTTTTTAATGTGAAGCATTCCCCATCCTTACATTATGGTAAGGGTACGTTGGTTTTTCTCCCCATCCCTAATTTTCATCACTCAGTTTCTATTTAATAAATAAAAAAATTGATCAATGTGATGAAAATATGTATTTCCAAAAATTGTATTACTATCCACAATGTACATGAAAAGACACAACCACATAATGTCTAGTAAACACATCCCATGCATCCTGGGTTATCAGGTGTGCATACATAAGCATTGGGTGTGGTTTTATTTTCCCTTCAGTATCATTAAGATTATGTATCATTAGAATTGTGTGAAAGCCTCTATAAATCATTCCAGAAATCATTAATAAATATTTATTATGTGATTCATCTAATATAAATTCACACTTCAAGGGATGGTGGAGATTAATTTTATGCTTAGTTATTTTATTTTTTCAAAAAAATAAAGAAATCATGTCATAAAGTTGCCATAATATAATTCCCCATCAATTTATTTATAACGGTCCCAACATGGTTCCATGAATCTACATCCATTAGAACACATTACTGAGTGATGATTCTAATGTAACTACTGAATATGGCCTTTTGGGGGTTAACATGATGTCCTCGTGCATTCCATGCGACATCATAGTTGATGTATTTTATTTTCACCTTAATAATTTTTTCTAACACCATCAAACTATGGAACTCTATTTTTTTCTGCATCATTATTCCTTCGTCACCTACAATTTCATGGGTTTCAAAATCATCAATATATTATTTATATGGATCAGTAGCAGCAACATGTGAATATGGTCATTAAACCTATGCACTGAGAGAAGAAACATGATGAGAAACCTATTATTCCCCTAGACTGGGAGCACCATCACATACATAAGATCATTGTTCCTCTATACTCTGAGCAACATTAGTCTGAAAGACCAATTGTTCTTCAGGATTGGGAGCACTAACATGTGTAAAACTCATTATATAAATAATTGGCTTAACATTTAATTTAGACAACATAAATACAATAGAGAATTGATAATAACATGATGTAACACGATGTATATTAAAAAAATATAACATGATTATTGGACTCCATTTTCTAAAGGATGAAGGAATTTGACCCTTTAATCGACCATCAAAATACCTTCATTGTGGTCTCCTCTGACATAAAAAATAATCTACATTGGGACCACACTAAAATGATTATAGAGTCCAAATAAAAGTGTCAATACTCTGTTAATTTTCATCTGAACCGTCAGTGGTTTTGGTCGATAACAGAACAATTGACCACTTTCACATTATAGGATCTATAACATAAAATAATTGAAATTCCTATGATTCTATTATAAATGGTTCATCTTTGTACCCTCTCTTACTGAAATCATCTTTCATGAATATAAATTAATCTATTTTAATTGAACACATTTTATCAACCCACTTGAATTGAAAAATCAGTACTTGGGAATGTTGTATAATCCAACTCACATATTTGTTTTATGATTCCAATGTATGACATATTCATGTATATTATATTTTTTCCCATAGTATTAGAAACATTCATTGCTTCATCCATAAGTGTAACTCAGCTATTTTTCATGGCATTGTCTTCATCATGTTCATCTGTATAGAATGTATATCCCTTAATTACATAACTATTGTAATATAATACACACACTTGGTCCTCTGATAACAATCTAATTCATTCTAAAATTGAATATGTATTTTCATTTGACTCGTTAAAAATATAGTCCTAAAACCATTTTATAAACTATTGATTATGTGTATTTTATTTCTAACATTCATTCCTTGATGGATTTAAATGCCTAACAATTTCATTGTGTATTTCAACATATGGTGGAACCTCTAAACCATTATGAAAAACGAAATGTTGGTTCTGCTTCTGATATACAATATTGATTTTAACAACATCTCTTCAAAAAATTATTTCACCCACAAGCTTCCCAATGTGATGAGAATTTTGTAGAAAAATTTTTTCCACACCAGATATGTAATATGTAAATAATTCAATGGCATCCTTAACAATATATCACTCTACAATAAAACCCTCTGGTTAAATTCTATTTTTTACATTCCCTTTAAAAATAATTCATTTACCATTCAATGGGGTAAATTCATCTATTGTGTATAGGTTCAGATAGTCTAATATCACTCACTAAGTGAACCATAATGTAATCCCTTATATCATTGAATTTTTACAAGAATAACATTTTCAATTCACATAATATGATGATAATTTATCTTTCCATAGTCGGAAATTTCATCAGATCTATAACTTTTCTAGATATAGCTTTGAAGAATAATCAAATCTTGGTTAATTTATGAATGGAGTTATTGGAAATAATGAAACGTAAATCTATAGTAATTATTTCTTGCCTAAAAATATGACATTCATGTGATTTCAGACCCTTTAACTTCAAATCGTTTATTGACCTGATATTCTTGATATTCGATGAATACCTATATGGAACCTTTACGTTATTCAAGAAGTTGAAAAACTGATATCTCTCTTACCTGGAAAGAGTGTAAGTAGGTAGAGGAAGATGATTTCATTTTTCACCCTTCATACGCACCAACTCCTCTCATATTTCCATGTGAACCATCTCCAACCTAGCCGTAATTACATCCATTTTTTCTCGGTGCATTTAGCAACTTACCGATGAAGCTATCACATAATTTTTTTTCAAAATAAATCACAACAAGGAAATGTCAGGTGTACATAAAATTCTAGAATAATAAGTCAAAAAAAAACTAATAACTTTTTCCAACCGGTTTTCATAAGGTTTTTCAAAAATGGTATACCAAAAGTAGTGTCCATATCATTTACTTTCTCAAACAGTTGATCAACTATTATGGGAGACGGTGTTGTAAGTATATATGAACTTCAATAAAATGATGTCACCTAATATAGTTAATTATCCCATTAGGGTATACATATATAATATTCTTGAAACATAATGTTTTATAAATGTTGCAACCTAATTTAATGTGTACCTTTTTTACAAACATGACACTCTTTAGTTCCTTTAATTATATATCCTAAAAAATTTCCATAAGCTGGAAAGTAATATATCATCCCTCACAAAATGAATCTCAACGTGAAATATTTATTTATGTAAGAATAATAAAACATAACATCTAAATCATCCCCACCTCAATACGATGCATAGTGTGTCTGGTATAACTCAAAGTGTCTCTTTTTATTTAAAATTTACATCAATTTAAGTAAAAACAACAAGTGACATACTGATAACTGAAAAAACGAATTTTTATTGTTTTTATATTTTATGAAAATTATCCATGATTCATTTGTGATCTGTTTGATTCAATTTCACCTCAATAAGACACCTGGTGTGACGGTTATAACTCAAAGTGTGTCTTTTTATTTAAAATTGATATTAATTTATGTAAAAAGAACTAGTGACATAATGAAAACTGAGAAACCAAATTCATATTATTTTTATACTTAATTAAAATGATAAATTATGCATTTTTGACATGTAGGACTGAACCATACATTAATATGATGCACGGTTTTTCCGGTATAACTCAAAGTGTCTCTTTTTATTTAAAATTGCTATGACTTTAATTAAAAACAAAAAATGACATACTAAAAACCAAGAAAACACATTTTTATAGATTTTTTATTTTAGGAAAATTATATATTAGTAATTTATGATTTGAATGGATCAATATCATCTCAATATGACACAAATTATGATAAGAATCACTCAAAGTGTCTCTTTTTATTTAAAATTAACAATAAGTGACCTACTGAAAATTGAGCAAACGCATTAATATTGTTTTGATATTTTATGAAAATGAAATATTAGTTATTTTTGATGTGTAGGGATCAACCAAACCTCAATAATATTCATGGTGTGGTCGGTATAACTCAAAGTGTCTATTTTTATTTAAAATTGAATTTATTTAAGTAAAAAGAACAAGTGACATACTAAAAACTGATAAAATACATTAAGATTGTTTTGATACATCATGCAAATTATCCATGAGTAATTTATGACATGTAAGAGTTAGCCAAAACTCAATCTAATTCATGGTGTGATCGGTATGACTAAAAGTGTCTCTTAACAATTTAAAATTTACATTTTACTTCAAAACATGTCACTAACTAAAAACCAAGAAAACATGATTAGATTTTCTTGATAACATGGTAAAATGAATCATAAGTCATTTTTGATGTGTAGGAAGTAGTATCACATCAAACTAACTCACGATATGACCAGTATGAGTTTAAATGCACGTTTCCAGTTTGAAATGATATTTTAGTAAAAAAACCCAATGGACATACTAAAAACCAAGAAAATGAATTCATATTGTTTTGATATTTTATAAAAATTATCCATTAATAATTTGTGACTGGTAGGAATTATCTACACCTCAATGTGACACACGGTTTGGAAAGTATAACTCTAAATGTTTCATTGTTTAAATTAACAATAATTTTAGTGTAAGAAAATGTGACATACTCATAACTGGGAAAACCCATTAGGACTGTGTTGATATTTTAGAAAAATGATCCATAACTAATTTCAAAGTATATGAATCAACCCCTTCTCAATAGGACACATTATATGACTGGTTTGACTCCAAATGTATCATTTTTTTGAAATTTGGACATTTTATTAATGTGTTATTTCATATTAATGTTTAATATATTTATTCATAGTATTAATAACTTAATATTTTATATTATATAGGTGTAATCTTTTTCTCAGGTTGAGTTGATTTTTTTGGAAACTGATACCATGGGCGGACATTTTTGAGAGGGTATCATTGGCATCAAAATAAGATATATTAATGTTTTAGAATGTTTCTTGGACAATTATACCTATAATTATATAAAACATTTGTTGGAAATGTAAATAATAATGTTTTTTTCTAAATACCATTGGTGGACATATTTATATTGATGATATCAATTAAATGTATATAGCAGGTTTGCTTCTTGGTGTGTTGTTTAAACTTCAAATTATATTATGGGTGTGTTATTATATAATATGCACACTTCAAGAGGATAGACATTTATCATTGCTAAAAAAAGCATTGATAAAGGCTCCCCTAATCATATCTCTGATTAACAATGATTTTTTAGCACTGTTAATGACCATTTTTAATGGTGTGAATAGGTATATGTGTATTAGTGTTTACCACTAATCTATCTTGTTTGGTTATCCATTTACTGTTATATTTATTTATTTATATATATATATAGTTATATTTATTCATAAATTAATTTAGCTATATATATTAATAGGTATAGTTAGTTATATTTATATATTTAAATTCAAATATACTTATTTATATATATATATATTTTTTCATCTGTATATTTTTTCATACATTAAAATATGGTTATAAGATTATTTTTAAATACATTTATAAAAAATGTTTGTGTGTGTGTGTGTAAATAAATAAC
Source organism: Viscum album (assembly GCA_963277665.1). Taxonomy (NCBI): domain Eukaryota; kingdom Viridiplantae; phylum Streptophyta; class Magnoliopsida; order Santalales; family Viscaceae; genus Viscum; species Viscum album. Next base: position 1,251,013,507 of record OY728140.1, on the reverse strand, counting down.
ATAAATAAATAAATACATATATACAACACACACACACAAAAATACACACACACACACATCTATATATATTATGTTTATCTATAATTATAATTATATATTTTTATGTATATTCACATATATTATATATTCATATGTATATTCATATGTTATAATATATAGATAATATATATCAGTTTGTTAATACATACACACACTAATATATATATCAGTACTAGAAAATTAGGCTATAGCCACAGTTTGGAACCATGGATATTTGCCCACAAACCATGGCTATAGGTTATAGCCCTAGTTCATTGAATCGTGGCCGGTATTGTTATGGATATAGGGCCAAACCTATAGCCATGGTTTCGAACCGTGGCTATAGCCCTATAGCCATGGTTTCGAACCATGTCTATACCCCTATAGCCACAGTTTCAACGTTGACTATAGGCCTACAGCCACAGTTTCAAACCATGGATATAACCCTATATCCGTAGTTTCAAACCATGGATATAGCCCTATAGCCATGGTTTCAAATGGTGGATATAGGTTTGGCCCTATATCCACGACAATACCTTCCACTGATCAATTAACTATGGCTAAAACCCTTCCCATTTCATAAAAAAACCAACCCACTGGACTACATCCAACCCCCCACCCCCACACAGACACATCCCTTGCACCCCTTCCACCCCCTTGTACACACCTTTCCCCCCCTACTGGACCCCCTTGGACATCAACCCCCCCCCCCCCCTGTTGGACCCCCAAGAACAACACCCCCCCTTCCAAGACCCCCTAGATAGAATCCCCCCCTCTTGTGGACACCCCTGGACAGTAGCCCCCCACCCCCTATTGGACCCCCTAGACAGAAGCCCCACTACTGGACCCCCTGGATAGTAGCCCCCCTACTGGACACCCCCCCCCCCGAACCCCTACTGGACACCCGCCCCCTGTAGATCACCCCCCCCCCACACAGACACATCCCTTTCACACCTTGGACACCCCCTTTCACCCCATTGCACAACCATTGCACCCCCTACTGGACCCCCTGGACAGTAGCCTGATCCCCCCTCGACATCCCCCCCCACTAAACACCCCCCTGCTAGACCCCCATGGATAGCAGCATCCCCCTACATGACCCCCTGGATAGCACCCCCTGCTGGACCCCCCTTGAACCACCCCTGTAGGAAACCCCCCTTGCACCCCTGATGGACACCCCCCTTGCACCCCCTAGATAGCAACCACCCCCCCCACATACCCACATCCCTTGCACCCCTTGCACACACCCCCTTGAACCCCCCAACACACCCCTTCCCCCTGCTACAACCCCCCTGGATAGCATCCCCACCCCATGTTAGACCACCCCGGATAGCATCCCCACAGCTGGACCCCCCCTGAACCCCCCCCCCCCCGCTAGACCCCCCTGGACATCAGCAGCCCCCTACTGGACCCCCATGGACATCATAAACCCCCTGCTGAACCCCCCTGGATAGTAACCCACCTTGCTGGACCACTTGGAAAAAATCCCCCCCACTGTTGGACCCCCTCGACGGCAGCCCCCCCCCCCACTGGACCCCCCTTGCACCTCCCCTACTGGACACCCCCCCCTTGAACCCCTACTCCCCCCCGCACCCCTTGGATAGTATCCCCCCCATACTCATCACATTAACCCCTTGAACACACACCCTTGTACCCCCCTTGCACACCGCTTTCCCCCTGCTGAACCCCCTAGACAACAGCCCCCCACTGGACACCCCCCCTGCTGGACCCCCCTGGACAGTATCCCCCCTGCTGGACCCCCTTGGACAGCAGCCCCTTGCTGGACCCCCTGGAAAGCACCCCACCCCACTAACACTATTGGAACCCCATAAACAGAAGCCCCCCTCCTAGACCCCCTGGATATCCCCCTGCTGGACAACAACCTCCCCTACACATCCCTTTCACATGTCCAATGGGATCCTTAGTTAAGCATATTGACCAAGCAGGTGAGCTTTGGGCTTTTCCCATAGATGTACCTACTAAATCATAACCTGTAGAGGCTTCGTTACCTGGTTTTGAGAGAGTTGTTTCCCCAGTGCCTTCAGATATTGTATCCAAATTATATTTATAATATTTCAGAGAAATACTTCTTTTAAATTTCAGTGAAATTATGAGTTATCAGGAACCTCCTATTATTGCATCTACATCTAGTGCTCCACCTCCCTCAGCTTTAGTTGATGTTGATTTGATCTAGTCTATAGTCAAATAGTATCTCCATGTTGTTATAGGGTATGTGCATTCATCTCATTAGGATTAATTGATACAAATTCTATAGAATGGGTTTTCAAGGAATAGTTTGACCAGTTGACAGTGATGACACATCTACTCAAGCTATTCATGGAGGAGAAGATTTGTTTAGTAGTATGGAGAGATGAGGAAATATTATTATAAACATTTCAATCTTATAAAGTCATTCCTATATGTATCCAAAACTGTTGTGGCTGCCGATTGAAAGTCAAAAGTGCAACAGTAATGTGAACTCCAACGTCTGCACTGCTATAGTGGTCAAAGTTGCTACAATTCCTGAAAATTTGGACCGGGGCCTTCGTCCCCCGAACCCCTAGAGTAGGGGCACATTACCCCCTTAAACCCCCAACTATCGCACCGTGGAGCTTGAACTACGTTATTTTTAGTCCACAAGCATTCGGACTAACCAGATCGGGCTACACCCATCCAATAATCTCCCTTATTGCATCCCATGATGAGAAAGAGGTTAAGAGTGCCCTTTTTTCTCTAAATCTTGACAATGTGGCTGGTCCGGAAGGCTTCAAAAATTTATTCATTATGTTCTACTAGGACATAGTTTGTGATGAGCTCCTTAACACTGTGAGGGAGTTCTTTAACCATGCCTTAGTGCCCTATGGAATCAACTACAATTTTATTTCCCTGGTCCTAAAGAAGGTAAATGTTATGGATGTAAATGATTTCAGACCTATTGCTATTGGGAATACCTTTCCAAAAAATCATTATCAAAATTATTTCTATGAGGTTAGGTCCCATTTCTTGTGGATTTATCTCTTGAAATCAGCCCCCGGAAATCCCTTGGACACCCCCGTGGACATCCCACCTAGACACCCCACCTGCACCCTTCCCCCTTCCCTATAGACCCCGTCCCCCCCCCCCCCCCCCCCCGAACCCCCCCCCCCCGGACAGCCTTTGACCCCCTAGACATCCCCTCCTAGACACCCCACATGTACCCTCCCCCCTTCCCTACAGACCCCTCGACACCCCCCTGGACATCACTTGGACACCCCACCTTCACCCTTCCCTACAGACCCCCCCAGATAGCCCTTAGACACCCCCCAGACAACCCCTCTTAGACACCCCACCTGCACCCCCCCCTTCCCTGCAGACCCCTCAGAACCCCCCACCCCGGGACTGCCCTTGGACACCCCACTTGGACAACCCCTCCTAGATAATTCTATAGCCATCATTACCTTCACATCATTATGAAATAATTCTAAATCAACAATGCCTTGAAACTATTCCAAAAATGGTCTTTGTCTGTCTTAGTCTAAATAATAGACTTCCACCACTTATAACTCTTACCCTCTAGTAGGATGGTTACAAAAATAACCTTAAGAGACATATAAATCTAAAGATGGATAAAAATAGCCTCATCCTTCCGTACCAAAATCAATTCATCCTAAGAATATTTTTACCCATAAATTATTTTGGGGCTACCATCTTGATTTTGGGGTTCCTAGTTGTGCCTTCAAGATTGATTTATTCCAGGATTTTGATTCGTTTTGGTGGAAATTCTTATGGGATACTTTGGTAATGCTTAGCTTTCATGCTAGGTTCTCATCTTAGGTTAAAAGATGTTTCTCTATCCCAATGTTCTCGGGGAACATTAATGGATGTTTACATGGCCACTATTCGGGGAAAAGAGGTCTTAAAAAAGGGTATCATCTTTCACCTTTCCTTTTTGTGATTTTCATTGCTTTTTTCTCATGCATCCAAGAATACAGGAGGTTGGGGGCTGGTGCGATGGCTGGTACGGGCTAGAGTGGCTGGTCCGGGAGGGATGGAAGGCGATATGGGGATGGTAGGGGGATGGTGTGGGCTGGAATTGGTGGTAGGGGGCTGGTGTGAGATTGATTTTAAGTGGCTGGGGGTTGTTGGGCATGTGGAAGGGGCTGGTGCGGGCCGAGATGTAGGAGGTCAGGGGCTAGTGAGGGATGGAACTAGTGGATGGGGCTGTTTTGTTGGTGGAAAAGGGCTGGCATGTGTGTTTTTCAAGAGGCTGGGGGGTGGTGGCTGGTGTGGTGGCTAGTGCGGGCTGTATTGCAGGTGGTTGGGGGCTGGTGAATGTTCGAATACTTGTGGAAGGGGGTTGGAATACTAGTGGAAGGGGGCTAGTTGCAGGTGCTGGGGGGATGGTGCGGGCTGATTTGTAGGTGGAAGGGGGTTATTGCGAGCAGGAATACTAGTGGCAGCGGGCTAAAAAGAAGGTGGAAAGGGGATGGTATGGGCTAGATGTGGCTGAAGTAGGGCCAAATCACAGCAATACCTTGGCCTGACCACAGAATGACCGTGGCGTGACCGCAGCGTGACTGCGGTGTGACCATGGAGTGATTGCGGTGTGTTGGCCCGGTCCAGTGACATTCGTGGGGCAGCATCTTTCGACCAGGAGAGAAGGGAGCCGGAGGAGGTGGGGCAACATTCCGTTCATCGCCCCGCTGGAAGAAATTGTAATTAGATAGCCTCAACATTGATCACAATACTCATGAATTTCTATCAATGCAAAATACTGCATGGTGTCATCCTAGAGCACGACTATATCATGGAATTACTATGATGTGACTGCAGACTGACCGCAGCATGACTACTTCATGACCGCTGCGTGACCGCGACGTGTTGGCCCGGTCCTGTGACATCTGCAGGGTATTATCTTCCGGCCAGGAGTGAAGGGAGTGAGAGGAGGTAGGGAAACATTCTGTTCGTTGCCCCACCGGCAAAAATTGTGATTAGTCAGTCTCAAGATTGATCACAAGACTCATCGAATACTCTCATTGTGAACTTCTATGGGGTGTCATCCTAGAGAAGGTCCAAATCACGGTGTGAACACGGCGGGACCGTGGCATGTTGGCTTGGTCTAGCAACATCCACATGGAACCATCTTCCGGCCAGGAGCTAAGGGAGAGGGAGGAGGCATGGCAACATTTGGGTTGTCACCCCACCAGCAGAAATTGTGATTAGTCAGTCTCAACATTGATCACAAGACTCATAGAATACTATCCCTGTAAACCCCCATAGGGTGTCATCCTAGAGCATGGTCAATCACGGAATTACCACGGTGTGACCGTAGCTTGACTGCAACGTGATCGTGGTGTTACCACGGCGTGACTGCAGCATGATCGCAGCGTGACCGCGGCATGTTGTCCCGGTATAACGACATCTGTGGGGCAGCATCTTTCAGCTAGGAGCGAAAGGAGCTGGAAGAGGTGGGGCAACATTCCGACCGTCACTCCACTAGAAAATGATAGAACAGATCTACTATTTAATATGCTATAACAAGGGATTTCCAGAGAAGGTTATAGTGAGCGGCATAGTGATGCAACGTCTAAAGGTCAACAAAATGATGTAAAAGAATCATACATCCTACACAAACCATTTAATAATTCATTCACTTTGCGTAAACATGGAAATTTTATTTATAATATTCAAAGAGTGAAAAGGAAAGTGTCATGGTCAAGGCATATTCCTACTCGGGAAATGTCATTTGAGTTAAACGAGTATGATAATCCAATTTATATTATTAAAAGAAAACAAAAACTAAATAGCCACAAAACAAACAACATGAAGAGGCATATGAAAGACTCAAACCAAATCTAAACATGACACAAATAATTATCACTACTCTTTAGTTATGAAGTGAGCGCACTTCCATTGGATGAGTTTTATTATAAAATCATGGAATTTCTTTATCACACAATTAATTTAATTTTATTTAACATTTATTCTAAAACTCATTCAGCACAAATCAAATGCAATAATTTATGCAACTCGATCAACATTTCTATCATTGTGAGTTTTCACAGATAGTGCACCTCTGATGGAGTGGGTTTAATTATAAATACATGACTTTATTTATCATATGAAACAACTATATTAAAGAACACTTATTCAAGATATGCAATTCAATATAATTTAGCAGAATTAAGAAAGAGGCTAAATTCAATTTAAACCATTATTGAATTAAAGAGGCTATAAGAGGGATCCTACCTCAAGGTGTAATCAAACAGTCAACTTTAGCTCTTGGATCTTTCTTACTAAAAGATGATTCTCCCCCACTAGGTATACGCACCATCACACACATGCAAGGACACTTAGCCTTTATGCACACACCTGCATGGCCACGAGCATGTGCAAGGGGATCCTTGCACATATGCTTAGATGCATATACCAGTCTCCACTCACCTGAGTGTGAATTTATATATATACATGGGCACACATATCCCCATACGTGCATAATCACTACCATGGTTGACTATACACATAATAGGGGAACCCACATACATATAAATTCTTACCGATGGACACATAGGCAAGTCGCCCTTAACATGGATACTTGAAACCAACGAGCAGGGATCAACGCACTACACAACGGATATTAGGAACATTAAAACACATAAAGGATACTACATAACTAGTGAAAAAACAACCAACGACATTAAATACTTACCACGATTATGAGACCGAATCCACACGAGCCAATACAAAATGATCCAACGCAATACTCAAAACTTAATATGGAGTCAAAAACCCTGAAATCCCCAAATACATGAGGTGAGAGAACATATTAAAACAGTATGCATTATATAAAACATTATAATTTAATAAAATATGGTTACCCATTCAACTTCCTTCTACCCCCTACCCCTACCCCCTCCACCCGACCCCCCTCCACCCACCGCCTGCCCCCTACCCCCTGCCCCCTACTCTGCAGACCTCTCCCCTGCCCCCTGTCCCCTTCCCCCTGCCCCCTCCACCATCTCCCTACTCCCTTCCCCCTACTCCCTACCCCTACCCTGCAGACCTGCCCCCTTCCCCCCTCCACCTTGCCCCCTTCCCCCTGCCCCCTCCACCTAGCCCCCTAGCCTACAGTGCCCCCCCTTCACAGCCCCCCAGCCCCCTAGCCTGCACCATCCCCCCTAGCATGCACTACCCCTAGCCTACATGAGCCCCCTTAGCCAGCACACCCCCCCTGTGAGTCAAAAAAAACTTTGGAGATGTCAGTGGTGTCTCAAATGAGAAGAGTAAGGATTAAAATGGAAAACATAAATGAAATACATTCTACCAAGCTATATAAGAATAAACAACCACAGGAGGATACTTATATAATTTCTTAAATTCATAAGCATGGGATATGTTTTGTTGCTAATTCCCTGTATAGAATGCATCCCTATCCAATGACACATCCTATCATGATACAGAATACTCACAAGAAATCCAGTTCTTGTGAAGACATTGAGACAAATAAAACCTCATAAATATATATTCTGGATTAGTTATAATAATAATAGGATTATAAGAATTCCTGGGGTGGAAGCCGTTTCAAAAGGACCATCAGATTTTGAGAAATAATATTGAAAAAATGAGGTCCAATGGAAATGTAATCCAAAATCTTGTACTAAAAAGAATAGAATAATGGTTATCGAAGAAAAGGACCAAAAGTAGCATTGCATTTAAATTTATTGTAATTACCACTCAATTTCATCAAGCATTATGATGCTTAATTGTGAATTTTTGGCATCCTCAAATACCTAAAAAGAACAGGTGAAAAAAATGACTAAAATTATCCAGTATACAAGTTTAAAATTCAATAATCATAAACATATGGATGGATGGGTGTACCATAGGTGAATCTATTAATTCATTAGGCATGTTTTTGTTGAGGGGGAGAGCAGGTTTGGAACTAGCAGGGGGCTCTAATATCCATTACACAGTGAACATCTATTTTTCTGAAGCTAGGGAGGCTGTGGAACATATTTGTAGGAAGAAGGTGAAGGAGGCTCAATAAACACATGATTTTTTATCCTACTCATGCCCCCCCTACCCTCCACCCTGCACAACCCCCCTGTAGACCTCCTTGCCCCCCTACAGACCCTCCTAGACACCCCCTCCCCCTGCCAGTCCCCCCATGTATGGTCTTTTATATTGGTTGTTTTAATTTGTAACCATGGATTCTAGATCATCCTTGGCCAGTTTTATTGTTGGTATGATTTATTTATACTCATAGTGGTTGACCAGTGTATTGATATCCCTCCACAGCATGATCCTTATAAGGGAAATTGGGTGAGGGCGATAGTAGTCATTTCATCAGAATAGAGGTGTGAAATTTACATTTTTGGGTGATCATGGGTTTTAGTAGAATCATGGGAACTTATTCTACCCCTACACCTATTAGCAATGGTTTTTGAACCTCACCGATCAAATCTATTTCTTGGAATTCAATAAGATAATTTGAATCAAAATTTGAGTTTTTTTATGATTATGATGACTAATATGCCCTATGTTACTCATTATATCATTTTTTAAGGATACGATGTTCTTAACAGGTTCACCAATCCCTGGATTTGATGCCCAATGATACTCATCCTCTATAGGCTAGTCACCTGAGGTATTTTAGGCTCCTCACCTAATGAAGATGAGTCTCATCATCCATGGAATTCCATGCTCATCGCATGAGGAAGGATGGGATTATGATGCATTAGGAAAGGTTAATCATCATATTATTATCACATAATAAATATTAAAATTTTCAATAATCCATGTTATGACATCTCTATAAGTATAAGATCACATCACTAGTAAAATGGATGCCCATGAATTAAAGAGAATTATTTCCCATGTTATAACCAATGATTTATATTCTTAAAACATGGGTACTCACACTTCATTGATCCATATTCATACTCAAAAAATATTCTATTGAAAATTATAATATTTTCATCATTAAGGGATCTAATTATGAGGGAGAGTCCTCCTTCGTTCTCAAATATTTATCAGTATAATCCTGTGAATCATTAATATATGTATAATAAATATATTAATAATTATTTTTAGGTTTCTTGCAGAATATATGTGCACATTATCAATGGCTATATACATATTATTCCTTGACATAGATAGTGGTTATTCGAAAACCATTTTTTAAAACAATAAAGGAATTATGGAAACAAGTTTTTAAAAAAATCAGGAAATTATAGAATTAAAATTAAAGGTTTAGGATGAGGGAACCTACAACAACCTCAAGACCCGTTGCTTTTGATGATGATAACTAGAATCTTCCTTTTTTATTCTTGCACGCATATGCAACTTCACATATATATAAGGACACCTAGACCCTATGTACATATTTTCATGGCCAAATATGCATAACGGTGTCCTTAGATATATGTTTATACATGAATATACCCCTTTACACTTACACATATATGCATTTTTCATATGAGTTTGATTGGTATAGAATATTGTAAAACATGTTCCTCTATTTTTGGACACATTCTATGAATATAGAGAAAGAAAATTTTTATCTCCCTACACATGAGTCTTATCTATGTAGGGAATTTCATATTCATGGAAAAAAATCTTGGATGGTGTAATTACCCTAATAACTATCAGTAATATCCATTCATCCTAAAACATTAGTGTAATTTGGTCTTATAAGGCCCTAAACATCTACATTTTAGAGTATTTATCATGTTACCATTATTATATTCTAAACATTCTAATATTTAGACATTTTGAAAATAAAATATGTATAATCCATTATTCCTATTAGAATTTCAATGGAAAGTTGTAACAAAGGGACAGATGATTGAGAGCATAAAATTCCATTCATTGAAAAAACAGTGGTGGAGTATCCACATCCTAGAGTCTCTATTGACCTTATTAGGAAATGAAATGGAAATGATGTGGCTATAGTGAAATTCTACCTATAGGATTTAATAGATCTTTTAATTTCTAACAAAAGGTGTTAAGGGCCTAATCGATATTGGTTCTATGAATAGCTCCATCTTTTGATAGAGTATGAATTTTCGTAAAAAAAAGTGTTTAGATCTAGTATTTTATATTTTATGGATTCTAGACCTAAGTTTTTTATGATATTTGTGCCTTTATTCTGTCCATGTGAGCCACATATTCATGCATCTCTACAGTCTATATAAAAACAAAATCATGAAGTTTCACTTACTCTATAGTTAAGAGATTTAAATAATTAGTTTTATCCATTAAATATATTGTTTGGTGGTTGAAGAAATAAACTTGATGATATCATATTCATGGGTGGATAAATCCTCTCAATAAATGAGAACATTATGAACAAGGATGTACTAGTGTCGATAATAAAACACACCTGCACATAGGACAAGGAATGTTGTTTAAGGTTGTCATCTTTATCAGAAATTTTCTATAAATGATTATATATGATGCTAGTTTAAACCTAGAACTAAGCCCACATTCATTAAACCTGATGCTAGATGACAATATTGGGAACCAGACTCTGTTCACCTTCCACTACAGATATATAATCTTGAATTTTATTTTTCATGGAATTTTCTTCTTTAAATTGTGTCATAGTTGTAAGAAATTACTCCACCATTGCCTCATGTTAATCTTTAGGGATTGAACATGACAGTTTATCATTGATCAGATGAATACCTACCACTCTTCCTCTGGGAAAAATGTAATTAGGTCTTCTAACACTAGTAGTCAAACATGTGGAGTCTTCACCAATCTCAAAAAAAAATATCATGAGGATGAAACACCCTAAAAATTATTAGAATGTTGGGATATAATTATATTCCCCCCAATAAATTATAAGGATAGTATGAAATGAAAGGATCATTGAGAATCCAATTTTTTATACTCCTATCAAACTGGTTTCCCCAATACCCTATCAGTATAGTTTTCAAACCTTATCATGGAATAACCCCATCAAAATTTATTTGGACCATTCTCAAGATGTAATGAAATTTCAATGTCAAAATCCCCATGCATCATCATCGACCACATTTCATAAAGGAAAAATGGGTTATATTATCTCTAAATATTTATTAGAGGTAAATATGTAACCTCTTTTAAATGACCAAATTATCCTGAAAACCTAAAAGGATCAAAAGGATCTAAAATGCTTACTCTATCTATAAAATCAACCAAAATCACATCTCACAACAAGATAATGTATGAAATTTATTGGAAATTCCCTTTATCTTTATCTACCACTGCACCAAAACTTGTTGAATAAGGAATGAACCCAAAATTGGAAACATCCTTTAACAAATAAATAGGACCATCGAGTCACTAATTGAAAATTAAGAAGACCATATACCATATCTTCGTAGTTCACTCCACATCGAGTATTAGTTTTAGATTCAATAAAGAATAGAAGAAATCAAATAAATTTTCAAATACCTTGATTATAGTGTGTAGGGGGTGTCGACCTCGGTGTCAGGGGTGTTGAGGGTTGTGGGGGAGAGACGTCGAGAAGGAAGGGAGGAGGTGGGGAGTCTGCTTGGAGAAGCATCGCTAGAGGAGGAGGATCGTGGGGAGGAGGGTCACAGTGAGGAGGTTTCATGGGTATTGAGGGTTGTTGGCGAGGAGGCTTCGGGGAGGAGGCGTCGGGGAGGGGTCGGGAAGGAAGAGAGGAGGTGGGGAGGCTACATGGAGCATCTTCCATGGATGAGGAGGGTCGTGACGATGAGGCGTCGAGGTGGGCGTTGGGCTGTTGAGGGGTTTTTTGGAGGATGGATCGAGTGGAAGGAAGAAGAAATGAATGGGTCAGGGTATTCTTCCATGGAGTCGTGGCTAATTGTGGGGGTGTAGTAATGGATTTTTTTTAATCCGTGACATTATAGGCGTGGCTATAGCTCAATTATCTAGTAGTATATAAATATATAAACACACATACACACACATTATATAATTGTATAAGTATTCATATATTTGTGTTTGAAATAAAATGGGAATTAATTTTTATTTAGATAAGGCTTATATATTAAGAAATATATTTTATATGTAAATATGTTTAATTATTTATTTATAAAAATAAATTTTTCTGTGTGAATATAAAAAAATGTATATATTATTATATATTTGGTTATAAATAACATTACATTATAAAAAATTATAAAAATTAAATTCCAAAATAATAATATGAATTTAAAACTTATGAATAAATTTAGTCCCCACTGAAAAATGGAAAAAAGACCCTCTTAAACGAGGCTGAAATTCCATAGAATGTTAAACAAAATTGGGTATCCTGACTAAAAACTCTATTTTGGAGGAATTTTTGGTCTTTTTCTTCCTCAAAATTTTTTATAGAGGGTTTTCTTATGTCACTAGTATGTAGAGCTAGTCGTAATCTTCAATTTGATATGTAGTAGATCTCATACGGACACCCGAATAAAAATTTATTTTCATTTGAATTTTGTGTTACATTTTCAATTTATTTTAGTTCTTTTTTTAAAAAAAATTTTTGTCATCAAATTATTATTAAATTATTATTACTTGATAATAAAAATTAAATTATTAATTAATAATATTTTTAATGTATTTTATAAGCCATTTTTACTGAACATCTTATACATTAGGTGTAAATGTATATCTATACTTATCTAAAAAATAATTAAAAAATATAAATTATATTTATATTAATATCAATATATGTATATATATTAATATATTATAATTTATAATAATTTTTTTATGGTTTTTTATTTTTATCGTGGACATTATTATTAGAATAGGTTGAAAGAACACCTCTATTAAGAAAAGCATAAGTCGTTTCAAGCTGGATTAAGATAGAACCCATTGCATGACTGAATCCCCAAACACAACATGCCCCAAAAAAGACATGGAAATTGTAAATGGAAGTAAATCTAATTACCTCAAAGTCAAATCCATATAGCCTGAAATACAAAGGTACAAAAACCAATAATTAGATTTTTTTGAAATCCCCCAAGGTATCTATCCATCCATTTGAACACCAACCTAGAAACCCAAACCATAGCTTCCATTCGGAACAATGGGGAATATCATCATGGTGGACGGATCTGCTGATAATGGAGACGATCTGCCTGAAAAATCACCATCCCCAACTGGAGCGGGTTCATCCTCTCATATCAACGACCCATTCCTCGATTAAGCTTTGACCCTCGTTGTTATCCCTCACCATCGAACATAGGTTTGAGTCTTTCCTTTAGTCATCATGATAACCAGTGGCCTTCATTTTCCACTAGCCCTGGCGCTTTCCTACCAACCCCCACCACCGAGAATGATTTTAGATGTTTCCATTGACCCCTACGTTAAGTTTACTTTAATTTTTTTTATCTTCAGGTATTTGAAATTAATATATATTCATATTGTTTCAATACTTCAGAAAAATTTTCCATAAGTCATTTGGGATGTATAAGAATCTGCCCCACCTTAATTCGATGCATGGGGTGAGTGGTATGACTCCACTACTGTAGATATGGCCATTAACTGCTCAAAAAACGGGCATTTACAGTTTTAAAAGGCATTATTATCCCCAAAACAATTAAAAGGGGTCATTTTTATCATCTCTAAAAAACTTATAATAAAGGACCCCTTTATCAGTGCTAAAAAAATATCTGATTAAGGGGACCTTTATCGACGGTTTTATAGCCCAGATAAAAGACCTATGAAATAATGTTTTCTCTATAAATTGGAGGCTGGGACCTCCCCCCTTTTATCTGCACTCGATCCCACCTTTTAATAGTTCGTGTCTAGCCTCACACTACTTCAATAGCTTGGAATCCCCCCCAACATTTAACAGTACTAGGGACCTACATTGCCCACTTGCACACACCTGTTAGATGGGTCTCGAAACTATGTACCCCCCCTCATAATCTATCTTATTTTCTACTCCCAAGGTCATTTTATTTAGTATTTTATGATACAACTATATATTTATATTTATTTCCTTATATTTTTTATCCATATATTTATATATATGTAATTATTTATATATATATATATATATTTAAATACATATGTAAAATATGTGTTTGTGTTTGTGTGTGTGTTTATAAATATATACATAAATATTTATTTATTTACATATGGGTGTGCATATTTAAATATAATTTTACATATTTTTATTTAGTTAAATATATTATATGTTAATATTTATATACATACATAATAATATATAGATAAATATATATCAGTTTGTCAATGCGTAGAAAAATATATTTATATACATATATACATTATATATACACTAATTGTATATATATATATAATTTTATTTTAAATAAAATGGATATTATTTTCTATTTAGATAAGGTTTATATATTTATAAATATACTTTATATGGAAATATTATTACATATTTATTTATAAAATTAAATTTTTATGTGTGAATATATACAAAATATGTATATATTTTTATATATTTGATTATAAATAAAACGAAATTATGAAAAATGATTAAATTTCATATCATTAATATCAAAATGAATGTAATACATGTGAATAAATTCATTCTCTGCTAAAAACGCAGAAAATACCCCCTTAAATGAGGAAAAAAATAGATTGAATGTTAAAAAATTAGGAAACACCGACTAAAAACTCAGTTTTAAATCCCTTATAGGGACTTTTTGGGCCTCATAAGACATAATAGGGGATTCCCCCATCATTAGAGTGTATATATTGGCACAATATTAGAGTTTATATGTGGTAGAGCTCAAACAGACACTGGAATCTAAAGTTAGGAACTTTGGAAATCTGAGTTTCGTTTTAAATTTATTTTAGATATTTTATTTATTTTTAAAATTTTTGTGTCTTCAAATTGTTAATAAATTACATTTACACAATAATAACTAGAAATTTATTAATTAATAATATTATTTTAATTATATTATAAGCCATTTTCACTAATTGTCTTATATTTTATGTGTAAATGTATATTTAGCAATAAAAAAACATATTTTTAAAAATATATATTATTTTTAAGGAAATATATATATTTTAAAAAATACCAATGATCATTTCTAGGTAAAAAACACTGATAAATCCCCCATTATCAATTCTACTAAAAAATCATTGATAAAGGGAGTCCCGTTAATAGCACTAAAAAATATTGATAAAGATGTACCTTTATCAGTGCTAAAAACCCTAATAAAGGGGTTACTTTTAACAACATTTTTTAGCGCTGTTAAAAGAATCTTTTATCAGCTGTTTTTTAGCACTAATAAAGGCACCCCCTTTATCAATGCATTTTTTTTGTGTTGTTAAAGGGTGGCCCTGTTTAAAGTGGTTTTTGTTGTAGTGATCCATGTGTGTCCTTTAATTTAAAAATGTCCTTTAAAACATATATTCTTTCATATTTATGTTTAATTAGTTTTTTTAAGTAATATTAAAAAAATTGTGTTCTTATATAGGTGAATTATTTTGCTCGGGTTGGGGCGTTTTTTATCAACGGATACCATGATTAGGTTTTTTTGAGAGGGGGTCTCAGGTGCCAAATACAATTAAACATTGATGTTATTAAATGTCTATATATAGTAAATGCAAATGTAATTATACGAAATATTGTATGAAATGTATATAATATGAATTTTTGTATTTTTAATGTAAATTTAATTTCAATTAAATTATGAATTTACATACAGGTTCATTTCTATACATGCGTATTTGGCGCAATGTGTTGTTATTCAAGCAGCTCATTGCAATAGTAGGTCAGTTATAAGTGTTAATGAAAAAAATGATAATGGGGTCCTAATTTTAATGACACTGACGACGATAGTGTTTTTTAGCACCATTAAATCTCTCTGAAATGTGTTAAAAGGTCTATATGTGGTTGTGGAAATTCAATTTTTCTGTAGTGACAATGATATCATTATACAGGCATAAAATGAAAAGGATTTGAAAACATTGTGGTTATAAAACTAATATGTAATCATTGCATCACTAGATGAGGGAGGAGGTGAATTCATGATATAATGGAATTACAACCATATATCACCGTGTATTTCATGTAGGAGCAATGACCAATTTTTTAAAAAACATATAATTATTTTTAAAACTAAGTAAATTAAAAACAAAATTCATATTTTCCATTAATAATTTAAAGATAAAAAACAAATACAAAACTATTTTTCATAATGATATATTCATTCAAAATTCTCTTTCAATTTAAAAAATATCAAATTTTTATTAAAAATATAAAAACAAATTTTTCATTATGAAATTCAAATAAATTTTTTTAATGAAATAAGATATTCACTTAAAAAATATAAAAAATTATTTTTCCTAAAAATAAAATAATAAACTAAATTTATAGTTAAGAAAAATTAATAAAAGCTCTCTTTTCCATATAGAGTAATAAAAAATATATATTCTAAATTAAAAAATATTTTATCAAAAAAATATTTATCCCATATAAAATTTAAAAAATATCCAAATTTTCAACTTAAAAATTTAATTAAAATAAATTAATTTATTTTAGAAATAAAAAATGAAATATCCCTTTTGTTTATGATGTACTAGGAAGTAAAAAATGAATTTTATTCTTTTATATTAAGATAAATTAAAATTTAAAATTTTTCTAAATCATCCCATTTTAAATTTAAAATATCAAAAAATCTACCTTTTCCTTTCAACAAAAATGAACAAATTTAATTAGAAAACATAATGTTAAAAGTAAAAATTCAACATTTTTCTTTAAAAATTACATTAGACGAAAGAGTATCTATTTAGTTTTTAATAAATGATATTTAAAAAAAAAGTATTTTTAATTAAGGTAGATTTATTTTTAAATAGTCATTGATTGATTTTATTTTTCGGGAATTTTATTTTTTTACATAATATAAAAAAACTAAGATTTATTTAGTGAAAGGGGGATATTATATTTTCAATAAAAAATGTTTTTTTCTATTATTTTTCAAAGGAATTATTTTTTATTATATTTTAAAAACGTAGTAATGAACTTGATTTTCATTCACATTAATTTCATTTTAGAAAATGTGTTATCCTTGAAATTTTTAATAGGAAATATTGGAGTTTATTTGTTGATATGGGATAAGTCAGTATATTTTTACTAAATCAGGTCCTGGCATGTGTGAATGATGTTCACAGAAGCCACAATGCTAGTCAGAAAATAATCAATAAGTTATTGAATAAATATTTTAACATTAATTTTTTTAAATAATAGTTTTATTAATGATAGAAATATAAATTAATTTTGATGGATATGAGATGTCATGTATAATATGTAATTAATATTTTGTTTTCGGAAGAATCAGAAAATATTAAAAGGTAATTTTTGTATCAAAAATTATGTTGAAAATAAACAAATCACAAAGTAATTACATACATATATTAGTTTCAATTACATGTTTATTGTAAAAATAATAAATGGTGTCAACGTCGATGTTTATGAGGTTTCTGTACGTCACATCCACACAGATGAATACATATCTACACTATAGGTCTTGGTGTGTTTGGAATCTGCATGCACAACTACATGCCTATGTAAATGTTATTGGGACTTTTTAACCCCAATACAAGAGGAAAGGGTTTCCCTCATACACATATTTAACACACTATACCCCCCCCCCATAATTGATGCATTATAACCCAATAATGGCCCCTCACAACCAAAAGGGCGATTAACATAGAAGATTTTTTAGTGATCGGGAAAATCAAAGTGATAAAATGCAACTCTAAAACAATCACTACTAAAAAACATAGTTTTCCATAAAAAACCTCTATCATCGATTAAAAAGTGCTGATAGTCGAGGCTCTATTAAAAGAGGATACTTTTATTAGCACTCAAAAAAGTGATGCTAAATTTCCATTTTATCAGCACTAAAAAGTGCTGATAAAAGTATATTTTTTTTGCAATT
Source organism: Viscum album (assembly GCA_963277665.1). Lineage (NCBI taxonomy): Eukaryota > Viridiplantae > Streptophyta > Magnoliopsida > Santalales > Viscaceae > Viscum > Viscum album. The sequence continues at coordinate 1,250,995,610 of OY728140.1, read as the reverse complement.
TAAAGGGTATAGACCTCTTTTTAATAGTGCTCTTTCAACGACACTAGGAAGCCCCGACCTCGTGCACCACCGCGACCCATTTAAAAATTATATGTGCACATCCCCCACCCCTTATCGATGTTAGTTACCCCCTTCACCCACCTGCACACCCCTTCCTCCACTTGGAATTAAACCCGAGACCTCTCCCTTGAGCGTCTGCATCATTACCACTCACCCATCTTATTTGGTTCTCCCTTTAATGATATATCTATTTAAAACACACCCTACACCCTTATATAGTATCACCATCCTTTATTTTTGTGATACCATAATCATTTATTTATAACACCAATTAATATGAGGCATTACCCATCCCTATTTATTGATTGATAATTAATTTATTAATCTAATATTAAAAATATAGTAAAACTACCCAATTTATTTATCTATTTTGAGTATTGTTCATATTAAATTTATAAATGCGATCTAAATTCTAATCTAATTAAATTTATTATTATTAACTGAATAATGATTTTTTGAAATGTTAATAAAATAGTAAAATTTATTTGTTTTCTATGATATCAATTGCGAGTTGGTTTATAAATAAATAATAAAATTAAAAATAATAGATATATCTTTAATTAAGCCGGTTTGGGCATTTAAAATTGTGTTTCAAAATATAATAGAATATATTAAAAAATAGTGTTTTAAAAAATAAATGGGTTGTAAATGGATTTGGGTTTGAAAAAATAAAACGAGTTAGGATTCGATTATCGCAAATTTCATGCATACATGACGGGTCATCATCCCTAATGTTGGGTTATTTTTAATGAACATTTAACCCTAATTATCAAAGTTTCAGATTTTAATAATTTTGATGAATTTTAATTTAATAATGTAGAATTGATTTTGAGAATATTTGACTCGCATCTAATATTTAATATTGGTTTTAATTCAATAATCTAACATTGACTCGTATCGACCTTTATACAACATTTAGTATAGATATATATATCTATATATTTGCAATCTTTTTATTTTATATCTAACCATTCATAAAAGGAAATATATTTTTATAGAGATTACCCCCAAGGGGTGGGAAAAGAGGTGGTCAATGGAACTACTATTTAGAAACTGAATAAAAAAGAACCAAAGGGTTATACTAAAATGAGTATTGGATAGTAAAAATTTTATTTGGTTAATTGATTTTTTTGGTCTTGATTATTAATTATAATAACCAAAAACTGATAAAATAACAGAATTTATAATTTTTTATTTCATTATTAATTTAATATTTTAAATAACTTATAACACATATTATAACAAAAAAATAGATTTTTTTTTATAAATTTATATTTGTTTTGCAATAATTTGTTTGTTTAAAAAATTTAAGGATTTATATATAATATTGAGTTTTTTTTCGACACAATTAGGGTCAATTTTTTTTAATTTAAGGTTTTTTTAGTAGGCTTTCTCCAACGATCAACCTTAGTACAAAGGTATTTTCACCCGATAAAAACAATTTTTATCATAGTAGCAGTTCATAAAAAAATAAAAACAAATTATAATTTAGTGATATATAATTCACATATTATAATATATATTGTTAATTACTCTATATATTTATGATATTATAAGTCATACTACTAATTTTATTATTATTTATTATATTGAAAATTTTAAATTAATTATAAATTAAAATTTTAAATGTTTATTAATAATTTTATTATAAATTCTTAATTAAAATGTTAATTAACTATATTTGTAAATTATATTAACGATTAAGGAATATATTAATGATATTATCAGTTTTTAATTTTCTTAATTATTTAACAAATTGTTAATAATTATATCATTAAACTAAAATGTCCCTTTTATATTGAAAACACAATCATTGAGTCATATTAATCACATCATATGTCCAATTGACATGTAGTCAATTCCTACACATCTTATATGAGTTATGTATCCACTACTAGAAAATCATCATTTAGCGGTGGTTATTTTTTGATTTGGTGGTAGTTTAAACCACTGCTGAAGTTGATGTTTGCTTCCAACATGCGACAGATCCTCCCATTCACTACTACGGATCGAAGTAAGGGATGTGTCAGGTTTTATCAGCGCTAAGAAGAAAACACTGACAAAGGGGGGTGGGCTTTATCACCGCTAGCTAAAAGTGATGATAATTCTTCCCTTTATAAATTCTAAATAAAGGTTTATAAAGGTGTACCCTTTATCAGTACTTTCTTTATCACTGATAAAGGGGGTCATTTTTTTCAAAAAAAAAAACAATCCTCAAACCCTATATATCAACCAATGGAAAAGTACATAATTCTGTAAGAAGATATGCAATCCATCAATTAGACCCCCAATGATTCCTAAAAGTAGCCAAAAAATGAACTCCTCGATTTACCTCTCTCCAAGAAAGGGGAAAACAACAAGAAGAGAACAAAGGAACCAAATATCTGATGATGTCGATAATAAAATCATAGGTTTTGAGGCCACCATTATCCTCCTTCAGTGCGTTGATAATAACATGACAATCTGATTCGACCATATCATCCTTCCAGACAAGAGACAATATGGGCTGCATACACTTCCAAATTACCATGGCCTCTGCCACATGAGGAGACTAACCCGCAATGTCTGAGGAATAATGAGCCGCAATAAGAGAGACAATGTGTTCCCAAAGGTGTTTATAAAGTGAAATAAACCCATCCCTAGGGGTAGCTACATCAGTATTAAGTTTGAAAACACCCAAAGAGGTGGGAGGGCCATCTGACAGTAAGGGAATGAATAGGTGAAGGTGGACGAGCCTCCTCAATATCCAACCATTGTGAGCACCAGTTTTGAATCTTTAAAGGCCATACCATGTCTTCATTAACAATGATAATCAAAATGAAAGCGTTTTGGTGAAACCATATAATCCAAACACAATTCTATTATTACCGCTGATAAATTGTTTTAATAAAAAACAATATTAATTTATAAAAAAATATTATATTTATATTAAAAATTAATTTTTATTTATATAAATTAAATAAAAAACACATGTAGATAATTAATATATTTTTTTTTATAATTAATATATATATATATATATATATAATTTTTTAAAAATGTATTTATAAGTTATAATTAAATAAATATATATTTAAATAATTAAATGATTATAATTAATTTTTAAATAATAACTATATTTATTATTTTTATAATTTTTATAAATATATATAAATACTTTTTAAATATATATATTAATAATTATAATTATAATGAAATAAATATATATTAAAATAAATATATGTTTCCAATGAATTTGTTCAATAAATATTTTGATGCGTGAGTATAATTGACATACAAATATGTTATCAATTCATCACAATTGTTCATTTATATATTACAAATGTTAAAACTCACATGAATAGAGTATTGACATTAGTTAGTGGATAACCTTTGTTAAAACCATGTTAGTGAGATTTTAAATGTTGGTTACGTAATAAGCAATGTCAAAATGTGGGTTTCAACATTATTTATCATATAATTGTTCATCCCCCTTCTGTAAGATGGGTTCAACCCCATCAGGGTATTTTCAAACTTAGTATTGATGCGTTGATTCCTGGTGATGGCTCTATTGACCTTATGGCAGTTCATTATGACCATGTAGTCTCTATTATTGCGGCTCATCATTCCTCATAAATTTCTTTTTGGTCTCCACTTGTAGTAGTGGGAATGATTATCTGGAAAGGTATGAAATTCATTTAATCTCTTGGGTGGAAGGATATTATGGTCGAATCTGATTGTCATGTTATTATCGATGTGATGGAGGAGGATGAAGGTGGCCACCAATACATTGGGTCTATTATCAATATCATCATATCTTTGGTGGTGTTATTATATTCTTGTTGTTCATCATTTCTTGGGAGAGGAAAATCGTACGACTCATTTTATAGCTAATTTTGGAAGTTGTTAAGGGTCAAATTATGGTGTAGTTGATTCATACACATCCCAACTAACTCATGGATAATTTTCCTATAATATCCAAATAATCCAGATTCATTTTCTCATTTTTGAGTAGGTCAATTGTCTATTTTCCTAAAATTAATGTATATTTTAAATAAAAATGATGCACTTGTAGTCATACCGGTCACTATATGCCTCATATTGAGGTGAAAAATAATCCTTTGAATACCAAATTACTTGTGTATTTTTACCCAAATGTTTCAAAACAATCCGAATGTGTTTGCTCATTTTTTAGTATGTCACTTGTTCCTTTTTACTAAAACTGACATCACATTTAAATAAAAAGATGGACTCAGAGTCATACAGGTAACACTGTGCGTCAGATTGAGGTAAGACTAATTTCTACACATCCAAAATTACTTATGGATAGTTATACTAAAGTATCAAAAAAATATAAAAAAATTTTTCTTGTTTTTTAGTATGTCACTTGTCTTTTTTAGAAAAAAATTCATTATAAACAGAAACACACACTTTGACTGATACCGGTCACATAGAGTATTAGTTTGACATGATAACAATTCCTACACATAAAAAAATGATTTATGAATTGATTTATTAAATTTTTAAGACAATCTGAGTGAGTGTTCTCAGTTTTTAGTGAGTGATGTATTTTGAAGTAAAATGTTGATTTTAAACTGATAACAGACACATTGAGTCATACTGGTCACACTGTTTTTTGGATTGAGGTGTAGCTGATTCATACATATCTTAAATTACTTATAGATCATTATACTATATTATAAGAACATTTTTAATTCATTTTTTGGTTTTGAGTTTTGAGTTGTATATTGTACTAAAATTATGATAAATTTTAAATAAAAAGACATACTTGGAGTCATACCAATCATGTCGTATGTCTGATTGAGGTGTTGTTGATTCCTATATGTCCCAAAGTATTGAATGAATCCTAAATTACAAGGAATCTTCCAGTATAACAAAAATAGTCTTATGTGATTAATAATAAAAATAAATAAATAAACCTTAAATATGAAACAGCCCTTTACTTCTATAGAAGTCACATATTCATACCATTGGTGTACATTCTATGATTAGGTATGATGCCCATTTGATTCTAAGAAAATTTATATCGTTTTATAAATAATATTTTTTTTGAAAGTCATAACAGTTCTATAAAAATATAAATACTCAAAGAATTAATAAATATTTCAAATAAAGTAGTAATTAACATTGAAAATACCTTTTAGGGGATGTTTGTTTTTTTGATGGAATATGATCTCTCTCATAAATTTACAAACATAACAACCATAATAATTTCCATTAGATTATTTTAGACACTGTAGAAACATTATGGAAAATAAGTAATTTTTTTATATTTGTTTGGATAGTTAAATCTTATTATATATACCTTGATACTTATCCAGTTGTATAACATGTTTGGATCCTTATATTCCATGCTTGTCCTCAATCCATGATTTAGACGATATTTACACACCACCCTATAATAAAAAAATCCAAATTAAAATGTAATATAATTATATAAATTGAATCTTAGTTATAAAATGTGGGGTGTAGTGTATTAAAAATTAAAAAATGTTATCATGTATGGTTGGTTTGTTGGTAATCTATGTAGTGAATCTAAGAAATAAATATTTAGAGTATCCAAATTGATTGTAATGAGAATACACGGTTTCCTAAAACCAAAAAAAAGGAATAAGTTATGAAGGAAATGAAAAATATACTAAATATGATTAAATTGCTGCGTTTTATCCTGAATTCATTTGTATTAATAAAATTATATCATCCCCATGTTTTATTTCAAACGATTTTCCAAAGTTTTCCACTCATTAATCTAATTTTTGGATTCTATTTTTGTTTTGTCTGTAGAGGTTATGTGAGGACTAAGGAGTTAAATTTTTTATGGGCATATCCATTGAATTGGTATTGAAATATATGACTTCAAAAATTATGAAATGTATTTAGTCATAATTAACATGGTATATCATCTTTTGGAAAATTAAATCACGAAAACGTACCTCATGTATGCATTTACAACTTTGACACCCAGCTATTCATAGTTGACGATTTCATCTACATTAGTAGAAGAAATGTAGTCAATATCATCCTATACACAAATTTTTTTATAAAAATCAACTATGTGACTGCTACCACTTTGTATCATTTCATCCACATTAACCTTTAATGTTATTAAATGCGGATATTCAATGGGCAGGGTAAATGTGCTTTTGGAAGATCTTTTCAATTAGTTGGTTGATCCTATAGATGGTTTAAGTAAACCATTCATTTCACCCTCATCCCTTTGTCTATTTTTATAGCATTCATTGGTTTAGATCTTTTTCATTAATTATTAAAGGTTTATCAGAAAAACTAAAAAGGAAATGAATTCCTCCTTGTCGACAAATTTTTTACATGATTTAATGGCCATGCGATGAATGATATAATAATTGGCCAACCTTATAAATATATTCCTCATTATTTGGAATAGTTTGATCAGCCCTAAGATCATGGTCTATGCTAATAGATACTCTCACAAGACCTATAAGAAGTTGTATATTGTTTAGCACATCATTTTGAATATTGAACATTGTATCCCTCACTACAAGGTGATGGGTGGGTGTTGATAGATATAAATCACAGTCATTATCATCCTATACTATATAAGTACCAGAAAGGTATTAGTGTCTATCTGATTCAAATCTTCTAGAAACAGTTATTAAAACATTGATTACCTTGTCCAAGACATCTTTTTGAGGGGAATGGATCACCTCAAAGCTAGTGGGTGTGGGGAGGGATATTCAGGAAATGGTTATTCATGAGTTCTTTTTTCTCTTTGCTTATCCCTATAAAAGTTTCTAGTAACTCTATCTGCTATTGAAATTTTTATTAAAGTGTATATATTCTTTCTTTCATCTATTTCATTTCATTATCTTTATCGTCCTCTTGATTTTTTTATAAAAATATGTTTTTGGTTGTCACCACAAAACTCGCACCTCTGATGTGACCATAATGTTATGTCCACTTCAAGGCCACTGATTGTAGGTATTCCTCTGATATAGGTGTTGATGGTTTATGTGACTAAGATGGATATAAAATATAAGAAAATAAGTATTCATTGTTAATAAATTTTGATTTAAAGATAAAAAGAATTTATTATTACAAAATTACACATGTTTCCCACCCTTTTTGTGTATTTTCATCTATTAGTTTCCCATATTTATTTACACAGTCCTCTTTACACAACACATGGTGTATATAGAAGTGGATTTAGATTTGGATTCATCAATCTACATATAAATAGAAGAACATAATTATTTTGTCGTTTCAGGTCATATAAATGTGTAACAGTAGATTTAAAATACGTACCATTTTTTTTCAAGTGAAGTGTACCCCATCCATGCTTTACGGTAGGGGTATGTTTCTTTTGCTGCCCTTCCATTATTTTCAACACTCAGTTTCTATTTTATAAATAAAAAATTGTCACACAATGTGATGAATATAAGTATTGTCAAATAACATATTACTTGCCACAATGTACTTGAAAAGACACATCAGTATGACTTCTTGTAAACAAATCTCATGCTTATTAGGTTATCAGGTATGCATACATAAGCAGTGGGTGTGGGGTTATTTTCCCTTCGGCTTATTTTAGATGATGAATCAATAGACTCATGTGAAAGCCTCTGTGAATCAATCTATAAATAATCAATACATAGTTATTATGGGATTCATCTACTATAAATGAAATCTTTAAGGGATGGTGAAGAATAATTGACTGTTTCATTATTTTATTTTTAGTAAAATAAAGAAATGATATCATATTGTTACTGTAATATCTTCCCTCATCAGTGTATCACTACTACAAATATGGATTTTATCAGCGCTACTAATGGACTTTAACAGCGCTAGAAAATTGTTGTTAAAGCCGATGAAGATAGGGGGGCACTTTATTAGCGCTCCAAAAAGCGCTGATAAAGACCCATTTTATGAGCGCTAAAAAAGAAATGATAAAATGGGTATTTTATCAGCGCTAAAACAAAGTGCTGATAAAAGGGTCCTTTATCAGCGCTTTCTTTTTAGAGCTAATAAAAGTTAGCAAAAGGAAAAAAAAAAAAAAAAAAAAAATTAAATCAAAACAATCAGGGGGGATTTTATAGCGCTTGAGCCCCCCTTTTACAGCGCTTTTCCACCCCCTCCAGCGCCTACACACACCCCTCCACCCTTTACCAACGCTACCATAGATTAACCCATGTGCGCTCATCCATGCCTCCACCCATATTTGATCTAGAGACCTCCCACCTGGGTGCCTGAAGCCTTTACCACTCGCCTATATTGATTTGTTCTCTTATTAGTGTTATATTTATTTATTTATATATATATTTAGTAATATTTATTGGTATAGTAATATATATTTATGTTAACATATATATATATATAGTTATATTAATATAAATATATAGTCATATTAATATAAATATATAGTTATATTAAATTATATATTTATAGTTATATTAATATATATATATATATAGTTATATTAATATATATATATATAGTTATATTAATATATATATATATTGTTAATTAATATATAGGTACATAAATATTTGTATATTTGTATTTGAAATAAAATGGATATTATTTATTATTTAAATAAAGTTAATATATTTTATATGTAAATATATTTATTTATTTATATTTATAATTAAGTTTTTATGTGTGAATATATAAAAAATATGTATATATTGTTATATATTGGTTTATAAATATCAGTGAAATATAAAAAACGATAAAATTTCAAATACATAATATCAATATGAATGTAATACCTTGGAATAAATTTAGTCCCCACCAAAAAAATCAAATACTACCCCATTAAACGAGGGTGAAAATCCATAACAAGTTAAACTATCAGGGTACCCCGACTAAAAAATCAGTTTTGGAGGCCTTGTGGGACTTTTTTGGCCTCTAAAAAACCTTTACCTAGGTCCCCAAAATATAAATTGACCTAGATCTCGTCGCAGGCTTTGGTTTGATATGTGGTAGAGCTCAAACAGACACCCGAATCAAAAGTTATGGCCATTTGAAGTTCGAGTTGCGTTTTCAAACATATTTTGGATCTTTTTTTAATTTTTTTAATTTTTTTAGTCTTCAAATTGTTATTAAATTACTATTACTCCATAATAATTACCAAATTATAAATTAAAAATATTTTCCTAATTTTTTTATAAGCCATTTTCACTAAATATCTTATATATTAAATGTAACTCTATATTTATACTTACATAAAATATATTTAAAATTATATTTAAAAAATATATATTATATTTATATCAATATAACTATATATATATATATTTAAATATTAATATATTTTTTTAATAATTTTTTTGGAAGTCGACCCTTTATCAGTGCTTATAAAAAAAGTGCTGATATAGACTCCCATTTATCAGCGCTACTAATAAAAGCGTTGATAAAGGGGTACCTTTTACAGCGCTAAAAAAAGCGCTATTAAAGGGGGTACCTTTATCAGTGCTAAAAAAGAACTGATAAAGGGTATTTTTATCCGTGCTTTTTTTGCGCTGATAAAAGTACCCTTTATCAGTGCTTTTTTAGCCCTGATAACGGTACACCCCTTTATCAGTGCTATTTCATTAGCACTGAAAAAGGGTGGCGCTGGACATGCCATGTTTTGTGGTAGTGTATTAAGTGCTGGAACAACTGGGTGCCACAAAACTAAACTAGCTGGCTTTCATAACAAAGTGATGATTCCAATGTAACTACTAAAAATCACCTTATTGGGGTTAACTTGCTGGCCCCATTTGTAGAGACCCGAAGCCTGACGTACATTGAAAATACATTACTTTTGGGGAATACTTAGTACATAACAAAAACACACACACAAGGACCGTAATAGTTTAGTGTCTTTGGAAACTCGGAATATAATCTTCTAATCGTGGTGAAAGATCTTCAATATCTCCCATAAAGATCTTTCTTTTTTTTACCTAAAATATTTCTTTATATCTTGGGGGAAAGAAAACATAAAAGGGTGACCTCAAATGCTTAGTAAGGGTAAACAAAAGAAATATCAATCACATCATATTCATAAGAACATAACATTTTGGAAATCTTAACCTGCAAAAGAGATCGTAATTTCATAACATGTAATAAATCATGGCAGTGAAATGTAATCACAATAATCATAACATAAAACATGAAACTTTGTGGCATACACACATAATCATAGAGAATCATTTCTTGTTAGTCAAGACTCATTGCCAAGACTATCTTAGTGGACACAGTCCCTTTCTGAACCGAGTCACCCTCGTTTCAGTCCTGTTTCACTGAACCGGTATAACCTACCATTCCGGCCATGTCTATCTCATGAGATATAAAATCTTTACCCAATTCATTGGAGGGAGATATAGGTCCCACCCATCTCATAATGATACCATTCTTATGTGTGCCACAAAATCATAAACCATACATCATTTCATAACCCATGGAATAAAAATGGGATTCTTAAACAACATGACATCATAAAAAAATTCATATAAGATAAAGGAATTCCTTAAAATAATTCCATCACAACATAATCAAATCAATGTAATAATAGCGATAAAAACAGAACCCTATATTATCTTAGATGGAAAATAATTTTGAAAAAACACTTGAAATGAATTCTTGAGGAAAATATCCTTTCTTCTTCAAAAACACTTTTCCTTTCTTAATATGTCATAAAATTACAAATTAAAATAAGTTGATTAAAAATAAACTTGAATACTTTTAAAGGAAAATTCTTGGAAATAATGTTTTAAAAATCCATTCATGCCATATAAGTTAAAAAAAACTTTCTTCTCATACTTTTGTCGGAAAAGTCAAAAAGTACCTCGTACGTAAAACAGCAATAGATTCCTTTCATATCTTTTACTAAAAAGTCACCGAAGGGTAAAAATAGATTTAAACAATTGTAGGTGGATGGAAATAATATTTCATATTTAGGGATCATGGATGTGGATGATAAAATACACCCCAGTAATTACCAAATTAAAAACAATCTCGGATAAAAGTGAGATTGTGATATTTCCCTTACCTTAGGTCTGATTTTCTTCGTAAGTGTCTGAACCTCCTGTATAATGATTTAAATAATGTCATTGACTTATTACAGAATCATATTCATTGTTATTATATCATATATGGTTCACTTATGACGTTATATTACCCATTCTTTTGTAAATCCATGTTAAAGTAGCGTTTTGGATAAAATCGTCTCATTTGTCGTTCGTGTTTTAACTTGTAATTATTAATATGATTACATAGATCATTATTACTTAATTATAGAATATAAAACATTATTTATATATAATATATATTCAGAATATACATATATATAATGGATCGATAAATGGAAAGAAATACACCGTTCATGGAGACGGTAGGCCGTACGTACGCATGAACGCTGTTTTCGTTTCCTTATTGAATTGAGTGGAATTAAGTAGATGACATACATATATATACACATAATTCCAGTAGCTTTATAATGTCATATATTTTATTATTATTGCTTATATATACTTTATAATCATTCTTAAATGGTTAACATGGTGAATGAATCTCATCGCCTCGTGGAGACGGTAGTCCGTACGTACGCACGAGCGATGATATCATTTACATAATTATTTAATTGAATTGGAGTGGATGATACAATATATAAGAATCATTATGATATTATAATAACTATGTATAGTTATTCTTTACACCATAATACCCATCCATGTAAGGTGTTGGTGGAAAAACAGATTACACCACGGCGTGGAGACGGTATTCCGTACGTACGCACGCGCGGTGATTTCATTTTCCGTAGGATGGATAGATGGTGAATTTGGATTGTTTCATACTTATAATAACATATCATTATATGAGTGATACTGATGTTATTACTTCATAATGAAACAACCTAAGAAGAATAAGTGGAAGAAGAAATAAAGGTGAAAGAATCGGTAACGAAAATTACCTCTTCTTTGAAGCCCCTTTTTGAGACCTCCTCTTAGGGCACTAAAATTTGCCTTTTAGGAAGACCAAAACCTCTAGGATGTTTTTAGGGAAGTGGAGAAGAGAATTTGGCAGGGTTTGGCGGAGCATGAAGGCTCAATGTTGTGTGAGGAAGAGAGGGAGGAGGTGCCCTTTTATAAGGGAGGAGAGGGGTACCTTTGGAATAACTAAAAATATTATTTTATTATAAAGTCAAGTTAGGTTTTAAATATCTCCAAATTGATATATTACGAAGATAAGGTGTGGAGGGGTCGAAATACTCTCATAAAATAGAATTTAGACAAGTTTAGGTTCCTATTTTAACCTTATCATTTAGATTTAACATTAAGTTAAATAATTGTACTTTTACCACATCTTCTTGTGTTCTTAAACTATAAAGGTAATAAATTTACTATAAGAAGCCAAAATAACCCCAAGTTGTTTATTATTAATATATATAACCTTAGCTAAGTCATTTGTCAGAACCTTAGATTTTTAGGAATAAAATAACAATTAATAATATAATATTTGTTTTAAAAACTATTTTATGTCAATTTTGACACTATTTAGTAATTGATTTTTGTGAAAATCATAACAGAATTATAAGTTCAAACAAAGTTAATTAATTCAAGACTAACATGTCATATTAAGCTAGAAAATTTGTGGAATTCATAAAAAGTTTCAAATTACATTTATTTGGGTATTTATAACATCAATTATGTCAATATTTCATTAATAAGATAATTACTGCATCATCGTTTTGTCATAATGAAATTAAATTATTTAATGTCTAAAAATTACAAACAAACTACCGTTATGTAGGAAAGTTTTTTATCTTTCTAATTAATATTTATAGTCGAATTTATCTTATGTATAACCCCATATTAAAAATGTTTCAGTTAATAAACTATGATTTTACCTCTTTTAACCCTTCTTTAAATAAATTAATAATAAATGTCCTAATCTAATCCAAGTGGGCCTAAATGGTCATATTTTATTCCTATGTTTGTTTTTGGTCGAATTACACTTGTCCAATAGAATTAGGACATGTGTTAGGGTAATAATAATATCATTTCTACCCTTAATTACCCTATTTTCTTTTTATCGTGGTAAAAAAAACAAAAAGTTACTATTCACCAAAAATTATTTTCATCTCATTGAACCACATTTTAGTCCTTGATATTATCCGTGTCTCTCGGATTTTCGAAATTCCACTCACAGAAGCGGTAAAATTATGTTTTATGAAAAATTCAGTTTTTTTAACTACCACTTAGTGGTTTCACTATTAATCAAAAATTGAAAGTTTTCAGAAAAATACCAAAATTTCACCCTAGGCTAATTTCGATATTCCAAATCCAAAAATGAATTCCATTTTGAAAAATAAAATTAACAAAATTTCAAAAAGTGGTTATTACTATTCATAACGGCTGGTTTTAATAATATTTTAATAGCATATTGTTGTTTAGTGAAACTCATTATTGCGTACTACACTCGCTATCGAGGAAGGTCGCGATTGCATGTAATGCAAGACAATTCAAGGATGCATGTTGTGCAAGATCCTTTTGGTGTAGCATACAACACAAGACATTAGTGAAATTAAAAAGAATATTTTTCTTAAAATCTTGGGCTGTTACATTCTACCCCCCTTAAAATGAATTTCTCCCTCGAAATTCATCGGGGTTATAAATGGTATACTATTCGAAAGTTTCTTTAATAGAAACCCACATCGTAAAAAGGAATACCAAAACCAATCTTTAAAAACGAAAGTATGAAACATAACGGTTACCCAAATATACTAATCACTGGGTTTCCACATAGGTGAAAATATGGATATGGAAGATAATCTAACCATCATGTTCTGATGGAGAGTGGTAGAAAACATGGCTATGGAAAAGCCAACAAATCCATAAATTTGTGACGATCTAAGGTACCATCTGATTAATCAGATATAAGAGCACTTAGGAAAACATTTTTGGTTTTCAAGATTGTTTCCCTAATGTTGAAGAGTTTGAATTATAATAAATACTTACTTTATTTTGGTACAATATCACTGTTGTTCATTCCTTGAACAATTTCTACTTCATCTCTTAAATAAATGAGGTTGAATTTGATATTCGTGAAGTGTTAGCAGTTCATGTGATAGAATGACGGGTCATTCCATCTGTCTCAAACAAAAGGTTAGCGAAAGTTATTAAATATACATAAGTCATTCTATAGGGAGATTAATCATATATGGTTCTTAAAATGGACTTATACTTCATATATCATACTCCTTAATATAATAAAACTAGTTTCTACTAAACATGGACTTCATGTAGGCCAGTGGTAGGCGATAAAGGCCAATCGCACTTCGGTTGTGGGTTCGATTCCCATAGCCTTGTCCGACGCGATGGGCTGTCGCCCGTCCTGCAGGTTGTCCTTTTTCTAAAGCTATATTACAATAACATCCCATCAATAATATCGAAAAACATTTTATCCTAACTTATGTCCAACATAATCCATTCTAATCTTTAGGCTTATCTAAAATACTTCGGTCCAAGGTCATAGTATAAAGAAAATGATTACTTGAAATGTCACAAACAATCACGTGAATGCCATCATTTATCCCCCATATATCATATGATATATCTTGTTGGTCAAATGTGAATACCTTAATCATGTATTCTCTTGAAGAATGAATACCCATTGAACCTTAGTGAAAACATGAATGCAGTTAAAAGTTAACACTTTCCAAATACCAAAATCCAAAAATTCTCTATACTCAAACCATGATATAACCTTCTCCTTATATCAGTCATGAGCTCATGAATACTATCAAACATTTAATTTTCTCCTTATCCCTTCATTATGCGTATATCATCTACATTCCAAAAATATCTGAATAACCTTTCATGGATACTTGTAACATTAATCATACACTTTCAAAACTCAAGGAAAGGAAACAGTGTAACAATCCTTAGATGTCTCTTTATTACATAGTACCATGAGATTACTTATAAAACATTACACATGATAAACATGTAATCATTCCACTAAATTATAAAACCTATTGACCGAGCTTCAACAATTCTTTCATCTCACATATCATTTGTAGTATCTTCATCATCATCCACATAAATACTACCCATACAACCATACTGATTCTCTTCGTGAGACTTTCCCTTAGGGAATTGGTTTGCATAATGCCTGTACATTCCACATTTAGAACATTTAACCATTGTTGATGTCGTAGAAATACCATTATCCTCCTCCCTGGTGTTAACTAAACATTTCCTTTTCACTTACTGGCTTTGTGTCCTTATTTTCCACACCCAAAGCATCTTCCAGTTCCTTTGAAACATTCTCCTTGATGCCTCTTCCCACATGATTTACATAGGGGAAATTGAACTTTCTTTCCTCTATGGTCATCATGAAACTCTATCTTTCTCTTATTAGCCGAGTCAGGAAACTTACCAAATTTTACTTTATTGATCATATTATGAGATTTCTGATTCGGCATAATAATGATGTTTGGACTTCCAAATCCCATTTCATTTGGTTGCTCATGAAGAATATCATTCCATTGTCAATCATATCATCCATTATCGTGAATCATCTTATTTCCAGCCATTTTTTAAAACCCAAAAAGAATAGTGTGAGAGGAAAAAATCATAATAAAGGGGGAGTAACTTCAATATCTAACTTCTTTGGTTTAATCTAATATCGTTACAATAGTTCTAGGACTATATCCTTTATGTATACTTATCCTTAGGGACATCCCTAGACATACCTTAGAAATATCTCTAGAGATCTCACTAACGTTTTCACATCCCAGTTTCCAAAGGTTGACTAATCTTTTCCTCTAATACAAACTGTAGAGACCCGAATCCTGACGTACATTGACATTACATTACATTTGAGGAATACTTAGTACATAACAAAAACACACACACAAGGACCGTAATAGTTTAGTGTCTTTGGAAACTCGGAATATAATCTTCTAATCGTGGTGAAAGATCTTCAATATCTCCCATAAAGATCATCCTTTTTTTTTACATAAAACCTTTCTTTATATCCTAGGGAATAGAAAACATAAAAGGGTGAGCTCAAATGCTCAGTAAGGGTAAACAAAAGAAATATCAATCACATCATATTCATAAGAACATAACATTTTGGAAATCTTAACCTGCAAAAGAGATCATAATTTCATAACATGGAATAAATCATGGTAGTGAAATGTAATCAAAATAATCATAACTTAAAACATGAAACTTTTTGGCATACACACATAATCATAGGGAATCATTTCATATTAGTCAAGACTCATTTCCAAGACAATCTTAGTGGACAAAGTCCTTTTCTGAACCGAGTCACCCTCATTTCATTCCTGTTTCGCTAAACCGGTATAACCTACCATTCCTGCCATGTCTATCTCATGAGATATAAAATCTTTACCCAATTCATTGGAGGGATATATAGGTCCCACCCATCTCATAATGATACCATTCTTATGTGTTCCACAAAATCATAAAGCATACATCATTTCATAACCCATGTAATAAAAATGAGATTCTTAAACAACATGCCATCTTAAAACAATTCATATAAGATAAAGGAATTCATAAAAATAATTCCATCACAACATAATCAAATCAATGTAATAATAGGGATAAAAACAGAACCCTATATTATCTTAGATGGAAAATAATTTTGAAAAAAACACTTGAAATGAATTCTTGAGGAAAATATCCTTTCTTTTTCAAAAAAACTTTTCTTTTCTTAATATGTCATACAATTACAAATTAAAATAAGTTGATTAAAAATAAACTTGAATACTTTTAAAGGAAAATTCTTGGAAATAATGTTTTAAAAATCCATTCATGCCATATAAGTTAAAAAAAACTTTCTTCTCATACTTTTGTCGGAAAAGTCAATAAGTACCTCGTACGTAAAACGACAAAAGATTCCTTTCATATCTTTTACTAAAAAGTCACCGAAGGGTAAAAATGGATTTAAACAATTGAAGGTGGATGGAAATAATATTTCATATTTAGGGAACATGGATGTGTATGATAAAATACACCCCAGTAATTACCAAATTAAAAACAATCTCGGATAAAAGTGAGATTGTGATATTTCCCTTACCTTAGGTCTGATTTGCTTCGTAAGTGTCTGAACCTCTTGTATAATGATTTAAATAATGTAATTGACTTATTACAGAATCATATTCATTGTTATTATATCATATATGGTTCACTTATGACTTTATATTACCCATTCTTTTGTAAATCCATGTTAAAGTAGCATTTTGGATAAAATCGTCTCATTTGTCGTTCGTGTTTTAACTTGTAATTATTAATATGATTACATAGATCATTATTACTTAATTATAGAATATAAAACATTATTTATATATAATATATATTCAGAATATACATATATATAATGGATCGATAAATGGAAAGAAATACACCGTTCATGGAGACGGTAGGCCGTACGTACGCATGAACGCTGTTTTCGTTTCCTTATTGAATTGAGTGGAATTAAGTAGATGACATACATATATATACACATAATTCCAGTAGATTTATAATGTCATATATTTTATTATTATTGATTATATATACTTTATAATCATTCTTAAATGGTTAACATGGAGAATGAATCTCATCGCCTCGTGGAGACGGTAGTCCGTACGTACGCACGAGCGATGATATCCTTTCCATAATTATTTAATTGAATTGGAGTGGATGATACAATATATAAGAATAATTATGATATTATAATAACTATTTATAGTTATTCTTTACACCATAATACCCATCCATGTAAGGTGTTGGTGGAAAAACAGATTACACCACGGCGTGGAGACGGTATTCCGTACGTACGCACGAGCGGTGATTTCATTTTCCGTAGGATGGATAGATGGTGAATTAGGATTGTTTCATACTTATAATAACATATCAGTATATGAGTGATACCGATGTTATTACTTCATAATGAAACAACCTAAGAAGAAGAAGTGGAAGAAGAAATAAAGGTGAAAGAATCAGTAACGGTAATTACCTCTTCTTTGAAGAGCCTTTTTGAGACCTCCTCTTAGGGCACTAAAATTGGTCATTGAGGAAGAACAGAACCTCTAGGATGTTTCTAGGGAAGTGTAGAATAGAATTTGGCAGGGTTTGGCCGATCTTGAAGGCTCAATGTTGTGTGAGGAAGAGATGGAGGAGGTGCCCTTTTATAAGGGAGGAGAGGGGTACCTTTGGAATAAATAAAAATATTATTTTATTATAAAGTCAAGATCGGTTTTAAATAGCTCCAAATTGATATATTCAGAAGCTAAGGTGGGGATGGGTCGAAATCCTCTCATCAAATATAATTTAGACAAGTTTAGGTTTCTATTTTAACCTTATCATTTAGATTTAACATTAACTTAAATAATTGTACTTTTACCGTGTCTTCTTGTTTCTTACACTATAAGGTTAATAAACGTACTATAAGAATCCATAAGAACCCCAAGTTGTTTATTATTAATATATATAACCTTATCTAAGTCATTTTGCCGAACCTTAGATTTTTAGGAATAAAATAACAATTAATAATATAATATTTGTTTTAAAAACTATTTTATGTCAATTTTGACACTATTTAGTAATTGATTTTTTTGAAAATCATAACAGATTGATATGTTCAAAAAAAGTTAATTAAATCAATACTAACATGTAATAATATCCTAGAAAATTAGTTTAATTCATAAAAAGTCTCATATTACATTTATTTTGGTATTTGTAACATCAATTTTGTCAATATTTCATTAATAAGATAATTACTGCATCATCGTTGTGTCATAAATAAATTAAATTATCTAATGTCTAAAAATTACACATAAAATACAATTATGTAGGAAATCGTTTTTTCTTTCTAATGAATATTTATAGTCTAATTTATCTTATGTATAACCCCATATTAAAAATGTTTTAGTAAATAAACATTGATTTTACCTCTTTTAACCCTTCGTTAAATAAATTAATAATAAATGCCCTAATCTAATCCAAGTGGGCCTAAATGGTCATATTTTATTCTTATGTTTGTTTTTGGTCGAATTACACTTGTCCAATAGATTTAGGACATGTGATAGGGTAATAATAATATCATTTCTACCCTTAATTACCATATTTATTTTTTACCATGGTAAAAAAAAGTAAAAAGGTACTATTCACCAAATATTATTTTCATCTCATTGAACCACATTTTAGTCCTTGATATTAACCGTGTCTCTCAGATTTCTGAAATTCCACTAACAGAAGCGGTAAAATTAAGTTTTATGAAAAATTCAGTTTTTTTAACTACAACTTAGTGGATTCACTATTCATCAAAAATTGAAAGTTTTCCGAAAAATACAAAAATTTCACCGTAGGCTAATTTCGATAATTCAAATCCAAAAATGATTTCCATTTTGAAAAATAAAATTTACAAAATTTCAAAAAGTTGTTATTACTATTCATAACGGCTAGTTTTAATAATATTTTAATAGCATATTGTTGTTTAGTGAAACTCGTTATTGCGTACTACACACGCTATCGAGGAAGGTCGTGATTGGGTGTAATGAAAGGCAAGTCAAGGATGTGTGTTGTGCAAGCTCCTTTTGGTGTAGCGTACAACACAAGACATTAGTGAAATTAAAAAGAATATTTTTCATAAAATCTTGGGCTGTTACACTGTTCATTCCATCCGACCTCATATTTGATGCCTTTGATTTTTTACTTAATGATTTATTCTAACCCCATAAAACTATGGAGCACCTATTTTATTTACATCCTTCGTCCTTCATCTCCTAACATTTCCTTGGATTTAACATCTTCAATATGTTGTTTCTCTAGAGTAGTGGCATCAGCAAGTGAAGATGGTTGTTGAACCTCAACATCAGCGTCAACAACAGATTTAAAAACCTATTATTCCTTAGGATTTGGAATACCAACACATGAATAAAGTCATTGTTCCGCTAAAATTCAAGAAACAACAGGTTGAAAGACCTAATGTTCCTCAGGATTGGGAGTACCAGCATGTGCATAATTCATTATCAGCATAAGTGGTTTATAATTTAATTTTTATTACATCAATTCAAAAACAAACAAATAATAACACGAGGAAACACAATGTATATTTAAAAAAATAACCTAATTATTCAACTCCATTTTATTAATGGATGAAGGTATTTTTCGCCTCTATCGACTATTTAAGTCCCTTTATTTTGGTTTCCTCTGACAAAAAAACATTATCTACATTAGGACTTCTATAAAATGATTGGGATGTCATAATGAAAGTGTCACCCACAATTGAATTTTCATCTTACCCTTCAATGAATTTGGTCGATAACATAACAATTGACCACTTTCAGTTTATGGTATCTAGAACATAAAATACTTGTACTACCTATGATGCCATTACAAATGGTTCGTCTTTTCACCCTTCCTTACGAAAATAAATATTCACTAATCCAAATTAATCTATTTTAACATCATTCTTGTTATCAACCCAATAGAATTGAAAATTTAGAACATGGAATGTTGTATAATCCAAATCCCTTATTATTTTGATGATTCCAATGTATAAAATATTCATGTTAATTGGATTTATGTGCTTAGTACCAGAAATATGCATCGCTTCATCCACAAGTGTAACTCCAGTATTTTTCACAGTATTTTCTTTATCATGTATATTTGTATAGCATGTATAACCCTTAATTATATAACCATTGTAATATAATACATACACACTTGGTCCTCTGGATAACCATCAATGTTGTTCTGATACTGAATTAGGATTTTCATCTGAATTGTTAAAAATATAGTCCCAAAACCATTCTATAAACTATTGATTATGTGTATTTGATATCCATATATTATCCCTTGATGGATTCAAATGCCTAAGAATTTCATTGTGGGTTTCAACATATGGGAAAACCACCAAAACATTATTCTAAACGTAAAGGTGTTCCTACTCATGATCTGCAATATTGATTGTGACTACATCTCCTCCAGAAATTCCTCACCCACTAGGAACCTATTATGATGAGATTTTGGCAGACCAATTATTTCCACACCTCACATGAATTTGGTACATAATTATATGGCTTCCTTAACAATATATAGATCCTCAATAAAACCCTCTGGTCAACATTGATATTTTATATACCCATTCATAATATTTATATACCATTCAATGTGGTATGTGAATCTATATTTTATAGGACCACATAGTCTAATCTCTCTCAATAAGGGAGCAATAAAATGAAGCATTATATCAATGAATTCTATAAGGAAGAAAATTTCTAAACCACATAATATGATAATAATTTCTCTTTCCATACTTTTCAATTTCACTAGATCTATAACTTTACTGCATATAGCTTTGAAGAAAAAATAATGCATGGTTAATTTATAAAGGACATTCTTGGAAAAAATGCAATGTAAAGCTATAGAAATTATATCTCCCAGTAAAAAATGACAATCATGTGATTTTAGAACCTTTAACATTAAATCTTTTAATTAAACGATATTCTTGTTATAAAAATAATACCCCTATAGAAACATTATTTCATTTAGGATGATGAAAAGTTGATATCTCTCCTACCTAGTTAGTGTGTATGCTGCTAGAGGAAAAAAAGGCCATTTTTCACCCTTCAGTACCACCAAATATTCTCATATTCCCATGTGAACGATGTCCAACCTATCCTTAATTTCATTTTTTTCGGGTGAATTTATCAGTGTATCGATGAAACTATCACATACATTTTTTTAGCATGCATAAAATCAAGAAAATATCTGCGATATAGAAAATTACATTATGATAATTAAAAAAATCTAAACACCATTTACAACTGATTTTCTTAAAATTTATCAATTTTTTTTACCAAAAGTATTTTCCACATATTTTACATTCTTTAACAGTTGATTACATATTTGTGTAAATGGTGTTTTATGTTCTTATAAACATCCATCGAATGATGTTGTCCAAGATAGGTACATATTTTATCAGGGTAGAAATATAAAATTTCTTAGAAACACAATCTTCGATGAATGTTTCAACCTAATTGACTTTGTACCTTTTTTGAAAATGAGACACCCTTTAGTTCCTTTAATGCTATATCCTAATGAACGTCCATAAGAAAGAAATTCATTTATTGTCTCTTACAAAATAGCTCTTAATGTGAAATCATCATTTATGTAAGAATCATACAACACAACACCTAAATCAACTTCACCTCAATACGACACATGGTTTGGAAAGTATAACTAAAACTGTCTCTTTAAATTTTAAATTGATAGCGATTTACGTAAAAACAACATGTGACATACTTAGAAATGAGAAAACATATCTGTATTACTTTGATATTTTAGCAAAACAATCCATTAGTAATTTTTGATGTGTGAGATTCAACTTCACCTCAATATGATGCATGGTGCGACCGGTATGACCCAAAGTGTGTCATTTTATTTTAAAATGACATTAATTTATGTAAAAAGGAATGTGAATTATTGAACACTGAGAAAACACATTCATATATTTTTTATAATTTATTAAAATTTTACATGAGTCATTAATGACATGTAGGGCTTATCCTTACCTCAATATGATGCATGGTGTGGCTGGTATAACTCAAAGTGTCTCTTTTTATTTAAAATTGACATGAATTTAAGTAAAAACAACAAGTGAAATATTGAATACCAAGAAAAAAAATTCTGATTGTTTTGATATTTCAGGAAAACCATCTATTAATTATTTCTGATATATAGGAATCAGTTGCACCTCAATATGACACATGGTGTTGCCGATATCACTCAATGTGGCTCTTTTTATTTAAATTTCACAATATTTTAAGTAAAAACAACAAGTGAGATATTAAAAACCACGAAAACAAATTCATATTGTTTTTATATTTTTAGAAAATGATTTATTTGTGATTTTTGATTTGTAAGGATCAGCCACACATGAATACGATACATGGTGTGTCCGATATAACTCAAGGTGTCTATTTTTTTTAAAAAAATACATTAATTTAAGTAGATATGACAAGTTAAATACTAAAAACTGAGAAAATGAATTCATATTGCCATTATACCTAAGCAAAATGATCCATGGGTATTTTTTGATGTGTAGGATTCAACCATTCCTCAATATGATACATGATGTGACTAGTATGAGTAAAAGTGTCTGTTATCAGTTTAAAATTAACATTTTAGTTCAAAATGTGTCACTCACTGAAAACCATGAAAATGAGCTCTGATTGTATTCATAATTCAATACAGTGATTCGTATGTTATTTGTGATATGTATGAAGTAGTATCACATCCAAAAGATGCATGATACAATCGGTATGACTCAAAATATGTGTTTCTAGTTTGAAATGACGTTTTAGTAAAAAAACACAATGGACATACTGAAAACTGAGAAAAAATATTCGGAATGTTTTGATACTTTAGGAAAAATATTCATCAGTAAGTTGTGACATGTAGGAATTATTTGTACCTTGATACGATGGATGACGTTTCTAGTTATCTCCAAATGTAGCATTATTTAAAATTGACATTAATTTTAATAAAATCAAAAGCGACATTCTCAAAATCAGGAAAACACATTCGAATTGATTTTATATTTTTAGACAATGATCCATAACTCAATTTTAACATGCAAGAATCAAAACCACCGCAATATGACTCACAATATGACCCGTATTACTTTAAATGATTCATTTTTATTAAATATTAACATTTTATTACTGTTTTTATTTCATATAAATGTATAATTAACTTATTTATAGTGTTAGTAACATAATATTTGTTTTCTTATATAAGTGAAAACATTTTATTTGGTTGATATGATTTGTTTGAAAATTGATACCATGGGAATAAATTTTTGATAGGCGATCATGGGCTTCAAAATATGAAATATTAATGTTTTAGAAAGTTTGATGGAAAATTATTAATGTAATTATATAAAAACATTTTTTGAAATGTAAATATCAGTTATTTTTTCTATATACCATGGGTGGAAATTTTTGTATTGATGATGTCAATTAAATTAATATAGAATTTTTTCTTCTGGGTGTGCTATTTAAATTGTAGGTTTTATTAAGTTTGTGTTGTTATATAAATATCACACTATAGGTGGCTAGGCCATTATCCGTGCTAAAAACGCACTGATAAAGGCCCCTATAATCCCTGAGATTAATAGCCCCTTTTAGCTTTGTAAAAGGCCATTTTCATACTATGAAATGCCATATGTGTAGTAGTGTTTACCACTCATCCATATTGGTTGGTTCTCCCTTCAATGATATATCTATTTATCTATATATATTTAGTTATATTTATTATTATATTAATATAGATTTATATTAATATATATATATATTAAATGTTTCATTGAAAGTATGATACTTTATTGATCATAAATGGGAGGGAAATCAGTCAAGTCCGGGTGGATAAAAGAAAGGAATCCCTAAGGAATCAGCCCTCACAAAATTGACAAACTCGATGGGAAGAGAGAGTAGTGTAGAATAAATGATACAAGGACTACTCAGATTCCCCTTTGAGTCTAGTCTATTAATAGAAAATTTCCCTTCCTCTATGTATGCTTCAATGTAGCTCGACCAATAAACTCCTTGAATCTTCAGGTAATATAAATGATAGAACTAGGAGGACCACATATCTCCTGGAAAGAGTTACATGTAATAATAGAATCACTTTTGATCTCTATGGATGAAATATTTTTAGAGAGTTAAATCTCTAAACCATTAAAAAAATCCACCGCCTCTGTAATAAGAGAGCTTCCATGACCATAAAATCTTTTTATGAAATCACCACTAAAACATCAGACTTAGGAACAATTCCTCTACATCTCATGATGCCAAGGTTATACGATCTGTCAGTATTGATCTGGAAGCCATTACACTGGGGGTTCTATCAGATCCATTTACCCTGGGAAGACCTCAGTTGAGAAAAGGATGTGGTTCACTAGCCATTCATGAAAATTATCATGGATTTTTATTTTTCACAGATTTTCAGAAGATCCCATAGATCCACCAAAATACACTAGACACAATTATGACTTTAAAATCATAAGGTAGAAAGACCATCCACTCGAGCATTGTTTCTTTCATTCTAGATGATCCAGCAACTAAAAAAAATCATGGAAGCCCTCAGCTTCCTCTCCAAGCAATTCTATTCCATATAGTGAATCAACGAGAAGTAGAAGACGTCATTGTCACCAACATAAATATCAATTCCAATAAGTTTACCTAGATTTTACCAAAATGTTCTTGCCCAATATCCCTCAAAGAACATATGTTTTACTGATTCCTCCTTATAGATACAACAACAAAAACATTATGATAAAATACTTATCCATTTACGCTTAATTGCATCATCGGTTGGAAGGGAACAGTGCCAGATACACCTCGCAAGAAAGTTGAATTTGATCGGAATTTATTTTCACTAAAGAAACATACTCATTCCCACAATATTATTACCTTGTAATGAGAGACAATATCCCATAACTGAAAAAATTCTCGATGATGCTCCAGTGAAGATGAGTTTATCCGGTTCAGAAGAAAGTTGTATGTTGTCAAAAATCTTACAATGTTGTGCATCAAGAGTGGTGTGAATGAAGTTCATAAATGAGAAGGATTCAGCAAATGAAATTCTAGGATTCATCCACCCTGAAAAGCTGAGAGATTTACCAACCCAATTTTGGTTCCAATAATTAATCTTGCCGCAAAAAACTGTCCATAAATACAATATACATACACATATATATAATATATGTGTATATAAAAGTATAATTATATATATATATATATATTTATATATATTTAACTATATTATATATTAATATGTGTATTAATAAGTTAGAATATATAGATAATACATATCAATTTGTTAATACAGACACACCCTAATATATATACAGACACACACACACATTATATAAGTATATAAATATTCATATATTTTTATTTTAAATAAAATTGATTTTATTTTTTATTTAGATAAGGCTTATATGTTGAGAAATATTTTTTATATGTAAATATGTTTAATCATTTATTTGTAAAATTTAATTTTTATGTATGAATATATAAAAAATATGTATATATTGTTATATATTTGGTAATAAATAGTTGTACATTGTGAAAAATGAATAAATTTTAAAGCCATAATATCAATATGAATGTAATAACTCTAAATAAATTTATTCCTCACTGAAAAAGAGAAAAAACCCCCCTTAAACAAGGTAGAAATTTCATCGAATATTAAAAAAATTTGGTATCCCAGCTAAAAACTCATTTTAACGGCATTTTGGGATTTTTTACCTCGAAATATGTGACGAAGGGATTTTTTATGTCACTAGTGTGTAGATCTCATTGTACTCTTTGATATGATATGTAGAAGAGCTAAAAAATACACCCGAATCAAAATTTATCATCATTTGAAGTTTGAGTTACGTTTTCAACATATTTTAGATCTTTTATTATTTTTTTTGATTTTTTGGGTCTTAAAATATTTATAAAATGATTATTTCATGATAATAATTAGAAAATTATTAATTAATAATATATTGTTTAAATATTTTATAAGCTATTTTCTCTAAACATATTATATATTAGTTGTAAATTTATACATATACTTATCTAAAACATATTTAAAAAATATATATTGTATATATATATATATCAATATAAATATATTTATATATTAATATATTAATATATTATTTTTGATGTTTTTTTTGAAATATACCCTTTATCAGTGCTAATAAATGGGTTCCCTTTTACAAAGAAAAAAATTCATTATAAAGGTGATACCTTTATCAATGCTAAAAAAATCATTGATAAAGGTACCCCTTTATTTATGATTTTTATCTTTGCAAAAGGGTGGAACTGTGAAAACCTATTTTTTTGGTAGTTCCCCCACCCAGGATTCACTGGTAATTTTCACTTACTATATAGATGATACTTTCATGAGGCTACCATCTTATAGTTAATAGAATTGGGGCTGACGGGATGTCACACACATAGTTGAGAGTCTTACTTTTATAATTAATCATCAAAAGTTGGTAAATAATATTATTTAATATGATATGTATATGATACATTAATATTTTTTTGGTTGAACTATATATTACTTTTTTATGTGTTCAAGATGATACACACTTATAGTAGTATTGGGAATATTGCTGGTGAGATACAGTAACTGATTGTGTTAGTGTTTTTTATGTTTTTTAAATTAATATAATATAATTTTTTGTCATTTTATTTATATTTTTTCTATTAGAGGATATATATAATATAGATATTTCTCATAAGTGTGGGAGATGGGATAATAAATATGGTCTGGTCAAGGCCTCATGCAATCATGTTTTAATGATAAAACATAGTCATTGGTGGTGAAAAGTGGTATTTAGAAAGGGATGGTGATTGAAATTGGTTTAAAATCGAATTCGACTAGTTACTATAGAATTGAACTGATGTCATATTTTAGAGAAAAACTTAATGATTGTAAAAAATTGTTCAATCAATTCAGTGGTTATTGTGATATAGAAATAAAGTGAAAAAGTGGGGAAAAACACTGGGTGAAACATGGGAAATCCCTCAAATGAATTGGGTAAAAAACTATAGGAAAATAGAATAATTTCACAATAAGAAAGAGTGGTAAAAAACTCCCTCCCTCTATCTCAATTTCAAGGAGAAAACAAGAAAGAAATTATCTCTTTACAAATATGGAGAAACACCTCAGAAAATACTGCACTCAAGGATGAAGATATGTTGCTTCACAATCTAGTGAAGAAAACTGGTGGAGAAGATACCCTTTTATAGCCTGCCTTCACCCTCCATTGGCCTCCTCAGTATTAAATTTATATTACCAAATTAAATTTGGAATCAATGGTAGGGTTTCACCATGACGTGTCACCACAACGTGTCGAAATGAATGTGATGACCATCATTAATATTTCTTATCTCCATAACGTCTTCCAACATATCTCCCACTTGGATATTTGATTAAGTTCCAATAACATCTCCACAAATCCTTTTTATCTTCCAAACATACTGCTCATGTCTCCACAAGGATTGCCAAGGATCTATAGCTTTTGAACTTATCAGAACCAATCACCTTTGCCATAAAATCTTCCATATTTTCTTTAGTGTGAATCTTCTACACGTCGAAACTTCCTTCTTCCACCACATATCAAACAATATAATATTGTACACCAAAGTGTATCATCCTAGAATTAAAATATGGATTCCCTGTAATGTGAAAGGCACTATTACTATCATAAACCAATGAAATATGATCATTTTTGTGCCCAAGATCCTCTAAAAACCATTTCATCCCAATCACCTATTTTCATGACCGTGTAGAGTCCATGTACTCTGCCTCCATCGCTGATAGATCCAAAACTGACTATAACTTTGAAATCTGGCTCATAACTCCCCTTTCAAGTGTAAACACATAACCATTCATGGATATTCTCTGGTCAGAATCACCTGCAAAATATGAATCAACATATCCTCTAATAATGAAATATGATCCTCCCAAACATAATGAAACATATGAGCTCCCCCTGATGTATATCAGGATCCTATTCACCATATCCAAAGTTTTCTTCCTAGATTATCTTTATACCGACTATCTTCTCCTAGTGTATGTATAATATATATTCTATTAAAAACCATGGGGAACATTAGAATCCCCACTGTTGATTCATACGGCACTTGAAACATTTAGATCCTCTCTGTTTCACTACTAAGACTCATCGTAGAGGATATCGTTGAATTAATGTGAAGAGGGGTAGATATTTTCCTATAGTCATTCATGTTGAAGCATTTTAAGACATTCCACAAATAATTTTCCTATGATATACAAATCATTACATTATTCCTATCCTGGTAAATTTTCATCCCATGAATTTTGTTTGGTGGTCCCAAGTCCTTCATATCAAACTCCCTAGACATCTGTGCCTTAATCTTCTGGATTGATCATTATTAGGGCCAACAACCAACATTTAATCCATATAAAATAGTATAATGATAAAATCATTACCATATAGACCCTTGAAATAATAACAAGGATCTGAATGAAGTCTTTTTTATCCATGACTCATGATATATGAATCAAATCTCTTATACCAACACCTCAACACTTGTATGAGACTATAAAGAAAATTTTCATCCTCAAAGCAATGTTATTTTTACCTTATTCATAGAAACCTTCTCGTTAGAGAATATAAATTTCATCATCAAGGTCACCATGTAGAAAAATTGTTTTCACATTTAGATACTCTATATGCAGAGGGCATGCAACACACATCTCCATCATTACCAGAATATTTGTTAGTCTAACAATATGAGAAAATATTTCATTGAAATTCATACCATCCTTATGAGAATATACATTGACCCCCAGTCTCACATGATATCTTTCCACCTGGTCTATTTCATCCCTCTTGATCTGGTAGACCCATTTGTTCCTAATAGCCTTACTTCCATGAGGTAATGAAACACGATCCCAAGTCTAGTTCATGTGCAGGGAATCATGTTCCTCCTGCATCGGTGCCATCCATGAAGATATATATGGTCTCTATGTGTCCTCCAAAATAGATGATAGCTCTCCATATTCTTTCAATAAGAAATTTGATACATTTCTCTCAGTGAAAAAATCTGAGTTCCATATTGGTACTCTTTTCTCTTGATTTGGTCGTTGTAGTCTAGTATTATCTAGTACTTGATAATCATGCTCTGGTAATTCCTAATAAAAAACGGTTTCTTCCTTTGATTCATCCTTCACCTTGACTATTGTAGTTTTTGTACTCTCTTTCTCTATCTCTTTGTAAATATTCATTTTCACTATGTCATCGGAAATGATGACATATATACAGATAAAAATATTTCAGGCAATGGGATCCCACAAATGATACCCCTTCACACTATAAGTGTATCCCAAGAAGATACATTCCCTGGATCTTGAGTACATCTTCGATCATTCCTGGATATGAAATAGGGCATATACATGACTTCCAAAAGTATTTAATTGAGAATAAATATCGGGGTTACCATTCCACATATCCATCAGCATATTCAAATCAATTTCCACTGAAGGGGATTGATTGATCCCATAGTAGGAATTATTTACTTCTTCTTCCCACAATGTCTTGGTAACTTCTGCAGTCTTCAGCATCTCCCTTATTATATAAAATAATGTTATATTCATCTACTCTACCACTCCATTCTATTAAGGAGTGTATTCCACCATGAAATACCTCTTTATTACATCCTGTTATAAAATAGAATAAAAATCATCGCTTGTATATTCTCCACCATGGTTAGTCCTCAAACACTTGATCTTCTTTTTACATTCAATCTAATTTTCCACTTTTAATGTTTTCAATACTTCAATGATATTCAATTACCTCTTGATTAGAAGCACTCAACATCTCTTAGAATAGTGATCAATGAAATGTACAATGTACCTTACTCCTCATAGGGACACAACCAGTGATTTCCAAACCTTGGAATGAATCAACTCTAAGATCTAATTACTCCTTGTCATTGACGTTCCAAACCTTAATAGGTGTTAATTACTCAAAACACAATTCTTAAAAAATGATATGGATAACTTCATAATCATAGGCAAAAACTTCTGATCTACAAGAATATTTAGGCCTCGTTCATACATATGGCCAAGATTATGATTCCATAACGTCATAAACTCTTCCATTGAGGTAGTTGATGATGCAACTATCTCTGATTTCTTATACATTTAACCCATAAGCAAATAAACGTTATTTTAGATCTTTTCCACCTTTATCGCCACAAGTGCTCCCTTCACAATATTCAACATCCCTTTATTGGTGTGATTCTTTCATCTGATATCATAAAATTTTACCATGGAAACAATTTTCTCCTTGAGACCCCCCACATGGTGTACTCCTTGGAAGTTTAGACTATGTTATCATGCATCTTCATTTTGATGGTTCCAAAATCCAACGATCTTCAATTTATGATCATTTACAATGTATAAAAGTCCTTATGGGATAGTTTCATATTGGTCAAACCATTCCCATAGAGATGTCATGTGCCATGTTCCTCCTGAGTCAATAATCCATGCGTCGTTGAGATTTTGTCTTCTTTCAGTTGTTGTTGGCGCGTCACTGACTAGTAAGCCTCCATTTCCAGATGTACTCACCACATTTACTTGAGAGTTATTCTCACAAACCTACCCCTCTTATCGAAATTGTAACATTTTATGTTTATCTTCCTTCTCCTTGACTTATACCTTCCATGATTTTGGTTCTCATTGGAACTACACTCCATCATTCATTTTCTTTCCATTGACAGATCTTCCACTTAGTGTGAAGTTGTATGTATGTATTCCGTGTTCCTACACCAACTTTCTTCTTCAATAACCGTATCTAAAATATATTTGAATGGAAACTTATCAATTAGGATATTATTGGTGAGTTTTATGATAAGTTGATCACATGAATATGTAAACCTTTGGAGTAGATTCTCTGCATGTTTAGCATCCACAATTTTATAGCTCCATACTATATGTTGTGAAAAAACGGTATTGAGGGTGTTTATGTGGTCAGTCACCGATGATGAATCCACCATTTGATGATTGTATAATTTTCTCTTCAATTAAATTTTATTATGGAGTGACTTTTCCTTATGCAGATTTGTCATAGTGTCCAAAATTTGTTTTTTCGTCTTGTTCTTCACAATGCTTGACATGACCCCATCATCCAAAGATAAATGGATGTTGTAAATAGAATTCTTGTCTATGTCACTCAATTTTTCATCTATCACACCCACCAGTTTCTCTCCAATCACCTTTAGGAATTTATCTTTCCACAACACCTCTTTCATCTTCATTTTCCAAAATGAAGAATTATTTCCATTGAATTTTTTGATCTTGTATTTCTCCACCATTTGGACACATCATTGGTCCAGAATTTTCTCAGGACAAACCCTCATTCCTCTGATCCCACTTGTTAGGATCATAAAAAATTGTCCAATAAATTCAATGATAATTTATAGGTATAAATAATGTGAAAAATTAAAAAATTAAAATAAAACCATATGTAACGTGGAAACCCAAAAAAATAAAGGGGTAAAAAACTATAAAAATATACAATGATTTAACTATGGTAAAATGTGGGTACAAAATCTCTCTCAATAAATTAAAAGTAGAAAAAACACAAGAAATTATATCATTAAAAATATGGAGAAACACCTCACAAAATACTGCACTCAAGGATGAAGATGTGTTTCTTCCAAATATGATGATAAAAACTGGTGTTGGAGATCCCATTTTATGACCTTCCTTCACCCTCCTTTGGATTCCCCTTTATTAAATTTTTGTTACCAAATTAAATGGGTAATAATTGGTACGGTGTCACCACGACGTGTCACCGCGACATTTCCAAATGAATGCGGTGACCATAATTAATATGTTCTCTCACCATAATGTCTTACAACAGAAAACATAGTGTGTATGAGATCATCATCTTTTACTTATGTAGAGTATGAGAAAAGGATATGAGCTCGGGATGGGGCTATTCAAGGATTAGATGGAGAGTAGGAAGAGTATAGACAACATCAAGTGCATCAACAACAACAATAGCATCAACAAAATGATCATATAATGAAGTATATGTGATTAATTAAAAACGGTTTAGGGATGGAGATCCATCCATATAATGGAGTTAATCCACCACCATTATAATGAAACTATTATTATGTTGATTTTTTGTGATTTTTTTATATTATAAATGTTTATATTTTATATACTTTTTAATGGTTTTTTATTTTTTAGTGAAATTTATTATTAGAATAGGTTGGGAAAACCCCACTTTTAAGAATAGTAGAATCCATTTTAAGATATATTGAGATATAATCCATTACATTATTGAATCTCCAATTGCATAATTCCCCAATAAAATACAAGGAAATTGTAAATTGCAGTAAATCCAATTAATTAAAAGACAAATCCATATAGCCTGAAAGAATAAGGTAGAGAAACCTAGAATTAGGCTTCGACTGAAATCCCCCAAGGTATCCATCCTGGAATTTCACTACTGACCTTGACACCCAAACCATAGATTCCATTGGGAACCACTGGGAAGATCAATGAGGTGAATAGATCTACTGATAATGGCGATGACCCGACTGAAAAATCACCATCCCCTACTAGAGAAAGTTCTTCCTCTCATGTCATTGACCCTTTCTTCGAGTAAGGTTTGACCCTCATTTCTAGCCCTCACCATCACTCTAGGTCATGATTCTTTCATTCATCCACCTTGATGAGAATATGCCATCATTTTCCACTATCCCAAGTGCATTCCTACCGAACCCCACCACCGAACAAGAGTTCAGATCATGCTGTTGATCCCTACATTTAGTTTACCTTATTTTTTATCTACATTTATTTGAAATGAATATACCTTCAGATTGTTTAGATACATTAGAAAAATGTTCCATAATTAATTTTTGATGTGTAGTAATTATCCCAAAATAAATCTGATGCTAAAGGTCAGTATGACTCAAATACTATATATATGGCCTTTAACAGTGTGCAAAATGGGCATTTACGTATTTAAAAAAACATTATTATTCTCGACACTATTAAAAGGGGGTATCATTTAACATTAATAAAAAATGATAATAAAGTCTCTTTTTATCACCATTGATAAAATAGGGCCTTTATCAATGCTAAAAAAGTTCTGATAGATGATACCTTTATCGCCACTTTTTTAAAGCACTGATAAAAGCCCAAAAAATAATTTCTTAAAAAGAATTTATTTATCTACAAATTGGAGGGGGGGACATCCCCCCTTTTATTAGAACTCAATCCCCCCATTTTAATAGTTCTAGTATATCCTCCCCACCCATTTAACAATGCTAGGAATCCCCCACCCTTTAACAATTCTAGGGACCTGCATCACTCAATTGTGGGCACCCCTTCCTTTGCTGGGTTTTGAAACTGAGACGTCCACATAAAAATCTCTCTCCTTTTCCACTTCCCTATATTGTTTCCTTATGTATTTTAGGATATATATATATATTATTATTATTATTTTTCTGTATTTTTTTATCCATATATGTATATATTTTATTAAATATATAAAATATGTTTTTTGTGTATATGTGTGTATATAAATACATACATACATAAAAATAAATAAATATTTATTTATATATGTGTGTGAATCTATATATATAATTATACACATTTATATTTATTTAAATATATTATTTATTAATATTTATATACTTATATTGGAGTATATAGATAAATATATATCAGTTTGTCAATGCACACACAAATATATTTTTATATATATAAACATTATATGTACAGTAATTGTATATGTATATACATTTTTATAAATTTCAATGTTAAATAAAATGGATATTATGTTTTATTTAGATATGTTTTATTTTTTTATAAATATACTTTATATGTATATAGGTTTATATATATATTTATTGAATTAAATTTGTATGTGTGAATATATATAAAATATGTACATATTATTATATATTTTATAATAAATAAAACTAAATTATGAATAATGATAAAATTTAAAAATATTAATATATATATTAATGTAATACTTGTGAATAAATTTATTCCCCATTGAAAATGGGAAAACTACCCCCTTAAACGAGGATTTAAGTCCATTTAATGTTAAAAAAATATGGTACACCGACTAAAAAATCAGTTTTAAAGGCCTATTAGGGACTTTTTGGGACTTGTAAAATGTAATAGGGGATTCATCCCTATAATTAGTGTAAAGATGACATTTCAAGAATAAATTTGATATGTGGTAGAGCTAAAATGGACACACAGATCAAAAGTTGTGACCCGTTAAAATCTGAGTTACGTTTTCAATATATTTTAGATATTTTATTAAATTTTTTCATTTTTGTGTATTCAAACTGATAATAAATGGATGTTAGTCGATAATAATTAGTAAGATATTAATTATAAATATTTTTTAATTATTTAATAATCCCTTTTCACAATGTATCATATATTGTAATTGTAAATGTCTATTTAGCCTTAGCTAAAACATATTTTAGAACATATATGTTATTTTTAATGATTTTTTTTGAAATATAACATTTATTAGCGCTTGTAGAGAAACACTGATAAATCCCCCTTTATCAGTGCTTCTAAAAAATCATTCATAAAGGGAGTCCATTTAATAGTGCTAAAAGAATGTTGATAAAGGGGTACCATTAATATCGCTAAAAATGATGATAAATGGGTAATTTAAACAGTGTTTTTTGCACTGTAAAAATATCCTTTAATCACTAGTTTTTTAGAGCTGATAATGGTACCCGTTTTTTATCACATTTTTTTAGCATTGATAATGGGTGACTTTATGTAAATTTGTTTCTGTGCTAGTGATACATGTGTTTCCTTTTATTTAAAATTGAAAATTGAAAATATATTCTTTGATATTTATGTTTAATTTATTTCATTCAAGTATTATTAAAATAAGAATTGTTTTCTTATAAAGAAGAATTATTTTTCTTAGTTTGGGGTGGTGTATTTGAAAACTAATACCATGTTTAGGATTTTTTGAGAGGGGATCATAGGTGCCAAAGAAAATTAAACATTGATGTTTTTAAATGTTTGTGGATAGTAAATGAAAATTTAATTATATAAAATATTGTTTGAAATGTATATATTATAATTTTTTTTTTATTTGTAATGAAAATTTTATTTCACTTAAATTGTGATTTTTTACACGGGTTCATTTTCATAAAGGTGTATTTGTTGCAATGAGTTGTTATTCAAACGACACATTTCAAAAATAGTGCATTTATCAGTGATAATGAAAACAATGATAAAGGGGTTCTCATTTTAATGACCATGATGACGAAAATCTTTTTTTAGTGATGTTAAAACTCTTTCTATTGTGTTAATAGATCTATATGTTGTTGTGGGAATTCAATTTTATTTGTAGTGACAATGATATCCTTATATAGGAATAAAATGAATAGGATTTGAAGACATTGTGTTCATAATACTAATGAGTATGTGTTGTGTTTCTAGATGAGGGAGGAGGTAAATTCATGATATAATGGGATTACAACTATATATCACCATGAATTTCATGCAGGGGAGATGATCAGTTTTTCAAAAAATAAAAAATTATTTTTAAAATAATTAAAATTAAAAGGAAAATTCATATTCTCCATTAATATTTTAATGAGTAAGAAAAGTAGAAAACTATTTTTCATAAAGATATATTAAACAAAAATTTTCTTTTAATTTTTAAAAAATCATTTTTTATTAAAAAATATAAAATCAAATTTCTCATTAATAAAATTAAAATAAAAATTTTACAAGAAATCAAACAATCTCTTAAAAAATTTAAAAAAATATTTTTATTAATATAAAATAAAAAACTAAATTTTATTTTTGAACAGTTAATAAAAAATTCCCTTTTACATATGAAGTAATAAAAATAATATATTCCTAATAAAAAAATATTGTATGAAAAAAATATTGATCCCATATAAAATTAAAAAATATCCCAATATTCCACATAAAAAATTAATTAATATAAATTATTTTATTTTAAAAAAATTAAAATTTTAATATCCAATTTGTTTATGATGTATTTGGGAATTAAAAATGAATTTTATTATTTTATATTAAGTTAAATAAAAATTTTACTTTTTCTAAATGATCCCATTTTAAATCTAAAATATAAATAAAACATGTTTCCTTTACAAAAAAATTAAGAATTTCAATAAAAAACATAAAGTTAAAAATAAATCTTCTTCGTTTTCTCATTAAAATTATGTTATAATGAAGTTTATCTATTTATTTTTAAAAAAATTCTATTTCTATATTTTTTAAAATTATTTTTAATTAAAGTAGATTTGTTTTTAA
The DNA here is from genome assembly GCA_963277665.1 of Viscum album. Lineage (NCBI taxonomy): Eukaryota > Viridiplantae > Streptophyta > Magnoliopsida > Santalales > Viscaceae > Viscum > Viscum album. Next base: position 1,250,958,657 of record OY728140.1, on the reverse strand, counting down.
TTTGTAATTGATTGATTTTAGTTTAAGTATATGTTAGTTTCTTAACGGAAATTAAAAAAAACTGTGATTTTTTAAGTGAAAGGGGGATATTATTTTTTCAATTAATAATAATTTTTGCCTATGATTTTGGAAGGAATTATTTAAAATATATATATATATATATATAGTATGGGATTTATTTTCCTTTACTTCAATTAGATTCTACAAATTCTTTTGTTTTTTAATTTTTTAAAATGATAAAAATGTAGTGGATTCGTTGATATGGGATAAGTCAAAATACTGTTACAAAATCAAGTCCTGGCATGTGTGAAGGATGTTCACAAAAGCCACACTATTATTAAAAAAACAATCAATAAGTAATTGCATAAATATGTTAGCATTGTTAATTTTTTTCAAAAAATAATAGTTTTATTGTTGATATTGATTTAAATTATGTTTTATGAAAATTATATGTATTATATAATATGAAATTAATAATATTTTTTTGGAAGAATTAAAAAAAATTAAGAGGCAATTTTGTATCTAAAATGATGCTAAAAAAATTCTGAAAAAGAAATTGAATAAATTTATTAGTTTTAATTACATGTTTAATGTAAAAATAAAAAATTATTTCTACATCGATGATTAGAAGGTTTGTCTATGTTACATCCTGGCATATGAAAACATATCTACACCATAGGTCTTGGTGTGTTGGTGTGGTATCTTTATGCACAATTGCATGCCTATGTAAATATTATTGGGACTTCTTAACACCAATCCATGAGGCAAGGGTTTCCCGTATACATATATTTAACACATTGGACCCCTTAATAATCGATGTGGGATAACCCAATAATCTCCCTCGCGTAACCACTAGGGAGATGAACATAGAATATTTTACAGTGATCGGGAAATTCAAGGTGCTAAAACTAAACTAAACTACAATCAGTACTATGAAACAGAGTTTTATCAATGATAATAAAAAAATTATCAACGCATAAGAAGTTTTCAAAGTCTAGGAACTATTAAAATAGAATCACTATATCAGTACTCAAAAAGCGTTGATAAATGAACATTTTATAAGTGCTAAAAAGAGCACTGATAAAATTAGAAAAATTAAAAACATTCTGTAAATCAAAGGGTAGACCCAACCTCTTTTAATAGCGGTTGATCCCCTTTCAATAGTTCTAGGATGCCCCACCTACGTGAGCCACCTCCCTCCGTTTAACCACACTAGTCGCACACCCCCAACCATTAATAGTGTAATACTAACCTACACCTACCTGCACACCCCTGACTCCACATAGATTTGAACTTGAGAAAAATATTATACACCACACAGCTATATCCCTACTGACCCACACACCAGCACTATCTCCGCCTTAATTCCATGACCTCAATAACTGTACTGATGATGGTTAGCCGCAAAGAATCCCCACCTCAACCGCATTTTACCTCTGCCATGACCGCACACCGTGATCGTGTTCCACACCACCATGACCACCCTACACGTCATCACAACCACATCCCGCCTCATCCACACTCTGCCTCTGCTATGAAATCCCAGAGAAACCATACCATGATCCACCCTCCATGCTCACACATCGACATCCCTCCTCTACCACAGTCTTCCTACGCTATGAACTTGCAGAGCAACCGTACTGTGGTCTACCCTACACGTCGACACATACACATCCCGCCTCAACCATGTTACACCTCTACTAGGACATACCATATTGGTATGACATCAGGATCTCCTTTTGTCACCCTAGGGAAGTTTTCCCAGGTGAAGTGGAGGACTGTACACCACCCTCCATTGAAACCGTTCTTAAAAATGTGGCCCAATGGAGAATTTTTTTTTGATGAGAATCATTGGCCTATTAGAATAGGTTGGCTAAAATCTAGTACATTGTAGTTTGGGGAGTTCATTCATGTGTATTGGGTGCCCTGGGTGAGTTAGGGTTTGTTTGGTATCCCCTTGCTTGAGTACCCATAGGGAGTTTCGATATCCAGTATAGGAGTTGTGGTACCTTTGATATTTTCTTTTCTTGGGAACCCCTAGGGAGTGTTCCTTGGTGAATGGTATAGCTGGACACCACCTTCCATAAAAATCATCCACATGTTTCGTCCCCCTAGGGTTCTACGGTGCTGCGGTTGGGGTACGTTTTAGATCTCCTTTCTTAGGTACCCCGGCACAGTGTTCCTAGGCGAAGGGGATAGTGGGATAGGGGCCCTAATAGGATTCTTCCATTATCTGTTGGAATAAGATCTGAACATTGGTGATAGACTATTCTATTGAAGACCTCATTGTCATATTCATGAGGGTTCATGGCACTCCAAGGTACTGCTCTATATTTTTGACGGTTTCTAATGATATTCCTCCAAAACATGACTTCCACCATGTTCCAAAAATTTATATATGTAACATCATTATCATCATCATCGAGGGGTAAAGGGGTTTTATAGAAAAGGGTAATCTAGTTAGAGGCTTGGAGTTTGAAAACACAGCCTCCACCATTATATAGTAACATATTCCTTTATATTTTCCTTTCCCTCCACAAACATTCCTCTCATCCTATAATAGCTAGAAAGGAGGGATAGAAAAATATTTTATTTATAACACCAATTAATATTGAGGAAGTACCAAACCCTATTTTTTAATTATAATTATTTTATTGACTGAATATTTAAAAGATAGAAAGACTATCCAATTTATTTATGTTTTTGAGTATTGTTCATATTAAATTTAGAAATGAAATGTAAATTCTAAATCAGATTAAATTAATTATTGTTAACTGAATAATGATTTATTTTAAAATGTAAATAAAATTAATAAATTTTTTTTCTTTGATATCAATTGATTTTTGATTTATAAACAATGTTTAATATTCAAAATAATAAAAATATCTTTAATTAAACTGTATTGGGTATATTTCAAAATATAATCAAATATATTTAAAAATAAGGAGTTAAAAACTAAATGGGTTATAAATGGATTAGGGATTGAAAAAAATCAACCGAGTTGGAATTTGATTATCCCAAATTTTATGGGTACTTGATGAGTCAACATACCTAATGTTGGGTGATTTTTAATGAACATTTTCTACCTAATTATAAAAGTTGTAGATTTTAATAATTTTGTTGAATTCGAATTTATTAATATAGAATATATTTTTATAATATTTGACTGGAATATAATATTTAATGTTTATTTTAATTAAATAATATAACATTAGACTCATATCAACCTTTATACAACATTTAATATATATATATATATACTTGTAATGTTGTAATTTTTTATCTAACCCGTCGAAAATGGAAGTAAAGTTTTGTAGATCTTACCCCCCAATCCGTAATGGTGCTTATGGGTGGGAAAATAGTTGGTTAACAGAAATGTTAATTGAAAACAAAATAAATAAGAACAGAACTGTTATACTAAAGTGAGTATTTTTTAGTAAAAAATTTAATTGGTTAATAAGCAATTTTTTTGTTGATTTTTTATCAATTTTAATAACTAAAAATTGATAAAATAACTAAATTTTTAATTTTTTATTTCTGTATTAACTCAATATTTGAAATAACCTCTGAGACATATTATAACAAAAAAAACAATACATTTTTGTTTATAAATCTAATTTTTTTTTTCAAATGATTTGTTTGTTTATAAAATATAAGGATTTCGATATAATTTTGTGTTTTTGTTCAACACAATTACGGTGGATTTTTTTAAAAATTTAAGGATTTTTTTAAATTATTAGGTTTCCTCCAATGATCAACATTTGTACGAAGGTTTGTCCACCCGATAAAACCAATTTTTACCTTAGAAGCGATTTATGAATTCTACTCTCAATGTGTATGATATCTGAAAGAATACATGCCTACTCGAGTTATTGTATATTTTTTTAAAGGAAAAAAAATCACTTAATGAATTCCCAAAGTGTGGTGATTCTCAATATAATAATGATTAATCTAGTCTTACAAAATTTTATGGTATTTTCCAATCACTCCATGGTTTAATTTCCTATATTGAAGTAATGAGACTGAAGGGAAATTGACATTGCATGTAGATATAGGAAATACATATAAGAAACTTCGTCACCTGGTAAACACTCCTTAGTGGAATAGAATTGATAATGAGTATCCTGAATTTGGAAACAAGCCAAGAAATATTCATCTTTAGTTATCTACAGATGGAGTGAATCCATTTGATTTTAAAATAATCACTCACAGTACATGGCCGGTTATGTTGGTAAATTATAACTATCCATTTTGGTTATGCATGAAAAAAAAATCAAGCTATCTATAATTATAATAGGACCAAAACAACTGAGTAATGATATTGATATTTATATGGCTCCATTGATCAAGGATTTGAAATTATTATGGGATTCTGGTGTTACTTTGTATGATGCATACAGAAATGAAAATTTCAATTTTAGATCCATGTTGTACGAGATGATAAATTACATTCCTGATTATGGAAATTTTATAGGATATATCATTAAAGGAACTCAAGAGTTACCCATCTTTGAAAAGGCACATAAACAATCACAGGGAAAATTTTGTTTAAAACATTATTTGTAAGACATCACTGATTTCTACACCAATGACACAAGTACTGATCTTGTAAGACATCATTCGATGGAAGTTTAGAAGAATGTAAAGAACTATTTCCACTAATAGGTGATCAAATGTTTGAGAAGGTAAAATATGTGGATTCTAATTTTGGTAAATAAATTTATAAAAACCATATAAAAACTAGTTTGAAAAGGAGATTAGTTTTTTTAATTACCAAAATAGAATTTTATGTACATCATAAATTTTGATGATGTTATGCATATTGAAAAAAATGTATTTGATAGTTTCATCGGCATGTTGCTAAATGAACCCAAAAAATATGGATGGAAGTAAGACTAGGTTGGAAATGGTTGAAATGGGAATACGAGAAGAGTTGGGACCAGGAAATGGTGAATAACAAACTTATATTGCTCTATCATTGTACACATTTTCCATGAAGGAGAGATATCAATTTTCCAACTTGTTTAATGATGTAAAGGTTCTATAGGGGTATTCATAGAATATCAATAATATAATTTCATTGACCGATTTAAATTTAAAGGATCAAAAATCACATGAATTCCATGTTTTAATGATAGATCTAATAGATATATATTAATGTTTCACTTTTTCAAATAATTTCCATCATATATTAACAAAAATCTATCTATTCTTTAAATCTATATGAAACAAATTTATAGACCCGGAAAAATTGCCAACTATGGAAAGATAAATTTCCATCATAATATATGAATTGAAAATTTTCTCTCCACTGACATTATTTAGTATGATGGTTCATTTTATTGTTCGCTTGGTGAGAGAGATTAATCTATGTGGTATTGTACACTATAGGTGGATGTACCCCATTAAATGGTATATGAATATTTTGAAAGGTTATGTCAAAAATCAATGTCGTCCAGAGGGTTGTATTAAGGAGTGATATATTGTTGAGGATTCTATTTAATTATATAAGGAATACCTTTCCGATGTCGAAATAATTGGTCTACCTAAATCTTGTCCCAATAGGCATCTTACGAGTGAAGGAATTTATTGAAGAGATGTTTTCACAATCAATATTATAGATCATAAATAGAACCACCATTACATTTTACATAACTATTTGGAGGTTTCCCTATATGTTGAAACCCATAAAGAAATTATTGGGAATTTGAACCCATCAAGGGATTAAATATGGATATCAAACACACATAATCAACACATTATAGGTTCATTTTGGGACTATATATTTAAACAATCAGATGAAAATGCTGATTCAATTTCAGAATGACTTCAATAGTTAGTCGGAGGACCCATGGTGGATGAATTATCTTAAAATTGTTATGTAATTAATGGTTAAACATTCTATAAAAATTATCATGATGAAGAAGATACCATGAAAAAAAGTGGAGTTATACTCATGGAAGAAGTGATGCATGTTTCTAGTACTAGGAAAATAAATCAAATTTACTAGAATATCTCATAATTTGGAATCATCACAAAAATTGAAGTTGGATTATAAAAAAATACCAGTGATTATTATTTCAATTCAAGTGGGTTAATAATAGGATTTAAATTAAAATAGATGAATTGGGATTCATGAAAGTTGATTTTAGTAAGGATGTTTAAAATGAAAAACCATTTAAAATGGAATTATAGGAAGTATAAGAATTTTATAGTGAAGATCCAACAAATTGAATGTGGTCAATTGGTTTGTTATAAAAACAAAACCACTGAATGGTCAGATGAAAATTAAACTGAGGATGACCATTTCATTGGGCCATTTCAATCATTTCATAGTGGTCCCAATCTTGACAGAGTTTTTTTTAAGAGAGGAGACCACAATGAAGAGATTCAGAACATTGATATATGGTTAAAATCCCTTTATCCTTAAAAAAATAGTGTTCAATATTCAGGTTACCTTTGTTTTTTGAATGTACATCATGTTACCTCATGTTATTATCCATTTACTTCTATATTTATGTACTCTAAATTAAATATTAAACCATTTCAGTAGATAATGACTTCTAAATATGTTTGTTCTTCCAATCCTAAGGAGCAACATGTCTCTCAACCAGATTCTTCTTATAGTGCATAGGAATGACGTTATACACATGTCGGTGCTCCCAAACCTGAGGAACAATAGGTTTCTCAACCTGTTACTACTCCCAATGCAGAGGTACAATGGCCATAGGTACATGTCAATTCTATCTCTCTAGAAGAAAATATTGAAATGTTGATTCCAAGGAAGTGGTAGGTGATGAAGGACCAGTTTCCCTAAAAAAACAGGATCACCTTAGTTTCATGGTGTTAGAAAAAAATATTAAGGTGATATTCAAAGGTATCTTATTTGAGGTGGGATAGAATGCACGGGGTCAGCATTTTAACCCCAACATGTCCACGTTCAGTATTTATATTGGAATCATAACTCAGTAATGCATTCTGATATTCGTGTTACCATGTTGTTAATGGGATGAAGGCACTGATGTTGGAAGAGATTATGATAAAATTATGATAGCATTTCATTATTTTACTTAAAAAATAATATAATAAATCATTAACTTACTCTTTATCATCTATTATAGAGGGAAATTATATAATTTTACATCCAAAATAATTATGTGTTAATTATTACTAGAAGTATTCATAAAGGATTTCGAATAATTCTAACAATACATCATCTTAATGATGATGAAGGGAAAATAAACCTTCACCCACCGGTTATCTATGAACACAGGATAACCCAAGAAGAGTGGGGTGCATTTATTGACCATCGTGAAGATGTGTATTTTCATGTACATTGAGGTCATTAATACATTGTTTGATGATGCATTTATTCATCACTTTGATTGATAATTGTTTATTTATGAAACAGAAAATATGTGATGGAAACAAAGAACGAGCAAAAAAACCAACATACCCCTACTGTAAAGCAAGGATGTTTTACGTTTCACTTGAAAAAAATGGGTAATTATTTTAAAAAAAGTGTAATACTTTTATGTAACATGAAACAACACCACAATTGTGTTCCTATATTTATATTCAGATTTATGATATGAAATGAAAAACCACATCCATCCCACGTTGTGTGCTATGGAAGGAGGCACGTAAAATAAATATGTGCTACTAATAAATGAAAACACATAAAATGTGTGGGAAACATGTGTAAGTATTAAATAATAATTTTTTTTCATTAAATAACTATAAAATACCAATGATCAATTATTTTTCTATATTTTATATCTAAAATTTTCACAAGAATTAGGAATATATATTTCAGATGAACACAAAATTTTGGTGGCCTTGAAGCAGCCAGAACAGTGTGGTCGTGTCAGAGGTATGGGTTTTAGGGTGACGCATGGAATATATTTTGAGAAAAAACAAGAGGATGATCAATTTGAAATAATAAAATAGATGAGAGAAAGAATATCCACCCATTAAGGACAATTCTAATGGGATATAGAGATGATGGAAAATTTACTGAGGGAGAGGAAAATAGAAGAAGCAACTCATGAACAACCACCACAAGGAGATACTTCACCACCATCACCAACTCTGTGGCTAGTAATTACACTCAATGATATGTATTATAAGTGGTAATAAATGTTATAATAGATGTTTCTGTGAAATGTGAATCATACAAAAAATGATACCTTTCTAGTACTGTTATTCTAGAGGGAAATAATGGCTATTATTTATATCTATAAGTTTCTAACCTACACCTTTTGGCCTGGGATATGGTGTTAAATATTTGAAATTACTTTCTACACAAAAAACCACCTCCAAAATGACATGTGTGAGTTCCGATTATTGTATCCCATGAGTCAAATGTCGATCTACCTGATCCAATTCTTGAGGATGATAGTAATACAGTTGAAAAAACTATTGGAAAATTCATCGCATGGCTGCCACATCTTGTAAAAAAATACGGATATGGAGGTATTCATTTCCATTTTTCTTATCAAGCTAAAAAATTGACAAATAATGAAAATATATCTAAAATAATGAATTTTATTATAGACGGACAAAGAGAGGAAGAAAAAATAAAAAACAGCCTGAAACCCATTGAAAGGATTGAGAAACTGATCAGAAAGATATACCAAAATCACTATTACCCCACTAGTTCTATATCCACATTTAATTCATTCAATGATCATGTGTATAGAAAGTAAATATGGTTGCAACAACATAGTTGAATTCGAATAAAATATGTACATAGAGGAAGATCAAGGCATCATAGGTGTTATGAGTGCAACTAAAATCCTCAACTATTATTGGATGGGTGGATCATTTTTAAATGTATACATGAGGTATTTCACCATGATTTTATTATCAAATATCTGATATACTCTTTTAATTATGACTAAATACATTTCGTATTTTTGGTAGGCATATATATGAAAAACAAATATTGAAGGGATTTTTCCATGAAAAAAAGTTCTGAATTGTTAGTCATCACATCACCTCTACAGAATAAGAAAAAATAGGACCCAAAAAAGGATGAAATGGTGGAAGGTATAATAAAATACTTTGGATGATAAATTTTATATGAAAAACTCTATTTATTACCAGTGATGATGGGGTAAGGCTCTACAGTTTAATCATATCAAATTTATTTTTATTTCTTTCATCACTTATTCCTTTTTGTGTTTTTCGATATAATTGTATGCTCATTTCAGTAAATTTGGATTCACTAATGAATTATTTCTTAAATAAAATTCATGGATATACAAACCAATATCCACACATAATATTGTTTTTAAATTTTCAATACAATGAATCAAACATTTTAGAACTAAACATCATGTTGTATAATTTATATTACCTTTTAATGAGGATTCTGTTATGATAGGGTGGTGCATCACTATCATGAAAAACACTAAATGAGTCCAAGGACTAATCCAAAGGAAGAAGAAAAGTTATATTATTGGATAAGTATCAACGTATATATATTAATATTTCACTATCCAAACACATATCAAAACAAATTACTTTTTCTACTCAATGTTTTAGCAGTGTCTAGAACAAACCAATGTAGAAGATTGTGGTTATTATGCTTGTAAATTTATGAGAGATATTATATTCTGTGAAAAACTAGCATCAATGAAGAGGTATTTTCAATGATAATTACTATTCCATTTAATATATTTATTAATCCTTTGTGTATTTAAAATTTTGAAACACTACTATGATTGTTGAAAAGACTCATATTTACAAGGTGATATAGATGTTCTCAGAAACGAATGGGAAACATAACCGATAGAAGAATGCACAAAAATAGCATTAATATGTGACTTCCATATAATTAGTGGATTTTTGTTCATATTTTTGTATAATTTACTTATTTTTAATATTACTCACTTTTGAATTTTTTTATACATGTGGATTCCTTTGTTCTAGTCGGGCAGTTTGTTCAAATATTCTCATGCTCGTGAGAGATTGGACTTCGAGGTAGAAATTGGGATAATGAAAACAATGAAATAGGTCAAGAAAATATAATTGTGAATTCCTAAAACGTATTCATTTAATTAATTTTTTAATAATTTTATCAGATAACTATAAGTTAAGTTATTTATCATTTTTATCTAATACATATTTATTTATTTTATAGATATTTTGTGAAGTCATATTTTTCTTTCAAATATCTCCAAAAAGCCATAAAAGATAGAAAATGTTGAATGAAAAGTATGAATTGTTAGTTTTCTAATGTATAATATGACTTCCCAAAATAAATATCATGAATATATTCCTAAAAAGTGTACTAATCTGCTGGATATCAATCAGACGCACTTCAATTTGATACACAGTGTGATCAGTATGACTCAAAGTGTATGTTTTTTGTTTATAATATTCATTGATACATTAATATTAATGCCTTTTTAACTACCATTATTTGATCCATGACCCATGATTATGATCTATGATATGCACACTGGTGAAAATGTTTTTAACACGTCTTAATTTCTCACATCAGTTCTATATAACTGATGTGTTAAGCGGTAAAAATTGGGTTACCATATAGGTTATAAAATAACCAACATGATAAATCAATAAGAATTGGTTTTTTTCATCGGTTATAAAATTAATGATGTAAAAAAACCATGATTAAATTTATCACATCGGTTATTTCAGGACTGACGTGAAAGATCAAACTTGGGAAATTTATCATTTCGATTATTTTATAACAGATGTGATAAATCAAATCTCGGCAATTTATCATGTCGATTATAAAATTACTAACATGATAAAGTATTTTCTACAACATTTATTAAATAAATAACTTTATAAACATAAAAACTTTTTATCACACCAGTTATTAAATAACAAATGTGATAAAGCTTTTAAATGATTTATCATGCCCTGTATTCTGTCATTCTATTTTATTCGATCAGGCGACCGGCGATTCATCTATCTCACGTAGAAAACCTAGAAAGGATTAATAAAATTTTTACCCTCCAACCTAGTTTTATCAACATCATTCATTATTATTATTATCACTCGATCTATCAGGTTGACTCGCAACACTCAATTGGGCCTCACACGCCTCAGTTTCAATTTTTATATTTCACGATTCCCTAAACTTGTATTTTGGGATTTTATTTTTATATCATTTTTATTTCTATCATGGTAAGTTTCATATTGTTATTTTATACCATGTTAAATTTGTTTCTGGTAAAATAAACCATGGTAGTGATATCATGCAAGTTCTATGATTTTTTTTTGCTACCATGTGTGTTCTATCTTGTGTCTGTGCCTGTACTTTCTTGTGTGTGGGAATGGGGGGGTCTAGGGGGTGGGGGTGTCCAGGGGCAGGGGATATCTAGGTCTTGGGGGTTTTTCAAGGAGGTGGTGGTATCTAGGGGGTTTCTAAGGGGGTGGGGATGGTGTCCAGTGGTGTGAGGGGGCTTTCTAAGGGGGTAGGTAGTGTCTAGGGGGGTGGTGTCCAGTGTTGAGGGGGTTTTCCAAGGGGGTAGGGGTGTCCAGGGGGTGGGGGTTGTCCAGGAGGTGGGGTTGTCTAAGGGGTGGGGGTTTTACAATGGAGTGGGGGTGTCTAGGGGGTATCCAAGGGGGTGGGGGTGGTGTCCAGGGAATGAGCTGTATATCCAAAGGTGTAGGGGTGTCTAGGGGTGGGGTGGGTTCTATGGGGGTGTGGGGGCTATCCAAGGGGGTATAGGGTGTCTAGTTGGTTGGGGGTCGTGTCTAGGGGTGAGGGGTTGTCCAGGGGGTGGGGGTGTCTCGAGGTGGGGTTTTCCTAGGGTTGGGGGTTGTCCAGGGGGTTGGGGGGTTGTCCAGGGGGTGGGGTGTCCAAGGGGTGGGGGTGTCCATGGGTGGGGTTGTCTAGGGGGTGGGGGTTTTCCAAGGGGGTGGGGGTGTCTAGGGGTGTCCAAGGGTGTGGGAGTGGTTTCCAGGGGGTGATAGGTGTTGTCCAAGGGGGTATGGGTGTCCAAGGGGTGGGATGGTATCCAGGGGTGAGGGGTTTTCCAAGGGGGTAGGCGTTTCCAGGGGGTGGGGGTGTCCAGGGGGTGGGGATGTCTAGGGGGTGGGGTGTTGTCCAGGGTGTTGGGGGATTTCCAAGGGGGGTGTCCAATGGGTTTCCAAGGGGGTGGGGTGGTGTATAGTGGTTTATGAGGAGTTCCAAGGGGTTGGGGTGTCCAGGGGGTGGGGATGGTGTCCAGGCGGTGAGGGGGTTGTCCAAGGGGGTAGGGGTGTCCAGGGGTGGGGGTGTCCCGGGGTGGGGTTGTCCATGGGGATGGGTGTTTTCAAGGGGGTGGGGTGTCTAAGGGTGGGGTGTCCAGGGTGTGGGGGTTGCCCAAGGGTGTGGTGGTGTTTAGGGTGTGGTGGTTGTCTAAGGGTTGGGGGTGTCTAGGGGGTTAGGGGTTTTCCATGGGGGTGGGGGTGTCTAGGGGGTGGGGGTGTCCCGAGGGTGGGGGGATCCCCAGGGGGTGGGGGTGCATAGGGGGTGGGGGCTGTCCAATGGGGTGGGGGTGTCCATGGGGCTGGGGGTGGTGTCTAAAGGTATGAGGGGCTGTCCAATTGGGCAGGGGTGTCTAGGGTTGGGGTTGATATCCCGGGGTAATGGGTCTGTCCAAGGGGGTATGGGGTGTCTAAGGGTGGTGGTGTCCGGGCGGTGGGGGTTCTCCAGGGGTTGGGGGGGGGGGGGTTGTCCCATTGGGTTTGTGAAACTATGGGGATATTTTGTCCCAACGATTTTAGGGGCTATTCTAATGGTTTTAAATCATTGGGATAAGTGTAATTTTCAGTAGTGAATGTATACATATTTTAATATTTATTCTTCATATTTCTTGTTTACAAAAGGGTGAATTTGGTATCCAGTTGCACCAAGATCTATTCTTTGTATACCTTAAGAGGAATGGATCAAAGATAAATTTATAATGTTATATCATGATCCATATGAGATAGATGTAATCCTAAAATGATTTTCATATAAATATAAAACTATTATATGTAACTATATTTAATTTTTGAAATCATTTTCATTCATATATTTTTCAAATAAGCATATATTTGTTTCATATTCCAAAATTGTTTTACATTCAAATTATGATATTTTAAATATGAATATAAAATCTTCTTATCGTAACAAGATGTAAAAGTTTTATATTTGTTATAGTTAATATTGATTCAATGTTGAATTATGGAACATCGAATGAGTAATGAATATGAAGAAGGTTTTGATTCCTTTTTTGAATTTTCTAAATGAAATGTTCCAAGCAGCGACATTTTTTTCTGTCCATTCTTGAAATGTTTGAATATAAATAAGTTGAAAAGTACAGTGATCAAAGTTCATTTGATTTTTTGTCATTTTAATGCAGGTTACAGCCCTTGTATTTGGCATGGTGAAACTAGAAAGAATGTCAGATCTACTAATGATGATGATTTTCAAGATGGTAACTCCGATGGAATTGAAGAAATGATTTGTGATATTGTAGAATAACATATTGAGATAGAACTGGTAGTTTCACGCCTATATGGTGGTGATTAAAAACCATTGTATCCTAGTTTTATGGATTTTACGGTTTTTTCGGCAGTGTTAATATTTATTAACTTGATTGTGAAACATGGATGGAGTGAAAGAAGTTCTACAAAGCTTCTATAATTGTTGAAATAAATTCTTCCAAAAGGAAACAATCTTCTAGATTAACATTATGAGGCCAATAAAATATTATGCCTCATGGGGTTGGTATATAGGAAAATACATGCATTTCTGAATGATTATATGATATATAAGAAGGAATATGAATTTTTTTCAGAGTGTCTTAAATGTGGGACATCACAGTAAACGTTGAATGAAAAATCACAGGCTCATATAGAGATTACAGAGATCAATTCCAAGGTATTTCGGTATCCATCTGTTATTCATCATTTGAAACATTTATTTTCTAATTCACATGATGAAAAAAGCATTAGATCTCATGATGATTAGAGGATATGTGATGGAAAAATACATCATCCATTTGATTGTCCACAATGGAAGAAAATTGAAGAGCAATATCCTATATTTGGAAATGAAATTAGAAATCTTAGACTTGGGTTGTGCACAGATGGAATGAATCCATACCTAACCATCAGTAGCACACATATTTCATGGCATTATTTATTTTTAATTTACGAACTCTCAACTAATGTTTATATGAAGTGAAAATATATCTTGTTGATCATAATGATCTCTGGTCTGAAGAAACTCAGAAATTATATTAATTTTTTCTTTTCACCGTTGATTGATGATTTGAAACTTTTATGGGAGGATGGTATTAGGGTGTATGATTCTTATAAAATGGAATATCTTCAACTTCATGCAGTGATTATGTTCACTATAAGTGACATCCCAACGTATGGAAATTTGATTGGATATAGTGTTAAGGGGCATAAAGCATGTCCCATTTCCGAACAACAGACATCATATTGTAAATTTCATCGTGGGAGGAAAATATTATACATGGATCATGGAATGTTTTTTCTATGGATCACCCTTATAGAATGATAAAAAAGGCATTCAATGGATCACCAGAATTTGATATTTCTCCAAAACCTTCATCATTTGATGTGTATTTTGAGAGGGTTTGAAATTTTTATGAATTTGTTAAATACACATAAATATGGAAATGATATACATATTTGCAAGAAAAGGTCAATATTTTTTGAGTTACCATATTGGAGATATAATGAAGTGAAAAATAATATTGACGTCATGCATGTGGAGAAGAATATCTATGACAATTTGATTGGAATATTGTTAGATATTAATGGAATTAATAACTATGGTTCGAATGCAATATTAGACTTACTATCAATGGGAAAAAATTTGGAGTTAGCTACCACTCTTAATAGAAGACAAACATTTCTTCCTATATTTGGCATACATTATCCAAGACGGAGAAAATTAGATTTTTTCAGATTCTTCAGGATATCAATGTGTCTCAAGTTTATTATTCAAATGTAAAACATTTATCTCTTTGAAGGATTTGATGTTGATAGGTATGAAATATCATGATTATCACATCATTATGCAACAACTTCTACCAGTTTCATTGAGTGGAATACTGTCCATTCATGTCAGAAATACTATAATGAAGTTGTGTTATTTTTTTTAATTCAATTTGTAATAAGGTGGTTGATTTGAATACTTTGAACATTTTATAAAAGGATCCAATTAGTATACTTTTTCAATTGGAAATGTATTTTCCTATATCTTTTTTTGATATAATAGTACATTTAATGGTTTGTCTGGATTGAGAAATATATCTTTATGGACCTGTATATCTTCATTGGATGTATCCTTTTAAAAGGTATATAAAAATATTGAACTGGTTTTTTATGAATCCATAACGACCTGAAGCCTCCATTATTGAAAAGTATATTTATGATAAGGTTGTGATGTTTTTTACGAGCTACATGGCTATGACAGAGCACATAGATTCTCCTCCATCTCACCATGAATGCGTTAATAATGAGGGAAAGAAGATTTGTGACTTGAATGTCAAATCATTATCAGTTAAACAGATGATGAAGGTGGAATTATACATCTTGAATAACATAGATGATGCTAAACCATATATCACATTTCATATTAATTTGTTGAAACAATGTCACCCAATGAAGAA
This sequence comes from Viscum album, assembly GCA_963277665.1. Taxonomy (NCBI): domain Eukaryota; kingdom Viridiplantae; phylum Streptophyta; class Magnoliopsida; order Santalales; family Viscaceae; genus Viscum; species Viscum album. Next base: position 1,250,942,998 of record OY728140.1, on the reverse strand, counting down.
ATAAATGTCGATGTTCAATGAGCACAATAAAAAAATTCCATGGTTTAAAAAGACCTTACTTGGTAGATCAGATGTATCAGAGACATTAATATGGTTAGTGGGCGGTCCAAGTTTAAATATGATAATATGGTCCAGGAATGACATTAATGGATATACCTTTCCTACGAATGATCAGGACAATAGAAGTGTAGTTCAGAATAGTGGTGTATTGTTGTTTGTAGAAGAAATTCATTTTTCGAGTTCTAAAGACAAAAACCCAATTTCTGCATCAAGTGCATATTATGGAATCATTGAAGAAATATGGGATTTTTATTACTTTAAAATTAAAGTTCTTGTTTTTAACTGAAAATGGTTTATCGGTAACAACATTGTCAAACATAATGAATTTTGAATGACATTTGTTAATATGAATAGATTAGAAGGCACAATAGATTCTTTAATAGTCAAAACACATGCAAAATATATTTTCTATGAAGTTGATCAATGAGATATGAAGTGTTCTATTGTTTTACATGCGAAAAAACAATATGTTGGTGAGTATCAACTTGTTGAATATGATTATTTATGTGAGATCCCTACTTCCATGGAACGATTAACAGAAAATAATGATGATCATATTGAAGGCATGGTTTGTTCCATAAAGAATGATTATGACGATGGAATTTGGTAAAACAATCCATTTGTGTATTCCTAATATTACTGGTAACATATTTTTATTTTTTCTTTACATTTATTATTTTCATAAAATGTTAGATATTTTAATTTTATTCTTTATTAAAATGTTTATTAGAAAAAATATGTAGAAATATTTGTTTATTTTAATTTTTTTAGTTTGGTTTATCATGTTTATCATTACATAACTTGTATATTTATTGGTTTTTTAATGAAAATTACTTTACCATGTTTACCATTTTTACCATCTTTCCCATGTCTACCATGTTTACCATAGTTTACAATAGTTTATCTTTACATATATTATATATTTATTTATTTATTTGAATGAAAATTATAGTACCATGTTTACAATGATTACCATATTTACCATTGTAAAAACATGCTTACCATATTTACCTTGTATACTATTATATGAAATAGTTCAGTATTCCATTTTTTGTTTACATTAGTATTATAATATTTGAATTTGTATATGTGTGAACTAATATTTGATTTTTTGATTTGAAGGATGATGACATATCTATCAGTTGATCAACCACGTGATTCTGGAGATAAACATCTTGATCATACCTCTGGGGAGGAAGATTCCCATGCTCCTCTTGATGTTCCCCATTATTCCTCATGTTCTCCCATAACGACAAAGAAGAGTTCAAGAGTTGTTAAACGTGGCTAAACACATTTACCAAAATTATCACTTCCTCATAGCCAGGACTAGAGGATACTCATTGAGTTTGATGAGAATTATATTACTAGAGGTCCAAATGCAAAATATTTTAACAGTTTTTTATCAACTCGGGGTAAAAACAATGTAAACAATTTGTATGATGATTGGAGATGTGTGGAAAAAATCAATAATATCTTAGTTGTGGGAGAAAATTTTGGTAAGATATTTTGTTATTGTTTGACTATTCCTTAAATTTTTCTAGTATTATATGTTTTACATATTATTTATCAGATGACATTTGATATTCCTAACACTGGAGAAGTCAAGAGGATATTTTTATCAATGGCTTCTAGGAGATGGAGGGATTTTAAGTCAACCCTCACATCTGATTTCATTTTTCTTCCTAAAAATCATGAAAATCCATGTCATATATATCCTTTAATAAATGAAGACACATGAAACAAATTTTTTAATGTAGAAGAAATAATTCATTTTTGGAAAGGGAAATTAAAACTTTTATAATATTTCTTCTATAAATGATATTATTAATGTTTTGTTAATGATTTCTTATTCTTAATTTACAACAAACAAGGATATCTCATCATGATATCCAATCTATAAATGTATACCATCATAGTTTTCTCAGGGTGAATATACATTATTGGAAGAAAAAATGATGGTGGAAAAGTTAAAAAAACTAATAGCTGAGCCTTAAATATCTAGAGAGGTTTTCCCTGCATCCCCTCCATCAAAACATGAAAAATGGAAGAGCTATTGGATGGGAAAAAGCGGCAATATCTTTCAGATTAATCAATAATCGTAGCTAAGAGTATTGTAAGATATTTATTTTATTTTTTTAAGATAATTATATTCTTTATATAATTTGAATAATTATAGAAAATATAACTTAATTAATATTGGATTCTCTTGAGTGGTTGAGCTTATAGGGGGTATTTAAAGCTGTTGGGAGGCAAGATATTTTATCTACAACATTGGGAAATTTTAAACACCCTGGTCATGTATGAGGATTTTCGATGAGTGTATAGGTAAGAAAAGTGTTTCCATATTTTTCAAATTATTCCATTGAGGGTGTTTATAAAAAAATAGAATCATTGGGGTATGAAGTTCATAATATTAATGAGATGATGTAGGAAAAAATTAGAGCGTCAGTATAGTCTATGTTTGCAGACATGCAGAGGCAATTTTATATTTCATCTCCCACTCCTCTACATCCCCCTACAGACCCCATTATTTATCATCCACATCTGCCAGTAGCTCCCACTCCTCCACCTTATCCTGCAGACCCCATTTTGTATCCTACTCCTCCACCACATCTTCCTAATTTTGTGAGTTGTATGTTGATGATCCTCACCATCATATTGTTTAATATGGGCTGGTATGTTGTATAGGAGATACAGTTCATCATCAAAATTTAGAGGTAGAGAATCATAGGGTCACTGTATATGATATTTTAGATAGATCATCTCATGTTCCATTACCTACAGATGAGGTGACGATAGTTGGACATAGTATCAGTCACTTTTTTGTTTGTCCATCCATAATTATGCGACTCATTACCATATAGGTATGTATGTTATATCGTTTATTTTATTTTTTTATTAAAGTTGTTTTAACATTTGAAAACTAATATATTTTTCTATTTATTTATAGTAATACTTCAAAGGTAAATTAATATTTTATATACAATAACAAATAAAAATGGATATGACATTAGATATAGATTCTAGTATTCTTGATAGATTGTCAAGATATTCAAATTTGTTGGCAGATCATTTTTAGTTTCTAATGGATTCTCATGTTTGTGGACATGTAATAAATGTGTGGATTGTGAATAATGATTTCATGGATCTTGTTACTAGAGATAAGTTGGGCATCAATGTGGTGTATATTTTTTCTATGTAAGTCTTAACACCTTTCCCTGCATTATATTTATTAAAAATGTATACTTATGTCTGTTTTTTATTTGGTATCATTATAACATGGGTTAGAAGAACTAGAAAACATATGTATATGGATTCATGGACCTGCATATGATTTCCCCAAAAGCAAATTCAATAGATAAGGAACAAAGAACACTTTATATTACCGATATATTTGAACAGAATATAATCACACATGGTTGGATGATGCCTTTTTGTGAGAGTTATGAAATATATATCTTGAAAAGTATTCTTTATATTTTAATATAAATAACCACAAACCATAAATTTTATTTTATCTTAGTGATCATTGGATGTTAGGTGTTTTTTTCACAAGAGAAAACAGTTTATTGGATATTCTCTGTCCATGGAGATGTGCGGGGAAGTTTTAAGAATATATTAGAAAAGAATGTGTCAATTTATAAATAGTTATTTATATTATAATAAATTTTAAATTTATCCAATTCATATTATTTTCTAATATGGTATGGGCATACATTGGAAAAAATACAATGAAAATGAGTGTCAAGATTAAATATTTAAAATTAAAAGTAAATATCAATTTATAATTAGTACTTTTTTATGTATTTCATAAAACTGATATTTTTAATTGACACTCATTTAAATGAAATTTTCATGAAAAATAAGGAATCATCGAATGAATATATTATACGTCAATATTTATATATGAAATAATTATGACAGGAATAATAATGAACATTGGCTAGATTAGATATCTTTATAAACTTTTCCATAATATTTCATTTTATTTATTAATTATACATGTTATCTACTTTCCTTTTAATTTGTAGCTATTTTATGACCCTTAACGCTATAGTTCTCAAGAGTTTGAACATTTACAAGTGGAATAGTCAAATAAATTTATATGTTTGATTGGATTTTAGTTTTTTTGTAGTGTAAAATGTAATTTTGAATATTGTAATTTTAATTGTGTATTTGGTAGTTGTTTTGGTTAGATATATGTTTTTTAGTTGAAATTGTATGTTTTGAATGTTAGATATGTGAATATATATTTTTTATTGGGTTTTTATTATTTTGGACTAGTTCTAATGCTTTTCTGTTATAGATTCTGATTTGGTTTTGGTTTGCTTTTGGTCTATTTTCTACTTATTTCAGGTCTACTTTGGCATATCATAGTAATTGTATTTTTGTTTTATTAAAAAATGGTTTTTACATCGGTTATTTTATAACTGACATAATAAATGAATGGGTATATTTTATTACGTTGGTTATTACATAACGAATATCGTATATCATTTTCCACGTCAGTTATTTAGGAACCGACATGAAAAAACCTTCATAGGTTTGATTTATCACGTCATTTATTTAATAACTGACTATAAAAACTATATACCATGCCAGTTATTAAATAACTAATGTGATAAACAATCCTCTGAAGGGTTTTTCACACCGGTTGTTTTGGAACCGGCATGAAAAAATATTCTGATTTATGATTTTTACATCATTTTTAAAATAACCGACATAAAAAACAATATTTATAATGTATCTTTTAATAACGTCAGCTAAAAACTGATGTAAAAAAATACAAAAATAACCGACGTAAAAAAAACTTTTTTTCACTAGTGGAAATGTATGAATTTATAACGCTAATATCACCTTATAACATCTTTATTCTCATGTTAACTTTATATTATAATTGATATCTCCTTTTTTCACACTTATTAAACATCTATGATCACCATTTATTATTCTTCATATCCTTAGGTTATTAATAATGGTTTTAGAAATTTAATTTCTAAGAAGGTTTCTAGTAAATAAAAACATAATGAGAGACTCTTATGAACTTGTTCTTTATGTTTTCATATTTCGCCGCTTTGGCTATTTTAATACTAGACTAAACATTGATCAAATTATCATCTTTGTCCATGATTGACACGAAATATGTTACTTTGATCTTCTGATAAAAGTTGGGAGCCCCAGGTATTTCTAATGTTTATTGACCATAAGGAACATGAATAATCCTTGATTCTCTTGTTGAATCATCATTAGAACACTATTGTTGAAGTATATTTCAAATTTAGAGTCATTAATCCATTTCCTAGAATCCTTCTCAAAAAGGTTGGAAATATTCATGGTTGAGTAACACTCAATGGTAGTATCCTGAGCAAACAGATGGAAATCGTCTGAAAAGAAAAGATGAGAAACATTGAAACATACCTTGTATCCATGAATAGCACCATGCTCCATCGCCTTTAAAAGGATATGGGAAAAAACATTCACTACAAGAATGAAAATGTAGTGAGAGATTAGGTCCCCTTATCCTAAACCTCTCGAGGGTGTGAAACTAGACAACTATAGCCCATTTATGTTGATTCTATTTGAAACTGAAGTAACATAGTTCATAATGTTATGCATCCATTTAGCTCCAAACCCTAGTTTATATAGTACAAGATCTAGAAAAGGACATTCAGCTTTGTCATATTCTTTCATAATATATAGTTTCAAGTCTAGGAATCCTTTTTTTCTATGGATATGGTCATCATGTAATGGGATATCTCATAAGAAATGGATGAATTATCAATAATGGTCCTTCATGAGACAAAATAAATCATATCTTAAAACACTATAAGTGGGAGAAAAACTCTTAACCTAGTCACCAAAATCTTAGAGTAAATTTTTTAAATAACATTGTAGAGGATGATTGGATGGAACACTGTAATCTTCTGGGGGAATTTAGATTTTGGGATGAGGGTAATAACAGTATCGTTAATATTTTCAAAGTAATTCATACCTTCCTATAAATCCTTCATCTTCCTGATCATGTCAAGACCAAAAATGTGCCAAAACCATTTGAAGAAAAGGTCAGGAAACCAATCATGACCAAAAAAATTCTATGAATGAAAATGGTGAAGATACCTTCACATTTCTTCATCATAATTGTTCCTCTCTATAGAACAGTTCATATAATCAAAAAAAATTATTGGGATGTAGCTGGTGAGACTAAGAGGGATGTCAATGTATTCTATATTGAAAATATTTCCAAATAATTCCAGAATAATTTAATGAATTATAATAGTATCCGACATCACTCTACCATGAGAATCTTCAAGGTGGGAGATGTGGGTTTTTCTCCATCTCTTTGTATCTCTTTAGTGGAAGAAAGTAGTGTTATGGTCAATTTAGTTATAGTTAGATTATCTTACCTAGAATAACGAGTATATTTACTTTTCCTTGAGCACAACTTTAAAATACCTCTCAAGGTTTTAGATATCCTTAATCATAGAGTCGGAAAAATTCTGGGCATATAGAAATTTTATCCGCCGTTCTACCCTATTAATGTGTCTGTCTGTGGGCCTAAACATAGTTGAACTCTAATTCTTCAGCCTGATACTATCATTCTAGGTTTGAGAGCTAAAGCATTATTTGAGACCCACCCCCCCAAATAGTATGAATGGCCTCCTCACAACTCCCATCGTAGAACCACATACTTTCAAACATAAATGTACACCCATCTCTACACTGATTACATTGGGGGATGTAGATGGAAGGATCAGAGAGTGTTCAGAGGCAATTGGGGCCAAGTGTTCAATAGAGTATGCATGGAAGATAGATTTCTAGTCATCGGTCCCAAAAAAAATATAGTCTTTCTTGGATGCATCCCTCTATTGAGGAACCCATTTTCCAAGTGAAAGGAGTGCCTGAAAATCCTAGATCATGGAGGGAGTTCAAAAGTAATGATTTCCTAAAATACTTTATAGTTTCATCACTCTTTAAGAGGCCACGTTATTTTTTCCGATATGACAGAAATATCATTGAAATCACCCCTAATGAGTAGAAAATCATAAAAGTACTCATAAATCATATATTACATGATCCATGATTTTCCCTTATCATGAAGGGAAGGCAACCCATAGAACTCAATGAATAACCAAGAAGGGTAACACGAAGCTTTAATAATAACAGCAATGTGGTTACTTTAGTATTTTGAGATTTTAATACCAAAAAAATTCCTTCAAAATAAGACAATGACACACTACATGACCCTACCTCCCAACACAAAACACATTCTTAAAAATGGAAAAAGAACCACTTAAACGAGCTTGAAAGTCCATTGAATGATAAAAACTTATAATACACCAACTAAAAACTCAGTTTTAATGGACTTATAAGAAATTTTGGGCCTTGGAAATTTTAATAGAGGAATCTTATCAATCATTAGTATGTGGATATTGTCTCAAGCATTGATTTGAGATATGGCAGAGCTCAAACGGAAACTCAGATCAAATGTTAAAACCTTTGGAAATTCAAGTTACATTTTCAATTTATTTTAGATCTTTTACTAATTTTTTAATTTTTTATGTCATAAAATTGTTAATAAATGACTATTACTCAATAATAATTTAAAATTTATTAATTAATAATAGTTTTTTTTATTTTATAATACATTTTCATTAAATATCTTATATTTTAAGTGTAAATGTCAAGTTAGCCTTATCTAAATATATTTTATTTTTAATGAAATGCGATATATTTTTTGTAATATATCATTTATCAACGCTAGTAAAAAATATTGATAAATCCCCCTTTATTAGCGCTACTATAAATGTGCTGATAAATGGTGTCCCTTTAATAGTGTTAAAAAATGGTGATAAAGGGGTACCTTTGTTAGTGAAAAAATAACACTGATAAAGGGATAATTTTAAAATAAATTTTTTAGCACTATTAAAATCACCTTTTAGTAGTGGGTTTTTAGCGTGGATATAGGTACCACCTTTATCAAGGCATTTTTTAGCGTTGTTAAAGGGTCGCACTGCATAAATTTGCTTCTCTGGTAGTGATCCATGTGTATCCTTTTATTTAAAAATGAAATATTAAAAATATATTCTTTTATATTTATGTTTAATTTATTTATTTATAGTATTATATATATAAGATTTGTTATATTATATATATGAATTATTTTTCTCGGGTTGTGGTGGTTTGTTTGGCAACTGATACAATGATTAGTTTTTTTTGAAAGGGGGTCGCAGGTGCCAAAGAAAATTAAACATTGGTCTTTTTAAATGTTTGTGGACAGTAAATGCATGTTTAATTTTACAAAATATTGTTTTAAATGTATATAATATGATTTTTTAGTATTTTCAATGTATCTTTTATTTCAATTAAATTACTAATTTTCAGGTTGGTGCATTTTCATATAGGTGTATTTGGTGCAGTGTATTGTTACTCAAACAACACGTTGTAGTATTAGGGAATTTATTAAATTTAATGAAAACAATGATAAATGGGTCCTCATTTTAATGATGTTGACGACAACGGTGTTTTTTATCACGGTTAAATATCTTTTCATGGTGAAAAAGGGTATAGTTGTTGTTGTGGAAATTCAATTTTTTGTAGTGAAAATGATTTCTATTTGCAGACATAAAATGAAAAGGACTTGAAGACATTGTGGTCGTAAATCCAATGAGTGCGTGTTGCGTCGCTAGATGAGGAAGTAGGTAAATTCCGGATATAATGGGATTACAACCATATATCACCATGGAATTCATGAAGAAGTGATGATCAGTTTTTTTAAAAATAAAAACATTATTTATAAAATATTGAAAATTAAAAACAAAATTCATATTCTCCATTAATAATTTAAAGAGTACAAAATAATTACAAAACTATTTTTCATACAGATATTTTAAACCAAAATTCTCTCTCAATTTAAAATATATAATTTTTATTAAAAAAATATAAAAACTTATTTTTCGTTAATTAAATTCAAATAAAAAATTTCAATTAAACCATACATTAACATAAAAAATAAAATTTATTTTCTATTATTCTTAAAAATAAAATAAAAAACTAAATTTTATTTATTAAAAATTATTAAAAAATCTCTTCTCTATATGAAATAATAATCAATTATATATTCCAAATTAAAAAAATATTTTATAAGAAAAATATTTTTCCCTTATAAAATAAAAAAATCTCAATTTTAATATTAAAAAATTAATTAAAAAATATTTTATTTAAAAAAAATATATATATAAATTTATTATTATTTATTTGGAAGCTAAAAATTAATTTTCTTCTTTTATATTATGATAAATAAAAAATTTACCTTTTACTAAATGATCTCATTTTAAATTTAAAATACCAAAAAAATCCCCCTTATCCTTTCAAATAAATTATAAATTTCAATTAAAATACTTAAAGTTAAAAGGAAAACTTTTTTATTTTACCTTAAAATATACTTTAAAAAAATTGTTATCTGTTTATTTTTTAACAAAGGCTATTTTCTTATTTTTTTAAATTATTTTAAATTGATGTAGACTATTTTTTATTTGGTAATTTTCTGATTTTATAGGAAGCAAATTTTGTATTTTACGGTAAATAAAAAAACTCTAATTTTTAAGGGAATGGTTTATATTATTTTTTAATAAACAAGAATTTTTTTTATGCTTTTTCTATGGATGTATTTTTTTATTATGTTCTGAAAAAGTAGTAATGGACTTTATTTTCATTTAATTTATTTTATTTTTAAATAAATGAGTTTTCGTTGAATTTTTTAAATGAAAATAATGGAGTTCATTTCTTGATATAGGATAAGTCAAAATATTTTTACAAAACTGGGTCCTGGAATGCATGAACGATGTTCATAGAAGCCACACTATTAGTCTAAAAATCATCAATAAGTTATTGCATAAATATTTTAACATTATTAATTTTGTTTAAAAATAATAATAGTTTGATTATTGATACTTATTTAAATTAAGTTTCATAGATTGAAGATGCCATATATAATATGAAATTAATATTATGTTTTTGAAAGAATTAAAACAAATTAAGAGGCCATTTTCTAACTAAAATGATGCAAAAAATAAAAATCTCACAAATAAATTGCATACATATATTAGTTTTAATTACATGTAAAATGTTAAAATAATAACCAATTTCTTTATCAATTTTTATGAGGTTTCTCTATGTCAGCTATGGGAATATGAAAACATATCTATACCGTAGGTCGTGGTGAGTTGTTGTGGCATCTTCATGCACAATTGTATGCATATGTAAATGTTATTGGGACTTCTTAAACCTAGACCATCCGGCAAGGGTTTCCCTCAAACATATATTTAACACACTGGATCCCTTCATAATCGATGTTGGATAAGCCAATCATTTCCCTCTCATACCCACTAGGGCGATGAACAGAGAATATTTTTCGGTGATCAAGAAATTCATTTTTCTCAAATGCAACTATACAACAATCACTACATAAAAACAAGGTTTTATCAGCACTATAAAAGCCTTTATCAGTTCTATAAAATCAGTTATATTCAAGGTTCTATTTAAAGGGGGTACCTTTTATTAGTTCAGAAAAAAAGCACTGATAAATGCCTATTTTATCAGCGCTAAAAAAAGAATTGATAATAGTAAAAAAAATTAAAAAATTATGATATTTCTTCATATATTAATATATATATATAGTTATTTATATATTTATATTTATATTTATATCTATTTATTTATGTTGTGATTTTCCATGGTGTTTTTTTGTGATGAATTCCTATCACAATTAACTCTCTGCGGTTGGAATCCATCATAAAAAACCAGTCACAATAGTCATTATTTTTATAGTGATATATAAATATTATAACATAGTGATATGAGCTATATAAATAAATATACCAATAAATTAAAAATAGATTATATTTAATTTTATATATTTGTATCATATGATATAATTTATACTATACTTATATATTTTTAATCATATGTTTGTTTCTACATATATATATGTGAGTGTGTGTGTGATTATATATTATAAAATATATAAATAATATATCAAAATGTTTTTACATAAAAACAATAAATTTTAAAATAAAAATTCATATTAAAAAAAGATTTATTATTAACCTTATTTTCGTTATTTATATAATAATAATTTAAAAAAATGAAATTAATCAATAAAAATATATAATAATTTGTTTTTTCTTGGATTTTCAATGAAAATCCCCACACCAACCAGAGAGCTGAAGACTTTCTACCCTACACACCACCTCTGTCTTTTCCTCGATTCTGCCACCTCTATGACTGTCCTGATGAATTCCAGTCGCAAATCTTCCCTACCTCGACTGTGTTCCAACTCCTCCATGGACGCATTACGTGAACACACTCCGCCCCACCATGACCGCCTCACACGTCAGCACATTTACATCTCGCCTCATCCGCATTCTGCCTCTACCATGACCTCCCGGAGTGACCTTACCGTGCTCCGCCCCACACATTGGCACAACCAAATCCCACCTCAATGTTGGGTGATTTTTAATGAAAATTTTAAACCTAATTATCAATGTCGTAGATTTTAATAATTCTGTTGAATTTTAATTTAATAACGTAGAATGGATTTTGAGAATATTTAACTAACATGTAACATTTGATGTTGATTTTAATTCAATAATCTAACATTTGAATCGTATCAACCTTTATACAACATTTAACATATATATATATTCACATATATATATATAATTCTCTCTATATATTTTTAATCTTTTTAATTTTTATCTAAACACTCATAAAAAGAAATATATTTTTGAAGAGCTTACCTCCCAATCTCCAATTGTACCTAGGGGTGGGCAAATTGGTGGTTGATAGAATAGTTAATTTAAAACCGAATAAAAAAATGGAAGGGTTATATTAAAATGAATATTGGTTAGTTAAAAAATTATTTGGTTAATAACATAATTTCCATTGGTTTTGATTATTAATTTTAATAACTGAAAACTGATAAAATAATCGAATTTATAATTTTTTTATTTTCTCATTATTTAAATTATTTAAATAATTATGAGATAGATTATAACAAAAAACAATAAATTTTTGTTTATAAATTTATATTTTTTCTCAAATACATTTTTTTGAACTTAAGAATTTATATATAATTTTGAGTTTTTTTACACAATTTGGGTAGATTTTTTTTAATCTATGGATTTTTTTTACATTAGTATGATTTATCTGATGATCAACATTCCAACAAAGGTTTTCCCACCTGATAAAACCAATGTTTATCTTAGTAGCAGTTCCTAAAATAACAAATTTTAATTTAAATGTTATATAATTCACATATGATTATTTATATTTTTAGTTACAATATATATTAATTATATTATCAGTTATACTACTAATTTTATTAGTAAAAGTTATATTGTAAATTTTAAATTAGTTATTAATTATTATTTTTTTACTTTTATTAATAATTATATAATAAATTATTAATTCCATTGTTAATTAATTATCTCTATAAATTATATTGTCTATTAGTAAATATACTAATGATATTATCAGTTATTAATTTTCTTAATTACTTATATAATTGTTAATAATTATATCATTAAAATAAAATGAAACTTTTATATTGAAACCACAAACATTGAGTCATACTAGTCACATCATATTTTGGATTTATGTGTAGTCGATTCCTACACTTCATAAATGAGTTATGTATCCATTACAAGAAAAGTTTCATTTAGCGGTGGTCATTTTTTGATTTGGAAGCGGTTTAAACTACCACTAAAGTTGATATCTATATACAACATGCGGGGGTTACTCCCATTCAATACCACAGATCCAAGAATGAGATGAATTTGGTTTTATCAGCGCAATGAAAAAAGTGCTCATAAAAGAGGGGCCTTTATCAGCGCTCTCTAAAACCATTAATAAATCTACCCTTAATCATCACTAAAAAAGTTGATAAATGTGTACCCTTTATCAGTGATTTCTTTATCACTGATAAATGGGGGTATTCATTTTTTTCAATAATATAATCCTCCAACCTATGATATCATCCAATTCCGATGTAAATAATTTGTAGGAAAAGATGAAAGCCATCAATTAGATCCCCCGATGATTACCAAAAGCAGCTAAAAAATGAGCCGCTCAATTTTCCTCTCTACTAATAAAGGAAAAACAAGTGTAAGAGAACAAAGGCACCAAATAACTAATTATGTCGATAATGGAACCATAGTATTTGAGGAAACCTTCATCATCTTTCAGTGCATTGATAATAACTTAGAAATTAGATTCAACCACAACATACTTCCAGCCAAGAGTTAAGATAAAATGCATACCCTTACAAATATCCATTGCCTCTTCTAGAGGAGGAGACCAACCCACAATGTTTTAGGAATGATGATAAAAAATATGAGAGTCAGCGTGATCCTAGAGGACTTCCCCAAGGCCAAGAAAACCATCCCCTTGGTTGGCTGCATAAGTATTTAGTTTGAGAACACCCAAAGTGGGAGGCATCTAGCAGGAGGGGAATGAACAGGTGAAGGTGGACGAGCATCCTCAATATCAATGCACTGAGAGCCCTAGTTATGGATCATGTAAATACAAACCCTATTATCTTTAAAAATTTCCTCAAAAATGAAATTGTTATGGAAAAACCATATAATCCAGGCACAACCCTATTATTAGCATAGATAAAAGTTTTTAATAGAAAATAATATTTATTTACGTAAAATTATTATATTTATATCCAAAAATAATGTTTATTTTTATATATTAATTAAAAAAATACTTGTGTATGATTAATATATATATTTTGATAATTCAAATATATATATAATGTTTAAAAACGTATTTATAAGATTATAATTAAAAAAATATATATTTGAATAATTATAATATTATAATTAATTTTTAAATAATAAATATATTTTTTATATTTATCATATTTATAAATGTATATAAATACTTTTAATATATATATATTTTTAATGATAATTATAACTAAATAAATATATATTTAAATAAATCTATGTTTCCAATGAATTAGGTCAATAAATATATTGATGTGTGATTATAATTAACGTACATATATGTTTTGTATTCATCATGATTGTTCATTTATACATTACAAAAGTTAAAACTCACACAGATAGATTTTTAACATCGGTTAATGGATAACCGATGTTAAAACAATGTGAGTGTGATTTTTAACATCATTTATGCCTTAAGTGACCTCAAAATGTGATTTTTATCATTATTTATTAAATAACTCTTCATCCCCTCCTATTTGATTATTTAATCCCCTTCAAGGTGATTTTAAAATTAATAATGATGCATCAATTCCTCGTGGTGTCTCTGTTGGCCTTGTGGTAGTTCTCTAGGACCAAGGAGGCTCCATTTTTGTGGCATATCATTCCTCAGAATTTTTTTCTTGTCTCCTCTGATAGTAGAGGCCATGACTATATAGAAGGGTATGTAGTTCATTTCGTCACTTGGCTCAACAAATATTGTTGTTGAATCTGATTATCAATTTATTATTGATGCACTGGAGGAGGAAAAAGGTGGCCACCAGGACTTTGGGTCTATTATAAACATCATCATATCATTAGTTCTTTTATTCTCTTCTTGTCATTTTTCATTTTTTAAGAGAGAGGACAATGATGTGGCTCATTTTATAGCTACTTTTGGGAGTTTTTGAGGTTCAAATTGTTGTACATCTAATTCATACACATCTCCAATAACTCATAGATCATTTTCCTACAATATAAAAACAATCCAAATGTTTTTTTTAGTTTTGAGTATGTCAATCGTCCTTTTTCCTAAAATTGTTTTATGTTTTAAATACAAAAGATGCACTTATAGTCATACCAGTCACACTGTGCATTATATTGAGGTGTGGAATATTCCTATATGTCCCAAATGACTCATGGATTTTTTCCCTAAATTATTTATAAAATATGAATTTGTTTTCTCATTTTTTAGTACACCACATGTTCCTTTTAACTAAAATTGATTTCAATTTTAAATAAAAAGACGTACGTTGAGTTTTACCAGTCACACCGTGTATCGGATTGAGGTTTCACTGATTTCTACGCATCCCAAAATGAATCATGGATCGTTTTCTTAATTAATGTCAATCAAAAATAAAAAAGACACACCTAAGGATTAATAAATGTATATCATATTATGAATATTAATTTTTTCAGTACTCATAAAATTATTGGAAAATTATAAATACACAAAGGATTAATAAATATTTTAAATTAAGTAGTAATTATCTTTAAAAATACCTCTTTGAGGATGTGTGTTTTTTGATGGAATATGATCTCTCTTATAAATTTACAAACATAATAAACAAAATATTTTCCATTTTTTTGTTCCATACTCTGTATAAACATTATGGAATATAAGTAATTTGTTTCTGATATGTGTTTGGATAGAGAAATAATACAATATATACCATGATAATTATCCTTTTTTAGAACATTTCAGGGTCCTTGTATGCAATACTTGTCATCATTCCATGATTTAGACAATATTTATACACTACCCAATAATAATAGAATCATAATTAAAACATAATATAAATTATATTTTTATATTTTTATTTCTAACCTTTTGGATTTAGTGAATTAAAAATTGAAAAAAATCACCATGTGTGATCAGTTTGTTGAATATCCATGCAGTGAATCCAAGAAATAAATTTTTACAGTATCCAAATATATTGTAATGAGCATTTAGTGTTTCATAAAAATAGAAAAAGGATTTTGTAATTAATGAAATGAAAAATATATTTTATATGACTAAATTTTATCATTTTACCCATGCATCATTGGTATTAAGAAGATTGTTTCATCCCCAGGTTTTATTTTAAACGATATTCCCATGTTTTCCACTATTTCATCTATTTTTTGGATTCAATTTTTTTTCTGTAGAGGTGACATAAGGACTAACGAGTCGTTTTTTTATGGTGAATCCATTGAATTGGATTTGATATATATTCCTATAAAAATATGAAATTTATTTAGTCATAATTAACACAGTATATCATCTTTTGGAAAATTAAATTAAAAAAACATAACACATGTATACATTTACAACTGAGGCTCCAAAAAATTCATAGTTGAGGATTTCATATACATTTTTATAAGAAATGTAGATATTAACTTCCTCTCCTTACATTTTTTTCTTCAAAATCAACTATGTGACTACTATCACTTTGTAACTTTATATCCTCATGAACCTTCAAGGATTGTAAATGTGGATATTAAATGGGTGGGTTAAACGTGATTGTTGAAGATATTTTTGATTGTTTGGTTGGTACATTAGATGGTTTTGAGTTTAAATATCATTTCAACCCCTTACCATTTTCCGACTATAATATCATTTGGCAGTTCAGACATTTTTCATTAATTTTTAAAGGTTTAGCATGAAAAATAAATTTGAAATGAATACCTCCTTGTCGACATATTTTTTTTAAAGATGTAGAAGCCATGTCATGAATGTTTTAACTTCTTGGTCAACCTTATAAATATCTTCCTCATCAATTAGAAAAGGTAGATCGAAACTAGGATCATGGGATATGATATTAGAGACTCTCAGAAGATATGTTGGAAGTGTTATATTATGTATCACATTATTTTGGATATTGAACACTGTATCCCTCTATACAAGGAAATGGATGGGTGTTGATAGATATAAATCATTGTCATTATCACCCTGTAGAAAATAAGTATAGGAAAGTTATCACTATTCGTCTGATTCCCAATGTATAGAAAAAATTATTAGAACATTTATAACTTGTCCAAGTAGATCTTTAAGGGGAATGGCTCACCTCAATGTTGGCGGGGGTGTGGCGGTATATTCAAATAATGGTTGTTCTTGGGTTATTTTTCTCTTTGCTTCCCCCATAAAAGTTTCTAGTAACTCTCTATTCCATTGACATTTTTATACAAGGGTAGATAGTTTTTCTTTCATTTGTATCATTTCGTTATCAATATCCTCCTCTTTTTTTTATCAAAATATATTTGGTGTGTCACCCCAAAAACCACACCTCCGACTTGACCATATTATTCTAGCCACTTCAAGGCCACTGATAGTAGGTGTTCATCTAGTACTGGCATTGATGATTCATGTGACTATGTCATATAGAAAATATAGGAAAATAATTAATCATTGTTATGTAATAGAGATTTAAATAAACAAAAATAATTATCTCATACTTAAACATATTTCCCACCCTTTTATGTGTTTTATTCAATTAGTATCCCATGTTTATTTACCCAAGCCTCTTTCCACAAAACAAGGTGTGGGATGGAAGTAGATTTAGATTTGGGTTAATTAATCTACATATAAATAATGGAACATAATTATTTTTTTGTTTCATATCATATAAAAGTGTTACAATAGATTTAAAATAAGTTCTATTTTTTCAAGTGAAGCATTCCCCATCCTTGCTTTACACTAGGGGTGCGTTGGTTTTGTTGTCCGTCCCTTATTTGCAGCACTATGTTGATATTTCATAAATATAAAATTGTCGATCAATGTGATGAATATATGTATTTTAATACAACATATTACTATAAAAGGTGTACTTGAAAAGACATATCTGCACGATGTCTAGTAAATTCATCCAATGCTTCATGGGTACTCAAGTTTTCATATATAAGAGGTGGGTGTGTGTTTAATTTTCCTTCAGCATCTTTAAGATGATGCCTTGTTATAATTGTGTGAAAGTATCTACGAATCCCTCTAACATGAATTAATACACATTTCTTATGGGATCCACAAACTATAAATAAACTCTTCTTGTGATGGTGAAGAGTAATTCAATTGTTCGTTATTTTTTTTATTAAAACAAATAAATGATATTGTAATGTTATTGTAATCTCTTACCACACCAGTGTATTAAGAGTGATCACAATATAGTTCCACAAATCTACATCAATCAACATGCATTACTAAGTGATTATTCCAATGTAACTGTTGAATAAGGCCTTGTTGGGTTTAACAAGTAGGGCCCTTTCATTCTATAAAACCACATATTTGATGCCTTTGATTTTCACCTTAACTATTTTTTCTAACACCCTAAAACTATGGAATTACTATTTTTTCTTCTTCTTAGGTCCTTAGTCACCTACCATTTCCTTAGATTAAACACTACCAATATGTTGTTTCTTTAGAGTGGTAGCATCATCATGTGCAGAGGGTCTTCGAACTTCTGCACCGGGAGAAGCAATAGGTTGAGAAACCTATTATTCTGTAAGATTGGGATTACCAACACAGGTAGAAGGACATTGTTCCTCTACACTGCGAGCACTAGTAGGTTGAAAGACATGTTGGTACATAGTATTGGGAGCACCAAAATGTTCAGAATTCATTATATATATAATTGGTTTAACATTTGATTTAGATTACATAAATACAACAACGAATAAATAATAACATGCGGTAACACAATGTATATTAGAAAAATTATATAACCTGGTTATTGAAATCACTTTTCTTAATAGCGAAAGAGATTTTACCCCTCTATCAACTATGCAAATACTTTAATAGTGGTCTCCACTGAAATTCAAAACAATATCTATGTTGGGACCACTGTTAAATGATTGTGACATTCCAATGAAAGTGTCACCCTCTGTAAAATTTTCATCTTCCACTTCAGTTTTTTTGGTTGATAACATAACATTTGAACACTTTTAGTTTGTGGTATCTGGAACATAATGTACTTTTTCTGCTTATGATGCCATTGTAAATGGTTCATCTTTGTACCCTTCCTTACTGAAATCAACTTTTACGAATCCCAATTCATTTATTTTAACATCACTCTTGTTATCAACCTACTTTCTTTGAAAAAGCGGCACTAGTGATGTTGTATAATCCAACTCCCATATCTTCTTGATGATGCCAATGTATGACATATCCACATAAAATGGATTTCATTCCTTAATACCCAAAATATGCATTGCTTCAAACACAAGTGTAACTCCACTATTTTTCACGGTATTGTCTTCATCATATCTATTTGTATATAATTTATAACCCTTAATTACATTACCATTGTAAGAAAATACATGCAGACTTGGTCCTCTAGCTATCAAACTAAGTTTTTCTGAAATTCAATCAGAATTTTTAGCTGACTCGTTAAAAATATAGTACTGAAACCATTTTATAAATTGTTGATTATTCATATTTGATATCCATCTTTCATCCCTTGATGGATTAAAATGCCTAATAATTTATTTTTGGGTTCCAACATATGTGGAAACCTCCCAACTATAATGAAAATTTAAAATGAGGTCCTGTTTCTAATCTACAATATTGATTCTGACAATATCTCTTCCATAAATTCTTTCACCCACAAGAATCCCAGTGTGATGAGATTTCGGAAAAATAATGATTTATACACCTGATAGGTATTCGATGTAGAATTAAATTTCTTTCTATGAAATATATTTCTCTATAATACAACCCTCCAATAAAATTTTATTTTTGACATACCGTTTCAAAATAATCATATACCGTTCACTGGGGTACATCCATCTATAGTGTATAAGACCACAGAGTCTAATCACTTTCACTAAGTGAACCATTATATCAAAGATTTATAGATGAAATAACATTTCCAATTTATATAACATGATGAAAATTACTATTTACATAGACATAAATTTGTCCAAATCTATAACTTTACCACATATATCTTTGAAGAACAAACAAAACATGTTTAATGAATGAAGAAAATTCATGGAAAAATGAAACGTAAAGCAATAGGAATTAGATCTTGCATCAAAACAGGACAAACATGTGATTTAATACCCTTCAACATTAAATTAGTTTTCGACATGTGATTATTGATATTTGATGAATACCCTTATCAAACACTTACTTCATTCATGAAGTTTCAAAACTAATATATATTCTTCTCATAAAGAGTTTAAGCAGCCGGAGGAAGAAAATTTCATTTTTCACCCTTAACTGGCACCAACTCTTCTTTTATTCCCATGTGATCTATGTGCATCCTAACCATAATACCATCCTTTATTTTTTCAGGTGCGTTAAGTAATGAACTGATGGAACTATCACACACATTTTTTCAACATGCCTAACATCAAGAAAATGCCTGACATACATAGAATTCTAGTATGATAATTCAAAAAAAAAACTAGTCACTTCTTCCAATTGGTTTTAGTAAGTATTTTCATAAACTATTTACCAAAATTAGTTTCCACATATTTTATTTTCTCAAATAGTTTACCACCTATTTGTGGAGACACCGTTGTACGTTCTTCTGATCTTCCATAAAATGATGTCGTCCAAGATAGGTACTTGTCCCATCGTGGTAGAAATCTACAATGTACTAAAATCAATGTCTTCGATGATTGTTTCAACCTAATTAACTATGTACCTTGTTCACAAAAGAGACACCCTTTAGTTATTTTAATGCTATATTCTAAAAAATTTCAATAAGTAGGAATGTCATTTATCATTCCATACAACATGTCTCTCAATGAGAAATATTAATTTGTGTAATCATCATACATCACAACACCTGAATCATATGCACCATAATACGATTTACAGTTTGGATGGTGTAACTCAAAGTGTCACTTTTTTATTTAAAATTGACAATGATTTAAGTAAAAACAACAAGTGATATATTGAGAACTGATAAAATATATTTTTATTATTTTTTAATTTTAGGAAAATGATCAATGAGAAATTTTTTATGTGTAAGATTCAACCAAAACTCAATATGACGCACGATGTGACCGGAATGACACCAACTGTGTCTATTTTTTTAAAATTAACCTTAATTTATGTAAAAAAGAACAAGTGAAATACTGAAAACTAAGAAAACACAATCATATTAATTTTATAAATTAGGAAAATGATCCATGAGTCATTTGTGACATGTAACTAAATATAATGCACAGTGTGGCTGTTATAACTAAATGTGGCTCTTTTAATTTATAATAGAGATGAATTTAATTAAAACCAACAAGTGACATACTAAAACCCGATAAAACACATTCAGAATATTTTGATATTTTTTGAAATCAATATAATAGTCATTTCTGACGTGTAGATATAATCCTCACCTCAATACGACACATAGTGTGTCTAGTATCACTCAAAGTTTCACTTTTTTATTTAAAATTGAATATAATTTAAATAAAAAAGTGACATACTAAAAATGGAGCAAACACATTTGGATTTTTTTAGGACAATGATATATTAGTTATTTGAAACATGTAGGGATCCTCCAAACCTCAATATGAATCATAGTCTTCTCGGTATAACTCAATGTTTATATTTTTATTTAAAATTGACATTAATTTAAGTAAAAACAAAAGGTGAAATACAGGAAACAGAGAATACACATTTGGATTGTTTTTATACTTTAGAAAAACGATCCATGAGTAATTTTTGATGTGTAGTAGTCAACCATACCTTAATCCAATGCTTAGTGAGACCAATATGACTAAAAGTGTAAATTATCAGTTTGAAATTGAAATTTTTGTTCAAAAAGTTTCACTCACTAGAAACCAAGAAAATAAACTCCAATTGTGTTAATATCTTAGTACATCAATTCATAAGTCATTTTTGATGCATATGATGATGTCTCACATCAAACTGATGCACGGTAGGACAAATATGACTCAAAATGCATGTTTCCAGTTTGAAATGATATTTTTGTAAAAAATCGCAAAAAACATACTAAAAATAAATAAAACACAATCAGATTATTTTGATACATTCGGAAAACAATCCATAAATAATTTGTGATAGGTAAGAACCTTCTGCACCTCAATACGATGCATAGTTTTGGCAGTATAACTCCAAATGTGTCATTATTTAAAATTGACATTAATTTTACTAAAAGAAAAATTTACATAATCAAAATTGATCCAACAAATTTGGATTATATTGACATTTTAGGACAATAATCCATAACTCATTTATACCATGTAGGAATCAAGCCCACCTCAATAGGATGAACGGTATGAACAGTATAACTCCAAATGTTTTATTCTTATTAAATATTGATATTTTATTAACATGTTATTACATATTAATGTTTCATTTATTTATTTATAATATAAAAATATAATATTTTTTTATTATATAAGTGGAATATTTTTCTTATGTTGAGATGATTTGTTCAGTAACTAATACCATGGGAAGAAATTATTGAGTGTGTATCATGGGCATCAAAAGTTGAAATATTAATGTTTTATAAAGTTTTTTGGACATTTGTAAATGTAATTATATATGAAATTTTGTTAAAAATATAAATCGAATTGTATTTTTTCTATATAGCATGGGTGGAAAGTTATATATTGATGATGTCAATTAAATTTATATAGAAGGTTTTCATCTGATTATGCTGTTTAAATTGTTGGTTTTCATTTTGGTGTGTTGTTATATAAATAACACTTCATTGGCAACGAGGCCTTTATCAGCACTAAAAGCACTGATGTAACATCCTGGTTCCGGGTGCCACTCAACGGGTGCCCTGAACCTGGTTCGCCATGTGACCTCAACCACATTTCCCCAAACGCCAGTGGCTGCCGACTAGCAGCGAGGTCCCTGGTCTGATTGTGGGAAAACTATGACCTCATTTGTCCAAGTGTAGCGCATTGGAATAAAATAAAACATACCAAAATAGAGGAAGCAATAAAACATACACAACTGAATAAAAAACAGTAGTGGATATAACCAAAATTATATAAAAATGATTCTACATGTCTCAGGATCTAAGAAAAAAGCCAAAACATGTTGTACATGAATACAATACAATAAAAACCGAGTACAACGAAACAATTCAAAACAGCTAGCAGCGGCATCGTGAGCCAAGGCTCGGTCCCATGCCCTCCTACTACTCACCAGCAATCATGTACCTGTATAGGGACTCTTTCACCTATCCACACCTGTAGAACGTAATTTGTTTGGGCCGAAAAGAATTACCCAAACAGGGTGTGAGAAATAAATTCCATGTAGGTACCCACTAAAGGCCCATGCCCAACTATGTGAAAGTATGCAACAACATTGTGCATTAATAAAATGAAATAAAGTAAGAAGTACTGAAAGTAACTATCTTAATGAGTTATATTTCCATTTTATTATCCATTTTAATCATTTAATTTTAAAATGTCACCACAGTGAATATTCTAAGTAACCGCTAAAAGTCCGCAGACGTGTAAACCCCTACCCTCAGGTAAAAATTATCCAAAACAAGAATCTACCCTCAAGCATAACATATTTTTCCCTTCAGTCATAGGTAGTGTCACCCTCAGGCACAGAATCATTTTCCCACAGGCTTGGAAGAAGTTGCCCTCATGCCGAAATAACTACTACCCTCGGGCTAAACAGTGCAGTGCCCACTGGCTAATCACAATAACGCCCTTAGGCTAAACAGGTAACCGGGCCATTCCCAACATGTAAACAAGACGTAAACAAGAAATTCCTCTCAAGGAAATTCTACAATTACTACTTTAAAGGCATAACCTCAGGTATCATGGAAAAAAAACTAAACAGTGGAACACAACCCCGGGGTGGTTACAGATCCACATAATAGTCCCAAACAGTAGTTGTACAAATTATTCAATTACCTTTATAGTTCTAAGTAGTTAATATATCCACGGAATCAGCCACACGACTCCCCAACATGGGTTCATGGCACAAAAATGCACAAAACACACGACAGTTGGAAAAATTTACACAAAGCCACCTACCATATATGCCAACGAGCTCTATACACGAACGTTGACCTCAGAAACACCCAAGAACAACGTAGATCTAAGGTAAGAAAAAATTCATTCAACCTCAAATAACTCCCTCTAAGGAAATAATTGGTAAGAAACACTGCTGGAGAAGAGATGGCTTACCCGTACGGTTCCAATGAGATCATCCGAGGCGGAATCAGATTCCAGAAGAACACCCGGCGGATCATCAAAGGATCGACCGTCCCTTCCCACTCCTTCCTCTAGTTCTAATACTTTCCTGTGAACAGGGGAGGCTACTGCATGATTTAATAAAAAAAATACACTGCGTGTAATTCCAAGTACACGACGTGTATTTCTTTCAATTAATTGTTCCTCTGGCGGCACTGCCATACTGTTCACCTATCGACATGAGTACACGGCATGTACTTCTGAGTACACGGTGTGTACTGTCGCCGAACTGGCAGCTTCTACACCACCTTACTATTTTGGCCCGCCGACTGACTACACGGCGTGTAAAGGACCACTAGACAGCGTGTAGTCGGTTCCTACACCCTTCAACGCCGACATGGCTACACGCCCCATGTACTCTTCCCTACACGGCCAGAAGTACACAGCGTGTGGAAAACGTACACGGCGTGTAATTCGAAAATTTAGGCTTTTTCCCCATTTTCCATATTTTATTAAAAAAACATAAGGAAAAGAGAAAAGAAGAAGCTCATACCTCAAAGATAAGAACTGGGATCTTAAAAACTTCCCCGCTTATAGCAATTCCCCCCGAATTTCGCTTCCAAGGGTAGAGAAGATATAGACGTGAACAATTCTGGCCACGAAGCATGTACGTCGACCTCTCGCTCCCAGGTCTCATCCTACACTCGGCCATGTAGCCATAGAACCCATATGAGTGGAACTGATCGGCCTCAGGGAAAATTCGTCCTCCTATTAACGATACGAATCAAATGCTCCTCAAAGGACGCATCTGCCTCTAGCTCATCCTCTTCGAGTTGAAAGATGTGAGATGGGTCTGAATGATAGCGACAGAACTGAGATACGTGGTAGACTTCGTGCATGGCTTGGTACCGCTGTAGTAACCGCAGCCGATAAACAACCAACCCGACTCTCTCCAGAATCACAAATGGTTCCACATACCGCGGTGAATGTTTACCCTATATCCTGATATGCTTGTGTCCCAGCCTCGGCGAAACATGTAGAAAAACTTGATCATCGACGACGATCTCCAATGGTCATGTGTGGCGATCATCATAAGTCTTCTTATGAGATTGTGTGGTAGCCATAATCTTCTGAATCAATTAGACATGCTCAGATGTCTCCTACACGAGTTGTGGTCCCAGTAAAGCCACCTCACCTGCTTATAAATAGAACAATGATGACCGGCATGGCCTGTCATATAAGGCCTCGTATGGTGCCATCCCAATAGTCTCATGGTATCTATTGTTATAGGAATACTCATATAAGGGTATATGCTTTTCCCAAATGCCCCCAATGTCTTGGACGCATGCACGCAGCATGTCCTCTTACACCTGTATCGTACGCTCTGACTGGCCATCTGTCTGAGGGTGGTATGTTGTGCTCAGAAGCACCTACGTAACCAGTGCCCTTTCAAAACTCTACCAGAAATGAGATGTAAAGAGAGCATCCCTATCTGAAATGATAGAACCAGGGACCCCATGAAGATTTACAATCTCTCAGATATACAATTTCCTGAGCTATTCAACACCGAAGGTCTCCTTGATTGGCAAGAAGTGAGATACCTTTGTGAGTTTGTCCACAACAACCCACAAAACATCATTGCCACAAGGTGACCTCGGCGATCCAGTCACAAAATGCATCGCGACATCATCCCATTTTAACTCCGGAATGGGTAACCACTATATTATTATGGCTGGCCTCTGATGGTATGTCTTCACCTACTGATAGGTGAAACACCGCGTAAAAAAACCAGCTACATCTCTCTTTATGCCAAGCCACCAGTACAGACGTCTCAGGTCACGGTACATCTTGGTAACCCCGGGATGAACTGCCGAAGCTGAAGCATGAATCTCCCGCATCATCTCCTCACGTATATCCCCTGGAACCCACACACGTCCATGGAAACGCAAAACCTCATCATCACCTATCGTCCAACCAGGAGGAGGGTCCTCACTTGCCACCGACTCTCGTAGAACTAGGCCTTCTGAATCAGATAGATGTCTCATTCTCACTCTATCTAGGAGGGTAGAAGTCACAGCTAAAGAGGAAAGATAACTCTACACCCGACAGTCATGCACCTTCAAATTCATCTCAGAGAACAAATCCATGAGCTACCACTCTCCATGGGCCTCCTACACTGCCTGTATCTGAGTCTTCCTGCTCAGTGCATCAGCGACTTTATTACCTTTACCAGGTGTATAGACAAGCTCAAAATCGACGGACTGTAGGTATTCGACCCACCTTCGCTACTTCAGATTCAAGTCATGCTGAGTAAAGATATACTTGAGACTTTTTTGGTCGGTGAAAACCACAAAATGTTCTCCCAACCGATAATGTATCCAATAGCACAACACATGAACAACTGCAGCCAACTCGAGATCATGCGTCGGGTAATTACTCTCATGTGGCCTCAACTACCGAGAACTGTATGCCACAAATCAGTATCCCGACATCAACACTGCTCCTAGCCCAATACTTGATGCATCACAGTAAACTATATATATCATCCCCAACACGAGGAGTATCAGGATCAGGGCTGATGTTAACCTTCCCTTCAGGTCCTGAAAAGATGTCTTGGAAACATCCAACCAGATGAACTTCACACACTTCTTAGTCAGACCTTTCAACAGTGCTGCTAAGCAGGAGAAGTCCTGTGTGAAACGCCTGTAGTGACCAGAAAGCCCTAAGAAACTCTGTATCTTGATCACGTTCTTAGGCTGCTCCCAAGAAACCACTGCTCTCACCTTCTCTGGGTATACTGAAACTCTTGCCTCAGAGATGATATGACCTAGGAAGTGAATCCGATCCATCCAAAAGTGGCTCTTTGAGAGATTAGCATATAGTTGATGCTCCCTCAGTGTGCTCAATATGATATCAAGATGGGTGACATGGTCACGTCGAGTGTGAGAGAACACCAAGATGTCGTCCACAGATACTACCACAACAGAATCCAGATAAGGATGGAACACACGATTCATCAGAGCCATGAAGACTTCTGGTGCGTTCGTGAGTCCGAAAGGCATATCTATATACTCATATAGACCATACCTACTCCTGAATGCCGTGAGAGGTATATCAGATGGTATCACGTCCAGCTGATGATATCCTGATCTCCGATCAATCTTTGAGAACACTCGTGCACCATGAAGCTGATCAAAAATATCATCAATCCGCGGTAAGGGATATCGGTTCTTAACCATCAATTGGTTCAGCTTCCAATAATCCACATGAAGTCTGAGGGTACCATCCGCCTTCTTCGCAAAAAGGACCGGAGAACCCCAAAGAGAAGTACCGTGTCGGATAAAGCCATGTTCCTGCAACTCCTCCATCTTCCTCGTGTACTCCATCAACTCAGGTGTATCCATCCTATATGGAGGAATGGACACCGTTGCGGCTCCTGGCACAAGCTCAATGGAGAAATCCACCTCTTTCTCTGGAGGTAGACCCGAAAATTTGTCCGGGAAGACATCCCGAAATTGATCAACATCTAGAGGGAAATCCGCCTGAAAAGTCCCCTTATCATCCAGATATAATACTGCAATATTGTCTATGACTCCACCTCACCCATGATGCTCTGGTCCAGCTCGACTCGCCTGAACATCCACCTCACCCTTGTATAAAAAATCTCTGCCCTCTGGTGACGTGAAACTCACCCTACGACGATAGCAGTCTACAAAGGCTCGGAAGGGAACCATCCAGTCCATCCCGAGAATGACGTCATAGCTCGTCATCTATAGGAAATAGAGGTCCAAAAGGAAGTGACACCCACAATCCTCAAGGTGGAACTCCTTGCACTAACGCACACTAGTTGTTCTAGTTCCCAACAGAGTGTCTAGCTTCATAATATCAGAAGATGAAGAAACACAGAGCCCAAGGCTCTCCACAACGGGTATAGATATAAAACTATGTGTACCACCCGTATCAGAAAGTACTGAAGATAAGTTAGAAGATACTAAAAGAGTTCCTCTAACTGTAGAATGTCCGGGATCATGCTCATGCTGGGTCTGTTGCACCGCATATGCATGCCCAGTGCCGCGTCCCTGCGACACAGCCTGGCTACCCTGAGCTATCATGTCCTACTGCCTCTGAGATCCTGGTGTCTGGCTACCACGGCCACGACCACAATCCCTGCCTATACGCCCAGACGTATTCTAATTCACTGACTGGTAAGAAGCTTCTGCTCCTGATGCCGCACGCAGAGTCTGCACAGAACCCCTCTCACTAGCCACTAGTGAAAATGCCCTGCAAAAGCGCTGTAGATGACCCATCATGCCACAAGCTCGGCACTCCACTGGATCACGTGTACATTGTGTCCTCTTGTTCCCCTCTCTACCACACTAGTAGAAAAATACATGCCCACCTAAAACATTCTTCTAGCTGCTACTGCCCTCTGAGTGATGTATGTCTGTCTCTTACTCTTGCCAACAGAAAAAGTACCAGTAAACCGTGCTTAATCTCTCTGGCCCAACACCACTAGATTCTCGAAGGTTCCTCTCTGTGATCAGCACCTAGTTCACAATAGCGTGTACAGTAGGAAACCTAAAGATATTCACCAGTGCTTAGATGTCTTATCGAAGACCATCCTCAAAATGTCTGGATCTCAACGTCTCATCACCCACCAGCACGGGTGAAAAGCGTTGAAGCTCAGTGAAACCAGCATAATAGTCTTTCACCGACATAACACCCTACTGTAGATTCATGAACTCTCGAGCTCTATCTGCCCTCAGCGTCTCGAGAATGAACAATTCCTAGAAGACTGCCTAAAAATCCACTCACGCCAAGTCCATGTGATGCTCTGACTAGGTGGTAACATCCCACCACCTCTTGGCGGAATCACGAATCATATATGTCGTGAGCTTGACACTCCGACCTGGAGGCATCTCAAGATGATCGAAAATAGTCTGCATCAACCCTAGCCAAGACTCTATAGCCTATGGTCCGCTATCCCCTAAAAACGTAGGTGGATGCTGCTACTGGAAGATATGTGTCAGCTCTGCCATAGATGTGGCAGCTGGCGGTGCTCCCGGAATGGTCTT
Organism: Viscum album; assembly: GCA_963277665.1. Lineage (NCBI taxonomy): Eukaryota > Viridiplantae > Streptophyta > Magnoliopsida > Santalales > Viscaceae > Viscum > Viscum album. Next base: position 1,250,913,981 of record OY728140.1, on the reverse strand, counting down.
CATGCACCGCATAAAGTCTTCAGAGAACTGAAACTTCGTTCCTATGTCTGGTATAACGATTGGTGCCGCATCTGACTCTACTGGAGGATCCACTGGTAGCTCATGGCCCACCATTTTTAGAGTATACTCATTTCCGCTTTCCTGGCGAACAACGTGCGGTCGTCTAGGTGGCATGACACTACAAGGTCAAAATCACACCTTAGAAAAATATAATCAAAGTCCAAAGACAAATAAATCCAAAATTGAATAGTAGGAATAAGGCATTCAGAATTTGAAAAAACAACACTACATGACATGTATACTGACTACACGGCAGGTACTTGACTTCCCTTCCCCTTCCTGGGTCCTTCTGCACGGCTAAGCCACACAGCTCCCATTTGAACAAAAACTACATGGCGTGTATTTCATATACACGGCATGTATGGTGTTATTTAGAACTTACCATGTCGTCTGTGACACGACCGACTACTCGTCTTGACACTACACGGCGTGTTACACCCGCATACGCCGTGTACACCACCTCGTTTTCCAGTCTCACGGCTAAGTCCACACGGTCTGTCCTCAGACAAGACTACACGGCGTGTCCCAAAGTACAAGGTGTGTTCATGTAACGGTGACATCGACCCATGTTGTTAGTTAAATGGCCGAGTCCCCAGGTCACACTACACAGCATGTTCATCATTAACACGGCGTGTTCTGTACTAGAGTTCACCGACCCGTGTTGTTAGTTACACGGCCGGACTCCGGGTCAATGTAACGCCCCGACCCTAGTTACCCAGAGTCAGTGCATTATTATATAAAATTGGAATGAACACAAGAAAGATCAAATCTCGAAACACCGATTGGTTTGGTAGCCTTGGAAACACTAGATATATTCATAAGTTTTACATTACTTCATAAAATGAAAAACTACTACAACAACATAATGCCTCCACATTCCACACTATTATCCCCTCATAATATCCCTGCAGGTCATTCATAACTTACTTCTTCACATGCAGGGAAAAATAAAACATACAAAAGGGGTGAGCTCAAATGCCCATTAAGGAAAACAATATATCGGAACATTCAAAAATAAGCATAAACATTTAAGGCAATTAATTACTAAAACAAAATCCTTTTAAACTTGAACTTCAACATATTATGGAAAAAGTAAAATTAAATAATGTCATTTACTTGTTCACATGGATATTCTACTAATCGAATAATCACATGAAATATCAATAACCACTTTCATAATGTTGGAATGCATAATGCCAGACTATCATAACCACATAGCCAAGGCCTCGTGCCAAGACTACAAATAAGATTTTGCCAAGGCCTTGTGCCAAGACAATATTTTGTCTCATGAGACCTACCGATGCATCGAGGAGCTATAGCGGGCTCCACCCGTCACATATTAAGTCCAATGCATTCCCATATGAAAAGGTTTAAACATAACATAAACATTCGAATTAAAACCAGCATACGAAATGTCAATAATTTCACCATAAACTATGAATGGTATAAAAATAGCACATCCACAATCAATCATATCACAAAACCATCAATACAATATAGAAGTTTTGTATCATAATAAATCAACTTCAAATAAGCGTAAAATCTATCAAAGGATGTTGACATAGATGAAATCAAAACAGTTTTTAGAGAAATATCTCTTTCTATTTTTGAAATCATTTAAGAGCCATATAAAATAAAAAATTTTCTTGAAAATATTCTTATAAGCTTGTAAGGAAAGCTTTGAATATTTTATAACGGCAGAAAATAACCGCACCCGCCGTATAAGTTAAAAAGACATTCTTACCTTAATTCTGTCGAAAAGGTTAAAAAGGGCCTTGTTTTGAAAACGACGGAAAGATTCCTTTTATAAAAATTAAAACAAGGGTATAAATGACTTTAACCCATATTATTGTAAAAATGCTTTGAAATACATTTTGAAGAAACATGGATGTGGATGATAACGAGATCCCAGTAGATTATTACGTATAAACAACCTCGGATAATGAAGAGATTGTGAAATAATCCTTATCAATTTGGTAACTTATGAAACATACAACCCATGAAAGAGGTATCATACAATGAATATGTAAATACACATAAATTAGAGTGTATTACACAAAAAAATATAATTATGGGCAGTACATACACCACACAAAAGGTAATGGTGGCAATATGGCATGAATCTCACTGGAATAAGGAGTGAGATGAAAACCCCTTATCTTGTACATTTCCTTGGTTGGGGTAGGTTAACGTCCTGTATAATGGTGAAATAATTGTTATTAAATTTTACAAGAATCATGTATATTATTATGATATCATATATGATCTTTTAATATTGATTTGATAATAATATCTTAGTATTATCGTTGTTTCAGGTGTTAACTTACTTGTTTTCTTTTATATGTTTTGTTACGTAATCGATGTTTGTAATGAATAGGTTGTATATTATTCATATCCAGAATGATATAAAGTCCTTAAAAATAATTTTTAAATCATCAAATGATAATTATACTTGAATGGATACGATGGAGAATTAATCTTATCGCGTTCGTGTAGACGGTAGTCCGTACGTACGCACGAGCGACAATATCATTCTTTTGATATTAAAATAATATATAAATGGATGTTATATCATATATAAAGAATAATTAACATGTTATATTTATTATTTACATGAGTTACACATCATTATTATACCCATCCAAATAATAATATATTGAATAACAATTACACCACGATGTGGAGACGGTAAGCCGTACGTACGCACGTATGGTGACATGTTATTCAAAGGGTGGATAGAATACTGAATATGGTTGTACCATATTTATAATAACATCACAGTATATGTGAGATACTGGAGTTATTATTTTTGAATGGTAACAACAAAGGAAGAAGAAGTGGAAGAAGAAATGAACTTGGAAAAAGGGTGGTGAAATCATTACATCTTCTTCGGGTTCTTCCTTTTCATTTGATCAAAATGGCTCTTTAGGTTGGATTTCTGATCAAACTAAGGCCTCTAGGTTGTAGTGAGGGAAGTTGGGAGAGTATTTGGGCAGAGTTTGGCCAAACCAAAAGGCTTTGAAGGTGTGAAAAAATGAGAAGGAGGAGTTCCCTTTTATAAGAGGGGTGAGGGGCACCTTTGGAAAAGCTAGAAATATTAGTTTATAATAAATTCATAATCAGTTTCCAATGTCTACAAAGTTGACTATTCAAAGGTTAAGGTGTGGATGGGTCAAAATCAACTCAACCAATAGAATTTAGACAGGATTGGGTACTTATATTAACCTTATTTTTAAGTATTGACTCTAAGTTAATTAGTTTCACCTTTACAATGTCTCTTTCTATTTTTATATAATATGGTTAATAAACATTCTATATACATCCAAGCAACCCCCAAGTGGTCCATTAATGATGAACCTATCATGATATAAGTCTCTTGGCCGAACCTTAGATTTTTACGAATTTAATATCAATTAATAATATAATATTTGTTTTAAGAACTCTTTTATGTCAATTTTGACACTATTCAATTGTTGATTTTTTTGAAACTGATAACAGATTGAATACTTAAAAAAAAGTATATTAAATCAATCCTAATATATCATATTATCTTATAAAATTAGTTTGATTCATTAAAAGTTTCATATTATATTTATTTGGGTATTTATAATATCAATTAATTTAATTTTTCACTATTTTAGTAATTACTGCATCATCATTGTGTCATAAATAAAATAAATTATATAATGTCTAAAAATTATAAATAAAATATAATTATGTAGGAAATCTTTTTATATTTCTAATTAATATTTATAATCTAAAATCCAACATATATAACCCTATGTAAAAATTGTTTTTCTAAAAGATATATGCTTTTGTCATTTTTGTATTCATTTTAACTTAATTAAAAAAAGTGTCCCTATCACCTAAAAGTGGCACCATGGGGTCCCAAAATAGACCCAAAGATTCCCATGGTCGAACATGTATCAACCAATAAGGCTAGGACACGTTTTAGGACAATTTAGTATTATTATAATATTATTTTTTAACCCTTATTTACCAGATTTACCCTTAACCATGGTAAATAAAATATTTACCACAATAATTATTCAAAATGTCTAAAAATAAAAGTTACCTATTTACACAATTTGGACATCCTGATTCCAAATATGGAATCCATTTTTCTAAATTCAAAACACAGAAGTGGCAGAAACTAATTTAAAATTAATTCCCACTGTCAAAACAAAAAGCGTGTTTTTAAGAGATAATAACTATCAAAAGATTGACACTTGTTTATGTTCGGTTTAATTGTAAAATTATGTCCAATGACCAACATTATATTAAATGGAAAAAATATATTCTAAATATACTTTAAAACCACTAAAATTAATAATTTATCACTATTATTTATTTTGATTAAAAAAGTTTTTTTGATTAAAATTTAGTAATTTTAACTATTCATCAAAATATGAAAGTTATCCGAAAAGTACCAAAATTTCACCTTAGGCTAAATTCGATATTCCGAATCCAAAAATGAAGTACATTTTAACATATAAAATATATATAATTTCAAAAATTACATATTGATATTCATAACGGCTAGTTTAATTGGTTATGGTGTGTTAGAACTCGGTGTTGCGTACAACACACGCTTTCACATTATTCAATGAGAAGCGTACCGTAGAAGCTTGGGGTGTTACATTCTCCCCTCCTTCAAATAATTTCGTTCTCGAAATTTCTAGATTACTACCGCATGAAAAGACTCGGGTGGTTCTTTATCATAAGTTCCTCGGGTTCCCACGTTGCCTCTTCCATCTTATGGTTTCTCCACAAAACTTTTACCAGAGGCATCGTCCGGTTTCTCAGCACATGTTCTCTCGTATCATGAATCTTGACGGGCTCTTCGCAATAAGACTGATCGGGTTCTAGATCTAATTATTCATAGGTGAGTACATGCGTTGGGTCAGGCATGTATTTCCTCAATAGAGATATGTGGAACACATCGTGAACTTTAGAGAGACTTGGAAGCATTGCCAATCGGTAAGCTACAACCCCAATTCGTTCTAGAACTTCGAAGGGTCCTATGTACCTGGGACTCAATATACCTTTCCTACCAAAACATATGACTCCCTTCCATGGGGATACCTTCAGGAAAACATGATCACCGACTGGAAATTCCAAATCCTTCCTTCGATTATCGGCATAGCTCTTCTGCCTACTTTGAGCTGCTTTGATGTGATTTTGGATTACTTTCACCTTTTCCACCGTTTCCTCCACCAGTTCTGGGCCTACAAATTTTCTTTCCCCAACGTCATCCCAACAGGTTGGTGTACGACACCTCTTTCTGTATAACGCTTCATATGGTGCCATCTGAATACTCGAATGGAAGCTATTGTTATAGGAAAATTCTACGAGAGGTAATTATTGATCCCACATACCCTGAAAGTCAAGTGAGCAAGATCTCAACATGTCTTCTAGGGTTTGAATAGTCCGTTCTGATTGTCCATCTGTCTAGGGGTGGTAAGCAGTGCTCAAATGAAGTTCAGTATCCAGCGATTTCTGAAGACTTTTCCAAAACCTTGAAGTAAAACGGGGATCACGATCAGAAACAATTGATAGGGGTACTCCATGAAGTCTCACAACTTCATTAATATATAGTCTTGCTAGAAGTTCCAGGGTTAGATCTTCTCTTATAGCAAGAAAATGTGATGACTTGGTAAGATGATCAACAATAACCCATATTGCATCATTCCTTCTAGGAGTCTTTGGTAGCCCCATGAAAAAGTCCATCGTAATATTGTCCCATTTCCACTCCGGTATGGGAAGAGGTTGCATGACTCCTCCAGGCGGTTTCCTTCCAGCTTTCACATGTTGGCAAACCATACATCTTGACACAAAATCAGCAATCTCCCTCTTCATGTTGTCCCACCAAAAATGTTCCTTCAAATCTCTATACATTTTCATGCTCCCAGGGTGTATAGAGAAATTGGAACTATGATCATCATCCAGTAATTCCCTTTTTAGATCAGGTATATCGGGAACACAAAGTCTCTTCCAAAATTTCAAAATTCCATCCTCATACACAAAGTCTCTCAATCTCCCATCATTCACAGCTTTAATCTTCTTTTTAAATTCTTCATCATCGTTCTGAGAACTCTTAATCCTTTCTAGTATATATGGTTTGGCAACCATTTGAAAAAGCATTGATGTTTCACCTTCCCTGGTTATTCCCATGTCCATTTTCACTAGATCCATGAAAATTGGATCCCTTTCCATTCTCATATTGTTCAAAACTCCATGGTCTTTTCTACTCAAAGCATCTTCCACCTTGTTTGCTTTCCCCGGGTGGTAGTGTATCGTGCAATCATAATCCTTGAGTAATTCAAGCCATCTCCTTTGCCTCATGTTGAGTTATTTTTGTGAGAAAATATACTTCAAACTCTTGTGATCAGTATAAATCTCACATTTTTCACCATAGAGGTAGTGCCTCCATATCTTCAAAGCAAATATCACAGCTGCTAACTCGAGATCATGAGTAGGATAGTTTTGTTCATGAATTTTCAACTGTCGTGATGCATAGGCAATAACTCTATCATTCTGTATAAGGACACAACCAAGTCCTTTCTTTGATGCATCACTATAAATAAGAACCCATCATTCCTCGATGGTAGAGTCAATATAGGATCATTGACTAATCTTCTCTTCAGTTCTTTGAAACATTATTCACACTCTTTCTTCCAAACAAATTTAACCCCTTTACGTGTGAGCTTCGTTAATGGGTTAGCCAATCGGGCAAAATTCTGGACGAATGGTCGATAATAACCTGCCAAACCAATAAAACTATGTACCTCAGTTATACTCGTAGGTGATGGCCATTCTTGGATTGCCTTGGTCTTAGAAGGATCAACAGAGATTCCATCTTTAGAGACAATATGGCCAAGAAAAGAAATCTCCTGAAGCCAGAATTCACACTTTCTAAACTTCCCATATAATTAATGCCTCCTCAGAGTCTTCAAGATAATGCGCAAGTGATTTTCATGATCTTCGTAGGTTTTGGAGTATACCAAGATATCATCAATAAATACCACCACAAATTCATCGAGATACTCCTTGAAAACTCTATTCATCAGATCCATGAATTCAGAGGGTGCATTAGTCAATCCAAACGGCATCACGGTAAACTCGTAATGCCCGTACCTGGTTCGAAATGCTGTCTTCGGAATGTCTTCCTTCTTCACACACAACTGATGGTATCCAGATCGAAGGTCAATCTTTGAAAAGTATTGAGATCCATGCATTTTGTCAAATAAATCATCAATGCGAGGTAGGGGATACTTGTTCTTTATCATTATAACATTGATCTCCCTGTAGTCAATACATAACCTCATAGATCCATCTTTCTTTTTAACAAAAAGAACAGGGGCTCCCCATTGAGAAACACTAGGGAGAATAAATCCTTTATTACTCAATTCCTCTAGTTGTTTCTTTAGTTCAACTAATTATACAGTGTCCATTCTATAAGGGGTCTTCGATATAGGCCTTGATCCAGGAATCAAATCAATGGAAAACTCAACTTCTCGTTCTGGAGGATGTCCAGGTAAATATTCCAGAAATACATCTAAAAATTATTTCACAATAGGTACATCCTCTATTTGAACATTCCTTTCCTCACCCACATTTATTCTATTCTCTTCCTCCCTAATAATTGAATTTAGTTGAGCTATTGAGGGTGGATCTAAATAAAAATTAGGTGGTGACGATTCTTCTCTAAAGATAAGGTGTTCGTTATCATTATCATCAAGAATCGTAACTTCTTTCTTCTTACAATAAATCATCCCATCATAGTCCGAAAGATAGTCCATACCGAGGATTATGTCAAACTCAATCATACGTATGACGATGAGATCAGAAGATAACGAACATTTATGTGCTCTAATGGGGACCGATTCACAAAACTTTGTTGCAATGATACTTCCCTTAGGTGTTTTAACTGACAACTCCCTTGTTAAATCAAATTGGAAATATCTAATTTTCTTAGCAAACTGGGAAGATATGAAACAATGCGATGATCTAGAATCAAATAATGCATTTTTTAAACTTGTGGAAACCATTAAATTACCTGAAACCACATCTTTCGGAGCTTCTACCTCAGCAGTAGTGATAACATAAGCTTGGCCTTGATCCCTTGGCCTTTTCTGAGGTAAGTTCTCCTGACGCTTAGGACATTCATTTGCATAATGTCCCATCTCCCAGCAATTGTAGCACTGAACGTTGGTGGCTTCCTTCTTCCCTTTGCAATCACGAGCTTGGTGGCCTTTTTCACCACACTTGTAATAGACTCCTATTCCCTTCAAGCAAGTACCGGGGTATTTCTTCCCACATTTACCACATGATGAATATTCAACCATTCCTTTCTTACCCTTATTTCCATTCCCAGATTGATCAGTAGGCCTCTTCTTCTCTTTCTTTGCTTTAATGTCATAAGACTTAGATAATTCCTTTTCGGTCTTGATAGCACATGAGACAATGTCTTCGTACGATGAAAAGGATTGTGAGACTAATGCTCGACGGAGAAATGGTTTTAACCCATCAAAGAAATGATAAATCTTACTTCTTGGGTTACGTATATAATCTCCAACATACCTTGCTAACCTTTTAAAGTTAGCCTCATACTTTGTGACATTCTCATCCTCCTTCTGTCTCAAACTCATAAATTGCCTTTCCATATCTGCTCGATGGTCGCGAGGAAATTATTTTTCTAAAAACAGATCTTTGAACTCCCTCCATTCCATATTTGATACTTCATCATCTTACTTCGTATTTTGAATCAATGACCACCATTAATCAGCATCTCCAGTGAGGCGGTAAACTACGATGATAACTTTTTCCATTTCATTACTCCCCAAAGCCTGAAATATTTTCTCTAGGGAAAATATCCATTGCTCAGCTGCTAAGGGATTTGTAATCCCATTGAACGTTGGTGGTTGTTGCCTCATGAATCGATCCAACATTGATCCTCCACACTGCGGATCAGGGTGCTCCATACGGGTAAGTTTATTATTCATAACTAGAGTGAGTTGTCTCAGTATGGTGATTAGATGATCGACACCAGTTGCATCACCAGCCCCACTATAATTATCTTGTGCATGAGGGAAATCCCTACATGGAGTGCGTGAATTGATACGGTTCCCATTTCTTCCACTAGGCACTATTTCTAAACAATGGCATAAACTAGATCAGTTTATGAATCAAAATACATAATCCCATACTTATAAAACACTTAACATAAATTGAACTATTTATGGATATAATCCATAATCATAAGAAAGTTTTCTTTGAGGAAGTATATACTCATAATCCCTTCAAAATGATTTTTAATGAAAATGAGAGTTATCCTAAGCATATCCCCTGAGAGTATCGTAACCAAGAGTGCAGCAAGGCCCGTTGTCATGCACTAGTTCACGTTCGAGTCTAGCTCAAAGTGGTGTTTTCGGGTTTTACCCCTAGGTACATCTGTGCCAGAGCCGCCTCTACCTTCTCATATCTAGACAGGGATGTATTGCTCGGAAAACTCACAAAATCTCTACAATACCAATATTCTAGGAAGTTCTTCTATACTAATCCTCAAAGTTCATCTTAGGTCTATGTGCTCTAATCAAAGTTTATCTAAATCTAGTTTCCAAGGTTTGTACTAAACTTCCTCTGATACCAACTGTAACGCCCCGACCCTAGTTACCCAGAGTCGGTGCATTATTACATAACATTGTCATGATCACAAGAAAGATCAAATCTCGAAAGACCGATTGGTTTAGTAGCCTTGGAAACACTAGATATATTCATATGTTTTACATTACATCATAAAATGAAAAACTACTACAACAACATAATGTCTCCACAGTCCACACTATTATCCCCTCATAATATCCCTGCAGGTCATTCATGACTTACCTCTTCACATCCTGGGAAAAATAAAACATAGAAAAGGGGTGAGCTCAAATGCCCTGTAAGGATAACAATATAGCAGAACATTCAAATATAAGCATAAACATTTAAGGCAATGAATTACTAAAACAAAAGCCTTTTAAACTTGAACTTCAACATAGTATGGAAAAAGTAAATAAAATAATGCCATTTACTTGTTCACATGGATATTCTACTAATCGAATAATCACATGCAATATCAATAACCACTTTCATAATGTTGGAATGCATAATTCTAGACTATCATAACCACATAGCCAAGGCCTCGTGCCAAGACTACAAATAAGATTTTGCCAAGGCCTTGTGCCAAGACAATAGTTTGTCTCATGAGACCTACCGATGCATCGAGAAGCTATAACAGGCTCCACCCGTCACATATTAAGTCCAATGCATTCCCATATGAAAAGGTTTAAACATAACATAAACATTCGTATTGAAACTAGCATATGAAATGTCAATAATTTCACCATAAACTATGAATGGTATAAAAATAGCACATGCACAGTCAAACATATCACAAAACCTTCAATACAATATAGAAGTTTTGTATCATAATAAATCAACTTCAAACAAGCGTAAAATCTATCAAAGGATGTTGACATAGATGAAATCAAAACACTTTTTAGAGAAATATCTCTTTCTATTTTTGAAATCATTTAAGAGCCATATAAAATAAAACATTTTCTTGAAAATATTCTTATAATATTGTAAGGAAATCTTTGAATATTTTATAATGGCAGAAAATAACCGCACCCACCGTATAAGTTAAAAAAAATATTCTTACCTTAATTCCGTCGAAAAGGTTAAAAAGGACCTTGTTTTGAAAACGACGGAAAGATTCCTTTTATAAAAAGTAAAACAAGTGTATAAATGACATTAACCCATATTATTGTAAAAATGTTTTGAAATACATTTTGAAGAAACATGGATGTGGATGATAACGAGATCCCAGTAGATTATTACGTATAAACAACCTCGGATAATGTAGAGATTGTGAAATAACCCTTACCAACTTGGTAACTTATGAAACATACAACCCATGAAAGAGGTATCATACAATGAATGTGTAAATAAACATAAATAAGAGTGTATTACACAATGAATATAATTATGGGCAGTACATACACCACACAAAAGGTAATGGTGGCAATATGGCATGAATCTCACGAGAATAAGGAGTGAGATGAAAACCCCTTACCTTGTACTTTTCCTTAGTTGGGGTAGGTTAACCTCCTGTATAATGGTGGAATAATTGTTATTAAATTATACAAGAATCATATATATTAATATGATATCATATATGATCTTTTAATATTGATTTGATAATAATATCTTAGTATTATCGTTGATTCGGGTGTTAACTTACTTGTTTTCTTTTATATGTTTTGTTACGTAAGACATGTTTGTAATGAATAGGTTGTATATTATTCATATACAGAATGATATCATGTCCTTAAAAACCATTTTTAAATCATCAAATGATAATTATACTTGAATGGATACGATGGAGAATGAATCTTATCGTGTTCGTGGAGACGGTAGTCCGTACGTACGCACGAGCGACAATATCATTATTTTGATATTAAAATAATATATAAATGGATGTTATATCATATATACAGAAAAATTAACATGTTATATTTATTATTTACATGAGTTACACATCATTATTATACCCATCCAAATAATAATATATTGAATAACAATTACACCATGACGTGGAGACAGTAAGCCGTACGTACGCACGTATGGTGACATGTTATTCAAACGGTGGATAGAATACTGAATATGGTTGTACCATATCTATAATAAAATAACAGTATATGTGAGATACTGGTGTTATTATTTTAGAATGGTAACAACAAAGGAAGAAGAAGTGGAGGAAGAAATGAACTTGGAAAAAGGGTGGTGAAATCATTACATCTTCTTCGGGTTCTTCCTTTTGATTTGATCAAAAGGGCTCCATAGGTCGGCTTTCTGATCAAACTAAGGACTCTAGGTTGTAGTGAGGGAAGTTGGGAGAGTATTTGGGTAGAGTTTGGCCGAACCGAAAGGCCTTGAAGGTGTGAAGAAATAAGAAGGGGGAGTGCCCTTTTATAAGAGGGGTGAGGGGCACCTTTGGAAAAGCTAGAGATATTAGTTTATAATAAATTCATAATCAGTTTACAATGGCTCAAAAGTTGACTATTCAAATGTTAAGGTGGGGATGGGTCGAAAAAAACTGATCCAATAGAATTTATACAGGTTTGGGTACTTATATTAACCTTATCTTTAAGTATTAACTCTAAGTTAATTAGTTTCACTTTTACAATGTCTCATTGTATTTTTATATAATATGGTTAATAAACTTACTATATACATCCAATCTACCCCCAAGTGGTCCATTAATGATGAACCTATCATGATATAAGTCTCTTGGCCGAACCTTAGATTTTTAGGAATTTAATATCAATTAATAATATAATATTTGTTTTAAGAACTCTTTTATGTCAATTTTGACACTATTCAATTGTTGATTTTGTTGAAACTCATAAAAGATTGATTACTTATAAAAAAGTAAATTAAATCAATCCTATTATATCATATTATCCTAGAAAATTAGTTTAATTCATTAAAAGTTTCATATTATATTTAATTGGGTATTTATAATATCAATTAATTTAATTTTTCACTATTTTAGTAATTACTGCATCATCATTGTGTCATAAATAAAATAAATTATTTAATGTCTAAAAATTATAAATAAAATATCATTATGTAGGAAATCGTTTTATATTTCTAATGAATATTTATAATCTAAAATCCAACATATATAACCCTATGTAAAAATTGTCTTTCTAAAAGATATATGCTTGTGTCTTTTTTGTATTCATTTTAACTTAATTAAAAAAAGTGTCCCTATCACCTACAAGTGGCACCATGGGGTCCCAAAATCGACCCAAAGATGCCCATTGTCGAACATGTATCAACCAATAAGGCTAGGACACGTTTTAGGGTAATTTATTATTATTATAATATTATTTTTTAACCCTTATTTACCAGATTTAACCTTAACCATGGTATATAAAATATTTACCACAGTAATTATTCAAAATGTCTAAAAATTAAAGTTACCTATTTACAAAATTTGGACATCCTGATTCCAAATATGGAATCCATTTTTCTAAATTCAAAACACAGAAGTGGCAGAAATTAATTTAAAATTAATTCCCACTGTCAAAACAAAAAACGTGTTTTTAAGAGATAATAACTATCAAAAGATAGACACTTGTTTATGTTCGGTTTAATTGTAAAATTATGTCCAATGACCAACATTATATTAAATGGCAAAACTATATTCTAAATATACTTTAAAACCACTAAAATTCATAATTTATCACTATTAATTATTTTGATTAAAAAAGTTGTTTTTAATTAAAATTTAGTAATTTTCACTGTTCATCAAAATATGAAAGTTTTCTGAAAAGTACCAAAATTTTACCTTAGGCTAAATTAGATATTACGAATCAAAAAATGAAGTCCATTTTAAAATATAAAATATTTATAATTTTAAAAAGTAGGTATTACTATTCATAACGGCTAGTTTAATTGGTTATGGTGTGTTAAAACTCGGTGTTGCGTACAACACATGCTATCACATTATTCAATGAGAAGCGTACCGTAGAAGCTTGGGGTGATACAGTCAACCCTACATGGCATGTACATAAGCTACACGACGTGTTATCCCCAAGGTCATCCCATCCCTGTGTCGCCGCCAACATGGTTTATGAAACGGAAAAAGACTACATGGCGTGTACTCTGGGTACACGACGTGTACTCAAAAAGTTCATTTTTCTTCCCAAACAGAAGGCCATACATGGCATGATTAAAGTTATACATGGCATGTATACTTGGTTTCTGGACAGTATGCCTCAGAAACTTCTCTGGAACCCAGAAAATACTGAAAAACAACACATATGTGTCAAATTCCGAATCGTGATGGCTCATACTCCCCACGAATCAATGTTTCACATCTTATCTGTGTTATAACAAAATAAACAGTCAATGATCCGCTACATTCTGGTAAATGGGGGCCCATACTCCTAAAAAACCAAATTGTGGCATTCATTCAATAAAACGGCTCATACTAAACTACCCTATCACATAGCAGGTAATTATCAAGCAGATATCACAACAGCATGATTTACTAGCACAAAACCTATCACAACAACATGAAATTTCTAATTCACCTACATGGCAGGGAAACTATGAATGGAATTTCATATCTAGAATGTGTCTGTATGATTCATGAGATGGAATACCCTCAACTCATTGGGTTGCAACAAAATAGAACCCATTGATAAAACATAACAGCACAATCACAAGTGCTTCACCCAACTGTGAAATCATATCAACAGTAAAATTGAAAAATTAGTAAAATTGCAGTACAAGAAAAATTGACTTTTTCATGCACACGGGTTAGCTACGCCCGAGAATAGCTTAATACCAACTACCATTCCCGTATTATCCCTGACTAAGGCTCCAAATAGTAAGTCAAAGAAAATAACCCATCTGATACCACTTTGTAACGGCCCGGTTTCAGGTGCCACTCAATGGGTGCCCCAAACCCGGTTCGCCACGTGACCTGAAGCGCATTTACCCAAATGCCAGAGGCTGCAGACTAGCAGTGAGGTCCTAGTTTTGATAGTGGGGAAACTATTCCCTCATTTGTCAAAGTGTAGAGTAGTGGAATAAAGTAAAACATACAAAATCAACAGAAGTATTAAACCATACACAACTAAATAAACAACAGCAGTGGATATAACCAACAGTATATAAATAATGATTCTACACATCTAAAGTTATAAGAAAACAACCAAAACATGTTATACATGAATACATTACATCTAAAAACAGAGTACACCGAAACAAATCATAACAGCTGGCAGCGACATCGCAAGCTTAGAATCGGTCCCATGCCCTCCTACTCCTCAGTAGCAATCATGTACCTGTATTGGGACTCTTGCCTCAATCCACACCTGCAGAAACATAATCTATTTGGGACGAAAAACATGACCCAAATAGGGTGTGAGAAATAAATTTCCAATAGACACCCACCAAAGGCCCATTCCCAACTATGTGAAAGCATGCAACAACAATGTGCAGTAATAAAATGAAATAAAGTAAGCAGTACTAAAATTAACTAACTTCACCAGTTATATTGCCATTTTAATATCCATTTTAGTTATTTAATTTTAAAATGTCACCACAATGAATATTTTATGTAACCTCTAAAAGTCCACAGACGTGTAATCCCCTAACCTCAGGTAAAGAGTATCCAACACAATAATCTGCCCTAAGGAATAATAGATTCTTACCTCAGGAATAGGTAGTGTCTCCGTCAGGCATAGAATCAGTTACCCACAGGCACCGAAAAAGTTTCCCTCAGGCCGAAATAACTACTGCACTCAGGCTAAATAGTGCAGTGCCCACGATCTAATCACAACAACACCCTCAGGATAAACAGGTTATCGGGCAATGCCCAACATGTAAACGAGCAGTAAACAAGAAATTCCTCTCAAGTAAATTCTAAAATTACTACTTTAAAGGAATACCCTCAAGTATCCTGGCCAAACGGCTAAATAGTGGAACACACCCCCTGGGTGGTTCAGGATCCAAACAACGATCCCAAACAGTAGTTTTAAAAATTATTCAATTAACTTTACAGTTCTAGGTAGTTAATATAGCCACGATTTCAGCCCCATGACACCCCAACATAGGTTCATGGCAAAAAAATGCAGAAAACACACTACAATTAGAAAAATGAACAAAAATCCACCTACCTTATACGCCAACGAGCGCTATACACGAACGTCAACATCAGAAACGCCCATGAACGAAATAGATATGAGGTATGAAAACATTCATTCAACCACAAATAACTCTCTATAGGGAATGAATTGGTAAGAAAAACCCCATGAGTATATAGAAATTACCTGTGCGGTTCCAACGAGATCATCCGAGGCCGAATCAGAATCCAGACGAACACCTGGCGGATCTTCAATGGATCGACCATCCCCTCTCACTTCTTCCTCCGGTTCTAAGCCTTCCCTGTGAACAGGGGAGGCTACTGCCCGATTTAATCCAAAAAAACTCAAAGTACACGGCGTGTACTTCCTTCATTTATTTTTTCCTCTGGCAGCACTGCCATACTGTTCACCCGTCAACATGAGTACACGACGTGCACTGTCGCCCAGCTGGCGGCTGCTCCACCGCCTTACTATTTTGGCCTGCCGACTGACTACACGGCATGTAAAGGACCACTACACGGCATGTAGTCGGTACCTACACCTTTCATCACCAACATGGCTATACACCCAGTGTACTCATCCATACATGGCCAGAAGTACACAGCGTGTGAAATAAGTACACGGCGTCTACTTCCAAAATTTAGGTTTTTTTCCCATTTTCCATATTTTATTAAAAACACTTAAAGAAAAGAGAAAAGAGGAATCCCGAACCTCAAAGATAAGAACCGGGTTCTTACAACTGATAAAGTCCCCATTATCATTGCTGTAATTAACAATGCTTTTTTAGTGCTGTTAAAATCTATTTTGTATACTGTGAAAGGCCATATATGTAGTAGTGTTTACCACTCATTCATCTTGTTTGGTTCTCCCTTTAATGATATATCTATTTATTTATATATATATATATCATAATATTTATTCATATATTAATATATATTTATAATAATATATAAATTTATATTTATTCATATATTAATATATATATATATATTAATATGTATAGTTAGTTATATTTGTATCTACTTATTTATATATATATAGTTATATTTTTTTATTCATATATTTATTCGTATATTAATATATATATATAAGATTATTTTTAAATACATTTATAAAATATGTTTTTGTGTGTGGGTAAATAAATAAATAATTACATACATACATATATACAACATACACAAACACACACACACACACACACATATATATTATATGTGTATCTATAAGTATAATTATACATATTTATATATATTCACATATATTAAAAATTAAATATGTATATGAATATTTTAAAATATATTGATAATATATATCAGTTTATTAAATAGAGACACACTAATATACATATATATATAGACACACACACATTATATAAGTATATAAATATTCATATATTTTTGTTTCAAATAAAATAGATATTAGTTTTTATTTAGATTAGGATTACATATTGGGAAGTAAATTTTATATGTAAATATGATTAATTATTTATTTATAAAATTAAATTTTTATGTGTGAATATATAAAAAAATATGTATATATTTTTATATAATTGGCTATAAATAATTGTAAATTATGAAAAATGATAAAATTTCAAATCCATAATATCAATATTAATGTAATCCCTATGAATAAATTCAATCCCTACTGAAAAGGGACAAATATCCTCTTAAATGAGGCTGAAATTCCATCGAATGTTAAAAAATTTGGGTATCCCATCTAAAAACTCAATTTTGTTGGTGCATTTAGCAATGTACTGATGAAACTATCACACTAATTGTATTAAACATGAATAACATCAAGAAAATTTTTGACGTACAAAAAATTCTGTTATGACAATTCAAAAAAAATGATCAATTTTTTCAACCGATTTTCATAAGGTCTTTAAAAAATGGTTTACCAAAACCAGTTTCCACATCTTTTACATTCTCAAATAGTTGATCACCTATTACTAGAGATGGTGTTGTAAGTTCTTCTGAAATTTCATTGATTGATGTCATCCTAATAGGTACTGATCCCATCAGGGTAGAATCTACAATGACCTAGAAACATAGACTTTGATGAATTTTTCAACCTAATTGATTGTGTACCTTTTTTTGAAAATGAGACACCCTTTAGTTCCTTTAATTCTATATCCTAAAAAATTTCCATAAGTAAGAAAGTCATGTATCATCCCATAAAACATGTCTCAAAATGTTAAGTCTTCATTTATCTAATAATCATACCATATAGAACCTGAATCATCCACACCTTAATACGACACATGGTGTGGCCAGTATAACACAAATTGTCTCTTTTTATTTAAAATTGACATAAATTTAATTAAAAACAACAAGTGACATAATGAGAACAGATAAAACATATTTGTATTGTTTTTATATTTTATTAAATTGATCCATTAGTCATTTTTGATGTGTACGATTCAACCACATCTCAATATGACAATATTTTGATTGGTATGACTCCAAGTGTGTCTATTTATTTAAAATTGAAATTAATTTATGTAAAAAAACTTTCATACTAAAAACCACGAAAATGCATTCATATTATTTTTATATGTATGTTAAATGATGAATGGGTCTTTTGGGACATGTATCAATCAGTTTACCTCAATACAATGGACGGTGTGGCCTGTATGACTCAAAGTGACTCTTTTTATTTAAAATTGACATGAATTTAAGTAAAAACAAAAAGTGACATATTGAAAACCAAGAAAACACATTAAAATTGTTTTTATATTTTAGTAAAATAATATATTAGTCATTTGAGACATGTAAGGATCATTCCCACCGCAATAGGACACACGGAGTGGACGGTATCCCTCAAAGTGTCCCTTTTATTTAAATATGACATTAATTTAAGTAAAAAAAACAAGCGACATACTGAAAACCGAGAAAACGGATTCAGATTGTTTTGGTTTTTTAATAAAATGATCTATTAGTATTTATATACATATAGGGTTCATAAAAATCTCAATAAAATGCATGGTGTGGCCGGTATAACTAAAAGTGTCTATTTTTATTTAAAATTTACATAAATTTAAGTAAAAACAACATGTGGCATACTAAAAACTGTCCAAAAACATTTAGATTGTATTGAAAAATTATGAAAACAACCCACAAGTCCATGGTGATGTGTATGAGACAACCACACCTCAATTCGACACACGATGTGACTAGTATGACTAAATTCTATTCATATTAGTTTAAAATTAAAATATTAGTTCAAAACATGTCAGTCACTATAAGATAAGAAAACACACTCTGACTATCTTGATAATTTTGGAAAATTATTTATAATTCTTTTGTGAAATGTATGAATTAGTATCACATAAAACTAGTGCACAATACAATTGGTATGACTCAAAATGTTTTTTTCAAGTTTGAAATGATATTTTAGTAACAAAACACAACCTAAATACTTGAAACTGGGAAAATGAATTCTTATTGTATTGATACGTTAGGAAAGAAATCCATCAGTAATCTATGTCATGGAGGAATCAGCCTCTCCTTAATAAGATGCACGGTGTGTCTGGTTTTACTCTAAATGTGTCATTATTTAAAATTGACATTAATTTTAGTAATGGAAGAAGTGACATATTAAAAACTGATCAAATTAATTTGGATTGTTTTGACATTTTAGGACAGTGATCCATAAATCATTTTTAATGGGTAGGAATCAATCCCACCTCAATAAGACTCACAGTATGACAGGTATTACTACAAATATGTCATTTTATTAGATAATGACATTTTATTAATGTTTTATTTCGTATTAATAATTAATTTATCTCATTATATTATTAATAACATAATATTGTTTTCTTATATAGGTGGAATTTTTTACTCAGGTTGAGATGATCAGTTTGGAAACTGATACCATGGGGGGAAATTTTTGAGAGGGGATCATGGGTGTCAAAAGATGAAATATTAATGTTTTTGAATGTTTGTTGGATAGTTTTAAATGTAATAATATAAAAATATTTGTTTGAAATGTAAATAAATTTTTTTTACTATATATCATGAGTGTAAATTTTTGTTTTGATGATGTCAATTAAATATATATATCTGGATTGCTTTTGGGTGTACTTTTTAAATTTCTTGTTTTCTTCTAGGTGTTTTGTTATATAAACATCACACTGTAGCTGGCTAGGCCTTTTTCAGTGCCAAAAAAGTGCTAATAAAGTCCCCCTTATCATCTCTATGATTAACAGTGTTTTTTTAGCATTGTTAATGGCCAGTTTATGTGCTATGAAAGGTCATATGGGTAAACATGTTTACCACTTGTCCATCTTATTTGGTTATCCCTTTAATTATATATATATATATATATATTCCTATATTAATATTTATTTATATTAATATATATATATATGTGTGTGTATTTATTTATTTATTTATTAATGAATATATATATATATATAGTTAGTTATATATTTATATTTTTATTTATATCTACTTCTTTATATATATTTTTTGTATATTTCTTATCCGTATATTTATTATTATATTAATATATATTTATAATACTATTTTTAAATACATTTATAAAACATGTTTTTGTATGTGTGTGTATAAATAAATAAACAAATACATACATACATATATACAACATACATACACCCACACACACACACACACACACACACACATATATATATAATTATATGTGTTTCTGTAAGTATAATTATACATATTTTTATATATTCATATATATTATATATTAATATGTATATTCATATGTTAGAATATATATAGAATATATATATATGAGTTTGTTAATATAGACAGACACAAATATATATATTAAACATGCACACACCATATATAAGTATATAAATATTCATATATTTGGGTTTTAAATAAAATGGATATTTTTTATATTTAGATAATTCTTATATATTTAGAAATATATTATATATAAATGTGTTTAATTATTTATTTATAAAATTAAATTTTTATGTGAGAATATATAAAAAATATGTATATATTGTACTATATTTGGTTATAAATAACAATAAATTGTGAAAAATAATGAAATTTTGAAGCCATAATTTAAATATTAATGTAATCCCTATGAATAAATTCAGTCCCCTCTAAACAAGGGCATATATACCCTCTAAAAATTAGGCTGAAATTCCATCGAATGTTAAAAAATTTGGGTATCGCGGCTTAAAACTCAGTTTTAGAGGTCATTTGGGACTATATTTTGCCTCAAACAATGTGACAATGGGATCTCATATGTCACCAATTTGTATATCTCATCATAGACTTTATTTTGATATGTAGTAGAGCTCAAATGGATGCCCGGATCAAAATTTATTATTGTTTGATGTTTGAGTTACATTTTTAACTTATTGTAGATCTTATATTAATTTTTTTATTTTTTTGTGTCTTAAAATTATTACTAAAAGATTATTAATTGATAATAATTAGAAAATTATTAATTAATAATATATTTTTAGATATTTTATAATCCATTTTCACTAAACATATTATATATTAGGTGTAAATGTCTATCTATACTTATCTGAAACATATTTAGAAAATAAATATTATATTTATATTAATATAAATATATTTATATATTTATAGCTTATTTTAAACATTTTTCTGAAATATTACCTTTATCAGCACTAGTTAAAAAGCACTAATAAATACCCCTCCTTTATCTGTTCTACTAAAAAAGTTATGATAAAAGGGTACGTTTAACAAATATTTTTAGCACTATTGAAAGTACCTTTTATCAGTGCTTATTTTTAGCGCTGATAAAGGTACCCCCATTATCAGCGTTTTTAGCACTCCTAAAGTGTGGTGCTATGAAAACTAGTTTCTATGGTAGTGTCCCCACCAAGATTCCTTTTTATTTTTCAGTTACCTGATTGAATATACTTTCAAGAAGCTACCATATTTTGGTTAATTGAATTGGGGCTGGAAGGATGACTCACAATGAGTTGAGAGTCTTACTTTTAGAATACATCGTCAAGAGTTTATAAAAAATATTATTTAATGTGATATGTATATGAAATATTCATATTGTTTATGGTTGATCCATATATTACATAGTTTGATGTGTATAAGAGGATACACACTATTAATATTATTGGGTAGATTGTTGGTGAGAGACAGTAACCGATTGTAGTTAATGTTTTTTTTATGATTTTTAAATTAATATAATTTATTTTTTATCATTTTATTTCTATTTTTTGTAATTATAGGAGATATATTATTCAAATATTCATCATATGTGTGGGATTTAGGCTATGACTGATGGTGGGTACAAGGCCTCATGTGTGCATGTTGGGATGAGACAAATTAGTCATGGGTGGTTGAAAATTTGTATTTAGAAATACATGGTGATTGAAATTGGTTTAGAATTGACACTGATTAGTTACTATGGCACTGATGTGATGTCATCATTTAGCACCAAATCTAGTGTGTGTGAGATCAACTTCATTAACTTATGTTGTAATGTCCCAGAAATTTCATATAATTTTTTTTAAAATTATATAATATTATTTCGGGACAGCGAAATCTAACAGCGCATGATTCCGAGGCATGGAGTGCCCTGAATAATCCATCGAATTTTGGTTGAGTTTTAATTAGCATGTGTAAACAGTTTTCCTGAATATGTGGAATAAATTATAAATGGTAAATCGGATCAAAAATCTGAGGGCACTGTTGCGTTAAGGATGACAGGTTTACTCAAGGTGTGACTTAAGTTTAGTCGGTGCGAGCATCCAGTGAGAAATCCCAAAAATGGAATAACTGTAAATAAAATAATTAAATAAACTATTTTATTTTTCAAATACTTATAACTCACAAACGGTAGCTCGAATTGAAAATCTGAGACCACCGTTGTACTCATGATGGAATTCTTTATTAAAGAGGATACTAACATTAGCTGACAATGGCCACTAGTGAAATTTAGTTTTTGGTCATAAATAAAATAATTAAGTAACAGTTATTTAATTGTAAAATTCATAACATTTAAACAGTAACTCAGATATGAAATCTGAGAGTACTATTGGGTTTGTTGGGGCGTGTTTCACTTAGGAAGAGCCAAACCTCAACCGATGCAGGTCAAGGGTGATTGTTATAATTTTTCCAAAGTTTTTTTGGAATACGTTCAGTAAACGCGTGAGCGGTGTTATATAACTTTTCAATTGGTGCTCAGAATTGAAATCTGAGGGCATCGATGAACTCACAACGCTGATATTCTTTTAAGGAGACCATCACAATGACCGTAGTAGGTCGAGGGTGAAATTTAGTTTTCCAAAATTTTGTGGGAGAATTAAAAGAATAAAAATAAAATAAAGAATAACTTTTATTTTATTTTTAAAACCTCCCATTTGATGTTTAGTGGTGGGGACCACCCGAACAAAAAATTCCCAATTTAAATTCAAAGGTGCGGACCACCCGACCCTTGAACTCACCCTTTAATGAGAGATAACTCTTGGTTTTCCTCCCATTGATGTGCCAACTTAATTGGTTTATTTAATAAACATATTTGGCACTTCACCATTTCGTTAGAGGATTGTTAGCAAAATGGAGAGCTCTGGAAAACATGGAAGGAGATTCTTCAATGAAGAACATCCACTACAACGAATAGCGTCCTTCGATATCGGAGAACGAGGACGACGCTTGAGCCCATATCAGAAACATCTTGTGGGAGCAACGAACATCGACGTCACCATCTCATCGACTTCGTCTTCTTCCTCGTGCCACCTCCAACAGACAATTAAAGTAGGGGTTTTTTTATATGTTTGAATTTGTTTTTTTGATTCTTCATATCCTAAATTCATGATGATGATTTCCAACTGAATATGGTCACCGTTCTTTACATAAACCATGCCCCTCTTTCTTTTTATTCTTTGCACATTTTTCGTGCGTTCTTCAACGCATAACAATAATTACTGCTGGAAACAAGGAGTTTTGATAAGAATGATATATGGATGTGAATCCCTCAATGCAAGGATCACAAATATGCGATTGTTTAATTTTTCAGTCTTGGAACAAAGCCACAATAGCTCGCGGATGGAGGCAACCAAATAATTATTGGCGCAGGAAATGCAATATTCTGTTGAGCACAACATATGGACGTGGAGCCCTCGACTCGAGGATAGAGAATATGTGATAATTTTATTTTTCAGTGTTAGAAAAAATATTCGACAGCCAACAAAAGTAGTGACGTGGTGGAGTAGGGCATTTTGGCGCGGCTGGCACTGGTGGTTCACATGTAGCAAGCGATGCCTAGAGGCTTCGGCTGACGACGAGGCAGATTAAGCAGCGCCACGAGTAGGCGGCGCAGAGGAGGATGGTCACGTGTTAGGCGGAGGTGCAGTGGATTCCTTTTTCGTGTATAGGGGGGAAAAATTGTGGAAGAAGAAAATTATATTGGAGAAAGGTAGGAATACATAGGAAATAAAATAAAAATAAAAATTAATATAAATAAATAGATAGAGGTGTTATTTGGACCTACGTGCACGAAAATGGGATACCCCTCTTGTGCGTGAATCTCAAATTATATTGGAGGGAGAAACGTTGGATGAAATGAAATAATAAAAATATTATATTATTATTGTTATTTATGGTTGTTAAAACCCTAATTCATCCGTAACTTATCGGTGCGACCTCGATTTCACGAATCGTCAGTGGCAGTGTGACCCTGACTTCGAGAAAAAAATTATGAGTCCAGTTTGGATGTATTTTTTGGGTTTTTGGATTGGGTACCCGAAACTCTCAAATAATATTAATAATATATTATTATTAAATATTCTACCCTCCATAACTCATGTGTGTGACGTCTGATTGACTTACCATCTTTGGTGATGTGATCCTTTCATTAAGATGGTCGATTTAAGTCTAATATTGAATATTAAATTCTGGATCGTGGCTCAGGTTCACAAAACACCCCATAACAATAATATTATTATTGTGGGATCTTGTATTCAACATATCTCCCTCATATGGTGTCGAAATGAAGAACATCCTATGGAACTACAATCCTTGGATCAAGACAATCATTTTGGTATACCCTACTTGAGTTTGGATAATGTTGGGGTACATTCGGGATGGATCAAGCACGAATCCAACCAAGCCCTCAGGACTTCAAGGACAATAACTTACAGACCAGAAATCTGATTGATGCACCGTCTATTGTGTTGAGACCCCTTTTATATGGAGGTCCTTTAGGATACTTCTTCTTGGGACTCTATGGTAGTAGTAGAATCGACCAGTGGCTTGAGGAGCAGTCCCTATCGGAGACACGCGAGCTTAGTTCAAGAACCCTTTAGCATGCTGTGATGATGTACTAAAATCCTGGGTGGGTCTAATGACATACTGTGACGATGTACTAGGATCATGTTTGGGTCTGACGACATACTGGCGATGTACTAGGATCCTTTGTGGGTCTGACGACATATTGATGATGTACTAGGATCACGTGTGGGTCTGAGAACGTACTAATTATGTACTAGGATCCTGTATTGGTTTGACGATGTACTGATGATGTACTAGGATCCTGTGTGGGTCGGACAATGTACTAATGATGTACTAGTATCCTTTGTGGGTATGATGACATATTGATGATGTACTAGGATCATGTGTGGGTCTGACGATGTACTAGGATCCTGTGCGGGTCCGGGGAGGTATTTTGATTCTGTGTGGTTCTGATGATGTACTACAATCCTCTGTTGGTCTAATGATGATTTAGGATCCTTCGTGGATATGCCTCTTAACAGATTAAAATGATTCAATAGTTACATCTAATCATCTCTACTATTGTACCTATGATATACCTTGTGTGAGCTGAGTCTATACATTGTTGTATTTTTCCATCGTGGTGATACCTTGGTGGTATTATTAATTGTGGTGTACCTATGTGGTACCTACCTTTGTGGTATTTCTTCCTTTGTGGAATAGTTTAGATATGGGCTGTAGAGTTGGAATATGTGTTTCCTCATGATTGAGATGGGTATACTTGATAACTTAGGTACATGTATGGGCATATACCTAAGTAGGATTGTTATTTGATTTCATGATTTTTGGTTTATCCTTTATGGATTTTGTGATACATTGAGGGTCTCGGGGTCCCTAATGATTATCATTATACTCACCAATGCACGGGCTATGCCCTAACCTTATTGTGTTGGTTGCATACGACGGACAGTGCTGAATGAGGACGAGGGTACAAGGACTGGAGGTATCACGGAGGTGGACCCTAGATGAGGTGTACTACAGAGACAACTATTCGAGAGATGTACCTACCCTTCAGGTAGGATCCTTTTATAGTGTTCACATGAGTTTTCCTGTTTACTTGTACTTTCTAGTTTCTTGTACTTTCTAGTTGGGCATGTATTCTAGCCCCTTTTATTTACTGTACTCACTCTAATTACTATTCATTTTACATTGTATTCGTATCCAATTGTGAGGAAGGTTGTGTGTGTATAGGCCATAAAGGTAATGCCTTCCCGGTTTTTAGGGAAATATGTCTTCGGTGCTAGTCGGAAACCCATGGTCTATGGAAGGTGGGCTTGGAGTATTCACAGCACGGGCCCCGGGGGGCGGGTCGTGACAAATTGGTATCAGAGGAGTCGGTTCTACAATAGAACATAAGACTCTGATCTTTTCAACAGCAATAGTATTAAGTATAGTGAGTGTGGTTATTAGTTTAGGGAATCCAGTGTTGGTGTGGCAGCTGACATATCCATACACTACGACCGTGACTTATTATTTCTGACATAGTGCACGAAAAGTCTGATTGCGTGTGTGTTTTGAAAAGTTTTCTTGTGTATTATTTGAGTCATCTCCCTAGGTATAACTAAATGGAAATAGAGTACATGTTCCTTATCAGGATGCCACTATGTAGACATCCAACTTGGATTCCCGAGAGAGTACACGATGATGGCCCACCGAGCGACAAGGCTTCGTTTTAAGGGTCATCTTACTATGTTGGCACCTTCGGGTGGTGTACCAGCAGCACCAACACTCATTGGGTAGCAGTTTCCACCAGCCACACTGGCGTATGGTGCATGCCGACTGAGCATATTGCATGAGTTCCAACACCAGATGCCTATGACGTTTCGAGGGGAGACAAATTATCACGTAGCTGAGGGCTGGCTAGAGGTGGTTGCTAGAGTCTTCTCCTAGTTGAGACACCGGTAGATAAGATGGTGATCTTAGCTACTAGAATTTTTGTGTGAGTGACAATGAGGATGGTAAACATAGAGATAGTACCTTTGGGTAGTGTTTCATCTATATCACATCTCGTTGGTCAGCAGTTACAACAGGTGGTACCGGTAGAGGAAACATAGAGGCTTAGTGCCTTACGTGTGATTCAGCATCAGATACCCATCAGGTTCCGAGGTGAGATCGACTCACAGGATGTTGAGGACTCACTTGAGGAGGTGGCTGAGAGTTCTCTACATCTACTATAACTTTCAGAGGATGACATGTCGGTAGTTGAGTATTCATCGAGGTGTACAAATCATTCCTTGTACTCGATGAATACGATACGATCATTTCTTCAGAGCTTTGACCTCTGATAAAGGTGTCTTTAGGGAAATCTGAGCTATCACTATTCCTCTATGCATTACTACTTATGTTAGGGTGCTAGAGCTATCCTTTATGGTTGATTATTATTGGGATGAACTGATGCAGCCAGTGAACGTTAGTAGTGGGAATGTGGGAAACTGGTGCCATTCTCAGAGACTTGGGCATGTAAAATGTTTCAGGAAGAGGATATGATAGGGACAGGTAAATCTGTAGGGCTGTAGACATGGAAACAAAGCTAAGAGAGAAGCATGAGGTGGTGTACACATCGACATGTTACAAACCACCCCCTTTTTGGTCCCCACTAGGCTCAGGGACTTGGAGGACAGTGGAAGGGAGTAGCTGCATGAAGTCAAGGAGTGAGAGACGATTCGAGGTACATTCTGTGTCTACTACTAGTTTTCATATCAACAAACATCAGCACTAATCATTTCTTCCTTTTGAAGGTTTTTGTCACAATGGAAGATCACGGGTTGATGTACCCACTTGGATTTTTTTCATTAGAAATGATCAATCTGGGATCAATGTGACGATAAATTCCAATCTCCATGGTTCGAATAATAAAAATAGACAAAGAATAAGGATGGTCTTAGAACCAAAAATGAGGACCTTGAATGTTTGATTATAATTAATTCAATTAATTGACAAAAATTACCTTTTGTGTTTTCTTTCATCGTTGATATTCTTGATCACGTTCTGATGTGATTCATCATTGCATTGTAGAAGACAAGGGTATACTTCCTCTAGTGGTGATCCACACATGCACCACATATCTTTTTATGATGCCAAAGGATTCTCCAGGTGCTAGCATAGAGAAACATTTTCTTGCATTGTCTGCCTTAGATCATTTTGATCTGATTTAGGAGGATCTATCTTGGTCTTGCGAGCATTCTTGTAGGTATGAGTTCTCATATCCTTGATGGAATTCTCTATAATTGTTCTGCACAATGATTGGGGAAAAGTGTTGGGGTTGTGAAGATATTTATAATCGGGTATGTGGTTATAGAGTTATGAAAATAAATAAATGTGTTTCACATTTTATTTATTTCATTAACTCTTATTGAAAACCCCCATGTTGAATAATTAATTCCTTCACATTTTCCCATGATGATTGTAATAAATATCATTTAATAAAATAGTATTATATCCTCAAAATCCCGACAGGAAAAACTACCTGGCGTGTAATAATTAATAGATGGTGTGTACTTTTTTTCATAAAACTACACGACATGTAATCATTAATACACAGCGTGTAGTGTTTTTTTCATTTCCTTTCCAATATGAAAACTACACAGCATGTAATAATTAATACACGGCGTGTACTTGTTTTCAAAATAAAAACTACATGACGTGTAATCATTAATACACAACGTGTAATTGTTTGCACTTTATTCTTCCTCCAACATTAAAATGATTTAGGCTTCCTTGAATAATTATTAAACCACGTACAGGAATAATATTTATTCTACTTAAAATACTTGAATACACTTAGATTGTGACCGTCTAGGCCTCTTTCTCATTGGAAGTAAGTAGGCTTGCCTAAAGTCTAAGATTACTTTCTAGCAATTGGTCATGGTGGCCAAGAGAAAGAAGTTGATGACACATTGACTTGTCACCTCATATGAATCCTTACTTTGTAATTTAGTCCCTTTATCTTAATATCTCATCAAGAAGGTTTCATGGTAGTGTCATAAACCTATATGCATGATCTTTCTTTCTTTGACTACCAGAAATAAACCCATCGTTACACCATGGCCATCGAATTTCATGTGACAGTTCTATTTAAATCAAAGGGCCGAGATATAAACTTCCATAAATGGAAGGGAAAAATCTTTCCTTGAGTTATCTATTAACAACATGTCAATCATGATGCACCCAACATACCCTACGTCCCGCCAACAGTCTTCATGACAGTTTTTGTCAGCAAATCTAATTGTGCAAGTCATGATATGAGTTAATGATAATATTCCAGTCTAAGATCCATTACACAAACTCGCAGATAGAAATGTCTGATGTCACCATGACATGCAGAATTACTATTTGTGTGTCTGTTCTCATAATCTCCCATCTTGGAGATTACCAAGTGCAAACTCCATGAGAGAGAGAGTCTCGGCTTCTTATGAGTACACACACATGACAGTCTATATACTATGTGTCCTATCATATTATGTCATCAAACTGTAGAACTTTATTTAATAATATTGTTATATCATTTCAAGGTTCTCATCATAGTGGGGATCTTCGATGACATTATTAATGGAACAAATATTCCCGAACGTTATTATATTATAGTCATGAATGATAATGAACAATACATAATAAGTGTATATTCATATAATCAAAGTACAAATAGTTGGATCTTTGGACACCAACTCTAAAAAACTGCCATTTTGACTAGATCCTGTTGACTACGACTTTTAGTTCACTAGACCCCACATTTTGATCATCTTTCTACTAAGTCAAGGCTTTGGTCATGGATTCCACCACATTGTCTTTTGTGGAAATACTACTCACTAAAACTTCACCTCTGAAAAAAATCCATCAAGACATGATACTATTGAAGTATGTGCTTTGTCCACTGATGTTACCTTGGCTCATTTTCAAGTGCCACCGCTGGAGTGTTATCACAATAGAGTGTGACGGGATCTTTACTACTAGGTATTACATCCAAATCGTGGATGAAGCTTTTCATCCATATTTCTTCTTTATCTGCCTCATAAGTTGTGATATACTCAGAATCCGCTATAGAATCTGCCACCACACATTGATTTGAGCTCTTCCAACTCACTGGAACTCTATTCATACAGGATCTGTATCCAGTATGTAACTTCATGTCATCTTGATCAGTTTGGAAACTAGCATCGACATGTCCTCTAATTAATAGTTTCTCATATCCTCCATAAGCCGGGAACATTTCCTTAGTACACCACATATACATAAGGATAGTCCTGACTTCCATCCAATGGTGGTCTCCTGGATCATCTTGATATCTTCCTGCCGCACTTAATGCATAAGCAACATCTAGCCTCATACATAGCGTAGAAAACATGAATGACCCAATCAAATATTCTTAAGGGATCCTTTCAAATTTCTTTCTTTCCTCATGTGTATGAGGACACATTTTCTTGGAATGATTAATGCCATGTGACACATGCAACAATCCCCTCTAGGACTGTTCTATACTGAATCTCTTCAGTATCTTTTCAATGTATGTACTTTGACTCAGGCCCATAATTCTCTTGGATAAATCATGATGTATCTTTATCCCATGAATATATGTTGCCTCTCCAAAGTCTGTTATATAGAAGCATTTATCCAACCATTCCTTAACTGACTATAAGACAGGTAATTCATTTCCAATTAGTAATATGTCATCAACATATTCTATTATGAAAAACTACTGCACTTTCACTAAACCTTTTGTAGACACAAGGCTCACATTCATTATTATCAAAGAAAAATTCTGTTACGGCTTCATAAAAAGGAATTCTCCATGACCTTGATGCTTTCTTTAATCCATAAATGGATTTATGAAAATTTCATACCTTCTTGGCATCCTGTGGAGTAACAAAACCTTCAGGTTGTGTCATGTAGGCATCTTCCTGGAGGCTCCCATTAAAGAATGTTGTTTTTACATCCATTTTCCATATTTCATTTTTCATGGTAATCAGAAATGGAAAATAGGATTCTGAAGGATTTCAGCATCACAACCAGTGAAAAGGATTCATCATAGTCAATTCTATGATGTTGTCTAAATCCTTTTTCCACCAGTCGTTCCTTATAGGTTTTTACTTGTTCCTCCATGTCCATTTTCATCATGAATACCCATTTATTACCAATAGGATTTACATCAAATGGAGGATCTACCAAAATCTAGAATTGGTTTTTGTACATGGAATCCATTTCAGAATTCATGGATTCTTGCCACATGGCAATGTATTTGCCTTCAACTGCATCCTTGTAGGTAAGAGGATCATCATTGTCAACCAATAACGAGTCACCATACT
The DNA here is from genome assembly GCA_963277665.1 of Viscum album. Classification (NCBI taxonomy): domain Eukaryota; kingdom Viridiplantae; phylum Streptophyta; class Magnoliopsida; order Santalales; family Viscaceae; genus Viscum; species Viscum album. The sequence continues at coordinate 1,250,882,655 of OY728140.1, read as the reverse complement.
CGGTGACATGAAAACCATATCATTCTGGTTCTCTCGCCTCTCTCGTGCTCCTACGTAGTTCTTGTGTCTCTAGACAGATTGTTCTTCCACAGAGCATTTTGGAATCTATTCCTGTACCAACTCTTGTTTATCTTGAGCCTTAAATTCATCGAAGTCTATCTCTATCCCACTATCTCTTCAGGAGATGTTCTCCCACTAATGTAATATGGAATGTATTGCTGCTATGACCTTTTTATCTAATGGGTTGTATATAGACTATCCCCTTGTTTCCTTGGGATATCCTATAAAGATACACTTTGTGCCTCGGGGTGGAATTTTGTTTCCTAAAGAGGCCTTAACAAATGCTTCACTACCCCACACATGTAAATTCTATAACAAGGCTTTTTTTTCCACTCCATAACTCGTATAGAATACCATTTATCGATTTAGGTGGTACTTGGTTTAGTATGTGGGCTACAGTTTGTAATGGATATCCTCAAAAGGATAATCGAAGACTCGCAAGACTCATCATTGATCTCACCATGTCCAGCATGGTGCAGTTCCTCCTTTCACAGACACCATTACACTGAGGTTTGTAAGGAGGAGTGAGTTGAGATAGAATCTCAAACTCCTATGAGAAATCAATGAAGTCCTGATTAAGATATTATCCTCCTCGGTCTAAGAGGAGTTTCTTATTCTTCTTACTAATCTGGTTCTCAACTTCATTGTTGTATTCATTGAACCGATCAAAAGAATCTGACTTATACCACATTAAGTAAATATATCCATATCTACTAAAATCATCAGTAAATGTTATGAAGTACAAGAACCCACCCCTTGTTTCAACTGGAAATGGTCCACACACATATGTGTGTACTAATTCTAGAATATCTTTAGACCTTCCACCTTTCCCAATAAATAGGGCTTTTGTCATTTTTCCTTGTAGACATGCATGACATTCACTAAGTGGTTTCAGTTCGAATGAATCTAAATACCCATCTTGATGTAATTTTGTAAAACCTTTATCATTGATGTGAGCAAGCCGGTGATGTCAATGTTGGGTGTGGTATGAGTCATGTGAATTAACATTGTCATTGATTTCCATTACTTGGTTTGTGTAGTCTAACACATAAAGGTCGTTATATAAATCTGCCCTACCAAAACATAATCTATCTTTATAAAAGTAGCAACATTCATTTCTGAACTTGAATATGAATCCATAAATATCTAATATGGATACTGAAATATTTTTTTGGTTACAAAGGTACATAATAACATCCTTTTAATACCATGACCATCCCATTAGCCAATGTATGGTGGTAGTCTCTGACAGCTACAACAGTGAGTCTGGCTCAGTTGGCTTCTTGTAAATCCACCTCACCTAGGTCAATCATTCTAAATCTACTTGGTTCCAGTTTTTGGACATAGAAGTGCTCACCACAAGTAGTATCTAATACCCAATCAGTAGAAACAGATAGATTTCATTCGATAATAAAGCCACCTGAAGCTTCCCCAAGCTTCCTTGGCTGGGTGCATTTTTTCTTCTTGTGGCCCTTCTTGAGACATGTGCAACAAATAGCCTCCTGTTCTCATGCCTCCCCTTTGATCTTCTTTTTCTTGGATGGACTTGAAGAAGTTTTGGGATTAAATCTCTTCTCCTTCCCATTAAATTTATTCACCATAAGGACAAAAGGCTTTCCATGCTTCATATCATTTTCCACTTGGCGAATGAGGATAAGGAGATCAGATAGAGACTTCTCAATGTTGTTCATGTTGAAATTTTCAACCAAGTTAGAGAACCTCTTGTGGAGTGATTTTAGAATGAGATTAGTACCCTCTTCTTCAGGGAGTTAAAACCCTAGAGCCTCCAAGTGCTCAATGTATCCAATGATATTAACTACATGAGTCCCAGTTGGGGAAACCTCTCCAAGAATTCTCTGGAATAGAGTCATGGATATCTAAATCCTTTCCTATATTTCTCTCTCATGGTATAGACCATAGAGGTTCCCGATCATGATATAGGTATCCATGTCTTCATGAGGCTTCATGAGCTCACAAGACATTGATGATAACATCAAACATTGAATGCCCAGTACATCATTCAAATGTTGATCATAGACCGGGAAATCTTCATCACTTGCCCCTTGGGGGGGGGGGCAGATCAGGATGTGAGGACTCCAGCACGTAAAAATGTCGTTCATGGTGTAGGATAACCCGAAGGAACCTAAACCATTCCTGAAAGTTTCTGCTGATCAAGATATTGTCTTTATCCAGAATTGATCGCAGATAAAATGTGGTTGACGGTTTTGTCATATTGATTCTACAAATTAAAAGAGCATATTTATCAGTACATTTTGATTACATTTTGTGAAAAATAATAAATGAATTTATTAATTCACCCACTATTTTATCAAGTACCAATGGACCTCACCATTGAACTTGGAATGTCCAGTTTCCATGAAATTCTAGTGGTAAGGATACATATTACCATTCGCATAACCCTAACAAGGGTTAGTCAAGCTATTTGAAGGTATTTAGGTAGGCATGTCATTTCCAACAATGAGCTTACAGTTCCTTGATATATTGAGTGGAATCCTCAATCCTGAAATCCTGACGTAGATTTCCTCAACACATTCCTCCATTTTAAAAAAAAAATTCTAGCAATGTCTACTTCTCTTGATTTAAAATGTTTAAGTCAACTAGAAACTTTCATATGATTTTCATTTATAAAATTAAATGGCCCAACAAGGGTTGATCAAACACATAGTTTTATTGAGTCTTGACCTTAATCAAGTTACGGAAGGCTTGGTCTGACTTAATATGTTATTTGAGTGATTTTATTCTTTTTTCATAGTTATCCACTATCACATTCTTGTAAATGTTATGTGATTATTGCACATGTGATTAAACATGTTTCTATAATGTTTACGCATAGTTCGATTTTTATTTTAATCAATATTTTCATGCTTGTTTATTTCATTAATTATGTGATCACGAAAACACATACATAATAAATAAACAATGCAATCAGACAGAAATAAAATAATATTGCATGATCATGAGCTTCTATTGGTCAGATTATCTAGCGGTTTTGATAAGATAACCCTAGACTTGGGAAAAACACCTTGAACCTGATGGTTCATGTTTTGCAGATCGCACATGTCCACCTCTGTATCTTATTGGGTTGGTTTCACCTCAGCTTCGGGTTTTGAACCATCTCCTCTGACATGGGAGATCCTCAATTACATGGAGTTTACATTAAAGAAACCATGGGCATGCATTCCCTACATATTATTGGAAGAAGGCTCGCAGGACAAATAATTTAAATTAAATAAATTTAAATGAAACCATACACACACAAATGGTCTCTGGTCTAGCTCATGATAATCCATATCATGCCAAGACATTTATACATATTTAGAATTCAAATTATTATAATCTTTATTTCATTTTTGATAAGTCGCGCTTGAATTAAATTAATTATGATCTTATAATTAATCAATTCATTATCTTAAATTCCTTTATGAATTTTCATTAGATTCTTCTCATACATATTCCTTGTAAAGGACTTTGTACTTAGGAGGAAACCTGGTGAAATTCCATTTCTGGAAAGTCCAAGGTGTGTAGGATATATTACACAACGTGTATTTTTCACCCTTTATCCAAATTACACGCTGGGGGCTTTACCGTGTTTTCTGTACATTGGAAATTTTAGAGTACACGGCATGTAGATTAATCTAACATGGTGTTAACTTCCTTGTTATGCGGTTACCGGCCTGGAAATCCCATGTATTTGGTACATGGGTTATCCTTGTACACGGTTTCACCTAGGTCGGATCGGACTACACAGTGTGTTGATTCAACATACACGTCGTGTATTTCCAGTTTCCACGTGCCGTACAATTATAGTCAACATGAGGTGATAAATACTTAGGCATGCTCAATTCAGATGGTGTGGTTTGGCGGACCAGTATCAATTTGTTGAACCTAAGTACATGACATATAGTTTTCGATACACTCCATGTATTCTTGTGTTGTATAGACAGAAAGAGAGGCTCCTTCTGATGCATTCCACGTTTTTATTTTAATAAAAATTGAAAATAAAAAGTCATTTCTATGATTTCAATCGAGAAAAAAAGGAGGAAGAACAGATCTCATTCATTCAGTCTTATAGAATTATTTTTATTGAATTGAATCAAATATAAATGCGTAAATTCTCAACGAAAATTAAATAACTATAATCAATGTTATAACCTCACTCGGATACCATTTGAGGGTTCTGGGAACAGCGGAAGCTAATCAGTGGATATGTCCACTAGGATTTTTGTCATTATAAATGATCAATTCAAGATCAATACGATGATAAACTCCAGTCTCCATGGATCAAATAACAGAAATAGACAAGGAAGAAGGATAGTCACAGAATCACAAACGAGGAACATCACAGGTTGATTATAATTAATTTAATTAATTGATAAGAAGAACATTTTTGGGTGTTCTTTCTCTATTGATATTTTTGATCACGTTTCGATGTGATTTGTCATTGTGTCATAGAAGCCAAGTGTAGACTTCCTCTAGTGGGGATCCCCACGTGCACCACGTATCTCTGGACGTCACCAAAGGATTATCCGGGTTCTAGCATGGAGAAACCTTTGCTTGTGTTGTCCGACTTAGATCGTTTTAATCCAATAGAGGAGGATCTCTCTCAGTCTTGAGAGCTTTATTGGAGGAAGGAGTTCTCTCGGCCTTGAGGGAATTCCATAGAATTGATGTCCACAATGATTGGGGAAAAGTGTTGGGGTTGTGAGGATATTTATAATCGAGTTTGATGTTTTAATGTTTTGACAATAAATAAATGTTTTATGTGTTTTATTTATATCTTTAACACATATTAAAAACCTTCATGTCGAATAATTATTTCCTTGACATACACCCACACTTATTATAATAATTATCATTTAATAAAACAATATTATATTTTCAAAATCCCAAATGTAAAAACTACATGGCGTGTAATAATTAATACATTACGTGTACCTGTTTTTCATTAATGTAAATGGCATGTAATCATTAATACACGGCGTGTAATTGTTTCTTAATTTACTTTCCAAAATGAAAACTACACGGTGTGTAATCATTAATACAGGACTTGTACTTGTTTTACTTTTATTCTTCCTACATTATTAAAATGATTTATGCATCCTTGAATAATTATTAGACCACGTATGGGAAAAATCTTTATTATACTTGAGATACATGAATACACATACTGTGTGACCCTCTAGGCCTCTTTCTCGTTGGCATTAAGCAGGCTTGCCTAAATTCTGAGATTACTATCAATAAATGGGCCAAGGAACCCCAGAGAAAGAAGTTGACACTGCATTGACGGGTCACCTCATATGAACTCTTACCATGTAATTTAATCCCTTTGTCTCAATATCTCATCAAGCAGGTTTCATGTTAGTGTCATAAACCTATATGCTATATCTTTCATTCATTGAGTACCTGAAATAAACCCATCATTACACCATGGACAAGAAATTTCATGTGATAGTTCTATTTCAATCAAATGGCTGAGATATCAACTTTCCTAAATGGAAGGGACAAATCCTTCCTTGACTTTTCCATTTACAACATTTCATTCGTGATGCATCCAACGTACCCTACTTCCTCCCAACTGTCTTCATGACAGTTTTCTTCATCAAATCTAAGTGCGTGAGTCATGACATGAGTTAATGATAAACTTGTATTCTAAGAACCATTACACATGATCACATGTAGCAATGTACAATGACACCAAGACATGATGAATTACTACTCGCAGGTATGTCCTCATTATCTCCCATCTGGGAGATTACCATGTGCAAACTCCATGAGAGAGAGTCTCGTCTTCTTACAAGTACTCACACATGAAGAACTATATACTATGTATCCTATCATAGTATGTCATCCATCCATAGAACTTTATTTAATAATATTGTTATATAATTTCAAGTTTCTCCTCATAGAAGGGATATTCGATGACCTTATTAATGCAAAAAATATTCCAGGATATTATTATATTATAGTCATGCAGAACAATGAACAATATATAATATGTGTAAATTCATGTAATCAAAGTAAAAATAGTTGGTTCTCAGGACGCCAACTCTAACAACTTCCATGAATCTTGTCTAAGACCTAGAGTTTCCTATTAAACCATTTACATGACCCTAACGTCTATAGATACCTTTAGGAGGAGACTCGATAATCACACATACACCGATGGTGTGATCTAACCCTTGAGACGAGAGTTTCAGTTGGAACCTATTGGTGGCAGAGTCGATGCCTTAGGACGTTAGTTAGGGTATGTAATGGACATCCATAGTTCATACTCAGATTGATTTTATTAGAGAGAAGGTTGTGGTTTATCTACAATGATGGCATGGGGGTTTCCTCGGTCGGAGAAATAGGAAACACAGGAAGCACATGATAAACTCTTGCATAGGTGGGTGTGTCTAATCATTCATTATTCAGTCACCCTTACCCACTTGGCAGTAGATGTTTTGAGTTTTATGTTCACAATGGGAGTGGATAGAGTTCCTCCAGGACTATGACTTTATGATAGTATATAATCCTTTGAAGGGGAAATTTGTAGCAGATGCACTCAGTAGGAGTTCTGGCCAACAGCTACTGTGTGAGGCATCAGAGTAACTAGTCGTGCTGTAGATATCCTTCTGGGATAGAGATGAAGCAGCAAACCTTCAATCTATGACATTAACTCCCCCACTCCTTCAGCATGTCGGGGAGGCCATGCTTGGGGGAATTGAATGCGGGGGTAGACGTGATCAGATTTCCTCAAGGAAGGAACCCGATGGGTTTTATGAATTTGGGGAGCATGTCACCCCCTTTATAGGACGTACCATGGTACTGGTGGTGCTTCGGGATGAGGTGATGAGGGAGTTCCCTACATCCCCTCTGGTGGTACATCATGGTGTGGTGAAGATATACCAGGGCCTCCAGGGTCCGTAATGGTGGCTAGAGATGATGAAATCAGTGGTAGACTTTGTATCACGATGTCTCACTTGTCATCAAGTGAATACTACACAGGTTTTTCAGAAGTCTTATGCCGAGAAGATACAGAAACCCTTGGAGTTCTAGGAGGGGAACCAAGTATTCTTGTGAGTCTCTCCTCGACAAGGACTATGAATATTTGGACGAAGCTGCAAGTTATCACCGAGGATTATCGGTTCTTTTTCTGATACATCGGAGGACAGGCAAGGTATCATATGGCTTGGCTCTTCAACCATAATTGGAGAGGGGTCACGATGTCTTCCACGTATCCCTGATGAGGAGATACGTGCATGACCCATCTCACATCATCGACCACGTCATGTTGGACATCGATGATGGGGAGACATTTACAGAGGTTCCAGTGGAGATTGAGGATCGACAAGAGCGGGTCCTTTGTGGGTTGTCGATACCTCTAGTTCACGTACGCTGGTAGCACAGGAACATCTAGGAGAGCACATGGGAGAAGGAGGCTCAGATTCATGCTCAGTACCCCCTTTTGGTTTTTTTCATTATTTTGGCTTTCGAGGACGTAAATACCTAATGTGGGAAGAATTTAATTTCCAGGAAATTCTGTATATTTTTTTTAAAATTATATGGAATTATTTCGATACCGCGAAATTTGACGACATGTGATTCCATCACCCGGAGTGCCATGAATGATCTGTCGAATATTAGTTGAGTTTTAATTAGTGTGTGTAAGCATTTTTCATAAAAAAGTAGAATAAATGTTAAACAGTAACTCGAATTAGGAATCAGAGGGTACTGTTGCGTTCAGGAAGTCGATTTTAACCTTTGCGCGACTTAATTTTAGTCAGCGCGGGCCTCTTGTAAGAAAACCCAAAAAATGGCATAACCGTAAAAAAAATAATTATGTAAATTATTTTATTTTTCAAATGCTAATAACTCACAATCGGTAGCTCGGGTTGAAAATCTGATACCACCTTTATAATCCTAAGGGAATTCTTCATTTAAGATGATACTAACTTTGGCTGGCATCGGCCACCAGTGAAACTTAGTTTTTGTCCATAAATAAAATATTAAGTAACCATTATTTTATTTTAAAATCCACAACATTAAAACGGTAACTCATATTTAAAATCTGAGAGTACCATTGGGTTCTTTGGGGTTTTTTTCACTTAGGTAGAGCCTAACCTCGACCAGTACGGGTCAAGGGTGACTGTAATAATTTTTCCAAACTTTTCTTCGGGTAAGTTCAGAAAACGCGCGAGCGGTGTTATATATCATTTGAACCAGTGCTCAGAATTGAAATATGAGGGCACTGTTGAACTCATAGAGCCTATATTCTCTTTTGAAATCCTTCATCTTGACCACATTAGGTCGAGGGTTTATGTTAGTGTTCATTAATTTCATGGGAGAGTTGAAAAAATACAAATAAAATAAAGAAAAACTTTTATTTTATTTTCAAAACCTCCCATTTTATGTTTCATGGTGGAGACCACCAAAACTAACCCCCCCCCCAATTTAAATTTATAGGTTGGGACTATCCTACCCTTGAAATCTTCCTTTAATATGAGATAACTCTTCGTTTTCCTCCTATTTATGTGCCAACTGAAGGTTCTGGGCGCAGAAAAAGCGCATGGGTGGATGTGCCCACTTGGCTTTTTGTCATTAGCAATGATCAATCTGGGATTAATAAGATGATAAATGCCAGTCTCCACGGATCAAATCACAGAAAAATAAAAAGAAGAAGCTTTTTCCCAGATCCACAAACAAGGATCGTTACAGATGATTATAATTAGTTTAATAAATTATAACGAAATGCCTTTAGAAGGTTCTTTCTTCGTAGATGTTCATGATCATGTTGTCGATGTGATGTGTCGTTGGATCGAAGATTCCAAGTGTATAATCCCTCTAGTAGTGATCCACACATGTACCTCGTATCTATGGACGTCGCCAAGGGATTCTCTGGGTGGTAGCGTGGAGAAGCCTGTGCTTGCATTGTCCTCCTTAGATCGTCTTGATCCAATGGAAGAGGATCTCTCTCAGTCTTGAGAGCATTCTTGGAGGAAGAGGTTCTTTCGGCCTTGAAATAATTCTCCAGAATTGTTGTGCATAACCATTCTCTTGGGTGTAGGAAAAGAGTTGGGGTTGTGATGATATTTATAATCATGTTTGTGGTTGTAGAGTTATGACAATAAATAAATGTGTTACGCATTTCATTTATTTCATTAAATCATATTGAAAACCGCCATGTTGAATAATTAATTCCTTTACATGTTCTCACCCTGATTATAATAAATATCATTTAATAAAACAATATTATATCCTCAAAATCCCGAATGCAAAAACTACATAGTGTGTATTAATAAATACGAGTTGTGTACTTTTTTTCATTGAAAACTATACAGCGTGTACATTCAATGTACTCGGCATGTATATATTGTTTTCATTTATTCATTTCCTTTCAATAATGAAAACTACACGGTGTGTAATTTCTAATACACGGACTGAAATTTTTTTCCATGAAAAACTACACGGCATGAAATCCTTAATACATGGCGTGTATATCCTGTTTTTCATTTCCTTCTTCCTCCATCATTAAAAAAATTTAGGCTTCCTTGAATAATTATTAAACCAAGAATAGTAATAATCTTTATTCTAATTGAGATACTTGCATACAATTAGTGTGTGATCCTCTATGCCTCTATCTCATTGGCATTAGGCGGTCATTCCTAAAGTCCAATATTAGTGTCTTGAAATGGTTCAAGGAACCCAAGAGAAAGAAGTTGACGTCGCATTGACGTATCACCTCATACGAACTCTTACTGTGTAATTTAATCCATTTTTCATGGTATCTCATCAACCAGGGTTAATGGTATTGTCATAAACATATATGATTGATCCATCATTCTCTGAATACCTGAAATAAACTCATCGTTTACACCATGGCCATGGAATTTAATGCGACAGTTCTATTTTAATCAAAAGGCTGATATTTCAAGTTCCATAAATAGAAGAGACAAATCCTTCCTCTACTTATCCATCAACAACATGTCACTCGTGACTCACCCAACATACCCTACTTCCCGCCAACTGTCTGCGTGACAGTTTTCGTCAGTAAATCTAAGTGCGCGAGTCTTGACATGAGTTAATGATAATCTTCCAGCCTAAGGACCATTACACATGCTTGTAGATAGAAATGTCCGATGAAACCAAGACTTGCATAATTTCTACTGGTGGGTCTGTTCTCATAATCTCTCATCTTGGATATTACCAAGTGCGATCTCCATGAGAAATAGTCTCGTCTTATTACGTGTACTTGAACATGACGGTCTGTATACTATGTGACCTATCATAGTATGTCATCCAACCACAATACATTATTTAAGAATATTGTTATATCATTTCAAGGTTCTCATCATAGAGGGGATCTTCCAGGACCTTATTAATGCATCAAAAATTCCGGTACATCATTATTTTATATTCATGAAGAACAATGAACAATACAATAAGTGAAAATTCATGTAATCAAAGTACAAAATAGTTTTTTCTCAAGATACCAACCCTTACAAACTCCCACGTGGACTAGAGCCAACTGCCAACAACTTTCAGTCCGCTAGACCTCACATGATGATCATGTTTCTACTGAGTCATGGATTTAGTCCAGGGGTCCACCACATTGTCTTCCGTGGAAACACTACTCACTTCAACTTCACCTCTCTGAGAAAAATCCCTCAAGAGATGATACTTCATAAGTATGTGATTTTTACGCTGATGTGACATTGGCTCATTTGAAAGTGCCACCACTGCAGTATTATCACAATAGAGTGTGATAGGATCTTTACTGCTCGGTACTACATCCAACTTTTATACGAAGCTTCACATCCATACTACTTCTTTAGCTGCCTCAGAAGTAGCGATATACTCAGACTCCACTGTAGAATCTGCCACCACACATTACTTTGAGCTCTCCCAGCTCACTACACCTTCATTCGAACTGAATATGTATCCAGTCTGCGACATCATGTCATCTTGATCAGTCTGGAAACTAGAATCTACATGTACTCTGATGACTAGTTCCTCATCCCCGCCAAAATCCATGAACATATCCTGAGTACGCCTCGGATACTTAAGGATAGTCTTGACTTCCATCCAATGTCGGTCTCCTGGATCAGCTTGATATCTGCCTACAACACTTAATGCGTACGGAACATCTAGCCTCGTACATAGCATAACATACATGACTGACACAATCGCAGATGCGTAAGGGATCCTTGCCATTCACTTTCATTCCTCATGTGTCCGAGGACACATTTTCAAAGAAAGATGAATGCCATGTGACACTGGGAACAATACCCTCTTAGATTGTTCCATACTAATTCTCTTCAGTATCTTGACAATGTATGTACATTGACTGAGGCCCAGCATTCTCTTGGATCTATCACGATGGATCTTGATCCCAAGAATATATGCTGCCTCTCCCAAGTCTTTCATGGAGATGAATTTACGCAACCATGCCTTAACTGACTGCAAGATAGGTACTTAATTTCCAATTAGTAATATGTCATCAACATATACTATTAGGAAAACGACTGTACTCCCACTAATCCTCTGGTAGACACAAGGGTCACATTCATTCTTAACAAAACCAAATTCCGTTATAGCTTCATAAAAATGAATGTTCCATGACCATGATGCTGGATTTAATCCATAAATGGATTTCGGAAACATTAATACTTTGATGACATCCTTTGGAGTAACAAACCATTCAGGTTGTGTCATGTAGTCATCTTCCTGGAGGTTCCCGTTATGGAAAGCTGTTTTGACATCCATTTTCCAAATTTCATAGTCATGGTAAGCGAAAATGGCTAATAGGATTCTGATGGATTTAAGCATTGCAACTGGTGAAAAGGATCCATCATAGTAAATTCCTTGACGTTATCTAAAACCTTTTGCAACCAGTCATGCCTTATAGGTGCTTAATTTCCCCTCCATGTCTAGTTTCTTCTTGAATACCCATTTAGTACCAATAGGATTTACATCAACTGGAGGATCTACCAAAATCCAGACTTGGTTTTGGTACATGGAATCCATTTCAGAATTCATGGCTTCTTTCCACTTCATAACACTTGTGCCTTCAACTGCTTCCTTGTAGGTAAAAGGATCATCATTTTCAACCAATAATGAGTCACCATCCTCGGTGACAAGAAAACCATATCGTTATGGTTCTCTCACCTCTCTCATGATCCTAGGCAGTTCTTGTGTCTCTAGAACAGATTGTTCTTCCACGGGGCTTTGTGGAATCTATTCTTGTACCAACTCATGTGTATCTTGAGCCTCGACTTCATTGAAGTGTATCTTGCTCCCACTATCTCTTTTGGAGATGTACTCACTCTCATGGAATATGGAGTGTCTTTCCACAGTAACCTTTTTGTCTGAGGGGTTTCATAAGTAATATCCCTTTGTTTCCTTGGGATATCCTATAAAGATACACTTTGTTCCCTGGGGTTCAAGTTTGTTACCTGAAAAGGCCTTAACAAATGCTTCTCCACCCCACACATGTAAATTTGATAACATGGCTTTCAGTCCACTCCATAACTCATATGGAATACCATTTATCGATTTAGTTGGTACTTGGTTTAGTATGTGTGATGCGGTTTGTAATGAATATCCCCAAAAGGATAATTGAAGACTCACATGACTCATCATTGATCTCACCATGTCCAAAAGGGTGCGGTTCCTCCATTCACTTACACCATTCCTCTGTGGCATGTAAGGAGGTGTGAATTGAGATAGAATCCCAATATCCCGTAATAAATCAATGAAGTCCTGATTAAGATATTCCCCTCCTCTGTCTGAGCGGAGTTTCTTAGTCTTCTTACCAAGCTGGTTCTCAACTTCATTCTTGTATTCTTTGAACCTATCAAAAGAATCTGACTTATACCTCATTAAGTAGATATATCCATATCTACAAAAATCATCAGTAAAAGTTATGATGTATGAGAACCCACCCCTTGCCTCAACTAGAAATGGCCCACACACATCAGTGTGAACTAATTCTAGAAGCTCTTTAGCTCTTTCACCTTTCCCAATAAATGGGGATTTGGTCATTTTTCCTTGTAGACATGGATGACATACACCAAGTGGTTTTAGTTTGGAAGAATCTAAATACCCATCTTGATGTAATTTTGTTAAATGTTTTTCATTGACATGACCTATCTGGTGATGCCAATGTTGGGTGTGGCATGATTCATGTGAATTAACATTGTTATCGATTTCCATTACTTGGTTTGTGTAGTCTAACACATAAATGTCGTTATATAAATGTTCCCAACCAAAACAAATGCTATCTTTATAATAAAAGAAACATTCATTAACAAACACGAATATGAATCCATCAGTATCTAATATGGATACTGATATAATGTTTTTTTAATAGAAGGAAAATAATAACAACCTTTCAAAACCATGACCTTCCCAGTAGGCAATGTGAGGTGGTAGTCTCCGACAGCTACAACAGCAAGTCTTGCTCCATTTGTTTCTCGTAGATCCACCTCACCTCGATCAATCTTTTTGAATCTACTTGTTCCTATATTTGGATACAGATGTGAGCACCATATGCAGTATCTAATACCCAATTAGTAGAAATAGATAGATTGCATTCGATAACAAACTCACCTGAATATTGCCCTTGCTTCCTTGGATGGGTGCAGTTTTTCTTCCAGTGTCCCTTCTTGCCACATGCAAAACAAACAACATCATGTTCCTTTACCTCCCCTTTGATCTTCATTTTCATGGATGGCCTTGAAGAAGCTTTGGGCTTAAATCTCTTTGCCTTCCCTCTCCTTTTATTCACTATAAGGACAGAAGGATTTTCATGCTTCATGTCATTATATACATAGACAATAAGGATAAGATGATCTTTTAGAAACTTCTCAATGTTGTTCATGTTGAAATTAACAGAAATGTTCAAGAAGCTATGGGGGAGTGATGTAAGAATGAGATCGGTGCCCAGTTATTCAGGGATTTAAAACCCTAGAACCTCCAAGTGCTCAATGTAGCCAATGAGATTGACTACATGAGGCCCACCTGGGGCACCATCTCCAAGCTTTCTCGGAAATAGAGCCTTGGAGATCCCAAACCATTCCTGTCTTTCTCTCTCTTGGTATAGACCACGGAGATGCTCAAGCATTCTATATGCATCAATCTCTTTAGGAGAATTCACGTTCTCACAAGACACCGATGATAGCATCAAACATTGAACGTCGAGAGCATCGTTCAAATGTTGATCATAGACCAGGATATCTTTATCACTTGCCCCTGTGGCATGATAACTAGGAGTGAGGACTCCACCACGTAAAACATTCATTCATGGTGTTGGATAACCTGAAGGCGCCTAAACCATTCTTGAATGTTACTTCCGGTGAGGATATTGTCTTTATCCAGTATTGATCGTAGAGAAAATGTGGTTGATGGGTTTTTCATCATGATTCTACAATTTAAAAGTGTAGATTTATAAGTACTTTCTTGATTACAATTTATGAGAAATAATGAATTAATTAATTCTCCCAGTATTTTATCAAGTCCCAATGTCCCTCACCATTGAACTCGGAATGTCCAATTGCTTTGACATTCTAGTGGCAAGGATCCATATTCGCCTTCGCATAACCCAAACATGGGTTGGTAATTCTATTTGAAGGTATTTAGGTAGGAAGGTATTTACCAACTGTGAGCTTACAGTTCCTTGATCTGTTGAGTGGACTCCCCAATCCTAAAATCCTGACCTGGATTTCCTCAACTCTTGCCTCCAATAGTACATCATGTCTAGAAAGGGATACTTCTCTTGAAGTAATATGGTTAAGTCATCCCGAAACCTTTCATAAGGGCATCCATTATAAACGTATGTTTCCCAACAAGGGTTGGTCAAACACATAGTTTTATTGAGTCTTTCTATTATTTAGGAAACAGAAGGCATGATATGACTTAATATGGTATTGAGGGATTTTAGAATTTATGCGTAGTTTTGTATTATCACATTCTTGTTAATATTAAGTGATTCTTTCTTAGGTGATTAACCATGTTCTGATAATGTTTACGCATAGTCCGGTTTTTATTTTATTACATCTTTACATACTTGTTCATTTTATTAATTATGTGATCGTGACAACACATACATAATAAATAAACCATGCAGTCATATAGAAATAAAATAAGATGGAATGATCATGAGATTCTATTGGTTAGCTTATCTAGAGGGTTTGATAAGCTATCCCTGACCTAGGGAAAACACCTTGAACCTGTTGGTTTGTGTTTTGCAGCTCCCACATGTCCACCTTTGTATCTTCATTCGTCAGTTTCACCTCAGCTTCGGGATTTGAACTATCTCCTCTGTATTGGGAGATCCTCCATTACATGGGTTTACATTAAATAAACTATGGGCACACAGGCCCTAAATTTTATTGGATGAAGGCTAGCAGGACAAAAAATTTATATTAAATAAATTTTAAATGAAACCATACACATACAAAGGGTCTTTGGTCTAGCTAAAGATAATCCATTGTATGCAACGACATTTACTCATATTTATAATTCAAATTCTTTTCATGGTTCTTTTATTTAAGATAAGGCGTGCTCGAATTCAAATAATTATGATCTTATAATTAATCAAATCTTTGTCTTAATTTCCTTTCTGAATTTCCTTGAGATTCTTCTCATCCATATTCCTTGTACGGGTCTTTGTACATTGGAGGAAGCCTGGTGAAATTAAATTTTTGGAAAGTACACGGTGTGTAGTTTATAATTAGATGGCGTGTATTTTTTTTTCACCCTTTATCAAAAGTAAACGTCATGGCTTTGGCATGTTTTCTGTACTTAGGAAATTTTGGAGTACACGGCGTGTAGATAAATCATACATGGCGTGTACTTCCTTGTTATGAGGTAACCGGCCTAGAGATCACGTGTACGCGGTATGTGGCTTATCCTTGTACACAGTTTTACCTATGCCGGAATGGACTACACGTCATTTTGCTCCAACATACACAGCGTGTATTCCTGTTCCATGCACCTCTCAATTCTGGTCAACATGGTGTGATTAATACTTAGGCATAATCAATTCATAGGGTGTAGTTTGGTGGACCAGTGCCGGTTTGTTGAACCTAAGTACACGGCTTGTAGTTTTAATTACATGTCGTGTAATCCCGTGTTGTACAAACAGAAAGAGTGGCTCCTTCAGATGAGTTCCTCATATTTATTTTAATCAAAATAAAAATTAAAAATCCGTTTCTGTGATATGAATCGAGAAACGAAGGAGGAAGAATAGATCTCATTTATCAGATTAAAAGAACGATATATTTCGAATTGAATCAAATATAAATGCGTAAATTGTCAACGAAAATTAAATAACTATAATCAATATTGTAACCGCCCTCTGATACCATTTGAAGGTTCTGGGCGTAGCGGAAGCACGTGGGTGGATGTGCCCACTTGGCCTTTTGTTATTAGCAATGATCACTCCAGGATCAATATGATGATAAACTCCAGTCTCCACAGATCAAATCACATAAAAAGAAAAAGAATAAGGATTGTCTCGGAACCACAAACTTGGATCGTTACAGGTTGATTATAATTAATTTAATTAATTATAAAGAAATACCTTTTCAAGGTTCTTTCTTCGTTGAGGTTCTTGATCACATTGTCGATGTTATCCGTTGTTTCATCACAGAATCCAAGTGTAGACTCCCTCTAGCGGTGATCCACACGTGTACCTCGTATCTCTTGTCTTCACCAAAGGATTCTTCGAGTGCTAGTATGGAGAATCATTTTCTTGCATTGTCTGCCTTAGATCATCTTGATCCGATGGAAGAGGATATCTCTCGGTCTTGAGAGCGTTCTTGAAGGAAGAGGTTCTTTCATCCTTGAATGAATTCTCTAGAATTGTTGTGCACAACGATTCTCTTGTGTGTAGGAAAAGAGTTGGGGTTGTGAGGATATTTATAATCAGGTTTGAGGTTGTAGAGTTATGACAATAAATAAACGTGTTACGCATTTCATTTATTTCATTAACTCTTATTGAAACCCCCCATGTAGAATAATTAATTCCTTGACATGCACTCAAGCTGATTATAATAAATTCCATTTAATAAAATAATATTATATCCTCAAAATCCCGACTGGAAAAACTACACAGCGTGTATTAATAAATACACGGTGCGTACTTGTTTTTCATTGAAAACTACACGGCCTGTACATTCAATGTACATGGCGTGTATATATTTTTTACATTTATTCATTTCCTATCCATAAGGAAAACTACACAGCGTGTAATTTTTAATACACGGTGTGTACTTGATTTCAATGAAAAAATACATGGCGTGTAATCCTTAATACACGACGTGAATATCCTGTTTTTCATTTCCTTCTTCCTCCATCATTAAAACTATTTAGGCTTCCTTGAATAGTTGTTAAACCACATACAGGAATAATCTTTATTCTACATGAGATACATGAATACACTTAGTGTGTGAACCTCTAGGCCTCTTTCTCGTTGGCATTAGGAGGACATGCCTAAAGTTCAAGATTACTATCTAGAAACGGGTCATGGCACCCAAGATAATGAAGTTGACACCGCATTGACGTATCACCTCATACAGATGCTTACTGTGTAATTTAATCCCTTTTTCTTGATATCTCATCAAACAGGTTTCATGGTAGTGTTATAAACCTATATGGTTGATCTGTCATTCTTTAACTACTTGAAATAAACTCGTCATTTACACCATGGCCATGGAATTTAATGCTATAGTTCTTTTTCAATCAAAGGGTCGAGATATCAACATCCATAAATAGTAGGGACAAATCCTTCCCAGACTTATCCATCAAAAACATGTCACTTGTGCCGCACCCAACGTACCCTACTTCCTGCCAACTATTTGTGTGATGGTTTTCGTCAGTAAATCTAAGTGCGCGAGTCATGAAATGAGTTAATGATAATCTTCTAGTCTAAGGACCATTACACACACTCATAGATAGAAATGTCCGATGACACCAAGAAATGCGTAATTGCTACTGGAAGGTCTGTTCTCATAATCTCTCCTCTTGGATATTACCAAGTGCAAACTCCATGAGAAAGAGTCTCGTCTTCTTATGAGTACTCACACATGACAGTATGTATACTATATGTCCTATCGTAGTATGTTATCCAACCGCAAAACTTTATATAAGAATATTGTTATAGAATTTTAAGGTTTTCATCATAGAGGGGATCTTCCATGACCTTATTAATGCAAGAGATATTCCAAGACATCATTATATTATATTCATTTAGAACAATGAACAATATAATAAGTGAAAATTCATGAAATAAAAGTACAAAACAGTTGGTTCTCAGGACACCAACCATTACACCAACTAAATTTGTTTATTTAATAATATTTTATGGCATTTCACCATTTGGTTGTAGAATTGTTTGAAAAAGGAAGTACTATTGGAAAATAGGAAAGAGATTATTCAACGAAGAACATCCACTACAATGAAGAGCATCATCCAGAATCAGAGAACGAGGAATATGCTTGATCCCGAATCAGAAACAACTTGCAGGAGCAACGAATGCCAACATCACCATCTCATCGACTTCGTCTTCTTCCTCACACCACCTCAAATGGACAACCAAGGTAGGGGTATTTATATATGATGGAATTTGTTTTATTGATTCTTCATATCCTAAATTCTTGATGACGATGGCCAAACGAACCAGGCCATCGTCCCACACATAAAAAATGATCCTCTTTCTTTTTATTCTGTGCGCATTATTCATGCCCTCTTCAATGCCTAATATTTATTGGTGCTGGAAACACAGAGTTTTCCTGAGCGTGATATATATACATTAATCCCTCAATTCAAGGATTGAAAATATGCGATCATTTAATATTTCGGTCTTGGAGCGAAGCCGCAATGGCTCGCGGAAGGAGGCGGCCAAATGTTTATTGGTGCTGGAAATGCAATATTCTGTTGAGCACGACATATGGATGCGGAGCCCTTGACCCGAAGATCGTGAATATGTGATAATTTTATTTTTAGGGGTTATAACGAAGATGAGACACCCCACGGAAGGAGTGACACAGTGGAGTAGGGCGGTCCGGTGTGGCTGGTGCAAGCAGTGCGCGTGCAGCAAACGGGGCCAAGTGGCTTCGGCCGACAACAAGGCAGATTAGGTGGCGGCGCGAGTAGGAGGTGCGGCGGAGGCAGGCCATGTGCGAGGTGGAGGCACAGCGGATTCCCGGATTGTGTACAGGGGTGAAAAATCGTGGAAGAAGAAAATTATATTGGAGAGAGAATGGAATAGATACGAAATGAAATTAAAATAAAAAAGAATATAAAAAAGAGATAGAGGCGTTATTTGGACCTATGCGCACCCAAATGGGATAACCCTCTTGTGTGTTAATCTTAAATGATTTTGGAGAGAGAATATTTTATTGAAATAAAATAACTATAATAAAATAATATTATTATTATTTATGGTTGTTAATACACTAAGTCATCCATAACTTATCCGTGTGACCTCAATTTTATGAGCCGTCCATGGCATTGCAACCCTGACATCGAGATGAAAATTATGAGTCCAATATTGGATGTCTTTTTTTGTTTTTTGGATCAGGTACCCGAAACGCTCAAATAATAATAATAACATATTATTATTAAATCTTTGACCCTCCATAACTCATGTGTGTGACGTCCGATTGACTTACCGTCTATGGTGACATGCCACTATCATTAAGACTGTTGATTTAAGTCTAATGTTGAATTTTAAATTCGGGTTCGTGGCCCGGGTTCACGAAACACCCAATAATTTTATTATTTTTATTATGGGATCTTGTATTCGACATATCTTCCTCATACGATGTCGAAATGAAGAGCCGTCTGTGGCACCAAAAACCTTGGATCGAGACAGTCCTTTTGGGATACCCAACTTGAGTTTGGATAAAGTTGGGGTATGTCCAGGTTGGATCGAGCACGAATCCAACTAGGCCCTCGGGGCTATAAAGGAAATAACGTACCAACCAGATGTCTGATTGATGCGTCATCTATTGCATTGAGACCCCATTTACATGGTAGTACTTTGGGATACTTCTTCGCGGGACTTCATGGAGTTGGATAATCGACCAGTGTCTTGAAGATAAAACCATTACACAAACAAGTTATCTTAGTGCGGGAACCCTATAGCTGGTTGTGACGATGTATAAGGATCATGTGTGGTTCTGACGACGTACTGTGACGATGTACTAGGATCTTGTGTGGGTTTGACAGCGTACTGACAATGTACTAGGATCATGTGTGGGTATGATAAGGTACTGATGATGTACTAGGATCTTGTGTGGGTCTGACGACGTACTGATGATATACTAAGATCCTATGTGGGTCTGACGACATACTGACGATGTACTAGGATCCTGTGTGGGTCTGACGACGTTCTGATGGTGTACTAGGATCATTTGTGGGTCTGAAGACGTAATAACGATGTACAAGGATCATGTGTGGGTATGAAGATGTATTGATGATGTTCTAGGATCTTGTGTGGGTTTGACGATGTACTAGGATCCTGTGTGGGTCTGGCGAGGTACTTGGATCCTATGTGGGTCTAACGATGTACTAGGATCCTGTGTGGGTTTGACGAGGTACTAGGATCCTATGTGTGTCTAATGATGTACTAAAATCCTCTATGGGTATGATGATGATTTAGGATCCTTCATGGGTCTACCTATTAACATTTAATGATTATTTAGTCGTTACATCTAATCATCTCTACTACTGTACCTAAGATATACCTAGTGTGAGCTGAGTCTTTACCTTGCAGTATTTTTCCTTCATGGTGATACCCTGGTGGTATTATTCTATGTGTTATACATGTGTGGTACTTACCATTGTGGTATTTCATCCATTGTGGAACAACTAAGATTTGGGCTATTGAGTTGGTATCTATGTTTCCCCATGACTGAGATGGGTATACTTGATAATTTAGGTATATGTATGGGGATATACCTAATCAGGGTTTTCAGTTGATTTTATAATTTTTGGTTTTTCATTTTTAGATTTTATTAAACCTTGAGGGTCTCGAGGTCCCTACTAAGTATAGTTATACTCACCCCTGCACAGGATATGCCTCAACCTTGTTGTGTTGGATGCAGATGATGGACAGTGCTGACTATGGATGAGGGTACCAGGACTGGAGGTATCTCGGAGGTGGACCCTAGACGAGGCGTACCACAGAGAAGACCATTAGAGAGCTGTACCTACCCTTCAGGTAAGATCTTTGGCAGGAGTTCACCTGAGATGTACAGTTTACTTATACCTTCAATATTCATGTACTTTCCAGTTGGGCTTGTATTCTGGCCCCTTTTACATACTTACACTCTCTATTTACTATTCATTTTAACTTGTGTTCATATCTAGCTATGTTCTTGGTTGTGTGGGTAAAGGTCATAAATGCAATTCCTTCCCGGTTTTAGAGAAATACGACTTCGGTGATAGTATCCAGCCCCTAGCCTATGGAAGGAGGTCTTGTGGTAGTCATGGCATGGCCCCCAAGGGATGGGTCGTGACATATTTAGAGTAGGATACAAAGCTAAGAGGTCAGGATGAGACTACTCAGAGGTTAATTAGAGAGCAGAAAGAGTAGGAAAAACATCAGAAACAGCAATGACAGTAATAGCATCAACAACCTGGTCAGTTGATGGAGTATATGCGGTGACATTCAAATTGTTTATGGATGGAGTTCAATCCACCTAATTTAGTTAATTCCCCAACCTCTTAGTGGCACTATTATTATGTTCTTTTTTGGGAAATTTTTTTATATTATAATTGATTATATTTTTTAGTAAATTTTATTTATGGTTTTGTATTTTTTAGTGATCTTTATTGTCAGAATGGGTTATAAAAATCCCTTTATTATGAAAAGTAGAAGCCCTTTTAAGATGGATCAAGATAGAACCCATTACATGACTGAATCCCCAATTACAAAATTCCCTAAAAAAGACAAGAAAATTGAAAATTCCTGTAAATCCATTCATCTTGAAGTCAAATCCATATAGACTGAAAGACTAAGGTAGAGAAGCATAGAATTCGAATTGGATTGAAATCCCCCAAAGTAGCCATATAGTCATTCAACCACCGACCGAGACACCCAAACTATAGTATCCATTGGGAACTACTTGGAAGATAATCAGGGAGGATGGATCTTCTGATAATGGGAAAAACCTATCTTAAAAATCCCCATCCCTTACTATAGTGGGTTCTTCTTCTCAAGTCATTGGCCCATTCTTTGATTACCTTTTGACAGTCGTTTCTATCCCTCACCATCATACCAGGGATTGAGTATTGCCTTCAGCTACCATGATAATCATAGGCCTTCCTATAAACTGGCCCCAGTGTTTTCCTACTAACCCCTGCCTTCGATAAGGAGTCCAGATCTCACCATTGACCCCTACAATTAGTTTACATTAATTTTTTTATAAATAGTTATTTGAAATTAATATATATTCATATTTTTTTTGGTATTTTATAACAATGTTTCACAAGCCATTTGGGATGTGTATGAATCATCCTTTCCTCAATCCGATGAATGGGGTGACAAAAATTACTCCACTTCTGTAGATATGGATTTTAACATCCCAAAAAACAAGTATTTACAGCATTTAAAATATGTTATTATCATCGGTGCTATTAAAATGTGGTTCTATTTATCATCTCTAAAAAAGTTCTAATAAAGTCCCCCTTTATCAACACTGATAAAATGGGTCATTTATCGGTGCTGAAAAAACGCTGACAAATGACCTTTATCTATGATTTTTTATTGTGGATAAATGTATGAAAAAGTCATTTTTAAAAAGATTTTTTTTAAATGGGAGGGTGGGACCTCCCCCCTTTTGTCAGTGCTTGATACCCCCTTTTAACAATGCTAGTCTAGAATTACCACCCCTTTAACAGGTCTATAAATCCCCCCGCCCATTAGTAGTGCTAGGGACCTGCATATTTAGACATGGTTTATATATTTATAAATATACTTTACAAGTAAATATGTTTACATGTAAATTTATAAAATTAAATTATTATGTGTGAATATATAAAAAATATGTATATATTTTAATATATTTGATTATAAATAAAATTAAATTATGAAAAATAATAAAATTTAAAAAAATTAATTTCATTATGAATGTAATACTTGTGAAAATGAATGTCCCCACTGAAAATGTGAAAAAACCCCCATAAACAAGTTTGAATGTCTATCGAATGTTAAAAAAATAGGATTCATCGACTAAAAACTAATTTTAAAGTCCTTATATGGAATATTTGGGTCTATGAAAACATAATAGTGGATTTCGACTTATCAATAATATGTAAATCTCATTTCAATATTTGATTTGATATGTGGTAGAGCTCAAACGGACACTCAGATCAAAAGTTATGTCCTTTTGAAATACGAGTTACATTTTCAATCTATTTTAGATCTTTTTTTTTTGTATCTTCAAAAGGTTAATAAATGACTGATAACTGATAATAATTTGAAATTTATTAACTAATAAAAATTTTTCTAATTTTTTTATAATCCATTTTCACTAAATATCTTATATTTTAAAGGGTAAATGTCTATTTACCCTTATATAAAACATATTTAAAAATTTATATATTTTTTTAATGAAATATGAAATTTATTTTTGAAATATACAATTTATAAGCATTAGTAAAAAACACTAATAAATCCCCCCTTTATAAACACTACTAAAAAAGTGTTGATAATGGGTGTCCCTTTAACATCGCTAAAAATCGTTGATAAAGGGGTACCTTTACATGCGCTAAAAAATGCGGATAAAGGGGTACTTTTAACAGAAATTTTTAGAATTATTAAAATAACCCTTTATCAATGGTTTTTTAGCAGTGATAATGGTACCCCCTTTAGCAATGCATTTTCTAGTGTTGTTAATGGGTGGCCCCACATAATGTTGTTTCTGTGGTAGTGATCCACATGTGTCCTTTTATTTAAAATTGACATTTTAAAAAATATATTATTTCATATTTATGTTTAATTTATTTATTTATAGTATTGTAATCATAATAATGGTTTTTTATATAGGGAATTATTTTTCTCTTATTTTGGTTTTTTTTTGGCAACAGATACCATGATTAGACTTTTTTGAGAGGGGTTCTTGGGTGAAAAAGATAATTATACATTGATGTTTTTAAATTATTATGGATAGTAAATACAAGTGTGATTATACTAAATATTGTTTGAAATGTATATAATATGTTCTTTTGTATTTTTAATGTAAATTTTAGTTTAATTAAATTATGAATTTTCATACTGCTGCCTTTGTATATAGGTGTATTTGCTAAAGTGTGTGGTTATTAAAACAACACAATGAAATAGTTGGGCATTTATCTGCATTAAGTAAAAACATTGATAAATGGGTCCTCATTTTAAAGACGAAGACGAGGAAAATGTTTTTTAGTGCCATTAAATCTTTTTGTGCGGTGTTAAAAGGTCTATCTCTGGTTGTGGAAATTCGTTTTTTTTTGTAGTGAGAGTGATATCCCTATACACGCATAAAATGAAAAGGTTTTGAAGACATTGTGGTCATAAAACCAATGAGTACACGTTGTGTCACAAGATGAGGGAGGAAGTAAATCAAGGATATAATGGGATTACAAACAAATATCACCATGGATTTCATACTGAAGTGATGATCAGTTTTTTAAAAAATAAAAAATTATTTTTAAAATTATTAAAATTAAGAACAAATATCATAATCCCCATAAATAATTTAAAGAGTAAGAAAGAAGTCCAAAAATATTTTTCATGAAGATATATTCAACAAAAATTATCATTCAATTTTAAAAATATCATTTTTATTAAAAATTATAAAAAATCATTTTTCTTTAATAAAATTCAAATAAAATAAATAAAATAAATCAAAAATTCACTGAAAAAATAAAACAATTTAATTATTTTCCTTAAAAATAAAATAAAAAACTAAATTTCATTAATGAACATATAGTAAAAAAATACCATTTCCATTGGAATTAATAATAATATCTATATTCCAAATTTAAAAATAATCTATCAAAAAAATATAAATCCACTATAATAATAAAAAATGTCCCAATTTTCAAATTAAAAAAATTAATTAAAAATAATTATATTATTTTAAAAAATAAAAATTAAATATTCATTTTTATGATGTATTTGGAAATTAAAAATGAATTTTATTCTTTTATATTATGATAATTAAAGAATTTACAATTTTCTAAGTGATCATATTTTAAATTTAAAATATCAACAAATACCCCTTATCCTTTCAACCAAAATAAAAAATTTCAATTAAAAAAATTAATGTTAAAAAAGAAAACATCTTCATTTTTCCTTTGAAATTTATTTAGAAGAAAGGCTATGTATTTATTTTTTAACAAAGGATTTTTTTTATTTTTTTTAATTAAAGTAGATTTGTTTTTAATTTGTAATTACTTGATTTTATTTTAAAGAAATATTAGTTTTTAATGTAAAATATAAAAAACTATGAATTTTTTAGGAGAAATGGGGTTATTATTTTTTCAATAAACAATAAATTTTTATGGTTTTTCGAAGGAATTATTTTTTTATTATTTTCTAAAAACTTATTAATGGACTTTGTTTTCATTCATATTAATTTATTTTGAAAAAAAATGATTTCATGATGAATTTTTTAGAAGGAAAAAATATAGTTGATTTGTTTCTATGGGATGAGTCAAAATATTTTAAAAAAATGGGTCCTGGAGTGTGTGAATGAGTCAAACATTTCCCATGGGGTATTTTTATTTTTTATTTAATTAAACGGTTGTAGGTGAATTTTAATTAGGGAAATGGGTTTCATTAGCGCCAATCCAATTGGCGCTTTGTGATTTTCTTCCAAAACGCCGCTTCATGTGGCGTTTTTGGCATCCCCATTCATACCCCCTCCCCACTTTATTGTTTTATATATATGTATATATTAATAAATAATAATAAATATAATATAAAATATTTATATTTAAATTTATAATTAAATTTAGAAATATATATTTTGAATTTATTATATGTTTATAAATATTTTCAACGTATTTATAAATAAATATTAATTTATAACTATGTAAATATATATTTATAAGTATACATTTATAATTATATAATTATAAATATATTTCTAATTTATAAACAAATGCAATGTAAAAGAATATATAACCATATTTTAATAATTATATAATTGTGAATATTTATTTATAGAAATAGATTTATAAGTATATGACTATAACTATATTTATAATTATATAATTATAAATATATTCATTATATATATATATATTCATATAAATAAACATAATTATAATTATAATTACAAATAAATATAATTATATGAATATATTTTAAATTTATTTGTAAATAAATATTCATAAGTATAATACATTTATTATAAATATAATTTAATAAATATATATATAAAAAATGTATTGTATTTATAAATATATTTCATAAATGTATATTTATAATAATTGTATTAAATTTATTAATATAATAATAATGTTATTATAATACATTTAATAAATATACATTTACTATAAATATAAATTTATTAAATACATTTATTTTAATGCATTTATTGAATACACTTATTAAATACATTTATTTAATAAATGTATTATATTTATAAATATATTTAATAAACATAAATTAATAAATTTATTATATATTTTAAATACATTTATTACAAATATAATATATTTTTTATATTTTTTAAATATATAATACATTTATTTTAATAAATTTATATTTATAATAAATGTATTTAATAAATATACATTTATAACAAATATAGTACATTTATTATATTTTTTAAATATATAATTAATTTACTATATTTAATAAATACACATATTAAATACATTTATTATAATAAATTTAATAAATATATAATACATTTATTATATTTATTAAGTACAATAATTAAATAAATAATACAATTATTAAATATATAATACATTTATTAAATGTATTATATTTATTAAATACATTCAAATGTATTTATCACAAACATTTATTAAATATTTAATACTTTAATTAAATGAATTATATTTAAATACATTTATTAAATCTAATACATTTATTATATTTATTAAATACATTTATTAAATATATAATACATTTATTAAATGTATTATATTTATTAAATTCATTTATTTAAATGTATTGTCTTTATACTAAATGTATATTTATTAAATGTATTATATTTATTAAATAAATCTATATTTATTAAATACATTATATTTATGAAATGTTTATAATAAATGTATACATTATTAAATAAATGTTAATTAATTAATGTATAAATTGTTAAATTTATTGTATTTATTAAATAAATGTATATTTATTAAATTTTTACATTATATTTTATAAATGTATTGTATTTATAATAAATTTATAATATATTTATCATGTACATTTATTTAAATATATTGTATTTGTAATAAATGTATATTGATTAAAGGTATTATATTTATTAAATACACTTATTATAAAAAATGTATTACAATAAATGTATATTTATTATATGTATTGTATTTATAAAAAATATATATTTATTAAATGTAATATATTGTATTTAAAATAAATGTATATTTATTAAATGTATGATATTTATTAAATATATTTATTTAATGTATTGTATTTACAATAAGTGTATATTTATTAAATATATTTATAAATATAATACATTTATTAAATAAATGTATTTAATAAGTGTATTTAATAATTGCATTATAATAAATGTATTTAACAAATTTATATTTATAATAAATGTATATTTATTAAATGTATTATAATAAATTTATTATTATATTTATAAATGTAATACAATTATTATAAATATACATTTATTAAATATAATAATAAATACAATACATTTTATAAACATATATTTATTAATTTATATTTATAATAAATGTATTATATTTATGAATATTTATTTACAAATAATTTTAAAATATATTCATATAATTATATTTATTTATAGTTATAATTATAAATATATTTATTTATATATATATATATATATAATGAATATATTTATAATTATATAATTATTAATATAGTTATAGTCATATAATTATAAATCTATTTCTATAAATAAATATTCATAATTATATAATTATTAAAATATGTTTATATATTCTTTTAAATTGCATTTGTATATAAATTAAAAATATATTTGTAATCATAAAATTATAAAATTATATTTATAAATATATATTTACCTAGTTATAAATTTATTTTTATTTATAAATAAGTTGAAAATATTTTTAAACATATAATAAAATCAAAATATATATTTATAATTTTAATTATAAATATAAATATAAATATATTATATTATATTTATTATTATGACTTAATATATAAATATATATAAAACAATAAAGTGAGGAGGGGAGGTTGAATGAGGATGCCAAAAATGCCACTTGAAGTGGTGTTTTGGAAGAAAATCACAAAGCGCCAATTGGATTGACCCTAGTGAAACCCATTTCCCTAATTAAAATTGACCTACACCACATTTACTAAATAAAAAATAAAAAAACCCCATGGGATAATTTTTATGTATGAACGATGTTCACAAAAACCACACTACTAATCAATAAACAATTAATAAGTTATTGGATAAATATTTTTACATTATTAATTTTTCAAAAAATAATTGTTTTATTATAGATAGTTATTTAAATTAAGTTTGACGGTTATGATATGTTCTATATAATATGAAATTAATATTTCGAATTTGGTAGAATTAATAAATATTAAGAGGTAATTTTGTATCTAAAATGATGCTAAAAATAAAAATCTCACAGAGAAATTACATACATATATTAGTTTTAATTATATATATAGTTAGTTATATTTATATATTTATATTTATATCTATTTATTTATATATATAGAGAGTTATTTTTTTATTTTTTTATTTATTCATGTATTAATATATATTTAGAAGAATATTTTTAAATACATTTATAAAATATGTTTTTGGGTGTATGTATAAATAATCAAACAAATAAATAAATACATATATCCAACATATATATATATATATATTGTGTATCTATAATTTAAATTATACACAATTACATATATTTACATATATTATATCTTAATATGTATATTCCTTTGTTAGGAAATAAAGATAATATATATCAGTTTGTTACACATACTAATATATATATATAAACACACCAACACAGATTATATAGGTATATAAATATTCATATATTTGTGTTTTAAATAAAATGGATATTAGTTTTTATTTAGATAAGGCTTATATATTGAGAAATATATTTTATATTCAAATAAATTTAATTATATATAAATATATATATTTAACTTTTTTGTGTATTCCTATGTTAGGATATATAGAGAATATATATTAGTTTGCTAATATAGGCACATACTAATATATATATATATATACATACACACATTATATAGGTATATAAATATTCATATATTTGTGTTTTAAATAAAGTCGATATTAGTTATTATTTAGAAAAGGATTATATATTGAGAAATATATTTTATATGTAAATATGTTTAATTATTTGTTTATAAAATTAACTTTTTTTGTAATTCCATTGCAAATAATCAAGAATAAAATAATGTGCAATGAAAAAAATTTTGATCGTAAATAGTATTTGTGATGGCTAAATAGTTTTGTCATAAATTGTATCACCCTAAGGTTAATTTCCACGTCCCTTCACAATTTCTATTATTTACGTCCTGATTTTCCGTGATGGTTTGTTGTGATGAATTCCATTCACAATTAACTTTTTGCGGTGGGAATTCGTCGTAAAACCCCTATTGCGAAAGACATTTTTTTATAGTGGTATATAAATATTATTACATAGTGATATGAACTATATAAATATCATATCGAAATATATGTACATATAAACTATATAATTTAAAATTGAAATTCATATTAAATAATGATTTATTAGTAACTTTATTTTCATTATTTATACAATAAAAAATTTAAAAAATTATATTAATCAACAAAAATATTTAATAATTGGTTTTTTATTGTATTTTAAAAGAAAATCCCGGCACCATGACCATGCTAATGAAATCTAGTCCCAAAGAATCCCCACCCCAACCATATTCCACCTCAGATATGACCGCACACCACGACTGCACTCTGCCCCGCCATGACCTCCCCGCACATCGGAACCTCCATTTCTCGCCTCAACCATGTTTTTTCTCCACCATAACCTCCCAGAGTGATTGTACCGTCCTCCTCCCTGTATGCCTACACATCCACATCCCACCTCAACTGCGTTCCGCCTAAACCAGGAACTCCCGGAGTGACTGCAATGTGCTCCACCCCTTACACCTATACATCTATATCCCGCCTCAACTGTGTTCCACCTCCACCAAGAGCTCTTGGATTGGTATGGCTTTCAGATCTCCTTGGTCACACCGAGGAAGTGGTCTAAGGCGAATTGGAGTACTGGAAACCTCCCTCCATTATAACCATTCTCACAAAGACCACCCATTGGAGAAGACTTTACCACGTATTGGTTTCCTAAGGGAAGTTGGGGTAAATTCGGGATCCCCTCACTTGGGATCCCTATGGGAGTAGAGATTTCATTTGTAAGAGTTGGGGTACATTCGTGATCCCCTAGATTGGGTCCCCCTTGGGCGTGTTCCCTAGCGAATGGGACGGCTGGACACTGCCCACCATAATAGGAATCCACATGTGTCGTCACCCCAGGTTTCTCCGGTGTCGGTGTCGGGTTTGGGATTGTTTTGGGTCTTCTTTATTAGGTACCTCGTGGAAGTGTTCCCAGGAGAAGGGGACGACTGTACGGGGTCCCTCGTAGTCTTCCTCGATTATCCATCAGGATAATATCGGTGCATTGGTGATAACCTCTTCTATTGAAGACCTCATTATCGGCTTCATCATGGGTCATTGGACCATAGGTGAATACTCCATATTTTGGAACTTTTCTAATGATATTCCACCAAAACTTGACTTCCACCGGGTTCCAATCATCCATCTCTTTAAAATCTTCATCTTCATCATCAGGCGGTGAGGTGTTTCAGAGAAGATGGAAATTCCAGTCAGAGGCTTGCAGTTTGAGAACCCAGCCTCCACAAATATATAGTACCATCTTCCTTTATTTTGTCCTTTACCTCCTTAAGCATTCCTCCTAATACCATGAAAGGTGGGATACACAAATATTTTATTTATAATGCCAATTAATATCAAGGAATTACCCAACCCTATTTATTTAATGTTAATTAATTTATTAACTAAATATTAAAGAGATAGTAAAACTATTTAATATATTTATGTATTTTGTGTATTGTTCATATTAAATTTATAAAGGAAATATAAATTCTAATCTAACTAAATTAATTGTTATTAACTGAATAACGGTTTATCTTAAAATGTTAATAAAATTATAAAATTTATTATTTTTATTTGATATCAAATGCTTTTTGATTTATAAATAAATTTTAAAATTAAAAATAATTGATGTATCTTTAATTAATCACGTTTGGGTAGTGAAAATTTCATTTCACAATATAATAGAATATAATTAAATACAGTGTTATGAAAAAATAAATTGGTTATATATGTATTAGGGTTTGAAAAAATAAAATGGGATAGGATTTGATTATCCAAAAATTCATTCATATTTAACGGGACGAAATCTATAATGATGGGTGTTTTTTAATGACAATTTTAAACCTAATTATCAAAGTTGTATATTTTAATAATTTTGATGAATTTTAATTTAACAATTTATTATTGATTTTGAGAATATTTGACTCTCATCTAATATTTAATGTTGATTTTAATAAAATAATCTAACATTGACTAGTATCTACCTTTATACAACATTTAGTATATATATATATATGTATGTATGTATATATATTCTATAATTTGATTTTTTATCTAACCATTCATAAATGGAAATATATTATTGTAGAGATTACCACCATCTTGTGGGAAAATGGTTGTCAACGGAACTATTATATGAAAAATGAAAAAAAAGAATCGAAAGGTTATACTAAAATGAGTATTGGTTTGTAAAAAATTTATTTGGTTAATAATAGATTTTTTTGGTCTTCATTATTAATTTTAATAACAGAAAAATAATAAAATAACTTAATTTTTAATTTTAATATTTCTTCATTAATTTAATAATTTAAATAAATTATAACACATATTGTAACAAAAAACAATACATTTTTGTTTATAAATCTATATTTTTTCAAATATTATTTTTGTTTATAAAATTTATGGATTTATATATAATTTTGAGTAAATGATCGACACAATTACGGTGGGTTTTTGTTAAAAAATTAAGGTTTTGTTTTATTTTAGTAGGCTTTCCCCGATGACTGACCTTTGTACAAAGGTTTTTCCACCCAATAAAAACACTTTTTATATTAGTAATAGTTAAAAAAAATAAAAAAAATAAAATTTAATGATATATAATCCATATATTTTAATTTATATTTTTAATTACTATATATATTAATGATGTTATGAGTTATAATACTAATTTGATTTTTATTTATTATATTGAAAATTTTAGATTAATTATTAATTAAAATTTTAAATTTTTATTAATAATTTAATTATGAATTATTAATTAAAATGTTAATTAATTATGTCGATAAATTATATTAACAATTACTAAATATATTAATGATATCATCAGTTATTAATTTTCTTAATTATTTAATTAATTGTTAATAATTATATCATGAAACTAAAATGTCCCTTTTATAATGAAAACACAAAATTTGAGTCATACTAGTCACATCATATGTCGGATTGACATGGAGTCAATTTGAACACATCATAAATGAGTTATGTATCCACTACTATAAAATCATCATTTAGGAGTGGTTATTTTTTGATTTGGTGGCAGTTTAAACTGCTGCTAATGTTGATGTCGGCAACACGCAGTGGATCCTCCCATTCACTACCACATATCGGGGTAAGGGATGCATCAGGTTTTATCAGTGTTAATATGAAAGCGCAGATAAAAGGGTGGGCTTTATCAGTGCTGGATAAAAGTGCTGATAAATCATCCTTTTATCAGCGCTAAAGAAACGTCAATAAAGGTGTTACCTTTATCTTCCCTTTCTTTAGGACTCATAAAGGGGACCTTTATTTTTTTCAAAAAGACAATCCTAAAACCTTAGATATTAACAAAAGGTATAGTACATAATTCTGGAGGAAAAGACAAAATCCATGAATTATACCCCCAATGTTTCCCAAAAGTAGCCAAAAAATGAACCACTCGATTGACCTATCTCCATGAAAAGGGAAAACAACTAGAAGAGAACAAAGGAACCAAAGATCTGAAGATGTCGATAATGGAACCATAATCTTGGAGTCCACCTTCATCCTCCTTCAGTGTGTTGATAATAACATGACAATCAGATTCGACCACAACATCCTTCCACACAAGAGTCAAGATGAACTGCATACCCTTCCAAATAGCCATGGCCTTTGCCACATGAGGAGACAAATCCGCAATGGTCAAGGAATGATGAGCCGCAATAAGAGATCCATTGTGATCCTAGAGGATGATCCAACGGCCAAGAAAACCATCCCTAGTGATCTCTACATCAGAATTAATTTTGAGACCACACAAAGGGGGGAGCCATCTGATAGGTGGGGAATGAACTGGTGAAGGTGGACGAGCCTCCTCAATATCCAACCACTAAGAGCCCCAGTTTTGAATATTTGAAATACAAACCCTGTCATCAATAACAATTATCTCAAAAATGAAAGCATTTTGGAAAAACCATACAATCTAGGGAAAATTCTATTTTTAGTGTTGATAATTTTTTTTTTAATAAATATTATTATTAATTTATTTAAAAATATTACATTTATATTAAAAAATTATTATTATTCATATACACTAAATAAAAAAACATGTTGATAATTAATATATATTTAATAATAATTCAAATATATATATAATTTTTAAAAAAAGTATTTATAAGTTATAATTAAATAAATATATATTTAAATAATTATAATACTATAATTAATTTTTATATAATAAATATATTTTTTTATAAATATATATAAATTATTTTTAAATGTATATATTATTAATTATAATAATAATGAAATAAATATACATTAAAATAAATATATGATTCCAATGAATTTGGTTAATAAATATATTGGTTCATGAGTATAATTGATGTACAAATATGTTATGAATTCATCATGATTGTTCATTTATACTTTATAAATGTTAAAAATCACACGAATAGAGTTTTTATATTATTTAATGGATAATATGTGTTAATACTAGGTTAGTGAGAGTTTTAATGTTGGTTATGAAATAAGCGACGCCAAAATGTGGGTTTCAACATCAGTTATCAAATAATTTTTCATCCCTCTCTCATAAGATGGATTCATCCCCCTCAGGGTATTTTCAAACATAATACTAATGCAAAAATTCTACATGATGGCTCTTTTGACCTTGTGGCGGTTCTCTAGGACCATGTAGGCTCTATTATTTCAGCTCATCATTAATCGTAAATTGCTTGTTGGTCTTCTCCTGTAGCAGTGTCCATGACTATCTGGAAGGGTATACAATTCATTTCATCTCTCAACTTGTGGTCAAATATGATTGTCATGTTATTAATGATGCTCTAGAGGAAGATGAAATTGTCCACCATGCCTTTGGTTCTATTATAACCATCATTAGATCCTTGGTTCCTTTATTCTATTCTTGTTGTTCTTCCTTTTTTGGGAGAGATGAAAATTGTGGAGCTCATTCTATATCTACTTTTGGGTGTTTTTGATGATCACATTGTGGTTTAGCTAATTCATACACATCCCAACTGACTTTTGGATCTTTTTCCTACAATATCCAAAAAATCCAAATGTGTTTGCTCATTTTTGAGTAGGTCAAATGTCCATTTTACTAAAAATGATGTATATTTTAAATAAAAAAGATGCGCTTATAGTCATAATGGTCACACTGTGCCTCATATTGAGGTGAAAAATATTCCTATACATCCCAAATGACTCATTAATTTTTACCCAAAAGTATTAAAACAATCCCAATGTGTTTTCTCGTTTTTTAGTATGTCACTTGTTCATTTTTACTAAAATTAATGTCAATTTTAAATAAAAAGATGGGCTTGGAGTCATACTGATCACATTGTGCATCTGATTGAGGTGAAACTGATTTCTACACATCCCAAGTGACTTATGTATTGTTGAAATAAAGTATTAAAACAATAATTTTTTTTTGTTTTTCAGTATGTCACTTGTCTCTTTTAGTAAAAATTCATTAAAAACTAGAAACATGCACTTTAACTAATTCCAGCCACATCATGTATCAGTTTGACATGAGAAGAATTAATACACGTAAAAAAATTATTTATTAATCGATTAACTTAATTATTAAGACAATCTGAGTGTGTTTTATCAATTTTCAGTGAGTGACATATTTTGAAGTAAAATGTATATTTAAAACTGATAACACATTGAGTCATACTGGTCACACCATTTTTTGGATTGGTGTGTGGCTAATTCCCTAACATCTTAAATGACATATAGATCATTTTACTAAGGTACAAAAACAATTTGAATTCATTTTTTTGGTTTTGAGTTTGTGAGTTTTATATTGTACTAATATTAATGTCAATATTGAATAAAAAGACAGACTTTGAGTCATATCGATCACGCCATATGTCAGATTGAGGTTTTTTTGATTCCTACATGTCCCAAAGTCTCAATAGAATACTAAATTCTATTTAATCCTCTATTATAAGAAAAAAAATTATTATGAGGGAAATACAAAAAATAAATAAATTAAACATAAATATGAAACAATCCATTACTTCTATAGAAGTCACATCATCATGCCATTTTTATACATTCCATGACTAGGTATGATGCCCATTTGTTTCTATGAAAACTTATAGCATCTTATAAATATTATTTTTTCTGACCGTCATAATAGTACTGGAAAAATATAAATACACAATAGATTAATAAATATTTTAAATAAATTAGTAATAAACTTTGAAAATACCTCTTCAGGAATGTGCTTTTTGATTGAATATAATCTCTCTCAAAAATTTACAAACATAATAACCAAATTATTTTTGATTTGTTTATTTTAGACACTGTATAAACATTGAGTAAAAAAAGTAATTTTGTTATATGTGTTTGGATAGTTAAATATTATTATATATACCATGATAAATATCCAGTTGTAGAACTTGTCCGGGTCCTTGTGCATAATGCTTGTCCTAATTCCATGATTTTGATGATATTTACACACCGCCCTATAATAATAGAATCCTAATTAGAAAATAATATAATTATATAACATGATGTTTAATTCAGAAATGTCGTATTTAGTGTATTAAAAATTAAAAAATGTTATCATGTGGGGTCATTTTGTTGGAAATCTATGTAGTGAATCCAACAAATAAATATTTAGTGTATCCAAATTGATTGTAATCATAATGAAGTGTTTCTTGAAAACAAAAAAAAGATGAATAAGTAATGAATTATATGCAAATTTTATTAAATATTATTAAATTGTATCATTTTATCTCGACATCATTTATATTAAGAAAATTATTTCATCCTTAATTCTTCTTTAAAATGATTTGCCCAGGTTTTCCACTCTTTCATCATTTGGTTGGATTCTTTTTTTGTTTGGTCTGCAGAGGTGACGTGAGGACTAACGAGTCCAATTTTATATGGGTAAATCCATTGAATTGGTATTGATATATATGCCTACAAAAAATATGAAATATATTTATTCATAATTAACATGGTATATCAACTTTTGTAAAATTAAATAAAAAAAACGCACCTCATGTATAAAATTATAATTGAGGCACCTATCCATTAATAGTTGATGATTTCATCTACATTATTAGAATAAATGTAGTCAATAACATCCTCCCCACAAATATTTTCATCAAAATCAACTACGTGACTACTAGCACTTTGTAACTTTGTATCCGACTAAACCTTTAATGTTAGTAAATGTGGATATTCAATGGGTGGGGTAAATGTGCTTTTGGAAGATCATTTCAATCAGTTGGTTGATCTTTTAAATGGTTTTGAGTCTAACATTCATTTAACCCCCATCCCTTTGTCCATTTGGAATAGAATTCATCAGTTTAGTCCTTTTTTCATTAATTATTAAATGTTTATCATAAAAAATAAATAGGAAATGAATACCTCCTTATCGACATATTTTTTTATAATATTTGACGGCCATGCGATGAATGTTCCAATAGTTGGTCAACCTTGTGAATATCTTCCTCATCAATTGGAATATGTTGATCAACGCTCAGATCATGGGCTACACTAATAGACACTCTCAAAAGACCTATTGGAAGTGGTCTATTGTTTAGCACATCGTTTTGGATATTGAACATTGTATCCCTCACTACAAGGTGATGGGTGGGTGTTCATAGATATAAATCATAGTCATTATCACCCAGTATAATATCAGCACCATAAATGTATCAGTGTCTATAAGATTCAAATTTTATAGAAACAATTATTATAACAATGATTACCTTTTCCATGAAATCTTTTTGAGGGGAATGCATCATCTCAAAGCTGGTGGGTGTGGGGTGGTATATTCAGGAAATTGTTATTCTTGAGTTATTTTTTCTCATCTCTTCTCTCTATAAAAGTTTCTAGTAACACTCTCTTATATTGGAATTTTTATTAACGTGTATCTAGTCTTACATTCATCTTTTTCATTTCTTCATCTTTATCCTCCTCTTATTTTTTTTATCAAAATATATTTGTGTTGTCACCCCAAAACCCGCACCTTTAATGTGACCATATTGTTTTGTCCTCTATAAGGACACTAATAGTAGGTGTTCATATGATACATGTGTTGATGATTCATTTGACTAAGATGGATAGAAAAAATAGGAAAATAAGTAATCTTTTTTATGTAATTATGATTTAAAGAAAAAATTTTATTATTATTTCATAATTATACAAGTTTCACACCCTTTTTATGTATTTTAATCTATTAGTATCCCATATTTATTTTCACATGCCTCTTTCCTCAACACATGGTGTA
The DNA here is from genome assembly GCA_963277665.1 of Viscum album. Lineage (NCBI taxonomy): Eukaryota > Viridiplantae > Streptophyta > Magnoliopsida > Santalales > Viscaceae > Viscum > Viscum album. The sequence goes on along the minus strand of OY728140.1, from coordinate 1,250,844,486 downwards.
TTTGGATGTGGATTTAGATTTGGATTCATCAATCTTCATATACATAGAGGAACTTAATTATTTTTTCGTTTCATGTCATATAAAAGTGTTTTGGTCGATTTAAAATATGTACTATTTTTTTCAAGTGAAGCGTACCCCATCCTTGCGTTACGGTAGAGGTATTTTGATTTTTATGCCCATCCATTATTTTCAACACTCAATTTATATTTCATAAATAAAAAATTGTCACTCAAAGTGATGGATATATTTGTTTTCAAACAATATATATCTAGCCACAGTGTACTTGAAAAGAAACATCGAGATGAGGTCTAGTAAAAAATCATATGTTTATTCGGTTATCAGGTGTGCATACATAAGCAGTGGGTGTGGGTTTATATTCCCTTCAGCTTATTTAAGATGATGAATCAGTAGAATTGTGTGAAATACTATATGAATCCTTATATAAATAATTAATACCTATTTTATTTGGGACTTATCTAATATAAATGAAATCATCAAGGGATTGTGAAGAATAATTCATTGTTTCATTATTTTATTTTTTAGTAAAATAAAGAAATAATATCATAATGTTACTGTCATATCTTCCCACATCAGTGTCTTAAGCACTGGAATATCATGGTTCCACAAAACTACACTAGTTGGCATGCATAACCAAGTGATGATTCCAATGTAACTACTAAAAATGACCTTGTTGGAGTTAACATGCTGGCGCCGTGCATTCCATCTGACATCATATTTGATGCCTTTCATTTTTCCTTAATTATTTTTGCTAACACCATCGAAATATGGAGCACCTAATTTTTCTACATCTCTGGTCCATCACCTCCTAACATTTCCTTAGATTCAACATCATCAATATGTTGTTTCTCTGGAGAAGAAGCATCAGCATGTAAAGATGGTTGTTGAATCTCAACACTGGGGTCAAAAATAGATAAAAAAACCTATTATTTCTCAAGATTGGGATTACCAGCACATAAAGAAGTTCATTGGTCTTCTACAATGAAAGCAACAATAGGTTGAACGACCTACTATTCCTCTGGATTGGGAGCACCAATATGTGCATAATTCTGACTGAAACTTCTTTTTTTATTTTCTATTAAGTCACTTTTTGGGTTATTAAGAACCTACAGACATCAAACCAATCACCCACAATCCAAAATCCAAAATTCAAAATCCAAAATAACCAGATCAAATAACACATATCACATCAAACAGTCTTCACCACCACCTGAATTCTCCTTTTATGATGTCCCGAAACAACGCCAAGACACCCGATCCAAGACCCCATACTGAATCCTTAATCGGTCACCAAAGCCACATATTCCATCACCAACACATGTTCTTCCACCCAAATCATACCATGACACACAAATGGTGGATTAAAACAGAAGAAAACTCATCACTAAAATAGAAATTTGCAATTAAACTTGACCACGAAAACCCACTGCATCTCGTCCATGTCACCGCTACAACAACGTCAGATCTGAACGAACCACAAAATGAGAACCCAGAATCACCATGCTCCAAACAGGGCTCAACCACACCCACAGACAAATCAAAAGTGTATAAAATCAAAAAGAGAACAAAACCAAAAAGATAGTTATGACGCCTACCTGAAAATCAAAGCCAGATCCTGTCGCCGCCTTCGCAAACTCACCCGGAATACACATCGAACCGCCACACGTGCCCCCAGCCAAAATATAATTGATGTGTTGACCCCTATCTAGGAGGATCTGGATCTACGACCGTTGTCAACCCCGCGCTTCCAAAAGAACAGGCCAACAAATGGTGGGAAAATCCCAGACGGCCGCGCCCACGGAGGTACCTTGATGCCATTCCTGGAAGAGGAACCACCACTACGAAATCACCGATAAGGAGCGCCTAGGAGAGCTCTGATGTTGGTATGAGGTGAGAAGAAGAGACGACGACAGGGGGAAACCCTAAGAAGGTAGTGCCCAATACAGGCTCATCCGCCTCCCCAATGAAATAATCCAGACACCCGTGTAAAATACCAAAACATAAGGGTACCCTTGGACTATTATTAACAACCCATAATCCAAAATGTTAAAAATTTATTATCTACATAAGTGGTTTAAAATTTAATTTTTATTACGTAAATAAAACAAAAAACATATAATAACATGAGGTAACACAATGTATATTAAAAAAATAACCTAATTATTAAACTCTCTTTTTTTAATGGATGAAGAGATTTGACCCCTATATCGACTATTCAAGTCCCTTCATGTTGGTATCCTCCGACAATGAAAAGACCATATACATTAGGACCTCTATGAAATGATTATGATGTCCTAATGAAAGTGTCACCCTAAGTTGAATTTTCATCTGACCCATCAGTGGTTTTGGTCGATAATATAACAATTGACCACATTCAGTTTGTGGTATCTAGAATATAAAATACTTGTACTTCCTATGATGTCATTATAAATGGTTTGTCTTTTCACCCTTCCTTACTGAAATAGAACTTCACTAATCCAAATTCATCTATTTTTACATCATTCATCTTATCAACCCACTTTAATTGAAAAATCGGCACATGGAATGTTGTATAATCCAACTCCCATATTTTTTTGATGATTCCAATGTATGAAATATTCACGTCAATTGGATTTTTTCCCTTAGTACGAGAAATATGCATCGCTTCAGCCACAAGTGTAACTCCACTATTTTTAATAGTATTTTATTCATCATGTCTATTTGTATAGAACATGTAACCCTTAATTACATAACCATTGTAAGATAATACACACACACTTGGTACTCTAGCTAACCATCGAAGTTGTTCTGATATTGAATTAGGATTTTCATATGAATAGTTACAAATATATTCCCAAAACCAATATATAAACTATTGATTAAGTGTATTTGATATCCATATTTTAGCCCTTGATGGATTAAAATGCCTAAGAATATCATTATGGGTTTCAAAAAATGGGGAAACCTCCAAAACATTATTCAAAATGTAAAGTTGGGCCTACTCATGATCTATAATATTGATTGTGACTATATCTCTTCCAGAAATTCCTCACCCGCTAGCCACCTAGTGTGATGAGATTTCAGTAGACCAATGGTTTACACACCTGAAATGAATTTGGTACATAATTCAATGGCTTCCTCAAAAATATATCAATCTTCAGTATAACACACTTATCAAATTTTATTTTTTATATACCCATTCAAAATCATTATACATCATTCAATGGGGTACATCCATCTATAGTTTATAGGACCCCATAGTCTAATCTCTCTCACTATGTGAACCATCAAATGAACCATTACATCAATGAATAATAGTAGGAAGAACATTTCTAAATCACATAATATGATAATAATTTCTCTTTCCATAGTTTTCAATTTCACAAGATCCATAACTTTACCGCATATAGATTTGTAGAAAAAACAAAGCTTGGTTAACTTATAATGGACATTCTTGGATAAAATGCAACGTAAAGCTATAGGAATTAGATATCATAGTAAAACATGACAGTCATGTGATTTTATAACCTTTAACATTAAATTTTTTATTGAAACAATATTCTTCTTATACAATTAATACCCCTATAGAACCATTATGTCATTCAAGAAGTTGAAAAACTGATATCTCTCTTTCTGAGAAATACTGTAAGAAGATAGAAGAAGAAAAGATCATTTTTCACCCTAGGCTTCGATTTGATATGTAGTAGATCTCAAAAAGACACCTGGATCCAAATCTATCGTTGTTTGATGTTTGAGATATGTTTTCAACTTATTTTAGATATTTTATTATTTTTTTGATTTTTTGGGATCATCAATTTTTTATTAAATAAATAATACTTGATAAGAATTAAAAAATTATTAATTGAAAATATTTTTTTAAATTATTTTATAAGATATTTTCATTAAACATATTATATATTAGGAGTAAATGTCTACCTATTCATATATAAAACATATTTAAAAATATATATATTATATTTATATCAATATCAATATATTTATATATTAATATATTAATATATTATTTTAATGTTTTTTTTTGAAATATAACCTTTATCAGTACTAATAAAGGGGGGCCCATTAGCAATACAAAAAATCGATGATGAAGGAGGTACCTTTATCAGTGCTAAAAAAGCATTGATAAAGGTACCCCCTCTATCATAATTTTTTAGTGTTGCAAAAGGGTTGATCAATGAAAACCTATTTTTGTGGTAGTTTCCCCACCAAGATTTAATTTATATTATTCACTTACTAAATAGAAGATACATTCATGAGGAAACCATCTAATAGCTAATATAATTGATGCTGGCAGGATGTCACACAAAGAGTTGAGAGTCGTACATTTAGAATAAATCATCAAATGTTGGTAAATAATATTATTTAATATGACATATATATGATAAATTAATATTGTTTGTGGTTGAACCATTTATTACATTTTTTGATGTGGTCAAGAAGATATACACAAATAGTAGTATTGGGAAGAATGTTGGAGAGAGATAGTAGATAATTCTGTTTAGTGTTTTTTTATGTTTTTTAAATTAATATAATATAATTTTTTATCATTTTATTTATATTTTTGTAATTAGAGGGGATATATAAGATACAGATTTCACATATATTTGGTATTTATGATAAGAAATATGATAATGTCAAGGCCTCGTGCGAGCATGTTTTAATGTGAAAACATAGTCGTGGGTGGTGAAAAGTGGTATTTAGAAAGAGATGGTGATTGAAATTTGATTACAATAGACTTTGACTAGTTACTATAGAACTGATGTGATGTCATCATTTAGCAAAAAAAAATTAGGATTATAAACAACTGTCCAATCAATTCTATGATAATTTCGAGATAGAAATATAAAGTAAAAAAGTGAGGAAAAACACTATATGTAACCTGAAAAAACCCCCAAATGAATGGGGTAAAAAACCACAGTCAAATAGAAGGATTTCACTATGAAAAAATGTGGGTACAAACTTTCTCTCTCTCAATTTCAACGAGAAAACATTCAAGAAATTATCTCTTTGAAAATATGGAGAAACACCATACTAAATACTGCACTTACGGATGATGATATGTTGCTTCTGAATCCTATGATAAAAATAGGTGGAGAAGATCCCCTTTTATAACCTTCCTTAACCCTCCTTTGGCCTACTCACTATTAAATTTCTATTAAAAAATTAAATTGGGAATCAATTTAAGGGTTTCACCATGACGTTTTACCATAACATTTCCAAATGAATGCGATGACCATCATTAATATTTTATCTCTCCATAAAGTGTACCAACATATCTCCCACTTGGATATTTGATTAAGTCCCAATCACATATCCACACATACATTCTATCTACCAAACCTACTAATCATGTCTCTACAAGGTTTCTCAAGGAACTACAAAATCTGAACTTATTAGAACCAATTTTATTCACCATGAAATCTTCCATATTTTTTTAGTGTGAATTTTCTACAAGTAGACAGTTATTTCATTCACAGATTCCCAAAAAAATTGATATTTTACACCAATGTACTTCATCTTGGAATGAAAATATGGATTCCTTACAATGTAAAAGGCACTCTGACTATCACAAAACAATGAAATATGATTTTTGTGTGCCTAATATCCTCCAAAAAACATTTCATCCAAATAACTTCTTTGCATGACTGTGTATAGGCCATGTACATTGACTCCATCATTGATAAATCCACAACTGACTGTAATATTGAAATCCAGCTCATATATCCTCCTGTAAGCTTAAACACATAACCATTAGTGGATTTTATCTGGTCAGAATCACCTACAAAATCTGAATCCACATAGCCTATGATAGTGAAATCTGATCCACCAAAACATAATGAAACATATGAGGTTTCCATGATGTATCTCAGGATCCTATTCAGCATGCTCCAATGATTTCGTCCTAGATTCTTTATGTACCTACTAACTTCTCCCACTGTATGTGCAATGTATGTTCAAGTACAAACCATGGGGAACCATATAATCCCCACTATTGATTCATACGGCACTCGAGACATTTCTATCCTATATTTTTCACTGTTAGGACTCATTGTAGAGGATAACATGGAATTAATGAGAAGAGGGTTAGAATTTTTTTTATCGTATTTCATTTTGAATCGTTCGAAGTCTTTCCCCAAATAATTTTTTAGTGATATCCAAATATTTCCATTATTCCTGTCTTAGTAAATTTGCATCCCAAGAGTCTTGTTTGCGGGTCCCAAGTTATTCATATCAAACACCCTAGATAACTGTGCATTCATCTCCTAGATTTGATCATTTTTTGGGGCATGCAACAAACATTTCATCTATATACAATAGTATAATGATAAAATAATTAGCATATATACCCTATAAATATGCACAAGGATCTGAATTAAGTCTATTGCATCTATGGCTCGTGATATAGGAATAAAATCTCTTGTAACAAAATCTCAACACATGTTTGAGACTGTAAAGAATTTTTTCCACCTGAAAACCAAGTTATCTTTACATTATTTTGCAAAACCTTCTCATTAGAGAATATAGATCTCATCATCAAGGCCACCATGGAGAAAAATGTTTTTCACATATATCTACTCTAGATGCAGAGTGTATGAAGCACAAATCACCACCACTGATTGAATATTTGTTAGTCTAACAATACGAGAAAATATTTCATTAAAATTGACACCGTCCTTCTGATCATATCCTTTGACCACCAGTCTCACACGATATCCTTCCACCTAGTCTGTTTCATCCCTCTTGATATTGTAGAACCATTTGTTATCAATATCCTTACTCCCATAAAGTAATGGAACAAGATCCCAAGTCTTGTTCATGTTCAGGGATTCATGTTCCTCCTGCATCGCCACCATCCATGATGAAATATTTGGACTCTAGGTGTCCTTCAAAAGAGATGATAGTTCTCCATCTTTTGTCAATAAATAATTTGAAACATTGCTCCTAGTGAAATAATATGAGTGCCATGTTGTCACTATTTTCTCTCAATTTTTTCGTCGTAGTCTAGGATTATCTATTACATGATCATCATGCTTTGGTAATTCCTCAAAGAAAACAGGTTCGTCCATTGTTTCATCCTTCACCTTGACTGTTTTAGTTTCTATACTCTCTTTCTATATGTCTTTATCAATATTCATTTTAACTATTTTTTCAGAAAATATGACCTCTCTATTGATGAAAATATAGTGGGAAATGGGATCCCACTAACAATACCCCTTCACACCACCAGCGTATCCCAAGAAGATACATTCATTGGATCTTGAGTCCAACTTCGGTCTTTCCGGGCCATGAAATAGTGCATATACATGACTTCCAAAAGTATGTAATTGAGAATAATTATTGGGTTTACCATTCCACATCTACATCAGCATCTTCATATCAATTCCCACTAAAGGGGATCGATTGATCACAAAGCAGGTAGTATTTACTACTTATGCCCAGAATGTCCTGGTAACTCTTGTAGTCTTTCACATCACCCTTATTATGTCCAAAAAGGTTATATTCAGCTACTCTGGCACTCCATTCTTCTATGTTGTGCATGCCACCATGAACTACCTCTTGATTACTTCATGTTAACAAAAAGAATCAAAATCATCGCTTGTATAGTCTCTACCATAGTTAGTCCCCAAACACTTGATCTTCTTTTCGGATTCAATCTAGTTTTTCTCATTCAATGTTTTGAAGACATCAATGATATTCAATTTCCTCTTGATTCAAAACAACCAAAATCTCCTCGAATAGTAATCAATGAACGATAAAATGTACCTTACTCCTCCTCGGGACACAACTGGTGCTTGCCAAACCTTGGAATGAATCAAATCAAATATCTATTTACTCCTCATTGTTGACATTTCAAACTTCAACCACTGTTTCTTACTCAAAACAAAACTCTTAAAAATTAGTAAGGATGCCTTTATAATCCTAGGAAAGAACTTCTGATCCTCAAGAATCTTTAGGCCTCGTTCGGACATATGGCCAAGATTCTGATTCTATAACATCTTTAACTCTTCCATCAATGTTGATGATGAGACAACTATCTCTGCTTCCTTGTACATTTCACCCATAAGCATGCACAAGATCTTTAATATCTTCCTTGACATTATCAAAACAAGTTCTCCCTTCACAATATTAATCATCCCTTTCTCGGTGCGAGCCTTGAATCTGATGTCATAATATTTTCCCAAGGAAAAAATATTCTTCTTCAGACCCTCCATATGGAGTACTCCTTGGATGGTTCAGACTATATTATCATGCATCATAAGTTTGATGGTTCCAACTCCAACGATCTTGAAATTTTTTATCATTACCCATGTACAAAATCACTTCTGGGATAGTTTCATATTCGTCAAACCATTAACGTAGAGATGTCATCTGCCATGTTCCTCCTGGGTTAATAATCCATGCATCTTCGAGATTTTTTCTTCTTTCAATATTCATTTCTTCATCACTGAATAGTATGTCTCAATTTCCATATGTACTTGCGACATTTCCTTGAGAGTTATTCTCACAACCCTTATTATTCCAATGGTCTTTGCAGACATACCCCCTCTTACATCAATTGTAACATTTGATGTTTTTCTTCCTGCTTCTTGATTTGGACCTTCCATGATTATAGATCTCACTGGAACTACAGACCACAATTCTTCTTCTTTCCATTGAAAGAGATTCCACTTGGTGTGAAGTTGTATGTTTGTACTCCTTTTTCTTGCACCAAAATTCTTTTTCAATACCGACAGTTACAACATCATTGATGGGAAATATATCCACTATGAAATTTTTTGTGAGGATGATGATAAGTTGATCGCATTAATATTCATACCTTTTGAGTAGAATATCCGCATGTTTAGTATCCACAATTATATAGATCAACATTGTATGTAGAGAAAAATTGGTATTGAGGGTGGTGATGTGGTTAACGATCAATGATGAATCCACCATTCAAAGAGTGTATAATTTTCTCTTCAATAAAATTTTATTGTGGTGCGAATTATCCTCATACAGCTTTGTCAGAGTATCCCAAATTTCTTTTTTCATATATTTTTTCACAATGCATGATAGAAACCCATCTTCCAAAGACAAATGGATGTTGGAAGTAGAATTTCTATCTATGTCACTCCATTTTTCCTCTATCACACCTGCCGATTTCTCTCTAATCACCTATAGGAATTTACCATTCTGCGGAACCTCTTTTATCTTCATTTTCCACAATGAAAAATTATTTCCATTGAATTTTTAGATCTTGTATTTCACCGCTATTTAGACACGTCGTTCGTCCAAAATTTTATCAGGACAAAACCTCATTCCTATGATACCACTTTTTAGGATCCTAAACAATTGGCCAATCAATTCATTGATAACTACGGGATAGAAATTAATTACAAAAGTACAAAATTAAAAGAACAACTGATCTAACGTGGAATCCTTAAAAATTAAAGGGGTAAAAAACCACGAGAAAATAGAATGACTTCACTATGGTAAAATGTGGGTACAAACTCTCTATCCATCAATTACAACGATAAAACACACAAGGAATTATATCATTGAAAATATCGATAAACACCTCACAATATACTTCACATAAGGATGAAGATGTGTTTATTCTAAATTTGATGATAAAAACGGGTGTTGGAGATCCCAATTTATATCATTCCTTTACCCTCCTTTGGCTTCCCCTTTATTAAATTTCTATTACCAAATTTAATGGGGAATCAATGGTAGGTTTTCACCATGACGTGTCACCAAAACGGGACCAAATCAATGCGGAGACCATCATTAATATTTTTTCTTTCCATAATATCTCAAAAAAAAACATAGTGTGTATGAGATCATCATCCTTCACATCTGTAGAGTATGAGGCAAGGCTATGAGCTTGGGATGAGACTATTTAGATATTAGTTTGAGAGTATGAAGAGTATATACAACATCAAGAGCATCAACGACAGCAGTAGCATCAAAAATGTGATCATATGATGGAGTAGATGTGATGACTTACAAATGGTTTAGGGATGAAGTTCCATCTATCTAATGGAGTTAATCCACTACCTTCACAATGACACAATTATTAGGTTCTTTATTGTGAATTTTTTTTATATTATATTTGTTTAAATTTTATAAAAATTTTAATGGTTTTTTTAATTTTTTCAGTGAAATTTATTATTAGAAAAGGTTGGGGAAACCCCACTATTAAGAATAGTAGAATCCCTTTTAAGCTGGATTGAGATATAACCCATTACAAGATTGAATCCCCAAACACATCATTCCCCAAAAAAATACGAGGAAATTGTAAATAGTAGTAAATCCAATTAGCTCATAGTCAAATCCATATAGCCTGGAAGACTACGGTAGAGAAACCTAGTATTAGGCGTGGATTGAAATCCCCCAAGGTATCCATCCTACCATTTGATTGCTGACCCAGACACCCAAACCACAACTTTCATTGGGAACCACTAGGAATATCATCGATGTGGATAGATCTACTGATAATGTCAATGACCTTCCAGAAAAATCACCATCCCCTATTAGAGTGGGTTCTTGCACTCATGTCATTTACTCCTTCCTTGAGTAAGGTTTGGACCTCATTTCTATCTCTCACCATCATTCTAGGGATTGATTCTTGCCTTTAGCCGCCTTGATGAGCAGAGGCCTTCATTTTTCACTAGCCTTGGTGCATTCCTGCCAAACCCCACCATTTAGCAAGAGTTTAGATCATGTCGTTGACCCCTACATTTAGTTTACCTTATTTTTTATCTATATATATTTGAAATTAATATATATTCATATTTTTTTGATACTTTTGAAAAATGTTCCATAATACATTTATGATGTGTAGGATTCATCCCCACCTCAATCAGATGCATAAGGTGATCGGTATGACTCAAATACTATAGATAAGGACATTAACAGCGTGCAAAATGGGCATTTACATCTTTAAAAAAACATTATTATCCTCGATGCTATTAATAAGGGGTCTCTTTTATCATTACTAAAAAAAATAATAAAGACACCTTTTATCATAATTGATAAAAGAGGACCTTTATCACTTCTAATATAGTTGTGATAAATGAAACCTTTATTGACACATTTTTTAGCACTGATAAAGGTCAAAAAAATAATTTCTTAAAAGGAATTAATTTTTCAAAAAATTTGAGTGTGGGACAACCACCCTTTTATCAGAACTCAATCACCCTTTTAATAGTGCTAGTATAGCCTCCCCACATTTTTTTCAAAGCTAGGAATCCATCCACCCTTTTACAACTCTAGGGGCCTGCATCACTCATTCGTGTGCGCCCCTAGCTTTACTGGGTTTTGAAACCGAGATGTCCTCCTCATAATCTCGCTCCTTTTCCACTCCCCTTTATAATTTTCTTATGTATTTTTTTGATATATCTATATATTTATATTAATTTTTTTATTTTTTATCCATATATATATATATATATATTTAATTACATATATAAAATATGTTTTGTTTGTGTGTCTGTGTGTTTATAAATATATATATATTTATTTATATATATGTGTCTGTGAATCTATAAATATAATTATACACATTTATATTTATTTAAATATATTATATATTAATATTTATATACTTATATTTGAGTATATGGATAAATATATATCAGTTTTTCAATGCACACACAAATATATTTATATATATATAAACATTATATATACAGTAATTGTATACATATATACATTTCTATATATATTCATTTTAAATAAAATGGATATTATTTTTTATTTATATATGTTTTATTTATTTATAAATCTAATTTACATGTAAATTGGTTTATATATATATTTATAAATCAATATTTTTATGTGTGAATATATACAACATATGTATATATTATTATATATTTGATTATAAATAAAACTAAATTATGAAAAATGATAAAATTTAAAAACATTAATATCAATATGAATGTAATACTTGTGAATAAATTCAATCCCCACTGAAAACGAAAAAAACCCTCTTAAACGAAGCTAGAAGTCCATTGAATGTTAAAAAAATTGGATACACCAACTAAAAACTCAGTTTTAAAGGCCTTATAGGGACTTTTTGGGCCTTGTAAAATGTAATAGAGGATTATTCCCTATCATTAGTGTGAATATGTCCTCGCAATATTCAATTTTATATGTGTTATATCTATAATGGACTCACTAATCAAAAGTTATGAACCTTTGAAATCTGAGTTACGTTTTCAATAAATTTTAGATCTTTTATTAAATTATTTTTTGTGTCTTAAAATTGTTAATAAATGAATTTTAGACAATAATAATTAGAATGTTATTAATTAAAAATATTTTTTAATTATTTTATAATCCATTTTAACTAAAATTCTTATATTGTAATTGTAAATGACTATTTAGCCTTATCTAAAACATATTTAAAAATATATATATTATTTTTGATGAAATATAATATTTTTGAAATATACCATTTATTAGTGCTATTAGAAAAACACTGATAAATCCCCCTTTATCAATGCTTCTAAAAAATAATTGATAAAGGGTGTCCCTTTAACAGTTCTAAAAGAACATTGATAAAGGGCTATCATTATCATTGCTAAAAACGCTGATATAGGGGTACTTTTTATAGTGTTTTTAGCACTTTTGAAATCTCCTTTTATCACTAGTTTTTTAGTGTTGATAATGGTACCCCTTTATTAGCACATTTTTTTGCAATTTTAATGGTTGGCACTGTGTAAATTTGTTTCTGTGGTAGTGATACATGTGTGTGCTTTTATTTAAAAATGAAATTTTAAAAATATATTCTTTGATATTTATGTTTAATTTATATATTTATAGTATTATTAAAATAATAATTTTTTTCTTATAAAGGAGAAATCTTTTGCTTCGGTTGGGTGGTTTTTTTGAAAACTAATACCATGATTAGTATTTTTTGAGAGTGGGTCAGAGGTTCCAAATAAAATTAAACATTGGTGTTTTTAAATGTTTGTGGATAGTAAATTAAGATGTAATTGTATAAAATATAGTTTGAAATATATATATATTTTTCTATTTTTAATGATAATTTTATTTCAAATAAATTATGAATTATCATATTGGTGCATTTTCATACATTTGTATTTGGTGCAGTGTGTTGTTATTCAAAAAACACATAGCAACACTAGGGAATTTATTAGTGTTAATGAAAACAATGATAAAGGCATTATCATTTTAATGACATTGACGAAAAAAAAATTATTTTTTAGCAATGTTAAATATCTTTGTGATGTGTTAAAAGGTCTATCTGTGGTAGTAGGAATTCAATTTTATTTGGAGTGACAATGATAACCTTATACAGGAATAAAATGATATGGATTTGAATACATTATTTTCATAAAACCAATGAGTATGTGTTACGTCGCTAGATGAAGGAGGAAGTAAATTCATGATATAATGGGATTAAAACCATATATCATCATGGATTTCATGTAGGAGTGATGATAAGTTATTTAAAAAATAAAAAATTATTTTTAAAATTGTGAAAATTTAATACAAAATTCTTATTCTCCATTAATAATTTAAATAGTAAAAAACAAGTAAAATACTATTTTTCATAAAGATACATTCAACCAAAATTCACTTTTAGTTTATAAATTATCATTTTTCATAAAAAATATAAAAAATAATTCTTCCTTAATAAAAATCAAATAAAATATATTCATGAAATCGAACATTATCATAAAAAATGAAAATATTTTTTTAAACTAAAATAAGAAACTTAATATTATTTATGAAAAATTAATAAAAATGTCCCTTTTACATAAAAAGTAATAAATAATATATATTCCTAATTAAAAAATATTGAATAAAAAATACTTGATCCCCTATAAAATTTTAAATAAACATCCCAATATTCCTCTTAAAAAACTAACTAAAATAATTTCTTTCATATAAAAAAAATTAAATATCCATTTTCCTTATGATGTATTTGGGAATTAAAAATGAATTTAATTATTTTATCTTTAGCTAAATAAAAAATTTACATTTTCTAAAGCATCCCATTTTAAATTTAAAATATAAAAAAACACTTTTGATTTCAACAAAAATTAAAAAATTTCAATTAATACACATAAAATAAAAATAAAACTTCTTCATTTTCCCTTTAAAATTACATTAGAATAATGGTTATCTATTTATTTTATAACAAATAATATTTCTATATTTTTTTAAAATTATTTTTAATTAATGTAGTTTTTTTTAATTTGTAATTGCTTGATTTTAGTTTAAAGAAATTTTAATTTTTTAACAGAAATATAAAGAACTATGATTTTTTAAGTGAAAGGGTGATATTGTTTTTTTAATAAATTTTAATTTTTTCCCATAATTTTTTGAAGGAATTAGTTTTAATATATATATATATATATTATGGGATTTATTTCCCTTTACTTCAATTTTATTCTAGAAAATTTGTTGTCATTTAATTTTTTAAAATGAAAAAATGGAGTTGATTTGTTGATATGGGATAAGCAAAAATACTTTTACAATATCGGGTCCTGGAATTTGTGAACGATGTTCAGAGAAGCCCCACTATTAGTCAAAAAATAATCAATAAGTTATTGCTTAAATAGTTTAACATTGTTGATTTTTTAAAAAAATAATTGGTTTATTTTTGATAGTGATTAAAAATAATTTTTATGTATAAAAGATGTATTATATATTATAAAATTAGTAATATATAGTTGGATGAATTAAAAAATTTTAAGAGGCGATTCTTTATCTAAAACTATGCTAAAAATAAAATTATGAAAATGAAATTTCATACATATATTAGTTTTAATTACATGTTTAATTTAAAAATAATAAATGATGTCAATGCAGATGTTTAGAATTTTTGTATATGTTACATCCAGGGATATGAAAATATATATACCCCAAAGGTCTTGGTGTGTTGGTGTGGTATCTTCATGCACAACCGCATGCCGATGTAAATATTATTAGTACTTCTTAACCCCAATCCATGAGGCAAGGGTTTCCCATATACATATATTTAACACAATAGACCCCTTCATAATCAATGTAGGATAACCCAACAATATCTCTTTCAGAACCACTAGGGTGATGAACATAGAAGATTTTTCAGTGATTGGGAAATTAAATGTGCTCAAATAAAATTATACAACAATCACTAATATGAAACTAGGTTTTATCTATGCTAAAAAACTGTATCACCGCTTAAAAAGCGTTGATAGTCGAGGTGATATTAAATGGGGGCCCCTTTTATCAACAATAAAAAAGAGTTGATAAATGAACCTTTTATCCGTGCTAAAAAAATCTCGGATAATATTAAACAAATTAAAAAAAGTAAATCAATGGGTAGACCCATCTATTTTAAATAGAACGTGACCCCTTTCAATAGTGGTAGTAATCCCCACCCGCATGCACCACTACCATCCATTTAACCATGCTAGTCGCAGACCCCAACCCTTTAACAGTGCAATACCCTCCTACACCAACGAGCACACCAGTGACTCCTCTTGGATTTGAGCATGAGAAAAATATCATACACTGGACTGCTAAAGCACTACTAAACCGCACACCAGCTTTGTCTCTGCCTCAATTACACGACCTCTATGACCGCACTGATGAAGGTCAGCCGCAAATAATCCCCACCTCAACCACATTCCACCTCTTCAAAGACCGCACACTGTGACCGCGCTTTGCCCCTCGATGACCGCCCCACACGTCATAACATCCACATTTTGCCTCTACCACACTCTGCCTCCACTATGAAATCCTGGAGTGATTCTACCATGATTTTCCCTCTACGCTGACACATCCACATCCCTCCTCTACCATGTTCGTCCTTTTATATCACCTCATAGAGCAACCATTTTGTGCTTTACCACACACATCAACACATCTAAATCCCTCAACCACATTACTCCTCCACTAGGACCTCCCTGATTGGTATAACTTCTGGATCTCCTTAGTCACCTCATGGGAGTGTTTCCAGGTGAGGGGGAGGACTGGACACCACCCTCCATTGTAACATTCATAAAAACATGGCCTAATAGAGAAGCCTTTCTTATGATAATCGATGTCCTATTAGAATAGGTTGGATGAAATCCAGTACAATGCATTTTGGGGAGTTCATTCATTCATATTGGCTACCCTGGGGGAGTTAGGGTATGTTTGGGATCCCCTTTCTTGGGTACCCCTACGGAGTTTCAATTTTCAGTGCCAGAGTTGTGGTACCTTCGATATTTCCATGCTTGAGTACCACCGAGGAGTGTTCTGAGGTGACTAGGATGGTTTTACACCTCCTTCCATAAAAATAATCCACAAGTGTCGTCACCCCGAGGTTCTACGGTTTCTGGGGTTGAGGTACATTTTAGATCTCCATTCTTAGGTACCCTTGGGAAGTGCTCCTAGGCGAAAGGGAAATTTGGACAGGGTCCCTTGTGGGATTCCTCTATTCTCTGCCGGGGTAAGATCAACACATTGGTGATATCCTTTTCTATTGAAGACTTCATTGTTAGCATCATCAGGGGTCATGGGACTCCACATGACTACTCTATATTTTTTGTCCTTTTCTAATGATATTCCTATAAAACATGACTTCCACCAGGTTCCAATCATTCATCTCTGTAACATCTTCATTATCATCATCAGGGGTGTGGGGTTTTATAGAAAAGGATAATCAAGTCCGAGGCTTGGAGTTTGAAAACACATCCTCCACCATTATATAGTAAAATCTTCTTTTATATTTTCATTTCCCTCCATAAACATCCCTCCAGATCTTTAATAGCTAGAAAGGTGGGATAGATAAATATTTTATTTATAACTCCGATTGATATCGAGGAAGTAACAAACCCTATTTGTTTAATTATAATTAATTTATTGACTGAATATTAAAAAAAATAGTAAAACTATCCAATTTATTTATGTATTTTGAGTATTGTTCATATTATAATTAGAAACAAATTATAAATTCTAAATCATATTAAATTAATTATTTTTAACTTAATAATGATTTATTATATAATGTAAATGAAATTAAAAATATGTTTTTTTCTTTGAAATCAATTGATTTTACATTTATAAATAATGTTTAAAATTAAAAATAATAAAAGTCTCATTAATTAAACCAATTTGGTTATATTTCAAAATATAATTGAATATTTTTAAAAATAATGTGTTAAAAAATAAATGGTTTATAAATGGATTAGTTATTGAAAAAAAATAAACGAGTTGGGATTTAATTATCTCAAATTTCATGGGTACAGGACGTGTCAAAATCCCTAATTTTGGGTGATTTTTAATGAACATTTTCAACCTAACTATCAATGCTGTAGATTTTAATAATTTTGTTGAATTTGAATTTATTAGTATATAATAGATTTTTATAGTAGTTTACTGGCATATAATATTTAATGTTGATTTTAATTCATTAATATAACATTTCACTGACATCAACATTTATACAATATTTAATATATATATATATATATATATATTTGTAATCTTGTAATTTTTTATCTAACAACTCCTAAATGGAAATAAAGTTTTGTAGAGATCCCCCCCCACAATCTGTAATGGTGCTTAGGTGTGGGAAAATTAGTGGTTAACCGAACTATAAATTGAAAACCTAATAAAGAAGAACCAAAATGATATACTAAAATGATTATTTGTTAGTAAAAAAATTTATTTTGTTAATAACCAATTTTTTGTTGGTTTTTTATCAATTTTAATAACTAAAGTTGATAAAATAACTATATTTATAATTTTATATTTTTTTAATTAAATATTTTAAATAACTTATGAGACATATAATAACAAAAAAACAGTACATTTTTATTTATAAATTTTTTTCAAATAATTTATTTTTTTATAAAATATAATTATTTATGTATAATTTTTAGTTTTTCTTTGAAAATAATTAGTGTGGGATTTTTTACAAATTAAAGGATTTTTTACATTAGTAGGCTTCCTCTAATGATAAAATCAATTTTTATCTTTGTAGAAGTTCATAAAAAATAGAAAAAAATTTAATTTAAATGTTATATAAGTCATATATGATAATTTATATTGTTAATTACTATATATATTTATGATATTATAAGTTATACTACTAATTTAAATATTAATGATTATATTTTAAATTTTAAATTAATTATTAATAATTAATTATATTTTTAATTAAAAATTATATTGTGAATTATTAATTACATTGTTATTTAAATATTGTTATAGATTATATTAGCAATTACTAAATATATTAATGATAATAACAATTATTAATTTTCTTAATTATTTAACTAATTGTAAATAATTATATCATTAAACTAAAATGAAAATTTAATATTAAAAACACAGACATTGATTCATACTAGTCACATAATGTGTTGGATTGACATGTAGTCAATTCATACACATCATAAATGATTTATGTATCTACTATAAGAAAATCATCGTTTATAGATAGTTATTTTTTTTATTCGGTGACGGTTTAAGCCGCTGCTATGGTTGGTGTTTGAATCCAACACATTGTGAATCCTTCCATTCACTGCCACAGATCTGGGAAAGTGATGCACTAGGATTTATCAGTGCAAAGTAGAAAGCGCTGATAAAAGGGGGGCCTTTTCAACACTGGATAAAAGAGCTGATAAATCAACCCTTTATCAGTACTAACAAAAATGATGATAAAGGTGTACCCTTTATCAATGATTTATTTAGTGATTATAAAAGGGGGAATGTATTTATTTTTTAAATAAAATACTCAAACCTTAGATATCATCCAAATCCAAATTACATAATTCCAAAGGAAAAGATGAAATCCTGAAATTAGGCACCCAATGATTCTCAATAACAGCAAAAAAAGAGAAACTTGATTGCCCTATATTCTTAAAATGCAGAAAAAGAAGAGAAAAAAGGCACCAATGATTTGATTATGACAACAATGGACCCATAGGCTTGGAGGCCACCTACATCCTCCTTTAGTTCGTTGATGATAACATAACAATGAAATTCGACCACAAAATCTATCTATCCCAGAGACAAGATGAACTGCAAACCCTTCCAAATAGTCATAGCCTTTTCAAAAGGAGGAGACCAACCCACAATGCATGAGGAATGACGAGCCACAATAATAGAGCCAGCGTGATCCTGGAGGATTTCCCTACGGTCAACAAAACCATCCCACGGTATCGTCGCGTTAATATTAAGCTTGATAGCACCAAATGGGGGGTATTCATATTAAAAGAGGGGAATGAACAGGTGAAGGTGGATGAGCCTCCTGAACATTCACCATTGAGAGCCCTAGTTATGAATCATGGAAAGCGAGACCATGTCATCTTTACCAATGTTATAAAAAATGAATTAATTATTATAAAACCATAAAATCTAGGAAAAACTCTATTATTAAGGCTAATAAAAGTTTTTAATAATAAATATTATAATTTTATATAAAATTAGTATATTTATATTGCCAAATAATTTTTATTTGTATAAATTAAATAAAAAATGTATCTTTATAATTAATATAATTTTTTTAATAATTCAAATATATATATAATTTTTTAAAAAATATTTAAAAATTTATAATTAAATAAATACATATTTAAATAATAAAAATATTACAATAATTTTCTAATTAATAAATATATTCATTATTTTTATTATTTTTATTATATTTATAAATATAAATAAATACTTTTTAAATTTTCATATTTAGAATTATAATTATAAATAAATATATATATATTTAAATAAATATATACTTCCAATGAATTTGTTCAATAAATATATTAATGTGTGAGTAAAATTGATGTACATATATGTTATGTATTCATTAATAATGTTCATTTATACATTAATAATGTTAAAACTCACATTAAGAGTGTTTTAACATCAGTTAATTGATAACCATTGTTAAACCTGTGTCAGTGTGAGTTTTTACATCGTTTATGAAATAAGAGACTTAAAAATGTGTGTTTTAAAATCAATTATCAAATAATTTTTCATCTCCCTCCAATCAGATGGATTCCTCCCCCTTAGTGTGTTTTGAAACATTATACTGACGTAGTGATTCCTGGTGATGGATTCATTGACCTTGTGGGAGTTCTCCAAGACCATGAAGACTATATTATTGTGTCTCATTATTCCTCAAACATTGATTATTAGTCTCCTACTATAGCATAGGGAGTTTCTATATCGATGGGTATAATGTTAATTTCGTCTCTTATCTGGAAGGATATTGTGGTTGAATCTGATTGTCAGTTTTTTATCAAAGTGATGGAGGCGGATGAAGGTAGCCACCAAGCCTTTGGGTATATTATCGACATCATTAGATCATTGGTTCCTTTATTCTCTTCTTGTTGTTTTTCCTTCGTTGGGAGTGAGGAAAATCGTGCGGATCATTTTAGAGATGCTTTTGGGAGTTGTTGAGGGTCAAATAGTTGAATTTCATCTTTTTCCTTAGACTTATGTACTTTGTATTTAGATGATATCTATGATGAGGATTTATTTCAAAAAAAACCTTAAAAACTTTTATAAAATAAAAAATATATGAGTTTCTCTTTCATACACATTATTTTGATTCCTAAAGTATTGAAACCCTGACATTCGTGAAGCATGGTTACGCTTCATCTCCTTCCTTCAACTATATTTCTGCACCTTTATCATCCCATCCCCTTCTTGTTGTCATGTTCGCCCTGATTCCCTCACATTCCACCATGATCATCTGCATTTCTCCCACAAAAGTTTCATTCATTTTATCTCAGTCAAGTTCCACTATTATCATCCTTTAATTTCTATTTTCATCTAAACCAATTTTTCATTGATTGCAATCGGAATAATTCCTATCTCAATTTTGGCTTTATTATTCGTGGATCTTCTAACTGAATCTCTATCATTTAAAATTTAAACATTTATTTTTTATGGTTAGTATATTTATTCATTATTTTTTTCTATAAAATATATTCATTCAATTATTTTTTCTTACACAAATATTTATCGGTTATAAATTTTCACGATTGTAATTAATTTTTTGTTATAATCGATTTCTGATTATAAATTTTATATGGTTATAATTTGATTATGGTTATAATTTTTTTTATTTACACTACTACTGATATGACCTTTCACAACGTGAAAAAATACTTTTAAAAATGATGAAAAAAAGTTTTTAATTGTAGCACTTTTAAAGGGGGGGATCTTTATCAGCGATAGTTTAGCAATGATAAAGGCCTCATCTGCTATATTGTGTTGTTTGTATAAAAACACCCTAAAAAATCTCTTGTACACAAAAACAGCACACCACAACCTCCTATACAGAAAATATATAATTTAATTGAAATAAATTTTACATCATAATTAAAAAATACACTACTATATACATTTCCAACAATGTTTTGTATAATTACATTTACAATTACTATCTGCAAACAATTTAAATCATTATTTTTTGTCTTTGGAACCCATAATCCCATCTCCAAAAGGACTTCCCATGGGATCTGTTGCTAAAAAAATCACCTCAACCATATCAATAGAATTCACTTATATAATAAAACAAATATTATGTTAGTAATATTATAAATAAAAAATTTAAACATTATTATGAATGAATACATTATAAAAATTACAACTTTAAATAAAATACACACTTTGAGTTATAATTGTCACACCATGAATTATATTTAGGTTCATCTTATTCCAACATGTCTCGAATGAGGTAATGACCATTATCCTAAAGTATCAAAACAATTCAAACACATTTTCTCACTTTTGAGTATGACGTTTGTTCTTTTTAATGAAATTAATGTCAATTTTAAATGAAGACTCATTTTTAGTAACACTGATCACACTATGTGTGGGATTGAGGTACAAATGATTCTTTTATATCAAAAATTAATTAACGATAATTTTCCTAAAGTATCAAAATAATCTTAATACATTTGGTGGGTTTTTAGTATGTTACATGTGCTTTTTACTAAAATGTCAATTTAAACTGGAAACATGTACTTTTATTCATAAATGTCACATCATGTATTTTATTACATGATAATCCTTATTAAATGTCAAAAATGACTCATTAATTGATTTCCTAAATTATCAATACAATCAGAGCTGATTTTCTTGGTTTTCAGTGAGTGGAATAAGTTTTGAACTAAAATGTCAATTTTAAACTATTAACAGGCACATTGAGTCATACCAGTCACACCGTGCATTGTATTGAGATGAAGGTGATTCCTAAAAAACCAAAATAAACCATTTATCAATTCCACAATGTATCGAAACAATCTAGATTCTTTTGCCCGATTTTCAGTACATCACTTATTCCTTCTTACTAAAAAATGATGTCAATTTTAAATAACAAGACGCAATTATAGTTGGACCAGTCACATCGTGCCTCATATTGAGGTGTGGATACTTCATACACATCCCAAATAACTAATGAATTTTTTATCTAAAGTATCAAATCATTCCAAATGCATTTTCTCAGTTTTCAGAAAGAAACTTCTTCATTTTTCTAAAATTCACTTAAATTAAAAGTAAAAAGGCGTACTTATAGTCATAAGAGTTACAACGTGCATCATATTCAGGTGAGGATTATTCATACAAGTATAAAATGTCTAATGGATCATTTAATTAAAGTATCAGAACATTTCAAGTGTGTTTTATCAGTTTTGAGTAGGTCAGTTGTCTTTTTTACTAAAATTGATGTAAATTTAAAATGAAAAAGACGCACTTGGAGTCATAGCTATTACATTGTGCCTCATATTGAGGTTTGACTAATTAATACATGTTCCAATTTCTTCTTGTATCATTTAACTAATGTATAAAAATAATAGGATTTCATTTTCTTGGTTTTCAATACCACATTTGTTTTTTTACTAAATATGATGCCAAATTTAAATAAAAAGATGCACATGGAGTAATACCGATCACACCGTGACACGGATTGAGGTGTAGTTGATTTATACACATCCCAAATAACTCATGGATCATTTTAGTATAGTATCAAAACAATAAAAATTAATTTCTCAATTTTTAGTAATACACTTCTTCCGTTATCTAAAATTGATATGAATTTTAAATAAAAAGACGCACTTGTAGTCATATCGGTCACAATGTGAGTCAGATTGAGATTTGGATAATTCATACAAATCTATAATGACTCTTGAATTTTGTTTCTATTGTATCAAAACAAATCTAATTCATTCTCATGGTTGTGATTAGGTTAGTTTTCCCTTTTACTAAAATTGATGTAAATTTTAAATAAAAATGACAAACTTTGAGTCATACCGGTCACACCATGCCTCAGATTGAGGTTCAAATTATTTTTACGTGTCCCAAATGACTGATAGATCATTTCCCAAACGTATAAAAACAATATTAATGAGTTTTATCAGTTTTAAATACATCACTTTCTAATTTTTACAATAAAATTATGTCAATTTTAAATAAAAAGATGATCTTAGAGTCATACAGATCACACCATGTCTCAGATTATTTTGCAGCTAATTCATACACATTTCAACTTTCTCATGGATCATTTTTATACAATATAAAAACAATTAGAATGCGTTTTTTGGGTTTTTATTAAGTCAATTATACTTTTTACTAAAATTGATGTATATTTTAAATAAAAAGGACGCACTTGTAGTCATACCAGTAACACCATGCCTCATATTGAGGTGTGAGAGATTCCTATAGATCCTAAATTACCCATGGATTGTTTCCCTAAATTATCAAGACAATGAGAATGTTTTTATCATTTTTTAGTACGCAACTTCTTCATTTTTACTAAAATCGATGTCAATTTTAAATAAAAAGACGCACTTTGAGTCATACCGGTCACATCGTACGTCATATTGAGGTGTGAATGATTTTTACACATCCAAAAAGGAATCATGTATCTTTTTACAAAAGCATCAGTACAATAAAAATATTTTTCCATTGATTTTAGTATGTCCCTTTTCTTTTTTACTAAAAATTCATTTCAAACTAGAAACACACACTTTGAATCATATTGGTCACATCGTGTACCAGTTTTACATGAAACCAATTCATACCGATTACAAATGTTTTACGAATAAATTTCCTAAATTATAAAGAATATATGAGTGGGTTTTGTTTATTTTCATTGAGTGACACATTTTGAAGTAAATTGTCGATTTCAAACTGATAACAAACACTTTGATTCATACTGGTCACAGCGTGTGTCAGATTGAGGTGCAGCTGATTCCTACAGATCTTAAATGTATTATGGATCATTGTACTAAAGTATCAAAAAAATATGAATTTTTTTTCAGTTTTGAGTATGTGAGTTGTATATGGTACTAAAATTATTGTCAATTTTAATTAAAAAGACACACCTGGATTCATTACAGTCACACCATGTGTCAGATTGAGGCATTTTTGATTTATACATGTCCCAAAGATTCAGAAAAATCCAAACTTCCAAGTTATCCTATAGTACGAGAAAAAAATTATTATGTGAGTAATAATAAAAATCAAAAAATTAAACATAAATATGAAACAATCCATTACATCTTTAGAAGTCACATCTTCATGCTATTTGATTACATTCATTGATCAGGTATGATTCCCATTTGTTTCAATGAAGATGTATCTCATCTTATGAATATAATTTTTTTTCAAAGGTTATAATATTAGTAAAAAAATATAAATACACAAAATATTAATAAATATTTTCAATGAAGTAGTAAATAATTTTGAAAATATCTATTCAAGGATGTTTGTTTTTTGATTGAATATGATTTCTCTCATAAATTTACAATCATAATAATCACATTATTTTCCATTTTCTTATTTCATACAATGTAGAAATATTGAGGAAAATAATTAATTTGTTTTGATATGTGTTTGTATAGTGAAATATTATTATTTATACCCTAATACTTATGAAGTTTTAGAAATTTTCAGGGTCCTTGTGCGTAGTCCTTGTCTTCATGCCATGATTTAAACAATATTTACACACCACCCAATAAGAGTATAATTTTAATTAAAACATAATATAAATTACATACCATGGATTCCATTTCTAAAATGTTTGATTTATTGTATTAAAAATTGAAAAATGTTATCATATGTGGTCGGTTTGTTGGTAATACATGGAGTGAATACAAGAAATAAATATTTGGAGTATCTAAATTGACCATAATGAGCATCAAGTGTTTCCTAAAAATAAAAAAATAATAATTAATGAAATAATTGAAAAATTTGTGTGATATAATTAAATTAGAAAGTTTTATCCATGCATCATTGGTATTAAGTATAGTATTTCGTCACCATGTTTTCTTTCAAATGATTTTCATTGGTTTTCGAATATTTCATCTATTTGATTGGATTTTATTTTTGTTTTGTATGTAGGGTCATGTGAGGACTAACAAGTCTATTTTTTATGGGTAAATATCTTGAATTTGTATTGATATATACACCTACAAAAAATATGAAATTTATTTAGTCTAAATTAACATTGTATTTTATATTTTGGAAAATTAAATCATGAAATCATTCCTCATGTATAAATTTACAACTGAGGCTCCTATACATTCATAGTTGAGGATTTCATCTAAATTAATAGAAGAAATGTAGTTATCAACTTCCTCTCTATACATTTTTTCTTCAAAATATACTACATGACTACTACCACATTGTAACTTTTCAACCGCATGAACTATCAATGTCAGTAAATACAAATATTCAATGGGCATGGTAAATGTGCTTTTAGAAGATCGTTTTTATCGGTTGATAGATCGTATAGATGTTTTTGAGTGGACCTTTTGTTTCATCCCATTTCATTTTTTTACTGTAATAATATTAATCGGTTCAGACCTTGTTTCATTAATTGTTAATGTTTTAGTATGAAAAATTAATTGGAAATGAATACCTCCTTGTAGACATGATTTTTTACAAGATGTGAAGGACATGAAATTAATGTTCTAATAGTTTGGTCATCCTTATGAATAACTTTCTCATAAATTGGAATAGGTAGACCAGTGATAAACTCATGGTCTATCCTAATTAACACTCTCACATGACCTATTGGAATTTTTCAATTGTGTAGCATGTCATTTTGAATATTGAACACTGTATCCCTCTCTACAAAGAATTGGTGGGTATTTATTGATATAAATCATAGTAATTATCACCCAATATAATATTAGTACAGGAAAGGTATTAGTTTCTATCTGATTTACATTTAATATAAAAAATTATTATATCATTTATTACCTTGGAAAAGACAGCTCATTGAAGTTAATGGCTCACCACAAAGATGGTGGGGGTGGGGCCAGAGATTCAAGAAATGATTGTTCTTGAGTTATTTGTTTCTATTTTCTTAACCCCATAAATGTTTCTAGTAACTCTCTTTACCATTGTAATTTTTCATCAAGTCTAAATAGTAATTTTTTCTACTATTTCATTTCATTATCTTTATCCTCTTATTTTTTTATCAAAATACATTCGGGGTGTCACCCTAAAACTCACACCTATGACGTGACCATACTGTTCTTTCTTCTTCTAGGACAGTTATAGTAGGTGTCCATCCGGTACAAGTGGTGATGATTCTTATGACTAATTCATATAGAAAATATAGGAAAATAAGTAATCATTATTATGTAATAGGTATTTAAATAAAAAAAATTATTATGTCATACATACACATGTTTCCCACCCTTTTTTGTATTTTCATCTATTAGTATCCCATCTTTATATATACATTCCTCATTAAAAAACACATGGCATGAGATTGAAATTGGTTTTGATTTGTATTCATCAATCTTCATATAAAAATAGGATCATAATTATTATTTTTTGTTTCATGACATATAAAATTGTTATAATAGATTTTAAATACAGAAAAATTATTTAAGTGAAGCATACCCCATCCTTACTTTATGGTAGTGGTATGTTGGATTTTCTACACATCCCTACTTTTCATCACTCAGTTTCTATTTAATAAATAAAAAATTTGATCAATGTTATGAATATATTTATTTTGAAAAAATTTATTACTATCCACAATGTACTTGAAAAGACACAACCACGCAATGTCCAGTAAACACATCTCGTACATCTTGGGTTATCAGGGGTGCATACATAAGCAGTGGGTGTGATTTTATTTTCCCTTCAGTATCATTACGATTATGTCCCTTTAGAATTGTGTGAAAGCCTCTATAAATATTGCCGGAAATCATTAATACATATTTCCTACGGGATTCATCTAATATAAATTCACTCTTCAAGGGATCATGAAGATTAATTCTATGTTTTGTTATTTTATTTTTTCAAAAAATATAGAAATTATGTCATTAAGTTACCATAATATCTTCCCTCATCAATGTATTAATAACAGTCCCAACATGGTTCCATGAATCTACATCAATTGGAACACACTATTGAGTGATGATTCTAATGTAACTACTAATATGGCCTTTTGGGGGTTAACATGATGTCCTCGTGCATTCCAGGCGACCTCATATTTGATGTATTTTATTTTCACCTTAATAATTTTTTCTAACATCATCAAACTATGGAACTGTTTTTTTTATGCATCATTGTTCCTTCGTCACCTACAATTTCTTTGGTTTCAAACTCATCAATATATTATTTATATGGATCAGTAGTATCATCATGTTAATATGGTCATTGAACCTATGAAATGAGAGTTGAAACATGATGAGAAACCTATTATTCCTCTAGATTGGGAGCACCATCACATACATAAGGTCTTCGTTCTTCTGTACTGTGAGAAACTTTAGATTGAAATACCTATTATTCCTCCAGATTGGGAGCACCAACATGTGTAAAACTCATTATCTACATAATTTGTTTAACATTTAATTTAGACAACATAAATACAATTTTGAATAGATTATAACATGAGGTAACACAATGTATATTACAATAAAATATAACTTGATTATTGAACTCCCTTTTTAAAGGATGAAAGGGTTTTGACCCATTTATCGACTATCAAAATACATTCATTGTGGTCACCTATATCATAAAAAAATAATCTACATTGGGACCACTCTAAAATGAATATAGAGTCCAAATTAAAGTGTCAATACTCTGTTAATTTTCATTTGACCCTTCAGAGGTTTCGATCGATAACAGAACAATTAACAACTTTCACATTATAGGATATAGAACATAAAATAATTTTACTTCCTATGATTCTATTATAAATGGTTCTTATTTCTACCCTTCCATTCTAAAATCAACATTAATTAATCTCAATTCATATATTTTAATAGAATGCCTATTATCAACCCACATGAATTGAAAAATCAGTACATGGGAATGTTGTATAATCCAAATCACATAATTTTTTATGATTCCAATGTATGACATATTCATGAAAATTATATTTTTATCCTTAGTTTTAGAAACATGCATTTCTTCATCCACAAGTGTAACTCCACTATTTTTCATGGCATTGTCTTCATCATGTCCATTTTTATAGAATGTATATCCCTTCATTACATATCCATTTTAATATAATACTTACATAGTTGGTCCAACGGTAACCATCTAATTCGTTCTAAAATTGAATATGGATTTTCATCTGACTCGTTAAAAATATAGACCTCGAACCATTTTATAAACTATTGATTATGTGTATATGATTTCTAACTTTCATCCCTTGTTGGATTAAAATGACTAATAATTTCATTGTTTATTTCAACATATCGTGGAACCTATAAACCATTATGAAAAACGTAATGGTTGTTCTTCTTCTGATCTACTATATTGATTTTGACAATATCTCTTCCAAAAATTATTTCACCCACATGCTTCCAAGTGTGAAGGGATTCTAGTAGACAAAATATTTCCACACCTGATATGTATTCTATAAATAATTCAATGTCTTCCTCAACAATATATCGCTCTACAATAAAACGATATGGTTAAATTCAATTTTTGACATACCCTTAAAAAAACATCATTTTCCATTCAATGGGGTACATTCATCTATAGTGTATAGGGCCACATAGTCTAATATCACTCACTAAGTGAACCATAATGTGAACCCTTATATCAGAGAATTTTTATGGGAATAACATTTTCAATTCACATAATATGATGATAATTTATCTTTCCATAGTTGGAAATTTCATCAGATCTATAACTTTGCTGGATTTAGCTTTGAAGAAGAAACAAATCTTGGTTAATGCATGAAGGGTGTTATTGGAAATAATGAAACGTAAATCTATAGTAATTAGTTCCTGAATAAAAATATGACAATTATGTGATTTCAGACCCTTTAACATCAAATCGTTTATTGACCAAATATTCTTGATATTCGATGAGAACACATATATAACCTTTACTATATTCAAGAAGTTGAAAAACTGATATCTCTCTTACCTGGAAAGAGTGTAATTAGGTAGAGGAAGAAGATTCCATTTTTCAACCATCATAGGAACCAACTCGTCTCATATTCCCATGCGAATCATCTCCATCCTAGCCTTAATTCCATCCTTTTTATATCGGTGCATTTAGCAACTTACCGATGAAACTGTCACATAATTTTTTTTCAAAATGAATAACATCAATAAAATGTCAGGTGTATAAAAAATTCTATAATAATAATTCAAACAAATACTTGATCACATTTTCCAATAGGTTTTCATAAGGTTTTTCAAAAATGGTTTACCAAAAGTAGTGTCCATATCATTTACTTTCTCAAATAGTTGATTAACTATTATGGGAGACGGTGCTGTAAGTTCTTCTGAACTTCCATAAGATGATGTCAATAAACATAAGTAATTATCCCATTAGGGTATTAATCTAAAATATTCTAGAAAAATATTCTTTAATGAATGTTTCAACCTAATTGAATGTGTACCTTTTTGACAAATAGGACACTCTTTAGTTCCTTTAATGCTATATCCTGAAAAATTTCCATAAGCTAGAAAGTAATTTATCATCCCTCACAACGTGGATCTCAACGTAAAATATTTATTTATGTAAGAATCATAAAACATAACATCTAAATTATCCCCACCTCAATACGATGCATGGTGTGTCTAGTATAACTCAAACTGTCTATTTTTATTTAAAATTTACATCAATTTAAGTAAAAACAACAAGTGACATACTGATAACTGAGAAAACGTATTTTTATTGTTTTGATATTTTAGTAAAATTATCCCTGATTCATTTGTGAGGTGTATGATTCAATTTCCCCTCAATAAGACGCATGGTGTGACTGGTATGACTCAAAGTGTGTCTTTTTTATTTAAAATTGATATTAATTTGTGTAAAAAGAACATGTGTCATAATGAAAACTGAGAAACCAAATTCATATTATTTTTATACTTAATTAAATTGATAAATTAATCATTTTTGACATGTAGATATAAACCATACATTAATAAGATGCACGGTTTTTCTGGTATAACTCAATGTGTCTCTTTTTATTTAAAATTTCTATAAATTTTAGTAAAAACAAAAAATGATATACTAAAAACCAAAAAACAAATTTTTATTGATTTTATATTTTAGGAAAATTATATATTAATCATTTATGATTTTAATGGATCAATATCATCTCAATATGACACAAAGTACGATAGGAATCACTCAAAGTGTCTCTTTTTATTTTAAATTAAAATTAATTTAAATAAAAACAATAAGTGACCTACTGAAAATTTAGCAAACACATTCATATTGTTTTGATATTTTATGAAAATGATATATTAGTTATTTATGATGTGTAGGGATCAAAAAATCCTCAATAAGATTAATGGTGTGTCCGGTATAACTCAAAGTGTATATTTTTATTTATTATTGAAATTAATTTAAGTAAAAACAACAAGTTACATATTGAAAACTGATAAAACACATTCAGATTGTTTTGATACTTTAGGACAATTATACATGAGTAATTTGTGACATGTAGGAGTCAACCAAACCTAAATCTAATGCATGGTGTGATCAGTATGACTAAAAGTGTCTCTTATCTGTTTAAAATTTACATTTTAGTTCAAAACGTGTCACTCACTAAAAACCATGATAACATGCTCTGATTTTCTTGATAAATTGGTAAAATTATTCTTAAGTCATTTTTGATGTGTATGAAGTAGTTTCACATCAAACTAACTCACGATATGACCAGTATGAATCTAAATTCATGTTTCTATATTGAAATGATATTTTAGTAAAAAAACACAATGGAAATAATAAAAACCAAGAAAATGAATTCATATTGTTTTGATATTTTATAAAAATTATCCATTAATTATTTGTGACTGGTAGGAAATATCTACACCTCAATATGACACACCATGTGGCCAGTATAAATCTAAATATTTCATTGTTTTAAATTAACATTAATTTTAGTAAATGAATTTGTGACATACTCAAAAACTAAGAAAACACATTTGGATTGTGTTGATATTTTAGTAAAATGATCCATAACTCATTTCAACATATAGGAATCAACCCTGTCTCAATAAGACACAAAATATGACTGGTATGACTCCAAATGTTTCATTGTTATTAAATATTAACATTTTATTAATTTTTTATTTCATATTAATGTTTAATTTATTTATTTATAGTATTAATAAGTTAATATTTTTTAATATATAGGTGGAATATTTTTCTCAAGTTGAGTTGATTTTTTTGGAAACTCATACCATGGGTGGACATTTTTGAGAGGGTATCATGGGTATCAAAATATGAAATATTAATGTTTAAAATGTATCATGGACAATTGTACATGTAATTATATAAAAATTTAGTTTGAAATGTAAATAGTAGGGTTTTTTTCTAAATACCATTGGTGGACATTTTTATATTGATGATATCAATTAAATGTATATAGAAATTTTGCTTCTGGGATTGTTGTTTAAACTGAAAATTTTATTATTGGTGTGTTGTTATATAAAATGCACACAATAAGAGGCTAGGGCTTTATCAGTGAAAAAAGAATTGATAAAGGCTCCCCTTATCATATCTCTGATTAACAATGATTTTTTAGTACTGTTAAAGGCCAATTTTAATGGTGTGAATGGGTATATGTGTATTACTGTTTACCAATCATCCATCTTGTTTGGTTCTCCCTTTAATATTATATATATATAGTTATATTTATTCATAAATTAATTTAGGTATATATATTTTCATATATATATATTAATCGATATAGTTAGTTATATTTATATATTTATATTTAAATCTACTTATATATATATATATATATATATATCCTTATATTCATTCGTATATTAATATATGTTTATAAGATTATTTTTAAATACATTTATAAAATACGTTTGTGTGTGTGTGTAAATAAATAAATAAATACATATGTACAACACACACACACACACACATATATATATATTATGTGTATCTATAAGTATAATTATATATATTTATGTATATTCAAAGATATTATATATTCATATGTATATTCATATGTTAGAATATATAGATAATATATATCTGTTTTTAATACAGACACACGATAATATATATATATATATATATATATATATATATCACTACTAGAAAATCAGGCTATAGACACGGTTTGGAAACATGGATATTAGCCCAATAACCGTGGCTATAGGTTATAGCCATAGTTCACTGAACCGTGGCTGGTATTGTCGTGTATATAGGGCTAAACCTATATCCACGGTTTCAAACCGTGGCTATAGTCCTATAGCCATGGATTGGAACCGTGCCTATAGCCATATTGCCACAGTTTCATCTCTGACTAGAGACCTATAGCCACGGTTTCAGACCGTGGATATAGACTTATATCCACAGTTTCAAACTATGGATATTGCTCTATATCTAAGGTTTCAAACTGTGGCTATAGGTTTGTCCCTATAGCCATGAAAATATTATCCACGGTTCAATGATCTGTGTCTGAAACCCTTCTTGTTTCTTAAAAAAAACAAACCCCCTAGATAGCAGCCCCCCCCCACACACACATCCCTTGAACCCCTCTCACCCCCCTTGTACACACATTTCCCCCCTATTGGACCCCCTTGAACAGCATCCCCCCACCCCCCAACTGGACCCCCTGGATAGCACCCCCCTTCCTAGACCCCCCTAGACAGCAGCCCCCCCCCTCACTGGACCCCCCTGGATAGCAGACCCCCACCCCATCAATTAGACCACCTAGACAGAAGCCCCACTGCTTGTCCCCCTGGAGAGCAGCCCCCCTATTGGACCCCATTTCACAAACCCTACTAGACACCCCCTTGACCCCCTATTGGACACACACCCCCTGGACAACCCCCCCCCACACACACACATCAATTTCACCCCTTTCATAGCCACTTGAACCCCCATTTCACACCCCTTTCACCCCCCTTGATGGACATCCCTAGACAGCAGCCCCAGCCCCCTGGACAGGACCCCCCCCCATGGACCCCCCCCCTCTACTGGACCACCATAGACAGCTGCAGCCCCCTACTGGACCCCCCTGGATAGGACCCCCCTACTGGACCCCCCTTGCACCACCCCTTTTGGACACCCCCATTGCACCACTACAGGACCCCCCCCCCTTGCACCCACAAGACAGCAGCCACCCCCCCCCCCCCCACATTCACACATCCGTTGGACCCCTTGCACACACCCCCTTACACCCCCTTTCACACCCCTTGCCCCCTGCTAGACCCCCTGTATAGCAGCCCCCACCCCCCTTTTAGACCATCCTGGATAGCATCCCCCCCCTGCTGGACCCCCCTGGATAGCCACCCCCCTGCTGGACCCCCCCCCCCCCCTGGACATCAGCAGCCCCCCTACTGGACCCCCCTGGACCGCAGGAACCCCCTACTTAACCCCCTTGAACTGCAACCCCCCTAGACAAAATCCCCCCCACCCCACCCCAATGATGGATCCCCATGGACGACAGTCCCACCCCGCCCCCCGGACCCCACTTGCACCACTCCTACTGGACACCCCCATTGCACCCCTACTGCCCCCCTCCCTGCACCCCCTAGACCCCTCCCCAACACACATCCATATCACCCCCTTGCACATCCCTTTCCCCCCTACTAGACCCCCTAGACAGCATCCCCCTCTAGACAGCAGCCGCAGCCCCCCTGGACAACAGCCCCCCAATGGACATCCCCCCCCCAGCTGGACCCCCCCTTGGACAGCAGCAGCCCCCTGCTGAACCCCCTAGATAGCAACCCCCCTGGACAAAACCCCCCCACCCCACTGTTGGATCCCCCTAGAGGGCAGCCCCCCAGACCCGCCTTGCACCACCCCTACTGGACACCTCCCCTTGCACCGCTACTTGCCCCCCCCCCCCACAAATCCCTTTCACCCCTTTCACACACACCCTTGCACCACCTTGTACACCCCTTCCCCCCTACTAGACCCCCTAGACAGCAGCCCCCTTTAGACAGTAGTCGCAGTCCCCCTGCAGAACAGCCCCCCACTGGAAATCCCCCCTACTGGACCCCCTGGACAACCGCCCCCACTACTGGACCCCACTAGACAACAGCCCCCCCCCCCCTACTGGACCCACTTGGATATCACCCCCCCCCCACCCTATTGGACCCCCCTGGACAAAAGCCCCCCTGCTGGACCCCCTGGACAGCCCCCCTGCTGGATAGCAGCCCCCCTACACATCCCTTGCACATGTTCTAAGGGATCCTTCATTAAGCATATTGACCAAGCACGTGAGTTTCCAGCTTTTCCCTTATATGTACCTACTAAATCATAACATGTAGAGGCTTTTTTACCTGGTGTTGAGAGATTTGTTTCCTTAATGCGTTCAAATTTTGTATCCATAGTATACTTATAATATTTCATAGAAATAAATTTTTTAGATTTCAGTGTAATTTTGAGTTATCAGGAACCTCCTATTGTTGCGTCTACATCTAGTGCTCCACCTCCCTCAGATTTAGTTGATGTTGATTTTATCTAGTCTATATTCAAATAGTATCTCCATGTTTTTATAGGTTATGTGCATTGATCTCATCGTGATTAATTGAGGCAGATTCTATAGAATGGGTTTTCAAGGAATAGGTTGAACAGTTGAATGTGATGAAAACTCTACTCAAGCTATTCATGGAGGAGAAGATTTATTTATTAGTATGGAGAGATGAAGAAATATTATTTTAAACATTTTCAATCTTATAAAGCCTTTCATATAAGTATCCAATACGGTAGTGGCTGCCGGTTGAAAGTCAAAAGTGAAACAGTAATGTGAACCCCAAAGTCCGCATAGCTACAGTGGTCAAAGTTGATACAATTCCCAAAAATTTGGACCGGGGCCTTCATCCCCCAGACCCCTATAGTAGGGGCGCATTTCCCCCTTAAACCCCCATCGATCTCACTGTGGAGCTCAACCCGCGACAGTTGCAGGCCACAAGCATTCGGCCCAACAGGATCGGGCTACACCACTCCAACAATCTCCCTTGCTGCATCCCTTGATGAGAAAGAGGTTAAGAGTGCCATATGTCTCTAAATCATGATAGTGTTCCTAGTCCTAATGGTTTCGAAAATTAATTCTTTATGTTCTAATAGGACATAGTTTGTGATGATCTCCTTAACGCTATTATGGAGTTCATTAACCATGCCTTAGTGCCCTATGGAATCAACTCCAATTTTATTTCCCTGGTCAGAAAGAAGTTAAATGTTGTGAATGTAAATGATTTTAGACCTATTTACATTGGGAATACCTTTCCAAAAATCATTATCAAAATTATTGCTATTAGGTTAGGTCTCATTGCTCGTGGGTTTATCTCATTAAATCAGCCCCCCCCGGACAGCCCTTGGGCACCCCCGTGGTCATCACCCCTAGTAACCCCAGCTACACCCTGCCCCCTGCACTATAGCCCCCTCCCCCTAACCCCCCCCGGACAGCCCATGTACACCCCCCTAGACAACCCCTCCCAGACACTCCACATGTACCCTCCCCCCTTCCCTAAGACCCCTCGGCACCCCCTCAGACATCCCTTGGACACCCCACCGACACCCTTCCCTACAGAGGCCCCTGATAGCCCTTAGACACCTCCCGGACAACCCCTCTTAGACACCCCACCTGCATCCTCCCCCTTCTCTGCAGACCCCCCCCCCCCTGGACAGCCCTTGGACACCCCACCTGGACAGCCCCTCCTAGAAAATTCTATAGCCATCTGTAACTTCACTTCATTATGAAATAATAATAAATGAACAATGCCTTGAAATTTTTCCAAAAATAGTCTTTTTCTGGCTTAGTCTAAATAATAGACTTCCACCACATATAACTCGGACCCTCTAGTAGGAAGGTTACAAAAATTACCTTAAGAGATATATAAATCAAAAGCTGGATAAAAATATCCTCAACCTTCATTACCAAAACCAATTTATCCTAAGAATCTTTTTCCCAGAAATTATTGTGGGGCTACAATATTTATTATGGGGTTGTTAGGTGTGCCTTAAAGATCGATTTATTCAAGGCTTTTGATTTTTTAGGTGGGAATTCGTATGGGATGTTTTGGTTCAACTCATATTTCCGTCTAGGTTCTCATATTAGGTTAAAAGATGCGTCTCTACCCCAATGTTCTCGGTGAACATTAATGGCAGTTTACATGGACACTTTTCGGGGAAAATAGGGCTCCGAAAAGGGTATCCTCTTTCACCTTTCCTTTTTGTTATTTTCATGGAGTTTTTCTCACGGATCCTAGAATGCCAGTGGCTGGGGGCTGGTGTGATGGATGGTACGGGCTGGAGTGGCTGGTGCGGGCGGGAAGGCCGGCAGCAGGGGAATGGTAGGGGCTGGTGTGGGCTGGAATAGGTGGTAGGGGGCTGGTGTGAGCTGTATTGCAGGTGGCTGATGGTTGTTGGGCATGTTGAAGGGGCTGGTACGGGTTGGGATGTAGGAGGTCGGGGGCTGGTGAGGGATGAAACTGGTGGATGGGGCTGTTTTGTAGGTTGCAGAGGGCTGGCATGAGTGTTTTTCAGGAGGATGGGGGTGGTGGCTGGTGTGGTGGAAAGTGCGGGCTGGATTGCTGGTGGTTGGGGGCTGGTGAAGGCTCAAATGCAGGTGGAAGGGGGCTGGAATACTGGTGGAAGGGGGCTGGTTGCAGGTGCTTGGGGGATGGTGCAGGCTAATTTGAAGGTGGAAGGGGGTTGTTGCGGGCTAGAATGCGGGTGGCAACAAGATAAAATGAAGGTGGAAGGGGGTTGGTGTGTGCTAGATGTGGCTGATGCTGGGCCAAATCACAGCATTACCGCTGCCTGACCGCAGCGTTACCACGTCGTTACTGCGGTGTGACCGTGGCATGATCGTGGCGTGACCTCGGTGGGACCGCAGCGTGTTGGCCCGGTCTAGTGACATTCGCGGGGCAACATCGTTCGACCAGGAGTGAAGGGAGTGGGAGGAGGTGAGGCAATATTCTGGTTGTCGCCCCGCCGGCAGAAATTGTGATTATTTAGTCACAACATTAATCAAAGGACTCATTGAATACTATCAATGAGAACCTCTGTAGGGTGTTATCCTGGAGCATGGCCAAATCACAGCATTACCGCGGTGTGACTACGGCGTCACCACGGCGTGACCACTGCGTGACCACGGCATGTTGGCCTGGTCCAGCGACATTCGTGGGGCAATATCTTCCGGCAAGGAGCGAATGGAGTGGGAGGAGGCATGGAAACATTATGGTTGTCGCCCCACTAGCAGAAATTGTGATTATTTTGTCTCAAGATTGATCACAGGACTCATGGAATACTATCACTGTGAACTATCATGGGGTGTCATCCTGAAGCAGTGCCAAATCACGGGGTGACCGCGGTGTGATTGCGGCAGGACCGTGCTGTGACCGCGGTGTGACGGCGGCATGACTGCAGCATTACCGCAACGTGTTGGCCCAGTCCAGCAACATCCATGAGGCAGCATCTTCCGGCCAGGAGCGAAGGGAGCAGGAGGAGGCAGGGAAACATTTCGGTCATCGCCCCACTGGCAGAAATTGTGATTAGTCTGTCTCATCATTGATCACAAGACTCATGGAATACTATCACTACGAACCACCACATGGTTTCATCCTGGAGCAGGGCCAAATCACGGCATTACCACAGCATGACTGTGGCATGACTGCAACGTGATCGCGGGGTGACCATGGCGTGATCGCGGCATGACAGTGGAGTGACAGTGGCGTGACCGCGGCGTGACGATGGCGTGTTGGCCCAGTCTAATGACATCTATGGGGCAGAACATTCCTTCTAAGATCGAAGGGAGCGGGAGCAGGTGGGGAACCATTCTGACCATCGCCCCACTGAAAAATGACAGAACATATCAACTATTTAATATGATATAACAAGGGATCGCCAATGAATGGTATAGCGAGTGGCACAATGACGCGACATCTAAAGGTCCACAAAATGATGGAAAAGAATCATACACCCTACACAAACCATTTACAAATTCATTCACTTTTCCTAAACATGGAAATTTTATTAATAATATTCAATGCATTAAAAGTAAAGTGTTATGGTCAAGGCATATGCCTACTCAGGAAATGTCATTTGAGTTAAACGAGTATGATAAGACAATTTATATTATTCAAAGAAAAAAAACTAACTAGCCAAAAAACAAATACCAATAAGAGGAATATGAAAGACTCAAACCAAATCTAAACATGATACAAATAATTATCACTACTCTTTGGTTTAGAAGATAGCGCACCTCCATTGGAGGGGTTTTATTATCAAATAATGGCATTTCATTATCGCACAATTCATTTAATTATATTTAAAATTTATTCTAAAACCCATTGAGCACAAATCAAATGCAATAATTTAAGAAACTAGATCAACATAACTATCACTATGAGTTTTCACATATATTGCACCTCTATTGGAGGAATTTGATTATAAATACATGAATTTATTTATCAAATGAAACAATTATATTAAAGAACACTTATTCAAGTTCTGATATTCAATATAACTAAGCACAATTAATAATGAAGCTAAATTCAATTTAAATCATTCTTGAATTAAAGAGGCTAGAAGAGGCATCCATCCTCAAGGTGGAACCAAACCATCCACTTCATCTCTTGGAGTGTTCTGACTAAATGTTGCTTCTCCCCCACTGGGTATACGCACCTTCACACACATGCAAGGAAACATAGCCCCTATGCACACACCTGCATGGCCATGAGCATGTTCAAGGGGATCCTTGAACAAATGATTATATGTATATACCAGTCTCCAATCAGCTGTGTATGAATTTATATACATACATGGGCACACATATCCCCATACGTTCATAATCACTACCATGGTTGACTACACACGTAACAGGGGAGCCCAAATACATATGCTTTCTTACCTATTCACACACATGCAATTCGCACTTAACTTGGATACTCGAAACCAATGAGAAGGGATAAACGCACTACAAAAAGGAAATTAGGAACCTTAAAACACATAAAGGATGCAACATAACTAGCGGGAAACCAACCAACGACATTAAATCCTTACCTCGATTTGGAGAACCATATCCACTCGAACCAACAAAAAATGATCCAACACCCTACTCAAAACATAATATGGAGTCAAGAACACTAAAATACCCAAATACATGAGGTGAGAGAACATATTAAAACATTATGAATTATATAACACTTTATAATTTAATAAAATATGGTTACCCATTCAACTGACCTCTTCCCCCTGCCCTCTACCCCCTCCACCCTGCCACCCTCCACCCACTGCCTGCCCCCTTCCCCCTACCCCCTGCCCCCTACTCTGCAGACCTCTCCCCTGACCCTGTCCCCTTCCCCCTGCCCCCCTCCACCCTCCCCATGCCCCCTACCCCTGCTCGCTACCCCCTACCCTACGGACCTACTCCCTGCCCCCCTCCACCTTGCCCCCTGCCCGCTACCCCCTGCCCCCTCCACCTAGCCCCCTATCCTACACAGCCCCCCTGCACAGCCCCCATCCCCCCTAGCCTGCACCACCCCCCTAGCAAGCACCACCCCCTAGCCTGCACTAGCCCACTAGCCTGCACACCCCCTTGTGAGTCAAAAAATTATTTGGAGATTTCTGTGGTGTCTCAAATGAGTGAAGTATGGATTAAAATGGAAATCAGAAATGAAATAATTTCAACCAAGAAATATAATAATAAAATACCACAAGAGGATACTTATATATATTCTTACATGCATGAGCATGGGATATGTTATGTTGCAAATTCTTAGCATAACATGCATCCCTATCCACAGACACATCCTATCATGATAAAGCATACACACAAGAAATCAAGTTCTTGTGAAGACATTGAGACAAATAAAACCTCATAAATATATATTCGTAATGAGTTATGTTAATAAAAGTATTTGAATAATTCCTTGGTGGAAGCCGATTGAAAAGGACCATCAGCATTTGAGAAATAATATTGGAAAAATGTGGTTAAATCGAAATGTAATCCAAAATCATGTACTAAAAAGAATAACATAGTGGTTATCGAACGAATGTACCAACCGTAGCATTGCGTTGAAATTTATTATAATTACCTCTCAATGTCATCAAGGATTATAATGCTTAGTTGTAACTTATAAACTTCCTCAAATACCTGAAAAGAACAGGTGAAACAAATGACTAAAACTATCCAATATACAAGTTGAAAATTGAATAAAAATAAACAAATGGATGGAAGGGTGTACCATAGGTGAATTTATTAATTCATTAGGAATGTTGTTGTTGAGGGGGAGAGCAGGTTTGGCACTAGTAGGGGGATATGATCTCCCTTATACTGTGAAGAATTTTTTTTATGAGGCTTGGGAGGCTATGGAGTTTATTTATATGAAGAATATGAAGGAGGCTCAATAACCACATGAGGTTTTATCCTACTCAGACACCATGCCCCTCCCCCTGCACAACCCCCCTGTAGACCCCCTTGCCCCCCCTTCAGACCCTCCTGGAAACCCCCATCCCCATGCCAGTCCCCCAGGTAGGGTATTTTTTCTGGTTGTTTTAATGTGGAACCATCAATTCTAGATCATATTGGGCCATTTTTATTGTTGGTATGATTTATTTCTACTCATTGTAGTCGACCAATGGATTGATAACCCTCCACTGCATGATCTTTATAAGGGAATTTAGGTGAGGGTGATAGTAGTCATTTCATCATAATAGATGTATGAAATTTCTATTTTGGGAGATCATGGGTTTTAGTAGAATCATGGGAACTTATTCTACCCCTACACCTATTAGCAATGGATGTGGAACCTCACCTATAAAATCTATTTCTTGGAATTCCATAAAATAATTTGAATCAAAATTTGAGTGTTTTTTATGATTATGATGACTGATATGCCATATGTTACTCATTATATAATTTGTTTAAGGATAAGAACTTCTTAATGGGTTCACCAGTACCTGAATTTTACACCCAATGATACTCATCCTCTATAGGCTAGTCACCTGAGGTATTTTAGGCTCATCACCTAATGAACATGAGGCTCATCAACCAAGGAATTCCATTCTCATTGCATCAGGAAGGACGGGATTATGATGCATTAGTAAAGGTTAATCATCATATTCTTATCACATAATAAATCATATACTTTTCAATAATGCATGTTCCAACATCTCTATAAGTATAAGATCACATCACTTGTAAAATGGACGCCCATGACTTCAAGAAAATTATTTCCCATGTTTTAACCAAAGATTCAGATTCCTAAAACATGGGTCCTCACACTTCATTCATCCATATTCATACACAAAAAATATTCTATTCAAAATTAAAA
Source organism: Viscum album (assembly GCA_963277665.1). Classification (NCBI taxonomy): domain Eukaryota; kingdom Viridiplantae; phylum Streptophyta; class Magnoliopsida; order Santalales; family Viscaceae; genus Viscum; species Viscum album. The sequence continues at coordinate 1,250,802,769 of OY728140.1, read as the reverse complement.
TATTTTCATCTTTAAGGGATCTAATTATGAGGGAGAGTGCTCCTTGGTTCTCAAATATTTATCAGTATAATCCTATGAATCATTAATATAAGTACAATAAATTTATTAATTATTATTTTTAGGTTTCCTACAGAATATATGTGCACATTATCAATTGATATATTCATATTCTTCCTTGACAAAGATAGTGGTTATTAGAAAATCATTTTTCAAAACAATAAAGCAATTAGGGAAAAAAGTTTTTTAAAAAATCAGGAAATTATAGAATTATAATTAAAGGTTTAGGCAGAGGGAACCTACCTCAACCTCAAGACCCATTTCTTTTGACGATGACAACTTGAATATTCCTTTTTTCTGCTTGCATGCATATGAAACTTCACATATATATAAGGACACCTAGCCTCTCTGTATATATTTTCTTGGCCAAATATGCATAAGGGGGTCCTTAGATATATGTTTATAAATCCATATACCCCATTAAACTTACACATATATGAATTTTTCATATGAGTTTGATTGGTATAGAATATTATAAAACATGTTCCTCTATTTTTGGACACATTCTAAGAATATAGACAAAGAAAATTTTAACCTCCCTACACGCGAGACTTATCTGTGTAGGGAATCTCATATTCACAGAATAAAAAATCATGGATGGTGTAACTACCCTAATAACTATCAGTAAAATCCATTCATCCTAAAACATTAGTGTAATTTGGTATTATAAGGCCCTAAACTTCTAAATTTTAGAGTATTTATCATGTTACCATTATTATAATCTTAACATTCCAATATTTAGGCATTTTGACAAGAAAATATGTATAATCTATTATCCATATTAAAATTTCGACGGAACGTTATAACAAAGGGAAAAATGATTGAGATCATAAAATATTCCATTCATTGCAAAAACTATGGTGTATTATCCACATCCTGGAGTCTCTCTTGACCTTATTAAGAAATGAAATGGAAATGATGTGACTATAGTGAAATTCTACCTACCTGATTCAATTGATCTTCTAATTTCTAACAAAAGGTGTTAAGGGCCTACTCGAGATTGGTTCTATGACTAGATCCATATTTTGATAGAGTGTGAATTTTTTTTAAAAAGGTTTTTTGCTCTTGTATTTTATATTTTATGGATTCTATAATTGTGTTTTTTATGATAGTTGTACCTTTATTCTGTCCATGTGAGCCACATATTCATGCATCTCTATAGTCTGTATAGAAATAAAATCATGAAGTTTCACTTCCTCTATAGTTAAGAGATTTAAATAATTATTTTTATCCTTTAAATATATTGTATGGTGGCTGGAAAATAAACTTTATGAGATCATATTCATGGGTGGCCAAATCCTCTCGATAAATGAGAACATTATGAACAAGGATTCCACAGTGTTGATAATAAAACACACCTACATCTACGGGAAGGAACATTGTTAAAGGTTATCATATTTATCATAAATATTCTCTAAAGGATAATATATGATTATAGTTTAAACCATGAACCAAGACCACTTTCATTAAAGCTGATGCTAGATGAAAATATTGGGAACTAGACTCTGTTCACCTTACACAATAGGTATATAATCTAGAATTTTATTTTTCATGGACATATCTTCTTTAAATGGTGTCATAGTTGTATGAAAGTCCTCCATAGTTGCCTCCTATTTAACTTTAGGGATTGAACTTGATAGTTTAGCATTGACCAGATGAAAACCTAACACTATTCTACTGGGATAAATGTTATCAGGTCTTCCAACACTAGTAGTCAAACATATAGAGTCTTCACCAATCTCAAAAAAAATATCATGAGGATGAAACTCCATCAAAATTATTAGAATGTTGGGAAATTTTTTTCCCCCCAATAAATTATAAGGATATTATGTCATGAATGGATCATTGAGAATCCAATTTTTTATGCACCCATCAAACTGGTTTCCCCAATAACCCATCAGTATAGTATTCAAACCATAACATGGAATAACCCCATGAAAATTTATTTGGACCATTCTCAAGATGTAATGGAATTTCTATGTCAGAATCCCCATGCATTATCATCGACCACATTTCATAAAGGTAAAATGGGTCATATTAGCTCTAAATATTGATTAGAGGTAAATATGTAACCTATTATAAAGACCAAATTATCATGAGAACCTATAAGGATCTAAAGGATTTAAAATGGATACTCCATCTATAAAATCATCCAAAATCCCATCTCTCAACAAGATAATGTATGAAATTAATTCTAAATTTCATCTATCATTATCTACCACTCCACCAAAATGTGTTGAATATGGAATGAACCCAAAATGGGAAACATCCTTTAACAAATAAATAGGATAATCGAGTCATTAGTTGAAAAAGAAAAAGACCATATACCATAGCATCATAGTTCACTCCACATCGAGAATTAGTTTCATATTCAAGAATGAACATGAGAAATCAAAGTAATTTTCAATTACCTTGATGATAGGGCGTGGGGGTGTCAACCTCAGCATCCGGGGGGTTGAGGGTTGTGGGGCAGAGCCGTCGAGAATGAAGGGAGGAGGTGGGGAGGCCGCTCGGAGCAGCTTCACTGAAGGAGTAGGATCGTGTGGAGGATGATTGTGGTGATGATGTGTCATGGGTATTGAAGGATGTTGGCGAGGAGGCGTCGGGGAGGAGGTGTCGAGGAGGGGTCTGGAAGGAAGAGGGGAGGTGGGGAGGCAGCTCAGAGCAACTTCTCTAGATTAGGAGGGTCACGGCGTGGAGGCGTCGAGGTGGGCCTTGGGCGGTTGAGGGGTTTTTTGGAGGATGGATCGAGTGGAAGGAAGAAGAAATGAATGGGTTGGGGTATTAATCCACGGAGCCATGGCTAATTGTGGGGGTGTTGCAATGAGTTTTTTAATCTGTGGCTTTATTGGCGTGGCTATTGCTCAATTTCTTAGTAGTATATATATAGAGACACACACACACACATTATATAAGTATAGAAGTATTCATATATGTGTGTTTGAAATAAAATGAACATTAATTTTTATTTAGACAGGGCTTATATATTGAGAAATATATTTTATATGTAAATATGATTAATTTTTTATTTATAAAAATAAATTTTTATGTGTGAATATATAAACAAAATATGTATATATTATTATATATTTCGTTATAAATAAAATTAAATTATATAAAATGATAAAAATTAAAAGACAAAATAATAATATGAATTTAATACCTAGGAAAAAATTCAGTCCCCACTGAAAAATGGAAAAAGACCCTCTTAAACGAGGCTGAAATTCCAAATAATGTTTAACAAAATTGGGTATCCTGACTAAAAACTCAGTTTTGGACGGATTTGGGTCTTTTTTGGCTCCAAAATTTTTATAGTGGGTTGTCTCATGTCACCAGTATGTAGAGCTAGTCGTAATCATCGATTGGATATGTAGTAGATCTCAAACTGACACCCGAGTCAAAATTTATTTTTGTTTGAGGTTTGAGTTACGTTTTCAATTTATTTTAGATATTATATTAAATTTTTTATTTTCTGTGTCTTCATATTATTATAAAATTATTATTACTTGATAATAATTATTAAATTATTAATTAATAATATTTTTAAAGTATTTTATAAGCAATTTTAACTGAACATCTTATGTATTAGGAGTAAATGTATATCTATACTTATCTAAAAAATATTCAAAAAATATAAATTATATTTATATCAATATCAATATATTTATATATATTCATATATTATATATTATAATAATTTTTTTCTTATGGTTATTTATTTTTTTCATGAACATTATTATTAGAATAGGTTGGGAAAACCCCTCTCTTAAGAAAAGCAGAAGCCCTTTTAAGCTATATTGAGATAGAACCCATTGCATGACTGAATCCCCAAACACAACATGCCCCCAAAAAAGACATGGAAATTGTAAATGGATGTAAATCTAATTACCTAATAGTCCAATCCATATAGCCTAAAATACTAAGCTAGAGAAACATATAATTAGATTATTTTGAAATCCCCCAAGGTATCTATCCATCCATTTGAACATCAACCTAGAAACCCAAACCATAGCTTCCATTGGGAACTATGGGAAAGATCATCATGGTGGACATATCTGCTGATAATGGAGATGATATTCCAGAAAAATCACCATCCCCAACTGGAGCGGGTTCTTCCTCTCATGTCATCGACCCATTCCTCGAGTAAGGTTTGACCCTCGTTATTATCCCTCACCATCGCACCTAGGTTTGAGTCTTTCCATTAGTCACCACGATGATGAGAGGCCTTCCTTTACCACTAACCCTGGAGCTTTCCTATCAACCCCCACCACCGAGTAGGAGTTCAGATCTTTCCACTGACCCCTACATTAAGTATACATAAATTTGTTTTATATTCAGGTATTTCAAATTAACATATATTCATATTGATTCCATACTTTATAAAAATGTTCCATAAGTCATCTGTGATGTGTAAGAATCTGCCCCACCTCAATCTGATGCATGGGGTGAGCGGTATGACTCCACTACTGTAGATATGTCCATTAACTGCTTGTAAAACGGGCATTTACAGTGTTAAAAGGCATTATTATCCCCCAAACAATTGAAAGGGGTCATTTTAATCATCTTTAAAAAACTACTAATAAAGGACTCTTTTATCAGTGCTAAAAAAATCACTGATTAAAGGGACCTTTATCGACGCTTTTTTAGCGCAGATAAAAATCATAAAAAATAAATTTTTTTCTATAAATTGAATGCTGGGACCTCCCCCCTTTCATTTAAACTCTATCCCCCCTTTTAAAAGTTCTTGTCTCACCTCACACCCCTTCAATGGCATGGAGTCCACCCACCATTTAACATTACTAGGGACCTACATTTCCCACCCGCGCACACCCCTTAGTTGGGTTTCGAAACTAAGACCCCCCCTCATATTCTCTCTTATTTTCTACTCCCACATGTCATTTTATTTTGTATTTTTTGATAAATCTATATATTTATATTTATTTCTTTATATTTTTATCCATATATTTATAGATATATATTTATATATATATTTAAATACATATATAAAATATGTGTTTGTGTGTGTGTGAATGTCTTAATAAATATATACATATATATATATATATATTTACATATGTGTGTGCATATATAAATATAATTTTACATATTGGTATTTAGTGAAATATATTATATGTTAATATTTATATATGTACGTAATAATATTTAGATAAATATATATCAGTTTGTCAATGCACACAAAAATATACTTATATACATACATACATTATATATACACTAATTGTATATATATATAAATATTTATTTTAAATAAAATGGATATTATTTTTTATTTAGATAAGGTTTATATATTTAGATATATAATTTATATGTAAATATGATTACATATATATTTATAAATTAAATTTTAATGTGTGAATATATACAAATTATGTATATATTTTTATATATTTAATTATAAATTAAACTAAATTTTGAAAAATGATTAAATTTCATAACATTAATATCAAAATTAATGTAATACTTATGAATAAATTCATTCCCTTCTGAAAACAGGGAAAAGATCCCCCTTAAATGAGGCTAAAAATAGATTGAATGTTAAAAAATTAGAAAAAAACGACTAAAAACTCAATTTTAAATCCCTACTAGGGACTTTTTGGGCCTCAGAAGACATAATAGGTGATTCCACCATCATTAGCATGTAGATATTGGCACAATATTAGATTTTATATGTGGTAGAGCTCAAACAGACACTCGAATCGAAATATATGGCCTTTTGAAATCCGAGTTTCATTTTCAAATTATTTTAGATATTTTATTAATTTTTCTATTTTTTGTGACTTCAATTTGTTAATAAATGACTGTTACTCAATAATAACTAGAAATTTATTAATTAATAATATTATTTTAGTTATTTTAATTTCCATTTTCACTAATTGTCTTATATTTTATGTGTAAATGTATATTTAGTAATAAAGAAAACATATTTAAAAAATATATATTATTTTTAAGGAAATATAATATTTTTTAAAACATACCATTTATCAGTTCTAGGGAAAAAAACTGATAAATCCCCCCTTTATCAATTCTACCAAGAAAACACTGATAAAGGGATTCTCGTTAATATCCCTAAAACATAGATAAATAGGTAACTTTATCAGTGCTAAAAAACACTAATAAAGGGGTTACTTTTAACAGCATTTTTTGCGCTGTTAAAAGAATCTTTTATCAGCAGTTTTTTTAGTACTAATAATGATACCCCCTTTATCAACACATTTTTTAGCATCGTTAAAGTGTGGCCTTGTGAAATGTAGTTTTTGTGGTAGTGATCCATGTGTGTCCTTTTACTTAAAAATTGATTTTTAAAAATATATTCTTTCATATTTATGTTTAATTTGTTTCTTCAAAGTATTATTAAAAAAATTGTGTTATTATATAGGTGAATTCTTTTGCTCAGGTTGGGGTGGTTTTTTAGCAACTGATACCATGATTAGGATTTTTTGAGAGGGGTATTAGGTGACAAATACCATAAAACATTTATGTTTTTAATTGTCTATAAATAGTAAATGAAAATGTAATTATACAAAATATTTTCTAAAATGTATATAATATGATTTTTTGTATTTTTAATGTAAATTTTATTTCAATTAAATTATGAATTTTCATACAGGATCATTTCTATACCGGTGTATTTGGCTCAATGTGTTTTTATTCAAACAGCACATTGCAATAGTAGGGAAGTAATCAGCGTTAATGAAAACAATGATAATGGGGTCCTCATCTTAATGACGCTGATGACGATAGTGTTAATTTAGCACAATTAAATATCTCTGCAAAGTGTTAAATGGTATATCTGTGGTTGTGGAAATTCAATATTTTCGTAGTGACAATGATATCCTTATACAGGCATAAAATGAAAAGGATTTGAAAACATTGTGGTTATAAAACTAATAAGTACTAATTGCATCACTAGATTAGGGAGGAGGTGAATTCATGATATAAGGGGATTACAACCATATATCACCATGTATTTCATGCAGGAACAATGACCAGTTTTTTAAAATACAAATAATTATTTTAAAAAATATGGAAATTAAAAACGAAATTCATATTTTCCATTAATAATTTAAAGAGTAAAAAACAAGTATAAAACTATTTCTCATAATGATATATTCATTCGAAATTCTCTTTCAATTTAATAAATATCAATTTTTATTAAAAATTTTAAGAAAACATTTTTTATAATGAAATTAAAATAAAAAATTTAAAATAAATAAGACATTCACTTAAAAAATAATAAAATTTATTTTTCCTAAAAAAAATAAACTAAATTTCTAGTTATGAAAAATTAATAAAAACTATCTTTTCCAAATGATGTAATAAAAAAATATATATTCCAAATTAAAAAATATTTTATCAAAAAAATATTTATCCCCTATAAAATTTAAAAAATTTCCAACTTTTCATCTTAAAAAATTAATTAAAATAAATTATTTTATTTTAAAAATAAAAAATTAAATATCTGTTTTTTTATGATGTATTTGGAAATTAAAAATTAATTTTCCTCTTTTATATTATGATAAATTAATATTTTACCTTTTTCTAAATGATCCCATTTTAAATTTAAAATATCAAAAAATCCCCCTTTTCCTTTCAACAAAAATGAAATAATTTAATTAGAAAACTTAATGTTAAAAGTAAAAATTCTACATTTTTCTTTTAAAATTACTTTAGAAGAAAGGTTATCTATTTAGTTTTTATCAAAGGATAATTTTTAAAAATTTAATTTTAATTAAGGTAGATTTATTTTTATATTTTCATTGATTGATTTTATTTTACGATAATTTTAGTTTTTAACATAAAATAAAAAAACTATGATTTATTTAGTGAAAGGGGGATATTATATTTTCAATAAACAATGTTTATTTCTATTATTTTTCAAAGGAAGTATTTTTTATTATATTATAAAAACGTAGTAATGAACATTATTTTCATTCACATTAATTTCTTTTTAAAAAATGAGTTAAAAATGAATTTTCAAAGAGGAAAAATTGGAGATGGTTTGTTGCTATGGGAGAAGTCAATATATTTTTACTAAACCAGGTCCTGGCATGTGTGAACGATGTTCACAGAAGCCACAATTCTAGTCAGAAAATAATCTATGAGTTATTGCATAAATATTTTAACATTATTTTTTATAAAAAAAAATTATAGTTTTATTACTGATAGTAATATAAATTAATTTTTATGGATATGAGATGTCATATATAATATGAAATTAATATTATGTTTTTGAAAGAATTATAAAATATTAAATGGCAATTTTTGTATCCAAAATGATGTTAAAAATAAAAATCTCACAAAGTAATTAAATACATTAATTAGTTTCAATTACATGTTTAATGTAAAAATAATAAATGATGTCCATGTCGATGTTTAGGAGGTTTATTTATGTCACATCCACGCATATGAATACATATCTACACCATAGGTCTTGGTGTGTGTGGAATCTGCATGCACAACTACATGCCTGTGTAAATGATATTGGGACCTCTTAACCCCAATCCAGGAGGCAATGGATTCCCTCATACACATATTTAACAAACTATACCCCCTCATAATTCATGCATGATAACCCAATAATCTCCCCTCACAACCACAAGGGCGATGAACAGAGATGATTTTTTGGTGATCGGGAAATTCAATGTGGTCAAATGAAACTCTACAACAATCACTACTAAAATACATTGTTTTCCATAAAAAACATCTATCATCGATACCAAAGTGTTGATAGTCGAGGCTCTATTAAAATGGGGGCCTTTTATTATTGCTCAAAAAAAGAGATGCTAAATTTCCATTTTAACAGCACTAAAAAAGCGTAGATAAATGTAAAAAAAAATATTAATTTTTGTTTTCTAAATTAGAGGGTATAGAACACTTTTTAATAGCTCTCTTTCAACGATGCAAGGAAGCCCCACCTGCGTGCACCACCACCACACATTTAACAGTGCTATTCACACATCCCCCACCCCTTAACGACATTAGTCACCACCTGCACCCACATGTGCACCCCTGCCTCTTCTTGTATTTGAACCCAATACCTCTCCCTTGAGCTTCTGCACCATTACCACTCACCCATCTTGTTTGGATCTACCTTTAATGATATATATATATATATATATATACTTAGTTATATTTGTTCATATATATATATATATATATATTTAAAAGATTGGGGCTGAAGACTCATTTTATTATTAAAGCAATGCATTGCCCTCTTTTAATTGGGTAGAGGGAGAACCATTACATAGATTGAAGTCCCACAGGGCATGTAGCCCATTACATACCCAATAGGCACAATATTTTGGCCTAAGTCCCATTTTGGTAATAGTAACCCGGATGCTACAGTGCCCTACCACCGCTACAGTACCCGCCAATAAATAGTACCACAACTGCTACAATACTGCTACAGTGCTGCTACAGTACCTATAGCCCCATGGGATTTGAACCCCCATTTTTCATGTAGGATTACATGGATCTTACCACTAATCCAGACCCAAACTACGTGTATATATATATATATATATTTAGTTATATTTTTTATCAGCATATTTATCTATATATTAATATATACTTATAGGATTATTTTTAAATTAGTTTATAAAATATGTTTTTGTGTGTGTGTATAAATAAATAAATAAATACATATATACAACACACACAGACACACATATCAGTTTGTTAACACACACACACACACTTATATATATATATATAGGCACACACACATTATATATGTATATAAATATTCTTATATTTGTGTTTTAAATAAAATTGATATTATTTTTTATTTAGATATGTTTTATATATTGAGAAATATATTTTATATGTAAATATGTTTAATTATTTATTTATAAAATTAACATTTGTTCAATTCAATTGCAAATAATCTAGAATAAAATGATGTGCAATGACAGAAAGTATGTTTATTACGGCTAAATAGTTTCATCGTAAATTGCATCACCCTGAGGTTAACTTCCACATCCCATCACGATTTCTATTATTTAGGTCATGATTTTCCATGATGGGTTGTTGTGATGAATTCTTATCTCAATTAACTCATTGCGGTGAGGATCCGTCTTAAAAAACCTGTTGCAAAAGCCATTATTTTTTGTTGTATATAAATATTATAACAGGGTGATGAGAACTATATAAATAAATATACCAAAATCATATTTAAATTTATATATATGTATCATATAATATAATTTATAATCATATGTTTTTTTATATATATATGTGTGTGTGCACGCTATTATATATTATAAAATATATAAATAATATATCAAAATATTTGTACATATAAACTATATAATTTAAAATTTCAATTCATATTAAATAATGTTTTATTATTAAAATTATATTCAATATTTATACAATAAAAAATTTCAGAATGATATTAATCAAAAAAAATATTTAATAATTGGTCTTTTCTAGGATTTTCAAAAAAAATCCACACGCCAATCAGCTAGTTGAAGCCCTGCTGCCCCGCACACAAGCTCCGTATCTGCCTCGATTCTACCGGCACGACCGCGATGACGAAGGTCAGTCGCAAAGCTGCCCTGCCTCGACCGTGCTCCTCCCCACCATGGCCTCCTACCGCGACTGTGCTCCGCCCCACCATGACCGCCCCACATGTCGTGACCACTCTCCACCCCACCCTGACCGCCCCACACGTCTGCACATCCATATCCCGCCTCAACCGCCTTCCACCTCCACCATGACCTCCCGGAGCGACCACACCGTGCTCCTCCCCACACGCATACACATCCACATCCCACCTGAACTACGTTCCGCCTCCTCCAGGAGCACCTGGATAGGTGCACCTTCCGGATGATCCCAGCACATGGTTACCCCGGGGGAGAATCGATTTCTGGTGCAGGAGGTGTGGTGCATTCATGGTCTCCTACCTTGGGTACCACTGGGGCATGTTCCCAGGCGAATGAGACAGCTGGACACTCCCAAACATAATAATTATCCACATCTAACGGCACCCCAGGGTTCTCCGTTGTCGAGGTTGGGTTAGGTTTTGGATCTGCTTTCTTGGGTACCTCGGGGCGGAGTTCCTAGGCGAAGGGGACGGTTGGATGGGGTCCCTCATAGTCGGTTGGATGAGGTCCCTCGTAGTCCTCCTCTATTCACCATTGTGATAAGATCAGTGCATTGGACCTCATCGTCAGATTCATCATGGGTCATGGGACTCCAACTGACTGCTCCTGATTTTTTATCTTTTCTAAGTATGTTCCGCCAAAACACGAATTCCACCGGGTTCCAATCTATCTCTGTAACATCTTCATCATCATCGTAATGCGGTGAGGGGTTTCGGAGAATAGGGTAATCCGAGTGGGAGGGTTGTAGTTTTAAAACACACCCTCCACCCTTATATAGTACCATCATCCTTTATTTTTGCAATACACAAATCTTTTATTTATAACAGCAATTAATATGAGGAATTACCCAACCCTATTTATTGAATGTTAATTAAATTATTAACCAAATATTAAAAACATAGTAAAACAACCCAATTTATTTATCTATTTTTAGTATTGTTCATATTAAATTTATAAATAAAATCTAAATTCTATTCTAATTAAATAAATTATTATTAATTGAATAATGATTTTTTTGAAATGTTAATAAAATAGTAAAATTTATTTTCTTTCTATGATATCAATTGCTTTTTGATTTATAAATAAATTTTAAAATTAAAAAAAATAGTTGTCTCTTTAATTAAGCTATTGTGGGCAGTTAAAAGTTTGTTTCAAAATATAATAGAATATATTTAAAAATAGTGTTTTAAAAAATAAATTGGTTGTAAATGGATTTGGGTTTGAAAAAATAAAACGAGTTAGGATTTTATTATCACTAATTTCATGCATACTCGACGGGTCGACATCCCTAATGTTGGGTGATTTTTAATGAAACTTTAACCCTGATTATCAATGTTGTAGATTTTAATAATTTTGATGAATTTTAATTTAATAATGTAGAATTGATTTTGAGAATATTTGACTCGCATCTAATATTTAATGTTGGTTTTAATTCAATAATCTAACATTGACTCGTATCAACTTTTATACAAAATTTAGTATATATATATATATTTGCAATCTTTTGATTTTTTATCTAACCATTCATAAATGGAAATATATTTTTGTAGAGATTACCCCCAAGGGGTGTCCAAAGAAGTGGTCAACGGAACTACTATTTGGAAACCAAATAAAAAAGAACCAAAGGGTTACACTAAAATATGTATTGGTTAGTAAAATTTTTATTTGGATAACTGAATTTTTTGGTCTTGATTATTAATTCTAATAACGAAAAATAGATAAAATAACTGAATTTATAATATTTTATTTCTTTATTAATTTAATATTTTAAATAACTTATAACAAATATTATAACAAAAAAAAATACATTTTTGTTTATAAATGTATATTTGCTTACAAATAATTTGTTTTTTATAAAATTTAAGGATTTTTATAGAATTTTGTGTTTTTGTTCGACACAATTAGGGTATATTTTTTTTATAATTTAAGGTTTTTTAGGGTTTCTCTGATGATCAACCATTGTACAAAGGTTTGTCCACCCGATAATAACAATGTTTATCTTAATAGAAGTTCATAAAAAAAAGTAAAATTTGGCGATATATAATTCACATATGATAATTTATATTGTTAATTACTATATATATTACTGATATTATAAGTCATACTACTAATTTTATTATTATTTATTATATTGAAAATTTTAAATTAATTATAAATTAAATTTTTAAATGTTTATTAATAATTTTATTATAAATTCTTAATTACAATGTTAATTAACTATCATTGTAGACTATATTATAAATTACTGAATATATTAATGATATTATCAATTATTAATTTTCTTAATTATTTAACTAATTGTTAATAATTATATCATTAAACTAAAATTCCCCTTTTATATTGAAAAAAAACTTGGATTCATATCAATCACATCATATGTCCAATTGACATGTAGTCAATTACTACACATCATAAGTGAGATAAGTATCCATTACTAGAAAATCAGCATTTAGCGGTGGTTATTTTTTGATTTGGTGGCAGTTTAAACTCCCGCTAAAGTTGATGTCGGCATCCAACATGCGGCGGATCCTCCCATTCACTACCACGGATCGAAGCAAGGGATGCATCAAGTCTTATCAGTGCTAAGAAAAAATCACTGATTAGGGGGGGATTTATCACCGCTAGCTAAAAGTTATGATAATTCATCCCTTTATAAGTTCTGAAGAATGGATGATAAAGGTGTACCCTTTATCATCACACTATTTATAACTAATAAAGGTTACCATTAAAAAAAAACAATCCTCAAACCATAGATATCAACCAAAGGTAAAGTATATATTTTCGAGGAAAATATGAAATCCATCAGTTAGACCCCTAATGGTTCCCAAAAGTAGCCAAAAAATGAACTTCTCGATTCCCTCTCTCCAAGGAAAGGGAACACAACAGGAAGAGAACAAAGGAACCAAATATCTGATGTTGTCGATATTGGAACCATAGGTTTGGAGGCCACCTTTATCCTCATTCAGTGCATTGATAATAACTTGACAATCAGATTCGACCATAACATCCTTCCAGACAATATACAAGATGGGCTGCATGCACTTCCAAATTACCATGGCTTCTCCCACATGAGGAGACTAACCCACCATGTCCGAGGAATGATGAGCCGCAAATAGAGTGACAAAGTGATCCCAATGGATTGTCTAAAGGCCAAAAAAACCATCCCTAGGGGCCGCTACATCAGTATTAAGTTTGAGAACACCTAAGGGGGTGGGGAGCCATCTAATAGGAAGGGAATGAACTGGTGAAGGTGGACGAGCCTCCTCAATAACGAACCACTGTGAGCCCAGTTTTCAATCATTGAAGGCCAGACCCTATCTTCATTAACAATGATCTTCAAAATTAAAGAGTTTTGGAGAAACTATATAATCCAAACACAATTATTTTATTAGCGCTGAAATTTGTTTTAATAAAAAATATTATTAATTTATAAAAAATTATTATATTTATATTAAAAAGTAATTTTTATTTGTATAAATTCAATGGAAAACACATGTTGATAATTAATATATATTTTTTAATAATTAAAATATATATATAATATTTTAAAAAAGTATTTACAAGTTATAATTAAATAATTATATATTTAAATAATTATAAGATTATAATTAATTTTTGAATAATAAATATATTTATTATTTTTATTATATTTATATGTATATATAAATACTTTTTAAATATATATATGTGTAATTATAATCATAATAAAATAAATATATATTAAAATAATATATGTTTCCCATGAATTTGTTCAATAAATATTTTTATGTGTGAGTATAATTGACATAGAAATATGTTATGAATTCATCATGATTGTCCATTTATACATTAACAATGAAAAAAATCACATGAATAGTGTTTTGAAATCAGTTAGTGGATAACCGATGTTAAAACCAAGTCAGTGAGAGTTTTAATGTTGGTCACGCAATATGCAATGTCAAAATGTGGGTTTCAACATTAGTAATCAAGTAATTGTTCATCCCCATCCTCTAAGATGGATTCATCCCCCTCAGGGTATTTTCAAACTTAATACAGATGTGGTGATTCCTAGTGATGGATATGTTGTCCTTATGGCAGTTCTCTAGGACCGTGTAGTCTCTATCAATGTGGCTCGTCGTTCCATAGAAATTTCTTGTGGGTCTCCTCCCGTAGTAGTCAAAATGAATTTCTGGAAAGGTATACAATTCATTTCATCTCTCGGTTAGAAGGATATTATGGTCGAATATGATTGTCAAGTTATTATCGACGTTGGGTAGGAGGATGAAGGTGGCCACCAATACTTTGGTTCTATTATCAATATCATCATATCATTGGTGCTGTTATTCTATTCTGGTTGTCCTTCCTTTTTTGGGAGAGGACAATTGTATGACTCATTTTATAGCTACTTTTGGGAGTTTTGAGGGTCACATTATGATGTAGTTGATTCATACACATCCCAACTAACTCACGGATCATTTTCCTACAATATCAAGATAATCCAAATTCATTTTCTCATTTTTGAGTAGGTCATTTTTTCATTTTCCTAAAATTAATGTATATTTTAAATAAAAAAGACGCACTTGTAGTCATAACGGTCACACTGTTCCTCATATTGAGGTTAAAAAGAATCATTGGCATCCCAAATGACTCATGTATTTTTACCCAAATGTATCAAAATAATCTGAATGTGTTTGTTCATTTTTTATTATGTCACTTGTTCCTTTTTACTTAAATTAACGTCACTTTTAAATAAAAAGATGGACTTAGAGTCATACAGGTCACACCGTGCGTCATATTGAGGTAAGACTAATTTCTACACATCCAAAATTACTTATGGATATTTGTAATAAATTAACAAAACAATACAAATATTTTTTTCTTATTTTTTAGTATGTCACTTGTTATTTTTAGAAAAAATTCATTATAAACTAGAACCACATACATTGACTAATACCGGTCACATAGATTATTAGTTTGACATGATAAAAATTCCTACACATAAAAAATGATTTATGAATTGATTTATTTAATTATTAAGACAATCTCAGTGAGTTTTCTCAGTTTTTAGTGAGTGATGTATTTTGAAGTAAAATGTCAATTTTAAACTGATAATGGACACTTTGAGTCATACTAGTCACACTGTTTTTGGGATTGAGGTGTAGCTGATTCATACATATCTTAAATGGCATATAGATCATTATACTGAAGTATCAACACAATTTTAATTCCTTTTTGTTTTTGAGTTTTGAGTTGTATGTTGTACTAAAATTATGATCAATTTTAAATAATGAGACACACTTGGAGTCATACAAATCATGTTGTATGTTAGATTGTGGGTTTGTTGATTCTTACATGTCCCAAAGTATTAAATGAATCCTAAATGCCAAGGAATCCTCCAGTATAATAAAAAAAATCTTATGTGATTAATACTAAAAATAAATAAATTAAACATAAAAATGAAACAATCCGTTACTTCTATAGAAGTCACATCTTCATACCATTGGTTTACATTCAATGATCAGGTATGATGCCCATTTATTCTAAGAAAATTTATATCGTATGATAAATAATATTTTTTTGAATGTCAAAATACTACTAGAAAAATATAAATAAACAAAGGATTAATAAATATTTTATATAAAGTAGTAATTAACTTTGAAAATACCTCTTAGGGGATTTTTTTTATGTAATATGATCTCTCACATAAATTTACAAACATAATAACCATAATAATTTCCATTTGATTATTTTAGACACTATGGAAACATTAAGGAAAATAAGTAATTTTTTTATATTTTTTTGAATAGTTAAATCTTATTATAAATACCTTGATACTTATCCAGTTTTATAACTTGTTTGGTTCCTTGTGTGCAATTCATGTCCTAATGCAATGATTTAGATGATATTTACACACCACCCTATAATAACAAAATCCTAATTAAAACATAATATAATTATATAACTTGAAGCTAAGTTCTAAAATGTTGGGTGCAGTGTATTACAAATTAAAAAACATTATCATGTGTGGTCGGTTGTTGTTAATCTATGTAGTGAATCTAAGAAATAAATATTTAGAGTATCCAAATTGATCGTAATGAGAATACCGGAATTCTTAAATACCAAAAAAAGGAATAAGTAATGAAGGAAATGAAAAATATATTAAATATGATTAAATTTCTCCGTTTTATCATGAAATCATTTGTATTATGAAAATTATTTCATCCCCAAGTTTTCTTTCAACCAATTTGCCAATGTTTTCCACCCTTTCATCTATTTTATGGATTTTATTTTTGTTTTTCCTGTAGAGGTGACGTGAGGACTAAAGATTCCAGTTTTTTTATGGGAAAATCCATTGAATTGGTATTGATATATATGACTTCAAAGAATATGAAATGTATTTAGTCATAATTAACATGGTATATCATCTTTTGGAAAATTAAATCATGAAAATGTACCTCATGTATACATTTAAAACTGAGACACCTAGCCATTCATAGTTTACGATTTTATCTAAATTATTAGAAGCAATGTAGTCAATAACATCCTATCCAGACATTTTTTAATCAAAATCAATTGTGTTACTACTACCACTTTGTAACATTGCATCCGTATAAACCTTTAATGTTAGTAAATGTGGATATTCAATGGGAAGGGTAAATGTGCTTTTGGAAGATCTTTTCAATCAGTTGGTTGATCCTTTAGATGGTTTAAGTCAACCTTTCATTTCACCGTCATCCCTATTTTTGTTTTTAATAGCATTCATCTGTTTAGAATTTTTTTCATTAATTATTAAAGGGTTATCATAAAAAATAAGTAGGAAATGAATACCTCCTTGTCGACATAGTTTTTTATAGGATTTAATGGCCATGTGATGAATGTTACAATAGTTGGTCAACCTTATGAATGTATTCTTCATCAGTTGGAATAGGTCGATCAGCCCTGAGATCATGGGCTATGCTAATAAAAAATCTCACAAGACCAATTGGAAGTGGTCTATTATTTAGCACATCATTTTAGATATTGAACATTGTATCCCTCACTACAAGGCGATGGGTGGGTGTTGATAGATATAAATCACACTCATTATCATCTTGTATAATATCTGCACCAGAAAGGTATTAGTGTCTATCTGATTCACATTTTATATACACAGTTATTAGAACACTGATTAACTTTTCCAAGACATCTTTTCGAGGGGAATGGCTCCCACAATGCTAGTGGGTGTGGGGAGGGATATTCATGAAATGGTTGTTCTTGAGTTCTTTTTTCTCTTTTCTTAACCCTATAAAAGTATCTAGTAACTCTCTCTACTATTGAAATTTTTATTAAAGTGTACATAGTCTTTATTTCATCTATTTCATTTCATTATCTTTATCCTCCTCTTTTTTTTATAAAAAACTATTTTCGGTTATCACCCCAAGACCCGCACCTCTGATGTGACCATAATGTTATGTCTGATTCAAGGCCATTGATAGTAGGTGTTCATCTGATACAGGTGCTGACGATTCATGTGACTAATATGGATAGCAAATATTGGAAAATAATTAATCATTTTTAAGTAATTTTGATTTACATAAAATCAAATTTTTATTATTTCATGATTACACATGTTTCCCACCCATTTTGTCTATTTTCATCTATAAGTTACCAATCTTTATTTACAAATTCATCTTTACACAACAAATGGTGTATATGGAAGTGGATTAAGATTTGGATTCATCAATCTGCATATAAATAGAGGAACATAATTATTTTGTCATTTCATGTCATATAAAAGTGTAATGGTAGATTTAAAATACGTACAATTTTTTTCAAGTGAAGAATAACCCATCCTTGCTTTACGCTAGGGGTATGCTTCTTTTGCTGCCCCACTATTATTTTCAACACTCAGTTTCTATTTTATAAATAAAAAATAGTCACTCAAAGTGATGAATATATGTATTTTCAGACAACATATTAGTAGCCACAATGTACTTGAAAAGACACATCAGTATGACTTATAGTAAAAAAATATCATGCTTGTTCGGTTATCAGGTGTGCATACATAAGTAGTGAGTGTGGGGTTATTTTCCCTTCGGCTTCTTTTAGATGACGAATCAATAGAATTGTGTGAAAGCCACTGTGAATCAATCTATAAATAATCAGTACATATTTATTATGGAATTCATCTACTACAAATGCAATCTTCAAGGGATGGTGAAGAATAATTCATTTTTCATTAAATGATATCATATTTTTACTGTATTATCTTCCCACATCAGTGTATCAATACTACAAATATGGCTTTTATCAGCACTAAAAATTCAGTTTAACAGCGCTAGAAAAGCGCTGTTAAAGAAAACGATGATAAAGGGGGGGGGGGGGGTCCCCTTTATTAGGGATCCAAAAAGTGCTGATAAAGACCCCTTTTATGAGCGCTGAAAAAAGCACTGATAAATGGGGTATTTTATCAGCACTAAAACAAATTGCTGATAAAATGGTCCTTTGTCAGCGCTTTCTTTTTAGCACTGATTAAATACCCCTTTTAACAGCACTTTTAAAAAAGTTCTGATAAAAGTTAACAATATTAAAAAAAATTAAAAAAATCATGCCAATCGGGGGGGCTTTTATAGCGCTTGAGCCCCCCTTTTACATCGCTTTTCTGACCCCCTCCAGCGCCCACACGCACACCTCCACCGTTTATCAGCGCTATCCCCAGATTCACCCATGCGCGCGCCTCCCTGCTTCCACCTAGATTTGATCTAGAGACCTCCCCCCTGCATTTCTGAAGCATTTACCACTCCCCTATATTGATTTTTTCTCCTATTAGTGATATATTTATTTATTTATATATATATTTAGTAATATATATTTGTATAGTAATATATATTTATATTAATATTTATATATAGTTATATTAATATAAATATATATTTATATTAATATAAATATAAAGGTATATTAATATAAATATAAAGTTATATTAAAATAATATTTATAGTGATATTAATATATATATTT
Organism: Viscum album; assembly: GCA_963277665.1. Taxonomy (NCBI): domain Eukaryota; kingdom Viridiplantae; phylum Streptophyta; class Magnoliopsida; order Santalales; family Viscaceae; genus Viscum; species Viscum album. The sequence continues at coordinate 1,250,783,105 of OY728140.1, read as the reverse complement.
ATAGTTATATCAATATATATATTTTTATATTAATATATATATATATATAGTTATATTAATATATAGGTATGTAAATATTCATATATTTTTATTATAAATAAAATGGATATTAGTTATTATTTAAATAATTCTATTATATTTTATATGTAAATATATTTTATAAATTTTATTTATATTTATGTTTTTTTGTGTGGATATATATGAAATATATGTATATATTGTTATATATTTGATTATAAATAGCAGTGAATTATAAAAAACGATAAAATTTTAAAGACATAATATCAATATTAATGTAACAACTTGGAATAAATTCAGTCTCCATCAAAAATAATCCAATAATACCCCTTTAAACGAGGCTGAAAATCCACAAAATGTTAAAAAATCAGGGAACCCCGATTAAAAACTCAGTTTTTAGGCATTCTAGGACATTTTGGGCCTCGAAAAAACCTTGATCTAGGTCCTCCCCAATTAAAGTTACATAGATCTTGTCGCAGGCTTCGATTTGATATGTAGTAGAGCTCAAACGGACAACCGAATCAAAAGTTATGGCCGTTTGAAGTTCGAGTTGTGTTTTCAACATATTTTGGATCTTTTTTTAATTTTTTTAATTTTTTATTCTTCAAATTGTTATTAAATGACTATTACATTATAATAATTAGCAAATTATTAATTACAAATATTTTTTTTAATTTTTGTATAAGCCATTTTCACTAAATATCTTACATATTAAGTGTAACTGTATATTAAAACTTATCTAAAATATATTTAAAATAATATTTAAAAAATATATATTATATTTATATCAATATAACTATATCTATATATTAAAATAATAATATATATTTTTAATAATTTGTTATTGGAAATAGACCCTTTATCAGTGCTTTAAAAAAAGTGCTGATAAAGACACCCCTTCATCAGCGCTACTAAAAAAGCGCTAATAAAGGGGTACCCTTTTACAACTCTAAAAAAGCGTTGTTAAAGGGGGTACCTTTATCAGTGCTAAAAATCTTTGATAAAGGGGTACTTTTATCATCACTTTTTGTGATGTTAAAAGTACCCTTAATCAGTGATTTTTTAGCACTGATAAAGGTACCCCCCCCATTATCAGCGCTTTTTCGTTAGCACTAATAAAGGGTGGCGCTGGCCTTGCCCAGTTTTGTGGTAGTGTATTTAGCGCTGGAACAACATGGTGCCACAAAACTACACTAGCTGTCTTGCATAACCAAGTGATGATTACAATGTATCTACTAAAAATGACCTTATTGGGGTTAACATGTTGGCCCTATTCATTCCATCCGACCTGATATTTGATGCCTTTGATTTTTTCCTTCTTGAATATTTCTAACACCATCAAACTATGGAGCACCAAATTTATTTGCATCATTGGTATTTCATCACCTAAAATTTCCTTGGATTCAACATCGTCAGTATGTTGTTTCCCTAGAGCAGTATCATCAGCATGTGAAGATGTTTGTTGAACCTCAACATCGGGGGCAACAACAGATCGAAAAACCAATTATTCATTAGGATTGGTATTACCAACAAATGAATAAGGTCATTGTTCCTCTACAATTCAAGAAACAATTGGTAGAAAGACATAACGTTCCTCAGGATTGGGAGCACCAGCATGTGCATAATTCACTATCTTCATAAGTGGTTTTAATTTAATTTTGATTAAATCAATACAAAAATGAACATATAATGACATGTGGTAACACAATGTATATTTAAAAAAAATTACCTCATTATTGAACTCTCTTTTTTTAATGGCTGACGGTATTTGACACCTATATCGACTATTTAATTCCCTTCATTTTTCTCTCCTATGAAAAAAAAACACCGTCTACATTTGGACCTCTATAAAATGATTATGATGTCCAAATGAAAGTGTCACCCATAGTTGAATTTTCATCTGACCCATCTGTGGCATTTGTCGATAACATAACAAATGACCACTTTCAGTTTGTGGTATCTAGAACATAAAATACTTCTAATGCCTATGATGCCAATATAAATGGTTTGTCTTTTCTCCTTTCCTTACTAAAATAAATATTCACTAATCCAAATTAATATATTTTAACATCATTCATGTTATCAACCCAATAGAATTGAAAAATCTGAACATGGAATGTTTTATAATATAAATCCAATATTTTTTTATGATTCCAATGTATGAAATATTCACGTAAATTGGATTTCTGTCCTTAGTACCAGAAATATGCATCGCTTCATCCACAAGTGTAACTCGACTATTTTTCACAGTATTTTCTTCATCATGTCTATTTTTATAGAATGTATAACCTTTAATTATATAACCATTGTAAGATAATACATACACAATTGGTCATGTGGATAACCATCAATGTTATTCTGAAATCGAAATAGGATTTTCATCTGAATCGTTAAAAATAAATTCCCAAAACCATTCTATAAACTGTTGATTATGTGTATTTGATATACATATTTTATCCCATGATGGATAAAAATGCCTAATAATTTCTTTGTGGGTTTCAAAATATGGGGAAGCCTCCAAAACATTATTCCAAACGTAAAGGTGTTCCTACTCATGATCTGCAATATTGATTGTGACTCCATCTCTTCCATAAATTCCTCACCCACTAGCCACCTAGTGTGATGAGATTTTGGTAGACCAATGCTTTCCACACCTCACATGCATTTGGTACATAATTATATGTCTTCCTCAACAATATATTGATCAATAATACAACCCTCTGGTCAACTTTTATATTTTATATACCCATTCATAATATTTGTATACCATTCAATGGGTTATATCCATCTATATTGTACGGGACCACAAAGTCTAATCTCTCTCACTAATTGAACCATAAAATGAACCATTATATCAATGAATTATAGTAGTAAGAACATTTCTAAATAACATAATATGTTAATAATTTTTCTTTCCATTGTTTTAAATTTCACCAGATTTATAAATTTACTACATATATCTTTGAATAAGAAATAATTCTTGTTTAATTTATAAAGGACATTCTTGGAAAAAATTCAACGTAAAGCTATAGAAATTAGATCTCCTAGTAAAACATGACAGTCATGTGATTTTAGAACCGTTAACATTAAATAATTTATTGAAAAGATATTCTTTTTATGCAATAAAAACACCTCTTGAAACATAATTTCATTCAAGAAGATGAAAATCTGATATCTCTCATGCGTAGAAAGAGTGTATGCAGCTAGAGGAAGAAAAGTTCATTTTTAACCCTTCAATATAACCAAATCTTCTCATATTCCCATGTGAACAATGACGTACCTATCATTAATTTCATCCTTTATTTTCGGGTGAATTTAGCAGTGTACCGATGAAACTATCACATACATTTTTTTCAGCATGCATAACATCAAGAAAATATCTGTCATATAGAAAATTCTATTATGATAATTAAAAAAAACTAAACACCATTTCCAACTGATTTTCATAAAAAATATCAATTTTTCTTACCAAAAGTAGTGTCCACATCATTTACATTCTTAAACAGTTGATCACATATTTTTGTAAATAGTGTTTTAAGTTCTTATAAACATCCATCAAATGATGTTGTCGAAGATAGGTGCATATCCTATCAGGGTATAAAAATAATATTTCTTAGAAACACATTCTTCGATGAATTCTTCAACCTAATTGACTTTGTACCTTTTTTAAAAATGAGACACCCTTTAGTTCCGTTAATGTTATATCCTGAAAAATTTCCTCAAGAAAGAAAGACATTTATCGTCTCTTACAACATAGAACTAAATGTGAAATCTTCATTTATGTAAGAATCATACAATGCAACACCTGAATCAATGTCACCTCAATACGACACACGGTTTGGCTAGTATAACTCATATTGTCTCTATTTATTTTTAATTGACATCGATTTAAGTAAAAACAACATGTGACACAAATAGAATTGAGAAAACTCATTTGTATTATTTTGATATTTTTGGAAGAAAATCTATGAGTCGTTTTTGATGTGTGAGATTCAACTTCACCTCAATATGATGCATGGTGTGACCGATATGACTCAAAGTCTGTCATTTTATTTTAAAATGACATTAATTTATGTAAAAAGGAATGTGAAATATTGAAAACTGAGAAAACACATTCATTTTTTTTATACTTTATTAAAATGATTCAAGAGTCATTAATGACATGTAGGGCTTAGACTTACCTTAATACGATGCATGGTATGGCTGGTATAACTCAACGTGTCTCTTTTTATTTAAAATTGACATGAATTTAATTAAAAAACAACAAGTGAAATATTGAAAACCATGAAAAAAAATTTGGATTGTTTTGATATTTTTGGAAAATAATCTCTTAATTATTTCTGACATGTAAGAATCAGCTGCACCTCAATACGACACATGGTGTGGCTAGTATCACTCAATGTGCCTCTTTTTATTTAAATTTCACAATAATTTAAGTAAAAACTACAAGTGAGATATTAAAAACAAATAAAATGAATTCATATTGTTTTTATATTTTTGTAAAATGATTTATTTTTGATTTTTTATGTGTAAGGATCAACCACACCTGAATAAGATACATGGTGTGGATAGTATAACTCAAGTTGTCTATTTTTATTTAAAAATGACATTAATTTAAGTAAAAACAACAAGTGAAATACTAAAAACTGAGAAAATGAATTCAGATTGCCTTTATACTTTGGGAAAATGATCTATGAGTCATTTTTGATGTGTAGGAGTCATCCATACCTCTATCTGATGCATAATGTGACTGGTATGACTAAAAGTGTCTGTTATCAGTTTAAAATTAACTTTTGAGTTTAAAATGTGTCACTCACTGAAAACCAAGAAAATGATCTCTGATTGTCTTGATAATTCAATACAGTGATTTATAAGTCATTTGTGACATGTATGAAGCAGTCTCACATCCAAAAGATTCATGATACAATCGGTATGCATCAAAATATGTGTTTCTAGTATGAAATTATATTTTAGTAAAAAACACAATGGACATACTCAAAACTGAAAAAACATATTCGGATTATTTTGATACTTTAAGAAAAAAAATCATCAGTAATTTTTGACAAGTAGGAATTATTTTTACCTCAATACGATGGATGTTGTTTCCCGTTAACTACAAATGTTCCATTTGTTAAAATTGACATAAATTTTAATAAAATCAAAAGTGACATACTCAAAATCAAGAAAACACATTCGAATTGTTTTTATATTTTAGTATAATGATCCATAACCCATTTTTAACATGTAGGAATCGAAACCACCTCAATAGGATGCAAAATATGACTCGTATAACTCCAAATGATCCATTTTTATTAAATATTAACATTTTATTAATGTTTTTATTTCATATAAATATATAATTAACTTACTTATATTATTAGTAAAATAATATTTTTTTCTTATGTAAGTGGAAACTTTTTCTTGGGTTGATATAATTTGTTCGAAAATTGATACCATGGGCAGACATTTTTTATAGGGGATTATGGGCTTCAAAATATGAAGTATTAATGTTTTAGAAAGTTTGTTGGAAAATTATAAATGTAATTATATAAAAAATTTGTTTGAAATGTAAATATCTGTGTTTTTTTCTAAATACCATGGTTGGACATTTTTGTATTGATGATGTCAATTAAATTAATATAGAATTTTTGCTTCTGGGTGTGCTATTTAAAATTTAGATTTTCGTTAGGGTGTGTTGTTATATAAATATCACACTGCAGGTGTCTAGGCCATTATCAGTGCTAAAATCGCACTGATAAAGGGTTCCCCTTTAATAAGGAATGAAATTGATTGTAAAGGAGATACCTTTATCAACGCTAAAAAAAGTATTGATAAAGGTAACCCTTTATCAGTGTTTTTTTTGCATTGCAAAAGGGTGGCACTGTCAAAACCTATTTTTTTGGTAGTTTCCCCACCTAGGATTCACTAGTATTTTACACTAACTATATAGAAGATACTTTATGGAGGATACCATCTAATATTTAATAGAATTGGGGCTAGCGGTATGTCACACACATAGTTTAGAGACTTACTTTTAGAATAAATCATAAAAAGTTGGTAAATAATATTATTTAATATGATATTTATAGTATACATTAATATTTATTGTGGTTGAACCATTTATTACATTTTTTGATGTGTTCAAGAGGATATACAATTATAGTAGTATTGGTAAAATTCATTTTGAGAGACAGTAATCGATTGGGGTTAGTGTTTTTTTATGTATTTTAAATTAATATAATATAATTTTTTATCATTTTATTTATATATTTTCAATTAGATTATATATACTAGATAGATATTTATCATATGTTTTGGAGTTAGGATAAGAAATATGGTCAGGTCAAGGCCTCATGCAAGCATGTTTTAATTTGAAAACGTAGTCATTGGTGGTGAAAAGTGGTATTTAGAAAGGGATGGTGATTGGAATTGGTTTAAAATCGACATAAAATAGTTACTATAGAATTGAACTGATGTCATTTTTATAAAAAAAATTAGTATTGTAAACAATTGTTCAATCAATTCAATGATTATTGTGAGATAGAAATAGAGTGAAAAAGTGAGGAAACAAACACTAGATGTAACGTGGGAAATCCCCCAAATGAATGGCATAAAAAACCATAGGCAAATAGAATAATTTCACTATAAAAAGTGTGGGAACAAACTCTCTCTCTCTCTCTCTCTCAATTTCAAGGAGAAAACACACAAGAAATTATATCTTTGCAATGATGGAGAAACACCTCACAAAATATTTCACTCATGGATGAAGATATGTGGAATTAGAATCCGGTGATAAAAACTGGTGGAGAAGATAACCTTTTATAGCCTTCCTTCACCCTCCTATGGCCTCCTCACTATTAAATTTATATTACCAAATTAAATTGGTAATCAATAGCAGGGTTTCACCATGATGTGTCACCACAGCATGTCCAAATGAATGTGATGACCATCATTAATATTTCCTCTCTCCATAACGTCTTCCAACATATCTCCAACCTTGATATTTGATTAAGTTCCAATAAAATCTCCACAAATCCTTTCTATCATCCAAACCTACTGCTCATGTCTCTATAAGGATTGTCAAGGATCTATAGCATTTGAACTTATCAGAACCAATCACATTTTCTAGAAAATCATCCATATTTTCTTTAGTGTGAATTTTCTATAAGTCGAAACTTCCCTCTTCCAACAAATCTCAAACAAAATAATATTTTACACCAATTTGCATCATCATAGAATAAAAATATGGATTCCATGTAATGTGGAAGGAACTATTACAATAAAAAAACAATGAAATATGATCTTGTTTGTGACCAAGCTCCTCTAAAAACCATTTCATCCAAATCACCTCTTTTCATGACCGTGTAGAGTCCATGTACTCTGCCTCCATCATTGATAGATCCATAAATTACTGTAACATTGAAATCCAGCTCATATCTCCTCCTTCAAGAGTAAACACATAACCATTAATGGATTTTCTCTGGTCAGAATCACCTGCAAAATCTGGATCAACATATCCTCTGATAGTGAAATATGATCCTCCAAAACATAATGCAACATCTCAGGTTTCCCAAATGTATCTCAGGATCCTATAAACCATGATCCAATGATTTATTTATAGATTCTCTATGCACCGACTAACTTCTCCCACTGTATGTGCAATATCTATTCTAGTAAAAACAATGAGGAACATTAAAATCCCCATTATTGATTCATACGGCACTTGAGACATTTTCATTCTCTCTGTTTCACTACTAAGACTCATCGTAGAAGATAACATGGAATTAATTGGAAAAGGGGTAGAAATTTTCTTAAAGTCATTCATGTTGAAGCGCTTTTAGACATTCCACAAATATGTTTTCTGTGATATCCATATCATTCCATTATTCATGTCTCAGTAAATTTTCATCCCAAGAATTTTGTTTTTTGGTCCCAAGCCCTTCATATCAAACTCCCTAGACAACTGTGCATTCATCTTCTAGATTTTATCATTATTGGGGCCAACAACCGACATTTAATCCATATAAAATAGTATAATGATAATATCATTACCATATAGACCCTAAAAATAAGCACAAGAATCTTAATTAAGTCTATTATATCCAAGGCTCATGATATATGAATCAAATCTCTTGTACCAACACCTCAACACATGTCTGAGACGATAAAGAAAATTTTCAACCTCAAAACCATGTTCTCTTTACCTTATTTAGCAAATCCTTCTCGTTGGAGAATATAGATTTCATCATCTAGGTCACCATGTTGAAAATATGTTTTCACATTTAGATACTCTAGATACAGAGTGCATGCAACACACATCAGCATAACTACCTGAATATTTGTTAGTCTAAAAATATGAGAAAATATTTCATTTAAATTCATACCTTCCTTATGATAATATCCTTTGACCACCAGTCTCGCATGATATCTTTCCACCTGGTCTGTTTCATCCTTCTTGATCTAGTAGACCCATTTGTTCTTAATAGACTTACTTCTATAAGGTAATGAAACATGATCCTAAGTCTTGTTCATGTGCAGGGAATCATGTTCCTCCTTAATCACTGCCATCCATGAAGATATATATGGACTCTGGGTGTCCTCGAAAATAGATGATAGCTCACCATATTATGTGAACATGAAATTTGCAACATTTCTCTCAGTGACATAATCTGAGTTCCATATTGGCACTCTTTTCTCTCGATTTGATCATTATAGTCTAGTATTATCTGGTACTTGATCATCATGATTTGGTAATTCCTCATAGAAAACGGTTTCTTCCTTTGTTTCATACTTCACCTTGATAATAATATTGCAGGCAATGGGATCACACAAATGATACCCCTTCACACTATATGTGTATCCCAAGAAGATACATTCCCTGGATCTTGAGTCCATCATCCATCTTTCCTGGCTAGGAAATAGGGCATATACATGCCTTTCAAAATTATTTAATTGAGAATAATATTCGGGCTTATCATTCCACATATCCATCATCATATTCATATCAATTTCCACTGAAGTGGATCGATTGATCCCAAAGTAGGCAATATTTACTGCTTCTTCCCATAATGTCTTGGTATGTCCTAAAGTCTTTAGTATCTCCCTTATTATATCCAACAAGGTTATATTTATCTACTCTACCACTCCATTCTTCTAAAGTGTCTATTCCACCATGAAATACCTCTTGATTACTTCCTATTATAAAAAAGAATCAAAATTGTCGCTTGTATATTCTCCATCATGGTTAGTCCTTAAACACTTGATCTTCTTTTCAGATTCAATCTGATTTTCCACTTATAATGTTTTGAATACTTCAAATATATTCAATTTTCTCATGACTAGAATCACCCAAAATCTCCTAGAATATTAATCAATTAAATATACAATGTACCTTATTCCTCCTAGGGACACAACCAGTGATTTCCAAACCATGAAATAAATCAACTCTAAGATCTAGATACTCATTGTCATTGACGTTCTAAACATCAACAGGTGTTACTTACTCAAAACACATTTCTTAAAAAATGATAGGGATACCTTCATAATCATAGGCAAAAACATCTAATCTACAAGAATCTTTAGGCCTCGTTCGGACATATGGCCATGATTCTGATTCCATAACGTCGTCAACTCTTCCATTGAGGTATTTGATGAGACAACTATCTTTGATTCCTTGTTCATTTCACCCATAAGAACATAAAAGTTATTTGAGACCTTCTCTACCTTTATCACCACAAGTTATCCCTTCACAATATTCATCATCCCTTTCTTAGTGTGATTCTTTCATCTGATATCATAAAATTTTTCCGAGGAAAAAATTTTCTTCTTGAGACCCCCCAAATGGTGTACTCCTTGGATGGATTAGTCTATGTTATCATGCATATTCAGTATGATGGTTCCAACTCCAATGATATTCAATTTATGATCATTTACCATGTATAATAGTCCTTATGGGATAGTTTCATATTGGTCAAACCATTCTCATAGAGATGTCATGTGTCATGTTCCTCCTATGTCAATAATCCATGCGTCGTCAAGATTTTGTCTTCTTTCAGTAGTCATTGGCGCATCACTGACTAGTATGTCTCCATTTCCAGATGTAATCACCAAATTTACTTGATAGTTTTCTTCACCACCCTACCCCCTTACCTCAATTGTAACATTTTATGTTTTTCTTCCTTATCCTTGATTTAGACCTTCCATGATTCTGGTTCTCATTGGAACTACACTCCATCCTTCTTTTTCATTCCATTGACATATCTTCCACTTAGTGTGAAGTTTTAATTATGCATTCCTTATTCATACACCAACTTTATTCTTCAATAACCGTATCTACAACATCATTTAATGGAAAAATATCCATTATGATATTATTGTTGAGGTTTATAATAATTCTATCACATAAATGTGTAAACCTTTGGAGTAGAATCGCTGATTGTATAGAATCCACAATTTTATAGCTCCATATTGTATGTTGTGAAAAAATGGTATTGAGTGTGTTTATGTGGTCAGTCACCGATGATGAATTGACCATTTCATGAATGTATAATTTTCTCTTTAATAAAAGTTTATTATGGAGTGACTTTTTCTTATGCAGATTTGTCAGAGTGTCCCAAATTTCCATTTTCATTTTGTTCATTACAATGCTTGACATGAACCCATCATTCAAAGACAAATGGATGATGTAAATAGAATTCCTGTCCATGTCACTCAATTTTTCATATGTCACACCCATCAGTTTCTCTCTAATAACCTTTAGGCATTTATCTTTCCGCAACACCTCTTTCATCTTCATTGTCCACAATGAAAAATTATTTCCATTGAATTTTTTGATCTTGAATTTAGCCACCATTTGGACACATCATTGGTCCATAATTTTCTCATGACAAAACCTCATTCCTCTTATAACACTTGGTAAGATCCTAAACAATTGTCCAATAAATTCAACGATAATTGGTAGGTATAAATAAAGTGAAAAATTTAGGAATTAAAATAACACCATATGTAACATGCACACCCAAAAAAAATAAAGGGGTAAGAAACTACAGGAAAATAAAATGATTTCTCTATGGCAAAATTTGGGTACAAATTCTCCCTCCCTCAATTACAAGTACTAAACACACAAGAAATTATATCTTTAAATATATGGAGAAACACCTCACAAAATAATGCACTCACGGATGAAGATGTGTTGCTTCTGAATCTGATGATAAAAACTGGTGTTGGAGATCCCCTTTTATGACCTACCTTTACCCTCCTTTGGCTTCCCCTTTATTATATTTCTGTTACCAAATTAAATGGGGAATCATTGGTAGGGTGTCACCATGACATGTCACCATGACATTTCTAACTGAATTCGGTGACCAAAATTAATACATTCTCTAAACATAATGTCTTGCAACAGAAAACAAAGTGTGTATGAGATCATCATACATCACTTCTATAGAGTATGAGGAAAGGCTATGAGAATAGGATAGGGCTGTTTAGTGATTAGATAGAGAGTAAGAATAGTATATACTACATCAAGAGCATTAACGACAACAGTAGCATCAAAAAATGATCATACAATAGAGTATATGTGATGAATTACAAATGGTATAGGGATGGAGTTCCATCCATATAATGGAGTTAATCCCCCAAATTTATAATGACACTAGTATTATGTTCCTTTTTTGTGATTTTTTATATTATAAATGTTTATATTTATATAATTTTTAATGAATTTTTATTTTTAGTGAAAATTATTACTAGAATAGGTTGTAAAAACCCCACTATTAAGAATAGTATAATCCATTTTAAGATATATTGAGATATAATCCATTACATTATTGACTCCCCAAATGATAAATGCCGCAAAAAAATACAAGGAAATTGTAAATAGCAGTAAATCCAATTAACTAAAAGTCAAATCCATATAGCCTGAAAGAATAAGATAGAGAAAACTAGAATTAGGCTTGGACTGAAATCCCCCAAGGTTGCCATCCTGCCATTTCACTGGTGACCTTGACACCCAAACTATAGCATTCATTGGGAACCACTAGGAAGATCAACGAGGTGGATAGATCTACTGATAATGGCGTTGACCAGACTGAAAAATCACCATCCCCAACTAGATAAAGTTCTTCCTCTCATGTCATTGACCCCTTCCTCAAGTAAGGTTTGACCCACATTTCAATCCCTCACCATCACTCTAGGTCTTGATTCTTTCATTCATCCACCTTGATGAGCAGAGACCTTCATTTTCTACTATCCCTTGTGCATTCCTACCGAACCCCACCATCGAACAGGAGTTCAGATCCTGCTGTTGATCCTTAAATTTAGTTTACCTTATTTTTTATTTACATTTATTTGAAATGAATATATATTCATATTGTTTTGATACTTTAGAAAAATGGTCCAAAATTAATTTTTGATGTGTAGTAAGCATCCCCACATCATTCTGATGCATAAGGTCAGTATGACTCAACTACTATAGATATGGCCTTTAACAGCGTGACAAATGGGCATTTCCAGATTTAAAAAAACATTATTATCCTCGATGCTATTAAAAGGGGGTCTCTTATATCCTTAATAAAATTAGATATTAAATTCTCCTTTTATAACCATTGATAAAAGAGGGCTTTATCAATGCTACAGAAGTTCTGATAGATGGTACCTTTATAACTACTTTTTTTAGCACTGATAAAAGTAAAAAAATAATTTCTTAAAAATAATTTATTTTTCTACAAATTGGAGGGTGGGACAACCCCCTTTTATTATAACACAATACCCAGTTTTAATAGTTCTAGTATATCCTCACCACCCCTTTAATAATGCTAGGAATCCCCCCACCCTTTAACAATGCTAAGGACCTGCATCACTCATTCGTTTGCACCCCTACCATTGCTGGGTTTTGAAACTGAGACGTCCACCTCAAAATATCTCTCCTTTTCTACTCCCCTATATTGTTTTCATATGTATTTTATGATATATCTATATATTTATAATATTATTTTTTGTAATTTTTATCCAAATATTTATATATTTAATTACAAATATAAAATATTTTTGTGTGTGTGTATGTATGTCTATAAATACATAAATACATATAAATAAATACATATTTATTTGTATGTGTCTATGAATATATAAATATAATTATCCACATTTATATTTTTTTAAATATATTATATATTAATATTTATATACTTATATTAGTGTATATAGATAAATATATATCAGTTTGTCAATGCACACAAAAATATATTTATATATATATAAACATTACATATAATGTAATTGTACATGTATATGTATTTTTATACATTTAAAATTTAAATAAAATGGATATTATGTTTTATTTAGATAAGGATTATTTATTTATAAATATACTTTACATGTAAATAGTTTTACATATATATTTATAAAATTACATTTTTATGTGTGAATATATAAAAAATATGTATATATTATTATATATTTTATTATAAATAAAACTAAATTATGAATAATGTTAAAATTTGAAAATATTCACATTAATATGAATTTAATTCTTGCGAATAAATTCATTCCCCCATGAAAATGGGAAAAACAACCCCCTCAAAAGAGGATATAAGTCCATTGAATGTTAAACAAATAGGATGCACCGACTAAATAAACAGTTTTAAAGGCCAATTAGGGGCTTTTGGGACTTATAAAATGTAATAGGGGATTCATCCCTATAATTAGTATGAATATGACATCTCAATATTCAATTTGATATGTGGTAGAGCTAAAACAGACACAATGATCAAAAGTTATGACCCTTTGAAATCCGAGTTACGTTTTCAATATATTTTAGATCTTTTATTACATTTTTTATTTTTTGTGTCTTCAAACTGCTAATAAAAGACTGTTAGTCGATAATAATTAGTAAGTTATTAATTAAAAATATTTTTTAATTATTTTATATTCCATTTTCACAAAGTATCGTATATTTTAATTGTAAATGTCTATTTAGCCTTAGGTAAAACATATTTTAAAACATCTATGTTATTTTTAATGATTTTTTTAAAATATACCATTAATTAGCGCTAGTAGTGAAACACTGATAAATCCTCCTTTATCAGTGCTTCTAACAATGGACTCATAAAGGGTGGCACTGTGTAATGTTGTTTTTGTGGTAGAGTTACATGTGTGTCATTTTATTTAAAATTGAATTTTTTATAATATATTCTTTGATATTTATGTTTATTTTATTTCTTTATACTATTATTAAAATAAGAATTGTTTTCTTATACATATGAATTATTTTTCTCAGGTTGGGGTGGTGTATTTGAAAACTAATACCATGTTTAGGATTTTTTGGGAGGGGATCATAGGTGCCAAAAAAAATTAATCATTTATGTTTTTAAATGTTTATGGATAGTAAATGAAAATTTAATTGTAGAAAATATTGTTTGAAATGTATATATTATATAATTTTATTTGTAATGAAAATTTTATTCCACTTAAATTGTGAATTTTCACACTGGTGCAATTTCATACAAGTGTATTTGGTGCAATGTGTTGTTATTCAAACAACACATTACAACAATAGGGCATTTATCAGTGTTAATTAAAAAAATGATAAAGGGGTTCTCATTTTAATGACCTTGATGACGAAAATTTTTTTAGAGATGTTAAAACTCATTGCGTTGTGTTAAAAGATCTATCTGTGGTTGTGGGAATTCAATTTTATTTTTTGTGACAATGGTATCCTTATACAGGAATAAAATGAATAGGATTTGAATACATTGTGTTCATCATACTAATGAGAATGTGTTGTGTTGCTAGATGAGGGATGAGGTAATTTCATGATATAATTGGATTACAACCATATATAAGCTTGGATTTTTTGCAGGAAAGATGATCAGTTTTTTAAAAAATAAAAAATTAATATTGAAATTATAAACATTAAAAAGAAAATTCATTTTCTCCATTAATAATTTAAAGATTAAAAAAAGTAAAAAACTAGTTTTCATAAAGATATATTGAACAAAAATTATCTTTCAATTTTTTAAAAATTTATTTTTAAAAAAAATATAATAACTAATTTTTCATTAATAAAATTCAAATAAAAAATTTACAAGAAATCAAACAATCTCTTAAAAAAATTAAAAAAATTATTTTTTTAATATAAAATAAGAAAATAAATTTTATTTATGAACAGTTAATAAAAATTCTATTTTACATATGAAGTAATAAAAATAATATATTCCTAATCCAAAAAATATTGTATCAAAAAAATAATGATCTCATATAAAATTAAAAATGTAACGCACCGACCCTAGTTACCCAGAGTCGGTACATTATTGCGTAACATTGGCATGATCACAAAGATCAAGTATCGAATTACCGATTAGTTTAGTAGCCTTGGAAACACTAGATACATTCATAAGCGTAACATTACATCATAAAGTGAAAAACTACAATAACATAGTCTCCATTTTCCACACTCATATCCCCTTCAGACTATCCCTGCAGGTCATTCCTAAAATACTTCTTCACATCCTAGAAAAATTAAAACATTGAAAGGGGTGATCTCAGATTCTCAGTAAGGATAACAATATAGCGGAAGCTTTCATAAATGAACAAAAACATTTAAGGCAATGTATAACTAAAACAAAAGCCTTTTAAACTTGAACTTCAACATAATAAGGCAAAGGTAAAATGAAATAATTCCATTTACTTATTCACATGGTTATTCTACTGGATGAATAATCATATGAAATATCTATAACCACTTTCATAATGATAGAATTCATAATGTCAGACTATCATAACCATGTAGCCAAGGCCTCGTGCCAAGACTAAAAATAAGTTTTTATCAAAGCATCATGCCAAGACACTAGTTTGCCTCATGAGACCTGCCGATGCATCGAGGATCTATAGCAGGCTCCACCCATCACTTATTAAGTCCAATGCATTCCTCATATTAACAGGTTTAAACATATCATAAACCATAACATAATCGTATCACATAAAACATGCATAAAGGAAACATAAAATTTCCACATTTTAATCACAAGATATTGATACAACACATTGATATAATAAAACATTATCAAAAGCATTTTCAATACCAAAATAAATGAAAATTATGACTTGGTACTTATTTTTAATTTAAAAAATGTTATGGCTTGTAGAGGAAGCCGAATCTAAAATAATGGTGACGGTGGCAGAGAATTCATTGTCGCCGCATACGTATGACAAGAAAAACATTCCTTTTTTTCGTTTAGTAAAATGCTTCGTATAAAAATATTCCTTTTGAATAAACGTGAAAGTCAAAGGGTTTTATACACCGTATAGAAGATATTTGCGTATAAAAGAAAATATGCCTCAATGAATGGAGATTGAGACGAAGTCCCTTACAAAGATCATTTTTTTTAAATATAATAAATCTATTATGTGTATTCACTATAAGTACACATAAAGAATGTACAAATACAAGATAAGACATAATAATATCATGACATAATTTGCAAGTAGGAGACTAACCCAATGAATAGAAATTGGGTTAAGAAGTTCCCTTACCCCGTGTCTGACTTGACTCGACCGCTCTTTAACCTCCTGAATAATAAACTAGAGTTAATATCTACATGCTTAAGAACCTTTTTCAAGTTAATTGTTCCTTTTATATCACTTATTACTATGTCATGAACATTTTGTAATTATTTAAGTTAATAATGGTTGTTTTGTCGATCTTAGGTACTTGAGACAAAAATAAACATTTTATAATTACACATTTTTCATGTGTTAAAATATCCATTATGTACATAATTATATTCATGATTTATATATCATATACATCATATATATCCAGTATATACACTCATTTATAATATTACATAACATTTAGAGGTAAGAAATGAAATGCACCGTTCATGAAGATGGTAAGCCGTACGTATACATGAACGGTACTTTCATTTCTATTTCGTATTTAATGCAATGAAGTTATAATTATATAAAGTTATAATATAATTCTAGTATAATATAATGTATAATACCATTTACTCCATCCTTTATACATCCCACATATGGAATTAACTATTCAAATCACTTTGAGGGGGCGGTAGTCCGCACGTCCTAAAATGAAATTATCGCGTTTACCCATAATGGAAATCATAAATTATGCCATAAATGATAAATAAATAATCATAAGGATTACATAAAAATAATATATATATCATATATGAAAATAGTGTCATCAAAATGGCCACCATTAGAGGTGTTAAAAGAATATTGAACAATCTTCGTTTCGTGAGGCAGTATTTCACCACCCACAGAAACAGTATGTTCATTAACAATTAAACGAATTATTGTGTAAGTTTAAATAAAATAATTATCATAATAACATCATAGTATATTGTGGATACTGGTTTAGTTACAAAAGAAATGAATAAAAAGAGTTTAGAGGGTTGGAGAATCAAAATAAAACATAAGAACACAAGAAAAAACACTACCTTTAAAATCATGTAACTCTTTTTGATTTGTTCCAAAGGCTTCCTTGGAAAGACATATGCCTAATGTGATGCTTCTATGAGTAATATAGGGATGTTTAAAGAGTATTTGGGCAGAGTTTGGCCGAGCCAAAAGGCTTTGAAGGTGTGAATAAGGTGGTTGTGGTGGGGGCCTTTTATAAGAGGAGAACAGGGGCACTATTGGAAGGTCATGAAATGTTACTTTATTATGAAATGATTTTCGGATTATAAATGTCCCACAATGATATATTTATAGGCTATGTTGATAAGGGATCTAACGATACTCATCCTATAGGTTTTTGACAAGTCTATTCCTCGGATTGTACATTATCTTTTCATTTTATTTAAATCGTTAATTAATGAGGTAATCGCTGCATCATCATGGTGTCATAAATAATTTAATTTATTTAATGTATAAAAATTATAAAACAAATATAATGATGTAGGAAATCTTTTTATATTTCTAATGAATATTTATAGTAATAAATATGACTTGTATAACCCCATTTAAAAATTGTTTTAGTAAAACAACTCATGTTTGTGACATTTTTATTTTAACATTAAATAAAAAGTTTTTAATGTCATTTTCCAACCAAAGTGGCTCCATGGGGTCTCAAAGTTGACCCATGGATTTTCTTGGTCGTCCATTAATCATCCAATAGGCGTAGGAAAAGTGTAAAGGTATTTTCATATTTTTAAAATTTCATTTTTACCTTAAATATCACTAATTACCTTTAATCGCGATTAATTAAACTTAAAAGTAACTATTCACCAAAAATTATTTTAATCCCATTGATACACATTTTACATCCTAATGACAACCATGTATGTTGGATTTTTTGAAAATCAAATCCCAGAAGTGGTAATGTTTCATTTAAATGAAAATTCTATATTTTAACTACTATTTAGTGTTTTCACTATTCATCAAAAATTGAAGTTTTTAACTACAATGCCAAAATTTCAGCCTAAGCAATAATTGATATTCTAAATTCCAAAATTATGTCTATTTTACAAAATTACAAAAATATAAGTTTAATTAATTAATTTTATAATTAATTCCCGCTGTCATAACAAATAGTGTGTTTTTAAGAAACAATATATATCAAAAGATTGACAATTGTTTATATCCAATTTCAATATTAAATTAATTCTAATTACCAAAATTGGATAAAATGGTAAAAATATATTCTAATTATACTTTAAAACCAATAAATAGTATAATTTATCACTATAAACTATTTTGATTAAAAAAGTTGTTTGAAGTATTTTTGACTATTCATAAAAAATTGGAAGTTCACAGAAAAATACCAAAATTTTAACATAGGCTAATTTTGATATTACGAATACAAAAATAAAGTCCATTTTGAAAAATAAAATTTCTATAATTTTAAAAAGTGGGTATTACTATACATAAAGGCTATATTGATTAGTCACGCTGTGTTAGAATCTCGAACATGCGTACAATACAAGCTATTGCATTATTGAATGAGAAGCATATCGTGGAAGCTCAGGGTTTTACATTATCCCCTCCTTCAATAAATTTTATCCTCGCAATTTTGAAATTATTCATTGAAAATATAAGGTTGAAAATCAAAAATACCTTCGTGGAAAACCCTCATCGGAAATAGGGTTAATAAAAATATAAATTAAAAGAAAGATAGATAAGTACAAAGGTCACCCTAGATGGCCCATACTAGGATTCTATGAAAATATGGATATGGAAGAAAAACTAACCATCAAGGTCTGATGGAGAGTTGTAGAAAACAGGATTAGGAGAAATTTAACCACAAGAAAATCACAAACTTGTGATTGGTTAAATGGTCATTGAATCCCCAGTTGGAAAAGTTAACTAGAAACGTTTTTGTTTAAGTTACCATTTATAAAGTTGAGGAATTTATTTAGGAGATTTACTAAGAACGTAAGGGAATATACATACTTGTCATGTAGACTTTCATTCTTTAATAAAGTTTTACCACAAACCCATCATTCACTCTAAAAGGTAATAGAACTCAAAAATATTCTATTTATCATAATTGTATAAGGTTCCAAATATTAACACATACCATTTATATTAGCAAAACATTTTTATAATAACTAGGGACTTCTTGTAGGCTAGTGGAAGGTAATAATGGCCTGTCGCACTATGGTTGTGGGTTCGATTCCTGCAGCTTTGTCTAATGCGACGGGTTATCCCCCGACCTACAGGGTTCCATTTTCCTAAAACTATAGTATTATAATATTCCAAAAATAATCTTCATAAATGTTTTCACCTTAAAAAATACTATCCAAATTTCAAATTTATCCATTCCAACCTTTATAGTTATCCAAAATACATTGGTCCAGACATTCTCTAAAAGGTCTCTAAATTTCATGATCAATTGTAACATCAAATTCCCCAAACAAAGTAAAGTTTCTCTTATTATCACAAACATAAAATATGATTACCTTCATCATATTAAAACCTTAATGAAAGCAACAAGCACTGAAGTACAATATTTATATATATCACAATATTCTTATAACAATACTATAGTTCTTGAGTCCAAAAAAACCAATACATTAATTATTCCACTTCAACTGTAGTAACAACATAAGATTGTCCTTGATCCCTTGGAATTTTTTGAGGTAAGTTTCCCTAACGCTTAGAACATGCATTTACATAGTGCCCCATTTCCCTACAGTTGTTGCATTCAACATTGATAGCCTCTTTATTTCCCTTACAATCACGAGCCTGGTGACCTTTTTCTCCACATTTTTAACAAACTCCCATTCCTTTAAGGCACAATCCAGGGTGATTCTTCCCACAATTATCGCATAATGGAAAGTCCTTATTTCCCTTTTTCAATTTATTTTTCTCTTGATCCATCGTTCTCTTCTTCTCTTTCTTTACTTTGTTGTCATAAGACTTAGAGAATTCCTTTTCTATCTTGATAGCACACGAGGCTATATATTCGTATGTTGAGAATGATTGTGATACTAAAGCTCGACAGAGAAATAGTTTTAACCCATCATAGAAATGACCAATCTTACTTCTTGGGTTATATATATAATCTGCTGCATGCCTCGCTAACCTTGTAAATTTAACCTCATATTTTGTGACATTCTCATCCTCCATTGGTCTGAGACTTAGAAATTGTCATTCCATTTATGCTCGATGGTCATGAGGATAGAATTTTTCTATGAAAATATCTTTGAACTCCCTCTATTCCATATTTGATACCTCATCATCTTCCTTTGTGTTTTGAATCAATGACCACCACTGATCAGCATCTCCAGTGAGGCGGTAAACTGCCATGACATCCTTCTCCATTTCGCTACTCCCCAAGGCGTGAAATATTTTCTCTAAGGAGTTTATCCATTGCTCAGCTACTAACAGATTTGTACCCCCGTTTAATGTTGGCTGTTGTTGCCTCATGAAGCGGTCTAACATTGATCTTCCATGTTGCGGATCAGGGTTCTCCATACAAGTAAGGTTATTATTCATAACCTGATTCAGTTGTCCCAGTATGGTGATAAGTTGATCAGAACTAGTTGTATCTCGAGCTCCACAATAATTTTCTTAAATATGAGGGAAATCCCTACATGGAGTGCATGCATTGATACGGTTTCCATTCCTCCCACTAGGCGCCATTTCTATACAATGGCATAAACTAGATTAGTTTATGAATTGAAATACATAATTCCCTACTTGTAAAACATTTAACATAAATTGAACAGTTATGGATATAATCAATAATAATAAAATTAAATGTTTTCTTTGAGGAAGTATATACTCACAAACCCTTCATAATGGTTTGTAATGAAAATTAGAATTATCCTAAGCATATCCCCCAGCAGTGTCATAACTAAGAGTGCATCAAGACCCGTTGTCGTGCACCAGTTCCCTTTCAAGTCTAGCTCAAAGAGGAGTTTTCGGGTTTTACCCCTAGGTACATCTGTGCCAGAGCCACCTCTACCTGCTCGTATCCAGACAGGGATGTATTTCTCAGAAAACTCACAAAATCTCTATAATATAAAAATTCTAAGAAGTTCTTCTATACTAATACTCGACGTCTATCTTAGGTCTATGTTCTCTAATTAGAGTATATCTAAATCTAGCTTCCAAGGTTAGTACTAAACTACCTCTAATACCAACTGTAACGCACCGACCACAGTTACCCATAGTCGGTCCATTATTGCATAACATTGTCATGATCACAAAGATCATTTCTCGAAAGACCGATTAGTTATATAGCCTTGGAAACACTAGATACATTCATAAATGTTAAATTACATCATAAAGTGAAAAACAACAATAACATAGTCTCCATTTTCCACACTCATATCCCCTTCCGACTATCCCTACAGGTTATTCCTAAAATAATTCTTCACATCCTGGAAAATTAAAACATTGAAAGGGGTGAGCTCAGATGCTCAGTAAGGATAACAATATAGCGGAAGCTTTCATAAATAAAAAAACATTTAAGGCAATGTATAACAAAAACAAAAGACTTTTAAACGAGATCTTCAACATAATATGGAAAAAGTAAAATGAAATAATTCCATTTACTTATTTACATGGTTATTCGACTGGTCGAATAATCACATGCAATATCAATAACCACTTTCATAATGAAGGAATTAATGATGTTAGACTATCAAAACCATGTAGCCAAGGCCTCATTCCAAGACTACAGATAAGATTTTATCAAGGCCTCGTGCCAAGACACTAGTTTGTCTCATGAGACCTGCCAATGCATCAAGGAGCTATAGCGGGCTTCACCCGTCACTTATTATGTCCAATGCATTCTTCATATGAACAGGTTAAAACATATCATAAACCATAACATAATCGTATCACATAAAACATGCATAAAGGAAACATAAAATTTTCACATTTCAATCAAATGATATCGATACAATACATTGATATAATAAAACATTATCAAAAGTATTTTCAATACCAAAATAAATGAAAATTAAGACTTGGTATTTATTTTTCATTTAAAAAATGTTATGGCTTGTAGAGGAAGCCGAAACTGAAATAATGGTCACGGCGGTGGAGAAGTCGTTGTCGCCTCATACGTACGATAAGAAAAAAATTCTTTTTTTTCGTTTAGTAAAACGCTTCATATAAAAATATTCCTTTTGAATAAATGTAAAAGTCAAAGGGGTTTATACACCGTATAGAAGAAATTTGTGTATAAAACAAAATATGCATCGATGAATGGAGATTGAGACGAAGTCCCTTACAAAGATCCTTTTTTTAAATAAAATAAATCTATTATGTGTATTCAATATATGTACACATAAAGAATGTAAAAATGCAATATAGGACATAATAATATCATGGAATAATTTTATATTAGGAGATTAACCCAAAGAATAAAAATTGGGTTAAGAAGTTCCCTTACCTCGTGTCCGACTTGACTCTAACGCTCTGTAAACACCTGAATAATAAACTAGAGTTAATCGCTACCTGCATAGAAACATTTTTCAAGTTCATTATTCATTTTTTATCACTTATTACTATGTCAAGAACATTATGTAATTATTTAAGTTAATAAAGGTCGTTTTGTCGATCTTAGGTACTTGAGTCAAAAATAAACTTCTTATAATTACACTTAATTCATGTGGTAAAATATCCATTATCTCCATAATTATAATAATGATGTAGATATAATATACATCATATATATCTAGTATATACATTCATTTCTAATATTACATAACATTTAGAGGTAAGAAATGAAATGCACCGTTCATGGAGATGGTAAGTCGTACGTACGCATGAACGCTACTTTCATTTCTATTTCGTATTTAAGGGAATGAATTTATAATTATATAAAGGTATAATATAATTTCAGTATAATATAATGTATAATACCATTTAAACCATCCTTTATACATCCCAAATATGTCATTAACGATATAAATCACTTTGAGGGGGCGGTAGTCCGCACTTCCTAAAATGAAATTATCGCGTTTACCCATAATTGAAATCATAATGTATGGAATAAATGAGAAATAAAGAAGCAAGTGGAAAACATAAAAATAATATATATATCATATCTGAAAATTGTTTCATCAAAATGGAAACCATTAGAGGTGTTAAAAGAATATTGAACAATCATCGTTTCGTGAGGCAGCATTTCACCACCCATAGAAACAGTATGTTCTTTAACCATTAGATGAAGGTGTGTGTATGTGTAAATCAAATACTTATAATAACAAAATCCTAGTATATTGAGGATACTGGTGTTTTTATAAATGAAATGAATAAAAAAAGTTTTGGGGGTTGGAGAAGCAAAATAAAACATAAGAACACAAGAGAAAACACTACCTTTAAAATCGGGTAACTCTTTTTGATTTGATCCAAAGGCTTCCTTGGGAAGTCTTCTGCCCAAGGTGAGGCTTCTATGAGTAAGAGAAGGAAGTTGAGAGAGTATTTGGGAAGATTTTGGCCGTTCCAAAAGGCTTTTATGGTGTTAATAAGGTGGTAGTGGTGGGGCCATTTTATAAGAGGAGAGGAGGGGCACTCTCAGAAAGTCATGAAATGTTACATTATTATGAAATGCTTTTTGGAGTCTAAAGGTCCCACAATGATATCATTCTAGGATAAGGTGATAAGGGTTAGAAATCAACTCATCAAATAGGTTTTTATCAAGTCTATTCCTCTGATTTTACATTATCTATTCATTTTATTTAAATTGTTAATTAATGAGGTAATCGCTGCATCATCATGGTGTCATAAATAATTTAATTTATTTAATTTCTAAAAATTATAAAAAAAATATCATGATGTAGGAAATATTTTTATATTTCTAATGAATATTTATAGTCAAAAATATGACTTGTATAACCCCATTTAAAAATTGTTTTAGTAAAACAACTCATGTTTGTGACATTTTTATAGTAACATTAAATAAAGAGTTTTTAATGTCATTTTCCTACCAAAGTGGCTCCATGGGGTCCCCAAGTTGACCCATGAATTGTCTAGGTCTCCCATGACTCATCCAATATGGGTATGACAAGTGTAAAGGTATTTTCATATTATTATAATTTCATTTTTACCTTAAATTTCACTAATTACCTTTAATCGCGATTAATTAAACTTAAAAGTTACTATTCACCAAAAATTATTTTAATCCCATTGAAACAAATTTTACATCCTAATGACAACCATGTATGTCGGATTTATGAAAATTAAATCCCAGAAGTGGTAATGTTTCATTTAAATGAAAAATCAGTTTTTTAACTACCACTTAGTGGTTTCACTATTCATAAAAAATTGAAGTTTTTCAGAACAATGCCAAAATTTCACACTAAGCTATAATTGATATTCCGAATTCAAAAATGATGTCTATTTTAAAAAATTCCATACATATATGTTTAATTAATTAATTTTATAATTAAATCCCACTGTCACAAAAAAAGCATGTTTTTAAGAAACAATATATATCGAAAGATTGACAATTGTTTATATCCAATTTCAATGTTAAATTAATTCTAATTACCACCATTGGATAAAATGGTGAAAATATATTCTAATTATACTTTAAACCCAATCAGTATTATAATTTATCACTATAAATTATTTTAATTAAAAAAGTTGTTTGAAGTATTTTTCACTATTCATAAAAAATTGGATGTTTTCAGAAAAATACAAAAAATTCAACATAGGAAAATTTCAATAGTATGAATACAAAAATGAAGTCCACTTTGAAATATAAAATTTCTATAATTTTAAAAAGTGGGATTTACTATTCATAACGGCTACTTTGATTAGTCGCGGTGTGTTAGAATCTCGAACTTGCGAACAATGCAAACTATTGCATTATTGAAATAGAAGTGTATCATGGAAGCTCGGGTTGTTACAAAAAAATATCCCAATATTCCTCTAAAAAAATAAATAAAATAAATTAGTTTATTTTAAAAAAATTAAAAATTAAATATCCATTTTTTTATGATATATTTGGGAATTAAAAATGAATTTTATTCTTTTATATTAAGTTAAATAAAAAATTTACTTGCTCTATATGATCCCATTTTAAATAGAAAATACAAAAAGAACTTATTTTCATTACACAAATATTAAAAATTTCAATTGAAAAACATTAAGTTAAAAATAAATCTTCTTCATTTTCCCTTTAAAAATATGTTATAATGAAGGTTATCTATTTATTTTTAAAAAAATTATATTTCTTTATTTTTTTGAAATATTTTTAATTAATGTAGTTTGATTTTTAATTTGTAATTTCTTGATTTTAGTTTAATTATATTTTAGTTTTTTAACAGAAATTTAAAAAACTGTGATTTTTAAGTGAAAGGGGGATATTATTTTTTCAATAATTAATAATTTTTTCCTATGATTTTTGTAAGGAATTATTTTTAAAAAAATATATATATAGTATGGGATTTATTTTCCATTACATCAATTTGATTCTAGAAATTCTTTCATCATTTAATTTTTTAAAATGAAAAAAATGTAGTTGATTTGTTGATATGGGATAAGTCAAAATACTATTACAAAATCAGGTACTGGAATCTGTGAAGGATGTTCACAAAAGCCACACTATTATTCAAAAAAAATTCATTATGTTATTGCATAAATATGTTAAAATTGTTAATTTTTGTAAAAAAATAATAGTTTGATTGTTTATATTTATATAAATTATGTTTTATGAAAATTAGATGTATTATATATTATGAAATTAATAATATATTTTTTGAATAATTAAAAAATATTAAGAGGCAATTTTGTATCTAAAATGATGCGATAATTTTTTCTGAAAAATAAATTGCATACACATATTAGTTTTCTTTACAAGTTTAATGTAAATATAATAAATTGTTTCTACACTGATTTTTAGATTTTTTTTCTATGTTACATCCAGGAATATGAAAACATATCTACACCATACGTCTTGGTGTGTTGGTGTGGTATCTTCATGCACAACTGCATGCCTATGTAAATATTATTGGGACTACATAACCCCAATCCATGATGCAAGGGTTTCCTATATACATATATTTAACACACTGGACCCCTTCATAATCGATTTGGGATAACCCAATAATCTCCCTCTCGTAACCTCTAGGGTGATGAACATAGAAGATTCTACAGTAATTGGGAAATTCCAGGTCCTCAAATCAAACTGAACAACAATCACTAATATGAAACATTGTTTTATCAATGAAAAAAAAACCTTTAGCACCGCATAAAAAGTTTTCATAGTCGAGGAACTATTAAAAGGGGGTCACTTTATCAATACTCCAAAAAGCATTGATAAATGAACATTTTATCAGTGATAAAAAAATCACTGATAAAATTAGAAGAATTAAAAAAATTCTGTAAATCAAAGGTTAGACCCAGCCTCTTTTAATAGCAGTCGATCCCCTTTCAATAGTGCAAGGAATCCCCACCTACGTATGCCACCTCCCTCAGTTTAACCACGCTATTCACACACCCCCAACCTTTAATAGTTTAATACCACCCTACACCTACCTGCACACCCCTGAATCCAAATGGATTTGAACATGAGAAAAGTATTATACAACAGACAGCTAAATCCCTACTGACCCACACACCAGCTCTGCCCCCGCCTCAATTCCACAACCTCCATGACCACACTAATGATGGTCAGCCGCATAGAATCCCCACCTCAATCGCATTCCACCTCTGCCATGACCTCACACCGTGACCGCGTTCCACCCTACCATGACCACCCTGCATGTCATCACATCCACATCCCGCCTCAACCACACTGTTCCTCCGCTATGAAATCCCAGAGCAACCATACCATGCTCCGCCATGCATGCTCACACATCCAAATCCCTCCTCCACCACGGTCTTCCTATACTATTACCTTACAGAGAAACCGTACTGGGGTCTACCCTACATGTCGACACATACACATCCCACCTCAACCATGTTACACCTCTAATAGGACCTCCCAGATTGGTATAACTTATGTATCTCTTTGTTCACCCTAGGGAAGTGTTCCCAGGTGAAGGGGAGGACTGTACAACACCCTCCATTGAAACCGTTCTTAAAAACGTGGCCCAATGGAGAATTATTTTTTGATGAGAATCGTTGGCCTATTAAAATAGGTTTTCTAAAATCTAGTAAATTGCAAGTTGGGGAGTTCATTCTTGTGTATTGGGTTCCCTTGGGGAGTTAGGGTTTGTTTGGTATCCCCTTGCTTGGGTACCCCTAGGGAGTTTCGATTTTCGGGGTAGGAGTTGTGGTACCTTCGATATTTGCTTTCTTGGGTACCACTGGGGAGTGTTCCTTGGTGAATGGGATATCTGGACACCACCTTCCATAAAAATCATCCCCTTGTGTCATCCCCCTAGGGTTCTATGGTGTTGGGGTTCGGGTACGTTTTAGATATCCATTCTTAGGTACCCCAGAGCAGTTTTCCTAGGAGAAAGGGATATTGGGATAGTGTCCCTCGTAAGATTCCTCCATTCTCTGCTAGAATAAGATCGGAACATTGGTGATAGCCTATTCTATTGAAGTCCTCATTGTCATATCCAAGAGGGGTCATGGGACACCAAGGTACTGCACCAGATTTTTGACCGTTTCTAATGATATTCATCCAAAACATGACTTCCACCAGGTTCCAACCATTTATCTACGTAACATCATTATCATCATCATCGGGGGGTGATGGGTTTTAGAGAGAAGGGTTATCTAGTCGAAGTCTTGGAGTTTGAAAACACAGCCTCCACCATTATATAGTAACATATTCATTTATATTTTTATTTCTCTTCGCAAACATTCCTCTCATCCTTTAATAGCTAGAATGGTGGGATAGAAAAATATTTTATTTGTAACACCAATTAATATTGAGGATGTACCAAACCCTATTTTGTAATTGTAATTATTTTATTGATTGAATATTAAAAAGATAGTAAAACTATCCAATTTAGATATGTATTTTGAGTATTGTTCATATTAAATTTAGAAAAGAAATCTAAATTCTAAATCAGATTAAATTAATTTTTTTTAACTGAATAATGAATTATTTTAAAATGTAAATAAAATTTAAAAATTTATTATTCATTGATATCAAATGATTTTGGATTTATAAAAAAATTTTAAAATGAAAAATAATAAAAATATCTTTAATTAAATCATTTTGGGTATATTTCAAAATATAATCGAATATATTAAAAAATAATGAGTTAAAAAATAAATGGGTTATAAATGGATTAGGGATTGAAAAAAAATCAACCGTGTTTGCATTTGATTATCCCAAATTTCATGGGTATTTGATGATTCAACATCCCTAATGTTGGGTGATTTTTAATGAACATTTACTAACTAATTATCAAAGTTGTAGATTTTAATAATTTTGTTGAATTTGAATATATTAATATAGAATATATTTTTAGAATAGTTGATAGGAATATAATATTTAAGGTTGATTTTAATTCAATAATATAACATTTGACTCATATCAACCTTTATTCAACATTTAATATATATATTTTTATATATTTAATCTTTTAATTTTTTATCTAACACGTCATAAATGGAAATAAATTTTTGTAGAGCATACCCCCCAATCTGTAATGGTGCTTATGGGTGGGAAAATAGGTGGTGAAAAAAATTGTTAATTGAAAACAAAATAAAGAAGAACCGAACTATTATACTTAATTTCGTATTTGTTAGTAAAAAAATTAATTGCATAATAACCAATTTTTTGTTCATTTTTTTCAATTTTAATAACTAAAAATTGATAAAATAACATAATTTATAATTTTTTATTTCTTTGTTAATTCAATATTTTATATAACCTATGAGACAGATTATAAAAAAAAACAATACATTTTTGTTTATAAATTAATATTTTTTTTTCAAATAATTTGTTTGTTTATAAAATATAAGGATTTCTATATAATTTTGAGTTTTTTTGGACACAATTAGGGTGATTTTTTTTAATATATGGATTATTTTACATTAGTAGGCTTCCTCCAATGATCAACCTTTGTACAATGGTTTGTCCAACCGATAAAACCAATTTTTATCTTAGAAGTAGTTCATGAATTCTACGCTCATTGTGTATGATATTTGAAAGAATGCATGACAACTCGAGTTATTGTATATTGCTTTTTCAAGGACAAAAAATCACTGAGAGAATTCCCAAAGTGTGTTGCTTCTCGATACAATAATTATTAATCTCGTCCTACAAAATTTTATGGTATTTTCCAATCACTCCATGGTTTAATTGCCTAAGTGGAAGTGATGAGATTGAATAGAAATTGACGTGGCACGTAGATATTGGAAATACATATGGGAAACTTCATCAGCTGGTAAACATTCCTTAGGGGAATAGAATTGATAATGAGTATCCTGAATTTGGAAACAAGCCATGAAATCTTCATCTTCAGTTCTATACAGATGGAGTGAATCCTTTTGGTTTTAAAATAATCACTCACAGTACAAGGCCTGTTATGTTGTTAAATTATAACTATCCATTGTGGTTATGTATGAAACTAAAAGAAATAATGTTATCTATGATTATATCAGGACCAAAACAACTGGGTAATGATATTGATATTTATTTGGCTCCACTGATCATGGATTTGAAATTATTGTGGGATTCCGGTGTTACGTTTTATGATGCTTACAGAAATGAATATATCAATTTTATATCCATGTTGTACGGGATGATAAATTAAATTCCTGATTATGGAAATGTTTTAGGATATATGATTAAAGGTGCTCAAGGGTTACCCTTATTTGAAAAGGTACATAGACAATCATGGTGAAAAAATCGTTGAAAACCATGTTTCTATGACATCACAGATTTCTACCCCGATGAAATAAGTACCGATCTTGGACGACATCATTCGATGGATGTTTAGAAGAATGTAAAGCACTATTTCCACTAAAAGGGGATCAGATTCATGAGAAGGTAAAATATTTGGAATCAAATTTTGGTAAACCATTTTTTAAAAACATTATAATAACAAGTATGAAAAAGGATATTAGTTTTTTTAATTACCATACTAGAATTTTATGTACTTCATACATTTTCTTGATGTTATGCATATTGAAAAAAATGTATTTGATAGTTTCATAGGTATGTTTCTAAATTCACCCAAAAAATTGTTGGGAGTAAGACTAGGTTGGAAATGGTTGATATGGGAATACGAGAAGAGTTGGGACCAGGAAAGGGTGAAAAACAAACTTTTCTTCCTCTAACTTCGTACACTCTTTCCAGTAAAAAGAGATATCAATTTTACAACATCTTGAAAGATGTAAAGGTTCTATAGGAGTATTCATAGAATATCAATAATATCATTTCATTGACCGATTTAAATTTAAAGGATCTAAAATCCCATGAATTCCATGTTTTAATTAAAGATATAATAGATATAGATTTATGTTTCATTTTTTCAATGAATTTCCATCATATATTAACAAAACATTATTTCTTATTTAAATATATATGAAAAAATTTTATATACCCGACGAAATTGCCAACTATGTAAATATAAATTTCCATCATATTATATGAATTGAAAATGTTCTTTCCACCAACATTATTTAGTATGATGGTTCATTTAATGGTAATCATGGTGAGAGAGATTAATCTATATGGTATTGTACACTATAGATGGATGTACCCAATTAAATGGTATATGCAGATTTTGAAAGTTTATGTAAAAAATCAATGTCGTCCAGAGGGTTGTATTAAGGAGTTATATATTGTTGAGGGTACTATTTAATTCTATAATGAATACCTTTCTGAGGTGCAAATAATTGGTCTACCTAAATCATTTCCCAATAGGCAGTATAGGAGTGAAGGAATTTATGGAAGTGATGTTCTCACAATCAATATTATTGATCAGAAGGAGAACCACCTCTACATTTTACATAACTATTTGTAGGATTCCCTATATGTTGAATCATATACAGAAATTATGGGGAATTTGAATCCATCAAGGGATTAAATATGGATACCAAACACTCATAATCAACAAATTATAGGTTCATTTTGGTAATAAATTTTTGAAGAATCTGATGAAAATATTGATTCAATTTCAGAATGAAATCAATAGTTAGTCAGAGGACCAATGTTAAATGTATTATCTTAAAATTGGAAAGTAATTAATGGTTATAAATTCTATAAAAATTATCATGATGAAGACGGTACCAAGAAAAATAGTGGATTTATAATCATGGATGAAGCGATGCATGTTTCTGGTACAAGGGAAATAAATCAAATTTACTAGAATATTTCAAAATTTGGCATCATCAAAAAAATGGGAGTTGGATTATAAAAAATTACCATTGCTTATTTTTTCAATTCAAGTGGGTTAATAATAGGAGTACAATTAAAATAGATGAATTGGGATTCATGAATGTTTATTTTAGTAAGGATTTTTAAAAATAAAAACCATTTAAAATGGAATTATAAGAAGTATAAGTATTTTATATTGAAGATCCCACAAATTAAAAGTTGTCAATTGTTTTTTTATCGAACAATACCACTGAATGGTCAGATTATAATTCAACCAAGGATGACCATTTCATTGGAACATTGCAATCATTTCATAGTGGTCCCAATATTGACCGAGTTCTATATGAGATAGATGACCATAATGAAGGGATTTGGAACATTGATATATGGTTAAAATCCTATCATCCTTTAAAAAAATAGTGTCCAATATTCATGTTACATTTGTTTTTGGAATATACATCATGTTAGCTCATGTTATTATCCATTTACTTCTATATTTATGTACTCCAAATTAAATAGTAATCTATTTCAGTAGATAATGAATTCGACACATGTTTGTTCTTCCAATCCTAAGGAACAATATCTCTCTCAACAATATTCTTCTTGTAGTGCATAAGAATGACCTTATACACTTGATGGTGCTCCCAAACCTGAGGAACAATAGGTTTCTCAACCTGCTACTGCTCCCAGTGCCGAGGTACAATGGACATCTACACATGTGAATTCTATCTCTCTAGAGGAAAATATTGAAAATGATTATTACAAGGAAGTGGTAAGTGATGATGGACCAGTTTCCCTGAAAAGATAGGATCACCTTAGTAAATTGGTGTTAGAAAAAATTATTAAGGTGAAAGTCAAGGGCATCAAATTTTAGGTGGGATAGAATGCACAGGGTAAGCATGTTAACCCCAACAAGGCCATGTTTATTATTTATATTGGAATCATAACTCAGTAATGAATTCTGATATTCATGGTAACAAGTTTTTCATGGGATGAAGGCACTGATGTGGGAAGATATTATGATAAAATTATGATATAATTTCTTTATTTTACATAAAAAATAAAATAATAAATCATTAACTTACTCATCATCATCAATTGTAGAGGGAAATCATATTGTTTGACTCCCAAAATATGTATGTGTTAATTCTTACTAGAAGGATTCATAATGGATATCGAAAAATTCTAACAATACATCATTTTAATGATGATGAAGGGAAAATAAACCCGTACCCACCGGTTATCTCTGAACACAAGATAACCCAAGAAGTGTTGGGTGCATTTATTGAACATTGTGAAGTTGTCTGTTTTCATGTACATTGTGGTCAGTAAAACATTTTTTATGATGTGTTTATTCATCAATTTTATTGATAATTTTTTATTTATGAAATAGAAAATGAGTGATGGAAACAACTAACGAGCAAAAAAACCAACAAACCCCTACTGTAAAGTAAGGATGGTGTACTCTTAACTTGAAAAAAATGGGTACATCTTTTAAATCAAGTGTAATACTTTTCTGTGACATAAAACAACACCACAGTTATGTTCCTCTATATATATTCAGATTTATGATATGAAATGAGAAACCACATCCATCCCACATTGTGTGCTATAGAAGGAGTCACGTAAAATAATGATGTGATACTAATAGATGAAAACACATAAATAGTGTTGGAAACATGTGTATGTAATACATAATAATGTTTTTTCCTTTAAATAACTATTAAATAACAATGATCACTTATTTTTATATATTTTATATCTGAAATTGTCACAAGAATTAGGTATACATGTTTCAGATGAACACAAAATTCTGGTGGCCTTGAAGTAGCCAGAACAGTGTGGTCGTGTCCGAGGTGTGGGTTTTAGGGTGATGCTCGGAATATATTTTGAGAAAAAACAAGAGGATAATCAAAGCGAAATAATAAAATAGATGAGATAAATAATATACACCCTTTAAGGAAAATTCTAACAGAATATAGGGATGATGGAGACTTTAATGAGGGAGAGGAAAATAAAAGAAGCAACTCAATAATAACCACCACATTGACATCCCTCGCCACCCCACCAACTATGAGGCTAGTGATTACAATCAAAGAGATGTCTTAAAAGTGGTAATAAATGTTATAATAGATGTTTATGTGAAATGTGAATCATACAGAAAATGATACCTTTGTTATACTGATATTATACAGGGTGATAACGACTATTTTTTATATCTATAAATACCTAACCAACACCTTTTGGAATGGGATATGGTGTTAAATATTTGAAATGACTTTCTACACAACAAACCACATCTAACATGACTTGTGTGAGTTTCGATTAGAGTATCTTATGAGACAAATGTCGGGCTACCTATTCTAATTCCTGAGGATGATAGTAATACAGTTGAAAAAAATGTTAGAAAATTCATCGCATGGCCGTTACATCTTGTGAAAAACATACTGATATGATGATATTCATTTCCATTTTACTTTTCAAGCAAAAAATTTCACAAATAATGAAAATATATCTAAAACGATGAATTTTATTATAGACGGACAAAGAGTAGAATATGAAATAAAAAACATCCTCAAAACCATCGAAAGGATCGAGAAACTGATCAAATAGATATACCAAAAACAAAGTTACCATGCTCGTTCTATATCCACATTTACTTCATTCAAGGATAATGTGTATAGAAAGTTAAAATATGGTTGCAACCACATAGTTGTATTCGAGTAAAATATGTACATATAGAAAGATCAAGACTTCATAGGTTTTAAGAGTGAAACTAAAATACTCAACTATTATTGGATGGGTGGCTCATTTGTAAATATATACAGGAGGTATTTATCCATGATTTCATTTTCAAAAAGCTGATATACTGTTTTAATAATGAAAAAATACATTTCATATTTTTGGCAGGTGTATATATGAAAAACAATTGAAGTGATATTTCCCTGACAAAAAGTTCTGACTCGTTATCATCACATCACCTCTAAAGAACAAGAAAAAATAGGACCGAAAAAAATGATGAAATAGTGGAAGGTATAATCAAATCCTTTGGATGATAAATTTCGGATGAAAAACTCTATTTATTACCAGTGACGCAGGGGTATGTCTCTACAATTTAATCACATCAAATTTATTTTCATTTATTTCATCGCTTATTCCTTTTTGTGTTTTTTGATATAATTGGATGCTCATTTCAGTAAATTTGGATACACTAAAGAATTATTTCCTAGATTCAATTCATGGATATCCAAAAATCAATCCACACATAATGTCGTTTTTAAATTTTTAATACACTGAATCCAACATTTTAGAACTAAACATCATGTTGTATAATTTATATTACATTTTAATGAGGATTCTGTTATGATAGGGTGGTGCATCACTATCATGAAAAACACTAAATGAGGGCAAGGACTAAGCCCAGGGAAGAATAAAATTAAATTATTGGATAAAAATCAAGGTATATATATGAAGATTTCACTATCCAAACACATATCAAAACAAATTACTTATTCTACTCAATGTTTTAGTAGTGTCTAGAAGAAACCAATGTAAAATATTTTAATTATTATGTTTGTAAATTTATCACAGAGATCATGTTCTGTGAAAAAATAGAATCAATGAAGTGGTATTTTCAATGATAATTACTATTCCATTTAATATACTTATTAATCCTTTGTGTATATAAATTTTTGAAGCACTACTACGACTATTGAAAATACACATATTTACAAGGTGAAATAGATGTTCTCAGAAACGAATGGGAAACATACCTGATGGAAGAATTCAAACAAATAGAATTAATATGTTACTTCAATATAAGTAGTGTATTTTTTCATATATTTTTTTATAATTTACTTATTTTTAATATTACTCACTTAAGAATTTTTTTTATACAGGGGGATTCCTTTGTTCGAGTCGGGGCGGTTTTGCCAAATATTCTCAGGCTCGTGAGAGATTGGACTTCAAGGATGCAATTGAGATAATGAAAAAAATGAAATGGTTCAAGAATATATAAATGTGAATTCCTAAAACATATTCATTTAATTAATTTTTTCATAATTTTATCTGATAATTTTAAGTTAAGATATTTATCATTTTTCTCTAATACAAATTTATTTATGTTACAGATATTTTGGGAAGTCATATTTTCCTTTCAACTATCTCCAAAAAGCCATAAAAGAGAGAACATATTGAATGAAAAATATGAATTCTTAGTATTCTACTTCATAGTATTACTTCTCAGAATATATATCATGAATATTTTCTTATAAGTGTACTAATCATCTGCATATCAATCTGACACACCTCAATTTGATACACATTGTTCTTAGTATGACTCAAAGTGTATGTTTTTATTTTATAATATTCTTTGGTCCATTAATATTCATGTATTCTGACTACCATGATTTGATCCATGACTCATGATTATGATCTATGATATGCACAATAGTGAAAAAAACATTTAACACATCTGCATTTTTCACATCGGCTCTATATAACCAACATGTAAAGAAGTAAAATTGGTTTATCATGTCGGTTATAAAATAACCAACATGATAAATAAACCAGAATTCGTTTTTTACATCGGTTATAAAATAAATGAGGTAAAAATACAGATATTAGTTTTATCACATCTGTTATTTCATAACCGACATGAAAGATCAATTTGGGGAGATTTATCATGTCGATTACTATATAACAGACGTGATAAATCTAATCTCGGCAATTTATCATGTAGATTATAAAATTACTAACGCGGTAAAGGATTTTATACATCGTTTATTAGATAACTAATGTTCTAAACATAAAAAAAGTTTATCACGTCGTTTATTAAATAACCAATTTGATAAAGCTTGTAAATGATTTATCACACCTTGTATTCTGTAATTATATTTTATTCGATCGGGTGACCTGCGATTCATCTCTCTCGCGCAGAAAACCTAGAAAGTATTCTTCAAAGTTGAACCCTCCAAACTAGTTTAATCAACATCATTCATCATCTTTATTATCACAAGATCTATCAGGTTGACTCGCAACACTCAAGTAAGCCTCACACGCCTCAGTTTCATTTTTTATTTTTCACGAGTCTGTAAACATGTATTTTGAGATGTTATTTTAATATCTTTGTTATTTCTATCATGTCAAGTGTCATATTGTTAATTTATACCATGATAAAAAAATTTCTGGTAATATAAACCATTGTAGTGATATCATGCAAGTTCTACAATTTTTGTTGCTACAATGTGTGTTCTATCATGTGTATATGCATGTACATTCATGTGTGTGGGGGTGGGGTGTCTAGGGGGTTGGGGTGTCTAAGTGGTGGGGGTGTCTAGTGGTGGGGGCTATCTAGGGATTGGGGGTTTCCCAAGGAGGTGGTGGTATCTATGGGGTTTCTAAGGGGGTGGGGATGGTGTCCAGTGGTGTGAGGGGGCTTTCCAAGGGTGTGGGTACTGTCCAGGGGGGTGGTGTCCAGGGGGTGAGGGGTTGTCCAAGGGGGTAGGGGTGTCCAGGGGGTGGGGGGTGTCCAGGGGGTGGGGGTGTCTAGGGGGTGGGGGTTTTCAATGGGGTGGGGGTGTCCAGGTGGTGTCGAAGGGTGGTGGTGGTGGTGTCCAGGGGGTGAGGGGGATATCCAAGGGGGTAGGGGTGTCTAGTGATGGAGTGGTGCCCATTGGGGTGTGGAGGATGTCCAAGGGGGTAGGAGGTGTCCAGGGGTTGGGGTGGTGTCTATGGGTGAGGGGTTGTCCAAGGTGGTGGGGGTGTCCAGGGGGTGGGGGTGTCCCGGGGGTGGGGGTGTCTAGGGGTGGGGGTGTCTAGGGGTGGGGGTTTCTTAGTGGGTGGGGGTGTCTTGGGGTGTCCAGGGGGTGAGGGGGTTGTCTAAGGGGGTATGTGTGTCCAAGGGGTGGGCTGGTATCCATGGGTGAGGGGTTTTCCAAGGGGGTAGGGGTGTCTAGGGTGTGGGGGTGTCTAGGGGTGGGGATGTCCTAGGAGTGGGGTGTTGTACATGGTGTGGGGGGTTGTCCAAGGGGGGGTGTCCAGGGGGTTTCCAAGGGGGTGGGGTGGTGTCTAGTGGGTAATGGGGATTTCCAAGGGGTTGAGGGTGTCCAGGGGGTGGGGGTGGTGTGTAGGGGGTGAGGGGGCTGTCCAAGGGGGTATGGGTGTCCAGGGGTGGGGCTGTCCAGGGGGATGGGGGTTGTCCAAGGGGTGGGGTGTCTAGGGGGTGGGGTTTCCTGGTGGTGTGGGTTGCTCAAGGGTGTGGTGGTGTTTAGGGGGTGGGGGTTGTCCAAGGGTTGGGAGTGTCTAGGGGGTTGGGGGTTGTCCATGGGGGTGTGGGTATCTAGGGGTGGGGGTGTCCAGGGGTGGGGGGCTCTCCAGGGGGGTGGGTGTGCCTAGGGGGTGGGGGTTGTCCAAGGGTGTGGGTGTATCCAAGGGGATGGGGGTTGTGTCTAGGGGTGTGAGGGGTTGTCCAATGGGGTAGGGTTTTCTAAGGTTGAGGTTTATATCCATGGGTGATGGGGATGTCCAAGGGGGTATGGGGTGTCTAGGGGTGGGGGTTGTCCAGGGGTTTTGGGGGGTTGTCCCAATGGTGTGTGAAACTATTGGGATATTCTATCCCAATGATTTTAGGGGCTATTCTAATGGTTTTAAATTTTTGGGATAGGTTTAATTTTCAATATTGAATGTATACATATTTTAGTATTAATACTTCATATTTCTTGTTTGCATAAGGGTGAATTTGGTAACCAGTTGCACCAGGATCTATTCTTTGTATACCTTAAGAAGAAAGGATCAAAGATGAATTTATACTTTATATTGTGATTCATATGAGATATATGTAATCATAAAATTATTTTCATATAAATATAAAACTATTATATCTAAATATATTTAATTTTTTAAATCATTTTCATGAATATATTTTTCAAATAAGCATATATTTGTTTTATATTCCAAAAATTGATTTACATTCAAATTATGACATCATCCATATAAATATAAAATTTTATTATATTAAAAATATTTATTATTTTTATATTTTTTATATTTAATATTGAGTCAATGTTTAATTATGGCACATAGAATTAGTAATTAATATGGGGAAGCGTTTGATGCATTTTTGGAATTTTCTAAATGAAATGTTCCAAGAAGCGACATTTTTTCTGTCAATTCTGGAAATGAATGAATATGAATAAGTTGAAAAGTATAGTGATAAAAGATCATTTGATTTTTCATGGTTTTAATCCAAGTTATAGCCCTTTTATTTGTAATGGTGAAACTAGAAAGAATGTCAGATCCTCTGATGATGATGATTTGCAAGATGGAAACATTGATGGAATTGAAGAAATGATTTGTGATATTGTAGAATTACATTTTGAGATAGAACTAGTATATTCACGTCTATATGGTGATGATGAAAAACCATTGTATCCTGGTTTTATGGAATTTATGGTTTTTTTGACGGTTTTAAGATTCATTAACCTGAAGCTGAAACATGTATGGAGTGATAGAAGTTTTACAGAGCTTCTATAATTGTTGATATAAATTCTTCCAAAAGGAATAGATCATCTAGATTCACATTATAAGGACAAGAAAATATTATTCCCAATGGTATTGGGAAACAGGAAAATACATACATGTCCGAATGATTGTATGATATGTAGGAAGGAATATGAATTTTTTTCAGATTGTCTTAAATGTGGGACATCACGGTAAAAGTTGAAAGAAAAATCACAGGCTCATATAGAGATTATAGAGATCCATGCCAAGGTATTTTGGCATCCTTCTATAATTCATCATTTGAAACATTTATTTGATAATTCACATGATGCAAAAAGGTTAATATGTCATGCTGATGAGAGGATATGTGATGGAAAAATACGTCATCCATTTGATTGTCCACAGTGGAAGAGAATTGATGAGAAATTTCCTATATTTGGAAATGAAATTAGAAATCTCATACTTGGTTTGTGCACAGATGGAATGAATCCATACCTAACCATTAGTATCACACATAGTTCATGGCCTATATTATTTTTTATTTAAAAACTCTCAACTGATTTTTGTATGAAGTGAAAATATGTCATGTTGAGAATAATGACCTCTAGTTTGAAGAAACTCCGAAATTATATTGATTTATTATTTTCACCATTGATTGATGATTTGAAAAATTTATGGGAGGATAGTAATAGGGTGTATGATTCTTATAAAATGTAATATTTTCAACTTTATGCAGTGATTATGTTCACTATAAATGACATCCCAACGTATCAAATTTTTTTTGGATATAGTGTAAAGGGGCATAAAGCATGTCCAATTTGCGAACAAAAAACGTCATATTGTAAATTTCATCGTGGGAGGAAAATAGTATACATGGTTCATCGAAAGGTTTGTCTATGGATCACCCTTATAGAAGGATAAAAAAGGTATTCAATGGCTCATAAGAATTTGATATTTCTCCAAAACCTTCATCATCTGATGTGTATTTTTAAGGGGTGTGAAAATTTTATGTTACTTTGTTTAATACACATAAATATGGTAATGATATACATATTTGGAAGAAATGATCAATATTTTTTGAGTTACCATATTGAAGATACCATGAAGTGAAAAATAATATTGATGTCATGCATGTGGAGAAGAATATCGATGAAAGTTTGATTGGAATATTGTTAGATAATAAACGAATGAATAAAGATGGTTTGATGCAAGATTAGACTTAATATCAATGGGAATACATTTGTATTTAGCTACCACTCGTTATAGTAGACAAAAATTTCTTCTTCTATCTTGTCATACATTATCAAAGAGGGAGAAAATTAGATTTTTTTAGTTTCTTCATGATATCAAAGTGTCTCAAGTTTATTCTTTAAATGAAAAAAATATCTTTGAAGGATTTTATGTTGATAAGTATGAAATATCATGATTATAACATCATGATAAAACAAATTCTACCAGTTTCATTGCATGGAATATTGTCCATTCGTGTCAGAAATACTATAATGAAGTTGTGTTATTTTTTCAATTCACATTGTAATAAGGTGGTTGATGTGAATTCATTGAACATTTTGGAAAGGGATGCAATTTATATACTTTTTAAATTGGAAATGTATTTTACTCTATCTTTTTTTGATATAATATTGAATTTAATGGTTTATTTGGTTTGAGAAATATATCATTATGGATCTATATACCTTCATTGGATGTATCCTTTTGAAAGGTATATGAAAATATTGAAGGGGTTTGTTAAGAATTAATAATGACCTGAAGCCTCCATTATTGAAAAGTATATTTCTGAGTAGGTTGCGATTTTTTGTACGAGCTACTTGGCTATGACGGAGAACATAGATTCTCCTCCATCACACCATGAATGAGATAATAATGAGGGAAATAGGATTTGTGGCTTGAAAGTCAAATCATTATCAGCTAAACAGATGATGAAGGTGGAATTATACATCTTGAATAACATAGCTGATGTTATACTGTATATCACATTTCATATTAATGTGTTGAAACAATGTCATCCAATGAATAATGAAATGTGGATTTTGAATGAGCACAAAAAACATTTTTTCGTGGTTTAAAAAGACCTTACTTTGTAGATCAGATGTATCAGAGACATCAAGATGGTTAGTGGGTGGTCAACATTTAAATATGATAACATGGTCCTGGTATGACATTATTGCATATACATTTCATATGAAAGATCAGGACAATAGAAATGCAGTTCAGAATAGTGGTGTATTTTATTTTGCAGAAGCAATTCATTTTTCGAGTTCTAAAGACAAAAACTCAATTTCTGCATCAAGTGGATATTATGGAATCATTGAAGAAATATGGGATGTTTATTAATTTAATATTAATGTTCCTGTTTTTAACATAAAATGTTTTATCGGTAAAAACATTGTCTAATATAATGAATTTGGAATGACTGTTGTTAATATGAATATATTAGAAGGCAGAATAGATTCTTTTATAATGAAAACACATGAAAAATAGGTTTTCTATGTAGTTGATCAATGAGATATGCAGTGTTTTGTTGTTTTACAATGGAAAAAACAATATTTTGGTGAGGATCAACATGATGAAGATGCTGATTTATGTGAGATCCCTACTTCCATGGAATGATTATCATAAAATAATTATGATCGTATTGAAGACATGGTTTGTGCCATAAGGAATGATCATGACGATGGAATTTTGGAATACAATCCATTTTTGTATTCCTAATATTACAGGTAACATATTTTTATTTATTTTTTACATTTAATATTTTCATAAAATGATAGATATTGAAATTTTTTTCTTTATTAAAATGTGTATTAAAACAAATAAGTAGAATTTTTTTTATTTTAATTTTTTTAGTTTAGTTTATCATGTTTTCCATTACATAACTTGTATATTTATTGAATTTTTTTAATGAAAATTAGTTTTCCATGTTTACCATTTTTCCATGTTTCCCATTTTTACCATGTTTATCATAGTTTACAATAGTTTACTTTACGTAACTTATATATTTATGGATTTTTTTGAATGAAAATTACACAACTATGTTTACCATGTTTACCATATTTACTATTTTTTAACATACTTACCATATTTATCATGTTTACTATTATATAACCTAGTTCAGTTTTCCATTTTTGGTTTACATTAGTATTATAATATTTGAATTTATATACTTGTGAAATAATGTTTTCTTTTTTGATTTGAAGGATAATGACATATCAATAATTTGATCAACCACATGATTCTAGAGATGATCATCATGATCATACCTATGGGGAGGAACATTCACATGGTCCTATTGATGTTCCTCAATATTCCTCATGTTCTCTCATAACGTCAAAGAAGAGTTCAAGAGTGGTAAACATGGCTGCACACATTTACCAAAATTATCACTTACTCATAGCCAGGACCGGAGGATACTCATTGAGTTTGATGAGAATAATATTACTAGAGGTCCAAATGAAAAATATTTCAAGAGTTTTTTATCAACTTAGGGTAGAAACAAAGTAAGCATTTTGTATCATAATTGGAGAAGTGTGGAAAAATGAAATAATATCTTATTTGTGGGAGACAATTTTAGTATGATCCTTTCCTATTGTTTGACTAATCTTTAAATGATTATAGTATAATATGTTTTACTTATTCTTTATCAGATGGAATTTGATATTCCTAACTCTAGAGAAGTCAGGAGGATATTTTTATCGATGGATTTTAAGAGATGGAGGGATTTT
Organism: Viscum album; assembly: GCA_963277665.1. Taxonomy (NCBI): domain Eukaryota; kingdom Viridiplantae; phylum Streptophyta; class Magnoliopsida; order Santalales; family Viscaceae; genus Viscum; species Viscum album. The sequence continues at coordinate 1,250,740,127 of OY728140.1, read as the reverse complement.
AAATCAACCCTCACATCTGATTTCATTTTTGGTCATAGGAATCATGAAAATATATGTCATATATATCCTTTAATAAATAAAGACACATGGAGACAATTTTTTTAAAGTAGAAAAAAGATTCATTTTTGGTAAGGGAAATGAAAACTATAATAAGATTTCTTATATAAGTGATATTATTAATGCTTTGTTAAAGATTTCTTATTCTTAATTTACAAAAAACAAGGATATATCATCATGAGGTCCAATATAAAAATGTATACCCTCATAGCTAGTATCGGGGAGATTATACATTATTGGAAGAACAAATGATGGTGGAAAAATTACAAAAAATGAAAGCTAAGTCATAAATATCTGGAGTGGTTTTCCCTCCATCCCCTCCATCTAAACATGAAAATGGAAGATATATTGGATGGAAAAAAGGGGAAATATCTTTCAGAATAATCGAGAATCATAGCTAAGAGTATTGTAAGATATTTATTTTATTTATTTAAGATAATTATATTCTTTATATAATTTGAATCATTATAGAAATGTTAAATTAATTAATACAAGATTATCTTGAGGAGCAGAGCTCATAGGGGGAATTTACAGGTGCTGGGAGGCAAGATATTTTATCTACAACATTGGGAAATCGCGAACACCCCAGTCATGTACGAGGATTTTTGATTACTGTATAGGTAAGAAAAGTGTTTCCATATTCTTCAACTTATTCCATTGAGGGTGTTTATAAAAAATAGAATCATTGGAGTCTGATGTTATATTATTAATGAGATGATGGAGGAAAATATTAGAGTGTCAGTACAGTCTATGTTTGAAGACATGCAGAGACAATTTTAGATTGCAGCTCCCACTCCTCTACGTCCCCCTACAGACCCCATTATTTATCATCCACCTCCGCCAGTAGCTCCAACTCCCCCACCTCAGCTTGAGGATCCCATTTTTCATCCTACTCCTCCACCACATCTTCCTACTTATTATGAGTTGTATTTTGATGATCCTCACCATCATATAGTTTCATATGGGATGGTATATTGTATAGGATATTCAGTTCATCATCAACTGTAATAGGTATATAATCAAAGTCTCACTGTATATGATATTATAGATATATTATCTCATGTTCCATTGCCTACAGATGAGGTGACGATAGTTGGACATAGTATCAACCACTTTTTAGTTTGGCCATCCAAACTTATGCGACTCATTACCATATAGTTATGTATGTTATATATTTTATTTTATTTTTTTATTACAGTTGTTTTAACATTTGAAAACTAACATATTTTTCTATTTATTTATAGTAATACTTCAATGGTAAAGAAATATTTTATATACAACAACAAATAAAAATGGATATGACATCAGATATAGATTCTAGTTTTCTTGAAAGATTTTCAATATATTCAAATTTGTTGGCAGGTCATTTTTAGTTTCTAATGGATGCTCATGTATTTGGGAGTGTAATAAATGTGTGGATTATGAAAAATTATTTCATGGATCTTGATACTAAACATATGTTGGGCATCAATGTGGTGTATATTTTTTCCATGTAAGCCTTAACACCTTTCCCTACATTATATTTATTAAAAATGTATACTTATGTTTGTTTTTAATTAAGTATCTTTATAACATGTGTTAGAAGAATGAGCGAACATATTTATATGGATTCATGGACCTGCATATTATTTCCCATGAAGCACATTCATTGGATGAGGAAAAAAGAACACATTATATTGCCGATATATTTGAACCGAATATAATCACACAGTGTTGGATGATGCATTTTTTTGAGATTTATGAAATATATTTCTCGAAAAGTATTATTTATATTTTAATATATAAAACCACTAACCATAAATTTTATTTTATCTTAGTGATCATTAGATGTTAGGTGTTTTTTTCACTACAGAAAACACTTTATTTGATATGCTCTGTCCATGGCGATGTGCGGGGAAGTTTTAAGAATATGTTGGAAAAGAATGATTCAATTTATAAATAGTTCTGTATTATATTATAAATTAAAAATTTATCCAATTCATATTATTTTTTAATAGGGTATGGGAATACTTTAGAAAAAATACAAAGAAAATGAGTGCCAAGATTAAATATGTAAAATTAAAGGTAAATATCCATTTATAATTTGTACTTTTTGAGGTATTACATAAAAATGATATATTGAATTGACACACATTTAAATATAATTTTCATGAACAATAAGGCATCATAGAATGAGGATATTATATGTTAAGATTTATATATGAAATAATTATGACTGGAATAATAATAAGCTTTGGCCAGGTTAGATTTCCTTATAATCATTGACAAAATATTTCATTTTATTTATTCATTATACATGATAACTACCTTCCTTTTAATTTGTAGCTATTTTATGACCCTCAAGACTATAAATCTAAAGATTTCAAAAACTTACTAGTGGAATAATAAAAATAATTTACAGGTTTTATTGGATTTTAGTTTGTTTGTAGTGTAAAATGTAATTTTTAATATTGTAACTATAATTGTGTATTTGGTAGTTGTTTTGGTTAGATTTATGTTTTTTTAGATGAAATTGTATGTTTTGAATGTTATATAAGTGTATATTTAATTTTTCTTAGGTTCTTCTTATTTTGGACTAGTTCTAATGTTTTTCTGTTATAGATTCTAGTCTGGTTTTGGTTTGTTTTGGGTCTACTCTCTGGATATTTCAGGTCTACATTGGCAGATAATAGTAATGGTATTGCAGTTTTATTAAAAAAATTGGTTTTTACATCGGTTATTTTATAAATGACATAATAAATGAATGAGTATAATTTATTACATTTGTTATTACATAACCAACCTCGTATATCATTTTCCACATTAGCTATTTAGGAACTGACGTGAAAACATGTTCAGAGGTTCAATTTATCATGTCAGTTATTTAATAACTGACATGAAAAACTATATACCATGAATGTTATTAAATAATCGACGTGATAAATCGAGCCTCTGAAGGGTTTTTCACATCTGTTATTTAGGAACTGGCATGAAAAACTATTCTGACATATGCTTTTTATGCGAGTTTTAAAATAACTGACATAAAAAAACAATATTTATAATGTCTCTTTTAATACCGTCAACTATCTCTGAGCCTACGGGCCTTGTAAGGGTTCCCTCTAATCCCTTGAAAGAGGGTTTATCAAAATCAATAAAAAATGAAGGCTTTTGGGCCATTCAGGTAGGTAATAACGTCAGATAAAAACCAATGTAAAAAATTAAATAATAACCGACATAAAAAACTATTTTCCACTAGAGGAAATGTATGAGTTTATAACGCTAATATTGCCTTCTAACATCTTTATTCTCATGTTATCCTTATATTATAATTGAAATCTCCTTTTTTACACTTATTGAACATCTATGATCACCATTTATTATGATTCATATCCATAGGTTATTAAGAATGGTTTTATAAATGTTATGTCTAAGAGGGTTTCTAGTAAATAAAAACATAATGAGAGACTCTTATGAACTAGTTCATTATGTTTTAATATTTCCAAAATCATTAGTCCTAAAATATTTTAGAATGGATCTTTATGTTATTGAAGGAATATTAATCTACTAAGATGTGATATATATGTATGAAATATCTGGGTCAATATATTTGGTATTAGAGAAATTAACCTACTCAAAATTGAGAAAAAATAACAAGTTACCGGTATCACTCATAGTGTGTCTTTTTAATTAAAATTTTCATTACACTAATGGGAATACAGTCGTTCCTGATGGTTCTGAACCATTGAGAAAGGCTGCAGAACCGTTGGAATATGTTATACCAACGATTCTTGCAAACCGTTGGGAAGTAAGCCATTGGGAATGCTTTTCGCAATGGTTTACAGTGAACCGTTGGGATAGGGCGGGGAAAAATTAACTTATCCCAATGGTTGTTCCAAACCGTTGGGATGGTTTTTCAAAACGGTTTGGCTTGAACCGTTAGGGAAAGCCCAAGGGATCCCCTCTTTACCAATGTTTTCTAAACCATTGGGTAAGGTTTTTTACCAACGATTCATTAAACCATTGGTAAAAAACAATCAGAGATGCTATGCTAACAGTTTGAAACCATTGGCATAGCCTATGTTGTGCAAATTGGACAACAGCCTGCAATTTGCACAGCATCTCTGCAATTTGCACAGAAGGCCTAATTTTGTGCATTCCCTCTCATTTTCAATGCAATTATTGTACCTACAATAAATGAACACATACATATACAATTATTTTACCTGCAATAACCAGCTAACACATACATATATAGAACAAATTCATACTCATTTAACATATAATTCTTCCTGTGACTATACACATCCATAATCAAATTAGAATTCATAATGTAATTATAAACATACATAATTCATTTAGAGATGAATTTAAAATTTAGATGACAATTATATGTAGAATCCATAATTCAATTCACAATTTCATCGGTTTTCTGTATACCATATACTTTTATCTGAAATGATGTACATTTGAAACAAAATACACACACCTGGAGTGATACCGGACACACTGTGCAGCTGATTGAGACACGGTTAACTCATACACATCACGAATGACCCATCTATCATTTTCCTAAAGTATCTACATATTATGAAAGCATTTGATCGGTTTTCTGTATGCCAGTTGATTTTTTTCATTGAAAATGATGTCCTTTTGAAACAAAAGACAGACACATTGAGTGGTCCCAGCCACACCGCATCTCCGATTGAGGTACGGTTGATTATTACATGTTACATATTACCCATGGATCGTTGTGCTAAAGTATCAACACAATCAAGATCTGTTTGGTCAGTTTTCTATATGTACATAAAATGTTGTCCATTTTAAACAAAATAGATACACATAGAGTGATCTTGGCCACACCGTGCCTCAGATTAAGGTAGGGTTTACTCGTACACATCACATATGACACATGGATCTTTTTTCAAAAGCATCAACACATTTTGAATGCAATTGTTCAGTTTTTGATATGTCAGTAGTTGTTTTCACATAAAATGATGTCCATTTTAAACAAAAGAGAGACAATATGAATTGTTTCGGCCACACTGCTTCTCATATTGAGGCGGGGTTGACTTTTACTCGTTACATATTACCCAGGGATCATTGTGATAGTGTATTGACACAATTAGAATCCGTTTCGTCAATTTTCTGTATGCTATTTGTTGTTTTCACTTAAAATGAAGTCAATTTTAAACAAAGGAGAGACACATTGAGTGGTGTCAGCCACACCGCACCTCGGATTTAGGCGAGGTTGACTTGTAATTGTCACATATGAGACATGGTTCATTCTCCTAATGTTTCACTGGAAACTGAATGCGTTTGGTCAGTTTTCCGTATGTACAAAAAATGTTGTCCATTTTAAACAAAATAGAGAAACATAGACTGATATCGGTGACATTGTGAATCAGATTGAGCTCGGGTTGGCCCGTACACGTCACATATGACCCATGCATCGTTTTGATAATTTTTCAACAGATTCTGAATGCATTTGGTCGGTTTTCCGTATGCTAGTTGTTCATTTCACATATAATCCTGTCCATTTTAAATAAAAGTGACTCAGTTAGAGTGGTTCCATCCACACCGCATCTCAGATTTAAATGGCGTTGACTTGTAGACATCTCAAATGACCCATGAATCATTTTCCAAAAGTAGAAACACAATCTGAATGTGTTTGGTCGTCTTTCCATATGCCAGTTGATGTTTTTCACTTAAAATGATGTCCTTTTGAAACACAAGACAGACACTTTGAGTGGTGCCAGCCACAGTGCATCTCAAATTGAGTCGATATTGATTCGTACACGTCACATATGGACCATGGATCATTATCCTAATGATTCAATAGAAACCGAATGCATTTGGTATGTTTTCCATATATACTTAAAATGTTTTCCATTTTAAACAAAAGAGATCCACTTAGAGTGATCCCGGCCACACCGTTCCTCGGATTACGGTAGGGTTGACTCGTAAACGTCACATATGACCCATGGATCATTTTCCTAAAGCATCAACACATTTAGAATGCGTTTGGTCGGTTTTCTGTATGCCAGTTGTTCTTTTCACTTAAAATCATGTCCATTTAAAAAAAAGACACAGTTAGAGTGGTGCTGGCCACACCACGTCTCAGATTTATATAGGGTTGACTCGTACACATCACATATGACCCATGTATAATTTTTTCTAATGTATTGACATAGTCGGAATGCATTTAGTTGGTTTTTCTTATGCCAGTTGATGTTTTTCACTTAAAATAATGTCTTTTTGAAACAAAAGGCAGACACATTGAGTGGTACCGGCCACACCACGTCTCAGATTGAGGGGGGGGGGGGGGGTTGATTCCTACACATCACATATGTCCCATGGATTGTTCTCCTAATGTTTCAATGGAAACCGAATGCATTTGGTCAGTTTTCCGTATGTACTAAAAAAGTTTTCCATTTAAAACAATAAGGAGACAGTTATACTGATCCCGGACACACCGCAACTCGGATTGAGCTCGGGTTGGCTCGTACACATCACATATTACCCATGGATCGTTGTGCTAAAGTATCAACACAATCAGAATCCGTTTGGTCAGTTTTCAATATGTACTTAAAATGTTGTCCATTTTAAACAAAAGAGAGACCCATAGAGTGATCCCAACCACACCCGGCCTCGGATTGAGGTACTGTTGACTCGTATATGTCACATATGACCCATGGATCGTTTTGATAAATTATTAATAGATTCCGAATGGTATTGGCCTATTTTTTGTATTCCAGCTTTTATTTTCACTTATAATCCTATCCACTTAAAAAAATAGTCATAGTTAGAGTGGTGACGGACACGCCACGTCTAGGATTTAGATGGGGTTAACTCGTACACGTCTCAAATGAACCATGGATCATTTTCTCAATGTATCATCATAATATGAATGCATTTGGTTAGTTTTTCGTATTCCAGTGGATGTTTTTCACTTAAAATGATGTCCTTTTGAAACGAAAGACAATCACATTTAGTGGTTCCGGCCACACCGCATCTCAGATTGAGGCGGGGGTTGATTTTTAGATGTCGCATATGACCGATGGATCGTTACCCTAATGTTTCAACGGAAATCGAATGCATTTGGCCAGTTTTCCATATGTACATGAAATGTTGTCCATTTTAAACAAAATCGGGACACATAGACTGATCTCGGCCACACCACGACTCGTATTGAGCTCAAATTGGCTCGTACACGTCACATATGTCCCATGGATCATTGTGATAAATTATCAAAAGATTCCAACTGCGTTTGGTTGGTTTTACGTATTCCAGTTGTTCTTTTCACTTATAATCCTGTCCATTTTAAACAAAATAGACATAGTTAGAGAGGTGTCGGCCACACCGTGCCTCGTATTGAGGCGGGGTTGACTCGTACATGTCACATATGACCCATGGATCTTTTGTTTCTAATGTATCAACACAATCTGAATGAGTTTGGTCGTTTTTCCATATGCCAGTTGATTTTTTTCACTTAACATGATGTCCTTTTGAATCAAAAGATAGACACTTTGAGTGGTGCCGGCCACAATGCATCTCAGATTGAGGTATGGTTGATTCGTACACATCATATATTACCAATGGACCATTCTACTAAGGTTTCAATGGAAACCGAATGTGTTTGGTCGGTTTTCCGTATGTACTTAAAATGTTGTCCATTTTAAACAAAAGAGAGACACTTAGACTAGTCTTGGCCACAGCGCGACTCAGATTGAGCCTAGGATGGCTCATACACATCACATATGACCCATGGATGGTTGTGATAAATTATCAATAGATTCTGAATGCGTTTGGTAGGTTTTCTGTATGCCAGTTGTTCTTTTAACTTATAATCATGTCCATTTTAAACAAAAGAGACATAGTTAGAGTGGTGACAGCCACACTGCATCTTGTATTGAGGAGGGTTGACTCGTACACGTCACATATGACCCATGGATACTTGTCCTATCGTTTCAATGGAAACTGAATGTGTTTGGTTGGTTTTCCTTATGTACTTATAATGTTGTCCATTTTAAACAAAAGAGAGACACTTAGACTGATCCCGGCCACACCATGACTCGGATTGAGACCATGTTGAATCGTACACGTCACATATTACCCATGGAGCATTGTGTTATTGTATCAACACAATCAAAATCTGTTTGGTCAATTTCCGTATGCCAGTTGATCTTTTAACTTATAATCATGTCCATTTTAAACAAAAGAGACACAATTAGAGTGGTGTCGACCACACCGCGCCTCGTTTGAGGTGGGGTTGACTCATACATGTCACATATGACCCATGGATCGTTGTTCTAAAGTATCAACACATTCTGAATGCGTTTTTTCAGTTTTTCGTATGCCCGTTGATGTTTTTCACTTAAAATGTTGTCCATTTTAAACAAAAGAGAGCCACTTCGACTGATCCCGGCCACACCGCGACTCATATTGAGCCCGAGTTGGCTCTTACACGTCACATATGACCCATGGAACGTTGTGATAAATTATCAACAGATTCCAAATGTGTTTGGTCAGTTTTCCATATGCCAGTTGTTCCTTTCACATATAATCCTATCCATTTTAGACAAAAGAGAGACACTGTGAATGGTGTCGACCACACCGCGCCTTAAATTGAGGCGGGGTTGACATGTACACGTCACATATGACCCATGGATCGTTCTCTAAATCACCAACACATTTCAAATGCATTTGGTCAGATTTCCTTATGTACTTAAAAGGTTTCCCATTTTAAACAAGAGAGAGACACTTAGACTAATCTCATCCACATCGTGACTTGGATTGAGCCCGGGTTGGCTCATACACGTCATATATGACCCATGGATCGTTTTGATATATTATAAATAGAATCCGTATGCGTTTGGCCAGTTTCCATATGTCAGTTGTTATTTTCACTTATAATCTGGTCCATTTTAAACAAAAGATACACAGTTAGAGTGGTATGTTAGTTGGTCATTCACATTATTGAAATACACTATTTGACTATGGGTCTTTAAATTAATTTATTTATGAAAAATTACACTTAAAATGAGAATACCGGAAAATTAATAGAAGATAAAACTTTTACTAAAAATCCTTGTGGAAATATTAAGGTAAACATGATTTATGAGAATCCTCATGTGTCTATTTGTGGAATGGTATTTACTTAAAATCTTACATAAATTCATATAGAATATATTTATATCATTATTAGTATGGATTAGATTTTATTTTATCATGATATGAAACATTTCAGAGCTAAAAATGCCATGCCCAATGAATACATACCTTTTATAACATTCCATGAATCTATGATATTGATTAGATGTGTAAATGTGATTTACATTGATTATCATGATGAAAATAAATGAAATATATATTATTGATTTTATAGTAGTACTTGAAATCAAGGAGGGTAGGTCCTGTTTGGGGGGTCTGTCTGGGGGTGTTGTTCGAGGGGTGTTCGAGGGGTTGTCCCTGGTCCAAGGAGGAGGGTGGGGGGCTGTCTGGGGGGGGGGGTGGCTGTCCAGGGGCTATTCGGGAGGCTGTCCGCGGTCCAGGGAGGATGTTGGGGGGGGCTGTTCAGGGGGGCTGTCTGGGAGGGTGTATGGGGGGATATTTGGGGGGCTATCTAGGGACCGAGGAGGATGGTGGGGGGCTATCCTGGGGCTATCCTGGGAGTTGTCCATGGTCTAAGGAGTATAGTGGGGGCTGTCCGGGGGGATGTCCGGAGTCTAGGGAGGAGGGTGGGGGCTATCTGGGGGGGTCTTAGGGGTTGTCCAGGGACCAAGGAGGAAGATAGAGGGGGATGTCCGGGGGGGGGGCTGTCTGGGGGTTGTCTGGGGTCCAAGGAGGATGGTGGGGGGTTGTCCAGGGTCCAGGAAGGAGGGGGGTTATCCAAGGAGTTCAGAAACAAACATCCACTAAATGACATCAACATCCCTGAAAACGGGAAATATATAAAAACAACTCAACTGCAATACTATACTACAGGTCTGGATAAAACCAACAACTAGAATATATTAAACATCAAATCTCAGTAATATTAGTCAAAAATGTATAGATCAACTTGTCCCACATCACCATCACAATCATCACCATCGCCATCATCACCCTCATCCTCGTCCCCATCATCATCCACGCCATCCTCTCCCTCCCCCTCACCCTCACCATCTGCCTCGCCCTTGCCATCCACCTCGCCCTTCTCCTCTCCTTCCTATTCCGAATCAGACTCCTCGCCATCATCATCGTCAACCTAGACATCATCTTGAACACCACTAGAACTGCCACCTAGTGCTCCATATATAGAACGCATCGACGACAAATATTCATAAAAAGTTGGGCTGGCCTCTGCTGGAAGTGTCAGACATAAAACATCAATAAATTTCATAAATGAACTATTTTCCTTAGCAGACTGTTCTACCGTCTCTGTGGACCTTTTTTCATCATGTTCTTCTTGTGCCCTAACTTTCTGCAGATCTGTGTCACTACAACACGTACCTGAGGAGGGCCAATACCACGTCGGGGCTATCCTAGGTCGGTAGCGTACTCTGCCAAGATTCTCCTCTCCCAAAACCTGATGTAAGTGATCAGTTGGCCCAAACTTTTCTGGTTCATGGTCATCGAGGGACTCTAATGTATCCTATTACAAATATAAATATATTATTATGTTAAAAAAAGAAATTAAAATATATAATCAATATATTAAAAATTAAAATATGCTGCTGAGTAGCTTCGTTGACGGCACATCCATCCTTTTTCTGTTTGCTCGAGCAAGCTAGTTTTTCTTAAGGCACACGTCCTTCAATATTTTGTATTTTCCTCAACAATGACATTGAAAACTAAATTAATATGAAAACATTAGCAAACTATTAAATAATTTAGGAAAAAAAGAAAGTGTAAGTCATCAATAAAACTTATAAATAATTTTCATACCTGCTTCCTTTCATGATCATGAATCGTAGTGCGCCCCAGTGTGTGGAGGTATTTTTTTTTCATAAATGTTCTTTTTATTTTTTCCAGATGATTCCAAAATAAAATAAAAAAATTCAATAGATATTATTAATTCAAAACATGAATGTAATTATTTAAATACCTCAATTGTAATTAATACCTTAAATTGAGTACTCATCCAATGAGTAATCATCTGATGATACTGCTCTATAGAACAATCATCCACCAATGGTACTGCCTCTAACTCAGTGCCAACTCTAGAAACCCAACCAATATACAACTCATGCTTTTAGGCTCTCCGAAGCTCGCATAAATCCTATAGACGTTCCGGTCATTCACCCTCACCATCGGGAAAATTAAATCGATGCTGACATCAAAATATTAATTAATATAAATACTAAAAAAATCATGGAATTAAATAGAACAGATTTTTTTACCCATATCTCTGCCCAATATCTATCCCCGACCTCATGTGGCAAATGTTTCCACGATAGCGGGCTGACGGTAATGATGTCAGAGAATTTGGAAAGCATCGCCAAAAAACACTGACATTGCTGCCATGTTTTCTCAACCATTTGGATGTCTTCATTATAATAATCCATAACCTCTGTACGGTGGTTCCACACCAAATGAATGTGTGTATGAACCCGACCATGCCTCTTATAATTAGATGTATCTGTCATGAAATAAAAACAAATATTTTGTCAAAACATGTTATAATGAAAATAAATATTGTTATAAAAATTTGTTATGGTTCTATAAATATACCTGCGTCGGTCTAATCGCTGAGCGCCGTTGGATCCACAAAAACTGATAGAACACCTTTTGGTGGATCATGAGTCGAAGACAATGGAATATAGAAGCTTAGAGAGTCATAAGTAGAAGGAAAAGAAGATGGGATAGCTGTCTGACGTTATTCTGACTGGGGAGTGGGAATCATCATGGGATGTGAAAATGATGGGCCAGAAAATGCAGAAGGTAGAGAAAAAGTGAGAGGCCTAAATATCCCATGTGTCCCTAACAACAAACAGGGATCAAAATGTGGGAAGGATGACATGTTAGTGGGAGGGGCATGGTCCAGTCGGGTACGCGCAGCTGCTCGTCCACCTCTGGTACGAACCCTCCTCGTACCACCGGCCTGAGTACTAGGACCAGTACTAGGCTCCTCGTCGAATAACTATCGACGTATAGGTGGATCCTACAAAAATGGTTACAAAAAAATTAATCACATGACATTATATAATCATTAAATATATCAATTTGAAATAATGTACCCACATCATGAACTAATGATGGAATTCCCAACTCCTTCATTCGACAAATGTTCTCCATCTTTTTTCCCTTCGTCTCTCTTCAATTGGTTGAATTTCCTGCTTTTGAAAAAAAAAATGTAATTAATTCGGAAAATGAAACTAATGTGTAACCCAAAAAACTAAATATATGTTGGAATAGGGGGATTCATTGCTAATTTATCTATCAATTGTTTTAGAAGAGCATGAATGGATTAAATAAATCATACAAGTTGTAATGTTCACCAAGTTAGAAATATTGTTTGACTAGGATTGAATACAGTTCAATTCCAATTTAGAAAATGAAATTCAAATAAAACTGCAAAAAATAAACATTGAAAATTCACATAATGGTCAATTCAGCTAAAACATATTTGTGATCAATACTAAATCAATTTGAATATTACAAACCTTAACAACCCAACTCTAGGTAAACCAAAAGAATTGAGAATATGGATAAATGATTCTATATATTTTCAACCACAACTTTAGGTTCACAATCAACTATTAAAATTGAGATATTGGAGTCATCAAAATAAATAAATGGATTTGTGGAAATGGCACTAGGAACAATGTCAATTCCATCATCACCATCATCAAAAATATGACTTGGATTTACTTCAACTATAACACCAAATTCAGGTCGAAGATGCTCTTTGACTTAAAAAACATGTTTATCCAATGATGCCACCACATATGGTTCTTCGGTAGAAAGAGTGAGACTCATATTAATTACTCAAAATCAAAAATCATCAATAAATGTGACATGTCTCATCATCGAATCAAACCAATGGAATTTCATCATTGTGTCTCGTCCATGAGAGTAATAATCTAATATTATTATTTTCTCAACAACTCCATAATAACCCACATTTAAAAAATCATGGTCTACTATATGATGAACTAGAATAACAATCTATTGTGGCTGTAACCATAACACCATCATGTTTTGTTCTCATGTTATTTTCTCATTCAGTGATAATAAATTTCTACCCATTGATAACAATTGATTTACAGTCACGAACCATAGTATTAGGACCAAAAGTTAAAGATCTTATTTCTTAAGAGACAAAGTCAGCAGACAAACTCAATACCTGCAATATAAATGACTATTAAACTTAATTAAATATTTATATATTTATTTTAAACAGTAATATTTTTACCTTCAATTTTAACCAATCAGAAAAATATTTTCTATGCAAAGTCTTTCTCCTTCTCAAAGATAAGGAAAGATGCTTCCTATTTATCACTGGTTTATATTACCTGTAGATAAAGAATATGAATATTTTAACAGATATATATGTAAGATATACATAATCAATTTAGTTACCTGATATAGTCATCGAACAAATAATAGTTGAACAAAACTGTGCGATGTTCCATCTCCCGCTCTTCATGGCTTAATGTCTTCAATGTATATGATCCATGAATTCTTCCTGTTTGAGGAAGTGATGGAAAACTAGGTTCAATTTTCTCATACTGTTCTTCTTCATTTATCATTGTTCTGTTCAATCTTGTAGTAAGATCAAACAAATACATCGAGCATAAATCCACACATTCTTGAGCCATGTATAAATTCACTATAGAACCTTCGAGATGATTTCTGTTTCGGACAGAAGACATTAAAGTGAACGTATTTCTTTCAGTTGGATACATCCAACGAAAAAAAATGTCCTCTGAGAAGTATTTAAGTGGGAATATGAATAGTAAGATGTAGAATGAATGTGAAAAATGATGGAGGAAATATTTACTCCAACTCACACAAAATTAATGGGGCATCTGTAAACATTTTTTTTTCAAGAAAGACTTGGAAAACATTTTAGCACAATAATCTCTAAAAAAATGGCACAACCGAATAATATCCACCCTTAATTATTGGAGAAAAGATGATGGATTTCTATTGGATGAAAATCAGGTAGTAGAATGTGATAATCATGAGTCTTCAAAAACTTTACCTTCAACTCTCTTCTGTTGACCTATTTAGATATGTTTCTTGAATAGATATCAGGAACTCTAATAGTCTCTAATACTTCCAGAAATTGTTTTTTTCTTAGGTGTCATCACATAAGAATAACATGTATGTTTCCATTTATTTTCTCTGATACACACAAGATGCAATTCTGGTCTGATTCCCCAATCCACCAAGTCACGCCGAGATCGTAAATAATCTTTTGTCTTCCCCGTGACATTTAGACTAACCAAAAGCAACATTTCTCATATATTCATTTCAATATGCATTACGTCTAATCAATGAAGTAACAAATTGGTTGACCAATAAGGCAAATCAAAAAAGATACTCCTCTTCCTCCAATTGTAATAGGTTTCAGTGGACACATTATTTCTCTTTCCAGATTTCATTTGACCCTTCCCGAACAAAAAACTGAAATCATTAAATTTATTAAGCACAACAGTTCTAGACATACGCTGAGGTAGATCATCAATCTCTATGATATTATCAAATGATCGACGATTCATTCTATATGGATGATCCATTGGAACGAATTGTCGATGTCCCATAAAACTAAAACAACAACGATGTTTCAGTCTTCTGGATCGTGTATTCTTCATACAAACTAGACATGATAGTTTTCCCTTCGTTCTCCATCAAGACATCATTGCATAAGTTGGAAAATAATTGTTCATCCACATAAGAGCAACACACATCTGAAATATGTATTTCGAACATGCATCGTATGTGCACACACCCACATCCCAAATTTTTTTTAACTCTTGTATTAAATGTTTCATGTATACATCAATATCAATGTTGGGATCAGAAGGACCAGATATGAGTATACTCATGAAAGTGAATGGTTTTTTCATACACAACCATAGGGGAAGATTATAAATGTGTATATAAACTGGCCATGTGATGTGCGAAGTAAGCATATGCCTAAACGGATTAAAACTGTCGCATGAAATACCCAACGTCACATTACACACATCAGCTACAAAATTAGGATTTCAAGCATCAAATTTTTCCCATGCAAATCCATCTGCAGGAAGAACAAACTCATCATTATTATTCTTTCTCTCAGTATCATGTCATCTCATTTTTATTGATATGTCATCAGACATAAAAAGATTCTGGAGTCTGGGGATCAATTAAAAGTGCAACATTACTTTCTGTGGAACATGAGATGGTGTTCCATCAGATTATGACTTCCAACGGGATGTGCCACATTTTATACAATCATTTCATTTAGCGGTTTCCTCCCAGAATAAACTGCAATCTTTTGGGCAATCATGAATTTTTTTTCTTGAAAATCCAAGTTCCTCAACTAACTTCCATTCCATATATTGGTTTGAGGGAATATCTTCATCATCTAGAAGTAAATCTTTCAAGAGGGTAAGAATGTAATCGAATACTGTATTAGAAATCCCATACATAGTTTTCTCATGAAATAATCAGATTAAAAATTCCAGCATTTTCATTTTATTGCATTGTCGATATACTGGAGTCATGGTATCATCATTAAATTTTTTCACCCTATCAATATCATCATTTTCACTAGATTCATTAGTTTTCCTCATATCGATGTCTTATTGAGTCTAAATACTTTCTTTTTCATGATGACTAATAAACGGAAACCAATCATCTAACAAATTCTCCATTTTGGTCCTTTCATTTCGATCATCACCAATTTGATATTTCATTTTCTCCACATTGTGATACCACACAAAGTAGTTTTCTTGAAAACCATTTTTGGTTATGTGGTAGCTAACTTCTTCACAGATCAACCAAGGTTTACCAACACAATTGGAACATGGGCAGTGTATGTGACCACTAAGTGAAGCATTGTGAAATGAAAAATCTATAAAACTCTCCAAATTGTTTTGAAAATCTCTTAGGATCCGATCGGTTTCATACATAAAACTTCTGTCCATTCTTTAAAAAGAATTTATATAAGTAATTTTGTCATAAACAATTCAATAGGATTTAACTTTAATATACAATACATTTAAGTAAACAATAAAGGAATAAAATAATCAATGTATTAAATACATATGTGAAAAAACATACTAATGTGTTATTGAAAAAATGTAAAACCAACAAGAACATAATGTGTTGTCACATCACAACATGCCTCATCCCATAACCATATTAGTATGGTATCATGAACATGAATAACATCAACCTTGTTCCATCATCTTACCCTACATGACCCCAACCACATGCAACATCTTATTATAGCCTTATCACATCACACCACACCTGAAAACAATAGGTAAATCATTGTACATCTCACCTAAAGACACATGGTCAATCACATCACATCATGCCTAAAAACACATGGTCAATCAGTAATGAAGGAAGAGTAGGGAAGACATGGTAGCTATCCAACCCTATAACCAACATCCAATATATTAGAAAAAATACCCATAACTCAAATCCTCTGATCATTGGTAAGTTTATCCAACTCTGGATGAGAATGTGTAGAAATAATATAAAACACATGATATATCGATAGCACAAAATACCCAACCTATGGGTTCACATTAACTACATAATCACACAATTCACTACTACCATACAACACATAAACCATCACAAAAACTTTCACCTTTATATGGAATACACCACACAACCACCACACAAGACACATAGAATTTCTCAATTTCATTAATAAGACACTTCATTCACACTTAAATTTTCCATTCAATTAATGTTAAATTAATTATATCCATTTACCACACATCCATTTCTATTCCATCTCATTTATTTAATATCTTTTTTTTAACAGGAAAATTTATTCGATAGATAACCAGGAAACTAATAAAACCACCACACAACGAGTCACGATCTCATAATAACAATTATTTCCATATTACATTGGCCAACCATATCACCAAAATAACAACATATCACAACAAAAATATTGCACATCACAAACCACCGAACAACCAAAACCACCTCACCACATCATACACTACAACCTCGTCACACAACACCTCCAAACAGCACAACACCACCACACATCATCACTATCACACAACTTCACATGTCACATCCATGCTCACTATCCATAACATTACAACCCCACATATCACAAAGCCAAACTGGTCACCTCAATCACCATACAACACCCTATAACATTAAATGAAACAGAGAAAAAAACCTCTCATAGATGCAACATACCCCGACATCCAAAATTTATTCAAGGTCTTCTATTACATTCCCCCTTTATTTAGCATGGTCATTATAACACAAATGATATTCCATGGGAAACTAATTAATTAACAAAATATTTGTTCATTTCTATATCTTTCAGGTTTAAATCACATCAAAATCAAAACTTAAAACTAAAATATTTGATCAATAACAATAAAAACAAGGTAGTATAAATGTATAAAGAATAAAATACCTAATTTGAGATGATTCAAATGGATTTTTACCTGTTCGGATGGGGGAGATTAAGAGAGGTGCAGAGCACCGGATTGATTTTAGTGTTCTGTAGCGACTGGGGGAGATCAGCGACATGATTGTATTTGGGGAACAGATTTACCAACATTTTTTGAAAACCATTGGGAAAGGTGTGTTCAGTGTACCCTTTCCCAAATGGTTCATCAGAACCATTGGCAAATGTGTTCCCTTTCCCAGCGGTTTTATGAAACTGTTGGGAAACGGTAACGTAAACACCGCTTTGGCAATGGTTTTGTGGAACTGTTGGAAAAGTGGTTCCCTTTCCCAACGGTTCTAGTGATCTATTGGGAAAGGGTTTCCAAGAACTTCGTTACCAATGGTGTAAGAAAACTTTTGGTGCAGAACCGTGGGTAAAAACCACATTTTCAGTAGTGTTACTTTTAGAAAAACGAATATTTGACATACTAAAAGCTATGTAAACACATTAAAGTTGTTTTGATATTTTTGGAAAACAATTATTTAGTCATTTTTTACATGTAAAATTTGACTACACCACAATATTATGCGCATTATGGACGATATGACTTTAATTGTGTATTTTTATATTAAATTGAAATTAAATTGAAAAAAAGAAAATTTGACATATTGAAAACCAATAAAATTAATTCGTATTGTTTTGATACTTCAAGAAAACTATCCATGAGTCATTTTTGATGTGTAGGAATCAAACACACCTTTATTCGATGCACGATGTGAATAATATGACTAAAAGTGTCGGTTATCAGTTATAAATTGACATTTTGGTTCAAAATGTGTCACTCACTAAAAACCAAGAAAACATACTGTGATTGTATTTATAATTTAGGAAAGTGATTCAGAATCCATTTTGGATGTTTATGAAGTAGTCTAACATCAGTCTAATGAATGATGCGACCAGTAGGACTCAAAATGTGTGCTTCTAGTTTGAAATTAAATTTTAGTAAAAAATATATCTGACATAGTGAAGATCATGAAAATATATTCATATAGTTTTTATACTCTACAAAATTGATCTATAATTAATTTATGACATGTAGGAATCAACATCACTTCATTACGATGCACGGTCTGGACGATATAACTCAAATTGAATCTTTTTATTTAAAATGGACATCAATTTAAGTTAAAATAATTTGGGGCATACTAAGAACCGAGAAAATGTATTTTTATTGTTTATATATTTTAATAAAATGATCCATGAGTCATTTTTTATGTGTAGAAGTATACTGGACCTAAATATGATACATGGTGTGTCGGGTAGGACTCCAAGTGTGTATTTTTATTTAAAATAGACATTAATTTATGTAAAAAGAACAAGTGAAATAGTAAAAACTTGTAAAACACATTCATATTATTTTGATACTTTCATAAAAGTGTCGATGATTCATTTTTTACATGTAAGACTCAATCGTACCTCATTTCAATGCATGGTGTATCTGGTATAACTCAATGTGTATCTTTTTATTTAAAATTGAGATGAATTTAACAAAAAACAAAAAGTGACCTACTGAACACAAAGAAAATGCATTCAGATTATTTTTATATTTTAAGAAAATAATCTATTATACATTTTTGACATAGAGAAATAAGTCGCACCTCAATACGACATACGGTGTGGCTGGTATCACTCCAAGTGTCTCTTTTTGTATAAAATTGTCATTAATTTAAGTAAAAACAACATGTGAAATACTAAAAACAGATATAATTCATTCATATTGATTATTTATTTTAGAAAAACAATATACTAGTGATTTATGACGTGTAGGGATCATTCAGGCCTCAATACGACACGTGGTGTTGCTGGTATAACTCTAAGTGTCTCTTTTTATTTAAAATTGACATTAATTTAAATAAAAATAACATGTGACATACTCAAAACAAAAAAAAATGCATTCATATTGTTTTTAAGGTTTATTAAAATGATCCATGGGTCATTTTTGATGTCTAGGAGTCAATTTAACCTCAATCTGATGCATGATGTTACCGGTATGACCAAACTATTCTGTAATTTGTTAAAAATGGAAATTTTATTTCAAAAATTTTCATTCACTGAAAACCAAGAAAACACACTCAGATTGTCTTGATAATTTAGGACAGAAAATCCTAAGCGATTCATGATGTGTATGAAGCAGTCGTATGTCAAACCGACACACGATATGACCAGTATGACTGAAAATGTGTCTTTCTAGTCTAAAATGATATTTTTGTAAAAAAACACAACGAACATACTGAAACTAAAAAAAGATAATTCGGATTGTTTTGTTACTTTATGAAAATGATCCATTAGTAATTTTTGACAGTTATGAATCATACGTACCCCAATATGACACATTGTGTGGCCTATATAACTCCAAATATCTCATTATTTAAAATTTACATTAATTTTAGTAAAAGAACAAGTGACATACTTAAAACTGAGAAAAACAATTCTAGTTGTTTTAATATTTTAGGAAAATGATCCATAACTCATTTGTAACGTGTAGGAATCTACACCACCTCAATAGGGCACACGGTATGATTAGTATAACTCCAAATGTGTCATTTTTATTAGATATTGACCTTTTATTAATGTTTTATTTCATATTAATATTTAATTTTTTTCATTATAGTGTTACTAACATAATATTTTTTTTCTTATATAGAAGGAATATTTTTCTCGGGTTAAGATGATTTTTTGGACAACTAATACCATGGTAGGACATTATTGAGAGGGGATCATGATCATAAAAATATGAAATATTAATGTTTTAGAATGTTCGTTGGACCATTATAAAAGTAATTTTATAATACATTTTGTTTGAAATGTAAATATCTTCTTTTTTCTACATATTTTGGGTGGAAATATTTGTATTGATGATGTCAATCAAATATATATAGCTGGTTTGATTATGTGTGTACAGTTTTAATTTCAGGTTTTATTTTAGGAGTATTGTTATATAAACAAAACACTGCAAGGGGATAGGCCTATATCAGCACGAAAAAAGAACTGATAAAGGGCCCCAATTATCATCGTTGTGATTAAAATCACTTTATTAGCCCTGTTAAAGGCCATTCTGCGCATTGTGAAAGGCCATATGTGTCGAAGTTTTTACCACTCATTCCTCTTATTTGGTTCTCCCTTTAATGATATATCTATTTATTTATTTTAATATTTAGTTATATTTATTCATATATTAATATATATTTATATTAATATATATTCATATATTAATATATATAAATATTAATATATATATAGTTATATTTTTTTATCCGTAAATTTATTTGTATATTAATATATATTTATAAGATTATTTTTAAATTTGTTTTTAAAATATGTTTTTTGTGTGTGTAAAAATAATGAAATAAATACATATATACAACAGACAAACGCACACAGATATATATATATATATATATTATATGAGTATTTGTAAGTATAATTATACATGTTTATATATATTTACATATTTTATATATTAATATGAATATTCATATGTTAGAATATATAAATAATATATATCAGTTTGTTAATACAGACACACACTAATATATATGTATATAGACACACAAAGACACTATATAGGTTTATAAATATTCATATATTTGTTTTTTAAATAAAAGGTATATTTTCTTTTAATTAGATAATGATTATATATTGAGAAATATATTCTATATGTAAATATGAATAACTATTTATTTATAAATATAATTTTTTTGTGTGTGAATATATTAAAAATATGTATATATTGTTATGTATTTAGTTATAAATAAATGTACATTGTGAAAATGATAAAATTTTAAATCGATAATATCAATATGAATGAAATCCTTATGAATAAATTCAATCCCCACAGAAAAAGGGCAAAAGGACCCTCTTAAACGAGGTTTAAATCCCATCGAATGTTAAAATTTTGGATATCCCGACTAAAAACACAGTTTTGGAGGCCGTTTGAGCATTTTTTTGGCCTAAAAAATGTGAAAGAGGGTTCTCAAATGGCACTACTGCATAGAGCTCATTATAGGATTTGATTTGATATGTAGTTTAGCTCAAAAAAACAATCGGATCAAAATTTATTTTCATTTGATGTTTGAGTTAAATTTTTAACTTATATTATATCTTTTATTAATCTTATGATTTTTTTGTGTCTTAAAATTGTTATTAAAAGATTATTACTTCATAATAATTAGAAAATTATTAATTAATAATAGTTTTTTATATATTTTTTAATATATTTCACTAAACATCTTATATATTAGGTGTGCATTTAATCTATACTTATCTAAAACATATTCAATATATATATATTTTATTTATATCAATATAAATATATTTATATATTTATATATTAATATATATAATTATTAATGATTTTATTTTGAAATATAACCATTATGAGCACTAGTAAAAAAATCACAGATAAAGACCCCCTTTTATTGGCACTTCAAAAAAAGCACTCATAAATGGGGTCCCTTTAAAATTGGTAAAAAATCACTGATAAAAGGGTAATTTTAACAACACATTTTTAGCACTGTTAAAAGTAACATTTATCAGTTCTTTTTTTACCACTAATAAAGGTACCCCATTTATCATTGTTTTTTTAGGGATGCTAAAGGGTGGAGCTGTGAAAAATTATTTCTATGGTAGTTTCCCCACCTAGGCATCATTGGTATTTTTAACTTACTGGATATATGATACTCTCAAGAGGCTACCATCTTATAATCAATAGAATTGGGGCTGGAAGGATGTCACACATAGATTTGAGAGTCGTACTTATAGAATACATCATCAAAAGTTGGTAAATAATATTATTTAATATGATATGTATATGATACATTCATATTGTTTATGGTTTATCCATCTATTACATAGTTTTATGTGTACAAGAGTATGTACAATGATAGTAGTATGGGAATGATTTCTGGTGAGAGATAGTAACCGATTATGTTTAGTGTTTTTCTATGTTTTTTATCATAATATAATTTAATTATTTTTATCATTTTATTTATATTTTTAAAAATATATGAGATATATTAGAAAAACATTTGTCATATGTTTGGGAGATAGAGTAATACAGATAGTGGTGAAAAATCCTCATGCGAGCATGTTTTGATGAGAAAAATATGTCATTGGTAGTGAAAAGTTGGATTTAGAAAGGCATTGTGATTGACATTTGTTTACGATCAACTCCGACTAGTTACTATGGAATTGTAGTGATTTCATAATTTATCACAAAATTTATTTTTTATGAGATCATAATCTTTTACATCTATAGAGTACGATGCAAGGCTTTGAGATCAGGATAAAACTGTTCAGAGATTATTTATATAGCATGAAGTGTAGCGACAACATCTGGAGTAGCACCATCAGTAGCAGCATCAACAACCTGATTAGATGATGGAGTATATGTGGTGACGTACACATAGTTTAGGTACGGATTTACCTTCATCTAATGGAGTTAACCCCCCACCCTCTTAGTGATACTATTATTATGTTCTTTCTTGTGAACTTTTTTTATATAATAAATGTTTATATTTTATAGTAATTTTTTGTTTTTGGTATTTTATTTATTAGTGAAAATTATTTTTAGAATAATTTGGGAAACCCCTATGTTACGAAAATTATTATCCCTTTTATGTTGGATCGAGATAGAACCCATTACATGACTTAATCCCCAAACACAACATGCCCCAAATAAAGACAAGGAAATTATAAATGGTAGAAATCTAATTAGATAAAAGTAAAATGCATATATCCTGAAATACTATGGTAGAGAAACCTTTAATTAGGATTTGATTGAAAACCCCCAAGGTATCCATCCACCCATTTAACCGCCGACCCAGACACCTAAACCATAGCTTCATTTGGGAACTATTGGGAAGATCATCAGGGAGTACAGATCTGCTAATAATGTCGGCGACCTGTCTGGAAAATCACCATACCCTACTAAAGTGGGTTTTCCCCTATTGACATCGACCCCTTCCTCGAGTAAGGATTGACCCTCATTGTTATCCCTCACCATCACTCATGGGTTTGAGTCTTGCATTCGGCCGCCATGATGAGCAGAGGCCATCCTTTTCTATTATCCCTTGTGCTTTCCTACCAACCCCCACCATCGAGTAGGAGTTTAGATCTCGCCATTGACCCCTATGTTTAGCTTAATTTAATTATTATTTATATTTATTTGAAATGAATATATACTGTGATTTTCTTGAAACTTTATAACAATGTTCCATAAGTCATTTGTGATCTGTAGGAATCATACCCACCTCAATCTTATGCATGGGGTGATTGGTATGACTTCATTGCAGTAGATATGACCTTTAACAGCGTGAAAAATGGTTATTTACTGTGTTAAAAAGTGTTATTATCTTTGGCGCTATTAAAAGGGGGTCCCTTTTATCAATGCTAAAAAAATCACTAATTCAGGCCCCTTTTAATGCATTGAAAAAAGGGGTCCTTTATCAAAGATAAAAAAATGATGATAAAAGGGTCCTTTATAGATGATTTTTTAGTGCTGATAAAAGTCAAAAATAATTTAAAAAATGTCTAAATTGAAGGGTGGGAACTTCCCCCATTTATCTATGCTCGACCCCCCTTTTAACAGTGATAGTATATCCTCCCCATCCCTTTAACAGTTCTAGGAACCCCCCCCCCCACATTTTAACAGCACTAGGGACATGAATCACCCACCCGCATGCACCCCTATCTCTGTTGGGTTTCAAAACTAAGACATCCCTCATAATCTCACTCTTTTTCCACTCCCCTATATCATTTTATTATGTATTTTATGATATATCTATATATTTATATTTATTTCATTTTATTTTATTTTTTTATCCTTATATTTATTGATATATATATATATATTTAAATACATATATAAAATATATTTTTTGTGTGTGTATGTGTGTTTATAAAGACATACATAAATAAATATATATTTATATATGTATGTTCATCTATAATTATAATTATACATATTTATATTTATTTACATATATTATATATTAATATGTATATACATATATTAGAATATATAGATAAATATATATCAGTTTTTCAATGCAGAAATAAATATATTTATATATATAAACATTATATATACAGTAATTGTATATATATATAAATATTTATACATTTTTATTTTAAATAAAATGGATATTATTTTTTATTTTGATAAGGTTTATATATTTTGAAATATAATTGACATAGAAATATGTTTACATATATATTTATAAAATTATATTTTTATATGTGAATATATTTGAAATATGTAAATATTTTTATATATTTGATTGTAAATAAAACTAAATTATGAAAAATGATAAAATTTTAAAAAATTATTATCAATATTTTTTAAAATAAATAAAGGATATATTATTGATCTATTAAATATACAGGAAAATCCAATCAAGAAAATGATCATCCCAAATATAGTTATCCCAGGACTTCCTATAGCTCGCTAGTAGGTGGGATTCAAGATTAACCCAACACAAGATGAAGGAGAATTTTCATATTGATAATGAATTATAAAGAGACCATATTTTCCTTAGAACAATCCCAAAGATGAATTCTCTCCTTTGTTTAAAAAATCATTAACGGATTCAAGACAATCAGACTCCAAAACCACCTAATTCAATCCTTTAGCCTGGGAAAGGAGGATACCTTGAAAATTTTATGATGCTTCCACGAAAACTGGGATCCAACATCCAAGGAAAACCATCAACCGTGCATCAATAACCTGTCCACTATGTTGTCGGGCAATGAGAACCACCTCAATTCGAGAAACTCTCAAGATAGACACATCTATATTGATTTTAATGAATCATTCAGGTGGGGGAAGCCAACGAGTTTGAGTTTTCTTTGATTAGAGAACAGATGGCCACTCGTTGTTCGACATCCACTAGTTCTCCCATTCATAGCCTTATCCAACTAAATTCGATCAAGTGAGGACTTCTCTTCGAAAACCCATTCATTATTATGAGACCAAACAAGTCAAGAAAAAGTACGCACTAACCCCACAACCTTTTGTTCCAAGGAGGAAACCCAATCATTGAAAACATGGGCCAACTCCAACGATGGGAATATGGACTCCTTAAACCTTTGGGAACATTCATTCCACACTACCTCCATTCCCAGGAAGAGAAGAATAGTATGCAAAGGAGATTGAATATGTTGAAATCATAGGGGGAGCACATCATCCTCCCACATGTGTCATAGAGTAAGAATGTTTCACATCAGTAGGACACCCAATAAAAACTACAACCATAAAAACATGAATTGGTGGGGGGTGGAGAGTGCCCAAATATTCCTCCACCTATTGTCTGGATGATCCTGAGTAGGCCCATTCAACAAATTGATGTACCCCGACCTAAAAGTGTACTTCCTAGAATCATCCCCAAACCAGAAGATTTCGTCACCACCTACTCCAAATGTAATCAGGATGCTAAAGATAATACATTGATATGTTTCATTAAACCAACCACAACCTCTATCCCAATGTCACACTTCTAAATAATCATAAATGATGTCGTGAATGTTTTAATATTTGTACCCCAGAATGACAGGCGAAGAGACTCTAATGTTTACCCCCATGACCAACCACTAGTCTCCCCATATATTCACCTTATTCCCATCAGAAGTCCTCCAAACACTACCATAATTGATTAGAAGCATAGCACCACAGAAGATTCTCTACAAAAATCTAGTTGTGGGTCCAATAGAATCATGTAAGAAGTCAGGCATTGTGAAATACATTGCTCGAAAGATAGTAGACAAAAGTGAATTAGTACAGGACATGAGTCACCACCCATGTTTTTCCAAAAGAGTGTCATTGATCCATTTATGGTTATTAATCATAAAGTCACCACATGACTTTGAAACAAACATCTTATCCCACATGATCAAGTGGGTGTTGTGTTTTCCATTAGCATAACCCCACCATATGTTTTCCATCCGAGAATGAATCCGATCAACAAGGGTAACTGGGAACCTGAAAATGGAAATGGTGTGTGAGGGGAAAAATTGGGACACATATTTAACGAGAACATAATTCCCCACTTTGGATATTTTTCTACTAGACCAAAAACTGATCAAATTATCAGCTTTGTCCATGATTGACACGAAACATGTTTCTTTGATATTCTGATAGAAGTTGGGAGCACTATGTATTTCTAATGTTTTTTGACCATAATAAACCTTCTTAATCTCTGAATCTCTTGTTGCATCATCATTAGAACACCTTCTTTGAAGGGTAGTTCAAATTTAGGGGCATTAATCCATTTCCTAGAATCCTTCTCAAAAAGGCCGAAAATCTTCATGATTGAGTAACACTCAAGGGTAGTAGCCTGAGCAGACAGAAGGAAATTGTAAGAAAGGAAAAGATGGGAAACATTGCAACATACCCTCGATCCATGAATATCACCATGCTCAATTGCCTTTAAAAGGATATGAGAAAAAAACATTATCTACAAGAATGAAAATGTAGGGAGAGATTAGGTCCCCTTATCTTAAACCTCTCGAGGGATTGAAACTAGACAACTACTCCCCATTGATGTTGATTCTATATGAAACTTAAGTAACATAGTTCATAATGATAAGCATCCATTGAGCTCCAAACCCCAGTTTTGATAGTAGAAGATCGAGAAAAGGACATTCTTCTATATCATAGTCTTTCATAATATCTACTTCCAAGGCCATGAATCCTTTTTTTCTGTGGAGAGGGTCATCATGTAGTGGGATATCTCACAAGAAATGGCTGCATTATAATTAATGGTCCTCCGTGAGGAAAAATAACTCTTATCTTAAAACACTAGAAGAGGGATAAAAACTCTCAACCTCGACACCAAAATATTAGAGTAAATTTTGTAAATAACATTGCAGAGGATGATTAAAATGGAACTCCGTATTCTTCAGGGGGAATTTTGATTTGGGGATGAGGGTAATAATAGTCTCATTAATATTTTCAAAGTAAAACATACCTTCCTAGAAATCCTTCATCTTCTTGATCATGTCCATACCGAAAATGTGCCAAAACCATTTGAAGAAAAGGGAATGAAACACATCATGACCAAAAAAATTCCTAAAATGATAATGGTGATGACACCTTCACATTTATTCATCATTATTTTCTCTCTCTAGAGAGTAGTTCAAATCATCAAATAAATTATTGGCATGTAGCTTGTGAGAATAAAAGGGATGTCAATGTAGTCTGCCTTGAAAATATTTCCAAATAATTCCAGAATAATTTAATGAATTCTAACAGCATCCTGCATCACTCTACCATGCAAATCATCAAGGTGGGGGATGTGTGTTTTTATCCTTCTCTTAGTATCTCTTTGGTGGAAGAAATTAGTGTTATGGACACCTTTGTTAATGTTAGATTTTTATACCTAGATGATCGAGTATCTTTCCTTTTCCTTAATCACAACATTCAAATACCTCTCATGGTTTGAGATATACTTAATCATAGAGTCGTAAAAATTCTGAGCATAGATAAATTTTAACCACCATTCTATTATATTAATGTGTCTGTCTATAGGCCAAATCCTAGTTGACATCCAATTCATCAGCCTGATACTATCATTCTGGGTTTGAGAGCTAAAGCGCTATTTCAGACCCCCCCCAAATAGCATGAATTTCCTCCTGACAACTCCAATCATAGAACCATAGACTCTCAAACCTAAATTTACCCCCACCTCTACACTGATTCCTTTGGGGGATGTTGAAAGAAGGATCTAAGAGTGGTTAGAGGAAACCTGGGACAAGTGTTCAACAGAGTATGCATGGAAGATAGATTTCAAGTATTTTGTCCTGAAAAAATTGTCCAGTCTTTCAGTGATGCATCCCTCTATTAAGGTACCAATTTTCCAAGTGAATGGAAAGCCTGAAAATCCTAGATCATGGAGGGAGTTCAAAAGTACGGATTTCTTAAAATCCTTTATAGTTTCATCACTTCTTAAGTGGCCACTTTATTTTTTATGATATTACAAAAATATCATTGGAATCACCCTTAATGAAGAGAGAACCATAAAAGTACTCACAAATCCTATATTACATGTTCCATGATATTCCCTTTTCAAGAACGGAAGGCCACCCATAGAACTCAATGAATAACCAAGAAGGGGAACTCGTGGATTCAAACATAACAGTAATGTGGTTACTTGAGTAGTTTGAGATTTTAATACCAAAAAACATCCTTCAAAATAAGACAACGACACACTATATGACCTTACCGCCCAACACAAAACACTTTCTTAAAAAATGAAAAAGAACCACATAAATGAAGATGAAAGTCCATTGAATGTTAAAATCATAGGTTACACTAACCAAAAACTCAGTTTTAGTGGTCTTATAGGAAATTTTGGGCCTTGGAAAATGTAATAGGGGAATCCTCTCTATCATTAGTGTGTAGATATTGTCTGACGCTTTGATTTGATATATGGCAGAGCTCAAACGGACAATCAGATCAAAAGTTCTATCATTTTGAAATTCGTGTTACATCATCAATTTATTTTAGATCTTTTATTAATTTTTTTACTTTTTATGTCTTACATTTTTAATAAATGACTATTACTCAATAATAATTTAAAATTTATTAATTAGTGATAGTTTTTAATTATTTTATAATCCATTTTCAATAAATATCTTATATTTTATGTGTAAATATCTTGTTAGCCTTATCAAAAATACATGTTATTTTTAATGAAATGTGATATATTTGTCGTAATATATCATTTATCAACGCTAGTAAAATAATATTGATAAATCCCCCTTTATTAACGCTACTAAAAAAGTGCTGATAAATGGCATCCTTTTAACAATGCCAAAAAAATAGTGATAAAGGGGTACCTTTGTTAGTGAAAAAAACACTGATAAAGGGGTAATTTTAACATCATTTTTAGAACTATTAGAATCACCTTTTATCAGTGGATTTTTAGCATGGATATAGGTACCACCTTTATCAAGGCATTTTTTAGCGTTGTTAAACGGTCGCACTGGATAAATTTGTTTCTCTGATAGTGATCTATATGTATCCTTTTATTTAAAATTGACATATTAAAAATATATTATTTTATATTTATGTTTAATTTATTTCTTTATAGTATTATTTATATATGAAATTTTTTATTATATAAGAGAATTATTTTTCTCGAGTTGGGGTGTTTTTTTTTGGCAACTAATACAATGATTTTTTTTGAAAGGGGGTCGCAGTTGCCAAAGAAAATTAATCATTAGCCTTTTTTAATGTTTGGGGATAGTAAATGCAAGTATAATTATACAAAATATTGTATTAAATGTATATAATATGATATTTTAGTATTTATAATGTAACTTTTATTTCAATTAAATTACTACATATCATGTTGGTGCATTTTCATACAAGTGTATTTGGTGCAGTGTATTGTTATTCAAAAAACACGTTGCAACATTAGAGAATTTATCATCTTTAATGAAAACAATGATAAATGGGTCCTCATTTTAATGATGTTGACGACAACAATGTTTTTTTAGCTCGGTTAAATCTCTTTTCGTGGTGAAAAAATGTATAGTTGTTGTTGTGGAAATTCAATTTTTTTGTAGTGGCAAAGATATCTATTTGCAGATATAAAATGAAAAGGACTTGAAGACATTGTGGTCGTAAATCCAATGAGTACGTATTGCGTTTCTAGTTGAGGAAGTATGTAAATTCATGATATAAGGGGATTACAACCATATATCACCAAGGATTTTATGAAGGAGTGATGATCAGTTTTTTTTAAAAATAAAAACATTATTTTTAAAATATTGAAAATTAAAAACAAAATCCATATTCTCCAATAATAATTTAAAGAGTAAAAAATAAGTACAAAACTATTTTTCATAAAGATATTTTAGACCAAAATTCTCACTAAATTTAAAAAATATAGTTTTTTATTAAAAAAATATAAAAACTCATTTTTCATTAATTAAATTCAAATAAAAAATTTAAATTAAAGCATACATTAACTTATAAAATAAAATTTATTTTTTATTATTCTTAAAAATAAAATTAAAAACTGAATTTTATTTTTGAAAAATTAATAAAAAATCACTTTTCCCTAGGAAATAATAAAAAATTATATATTCCAAATTAAAAAAATATTTACAAAATAAAAAATTTGTCCCTTATAAAATTATAAAAAATATCTCAATTTTCTTATTACAAATTTAAATAAAAAATATTTTATTAAAAAATATATATATACATTGTTTATTATTTATTTGGAAACTAAAAATTAATTTTCTTCTTTTATATTAAGATAAATAAAAAATTTACCTTTTTCTAAAAGATCTCATTTTAAATTTTAAATACCAAAAAAATCCCCGTTACTCTTTTAAAAAAAATTTATTTTCAATTAAAATACTTAATGTTAAAATGAAAGCTTCTTTATTTTACGTTTAAAAATATTTTAAAAGAAATGTTATCTATTTATTTTTTATCAAAGGCTATTTTTTTTTATTTTTTAAAATTTTTTAAAATTGATGTAGAATTTTTTATTTGGTAATTTTCTGATTTTATAGGTAGGACGTTTTTTTAACGTAAAATAAAAAGACTCTAATTTTTAATTGAGTGGTTGACATTAATTTTTTAATAAAAAATAATTTTTTTCAATTATTTTTGGAAGGAAGTATTTTTTTTTCTAAAAACATAGTAATATACTTTATTTTCATTTAATTTATTTTATTTCTAAATAAATGAGTTTTTGTTGAATTTTTTAAAAGGAAATAATGGAGTTGATTTGTTAATATGGGATAAGACAAAATATTTTTACAAAATCGAGTCCTGGAATGCATGAACGATGTTCATAGAAGCCACACTACTAGTCTAAAAATAATCAATAATTTATTGCATAAATATTTTAACATTATTAATTTTGTTTAAAAATAATTATAGTTTGATTATTGATACTTATTTAAATTATATTTCATAGATTAAATATGTCGTATATAATATGAAATTAATGTTATGTTTTTGAAAGAATTAAAATAAATTAAGAGGCCATTTTCTAACTAAAATAATGCTAAAAATAAAAATCACACAAATAAATTGCATTCATATATTAGTTTTAATTACATGTTTAATGTAAACATAATAACTAATGTCTATATCGATGTTTAGGAGGTTTCTCTATGTCACATATGGGAATATGAATACATATCTAAACCATAGGTCTTGGTGTGTTGGTGTGGCATCTTCATGCACAATTGTAGGCCTATGTAAATGTAACTCGGACTTATTAAACCCATCCCATGAGGCAAGGGTTTCCCTCATACATATAATTAACACACATGATCCCTTCATAATCGATATAGGATAACCCAATAATCTCCCTCTTATAACCACTAGGGCGATGAACAAAGAATATTTTTTGGTGATTGGGAAATTCAAATTGCTCAAATGCAACTATACAACAATCACTACTAAAAAAACAGATTTTTATCTGCAAAATAAAAGTATTTATCAATTCTATAAAAGCACTGATAGTGGAGGTGCTATTAAAATGTGGCCGTTCTATTAGTTCTGCAAAAAGCACTAATAAATGCATCTTTTATCATCTCTAAAAAAACCGTTGATAATAGTAAAATATATAAATAAAAAAATTATGATATTTCTTCATATATTAATATATATATATATAGTTAGTTATATTTATATATTTATATTTATATCTATTTATTTATGTTGTGATTTTCAATGGTTTTTTTTGTGATGAATTCCTATCACAATTAACTCTCTGCGGTCGGAATCCATACTAAAAAACCAGTCACAAAATCGATTATTTTTATAGTGATATATAAATATTATAAAATAGTGATATGAGCTATATAAATAAATATACCAATACATTAAATATAGATTATATTTAAATTTATACATTTGTATCATATAATATAATTTATAGTATACTTATATATTTATAATCGTATGTTTGGGTTTACATATATATGTGTGTGTGAGAGATTATAAATTATAAAATATATAAATAACATATCAAAATGTTTTTACATATAAAAAATATATTTTTAAATTATAATTCATATTAAAAAAAGATTTATTATTAGCATTATTTTGGTTATTTATATAATAAAAAATTAGAAAAATGAAATTAATCAATAAAAATATATAATAATTGTTTTTATCTTGGATTTTCAATGAAATTCCCCACACCAACCAGAGAGCTAAAGACTTGCTGCCCCACACACCACCCCCATCTCATCCTCGATTCCGCTAACTCTATGACTACGCTGATGAATTCCAGTCACAAATCGTCTTTGCCTCGATTGTGTCCCACCTCCACCATGAACGCATTACAGGACCGCACTCTACCCCACCATGACCGCCTCACACGTTGGCACATTTACATCCCGCATCATCCACATTCTACCTCTACCATGACCTCCCAGAGTGACCGTACCGTGCTCTTCCCCACACATCGGCACATCCACATCCCACCTCAATTTTGGGTGATTTTTAATGAACATTTTAAACCTAATTATCAAAGTCGTACATTTTAATAATTCTGTTGAATTTTAATTTAATAATGTAGAATAGATTTTGAGAATATTTGACTCACATGTAACATTTGATGTTGATTTTAATTCAATAATCTATCATTTGAATCGTATCAACCATTATACAACATTTAATATATATATACATATATATATAATTCTCTCTATATATTTGTAATCTCTTTAATTTATATCTAACCAATCATAAATGGAAATATATTTTTGTAGAGCTTACCTCCAAATCACCAATTGTACCTAGGTGTGGGAAAATAGGTGGTTTATCGAACAGTTAATTTAAAACTGAATAAAAAAATGAAAGGGTTATACTAAAATGTTTATTGGATAGTAAAAAAATTATTTGGTTAATAACATATTTTTTATTTGTTTTGATTATTATTTTTAATAACTGAAAACGGATAAAATAACTGAATTTATAATTTGTTTATTTTGTCATTAATTTTATATTTTAAATAACTTATGAGATAGATTATAACAAAAAACAATAAATTTTTGTTTACAAATTTATATTTTTTTTGAAATACTATTTTTTGAAATTAAGTATTTATATATAATTTTGAGTTTTTTTACACAATTAGTGTAGATTTTTTTTAATCTAACGATTTTTTTTAACATTAGTAGGATATCTCAGATGATCAACATTCCAACAAACGTTTTTCCACCTAATAAAACCAATGTTTATCTTAGTAGCAGTTCCTAAAAAATAAACAAATTTTAATTTAAATGTTATATAATTCACATATGATTAATTATATTGTTAGTTACAATATATATTAATTATATTATCTGTGATAGTACTAATTTTATTATTAATGGTTATATGGAAAATTTTAAATTACATATTAATTATTATTTTTTATTTTTATTAATAATTATATTGTAAGTTATTAATGTCATTGTTAATTAAGTGTCTCTATAAATTATATTAGCTATTTATAAATATACTAATGATATTATCAGTTATTAATTTTCTTAATTACTTAAATAATTGTTACCAATTATATCATTAAAATAAAATTACACTTTTATATTGAACACACAAACATTGAGTCATACTAGTCACATCATATTTTGGATTAACGTGTAGTCGATTCCTACACATCATAAATGACTTATGTATCCACTACAAGAAAAGTGTCATTTAGCGGCAGTTATTTTTTGATTTGGATGTGGTTCAAACAAACTCTAATGTTGATATCTGTATACAACATGTGGTGCTTCCTCCCATTCAATACCACAGATCCAAGCATGAGATGCATTTGGTTTTATAAGTGCTAAGAAAAAAGAGATAATAAAAGGGGGACCTTTATCAGTGCTGGCTAAAATATTTAATAAATCAACCCTTAATCAGCATTAAAAAAAGATGATAAATGTGTACCGTTTATCAGTGCATTCTTTATCACTGATAAATAGGGGTATTTAGTTTTTTCAAAAATATAATCCTCCAACCAACGATATCATCCAATTCCAATGTAAATAAATCGGGAGGAAAAGAAGTAAACCATCAATTAGATCCCCCGATGATTCCCAAAAGAAGCTAAAAAATGAGTCGCTCAATTTTCCTCTCTCTTAATAAAGGAAAAACAACAGGAAGAGAACAAAGGAAAAAATGATCTGATGATGTTGATAATGGACCCATAGGATTTGAAGACACCTTCACCCTCCTTCAGTGCATTGATAATAACATAGCAATTAGATTCAACCACAACATCCTTCCATCCAAGAGTCAAGATGAAATGCATACCCTTCCAAATATCTATAGCCTCTTCTAGAGGAGGAGACCAACCCATAATGTATTAGGAATGATCATCCAAAATAAGAGAGTCAACGTGGTCCCAGAAGACTGCACCAAGGACAAAAAAACCATCCCCATTGGTGGCTGCATAAGTATTAAGTTTGAGAACACCCAAAGGGGGAGGCATCTAACAGAAGGGGAATGAATAGGTGAAGGGGGACGAGCATCCTCAATATCTATCCACTGAGAGCCCTATTTATGAATCATGTAAATCCAAACTCTATTGTCTTTAAAAATATCCTAAAAATGAAAGTGTTATGGAAAAACCATATAATCCAGGCACAACGCTATTATAAGAATAGATAAAAGTTTTTAATAAAAAATAATATTGATTTACGTAATATTATTATATTTATATCCATAAAAAATGTTTATTTTTATGCATTAATTAAAAAATGCATGTGTATGATTAATATATATTTTTTAATATTTCAAATATATATATAAAGTTTAAAAAATTTATTTATAAGATTATAATTAAATAAATATATATTTAAATAAATATAATATTATATTTAATTTTTAAATAATAAATATATTTATTAAATTTATCATATTTATAAATGTATATAAGTACTTTTAATATATATATATATATAATTATAATTATAACTAAATAAATATGTATTTAAATAAATATATGTTTCCAATGAATTGGGGCAATAAATATATTGATGAGTGATTATAATTGACGTACATATATGTTATGTATTCATCATGATCGGTAATTTATACATTACAAAAGATAATACTCACATGGATAGAGTGTTAACATCGGTTAATGGATAACTGATGTTAAGACAATGTTATTGTGAGTTTTATCATCGGTTATGCTATAAGTGACATCAAAATGTGGTTTTTAACATTAGTTATTAAATAACTCTTCATCCCATCCTATTAGATGATTTACTCCCCCTCA
The DNA here is from genome assembly GCA_963277665.1 of Viscum album. Taxonomy (NCBI): domain Eukaryota; kingdom Viridiplantae; phylum Streptophyta; class Magnoliopsida; order Santalales; family Viscaceae; genus Viscum; species Viscum album. The sequence goes on along the minus strand of OY728140.1, from coordinate 1,250,704,205 downwards.
ATGTGATTTTAAAATTAATAATGATGCATCAATTCCTGGTTGTGGCTCTGTTGGCCTTGTGGCAGTTCTCTAGGACCATGAAGTCTCTATTTTTGTGGAATATCATTCCCCAGAAATTTTTTTTCTTGTCTCCTGTGATAGTATGGGACATGACTATATAGAAGGGTATGTTTTTCATTTCGTCTCTTGGATCAATGGATATTGTGGTCAAATCTGAATATCAATTTATTATTGATGCACTGGGGGAGGAAGAATGTGGCCACTAGGCCTATGGGTCTATTATAGAAATCATCATATCATTAGTGCTTTTATTCTATTCTTGTCGTTTTTCCTATGTTAGGAGAGAGGGAAATGATGTGGCTCATTTTATAGCTGCTTTTGGGAGTTGTTGAGGGTCAAATTGTGGTGTAGCTAATTCATACACATCTCAACTAACTCATAGATCATTTTTCTACAATATAAAAACAATCCAAATCTGTTTTTTAGTTTTTAGCAGGTTAATTGTCCTTTTTACTAAAATTGTTGTATATTTTAAATAAAACAGATGCACTTGTAGTCATACCAGTCACACTATGCATTATATTGAGGTGTGGAAGATTCCTATATATCCCAAATGACTCATGGATATTTTCCCTAATGTATCTATACAATCTGAATGTGTTTTCTCTTTTTTTTAGTACACCACTTGTTCCTTTTAACTAAAATTGATTTCAATTTTAAATAAAAAGACATACTTTGAGTTTTACCAGTCACAACATGTGTTGGATTGAGGTTTGACTGATTTTTACACATCCCAAAGGAATCATGGATCATTTTCTTAATATATTAAAAAAATTCAAATATTGTTTATTGGTTTTCAGTATGTCACATGTCTTTTTTTCTAAGATTTCATTTTAAACTAAAAACACACACTTTAACTCATACTGGTCTCATCATTTATTTGTATGACATGAGACTAATTACTAGACATCACAAGTGATTTATAAATTTATTTAATAAATTATCATGGAAATATGACCATGTTTTCTCAAATTATAATGAGTGAAATATTTTGATGTAAAATATCAACTTTAAACTGATAACAGACACTTTTAGTCATACTAGTCACACCATTTTTTGGATTGAGGTGCAGCTGATTTCTAAACATTGTAAATGACATTAGGATCATTGTAATAATGTATCAAAACAATTTGAAATTTTTTTGGGTTTTGAGTATGTTATTTTTATATATTACTAAAATTAATGTCAATCGTAAATAAAAAAGACACACCTGAAGTCATACCGATCACATAGTATGTCAGATTGAGGTGTTGTTGATTCCTACATATCCCAACGTATGAAAACAATCCTAGAATCCACGGAATCCTGTAGTATAAGAAAAATATTCTCATGTGAGTAATACTAAAAAAAATTAAACATAAATATAAAATAATCCATTACATATATATATTTCTTATCTTCATACTATTTTTGTACATTCTATGATCAAGTATGATGCATATTTGTTTCTAAGAAAATGTATATCGGCTAATGAATATGATTTTTTTCAATGTTCATAACATTATTTTAAAATTATCAATATACAAAGGATTAATAAATATTTGAAATTAAGTAGTAATTAACTTTAAAAATAACTCTTTGTTGATGTGTATTTTTTGATGGAATGTGATCTCTCTCATTAATTTACAAACATAATAACCAAAATATTTTCCATTTTTTGTTTCATACATTGTATAAACATTATAGAATATATATAATTTGTTTTGATGTGTGTTTGGGTAGATAAATCTTATAATATATACCATGATAATTATCCATTTTTAGAACTTTTCAGGGTCCTTGTATGCAATACTTGTCCTCATGCCATGATTTAGACGATATTTACACACTGCTATATAATAATAGAATCACAATTAAAACATAGTATAAATTATATATTTTTATTTTAATTTCTAAGCTTTTGGATGTAGTGAATTAAAAATTGAAAAACATCACCAAGTGTGGTCAGTGTGTTGAAAATACATGCATTGATATATTTTATATGATTAAATTTTATCATTTCACCCCAGCAGCATTGGTATTAAGAAGATTATTTCATCTATTTGTTTGGATTCAATTTTTTTTTTGTCTGTAGAGGTGACAGAAGGACTAGAGAGTCCTTTTTTATGGTGAAATCCATTTAATTGTTTTTGATATATATTCTTGAAAAAAATATGAAATTTATTTACTCATAATTAAAACAGTATATCATATTTTGGAATATTAAATTAAAAACACCTAACTCATGTATACATTTATAACTAAGGCTCCAATAAATTCATAGTTGAGGATTTTATCTACATTCTTAGAAGAAATGTAGTCAGTAACTTCCTCTCCATACATATTTTTCTTCAAAATCAACTATGTGACTACTAACACTTTGTAAATTTATATCCTCATGAACCTTCAATGTTTGTAAATGAAGATATTCAATGGGCGGGGTAAATGTGATTTTAAAAGATCTTTTCCATTGGATGGTTGATCTTTTAGATGTTTTTGAGTTTACATATCATTTAAACCCCTTACCTTTGTCTTACTATAATATCATTTGTCAGTTCAGATATTTTTCATTAATTTTTTAAGGTTTTTCATGAAAAATGAATTGGAAATTAATACCTCCTAGTCAACATATTTTTTTTAAAAGATGTTGCATCCATGTGATGAATGTTTTAACTTCTTGGAAAACATTATGAATATCTTCCTCATCAATTAGAATAGGTAGATTGGAACTTGGATAATGAGGTATGATATTAGACACTCTCAAAGGATATATTATATGTTTTATATTATATATCACATTATTTTGGATATTGAACACTATATCCATCTATACAAGGCGATGGGTGGGTGTTGATAGATATAAATCATAGTCATTATCACCATGTAGAATATCGGTATAAGAATGGTATCACTATTCCTCTGATTCAAATTTTATAGAAACAATTATTAGAACATTTATTAACTTGTCTATGTAGCTCTTTACGGGGAATGGCTCACCTCACATCTGGTGGGGGTGGGGTGAGATATTCACATAATGGAAGTTCTTGGATTATTTTTCTCTTTGATTCCCCCCATAAAAGTTTCTAGTAACTCTCAATGCCATTGTAATTTTTCTACATGGGCAAATAGTCATTCATTCATTTGTTTCATTTCTTTATATTTATCCTCCTTTTGTTTTTTATCAAAATATATTAGGGGTGTCACCCCAAAACCCACACCTCTGACTTGACCATATTATTTTAGCCAATTCAAGGCCATTGATAGTAGGTGTTAATCTGGTACTGGAATTGATGATTCCTATGACTATGTCATATATAAAATATAGGAAAATAATTAATCTTTGTTATGTAATAGAGATTTAAATAAACAAAAATAATTGTGTCATACATACACATATTTCCCACGCTTTTTATGTGTTTTAGTCTTTTAGTATCCCATGTTTATTTACACATGCCTCTTTTTACCAAACAAGGTGTGGGATGGAAGTAGATTTAGATTTGGATTCATTAATCTTCATATAAATAAAGGAATATAATTATGTTGTTTTTTTATACCATATAAAAGTGTTACAGTAGATTTAAAATAAGTGCCATTTTTTTCAAGTGAAGCATACCACATCCTTGCTTTACGGTAGGGGTACGTTGGTTTTGTTGCCCGTCCCTTATTTTCATCACTCAGTTGATATTTCAGAAATAAAATTTTTTCGATCAATGTGATGAATATATGTATTTTAAAACAACATATTACTATACAAGGTGTACTTGAAGAGACATATCTACACGATGTCCGGTAAATTCATCCCATGCTTCATGGGTTCTCAATTATTCATACATAAGTGGTGGGTGTGTGTTTATTTTTCCTTCAGCATCTTTAAGATGATGCCTTGTTATAATTATGTGAAAATATCTGTGAATCCTTCCAACATAAATTAATACACATTTGTCATGGGATTCACATACGATAAATACACTCTTCTTGTGATGGTGAAGAGTAATTCAATGTTTCGTTATTTTTTTTATTAAAACAATTAAATGATATTGTAATGATATAGTAATCTCTTACCACATCAGGGTATTAAGCGTGATCACAACATGGTGCCACGAATCTACATCAATCAACATACATTACTATGTGACTATTCAAATTTAACTATTGAACAAGGCCTAGTTGGTTTTAATATGTAGGGCCCTTTCATTCTAAACGACCTCATATTGTATGCCTTTGATTTTAACCTTAATGATTTTTTTCTAACACCCTAAAACTTTGGCATTCCTATTTTTTCTTCTTCTCAGGTCATTAATCACCTACCATTTCCTTGGATTCAGCACTGCCAATATGTTGTTTCTCTAGAGAGTTAGCATCATAATGTGCAGATGGTCTTTGAACTTCTGTACCGGGAGAAGAAATAGGTTGAGAAACCTATTATTCTGTAAGATTGGGATTACCAACACAGTTAGTAGGAAATTGTTCCACTACACTACGAGCACCAGTAGGTTGAAAGACAGGTTGTTACTTAGTATTGGGATCACCAAAATGTTCAGAATTCATTATATATATAATTGTTTTAACAATTGATTTAGATTACATAAATAAATCAATGAATAAATATTAAAATACGGTAGCACAATGTATATTACAAAAATTATATAACATGGTTATTGAAATCTCTTTTCTTAATAGCTGAAGAGATTTGACCCCTCTATCAACTATCCAAATCCTTTCCTAATGGTCTCCTCTGAAATTCAAAATTCCATCTACATTGGGACCACTGCTAAATGATTGTGACATCCCAATTAAAGTGTCACCCTTAGATAAATTTTTATCTTCCCCTTCAGTTTTTTTGGTCAATAACATAACAATTGACCACTTTTAGTTTGCGGTATCGGGAATATAAAATACTTGTACTACCTATGATTCCATTTTAAATGGTTCATCTTTGTACCCTTCCTTACTGAAATCAACTATCACGGATCCCAACTCATTTATTTTAACATCACTCTGGTTATCACCCTACTTTCATTGAAAAACTAGCACCTGTGATGTTGTATAATCCAACTCCCATATTTTCTTGATGATGACAATATATGACATATTCACATAAAATGGATTTCATTCCTTAGCACCAAAAACATGCATTGATTCAAACACTAGTGTAACTCCACTATTTTTCATGGTATTGTCTTCATGATGTCTATTTGTATATAATTTATAACCCTTAATTACATTACCATTGTATGAAAATACAAACACACTTGGTCCTCTAGCTAACCAACTAAGTTGTTCTGAAATTAAATTAGATTTTTTATATGACTCGTTAAAAAAATAGTCCTGAAACCATTTTATAAATTTTTTATTATGCATATTTGATATCCATCTTCCATCCCTTGATGGATTGAAAGGCCTAATAATTTATTTTTGGGTAAAAAAATATGTGTAAAACTCCCGACTATTATGAAATTTTTAAATGAGGTCCTGTTTCTATTCTACAATATTGATTTTGACAATATATCTTCTAGAAATTCCTTCACCCACAAGAATCCCAATGTGATGAGATTTCGGTAAAAAAATGATTTCTACACCTGATAGGTATTCGATATAGAATTTAATTTCTTTCTATGAAATATATTTCTCTATAATACAGCCCTCCGATAAAATTTGATTTTTTACATACCGTTTTAAAATATTCATATACTGTTCACTGGGGTGCATCCATATATAGTGTATAGGAACACATAGTCTAATAACTCTCAATAAGTAAACCATAAAGTGAACCATTATATCAAAGAATTATTGAAGAAATAAAATATCCCATTTATATAATATGATGAAAAGTACTCTTTACAATGCCATAAATTTGGCCAAATATACAACATTACCACATATAGCATTGAAGAAGAAACAAAACATGTTTAATGAATGAAGGAAATTCTTTGAAAAATGAAACCTAAAGCTATTGGAATTAGATCTTGCATCAAAAAATGAAAAACATGTGATTTATGACCCTTTATATTTAAATTAGTTTTTGACATGTGATTTCTGATATTTGATGAATACCCTTCTCAAACACTTACTTCATTCAAGAAGTTTCAAAACTAATATATATTCTTCCCGAAATGAGTGTAAGCAGCTGGAAAAAGAAAATTTCATTTTTCACACTTCATTGGCAAAAACACCTCTTATATTCTCATGTGATCAATGTCCAACATAACCTTAATATCATCCTTTATTTTTTCAAGTGCATTAAGGAATGAACTGATGGAACTATCACATACATTTTTTTCAACATGACTAACATCAAGAAAATTACTGACATACATAGAATTCTAGTATGATAATTCAAAAAAACTCATCACTTTTTCCAATTGGTATTAGTAAGAATTTTCAAAAACTATTTAAAAAAATTAGTTTCCACATCTTTTATTTTCTCAAACATTTGATCACCTATTTTTAGAGACACTTTTGTACATTCTTTTGAACTTCCATTAAATGATGTCGTCCAAGATAAGTACTTATCCCATCAGGGTAGAAATCTACAATGTCCTAAAATAAATGTATTCGATGAATGTTTCAACCTAATTAACTATGTACCTTATTCACAAATGAGACACCCTTTAGTTGTTTTAATTCTATATTCTAACAACTTTCCATAAGTAGGGAATTCATTTATTATCCTATACAACATGTCTCTCAATGAGAAATATTAATTTGTGTAATCATCATACATTGTAACACCTGAATCATCTTCACCTCAATACGATTTATAGTTTGGATGGAATAACTCAAAGTGTCTATTTTTTATTTAAAATTGACATTAATTTAAGTAAAAACAACAAGTGACATATTGAGAACAGATAAAATGGATTATTATTTTTATTTTTATTTTAGTAAAATATCCAATAGACATTTTTGATGTGTAAGATTCAACCACACCTCCATATGAAGCATGGTGGGACCGGTATGACACCAATTGTGTCTTTTTATTTAAAATTAACATTAATTTATGTAAAAAAGAACGAGTGAAATACTGAAAACTGAGAAAACACATTCATATTAATTTTACAATTTAGGAAAATGATCCATTAGTCATTTTTGACATGTATATAAATATAATACATAGTGTGGCTATTATAACTCAAAGTGGCTCTTTTTATTTAAAATAGAGATGAATTTCATTAGAATCAACAAGTGACATACTAAAACCTGATAAAACACGTTATGATTGTTTTGATATTTTTTTAAAACAATATAGTTGTCATTTCTGACATGTAAGGATAATACTCACCTCAATACGACACATAGTGTGTCTAGTATAACTCAAAGTGTCGTTTTTTTATTTAAAATTTACATTAATTTAAATAAAAAAGTTACATACTAAAAATGGAGAAAACACATTTGGATTATTTTTATTTTTTATGAAAATGATCTATTAGTGATTTGAAACATTTATGGATCATCCAAACCTAAATACAAATCATGGTCTGGTCGGTACAACTTAATGTGTCTATTTTTATTTAAAATTGACATTAATTTAAGAAAAAACAAAAAATTTCATACTGAAAACTAAGAAAACACATTTGGATTGTTTTGATTCTTTAGGAAAATGATCCATGAGTCATTTGTGACGTGTATTAGTCAACCATACCTCAATCCAATGCATGGTGTGACCAGTATGACTAATAGTGTTTGTTATCAGTTTAAAATATGCATTTTAGTTAAAAACTTTTCACTCACTGGAAACCATGAAAATACACTCCAATTGTATTAATAACTTAGTACGTCAATTCATATGTAATTTTTTATGCGTATGAAGTTGTCTCACATCAAAATGACCCACGATATGACCGGTATGACTCAAAATTCATGTTTCCAGTTTGAAGTGATATTGTAGTAAAAAATCACACCAAACATACTAAAAACCAAGAAAACACAGTCAGATTGTTTTGATACATTTGGAAAACAATCCATCAATAATTTTTGATAGGTAAGTATCTTCCGCCCCTCAATACAATGCATGGTTTGGGCAATATAACTCCAAATGTGTAATTATTTAAAATTGACATTATTTTTAGTAAAAGAAAAACTGACATAATCAAATTTGTTCCAACAAATTCGGATTATTTTGACATTTTAGGACAACAATCCATAACTCATTTGTAACATGTAGGAATAAACCCCACCTCAATAGGATGTATGGTATGACCGGTATAATTTCAAATGTTTTATTCTAATTAAATGTTGATATTTTATTAACATATAATTTCATATTAATGTTTAATTAAATTATTTATAGTATAACTAACATAATATTTTTTTATTATATATTTTGAATCTTTTTCTCATGTTGAGATGATTTGTTCAGTAACTAATACCATGTGAAGAAATTTTTGAGAGGGTATCATGGGTGTCAAATGATAAAATATTAATGTTTTAGGAAGTTTGTTGGACATTTGTAAATGTAAATATATAAAACATTTTGTTTGAAATCTAAATAGAATTTTATTTTTTCTATATACCATGGGTGGAAATTTGTATATTGTTGATGTCAATTAAATGTATATAGAATGTTTTCTTCTTATTATGCTATTGAAATTGTTGGTTTTATTCTAGGTGTGTTGTTATATAAATAGCACACCATTGGAAACTAGTCCTCTATCAGCACGAAAACCACTGATAAAGTCCCCCCATATAAATGTTGCAACTAACAGTTCTTTTTTAGCACTGTTAAAATCCATTTTGCATTTTGTGAACGACCATATGGGTAGTAGTGTTTACCACTCATCCATCTTGTTTGGTTCTCTATTTAATGATATATCAATTTATTTATATATATATTTTTTAATATTCCTTCATATATTAATTTATATTAATATTAATATATATATGTATATTTATTCATATATTAATATATATATATATTAATAAGTATATTTAATTATATTTATATATAAATATTTATATATTTATATTTATATTTTTTTATTCGTATATTTATTCTTATATATATATATATGATTATTTTTAAATAAATTTATAAAATATTTTTTTGTGTGTGCGTAAATAAATAAATACATACATACATACATACATATATACAACATACAAAAACACACATATATATTTAGAAATATATTATATGTGTATCAGTAAGTATAATAATACAAATTTATATATATTATCATATATTATAAATTAATATGTATATGAATATGTTAAAATATATTGATAATATATATCAGTTTATTAATACAGTCACACACTAATATATATATATATATAGACACACACACATAATATATGTATATAAATATTCATATATTTGTGTTTCAAATAAAATAGATATTAGTTTTTATTTAGATAAGGCTTATATATTGGGAAATATATTTTATATGTTAATATGTTTAAATACATATTTATAAAATTGAATTTTTATGTGTGAATATATAAAACAATATGTATATATTGTTAAATATTTGGTTATAAATAATAGTAAATTCTGAAAAAGGATAAAATTTCAAATCCATAACATCAATATGAATAAAATCCCCATGAATAAATTCAATCCCTACAAAAAAAGAAAAACATAACCTCTTAAATGAGGCTGAAATTCCATCTAATGATAAAAAATTTGGGTATCCCAACTAAAAATTCAGTTTTGTTGGTGCATTTATCAATGTACCGATGAAACTATCACATTAGTTTTTTAACATGAATAACATCAAGAAACTTTCTTGCGTACAAACAATTCTGTTATGATAATTCAAAAAAAATATCCCTTTTTTCAACCTATTTTCATAAGTTCTTTAAATGATGGTTTACCAAAAGCAGTTTCCACATTTTTTTACTTTCGCAAATAGTTGATCACCTATTACTGGAGATGGTGTTGTGCGTTCTTCTGGACATTAATTGATTGATGTCATCCAAATAGGTACTTATCCCATCAGGTTTGAAATCTACAATGTTCTAGAAACATAGTCTTGGGTGAATGTTTCAACCAAATTGATTGTGTACCTTATTCGAAAATGAGACACCCTTTAGTTCCTTTAATGCTATATCATAAAAAATTTCCATAAATAGGAAAGTCATTTATCATCCCTTATAATATGTCTCACAATGTGAAGTCATCATTTATTTAATCATCATACAACATAACACCCTAATCATCTAAACCTTAATACGACACATGGTGTGGCCAGTATAGCTCAAAGTTTCTCTTTTTAATTAAAATTGACATAAATTTAACTAAAAACAAAAAGTGACACATTGAGAACTGATAAAAATTTTTTTTATTGTTTTTATATTTTATTAAAATCATCCATGAGTCATTTGTGATGTGTAGGATTCAACCACGTCTCAATACGCCACATAGTGTGATTGGTATGACTCCAAGTGTGTCTTTTTATTTAAAATTGACATTAATTTATGTAAAAAAAATGTGACATACTAAAAACCAGAAAAATGAATTCAGATTATTTTTATATGTAAGTGAAATGATGAATGGGTCATTTGGGACATGTAGAAATCAGTCATACCTCAATACGACGGATGGTGTGGCCTTTATAAATCAAAGTGTCTCTTTTTATTTAAAATTGACATGAATTTAAGTAAAAACGAAAAGTTAGATATTGAAAATGAAGAAAACACATTAAAATTGATTTGATATTTTAGTAAAACAATATATTAGTCATTTTAGACATGTAAGGATCCTTCACACTTCAATAGGACACACGGAGTGGCCGGTATCACTCAAAGTGTCTCTTTTTATTTAAATATGACAATACTTTAAGTAAAAACATCAAGTGACATACTGAAAACCGAAAAAACGCAGTCAGATTGTTTTTATTTATTGAGAAAATTATGTATTAGTATTTATTTACATATAGGGACAATAAAAACATAAATAAAATTTATGGTGTAGCCGGTACAACTAAAAGTTTCTATTTTTATTTACAATTGAAATGAATTTATGTAAAAACAACATGTGGTATACTAAAAACAGACCAAATACATTCAGTTTGTTTTGAAAATTTATGAAAATTGTCCACAATTCATTGTTGATGTGTAGGAGACAAACAAACCTCAATCTAAAACACGATGTGACTAGTATGACTAACATTCTCTCTTATTAGTTTAAAATTAAAAATTTAGTTCAAAATGTGTCACTCACTATAAGAAAAGAAAACACACTCCGACTATCATGATAATTTAGGAAAATTATTTATACGTCATTTGAGAAATGTATGAATCAGTCTCACATGAAACAACTGCACAATACGATTGGAATGTCTCAAAATGTTCGTTTCATGTTTGAAATGATATTTTAGTAAAAAAACACAACAGAAATACTAGAAACTGAGAAAATGCATTCATATTTTTTTGATACTTTATGAAAGAAATCCATTAGTAATTTGTGAACTGGAGGAATCATCCACTACTTAATACGATGCACGGTGTTTCCGGTTTAACTCTAAATGTGTCATTATTTAAAATTTACATTAATTTTAGTAATGGAAGAAGTGACATATTCAAAACCGAGAAAATTCATTTGGACTGTCTTGTCATTTTAGGATAGTGATCCATAACTCATTTTTAATGGGTAGGAATCAATCCCACCACAATAAGACTCACAATACGACTGGTATAACTCCAAATATGTCATTTTTATTAAATAATGACATTTTATTAATGTTTTATTTCATATTAATCTTTAATTTAAGTCTTTATAGTATTACTACCATAATTTTTTTTCTTATATAGGTGGAATTTTTTTCTCATGTTGAGATGATCTGTTTGGAAACTGATACCATGGGGTGAAATTTTTGAGAGGGGATCATGGGTGTCAAAAGATGAAATATTTATGTTTGTGAATTTTTATGGGATAGTTTTAAATGTATTTATAAAAAAAATTTAAAATGTAAATAATTTTTTTCCAATATACCATGGGTGGAAATTTTTGTTTTCATGATGTCAATTAAATATATATATCAGCTTTCATTTTTGGTGTACTTTTTAAATTTCATGTTTTCTTCTAGGTTTGTTTTTATATAAACATCACACTATTGCTGGCTAGGCCTTTATCAGTGCCAAAAAAGTTCTAACAAAGGCTCCCCTTATCATCGCTATGATTAACAGTGCTTTTTTAGCATTGTTAAAGGCCATTTTACGTGCTATGAAAGGTCATATGGTTAAAAATGTGTACCACTTGTCCATCTTATTTGGTTATCCCATTAATGATATATATATATTTATTTATTTATTTATTTGTATATTAATATTTATTTATATTAATATGTATATATATATGTATATATTTATTTATTTGTTAATTTATATATATATAGTTAGTTATATTTATATATATTTATTTACATCTACTTCTTTATATATATATTTTGTTATATTTTTTAATCGTATATTTATTATTATATTAATATATATTTATAAAATTATTTATAAATACATTTATAAAACATGTTTTTGTATGTGTGTGTGTAAATAAATAAATAAATAAATACATGCATATATACAACATACAAACACACACAGAGATATATATATATATATTATATTATATGTGTATCTCTAAGTATAATTATACCTATTTTTATATATTTACATATATTATATATTAATATGTATATTCATATGTTAGAATATATATAGAATATAAAAATGAATTTGTTAATACAGAAAAACACTAATATATATATTAAACAAGCACACACATTATATAGGTATATAGATATTCATATATTTGGGTTTTAAATAAAATGGATATTTTTTATATTTATATAATGTTTATATATTGAGAAATATATTTTATATGTAAATATTTTTAATTATTTATTTATAAAATTAAATTTTTATGTGTGAGTATGTAAAAAAATGTATATATGGTTATATTTTTTGTTATAAATAAAAATACATAGTGAAAAATAATGAAATTTTAAATCCATTATTTCAATATTAATTTAATCCCTATGAATAAATTCAGTCCCCACTAAAAAAGGGCACATAGACCCACTAAAAATAAGGCAGAAATTCCATCGAATGTTAAAAAATATGGGTATCGCGAATTAAAACTCCGTTTTAGATGACTATTGGGACTATATTTTGCCTCAAAAAATGTGACAATGGGATCTCATATGTCACCAATGTGTAGATCTAATCTTAGAATTCAATTTGATATGTAGTAGTGCTCAAATGGATGCCCGGTAAAAAAGTTATTGTCGTTTTATGTTTGAGTTAAATTTTTAACTTATTGTAGATCATTTACTAATTTTTTGAATTTTTTGTGTCTTCAAATTATTATTAAATGATTATTAATTGATAATAATTAGAAAATTATTAATTAATAATATATTTTTAGATATTTTATAAACCATTTTCACTAAACATATTATATTTTAGGTGTAAATGTCTATCTATACTTATCTGAAACATATTTAGAAAATATATATTATATTTATTTCAATATAAATATATTTATATATTTATACCTTATTTTTAATTTTTTTTTTGAAATATACCCATTATCAGTTCTAGTAAAACAGCACTAATAAATACCCTTCCTTTATCAGTGCTACTAAAAAAGTGCGGATAAAAGGGTACTTTTAACAAATCTTTTTTAGCGCTATTAAAAGTACCTTTTATCAGTGCTTATTTTTAGCGATGATAAATGTACCCCAATTATCAGCATTTTTTCACTCCTAAAGTGTGGTGTTATGAAAAATTGTTTCTATGGAAGTTTCCCCACCAAATCTTCCATTGTATTTTTCACTTACCTAATAGAATATACTTTCAAGAAGCTGCCATCTTTTTGTTAATAGAATTGGGGCTGGCAGGATGACACACAAAGAGTTGAGAGACTTACTTTTAGAATACATCATCAAGAGTTTATAAATAATATTATTTATTGTGATGTGTATATGAAACATTCATATTGTTTATGGTTTATCCATTTATTACATAGTTTGATGTGTACAAGAGGATATACACTAATAATAATATTGGGTAGATTGTTGGTGAGAGACAGTAACATATTGTAGTTAATGTTTTTTTAAGATATTTAATTTAATATAATTTATTGTTTTATCATTTTATTTCTATTTTTGGTAATTATAGGGGTTGTATTATTCAAATATTCCTCATATGTGTGGGAGTTAGGCTGAGACTGATGGTGGGTACAAGGCCTCATGCGTGCATGTTTGGATGAGACAACATAGTCGTGGTTAATTGAAAAGTGGTATTTAGAAAGACATAGTGATTGAAATTTGTTTACAATAGACACTGATTAGTTACTATGGCACTGAATTGATGTCATCATTTAGCACCAAATGTAGTGTGTATTAGATCATCTTCCTTGACTTATGTTGTAAGGTCCCAGAAAAATCGTACATTTTTTTTTGAATTGTATGGAATTATTTTGAGACTGCGAAATCTAACGTCGCATGATTCTGAGGCCTGGAGTTCGTAGAATAATCCATCAAAGTTTGGTTGAGTTTTAATTAGCGCATGTAAGAAGTTTTCCTGAAAAAGTGGAATAAATCTTAAATAGTAACTTGGATCAAAAATCTGAGGGCACCATTGCGTTCAGGATGGAAGGTTTACTGTAGGTGTGACTTAAGTTTAGTCGTTGTGGGCCTCATGTGAGAAAACCCAAAAATGGCATAACCATAAATAAAATAAATAAATAAATTATTTTATTTTTCAAATTCTTATAACTCACAAACAGTAGCTCGGATTGAAAATTTGAGACCATCGCTGTACTCATGAGGGCATTCTTTATTAAAGTAGATACTAACTTTGGCTGGTGCTGGCCACCAGTGAAAGTTAGTTTTTTTCCATAAATAAAATAATTAAGTAAAAATTATTCTATTATAAAATCCATAACGTTTAAAAAGTAACTCAGTTTTGAAATCTGGGAGTATTGTTCGGTTCGTTGGGGCGTGTTTCACTTAGGCAAAGCCTAACCTCGACCGATGAAGGTCAAGGGTGACTGTTATAATTTTTCCAAACTTTTTTTCGAGTACATTCATTAAATGCGTGAGCGGTGTTATATAAATTTTGAATAGGTTATTAGAATTGAAATCTGAGGGCACATCTGAACTCACAGCGTTGATCTTCTCTTAAGGAGAACATCACATTGACCGAAGTAGGTCGAGGGTGAAAATTATTTTTCATGAATTTTGTGGGAGAGTTAAATAATAAAAATAAAATAAATAACAAATTTTATTTTATTTTTAAAACCTCCCATTTGATGTTTAGTGGTGGGTACCACCCAAACTAAAAACCCACAATTTAAATTCAAAGGTGGGGACCACCCAACCCTTTATCTCTCCCATTAATGGGAGATAACTCTTGGTTTTCCTCCCATTGATGTGCCAACTTAATTGGTTTATTTAATAATATTATTTGGCACTTCACCATTTGGTTGGAGGATTGTTAGCAAAAGGGAGATCTCTAGAGAACTTGGAAGGAGATTATTCAATGAAGAACATCCACTACAATGAAGAGCATCCTCCGGAATCGGAGAACGTGGACGACGCTTGGGCCCAGATCGTAAACATCTTGTGGGAGCAACGAATGCCGACGTCACCATCTCATCGACATTGTCTTCTTCCGCGTTCCACCTCTAAAGGACAATCGAGGTTGGGGGTTTTATATATGTTTGAATTTGTTTTTTTTGATTCTTCATATCCTAAATTCACTATGACGATTTCAAAACAAACATGGTCATTGTTCTGCACATAAACCATGCTCCTATTTCTTTTTATTCTTTGCCCATTTTTCGTGTGTTCTTCAATGCATAATAATAATTAGTGCTGAAAACACGGAGTTTTGTTAAGAAAAATATATGGATATGAATCCCTTGATGCAAGGATTTCAAATAAGCGATCATTTAATTTTTCAAGCTTGGAACAAAGCCACAATGGCCCACGTAAGGAGGTGACCAAATATTTACTGGCGCATGAAATGCAATATTCTGTTGAGCGAGACATACGGACATGGAACCCTCGAATTGAGGATAGAGAATATGCGATCATTTTATTTTTCCGGGTTTGAATGAAGATGCGACAACCCACGGAAGGAGCAACGTGGTGGAGCAGGGCAGTCTGGCGCGGCTGGTGCAGGTGGTGCAAGCGCATCAAGCGAGGCCTAGTGGCTTCGGCCGACGACGAGGCAGATTAAGCAGCGGCCGAGTAGGCGGCGCGGAGGAGGCAGGTCATGTATAAGGTGGAGGTGAAGTGGATTCCATGTTCGTGTACATGGGTGAAAAATTGTGGAAGAAGAAAATTAGATCTGAGAGAGGGAGGAATCGATAGGAAATAATATTCAAAGAAAAATGAATATAAAAAAATATATAGAGGTGCTATTTGGACCCGCATGCACCAAAATGGGATACCCCTCTTGCGCGTGAATCTCAAATTAGATTTGAGAGAGAAACATTCAATGAAATGAAATAATAATAATATAATAATATAATTATTATTTATGGTTGTTAAAACCCTAATTCATATGTAACTTATCTTTGTGACCTCAGTTTCACGAATCATTAGTGGCAATGTGACCCTGACTTCGAGACGAAAATTATGAGTCCAGTATTGGATGTATTTTTTGGGTTTTTGGATCGGGTACCCAAAACTCTCAAATAATAATAATAATATATTATTATTAAATCATTAACCCAGCATAACTATTGTGTGTGACGTCCGATTGGCTTATCATCTGTGGTGACACGATCCTGTAATTAAGACGGTCGATTTAAGTCTAATGTTGAATCTTAAATTCTGGTTCGTGGCTCAGGATCACAAAAAACCCCATAACAATAATATTATTATTGTGGGATCTTGTATTCAACATATCTCCTTTATACTGGGTTGAAATGAATAACTGCATACAAAACTAGAAACCTTGGATCGAGATGATCCTTTTCGTATACCCAACATGAGTTTGGATAAATTTGGTGTACGTCCGGGTTTGATCGAGCATGAATCCAACCAGAACCTCGAGACTAAAATGCCGATAACTTATAGACCATACATCTGATTGATTCACCATCTATTGTGTTGAGACCCCTTTTACATGGGGGTCCTTTGGGATAGTTCCTCGTGTGACTCTTTTGTAGTTGGAGAATCGACCAGTGGCTTGAGGAGAAGACCCTCTCGGAGAGAAGAGAGCTTAGTACTAGAACCCATTAGCAAGGTGTGACGATGTAATAGGATCCTGGGTGGGTCTAACTATGTACTTTGATGATGTACTAGGATCATGTGTGGGTCTGACGAAATATTTACGAAGTACTAGGATCCTGTGTGGGTTTGACGACGTACTGATGATTTACTAGGATCATGTGTGGGTCTGACAAAGTACTGATGATTTATTAGGATCCTATGTGGGTCTGACGATGTAATGATGATGTACTAGGATGTCGTGTGTGTCGAAAAATATACTGATGATGTACTAGGATCCTATGTGGGTATAACGACGTACTGATGATGTACAAGGATCATGTGTGGGTCTGACAATGTACTAAGATCCTCTGTGAGTCTAATGATGATTTAGGAACCATCATAGATCTGCCTCTTAACAGATTAAAATGATTCAGTAGTTATATCTAATCATCTCTACTATTATACCTATGATATACCTGGTGTGATCTGAGCCTGTACCTTGTGGTATTTTTACTTCTTGGTGATACCTTGGTGGTATTCTTCTATGTGTTGTACCTGTGTGGTACTTACCTTTGTGGTATTTCATCCATTTTTGGAACAGAGGAGCTTTTGGCTATTGAGTTGGACTCTGTGTTTCCTCATGATTGAGATGGGTATACTTGATAATTTAGGTATATGTATGGGGATATACCTAAGTAGGGTGGTCAGTTGATTTTATGATTTTGGGTTTTTCATTTTTAGGTTTTTTGAGACTTTGAGGGTCTCGTGGTCCCTACTAGGTATCATTATACTCACCCCTACTAGGGATATTCCCTCACCTTTTTGTGTTTGTTACATATGACGGACAATGTTGACTGAGGAAGAGGGTACAAGGACTGGAGGTATCTCAGAGGTGGAACCTAGATGAGGTGTACCGCAGAGATGAATGTTCGAGAGATGTACCTACCCATTAGGTAGGATCCTTGGATGGTGTTCACAGGAGTTGTCCAGTTTTCTTGTACATTCTAGTTTCTTGTACTTTCTAGTTAGTCTTGTATTCTGGCCCCTTTTACTTACTGTACACACTCTATTTACTATTCAGTTTACCTTGTGTTCGTATCCAGTTGTGTGCTTGGTTGTGTGCGTATATGTCATAATTGCAATGCATTCCATGTTTTAGGGAAACACGTCTTCCGTGCTAGTCGCCATCCCCTGGCCTATAGAAGGCGGGCTTGGAATAGTCATGGCACGGGCCCCAGGGGACAGGTCGTGACAAATTGGTATCAGAGGATTCAGATCGACTGTATAAAATAAGACTCTGATATTTTTAACAGAAATATTATTAATTATAGTGGGTGTGGTTATCAGTTTAGGGAATCCAGTGTTGGTGCGGCGGCTGACATATCCATACAAAACGACCCTGACTTATGATTTCTGACTCAGTGCACGATGACTATGATTGCGTTTGGGTTTTGAAATGTTTTCTTGTGTTTTATATGAGTCAACTCACTAGGTATAACTAAATGGAAATGGCGTACCGTTTCTTTATCAAGATGTCACTGCGTAGATAGCCAACTAGGATTCCCGAGAGAGTACACGATGACGGCCCACTGCGCGACGAGGCTTCTGTGTAGGGTCATCTTACTATTTTGGAACCTTCATGTGGTGTACCAGAAGAACCCCCACTCATTGGGAAGGAGTTTCCACCAGCCACACTAATGTATGGTGCACGCCGACTGAGCATATTGCCTGAGTTCCAACACCAGAGGCCTCCAAGGTTTCGAGGAGATACAGATTCTCATGTAGGTGAGGGCGGGCTAGAGGTGGTTGCTAGAGTCTTCTCCTATTTGAGACACTGGTAGAGAAGATGGCGATCTTATCTACTTCAATTTTTCAATGAGTGACCATGAGGATGGTCCATGTAGTGATGAAGCTTCGGTAAGTAGACCATTACCTGAGATAGTACCTTCGGATAGTGTTTCATCTATATCACATCTCGTTGGTCAGCAGTTACAACCGGTGGTACCGGTAGAGGACACATATAGGCTTAGTGCCTTACATGTGATTCAGCATCAGACACCCATTAGGTTCTGAGGTGAGCTCGACTCATAGGAGGTTGAGGACTGGCTTGAGGAGGTGGCTGAGAGTTCTCTAGAGCTTCTATAGCTTTGGCAGGATGACATATCGGTAGCTGAGTATTCATCAAGGCATACCAATCATTCCTTGTACTCGATGAATACGATACTATCAGTGCTATAGAGCTTGGACCTCTGAGCGAGTTGTCTTTAGGGACATATAAGCTATAACTATTCCTTTATGCATTCCTACTTATATTAGGGTGCTAGAGAGAACCTATGTGGTTGAATATTCTTGGGATGAGAGAATGGAGCCAGTGAACATTAGTAGTGGGAAAGTAGGAAACTGGCACCAGTATCAGAGACATGGGCATGTAAAATGTTTCAAGAATAGGATATGACAGTGATATATAAATCTGCAAGGCTGTAGACATGGAAAAAAAGCTAGGATAGAAGCATGAGGTGGTGTGCACATCAACATGTTACAAACCACCCCTTATGTGGTCCCCACTAGGCTCAGGGAGTTGGAGGATAGGGGAAGGGATAAGCCGCATGCAGTCAAGGAGTGAGAGACGATTCGAGGTTCGATTTTTTTCTTCTACTAGTTGTCTTATCAACATACATGAGCACCAACATTTCCTTCCTTTGGAAGGTTTTGGGCACAGCGTAAGATCATGGATGGATGTGCCCACTTGGATTTTTTTCATTAGAAATGATCAATCTGGGATCAATACGCCAATAAAATCCAGTCTCCATGGATCGAATCGTAGAAATAGACAAAGAACATGGATGGTCCGAGAACCTCAAATGAGGGCCGTCAAAGGTTGATTATAATTAATTAAATTAATTGACAAGAAGTACCTTTTTGGGTGTTCTTTCATCTTTGATATTATTGATCACGTTCAGATGTGATTCATTATTGCATCCTAGAAGCCAAGTGCAGACTTCCTCTAGTGGTGATCCACAAATGAACCACGTATCTCTGTACATCGCCAAAGGATTCTTTGGGTGATAGCATGGAGAAAGGTTTTCTTGCGCTGTCTTCCTTAGATCGTTTTTATCTGATGTAGGAGGATCTCTCTTGGTCTTGAGAGCGTTCTTGTCAGAAGGAGTTCTCTCAACCTTGAAGGAATTCTCCAGAATTGTTGTGAAAAATTAATGGGAAAAAGTATTGGGGTTGTGAAGATATTTATAATCGGGTTTGAGGTTATAAAGTTATGACAATAAATAAATTTATTATGCATTTTATTAACTTCATTATCTCTTATTGATAAAATCCATGTCGAATAATTAATTCCTTGACATGCGCCTATGTTTATTGTAATAAATATCATTTAATAAAACAATATTATATCCTCAAAATCCAAACTGGAAAAACTACACGGCATGTAATAATTAATAGAGGGTGTGTACTTGTTTTTCATAAAACTACACTTCTTGTAATCATTAATACACAGTGTGTAATTTTTTTTTCATTTCCTTTCCCAAATGAAAACTACAGAGTGTGTAATAATTAATACATGTCATGTACTTGTTTTCAAAATAAAAACTACACAGTGTGTAATCATTAATACACGACGTGTACCTGTTTTCATTTTATTCTTCCTCCAACCTTAAAACGATTTAGGCTTCCTTGAATAATTATTAAACCAGGTATGGGAATAATCTTTATTCTACATGAGATACTTGAATACACTAAGTTTGTGACCGTCTATGCCTCTTTTTTTTTGGAATTAAGCAGGCTTGCCTAAAGTCCAAGATTACTGTCTAGCAATTGGTCAACGCACCCAAGAGAAAGAAGTTGATGACTCATTGACATGTCGCCTCATATGAACGCTTACCGTGTAATTTATTCTCTTTATCTCAATATCTCATCAAGAGGGTTTCATGGTAGTGTCGTAAACCTATAAGCTTGATCTTTCGTTCTTTGACTACCCAAAATTAAGCCGTGGTTACACCATGGACATGGAATTTCATGTGACGGTTCTATTTCAATCAAAGGGTCGAGATATCAACATCCATAACTAGAAGGGAAAAATCCTTCCTCGAACTATCCATTAACAACATGTCATTTGTGACGCACCCAACGTAACCTACTTCCTTCCAACTGTCTTCGTGATGGTTTTCATCATCAAATCTAAGTGCGCGAGTCATGACATGAGTTAATGATAATATTACAGTCTAAGGACCATTACACACACTCACAGATAGCAATGTCCAATGACACCAATACATGCAGAATTACTACTAGCGGGTTTGTTCTCATAATCTCCAATCTTGGAGATTACCAAGTGAAAAATCCATGACAGAGAGTCTAGAATTTTTATGAGTACTCGCACATGAAGGTTTGTATACTATGTGTCCTATCATAGTATTTCATCCAACCATAGAAGATTATTTATGAATATTGATATATCATTTCAAGGTTCTCATCATAGTGGGGATCTTCCATGAAATTATTAATGAAACCAATATTCCAGGAAATTATTGTATTATTGTCATGAAGAATAAGGAACAATATATAATAAGTGTACATTCATGTAATCAAAGTACAAATACTTTGTTCTCAGTAATCCAACTCTAACAAACTCCCACTTTGAATAGATTCAATTGCCTACGACTTTTAGTCCACTCGACATCACATGATGATCATGTTTCTACTAGGTCAAGGCTTTAGTCAAGGAGTCCACCACATTGTCTTTTGTGGAAATACTGCTCACTGCAACTTCACCTCTATGAGAAAAAATCCCTCAAGAGATTATACTTCCTAAGTATGTGCTTTGTCCACTGATGTGACCGTGGATCTTTTTTCAAGTTCCACCGCTAGAGTGTTATCAAAAAAGAGTGTGATATGATCTTTACTACTAGGTACTACATCCATCTCTTGGATGAAGCTCTACATCCCTATTTCTTCTTTATCTACCTCATATGTTTTGATTTACTTAGACACCACTATAGAATCTTCCACCAAACTTTTCTTTGAGCTCTTCCAACTTACTACACCTCAATTAAAACTGAAGATGTATCCAGTCTGCAACATCATTTCATCTTGATAAGTTTGGAAACTACCGTCTACATGTAATCTAATGACTATTTACTCATATCCTCCATAAACCAGAAACATGTTCTTAGTACGCCTCAGATACTTAAGGATAATCTTGACTTCCAACCAATGGTAGCCTCCTGGATTAGCTTGATATCTTCCTACCGCACTTAATTCATAAGCAACATCAAGCCCCATACATTCCAGACAATACATGACTGACCCAATTGTAGATTCTTAAGGGATCCATTACAATTTCATTCTATCCTCATGTGTCTGATGATACATTTTCTTGGAACGATTAATGACATGTGACACTAGAAATAATCCCCTCTTAGACTGTTCCATACTGAATCTCTTCAGTACCATGTCAATGTATGTACTTTGACTCAGGCCCAAAATTCTCTTGGATCTATCATGATGGATCTTGATCCCAAGAATATATGTTTCCTCTCCCATGTCTTTTATAGATAAGAATTTATCCAACCATTCCTTAACTGACTATATGACAGGTACTTCTTTTCCAATTAGTAATATTTCATCAATATATACTATTAGGAAAACGACTGCACTTCCACTAAACCTTTTGTAGACACAAGGCTCACATTCATTCTTAACAAAGAAAAATTCTATTATGGATTCATAAAAATGAATGTTACATGACCTTGATGCTTTATTTAATCCATAAATGGATTTATGCAACTTGCATACCTTGTTGGCACCATTTGGAGTCACAAATACTTCAGGTTGTGTCATGTAGACATCTTCCTGGAGGTTCCCATTAAGGAATGTTGTTTTTACATCCATTTACCAAATTTCATGGTCATTGTAATCAGAAATGGCCAATAGGATTATGATGGATTGCAGCATCACAACCAGTGAAAAGGTTTCATCATATTCAATTCCTTGATGTTATCTAAAACATTTTCCAACTAGTCGTGCCATATAGGTGCTGACTTATTCCTCCACGTCCAGTTTCTTCTTGAATACCCATTTATTACCAATAGGATTTATATCAACTGGAGGATCTACCAAAATCTAGAATTGGTTTTGGTATATGGAATCCATTTCAGAATTCATGGCTTCTTGCCACTTGGAAACGTATGTGACTTCAACTGCTTCCTTGTAGGTAAGAGGATCATCACTGTCAACCAATAATGAGTCACCATCCTCGGTGACAAGAATACAATATCATTCTTGGGTCTCTCACCTCTCTCATGCTCCTACGTAGTTCTTGTGTCTCTAGAATAGATTTTTCATACACGGGGCTTTTTTGGAATCTGTTCTTGTACCAACTCTTGTGTATCCTGAGCCTTGACAACATCGAAGACTATCTCAGTCGCACTATCTCTTTTAGAGATGTGGTCCCTCTAAAGGAATATGGTGTGTCTTGCCACTATAACATTTTTATCTATGGGGTCGTATATGGAATATCCTCTTGTTTCCTTAGGATATCCTATATAGATACAATTTGTGCCTCAAGGTGTAGGTTTGTTACCTGAAGAGGCCTTAACAAATGCTTCTCTACCCCACACATGAAAATTCTATAACATGGCTCTCTTTCCACTCTATAACTCGTATGGAATACCATTTATCGATTTAGTTAGTACTTGATTTAGTATGTGTACTACTGTTTGTAATGCATAACTCCAAAAGGATAATGGAAGACTCACATGACTCATCATTGATCTCACTATGTCCAAAAGGGTTCAGTTCTTCCTTTCACTTACACCATTCCATTAGGGTGTGTAAGGAGGATTGAGTTGAGATAGAATCCCAAACTCCTGTAAGAAATCAATGAAGTCTTGATTATGATATTATCCTCCTCTGTCTGAGCGGAGTTTCGTAATCTTCTTATAAAGCTGGCTCTCAACTTCATTCTTGTATTCTTTGAACCAATCAAAATAATCTGACTTATACCTCATTAAATAAATATATCCATATCTACTAAAATCATTAGTAAAAGTTATGAACTACAAGAACCCGCCCATTGCTTCAACTGGAAATTGTCCACACACTTCGGTGTTTAATAATTCTAGAATCTCATTAGAACTTTCACCATTTCCACTAAATAGGGATTTGGTAATTTTTCCTTGTAGACATGCATGACATACACTAAGTGGTTTTAGTTCGAAAGAATATAAATACTCATCGTGATGTAATTTTGTCAAACATTTATCATTGGCGTGACCAAGCTGGTGATGTCAAAGTTGGGTGTGGTATGAGTCATGTGAATTAACTTTTTCATCGATTTTCATTACATGGTTTGTATAGTCTAACACATAAAGGCCTTTATATAAATTTTCCTTATCAAAAAATGCTATTTTTATAAAAGTAACGACATTCATTTAAAAACTCGAAGATGAATCCATTAGTATCTAATATGGATACTGAAATAATTTTTTTGGTTACAGAGGGTACATAATAACATCCTTTCAATACCAAGACCATCCCATTAGGCAATGTGAGTTGGTAGTGTTTGACAGCTACAGCAGTGAGTCTGGCTCCATTGGCTGCTTGTAAATCCATATCACCTTGGTCAATCTTTCTAAATCTACTTGGTTCCTATATTTGGAAACTTATGTGAGCACCACAAGTAGTATCTATTACCCAATTAGTAGAAACTGATAGATTGCATTCTATAACAAACACACTTGAAACTTCCCCTTTCTTCCTTGGATGGGTGCATTTTTCCTTCCAGTGGCCCTTCTTTCCACATGAGAAACAAATAGCCTCATCTTCTCTTGACTCCCCATTGATCTTCCCTTTATTGAATGGCATTGAATAATCTTTGGGCTTGAATCTATATGCCTTCCCATTCCTTTTATTCACCATAAGGACAAAAGGATTTTCATGCTTCATATCATTTTCCACTTGGCGAATGAGGATAATGAGATCATATAGAGACTTCTCAATGTTGTTCATGTAAAAATTTAAAAAAATGTTAGAGAAGTTATAGGGGAGTGATGAAAGAATGAGATTGGTACCCCGTTCTTCAGGGAGATTAAACCCTATAACCTCCAAGTGCTCAATGTAGCTAATGGGCATGACTACATGGGTCCTAGCTGGGGCACCCTCTCCAAGCATTCTCTGGAATAGAGCCTCGGAGATCTCAAAAAATTCATGTATTTCTCTCTCCTAGTATAGACCACGGAGGTTCTCCTGCATGCTATAGGCATCCCTGTCTTCATGATACATCTTGAGATCACTACACATTGATGATAACATCAAACATTGAATGTCGAGTACATCATTCAAATGTTGATCATAGACCATGAATTCTTCATCACTCGCCCCTTGGGTGGGCGGATCAGTAAGTGAGGACTCCAGCACGTAAAACTTTCATTCATGGTGTAGGATAAACCGATGGAACCAAAACCATTCCTGAACATTACTGCTGATGAAGATATTGTCTTTATCTAGAATTGATCGCAGATAAACTGTGGGTGACGATTTTTTCATATTGATTCTAAAAATTAAAAGAGCATATTTATAAGTACCTTTTGATTACATTTTGTGAAAAATTATAAAGGAATTTATTAATTCTCCCACTATTTTAACAAGTCCCAATGACCCTCACCATTGAACTTGGAATGTCCAGTTTCCATGAAATTCTAGTGGAAAGGATCCATATTACCCTTCACATAACCCCAAGAAGGGTTGGTCAAGCTATTTGAAGGTATTTAGGTAGGCCGGTCTTTGCCAACTATGAGCTTACGATTCCTTGATCTGTTGGGTGGACTCCCCAATCCTGAAATCTTGACATATATTTCCTCAACACTTGCCTCCATTTTACAACAAGTATAGCAAGGTCTACTCCTCTTGATGTAAAATGTTTAAGTCAACTCAAAACATTCATAATATGTTTCTTTATAAAAGTAAGGGTCCCATAAAGGGTTAGTCAAACACATAGTTTTATTGATTCTTGCCCTTAATCAAGTAACGTGAGGCGTGGTCTGACATAATATAGTATTTGAGGGATTTTATTATTTTTGCGTAGTTTTTCACTATCACATTCTTGTTAATGTTACGTGATTATTGATTAAGTGATTAAACATGTTTCAATAATGTTTACGCATAGTCCAGTTTTTATTTTATTCCATCTTTGCATGATTGTTTATTTCATTAATTATGTGATCGCAACAACACATAGATAATAAATAAACCATGAAATCAGACACCAATAAAATAATATGGCATGATTATGAGCTTCTATTGGTTAGATTATCTAGTGGTTTTGATAAGATAACCCTAACCAAGGAAAAAACACCTTGAACCTGATGGTTCATGTTTTGCAGCTCCCACCTATCCAGCTTTGTATCTTCATGGGTTGGATTCACCTCGGCTTCTGGTTTTGAACCGTCTCCTCTGACGTGAGTGATCATCCATTACATGTGGTTTACATTAAAGAAACCATGGGCACGTAGGCCCTACATATTATTAAAAGAAGGCTTGTAGGACAATGACTTTAAATTAAATAAATTTAAATGAAACCATACACACACAAATGGTCTTTGGTCTAGCTCACTATAATCCATATAATGCAACGAAATTTATGCATATTTAGAATTCAAATTCTTTTAATCTAACTTTTATTTAAGATAAGTCGCGCTTGAATTAATTTAATTATGATCTTATAATTAATCAATTCTATATCTTAAATTCCTTTAGGAATTTCCTTGAGATACTTCTCATCCATGTTCCTTGTAAAGTTCTTTGTATTTTGGAAGAAACCTGGTGAAATTTCATTTCTAGAAAGTACACGGTTTGTAGGATATATTACACAATGTGTATTTTTCACCCATTATCCAAAGTACATGCCGTGGGCTTTGGTGTGTTTTCCTTACTTTGGAAATTTTAGAGTACACAGCATGTAGATTAATCTAACACGGTGTGTACTTCCTTGTTACACGGTTACCGGCCTGGAAATCCCATGTACGTGACACATGGCTTCTTCTTGTACGTGGTTTCACCTGGACTGGATCAAACTACACGGTGTGTTGATTCAAAATACACACCATCTGTTTACTGTTTACAGATGTCGTTCAATTTGGGTCAACATAGTGTGATAAATACTTAGACATTATCAATTCACATGGAGTGGTGTGGCGGACCAGTATCGGTTTGTTGAACCTAAGTACACAACATATAGTTTTCAATACACGCCGTGTATTCTTCTGTTGTACAGACAGAAAGATCGGCTCCTTCGGATGCGTTCCTCATTTTTATTTTAATCAAAATTAAAATTAAAAAGTTGATTCTATGATGTTAATATTGAAATGATGGAGGAATAACAGATCTCATTCATGCAGTCTTATAGAATGATTTATATTGAATTGAATCAAATATAATTGCGTAAATTATCAATGAAAATTAAATAACTATAATCAACGCTCTATCCTCACTCTGATACCATTTGATGGTTCTGGGCACATCAGAAGCTCATGGGTGGATATTCCCACTTGGATTTTTGTCATTATAATTGATCAATTCAGGATCAATATGATGATAAAATCCAGTCATCATGGATCGAATTGTAGAAATAGACAATGAATAAGGATAGTCCCAGAACCACAAACGAGGACCATCACAGGATGATTATAATTAATTTAATTAATTCATAAAAAGTACCTTTTTGGGTGTTCTTTCTTTATTGATATTCTTGATCACGTTCCAGTGTGATTCGTCATTGTGTCGTAGAATCCAAGTGTGGACTTCCACTAGCGATGATCCACACGTGCACCACATATCTCTGGACGTCGCCAAAGGATTATCAAGGTGTTATCATGGAGAAACATTTGCTTCTGTTGTCTGCCTTATATCATTTTAATCCAATGGAGGAGGATATATCTTGGTCTTGAGAGCATTATTAGAGGAAGGAGTTCTATCGACCTTGAGGGAATTCTCCAGAATTGTTGTGCACAATGATTAGGGAAAAGTATTGGGGTTTTGAGGATATTTATAATCGATATTGAGGTTATAGATTTATGAAAATAAATAAATGTGTTACACATTTTATTTATTTCATTAACTCTTATTGAAAACTCCCATGTCAAATAATGAATTCCTTGACATGCGCCCATGCTTATTATAATAAATATCATTTAATTAAACAATATTAAATTTTCAAAATCCCAACTGGAAAAACTACATGGCGTGTAATAATTAATACATGACGTGTACTTGTTTTTCATAAAACTACACGACATGTAAGCATTAAGACATGGTGTGTACTGGTTTCTTCATTTCCTTTCCAAAATGAAAACTACAAGGTGTGTAATCATTAATACATGGTGTGTACTTGTTTTTAAAATAAAAACTACATTGCGTGTAATCATTAATACACAACGTGTACTTGTTTTCATATTATTATTCCAACAACATTAAAATGATTTAGGCTTCCTTGAATAATTATTAAACCACGTATGAGAATAATCTTTATTATACTTGAGATACATGAATACACTTAGTGTGTGACCCTCTAGGCCTCTTTCTTGTTGGCATTAAGAGGGCTTGCCTAAAGTCCAAGATTACTATCTAGCAACATGTCAAGGAACCCAAGAGAAATAAGTTGACACTGCATTGACGTGTCACCTCATATGAATCCTTACCATGTAATTTAATCCCTTTGTCTCGATATCTAATCAAGCAGGTTTCATGGTAGTGTCATAAACCTATATGCTTGATATGTCATTCTTTGACTACCTAAAATAAACCCATCATTACACCATGGCCATGGAATTTCATGAGACAGTTCTATTTCAATCAAAGGTCCGAGATATCAACTTCCATAAATGGAAGGGACATATCCTTCCTCGACATATCCATTAACAACATGTCAATCGTGATGCACCCAACATACCCTACTTATTTCCAACTGTCTTTGTGAAGGGTTTCTTCATAAAATCTATGTGTGTGAGTAATTACATGAGTTAATGATAATCTTCTAGTCCAAGGACCATTACACACGCTCCCGGATAGCAATGTACAATGACACCAAGACATGCAGAATTACTACTCGTGGGTCTGTTCTCATAATCTCCCATCTTGGAGATTACCAAGTGAGAACTCTATGAGAGAGAGTCTCATCTTCATATGAGTACTCGTACATGATGAACTATATACTATGTGTCTTATTATAGTATGTCATACTACCATAGAACATTATATAAGAATATTTTTATATAATTTCAAGGTTTTTATCATAGCATGGATCTTCAATGACCTTATTAATGCAACAAAATATTCCAGGAAAATATTATTTTATAGTCATGCAGAACAATAAACAATATATAATAAATGTACATTCATGTAATCAAAGTACAAATAGTTGGTTCTCAGGACACAAACTCTAACACATTCCAAAAATCTTGTCCAATAGCTAGAGTTTCCTGTTAAACCATTGACTAGACCCTCGCGTCTATAGATACCATTAGGAGTAGACTTGACAATCATACATACATTGATGGTGTGATCTAACCCTTGATGCGAGAGTTTCAGTTGGAACCTCTTGGTGGCAGTGTCGACGCCTTATGACGTTAGTTTGGGTATGGACTGGACATCCACAATTCATACTCAGATTGGTTGTATTAGGAAAACAGGGTGTGGTTTATCTACAATGTTGGAATGGGGGATTCCTTGGTCAGCGAAGAAGGAAACCCATGAAGCAGAGGATAAACTCCGGCATTGGAGGGTGCGGCTAATCGCTCGTGATTCGGCCAACATTACCCTCTTAGTAGCTTAATTTTTGAGTTTTAAGTTCCCAACGGGAGTGGATAGAGTTCCTCCAGGACTATGACTTTATGATGGTCTATAATCCTAGGTAGGGGAACAAGGTTGCATATGCACTCAGTTGGAGGTTTGTCCTACAACTACTGAGTGAGGCATTAGAGTAACTAGTCGCGCTGCAGATATCCATTATGGATAGAGATGAAGCTTTTTACCTTCCTTCTATGACTTTCAATCCCCCAATCCTTCAGCAATTCGGGGAGGCGCAACTTGGGGGAACTGACTGCAAGGCTTGACGTGATCAGATATCCTCAGGGTAGGAACCTGATGGTTTTTATGAATGTGGGGATAACGTCGTCATATTTTGGGGATGTACCATGGTACCAGTGGTGCTTCAGGAGGAGGTGTTGAGGGAGTTCCATAAATCCCCTCTGGTGGTACATCATGGTGTGGTGAAGATATACCAGGACCTCCAGCATCAGTACTGGTGGCTAGAGATTAAGAAATCAGTGGTAGAGTTTGTATCTAGAAGTCTCACTTGTCATCATTTGAATATTACACAGATTTGGAAGAAGTCTTATGCCGACAAGATACAGAAACCCTTGGAGTTCTAGGAGGGGAACCAAGTATTCTTGCGAGTATCTCCTCGAAATGGACTATGAAGATTTGGCCAATGCGGCAAGTTATCACCGAGGTTTATCGGTCCATTTCTGATACTTCGTAGGATAGGCAAGGTATCATACCACTTGGATCTTACACCATAGTTGGATAGGGTGCACCACATCTTCCACATATCCCAGTTGAGGAGATACGTGAGTGACTCATCTCACATCCTCGACCACGTAGAGATGGACATCGACGATGGGGAGACGTTTATGGAGGTTCCAATGGAGATTTAGGATCGACAGGGGCGGGTCCTTCATGGGAGATCGATACCTCTAGTTCACTTACGCTGGTAGCAAGTGAACCTCTGGGATAGCACATGGGAGGAGGAGGCTCAAATTCATGGTCAGTACCCCATATTGGTTTTTTTCCATTGTTTTGTGTTTCGAGGACGTAAATCCCTAAGGTGGGGAGAATTTAATGTCCTGGAAAATATGTATTATTTTTTAAAAAATGATATGGAATTATTTCGAGACTGCGAAATTTGACGGTGTTTGATTCCATTGCACGGAGTGCCCTAAATGATCCGTTGAAGTTTATTCGAGTTTTAATAAGCACGCGTAAGGATTTTTCATTAAAAAGTGTAATAAATCTTAAATAGTAACTCGAATTAAGAATCATAGGGCACCGTTGCGATCAGGATGGCGAGTTTACCCTAGGCATTACTTAATTGTAGTCGGTGCGGGCCTCCTGTGAGAAAACCCAAAAATGGCATAACCGTAAATAAAATAATTAAATAAATTATTTTATATTTCAAATTCATATAACTCACAAACGGTAGATCGGATTGAAAATCTGAGACCACCTATATACTCCTGAGGGCATTCTTCATTTAAGAAGTTACTAACTTTGGCTGGCATGGGCCACCCATGAATGGTAGTTTTTTTCCATAAATAAAATATTAAGTAACAATTAATTTATTTTAAAATCCACTAATTTTAAACGGTAACTCATATTTGAAATCTGAAAGTACCGTTGGGTTATTTGGGGCGTGTATCACATAGGTAGAGCCTAACCTCGACCCGAATGGGTTAAGGGTGACTGTTATAATTTTTCCGAAATTTTATCGGGTACGATCAGTAAACGCGCAAGCGGTGTTATATAAATTTTGAAAAGGTGCTTGGAATTGAAATATGAGGGCACTATTGAACTCATAGTGCTGATATTCGCTTAATAAGACCTTCACCTTGACCGCATTAGGTTGAGGGTGAAATTTAGTGTTCATGAATTTCGCGGGAGAGTTATAAAAATAAAAATACAATAAAGAACAACTTTTATTTTATTTTTAAAACCTCCAATTTTATGTTTAGTGGTGGGGACCACCCAAACTAAAAACCCCAAATTTAAATTTAAATGTGGGGACCACCCTACCCATGAACTCCTCCTTTAATATGAGAAAACTCTTGTTTTTCCTCCCATTGATGTGCCAACTCAATTAGTTTATTTAATAAACTTATTTGGCATTTCACCATTGGGTTAGAGAATTATTGAAAAAATGGAGATCTATAGGAAACATGGAAGAAGATTCTTCAATGAAGAACATCCACTACAATGAAGAGCATCCTCCAGAATCGAAGAACAAGGAAGATGCTTGAGCTCGGATCAGAAAAATCTTTCCGGAGCAACGAACGCCGATGTCACCATCTCATCGACCTCATATTCTTCCTCGCGCCACCTCCAATGGACAGTCGAGTTTGGGATTTTTATATAAGTTTGAATTTGTTTTATTGATTCTTCAGATCGTAAATTCGTGATGATGATGGCCAAATGAACAAGTCCATCGTCCCGCACATAAACCATGTTCCTATTTCTTTTTTATTCTTTACGGATTATTTGTGCGCTCTTCAATGCCTAATATTTATTGGCACTGGAAATACCGAGTTTTTCTGAGCATGATATATGTACGTGAATCCCTCAATGCAAGGATCTCAAATATGCGATCGTTTAATTTTTTGGGCTTGGAGAAAAGACACAATGGCTCGCGGAAGGAGGCGGCCAAATTTTTATTGGCGCTGGAAATGCAATATTCTATTGAGCACGACATATGGACGTGGAGCCCTTGACCCGAGGATCGTCAATGTGTGATCATTTTATTTTTAGGGGTTATAAAGAAGATGAGACACCCCACAAAAGGAGTGACATGGCGGAGTAGGGCAGTCCGACACGACTGGTGCAGGCGGTGCACGCGTAGCAAGTGGGACCAAGTGGCTTCGGCCAACGACGATGTAGATTAGGCTGCAGCACGAGTAGGCGGTGCGGCGGAGGCAGGCCATGTGCGAGGCGGAGGCACAGCGGTTTCCCAGTTCATGTACAGGGGTTCAAAATCGTGGAAGAAGAAAATTAGATTGGCGAGATAAAGGAATAGGTAGGACATAAAATAAAAATAAAATGAATATAAAAAATCGATAGAGGACATATTCGGACCCGTGCGCAACAAAATGGGATACCCCTCTTTTGAGTGTATCTCAAATGAGATTGGAGAGTTAAACTTTCAATGAAATAAAATAATAATAATAATATAATATTATTATTATTTATCATTTTTAAAACCCTAATTCATCTGTAACATATATGTGTGACCTCAATTTCATGAACCGCCAGCGGCATTGCAACCTTGACATCGAGACGAAAATTATGAGTCCAATATTGGATGTATTTTTCAGTTTTTTGGATCGGGTACCCGAAATTCACAAATAATAATCATAATATATTATTATTAAATCTTCGACCTACAATAACTCATTCATGTGGAGTCAGATTGACTTACCATCTATGGAGACGTGATCCTATCATTAAGACGGTCGATTTTAGTCTAATGTTGAATATTAAATTCTGGTTCGTGTCTCGGGTTCACAAAACACCCAATAATATTATTATTTTTATTGCGGGATCTTGTATTCGACATATCTCCTTCATACGAAGTCGAAATGATGAACCGTCTGTGGCACTGAAAACTTTGGATCGAGACAGTCCTTTTGGGATACCCCACATGAGTTTGGATAATGTTGGGGTACGTCCGGGACGGATCGAGCACGAATCCAACCAGGCCCTCGTGGCTAAAAGGCAATAAATTACAGACCGGATGTCTGATTGACACATTTTTTATTTCATTGAGACCCCATTTACATGGTAGTCCTTTGGGATAATTCTTCATGGGACTTTGTGAAGTTGTGTAATAGACCAGTGACTTGAGGAGCCAACCCTTCCAGAGAAAATTTATCTTAGTGTGGGAACCCTGTAGCTGGCTGTGACGATGTACAAGGATCCTGTGTGGGTCTGATGATGTACTGTGATGATGTACTAGGATCTTGTGTGGGAATAACAACGTACTGACGATCTACTAGGATCATATGTGGGTATGATAAGGAACTAATGATATACTAGGATCATGTATGGGTATGACGACGTACTAACGATGTACTAGGATCATGTGTGGGTCTGACGACGTACTGACGATGTAGTAGGATCATGTGTGGGTCTGACGATGTACTAACGTTGTACTAGGATCATGTGTGGGCCTGATGATGTACATGCGATATACTAGGATCTTGTGTGGGTCTGACTATGTACTGATGATGTACTCGGATCTTGTGTGGGTCTGACGATGTACTACGATCCTGTGTGGGTCTTGCGAGGTACTTGGATCCTGTGTGCGTCTAAAGATGTACTATGATCTTGTGTGTGTTTGACGAGGTACTAGGATCCTGTGTGGGTCTGATGATGTACTACAACCCTATATGGGCATGATGATGATTTAGGATCCTTCATGGGTCTACCTATTAACATTTTATGATTATTTAGTAGTTACATCTAATTATCTATACTACTGTACATAAGATATACCTGGTGTGAGCTGAGTCTTTACCTTGTGTTATTTTTCCTTCATTGTGATACCATTGTGGTATTCTTCTATGTGGTGTACATGTGTGGTACTTACCATTGTGGTATTTCTTCCATTTTGGAATAGCAGTGCTTCGAGCTATTGAGTTGGACTCTGTGTTTCCTAATGATTGAGATGGGTATACTTTATAATTTAGGTATATGTATGGGGATATACCTATGTAGGGTGGTCAGTTGATTTTATTATTTTTGGTCTTTCTTTTTAGGTTTTTTGAGACCTTGAGGGTCTCGGGGTCCCTACTAAGTATAGTTATACTCAGCCCTGCACGGGCTATGCCTGCACCTTGTTGTGTTGGTTGCAGACGATAGACAGTGCGGACTGAGTATGAGGGTACCAGGACTGGAGGTAGCTTGGAGGTGGACCCTAGACGAGGTGTACAGCAGAGAAGACCGTTTGAGTGATGTACCTACCCTTCAGGTAGGTTCCTTGGCGGGTGTTCACATGAGTTTTCCAGTTTAATTATACCTTCCATTTTCATGTACTTTTCAGTTTGGCTTGTATTCTAGCCCCTTTTACTTACATACTCACTCTATTTACTATTCATTTTACCTTGTGTTCATATCTAGCTATGTGCTTGGTTGTGTGTGTATAGGTCATAAAGGAAATTCCTTCCCAGCATTAGGGAAATATTCCTTCGGTGATTATTGCCAGCCCCTAGCCTGTGGAAGGCGAGCATGGGGTAGTCAAGGAATGGGCCCCTGGGGATGGGTCATGACATATGTAGAGTATGATGCAATGCTAGGAGGTGAGGATGAGACTACTCAGAGATTAATTAGAGAGTAGGAAGAGTAGGGACACCATCAGGAGTAGCAACGACATTAGTTGTATCAACAACATGGTCAGTTAATGGAGTATATGAGGTGACATACCAATAGTTTAGGGATGGAGTTCACTACATCTAATTTATTTAATTTCCCACCCTCTTAGTGGTACTATTATTATGTTCTTTTTTGGGGACTTTTTTTATATTATAAATGATTATATTTTTTTAGTAAATTTTATTAATGATTTTTTATTTTTTTAGTGATATTTAATGCTAGAATTGGTTAAGAAAATCAATTTATTATGAAAAGTAGATTCCCTTTTAAGATGGATCAAGATAGAACCCATTACATGACTGAATTTCCAAACACAACATGTCCTAAAAAGACAAGAAAATGTAAATTGTTTTAAATCCAATCATCTCAAAGTCAAATCCATATAGACTAAAAGACTAAGGTAGAGAAACATAGAATTAGAATTGGATTGAAACCCCCCAAGGTAGCCATATAGTCTTTCAACCACCGACCGAGACACCCAAACCATAGCATCAATCAGGAACTACTTGGAAGATAATTAGGGTGGATGGATCTGCTGATAATGGCAACAACCTATCTGAAAAATCACCATCCCCTACTAGAGTGGGTTCTTCTTCTCAGGTCATCGACCCATTATTTGAGTAAGCTTTGACCCTCATTTCAATCCCTCACCACCATACCAGGGTTTGAGTGTTGACTTCACCTCCCACGATAATCATAGGCCTTCCTATCAAATAGCCCCGGTGTTTTCCTACCTACCCCTACCTTCGATAATGAGTCCAGATCTCACCGTTAACCCCTACAATTAGTTTACATTACTTTTTTAAATATAGTTATTTGAAATGAATATATATTAATATGGTTTTGGTATTTATGAACAATGTTCCACATGTAATTTGTGATGTGTATGAATCATCCTCACCTCAATCTGATGAACGGGGGGACCGGAATGACTCCACTTCTATATATAAAGATTTTAACATCCCAAAAACCATGTATTTACAGTATTAAAAAAGTGTTATTATCATCGGTGCTATTAAAAGGAGGTTCCATTTATCATCTCTTAAAAAGTGCTAACAAAGGCCCCTTTTATTAGCACTGATAAAATGGGACATTTATCAGTGCTGAAAAATGATGAAAATGACCTTTATCGATGCTTTTTTAGTCCTAATAAATGTATGAAAACTAAATGTTTAAAAAGAAATTTTATTTCAGAAAATGGGAGGGTGGGACCTCCCCCATTTATTAGTGCATGATACCCCCTTTTAACAATGCTTTTATAGAATTTCCACCCCTTTAATAGGTATAGAAATCCCCCACCCTTTAGTAGTGCTAGGGACCTACATCACCCACCCGTACGCACCCTTTACTTTACGTGGTTTCAAAACTGAGACCTCCACCTCATAATCTCGCTCCTTTTTCACTCCCCTATATCCTTTTCTTCTGTATTTTATGATACATCTATATACTTTTATTTATTTATTAATATTTATTTATCCATATATATTTATATATATATATATATATTAATACATATATAAAATATGTTTTTGTGTGTGTGAATCCTTGTTTATAAATACATACATACATATATATGTATATATATATATATTTGTTTACATCATTAAATATAGTTATATATATTTAAATTTATTTACATATATTATATATTTATATTTTTATACATATATTAAAATATATAGATAAATATATATCGGTTTGTCAAAGCACACAGAAATTTATTTATATATATATAAACAATATATATACAGAAATTGTATATGTATATAATAATTTTTCATTTTTAATTTTAATAAAATGGATATTATTTTTATTTAGATAAGGTTTATATATTTATAAATATACTCTACATGTAAATATGTTTACATGTATATTTATAAAATTAAATTATTATGTGTGAATATATAAAAAATATGTATATATTTTTATATATTTGATTATAAATAAAAGTAAATTTTGAAAAATGATAAAATTTAAAAACATTAATATCAATATGAATGTAAAACTTTTGAAAATTTAAGTGCCCACTGAAAATTGGAAAAACCACCCCCTTAAACGAGGTTGAATGTCCATCGAATGTTAAAAAAATAGGATTCATCGACTAAAAACTCATTTTTAAAGACCTTATATGGAATATTTGGGTCTATAAAAACCTAATAGGGGATTCCTACTTATCAATTATATGTAGATCTCATTTCAAGATTTGATTTAATATGTGGTAGAGCTGAAACGGACACTCGGATCAAAAGTTATGACCTTTTGAAATATGAGTTACATTTTCAATTTATTTTAGATCTTTTATTTATTTTGTTATTTTTTTGTATCTTCAAATCATTAATAAATGACTGATAATTGATAATAATTAGAAATTTATTAACTAATAAAACTTATTCTAATTTTTTATAACCCATTTTCACTAAATATCTTATATTTTATGTTAAATGTCTATTTACCCTTATCTACAACTTATTTAAAAAATAAATATTTATTTAAGAAATATGATATTTTTTTGAAATATACAATTTATCAGCGTTAGTAAAAAACATTGATAAAGCCCCCCCTTTATCAACACTACTAAAAAAGTGCTGATAAAGGGATTCCCTTTAACGTCACTAAAAATCATTGATAAAGGGGTACCATTACAAGTGCTAAAAAATGCAGATGAAGGTGTACTTTTAACATCACTTTTTAGAATTATTAAAAGAACCTTTTATCAGTGATTTTTTAGGGGTGATATAGTTACCACCTTTAACAATAAATTTTCTATTGTTGTTAATTGGTGGCCCTAGATAAATTTGTTTCTGTGGTAGTGATCCACGAGTTTCCTTTTATTTAAAATTGACATTTTAAAAATATATCATTTCATATTTATGATTAATTTATTTAATTATAGTATTGTTAACATAATAATTGTTTTTTATATAGGTGAATTATGTTTCTCTTATTGGGGTGGTTTTTTGGGAAACTAATACCATGATTAGGCATTTTCGAGAGCGGGTCGTAGGTGAAAAATATAATTAAACATTGATGTTTTTAAATGATTATGGATAGTAAATTCAAGTGTAATTATATTAAATATTGTTTGAAATGTATATAATATGTTTTTTTGTATTATTATTCTATATTATATTTTAATTAAATTATGAATTTTTATACTGGTGCATTTTTATATAAGTGTATTTGTTAAAGTGTGTTGTTATTGAAACAACACAATGCAATAATAGGGCATTTATCAGCATTAAGTAAAAACATTGATAGATGGGTCCTCATTTTAAGGACGTTGATGAGGACATTGTTTTTTTAGTGCCAATAAATCTCTTTGCGCGGTGTTAAAAGGTCTATCTGTGGTTTTGGAAATTCAATTTTTTTGTAGTGACAGTGATATCCCTATACACGCATAAAATGAAAAGGTTTTGAAGATATTGTGGTTGTAAAACTAATGAGTACACGATGCGTCACTAGATGAGGGAGGAAGTAAATTCAGGATATAATGGGATTACAACCACATATCACCATGGATTTCATGCTGGAGTGATGAACATTTTTAAAAAAAAAAAATTATTTTTAAAATTATTAATATTAATAACAAAATTCATATTCCCCATAAATAATTTAAAGAGTAAAAAATAAGTCCAAAACAATTTTTCATACAGATTTTTTCATCCAAAATTATCCTTATAATTTTAAAATATCATTTTTTATTAAAAAATATTAAAACCCATTGTTCATAAATCAAATTCAAATAAAAAAATTAAAATAAATCATATATTCACTTAAAAAATAAAATTATTTAGTAATTTTCCTTAAAAATAAAATAAAAAACTAAATTTAATTTATGAAAAATTAGGAAAAAAATACCATTTCCATTGGATGTTATAATAAAATCTATATTCCAAATTTAAAAATATTTTATCAAAAAAAATATTAATCCACTATAAAATTAAAAAATATCCCAATTATCAAATTAAAAAAAATTAAAATTAATTATATTATTTTAAAAAATAAAAATTAAATATTCATTTTTTATGATGTATTTGGAAATTAAAAATGAATTTTATTATTTTATATTATGATAATAAAATAATTTACCATTTTCTAAATGATCCTATTTTAGAGTTAAAATATCAAAAAATCCCCCTTATCCTTTCAACCAAAATAAAAAATTTCAATTAAAAAAATTAATGTTAAAAAATAAAACATCATCATTTTCCCTTCAAAATTACATTAGAAGAAAGGTTATGTATTTATTTTTTAAAAAAGGCTAATTTTTTTATTTAATTTTTTATTTTTTAATTAATGTAGATTTGTTTTTAATTTGTAATTGCTCGATTTTATTTTAAGGAAATATTAGTTTTTTAATGTAAAATATCAAAAACTGTAATTTTTTTAAGTGAAATGGGGATATTATTTGTTCAATAAACAATAATTTTTTATGGTTATTTTGAAGGAATTCTTTTATTATTATTTTTTGAAAACATAGTAATGGACTTTGTTTTCATTCACATTAATTTATTTTAAAAAATTATTTCTTGATGAATTTTTCAAATGGAAAAAATGTAGTTGATTTTTGATATCAGATAAGTCATAATATTTTAAAAAAAAACTGGTCCTAGAGTGTGTGAACGATGTTCACAAAAACCACACTTCTAGTCAAAAAACAATTAATAAGTTATTGGATAAATATATTAACATTATTAATTTTAAAAAAAAATAATTATTTGATTATTGATAGTTATTTAAATTATGTTTTATGGATATGATATGTCGTATATAATATGAAATTAATATTTTGTTTTTTGTAGAATTAATAAATAATAAGAGGTAATTTTGTATCTAAAATGATGCTAAAAATAAAAATCTCACAGAGAAATTGCATACATATATTAGTTTTAATTATATATATAGCTAGTTATATTTATATTTTTATATTTTTATATATTTATATATATATATTTATATTTTTTTGTGTTTTTATTTATTCATGTATTATTATATATTTATAATATTATTTTTAAATACATTTATAAAATATGTTTTTGTGTGTGTGTATAAATAATCGAACAAATAAATAAATACATATATACAACATACATATATATATTATGTGTATCTATTATTTAAATTATACACAATTACTTATATTTACATATATTATATCATAATATGTATATTCCTTTGTTAGGATATACAGATAATATATATTAGTTTGTTACACATACTAATATATATATATATATAGACACACACACACATATTATATAGGTATATTAATATTCATATATTTGTGTTTTAAATAAAATGGATATTAATTTTTTTAGATAAGGCTTATATATTGTGAAATATGTTTTATATGTAAATATTTTTAATTATATATTTATAAAATTAACTTTTTTGTATATTCCTATGTTAAGATATATAAACAATATATATTAGTTTGTTATTACAGACACATACTAATATATTTATATATACATACACACATTATATAGGTATATAAATATTCATATATTTGTGTTTTAAATAAAATGGATATTGGTTTTTATTTAGATAAGGTTTATATATTGAGAAATATATTTTATATGTAAATATGTTTAATTACTTATTTATATAATTAACTTTTTTTTGTAATTGCATTTCAAATAATCTAGAATAAAATAATGTACAATGAAAAAATGTTCGATCGTAAATAGTATTTGTGATGGCTAAATAGTTTTGTCATAAATTGTATCACCCTAAGGTTAATTCCCATGTCCCTTCACAATTTCTGTTATTTACGTCGTGATTTTCCATGATGGTTTGTTGTGATGAATTCCTTTCACAATTATCATTTTTTAGTGGGAATTCATCGTAAAAAACCTATTGCAAATCCTCCCAGAGCAACTGTACCGTGCTCCTCCCTGTATGCCTACACATCCACATCCCGCCTCAACCGCGTTCTGCCTCCACCAGGACCTCCTAGAGTAACTGCACCGTGCTCCACCCCGCACACCAACACATCCATATCCTGCTTCAACTGTGTTCCACCCTCTCCAGGAGATCTTGGATTGGTATGGCTTCCAGATCTCCTTGGTCACCCCAAGGAAGTTCTTTAAGGCGATTGGGAGGACTGGACACCTCCCTTCATTGTAACTATTCTCACAAACGCCACCCATTGGAGAAGACTTTATCGCGTATTGGGTTCCCAGGGGGAGTTGGGGTAAATTCTGTATCCCCTCACTTGGGTTCCCCGGGGGAGTATAGATTTCATGTGTAAGAGTTGGGGTGCATTCGTGATCCCCTAGATTGGGTCCCCCTTGGGTGTGTTCCTAGGTGAATGGGACGCCTGGACACTGGCCACCATAATAGGAATCCACATGTGCCGTCACCCTAGGGTTCTCTAGTGTCGGTGTTGGGTTTGGGACCGTTTTGGATCTTCTTTCTTAGGTACCCCAGGTAAGAGTTCCTAGGATAAGGGGATTGATGGAAGGGGTCCCTCGTAGTCTTCCTCCATTATCTTTCGAGATAATATCGGTGCATTGGTGATAACCTCTTCTATTGAAGACCTCATTGTCGGCTTCATCATGGGTCGTGGGACTCCAGGTGACTACTCTATATTTTTGAACTTTTCTAATGATATTCCACCAAAACATGACTTCCACCGGGTTCCAATAATCCATCTTTTTAAAATCTTCATCTTCATCATCAGGAAGTTAGGGGTTTCAGAGAAGAGGGAAATTCTAGTCAGAGGCTTGCAGTTTGAAAACACAGCCTTCACCCGTATATAGTACCATCTTCCATTATTTTGGCCTTTACCTCCTTAAACATTCTTCCTAATACCAAGAAAGGTGGGATACTCAAATATTTTATTTATAATTCCAATTAATATCAATGAATTACCAAACCCTATTTATTTAATGTTTATTAATTTATTAACTGAATAATAGAAAGATAATGAAACTATTTAATTTATTTCTTTATTTTGTGTATTGTTCATATTAAATTAGTAAATGAAATCTAAATTATAATCTAACTAAATTAATAGTTATTAAGTGAATGATGATTAATTTGAAAATGTTAATCAAATTATAAAAGTTTGTAGTTTTCTTTGATATCAATTTCTTTTCGATTTATAAATAAATTTTAAAATTAAAAATAATAGATGTCTCTTTAATTAATCTGGTTTTGGTCATTAAAATTTCATTTCAAAATATAATATAATATAATTAAAAATAGAGTTTTAAAAAATTAATGAGTTATATATGTTTTTCTATTTTAAAAAATAAAATGATTTAGGATTCGATTATCCGAAATTTCATGCATATTTGATGGGTCTAAATCCCTAATGTTGGGTGATTTTTAATGAATATTTTATACCTAATTATCAATGTTGTATATTATAATAATTTTGATGAATTTTAATTTAATAATGTATAATTTATTTCGATAGTATTTGACTCGCATCTAATATTAATGTTGATTTTAATACAATAATCTAACATTGACTAGTATCAACCTTTATTCAACACTTAGTATATATATATATATATATGTATGTATTTTCAATCGATTGATTTTTTATCTAACCA
The DNA here is from genome assembly GCA_963277665.1 of Viscum album. NCBI lineage: Eukaryota > Viridiplantae > Streptophyta > Magnoliopsida > Santalales > Viscaceae > Viscum > Viscum album. The sequence continues at coordinate 1,250,661,226 of OY728140.1, read as the reverse complement.
TTCATAAATGGAAATATATTTTTGTAGAGATTACCCCCAACGGGTGGGAAAATAGGTTGTTAATGAAACTATTATTTGAAAAATGAATAAAAAAGAACTAAAGGGTTATACTAAAATGAGTATTGGTTGGTAAAAATTTATTAGTATAATAATAGATTTGTTTTTTATTATTATTTATTTTAATTACTGAAAAATAATAAAATAACTTAATTTATAAATTTTTTATTTCTTCATTAATTTCATATTTCAAATAAATTATAACACATATTATAAGAAAAAAACAATAAATTTTTGTTTATAAATCTATATTTGTTTTCAAATATTTTTTTGTTTATATAATTTATGGATTTATATATAATTTTGACTAAATGTTCGACACAATTATTGTTTTTTTAAAAAAAAATATGTCTTTTTTATTTTATTAGGCTTTCTCCGATGATCGACCTTTGTACAAAGGTTATTCCACCCAATAAAAACAATGTTTATCTTTGTAAAAGTTCATGAAAAATAAAAAAAATTAAAATTTAATGATATATAATTCACATATGATAATTTATATTTTTAATTACTATATATATTAATGAGGTCATAAGTTATAATACTAATTTGACTTTTATTTATTATATTGAAAATTTTAAATTAATTATTAATTAAAATTTTAAATTTTTATTATTAATTTTATTATGAATTATTAATTAAAATGTTAATTAATTATCCCTATAAATTGTATTAACAGTTACTAAATATATTAATGAAATCATCAATTATTAATTTTCTTAATTATTTAATTAATTTTTAATAATTATATCATTAAACTAAAATGTCCCTTTTATAATGATAACACAAACTTTGAGTCATACTAGTCACATCATATGTCGTATTGAAATGGAATCAATTCCAACACATCATAAATGAGTTATGTATCCACTACAAGAAAATCATTGCTTAGGAGTGGTTATTTTTTTATTTTATTGCAGTTTAAACCGCTGCTAAAGTTGATGTCAGGTTTTATCAGTGCTAATAAGAAATCACGGATAAAAGGGGGGACTTTATCAGTGCTGGATAAAATTGCTGATAAATCATCCTTTTATCAGCGCTAAAGAAACGTCGATAAAGGTGTAACCTTTATCATCCCTTTCTTTAGAACTGATAAATGGGGCCTTTATTTTTTTCAAAATGACAATCCTAAAACCATAGATATGAACCAAAGTCAAAATACATAATTCTGGATGAAAAGAAAAAAATCCATCAATTAGACACCCAATGATTCCCAAAAGTAGCCAAAAAATGAACCACTCGATTGCCCTATCTCCAAGCAAAGGGAAACCAGCAAGAAGATAACAAATGAATAAAAGATTTGAAGATGTCAATAGTGGAACCATAGGCTTGGAGTTCACCTTCATCCTCCTTCAGTGTGTTGATAATAACTTTACAATCATATTCGACCACAACATCCTTCCAGACACGAGACAACATGAACTGCATACCCTTCCAAATAGCCATGGCTTCTGCCACATGAGGAGACTAATACTCAATGTTTGAGGAATGATGAGACACAATAAGAGAGCCATTGTGATCCTATAAGACTATCCAAAGGCCAAAAAAACCATCCCCAAGGGTCTCTACATCAGTATTATTTTTGAGAACACCCAAATGGAGGAGCCATCTCATAGGTGGGGAATGAACTGGTGAAGGTGGATGACCCTCCTCAATATCCAACCACTAAGAGCCCCAGTTATGAATCTTTGAAATACAAACCCTATCATCTTTAACAATTATCTCAAACATGAATGCATTTTGGCGAAACCATATAATCAAGGAAAAATGCTATTTTTACCGCTGATAAATTTTTTTTAAAAAAATATTATTAATTTATATAAAAATATTACATTTATATTAAAAAATTATTATTATTCATATAAATTAAATAAAAAACGCATGTTGATAATTAATATATATTTATTAATAATTAAAATATATATATAATGTTTTAAAAAAGTATTTATAAGTTATTATTAGATAAATATATATTTAAATAATTATAATATTATAAGTTATTTTTAAATAATAAATATATTTATGGTTTTTATTGTTTTTATAAATATATATATTATTTATATATATATATTTATAAATAAAATAATAATGAAATATATAGACATTAAAAGAAATATATGCTTCCAATTAATTTGGTTAATAAATATATTGATGCCTGAGTATAATTGACGTACAAATATGTTATCAATTCATCATGATTATTCATTTATTAATTATAAATGTTAAAACTCATAGGAATAGAGTTTTGATATCAGTTAATGGATAAGATATGTTAATACTATGATAGTGATAGTTTTAATGTTGGTTATGCAATAAGCGACGCAAAAATGTGGGTTTCAACATCAGTTATCAAATAATTGTTCATCCCTCTCTCGTCAGATGGATTCATCCCCCTCAGGGTATTTTCAAACTTAATACTAATCCAACAATTTAGGTGATGGCTCTTTTGACCATGTGGTAGTTCTCTAGGACCATGTAGGCTCTATTATTTCGACTCGTCATTAATCATAAATTTCTTGTTGGTGTCCTCCTGTAGTAGTGGCCCTGACAATCTGGAAGGGTAGGAAATTCATTTCATCTCTCAACTTGTGGTAAAATTTGATTGTCAAGTTATTATCGACTCACTATAGGAGAAATAAATTTTCCACCATGCCTTTGGTTCTATTATCAACATCATTTCATCATTGGTTCCATTATTCTATTCTTTTTGTTCTTCCTCTTTCGGGAGAGATGAAAATCGTGCAGCTCATTTTATAGATACTTTTGGGAGTTGTTGAGGATCACATTGTGGTTCAGCTAATTCATACACATCCCAACTAACTTTTGGATATTTTTCCTACAATATCAAAAAAATCCAAATGTGTTTTCTCATTTTTGAGTAGGTGAATTTTCCATTTTACCAAAATTGATATATATTTTTTAAAAAAAATATGCGCCTATAGTCATAATGGTCACAATGTGCCTCATATTAAGGTGCAGAAGATTACTATACATCCCAAATGACTCATTAATTTTCACCCAAAAGTATTAAAACAATCCGAATATGTTTTCTCATTTTTCATTATGTCATTTGTTCATTTTTACTAAAATTAATTATAATTTTAAATAAAAAGATGGACTTTGAGTCATTCTGGTCACGTCGTGCATCCGATTTATGTGAAACTGATTTCTACACATCCCATGTGACTTCTGGATAGTTGTAATAAAGTATTAAAACAATAAAATTTTTTTTTTGTTTTTCAGTATTTCACTTGTCTATTTTAGTAAAATTTCATTATAAACTAGAAACATGCACTTTAACTAATACCAGTCACATCTTGAATTAGTTTGACATGAGAACAATTCCTACATGTAAAAAAATATTTATGAATCTATTAACTAAATAATTATGAAAATATGATTTTTTTTATCAATTCTCAGTGAGTGTCATATTTTGAAGTAAAATGTTGATTTAAAAATGATTACAGACACTCTGAGTCATACTGGTCACACCATTTTTTGGATTGTTGTGTGGCTGATTCCTACACATCTTAAATGACTTATTGATCATTATACTAATGTACAAAAACAAATTGAATTCCTTTTTTTGGTTTTGAGTTTGTGAGTTTTATATTTTACTAATATTAATGTCAATTTTAAATAAAAAGACACACTTTGAGTCATATCGATCATGTCATATGTCAGATTGAGGTGTTTTTTATTCCTACATTCCCCAAAGTCTCAAATGAATCCTAAATTATAAGGAATCCTCCAGTATAAGAAAAAAATTCTTATGAGGGTAATACTAAAAAGAAAAAAAATAAATCGAAATATGAAAAAATCCATTACTTCTATAGAAGTCAAATCTTCATGTCATTTGTATACATTACGTGATCATGTATGATTCCCATTTGTTTCTAAGAAAAATTATATCGTCATATAAATATTATTTTTTTGATCATCATAATAGTACTAGATAAATATAAATACACAAAATATTAATAAATATTTTAAATAATGTAGTACTTGACTTTAAAAATACCTCTTTGGGGATGTGTTTTTTGATGGAATATGATCTCTGTCATAAATTTACAAACATAATAACCAAAATATTTTCCATTTGTTTATTTTAGACACTGTAGAAACATTGAGGAAAATATGTAATTTTTTTAATATTTGTTTTGATAGTTAAATATTATTATATATACCTTGATAAATATCCAGTTGTAGAACTTCTCTGGGTCCTTCTGCATAATGCTTGTCCTCATTCCATGATTTTGATGATCTTTACACACCACCCTATAATAATAGAATCCTAAATAAAAAATAATATAATTATATAACTTGAATATTAGTTCAAAAATGTTGGATGTAGTGTATTAAAAATTAAAAATTGTTATCATGTGTGGTCGGTTTGTTGATAATTTATGTAGTAAATCCAACAAATAAATAATCAGAGTATCCAAATTGATTGTAATGAGAATACAGTGTTTCCTAAAAACAAAAAAAATGAATATGTAATGAATTAAATGAATAATATATTAAATATGATTAAATTTTAGCCTTTTATCTTGATATAATTTATATTAAGAATATTATTTCATACCCAAGTTTTCTTTAAAATGATTTTCCCAGGTTTTCCACTCCTTCATTCATTTGATTGGATTATTATTTTTTGATTGGTCTGTAGAGGTGAAAGGAGGACTAACGAGTCCAATATTTTATGGGTAATTCCATCGAATTGGTATTGGTATATATGCCTACAAAAATTATGAAATATATTTAATCATAATTAACACGGTATATCATCTTTTGTAAAATTAAATCATGAAAACCTACCTCATGTATACATTTATTATTGAGGAAACTATACATTTATAGTTGATGTCTTCATCTAAATTACTAGAATAAAAGTGGTTAGTAACACACTCCCTACAAATTGTTTCATCAAAATCAACTACATGACTACTAGCACTTTGTAACTTTGTATCCGCATAAACATTTAATGTTAGTAAATGTGGATATTCAATGGGTGGGGGTAAATGTTCCATTGGAAGATATTTTCAATCAGTTGGTTGATCTTTTAAATGGTTTTGAGTCTAACATTCATTTAACCCCCATCGCCCTGTCCATTTGTAATAGCATTCATCATTTTAGTCCTTTTTTCATTAATAATTAAATGTTTAGCATGAAAAATAAATTATAAATGAATACCTCCTTGTCGACATATTTTTTTTACAGTATTTTACGGCCATATGATGAATGTTCCAATTGTTGGTCAACCATATGAATATCTTCCTCATCAATTAGAATATGTTGATCAGTACTCTGATCATGGGCTACACTAATCAACACTCTCACAAGACCTATTAGAAGTGGTCTATTGTTTAGCGCATCATTTTGGATATTGAACATTGTAGCCCTCACTAAAAGGTGATGGGTGGGTGTTCATAGATATAAATCACAGTCATTATCACCCTGTATAATATCATCACCATAAAGGTATTAGTGTCTATATGATTCAAATTTTATAGAAACAATTATTAGATCAATGATTACCTTTTCCAAGATATCTTTTTGAGGGGAATGGTTCATCTCAAAGCTGTTGGTTGTGGGGCGGGATATTCAAGAAATTGTTATTCTTGAGTTCTTTTTTCTCATCTATTCACTATATAAATGTTTCTAGTATCTCTCTCTTCTATTGGAATTTTTATTAAAGTGTATCTAGTCTTTCTTTCATCTATTTCATTTCTTCATCTTTATCCTCCTCTTGTTTTTATAAAAATATGTTTGTGTTGTCACCAAAAAACATGCACATATGATGTGACCATATTTTTTTGTCCGCTATAAGGACACTGATTTTAGGTGTTCATATGATACAGGTGTTGATGATTCATGTGACTAAGCTGGATAGAAAATATAGGAAATTAAGTAATCATTTTTATGTAATATCGATTTAAAGAATTTTTTTTTATTATTTCATAATTATACATGTTTCCCACCCTTTTATGTATTTTCATCTATTAGTATCCCATATTTATTTTCACATGACTCTTTCCACAACACATGGTGTATTTTGAAGTGGATTTAGATTTGGATTCATCAATCTGCATATACATAGAGGAACCTAATTATTTTTCCATTTCATGTCATATAAAAGTGTTACGGTAGATTGAAAATATATACCATTTTTTTCAAGTAAAGTGTACCCCATCATTGCTTTACGGTAGAGGTATGTTGATTTTTATGCCCCTCTATTACATTCAACACTCAATTTCTATTTCATAAATAAAAAATTGTCACTCAATGTTATGAATCTATTTATTTTCAAACAATATATTACTAGCCACAATGTACTTGAAAAGACACATCGATATGATGTCTAGTAAACAAATCTCATGCTTATTCGGTTATCAGGTGTACATACATAAGCAGTGGGTGTGGGTTTATTTCCCCTTAAGCTTATTTTAGATAATGAATCATTAGAATTGTGTGAAATCTACAATGAATCCTTATATATGTAATTAATACATATTTCTTATGGGACTTATCTAATATAAATTCTATCTTCAAGGGACAGTGATGAATAATTCATTGATTCATTATTTTATTTTTTTAGTAAAATAATGAAATGATATCATAATGTTATTTTAATCTATTCCCTAATCAGTGTATTAAGATCTGGAACAACATGGTGCCACAAAACTACACCAGCTGTCATGCATAACCAAGTGATGATTCCAATGTAACTACTAAAATTGTCCTTGTTGGAGTTAACATGCTCACCTCGTGCATTCCATCTGACCTCCTATTTGATGCCTTTCATTTTTTCCTTCATGATTTTTGCTAACACCATCAATGTATGGAGCATCTATTTTTTCTACATCACCGGTCCTTCATCACCTAACATTTCCTTAGATTCAACATCATCAATATGTTGTTTCTCTAGAGAAGTAGCAATAGTATGTGAAGATGGTTGTTGAACCTCAACACTGGGGTCAAAAATAGATTGAAAAATATATTATTCCTCAGGATTGGGAATACCAGAACATGAAGAAGTTCATTGATATTCTAAAATGAAATAAAAAATTGGTTGAACGACCTACTGTTCCTCAGGATTGGGAGCACCAGTATGTGCATATTTCTGACTGAAACTGTGGTTTTTTTTATTTTCAAATAAGTAACATTTTGGGTTAGTGAGAATCTACAGACATCAAACCAATCACCCACAATCCTCAATCCAAAATCCAAAATCCAAAATCCAAAATAACCTGATCAAACAGCACATATCACCTCAAACAGACTTCACGGACACCTGAATTCTCCTCTTATGATGTCCCTAAACAACGAAAACACACCTGATCCAAGACCCCATACTGAATCCTTCATCGGTCTCCAAAACCATGAATTCCATCACCAAAACATTGACCTCAACCCAAACCATAAAATTGCACACAAATGGTGGATGAAAACAGAAGCAATATCATCACTGAAACATAAATTCGCAATTAAACTTCACCAAGAAAACCCAATGCATCTCGTCCATGCCGCCACTACAAAAACGTCAGATCTGAACGAACCACAAAACGAGAACCCAGAATCACCATGCTCCAAACAGGGCTCAACCACACCCACAGACAAGTCACAAGGGTAGAAAATCAAAAAGATAATAGAACCACAAAGATAGTCTCAACACCTAGCTGCAAATCAGAGCCAGATCGTGTCACCGTTTTTTCAAAATCACCTGGAATCCACATCGAACCGACGCACGCGCCCCCAGCCAAAATAGAATTGAAGCATTGACCCCCATCCAAGAAGAGCTGGATCTATGACTGCTATCAACACCACACTGCCAAAAGAATATGCTAGAAAATGGTGGGAAAATCCCAGACAGTCACTCCCATGGAGGTACCTCGACGCCACACCAGGAAGAGGAACTGCCACCACGAAAACACCGAAAAGAAGATCCTAGGAGATATTTGATGTCGATCTGAGGCGAGATGAAGAGAGTAGAACATAGGGAAACCCTAAGAAGAAATTGCCACTTATGGGCTCATCCGCCTCCCAAATAAAATAACCTACACACCCGTGTAAAAAACCAAAACATGAGGGAACCCTTGGACTATTATTAACAACCAATATTCTAGCATGTGAATAATTCATTATCGACAGAAGTGGTTTAACATTTAATTTTTATTACGTCAATACAACAACAAACATATAATAACATGAGGTCAAACAATGTATATTAAAAAAACGTAATTAATAAACTCTATTTTTTTAATGGGTGAAGAGATTAGACCTCTATATCGACTATTCATGTCCCTTCATTTTGGTCTCCCCTGATAAAGAAAACACCATATACATTAGGACCTCTATGAATTGATTATGATTTCCAAATGAATGATTCACCCTCAGTTGAATTATCATCTGACCCTTCAGTGGTTTTGGTCGATAACATAATAATTGACCACTTTCAGTTTGTGGTATCTAGAACACAAAATTCTTTTACTGCCTGTGATTTCATTATAAATGGTTCATCTTTTCACCCTTAATGAAATAGTACTTCACTAATCCAAATTCATCTATTTTACATCTTTGATGTTATCAACACACTATAATTGAAAAATCGGCACTTGGAATGTTGTATAATCCAAATCCCATTTTTTTATGATGATGCCAAAGTATGAAATATTCAATTCAATTGGATTTTTGTCCTTAGTACATGAAATATGAATTGTTTCAACCACAAGTGTAACTCCACTATTTTTAACGGTATTGTATTCATCGTGTCTATTTGTATAGAACATATAACCCGTAATTACATAACCATTGTAAGATAATACATACACACTTGGTACTCTAGCTAACCATCAAATTTGTTCTGATATTGAATTAAGATTTTCATCTGAATCGTTAAAAATATAGTCCCAAAACCATTCTATAAACTATAGATTAAGTGTATTCGATATCAATATTTTAGCCCTTGATATATTCAAATGACTAAGAATTTTTTTGTGGGTTTAAACCTATGGGGAAACCTCCAAAACCTTATTCAAAATTTAATGGTGGGCCTACTCATGATCTATAATTTTTATTGTTACTACATCTCTTATAGAAATTCCACACCTGCTAGCCACCTAGTGTGATGAGATTTCAATAGACCAATGCTTTACACACTTGAAATGAATTTGGTACATAATTCAATGGATTCCTAAAAAATATATCAATCTTCAATATAACCCTCTGATCAAATTTGATTTTTTATATACCCATTCAAAATCTTTATACAACATTCTATGGGGTACATCCATCTATAGTGTATATGACAACATTCTCTAATGTCCCTCACTAAGTGAACCATCAAATGAACCATTCTATAAATTAATTCTAGAAGTAAGAACATTTACAAATCACATAATATGATAATAATTTCTCTTTCCATAGTTTTTAATTTCACCAGATCCATAACATTACTGCATATAGCTTTGTAAAAGAAACAAAGCTTGGTTAAATTATAAAGGAAATTCTTGGAAAAAATGAAACGTAAAGCTATAGGATTTATATATCACAGTAAAACATAACAGTCATGTGATTTTAGAACCATTAACATTAAGTCGTTTATTGAAAAAATATTCATTCTATACAGTTAATACCCCTCTAGAACCATTATGTCATTCACGAAGATGGAAAACTGATATCTCTCCCGCCTAAAAATACTGTAAGAAGTTGGAGGAAGAAATTTTTATTTTTCACCATAGGCTTCGATTTGATATGTAGTAGAGCTCCAAAAGACACCTGTATCCAAATTTATCACCGTTTGAAATTTGAGTTATGTTTTCAACTTATTTTAGATCATTTATTATTTTTTTGATTTTTTTGGGTCTTCAATTTTTTATTAAATGACTACTAATTGATATGAATTAGAAAATTATTAATTAATAATATATTTGAAAAATATTTTATAAGCTATTTTCTCTAAACATATTATATTTTAGGTGTAAATGTCTACCTATACTTATCTAAAACATATTTAAAAATATATATATTATATTTATATTAATATCAATATATTTATATATTAATATATTAATATATTATTGTTAATGTTTTTTTGAAATATAAGCTTTATCAGTACTAATAAAGGGGGGCCATTTAACAATACAAAGAAATTGATGATAAAGGAGGTACCTTTATCAGTGATAAAAAAGCATTGATAATGGTACCCCCTTTATCAAAAAATTTTAGAGTTGCAAAAGGGTGGCTCTATGAAAACCAATTTTTGTGGTACATTCCCCACCCAGAATTCATTTATTTTTTTCACTTACTGGATAGAAGATACTTTGAAGTGGTTACCATCTTATAATTAATATAATTGAGGCTGGCATGATGTCACACACAAAGTTGAGAGTCGTACTTTTAGAATAAATCATCAAAAGATGGTAAATAATATTATCTAATATGATATAAATATATGATAAATTAGTATTTTTTGTGGTTGAACCATTAATTACATTTTTTGATGTGTTCAATACGATATATATAGATAGTAGTATTGGGCACTTTGCTGGTGAGAGATAGTAGATAATTGTGGTTAGTGATTTTTTATGTTTTTAAAATTAATATAATATAATTTTTTATCAATTTATATATATTTCTGTAATTAGAGGGGATATATTAGATATAGATTTCTCATATATTTGGTATTTATGATAATAAATATGGTCATGTCAAGGCCTCGTGCGAGCATGTTTTAATGAGAAAACATAGTCATTGGTGGTGATAAGTGGTATTTAGAAAGAGATGGTGATTTAAAAAATTTTAAAATAGACTTCGACAAGTTACTATAGTACTGAAGTGATGTCATCATTTAGAAAAAAAATAGTAGTGTATACAATTTTCCAATCAATTCATTGATAATTTCGAGATAGAAATAAAGTGAAGAGGTGAGGAAAAAACAGTGGATGTAACATTGAAAAACCCACAAATGAAAGGGGTAAAAAACCACAGGCAAATAGAAGTATTTCACTATTGAAAATTGTGGGTACAAAATCTCTCTCTCACTCTCTCTCAATTTCAAGGAAAAACCTCCATGAAATTATCTCTTTTAAAATATGGAGAAACACCTCACAAAATACTGCACTTAAGGATGAAGATATGTTGCTTCTGAATCCGATGATAAAAATAGGTGGAGAATATCACCTTTTATAGAAGGCCTTAACCCTCCTTTGGCCTCCTCACTATTAAATTTCTATTACAAAATTAAATTCGGAATCAATGGTAGGGTGTCACCATGACATTTTACCATGACATTTCCAAATGAATGAGGTGACCATCATTAATATTTTCTCTCTCCATAATGTCTTCCAACATATCTCCACCCTGGATATTTGATTAAGTTCCAATCACATCTCCACACATCCGTTCTATCTACCAAACCTACTACTCATGTCTCTACAGGGTTTTTCAAGTATCTAAAACATCTGAACTTATTAGAACAAATCGTATTCACCAAGAAATACTCCATATTTTTTAGTGTGAATTTTCTATAATTAGACACATATTTCAATCAGAGTATCTCAAAAAAAATGATATTGTACACCAATGTGCATCACCCTGGAATGAAAATATGGAATCCTTACAATGTGAAAGGCACACTGACTAACACAAAACAATGAAATAGGATATTTTTTGTGCCTGATCTCCTCCAAAAAACATTTCATCCAAATAACCTCTTTGCATGACTGTGTATAGGCCATGTACTTTACCTCCATAATTGATAAATCCACAAATGACTGTAACTTTGAAATCCAACTCATAGATCCTCCTGTAAGAGTATACACCTAACCAGAAGCCGATTATCTCTAGTCAAAATAACCTAAAAAATCTGAATCAGCATAGCCTATGATAGTGAAATCTAATCCTCCAAAAAAATGAAACTTATGAGGTTTTCATGATGTATCTCAGGATCCTATTCAGCATGCTCCAATGAATTCGTGCTAGATTATCCATGTACCTACTAACTTCTCCCTCTGTATGTGAAATGTATTTTCATGTACAAACCATGGGGAACACTAGAATCCCCATTGTAGATTCATACAACACTCAAGAAAATTTCATCCTCTATTTTTCACTGTTAGGACTCATTGTAGAGGATAACATGGAATTAATGGGAATAGGGTAAGAAATTTTCTTGTAGTATTTCATTTTGAATCGTTCCAAGACATTCCACAAACAATTTTTTAGTGATATCCAAATTTTTCCATTATTCATGTCTCAGTAAATTTGTATCCCAAGAGTATTTTTTGCTGGTCCCAAGTCCTTAATATCAAACTCCCTAGACAACTGTGTCTTCATCTCCTAGATTTGATCATTTTTTGGGGCCGGAAACCAACATTTCATCCATATACAATAATATAATGATAAAATCATTAGAATATATACCCTCTAAATATGAACAAGGATCTGAATTAATTCTATTGTATCCATGGCTCGTGATATAGGAATAAAATCTCTTGTAACAACACCTCAACACATGTTTGAGACTGTAAAGAAACTTTTCAACCTGAAAACCAAGTTCTCTTTACCTTATTCCGCAAAAACACCGCATTAGAGAATATATATTTCATCATCAAGGTAACCATGGTGAAATGTTGTTTTTACATCTATCTACTCTAGATGCAGAGTGTATGCAGCAGAAATCACCACCACTGACAGAATATTTGTTCGTCTAACAATACAAGAAAATATTTCATTGAAATTTATGCCATCCTTATGAGCATATCCTTTGACCACAAGTCTCACACGATATCTTTCCACCTATTCTGTTTCATCCCACTTGATCTAGTAGACTCATTTGTTCCCCATATCCTTACTCCCATGATGTAATTTAACAATATCCCAAGTCTTGTTCATGTTCAAGGATTCATGTTCCTCCTGCATCGCCGCCATCCATGATGATATATTTGGACTCTGGGTGTCCTCCAAAAGAGATGATAGCTCTCCATATTCAATCAATAAAAAATTTGAAACATTGCTCTAAGTGGCATAATCTAAGTGCCATGTTGTCACTCTTTTCTCTCAATTTGGTATTTGTAGTCTAGGATTTTCTAGTACATGATCATCATGCTTTGGTAATTCCTCATAGAAAACAGGTTCTTCCTTTGTTTCATCCTTCACCTCGACTGTTTTAGTTTCTGTACTCTCTATCTATGTGTCTTTATCAATATTCATTTTCACCATGTCTTCACAAAATATGATATCTCTATTGATGATAATATTGTGGGAAATGGGATCCCACTAACAATACCCCTTCACACCACCAGCCTATCCCAAGAAGATACATTCCTTGGATCTTGAGTCCAACTTCGATCTTTCCTGGTCATGAAATAGTGCATATTGATGACTTACAAATGTATGTAATTGAGAATAATTATCGGGTTTACCATTCCACATATCTATCGGCATCTTCATATCAATTTCCACTAATGGGGATTGATTGATCACATAGCAGGCAATATTTTCTGCTTCTTCCCAAAATGTCCTGGTATCTCCTGTATTCTTTACCATCGCCCTTATTATACCCAAAAAGGTTATATTCAGCTACTCTACCACTCCATTCTTCTAAGTAGTGTATGCCACCATGAACTACATCTTTATTACTTCATGTTAACAAAAAGAATCAAAATCATTGCTTGTATATTCTCTACCATGGATAGTCCTCAAACACGTGATCTTCTTTTCATATTCAATCTGATTTTTCACTTTGAATGTTTTGATGACTTCAAAGATATTCAATTTCCTCTTGATTCAAAACAACCAAAATCTCCTGGAATAGTCATAAATGATAGATTCAATGTACCTTACTCCTCCTAGGGACACAAATGGTGCATGTCGAACCTTGGAATGAATCAAATCCAAGATCTAGTTACTCCTCATCATTGACGTTCCAAACTTCAACCAGTGTTTCTTACTCAAAATAAAATTCTTAAAAATAGTAAAGATGCCCTCATAATCCTATGAAAAAACTCTTGATCTTCATCAATCTTTAGGCCTTGTTCAGACATATGGTGCATATTATGATTCCATAACGTCGTTAAATCTTCCATCAAGGTAGTTGATGAGACAACTCTCTCTACTTCCTTGTACATTTCACCCATAAGCACATACATGTTCTTTAATATATTCTATGCCTTTATCAAAAAATGTTCTCCATTCACAATATTCATCATCCCTTTCTCGGTGCGAGTCTTGCATCTGATGTCATAAAATTTTCCCACGGAAAAAATGTTCTTCTTGAGACCCTCTGCATGGCGTACTCCTTGGATGGTTTAGACTATGTTATCATGCATCTAATGTTTTATGGTTCCAAATCCAATTATCTTGAAATTTTTTATCATTCCCCATTTACAAAAGCCCTACTGGGATAATTTCGTATTGGTCAATCCATTCCCGTAGAGATTTCATGTGCCATGTTCCTCCTGAGTTAATAATCCATGCGTCTTTGAGATGTTTTCTTCTTTCAATATTCATTTCTGCATCACTGACTAGTATGTCTCCATTTCTATATGTACTCACCACATTTCCTTGAGAATTATTCTCAACACCCTTATTATTCAAATAGACATTTATGACATACCCCCTCTTACTGAAATTGTAACAGTTGATGTTTTTCTTCCTGCTCTTTGATTTGGACCTTCCTTGATTCTAGTACTCACTAGAACCACACTCCTCCATTCTTCTTCTTTCCATTGAAAGTGCTTCCACTTGGTGTGAAGTTGTATGTTTATACTCCTTTTTCTTTCACTAACTATCTTTTTCAATACCCATATCTGGAACATCATTGAAGGGAAATATATCCATTTGGAAATTAATTTTAAGGTTGATGATAATTTTATCACATTAATATTCAAACCTTTTGAGTAGAATATCTAAATGTTTAGTATCCACAATTATATAGATCCACACTGTAAGTTGAGAAAAAATGGTATTGATGGTGTAGATGTGGTCAGTCACCGATGATGAATCCACCACTCGAAGAATGTATAATTTTCTCTTCATGAAAATTTTATTGTGGAGTGACTTTTCCTCATACAGCTTTTTCAGAGTATCCCAAATTTCTTTTTTAGTCTTTTTTTCCACACTGCTATATAGTAACCCATCTCCCAAAGACAAATGGATGCTGGAAGTAGCATTATTATCCATGTCACTCTAATTTTCCTCTACCACAGCTGTCGATTTCTCTCCAATCACTTGTGGGCATTTATCTTTCCACAAAACCTCTTTTATCTTCATTTTCCACAATGAAAAATTATTTCCATTGAATTTTTAGACCTTGTATTTCTCCAACATTTAGACATGTCGTTCATCCATAATTTTATCAGGCCAAAACCCCATTCCTTTGATACCACATTTTTGGATCCTAAACAATTGTCCAATCAATTCAACGATAATTGCTGGATAGAAATTAATTAAAAAAGTACATAATGAAAAGAACACCAGATGAAACGTGGAAACCATAAAAAATAAGGGGGTAAAAACCACAAGAAAATAGAATTATTTCACTATGGTAAAATGTGGGTAAAAACTATCTCTCCCTAAATTAAAAGGATAAAACACACAAGAAATTCTATCTTTTAAAATATGGATAAACACCTAACAAAATACTGAACTCAAGGATGAAGATGTGTTGCTTCTGCATATGATGATAAAAACTGGTGTTGGATATCCCAATTTATATCATGCCATTACCAACCTTTGACTGACCATTTATTAAATTTCTGTTAGCAAATTAAATGGGGAATCAATTATAGGTTTTTACCATGATGTGTCACCACAATTTGTCCAAATGAATGCGACGACCATAATTAATATTTTTTGTCTCCATAATATCTTTAAAAAACATTGTGTGTATGAGATCATCATCCTTCACTTCTGTATAGTATGAGCCAAGTCTACGAGCTCAGGATGAGACTATTAAAGTATTAGTTAGAGAGTAGGAAGAGTATATACAACCTCAAGAGCATCAATGACAACAGTAGCATCAACAACATGATCGTACGAAGGAGTAGATGTGATGACTTACAAATGGTTTAGGGATGGAGTTCCATCCATCTAATGGAGTTAATCCACCACCTTCATAATGACACTATTATTAGGTTATTTTTTTGTGAAATTTTTTCATATTATAATTATTTATATTTTATAGATTTTTTAATGTTTTTTTAATTTTTTAGTGAAATTTAATATTAGAAAAGGTTGGGAAAATCCCGTTATTAAGAATAGTAGAATCCCTTTTAAGCTGGGTTGATATATAACCCATTACAAGATTGAATCCCCAAACGTAACATGCCCCAAATAAATACAAGGAAATTGTAAATAGTAGTAAATCCAATTCGCTCAAAGTCAAATCCATATAGCCTAAAAGGATAAGGTAGAGAAACCTATAATTAGGCGTGGATTGAAATCCCCCAAGGTATCCATCCTACCATTTCAATACTGACCCAGACACCGAAACCACAACATTCATTAGGAGCCACTAGAAATATCATCGACATGGGTAGATCTACTAATAATGGCGATGACCCGCCTGAAAAATCACCAGCCCCTACTAGAGAGGGTTCTTCCACTCATGTCATTAACTCCTACCTTGAGTAAGGTTTGGCCCTCATTTCTAGATCTCACCATCATTCTAGGGATTTATTCTTGCCTTCAACCACCTTGATGAGTTGTGGCCTTCATTTTCAATTAGCCCTGGTGCATTCATGCCAAACCCCACTATCGAGTAGGAGTTCAGATCTTTCCGTTGACCACTACATTTATTTTATCTTATTTTTTATCTACATTTATTTGAAATGAATAGATATTCGTATTGTTTGGATACTTTAGAAAAATGTTCCATAATTCATTTTTGATGTGTAGGATTCATCCCCACCTCAATCAGATGCATAAGGTGACTGGTATGACTCAACTACTATAGATATGGACTTTAACAGCGTGCAAAATGGGCATTTACATCTTTAAAAACAGATTATTATCCTCGATGCTATTAAAAGGAGGAATATTTTATCATTAAAAAAAATACTAATAAAGGAACATTTTATCAGCATTGATAGAAGAGGAACTTTATCAGTGCTAAAATTGTGGTGATAAATGGGACCTTTATCGACACTTTTTTTTAGCACTAATAAAAGTCAAAAAAAATTCATAAAAGGAATTTATTTTTCAACAAATTTGAGGGTGGGACATCCACCCTTTTATCTGCACTCAATCCCCCTTTAAAATTTGCTAGTATAGTCTCCCCACATTTTTAACAATTCTAGGAATCCCTCCACCCTTTAACAACTCTAGGGACCTGCATCACTCATTCGTTTGTGCCCCTACCTTTGCTGGGTTTTGAAACTGAGATGTCCTCCTCATAATCTCGCTCCTTTTCCACTCCCCTATATCATTTTCTTATGTATTTTATGATATATCTATATATTTATATTAATTTTTTTATTTTTTAATCATATATATATATATATATTTAATTACATATATAAAATATGTTTGTGTGTGTGTATGTGTGTTTATAAATACATATATATATCTGTGTGTGTGTGTGTGTGAATCTATAAATATAATTATACACATTTATATTTAATTAAATATATTATATATTAATATTTATATACTTATATTAGATTATATAGATAAATATATGTCGATCTGTCAATGCACACACAAATATATTTATATATATATATATATACATTATATGTACAGTAATTGTATATGTATATACATTTTTATATATATTAATTTTAAATAAAATGGATATTATTTTTTATTTAGATATGTTTTATTTATTTATTAATCTACTTTACATGTAAATAGGTTTACATGTATATTTATAAAACTAAATCTGTATGTGTGAATATATACAAAATATGTATATATTATTATATATTTGATTATAAATAAATCTAAATTATGAAAAATGATAAAATTTCAAAATATTAATATGAATATGAATGTTATACTTGTGAATAAATTTATTCCCCACTGAAAACGCGAAAAAACCCCTCTTAAACGAAGCTGGAAGTCCATTGAAAATAAAAAAATTTGGATACACCAACTAAAAACTCAGTTTTAAAGGCCATATAAAGACTTTTTTGGCCTTGTAAGATGTAATAAGGGATTCCTCCCTATCATTAGTTTGAATATTTCATTGAAATATTCAATTTGATATGTGGAAAAGCTAAAATGGACACACTGATCAAAATTTATGACCCTTTGAAAAGTGAGATACGTTTTCAATATATTTTAGATCTTTTATTAAATTTTTAATTTTTTGTGTCTTAAAATTATCAATAAATGACTTTTAGTCAATAATAATTATTAAGTTATTAATTAAAAATATTTTTTAGTTATTTTAGAATCCATTTTTAGTAAATAACTTATAGTGTAATTGTAAATGACTATTTAGATTTATCTGAAACATATTTAAAAAAGTATATTTTATTTATAATGAAATATAATATTTTTTTTAAATATACCATTTATTAATGCTATTAGAAAAACACTGATAATTCCCCCTTTATCAGTGCTTCTAAAAAATTCTTGATAAAGGGTGTCCCTTTAACAGTGCTTAAAGAATGTTGATAAAGGTTTATCATTAACATTGCTACAAATGCTCATACAGGGGTATTTTAGTAGGGTTTTTAGCACTGTTAAAATCTCTTTTTATCACTTGTTTTTTCGTGCTGATAATGTTACCCCTTTATCAGAACATTTTTTAGCATTGTTAAAGGGTGGCGCTGTGTAAATTTGGTTATGTGGTAGTGATACATGTGTGTCCTTTTATTTAAAATTGAAATTTTAAAAAAATATTCTTTGATATTTTTGTTTAATTTATTTCTTCATAGTATTATTAAAATAAGAATTTTTTTCTTATAAAGGAGAATTCTTTTTCTCAGGTTGGGTGGTCTGGTTGAAAATTAATACCATGTTCAGTATTTTTTGAGAGGGGGTCACAGGTGACAAAAAAAATTATACATTTATGTTTTTAAATGTTTGTGGATAGTAAATTAAAATTTAATTTTTGAAAATAATTTTTGAAATATACATATTTTTTTTATTTATAATGAAAATTTTATTTCAAATAAAATATGAATTTTCACATTGGTGCATTTTCATACAAGTTTATTTGGTGCAGTGTGTTGTTATTCAAACAACACATTGCAATAGTAGGGCATTTATTAGTGTTAATGAAAACAATGATATAGGGGTTATCATTTTAATGAAATTGATGAATTTTTTTTCAATGTTAAATCTCCCTGTGGTGTGTTAAAAGGTCTATCTATGGTAGTGGGAATTCAATTTTATTTGGATTGACAATGATAACCTTATACAGGAATAAAATGAAAAGGATTTTAAGATATTGTGTTCATAAAACCAATGAGTATGTGTTGCATCGCTATATGAAGGAAGAAGTAAATTCCTAATATAATGGGATTAAAAAGATATATCACCATGGATTTCATGAAGGAGTGATGATCAACATTTTAAAAAATAAAAAATTATTTTTTAAATTGTGAAAAATTAAAAGAATATTTCTAGTCTCCATTAATAATTTAAAGAGTAACAAACAAGTAAAAATCTATTTTTCATAAGGATATATTCAACCAAAATTCTCTTTCAGTTTAAAAAATATCATTTTTATTAAATAATATAAACAATAATTCTTCATTAATAAAATAAAAAAAAAATTACAAGAAATCCTACATTCTCTTAAAAAATAAAGATATATTTTTTAAAATAAAATAAGAAACGAAATTTTATTTATAAAAAATTAATAAAAATTTCCCATTTACATATAATTTAGTAAAAAATATATATTCCAAATCAACAAATCTTGTATGATAAAAATTTTATCCCCTATTAAATTTTTTAAAAAAACATCCCAATATTCCTCTTAAAAAAATAATTAAAATAAATTATTTTATTTTAAAAAATCAAATTAAATATCCATTTTGTTTTTGATGTATTTGGGAATTAGAAAAGAATATTATTATTTTATATTAATATAAATAAAAAATTTAACTAATCTAAATGATCCCATTTTAAATTTAAAATAAAAAAACACTTTTTATTTCTACAATTATTAAAAATTTCAATTAAAAAAATAAAATAGAAATAAAAATCCTTCATTTTCCCTTTAAAATTACATTAGAATAATTTTTATGTATTTATTTTTTAAAAAATTATATTTCATTATTTTTTTTAAATTATTTTCAATTAAAGTAGAGTTATTTTTAATTTGTAATTGATTGATTTTAGTTTAAGAAAGTTTTTAATTTTTAACAGAAATATAAAAAACTATGAATGTTTAACTGAAAGGGGGATATTTTTTTTATTAAATAATAATTTTGGCCTATAATTTTTTGAAGGAATTATTTTAAAAATATATATATATTATTGGATTTATTTCCCTTTACTTCAATTTTATTCTAGTAGTTTTGTTGTAATTTAATTTTTTAAATTGAAAAAATGGAGTTGATTTCTTGATATGGGATAAGTAAAAATACTTTTACAAAATCATGTCCTGGAATGTGTGATGGATGTTCACAGAAGCCACACTATTAGTCAAAAAATAATCAATAAGTTATTGCATAAAAATTTTAACATTGTTATTTAAAAAAAAATAGGTTGATTTTTGATAGTGATTAAAATTAATTTTTATGTATATAAGATGTATTATATAATATAAAATTAAAAATATATATTTGGAAGTATTAAAAAAATTTAAGAGGCGACTTTGTATCTAAGATGATGCTAAAAATAAAATTATGAAAATGAAATTGCATTCATATATTAGTTTTAATTACATGTTTAATTTGAAAATAATAAATGATTTCAACACTGATGATTAGAAGGTTTGTCTATGTTACATTCAGGGATATTAAAATATTTATACACCAAAGGTCTTTGTGTGTTGGTGTGGTATCATCATGCACAACTGCATGCTTATGTAAATATTATAAGCACTTCTTAACCCCAATCCATGAGGCAAGGGTTTCCCACATACATATATTTAACACAATGGACCCCTTCATAATCTATGTAGGATAACCCAATAATATCCCTCTCACAACCACTAGGGCGATGAACATAGAATATTTTTCAATGATTGGGAAATTCAATGTGCTCAAATGAAACTATACAACAACCACTACTACGAAACTGAGTTTTATCTACGCTAAAAAAACATTATCACTGCTTAAAAAGAATTGATAGTCTAGGTGGTATTAAAATGGGGTCCCATTTATCAAAACTAAAAAAAGAGTTGATAAATGACCCTTTTATCAGTGCTAAAAAAATCACTGCTAAAATTAAAAAAAAATTAAAAAATTTTTAAATCAACGGGTAGACCCATCACTTTTTAATAGAACCAGTCCCCCTTTCAACGGTACTAGTAATCCCCACCCGCGGGTGCCACTGCCACCCATTTAGCCATGATAGTCGCACACCCCCACCCTTTAAGAGTGCAGGACCCTCCTACACCTACAAGCACACCCCTGAATCCTCTTGGATTTAAACCTGAGAAAAATATCATACACTGGACTGCTAAAGCCCTACTAACCCGCACACCAGCTATATCTCCACCTCAATTCCATGTCCTCTATGACCACACTGATGAAGGTCCGCCACAATGAATCCCCAATTCAACCACATTCCACGTCTTCCAAGACTGCACACCGTGACCGCACTCTACCCAGCCATGACCACCCCGCACATCATAACATCTACATCCTGTGTCAACCACACTCGGCCTCCGCTATGAAATCCTGGAGTGATTGTACCATGCTTTTCCCTCTACACTAACACATCCATATCCCTCCTCTACCGCGTTCTTCCTATTCTATAACCTCGAAGAGCAACCGTATTGTTCTTTTCCACACACATCAACACATCCAAATCCCGCCTCATCCACATTCCACCGCCACTAGAACCTCCCTGATTGGTATAACTTCTGGATCTCCTTAGTCAACCCATAGGAGTGTTCCCATGTGAGGGGTAGGACTAGACACCACCCTCCATTATAACCATTCATAAAAACATGGCATAATGGAGAATCCTTTCTTATGATAATCATTGGCCTATTAGAATAGGTTGGGTAAAATCTAGTACATTGCATGTTGGGGAGTTCATTCATGCATAATGGGTGTCGTAGGGGAGTTAGGGTATGTTTGGGATCGCCTTTCTTGGGTACCCCTAGGGAGTTTAGATTTTCGGTGCAGGAGTTATGGTACCTTCGACATTTACATGCTTGGGTACCACTGATGATTGTTCTGAGGTGACTAGGAATGTTGTACACCACCTGGCATAAAAATCATCCACATGTGTCATCACCCCAGTGTTCTATGGTTCTGGGGTTGGGGTACGTTTTATATCTCCATTGTTAGGTACTCTGGGGAAGTGCTCCTAGGCGAAGGGAATAGTTAGACCTGGTCCCTTGTAGGATTCCTCCATTCTCTACTGGGATAAGATCAACACATTGGTGATAACATTTTCTATTAAAGACCTCATTGTCAGCTTCATCAAGGTTCATGGGACTCCAAGTGACTACTCTAGATTTCTTGACCTTTTCTAATGATATTCCTCCATAACATGACTTCCACCAGGTTCCAATAATTCGTCTCTGTAACATCTTCATTATCATCATCGGGGGGTTGGGGGTTTTGGAGAAAAGGGTAATCAAGTCTAAGGCTTGGAGTTTGAAAACAAACCCTCCACCATTATATAGTAACAGCTTCCTTTATATTTTCCTTTCCCTCCACAAAAATTCCTCCCGTACATTAATAGCTAGAAAGGTGGGATAGACAAAAATTTTATTTATAACACCGATTGATATCGAGGAATTAACAAACCCTATTTGTTTAATTATAATTAATATATTGACAGAATATTAAAAAAAATAGTAAAACTATCCAATTTATTTATGTATTTTGAGTGTTGTTCATATTAAATTTACAAACAACATATAAATTCTAAATCATATTAAATTATTTAATGTTAACTGGATAATGATTTATTTTAAAATTTAAATAAAATTAAAAAAATATTTGTTTCCTTTGATATCACTTGATTTTAGATTTATAAATAATGTTTAAAATTAAAAATAATAAATGTATCTTTAATTTAACCGATTAGGGTATATTTCAAAATATAATGGAATATATTTAAAAATAATGAGTTAAAAAATAAATGGGTTATAAATGGATTAGGGATTGAAAATAATTAAATGTGTTGGGATTTAATTATCCAAAATTTCATGGGTACGTGATGAGTCAAAATCCCTAATTTTGGATGATTTTTAATGAACATTTTCAACCTGACTATCAAAGATGTTGATTTTAGTAATTTTGTTGAATTGGAATTTATTAGTATATAATATATTTTTAGAATAGTTGACTAGCATATAATATTTAGTGTTGATTTTAATTCAATAATATAACTTTTCACTGACATCAACATTTATACAATATTTAATATACATATATATATATGTAATCTTGTAATTTTTTATCTAATCACTCGTAAATGGAAAAAATGTTTTGTAGAGATTACCCCCCCCCCAATATGTAATGGTGCTTAGTGGTGGGAAAATAAGTGTTTAAAAAAACTATTAATTGAAAACCTAATAAATAATAACCTAACTGTTATACTAAAATGATTATTTGTTAGTAAAAAAATTAATTGGTTAATAACCAATTTTATGTTGGGTTTTTATCAATTTTAATAACTAAAGTTGATAAAATAACATAATATTTTATTATTTTTTTTTTAATTTAATATTTTGAATAACTTATGAGACATATTATAACAAAAAAACAGTACATTTTTGTTTATAAATTTATATATTTTTTTCAAATAATTTGTTTTTTATAAAATATAAGGATTTATATGTAGTTTTTAGTTTTTTCTTCAAAATAATTAGAGTAGAGTTTTTTAAAAATTTATGTTTTTTTCACATTAGTGGGATTCCTCCAATGATAAACCATTGTACAATGGTTTGTCCACCCGATAAAACCGATTTTAATCTTAGTAGAAGTTCATAAAAATTAGAAAATTTTTAATTTAAATTTTTTATAATTCACATATGATAATATATATTGTTAATTACTATATATTTTAATGATATTATCAGTTATACTACTAATTTAATTATTAATGATTATATTTTAAATTTTAAATTAATTAATAATTAATAATTTTATTTTTAATTAATAATTATATTGTGAATTATTAATTACCTTGTTAATTAAATATTGTTATAAATTATATTATCAATTACTGAATATATTAATGATATTATGAGTTATTAATTTTCTTATTTATTTAACTATTTGTAAATAATTATATCATTAAACTAATATGACAATTTTATAATGAAAACACAAACATTAATTCATACTAGTCACATAATGTGTTTTATTGACTTGTACTCAATTCATACACTTCATAAATGAGTTATGTATATACTATAATAAAATCATCATTTAGATATAGTTATTTTTTTGAATAGGTGACGGTTTAAACTGCTGCTAATGTTGGTGTCAGAATCCAACACATTGTGATTCCTTCCATTCACTACCATAGATCCGGGAAAGTGATGCACTAGGTTTTATCAGTGAAAACTAGAAAGCGCTGATAAAAGGGGGGCCTTTTTCAGCACTGGATAAAAGCGCTGATAAATATACCCCTTATCAGTGCTAACCAAAATGCTGATAAATGTGTACCCTTTATCAATGATTTATTTAGTGATGATAAAGGGGGAATTTATTTATTTTTAAAATAAAATACTCAAACCTTAGATATCATCCAATTCCAAATTACATAATTCCAAAGGAAAAGATGAAATCCAGCAATTAGGCACCCAATGATTCTAAAGAGCAGCAAAAAAAGAGGCACTTGATTGCCCTATCTTCATACAAAAGAAAAAACAAGAGAAAAAAGGCCCCAAATATTTGATGCTGTCAATAATGGACCCATAGGCTTGGAGGCCAACTCTATCCTCCTTTAGTTCATTCATGATGACTTAATAATAAAATTCGACCACATCATCTATCCATCCAAGAGACAATATGAACTACAAATACTTCCAAATAGTCATAGCCTTTTCCAAAGGTGGAGACCAACCAACAATGTTTGAGGAATGATGAGCTGCAATAATAGAGCCCGCATGATCTTGGAGGATTTCCCTAAGGTCAAAAAAACCATCCCACGGTGTCATCGCGTTAATATTAAGTTTGAGAGCACCGAATGGGGGGGGGGATTCATCTAAAAAGATGGGAAGAACAGGTGAAGGCGGACAAGCCTCCTCAATATCCACCACTGAGATCCCTAGTTATGAATCATGGAAAGCCAGACCCTGTCATCATTACCAATGTTCTAATAAATAAATTAATTAAGTTGAAACCATATAATCTAAGAACAACTCGATTATTAAGGCTTATACACGTTTTTAATAATAAATATTATTCTTTTATATAAAATTATTATATTTATAATCCAAAATAATTTTTATTTTTATACATTAAATAAAAAATGTATCTTTATAATTAATATAATTATTTTAACAATTCATATATATATATATAAATTTTTAAAAAATATTTATAAATTTATAATTAAATAAATATATATTTAAATAATTATAATATTACAATAATTTTTCAAATAATCAATATATTTATTATATTCATTATTTTTATTATATTTATAAATATAAATAAATAATTTTTAAATTTTCATATTTATAATTTTAATTATAAATAAATATATATATATATTCAAATAAATATATGTTTCCAATGAATTTGGTCAATAAATATATTAATGTGTGAGTATAATTGACTTATATATATGTTATGTATTCATTATGAATGTTCATTTATACATTAATAATGTTAAAACTCACATTAAAAGAGTTTTAACATCGGTTAATGGATAACCATTGTTAAAGCTATGTTAGTGTGAGTTTTTTACATCGTTTATGCAATAAGAGACTTCAAAATGTGTGTTTTAACATCAATTATCAAATAATTTTTCCTCCCCCTCTGATCAGATGATTTCCTCCCCCTTAGTGTGTTTTCAAACATAATACTGACGTAGTGATTCCTGGTGATGGATTCGTTCACCTTGTAGGAGTTCTCCAGGACCATGAAAACTCTATTATTGTGTCCCGTTATTCCTCAAACATTTATTATTAGTCTCCTACCGTAGCATAGGCCATGTCTATATCGATGGGTATGAAGATTATTTCGTCTCTTATCTGGAAGGATATTGTGGTCGAATCTGATTGTCAGGTTATTATCAAAGTGATGGAGGAGGATGAAGGTAGCCGCCAAGCCTTTGGGTCTATTATCGACATCATCAGATCATTGGTTCTTTTATTCTCTTCTTGTTGTTTTTTCTTCATTGGGAGTGAGGAAAATCATGCGGCTCATTTTAGAGATCCTTCTGGGAGTTGTTGAGGGTCAAATAGTTGAACATCTCATCCCTTAGAGTTATGTACTTTTTATTTGGATGATATCTATGTTGAGGATTCATTTCAAAAGAAACCTTAAAAACTTTTATAAAATTGAAAATATAAGAGTTTCTCTTTTCTACTCATTATTTTGATTCATAATCTCTTGAAACTCTAACATTCATGAAACATGGTTATGCTCCATCTCCTTCCTTCAACAATATTTCTACACCTTTCACATCCCTTCCCCTTTTTGTTTTCATGTTCGCCCTGATTCACTCACATTCCACCATGATCGTCTACATTTCTCCAACAAAAGTTTCATGTCGTTTATCTCACTCAAGTTCTACCATTATCATCCTACAATATCTATTTTCATCTAAACCAATTTTTCATTGCTTGCAATCTGAAGATTGCCTATCTCAATTTTGGCTAAATTATTCATGGATCTTCTACCTGAATCCCTATCTTTAAAAATTTAATCTTTTATTTTTTCTGGTTAGTATATTTATTCATTATTTTTTTATAAAATATATTCATTCATTTATATTTTCATACACACATATTTATCGGTTATAAATTTTCACGAATGTAACTAATTATTTGTTATAATAAATTTATGATTATAAATTCCATATGGTTATAATTTGATTATGATTATAATTTTTTTTTATTTACACTACTACTAATATGATCTTTCACATCATGAAAAAATACTTTTAAAAATGAAAAAAAATTGTTAATTGTAGCGCTTCTATAGGGGGGGGGGGCTTTATCAGCGATAATTTAGCATTGATAATGGCCCCATCTGTTACATTGTGTTTTTTGTATAAAAACAAACTAAAAAATCTCCTATACACAAAAAAGCACACCACAAACTCCTATATAGAAAATATATAATTTAATTGAAATAAATTTTACATCAAAATTAACAAATACACTACTATATACATTTCAAACAATTTTTTGTACAATTAAATTTACAATTACTATCCACAAACAATTTAAATCATTAATTTTTGTCTTTGGCACCCGTGATCGCATCTCAAAAAGGACTACCTAATGTATCTATTTTGAAAAAATCCCCTCAACCAGATCAAAAGAATCCACATATATAATAAAACTAATATTATGTTAGTAATATTGTAATGAAATAAATTAAACATTATTATGAATGAATACATTATATACATTACAACTTTAAGTAAATAACACACTTAGATGTATACCAGTCACACCATGAATTATAATGAGGTTCATCTGATTCCAACATGTCTCAAATGAGGTAAATACCATTATCCTAAAGTATCAAAATAATTCAAACACATTTTCTCAGTTTTGAGTATGTCACTTGTTCTTTTTAATGAAATTAATGTCAATTTTAAATGAAGACTCATTTGTAGTTATACCGATCACACTGTGTGTGGGATTGAGGTATAGATGATTATTTTATATCAAAAATTACTTAAGGATCATTTTCCTAATGTATCAAAATAATATTAATACTTTTGGTGGGTTTTTTGTATATTACTTGTGATTTCTACTGAACTTTCATTTCAAACTGGTAACATGTACTTTGAGTCATACAGGTCACATCATGTGTTTTTTTACATGATAATATTTCTTAAATGTCACAAATGACTTATTAATTGATGTCCAAAATTATCAATACAACCGGAGCTCATTTTCTTGGCTTTTAGTGAGTGGCATACATTTTGAACTAAATTGTCAATTTTAAAATATTAACAGGATCATTGAGTCATACCAGTCACACCGTGCATTGTATTGACATACAGGTGATTCCTAAAAAACGAAAATAATTCAAGTATTAATTCCCTAATGTATCATAAAAATCCAGATTCTTTTGCTCGATTTTCAGTACATCACTTCTTCCTTCTTACTATAAAATTATGTCAATTTTAAATAACAAGATTCACTTAGAGTCATACCAGTCACATCATTCCTCATATTGATGTGTGGATACTTCTTACACATCCCAAATAAGTCATGAATTGTTTACATAAATTATCAAAACATTGCAAATGCATTTTCTCAGTTTTCATTAAGAAACATCTTCCTTTTTCCAAAATTGACATCAATTTTAAATAAAAATATGTAATTATAGACATAAAAGTTACATCGTGCATCATATTCAGGTGAGGATGATTAATACAAGTATAAAATGTATCATGGATCATTTTCCTAAAGTATCAAAACATTTCAATTGTTTTTTCTCAATTCTGAGTAGGTCCGTTGTCTTTTGTACTAAAATTGATGTAAATTGAAAATGAAAAAGACGCACCTGGAGTCATAGCTGTTACATTGTGCCTCATATTGAGGTTTGACTAATTTATACATGTTCCAAATAGTTCATGGATCATTTACCTAATGTATAAAAATAATAGGATTTTATTTTTTTGGTTTTCAATACTAGACTTGTTTTTTTAATAAATATGATGTCTATTTTAAATAAAAAGACGCACATGGAGTAATACCGATCACACCACGACTTGGATTGAGGTGTAGTTGATTCATACACATCCCAAATAACTCATGGATCATTTTATTAAAGTATCAAAACAAGAAAAATTAATTTTCTAAATTTTTAGTAAGGCACTTCTTCATTTATCTAAAATTGATATCAATTTTAAATAAAAAGATGCACTTGTAGTCATATCGGTCACACCGTGTGTCAGATTGATATTTGGATAATTCTTACAAATCTATAATGACTCTTGAGTTTTTTTCCTAAAGTATAAAAACAATACTAATTCATTCTCATGGTTTTGAGTAGGTTAGTTTTCCTTTTTACTAAAATTGATGTAAATTTTAAATAAAAATGACTCACTTGGAGTCATACCGGTCACAACATGCCTCAGATTGAGGTTCAGATGATTTTTACATGTCCCAAATGACTGATGGATCATTTCCCTCAATTATCAAAACAATATGAATGAGTTTTATCAATTTTAAATACATAACATTCTCATTTTTACTAAAAACTTATGTCAATTTTAAATAAAAAGATGGACTTAGAGTCATACCAATCACACCATGGCTCAGATTGTTTTAAATATAATTCATACACATTACAACTAACTCATGGATCATTTTTCTACAATATAAAAACAATTTGAATGCATTTTTTTTGTTTTTATTTAGTCAATTATACTTTTTAATAAAATTGATGTATATTTTAAAGAAAAAAGATGCACTTGTAGTAATACCGGTTACACCATGCCTCGTATTGAGGTGTGAAAGATTCATAATGATCCTAAATTACTCATGGATTGTTTCCATAAATTATCAAGACAATGCGAATTTTTATTATCATTTTTTATTACGCAACTTGTTACTTTTTACTAAAATTGGTGTCAATTTTAAATAAAAAGATGCACTTGGAGTTATACCGGTCACATCATAGGTTATATTGAGGTGTGAATGATTTTTACACGTCCAATAGGACTCATGTATCATTTTCCAAAAGTATCAGAAAAATAAAAATTTTTTTTTATGGATTTTAGTATGTCCCTTGTTGTTTTTACTAAAATTTCATTTCAAACTGGAAACAGGCACTTCGAATCATACTGGTCACATCGTGTATCAGTTTTACATGAGGCCAATTCCTACTAATCACAAATGATTTATGAATAAATTTCATAAATTATAAAGAATACATGAGTGGGTTCTGTTTATTTTTAGTGAGTGAAAAATGTTGAAGTAAAATGTTGATTTTAAACTGATAACAAACACTTTGATTCATACTGGTCACAGTGTGTGTCAGATTGAGGTGCAGCTGATTCCTACAGATCTTAAATTTATTATGGATCATTGTACTAAATTATTAAAACAATATGAATTCTATTTTTCAGTTTTGAGTATGTGAGTAGTATATTTTACTAAAATTAATGTCAATTTCAAATAAAAAGACACGCCTGGATTCTTTCCAATCACACCATGTGTCAGATTGAGGCATTGTTGATTCATACCTGACACAAAGTTTCAAAACAATCCAAACATCCATGGAATCCAATATTATGAGAAAAAAATTCTTATGTGAGTAATACTAAAAATAAATAAATTAAACATAAAAAATGAAACAATTCATTACTTCTTTAGATGTCACATCTTCATGCTATATGTATACATTCAGCGATCAAGTATGATGCCCATTCCTTTCTATGAAAATGTATATCATCTTCTGAATATGATTTTTTTCAAAAGTTATAATATTACTAAAAAAATATAAATACACAAAATAATAATAAATATTTTAAATGAAGTAGTAATTAACTCTCAAAAAATATATTCAGGGATGTTTTTTTTTATGGAATATGATCTCTCTCATAAATTTACAATCATAATAATCAAAATATTTTCCATTTTCTTATTTAACACACTGTAGAAATATTGATAAAAATAATTAATTTTTTTATATGTGTTTGTATAGAGAAATATTATTATATATACCCTATTACTTATGAAGTTTTAGAATTTTTCATGGTCCTTGTGCGCAATATTTGTCTTCATGCCATGATTTATAAAATATATATGCACCACCCTATAATAGTAGAATATTAATTAAAACATAATATAAATTACATAAGATGGATTCTATTTCTAAAATGTTTAATGTAGTGTATTAAAAATTTAAAAACGTCATCCTAAGTGGTCAGTTTGTTGGTAATAGATGGAGTGAATCCAACAAATAAATATTTGGAGAATCTAAATTGACCATAATGAGCATCCAATGATTCCTAAATAAAGATAATTGAAAAATGTGTGTGATAAAATTATATTAGAGAGTTTTATCCATGCATAATTGGTATTAGGAAGAGTATTTCATCACCAAGTTTTCTTTCAAACTATTTTCCTAGGTTTTCAAATATTTCATCCATTTGTTTGGATTTTTTTGACTTTAGAGGTGATGTGAGGACTAACGAATCAATTTTTTATGGTTGAATCCATTTAATTTGTATTGATATATACACCTACAAAAAATATGAAATTTATTTAGTCAAAATTAACATTGTATGTCATATTTTGGAAAATTAAATCATGAAAACATACCTCATGTATAAATTTACAACTAAGGCTCTTAGACATTCATAGTTGAGGATTTCATCTAAATTGTTAGAAGAAATGTAGTTAGTAACTTCCTCTTTATACATTTTTTCTTCAAAATAAACTACGTGAAAACTACCACTTTGTAACTTTTCAACAGCAATAACCATCAATGTTAGTAAATACGAATATTAAATGAGTAGGATAAATGTTCTTTTAGATGATCTTTTTTATCGGTTGGTTGATCCTATAGATGTTTTTGAGTCGACCTTTTGTTTCATTCCATTTCCACTATTTTTCTATAACAATGTTAATCGGTTCAGACCTTGTTTCATTAATTGTTAATGTTTTAGTATGAAAAATAAATTGGAAATGAATGCCTCCTTGTAGACATGTTTTTTTACAAGATGTGAAGGACATTAAATTAATGTTCAAACAGTTTGGACAACCATATGAATACCTTTCTCATAAATTGGAATAGGTAGCTCAGTGGTCAAATCATGGTCTATCCTAGTCAAGACTCTCACATGACCTATTTTAATGTTTATATTATGTAGCATGTCATTTTGAATATTGAACAATGTATCCCTCTCTACAATGAAATGGGTGGGTGTTGATAGATATAAATCAAAGTCATTATCACCCAATATAAATTTATTACAAGAAAGGTATCAGTGTCTATATGATTTAAATTTAATATAAAAAATTAAAAATCATTTATTACCTTGGAAAAGACAGCTTGTTGAGGTTAATGGCTAACCTCAAAGATGGTGTGGGTGGGGCAGGATATTCAAGAAATGATTGTTCTTGAGGTATTTTTTTCTCTTTTCTTAACCCCATAAATGTTTCTAATAACTCTCTTTACCGTTGTAATTTTACATAAAGTCTAACTAGTCTTTTGTTTTTTCTATTTCATTTCATTATCTTTATCCTATTATTTTTTTATCAAAAAATATTCAGGGTGTCACCCTAAAACTAACACCTATGATGTGACCATACTGTTCTGTCTTCTTCAAGGCCACTGGTAGTAGGTGTTCATCCAGTACAGGTGTTGATGATTCTTATGACTAATTCATATAGAAAATATAGGAAAATAAGTAATCCTTGTTATGAAAAAAGGATTTAAACCAAAAAAATTATTATTTCATACATACTCATGTTTCACACAATTTTTTGTATTTTCATATATTAGTATCCCGTCTTTATTTACACATTACACCTTCTAAAACAAATGAAATGAGATTGAAATTAGTTGTGATTTGTATTCATCAATGTTCATATAAATATAGTATCATAATTATTTTATTGTTTCATGACATATAAAACTGTTACAATAGATTTTAAATACATAACAATTGTTTCAAGTGAAGCATACCCCATCCTTACTTTATGGTAGGGATACGTTGGTTTTTCTGCCCATCCCTAATTTTCATCACTCAGTTTCTATTTAATAAATAAAAATAATTGATCAATGTGATGAATATATGTATTGCCAAAAAATGTATTACTATCCAAAATGTACTTAGAAAGTCACAACCGCACTATGTCCAGTATACACATCCCATGCATCTTGGGTTATTGGGTGTGAATACATAAGCAGTGGGTGTTGTTTTATTTTCCCTTCATTATCATTAAGATTATTCCACATTAGAATTTTGCAAAATACTCTATAAATATTTCCAGAAATAATTAATACATATTTCTTATGGGATTCATCTAATATGAATTCCCACTTCAAGGGATTGTGAGGATTAATTCTATTTTTCATTATTTTATTTTTTCAATAAATAATGAAATTATTTCATAATGTTAACATAATATCTTCCCTCATCAATGTATTAATAACGGTCCCAACATGGTGCCATGAATCTACATCAATTGGAACACATTACTGAGTGATGATTCTAATGTAACCACTGAATATGGAATTTTGGGGGTTAACATGATGTCCTCATTCATTCCATGCGACCTCATATTTGATGTATTTTATTTTCACGTTAATGATTTTTTCTAACACCATCAAACTATGGGACTCTTATTTTTTCTGCATCATTGTTCCTTCATCACCTACCATTTATTTGGTTTCAAAATCATCAATATATTATTTATATGGATCATTAGCATCATCATGTGAATATGGTCATTTGAACCTGTGCACTGGGAGTAGAAACATGACGAGAAACCTATTATTCCTCTGGATTGGGAGCACCATCACATAAATACGTTCGTTGTTCCTATGTACTATGAGCAACATTAGATTGAAAGACCTATTGTTTCTCAGGATTGGGAGCACTAACATGAGTAAAACACATTGTCTAGAGAATTTGTTTAACATTAAATTCAGAAAACATAAAAACAATAACGAATAGATAATAACAAGAGGTAACACAATATATATTACAAATAATATAACTTGATTACTGAAGTCTTTTTTTTAAAGGATGAAGGGATTTGACCCCTTTATTGACTATTAAAATCCCTTCATTGTGGTCTTCTCTAACATAAAAAAATAATCTACATTGGGACCACTCTAAAATGATTACAAAGTCCAAATTAAAGTGTCAATACTCTGTTAATTTTCATCTGACCCTTCAGTGGTTTTGGTCGATAATAGAACAATTGACCACTTTCACTTTACAGGATATGGAACATAAAATACATGTACGTCCTATGATTCTATTATAAATGGTTCATCTTTGTACCATTCCTTACTAAAATCAACTTTCATCAATCTCAATTCATCTATTTTAATAGCAAACCTATTATCATCCCACTAGAATAAAAAATTCAGTACTTGGGAATGTTGTATAATCCAACTCCCATATTTGTTTTATGACGCCAATGTATGACATATTCATGTAAATTATATTTTTTTCCTTATTATTATAAACATGCATTGCTTCATCCACAGCTGTAACTCCACTATTTTTCGTGGCATTTTCATCATCATGAATATTTGTATGGAATGTATATCCAATAATTACATAACCATTGTAATATAATACATACACACTTGGTCCTCTGATAACCATCTAATTCGTTCTAAAATTGAATTTGGATTTTCATCTGACTCATTAAAAATATAGTCCTAAAACCATTTTATAAACTGTTGATTATGTGTATTTAATTTCTAACATTCTTTCGTTGATGGATTAAAATGCTTAATAATTTCATTGTGTATTTCAACATATTATGGAACCTCTAAACCATTATGAAGAAAGTAATGTTGGTTCTTCTTCTGATCTACAATATTGATTTTGATAACATCTCTTCCAATAATTATTTCACTCGCAAGCTTCCTTGTGTGATGAGATTTTGGTAGACACAATATTTCCACACCAGATATGTATTCTTTAAATTATTCAATGGCTTCCTCCACAATAAATCTCTCTTCAATAAAACCCTCTGGTTAAATTCTATTTTTTACATACCCTTTAAAAAAACTTCATTTACCATTCAATGGGATACATTCATCTATAGTATATAGGGACACATAGTCTAATATCACCCACTCAGTAAACCATAGAGTGAACCCTTATATCAGATAATTTTTACGGGAATAACATATCCAATTCACATAATATGATGATAATTTATCTTTCCATACATGGAAATTTCATCTGGTCTATAACTTTGCTGGATATAACATTGAATAAGAAACAAATCATGGTTAATGTATGGAGGGAATTATTGGAAATAATGAAACATAAATCTATAGCAATTAGTTCTTGCATAAAAATATGACATTCATGTGATTTCAGACCCTCTAACATCAAATCTTTTATTGAACCAATATTATTGATATTCTATGAATACCAATATGGAACCTTTACATTATTCAAGAAGTTAAAAAACTGATATCTCTCTTACCTGGAAAGAGTGAAAGCAATTAAAGGAAGAAGATTTCATTTTTTACACTTTATATGCACCAAGTCTTCTCATATAACCATGTAAACCATCTCCAACCAAGCCTGAATTCCATGCTTTTTGTTCTTGGTGCATTTAGAAAATTACCGATGAAACTATCACATAATTTTGTTTCAAAATGAATGACATCAAGAAAATGTTAGGTGTACAAAAAATTCTAGAATAATAATTCAAACAAGAAACTGATCACATTTTCCAACCATTTTTCAAATGGTTTTTCAAAAATGGAATACCAAAAGTAGTGTCCATATCATTTACTTTCTCAAACAGTTGATCAACTATTATTGGAGACAATGTTTTATGTTATTATGACCTTCCATAAAATGATGTTACCTAATATAGGTAATTATCCTATTAAGGTAAAAATCTAAAATATTCTAGAAACATAATCTTTGATTGATGTTTCAACCTAATTTAATGTGTACCTTTTTGATAAACATGAAACTCTTTAGTTCCTTTAATGCTATATCCTGAAAAATTTCCATAAGCTGGAAAGTAATTTATCATCCCTCACAACATGGATCTCAACTTGAAATATTTATTAATGTAAGAATCATAAAACAAAACATCTAAATCATCCCCACCTCAATACGATGCATGTTGTGTCTGGTATAACTCAAAGTGTCTATTTTTATTTAAAATTTACATCAATTTATGTAAAAGCAACAAGTGACATACTGATAACCGAGAAAACATGTTTTTATTGTTTTGATATATTTGTAAAATTATCCATGATATATTTGGGAGGTGTTTGATTCAATTTCACCCTATTAAGATACATGGTGTGATCTGTATGACTCAATGTCTGTCTTTTTATTTAAAATTGATATTAATTTGTATAAAAAGGACAAGTGACATAATGAAAACTGAGAAAACAAATTCATATTATTTTTATACTTAATTAAAATGATAAATTAGTAATTTTTGACATTTAGGACTCAACCATACATTAATACGATGCATGGGTTTTCCGGTATAACTCAAAGTGTCTCTTTTTATTTAAAATTTCTATGAATTTAAGTAAAAACCAAAAATGACATACTAAAAACCATGAAAACATATTTTTATAGATTTTATATTATAGGAAAATGATATATTATTCATTTATGATTTGAATGGATCAATATCATCTCAATATGACACACAGCATGATAGGAATCACTCAAATTGTCTCTTTTTATTCAAAATTAACATTAATTTAAGTAAAAAAAATAAGTGACATGCTAAAAATTGAGAAAACTCATTCATATTGTTATGATATTTTATAAAAATGACGTATTAGTTATTTTTGATGTGTAGGGATCAACCAAACCTCAATAGGATTCATGGTGTGGTTGGTATAACTCAAAGTGTCTGTTTTTATTTAAAATTGACACTAATTTAAGTAAAAACAACAAGTGACATACTGAAAACTGGTAAAATACATTCAATTTGTTTTTATACTTTAGGCCAATTATCCATGAGTAATTTTTGACACGTAAGAGTCAACAAAACATCAATATAATTCATGGTTTTATTAGTATGACTAAAAGTGTCTCCTATAAATTTAAAATTTACATTTTAGTTCAAAACATGTCACTCACTAAAAACCATGAAAACATGCTATGATTTTCTTGATTATTTGTTAAAATGGTTCATAAGTCATTTTTGATGTGTATGAAGTAGTATCACATCAAACTAACTCACGATATGACTAGTATTAATCTAAAATCATTGTTCCATATTGAAAAGATATTTTAGTAAAAAAAACAATGGACATACTAAAAACTATGAAAATGAATTCATATGGTTTTTATATTTTATAAAAAGTATCCAATAATTATTTGTGACTGGATTGAATTGCCTACCCCTCAATATTACACTCGGTGTGGCCAGTATAACTCTAAATGTTTCATTGTTTAAAATTATCATTTATTTTAGTAAAAGTAAATGTGACATACTAAAAACCGAGAAAACACATTCGGATTGTTTTGATATTTTAGTAAAATGATCCATAACTCATTTCAACGTATAGGAATAAACCTCGTCTCAATAGGACACATGATATGACTGGTATGAATCCAAATGTTTCATTTTTATTAAATATGGATATTTTATTAATGTGTTATTTCATATTAATGTTTAATTAATTTTTTATATTATTAATAACATAATATTTTTTATTATATATGTGGAATATTTTTCTCAGGTTGAGTTGATTTTTTTGGAAACTGATACCAGTGGTGGCTATTTTTGAGAGGGGAACATGGGCATCAAAATATGAAATATTACTGTTTTAGAATGTATCTTGGAAAATTGTACATGTAATTATATAAAAATATTGTTGGAAATGTAAATAGTAGTTTTTTTTCTAAATACCATTGGTGGGCATTTTTATATTGATGATATCAATTAAATGTAAATATCAGGTTTTCTTATGGGTGTGTTGTTTAAACTGAAAATTTTATTCTGGATGTGTTGTTATATAAAATGGTCACTACAGGAGGACATGCCTTTATCAGTGTAAAAAAAGGATTGTTAAAGGATCCCCTTATCATATCTATGATTAACAATGATTTTTTAGCACTGTTGAAGGCCATTATTAATGGTGTGAATGGGAATATGTTTATTAGTGTTTACCACTCATCAATCTTGATTGGTTATCCCTTTAATGTTATATATATATATATATATATTTATATTTACTGATAAATTAATTTAGGTATATATATATTCATATATATATATATTAATAGATATAGTTTGTTATATTTATATATTTATATTTAAATCTACATATATTTATATATATTTATATTTTTTTATATGTATATTTATTCGTACATTAAAATATGTTTACATGATTAATTTTAAATACATTTATAAAATATGTTTGTGTGTGTGTGTGTAAATAAATAAATAAATACATATATACAACACACACACACACATATATATATATATATTATGTGTATCTATATGTATAATTATATATATTTATGTATATTCACATATATTAAATATTCATATGTATATTAATATGTTAGAATATATAGATAATATATATCAGTTTGTTAATACAGACACAAAAATATATATATATATATATATATATATATATATATATATCACTACTAGAAAATTAGGCTATAGCCACGGTTTGGAACCGTGGCTATTAGCCCACAAACTGTGGCTATAGGTTGTAGCCACAGTTCATTGAACTGTGGTTGGTATTGTCGTGGATATATGGCCAAACCTATAGCCATGATTTTAAACCGTGGCTATAGCCCTATAGTCGTGGTTTCAAACCATGACTATAACACTATAGCCACGGTTTCAAATATGAATATAGACATATAGCCACGATTTCAAACCGTGGATATAGCCCTATATCCACAGTTTCAAACCCTGGATATATCCTTATATCCACAGTTTCAAACCATGGATATATCCCTATATCCACGGTTCCAAACGGTCGCAATAGGTTTGGCCATATAGCCATGACAATACCATCCATGTTTCAATGAACTGTGGCTAAAACCCTTGCCATTTCATAAAAAATACTAACCCCCCTGGACAGCACCCACCCCCCCCCCCACACACACACATCCCTTGCACCCCTTGCACCCCCCTATACACCCCTTGCCCCCTACTGGACCCCCTGTATAGCATCCCCCACCCCCTCTACTGGACCCCCTGGACAGTACACCCCCACTTCGTGGACCCCCTAGACTACTGCCCCCTTCTGCTGGACCCCCTGGACAACAGCCCCCCACCCCCCTATTGGACCTCCTAGACAGAATCCCCACTGCTGGACCCCCTAGAGAGCAGCCCCCCTGCTGGACCCCCCTTGCACCACCCCTACTAGACACCCCACCTTGAACCCCTACTGGACACCCACCCCCTAGACATCACCCCCCCCCCACACACACACATCCCTTTCACCCCTTGCACACCCCCTTACACCCCCTTGCACACCCCTTGAACCCCCCTACTGGACCCCCTGAACAGCAGCCCC
Organism: Viscum album; assembly: GCA_963277665.1. Classification (NCBI taxonomy): domain Eukaryota; kingdom Viridiplantae; phylum Streptophyta; class Magnoliopsida; order Santalales; family Viscaceae; genus Viscum; species Viscum album. Next base: position 1,250,621,687 of record OY728140.1, on the reverse strand, counting down.
ATCCACCCTAGATAGCACCCCCCCCCCCCGCTGGACACCCCCCTGCTGGACCCCCATGGACAGCAGCAGCCCCCTAGTGGACAGCACCCCCCTGTTGGAAACCCCCCCTTGCACCCCTGTAAGACACCCCCCCTGCACACCCTAGACAACAGCCACCCCTCCCCCACATACAAACATCCCTTCCACCCCTTGCACACACCCCCATGCTCCCCCCTTGCACACCCCATGCCCCTATTATACCCCATGGGTAGCATCCCCCACCCCCCTATTAGACCACCCTAGATATCATCCCCCCCCACTAGACCCCATATCCCCCCTCCCCCCACTGGACCCCCTGGACATCAGCAACCCCCTAGTGAACTCCCCTGGACAGCTAAAACCCCCTCCTGAACCCCCCTGGACAGCAACCCACCCTACTGGACCCCCTGTAAAAAAGCCCCCCCCCCAATGCTAGACACCCCTTTGGACGGTAGCCCCCCACCCCCCCCCCCACTGGACCCCCACTACACCAACCCTGTTAGACACCCCCTTGCACCCCTGCTCCCCCACCCCCCCCCCCCCCCCCCCCCCGCACCCCCTGGACACCCCCCCCCCACACACACCTTTCACCCCTCGCAGACACACCCTTGTGCCCCTATTGCACACCCCTTCCCCCCTGCTGGACCCCCTAGACAGCATCCCCCTCTGGACAGCAGCCCCCCGCTGGACACCGCTGGAGGCCCCCCCCCCCTGCTGGACCCCCTGGATAGTATCCCCCCTGGACAACAGCCCCCCAGCAGGACCCCCATGGAAATAACCCCCCCCCCCCTATTGGACCCTATTGACAGAAGCACCCCTACTAGACCCCCTGGACATCCCCCACTGCTGGACATCAGCCCCCCTACAAATCCCTTGCACATGTCCTAAGGGATCCTTAGTTAAGCATATTGACCAAGCAAGTGAGCTTTAGGATTTTCCTGTAGATGTACCTACCAAATCATAACCTGTAGAGGATTATTTACCTGGTGTTGAGATATTTGTTTCCCCAGTGCCTTCATATTTTGGATCCAAAATATATTTATAATATTTTAGAGAAATACTACTTTTAGATTTCAGTGGAATTTTGAGTTATCAGGACCCTCTTATTGTTGCATCTACATCTAGTGCTCCATCTCCCTCGGATTTATTTGATGTTTATTAGATCTAGTCTATAGTCAAATAGTATCCCCATGTTGTTATAGGTTATGTGCATTCATCTTATCAGGATTAAATGAGGATGATTCTATAGAATGGGTTTTCATGGAATAGGTTGACTAGTTGAATGTGTTGACAACTCTACTCAATCTATTCATGGAGGAGAAGAATTCTTTAGTAGTATGAAGAGATGATGAAATATTATTATAAACTTTTTAAATCTTATAATCCTTTCCTATATGTATCCAATACTCTATTGGCTACTGGCTGAAAGTCAAAAGTGAAATAGTAAGTGAACTCCAAAGTCTTCACTGCTATAGTGGTCAAAGTTTCTACAATTCTCGAAAATTTGGACCGGTCTTTCTTCCCCCGGAACCCTGAAGCAAGGGCGCATTGCCCCCATAAACCCACACACGATCTCACCGCGGAGCTTGGACCCGCGACAATTGCAGGTCACAAGCATTCGGCCCAACTGGGTCAGGCTATACCAATCCAACAATCTCCCTTATTTGGCATCTCCTGACGAGAAAGAGGTTAAGAGTTCCCTGTTTTCTCTAAATCTTAATAGTGTGGCTGGTCCTGATGGGTTCACAAATTAATTCTTTTTGTTATACTAGGACATAGTTTGTCATTAGATCCTTAACGTTATGATGGAGTTCTTACACCATACTATAGTTCCCTATGGAATTAAGTCCAATTTTATTGCCCCTGGTCCTAAAAAAGGTAAATGTTGTGGAAGTAAATGATTTCAGACCTATTGCTATTGGGAATACCTTTCCAAAAATCATTATCAAAATTATTTCTATGATGTTAGGTCCCATTGCTCCAGGGTTTATCTCTTCAAATCAGCCCTCCAGACAGCCCTTGGACACCCCCGTGGACATCCCCCCTAGACACCAAACATGCACCCTTCCCCCTGCCCTACAGACCCCCCCAACCCCCCCACAGACAGCCTTTGGACACCCCACCTGGATAGACCCTCCTAGAAACCCCACATGTACCCTCCCCCCTTCCATAAATAATCCTCGACACCCCCAGGAAATCCCGTGGACACCCCACATACACCCTGACCTACAGACCACACCCCCCCCCCCCCCCGTGACAGCCCTTAGACACCCCCAGACAACTTCTTTAGACACCCACCTGCACCACCCCCACCCCCTTCCCTAAAGACCCCCCGACACCCCACAGACATCCCCTTGGACACCCCACCTGGACAACCCCTCCTAGAAAATTCTATAGCCATCAGTACCTTCACTTCATTATGAAAGAATTCTAAATTAACAATTCCATGAAACTTTTCTAAAAATAGTCTTTTTCTGGATTAGTATAAGTAATAGACTTCCACCACTTATAAATCGGACCCTCTAGTAAGAGTGATTACATAAATAACCTTAATAGACTAATAAATATAAAGCTGGATAAAAATATCCTCAACCTTCAGTACCAAAACCAATTCATCCTAAGAATCATTTTACCACTAAATTATTGTGGGGAACAATAATGATTCTCTATTTCCTAGGTGTGCTTAAAGATCGATTTATTCAAGGATTTTGATTCATATAGGTGGGAATTCTTATGGGATTCTTTGGTTCTTCTCAGCTTTCCGGCGAGGTTCTCATTTTAGGTTAAAAGTTTCATCTCTACCCCAATGTTCTCGGTGAACATTAATGGCAGTTTACATGGCCTCTTTTCAGGGAAAATAGGGCTCAAAAAAGGGGATCCTCTTTCACCTTTCCTTTTGGTGATTTGCATGGAGTTTTTCTCGCGCATCCTAGAATGCAGGGAGGCTGGGGGCTTGTGTGATGGTTGGTACAAGATGGAGTGGCTGGTGCATGTGGGAAGGCAGGTGGTAGGGGGATGGTAGGGGGCTGGTGCGGACTGGAATAGGTGGTATTGGCTAGTGTGGGCTGGATTGCAGGTGGTTGTGGGGTGTTGGGAATGTGGCAGGGGCTGGTGTGGGCTGGGATGTAGGGAGGTCGGGGCTGGTGAGGGATGGAACTAGTGGATGGGGCTGTCATGTAGGTGGCAGAGGTCTGCATGAGTGCTTTGCAGGATGCTGGGGGTGGTGGCTAGTATGGTGTCTAGTATGTGATGGATTGTAGGTGGTTGGGGGATGGTGAAGTCTTGAATGCAGGTGGAAGGGGGCTGGAATGCTGCTGGAAGGGGGCTGGTTTCAGGTGCTGGGGGGATGGTGCGATCTGATTTGAAGGTGGCAGGGGGGTTGTTACGGACTGGAATGCTAGTGGCAGTGGGGTAAAATGAAGGTGGAAGGGGGCTGGTGTGTGCTAGATGTGGCTAAAGTAGGGCCAAATCACAGCATTATCGTGGCCTGACCATGGCGTGATCGCGGCGTGACTGTGGCGTGACTGCGGCGTGACATCGGCGTTACTGTGGTGTGACCTCGGCGTGACCGCGGAGTGTTGTCCCGGTCCAGTGACATTCGCGTGGTAGCATCTTTCGACAAGGAGTGAAGGGAGTGGGAGGAGGTGGGGAATCATTCCGGCCATCGCCCCGCCGGAAGAAATTGTGATTAGTTAGTCTCAACATTGATCACAAGAATCATGGAATACAATCAATGCAAATCGCTGTAGGGTGTCATCCTGGAGCATGTCCATATCACGACATTATCGCAGTGTGACTGCGGTATGACTGCATCGTGACCACTGCGTGACAATGGCGTGACCACGGTGTGTAGGCCCAGTCCAGCGACATCCACGGGGTAGTATCTTCTGGACAAGAGTGAAGGGAGTGGGAGGAAGCAGGGTAACATTCTGGTCATCACCCTACCGACAGAATTGTGATTAGTCAGTCGCAAGATTGATCACAAGACTCATAGAATACTATCACTGTGAACTGCCATGGGGTGTCATCCTGGAGCAGGGCCAAATCACGGTGTTACCACGTTGTGACCGCAGCATGACTGCGGCGTGACCGCATTGTGACCACAACATGAACGCAGCGTTACCGGTGGCATGTTGGCCTGGTCCAGCAACATCCACGGGGAAACATCTTCCGGCCAGGAGAAAAGGGAGCAGGAGGAGGTAGGGAAACATTCCGGTCGTTGCCCCACTAGTAGAAATTGTGATTAGTCAGTCTGAACATTGATCACAAGAGTCATGGAATACTATCACTATGAAACGCCACAGGGTGTCATCCTAGAGAAGGGCCAAATCACAGCATTACCACAGAGTGACTGTGGCTTGATTGCAACGTGATCACGGCTTGACCGTGGCGTGACCGTAGTGTGACCACGACATGACTGTGGAGTGACCGCAACATTTTGGCCTGGTCTATCGACATCTGTGGGGCAGAATCTTTCAGCTAGGAGCGAAGGGAGCAGGAGGAGGTGGGGCAACATTCCGACCGTCACCCCACTAAAAAATGATAGAATAGATCAACTATATAATATGCTATATCAAAGGATCTCCAGAGAAGATAATAGTGAGAAGCACAATGACACAATGTATAAAGTTCTACAAAATGATAGAACATAAATCATACACCCTACACAAACCATTTAAAAATTCATTCACTTTTCCTAAAAAATGGAATTTTTTTATAATAATCAAATCTTGAAAGGGAAAGTGTCATGGTCAAGGAATATGCCTACTTGGGAAATGTCATTTGAGTTAAATGAGTATGATAAGCCAATTTATATTATTCAAAGAAAGCAAAAACTAACTAGTAACAAAACAAACACCAACAAGAGGCATATGAAAGCCTCAAACCAAATCAAAACAGGATACCAATAATTATCACTACTCTTTGGTTTAGAAGAAAGCGTACCTCCATTAGAGGGGTTTTATTATAAAATCATGGAAATTTTTTATCACACAATTCATTTATTTATATTTAACACTTATTCTAAAACTCATTAAGCACAAATAAAATGCAATGATTTAGGAAAACTAGATCAACATAACTATCACAGTGAGTTTTCAAAGATAGTGAACCTCCGTTGGAGGGGTTTAATTATAAATACATGACTTTATTTATCAAATGAAACAATTATATTAAAGAACACTTATTCAAGATATGCAATTCAATATAATTATGCAGAATTAACAAATATGCTAAATTAAATTTAATTAATTCTTGAATTAAAGAGGCTAGAAGAGGGATCCTACCTCAAGGTGGAACCAAACCATCCACTTCAGCTCTTGGAGAATTCTAAAAAAAAATTTATGCTCCCCCACTGGGTATACGCACCTTCACTCACATGCAAGAACACTTAGCCCTTATGCACACACCTGCATGGTCATGACCATGTGTAAGGGGATCCTTGCACATATGCTTATATGCATATAACAGTCTCCACTCACCTGTGTATGAATATATATATATATATATATATATATATATATATATATGGGCACACATATCCCCATACGTGCATAATCACTGCCATTTTTGACTATACACGTAACAGGGGAACCCACATACAAATACTTTCTTACCTATGCACACACAGGAAAGTCGACCTTAACTTGGATACTCGAAACCAATGAGCAGGGATCAACACACTACAAAACGGATATTAGGAACATTAAAACACATAATGGATGCTACATAACTAGTGAGAAACCAACCAACGACATTAAATCCATAACTCTATTAGGAGAACCAAATCCACCCGAACCAACACAAAATGATCAAACTCGCTACTCAAAACATAATATGGAGTCAAAAACACTGAAATCCACAAATACATGAGGTGAGAGAACATATTAAAATAGTATGCATTATATAACACTTTATAATTTAATAAAATATGGTTACCCATTCAACTGCCCTATGCCCCTACCCCTATCCCCCTCCACCCTGCCCCCGTCCGCCCACCGCCTGCCCCCTGCCCCCTGCCCCCTGCTCTACAGACCTCTCCCATACCCCCTATCCCCTCCCCCCCTCCACCCTCCCCCTGCCCCTGCTCCCTGCTCCCTGCCCCCTACCCTGCAGACCTTACCCCTGCCCCCTCCACTTTCCCCCTGCCCCCTACCCCCTACCCCCTCCACCATGCCCCCAAGCCTACATATCCCCCCCTGCACAGCCCCCCAACCCCCTAGCCTACACCAACACCCTAGCATGCACCACCCCATAGCCTTCACTAGCCCCCTATCCTTCACACCCCCCCTGTGAGTCAAAAAATATTTGGAGATGCATGTGGTGTCTCAAATGAGAGTAGTAAGGATTAAAATGGAAAACATAAATGAAATAATTACAACCATGATATATAATAATAAACTACCACAAGAGGATACTTATATATATTCATACATGCATAAGCATAGGGTTTGTTTTGTAGCTAGTTCTCTACATAGCATGCATCCCTAACAACATACACAACCTATCATAATAAAGCATACACACAAGACATCTAGTTCTTTTGAAGAAATTGAGGCAAATAAAACCACATAATTATATATTCCGAATAAGTTATACATATAAAAGGATTAGAAGAATGCCTAGAGAGGAAGCTGTTTCAAAAGGACCATCATCATTTGAGAAATAATATTGGAAAGATTAGGTCCAATGGAAATGTACTCCAAAAGCTTGTACTAAAAAGAATAGAATAGTGGTTATCGAATGAAAGGACCAAAAGTAGCATTGCATTGAAATTTATTGTAATTACCTCTCAATGTCATAAAGGATTATGATTCTTAATTTTGACTTATAGGCATCCTCAAATACCTGAAAAGAACAGGTGAAAAAAATGACTAAAAGTATCCTATAAAAGATGAAAATTCAATAAGAATAAACAAATGGATGGATGGGTGTACCATAGGTGAATCTATTAATTTATTAGGCATGTTATTGTTGAGGTGGAGAGCAGGTTTAGAACTATCAGGGGGCTTTGATCTCCCTTATACAGTGAACATCTATTTTTCTGAGGCTAGGGAGGCTGTGGACATTATTTGTACGAAGAATATGAAGGAGTCTTAATAACCACATGAGGTTTTATCATACTCAGACCCCCCTTCCCCTCCCCCCTGCACAACCCCCCTGCAGACCCCCTTTCCCCCCAGCAGACCCTCGTGGAAACCCCCCTCCCCCTTTCATTCCCCCCATGTAGGGTCTTTTATATTTGTTGTTTTAATATGGAAGCATGGACTCTAGATCATCCATAGCCATTTTTATTTTTTTATATGATTTATTTCTACTCATAGTGGTTGACCAATGTATTTATAACCCTCCACATCATGATCTTTATAAGGAAAATCAGGTGAGGGAGATAGTAGTCATTTCATCAGAATAGAGGTATGAAACATCCATTTTTGGGTAATCATGGGTTTTAGTAGAGTCATGGGAACTTATTCTACCCCTACACCTATTAGCAATGGTTGGGGAACCTCACCTATCAAATCTATAGCTTGGAATTCCATAAGATAATTTGAATCAAAATTTTAGTGTTTTTTTATGATTATGATGACTAATATGCCCTATGTTACTCATTATATCATTTTTAAGGAAACACAATTCTTAATGGGTTCACAAATCCTTGAAGATGATGCCCAATGATACTCATCCTCTATAGGCTAGTAACCTGAGGTATTTTAGGCTCATCACCTAATGAACACAAGGCTCATCAACCAAGGAATTCCATGCTCATCGCATGAGGAAGGATGGGATTATGATGCATTAGGAAAGGTGAATCATCATATTCTTATCACATAATAAATCTTATACTTTTAAAAAATGCATGTTCCGACATCTCTATCTATATAAGATCACATCACTAGTAAAATGGATTCCCATGACTTCAAGAGAATTATTTCTCATGTTTTAACCAAAGATTCAGATTCCTAAAACATGCGTACTCACACTTCATTGATCCATATTCATACTAAAAAATATTCTATTGAAAATTAAAATATTTTCATCTGAAAGGGATCTAATTATGGCAGAGAGTGCTCCTTGGTTCTCATATATTTATCAGTATAATCCTATAAATCATTAATATAAGTATAATAAATTTATTAAAAAATATTTTTAGGTTTCCTGCAGAATATATGTGCACATTATTAATGGATATATTCATATTATTACTTGACAAAGATAGTGGTTATTAGAAAATCATTTTTTAAAACAATAATGCTATTATGGAATCAAGTTTTTAAAATAATCATGAAATTATAGAATTAAAATTAAAGGTTTAGGCAGAGGGAACCTACCTCAACCTCATGACCCATTGCTTTTGACGATGACAACTAGAATCTTCCTTTTTTCTTCTTTCATGAATATGAAACTTCACATATATATAAGGACACCTAGACCCTATTTATATATTTTCATGGCCAAATATTCATAAGGGGGTCCTTAGATATATTTTTATATATGCATATACCCCTTTATACTTACACATATATGCATTTTTCATATGACTTTGATTGGTATAGAATATTCTAAAACATGTTCCTCTATTTTGGACACATTCTATGAATATAGAAAAATAAAATTTTTATCTCCCCATACATGAGTCTTATCTATGTGGGGATTCTCATATTCATGGAATAAAAAATCTTGGATGGTGTAATTACCTTAATAAATATCAGTAAAATCCATTCATCCTAAAACATTAGTGTAATTTGGTCTTATAAGGCCCTAAACTTCTAAATTTTAGATTATTTATTATGTTAGCATTTTTATAAAAATAACATTCTAATATTTAGACATTCTGACAAGAAAATATGTATCATCCATTATTCTTATTAAAATATAAATGGAATGTTGTAACGAAGGGACAGATGATTGAGAGCATAAAATATTACATTAATTGAAAAAACAATGGTGAAGTATCAACATCCTAGAGTCTCTATTGAACTTATTAGGAAATGAAATGGAAATAATGTGACTATAGTGAAATTCTACCTACCTGATTCAATAGATCTGATAATTTCTAAAAAATGAGTTATGTGCCTACTCGATATTGGTTCTATGAATAGCTCAATCTTTTGATAGAGTATGATTTTTTGTAAAAATGTTGTTTAGCTCTTTTATTTTATATTTTATGGATTATAGACCTATGTTTTTTTATGATAGTTGTGCCTTTATTCTTTCCATGTGATCCACATAATCATGCATTTCTATATTCTGTATAGATATTAAATCATAAAGTATCACTACCTATATAGTTAAGATATTTAAATCAGTAGTTTATCCTTTAAATATATTGTATCGTTGTTGGAAAAATAAACTTGATGAGATCATAATCATGGGTGGCTAAATCCTCTCAATAAATGAGAACATTATGAATAATGATGTGCCAGTGTCGATAATAAAACACACCTACACCTAGGCCAAGAAACGTTGTTGAAGGTTTTCATATTTATCATAAAGTTTCTCTAAAGGATTATATATGATGATATTTTAAACCTTGAACCATGACCACTTTAATTAAACCCGATCCTAGATGAAAATATTGGGAACCAGACTCTGTTCAGCATCCACTATAGGTATATAATCTGGAATTTTATTTTCCATGGACATATCTTCTTTAAATTGTGTCATAGTTGTAAGAAAGTCCTCCATCATTTCCTCATGTTAAACATTAGGGATTGAACATGATAGTTTAGCATTGATCATATGAATACCTAACACTGTTCCACTAGGAGAAATGTAATTAGGTCTTCCAAAACTAGTAGTCAAACATGTGGAGTCTTCACCAATCTCAAAAAAATATCATGAGGATGAAACTCACTCAAAATTATTAGAATATTGGGATATAATTCTATTCCCCCCAATAAATTATAAGGATAGTATGACATGAAATGATCTTTGAGAATCCTATTTTTTATACACCCATCAAACTTGTTTCCCCAATACCCCATCAGTATAGTATTCATACCATATCATGGAATAACCCCATGAAAATTTATTTGGACCATTCTCATGATATAATGAAATTTATATGTCAGAATACCCATGCCTCATCATCAACCACATTTAATAAAGGGAAAATGAGTTATATTATGTCTAAATATTTATTAAAGGTAAATATGTAACCTTTTTTAAATGACCAAATTATCGTGAGAACCTATAACGATAAAAAGGATATAAAATGGTTACTCCATCTATACAATCATCCAAAATCCCATATCACAATAAGATAATGTATGAACTTTATTCTAAATTACCTCTATCATTATCTCCCACTACACCAAAATGTGTTGAATAAGTAATGAACCCAAAATGTGAAACATCCTTTAACAAATAAATAGGATCATCGAGTCATTAATTGAAAAAGAAAAAGACCATATTTCATAGCTTCGTAGTTCAATCCACATCGAGAATTAGTTTCAGATTCATGAAAGAACAGAATAAATCAAAGAAATTTTCAAATACCTTGATGATATGGCATGGGGGTGTCGAGCTCGGCGTCTGGGGTGTTGAGGGTTGTGGGAGAGAGCCGTCAGGAATGAAGGGAGGAGGTGGGGATGCTGCTCGAAGCAGCTTCGCTAGAGCAGGAGGATTGTGGGGAGGAGGGTCAAGGTGAGGAGTTTTCATGGGTGTTGAGGGCTGTTAGCGTGGAGGTGTTGGGGAGGAGGAGTTGGGGAGGGGTCAGGAAGGAATAGAGGAGGTGGGGAGGCTACTCGGTGAAACATCACTGGATGGGGAGGGTCACAGTGAGGAGGCTTCGGGGTGGGTGTCGGGCTATTGAGGGGTTTCGTGGTGGATGGATCGAGTGGAAGGAAGAAGAAATGAATGGGTTGTGGTATTCATCCATGGAGTCGTGGATAATTGTGGGGGTGTAGCAATGGATTTTTTAATCCGTGGCTTTATAGGCATGGATATTGCTCAATTTCCTAGTAGTATATATATATATACAGACACACACACACATTACATAAGTATATAAGTATTCATATATTTGTGTTTGAAATAAAATGGACATTAATTTTTATTTAGATAAGGCTTATATATTGAGAAATATATTTTATATGTAAATATGTTTAATTATTTATTTATAAAAATATATTTTTATGTGGGAATATATAAAATAAATATGTATATGTTATTTTATATTTGGTTATAAATAACATTACATTATAAAAAATGATAAAAATGAAAATCCAAAATAGTAATATGAATTTAATACCAAGGAATAAATTCATCCCCTGCTAAAAAATGGAAAAAAGACCCTCATAAACAAGGCTGAAATTCTATATAATGTTAATAAAATTGGGTATCCTGACTAAAAACTCAGTTTTGGAGGGATATTGGGTCTTTTTTTCCTAAAATTATTTATAGAGGGTTGTCTCATGTCACTAGTATGTAGAGCTAGTCGTAATCTTTGATTTGATATGTAGTATATCTCATACGAACACTCGAATCAAAATTTATTTTCGTATGAAGTTTTTGTTACGTTTTCAATTTATTTTAGATCTTTTATTAAATGTTTTATTTTTTGTGTCTTCAAATTTTTATTAAATGATTATTACTTGATAATAATTATTAAATTATTAATTAATAATATTTTTAAAGTATTTTATAATCCATTTTTACTGAACACCTTATATATGAGGTGTTTATGTATATCTATAATTATCTAAAAAATACATAAAAATCTAAATTATATTTATATCGATATCAATATATTTATATATATTAATATATTATATTTTATAATAAAATTTTTTATGGTTTTATATTTTTTTCGTGAACATTATTATAAGAATAGGTAGGAAAAAACCCTCTATTAACAAATGCAGAAGCCCTTTTAAGCTAGATTAAGATAGAACCCATTGCATGACTGAATCCCCAAACACAACTTTCCCCAAAAAAAGACATGGAAATTGAAAATGGAGGTAAATCTAATTACCTCAAAGCCACATCCATATAGCCTGAAATACTAAGGTAGAGAAACCTATAATTAGATTTGTTTGAAATCCCCCAAGGTATCTATCCATCCATTTGAACGCCAACCTAGAAACACTAGCTTCCATTCGGAACTATGGGGAAGATCATCATGGTGGACAGATCTGTTGATAATAGAGACGATCTACCTGAAAAATCACCATCCCTAACTGGAGCGGGTTCTTCCTCACATGTCATCAACCCATTCCTCGAGTAAGGTTTGATCCTCATTATTATCCCTCACCATCGCACCTAGGTTTGAGTCTTTCCTTTAGTCACAATTTTGAGTAGAGGCCTTCCTTTTCTACAATCCCTGGCGCTTTCCTACCAACCCCCACAACCGATCAGGAGTTCAGATCTTACCATTGACCCCTACATTATGTTTACATTAATTTTTTTTATCTTCAGGTATTTGAAATTAATATATATTCATATTGTTTCCATACATTAGAAAAATGTTTCATCAGTCATTTGTGATGTTTAAGAATCCGCCCCACCTCAATCTGATGCATGCGGTGAGCGGTATGACTCCAGTACTATAGATATGGCCATTAACTGCTCGTAAAAATAAGCATTTACAATGGTAAAAGGAATTATTATCCCTAGAAAAATTAAAAGGGGTCATTTTTATCATCTCTAAAAAACTGCTAATAAAGGAACCTTTTATCAGTGCTAAAAAATCACTGCTTAAAGAAACCTTTATCGACGCCTTTTTAGCGTAGATAAAAGACATAAAAAATAATATGTTTTCAATAAATTGGAGGCTGGGACCTCCCTCCTTTTATCTATGCTCGATCCCCCCTTTTAATAATGCTTTTCTAGCCTCACACCCATTCAATGGCTTGGAATCCCCCCCACCATTTAACAGTACTAGGGACCTACATTGCCAACCCGCACAAACCACATAGTTGGGTTTCAAAACTAAGACCCCCCTCATAATATCGCTTATTTTCTACTCCAATATGTCATTTTATTTTTTATTTTATGATACATCTATATATTTATATTTATTTCCTTATATTTTTTATCCATATATTTATATATATAGATTTATATATATATTTAAATACATATGTAAAATATGTGTTTGTGTGGTTGTTTGTGTGTTTATAAATATATACACACATATATGAATATATAAATATATATATTTATATATGTGTGTCTACATATAAATATAATTTTACATATTTGTATTTACATAAATATATTATATGTTAATATTTATTAATGTACATTATAATATATAAATATATATATATCTATTTTTCAATGCGCACAAAAATATATTTATATACATACATACATTATATATACAATAAATATATATAAATATATATATATATATATATATATTAAATAAAATGGATATTATTTTTTATTTAGATAAGGTTTATATATTTAGAAATATACCTTATATGTAAATATGTTTACATATATATTTATAAATATAATTTTTTATGTGTGAATATATACAAAATATGTATATATTTTTATATAATTGATTATAAATAAAACTAAATTATAAAAAATGATTAAATTTCATAAAATTAATATCAAAATTAATGTAATACTTGTGAATAAATTCATTCCCCGCTGAAAACGGGGAACAGAACCCCCATAAATGAGGCTAAAAATAGATTGAATGTTAAAAAATTAGGAATGACTGACTAAAAACTCAGTTTTAAATCCCTTCTAGGGACTTTTTGGGCCTCATAAGACATAATAGGGGATTCCCCCATCATTAGTGTGTAAATATTGGCACAATATTAGATTTTATATGTGGTAGAGCTCAAACAGACACTCGAATCGAATGTTATGACCTTTTGAAATCCGAGTATCGTTTTCAATTTATTTTAGATATTTTATTAATTTTTTTTTATTTTTTGTGTCTTCAAATTGTTAATAAATGACAGTTACTCAATAATAACTAGAAATTTATTAACTAATAATATTATTTTAATTATTTTATAAGCCATTTTCACTAATAATCTTATATTTTATGTATAAATGTATATTTACCAATAAAGAAAAGATATTTTAAAAATATATATTATTTTTAAGGAAATATAATTTTTTTAACATACCATTTATCAGTTCAAGGAAAAAAATACTAATAAATCCCCCATTTATCAATTCTACTAAAAAACACTCATAAAGGGAGTCCCATTAATAGCCCTAAAAAACATTGATAAAGTGGTACCTTTATCAGTGCTAAAAAACACTAATAAAGGGGTTACTTTAAACAGAATTTTTAGCACTGTTAAAAGAATCTATTATCAGCAGTTTTTTATCACAGATAATGGTACCCCCTTTATCAATGCATTTTTTAGCGTTGTTAAAGGGTCACCCTATGTAAAGTGGTTTTTGTGGTAGTGATCCATGTGTGTCCTTTTATTTAAAAATGGAATTTTAAAAATATATTCTTTCATATTTATGTTTAATTTGTTTCTTTATAGATTTATTAATAAAAATTGTGTTTTTATATAGGTGAATTCATTTTCTTGGGTTGGGGTGATTTTTTAGCAACTGATACCATGATTAGGATTTTTTGAGAGGGGGTCTCCGGTGCCAAATACAATTAAACATTTTTATTTTTAAATGTCTATAGATAGTAAATGGAAATGTAATTATACAGAATATTGTTTTAAATGTATATAATATGATTTTATTATTTTTAATGTAAATTTTATTTCAATTAAATTATGAATTTTCATACAGGTTCATTTCTATACAGGTGTATTTGGAGTAATGTGTTGTTATTAAAACATCGCATTGCAATAGTAGGGAAGTTATCAGCGTTAATGAAAACAATGATAATGGGTTCCTCATTTTAATGATGCTGACTACGATAGTGTTTTTTAGAACCATTAAATCTCACTAAAACGTGTTAAAAGGTCCATCTGTGGTTGTGGAAATTCAATTTTTTTGTTGTGACAATGATATCCTTATACATGCATTAAATGAAAAGGATTTGAAAACATTGTGGTTATAAAACTAATAAACACTCATTACATCACTAGATGGGGGAGAAGGTTAATTCATGATATAATGGGATTACAACCATATATCACCATGTATTTCATTCAGGAGTGATGACCAGTTTTTTAAAAAACAAATAACAATTTTTAAAATTATTAAAATTATAAACAAAATTCACATTTTCCATTAATAATTTAAAGAATAAAAAACAAGTACAAAATTATATTTCATAATGATATATTCATCAAAAATTATCTTTCAATTTAAAAAATATCAATTTTAATTAAAAAATATAAAAAATCATTTTTCATTATGAAATTCAAATTATTTTTTTTAAAGAAATAAGATATTCACTTAAAAAAATTATTTTACCTAAAAATATAATAATAAACTAAATTTATAGTTATGAAAATTTTATAAAAACTCCCTATTCCATATGAAGTAATAAAAAAATATATATTCCAAATTAAATAATATTATAACAAAAAAATATTTTCCCCTATAAAATTTAAAAAATAACCAAATTTTCATCATAAAAAATTATTGAAAATAAATTATTTTATTTTAAAAATAAAAATTTAAATATCTCTTTTGTTTATGATGTATTTAGAAATTAAAAATGAATTTTATTTTTTACATTAAGATAAATTAAAATTCATCATTTTTCTAAATAATCCCATTATAAATTTAAAATATCCAAAAATCCCACTTTTCCTTTCAACAAAAATGAAAAAATTAAAATAGAAAACTTAATGTTAAAAGTAAAAATTCTACATTTTTTCTTTAAAATTACATTCGAAGAATGGTTATCTATTTAGTTTTTAAAAAAGGGTATTTTTTAAAAAAGTATTTTTAATTAAGGAAGATTTATTTTTTAATTTTCATTGATTGATTTTATTTTACGGGAATTTCAGTTTTTAACAAAAAAAATATGTTTTATTTACTGAAAGGGGGATATTATATTTTCAATAAAAAATGTATTTTTCTATGATTTTTCAAATGAAGTATTTTTTATTATATTTTAAAAACCTAGTAATGAACTATATTTTCATTCACATTAATTTCTTTTTAAAAAATGAGTTATCATTGTATTTTTTAAGATGAAAAATTGGAGTTGATTTGTTGATATGGGATAAGTCAATATATTTTTACTAAACCGGGTCCTGGAATGTGTGAACGATGTTCACAGAAGCCACAATGCTAGTCGAAAAATAATCAATAATTTATTGTAGAAATATTTTAACGTTTTTTTAAAAAAAATAATAGTTTTATTACTGATAGTAATATAAATTAATTTAGATGGATATGATATGTCGTATATAATATGAAAATAATATTAGGTTTTTGGAAGCATTAGAAAATATTAAAAGGCAATTTTTGTATCCAAAATGATGTTAAAAATAAAAATATCACAAAGTAATTACATACATAAATTAGTTTCAATTACATGTTTGATGTAAAAATAATAAATTATGTAAACGACGATGTTTAGGAGGTTTCTTTTTTTTACATCCACGCATATGAATACATATCTACACCATAGGTCTTGGTGTTTGTGGAATCTGCATGCACAACTAAATGCATGTGTAAATGTTATTGGGACTTCTTAACCCCAATACAGGAGGCAAGGGATTACCTCATACACATATTTAACGCACTATACCCCCTCATAATTGATTCATGATAACCCAATAATCACCCCTCACAACCACAAGGGCGATGACCAGAGAAGATTTTTTGGTGATCGGGAAATTCAATGTGCTCAAATGCAACTCAACAACAATCACTACATAAAAACATAGTTTTCCTTAAAAAATCCTATATAATCGATAAAAAAGTGTTCATAGTCGAGGCTCAATTAAAAGGGTGACATTTTATTAGCGCTCCAAATACCGATGCTAAATTTCTCTTTTATCATCAGTAAAAAAAAGTTGATAAAACTAAAAAAAATATTTTTTTTGTAATGTAGAGGGTATAGAGCTCTTTTTAATAGAGCTCTTTCAACGACGCTAGGAATTCCCACCCGTGCACTTCACCTCCACCCATTTAACAGTGTTATGCGCACATCCTCCACCCCTTAACAACGTTAGTCACCCCCTGCACCCACCTACGCACCCCTACCTCTGCTTGGATTGGAACCCGAGACCTCTCGCTTGAGAATATGCACCATTACCACTCACCCATCTTGTTTGGTTCTCCCCTTAATGATATATCTATTTAAAACACACCCTACACCCCATCATCCTTTATTTTTGTGATACCTAGATCTTTTATTAATAACACCAATTAATATGAGGAATTACCCAACCCTATTTATTGAATGTTAATTAATTTATTAACCGAATATTAAAAAGAGAGTAAAACTACCCAATTTATTTATATATTTTGAGTATTGTTCATACTAAATTTATAAATGAAATCCAAATTCTAATCTAATTAAATTAATTATTATTAACTGAATACTAATGTTTTTTGAAATGTTAATAAAATAGTAAAATTTATTTGCTTTCTATGATATCAATTGATTTTTGATTTTTAAATAAATTTTAATGTTTTAAATAATGGTTGTATTTTTAATTAAGACGGTTTGGGTAGTTAAAAGTGTGTTTCAAAATATAATAGAATATATTTAAAAATTGTCTTTTAAAAAATAAATGGGTTATAAACGGATTTGGGTTTGAAAAAATAAAACGAGGTAGGATTAAATTATCTAAAATTTCATGCATACTTGACGGGTCGACATCCCTAATGTTGGGTCATTTTTAATGAACATTTAACCCTAATTATCAAAGTTGTAGATTTTAATAATTTTGATGAATTTTAATTTAATAATGTAGAATTGATTTTGAGAATATTTGACTCGCATCTAATATTTAATGTTGGTTTTAATTCAATAATCTAACATTGACTCGTATCAACCTTTATAAAGCAATTAGTGTACATATATATCTATATGTTTTCAATCTTTTGATTTTTTATCTAACCATTCATAAATGGAAATATATTTTTGTAGAGATTACCCTAAGGGGTGGGCAAAGTGGTGGTCAACGGAACTACTATTTGGAAACCAAATAAAAAATAACCAAAGGGTTATACTAAAATGAGTATTGGTTAGTAAAAATATTATTTGGTTAACTGATTTTTTTGGTCTTTATTATTAAATCTAATAAGAAAAAACAGATAAAATAACTGAATTTATAATTTTTTATTTCTTTATTAATTTAATATTTTAAATAACTTATAGCACATATAATAACTAAAAAATACATTTTTATTTATATATTTATATTTGTTTTCAAATAATTTGTTTGTTTATAAAATTCAAGGATTTATATATAATTTTGAGTTTTTTTTTGACACAACTAGGGTATATTTTTTTTTAATATTTAATGTTGTTCAGTAGGCTTTCTCCGACGATCACCCTTCGTACAATGGTTTGTCCACCTGATAAAAAAAATTATATTAGTAGATATTCATAAAAAAATTAAAATTTAGTGATATATAATTCACATATGATAATTTATATTGTTAATTAACATATATATTAATTATATTAAAAGTCATACTACTAATTTTATTATTATTTATTATATTAAAAACTTTAAATTAATTATGAAATAAAATTTTAAATGTTTTTTTAATAATTTAATTATAAATTCTTAATTACAATGTTAATTTACTATTTTTATAAATTATATTAACAATTATTGAATATATTAATGATATTATCAGTTATTAATTTTATTAATTATTTAACTAATTGTTAATAATTATATCATTAAACTAAAATATCCCTTTTATATTGAAAACACAAACTTTGAGTCATATCAAACACATCATATGTACAATTCACATGTAGTCAATTCATACACATCCTAAATGAGTTATGTATCCACTACTAGAAAATCATCGTTTAGCGGAGGTCATTTTTTTATTTGGTGTCATCTTAAACCACCGCTAAAGTTGATGTTGGCTTCCAACATGTGGCAGATCCTCCCATTCACTACCATGGATCAAAGCAAGGGATGCGTCAGGTTTTATCAGTGCTAAGAAGAAAGCACTGATAGGGGGGATTTATCACCGCTAACTAAAAGAGCTGATAATTCTTCCCTTTATAAGATATAAAGAAAGGTTGATAAAGGTGTACCCTTTATCAGCAAATTCTTTATCACTGATAAAGGGGGCCATTTTTCTTCAAAAAAGAAAACTTCAAATCCTAGATATCAACCAAAGGAAAAGTACATAATTCTGGTGGAAAATATGAAATCCATCAATTTGACCCCCATTGATTCCCATAAGTAGCCAAAAAATGAATTGTTCGATTTCCCTCTCTCCAAGCAAAGGGAAAACAACAAGAAGAGAACAAAGGAACCAAATATCTGATGATTTCAATAATGGAACCATAGCCCTAGAGGCCACCTTTATCCTCTTTTAGTGTGTTGACAATAACTTGACAATTAGATTCGACCATAACATCCTTCCAGACAAGAGACAAGATAGGTTGAATGCACTTGCAAATTACTATGGCCTCTGCCACATGAGGAGACTAATCTGCAATGTCTAAAGAATGATGAGCCTCAATAAGAGATATAACGTGATCCCAAAGGATTTTATAAATGCCAAAAAACCATCCCTAGGGGCCTCTAAATCAGTATTATGTTTGAGAACACCCAAAGGGGGGTGACAACCATCTGACAGGAAGGGAATGAACAGGTGAAGGTGGACGAGCCTCCTCAATATCCAACCACTCCGAGCCCCAGTTTTGAATCTTTGAAGGCCAGAATCTATCGTCTTTAACAATGATCTTGAATATGAAAGCATTTTGGAGAAACCATATAATCCAAACACAATTCTATTATTACCGCTGACAATTTTTTTTAAAAAAATATTATTAATTTATAAAAAATTATTATATTTATATTAAAAAATATAATTATTTGTATTAATTAAATAAAAAACACATGTTGATAATTAATATATTTTTTTTTAATAATTAATATATATATATATAAGGTTTTAAAAAAGTATTTATTTGGTATAATTAAATATATATATATATTTAAATAATTATAAGATTATAATTAATTTTTAAATAATAAATATATTTATTGTTTTAAATATTTTTATAAATATATATAAATACTTTTTATATATATATATATTTATTATTATAATTATAATGAAATAAATATATATTAAAATAAATATATGTTTCCAATTAATTTGTTCAATAAGTATTTGATGTGTGAGTATAATTGACATACAAATATGTTATGAATTCATCAGGATTATTCATTTATACATTATAATGGCTAAAACTCACACGAATAGAGTTTTGAAAACAGTTAGTGGATAACCGATGGTAAAACCATGTCAGTGAGAGTTTTAATGTCAGTTCCGAAATAAGAAATGTCAAAATTTGGGGTTCAACATTAGTTATCAAAGAACTATTCATCCCCATCCTGTGATATTGCTTCATCCACCTCAGTGTATTTTCAAACTTAATACTGATGCGGAGCTTCCTAGTGATGGCTCTATTGACCTTTTAGTATTTCTTTAGGACCATGTAGTCTCTATAATTGCGGCCCATCATTCCTCAAAAATTTCTTGTTGGTCACCTCCCGTAGTTGTGGGAATGACTATCTGGAAAGGTATGTAATTGATTTCATCTCTCAGCTGGAAGGATTTTATGGTCAAATTTGATTGTCAAGTTATTATCGACGTTCCGGTGGAGGATGATGGTGGCCACCAATACTTTGGGTCTATTATCAATATCATCATATCATAGGTGTTGTTATTCTATTCTTTTTGTTCTTCCTTTTTTGGGAGAGGAAAATAGTATGACTCATTTTATAGCTACTTTTAGGAGTTGTTGAGGGTCACATTATGGTGCAGTTGATTCATACACATCCCAACTAACTCATGGATCATTTTCCTACAATATCAAAATAATCCAAATTCATTTTCTCATTTTTGAGTAGGTCAATTGTCCATTTTCCTAAAATTAATGTATATTTTTAATAAAAATGATGCACTTGTAGTCATACCGGTCACACTATGACTCATATTAAGGTGAAAAAGAATCCTTGGAATCTGAAATAACTCGTGTATTTTTACCCAACTGTATCAAAACAATCCGAATGTGTTTGCTCATTTTTCAGTATCACTACTGGCAATCCGGGCTATATCCACAGACCTATAGCCACGATTTTTATAGGTCTGTGGCTGTAGCCTTTATATTACCAAGGTTAAAATTGATTTCTGTGGCTAAATCAGTTTCGTCGTTTTTTTCGATCTTTATCGGGATCTTCCTCCTCCTCCCCCGATTCGCACACCGCACATCCCTCCTCCTCCCCTGATTTGAACACTGCGTAGTCATCCTCCTGATGAAGTCTCCTCCTCCCTGCTGCCCTCCTCTCCCTCCCAGATTCACAGCGCTATCACCGCACAACCCTCCTCCCTGACTTCGTATCCTCCTCCCTGGAGCCCTCCTCATCCTCCCCTGGATCGCAGCCATATCACCGCGCATACCTCCTCCCTGATGACGTATCCTCATCCTGATGATCTCCCTGAAGATCTCACCGTGTAGCCCTCTCTCACACTGGAACCCTCCTCCCCAACGAACTCTCCCATAGTGGTTCCCTCCTCCCCGATGAACTCTCCCACAACAGTACACCATGTACAAAAGGGATGTCACTTTTCATTTTTCATTCATTGTTCTATCATTATCGTTCATAACGCTCTCCCCAAAATCTAATTTCATCAAGTATTTTCATTTTTTTAATTTAATAGATGCACTATGGATCGATTTTAATGAAGTTATTCATCCATTTTTTCATCTCAAACACTGTTATATGTGAATTCATTGATTATCTCATCAATCATCATCGAATCAGTGTTGTACTCATTCTCAATATTATTTAAAATCTGATGTTGAATGAAATTATTCTTGGTTTGATATATACATTTCTAATTCTCAATTGAATGTTGATTAATTTTTTAATCCTAATAATTAGATGACTGTTAGTCATTTAATCTCAGTATTTGATTCCATGTAAAATATGCTTTCAATTTCTCACTAATTTGTGATCGATTATACCATGACTAACTAATCTTCTTTGGGTAGTGATCAATAGTAGGGGTTTTTGAATCTTGTTAATCATTAATTATAATTTTTTTAATCTTAAAGAAGTGTAATTAGGTTAAATAAAAATTTTAAATTACATTAGATTAAGAAATCATGACCATGTTATATTTAAATGAATTTCCCTGACCTAATTGATGTAGAATAGGATATTACCAGTAGACTAGGAAACATTATACCATATAATCCATGCATAATGAATTTATTATGTAGTTACCTCTAGAACACAAAATAACATCCTCATTGATATATATACAAGTTTTTACCATGATAAACTAGTGAAATCTTGTTTCTTTACAGTCTAAACCTTGAGAACATACCGATTTAGAATTAAGATCATATATTTTCATGACCCCAAAAATTGATCTTGATCACTTCCTTATCTCTGATCCTAAACCCAGTTATCTTTGAGTTAGTTTTTCCAAAGAAAATAATCATGATAGGACTCATGTCCCAAAGGGTTATATAATTAGATCGTGTCTTCCACCTCATACCCCCTATAGGATCGACCCCGCACTGTCAAAATAGTACGACTAATTAGAAAATGTAGTTTTGGAAACAATAAATCTTATATGAACACATCCTATATGAATTAAACAACGTGTGCAGTAATGTAATTTTGAAAACCATGTAATTCTTAATAAAAAAACATCTTTTTTATTTCTACTAGTAGCTAGTTCTAATTCACTTATGCTAAAATATCTTACATTAATAGTGAATCTTCTGACTGGTAAATTAATTTTTCATAAAACCCAAATAAAATTGTAATTTATTTTTCAATGACTGATATTTGGATCATACCATGGGTTATCTATATAATGAATTTTACAAAAACATTATGAAATTTTCAATTATATAACTTCGAATACTGATTATTTTAAAAATAATGAAAACATGAATAAAATATGTTATTTGGGAAGGAACAAATTTCTAATATTTGAAAATTAATAATATAGAAAACATTGGGTATAAAAAACTAAATGTGCAATAATGAAATGATGATAATGGTTATTGGGTAATAATATAATCACTTGGTTATATAGGTGTGAGTCCAAACCCCATGCATAAGATAATATCCTATTATTACAATCCATTTTTTATAAAACTCATTGATCATTTTTATGTATGATTTAAATCAGTAGATATCCATCTATATAAGATTCTACCATTTTTTAATGCTTGAACATCTATTTTGTTATGAATACACTCATTTAAATTTTTTTTGGATTAGTGGATTAGTTTTTTAGTTTGTTAAAATATTATATACTAACTTAAGAATAAATAATTTCCTAATTTTAGGGATAATGTATGCTGTGTAATGGAAAATTTGGTGAGTTTGTATATAACAGCTTTAATGTTTGGCCATGAGGCTTTGAATTAGTAATTGGACCTACAAAAATGTGGGACAAATTCCCAGTGTGTTTCTATTTATATAATGATATAGTATGGATTTTATTCTTTTAAAAGGATTTTTTTGTGGTTTGAATCTAAACAAAGTATATATCATATAGTTTGTAATATCAAATATCATTGCAGATTGCATAATATAAATGTATCAGTTGTTATTTTAAAACCTTTAGGCTATATCATATAAACATCCACAACTAAATTCCCAACATGTAAAGCAGATTAGAAATCTTTTTGATATATCTCATAATCAATGTGAGTATATATTATATATATGATTATAAAATATCATCAAAATAGGTGAAATAGTTTCTGTATTGTCAATACTATTAATTATATTGTAACCTTTTACAATTTGGTTTTATTTATATTTAGAGAAACAAAAATCCTTGTCAGTTCTCATTTAGAAATCCCAATTTCACCGAAATGTTATCACCCTTTCATGTTCATCTAATAGGTTCCAAAATTGGTTAATGTACAAAGAACCTATTTTACATTCAATATCTTTTTACCATTTCTTAGAATTACAGCCCACAATAGCCCCCCTGCCACCTTCGAATCGTCCCACACCATCCCCAAACACCTGCAACCAGCCCCCTTCCACCAGCATTCCATCCCCCTTCCACCTACATTCGATCCCTCACCGAATTAGGAATATTATGGGTCATCCAATCCTCTATTCATCACAGAATTGCATTCATTTCTTTTAATATTCTGAGAAAACATCCTCTCATGCCATCCATATCATATTATATGAAACTAAGTGGAGGATGTTGCCCTGAATATGCCGTTGGACCAGGCCAACACGGTACGGTCACGCCGCGGTCACGCCGCGGTGATGCCGTGATTTGGCCCTGCTCCAGCCACATAAAGCCCACACCAGCCCCGTTACACCTTCATTTCAGCCAGCTGCAACAAGCATTCCAGCCCGCAACAGCCCCCTTCCACCTTCGAATCAGCCCGCACCATCCACCCAACACCTGAAACTAGCCCCCATCCACCAGCATTCCAGCCCCCTTCCACTTACATTCGATCCCTCGTCGAATTAGGTATATCAGGGGTAATCCAATCCTCTATTCGTCATATATTAGCATTAATTTCCTTAAATATTCTGAGAAAACATCCTCTCATTCCATCCATATAATCCTATTTGAAACTAAGTGGAATATGTTGCCATGCGGATGTCGCTGGACCAGGCCAACACGGAGCGGTCACGCCGCAGTCACCCGCGGTCACGCCGCGGTCACGCCGTTGTAATGCCATGATTTGGCCCTGCTCTAGCCACGTCCAGCCCACACCAGCCCCCTTCCACCTTCATTTCAGCCCGCAGCCACCAGCATTCCAGCCTGCAATAGCCCCCCTACCTCCTTCGAATCCACCCGCACCATCCCCCCAGCACCTGCTACCAGCCGCCTTCCACCAGCATTCCAGCCCCTTCAACCTGCATTTGAGCCCTCACTAAATTAGGTATATCAGGGTCATCCAATTTTCTAGACATCACAGATTAGCATTCATTTCATTAAATAATCAGAGAAATCATCCTCTCATACCATCCATATCATCCTATTTGAAACTAAGATGAAGATGATGCCCTACGAATGTCGCTGGATGAGGCCAACACACTGCGGTCATGCTGCGGTCACGCCGCAGTCACGCTGCAGTCACGTCGCGGTCACGCCATGATTTGGCCCTCCTCCAGACACATCCAGCCCAGACCATTCCCCTTCCACCTTCATTTCAGCCCACTGCCTCCAGCATTCTAGCCCGCAACATCCCCCCTTCCACCTTCGAATCAGCCCACCCCATCCCCCCATCACATTCAACCAGCCCATTTCACCCAGCATTACAGCCCCCTTCCACCTGCATTCGAGCCCGAACCATCCCGAAGCCACCTGTAATCCAACCTGCACCACTTAGTTCATGCCCTTTGGATTAAATAATGATGACACTACATACCAACACCACACATATTAGAGGTACTTTCTCTTAGATGATCTCTATTTGGCATTTGGAGTCGTGTGTTATGCACCACAACCTTCACATATGGGATCCCACTTAGGAGACCTTGTTTTTTCTTCAAAATTTTTTTATGAGTTTTATTAAGGTCGAAATTAATATTTTTCTTCCTTGAAGTGACAATTTAAATAGTCTAATGATCTCCAATCAGAACAACGATATGATCTTGGTCCTATTTTTCATTCTTCACCAGAATACACCACTGATCCTCATGAATGGGAGTAGTAATATTTGAAAACTCATAATTATCTCTTTAATAATGTTAATAAACTACTCAAATGGTGGTGGGAGGAATATAGATATCTTCCCTACTGATCTTAGGGATATGGAAATAGTGGCCATTCACTGTTGGGGCCAAAATACACTGATAGTCTCACAAGGCTTGAGTGGCGATATGATTCTACCCTTAAATTGGTTCCAGGATATGCTAATATAATTCTTTGACAGAAAAAAGAATATATGAATGTTCATTAATGGTAATGGAGATATAATATTATCCTTTTCGTCCATTTTTCATAAGGATATGCCGACTGGCTTCATATACAGGGGTGGGAGCATGTGTCAGCCCCTATTTTTTTTGGTATCTATAGGAACAATTATTCATATATTTACATTGTATAGTGTCAATATTCATGTATTATTCTAATATTTATTTATGAATTGTCTAGTTATTAAGTATTTTATGGTATTATAGAAGTGAAGGGATACACTCGTCATTGGTTTTAGGAACATTCCTGATTGAGGATGGTCCCTATTATATTTTCTTGCAGCAAATCCTGCTTGGGAAGCTCTCTCAAAGTCTCTATAGTTAGGTATGTTCTGTAATTATAGGCTGTTCAATGCAGTAGATTCAAGAATCCATTTGTCTTCAATTTTTACGATGATTTAATCTATGGAAAATCAGTATAATTACCTAAAGCGTGTACAATGTGTCCTGTTTTCTGTCTACTGGAATTTATAGTTTTTTCACCATAATAAACATCATAATAGAGGCAGTTTTCCACCTTATTGAATCTATGTTTCGGTCTATTAGTTTATATATTAGAGTAACACCTATTACTGGATTTGGTGGAAGAGTAATTTCCAAGTCTTCTGTCTTGATGAACAGGCTGGGTTTTTGTTTTCTGTCTGTTTGCGAGCTAGAGGTGGAGTGGAGTGGATTGGTTTGGATGTGGTAGTAGGAAAGGGGAATGGGTCTTGTCCGGTTGGGGAGGGTCTGCAGGGCATATGGGAGGGGTGCCGAACAATGGGGGGGGGGGGGGGTCTACAGGGGAGAGGTTCAGGGGAGAGTTCATTGTTTCTTACATTAATGTGGTTTGAGAAAAGACCATGTGATATATTTTTCATAAATATTGTGTAGTGTTTTGAGACTAGTCTGGCTGTAGTATCATAAGATTTCACACATGAAAATTTAGTGATTAAGTGAGGCTAAAACATCAGGAGAAGAAATAATATTTCCATGATCATGGTTTCAATTACCCAATTGATCATACACAAGTGATTAAATCAGTATAAGGGCTCAAATATGGGGTTCCACATTCCCATAGCCTATTCATTTTGGTTCAGGACGCACTCTCCAGATGCATGTTCTAGTAGTGATTAATGTTTCAAAATGAACTGGCTTCTCTCTTTCGAATGAATAATTACCCTTCCTGACACCATCATCACATCAATACTGATGCATGTGCTAGAAGTGATTAATGTTTCCAAAGTAACTCTCACCAGATTTGAGAAAATCCTAAATAATTTCATCTAGGAAAATAATAAGGAGGGTAAGTACCACTGACATTCCTAGAAAAGGATGTCGAACCTAATTATTGAAGGAAGAGGAAATTTGAGAAATGTAACTAATGTAATTTAAGTATTGAAAACCAAACACGCACTATTTATTATTGTTGGGAACTCTATTTGGGAGAGTTTTTTGAAATATAGCTATGGGAATGATTGGAGATGTTTGAAAAAGAATAAAATTTGGATCATTATCTTGGCCTACTGCATGGCTAATGATTTTGGTTTACTGGATAAAAAAATCATTAGGTTGTCAGGAGTGGGATATCATGGTTTGGAAGGAAAACTGAGCGGCACAATATCTATACATTCCTAGAAACCCAAACCTAGACATTTTGTTTAAACGTGCATGTAAGAACCCTATTCTCATTAATACCATTCTCAATGATGCACAAAAGAACATGAATGCAAGCATACAACTAGAGGATACCCCTAATTGTTGAATATTCATATAAACTTATTAATGTATTTCTAATATGAATAGATTATTTGTTTCCCTTCATAAAAAAATAAATTTGGATGTAATATAAATAGATTCCATCCCTTAATCCACCATACCAGGAATCCGATTATTGGGAGGACCGATTATACTGCAAGGAGATACCCACCAAATGTAACTTCCTTGTCTAGATAATAAAAAATAAGGTACTATCAGTGGAAGAAAATGTGAAAAGGAAATAAATCCACCTATCCTAACGTTTTTAGTTCTTCAAGATTTCAAACATGGAGACGTACAGACACCTATTCATAGAATATGGGTGGGCTTGGTTCTGCTGGGATCTTTTTGGTCAGTTCCATAGTATTCTGTTACAGAGAGGCTCAACCATGGACTTTATCGCCTCTTGGTTTTCGAGGGTGGAGTATAAGGTTAATGAAAGGAAATATCATAGAACGAGTTTTAATGTTATGTGATAGGTTTTTTGGAATACCAATAATAAAAAATGGGAGGGATCCAATTACACCCTTCCTCAAATTCAAATTCATGTCCAATCTATGATTGCAGATTTGGAGGTTGTCTTTTTGGGTGGAAGCTTCATGAAATCCAATGAAGGCATGATATCATGGAGAAAAATCACCTCTTGATTTAATAGAGATGTTATCCAAGAAAGATGGATCGAATAGATCCCACCTTGCATGGGGATCAAACTCAATATTGATGGGTCCTGTGTTCATGGTGAGATGCAAGGAGGTGATATGGTTCATGATGGAAGGGGATCAATGTTTCTTAGTTTAGCACATATTACAAGGGAGGAAATTCATATAATCAGAAGTAAGAGCCCTTCACAGTGGCATCTCCTTTTACAGACTATTTAACATTGGCATTGGGGTAATGGAATTGATTTCTAAAATTCTTATGGACACTCTCATGTAATAGTGTACATATCGTTGGTACTTTAATTATATCATCATGAAATATAGTCTCTTCATTGATCATGTTATGAAGGTTATTCACACATGGAGGGAGGGAAATATGGATGCAGACATATTGGTTATCTAAGGAGACACCCGTGATTCACATATCCTTTACAATGGAATTGGTTCTTTGCCTAATGATTGTAACAGTTTTGTTAAATGAGATGTGCTATCCCTTTATTATTTCTTCCCCCCATGAGCACCTATCAGTTCTATTAGTGATGTATGAATGAATTAAATATATTTATTATGCTTAAATAATATAAGGAAGTTAATATACCATATAAAATAAATGATGGCATTAAATATCATACATTTCTTATGGAGTTGATAATGAGAAAATGAAACCCATACAAAATTTGTAATTTCTTATTAAAAACCCCATGAAACAATTAAATTATAATGTAAAATTATAGACAATTGGAATTAGATCAATTTGAATGATGACTTTGTCTGTCCAGGGGGTGTCCAAGTGGGATGGGGGGTTGTCCAGGGGAGTTTGTCTGGGAGGGGGGGTCTGTCCAGGAAGGAGAGGGGGGTGTCCATGAGGGGGGGTCTGTCCAGAAATGAGGGGGGATTTTCCCGGGGGTATGGGGGCTATCCAAGGGGAATGGGGGGTGTCCATGAGGGATGGGGGGCTGTAGACAGATTCTCTAGGCCTTGTGAGTTTAAAAATTATGTATGAAACAATATTTTTAGCTAGCAAACCTGTTTGTTATGTGTCACTCACCTCTTTGACCTACCACATAATTTAATGGCCTATTATGTAAGTGTTTACGCCTCTTTTTTCCGTCCCTTTCTCCAATTATTCATGTATTATTCTGATATTTAGTAATAAATTGTCTAGTTATTATGTAGTTTATGGTATTGCAGAAGTGAAGGGCTACAGTCGTCATCAGTTTTAGGAACGTCCCTGATTGAGGATGGTCCCTATTATTTTTTCAAGCTACAAATCCTTCTTGGGAAGCTCTCTAAAAGTCTATAAATTTAGGTATGTCCTGTAATTGCAAGATGTTCAATGTAGTAGATTCAAGAATCCATTTTTCTTCATTTTTTATGATGATTTTGATGTGGTAGTAGGTAAGGGGCAGGGGTCCTGTCCGGGTTGGGGGGGATCTCTCCGTGGGGGGGGGGGAACTGGCAGGGGGGAGGGTGAGGGAGGGCAGTGGGGAGGAGGGAAGTGGGGGGGGGGGGGTTCAGGGGGGTCTGCAGGGCATATCGGAGGGGTGAAAGAGGGAGGGGGGTCTATAGGGAGAGGTGCAGGAGGGCAGGGGGGAACTGGCAGGGGGAGATGGTGCAGGAGGGAAGTGGGTGTCTGCAGGGAAGTGGGGAGGAGGGAAGGGCAGGAGTGGGGGGGGGGTCTGTAGGGGAGAGGTGTAGGAGGGCAGGGGGGAACTGGGAAGGGGAGATGTCGTAGGGGGTAGGTGGGGTGTATGCAGGGCATTTGAGAGGAGAAAAGGGGGGCTTCAGGGCAGTGGGGAGGTGTACAGGGGGGAGGGTCTGAAGGGCATAGGGGGGGTGCCGGAGGGAAGGGGGTCATTAGGGGAGAGGTGAAGGAGGGCAGGGGGGAGGGTCTTCGATGTCTGCTTTCTTTTCATATTGAGTTGTTCTTGAGATTTTTGTATACTTACCACTTCTTCTATACTGTAAAAAGTACTCTGATACTCGTTTTATTTCATTACATCTGTTATCCCACAAATTACAGTGGAAGTTGCATGATATATCCTAGACTTCCTTGTGTGTAATTATTTTTACAAAAATGTTGTTGATTGTTTATTATGTTTTAATAAACTTTCGTGGATGTGACTTACGGTTAAGTGGAGATGACTAAGATCCAAATTGAGTTAACCTCTTGTTTAATTCCATTCTGTGTTTCATTTTTTTTTCTTTGGTTGATTTAAATTTACTTGAAAGCCATTTTATTTTTCAATAAGTGTATTTAAAATGTGAATGCAAAGTCTACATTGATAGTTAGTATTTTCAAGTGATATACATATTGTGTTTGATATGAGTAGTATTTTCAAAGCTAAAATAATATAAGTTATTTTAACAAGGTTTTGATTGAACTTTTGAGAAACGTTTTAAAACATCAAATTATTTATACCTACTTCTTTTACTTTGGCCAGTATTTCAAATTGAAGGGATTTAAATTTATAATTTTTAAAGCATAAACTAGTATTGGAATATCAATTCATCCTTCATGAGAATTCCTCTCTGACCAAAAAAATCCTCTATGCCTACTTATCCATCTTGGTGTAGTAAACAAGTGTTTAACACCCGCAAGACTGTCCATCTCACCCACTCGATTCATTAAGTCCAAGGCCGCTTCACCTTTCCTTTTTCTCAACAATCGTGTGATCTAAACCAAACTCACACAAAATTGTTAGTATATAAAATGTAAAGAACAAAGGGTGTGTGACATAAAACTTTTAGCTTGAATTGATACCATTTGTAAACACCAAATTGGCAATTCCACTTGACTCCCATGTTATCCATATTCTCACAGGTTCCTTTAACCAAGAATGAAGATGAACAACTTTTATAACTTCATCTCCAATTTCTCCTTAATATCAACATTCTTTGAAGAATTGTTCTGTTTTGGGGACATCGCATATTGACAAACAGCTCCCTCTTAGTTGCAGCATAGATTTCCCTAGAAAATACTGTTGATACTAATAGTTTAGAATAAATTCAGATATGAATGAGATTTAGAATTGTGCTTCCACTTCAGGGTCTATGACAACACACATCATGGCCTGCTTACAACTGTTTTTTCCATCACAGCATACAAGGACATATTCAGTATTTCTAAATCTGTCCTTTTAGTGGACTGGTTTTATTAAACACAAATCCTTACAAGAAGCTTCAGGCCTGATTCCACACTAGACCTTAAAGACCTCAAACACCACTTGCTACATGCAACTTCCAACTTTAAACCAGATCTGTTTCCATCTCAAAAATATGTTCATTGTGAGCACACTTACCACATGGATTGGGTATCCACATCATTAGGATTGTTCTTTTCTTCACAACCCAAAACACAACCTGTTTTTCCTTGGACAGATTTACCACCAAGGATTTTTATTTTCACTATAGGTTGATTTTTCTTTCTCCAAATCACCTTGCTTCTTGGACCATCCCTGCAAGCATTTTCAGTACATACCTTGCCTTTGGGCACCCCTTTCACATGATTCCTTCTAGTTTTAGGATCATGTAGGTTCTTCTCATGCTTCCAAGACCTTTTTGTGTCTTTCTAGATGGTCTGTTCTTTATAACTAGTCTTGGAGTTTCTCTTCACATTACTCTCAGTATAGAAGTTATCTACATGTATCCCCTGAAATTTGTTCCTCAAACGAACATATTGGACATTGTATTCATGTTGATTTCTTCCATTAATCCCTGCTGAATGCTTGTGGCCCGTAATTGTTACGAATGAGGATTTTGATGGATTGGTGTTGCCCAATCTAGTTGGGCCGAATGCTTGTGGCCTGCAACTGTAGCAATGCTGACCAACCGACTACGACATGCCACTATAGCAATGCTGACCACTGTGCTCTGACTAGAGGAGAAAACCTGTGATAACTTCAACAGGATGGCAGCTTCTGACTTCCTCTCTTGCATTGAAAATTGTAGGCCAGTTGAAGTGACCGGTATAGGGGTGATTACACCTGGAGAATGTACACCATTAATGGGTGGCAAGCCTGCAGTATTGATAGATACTTGGCCTACATCGATGTAGGGAATGAGCCCTTGATTATTTCGGGACTCATCTTACCAAAGCATCACTCTGATCATAATCCCACCCTGATTGATGTATGTGCTATAAATGTGAGGTCTTCTCCTATTCATTTCAGACATAACAACTCGTGGATTGTGTGAAGGAGACAGGGTGAGGGGGAAGGGGTGGTTTGCTGGGGGCAGGGGGGAAGTGCAGGGGGCAGGGGGTGTGCTGGGGGCAGGGTGTGTGTGCAGGGGGGATGCAGTGGGTTGGGGGGAGGTGTAGTGGGTAGGGGGAATGGGTGTGTGCAGTGGGCTGTGGGGAGTGCAGGGGGCAGTGCTGGGGAAGGGGGTAGGTGGGGCTGTTTTTTTATGGAATGGGGGGCCATATAGCCATGGTTTAAAACCTGTGGCAAAATGACTATAAACATGGTTTGAAACCATGGCAATAGTCCTATAGCCACCGTTTGAAACAGTGGCTATATCTATTTCCAGACTTAGGATTCTGTCACGGTTTGAAAACTGTGGCTATAGGTTTTACCCTATAGCCACTCCAATACCAGCCACTGTTTTTGGGCCTATAGCCATAGTTCAAAACTGGTGCTATATCTTTATTTTGTAGTATTGTATGTCACTTGTTCCTTTTTAATAAAATTAATGTCACTTTTAAATAAAAATACGGACTTAGAGTCATACAGGTCACACCGTGTGTCAGATAGAGGTACGACTAATTTCAACACATCCAAAATTACTTATGGATAGTTGTACTAAAGTATCAAACCAATACAAATATTTTTTTTGTTATTTAGTATGCCACCTCTCTTTTTTAGAAAAAAATCATTATAAACTAGAAACACACACTTTGACTAATACCGGACACATCGAGTATTTGTTTTACATGAGAACAATTCCTAAACATAAAAAAGGATTTATGAATTGATTTAATAAATTATTAAGACAATCTGAGTGTGTTTTCTATGTTTTTAGTGAGTGATGTATTTTGAATTTAAATGTCGATTTTAAACTGATAATGGACACATTGAGTCATACTGGTCACACTATTTTTTGGATTGAGGTGTAGCTGATTCATACATATCATAAATGACTTATAGATAATTATTCTAATGTATAAATACAATTTTAATTCCTTTTTTCGTTTTGAGTTTTGAGTTGTATATTGTACTAAAATTATGATCAATGTTAAATAAAAAGGCACACTTGGAGTCATAACGATCATGTTGTATGTTAGATTGAGGTGTTGTTGATTCCTATATGTCGCAAAGTATTAAAAGAATCCTAAATTCCAAGGAAACCTCCAGTATAATAAAAAAAATCTTATGTGATTAATACAAAAAATAAATAAATCAAACAAAAATATGAAACAATCCATTACTTCAATAGAAGTCACATCTTCATACCATTGGTGTACATTATATGATCAGGTATGATGCCAATTTGTTTCTAAGAAAATTTATATCATTTTATAAATAATATTGTTTTGAAAGTCATAATAGTACTAGAAAAATATAAATAAACAGAGGATAAAAAAATATTTTAAATAAGGTAGTAATTAACATTGAAAATACCTCTTAGGGGATGTCTGTTTTTTTTATGGGATATGATCTCTCTCATAAATTTACAAACATAATAACCATAATAATTTCAATTTTATTATTTTAGACACTGTAGAAACATTATGGAAAATAAGTAATTTATTTATATTTTTTTGGGTAGTTAAATCTTATTATATATACCTTGATACTTATCCAGTTGTAGAACTTGTTTGGGCCCTTGTGTGCAATTCTTGTCCTCATTCCATGATTTAGACGATATTTACACACCACCCTATAATAACAAAATCCTAATTAAAACATAATATAATTATATAACATGACGCTTAGTTCTAAAATGTTGGGTGTAGTGTATTAAAAATTAAAAACCATTATCACATGTGGTAGGTTTGTTGGTAATCTATGTTGTGAATCCAAGAAATAAATATTTAGAGTATCCAAATTGATTGTAATGAGAATATGAGGTTTCTTAAAAACATAAAAAGGAATAATTAATGAAGGAAATAAAAATTATAAAAAATATGATTAAATTGCAGAGTTTTATCCTGAAATCATTTGTATTAAGAAAATAATTTCACACCAAGTATTCTTTAAAACGATTTGCCATAGATTGCCACTCTTTCATCTATTTTTTGGATTTTATTTTTGTTTTTTCAGTAGAGGTGACATGAGGACTAAGGGGTCCAATTTTTTTATGGGAAAATCCAATGAATTGGTATTGATATATATGAATTCCAAAAATATGAAATGTATTTAGTCATAGTTAACATGGGATATCATCTTTTGGAAAATTAAATCCAAAAAATGTACCTCATGTATACATTTACAATTGAGACACCTATCCATTCATATTTGACGATTTCATCTACATTATTAGAAGCAATGTAGTCAATAAAATCCTATCAGCACATTATTTCATCAAAATCAACTATGTGGCTACTAGCACTTTGTAACATTGAATCCACATAAACCTTTAATTTTAGTAAATGTGGATATTCAAGGGGCAGTGTATATGTGCTTTAGGAGGATCTTTTCAATCAGTTGGTTGATCCTTTAGATGGTTTATGTCAACCTTTAATTTCACCCCCATCCCTTTGCCTATTTTTAATAGCATTCTTCTGTTTAGAACTCTTTTCATTAATTATTAATGTTTTATCATGAAAAATAAATTGGAAATGAATACCTCCTTGTCGACATTTTTTTTACAAGACTTAATGGCCATGCGATGAATGTTACAATAGTTGGTCAACCTTATGAATATCTTCCTCATCAATTGGAATAGGTCGATTAGCCCTCAGATCATGGTCTATGCTAATATACACTCTCACATGACCTATTGGAAGTGGTCTATTGTTTATCACATCATTTTGGATGTTGAACATTGTATCCCTCACTACAAGGTGATGGGTGTGTGTTGATAGATACAAATCATAGTCATTATCATCTAGTATAATATTAGTACAAGAAATCTATTAGTGTCTATCATATTGACATTTTATAGAAACCGTTATTAGAAAATTGATTACCTTGTCCAAGACATCTTTTCAAGTGGAATGGCTCACCTCAAATCTAGTGGGTGTGGGGAGCGATATTCGGGAAATTGTTGTTCTTGAGTTCTATTTTCTCTTTGCTTATCCCTATATAAGTTTCTAGTAACTCTCTCTGCTATTGAATTTTTTTATTAAAGTGTATATAGTACTTCTTTCATCTATTTCATTTCATTATCTTTATCCTCATCTTTTTTTATAAAAACATGTTTTCGGTTGTCACCCCAAAACCCGCACCTCTGATGTGACCATAATGTTATATCTGCTTTAAGGACACTGATAGTAGGTTTTCATCTGATATAGGTATTCATAATTCTTGTGGATAAGATGGATAGAAAATATTGGAAAATAAGCAATCTTTGTTAAGTAATTTTGATTTAAAGAAAAACAAATTTTTATTATTTCAAAGTTACACATGTTTCCCAACCTTTTTGTGTATTTTCATCTATTAGTTTCCCATATTTATTTACACATTCATCATTACACAACACTTGGTGTATATGGATGTGGATCTAGATTTGGATTCATCAATCTGCATATAAATAGAGGAACAAAATTATTTTTTCGTTTCATTTCATATAAATGTGTTACGGTAGATTTAAAATACGTATCATTTTTTTAAGTTAAGTGTACCGCATCCTTGCTTTACGGTAGGGGTATGTTGCTTTTGATGCCCCTCCATTATTTTCGACACTCAGTTTCTATTTCATAAATAAAAAATTGTCCCTCAAAGTGATGAATATATGTATTTTCAAACAACATTTTACTAGCCACAATGTACTCGAAATGGCACATCAGTATGACTTCTAGTAAACAAATCTCATGCTTGTTCGGTTATCAGGTGACCATACATAAGCAGTGGGTGTTGGGTTATTTTTCCATCGGCTTATTTTAGATGATGAATCAATAGACTTGTGTGAAATCCTCTATGAATCAATCTATAAATAATCAATATATATTTATTATGAGATGCATCTACTATAAATACAATCATCAAGGGATGGTGAAGAATAATTCATTTTTTCATTATTTTATTTTTTGTAAAATAAAGAAATGATATCATATTATTACAGTAATATTTTTTCACATCAGTGTATCACTACAACAAATATGGCTTTTATCAGCGCTAAAAATGGACTTTAACAGTGCTAGAAATGTGATGTTAAAGCCGACGAAGATATGGGGTCCCCTTTGTTAGCGCTCCAAAAAAGCGCTGATGAAAACCCCTTTTATTAGCTATAAAAAAATAACTTATAAAAGGGGTCTTTTATAAGTGCTAAAACAAAGTGTTGATAAAAGGATTTTTTATCAGCGCTTTCTTTTTAGCACTGATAAAAGACCCCTTTTATCTGAGCTTTTTTAAAAGCGCTGATAAAAGTTAAAAAAATAAAAAAAATTAAAAAAATAAAAAAAATTAAACAAATCCTGCCAATCGTGTGGGGGATTTTATAGCACTTTATCCTCCCTTTCACAGCGCTTTTCTGCCCCCTGTAGCACCCGCATGCACCCCTCCTCCCTTTATCAGCGCTAGCCCCATATTGACCCATTCGTGTGCGTCCGTGCCTCCACCCATATTTGATCTAGAGACCTCCCCCATGCGTGCCTAAAGCCTTTACCACTCCCCTATGTTGATTTTTTCTCCTATTAGTGATATATTTATTTATTTATATATATATATTACAATATTTATTTTTATAGTAATATATATTTATATTAATATATATGTAGTTATATTAATATATATAAATAGTTATATTAATATAAATATATAGTTATATTAATATAAATATATAGTTATATTAAAATATATATTTATAGGGATATTAATATATATATTTATAGTTATATTAATATATATATGTAGTTATATGAATATATATTTATAGTTATATTAATATATAGGTATATAAATATTCATATATTTGTATTTTAAATAAAATGTATATTAGTTATTATTTAAATAAAACTAATATATTTTATATGTAAATATTTTTTTTTATATTTATAATTAAGTTTTTATATGTGAATATATAAAAAATATGTATATATTTTTATATATTGGATTATAAATAGAAGTGCATTATAAAAAACGATAAAATTTAAACGACATAATATCAATATGAATGTAATACCTTGAAATTAATTCAGTCCCCACCAAAAAAAGCCAATAATACCCCCCTTAAACTAGGCTGAAAATCCACAAAATGTTAAAAAATCAGGTTATCCCGACTAAAAACTCAGTTTTGGAGGCATTCGGGGAATTTTTTGGCTCGAAAGAACCTTGACCTAGGTCTCCCCTAATTAATTTGACGTAGATCTCGTCACAGGCTTTGATTTGATATGTTGTAGAGTACAAACAGACACCCGAATCAAATGTTATGGCCATTTGAAGTTTGAGTTGCGTTTTCAACATATTGTGGAACTTTTTTAAAATTTTTAATTTTATTAGTTTTCAAATTGTTATAAAATGACTATTACTCCAAAATAATTTACAAATTATTAAACAAAAATAATTTATTTATTTTCTTTATAAGCTATTTTCACTAAATATATTATATATTAAGTGTAACTGTATATTTATACTTATCTAAAATATATTTAAAATTATATTTAAATTATATATATTATATTTATATCAATATAACTATATCTATATATTTAAATATTAATATATTTTTTCAATAATTTTTTTTGGAAGTAGACCCTTTATCAGCGCTTTTTAAAAAGTGTTGATAATGAGCCCCCTTTATCAGAGCTACTAAAAAAGCGCTGAAAAAGGGGTACCCTTTTACATCACTAAAAAACGATGTTAAAGGGGTACCTTTATCATCCCTAAAAAAAGCGCTAATAAAGGGGTTCTTTTATCAGTGCTTTTTTTTGCTGATAAAAGTACCCTTTATCTGTGCTTTTTTTCGCACTGATAAAGGTACCCCCCCCTTATCAGGGATTTTTCGTTAGCATTGATAAAGTGTGGCGCTGGCCTTGCCCAGTTTTGTGGTAGTGTATTAAATGCTGGAACCACATGGTTCTACAAAACTACACTAGCTGGCCTACCTAACCAAGTGATGATTCCAATGTAACTACTAAAAATGACCTTATTTGGGTTAACATGCTGGCCCCGTTCTATAGCGACCCGACATTTTCTTGCATTACTATTACATCATTTCAATGATAAACAACATAATATTATAACACATGGAGGATAGATAGGTTTAGTTTCGTGGGAAAACTAGGACCACACATAACAAGTATAACATCCAGCAATATCATTCATTTAATTTCTCTTTATATAGCTTCTTAGTAGCACTTTTCCTCTCCTTAGTACATGTAGCCACCTGAGGATATACATAAAAAGGGGTGAGCTAGAAGCCCAGTAAGAAGATAGATAAGAACAATACATCATGGGGTGAACATAATCATGACATAGGAAAAAGATCATGAACATGAGAGGAGCATAAACAATAAACTTGAAATTTGGCAGTGCATAAAAATGAAACATCATATCTTAGTGGTTAACTAAAAAAAATACATTTGAACAAATCTAGAATCTTTTTCACACATAATTTCACATTTACTCATGAGATGAATCACTTTACCCAATGCATTGGAGCGCTATATAATTCCGGGAACACCCGTCACATTTAAACATTCATATTGCGCTATATAATTCCGGGCGCACCCGTCACATCATAACATTATAATTATCATGATTTCCACATAGAACACATATCAAACATGTACACAAATAACCCAGGGAAACAAATGGGTTTCATCTCAAAATAACACATTCATAAGCTTTGGGTTCCCAAAAAAAATAGGGAACAACATACTTGACACAAGAACCATCAACCTTGAATGAGAGGTAAAGGAGAGATCTTGAAAGAAGAGTTCTTTTGGAAAAAAATTTGATGGACATAAAAACCAGTGCAAAACATGTATATACGATAAAAGTAAATTAAATGATTAACAAATGATCTTTGAGGAGTAACTATATCAAAAATGGAGTGAAATATGGAGAACCCGAAGGAAGAAAAATTGGGTTCGAGATTTCCCCTTACCTTGTACTCGAATGCCTCCTTCTCTTTAATGTCCTGTATAATGACATTATATTAATTAATTAGAAATTACAGAGCCTTTTATACATTAATAGGGTTTATTCTAATTTCATTATTTCATATTATGTTCCATTGTATGACTTATAGTGTTTAAAAACATTGATCGGGGATGTTCGTTTTCATGGTTTTCTTGAGCGGTCCACTTGTATTCTTAAATTGATGTTTGGTTAGATCATGGGTAAACATACATAACTGATATTACATGTTATTAATGATATTACAAAATCTTGAATTATTTTATAATGATTTATATTAGATCCATGTGGATGAATCATTAGATAAGAATTAAATGAAGATTATTTGGGTTAATTTGAGCGGTTTTTGGATCACAACGAACTCGTTTTATCTTTTACTTAGTAATTTGGCCATAGGTTATTTCCATAACTTAAAATATAACATAATACATATAAAATATTCTATTTCAACCATAAAAATGGTTTCATGACCAGATTTTAAGGTAGAAATGGAAGAATAGAGCATGTTGTTTTTAAAGGTGATAAAATATCACCACATGAACAACATTCTCTTAAAAAAAGGAAGAGGGAAAGGGGGTGGGGTGATATAATATCCCATTAGAATCATAAAAAGACAGTTTATGTATAATACTAGAGTTAAAAAACAATTTGGATGAGTATAGGTGGGGAGAGATCAAGAAACTAACTTGAACTTGAATGGAAATTAAAGGAGAAGAGGGAAATAAATTAACTTTAGAATCCTCTTCTTGAGAACCTCCTTAAGGGCCTAAGCTTGGTCTTTTAATGAGACCATAAGCTCTTGGACGTGGGGGAGGGTCAAGGGAAGGTGTTTGGGCAGAGTTTAGAGGAGGCTTGGAGCTTGAGAGGTTTGAGGAAAATAGGGAGTGAAGGGTGGCTTTTATAGTGGAGGGGAGAGGGGTTTCCTTAATTTAAAATTGATTAGTTTATTAATTTCACCTAAGACAAGAAATAGTGAGTCTTGGATGAACAAGAATAGTTAATAAGGCTTTTGAGTTCGAGATTTTGGTGCTTACATCACTTGTGATGTCAGTAATAGTGAGTTTTAATTAAAATGTATTTATATGGTAAATTAATGTATTTTACTATTCACCAAAAATTCAAGTATATCTCGAAAAAATCCCAAAAAATTACCCCACCCATTTTTCGACGTTTATAATCCAAAACCGAAGCTCATTTTTCAAAAAATAATTTTCTAAATATTATTAATTTAATATTTAACTAAAATCATAATTTACATAAAAAACAGTTTTATGATTAAAACTAATTTTATAGTTCCTTTAAAAATTACGTAGGGTCTTATAAAATTTTCTAAAAACTATTTAATATTGATTCAATAATTTATGAATACATTCCAGGGAAATAAATATTCTTTTAAATTAATTAATTAATTATAATTAATTATAATTAATTAATTATGACTTATAAAATACCGAAAATGTTTACTAAGGTCAAATGGTCAGTTTCTAAGATGTCTAAATTTTATTTTATTATTCATAGGTAATTTTCCTCTTATATACTATTCATAAGGGTCATATTACTATTCATAAGGGTAGGTTACTATTCATACGGGTAGGTTACTATTCAACAAAAATTATTTTTGTTTCATTAGACTCCAAAAACTATCTTGAACACAACCGTGTTTGTTGGATTTTCAAAATTCCAAACATAGGGGTGACAAAATTATGTTTAAAGGTAACTTATCACTTAGTAGTTCATTATTTGGTGTATTTATGACATAAATATAAGAAGGATATTTTCCATTGAAATACTTTGGGTCGTTACATTCTTCCCCCCTTAAGAAATTTCGCTCTCGAAATTTCTCTTTACAAAAACAGGTGAGGGTACTTCTCCTCGTTCCCACCATTTTCTAAAATAGAAAAGGATAGAACAAAACATAACTAAAAAATTCATGAATACCTTATTCATTTAAATAGTTATACAAAAAAATAACATATTTGACCCTAGGTAAATGTTCTTGTGTATGTGTTTGTACTTATTCTTATGCTAGAGGTTTTCTCTAGGGTTTACTAATCCTAATTCCCAAATTAAATATACATTTCCTCTAATATCAACTATAGAGAACCAACCTTTTCTTGCATTACTATTACATCATTTCAAACATAAACAACATTATAGTATTACACCTGGAGGATCCAGAGGTTTAGTGTATTGGGAAAACTAGGACCACACATAACAAGTACCACATCAAGCATAATCAATCATTTAATTTCTCCTTCTATAGATTCTTAGTAGCACTTCTCCTCTCCTTAGTACATGTAGCCACCTAATGATATACATAAAAAGAGGTGAGCTAGAAGCCCAGTAAGAGGATAGATAAGAACAATACATCATGGGGTGAACGTAATCATGACATAGGAAAAAGATCATGAACATGAGAGGAGCATAAACAATAAACTTGAAATGTGGCAATGCATAAAAATGAAACATCATGTCTTAGTGGTTAACTACCACACATACTTGTGAACAAATCTAGAATCTTGTTCACACATCATTTCAAATTTACTCATGAGATTCATCACTTTACCCAAAGCATTGGAGCGCTATATAATTTCGGGTGCACCCGTCACATTTAAACATTCATATTGATCTATATAATTTCGGGCGCACCCGTCACATCATAATATTATCATTATCATGCTTTCCACATAGAACACATATCAAATATTTACACAAATAACCCATGGAATGGAATGGTTTTCATCTCATAATAACACATTCATAAGATTTGGGTTCCCAAAAGAAATAGGGAACAACATACTTGATACAAGAACCATCAACCTTGAATGAGAGGTAAAAGTGAGATCTTGAAAGAAGAGTTCATTTGGAAAACATTTTGATGGGCATAAAAACCAGTGAAAAACATGTATATCCCAGAAAAGTAAATTAAATGATGAAAAAATGATCTTTGAGGAGTAACCATATCAAAAATGGAGTGAAAGAGGGAGAACCCGAAGGAAGAAAAATAGGGTTCGAGATTTCCCCTTACCTTGTACTCGAATGCCTCATTCTCATTAATGTCCTGTATAATGACATTATATTCATTAATTAGAAATTCCGGATCCTTTTATATATTAATAGGGTTCATTATTGTTTCATTATTTCATATTATGTTCCATTGGATGACTTATAGAGTTTGAAAACATTGATCCGTGATGTTCGTTTTCAGGGTTTTCTTGAGCGGTCCACTTGTATTCTTAAATTGATGTTTGGGTAGATCATGGGTAAACATACATAACTGATATTACATGTTATTAATGATATTACAGAAGATTGAATGATTTTATAATGATTTATATTAGATCCATGTGGATGAATCTTTAGATAATAATTAAATGAAGATTATTTTCGTTAATTTGAGCGGTTTTTGGATCACAACGAACTCGTTTTAACATTTACTAAGTAATTTGGCCATAGGATATTTCCAGAACATAAAATAGAACATAATAAATATAAAATATTCTGGTTCAACCATAAAAATGTTTTCATGACCAGATTTGAAGGTAGAAATGGAAAAAGAGAGCATGTGGTTTTTGAAGGTGATAAATTATCACCACATGAACAATGTTCTTTTAAATAAAATAATAGGAAGAGGGAAAGGGGGTGGGGTGATATAATATCACATTATAATCATAAAAATATAGTATATTTATAATAATGGAGTTAAAAAACAATTTGGATGAGTATAGGTGGGGAGAGATCAAGAAAGGAACTTGAACTTGAAAGGAAATTAAAGGAGAAGAGGGA
Source organism: Viscum album (assembly GCA_963277665.1). Taxonomy (NCBI): domain Eukaryota; kingdom Viridiplantae; phylum Streptophyta; class Magnoliopsida; order Santalales; family Viscaceae; genus Viscum; species Viscum album. The sequence goes on along the minus strand of OY728140.1, from coordinate 1,250,578,199 downwards.
GAAAAATTACCTTTAGAATCCCCCTCTTGAGAACCTCCTTAAGGGCCAAATCATTGTCTTTTAATGAGACCAGAATCTCTTGGACATGGGGGAGGGGCTAGGGAAGGTGTTTGGGCAGAGTTTAGAGGAGTCTTGGAGCTTGAGAGGTTTGAGAATAAGAGGGAGTGAAGGGTGGCTTTTATAGTGGAGGGGAGAGGGGTTTCCTTAATATAAAATTGATTAGTTTATAAATTTCACCTAAGACAAGGAATAGTGAGTCTTGGATGACCAAGAATAGTTATTAAGTCTTGTGAGTTCGGGATTTGGGTGCTTACATCACTTGGGATGTCAGGAATAGTGGGTTTTAATTAAAATGTATTTATATGGTAAATTATTGTATTCAACTATTCATAAAAAATTTAAGTATCTCAGAAAAATCCAAAAAATTTACCCCAACCATTTTTGACGTTTATAATCCAAAACTGAAGTCCATTTTTCAAAAATAATTTTCAAAATAGTTTTAATTTAATATTTATTTAAAATCATAATTTACTTAAAAAAACAGTTTTATGATTAAAGCTGATTTTATTGTTCTTTCAAAATTTACGTAGGGTCTTATAAAATTATCTAAAAACTATCAGGCATTGATTCAATAATTTATGAATACATTCCAGGGAAATAAATTTTCTTTTAGATTAATTAATTAATTATAATTATTTATTTATAACTTATAAAATACAAAAAACGTTTACTAAGGTCAAATGGTCACTTTCTAAGATGTCTAAATTTTATTTTATTATTCATAGGTAATGTTCCTCTTATATACTATTCATAAGGGTCATATTACTATTCATAAGGGTAGGTTTCTACTCATAAGGCTAGGTTACTATTCACTGAAAATTATTTTTGTTTCATTAGACTCCAAAAACTATCTTGAACACAACTGTGTATGTTGGATTTTCAAAATTCCAAAAATAGGGGTGAAAAAATTATGTTTAAAGGTAACTTATCACTTAGTAGTTCGTTATTTTCTGTTTTTATGACATAAATATAAGAAGGAAATTTTCCATTGAAATTCTTTTGGTCGTTACACGTTCATTCCATCTGATCTCATATTTGATGCCTTTGATTTTTTTTTCCTTCATGATTTATTCTAACACCATCAAACTATGGAGAACCTATTTTATTTGCATAGTCGGTCCTTCATCGCCTAACTTTTCATTGGATTCAACGTCGTCAATATGTTGTTTCTCAAGAGCAGTAGTATCATCATGTGAAGATGGTTGTTGAACCTCAACATCGAGGGCACCAACAGATTGAAAAACCTATTATTCCTTAGGATTGGGATTACCAACACATGAATAAGGTCATTGTTCCTCTACAATGCAAGAAACAATAGGATGAAAGACCTAATGTTCCTTCGGATTGGGAGCACCAGCATGTGGATAATTCATCATTTGAATAACTGGTTTATAGTTTAATTTTGATTACATAAATATAAAAAAGAACATATAATAACATGAGGTAACACAATGTATATTTAAAAAAATAACCTAATTATTGAACTCTCTCTTTTTAATGGATGAAGGTATTTGACCCCTCTATCGACTATTAAAGTCCCTTCATTTTGGTCTCCTCTGACAAAAAACAACATCTACATTAGGACCTCCTTAAAATGATTGCGATGTCATAATGAAAGTGTCACCCACAATTGAATTTTAATCTGTCACTTCAATGGATTTGGTTGATAACATAACAATTGACCACTTTAAGTTTGTGGTATCTAGAACATAAAATACATGTACTGCCTATGATGCCATTATAAATCGTTCGTCTTTTCACCCTTACATACTAAAATAAGTATTCACTAATCCAAATTAATATATTTTAACATCATTCATGTTATCAACCCAATATAATTGAAAAATTGGAACATGGAATGTTGTATAATCAATATCCCATATTTTTTTGATGATTCCAATGTATGAAATATTCACGTCAATTGGATTTCTTTCCTTGGTACCAGAAATATGCATCGCTTCATCAACAAGTGTATCTCCACTATTTTTTACAGTATTTTCATCATCATTTCTATTTCTATAGAATGTATAACCCTTAATTAAATAACCATTGTATGATAATACATACACACTTGGTCCTCTGGATAACTATCAAAGTTCTTCTGATATTGAATTAGTATTTTCATCTAAATCGTTAAAAATATAGTCCCAAAACCATTCAATAAACTATTGATTATGTGTATTTTATATCCATATTTTATCCCTTGATAGATTAAAAGGCCTAAGAATTTCTTTTGTGGGATTCAACATATGGGGAAACCTCCAAATCATTATTCCAAACGTAATGGTGTGCCTACTCTTGATCTGCAATATTGATTTTGATTATATCTCTTCCATGAAATTCCTCACCCACTAGCCACCTAGTGTGATGAGATTTTGGTAGACCAATGATATCCACACCTCACATGAATTTGGTACATAATTCTATGGCTTCCTCAACAATATATATATCTGCAATATAACCCACTGGTCAACTTTGAAATTTTATATACCCATTCAAAATATTTATATACCATTCAATGGGGTATATCCATCTATATTGTATAGGACCACATAGTCTAATCTCTCGCACTAAGTGAACCATAAAATGAACCATTATATCAATGAATTCTAGTAGGAAGAACATTTATAAATCACATAATATGATAATAATTTCTCTTTCCATAGTCTTCAATTTCACCATATCTATAACTTTACTACATATAGCAATGAAGAAGAAATAATTCTTGGTTAATTTATAAAGGACATTCTTGAAATAAATGCAATGTAAAACTATAGAAATTTGATCTCCCAGTAAAACATGACAGTCATGTGATTTTATAACTTTTAAGAATAAATTGATTATTGGCACGATATTCTTGTTATACAATTAATACCCCTCTAGAACCATTATTTCATTCAAAAAGATGAAAAACCAATGTCTCTCCTGCCTAGAAAGAGTGTATGACACTAGAGGAAAAAAGGTTCATTTTTTACCCTTCACTAGAACCAAATCTTCTCATATTCCAATTTGAACCATATCCAACCTATCCATAATTCCATCCTTTTTTTCAGGTGAATTAAACAGTGTACCGATGAAACTATCACATATATTTTTTTTTCAGCATGCATAACATCAAGAAAATATCTGCCATATAGAAAATTCCATTATGATAATTAAAAAAACTAAACACCATTTACAACTAATTTTCATAAAAATTATCAACTCCTTTTACCAAAATTAGTGTCCACATCTTTTACATTCTTAAACAGTTGATCACATATTTGTGTAAATGGTGTTTTATGTTCTTATGAACATCCATCGAATGATGTTGTCCAAGATAGGTACATATCCCATTAGGGTAGAAATATAAAATTTATTATAAACAAAGTCTTCAATGAATGTTTCAACCTAATTGAATTTGTACCTTTTTTGAAAACGAGACACCCTTTAGTTCCTTTAATACTATATCCTGAAAAATGTTCATAAGAAATAAATTCATTTATCGTCTCTTACACCAATGCTCTGAATGTGAAATCTTCATTTATGTAAGAATAATACAACGCAACACCTTAATCAACCTCACCGTAATACGACACACGGTTTGGCCAGTATAACTCAAACTGTCTCTTTTTATTTTAAATTTACATCGATTTAAGTGAAAACAACAAGTGACATAATTAGAATTGAGAAAACTTTTTTCTATTATTTTTACATTTTTTTTAAAACAATCCACGAGTCATTTTTGATGTGTAATATTCAACTTCACCTCAATATAATGCATGGTGTGACTGATATGACTCAAAGTGTGTCTTTTTATTTTAAAATGGAATTAATTTATGAAAAAAGGAAAGTGAAATATTCAATACTGAGAAAACACATTCATATTTTTTGATACTTTAGTAAAATAATTCATGAGTCATTAAGGACATGCAGGGCTTAGCCATACCTCAATAAGATGCATGGTGTGGATGGTATAACTCAAAGTGTCTCGTTATATTTAAATTTGACATGAATTTAAGTAAAAACAATATGTGAAATATTGGAAACCAAGAAAAAAAATTTGATTGTTTTGATATTTTAGGAAAACAATCTCTTCATTATTTCTGACATGTAGAAATTAGATACACCTAAATACAACACATGGTGTGGCCAATATCACTCAATGTGCCTATTTTTATTTAAATTTCACAATAATTTATGTAATAACAACAATTGAGATATTAATAACCAATAAAATGAATTCATATTGTTTTTATATTTTTGGAAAATGATTTATTTGTAATTTTTTATGTGTAAGGATCAGCCACACCTGAATACGATACATAGTGGGGACGGTATAACTCAAGGTGTCTATTTTTATTTAAAAATTTCATTAATTTAGGTAAAAACAACAAGTGAAATACTAAAAACTGAGAAAATGAATTCATATTGTCATTATACATTAATAAATTGATCCATGAGTTATTGTTGATGTGTATAAGTCAACCATACCTGAATCTGATGCATGATATGACTAGTATGACTAAAAGTGTCTGTTATCAGTTTAAAAACAAAATTTTAGTTCAAAATGTTTTAGTCACTAAAAACCATGAAAATGAGCTCTGAATGTATTGATATTTCAAGACAGATATTTATAAGTCATTTGTGACATGTATGAAGTAGTCACACATTTAAACGATGCATGATATAGTCGGTAAGACTCAAAATATGTGTTTCTAGTTTGAAATGATATTTTAGTAAATAAACCCAATGGACAAACTGAAAACTGAGAAAACATATTTGGAATGTTTTGATACTTTAGGAAAAAAATTCATGAAAAATTTGTGACAAGTAGGAATTATTTGTACCTAAATACGATGGATGGTGTTTCCAGTTAACTCCAAATGTATCATTATTTAAAATTGACATTAATTTTAATAAAATCAAAATTGACATACTCAAAATCAAGAAAACAAATTAGAATTGTTTTTATATTTTAGGACAATGATCCATAACTCATTTGAAACATATAAGAATCAAAACCACCTCAATAGGATGCACAGTATGACCCATATAACTCTAAATGATTCATCTTTATTAAATATTAAAATTTTATTAATGTTTTTATTTCATATAAATGTACAATTAACTTATATATAGTATTAGTTACATTTTATTTGTTTTCTTATATAAGTGGAAACATTTTCATGGGTTGATATGATTTGTTAAAAAATTGATACCATGGGTATAAAATTTTCATAGGGGATCATTGGATTCAAAATATGAAATATTAATGTTTTAGAAAGTTTGTTGGAAAATTGTAAATGTAATTATATACAAAATTTGTTTGAAATGTAAATATCTGTGTTTTTTTCAATATAACATGGGTGGACATTTTTGTATTGATGATGTAAATTAAATTAATAAAGAAGTTTTGCTTCTGGGTGTGCAATTTAAATATTAGGTTTTCTTTAGGGTGTGTTGTTATATAAATATTACATTCCAGGTGGCTAGGCCTTTATCAACGCTAAAAACACACTGATAAAGGCCCCCTATAATCATTGTGATTAATATCCCCCTTTTAGCTCTGTTAAAGGCCATTTTCACACTGTGAAAGGCCATATGTGTAGTAGTGTTTACCACTCATCCATATTGGTTGGTTCTCACTTCAATGATATATCTATTTATATATATATATGTAGTTATATTTATTCTTATTTTAATATAGATTTATATTAATATATAAATATAAATATATATTCATTAATTCATTACAAGTAGGATAATTTATTGATCATAAATGGGAGGGGAAATCAGTCAAGTCAGGGTGGATAAAAGAAGGATTCCCTAAGTAATCAGCCATTACAAAATTAAAAAACTCGGTGGGAAGAGAGCCCAGTGTAGAAAAAATAATACAAGGACTTCGCAGATTCCCCCTTGAGGCCAGTCTATCTGTAGAAAATTTCCCTTCATCTATGTGTGCTGAATGGTAGCTCGACCAATAAACTCATTGCATCTTCATGTATTATAAATTATAGACCAAGCAGGTTCACATATCCCCTCGAATGAGTTGCATGTAACTGAAGAATCACTTTTGATCTCTATGGATGAAATATTATTAGAGAGATAAATCTCCAAACCATTAAGAAAATCCACCACTTATGAAATAAGAGAGCTTCCATGACAATAAAAGCTTCTAAAAGAAATCACCACTAAAACGTCGGAGTCAGGAACAATGCCTACCCCTCTTATGATGCCAACGTTATAAGTGTTGTCAGTATTGATCTTGAAGCCATTACATCGGGGGTTCTATCAGATCCATCTACCCAATAAAGACACATGTGGAGAAAAGGATGTGGTTCACTAGCCATTCATGAAAATTATCCTGGATTTTGATTTTTCATAGCTTTTCAGAAGATCCCATATATCCACCAAAATACACTAGACCCAAGTATGAATTTAAAATCATGAGGTAGAAAGACCATCCACTTGGGCTTTGTTTCATGCATTCCAGATCATCCAGAAACTAGAAAAAATCAAGGCAACCCTCAGCATCCTCTCCAAGCTATTATATTCCATATAGTGAAACCATGAGATGTAAAATACCTCACCATCACCCACCTAAATATCAATGCCAATAAGTTTCCCAATATTTCCCCAAACCATTCTTGCCCAATATCCCTAAAAGAACATGTGTTTTACTAATTTTAACTTATAGATAAAACAAAAAACATTATGATATCATACTTATCCATTTACGCTTAATCACTTCATCGGTTGGAAGGGAACAATGCCGGATACGCCTCACAAGAATGTTGAATTTGATTGGAATTTCATTTCACTAAAGAAACATACTCATTCTTACAAAAGTATTACCTTGTATGGGAGAAAATATCCCTTAGCTGAAAAAATTATCTATGATGCTCCAGTGAAGATGAGTTTATCCAGTTTAGAAGAAAGGTGTATGCAGTAAAAAATCTCACACTGTTGTGAATCATGAGTGGTGTTAATGATGTTCATAAATGAGAAGGATTCAGCAAAATAAATTCTAGGAGTCAACCACCCTGCAAAGATGAGAGATTTACCAGCCCAATTGTGGTTCCAATAATTAATCTTACCGCAAAAAAACTATCCATATATACAATATGCATACGCATATATATAATATCTGTATATCTGAAAGTATAATTATATATAGTTATATATATTTATATATATTTACAAATATTATATAATAATATGTGTATTCATATGTTATAATATATAGATAATACATATCAGTTTGTTAATATAGACACACCCTAATATATACACACACATACACACACACACATTATATAAGTATATAAATATTCATATAATTTTTTTTTTGAAATCAAATGGATTATAGATTTTATTTAGATAAGGCTTATATGTTGATAAATATTTTTTATATGTAAATATGGTTAATCATTTATTTGTAAAATTTAATTTTTATGTATGAATATAAAAAAAATATGTATATATTGTTATATATTTGGTTATAAATAGTAGTACATTGTGAAAAATGATTAATTTTTAATGTCATAATATCAATATGAATGTAATAACACTGAATAAATTCATTTCCCACTGAAAACGAGAAAATATCCCTCTTAAACGAGGTAGCAATTTCATCGAATATAAAAAACCTTTGGTATCCCAGCTAAAAAGTCATTTTTGACGGCATTTTGGAATTTTTTTGCCTCGATATATGTGACAAAAGGATTTTTTGTATCACTAGTGAGTAGATCTCATCGTAGAATTTGATTTTATATGTAGAAGAGATCAAAAAGACACACGTATCAAAATTTATCATCATTTGAAGTTTGAGTTACGTTTTCAACTTATTTTAGATCTTTTATTAATTTTTTGATTTTTTGGGTCTTAAAATTTTTATTAAATGATTATTACTTGAAAATAATTAGAAAATTATTAATTAATAATATATGTTTTAAATATTTTATAAGCTATTTTCTCTAAACATCTTATATATAAGTTGTATATTTCTCCATATACATATCTAATACATATTTAAAAAATATATATTATATTTATATAAATATAAATATATTTATATATTAATATATTAATATATTATTTTTACTGTTTTTTTAAATATACTCTTTATCAGTGCTAATAATGGGGTCCCACTTAACAATGCAATAAATTTATGATAAAGGTGATACGTTTATCAACACTAAAAAGTATTGATAAAGGTACCCCTTTATTAGTGTTTTTCATCATTGCAAAAGGGTGGCACTGTGAAAACCTATTTTTGTGGTAGTTTCCCCACCCAAGATTCACTGGTATTTTTCACTTACTATATAGAAGATACTTTTAGGAGGCTACCATCATATAGTTAATAGAATTGGGGCTGGCAGGATGTCACACACATAGTTGAGAGTCTTACTTTTAGAATAAATCATCAAAAGTTGGTAAATATTATTATTTAATATGATATGTATATGATACATTAATATTGTTTGTGGTTGAACCATTTATTGCATTACTTGATGTGTTCAAGATGATATACACTTATAGTAGTATTGGGCATATTACTGGTGAGAGATAGTAACCGATTGTGGTTAGTGTTTTTTTATATTTTTTAAATTAATATAATATAATTTTTTATCATTTTATTTATATTTTTTAAATTAAAGGATATATATTAGATAAGTATTTCTCATATGTGTGGGAGTTAGGATAAGAAATATGGTTAGGTATTGGACTCATGCGAGCATTTATTAATGATAAAACATAGTCATTAGTGGTGAAATTTGGTATTTAGAAAGGGATGGTGATTGAAATTGGTTTAAAATCGACTTCGACTCGTTACTATAGAATTGAACTGATGTTATAATTTAGAAAAAAATATTATGATCGTAAAAAATTGTTCAATCAATTCAATTATTATTGTGAGAAAAAAATAATGTGAAAAAAGTGAGGAAAAACACTGGATGTAACGTGGGAAATCTCCCAAATGAATGGGGTAAACAACTGCAGGCAAATAGAATAAATTCACTATAAAAAAGTGTGGGAAAAAACTATATATCTCTCTCTCTATTTCAAGGAGAAAACACAAAATAAATTATCTCTTTGAAAATATGGAGAAACACCTCACAAAATACTGCACTCAAGGATTAAGATATGTTGCTTCAAGAACTGGTGATAAAAAATAGTGGAGAAGATACCCTTTTAAAGCCTTCCTTCACCCTCCTTTGGCCTCGTCACTATTAAATTTATATTAAAAAACTAAATTGGGAATCAATGGCTGTGTTTCACCACGACGTGTCACCACAACGTGTCCAAATGAATTCGATGACCATCCTTAATATTTCCTCTCTCCAAAACATCTTCCAACATATCTCCCACATGGATTTTTGGTTAAGTTCCAAAAAAATCTCCACAAAAAAATTCTATCTTCCAAACCTACTGCTCATGTCTCTACAAATATTCTCAAGGATCTATATCATTTGATCTTATCAGAACCAATCACCTTTTCCAGAAAATATTCCATATTTTCTTTACTGTGAATTTTCTACAAGTCGAAACATCCTTCTTCCACCACATCTCAAACAAAATAATTTTGTACACCAATGTAAATCATCATAGAATAAAAATATGGATTCCCTGTAATGTGAATGTCACTCTTACTATCAAAAAACAATGAAATTTGATTTGTTTTTGCCAAAGATCCTCTAAAAACCATTTCATTCAAATCACCTATTTTCATGACCGTGTAGAGTCCATGTACTCTGCCACCAACTTTGATAGATCCACAACTGACTGTAACTTGGAAATCTAGCTCATAGCTCCTCCTTCAAGAGTAATCACATAACTATTAATGGTTTTTCTCTGTTCAGAATCACCTGCAAAATCTGAATAAACATATCCTCTGATATTGATATATGATCCTCCAAAACATAATGCAACATATGAGGTTTCCCTGATAAATCTCAGGATCATATTCACCGTGATCCAATGCTTTCTTAGATTCTCTATGTACCGCATACTTCTCCCACTGTATGTGAAATATCTATTATATTAAAAACCATTGGGAACATTATAATCTCCATTGTTTATTCATACGGCACTTTAGACATTTACATCCTCTCTGTTTTACTACTAAGACTCATCACAGAGGATAACTTGGAATTAATGGAAGAGGGGTAGAAATTTTCTTATAGTCATTCATGTTGAAGCATATTATGACTATCCACAAATAATTTTTATGTGATATCCAAATCTTTCAATTATTCCTGTCTCGTTAAATTTCCATCCCAATAATTTATTTTCTAGTCCCAAGTCCTTCATATCAAACAACCTAGACAACTGTTCCTTAATCTTCTAGATTTGATCTTTATTGGGGCCAACAACCACATTTCATCCATATAAAATAGTTTAATGATAAAATCATTACCATATAGACCCTCGAAATAACCACAAGGATCTGAATTAAGTCTGTTGTATCCAAGGCTCATGATATAAGAATAAAATCTCTTGTACCAACACCTCAACACATGTTTGAGACTATAACGAAAATTTTCAACCTCAAAACCATGTTCTCTTTACCTTATTCAGAAAAACCATCTCATTAGAGAATATTGATTTCATTATCAAGGTCACCATGTAGAAAAACTATTTTCACATTTAGATAATCTAGATGAAGAGTGCATGAAATACACATCACCATCACTACTTGAATATTTGTTTGTCTAACAATACGAGAAAATATTTCATTGATATTCATACCTTCCTTATGAGAATATACTTTGACCACCATTATCACATTATACCATTCCACCTGGTCTCCTTCATCCCTCTTGATCCTGTAGACCCATTTGTTCCTAATAGCGTTACTTCCATGATGTAATGAAACACAATACCAAGTCTTGTTCATGTGAAGGGCGTCATGTTGCTCCTGCATTGCTACCATCCATGAAGATATATATGGACTCTGGGTGTCCTCCAAAATAGATGATATCTCTCCATATTCTGTCAATAAGAAATTGGCAACATTTCTCCCAGTGACATAATCTGAGTTCTATATTGGCACTCTTTTCTCTCAATTTGGTCGTTGTTGTCTAGTATTATCTGGTACTTTATCATCATGCTCTGGTAATTCCTCATAGAAAAATTTTTATTCCTTTGTTTCATCCTACTCCTTAACTATTATAGTTTATGTACTCTCTTTCTCTGTGTCTTTATAAATATTCATTTTCACTATGTCATCGGAATAGATGACATCTCTAATGATAATAATATTGCAGGCAATGGGATCCCACAAATGATACCCCTTCACAATATAAGTGTATCATAAGAAGATACATTCCATGGATCTTGAGTCCATCTTCGATCTTTCCTAGCTATGAAATAGTGCATGTACATGAATTCCAAAATTATTTAATTGAGAATAATTATCGGGTTTACCATTCAACATATCCATCAGCATATTCATATCAATTTCCACTAAAGAGGGTCGATTGATCCGAAAATAGGAAATATTTACTACTCTTTCCTAGAATGTATGGGTAACTCCTACAGTCTTCAGAATCACCCTTATTATATCCAACATGGTTATATTCATCTAATCTACCACTCCATTCTGCTAAGGGGTGTATTCCACAATGAACTACCTCTTGGTTAAATCCTGTTATAAAAAAGAATCATAATCATCTCTTTTATATTGTCCACCATGGTTATTCCTCAAACACTTGATCTTCTTATCAGATTCAATCTGATTTTATACTTTGAATGTTTTGAATACATCAAATATATTCAATTTACTCATGATTAGAAACACCTAACATCTTCTAGAATAGTAATCAATGAAATATACAATGTACCTTACTCCTCCTATGGACACAACCAGTGATTTCCAATCCTTGGAATGAATCAACTCTATGATCTAGTTACTCCTTGTCATTAACGTTCCAAACTTCTATAGGTGTTACTTATGCAAAACAAAATTCTTAAAAAAGGATATGGATACCTTCATAATCATAGGAAAAAACATCTGATCTACAAGAATCTTTAGACATCGTGCGGATATATGGCCAAGATTCTGATTCCATAACATCTTCAACTATTCCATTGAGGTAGTTGATGAGACAACTATCTCTGATTCCTTGTACATTTCACCCATTTGCACATAAAAGTTATTTGAGATAATTTCCACCTTTATCTCCACAAGGGAGCCCTTCAAAATATTCATCATCCCTTTCTCGGTGTGAGACTTTCATATGATATCATAAAATTTTCCCAATGACAAAATTTTCTTCTTGAGACCCCGCACATGGTGTACTCCTTGGATGCTTTAGACTATGTTATCATGCATCTTCAGTTTGATGGTTACAACTCCAACAATCATCAATTTCTGATCATTTACCATTTATGAATGTTTTTATGGGATAGTTTCATATTGTTCAAACCATACCTAGTGATATTTCATGTACCATGTTCCTCCTGATTCAATAATCCATGCGTCATTGAGATTTTGTCTTCTTTCAGTAGTCGTTGGCGCATCACTGACTAGTACGTCTCCATTTCCAGATGTACTCACCACATTTACATGAGAGTTCTTCTCACCACCCTACCCTTATTACCACAATTGTAACATTATATGTCTTTCTTCCTTCTCCTTGATTTAGACCTTCCATGATTCTGGTTGGCATTGGAACTACACTCCATCATTCATTTTTTTTCCATTGACAGATCATCCACTTAGTGTGAAGTTATATGTCTGTATTAATTGTTCATGAACCAAATTTCATCATCAATAACTGTATCTACAACATCATTGAATGTAAACATATCCATTAGGATATTATTGGTGAGGTTTATGATATGTTGATCACATGAATGTGTAATCCTTTGGAGTAGAATCTCTGCATGTTTAGCGTCCAAAATTTTATATCATATACTATAAGTTGTGAAAAAAAGGGTATTGAGGGTGTTTATATGGTCAGTAACCGATGATGAATCTACCACTTGATTAGTGTATAATTTTCTCATCAATAAAATTTTATTATAGAGTGACTTTTCCTTATACAGATTTGTCAGAGTGTCCCAAATTTCATTTTTTGTCTTATTCTTTACAATGCTCGACATGACCCCATCTTCTAAAGAAAAATAGATGTTGTAAATAGAATTAATGTCAATTTCACTCCATTTTTCATCTGTAACACCCACCAATTTCTCTCCAATCACCTTTAGGCATTTATCTTTCCCCAGCACCTCTTTCATCTTTATTGTCCACAATGAAAAATTATTTCCATTGAATTTTTTGATCTTGTATTTCGCCGCCATTTGGACACATCATTAGTCCAAAATTGTCTCAGTCCAAAACCTCATTCCTCTGATACCACTTTTTAGGATCCTAAACAATTGTGCAAAAAAATCAATCATAATTGCGAGGTATAAATAAAGTGAAAAAATAAGGAATTAAAATAACAACATATGTAATGTGGAAACCCCAAAAAATAAAGGGGTAAAAAACAACAAACAAATAGAATGATTTCACTATGGAAAAATGTGGGTAAAAACTCTCTCACCCTCAATTATAAGTAGAAAAAAAATAGAAATTATATCTTTAAAAATATGGAGAAACACCTCACAAAATACTGCACTCAAGGATGAATATGTGTTACTTCTGAATCTGATGATACAAACAGGTGTTGGAGATCCCCTTTTGTGACCTACCTTCACCCTCCTTTGGATTCTCCTTTATTAAATTTATGTTACCAAATTAAATTGGGAATAATATGTAGGGTGTAACCATGACATGTCACCACGAAATTTCCAAATGAATGTGGTGACCATAATTAATATTTTCTCTCACCATAATGTCTTACAACAAAAAACATAGTGTGTATGATATCATCATCCTTCACATCTGTAGAGTATGAGGAATGTCTATGAGCTCAGGATGGGTTTGTTCAGAGATTAGATAAAGAGTAGGAAGAGTTTAGACAACATCATGAGCATCAACGACAACAGTAGCCTCAATAAAATTATCATATGATGGAGTATATGTGATGAATTACAAACGGTTTTGGGATTGAGTTCCATCCATATAATGGTGTTAATCCCTCACCTTTATAATGACACTATTATTAGGTTCCTTTTTTGTGATTTTTTATATTATAAATGTTTATATTTATATAATTTTTAGTGGTTTTTTTATTTTTTAGTGAAATTTATTATTATAATAGGTTGGGAAAACCCCACTATTAAGAATAGTAGAATCCCTTTTAAGATATATTGAGATATAATCCATTACATTATTGAATACACAAATGCAAAATGCCCCAAATAAATACAAGTAAATTGTAAATAGGAATAAATCGAATTAACTAAAAGTCAAATCCATATATCCGGAAAGAATAAAATATAGAAACCTAGAATTAAGCATGGACTGAAATCCCCCAAGGTAGCCATCCTGCCATTTCACTGCTGACCTTGACACCCAAACCATAGCTTCCATTTGGAACCTCTGGGAAGATCAACGAGGTGGATAGATCTACTGATAATGGCAATGACCCGACTGAAAAATCACCATCCCCTACTAGAGAAAGTTCTTCCTCTCATGTCATAGACCCCTTCCTCGAGGAAGGTTTGACCCTCATTTCTAGCCATCACCATCACGCTGGGTCTTAATTATTTTATTTATCCACCTTGATGAGAATAGGCCTTCATTTTCTACTATCCCTTGTGCATTCCTACTAACCCCACCATCGAACAAGAGTTTAGATCCTGATGTTGATCCCTACATTTAGTTTACCTTATTTTTTATCTGAATTTATATGAAATGAATATATATTCCGATTGTTTTGATACTTTAGAAAAATGATCCATAATTTATTTTTGATGTGTAAGATTCATCCCCACATCAATCTGATGCACATGGTCGGTATGACTCAACTACAATAAATATGGCCTTTAACAGCGCGCAAAATTGGCATTTAGAGATTTTAAAAAACATCATTATCCTCGACACAATTAAAAGGGGGTATCTTTTAACATTAATAAAAACTGATAATAAAGTCTATTTTTATCACCATTGATAAAAGAGGGCCTTTATCAATTCTAAAGATGTTCTGATAGATGGGAACTTTATCGATACTTTTTATAGCACTGATGAAAGTCAAAAAAAAAATTTCATAAAAAGAATTTATTTTTCTACAAATTGGAGGGTGGGACATCCCCCCTTTAATTAGAACTCAATCCCCCATTTTAATAGTGCTAGTATATCCTCCCCACCCCTTTAACAATTCTAGGAATCCCCCCACCCTTTAATAACACTAGGGACCTGAATCACTCATTCGTGTACACCCCTGCTTGCTGGGTTTTGAAACTGAGACGTCCACCTCAAAATCTCGCTCCTTTTCCACTCCCCTATATTGTATTATTATGTATTTTATGATATATATATATATATATATATTTATATTATTTATTATTTTTTACCCATATTTGTATATATTTAATTACATATATAAAATATGTTTTTTGTATGTGTGTCAATAAATACATACATACATATAAATAAATATATTTTTATTTATATATGTGTGTGAATCTATAAATATAATTATACACATTTATAGTTATTTAAATATATTATATATTAGTATTTATATACTTATATTAGAGTATATAGATAAATATAAATCAGTTTGTCAATGCACACACAAATATATTTATATATATATATAAACATTATATATACAGTAATTGTATATGTATATATATTTTTATACATTTTAATTTTAAATAAAATGGATATTATTTTTTATTTAGATAAGGTTTATTTATTTATAAATAAACATTACATGTAAATAGGTTTACATATATATTTATAAAATCAAATTTTTATGTGTGAATATATAAAAAATATGTATATATTATTATTTATTATATTATAAATAAAACTAAATTATGTAGAATGATATAATTTGAAAAAATTAATATTATTATGAATGAAATAATTGTGAATAAATCTATTCCCTACTGAAAATGGGAAAAACTAACCCCTTAAACGAGGATGTAAGTCCATTGAATTTTAAAAAAATAGGGTACATCGACTAAAAAATCAGTTTTAAAGGCCTATTAGGGACTTTTTGGGACTTCTAAAATGTAATAGAGGATTCATCCGTATAATTAGTGTGAATATGACTTTGCAAGATTCAATTTTATATGTGGTAGAGCTAAAACAGACACACATATCAAAAGTTATGAACCTTTGAAATCCGAGTTACGTTTTCAATATATTTTAGATCTTTTATTACATTTTTATTTTTTGTGTCTTCAAATTGCTAATAAATGACTGTTAGTCCATAATAATTAGTAAGTTATTAATTATTTTTTTTAATTATTTTATAATCCATTTTCACTAAGTATCGTATATTGTAATTGTAAAGGACAATTTATCCTTAGCAAAAACATATTTTAAAAAATATATGCTATTTTTAATGATTTTTTTTGAAATATACCATTTATTAGCGCTAGTAGAGAAACACTGATAAATCCCCCTTTATCAGTGCTTCTAAAAAAGTACTAATAAAGGGAGTCCCTTTAACAGCACTAAAAGAATTTTGATAAAGGGGTACTATTAATATCGCTAAAAATGATGATGAATTTGTACTTTTAACAGTGTTTTTAGCACTGTCAAAATATCCATTATCATTGGTTTTTTAGTGCTGATAATTGTACCCCTTGGTCAGAACATTTTTTTAGAATTGCTAAAGGGTGGTGCTGTGTAAAGTTGATTATGTGGTAGTGATACATGTGTGTCTTTTTGTTTAGAATTGAAATTTTAAAAATACATTCTTTGATATTTATGTTTAATTTATTTCTTCATGTATTATTAAAATAAGAAATTTTTTCTTATAAAGAAGAATTATTTTTCTCAGGTTGGGGTGGTGTATTTGAAAACTAATACCGTGTTTATATGTTTTTGATATGGGATCCCAGGTGCCAAAGAAAATTAAACAATGAAGTTTTTAAATTTTTGTGGATCGTAAATGAAAATTTAATTGTTGAAAATATTGGTTGAAATGTATATATTATAATTTTATTATATTTGTAATGAAAATGTTATTTCACATAAATTGTGATTTTTCACACTGGTGCATTTCCATATAGGTGTATTTGGTGAAATGTGTTGTTATTCAAACGACACATTGCAACAATAGGGAATTTATCAGTGTTAATGAAAACAATGATAAAGGGGTTCTCATTATAATGACATTGAAGACAAAAAAAATTTTTATCGCTATTAAAACTCTTAGCGTTGTGTTCAAAGGTCAATCTGTGGTAGTGGGAATTCAATTGTATTTGAAGGGACAATGATATCCTTATACAGGAATAAAATGAATAGGATTTCAAGACATTGTGTTTATAATACCAATGAGTATGTGTTCTGTTGCTAGATGAGGGAGGAGGTAAATTCAGGATATAATGGGATTACAACCATATATCACCATGGATTTCATGCCGGAGAGATGATCAATTTTTTAAAAAATAAAAAATTATTTTTATAATTATTAATATTATAAATAAAATTCATTTTCTCCATTAATAATTTAATGAGTACAAAAAGTAGAAAAATATTTTTCATAAAGAGATATTCAACCAAGATTCTCTTTCAATTTTAAAAATATCAATTTTTACAAAAAAAATATGAAAACTAACTATTCATTAATAAAATTCAAATATAAATTTTACAAGAAATCAAACAATCTCTTAAAAATAATAAAAATTATTTTTTTAATATAAAATAAGAAACTAAATTTAATTTGTGAAGAATCAATTAAAAATTCCCTTTTACATATGAAGTAATAAAAATAATATATTCCTAATCCAAAAATATTGTATCAAAAAAATATTGATCCCATATAAAATTAAAAAATATCACAATATTCCTCTTAAAAAATTAATTAAAATAAATTATTTTATTTTAAAAAAATTAAAAATTAAAAATCCATTTTTTATGATGTATTTGGGAATTAAAGATGAATTTTATTCTTTTATATTAAGTTAAATAAAAATTTTAATTTTTCTAAATGATCTAATTTTAAATATAAAATATAAAAAAACATGTTTCCTTTTCAAAAAAATTAATCATTTCAATTAAAAAACATAATGTTAAAATTAAATCTTCTTTATTTTCCCTTTAAAATTATGTTATAATGAAGGTTATCTGTTTATTTTTTTAAAAATTGTATTTATATATTTTTTTAAATGATGTTTAATTACAGTAGATTTATTTTTAATTTTTAATTGCTTGATTTAGTTTATTTATATTGTAGTTTTTTAACGGAAATTTACAAAAATGTGATTTTTTATGTAAAAGGGGGATATTATTTTTTCAATAATTAATAATTTTTGCCTATGATTTCCGGAAGGAATTATTTTTTAAAAAATATATATATTATGGCATTTATTTTCCTTTACTTCAATTTGATTCTAGAAATTTTTGTGTCATATATTTTTTTAAAATGAAAAAAATGTAGTTGATTTGTTGATATGGGATAAGTCAAAATACTATTACAAAATCAGGTCCTGGCATGTGTGAAGGATGTTCACAAAATCCACACTGTTAGTCAAATAACAATCAATAAGTTATTTCATAAATATGTTAACATTGTTAATTTTTTTAAAAAAATAATAGATTGATTTTTGATATTGATTTAAATTATGTTTTAGGAAAATTAGATGTATTATATAAAATGAAATTAATAATATATTTTTGGATGAATTAAAAAATATTAAGAGGCAATTTTGTATCTAAAATGAAGCTAAAAAAATTCTGAAAAAGAAATTGCATACATATATTAGTTTTATTTACATATTTAATTTAAAAATAATAAATTATTTCTACACCAATATTTAGAAGGTTTGTCTATGTTACATCCACGCATATGAAAACATAACTACACCATAGTTCTTTGTGTGTTGGTTTGGTATCTTCATGCACAACTGCATGCCTATGTAAATATTATTGGGAATTCATAACCCCGATCTATGAGGCAAGGGTTTCCCATATACATATATTTAACACACTGGAACCCTTCATAATCGATATAGGATAACCCACTAATCTCCCTCTCATAACCACTAGGGCAATGAACATAGAAGATTTTACAGTGATCGGGAAATTCAATGTGCTCAAATGAAACTGAACAAGAATCACTACAATGAAACAGAGTTTTATCAATGATAAAAAAACCATTATCACCGCTTCAAAGGCATTCATAGTCGAGACACTATTAAAATGGGTTCACATTATCAATACTCAAAAAAGCGTTGATAAATGAAAATTTTATCAATGCTAAAAAGCACTGATAAAATTAGAAAAATTAAAAAAAAAATCAATTCAAATGGTAAACCCAACCTCTTTTAATAGCAGATGATCCCCGCTCAATAGTGATAGGAATCCCCACCTACATGCGCCACCTCCCTCCATTTAACAACACTAGTCGCACACCCCCAACCATTAATAGTGTAATACAACCCTACCCCTACCTCCACACCCCTAACTCCAAATGAATTTAATCATAAAAAAAATCTTATACACGAGACAGCTAAAGCCCTACTGACCTGCACATCAGCTCTATACCCGCCTCAATTCCATGACCTCCATGGTCGAACTGATGATGGTCAGCCGCAATGAATCCCCACCTCAACTACATTCCACCTCTGCCATGACCACACATCGTGACCGTGTTCCACCCCTCCATGACCACCCTACACGTCATCACTTCCACATCCCACCTCAACCACAATCTGCCTCTGTTATGAAATCCCAGAAAAACCATACCATGCTCTGCCCTGCACGCTCAAACATCCACATCCCTCCTCCACCAGGTTCTTCCTATGATACGACATTGTAGAGAAACCATATTGTGGTCTACCCTACACGTCGACACATACACATTCATTCTCAACCATGTTCCACCTCTACTAGGACCTCCCAAATTGGTATGACTTCTGGATCTCCTTGGTCACCTTAGGAATGTGTTCCCATGTGAAGGGGAGGACTGGACACCACCCTCCATTTAAACCGTTCATAAAAACGTGACCCAATGGATAAGTATTTTTTTATGAGAATAATTGTCCTATTAGAATAGGTTTGCAAAAATCTAGTACATTGCAGGTTAGGGAGTTCATTCATTTGTATTGGGTGCCCTGGTGGAGTTAGGGTTCGTTTGGTATCCCCTTGCTTGGGTACCCCTATGGAGTTTTGATTTTCGTTGTAGGAGTTGTGGTACCATTGATATGTCCTTTCTTAGGTACCACTGGGGAGTGTTCCTTGGTGAATGGGATAGCTGGACACCACCTGCCATAAAAATCATCCACAGGTGTCGTCCCCCTAGGGTTCAACCGTGTCCGGGTAGGTGTACGTTTTAGATCTCCTTTCTTAGGTACCACGGTGCAGTGTTCCTAGGAGAAGGGGATAATGGGATAGGGTCCCTTGTAGGAATCCTCCATTCTCTGCTGGAATAATATCGAAACATTAGTGATAGCCTAATCTATTGAAGACCTCATTGTCATCTTCATGAGGGGTCATGGGACTCCAAGGTATTTCTCCGGATTTCGGACAGTTTCTAATCATATTCCTCCAAAACATGACATCCACCAGGTTCCAAACATTTATAAATGTAACATCATTATCATCAACATTGGGGGTTAGGGGTTTTAGAGAAAATGGTAATCTAGTCGGAGGCTTGGAGGTTGAAAACACAACCTCCACCATTATATAGTAACATATTCATTTTTTTCCTTTCCCTTCGCAAACATTCCTCTTATACTTTAATATCTAGAAAGGAGGGATAGAAAAATATTTTATTTATAACACCAATTAATATTGAGGAAGTACCAAACCCTTGTTTTAATTATAATTAATTTATTGACTGAATATTAAAAAGATAACAAAACTATCCGATTTATTTATGTATTTTGAGTATTGTTCATATTAAATTTTGAAATTAAATATAAATTCTAAATCAGATTAAATTAATTATTTTTACCTAAATATGATTTATTTTAAAATTTAAATAAAATTAATTTTTTTTTTCATTTATATCAATTGATTTTAGATTTATAAATAATTTTTCAAATTAAAAATTATAAAAATATCATTAATTGAACCGGTTTGGGTATATTTCAAAATATAAATGATTATATTTAAAAATAACGAGTTAAAAAATAAATGGGTTATAAATGGAATAGGGATTAAAAAAATCAACCGAGTTGGGATTTTATTATCCCAAATTTCATGGGTACTTGATGAGTCAACATCCCTAATGCTGGGTGATTTTTAATGAACATTTTCTACCTAATTATCAATGTTGTAGATTTTAATAATTTTGTTGAATTTGAATTTATTAATATTGAATAGATTTTTAGAATAGTTGACTGGAATATAATATTTAATGTTTATTTTATTTCAATAATATATCATTTGACTCATATAATCCTTTATACAACATTTAATATATATATGTATATATATATTTGTAATCTTGTAATTTTTTATCTAACCATTCATAAATGGAAATAAATTTTTGTAGAGATTACCTCCCAATCTGTAATGGTGCATAAGGGTGGGAAAATAAGTGGTTAACAAAAATGTTAATTGAAAACAAAATAAAGATAAACCGAACTATTATACTAAAATGATTATTTGTTAGTAAAAATTTAAATGGTTAATAACCAATTTTTTTGTTGTTTTTTATCAATTTTAATAACTAAAAATTTATAAAATATTTTAATTTTTTATTTTTTATTTCTTTATTAGTTCAATATTTTAAATAACCTAGGAGATATAATATAACAAAAAATTAATTCATTTTTGTTTATAAATATATTTTTTTCAAATAATTTGTTTGTTTATAAAATCTAAGGATTTCTATTTAATTTTGAGTTTTTGTTCGACACAATTAGGGTGTATTGTTTTTAAAATTTATGGATTTTTTAACATTAGTAGGCTTCATCCAATGATCAACCATTGTACAATGGTTTTTCCACCAAATAATACCAAATTTTATCATAGAAGCAGTTCATGAATTCTACGCTCAATGTGTATGATATCTGAAATAATACATCCCAACTCGAGTTATTGTATATATTTTTTTCAAGGACCAAAAATCACTTAGATAATTCCCAATGTGTGGTGCTTCTCGATACAATAATGATTAATCTGGTCCTACAAAATTGTATGGTATTTTCCAATCACTCCAGGGTTTAATTGCCTATATGGAAGTGATGAGACTGAAGGGAAATTGATGTGGCACATAGACATAGGAAATACATATAGGAAACTTCATCACCTGGTAAAATCTCCTTAGTGGAATAGAATGGATAATGAGTATCCTAAATTTGGAAACAAGCCAAGAAATCATCATCTTTAGTTATCTACAGATGGAGTGAATCCTTTTGGTTTTAAAATAATCACTCACAGTACATGGCTGGTTATGTTGGTAAATTATAACTATCCATTATGGTTATGCATGAAAGAAAAATAAATCATGTTATCTATGATTATAACAGAACAAAAACAAATGGTTAATGATATTCATATTTATTTGGCTCCACTGATCAAGGATTTGAAATTATTATGAGATTATAGTGTTACATTGTGTGATGCTTACAGAAATGAATATTTCAATTTTAGATCCATGTTGTATCAGATGATAAATTACATTCATGATTATGGATTTTTTTTATGATATATCATTAAAGGAACTCAAGGGTTCCCCATCATTGAAAAGGTACATAGACAATCACAGCAAAAAATTCGTTGAAAACCATGTTTCTAAGACGTTGTTGATTTCTACACCGATGACATAAGTACCGATATTGGACGAAATCATTCTATGGATGTTTAGAAGAATGTAAAGCACTAGTTCCAGTAATAGGTGATCAAATTATTGAGAAGATAAAATATGTGGAATCTAATTTTGGTGAACGATTTTATAAAAACATTATAAAAACAAGTTTGAAAAAATGATTAGTTTTTTTAATTACCATAATAGAATTTTATGTATGTCATACATTTTTTTGATGTTATGAATATTGAAAAAAATGTATTTGATAGTTTCATCCGCATGTTGCTAAATGCACCTCAAAAAATGATGGAAGTAAGACTAGGTTGGAAATGGTTGAAATGGGAATATGAGAAGATTTGGGACCAGGAAAGGGTGAAAACATACTTTTCTTCCTCTAACATTGTACACTCTTTCCAGGAAGGAGAGATATCAATTTTACAACATATTGAATGATGTAAAGGTTTTATATGTGTATTCATAGAATATCAATAATATCATTTCATTGACTTATTTAAATTTAAAGGATCTAAAATCACATGAATTCCATGTTTTAATTAAAGTTCTAATGGATATAAATTTATGTTGCATTTTTTGAAAAAATTCCCATCATATATTAACAAAACTCTATTTCATCTTTAAATCTATATGAAACAAATTTATAGACCCGATGAAATTGCCAACTATGGAAAGATAAATTTCCATCATATTATATGATTTGAAAATGATCTTTCCACCAAAATAATTTAGTATGATGGTTCATTTTATGGTTCACTTGGTGAGAGAGATTTATCTATGTGGTATTTTACAATATAGATGGATGTACCTAATTAAATGGTATATGAAGATTGTGAAAGGTCATGTAAAAAATCAATGACATCCAGAGGGTTGTATTAAGAAGTGATATATTGTTGAGGATTCTATTTAATTATATAATGAACAAATTTTCGATGTGGAAATAATTGGTCTACCTAAATCTTGTCTCAATAGACAGATTACGAGTGAGGGAATTTATGGAAGATATTTTTTCACAATTAATATTATAGATCAGAAGCAGAACCACCTTAACATTTTACATAACTGTTTGGAGGATTCCTTATATGTTGAAACCAATAATGAAATTATTGGGAATTTAAATCCATCAAGGGATTAAATATGGATATCAAACAAACATAATCAACACATTATAGGATCATTTTTGGAATATATTTTTTAAGAATCAGATGAAAATCTTGATTTAATTTTAGAATTACTTCAATAGTTAGTCGGAGGACCAAGTGTGAATTTATTATCTTAAAATTGGTATGTAATTAATGGTTATACATTCTATAAAAATTATCATGATGAAGACTGTACCATGAAAAATAGTGGATTTATACTCATGGAAAATGAGATGCATGTTTTTGGTACTAGGAAAATAAATTAAATTTACTAGAATATTTCATAATTTGGCATCATCAAAAAAATGGGAGGTGGATTATACAAAATTACCAGTGCTTTTTTTTCAATTCAAGTGGGTTAATAATAGGAGTTCAATAAAAATAGATGAATTTGGATTCAAGAAAGTTGATTTTTTTAAGGAAGTTTAAAAAGAAAAACAATTTAAAATGGCATTATAGGAAGTATACGTATTTTATATTGCAGATCCCTCAAATTGAATGTGTTCAATTGTTTTGTTATCGAACAAAACCACTGAATGGTCTGATGAAAATTCAATCTTGGATTACCATTTCATTGGGACATTACAATCATTTTGTAGTGGTCCCAATCTTGATGGAGTTTTGTATAAGATAAGAGACCACAATAAAGGGATTTGGAACACTTATATATGGTTAAAATCCCTTCATCCTTTAAAAAAATAGTGTTCAATATTCAGGTTGCATTTGTTTTTGGAATATACATCATGTTACCACATGTTATTATCCATTTAAATCTATATTTATTTACTCTAAATTAAATATTAAACCATTTCAGTAGATAATGACTTCAACACAAGTTTGTTCTTCCAATCCTGAGGAACAACAGGTCTCTCAACCAGATTCTTCATGTAGTGCATAATAATGACCTTATACACATGTTGGTGCTCCCAAACCTGAGTAACAATAGGTTTCTCAACATGCTACTACTCCCAGTGCAGAGGTACAATCGCCATCTGCACATTTCAATTCAATCTCTCTAGTGGAAAATATTGAAAATATTGATTCCAAGGATGCGGTAGGTGATGAAGTACCAGTTTCCCTAAAAAAATAGGATCACCTTAGTTTCATGGTGTTATAAAAAATTATTAAGTTGAAAGTCTATGGCATCAAATTTGAGGTGGAATAAAATGCACGAGGTGAGCATGTTAACCCCAACAAGGCCATGTTCAGTATTTATATTAGAATCATAACTCAGTAATGCATTCCGATATTCGTGGTACCAAGTTTTTCATTGGATGAATGCACTGATTTTGAATGATATTATGATAAAATTATGATATCATTTCTTTATTTTACATAAAAAATAAAATAATAAATCATTAACTTACTCTTCATCATCCACTATAGAGGGAAATTATATTATTTGACTCCCAAAATAATTATGTGTTAATTATTACTAGAAGGATTCATAAAGGATTTTGAAAAAATGTAACAATACATGATCTTAATGAAGATGAAGGGAAAATAAACCTGCACCCACTGGTTATCTATGAACACAGGATAACCCAAGAAGCGTGGGGTGAATTTATTGAACATCGTGAAGATGTGTCTTTTCACGTACATTGTGGTCAGTAATACATTGTTTGATGATGTGTTAATTCATCACTTTGATTTATGATTTTTCATTTATGAAATAGAAAATGAGTGATGGAAACAAATTACGAGCAAAACAACCAACATACCCCTACTGTAAAGTAAGGATGGTGTACGGTTCACTTGAAAAAAATGGGTACAATTTTAAATCAAGTGTAATAATTTTATGTGAAATGAAAAAACACCACAATTATGTCCCTTTATTTATATTCAAATTTATGATATGAAATTAAAAACTACATCCATCCCACATTGTGTTCTATGGAAGGAGGTACATAAAATCAAGACGTGATACTAATAGATGAAAACACAAAAAAAGTGTGGGAAACTTGTGTAAGTATTACAATATAATATTTTTCATTAAATCACAATTAAATAAAAATGATCACATATTTTTCTACATTTTATATCTGAAATTTTCACAATAATTAGGAATACATGTTTCAGTTGAACAAAAAATTTGGGTGGCTTTGAAGTAGCCAGAAGAGTGTGGTCGTGTCAGAGGTGTGGGTTTTCGGGTGACGCTCGGAATATATTTTGAGAAAAAACAAGAGGATGATCAAAGTGAAATAATAAAATAGATGAGAGAAAGAATATCCACCCTTTAAGGACAGTTCTAATGGAATATAGAGATGATGGAATCTTTAATGAGGGAGAGGAAAATAGAAGAATCAACTCAAGAACAACAACCACAAGGAGATCCCTCACCACCCCCACCAACTATGTGGCTAGTGATTACACTCAATGATATGTCTTAGAAGTGGTAAAAAATATTATAATATATGTTTATGTGAAATGTGAATCATATAAAAAATGATACCTTTCTTATACTGGTATTCTATAGGGTGATCATGGCTATTATTTATATCTATAAATACCTAACCAACACCTTTTGGCATGGGATATGGTGTTAAATATTTGAAATGACTTTCTACACAACAAACCACATCCAACATGACATGTGTGAGTTTCTATTAGTGTATCCCATGAGACAAATCTCGAGTTACTTGTTCCAATTCATGAAGATGATAGTAATATAGTTGAAAAAACTGTTGGAAAATTCATCACATGGCTATCACATCATGTAAAAAACATAATGACATGGAGGTATTCATTTCCATTTTACCTTTGAAGCTAAAAAATTGACAAATAATGAAAATATATCTAAAATGATGAATTTTATTATAAATGTACAAAGAGCAGAAGATGAAATAAAAACCCTCCTCAAACACATCGAAAGGATTGAGAAACTGATCAAAAAGATATACCAAAAACAGAATTACCCCACTTGTTCTATATCCACAATTACTTCATTCAAGGCTCATGTGTATAGAATGTTAAAATATGGTTGCGACCACATAGTTGAATTCAAATTACATATGTACATAGATAATGATAAAGACATCATAGGTGTTAAGATTACGACTAAAATCCTCAACTATTATTGAATGGGTGGATCATTTGAAAATGTATACATGAAGTATTTCTCCATTATTTCATTTTCAAAAAGCTGATATACTATTTTAATTATGACTTAATACATTTCATATTTTTGGCAGGCGTATATATAAAAAAACATTTATGGAATTTTTCCATGACAGAATGTTCTGACTCTTTTGTCATCACATCACCTCTACAGAACTAGAAAAAATAGGACCCAAAAAAGGATGAAATAGTGGAAGGTCTAATTAAATACATTGGATGATAAATTTATGATGAAGGACTCTATTTATTACCAGTGATGTACGGGTAAGACTCTACCATTTAATCATATCAAATTTATTTTCATTTCTTTTATCACTTATTCCTTTTTGTGTTTTTTGATATAATTGGATGCTCATTTCAGTAAATTTGGATACACTAATGAATTATTTCCTAGATTCAATTCATGGATATCCAAAAAACTATCCACACAAAATGGAGTTTTGAAATTTTTAATATACTGAATCCAACATTTTAGAACTAAACATCATGTTGTATAATTTATATTACCTTTTAATGAGGATTCGGTTATGATATGGTGGTGCATCACTATCATGAAAAACACTAAATGATTCCAAGGACTAAGCCCAAGGAAGAAGAAATGTTCTATGATTGGATAATTATCAAGGTATATATATTATTATTTCACTATCCAAACCCATATCAAAACAAATTACATATTCTACTCAATGTTTTAGCAGTTTCTAGAACAAACCATTGTAAAAGATTGTGGTTATTATGTTTGTAAATTCATGAGAGAAATCATATTCCG
Source organism: Viscum album (assembly GCA_963277665.1). Lineage (NCBI taxonomy): Eukaryota > Viridiplantae > Streptophyta > Magnoliopsida > Santalales > Viscaceae > Viscum > Viscum album. Next base: position 1,250,550,282 of record OY728140.1, on the reverse strand, counting down.
TGAAAAAATAGCATCAATGAAGAGGTATTTTTAGTGATAATTACTATTCCATTTAATTTATTTATTTTTACTTTGTGTATTTTAATTTTTGAAGCACTACTACGACTGTTGAAAAGAATAATATTTACAAGGTGATATAGATGTTCTCAGAAACGAATGGGAAATATACCTGATGGAAGAATGCACACAAATAGAATTAATATGTGACTTCTATATAAGTAGTGGATTTTTTTTTCATATTTTTGTATAATTTACTTATTTTTAATATTACTCAGTTAGGAATTTTTTTTATACATGTGAATTCCTTTGTTCGAGTCAGGGTGGTTTGTTCAAATATTTTCATGCTCATGAGAGATTGGACTTCGAGGATGCAATTGAGATAATGAAAACAAGTAAATGGGTCAAGAATATATAAATGTGAATTCCTAAAACTTATTCATTTAATTAATCTTTTCTTAATTTTATCTGCTAATTGTAAGTTAAGTTATTTATCATTTTTATCTAATACGTATTTATTTGTTTTACAGATATTTTGGGAAGACATATTTTCCTTTCAACTATCTCCAAAAAGCCATAAAAGTGTGAACATGTTGAATGAAAAGTATGAATTCTTAGTATTTTAATGCATAGTATGATGTCCCAAAATATATATCACGAATATTTTCGTAAAAATTGTACTAATCAGTTGCATATCAATCAGACGCACCTCATTTTGATACAGTGTGCTCAGTATGACTCAAATTGTATGTTTTTTGTTTATAATATTCATTGATCCATTGATATTCATGTCTTTTGAACTACCATGATTTTATCCATGAGTCATGATTATGATCTGTGATATGCACACTAGTGAAAAAAAAACATTAAACACGTCTGCATTTTTCACATCGGTTCTATATAATCGATGTGTAAAGCTGTAAAAATTGGTGTATCATGTCAGTTATAAAATAACCAATGTGGTAAATAAACAATAATTTGTTTTTTACATGGGTTATAAAATAAATGATGTAAATAATGCCAAGATTATATTTATCACATCGGTTGTTTCACAACCGACGTGAACAATCAAATATGGGCGATTTATCACTTGGATTATTTTATAACAGACGTGATAAATCAAATCTTGGAAATTTATCATGTCGATTATAAAATAACTGATGTGATAAAGGATTTTATACATCGATTATTAAATAAATAACGTTATAAACATAAAAAAAAATTTATCACGTCGGTTATTAAATAACCAATGTGATAAATCTTTTAAATGATTTCTCATGCACTCTTTTATGTCATTCTATTTTATTCCATCAGGTGACCTGGGATTCATCTCTCTCACGCAGAAAACCTAGAAAATATTTTTCAAAGTTGTACCCTCCAACATCGTTTTATCAACATCATTCATCATCATTAATATCACTAGATCTATTAGGTTGACTCGCAACACTCAAGTAATCCTCACACACCTCAATTTCATTTTTTATTTATCATGATTCCCTAATCTTCTATTTTGATATGTTATTTTTATATAATTTTTATTTCTCTCATTGTAAGTGTCATAGTGTTCTTTTATACCATGATAAATTATTTTCTTGTAAAATAAACCATTGTAGTGATATCATGCATGATCTACAATTTTTGTTGCTACCATGTGTGTTATATCATGTATATGTTCGTGTACATTCATGTGTGTGGGGGTGGGGGTGTCTAGGGGGTGGGGGTGTCCAGGGGTTGGGGCTATCTAGGTCTTGGGGGTTTTCCAAGGTTGTGGTGTTATCTAGGGGGTTTCTGAGGGGGTGGGGATAGTGTCCAGTGGTGTGAGGGGGCTTTCCAAGGGGGTAGGTAGTGTCCATGGGGGTGGTGTCCAGGGGTGAGGGGGTTGTCCAAGAGGGTATAGGTGTCCAGGGTTTGGGGGTTGTCCAGGGGGTGGGGGTGTCTAGGGGGTGGGGGTTTTCCAATGGGGTGGGGGTGTCTGAGGGGTGTCCGAGGGGGTGGGGGTGTTGTTTAGGGGGTGAGGGGGATATCCAATGGGTTAGGGGTGTCCGTTGGTGGGGTGGTGTCCATGGGGGTGTGGGGACTATCCAAGGGGTAGAGGGTGTCTAGGGGGTTGGGGGTTGTGTCCAGGGGTGAGTGGTTTTCCAAGGGGGTGGGGGTGTCCAGGGGGTGGGGTGTCATGGGGGTGGGTGTGTCCTGAGGTTGGGGGTTGTCCAGGGGGTTGGTGGGTTTTCTAGGGGGGTGGGCGTGCCCAGGGGGTGGGGGCGTCCCGGGGTGGGGGTGTCTAGGGGGTGGGGGTTTTTCAAGGGGTTGGGGGTGTCTAGAGGTGTCCAAGGGGGTGGGGGTGGTGTCCAGTGGGTGAGGGGGTTGTCCAAAGGGGTATGGGTGTCCAAGGGGTGGTGTGGTATCTAGGGGTGAGGGGTTGTCCAAGGGGGTGGGGGTGTCTAGGGGTGGGGGTGTCCAGGGTGGTGGGGATGCCGTGGGGGTGGGGTCTTGTCCAGGGTGTGGGGGGGCTGTCCAAGGGGGTGTCCAAGGGGTATCTAAGGGGTGCAGCGGTGTCTAGGGTGTGATGGGGATTTCCAATGGGTTGGGGTGTCCAGTGGGTGGGAGTGGTTTTTAGGGGGTGAGGGGGTTTCCCTAGGGGGTAGGGGTGTCTATGGGTGGGGGTGTCCAGGGGTGGGGTTTTCCAGGGGGTGTGGGTTGTCCAGGGGGTTGAGTGTCTAGGGGGTGCGGTGTCCCGGGGGTGGGGGTTTCCCAAGGGTGTGGGGGTGTTTAGGGGGTGGGGGTTTTCCAAGGTTTGGGGGTGTCTAGGGGGTTGGGGGTTGTCCATGGGGGTGGGGGAGTCTAGGGGGTTGGGGTGTCCAGGGGGTGGGGGATCTCTAGGGGGTGGGGGTGCCTAGGGGGTGGGGGATATCCAAGGGGGTGGGGGTGTCCAAGGGGATGGGGGTGTTGTCTAGGGGTGTGAGGGGTTGTCCAATGGGGTAGGGGTGTCTAGGGGAGGGGATGATATCTAGGGGTGATGTGGCTGTCCAAGGGGGTATGGGGTGTCTAGGGGTGGGGGTGCCCGGGTAGTGGGGGTTGTCCAGGGGTTAGGGGGGGTTGTCCCATTGGTGTGTGAAACCGTTAGGATATTCTATCCCAACGATTTGAGGGGATATTCTAATGGTTTTAAATCATTGGGATAGTTTTAATTTTCAGTAGTGAGTGTATACATATTTTAATATTTATACTTCATATTTTTTTTTACATAATAGTGAATTTGGTATCCAGTTGCCCCAGGATCTATTCTTTGTATACCTTAAGAAGAAAGGATCCAAGATGAATTTATACAATTTTATCGTGATCTATATAAGATAGATGTAATCCTAAAATTATTTTCATATAAATATAATACTATTATATCTTACTATAATTAATTTTTGAAATCATTTTAATGCATATATTTTTCAAATAATCATATATATTTTTTATATTCCAAAATAATTTTACATTCAAATTATGATATTTTATATATAAATATAAAACTTTCTTATCTTAACAAGATGTATAATTTTTATAATTTTTATATTTAATATTGAGTCAATGTTCAATTATTGCACATCGAGTCAGTAATGAATATGAGGAATGTTTTGATGACTTTTTGGAATTTTCTAAATGAAATGTTCCTTGCAGTTACATTTTTTTCTGTCCATTCCTGAAATGTTTGAAAATGAATAAGTTGAAAAGTAGATTCATCAAAGATGATTTTATTTTTCGTGGTTATAATCCTAGTTACAACCCTTGTATTTGTCATGGAGAAACTAGAATGAATTTAAGATCATCTAATGATGATTATTTGCAAGGTGGTAACTCCAATGGAATTGAAGAAATGATTTGTGATATTGTAGCATAACATATTGAGATAGAAATGGTAGTTTCAGGTCTATATGGTGATGATGAAAAACCATTGTATCCTGGTTTTATGGATTTTATGGGTTTTTCGGTGTTGTTAAGATTGATTAACCTTAAGCTGAAACATGGATGGAGTGACAGATGTTTTACAGAGCTTCTATAATTGTTGAAATAAATTCATCCAAAAGGAAACGATCTTCAAGATTAACATTATAAGGCCAATAAAATATTATTCCCGATGGGATTGGGATACAGGAAAATACATTCATGTCCGAATGATTGTATGATATATAGGAAGGAATATGGATTTTTTTCCGAGTGACTTAAATGTTGGACATCACGATATAGGCTGAAAGAAAAATCACAGGCTCATATAGAGATTACAGAGATCCATGCCAAGTTATTTTGGTATCCTTCTATAATTCATCATTTGAAAAATTTATTTGCTAATTCGCATTATGAAAAAAGGTTAAGATGTCATGTTGATGAGAGGATATTTGATGAAAAAATACTCCATCCATTTGATTGTCCATAATGGAAGAAAATTGATGATCAATATCCTATATTTGGAAATGAAATTAGAAATCTCAGACATGGGTTGTGCACAGATGGAAAAAATTGATTCCTAACCATCAGTAGCACACACATTTCATGGAAAATTTTATTTGTAATTTACAACCTCTCACATGAAGTTTTTAAGAAGTGAAAATATGTCATGTTGAGTATAATGATCTCTGGTCTGAAAAATCCCATAAATTATATTGACTTTTTTTTTCACCGTTGATTGACGATTTGAAACTTTTATTCGAGGATGGTATTAGGGTGTATGATTCTTTTAAAATGGAATATTTTCAACATCATGCAGTGATTATGTTCACTATAAATGACTTCCCAACGTATGTAATTTTTTTCTAAAATAGTGTTAAGGGGCATAAAGCATGTCAAATTTGGGAACAACAGACTTCATGTTGTAAATTTCATCGTTGGAGGAAAACAGTATACATGGATCATCGAATGTTTTGTCTATGGATCACCCTTATAGAAGGATAAAAAAGGAATTCAATGGCTCACAAGAAATTTATATTTCTAAAAAACCTTCATCATCTGATGTGTATTTTGAGAGGGTGTGAAAATTTTATGTGACTTCGTTAAATACATATAAATATGGTAATGATATAAATATTTGGAAGAAAAGGTAAAAAAATTTGAGTTACCATATTAGAGATATCATGATGTGAAAAATAATATTGATGTCATGCTCGTGGAGAAGAATATCTATGACAGTTTGATTGGAATATTGTTAGATATTAAATTAATGAATAAATATGGTTTGAATGCAAGATTAGACTTACTATCAATGTGAATACATTTGGAGTTAGCTACCACTCCTAATAGAAGAAAATAATTTCTTCCTCTATCTTGTTATACATTATACAAGAGGGAGAAAATTAGAATTTTTCAGTTTCTTCATGATATCAAAGTGTCTCAAGTTTATTCTTCAATTGTAAAAAAATTTGTCTCTTTGAAGGATTTGAAGTTGATAGGAATGAAATATCATGATTGTCACATCATGATGCAACAAATTCTACCAGTTTCATTTCGTGGAATACTATCCATTCGTGTCAGAAATACTATAATGAAGTTGTGTTATTTTTTCAATTCAATTTGTAATAAGGTGGTTGATGTGAATTCATTGAACATTTTGGAGAATGATGCAATTTATATACTTTTTCACAGGGAAAGGTATTTTCCTATATCTTTTTTTAAAATAATAGTGCATTTAATGGATTATCTGGTTTGAGAAATATATCTATATAGACCTATATATATTCATGGGATGTATCCTTTTGAAAGGTATATGAATATATCAAAGGGGTTTGTTAAGAATCCATAACGACCTGATGCCTCCATTATTGAAAAGTATATTTCTGAGGAGGTTTAGAAGATTTGTATGAGCTACTTGGCTACGACAGAGGACATAGATTCTCCTCCATCTCACCATGAACGAGTTAATAATGAGGGAAAGAGGATTTTTGGATTGAAAGTCAAATCATTATCAGCTAAAAACATGAAGAAGGTGGAATTATACATCTTGAATAACATAGTTGATGCTAAACCGTATATCACATTTCATATTACTGTGTTGAAACAATGTCATCCAAAGAAGAATGAAATGTGGATTTTGAATGAGCATAATAAAACATTTTTTCCATGGTTTAAAAAGACCTTACTTGGTAGATCAGATGTATCTGAGACATTACGATGGTTAGTGGGTGGTCCATGTTTAAATGTGATAACATGGTACGAGTATGAAAATAATGGATATACATTTCTTACGAATGATCAGGAAAATAGAATTGCAGTTCAGAATAGTGGTGTATTGCTGTTTGCAGAAGCAATTCATTTTTCAGGTTCTGAAGACAAAAACCCATTTTCTTCATCCAGTGAATATTATGGAATCATTGATGAAATATGGGAAGTTTATTAATTTGAAATTAAAGTTATTGTTTTAACTGAAAATGGTTATCGGTAACAACATTTTCAAACATAATGAATTTGGAATGACAGTTGTTAATATGAATATATTAGAAGGCACAATAGATTCTTTTATAATGAAAAAACATGAAAAATAGATTTTATATGTAGTTGATCAACGAGATATGCAGTGTTCTGTTGTTTTACAAGGGAAAAAACAGTATGTTGGTGAGGATCAACTTGATAAAGATGATGATTTATGTGAGATCCATATTTCCATGGAAAGATTAGTAGAAAATAATGATGATCATATTGAAGACATGGTTTGTGCCATAAGGAACTCTCATGACGATGGAATTTGGGAAAATAATCCATTTTTGTATTCCTAATATTACAGGTAACATATTTTTATTTCTTTTTTACATTTATTATTTTCATAGTATGTTAGATATTGAATTTTTTTTTCGTTATTAAAATGTGTATTAAAACAGATAAGTACATTTTTTTTATTTTGATTTTGATTAGTTTAGGTTATCATGTTTAACATTACATAACTTGTATATTTATTGGTTTTTTTAATGAAAATTACATTACCATGTTTAAAATTTTTACCATGTTTCCCATGTTTACCATGTTTACCATAGTTTACAATAGTTTAACATTACATAACTTATATATTTATTTATTTTTTTTGAATGAAAATTAGAGTACCATGTTTACCATGTTTACCATATTTACCAATGTTTAACATGCTTACCATATTTACCATGTTTACTATTATATAACATAGTTCAGTTTTCCATTTTTTGATTATATTAGTATTATAATATTTGAATTTGTATATTTGTGAACAAATGCTTTGTTTTTTGATTTGAAGGATAATGACATATCAATCAGTTGATCAACCACATGATTCTGGAGATGATCATCATGATCATACCTATGGGGAGGAACATTAACATGCTCCTCTTTATGTTCCCCAATATTCCCCATGTTCTCCCATAATGACAAAAAATACTTTAAGAGATGGTAAACGTTGTTGCATACATTTACCAACATTATCACTTTCCCATAGCCAGGACCAGAGGATACTCATTGAGTTTGATGAGAATGATATTTCTAGAGGTCCAAATGCAAAAGATTTTAAGAATATTTTATCAACTCAGGGTAAAAAAAATGTAAGCAGTTTGTATGATGATTAGAGAAGTGTGGAAAAAGAAATAATATCTTAGTTGTGGGAGACAATTTTGGTAAGATCTTTTTCTATATTTTGTCTAATCTTTAAATTTTTCTAGTATAATATGTTTTACTTATTCTTTATCAGATGACATTTGATATTCCAAACACTGGAGAAGTCCGGAGAATATTTTTGTCAATGGATTATAGGAGATGGAGGGATTTTAAATAAACCCTCACATCTGATTTCATTTTTGTTCATTGGAATCATGACCATAAATGCCATATATATCATTTAATAAATTAAGACACAAGGAGACAATTTTTCTAAAGTAGAAGAAAAGATTAATTTTTGGTAAGGGAAATGCAAACATTTATTTGATTTTTATATAAATGATATTATTAATGTTTTTTTAATAATGTCATAATCTTAATTTACAATAAACAAGGATATCTCATCAGGATATCCAATCTAAAAATGTATAACCTCATAGTTTATCTCGGAGAGAGTATACATTATTGGAAGGACAAATGATGGTGGAAAATTTACAAAAACTGAGAGCTTAGTCTAAAATATCTGGAAAGGTTTTCCCTCCATCCCCTCCATCTAAAGATGAAAAATGGAAGAGATATTGGATGGGAAAATGGGGAAATATATTTCAGAATAATCGAGAATCGTAGCTATGAGTATTGTAGGATATTTATTTTATTTATTTAAGATAATTGTATTATTTATATAATTAGAATCATTATAGAAATGTTAAATTAATTAATACGGGATTATCTTTAGGAGCAGATCTCATAGGGGGTATTTACAGCTGCTGGGAGGAAAGATATTTTATCTACAACATTGGGAAATCCCAAACACCCTGGTCATGTACGAGGATTTTCGATGAATGTATAGGTACGAAAAGTGTTTCCATATTCTTAAACTTATTCCATTGAGTGTGTTTATAAAAAAATTGAATCATTGGAGTCTGAAGTTCATTATATTAATGGGATGATGGAGAAAAATATTAGAGCGTTAGTACAGTCTATGTTTACAGACATGCAGAAAAAATTATAGATTGCATCTCCCACTCCTCTACACCCCCCTATAGACCCCATTATTTATCATTCACCTCTGCCAGTAGCTCCCACTCCCCCACCTCAGCATGCAGACCCCATTTTTTTATCGTACTCCTCCACCACATGTTCCTACTTATTGTGAGTTGTCTGTTGATGATCCTCACCATCATATAGTTTCATATGGGCTAGTATATTGTATAAGAGATACATTTGATCATCAACAGATTGAGGTAGATAATCATAGGGTCACTGTATATGATATTATTGAATTATAATCTCAAGTTTCATTAACTACAGATGAGGTGACGACAGTTGGACATAGTATCAGTCACTTTTTAGTTTATCCATCCAAACTTATGCGACTCATTACCATATAGGTATGTATGTTATATCTTTTATTTTATTTTTTTATTAAAGTTGTTTTAACATTGGAAGACTAATATATTTTTCTATTTATTTATAATAATACTTAAAAGTTAAATAAATATTGTATATACAACAACAAATAAAAATGGATATGACATCAGATATAGATTCTAGTATTCGTGAATGATTTTCAATATATTCAAATTTGTTGGCAGATCAGTTTTAGTTTCCAATGGATTCTCATGTTTGTGGACGTGTAATAAATGTGTGGATTGTGAAAAATTATTTCATGGATCTTGTTACTAGAGATATGTTGGGAATCAATGTGGTGCATATTTTTTCCATGTATGTATTAACACCATTCCCTATATTATATTTATTAAAAATGTATACTTATGTCTATTTTTTATTAGGTATATTTATATCATGTGTTAGAAGAATGAGAGAACATTTGAATATGGATTCATGGACCTACATATGAGTTCTCCTAATTAACATTCATTGGATGAGGAACAAAGAACACTTTATATTGCCGATATATTTGAATAGAATATAATCACATAGTGTTGGATGATGCCTTTTTTGAGAGTTATGAAATATATATCTCGAAAATTATTCTTTATATATTAATATAAAAAACCACTATCCTTAAATTTTCTTTTATCTTAGTGATCATTGGATGTTATGTGTTTTTTTCACAGGAGAAAACAGTTTATTGGATAGGCTCTGTCCATGGTAATGTGCGGGGACATTTTAAGAATATGTTGGAAAAGAAAGTTTAAATTTATAAATAGTTATTTATATTACAATAAATTTTAAATGTATCCAATTCATATTATTTTCTATTAGGGTATAGGCATACTTTAGAAAAAATAAAATGAATATGAGTACCAAGATTAAATATGTAAAATTAAAGGTAAATATCCTTTTATAATTTGTTCTTTTTGATGTATTACATAAAAATGAAATTTTGAATTAACACTCATTTAAATGAAATTTACATGAAGAATAAGGCATCATCGAATAAGGATATTATATGTTAAGATTTATATGTGAAATAATTATGACTGGAATAATAATGATCTTTGACCAGATTAGATTTCATTATAAAGTTTACCATAATACTTCATTTGATTTATTCAATATACATGTTAACTACTTTTCATTTTAATTTGTAGCTATTTTATGACCCTCAACGCAATAGTTCTCAAGATTTCGAACACTTACAAGTCGAATAGTCATATTAATTTATAGGTTTGATTGGATTTTAGTTTGTTTATAGTGTAAAATGTAATTTTGAATGCTGTAATTATAATTGTGTATTTGGAAGTTGTTTTGGTTATATTTATCTTTTTTTAGTTGAAATTGTATGTTTTGAATGTTAGATATGTGAATATTTAATTTTTCTTGGTTTCTTCTTATTTTGAATGAGTTCTAATGTTTTAATGTTATAGATTCTAATCTGGTTTTTGTTTTCTTTTTGTCTAGTTTCTGCATATTTTAGGTCAACTTTGGTAGATCATAGTAATGGTATTGCAGTTTTATTAAAAAAATGGTTTTTACTTTGGTTATTTTATAACTGACATAATAAATGAATGGGTATATTTTATTAAGTTGGTTCTTAAATAACGAACATTGTATATCATTTTTTATATCAGTTATTTTGGAAACGATGTGAAAACCCCTTTAGAGGTTCGATTTATCACGTCAGTTATTTAATATATTACATGAAAAACTATATACCATGCCAGTTATTAAATAACCAATGTGATAAATCGAGCATATGAAGGGTTTTTCACATCGGTTATTTTGGAACTAGCATGAAAAACTATTCTTATTTATGCTTTTTAGGTCAGTTATGAAATAACCAACATAAAAAAACAATATATATAATGTATATTTTAATAATTTTAGCTAAAAACTGATGTAAAAAAGTAGAAAATAACCAACATAAAAAAAACTTTTTTTGCACTAGTGGAAATGTATGAATTTATAACGCTAATATCACCTTCTAACATCTTTATTCTCATGTTATCCTTATATTATAATTGATATCTCCTTTTTTACACTTATTGAACCTCTATGATCACCATTTATTATGTTTCATATCCTTAGGTTATTAAGAATGTATTTAGAAAAGATATGTCTAAGAAGGTTTCTAGTAAATAAAAACATAATGGGAGACTCTTATGAACTAGTTCATTATGTTTTCATATTTCCAAAATCATTAGTCCTAAACTATTTTGGATTGGATCATTATGTTATGTAAGGAATATTAATCTACTGAGATGTGATATATATGTATGATATATCTGGGTCAGTATAGTTGGTATTAGAGAAACTAACCTACTCAAAATTGAGAGAAAATAGCATGTTACTGGTATCACTCATAGTGTGTCTTTTTATTTAAAATTGACATTACACTACTGGAAATACAGTCTTTCCCAACGGTTCTGAACCATTGGGAACGGCTGCAGAACTGTTGGTATATGTTATAACAATGGTTCTGCAAACATTTGGGAAGTAAGCTGTTGGTAAATCTTTTCCCAATGGTTTACAGTGAACCATTGGGATACGGTGGGGAACAATTAACCTATCCAAACGGTTGTGCCAAACCGTTGGGATAGTTTTTTCCAACGGTTTGGCTTGAACCCTTGGGAAATCCCAAGGAATCTCCTCTTTCAAAATGGTTTCTAAACTGTTGGGAATAGTTTTTTTACCAATGCTTCCTTGAATAGTTGGTAAAAAAAGATTCAGAGATTCTATGCAAACGGGTTGAAACCATTGGCATAGCCTATGCTGTGAAAATTGAACAGCAGCCTGCAATTTTCATAACAACTCTCCAATTTGCACATCATGCCTCATTTTGTGCATTCCATCTCATTTTCAATCTAATTATTGTACCTGAAATAAACTAACACATACATACACAATTATTTTACCTGCAATAACCAACTAACAAATACATATAGAGAAAATATTCATACACATTTAACAAATAATGCATCCTGGAACTATACACATCCATAATGAAATTAAAATTCATAACTTCATTATAAACATACATGATTTATTTAGAATTCAATTTAAAATTTAGATGACAATTATATGTGGAATCCAGAATTCAATTCATAATTTGATCAGTTTTTTGTATACCATATATTTTTACCTGAAATGATGTCCATTTTAAACAAAATACATACATATGGAGTGATATCGACCACACCATGTCTCAGATTGAGGCGAGGTTAACTCCTACATGTCACAAATGAGATATCGATCATTTTCCTAAAGTATCATCATATTCCAAAAGCATTTGATCGGTTTTCCATATGTCGGTTGATGTTTTTCACTTATAATGATGTCCCTTTGAAATAATAGATAGAAATTTTGAGTGGTTCCAGCCACACCGCATCTTAGATTGAGGCAGGGTGACTCATACACGTCACATATGACACATGGATCGTTGTGCTAAAGTATCAACATAATTAGAATCTATTTGGCCATTTTTCTGTATGTACTTAAAATGTTGTCCATTTTAAATAAAAGATAGCCACATAGAGTGATACCAGCCACACCATGTCTCGAATTAAGTTTGGGTTGACTCTTACACGTCACATATGACCCGTGGATCATTTTCCTAAATCATAAACACATTTCGAATGCATTTGGTAAGTTTTCCGTATGTAAGTTGTTGTTTTCACTTAAAATGATGTCTATTTTAAACAAAAGAGATACACATTGAATGGTGTCGGCCACACCATCTCTCAGATTGTGGAAGGTTTCACTCGTATACATCACATATGACCCATGGATCATTGTGATAGAGTATCGACATAATCAGAATTTTTTTGGTCAGTTTTCTGTATGCTAGTTGTTGTTTTCACTTAAAATAAAGTCAATTTTAAACAAAAGAGAGACACTTTGAGTGGTGTCGGACACACCACACCTTTAATTGAGGTGGATTTGACTCTTACAAGTCACATATGACCAATGGTTCATTATACTAATGTTTCAGTGGAAACCTAATGCGTTTGGTCGGTTTCCGTATGCACTTAAAATGTTGTCCATTTTAAACAAATGAGAGACACTTAGACTGATATCGGCCACACCATGACTCGGATTGAGCCCGGGGTGGACCGTACATGTCACATATGTCCCATGGATCATTGTGATAAATTATCAATAGATTCCGAATGTGTTTGGTCTGTTTTCCATATGCCAGTTATTCTTTTCACTTATAATCCCGTCCTTTTTAAATAGAAGAGACACAGTTAGAGTGGTACTGGCCACACTGCATCTTAGATTTAAACAAGGTTGACTGGTACAGGTCTCAAATTTACCCATTAATCATTGTACTAATGTATCAACACAATCCAAATGCGTTTGGTCGGTTTTCCGTATGCCAGTTGATTTTTTTCACTTAAAATGATATCCTTTTAAAACAAAAGACAGACACATTGAGTGGTTTCAGCCACACCGCATCTCAAATTGAGGCGAGGATGATTAATACACATCACATATGACCCATGGATCGTTCACCTAAAGTTTCAACAGAAATCGATTTTTTTTGGTTTTGTTCCCTATGTACTTAAAATGTTGTCCATTTTAAACAATAGAGAGCCACTTAGAGTGATCTCGGCCACACCGTGCCTCGGATTTAGGCGGCGTTGACTCATACACATCACATATGACCCATGGATAATTTTACTAAAGAATCAACACATTTCTAATGCGTTTGGTAGGTTTTCCGTATGCCAGTTTTTCTTTTCACTTATAATCCTGTCCATTTTAAACAAAAGATACACAATTAGAGTGTTTACGGGCACAACGCATCTCAGATTTACATGGGGTTTACTCATACACTTCACATATGACCCATGGATCATTGTTCTAAAGTATTGACACAATCCAAATGCGTTTGGTCAGTTTTCTGTATTCCAGTTGATGTTTATCACTTAAAATGATGTCCTTTTGAAAAAAAGACAGACAATTTGATTGGTTCCGGCAACACCGCTCCTCAGATTGATGTGGGGTTGATTCATACACATCACATATCACCCATGGAACGTTCTTTTAATGTTTCAATGGAAACCGAATGCGTTTGGTCGGCTTTCCGTATGTACTTAAACTATTTTCCATTTAAAAAAAAAGAGAGACACTTAGACTAATCTTGGCCACACTACGACTCGGATTGAGCCCAAGTTGGCTCGTACACATCACATATGAACCATGGATCGTTGTGCTAAAGTATCAAGACAATCAAGATCTGTTTGGTAAGTTTTCCATATGTAGTTAAAATGTTTTCCATTTTAAACAAAAGAGAGACACCTAGAGTGATCCCGGTCACACCATGCCTCGAATTGAGGTGGGGTTGACTTGTACACATCACATATGACCCATGGATCGTTTTGATAAATTATTAACAGATTCCGAATGTGTTTGGTTGGTTTTTCATATGCCATTTGTTCTTTTCACTTATAATCCTGTCCATTTTAAAAAAAAGAGACATAGTTAGAGTGGTGCCAGCCACACCGCGTCTCTAATTTAGATGGGGTTGACTTGTACACATCTCAAATGACCCATAGATCATTTTCCTAAAGTATCAATAAAATCAAAATGTGTTTGGTCGGTTTTTCGTATGCTAGTTGATGATTTTCACTTAAAATGATGTCATTTTGAAAGAAAAGAAATACAATTTGAGTGGTGTCGGCCACACCGCTTCTCAGATTGAGGCAGGGTTGATTTGTACATGTCTCATATGACCCATGAATTGTTCTCCTAAAGTTTCAACGGAAACCGAATGCAATTGGTCGGTTTTCTATATGTACTTAAAATGTTGTCCATTTTTAAAAAATAGAGACACTTAGAATGATTTCGGCCACACCGCGACTCGGATTGAGTCCAAGTTGGCTCGTACACGTCACATATGACCCATGCATCATTGTGATAAATTATCGACAGATTCCAAATGCATTTGGTCAGTTTTCCAAATGCCAGTTTTTCTTTTCACTTATAATCCTGTCCATTTTAAACAAAAGAGACACAGTTAGAGTTGCGTCAGCCACACCGCGTCTCGTATTGAGGCGGGGTTGACTCGTACACGTCAAATATGAACCATGGATCGTTTTTCTAACGTATAGACACAATCCGAATGCGTTTGGTCAGTTTTCCATATGCCCGTTGATGTTTTCCAATTAAAATGATGTCCTTTTGAAACAAAAGACAGACACATTGAGTGGTGCCAGCCACACCGCGTCTCAGATTGAGGCGAGATTGATTCTTACACGTCACATATGACCCATGGATCATTCTCCTAATGTTTCAATGAAAACTAATTGTGTTTTTTCAGCTTTCCGTATGAACATAAAATGTTGTCCATTTTAAACAGAAGAGAGACCCTTAGACTGATCACGGCCACACTGTGACTCTGATTGATCCCGGGTTGGATTTTAAACGTCACATATGACCCATGGATTTTTGTGATAAATTATCAACAGATTCCAAATGTGTTTGGTCGGTTTTCTGTATGCCAGTTGTTATTTTCACTTATAATCCGGTCAATTTAAAACAAAAGAGACACAGTTAGAGTGGTGTCGGCCACACCGTGTCTCGTATTTAGGCGGTGTTGACTCGTACACGTCACATATGACCCATGGATCATTGATATAAAGAATCAACACAATCCGAATGCATTTGTTCGGTTATCCGTATGCCAGTTGATGTTTTTCACTTAAAATGATGTCGTTTTGAAATGAAAGGAAGACACTTTGAGTGGTGTCAGCCACACCGCGTCTCAGATTGAGGAGAGGTTGATTCATACAAGTCACATATGACCCATGGATCATTCTCCTAATGTTTAAAATGAAACCGAATGTGTTTGGTCGGTTTTCCATATTTACTTAAAATGTTGTCCATTTTACACAAAAGAGAGACACTTAGACTGATCCTGGCCACACTGTGACTTGGATTGAGCCTAGGTTGGCTTGTACATGTCACATATGACCCATGGATCGTTGTGCTAAAGTATCAACACAATCAGAATTTTTTTGGTCTGTTTTCCGTATTCCAGTTGTTCTTTTCACTTATAATCATGTCCATTTTAAACAAAAGAGACACAGTTAGAGTGGTGTCGGCCACACCACGCCTTGTATTGAGGTGGGGATGACATTTAAATGTCACATATGACCCATGGATCTTTGTTCTAATGTATTGAAACATTATTAATGTGTTTGGTTAGTTTTTCGTATGCCAATTAATGTTTTTCACTTAAAATGATGTCCATTTTAAACAAAAGAGAGCCACTTAGACTGATCCTGGCAACATCGCGACTCAAGTTGATCCTGGGTTGGCTCATACACATCACATATGTCTCATGGATCGTTTTGATAAATTATCAACAGATTCCGAATGCGTTTGGTCAGTTTTCCATTTTCTAGTTGTTTTTTCACTTATAATCCTGTCCATTTTAAACAAAAGAGAGACATTATGAATGGTGTCTACCACACCGCGCCTTTGATTGAGGCCGGGTTGACTCGTAAACGTCACATATGACCCATGGATCATTTTCCTAAATCATCAAAACATTTCAAATGTGTTTGGTTGGATTTCCGTATGTACTTAAAATGTGGCCCATTTTAAACAAAAGAGAGACACTTAGTCTGATCCCGACCACATCGCGACTCGGATTGAGACCGGGTTGGCTCGTACACGTCACATATGACCCATGGATCGTTGTGATAAATTATCAATAGATTCGAAATGTTTTTGGTCAGTTTTCCATATTTCAGTTGTTCTTTTCACTTATAATCCTGTCCATTTTAATCAAAAGAGACACAATTAGAGTGGTATATTAGTTTTTTATTCACATTATTCAAATACACTATTTGACTATGGGTCTTTAAATTAATTTATTTATTAAAAATTTATATTCAAAATTATAATATCAAAAAATTCGTAGAAAACAAGACTATTATTAAAAATCCTTGTGGAAATATTAAGGTAAACTTTATTTATGAGAATCCTCATGTGTCTATTAGTGGAATGGTATTTACATATAATCTTGTGGAAATTCATATAAAATATTTTTATATCATTATTAGTATGGATTAGATTTTAGTTTATCATGCTATGAAACATTACAGAGCTAACAATGACATGCCCAATGAATACATCCCTTTTATAACATACCAAGAATATATGATATTGATTATATGTGTAAATGTGATTTACATTTATTATAATGATAACAATAAATAAAATATATATTATATATTTTCTAGTATTAAATGAAATCAAGAAGTGTGGGGGGCTGTCCGGTGGGTGTCCGGGGGGCTGTCCGGGGACCAAGGATGAGGGTGGGGAGGCTGTGTGGGGGGATTTCCAGGGGGTGTTCGCAGGGTTGTCCGGGGTCCAAGGAGGAGGGTGGGGGCTGTTCGAGGGGCTGTACAGGGTCCAGGGAGGAGGGTAGGGGGCTGTCTAGGGGCTATCTCTGAGGGTGTCTGGGGGCTGTTCGAAGGGCTGTCCGGGGACCGAGGAGGATGGTGGTGGGGGTTGGGGCTTTCCGCGGTCCAGGGAGGAGGGTGGGGGGCTCTCTGGGGGGGGTCTAGGGGCTGTCTGGGGGGCTGTCCGATGACCAAGGAGGATGGTGTGGGGGCTGTCCGGGGGGCTATTCGGGTGGCTGTCTGGGGTCCAATGAGGTTGGTAGGGGGTTTTCCAGGGTCTAGGAAGTAAGGGGGTTGTCCAGGGATTTCACAAACACAAAACCACTAAAAGAAATCAACATGCATGAAAACAATAAATATATAATAATAACTCAACTGCAATACTATACTTCAGGTCTGGATAAAACCAACAACTAGAATATATTAAACATCATATATCAGTAATATTAGTAAAAAATGTAACGGATCAACTTGTCCCACATCACAATCACCATCATCACCATCACTATCATCACCCTCATCATCACCCTCATCCTTGTCCCCATCATCTTCCTCACCCTGCTCGCCTTCCTCCTCGCCCTCACCCTCTGCCTCGCCCTCGCCATCCACCTCACCCTCCTCCTCTCCCTCCTCTTCTGCATCATAATCCTCACCATCATCATCGTCAGACATGACATTGTCTTGACAACCACGAGAACTGCAACCTGTTGCTCCATATATAGAACATATCGATGACATATATTCATAAAAAGATGGGATGGCCTCTGGTGGAAGTTGCAGACATAGAACATCAATAAATTTCATAAATGGACTGTTTTCCCTAGAAGACTATTA
This sequence comes from Viscum album, assembly GCA_963277665.1. Classification (NCBI taxonomy): domain Eukaryota; kingdom Viridiplantae; phylum Streptophyta; class Magnoliopsida; order Santalales; family Viscaceae; genus Viscum; species Viscum album. The sequence continues at coordinate 1,250,532,037 of OY728140.1, read as the reverse complement.
TGCCGTCTCTGTGGCCATTTTGTCAGCCTATTCATCCTGTTCCCTAACATGCTGTAGCTCGGTGGAACTACATCTTGTACCTGAGGAGGGCCAAAACCGCGTAGCAACTATCCTAGGTCGGCAGCATACTCTTCCAGTATGCTCCTCTCCCAAAACATGATGTAAGTGACACGTTGGCCCAAACTTGTATGGTTCTTGGGAATAGAGGGCCTCTAAAGCAGCCTGTTACAAATATAAATATGTTATTAAGTTACAAAATAAATATTAAAATATAAAATCAACAGATTAAAACATACAATCTGATGCCGAGTTGCTTCGTTGACGGCACTTCCATCTTTTTTATGTTTACTCGAGCAAAACAGTTTTGATATAGGTGCACGTCCTTCAATATTTTGTATTTGCCTCTATAATGACATTGAAAACTAATGGTATATGAAATCATTAGAAAACTATTAAATAATGGAGAAACAAAAGAAATTGTAAGTCATAAAGAAATATTATAAACAATTGCCATACCTGCTTCCTCTCATGACCAGGCATCATAGTGCATCCCAGTGTGTGGAGTTATTTTTTTGCATCAATGTTCTTTTTATTTTTTCCACAGGATTCCTAAAAAAATTCAAAAATTAAATATATAGTATTAATTCAAAACATGAGATTTATTATTTAAATACCTTAAATGTAATTAATACCTTAAAATGGGTCTCATCCAATGAGTAATCATCTGATGATACTGCTCTATAGGACAATCATCCGCCACTGGTATCACCTCTAACTCAGGTCCATCTCTGGAAACCCAGCCAATATACAACTAATGCTTGTTGGATCTCCAAATATCACCTAAATCATTTATACATTCCAGTCCTGCACCCTCACCATCGGGAAAATTAAATCAAAGCAGACATCAAAATATTAATTCATATAAATACAAAAATATTTCATGGCATTAAATAGGACATATTTTTTAACCCATATCTCTGCCAAATCTCTTTCCTTGACCTCATGTTGGAAATGTCTCCATGATAGCGGGCTAACGGGAATTATGTCGGAGTATTTGGAAAGCGTCGCCAAAAAACTCTGACATTGCTGCCCTGTTTTCTCAACCATTTGGTTGTCTTCATTATAATCCATGATAACATGTTTGTGGCGGTTCCACCCCGAACACATGCGTTTATGCCCCCACCCATGCCTCCTATCAGTAGATATATATTTCATGAAAGAAAAACAAATATTTTTTCAAAACTTTTTATAATGAAAATAAATATTTCTATAAAAATTTGTTAGAGTTCTATAAATATACCATCCCCGGTCTGATCGCTGAGCACCGCATGATCCACAGAAACTGATGGAACACCCTGTGGTGGAACAGGAGTCGAAGACAATGGAATATAGAATCTTGTAGAGACATAAGTATATGGAAAAGAAGATGGGACAGCTGTCTGACCGGATTCTGACTGTGGAGTGAGAATCATCCTGGGATGTGAAAATGATGGGCCAAAAGATGTCGAAGGTAGCGAAAACATGGGAGTCCTAAATATCTCGTGTGTCCCTAACGACACACTGTCATCAGAATGTGGGAAGGATGACATGTTAGTGTTAGGGGAAGGGTCTAGTCGGGTACGCGCAGCTGCTCGTCCACCTCTGGTACGAACCCTCCACGTACCACCAACCAGAGTACTAGGACCAGTACTAGGCTCCTCATCGAATAACATTCGACGTATAGGTAGATCCAACAAAAATGTTTACAAAAACGTTTATCACATGACATTATATATACTTTAAATATATCAGTTTGAAATAAAGTACTCTCTATAGGTACTAATGATGGTATTCCCAACTCTGCAATTCGACGATTGTTCTCCATTATTTTTTTCCTTCGTCTCTCTTCAATTGGCTGCATTTCCTGCTTTTCAAAAAAAATGTAATTAATTAGAAAAAGGAAACTAATTTGTAACCCAAAAAACTAAATATATGAAGGAATCTAGGGATTCATTGGTAATTTAGCTAACAATTGTTTTAGAAGAGCTTGAATGGATTTAACAAATCATACAAGTTGTAATGTTCACCAACTTAGAAATATTGTTTGACTAGGTTTGAATACAGTTCTATTCCAAATTGGAAAATGCAATTCAAATAAAACTACAACCAATAAATATTAAAAATTTATATAATGGTCAGGTCAGCTAAAACATATTTGTGATCAATTCTAAATCAATGTGAATATTACCAACCTTAACAACCCAACTCAAGGTAAACCAAAATAATTGAGAACATGGATAAATGATTCTATATATTTTCAACCACAACTTTAGGATCACAATCAACTCTGACAATTGAGCTATTGGAGTCATCACAAGAAATAAATGGATTGGTTCAAATGGCACTAGGGACAGTTTCAATCCCATCATCACCATCATCAAAAATATTTCTTGGAATTACTTCAACTATGACACCAAGTTCAGGTCGAAGTAGGTCTTTGACATAAAAAATGTGTTCAACCATTGATTCCAACTCATATGGTTCTTCATTAGCAAGAGTGTGAGTCATATTAATTAATGAAATCCACAGTTTTCAATAAATGTTCCATGTCTCGTCATCGAATCAAACCAATGGCATTTTATCATTGTGACTCGTCCATGAGAGTAATAATCCAATATTATTATTTTCTCAACAACTCCATAATAACCCACTTTGTCAAATCTCGGTCTACTATCTGATGCACTGGCATAACAATATGTTGTGTCAGTAACCATAAAACCATCATGTTGTGTTATCATGTTATTTTCTCATTCAGTGAAAATAAATTTGTACCCATTGATAACAATTGATTTACAGTCACGATCCACCATATTAGAACCAAAATCCAAATCTCTTATTTCCTTAGGGACAGAGTCAGAAGACAAACTCAATACCTACAATATAAATGACTATTAAACTTATTTAAATATTTATATAATTATTTTAAACAGTAATATTTTTACCTTCAATTTTAACCAAGCAGAAAACTCTTTGCTATGAAAAGTCTCTTTCCTTCTCAAAGATAAAGAATGATGATTCCTATTTATCATTGTTTTATGTTCCCTATAGATAAAATATATGAATAGTTTAACAGATATATATGTATGATATTCATAATCAATTTAGTTACCTGATATAGTCATAGAACAAATCACAGTTAAACTGAAGTCTGCGATGTTCCATCTCTCGCTCTTCATGGCTTAATGTCTTCAATGTATATGATCCACGAATTCCTCCTGTATGAGGAAGTGATGGAAAACTGGGTTCAATTTTCTCATATTGTTATTCTTCATTTCTCATTTTTTCTGTTCAATCTTGTAGTAAGATCAGACAAATTCATCAAGAATAAATCCATACATTCTTGAGCCAAATAACCGTTCACGATAGAACATTCATGATGATTTTGGTTTCAGACATAAGACTTTAATGTAAACATATTTCGTTCAGTTGGATACATCCAATGAAAATAAACAGGTCCTATGAGAAGTATTTCTATGGGAATATGGATAGTCATATGCAGCATGCATGTGAGAAATGATGGAGGAAATATTTTCTCCAACACACCCAAAATTAATGGGGCATCTATCAACATTTTTTTCAAGAAATACATGGAAAAATTCTTAGAAAAAAGATCTCTAAACAAATGGAACAACTGAATAATAGCCACCCTTACATTATTGGACAAAATATGATGGATTTCTATTAGACTAAACTCAAGCAGTAGAACGTGATTATCATGAGTCTTCAAAGATTTTAGCTTCAATACTCTTCTATTGACCCATTTAGATATGTTTCTTGAATAGCCATTAGGAACTCTAATAATCTCTAATACTTCCATAAATTGTTTTTTTCCTAGGTGTCATCACATAAGAAGCACGTGGAAGTTGGCATTTATTTTCACTGATACGCACAAGATGCAATTCTGGTCTGATGCCCCAATCCACCAAGTCACGCCTAGATCGTAAATCATCTTTTGTCTTCTCGTTGACATTTAAAAGAACCGAAATCAAAATTTCGCATATATTGTTCTCAATATGCATTACATCTAAGCAATGACGTAACAAATTGGTTGACCAATAAGGAAAATCAAAAAAGTTAATCCCCTTCCCCCAATTGTAACATGTTTCAGTGGAAATATTCTTTCTCTTTCCAGATTTCATTTTACCCTTCCCAAACAAAAAACTGAAATCTTTCAATTCATTATGAACATCAGTTACAGACATACGCTGAGGTGGATCATTGGACTCTATGGTATTATAAAATCTTCAAATATTCATTCTATATGGATGATCCTTTTGCAAGAATTGTCGATGTACCATAAAACTAGAACTACATCGATGTTTCAGTCTTTTGGATCGTGTATTATTCATACAAACGGGACATGACAGTTTTTCCTTCGTGCTCCATCTCGACATCATTGCATAAGACAGAAAATCATTGATCATCCACATAAGCACAACATGCATCTGAAATATGTCTTTTGAACATGCATCATATATGCGCACAACCACATCCTAAATAAGTTTCAACTCTTTTATTAAAGGATTCATGTATACATTAATATCAATGTCGGGATTAGAATGACACGATATGAGTATACTCATGAAAGTCAAATGTTTTTTCATACAAAACCATGGGGGATGATTATAAATGTGTATAAACACTATCCATGTGCCGTGCAAAGTAAGAATCTACCCCAACAGATTAAAATCATCGCATGAAAGACCCAGCCTCACATTACGCACGTCAGCCGCAAAATCCGGATGTCGAGCATAAAATCTTTGCCATGAAAATCCATATGTAGGATGAAACAACTCATCATTAGTCTTCTTTCTCTCAGTATCATGTCATCTCATTTTTATTGTTATTTCATCAGTCATAAAAAGATATTTGATTCTGAGGATCAATGGAAAGTTCCACATTGCTTTCTGTGGAACACGGGATGGTGTTCCATCAAATTTGGACTTCCAGTAGGATGTTCCACAATTTATACAATTATTTCATTCAGCGGTTTCCTCCCAGAGTAAACTGCAATCTTTCAGTCAAGCATGAATTTTGTTTCTTGAAAATCTGAGTTCCTTAAATAAATCCCATGCCATATAGTGGTTTGAGGGAATATCTACATCATCTAGAAGTAATTCTTTCAAGAGAGTAAAAATGTAATCGATTGCTATTTTAGAAATCCCATACATAGTTTTCCCATGAAACAATCGGATTAAAAATTCCAGCTTTTTCATTTAATCGCATTGTCGATATACTGGAGTCGGGGCACCATCAATAACTTTTTTCACCCTAACAATATCATCGTATTCACTAGATGCATTATTGTCTTCATATCAAAGTCTTCTTGAGTCAAAATCCTTTATTTTTTATGATGATGAATAAACAGAAATTGATCATCTAACAAATTCTCCATTCCGGTCCATTCATTTCGATCATCACCAATTTGAGATTTCATTTTCTCCCCATTGTGATACCACAGAAAGTAGTTTTCTTTGAAAACCATTTTTGGTTATGTGGTAGCTAGATTCTTCAAAGCTCAACCAAGGTCTACCAACACAATTAGAACATGGGAAGTGTATGCGACCACTATCTGAAGCATTGTGAAATGTAAAATCTATAAAGCTCTCCAAATTGTTTTGAAAATTGATTGAGATCTGATCGGTTTCATACGTCTAACTGCTTTCCATTCTGTAAAAAGAATTTATATAAGTCATTTTGTCATAAACAATTCAATAGGACTGAAATTTAATAGAAAATACATTTACATAAACAATAAATGAAGAAAATAATCAGGGTACCAACTACACATGTGAAAAAAACATACTAATGTGTTATTGAAAAAATGTAAAACAAACAAGAACTTAATGTGTTATCCCATCACAACATGACTCATCACATAAGCATATTAGTAGGGTGTCATGAGAATGAATAATATAAACCTTGTGCCATCCTCTTACCCTAAATAACCCCAACCACATACAACATATTATTATAGCCTTATCACATCGCACCACACATAAAAACACTTGGGAAATCATTGTACATATCACCTAAAGACATATGGACAATCACATCACACCTTTCCTAAAAACACATGGTAATTAACTTATGAAGGGGGAGTAGGGAATAAAAGGTAGCTATCCAACCATATACCCACTATCCTAGATATTAGAAAAAATACCCATAACTCAAAACCTCTGATCGTTGGTAAGTTTATCCAACTCTGGCTGGGAATGTGTAGAAATAACATAAAATACATGATATATAGATAGCACAAAATACCCAACCTATGGGTTCACATTAACTACATAATCACACAATTCACTACTACCATACAACACATAAACCATCACAACCACATTCACTACTATATGCAACACACCACACCACCACCACACAAGACACATAGCATTTCCCACATTCATCTATAAGACACTTCATTCACACTAACATTGTCCATTCATTTAATGATAAATTAATTAAATCCATTTAACACACATCAATTTCTGTTCCATCTCAATTATTTAGTATCTTGTTTTTTTGTTTTAACAGCATAATTTATTCCATATATAACCAGGAAACTAATAAAACCACCACACAACAACTCACCATCTCACAATAACCATCGTCTCCATGTTACATCGGCCAACCATCTCACCAAAACAAACACATATCACAACAAAAATATTGCACATCACAAACCACCACACAACCAAAACCACCTCACCACATCATACACCACAACCTCATCACACAACACCTCCACACGGAACAACACCACCATACATCATCACAATCACAAAACTTCACGTGTCGCATACATGCCCACTAACAATCACATTACAACCCCACATATCACTAAGACCAACTGGTCACCTCAATCACCATACAACAGCCTATAACATACAATGAAACACAACAAAAAACCTCTCATAGAAGAAACATAAACCAAATTCCACAATTTATTCAAGGTCTTCTATTACATTACTGCTTTATTTAGAATGGACATTATAACACAAATGATATTCCATGGGAAACTAATTAATTAACAAAATATTCATTCATTTCCCAATTATTTAGGGTGAAATCACATCAAAATAAAAACATATAACAAAAATATTAGATCAATAAAAATAAAAACAAGGTATCATATGTGTATATAGAATAAAATGCCTAATTTGAGATGATTCAGATGCATTTTCACTAGTTCGGATGGTGGAGTTCGATAGAGGAGCCGAGCACCGGATTGATTTTAGGGTTCTGTCACGACTGGGGGAGAGCAGCGGCCCGATTGAATTTGGGGAAATGATTTACCAACAGTTTTTAAAAACCATTGGGAGAGGGGTGTTCAGGGTACCCATTCCCAAATGGTTCATCAGAACTGTTGGAAAAGGGGTTCCCTTTCCCAATGGTTTTATGAAACCATTGGGAAAGGGTAACGTGAACACCCCTTTGCCAATGGTTTTATTGAAACGTTGGGAAAGGGATTCCTAGCCCTTCTTTACCAACGGTTTACGAAAACTGTTGGTAATGAACTGTGGGTAAAACCACATTTCTAGTAGTGTTACTTTTAGTAAAAAGAATAAGTGACATACTAAAAACTGAGTAATCACATTCAGAATGTTTTGATATTTTTGGACAATAATTATTGAGTCATTTGTGACATGTAAAAATTAACTACACCACAATATGATGTGTGTTGTGGCCGATATGACTCTAAGTGTGTATTCTTATATTAAATTGACATTAAATTGAAAAAAAAGAACATGTGACATACTGAAAACCAATAAAATTAATTCGTATTGTTTTGATACTTTAGTAAAACAATCCAAGAGTCATTTTTGATGTGTAGGAATACAATACACATCAATTCGATGCACAGTGTGAATAGTATTACTAAAAGTGTCCGTTATGAGTTTAAAATTTACATTTCAGTTCAAAATGTGTCACTCACTAAAAACCATGAAGACACACTGTGATTGTATTTATAATTTTGGAAAGTGATTCATAAGTCATTTTCGATATGTATGAAGTAGTCTCACGTCAAACTAATGAATGATGTGACTCGTAGGACTCAAAATGTGTTCTTCCAGTTTGAAATGAAATTTTAGTAAAAAAATAACTGACATAGAGGAAATCAAGAAAATATATTCATATTGTTTCTATACTCTATAAAATTTATCTATAATTCATTTTTGACATTTAGGAATCAGCCTCACCTCATTACGATGCACAGTCTGGCCGGTATAAGTCAAATTGTCTCTTTTTATTTAAAATGGACATCAATTTAAGTTAAAACAATAAGGGGCATACTGAGAACCCAGAAAATGTATTTTTACTCTTTTTATATTTTAATAAAATTATCCATGAGTCATTTTGGATGTGTAGGAGTAAACTGAACCTCAATATGATACATGTTGTGTCTGGTATGACTCGAACTGTGTATTTTTATTTAAAATTGACATTAATTTATGTAAAAAGAACATGTGACGTACTAAAAACTGATAAAATACATTCATATTATTTTTATACTCTAGTAAAAGTATCCATTATTCATTTTTGACATGTAAGACTCAATCATAACTCGTTACAATGCATGGTGTATCTGGTATAACTCAAACTGTATCTTTTTATTTAAAATTGAAAAGAATTTAACAAAAAACAAAAAGTAACCTACTGAACACAAAGAAAAAGAATTCGGATTATTTTTATATATTAATAAAATGATCTATTATACATTTGTGACATATATGAATCTTCCACACCTTAATACAACTTACAGTGTGGCTGGTATCACTCCAAGTGTCTCTTTTTGTATAAAAGTGCCATTAATTAACGTTAAAACAACATGAGACATACTAAAAACTGCTAAAATTCATTCATATTGTATTTTATTTTAGGAAAACAATATACTAGTCATTTATGATGTGTAGGGATCATTCAGACCTCAATACGACACGTGGTGTGGCTGGTATAACTCTAAGTGTCTCTTTTTATTTCAAATTGACATTAATTTAAATAAAAACAACATGTGACATGCTCAAAACCAAACAAAATGCATTCGGATTATTTTTATGGTTTAATAAAATGATCCATGGGTCATTTGTGATGTGTGGGAGTCAATTTAACCTCAATTTGATCCACGGTGATACCGATATGACCAATCGATTTTGTTATTAGTTTAAAATGGAAATTTTAGATCAAAATTTGTCATTCACTAAAATCCAAGAAAACAGACGCTGATTGTCTTGATAATTTAGGACTGAAAATAATAAGTCATTCCTGATTTGTATGATGCTGTCTTGCGTCAAACTGACATACGATATGAACAATATGAATCAAAATGTGTGTTTATAGTCTAAAATGATATTTTAGTAAAAAAAACAACAAACATACTGAAATCTAAAAAAAAGAATTCAGATTGTTTTGTTACTTAAGGAAATGATCCATCAATAATTTTTGACAGTTAGGAATCATTCGTACCCCTATACGACACATGGTGTGGCCAATATAACTCCAAATATTTCATTATTTAAAATTTACATTAATTTTAGTAAAAGAACAAGTGACATACTTAAAACTGAGAAAATTATTTATGATTATTTTAAAATTTTAGTAAAATGATCCATAACTCATTTGTAACATGTAGGAATCTACCCCACCTCAATAGGGCACACAGTATGATTAGTATAACTCCAAATGTGTCATTTTTATTAAATAGTGACCTTTTATTAATGTTTTATTTCATATTAATATTTAATTTATTTCTTTATAGTGTTTTTAACATATTATTTTTTTCTTATATAGGTGTAATATTTTTCACAAGTTGAGAAGATTTGTTCGACAACTAATACCATGGTAGAACATTATTGGGAGGGGATCACGATCATCATAATTTAAAATATTAACGTTTTATAATGTCTGTTGGACCATTGTAAAAGTAATTTTATAAAACTTTTTGTTTGAAATGTAAATATCATCTTTTATTCTATATATTATGTGTGGGAATTTTTCTATTGATGATGTCAATCAAATATATATAGCTGGTTTGATTCTAGGTGTAGTGTTTTAATTGCAGGTTGGATTTTGGTTGTGTTGTTATATAAACAAAACAGTGCATGGGGATATGCCTTTATCAGCACTAAAAAAGCACTGATAAAGGGCCCCACTTATCATTGTTGTGATTAACATCACTTTTTTAGCCTTATTAAAGTCCATTTTGCACATTCTGAAAGCCATATGTGTAGTAGTTTTTACCACTTGTTCATCTTGTTTGGTTCTCACTTTAATAATATATCTATTTATTTATATAAATATTTAGTTATATTTATTCATATATTAATATATATTTATATAAATATATATTCATATATAAATATATATAAATATTAACATATATATATAGTTATATTTATATATTTATATTTACATCTATTTGTATATATATATATATATAGTTGTATTTTTTTATCCGTAAATTTATTTGTATATTAATGTATATTTATAATATAATTTTTAAATTTGTTTTTAAAATATACTTTTTTGTGTAAAAATAAAGAAATAAATACATATATACAACATACATACACACACACACACACACACACACAAATAGATATATATATATATATATTATATGAGTATTTGTAAGTATAATTATACATGTTTATATATATTTAGATATGTTATATATTAATATGAATATTCATATGTTAGAATATATAAATAATATATATCAGTTTGTTAATACAGAAACACACTAATATATATATATAGACACACACACACACACACTATATAGGTATATAAATATTCATATATTTGTGTTTTAAATAAAATGTATATTAGTTTTTATTTAGATAATGAATATATATTGAGAAATATATTCTTTATGTAAATATGTTTAAATATTTATTTATAAAATTAATTTTTTTGTCTGAATATATAAAAAAATATGTCAATATTTTTATGTATTTAGTTATAAATGAAATTACATTGTGAAAATGATAAAATTTTAAATCCATAATATCAATATGAATTTAATCTCTATGAATAAATTCAATGGCCATAGAAAAAGGTCATAAATACCATTATAAACGAGGCTAAAATTCCATCGAATGTTAAAATATTTGGTTATCCTGAATAAAAACTCAGTTTTGGAGGCCTTTTGAGCATTTTTTGGCCTAGAAAAAGGTGAAAGAGTGTTCTCAAATTGCACTAGTCTATATATCTCATTTTAGGATTTCATTTGATATGTAGTTTAGCTCAAACAAACAAATGAATCAAAAGTTATTGTCATTTTAGGTTTGAGTTATATTTTAAACTTATTTTAGATCTTTTATTAATCGTATGAGTTTTTGTGTCTTAAAAATGCTATTAAATGATTATTACAACATAATAATTAGAAAATTATTAATAATTAATATTTTTTATATATTTTATAATATATTTCACTTAACATCTTATATATTAGGTGTAAATTTTATCTAGACTTATCTAAAACATATTTAATATATATATTTTTTATTTGTATCAATATATATATTTATAAATTGATATATTAATATATATAATTTTTAATGAATTGTTTTTGAAAAATACCCTTTATGAGAACTAGTAAAAAAAGCACAGATAAAGACCCCCTTTATTAGAACTACTAAAAAAGCACTCATAAATGGGGTCCCTTTAAAAGTGGTAAAAAATCACTGATAAAAGGGTACTTTTAATAGCACATTTTTAGCACTTTTAAAAGTAACTTTTATTAGTTCTTTTTTTACCGTTGATAAAGGTACCAAATTTATCAGTGTTTTTTTCGGGATGATAAAGGGTGGCGCTGTGAAAACCTATTTCTATGGTAGTGTCCCCACCTTGGCTTCATTGTTATTTTTAACTTACTGGATATATGATACTTTCAAGAGGCTACCGTCTTATAGTTAATAGAATTGGGGCTGGCAGGATGTCACATATATAGTTGAGAGTCTTTCTTTTAGAATACATCATCAAAAGTTGGTAAATAATTTTATTTAATATGATATGTATACGATACATTCATATTGAATATGGTTTATCCATCTATTACATAGTTTTATGTGTAAAAGTGGATGTACAATGATAGTAGTACTGGAAAGATTACTGATGAGAGATAGTAACCGATTATGGTTAGTGTTTTTTTACGTTTTTTAGCTTTATATAATTTAATTTTTTATCATTTTATTTATATTTTTATAAATATATAAGATGTATTAGAAAAATATTAGTCATTTTATTGGGAGTTATAGTAATACTGATGGTGGGGGAAAAGCCTCGTGCGTGCATGTTTTGATGAGACAAATTTTTCGTTGGTAGTGAAAAGTTGTATTTAGAAAGGAATGGTGATTGAAATTGGTTTACGATCAACTCTGACTAGTTACTATGGAATTGAACTGATTTCATAATTTATCACAAAATGTAGTTTGTATTATATCCTAATCTTTCACATCTGTAGAGTACGATGCAAGGCTTTGAGCTCAGGATGAAACTATTTGGAGATTATTTATAGACCAGGAAAAGTAGCGACAATATCAGGAGTAGCAACTTCAGTAGTAGCATCAACAACATGACCAGATGATGGAGTATATGTGGTGACTTACACATAGTTTATGTAAGGATTTACCTCCATCTAATGGAGTAAACCCCCCACTCTCTTGGTGACACTATTATTATGTTCTTTCTTGTGAACTTTTTTTATATTATAAATGTTTATATTTTATAGTATTTTTTTGTTTTTGGTATTTTCTTTTTTAGTGAAAAGTATTTTTAGAATAAATTTGGAAACCTCTATATTATGAAAATTATTATCCCTTTTATGTTGGATTGAGATAGAACCCATTACATGACTTAATACCCAAACATAACATGCCCCAAATAAAGACAAGGAAATTATAAATGGTAGAAAATCTAATTAGAAAAAAGTAAAATGCATATAACCTGAAATACTATGGTAGAGAAACCTAGAATTAGGATTTGATTGAAAACCCCCAAGGTAGCCATCCATCCATTAAACCGCCAACCAGGTACCGAAACCATAACTTCATTTGGGAATAATTTGGAAGATCATCAGGGTGGACGTATCTGCTAATAATGTCGGCGACCTGCCTAGAAAATCACCATACCCTTCTAATGTTAGTTCTTACCCTAATGTCATCGACCCCTTCCTCTTGTAAGGATTGACCCTTATTGTTATCCCTCACCGTCACTTCTGGGTTTCAGTCTTGCCTTCGGCCGCCATGATGAGTATAGGCCTTCCTTTTCTACTATCCCATGTGCTTTCCTACCGACCCCGACCATCGATTAGGAGTTCAGATCTCTCCATTAACCCCTATGTTTATCTTAATTTAATTATTATCTATATTTATTTGGAATGATTATATATTTTTATTTTTTTGAAACTTTATAACAATGATCCGTAAGTCATTTATGATCTGTAGGAATCATACCCACCTCAATATTATGCTTGGGGTGATTGGAATGACTTCAATACTGTAGATATGACCATTAAGAGCACGCAAAATGGTCATTTACGATGTTAAAAAGTGTTATTACCTTTAGATATATTAAAAGGGGGTCCCTTTTATCAATGCTAAAAAATTCACTAATAAAGGCCCCTTTAACATCATTGAAAAAAGTGGTCCTTTATCAAATCTAAAAATGATGATAAAAGGGACCTTTATTGATGATTTTTTAGTACTCATAAAAGTAAAAAATAATTTAAATAAAATCTCCAAATTGAAGGGTGGGACCTTCCCCCTATTATCTATGCTCGACCCTCCTTTTAATAGTGATATTCTCTCCTCCCCATCCCTTTAACAGTTCTAGGAGTCCCCCCACATTTTAACAGCACTAGGGACATGCACCACCCACCCGCATGCGCCCATATCTCTGCTGGGTTTCAAAACTAAGACATCCCTCATAATATCACTCCCTTTCCACTCCCCTATATTGTTTTCTTATGTATTTTATGATATATCTATATATTTATATTAATTTAATTTTATTTCATTTGATTATCCTTGTATTTATAGATATATATATATATATATAAATACATATATAAAATTTATTTTTTGTTTCTGTATGTGTGTTTATAAATACATATATACATATATAAATATATTTATATTTGTATGTTCATCTATAATTATAATTATACATATTTATATTTATTTACATATATTAGAATATATAGATAAATATATATCATTTTTTCAATGCACAAATAAATATATTTATATATATAAACATTATATATATGGTAATTGTATATGTATATAAATATTTATACATTTTTATTTTAAATAAAATTGATATTATTTTTTATTTAGATGTGGTTTATATATTTAGAAATATAATTGAAATATAAATATGTTTACATATATATTTATAAAATTAAATTTTTATGTGTGAATATATATGAAATATGCATTTATTTTTATATATTTGATTGTAAATAAAACAACATAATGAAAAATGATAAAATTTCAAAAAATTAATATCTATTTTTCTTTAAATAAATTAATGATATCTTATTGATCAATTGAACTATACATTAAAATCGAATCAGGAAAATGATCAACCCAAAAATAGTTTTCCCAAGACATCCTATAGCTCTCCATCCGGTGGGCTTCAAGATTAACTCCACACAAGATGAATGAGAATTTTCATATTGAGAATGAATTAGAAAGAGACCATATTTTCCTTAGAACAATCCCAAATATTACTTCTCTCCTTTGTTTGAAAAATCATTAACGGATCCAAGACAATCAGACTCCAAAACCACCTAATTCCATCCTTTAGCCTGGGAAAGGAGGATCCGTTGAAGAATTGATGATGCCTCCACAAAAACCAGAATCCAACATCCATTGAAAACCATGAACCGAGCATCAATCACCTGGCCATTATGTTGTCGGGCAATGAGAACCACCCCGATTCGAGACACTATCGAGATAGCCACATCTGTATTGATGTTAATGAAACATTCCGGAGGGAGAAACCAGTAAGTTTGAGTTTTCTGTGATTAGATCACTGATGGCCACTCCTTTTTCGACATCCACCAGTTCTTCCATTCATATAATTTTCCACCAAAATTCAATCATGTGAGGACTTATCTTCGAAAACCCATTCATTCTTATGAGACCAAAGAAGTCAAGAAAAAGTACACACTAACCCCACAGCCTTTGGTTCCAATAAGGAAACACAATCATTGAAAACATGGGCCAAGTCCAAAGATGGGACTAGGGACTCTTTACACCCTAGGGACCATTCATTGCACACTCCCGCCACTCCTAGGAAGAGAAGAATAGTATGAAAATGAATCTCAATCTGTTGAAATCACAGGGGGAACATATCATCCTCCAACATGTGTCATAGAGTAAGAATGTTTCACATAATTAGGACACCCTATAAAACTTACAACCATAAAAACTTGAATTTGGGGAGGGGGGGGGGTGGACAGTGCCAAAATATTCCCCCACCAATCGTCTAGATGAGCCTGAGTAGACCAATGCAACAAATTTATGTACCCCGACCTAAAACTGTACTTCCTAGAAGCATCCCCAAACCAGTAGATTTGGTCACCAACCACTCCAAATCTAATCATGATGTTAAAGATAGGATATCAATATTTTTCATTGAACCAACCACAAACTATATCCCAATCTCACTCTTCTAAATAATCATTAATGAGGTCATGAAATTTTGCATATTTGAACCCCAGAATGAAAGGCGAAGAGACTCTAATGTTGAACCCCTTGACCAACCACTAGTCTCCCCATACATTCACCTTCTCCCTATCAGCATTCCTCCAAACACTACCACAGTTGATCAGAAGGATAGAACCACAGAAGATTCAATGCATAAATCTAGTCTTGGGTCCAATAGAAGAATGTAGGAAGTCAGATTTTGGGAAATACTTTACTCGAAAGACCATAGAGAAAAGGGAATTAGTACAGGACATGAGGTGCCACCCTTGTTATTCCAAAAGAGCATCATTGAACCATTTAAGGTTATTAATCCTAAGGTCACCACATGACTTTGAAACAAACATCTTATCCCACATGATCCAGTGGGTGTTTTGTTTTCCATTAGCATAACCCCACCATAAGTTTTCTATCTGAGAATGATTCGATCAACAAGGGTAACTGGGAACTTGAAAAAGGAAATGGCGAATGAGGGGACAACATAGGACACATATTAAACTATCACTTAAATCATGAATTTGGATATTTTTCTACTAGACCAAACACTGATCAAATTATTAACTTTTTCAATGATTGACACGAAACATGTTTCCTTGATCTTCTGATAGAATTTGGGAGCCCCAGGTATTTCTAATGTTTCTTAACCATAAGAAACCTGCATAATCTCTGATTATCTTGTTGCATCATCATTGGAACACCTTTGTTGAAGGATAGTTCAAATTTAGAGGCATTAATCCATTTCCGAGAATCCTTCTAAAAAGGGTGAAAATATTCATGATTGAGTAACACTCAAGGGTAGTAGCTTGAGCAGACAGAAAAAAATTGTCTGAAAAAAATATTAGAAACATTGAAACATACCTTGGATCCATGAATTACACCTTGATCCATCACCTTTAAAAGGATATGAGAAAAACAATTCTATACAAGAATGAAACTGTAGGAAGAGATTATGTCCCCTTATCCTAAACCTCTAGAGGATGTGAAACTAGACAACTACTCCCTGTTGATGTTGATTATATATAAAACTGAAGTAACATAGTTCATAATGATAAGCATCCATTTATCTCCAAACCCCAGTTTTTATAGTAAAATATCGAGAAAAAGACATTCGCCTATGTCATAGTCTTTTATAATATCCAGTTTCAAGGCAAGGACTCCTTTTTTCTATATAGAGGGGCATCATGTAGTGGGATATCTCTTAGGAAATGGATTCATTATCATTAATGGTCCTCTGTGAGAAAAAATAACTCTTATCTTAAAACTCTAGAAGTGTGAGAAAAAATCTCAACCTAGACACCAAAATCATAGAGTAAATTTTGTAAATAACATTGCAGATGATGATTGGATGGAACTCCGTAATCTTATGGGGGAATTTATATTTTGGGATGAGGGTAATAATAGTCTTGTTAATATTTTCAAAGTAATTAATACATTCCTAGATACCCTTAATCGTCTTGAACATGTCCATACCGAAAATGTGCCAAACCCATTTGAGGAAAAGGGCATGAAACCTGTCATGACCAAAAAAATTCATAGAATGAAAATGGTGACGATCCCTTCACATTTCTTCATCAGAATTGTCCCTCTCTAGAGAACAATTCATATCATCAAAAAAAATTATTGGGATGTAGCTGGTGATACTAAGAGGGATGACAATATAGTCTGCCTTGAAAATATTTCCAAATAATTCCATAATAATTCAATGAATTCAAATAGCATCATGCATCACTCTATCATGCAAATCATCTTGGTGGGAGATGTGGGTTTTTCTCCTTCTTTTTGTATCGCTTTGGTGGAAGAAAGTAGTGTTATGGTCACCATAGTTAATGTTAAATTATCTTAACTAGATTAAATAGTATATTTACATTCTTGTAAGAAAAATATTCAAATACCTATTATGGTTTGAGATATCCTTAATCATAGAGTCAGAAAAATTCTGGTCATAGAGAAATTTTAACCACCGTTCTGGCCAATTAATGTGTCTGTCTATGGGACTAAACTTAGTTGAACTCTAATTATTCAGCCTACTACAATCATTCTGGGTTTGAGAGATGAAGCATTATTTCAGACCCCCCCCCAAATAGCATGAATGGCCTCCTCACAACTCCCATCGTAGATCCATAGACTCTCAATCCTAAAAGTACACCCACCTCTACACTGATTCCTTTGGGGGGATGTTGAAAGAAGGATTAGAGAGTGGTCAAGGGCAACCAGGGCCAAGTGTTCAATAGAGTATGCACGGAAGATATATTTCAAGTCATATGTCCCAAATAATTTTTTCAGTCTTTCAGCGATGTATCCCTCTATTGAGGTACCCATTTTCCAAGTGAAATGAGAGCCTGAAAATCCTAGATCATGGAGGGAGTTCAAAAGTTGGGATTTCTTAAAATCATTTATAGTTTCATAAGTCTCTAAGAGGCCACATTATTTTTTCTGAAATGAAAAAAATATCATTGAAATCACCCCTATTGAGAAGAAAACCATAAAAGTACTCACAAATTGTATATTACATGTTCCATGATTTTCCCTTATCATGAAAGGAAGTCCACCCATAGATCTCAATGAATAACCAAGAAGGGGAACTCAAGGCTTCGAATATAAAATCAATGTGGTTACTTGAGTTTTTTGAGAATTTAATACCAAAAAACTTCCTTCAAAATAAGATAATGTCACACTACATGACCCTAACACCCAGCACAAAACACTTTCTTAAAAAAGGAAAAGTAACAACTTAAACGATGCTGAACGTCCATTGAATTTTAAAAACTCAGGATACACTAATTAAAAACTCAGTTTTAATGGTCTTATAAGAAATTTTGGGCCATGGAAATTGTAAAAGGGGAATACTCTATATCATTAGTGTGTAGATATTGTCTCAAGCTTTGATTGGATATATGGAAGAGCTCAAACGAACACTCAGATCAAAAGTTATAACCTTTTGAAATTAGAGTTACATTTTCAATTTATTATAGATATTTTATTAAATTTTTTATTTTTTATGTATTAAAATTGTTAATAAATGACTATTAATCAATAATAATTTTAAATTTATTAATTAATAATAGTTTTGGAATTATTTTATAATCCATTTTCAATAAATATCATATATTTTAAGTGTAAATGTCTAGTTAGCCTTATCTAAAATATATTTTATTTTTAAGGAAATATGATATATTTTTTGTAATATATCATTTATAAATTCTAGTAAAATAATATTGATAAATCCCCCTTTATTAACGATACTAAAAAAGTGCGGATAAATGGAGTCCCTTTAACAGTGCTAAAAAATGGTGATAATGGGGTACCTTTTTTAGTGAAAAAAACTGATAAAGGGGTACTTTTAACATCATTCTTTAGCACTATTAAAATCACCTTTTATCAGTTGTTTTTTAGCGTGGATATAGGTACCCCCTTTATCAAGGTATTATTTAGCATTGTTAATAGGTCGCACTGCATAAATTTGCTTCTCTGGTAGTTATCCATGTGTATCCTTTTATTTAAAATAGATATATTAAAAATATATTATTTTATATTTATGTTTAATTTATTTCTTTATAGTATTATTTATATAAGAATTGTTTTATTATATAAGTGAATTATTTTTCTCAGGATGTGGTGGTTTGATTGGCAACTGATACAATGATTTTTTTTTTTGAAATGGGGTCATAGGTGCCAAAGAAAATTAAACACTGGTATTTTTAAATGTTCGTGGAAAATAAATGCAAGTTTAATTATACAAAATATTGTTTTAAATGTATATAATATGATTTTTTTAGTATTTTCAATGTATCTTTTATTTCAAATAAATTACTAATTTTCATGTTGGTGCATTTTCATTAAGGTGTATCTGGTGTAGTGTATTGTTATTCAAACAACATGTTGCAGCAGTGGGGAATTTATCAACTTTTTTGAAAACAATCATAAATGGGTTATCATTTTAATGATGTTGACGACATCAGTGTTTTTAGAGCGGTTAAATCTCTTTTCGTGGTGAAAAAAGGTATAGTTGTTGTCTTGGAAATTCAATTTTTTTTGAGGTGACAATTATATTTATTTGCAGACATAAAATGAAAAGGCCTTGAAGTCATTGTGGTCGTAAATCCAATGAGTATGTTTTGCATCTCTAGATGAGGAAGTAGTTAAATTCCGGATATAATTGGATTACAACCATATATCACCATGGATTTCATGAAAGAGTGATGATTAGTTTTTTAAAAAATAAAAACATTATTTTTAAAATATTGAAAATTAAAAACAAAATTCACATTATCCATTAAAAATTTAACAATAAAAAAACAAGTACAAAACTATTTTTCATAAAGATATATTAAACCAAATTTCTCTCTCAATTTAAAAAATATAATTTTTTATTAAAAAAATATAAAAACTCATTTTTCATTAATTAAATTCAAATAGAACATTTAAAATAAAGCATATATTAACTTAAAAAATACAATTTATTTTTTTATTATTCTTAAATATAAAATGAATAACTAAATTTTATTTAAGAAAAATTAATAAAAAAACACTATTCCATAGGAAATATTAAACCATTATCTATTCCAAATAAAAAAAAATTTTTTATAAAAAAAAAATTTTTCCCTTATAAATTTGAAAAAAATATCTCATTTTTCATATTAAAAAATTAAATAAAAATAGTTTATTTAAAAAAATATATATATAAATTTTTAATTATTTATTTGGAAACTAAAAATTAACTTTCTTCTTTTATATTAATATAAATAAAAAATTTACCTTTTTCTAAATGATCTCGTATTATATTTAAAATACCAAAAAAATCCCCCTTATCCTTTCAAAAAAATTTATAAATTTCAATTAAAATACTTAATGTTAAAAGGAAAACATCTTTTTTTTCCTTTAAAGATACATTAAAAGAAATTTTATCTATTTATTTTTTAACAAAGGCTATATTTTTATTTTTTAAATTATTTTAAATTGAAGTAGATTTTTTTTTGGAAATTTTTTGATTTTATAGGAAGAAAATTTAGTTTTTAACGGAAAATATAAAACTCTAATTTTTAAGTGAATGGTTGATATTATTTTTTTAATAAAAAATAATCTTTTTCTATTCTTTTTCAAAAGAATTATTTTTTTATTATTTTCTGAAAACGTAGTAATGGTCTTTATTTTCATTTAATTTAATTAATTTTTAAATAAATGAGTTTTCGTTGATTTTTTTAAAAGGAAATAATGTAGTTGATTTCTTGATATGGGATAAGTCAAAATTTTTTTACACAACTGGGTCCTGGAATGTATGAATGATGTTCTTAGAATCCACACTGCTAGTCTAAAAATAATCAATATGTTATTGTAAAAGTATTTTAACATTATTAATTTTGATTAAAAATAATAATAGTTTTATTATTGATACTTATTTTAATTAAGTTTCATAGATTAAAGATGTCGTATATAATATGAAATTTATATTATGTTTTTGAAAGAATTAAAAAAAATTAAGAGGCCATTTTATAACTAAAATGACGCTAAAAATAAAAATCTCAAAAATAAATGGCATACATATATTAGTTTTAATTACATGTTTAATGTACAAATAATAACTAATTTCTATATCGATGTTTAAGAGGTTTCTCTATGAAACATATGGGAATATGAATACATATCTAAACCATAGGTCATTCTGTGTTGGTGTGGCATCTTTATGCACAATTGTAGGCCTATGTAAATGTTATTGGGACTTCTTAAACCCAGCCCATGCGGAAGGGTTTCCCTCATACATATGTTGAACACACTAGATCCCTTCATAATCGATGTAGGATAACCCAATAATCTCCCTCTCATAACCACTAGGGCAATGAACAGAGATTATTTCTCAGTGATCAGGAAATTCAAATTGCTCAAATGAAACTATACAACAATCACTACTAAAAAACAGAGTTTTATCAGCACTATAAAAGACTTTATCAGTTCTATAAAAGCACTGATAGTCAAGGTGATATTAAAAGGGGGTCCCTTTTTTTAGTACAGAAAAAAAAATTCTTATAAATGCCTCTTTTATCAGCGCTAAAAAAAGTTGATGATAGTAAAAACATATATTAAAAAATTACAATATTTATTCATATATTAATATATATATATATAGTTAGTTATATTAATATATTTATATTTATATCTATTTATTTATGTGGTGATTTTCCATGCTGTTTTTTGTGATGAATTCCTTTCACAATTTACTCTCTACAGTGGGAATCCATCATAAAAAACCAGTCACAAAAGCCATTATTGTTATAGGGATATATAAATATTACAACATGGTGATATGAGCTATATAAATAAATATAGAAATACATTAAATATAGATTATATTTTAATTCATATATTTTTATCATATAATATAATTTATAGAATAATTATATATTTATTATCATATGTTTGTGTTTACATATATATATATATTTGTGTGTCTGATTATATATTATAAAATATATAAATAATATATCAAAATTTTTTTACCTAAAAATGATATATTTTAAAAGTACAATTCATATTAAAAAAAGATTTTATATTCACCTTATTTTTTTATTTATATAATAAAAAATTAGCAAAATGAAATTAATCAAAAAAATATATATAATAATTGGTTTTTTCTTGGATTTTCAATGAATATCCCCACGCCAACTAGAGAGCTAAAGACTTGCTGCCCTACACAGCAACTTCGTCTCTGCCTCGATTCCACCACCTCTATGACTCCGCTGATGAATTCCAGTCGAAAATCGTCCCTGCTTCGACTATGTTCCACCTCCTCCATGGAAGCATTACGCGGCCGCACTCCGCCCCACCATGACCGCATCACACGTCGGCACATTTACATCCCACCCCATCCACATTCTGCATCTACCATGACCTCCCGGAGTGACCGTACTGTGCTCCACCCCACACATCGGCACATCCACATCCCACCTCAATGTTGGGTGATTTTTAATGAACATTTTTGACATAATTATCAAAGTCGTATATTTTAATAATTCTACTGAATTTTAATTTAATAATACAGAATATATTTTGAGAATATTTGACTCACATGTAACATTTGATGTTGATTTTAATTAAATAATCTATCATTTGAATCTTATCAACCTTTATACAACATTTAATATATATATATATATATACATATATATATTATTATCTCTATATATTTGAAATCGTTTTAATTTTTATCTAACCACTCATAAATGGAAATATATTTTTGTAGAGCTTACCTCCCAATCTCCAATTGTACCCAGGGGTGGGAAAATAGGTGGTTAATAGAACAGTTAATTTAAAACAGAATAAAAAATGTAAGGGTTATAATAAAAGGATTATTGGTTAGTAAATAATTATATGGTTAATAATATATTTTTTATTGGTTTTGATTATTAATTTTAATAATTAAAAAATGATAAAATAACTGAATTTATAATTATTTTATTTTGTCATTAATTAAATATTTTAAATAACATATGACATAGATTCTAACAATAAATAATTATCTTTTGATTATAAATTTTTTTTTTCAAATACAATTTTTTGAACTTAAGGATTTATATATAATTTTGAGTTTTTTTTACACAGTTATGGTAGATTTTTTTAATCTAACGATTTTTTTAACATTAATATGATTTCTACGATGATCAACATTCCTACAATGTTTTTCCCACCTGATAAATCAAATGTTTATATGAGTAGCAGTTCCTAAAATATAAACAAATTTTAATTTAATTGTTATATAATTCACATATGATTATTTATATTGTTAGTTACAATATATATTAATTATATTATCTATTAAACTACTAATTTTATTATTAATGGTTATATTGTAAATTTTAAATTAGTTATTGATTATTATTATTTATTTTTATTAATAATTATATTATAAATTAATAATTACATTGTTATGTAATTATCTCTATAAATTATATTGGCTATTATCAAATATACTAATGATATTATCAGTTTTTAATTTTCTTAATTACTTAAATAACTGTTAATAATTATATCACTAAAATAAAATGACACTTTTATATTGAACACACAATCATTATGTCATATCAGTCACATCATATTTTGGATTGAAGTATAGTCAATTCCTACACATCATAAATGGGTTATATATCCATTACAAGAAATGTGTCATTTAGCAGTGGTTATTTTTTGATTTGGAAGTGGATTAAACTACCGCTAATGTTTATATCTGTCTACAAAATGTGGTGGTTCCTCCCATTCAATACCACAGATCCAAGCATGACACTGATTTGGTTTTATCAGCGCTATGCAACAAGCTCTAATAAAAGGGGGGCCTTTATCAGTGCTGGCTAAAAGCATTTATAAATCGACCCTTATTCAGTACTAAAAAAAGATGATAAATGTGTACCCTTTATCAGTGCTTTCTTTATCACTAATAAATGGGGGTATTTAATTTTTTTAAAAAATAATCCACCAAACTAAGAAATCAACCAATTCCAATGTAAAAAATTTTGGAGGAAAAAATGAAATCCATCAATTAGATCACCCGATGATTCCCAAAAGCAGCTAAAAAATGAGCTGCTCAATTTTCCTCTCACCAAATAAAGGGAAAACAACAGGAAGAGAACAAAGGCACTAAAGATCTGATGATGTCGATAATGGACCCATATGATTTGAGGACACCTTCATCATCCTTTAGTGGATTGATAATAACTTAGGAATTAGATTAAACCACAACATCCTTCCAGCCAAGAGTCAAGATGAAATGCATAACCTTCCAAATATTCATAGCCTCTTCTAGAGGAGGATACCAACCCACAATGTTTTAGGAATGATGATCCAAAATAATAGAGTCAATGTGATCCCAGAGGACTTTCCCAAGGCCAACAAAACCATCCCCATGGGTGGCTGCATAAGTATTAACTTTGAGAACACCCAAAGGGGGAGGCATCTAACCGGATGGGAATGAACATGTGAAGGTGGACGAGCATCCTCAATATCTATCCACTGAGAAACCTATTTATGAACCATGTAAATCCAAACCTTATTATCTTTAAAAATGTCCTAAAAATGATAGTGTTATGTAAAAACCATATAATCCAGGCACAACGCTATTATTAGCACATATAAAAGTTTTTAATAAAAAATAATATTTATTTACGTAAAATTATTAAATTTATATCCAGAAATAATGTTTATATTTATACATTAATTAAAAAATGAATTTGTATGATTAATATATATTTTTTAATAATTTAAATATATATATAATGTATAAAAAAATTATTTATAAGATTATAATTAAATAAATGTATATTTAAATAATTATAATATTATAATTAATTTTTAAATAATAAATATATTTATCATATTTATCATATTTATAAATGTATATAATAACTTTTAAAATATATATATTTATAATTATAATTATAACTAAATAAATATATATTTATATAAATATATGTTTCTAATGAATTGGGTCAATAAATATATTGAAGTGTGATTATAATTGACGTAAATATATGTTATGTATTCACCATGATTGTTTATTTATACATTAAAAAAGTATAAACCAAAAAATATAGAGTTTTAACATCGGTTATACAATAAGTGATGTGAAAATGTGGTTTTTAACATTAATTATTAAATAACTCTTAATCCCCTCGTATTAGATGATTTACTCCCCCTCAAGGTTATTTTAAAATTAATAATGATGCATCAATTCCTGGTGGTGGATCTGTTGGCCTTGTGGCAGTTCTCTAGGACCATGGAGGCTCTATTTTTGTGCCATATCATTCCTCAGAAGTTTTTTTCTTGTATCTTCTGATAGTAGATGTCATGACTATATGGAAGGCTATGTAGTTCAGTTCATCTCTTGCCTAAATGGATATTGTGGTAAAATTTGATTATCAATTTATTATTAATGCATTGGAGGAGGAATAAGGTGGCCCTTAGTCCTTTGGTTCTATTATCAACATAATTATATCATTAGTACTTTTATTCTCTTCTTGTCGTTTTTCCTTTGTTAGAAGAGAGGACAATGCTGTGGCTCATTTTATAGCTACTTTTGGGAGTTTTGAGGGTCAAATTGTGGTGAATCTAATTCATACACATCTCAACTAACTCATAGACCATTTTCCTACAATATAAAAAAAATCCAAATGTGTTTTCATAGTTTTGAGTAGCTCAATATTCCTTTTTACTAATTTTTTTTTATATTTTAAATAAAAAAAATTCACTTGTAGTCATACCAGTCACAGTGTGCATTATATTGAGGTGTGGAGGATTCCTATATGTCCCAAATGACTCATGGATTTTTTCCCTAAATTATCTATACAATTTTAATTTGTTTGCTAATTTTTTAGTACACCACTTGTTCCTTTTAACTAAAATTGATGTCAATTTTAAATAAAAAGTCGTACATTGAGTTTTACCAGTCACACTGTGTGTCGAATTGAGGTTTGACTAATTTACCCACATCCCAAATGAATCATGGATAATTTTTCTAATTTATTAAAACAATACAAATATTTTTTCTTGGTTTTTAGTATGCCACTTGTCTTTTTTACTAAAATTTCATTTTAAACTAGAAACACACACTTTAACTCATACGTGTCACATGATTTATTAGTTTGACATGAAACCAATTACTACACTTCACAAGTGATTTATAAATTTATTTGCTAAATTATAAAGAAAATATTACCATGTTATCTCAAAGTTTAATGGGTGACATATTTTGAAGTTAAATGTCGATTTTAAACTGATAACAGACACTTTGAGTCATTCTAGTCACACCATTTTTTGGATTGAGGTGCAGTTGATTTTTAAACAATGTAAATGTCTTATGGATCATTGTACTAAAGTATCAAAAAAATTGAATTATTTTTTTTTGTTTTTGAGTATGTTATTTGTATGTTTTACTAAAAATAATGTCAATCTTAAATAAAAAAGACACACCTGAAGTCATATCGATCACATCGTATGTCAGATTGAGGTGTTGTTGATTCCTACATGTCCCAAAGTCTGAAAACAATCCTCACATCCAAGGAATCCTCCAGTATAAGAAAACTATTCTCATGTGAGTAATACTAAAAATAAAAAAAAAATAAACTTAAATATGAAATAATCCATTACTTATATATATTTCTTATCTTCATGATATTTGTGTACATTCTACAATTAGGTATGATGCCCATTTGTTTCTAAGAAAATCTATATTGTCTTATGGATATGATTTTTTTTCAATAGTCATAAAAGTATTGGAAAATTATAACTACACAAAGGATTAATAAATATTTTAAATTATGTAGTAATTAACTTTAAAAATACCTCATTGGGGATGTGTGTTTTTTGATGGAATATGATCTCTCTCATAAATTTACAAACATAATAACCAAAATATTTTCCATTTTTTTGTTTCACACACTTTATAAACATTATGTAATATAATTAATTTGTTTTGATATGTTTCTAGATAGAGAAATATTATAATATATACAATGATAATTATCCATTTTTAGAACATTATAGGTTCCTTTTACTCAATAATTGTCCTCATGCCATGATTTAGATGATATTTACACACTCCCATATAATAATAGAATCCTAGTTAAAACATAATATAAATTATATTTTTATATTTTTATTTCTAAACATTTGGATGTAGTGAATTAAAAATTTAATAACATCACCATGTGTGGTCCGTTTGTTAAAAATCCATGGAGTTAATCCAAGAAATATATATTTAGAGTATCTAAATAGATTGTAATGAGAATCCAGTGTTTCATAAAAATAGAAAAAGGAATTAGTAATGAATGAAATGAAAAATATATTTTATATGATTAAATTTTACTATTTTACCCTTGCATCATTGGTATTAAGAAGATTATTTCATCCCAATGTTTTATTTAAAACGATATTCCCATGTTTTCCTCTTTTTCATCCATTTGTTTGGATTCAATTTTTTTTGTTTATAGAGGTGACATAAGGACTAACGAGTCCTTTTTATGGTGAAATCCATTTAATTGGTTTTGATATATATTCTTGCAAAAAATATGAAGTTTATTTAGTCATAATTAACATAGTATATCATATTTTGGAAAATTAAATTAAAAAAACATAACTCATGTATACATTTAAAACTGAGGCTCCAAGAAATTAATAGTTGAGGTTTTCATCTAAATTATTAGAAGAAATGTAGTCAGTAACTTCCTCTCCAAACATTTTTTTTATTCAAAATCAACTATGTGACTTCTAACGCATTGTTACATTATATCCTCATGAACCTTCAATGATTGTAAATGCGGATATTCAATGGGTGGGGTTAATGTGATTTTGGAAGATCTTTTTGATTGGTTGGTTGATCCTTTAGATGGTTTTGAGTTTACATATCATTTCAAACCCTTACCTTTGTCCGTCTATAATATCATTTTTCGGTTCAGACATATTTCATTAATTTTTAAAGTTTTAGCATGAAAAATAAATTGGAAATTAATTCCTCCTTGTCGACAAATTTTTTTACAAGATGCGGTAGTCATGTGATGAATGTTTTAACTGCCTGTTCAAACTTATGAATATCTTCCTCATCAATTAGAATAGGTATATCGGAACATGGATCATGTGCTATGCTATTAGACACTCTCACAAGATATGTTGGAAGTATTCTATTATGTATCACATTATTTTGGATATTGAACATTGTATCCCTCTATAGAAGGAAAGGGATGGGTGTTGATAGATATAAATCATAGCCATTATCAACCTATAGAATATTAGTATAGGAAAGGTATAACTATTTGTCTGATTCACATTTTATAGAAACAATTATTAGAACATTTATTAATATTTCCAAGTAGCTCTTAAAGGGGAATGGCTCGTCTCAAAGCTATTGGGGGTGGGGCGGGATATTCACATAATGGTTGTTCTTGGGTTATTTTTCTCTTTACTTCCCCCCATAAATTTTTCAAGTAACTCTCTATGCCATTGTAATTGTTCTACAAGTGTAGACAATCTTTCTTTAATTTGTTTAATTTCTTTATCTTTATCCTCCTCTTTTTTTTAATATATATTTGGTGTGTGACCCTAAAACCCACACCTCTGACTTGACCATATTATTCTAGCTACTTCAAGTCCACTGATAGTAGGTGTTTATATGGTACTGGTATTGATGATTCTTATGAATATGTCATATAGAAAATATAGGAAAATAATTAATCAATTTTATGTAATAGAGATTTAAATAAACAAAAATAATTATTTCATACTTACACATATTTCCAACCCTTTTTATGTGTTTTAGTCTATTAGTATCCCATTTTTATTTACACATGCCTCTTTCCACAAAAAAGTTGTGGGATGGAAGTAGATTTCGATTTGGATTAATTAATCGACATATAAATAAAGGCTCATATGTATGTTGTTTATTCGTATCATTTAAAAGTGTTACGATAGATTTAAAATAAGTTCCATTTTTTCAAGTGAATAATACCACATCCTTGCTTTACGGTAGGGGTACGTTGGTTTTGTTTCCCGTCCCTTATTTGCAGCACTCAGTTGATATTTCAAAAATAAAAAATTGTAGATCAATATGACTAATATATGTATTTTAAAACAACATATTACTGTATAAGGAGTACTTGAAAAGACATATCTTCATGATGTCCAGTAAATTCATCCCCTGCTTCATGGGTTCTCAAGTTTGCATACATAAGAGGTGGGTGCATGTTTATTTATCCTTCAGCATCTTTAAGATGATGCCACATTATATTTTTTTGAAAATATCTGTGAATCCATCCAACAAGAATTAATACACATTTCTTATGGGATTCACATACTATAAATACACTCTTCTTGGGATGGTGAAGAGTAATTGAATGTTTCATTATTTTTTTTATTAAAACAAATAAATGATATTGTAATGTTATAGTAATCTCTTGCCACATCAGTGTATTAAGCATGATCACAACATGGTGCCACAAATCTACATCAATCAACACACATTACTAAGTGATTATTCAAATGTAACTATTGAACAAGGCCTATTTGGGTTTAACATGTTGGTCCCTTTCATTCTACACAACCTCATATTTGATTCCATTGATATTCACCTTACCGATTTTTTCTAACACCCTAAAACTATGGAATTACTATTTTTTATTCTTATCAGGTCCTTAATAACCTACCATTTCCTTGGATTCAACACTCCCAATATGTTGTTTCTCTAGAGCGGTAGCATCATCATGTGCAGATGGTCTTCGAACATCTGCACTGGGAGAAGCAATAAGTTGAGAATCCTATTATTTTGTAATATTGGGATTACCAACACTGGTAGAAGGATATTGTTCCTCTGCACTGCGAGCACTAGTAAGTAGAAAGACATGTTGTTTCTTAGTATTATGATCACCAAAATGTTCAGAATTCATTATATATATAATTGGTTTAACAGTTGATTTAGATTACATAAATACAACAGCAAATAAATAATAACATACGGTAACACAATGTATATTACCAAATTTATATAACCTGGTTATTGAAATCTATTTTCTTAATAGCTGGATAGATTTGACCCCTCTATCAACTATCCAAATCCATTCATAATGGTCTCCTCTAAAATTCAAAACACCATCTACATTGGGACAACTGTTAAATGATTGTGACATCCCAATGAAAGTGTCAACCTAAGTTAAATTTTCGTCTTCCCCTTCAGTTTTATGGTCGATAACATAACAACTGAACACTTTTAGTTTGTGGTATCTGGAACATAAATTACTTGTACTACCTATGATTCCATTATAAATGGTTCATCATTTTACCCTTCCTTACTGAAATCAACTTTCATGAATCCCAATTCATTTATTTTAACATCACTCTTATTATCAACCCACATGCATTGAAAAAGAGGCACTTGTGATGCTGTATTATCCAACTCCCATATTTTCTTGATGATTCCAATGTATTAGATATTCACATAAATTGGATTTCATTCTGTAGTACCAAAAACCTGCATTGCTTCAAACACATGTGTAACTCCACTATTTTTCACGGTATTGTCATCATCATATCTATTTGTATATAATTTATAACCCTTAATTACATTACCATTGTAAGAAAATAAATGCACACTTGGTCCTCTAGCTAACCAACTATGTTGTTCTGAAATTCAATCCTATGTTTTATTTGGCTCATTAAAAATATAGTCCTGAAACCATTTTATAAATTCTTTATTATGCATATTTGATATCCATATTTCATCCCTTGTTGGATTGAAATGCCTAATAATTTATTTTTGGGTTTCAACATATGTGGAAACCTCCCAGCTATTAGGAAAATTTTAAATGAAGTCTTGTTTCTAATCTACAGTAGTGATTTTGGCAATATCTCTTCCAAAAATTCCATCACCCACAGGAATCCCAGTGTGATGAGATTTCCGTAAAATAATGATTTCTACACCTGATAGGTATTAGATATAGAATTCAATGGATTTCTAAGAAATATATTTCTCTATAATACTACCCCCGATAAAATTTTATTTTTGACATACCGTTTCAAAATATTCATATACCGTTCACTGGGGTACATCCATTTATAGTGTATAGGATCACATAGTCTAATCACTCTCACTAAGTGAACCCTAAATTGAACCATTATATCAAAGATTTATAGAATAAATAACACTTCAAATTTATATAATATGATGAAAAATACTCTTTACATAGCCTTAAATTTGGCCAAATCTATAACTTTACCGCATATTGCTTTGAAGAAGAAAAAAAACATGGTTAATGAATGAAGGAAATTCTTGGAAAAAATGCAACGCAAATCTATAGGAATTAAATCTTGCATCAAAACATGACAAACATGTGATTTAAGACCCTTTAATTTTAAATTAGTTTTTGAAATGAGATTATTGATATTTGATGAATACCCTTCTGAAACAATTACTTCATTAAAGAACTTTCAAAACTAATATATATTCTTCTCGTAAAGAGAATAAGCCGCTGGAGGAAGAACATTTCATTTTTCACCCTTCACTAGCACCAACTCTTCATATATTCCCATGTGATCTATGTCCAACCTAACCTTAATATCATCCTTTATGTTTTCAGGTGAATTAAGGAATGAACTGATAGAACTATCACATACAATTTTTTCAACATACCTAACATCAAGAAATTTCCTGACATATATAGAATTCTAGAATGATAATTCAAAAAAACTAGTCACTTTTTCCAATTGGTTTTAGTAAGTATTTTAAAATACTATTTACCAAAAGTAGTTTCCACATCATGTATTTTCTCAAACAGTTGATCACCTATTTGTGGAGACACTATTTTATGTTCTTCTGAACTTCCATCAAATGATGTCGTCCAAAATAGGTACTTATCCCATTGGGGTATAAATCTACAATGTCCAAAAATCAAAGTCTTCGATGACTGTTTCATCGTAATTAAATATGTACCTTATTCACAAACAAGACACCCTTTAGTTATTTTAATGCTATATTCTAAAATATTTCCATATGTAGGAATGTCATTTATCATCCCATACAACATGTCTCTCAATGAAAAATAATAATTTATGTAATCGTCATACATCGTAACACCTGAATCATCTGCACCTCCATACGATTTACAGTTTGGATGGTATAACTCGAAGTGTCTCTTTTTTATTTAAAATTGACATTGATTTAAGTAAAAACATCATGTGACATATTGAGAACTGATAAAATTAATTTTTGTTATTAATTTTTATTTTAGGAAAATGATCCATTAGACATTTTTTATGTGTAAGATTCAACCACACCTAAATATGATGAACGATGTGACCGTTATGACACCAACTATGTCTTTTATTTAAAATTAAAATTAATATATGAAAAAAAGTACTTGTGAAATACTGAAAACTGAGAAAACACATTCATATTAACTTTATACTTTAGGAAAATGATCCATGAGTCATCTGTGATATGTAACTAAATATAATGCACAATGTGACTGTTATAACTCAAAGTGGCTATTTTAATTTAAAATAATGATGAATTTAATTAAAAACAACAAGTGACATACTAAAACCCGATAAAACACATTCGGATTGTTTTAATATTTTTTTAAAGAATATAGTAGTCATTTCTGACATGTAAGGATAATCCACACCTCAATACAACATATAGTGTGTCTAGTATAACTCAAAGTTTCTCTTTTTTATTTAAAATTGACATTAATATAAATAAAAATGTGACATACTAAAAATGGAGCAAACACATTGTATGATTTTTATTATTTAAGACAATGATCTATTAGTGATTGGAAACATGTATGGATCATCCAAACCTCAATATAAATCACGGTCTGGTTGGTATAACTCAATGAGTCTATTTTTATTTAAAATTGACATTATTTTAAGTAAAAAAAATCGACATACTGAAAACTAAGAAAACACATTTGGATTGTTTTTATACTTCAGGAAAACTATCTAGGAGTCATTTGTGATGTGTAGTAGTCAACCATACCTCAATTCGATGCATGGTGTGACCAGTATGACTAAAAGTGTTTGTTTTCAGTTTAAAATTTACATTTTCGTTCAAAACTTTTCACTCACTGGAAACCATGAAAATACACTCCAATTGTATTAATAACCTAGTACATAAATTCATAAGTCATTTTTTATGCGTATGAAGCAGTCTCACATCAAAATGACACACGATAGGATATGTATGACTCAAAATGCATGTTTCCAGTTTGAAATGATATTTTAGTAAAAAATCACAACAAACATACAAAAAACCAAGAAAATAGAATCAGATTGTTTTGATACATTAGGAAAACAATCCATCAATAATTGGTGATAGGTATGAATCTTCTGCACCTCAATACAATGCATGGTTTGGGCAGTATAACTCCAAATGTGTCATTATTTAAAATTGACATTAATTTTAGTAAAAGAAAAAGTGACATAATCAAAATTGAGCCAACACATTCAGATTATATTAACATTTTATCACAACAATCCATAACTCATTTTTAATATGTAGGAATCAACCCCACCTCAATAGGATGCATGTTATGACCAATATAACTCTAAATGTTTTATTCTTATTAAATATTGATATTTTATTAACATGTTGTTTCATATTAATGTTTAATTTATTTATTTATAGTATAACTAACATAATATTTGTTTTATTATATATGTGGAATCATTTTCTCATGTTGAGATGATTTTTTCAGTAACTGATACCATGGGAGGAAATTTTTGAGCGGGAATCATGGGCATCAAAAGATGAAATATTAATGTTTTAGAATGTTTGTTGGACATTTGTAAAAGTAATTATATAAAACATTTTTTTTAAATCTAAATAGAATTGTATTTTTTCAATATACCATGGGTGGATATTTTTATATTTATGATTACAATTAAATGTATATAGAAGGTTTTCTTTTGATTATGTTGTTGAAATTTGTTGGTTTTCTTCTAGGTGTGTTGTTATATAAATAACACACCGTTGGCAACTAGGCCTTTATCAGCACTAAAAGAAATGATGTAACATCCCGGTTCCGGGTGCCACTTAATGGGTACCCTAAACCCGCTTCGCCACGTGACCTCAAGAACATTTCCCCAAACGCCAGAGGCTTCCGACTAGCAGCGAGGGCCCAGGTCTGATAGTAAGGAAACAATGCCCTCATTTGTCAAAGTGTAGTGCATCGGTATAATGTAAAACATACAAAAAAAAATGGAATCAATAAACCATACACAAATTAATAAACAATAGCAGTGGATATAACCAATATTATATAAATAATTATTCTACATGTCTCATGTTCTATGAAAACAGCCAGAACATGTTATACATGAATACAGTAAAAAAAAATAGAGTACATCGAAAAAAAGAAAAATAGCTGGCAGCAGCATCGCGAGCCTAGTCTCGGACCCATGTCGGACTACTCCTCAGAAGCAATCATGTACTCATATAGGGACTCTTTCCCCTATCCACACCTATAGAAACGTAATCTTCTTGGGCCTAAAACCATGACCCAAATAGTGTGTGAGAAATAAATTCCCAGTAGGCACCCACCAAAGGCCCGTGCCCAACTGTGTGAAAGCATGAAACAACAGTGTGTAGTAATAAAATTCAATAAAGTAAGTAGTACTTAAAGTAAATAACTTAACATGTTATGTTGCCATTTTAATATCCATTTTAATCAGTTAATTTTAAAATATCACCATAGTGAATATTCTAAGTAACCGCTAAAAGTCTGCAGACACGTAAACCCCTACCCTCTGGTAAAGAGTATCCAGCACAAGAATCTGCCCCATGGCATAACAGATATTTCCCGTAGGCATAGGTAGTGTCACCCTCAAGCACAGAATCAATTTCCCATAGGCATGGAAGAAGTTTCCCTTAGTCTGAAATAACTACTGCCCTTGGGCTAAACAGTGTAGTGCCCATGGGCTAATCACAACAACGCCCTCAAGTTAAACAGGTAATCGGGCATATTCCCAAAATGTAAACAAGCAGTAAAAAAGAAATTCCTCTGAAGTCAATTCTACAATTACTACTTTAAAGGCATACCCCCGGGTATCCTGGCCAAACGACTAAACAGTGGAACACACCCCCGGGGTGGTTCTGGATCCAAGCAATGATCCCAAACAATAGTTTTAAAATTTAATGAATTACCTTTACAATTCTAGGTAGTTATTATATCCCCGACCTCAGCCACATGACACCCCAACAAGGTTTCGTGGCAAAGAAATGCACAAAACACACGACAGTTCGAAAAATTAACAAAAATCCACCTACCTTATACGCCAATGAGCACTATACACGAACATCGACTTCAGAAACGCCCAATAACGACATAGATATGAGGTAATAAAACATTCATTCATCATCAAATAACTCCCTCTAGTGAATGAATTGTTAAAAAACACTCTAGGAGAAGATAGGGCTTACACGCGCGGTTCCAACGAGATCATCCGAGGAAGAATCAGATTCTAGACGTCCACCCGGTGGATCTTTAATGGTTCGGCTGTCCCCTCCCGCTCCTTCCTCTGGTTCCAAGCCTTCCCTATCAACATGGGAGGCTAATGCCCGATTTAGGAAAGAAAAACAAAGTACACAGCATGTACTTCCAAGTACACGACATGTACTTCCATCATTTAACTGTTCCTCTGGCAGAATCGCCATACTATTCACCCGTCGACATGAGTACACGACATGTACTTCTAAGTACACGGCATGTACTCTTACTCAGCTGGTGGCTAGTCCAACGCCTTACTATCTTGGCATGCCGACTGACTACACAACGTCTAAAGGACCACTACACGGCGTGTAGTTGGTTCCTACACTCATCGTCGATGACATGGAAACACGCCCCGTGTAATCATCCCTAAATGGCCATAAGTACACGACGTGTGGAAAAAGTACACTGCGTGTACATCCAAATTTTAGGATTTTTACCCATTTTCCATATTTTATTAAAAACACTTATAGAAATAAGAAAAGAAGAAGAATGTACATCATATATAAGAACTGGGTTCTTACAAACATCCCCCCTTATAGAAATTCGTCCCTGAATTTACCTTCCATGGGTGGAGAATATATAGCCGTGAACAATTCCGGCCACTAAGCATGTACGTCGGCTTCCCGCTCCCTAGTCTCATCCTGCACTAGGTCATGCGGCCATAGCACCTGTATGACAGGAACTGATGGGCCTCAGAGAACCTTCGTTCTCCTGTTAACGATACGAATCAGATGCTCCTCAAAGGACACATCTGCCTCAAGCTCAAGCTCCTCAGGCTGAATGATGTGAGACGATTCTGAATGATAGCAACGCAACTGAGATATGTGGAAGACGTCATGAATGGCTCGGTAACGCTGCGGTAACCGCAACTGATAAGAAACCAGCCCGACTCTCTCAAGAATCTCAAATAGTCCCACATACCATGATGAATGTTTACCATGTCTCCTGATCTTCTTGTGTCCCAGCCTCGGTGAAACACGTAGAAAAACCTGATCTCTGACCACGAACTCCAAAGGTCATCTACAGTGATCAGCATAGGACTTATGAAGAGACTTTGTGGTAGCCATCCGATTCTGAATCAACTGGACCTTCTCAGATGTATCATGCAGGAGCTGTGGTCCTAGTAATGCCGGCTCACCTACCTCTTACCAGCACAAAGGTGACCGGCATGGTCTACCATATAAAGCCTTATATGGTGCCATCCCAATAGTCTCCTAGAAGATACTGTTATAGGAAAACTAGACTAAGGGTATATGATTCTCCAAAAAGGCCCCAAAGTCATGGATGCATGCATGTAGCATGACCTCTAGTACCTGTGTCATACGCTCGGACTGGCCATCTGTCTTAGAGTGGTATGCTCTGTTCAAAATCTCATGTGTACCTAGTGCCCTCTAAAAAATCTGGCAGAAACGAGATGTAAAGAGAGCATCCCTATTTTAAACGATATAATGAGGGACCCCATGAAGACATACGATCTCTCGGATATACAATTTCATGATCTTGTCAACACTGAAGGTCTCCTTGATCGACAAGAAGTGAGCTACCGTCGTGAGTATGTCCACAACAACCCATACGGAATCATTGCCATGAGGTGACCTCAGCAATACAGTCACAAAATCCATCACCACATCATCCCATTTCCACTCCGAAATGGGTAACTGCTATAACAGTTCGGCTGGCCTATGATGCTCCGCCTTCACCTACTGACAGGTGGAACACCGTGTAACAAAACCAACTACACCTCTCTTCATGCCCTGCCAACAGTACTAACGTCTCAGGTCACGGTACATCTTGGTATCCCGGGGATGAACTTCCCAAGCTTAAGAATGAAACTCCCACATCATCTCCTCTAGTATATCCCCTGGAACCCACACACATTCATGGAAACACAAAACCCCATCATCGCCTATCGTCCAACCAGGAGGAGGGTCCTCACTTGCTACCGACTCCCGTAGAACTAGGCCTTATGAATCAGATAGATGTCTCATTCTCACTCTATCCATGAGTTTAGAAGTCATATCCAAAGAGTAAAGATAATTCTTCCCCCGACTGTCGTTCACCTTCAGATGCATCTTAGAGAACAAAGCCAGGAGCTTCCACTCGCCACTGGCCTCCTTCACTACATGTATCTGAGTCTTCCTGCTCAGTGCATCAGCTACTGCATTACCTTTACAAGGTTTATAGGCACGCTCAAAATCGAAGGACTATAGGTATTCGACCCACCTTCGCTGCCTCAGATTCAGGTCACCCTGTGTAAAGATATACTTGAGACTTTTGTGGTCTGTCAAAACCACAAAATGTTCTCCCAACAGATAATGTCTCCAACAGCGCAACCTATACACAATTGCAGCCAACTCGAGATCATGCATTGGGTAAATCCTCTCATGTGGCCTCAACTGCCGAAACCCATATGCCACAACTTAGTTTACCTACATCAACACTGCACCTAGACCAATACCTGATGCATCATAGTAAACTATATAGCAATTCCATGGCTCTGGCATTATTAGGATCGGTGATAATTTTAACCTTCCCTTTAGGTCTTGAAAAAATGTCTCGCAAGCTTCCGACCAGATGAACTTCACAGCCTTCTTAGTCAGACTTGTCAATGGTGCTTCTAAGAGGGAGAAGTCTTCTATGAAATGTCTCCAGCAAACAGCCATCCCTAAGAAACTCTGTATCTCAAACACGTTCTTAGGATACTCCTAGGAAACCACTGCTCTCACCTTCTCTGGGTCTACTGAAACTTCTACCTCATAGATGATATGACCCTGGAAGTGAATCGGGTCCATCCAAAAGTGGCACTTTGAGAGATTTCCATATAGTCGATGCTCCCTCAGTGTACTCAATACGATCTCAATATGGGTGGCATGGTTGTGTCGAGTGTGAGAGTACACCAAGATGTCATCCATGAATACTACCACAAAAGAATCATGATACGGATGGAACACATGATTCATCATTGCCATGAATACTGCGGGAGTGTTCATGAATCTGAATGGCACAACCGTATACTATTATAGACCATACCTACTCCTGAAAGTCATGAGAGGTATATCAGATGGTCTCACGTGCAGCTGATGATATCCTGATAATATGTCAATCTTTGATAACACTCGTGCTCCATGAAGCTGATCAAAAAGATCATGAATCATCGCTAAGGGATATAGGTTATTAACCATCAACTGGTTCAGCTTCCGATAATCCACGCAAAGTCTTAGAGTACTGTCCGCCTTCTTCTCAAAAAGGACCAGAGAACCCCAAGGAGAAGTACTGGGTTGAATAAATCCATTTTCTTGCAACCCCTCCAACTACCTCTTGAGCTCCTGTAACTCATGTGCAGCCATCCTAGATGGAGGAATTGACACAGGTGCTACTCCTAGCACAATATCAATGAATAAATCCACCTCTCGCTCCGGAGGTAGACCCGAAGAGTCGTCCGCAAAGAAATCCCTGAAACGATCAAAAACTGGAGGGAAATCTGCATGACAAGTCCCCTGATCATCCAGATATAAGCTCGCAATCTGGGTTGTGACTCCACCACTCCCACGATTCTCTGGTCCAGTATGACTCGCCTGAACATCCCACTCACCCTTTTATAAAAACACTCTTCCATATGGTGACGTGAAACTCACCCTATGAGGATAGCAGTCAACAATGTCTTGGAAGGGAACCAGCCGGTACTTCTCGAGAATGACGCCATATCTCGTCATCTTTATGACATAGAGGTACCAAAGGAAGTGACACCCACCAACATCAAGGGGGAACTCCTTGCAATGATTCACACCAGCCGTTATAGTTCCCAACGGAGTGTTTAGAATCATAATATCAGAAGATGATGAAACCTAGAGCCTAATGATCTCCACAACTGGTACAGATATAAAACTATGTGTAGCACTGGTATCAAAAAGTACTGAAGATAAGATAGAAGCTAATAAAATAGAACCTCTGACTATAGGAGGTTCAAGATCCTGCTCATGCTGGGTCTGTTGCAATGTATATGCATTCCCAGTGTTGCGGCCCTGTGACATAGCCTGGCTACCCTGAGATGTCCTTCCCTACTACCTCTGGGATCTTGGAGTCTGTCTACCACGACCACGACCACCATCCCTGCCTGTACACCCTGATGTATTCCAATTCCACGACTGGTAAGAAGCTAATGGTCCTTCTCCTGAATACGGAATCTGCACAGAACCCCTCTCACTAGCCACTGGTGAAAACACCCTGCAAAAGCGCTGAAGATGACCCATCTTTCCACAAGATCGGCACTCCACTGGATCCCGTGGAAACTGTGGCCACTTGTGCCCCTCTCTACCACACTGATAGAAAATGACTTGGCCACCTGAAACATTCTTCTGGCTAGTACTGCCGCCCTGTGAGAAGTATGCCTATCTCTTCCTCATGCCAACAGAAAATTTACATGTAACTGGTGCTGACCCGCCTTGGCCCACACCACAAGATTCTCGAAGGATCCTCTCTATGATCAGCACCTGGTTCACAATATCGTGTAAAATAGGCAACATGAAGACATTCACCAGCGCTCAGATGTCATACCGAAGACCATCCTCATAACATCTGGCTCTCAATGTCTCATCACCCACCATCACGGGTGCAAAGAGCTGAAGCTCAGTGAAATGTGCAGTATAGTCTATCACCGACATTGCGCCTTGCTGCAGATTCATGAACTCTCGAGCTCTGTCTGCCCTAAACATCTCAGGAAAGAAGAAGTCATAGAATACTACCTTAAAATCCTATCACGCCATGTCCATGTAATGCTCTGACTGGGTGGTAACATCCCACCACCTCTTTGATGAATCACGCTTCATATATGTCACGAGCTTGACCCACCACCCTAGAGGTGTCTCAAGATGATCGAAAATGGTCTGCATTGACCCGAGACAAGACTCTATAGCCTCTGGTCCACCATCCCCTGAAAACGTAGGTGGATGTTGCTGCTAGAAGATATGTGTCTACTCAGCCATATTTGTGGCAGCAAGTGGTGCTCCCTGAAAGGTCTGAATGAACCGCATAAATCCATCATGGAACTTCACCTCCGCGCTTGTGTATCGTATAACAGCTGGAGCCGCATCTGGCTCTGCTGGATGATCCATTGGTATCCCATGGCCCACCATTTCTAAAGTATACTTATTGACGCTTTCCTGGCGATCAACGTGCTGTTGTCTAGGAAGGATGACACTACAAGGTCAAAAACATGACTTAGAACAAGATTATTAAAGACCGAAGATGAAGAAATCCAAAATGGAAAAGGAGGAATAAGGCATTCAAAATTTGAAAAAAAAAGACTACATGGCATGTATACTGACTACATGGCATGTGCTTGACTTCTGATCCCCTGCCCGGGTCCTTCTGCACGGCTAAGCCACATGGCTCCCATTTGAACAAAAACTACACGGTGTGTATTTCTTATACACAATGTATATGGTGTTATTTCCAACTACGTGCATCATTTGTGACACGGTCGACTACTCATATTGACACGGCTTGACACTACACGGTGTGTTACACCCGCACACGGTATGTACAGCACCCCATTTTCTAGTCACACGGCTAAGTCCACAAGGTCTATCCTTGGACAAGACTACACAGCGTGTCACAAAGGTACACGGTGTTTTCTTGGAATGGTGACATCGACCCATGTTGATAGCTACACGGTCGAGTCCCTAGGTCACACTACACAGCGTGTTCATCATTGACACGGCGTGTTCTATACAGGAGTTCACTTACCCATGTTGTTAGTTACACGGCCGGACTCCGGGTCAACCCTACACGGCGTGTACATAAGCTACACAACGTGTTCGGCCCAAGGTATTCCCATCCCTGTTTCACCGCCCACATAGTTTATGACATGGGAAGAGACTACACGGTGTGTACTCTAGGTACACGGCGTGTACTCAAAAAGTTCATTTTTCTTCCCGTACATAATGCCATACACGGTGTGTTTAAAGTTCTACACGGCGTGCAAACTGGGTTTCCGGACATTATGCCTCAGAAACGTCTCTAGAACTTAGAAAATACCGAAA
This sequence comes from Viscum album, assembly GCA_963277665.1. NCBI lineage: Eukaryota > Viridiplantae > Streptophyta > Magnoliopsida > Santalales > Viscaceae > Viscum > Viscum album. The sequence continues at coordinate 1,250,490,226 of OY728140.1, read as the reverse complement.
AACAACACCTAAGTGTCAATTTCTAACCCATGAGGGCCCATACTCCCCACAAATCAATTTTTTACATCATATAATTGTTATAAAAAAATAAACAGTCAATGATCCGCCAAATTCCTGTAAATGGGAGCACATACGCCCCAAAAACCAAATTGTGGATTTCATTGAATAAACTAGCTCATACTAAACTACCATTTCAAATAGCAGGTAATTGTCAATCAGCTATCACAACGAAATGCTTTACTAGCATAACAACTATCACAACAACATGAAATTTCTAATGCACCTACATGGCATGTAAACTATGCATGTAATGTGATATCTAGCATGTGTCTATATGATGCATGAGATGGAATTCCCTCATCTCATCGGGTTGAAATAAAATAGAACCCATTGATAAAACATAACAACACAATCACAAGTACGTCACCCAAAGGTGAAATCATATCAACAGTAAAACCACAAAATTAGTAAAATTGTAGTACATGGTAAATTGTGTTTTCCCTATACATGGTTTAGCTACGCCCGATCACAACTTCTTACCAACTACCATTCCCGTCCTATCCCTAACTAAGGCTCCAAATATTAATTCAAAGTAAAGAACCCCTCTGATACCACTTTGTAATATCATGGTTCTGGGTGCCACTCAACGGGTGCCCCGATCCCAGTTCGCCACGTGACCTCAACCGCATTTCCCCAAACACCAGAGGCTGCCGACTAGTAGTGAGGGCCCGGGTCTGATAGTTGGGAAACTATGCCCTCATTTGTCAAAGTGTAGCGCACCAGAATAAATTAAAACATACAAAAACAGTGGAATCAATAAAACATACACAACTGAATAAAAAACAGTAGTGGATATAACCAATAGTATATAAATAATGACGCTACATGTCTCGTGTTCTAAGAAAATACCCAGAACATGTTATAAATGAATACAGTACAACAAAAATTGAGTATAGCGAAACAATGCAAAACAGCTGGCAGCGGCATCGCGAGCCTAGGCTCGGTCCCATGCCCTCCTACTCCTCAGCAGCAATCATGTACCTGTATATGGACACTTTCCCCTATCCACACCTGCATAAACATAATCAGTTTGGGCTGAAAAGCATGACCCAAACAGGGTGTGAGAAATAAATTCTGTGTAGGCACCCACCAAAGGCCCGTTCCCAACTGTGTGAAAGCATGCAATAACAGCGTGCAATAATAAAATGAAATAAAGTAATAAGTACTGAAAGTAACCAACTTAACTAGGTATATTGCCATTTTAATATACATTTTAATCATTTAATTTTATAATATCACCACAGAGAATATTCTAAGTAACTGCTAATAGTCTGCAGATGCGTAAACCCCTAAACATAGGTAAAGAGTATCCAACACAAGAATCTTCCCTCAGGAATAAAAGATTTTTCCCTCAGGCATAGGTAGTGTCCCCCTCAGGCACAGAATCAGTTTCCCATAGGCACAGAAGAAGTTGCCCTCAGGCCGAAATAACTACGGCCCTCGGGCTAAACATTGCAGTGCCCACGGGCGAATCACAATAATGCCCTTAGGCTAAACAGGTAATAGGTCCATGCCCAACATATAAACAAGCAGTAAACAAGAAATTCCTCTCAATAAAATTCTACAATCAATACATTAAAGGCATACCCTCAGGTATCCTTTCCAAACGGCTAAACAGTGGAACACACCCCCGGGGTGGTTTCGGATCCAAGCAACAATCCCAAACACCAGTTTTACAAATTATTCATTTACCTTTACAGTTCTAGGTAATTATCATAGCCACGACCTCGGACACACGACACCCCAACATGGGTTAGTGGCATAAAAATGCATAAAACACATGGCAGTTAGAAAAAATTAACACAAAGCCTCCTACCTTATACGCGAATGAGCGTTATACACCAATGTCGACTTCAGAAATTCCCAAGAACGACACAGATCTGAGGTAAGAAAACATTCATTCAACCTCAAATAACTCCATCTAGGGAAATAATTGGTAAGAAACACTCCAGGAGAAGAGAGGGCTTACCCGCGCGGTTCCACCGAGATCATCCGAGGAGGAATCAGATTCCAGACGAACACCCGGCGGATCTTCAAAGGTTCTGCCATCCCCTCCCGCTCCTTCCTCCGGTTCTAATCCTTCCCTTTGAACCGGGGAGGCTACAGCCCGATTTATGAAAAAAAAAACAAATTACACGGTGTGTACTTCCAAGTACAAGACGTGTACTTCCTTCATTTAACTGTTCCTCTGGCGGCACCGCCATACTGTTCACCAGTCGACATGAGTAGACGACATGTACTTCTGAGTACACTGTGTGTACTATCGCCTAGCTGGCGGCTGCTCCACCGCCTTACTATGTTGGCCTACCAACTAACTACACGGTGCGTAATGGACCACTACACGGCGTGTAGTCGGTTCCTACACCCTTCGTCGCTGACATGGCTACATACCCTATGTACTCATCCATACACGACCAGATGTACACGGCGTGTGGAAAAAGTACACTGCGTGTACTTCCAAAATTTAGGATTTTTCCCCATTTTCCATATTTTATTAAAAACACTTAAGGAAAAGAGAAAAGAAGAAGCATGTACCTCAAATATCAGAACCGGGTTCTTACAACTGATAATGTCCCCCTTATCATTATTGCAATTAACATTTCTTTTTTAGTGCTGTTAAAATCCATTTTGCATGTTGTGAAATGCCATATGGGTAGTAGTGTTTACCAATCATCCATCTTGTATGGTACTCCCTTTAATGATATATCTATTTATTTATATATATATTTCGTAATATTTATTCATATATTAATATATATTTATATTAATATATATGTGTACATTTATTCATATATTAATATATATATATATATATATTAATATGTATAGTTAGTTATATTTATATCTACTTATTTATATATATAGTTCTATTTTATTATTTGTATATTTATTCATATATTAATATATATATATATATAAGATTATTTTTAAATAAATTTATAAAATATGATTGTGTGTGTGTGTAAATAAATAAATCAATACATACATACATATATACAACATACACAAACACACATATATATTTATATATATTATATGTGTATCTTCAAGTATAATTATACATATTTATATATATTCACATCTATTATAAATTAATATGTATTTGAATATGTTAAAATATATTGATAATATATATCAGTTTATTAATACAGACATAGATAAATATATATATATATATAGACACACACACATTATATATAATATATAGATATTCATATATTTCTGTTTCAAATAAAAAATATATTAGTTTTTATTTAGATAAGACTTATATATTGGGAAATATATTTTATATGTAAATATGTTTAATTATTTATTTATAAAATTAAAATTTTATGTGTGAATATATAAATTTTTTTTTACATATTGTTATATATTTGGTTATAAATAATAGTAAATTGTGAAGAAAGATAAAATTTCAAATCCATAATATCAATATGAATGTAATCCCTATGAATAAATTCAATCACTACTGAAAAGGGAAAAAATACCCTTTTGAATGAGGCTGATATTCCATCGAATGTTAAAAAATTTGGGTATCCCAACTAAAAACTCAATTTTGTTGTTGCATTTAGCAATGTACCAATGAAACTATCACATTAATGTTTTTTATCATGAATAACATCAGGAAATTTTCTGATGTACGAACTATTCTGTTATGTCAATTCAAAAAAATGATCACTTTTTTTAATCGATTTTCATAAGGTCTTTAAAAAATGGTTTACCAAAAGTAGTTTACACAACTTTTACATTCTAAAATAGTTGATCACCTATTACTAGAGATGGTGTTGTATGTTCTTCTGAAAATTAATTGACTGATTTCATCCTAATAGGTACTTATCCCATCAGGCTAGAAATCTACAATGACCTAGAAACACAGTCTTGGGTGAATGTTTCAACCTAATTGATTGTGTACCTTGTCTGAAAATGAGACACCCTTTATTTCCTTTATTTTTATATCCTAAAAAATTTCCATAATTAGGAAATTCATTTATCATCCCATACAACATGTCTCACAATGTGAAGTCTTCATTTATGTAATAATCATACCACATAACACCTAAATCATCCACACCTTAATATGACACATGGTGTGTCCAGTATAACTCAAAGTGTCTCTTTTTATTTATAATTGACATAAATTTATGTGAAAACAACAATTGTCATGCTGAGAACAGATAAAACATATTTTTATTATTTTTATATTTTATTAAAATGATCCATGAGTCATTTGTGATGTGTAGGATTCAACCACATCTCAATACGACACATAGTGTGATTGGTATGACTCCTAGTGTGCCTTTTTATTTAAAATTGACATTAATTTATGTAAAAAAAGTGACATACTAAAAACCAAGAAAATTCATTCATATTATTTTTATATGTATGTAAAATGATTAATGGTTCACTTGGGACATGTAGCAATCAGTCTTACCTCAATACGACGGACAGTGTGGCCTGTATAACTCAAAGTGTATCTTTTTATTTAAAACTGACATGAATTTAAGTAAAAATGAAAAGTGACATATTGAAAACCAAGAAAACACTTTAAAATTGTTTTTATATTTTAGTAAAACAATATATAAGTCATTTGTGACATGTAAGGTTCATTCACACCTTAATAGGACACACTAAGTGGCCGGTATCACTATAAGTTTCTCTTTTTATTTAAATATGACATTAATTTAAGTAAAAAATAACAAGTGACATACTGAAAACTGAGAAAACGCATTCAGATTGTTTTGATTTTTTTAAGAAAATGATCGATTAGTATTTATTTACATATAGGGATCATAAAAATATCAATAAAATGCATGGTGTTTCCGGTATTACTAAAAGTGTATATTTTTATTTAAAATTGACATTAATTTAAGTAAAAACAACATGTGGTATGCTTCAAAATGACCAAATACATTCAAATTGTTTTGAAAATTTATGAAAACAATCCACAAGTCATTGGTGATTTGTAAGAGACAACCACACCTCTATCCAACACACGATATGACTAGTATGACTAAATGTTTCTCTTATTAGTTTAAAATTAAAAATATAGTTCAAAACATGTCACTCACTATAAGACAAGAAAACACACTCTGAATATCTCGATAATTTAGGACAATTATTTATAAGTCATTTGTAAAATGTATGAATCAGTCTCACATAAAACCAATTCACAATACGTTGGTATGACTCAAAATTTTTGTTTCATGTTTGAAATGATATTTTAGTAAAAAAACACAACAGAAATACTGGAAACTGAGAAAATGGATTCACATTGTTTTGATACATTAGGAACGAAATCCATCCGTAATTTGTGACATGGAGGAATCAACAACTCCTTAATACGATGCATGGTGTGTCTGGTTTAACTCTAAGTGTGTCATTATTTTAAATTGACATTAATTTTAGTAATAGAAGAAGTGACTTATACAAAACTGAGCAAATTCAATTGGATTTTTTAGACATTTTAGGACAATGATCCATACCTCATTTTTAATGGGTAAGAATCAATCCCACCTCAATTAGACTCACAGTACGACTAGTATAACTCCATATATGTCATTTTTATTAAATAATCACATTTTATTAATGTTTTATTTCATATTAATCTTTAATTTATGTCTTTATAGTATTACTAACATAATACTTTTTTCCTTATATAGGTGGAATTTTTTGCTCGTCTTGAGATGATCTGTTTGGAAACTGATACCATGGGGGGAAATTTTTGAGAGGGGATTATGGGTGTCAAAAGATAAATATTAATGTTTTTGAATGTTTGTTGGATAGTTTTAAATTTAATTATATAAAACAATTTGATTGAAATGTAAATAAATTTTTTTTTCTATATACCATGGGTGGAAATTTTTGTTTTGATGATATCACTTAAATATATATATCAGGTTTTCTTTTGGGTGTAGTTGTTAAATTGCAGGTTTTCTTCTAGGTGTGTTGTTATATAAACATTACACTGTAGCTGTCTAGGCCTTTATCAGTGCCACAAAAGTGGCAATAAAGGCCCCCCTTATCATCGCTATGATTAACAGTGCATTTTTAGCATTGTTAAAGGCAATTTTATGTGCTATGAAAGGTCATATGGGTAAAATTGTTTACCACTTGTCCATCTTATTTGGTTCTCCCTTTAATGATATATATATATATATATGTATTCGTATATTAATATTGATTTATATTGAAATGTATATATATATATATTTATTAATTTATTAATGAATATATATATAGTTAGTTAGTTGTATTTATATATTATTAATTATATCTACTTATTTATATATATATTTTGTTATATTTTTTATCCGTATATTTATTATTTTATTATTATATATTTATAATATTATTTTTAAATACATTTATAAAACATGTTTTTGTATGTGTGTGTATAAATAAATAAATAAATAAATACATATATATATACAACACACACACACACACACATATATATATATATTATATGTTTATCTTTAAGTATAATTATACATATTTTATTATATTCATATATATTATATATTAATATGTATATTCATATGTTAGAATATATATATATAGAATATATAAATGAGTTTGTTAATACAGACAAACACTAATATATATATTAAACACGCACACACATTATATAAGTATATAAATATTCATATATTTGGGTTTTAAATAAAATGGATATTTTTTATTTTTAGATAAAGCTTATATATTGAGAAATATATTTTTTATGTAAATATGATTAATTATTTATTTATAAAATTAAATTTTTATGTGTGAATATGTAAAAAATATGTATATATTGTTATATATTTGGTTATAAATGATAATAAATTGTGAAAAATAAGGAAATTTTAAAGCCATAATTTCAATATGAATGTAATCACTATGAATAAATTCAGTCCCCACTGAAAAAAGGCTTATAGACCCTCCAAAAATGAGGCTGAAATTTCATCGAATGTTAAAAAAATTGGGTATCGCGACTTAAAACTATGTTTTTGAGGACTTTTGGGACTATATTTTTCCTCAAACAATGTGATAATGGGATCTCATATGTCACCAATGTGTAGATCTCATCATAGACTTCAATTTGATATGTAGTAGAGATCAAATTGACACCCAGATCAAAATTTATTGTCGTTTGATGTTTGAGTTAAATTTTTTATTTAGTGTAGATCTTTTATTAATTTGCTGATTATTTGTGTCTTAAAATTATTATTAAATGATTATTAATTGATAATAATTAGAAAATTACTAATTAATAATATATTTTTAGATATTTTTAATCCATTTTCACTAAACATATTATATATTAGGTGTAAATGTCTATCTATAATTATCTGAAACATATTTAGAAAATATATATTATATTTATATCAACATAGATATATTTATTTATTTATAGCTTATTTTAAACATTTTTTTGAAATATACCCTTTATCAGCGCTAGTAAAAAAGCACTAATAAATACCCCTCCTTTATCAGTGCAACTAAAAAGTGATGATAAAAGGGATCTTTTAACAAATCATTTTTAGCACTATTAAAAGTATCTTTTATTAGTGCTTATTTTTAGCGCTGATAAAGGTACCCCCATTATCAGCGTTTTTTAGCAGTCCTAAAATGTGGTGCAATGAAACATTGTTTCTATGGTAGTGTCCCCACCCAAGATTCCTTTATATTTATCAATTACCTGATAGAATATACTTTCAGGAAGCTACCATCTTTTGTTTTATAGAATTAGGGCTGGCAGGATGACACACAAAGAGTTGAGAGTCTTACTTTTAGAATACATCATCAAGAGTTTATAAAAAATATTATTTAATGTGATATGTATATGAAAAATTCATATTGTTTATGGTTGATCCATATATTACATAGTTTGATGTGTACAAGAGGATATACACTATTAATAGTACTGGGTAGATTGTTGGTGAGGGACAGTAACCGATTGTAGTTAATGTTTTTTGAAGATTTTTAAATTAATATAATTTATTTTTGTGTCATTTTTTTGCTATTTTTTGTAATTATAAGAGATATATTATTCAAATATTCCTCATATGTGTGGGAGTTTGGATAAGACTGATGGTGGGTATATGGCCTCATGCATGCATGTTTGGATGAGACAACATAGTCATGGGTGGTTGAAAAGTGGTATTTAGAAAGACATGGTGATTGAAATTGGTTTACAATCGACACTGATTTGTAACTATGGCACTGAAGAGATGTCATTATTTAGCACCAAATGTAGTGTGTATGAGATCAACTTCCTTAACATATGTTGTAATGTCCCATGAATTTCGTATAATTCTTTTTAAATTATATTGAAATATTTCGTGACCGCGAAATATAACGGTACACGATTCCGAGGCCTGGAGTGCCTGGAAAAATCCATTGATCTTTGGTTGACTTTTCATTATCATGTGTAAGCATTTTTCTGGAAAAAGGGGAATAAATATTAAACGGTAATGCGTATCAGAAATCTGAGGGCACCGTTGCATTCATAATGGCAGGTTTACTCTAGGTGTGACTTAAGTTTAGTCGATGCGGGCCTCCTGTGAGAAAACCCAAAAATGGAATAACTATAAATAAAAAAATTAAATAAATTATTTTATTTTTCAAATTCTTATAACTCACAAATGGTAGATCATATTTAAAATCTGATACCACTGTTGTACTCGTGAGGGAATTCATTATTAAAGTAGATACTAACTTTGGATGGCACCGGCCACCAGTGAAAGTTAGTTTTTGGCCGTAAATAAAATAATTATGTAACAATTATTTTATTGTAAAATCCATTACTTTTAAACATTAACTCGTATTTGAAATCTAAGAGTATTGTTGGGTTCGTTGGGGCGTGTTTCACTTAGGCAAAGCCAAACATCGACTAATGCAGGTCAAGGGTGACTGTTATAATTTTTACGAACTTTTTTTTGAGTACATTCAGTAAACGCGTGAGCGGTGTTATATATATTTTGAATCAGTGCTCGGAATTGATATCTGAGGGAACCATTGAACTCACAGTGCTGATATTCTCTTAAGGATACCATCACCTTTACCGCAGTAGGTCGAGGTTGAAAGTTAGTTTTCATGAATTTTCTGGGGGAGTTAAAAGAATAAAAATAAAATAAAGAACAACTTTTATTTTATTTTTAAAACCTCCCACTTGATATTTAGTGGTGGGGACCACCCGATCTAAAAACCCCCAATTTAAATTCAAAGGTGGGGACCACCAGACGCTTGAACTCTCCCTTTAATGGGATATAACTCTTGGTTTTCCTCCCATTAATGTGCCAACATAATTGGTTTATTTAATAAACTTATTTGGCACTTCACAATTTGGTTGGACGATTTTCAGCAAAAGGTAGAGCTCTGGAGAACATGGAAGGAGATACTTTAATGAAGAACATCCACTACAACGAAGAGCGCACTTCGGAATCGGAGAACGAGGATGACGCTCGAGCCCATATCGGAAACATATTGTAAGAGCAACGAACATCGACGTCACCATCTCATCGACTTCATCTTCTTCCTCGTGCCACCTCCAACGGACAATTGAGGTAGGGGTTTTTATATATGTTTGAATTTGTTTTTTGGATTCATCATATCCTAAATTCATGATGACGATGGCCAAACGAACACGGTCATCGTTCTTCACATAAACCATTCTCCTCTTTCTTTTTATTCATTGCACATTTTTCTTGTGTTCTTCAATGCAAAATAATAATTAGTGCTGGAAACACGGAGTTCTGATAAGAACGATATATGGATGTCAATCCCTCGATGCAAGGATCGCAAATATGCGATAGTTTTATTTTTCAGGCTTGGAACAAAGTAACAATGGATCACGGAAGGAGGAGACCAAATATTTATTAGTGTCGGAAATGAAATATTCTGTTGAGCGCGACATATGGACGTGGAGCCCTCGACCTGAGGATAACTAATATGCGATCATATTATTTTTTAGGGTTAGAACGATTATGTGACAGCCAACGGAAGGAGCAATGTGGCGGAGCAGGGAATTTTGGCGTGGCTAGTGCAGGTGGTGCGCGCGCAGCATGCGAGGCATAGTGGCTTCCACCGACGATGAGGAAGATTAAGCAGCGGCACGAGTAGGTGGCGCGGAGGAGGAAGGTTGTGTGAGAGGGGTATCCCCTCTTGTGTGTGAATCTCAAATGATATTGGAGAGACAAAAGTTGAATGAAATGAAATAATAATAATATAATATTATTATTATTATTTATGGTTGTTAAAACACTAATTCATCTGTAACTTATCTGTGCGACCTTGGTTTCACGAATCATCAGTTTCAGTGTGACCCTGACTTTGAGACAAATATTATGAGTCCAGTATTGGATGTATTTTTTGGGTTTTTGGATGGGGTACCTGAAACACTCAAAAAATAATAATAATATATTATTATTAAATCTTCAACCCTCCATAACTCCTATGTGTGACGTCTGATTGACTTACCATCTATGGTTATGTGATCCAATCATTAAGACAGTCGATTTAAGTCTAATGTTTAATATTAAATTCTGGTTTGTGGCTTTGGTTTACAAAACACCCCATAAAAATAATATTTTTATTGCGGGATCTTGTATTCAACATATTTCCCTCATATGGGGTCGAAATGAATAACTTCCTACAGAACTAGAAACCTTGGATCAAGACGGTCCTTTTGGTATACCCTACTTGAGTTTTGATAAAGTTGGTGTACGTCCGGGTTAGATTGAGCACAAATCCAACCAGTCCCTCAGAACTAAAAGGCCAATAACATACAGACTGGACATCCGATTGACGCACCTTCTATTGTGTTGTAACCCCTTTTACATGGAGGTCCTTTGGGATACGTCTTCATGGGACTCTTTGGTAGTTGGATAATCGACCAGTGGATTGAGGAGCATGTCCTCTCAGAGACAAGAGATCTTAGATCAGGAACCCTTTAGTTGGTTGTGATGGTGTACTAAGATCCTGGTTGGGTCTAACGACGTACTGTGATGATGTACTAGGATCTTGTGTGGGTATGAAGACATACTATAGATTTAATAGGATCCATTGTGGGTCTAACGACGTACTGATGATTTACTAGGATCATGTGTGGGTCTGACAACGTACTGATGATGTACTAGGATCCTCTATGGGTCTGACGAGGTACAGATGATGTACTAGGATCTTGTGTGGTTTGAACAATATACTGATGATGTACTATGATCCTATGTGGGTATGATGACGTAACAATGATGTACTAGGATCATGTGTTTGTCTGATGATGTACTAGGATCTTGTGCGGGTCTGGCGAGTTACTAGGATCATGTGTGGGTCTAACGATGTACTACGATCCTCTGTGGGTCTAATGATGATTTAGGATCCTTCGTGGATCTTCCTCCTAACAGAGTCAAATGTTTCATTAGTTACAACTAATCGTCTCTACTATTGTACCTATGATATATCTGGTGTGAGTTGAGTCTGTACCTTGTGGTATTTTTCCTTCGTGGTGATACCATGGTGGTATTCTTCTATGTGGTGTACCAATGTGGTACTTACCTTTGTGGTATATTCCTTTGTGGAACAGTTGAGCTCTGAGCTATTGAGTTGGAATCTGTGTTTCCTCATGATTCAGATGGGTATACATGATAACTTAGGTATATGTATGGGCATATATCTAAGTAGGGTTATTAGTTGATTTCTTGATTATTTGTTTATCCTTTGTGGATTTTTTGAGACTTTGAGGGTCTCGGGGTCCATATTGAGTATCGTTATACTCACCCCTGCACGGGCTATGACCTCACATTATTGTGTTGGTTGCATACGATGTATAGTGCTGATGGAGGAAGAGGGTACTAGGACTGGAGGTATCTCGGAGGTGGACCCCAGATGAGGTGTACCACAAAGACGACTGTTCAAGGGATGTACCTACCCTTCAGGTAGGATTCATGGATGTTGTTCACATGAGTTGTCCAGTTTACTTGTATCTTATAGGTTCTTTTACTTTCTAGTTGGGCTTGTATTCTGGCCCCTTTTACTTACTGTAATCACTCTATTTACTATTCAGTTTACCTTGTGTTCGTATCCAGTTGAGTTCTTGGTTGTGCGTGTATAGGTTATAAAGGCAATGCCTTCTTGGTTTTAGGGAAATACGTCTTCAGTGCTAGTCGGTTGCGGGCTTGGAGTAGTCACATCATGAGCCTCGTGGGACGGGTCATGACAAATTGATATTAGAGGAGTCAGTTCTACCATAGAACATAAGACTATGATATTTTTAACGGCAATAGTATTATGTATAGTAAGTGTGGTTATTAGTTTAGGGAATCTAGTGTTGGTGCGGTGACTGACGTATCCATACACTACGACCCTGACTTATGATTTCTGACTCAGTGCACAAAAACTCTAATTGCGTGTGTGTATTAAAAAGATTACTTGTGTTGTATTTGAGTTAGCTTAGATGGTATAACTAAATCGAAATGGCATACCTGTTCCTTATTAGGGTTTCGCTGCATAGATTTACAACTAGGATTCCTGAGAGAGTACACGATGACAGCCCACCGAGCTATAAGGATTCGGTGTAGGGTCATCTTACTATGTTGGCACATTCGAGTGGTGTACCAGCAGCACAACCACTCATTGAGAAACATTTTCCACCAGCCGCACTGGCGAATGGTGCACGCCGACTAAGAATATTGCGCGAGTTCTGACACCAGAGGCCTCAAAGGTTTCGAGGAGAGACAAATTCCCATGCTGCTGAGGGATGGATGGAGGTGGTTTCTAGAGTCTTTGCCTAGTTGAGACACCGGTAGAGAAGATGATGATCTTAACTACTAGAATTCTTCAGTGAGTGACCATGAGGATGGTCCATGTAGTGAAGAGGCTTCGGTAAGTGGACCATTATCTAAGATAGTACCTTCGGGTAGTGAGTCATCTATACCACTTCCCGTTGGTCAGCAGTTACAACCGGTGGTACCGGTAGAGGACACATACTGGTTTAGTGCCTTACTTGTGATTCAGCAACAGATACCCATTAGGTTCGAAGGCAATCTTGACTCACAGGAGGGTGAGGACTGGCTTGAGGAGGTGGATGAGAGTTCTCTAGATCTTCTATATCCTTCGGAGGATGACATGTCCATAGATGAGTATTCATCGAGGCGTACCAATCATTCCTTGTACTCGATGAATACGATACGATCAGTGCTTCAGAGCTTGGACCTCTGAGCGATGTGACATTAGGGACATCCAAGCTACCAATATTCCTCTATGCATTCATAATTATGTTAGGGTGCTAGAGAGAACATTTTTGTTTGAATATTCTTGGGATGAGTGGATGCCTCCTGTGAACATTAGTAGTGGGAAAGTAGGAAACTGGTGCCGGTCTTAGAGACTTGGGCATGTAAAATATTTCAGGAAGAGGATATGATAGGGACAGATAAATCTACAAGGCTGTAGACATGGAAACAAATCTAGTAGAGTATCATGAGGTGGTGTACATGTCAGCCTGTTACAAACCACCCCACTAGGCTCTGGGAGTTGGAGGACAGGAGAAGGGAGTAGCTGCTTGCAATCAAGGAGTTCAAGACGATTCGAGGTACGGTCTGTGTCTACTACTATTTGTCGTATCAACATACATCAGCACCAATCATTACATCATTTTGATGGTTCCTTGAATAGAAGAATATCATGTGTGGATGTTCCCACTTGTAATTTTTTCATTATAAATGATCAATATGGGATCAATACGACGATAAAAGCCAGTCTCCATGGATCGAATCATTGAAATAGACAAACAGTAAGGATGGTCTCGGAACCACAAACGAGGAACGTCAAAGTTTGATTGTAATTAATTCAATTAATTGACCATAAGTACCTTTTTGGGTGTTCTTTCATCGTTGGTATTCTTGATCACGTTCTGATGTGATTCATCATTGCATCGTAGAAGCCAGGTGTAGACTTCCTTTAGTTGTGATCCACACATGCACCATGTGTCTCTGTATGTCGCAAAAGGATTCTCCAGGAGCTATCTTGGAGAAACATTTTCGTGCATTGTCTGCCTTAGATCGTTTTGATCTGATGTAGGAGGATCTATGATGGTCTTGTGAGCATTCATGTAGGAAGGAGTTCTCTCATCATTGAGGGAATTCTCTAGAATTGTTGTGCACAATGATTGGGGTTGCGGTTGTGAAGATATTTATAATTAGATTTGAAATTATTGAGTTATGACAATAAATAAATGGGTTACGCATTTTATTTATTTCATTAACTCTTATTGAAAACCCCCATGTCTTTTTATTAATTCCGTGACATGCGCCCATGCTGATTGTAATAAATATCATTTAATAAAACAATATTATATCCTCAAAATCCCTACTGGAAAAACTACAAGGCGTGTAATAATTAATAGACGGTGTGTACTTGTTTTTTATAAAACTACACGGCGTGTAATCATTAATACACAACATCAAAAGTTTTTTTTATTTCCTTTCCAAAATGGAAACTACACAGTCTGTAGTAATTAACACACGACGTGTACTTGTTTTCAAAATAAAATCTACACGGATTGTAATCATTAACACACGATGTGTACTTGTTTTCATTTTATTCTTCATCCAACCTTAAAACGATTTAGGCTTTTTTGAATAATTGTTAAACCACGTACGGGAATAATTTTTATTCTACTTGAGATACTTGAATACACTTAGTTTATGACCATCTAGCCCTCTATCTCATTGGCATTAAGCTGGCTTGCCTAAAGTCTAAGATTACTGTCTAGCAATTGTTCAAGACACCCAAGAGAATGAAGTTGACGACACATTGACATGTCACCTCATATGAACGCTTACAGTGTAATTTAATCCCTTTATCTCAATATCTTATCAAGCATGTTTCATGGTAGTGTCATAAACCTATATGATTGATCTGTTGTCATTTTACTACCTGAAATAAACCGGTCGTTACACCATGGCCATGGAATTTCATCTGACGATTCTATTTCAATCAAAGGGTCGAGATATCAACTTCCATAAATCAAAGGGAAAAATCCGTCATCTAATTATCCATTAACAACATGTCATTCATGATGCACCCAACATACCCTACTTCCCACCAACTGTCTTCGTGATGGTTTTCGTCAGAAAATATAAGTGTGTGAGTCATGACATGAGTTAATGATAATATTCTAGTCTAAGGACCATTACACATCCTCGTAGATAGCAATGTCTGATGACACCAAGACATGTGGAATTAGTACTTGTGGGTTTTTTCTCATAATCTCCCATCTTGGAGATTACCAAGTGCAAACTCCATGATTGAGAGTCTAGGCATCGTATGAGTACTCACACATGACGGTCTGTATACTATGTGTCCTATCATAGTATGTCATCCAACCGTAGAACTTTATTTAAGAATATTGTTATATCATTTCAAGGTTCTCATCATAGCGGGTATCTTCCATGACCTTATTAATGAAACAAATATTCCAGGACATTATTATATAATAGTCATGCAGAATAACAAACAATATATAATAAGTGTACATTCATGTAATCAAAGTAAAAATAGTTGGTTCTGAGGACACCAACTCTAACAAACTCCCACATTGGATAGATCCAATTGCCTATGACTTTTAGTCCACTCGACCTCACATAATGATCATGTTTCTACTTAGTCAAGGCTTTAGTCAAGGAGTCCATCAAATTGTCTTTTATGGAAATACTGCTCACTACAACTTCACTTCTCTGAGAAAAATCCCTCAAGAGATAATACTTCCGAAGTATGTGCTTTGTCCACTGATGTGACATTGGATCTTTTTCAAGTGCCACCACTGGAGTGTTATCACAATAGTGTGTGATAGGATCATTACTTCTCGGTATTACATCCAACTCTTGGATGAAGCTTCACATCCATATTGCTTCATTATCTGCCTCATAGGTTGTGATATACTTAGACTCCGCTTTAGAATCTGCCACCACACTTTTCTTTGAGCTCTTACAACTCACTACACCTCCATTCAAACTGAAGATGTATCCAGTCTGCAACTTCATGTCATCTTGATCAGTTGGGAAACTACCATCTACATGTCCTAAAATGACTAGTACCTCATATACTCCATCAACCATGAACATGTCCTTAGTACGCCTCAGATACTTAAGGATAGTCTTAACATCCATCCAATGGCGGTCTCCTGGATCACCATGATATCTGCCTGCTACCCTTAATGCATAAGAAACATCTAGCCTCATAAATATCATAGAATACATGACTGACCCAACCACAGATGCTTACGGGATCCATTCCAATTTCTTTCTTTCCTCATGTGTACGAGGACACATTTTCTTGGAAAGATAAATTCCATGTTACACTAGAAACAATCCCCTCCTGTACTGTTCCATACTGAATCTCTATAGTATCTTGTCAATGTATGTACTTCGACTCAGGCCCAGAAATCTCTTGGATCTATCACGATGGATATTGATCCCAAGAATATATATTTCCTCTCCCATGTTTTTTATATAGAAGAATTTATCCAACCATTCCTTAACTGACTGTAAGATAGGTACTTCGTTTCCAATTAGTAATATGTCATCAACATATACTATTATAAAAAACGACCTCACATTCACAAAACCTTTTTTAGACACAAGGATCACATTAATTATTAACAAAGAAAAATTCGGTTAAGGCTTCATAAAAACTAATGTTTCATGACCTTGAAGCTTTCTATAATCCATAAATGCATTTATGAAAATTGCATACCTTGGTGGAATCTGTTGGAGTCACAAACCCTTCAGGTTGTGTCATGTAGACATCTTCCTGGAGGTTCCCATTAAGGAATGTTTTTTTGACATCCATTTTCCAAATTTCATGGTCATGGTAATCAGAAATGGCCAACAAGATTCTGATGGATTTTAGTATCGCAAATAGTGAAATGTTTTCATCATAGTAAATTCCATGATGTTGTCTAAAACCTTTTCCATCCAGTCATGCCTTATAGGTGTTGACTTGTTCCTCCATGTCCAATTTATTCTTGAATACCCATTTATTACCAATATCCTTTTCATAAACTGGAGGATCTACCAAAATCTAGAATTGGTTTTGGTATATGGAATCCATTTCAGAATTCATGGCTTCTTGCAACATGGAAACGTATGTGCCTTAAGCTGCTTCCTTGTAGGTAAAAGGATCATCATTTTCATCCAATAATGAGTCGCTATCCTCGGCGACAAGAAAACCATATCATTCTGGTTCTCTCACCTCTCTCGTTGTCCTACGTAGTTCTTGTGTCTCTAGAACAGATTGTTCTTCCACGTGGATTTTTGGAATCTGTTCTTGTACCAACTCTTGTGTATCTTGAGCCTTGACTTCAACGAACTCTATCTCACTCTCACTATCTCTGTTGGAGATGTGCTCCCTCTAAAGGAATATGGAATGTCTTGCCACTATATCCTTTTTATCTAAGGGGTTGTATATGTAATATCCCCTTCTATGCTTGGCATATCCTATAAAGATACACTTTGTTCCTCAGGGTGCATGTTTTTTACCTAAAGACGCCTTAACAAATGCGTCGCTACCCCACACATGTAAATTCGAAAAAATGGCTTTGTTTCCACTCCATAACTAATATGGAATACCATTTATAAATTTAGTTGGTACTTGGTTTAGTATGTGTGTTGCTATTTGTAATGCATATCCCCAAAAGGATAATGGAAGACTCGCATGACTCATCATTGATCTCACCATGTCCAATAGGGTGCAGTTCCTCCTTTCACTTACACCATTCCAGTGAGGTGTGTAAGGATGGGTGAGTTGAGATATAATCCCAAACTCCTATTACAAATCAATGATTTCTTGGTTAAGATATTCTCCTCCTCTGTCTGAGCAGAGTTTCTTAATCTTCTTACCAAACTGGTTCTCAACATCATTCTTTTATTCTTTGAACCGATCAAAAAAATCTGACTTATACCACATTAAGTAAATATATCCATATATACTAAAATCACAAGTAAATGTTATGATGTACAAGACCCCACCCCTTGATTCAACTGAAAATGGACCACACACATCTGTGTGTACAAATTCTAGAATCTCATTAGACCTTTCACCTTTCCCACTATATAGGGCTTTGGTCCTTTTTCCGTGTAGACATGCATGACATACACCAAGGGGTTTTAGTTCTAAAGAATCTAAATACCCATCTTGATGTAATTTTGTCAAACGTTTATCATTGACGTGACCAAGCTGGTGATGTCATAGTTGGGTGTGGAATGAGTCATGGGAATTAACTTTTTCATTGATTTCCACTACTTGGTTTGTGTATCCTAACACATAATGGCCGTTATAAAAATGTGACCTACCAAAAACAAATGTTATCTTTATAAAAGTAGCAACATTCATTTCCAAACATGATGATGAATCCATCAGTTTCTAATATGGATACTAAAATAATTTTTTTGGTTACAGAGGGTACATAATAACATCCTTTCAATACCAAGACCATCCCATTAGGCAGTGTGATGTGGTAGTCTCTAACATCTACAATAATGAGTCTGGCTCCTATGGTTGCTTGTAAATCCACCTCACCATGGTCATATTTCTAAATCAACTTGGTTCTTGTATTTGGATACAGATATGAGCACCACAAGTAGTATCTAATACCCAATTAGTAGAAACAGATAGATTGCATTCGATAACAAACGCACCTGAAGCTTCCCATTACTTCCTTGTATGGGTTCATTTTTTCTTCCAGTGGCCATTCTTTCCACATGTGAATAAATAGCCTCTTGTTCTCTTGCCTCCCCTTTGATCTTCCTTTTCATGGACAGACATGAAGAAGCATTGGGCTTAAATCTCTTCACCATCCCATTCCTTTTATTCACCATAAGGACAAAAGGCTTTTCATGCATCATATCATTTTACACTTGGTGAATTAGGATAAAAAGATAAGATAGAGACTTCTCAATGTTGTTCATGTTGAAATTTACAAAAAAGTTAGAGAAGCTCTAGGAATGTGATGCAATAATGAGATTAGTAGCCCGTTTTTAGGGGGTTTAAATCGTAGAACCTCCAAGCACTCAATGTAGCCAATGAGCTTGACTACATGAGTCCCAGCTGGGGCACCCTCTCCAAGATTTCTCTAGAATAGAGCCTTGTAGATCTCAAACCTTTCATGTATTTCTCTCTCCTCGCATGGACCACGGAGGTGCTCGATCATGCTATAGGCATCCATGTCTTCATGATACTTCATGAGCTCACTAGAAATTGATGATAAAATGAAACCTTGAATGTAGAGTACATCATTCAAATGTTGATCATAGACCTGGAAATCTTCATCACTCGCCCCTTGGGAGGGCGGATCAGGTAGTGAGGACTCCAACACGTAAAACATTCGTTCATGGTGTAGGATAACCCAAAGGAACATAAACCATTTCTAAAAGTTACTGCCGGTGAAGTTATTGTCTTCATCCAGAATTGATCGCAGTTAAAATGTGGTTAAAATTTTTTTCATATTGATTCTATAAATTAAAAGAGAATATTTTTAAGTACCTTTTGATTAAATTTTTTGAAAAATAATAAATGAATTTATTAATTCTATCCCTATTTTATAAAGTTCTAATGTCCCTCACCATTGAACATGGAATTTCTAGTTTCCATGACATTCTTGTGGCAAGGATCCATATTACCCTTCACATAACCCCAACAAGGGTTGGTCAAGCTATTTGAAGGTATTTTGGTTGGTAGGTCTTTTCCAACTATGAGCTTATAGTTCCTTTATTTGTTGAGTGGACCCCCCAATCCTGAAATCCCGACTTAGATTTCCTCAACACATTCCTCCATTTTACAAAAAATCTAGCAAGGTCTACTCTTATTGATGTAAAATGTTTAAGTCAAATCGAAACATTCATAAGATGTTCCTTTATAAAAGTAATTGTCCCAACAACGGTTGGTCAAACACATAGTTTTATTGAGTCTTTACCTTAATCAAGTAACAAAAGGCTTGGTCTAACATAATATGGTATTTTAGGAATTTTATTCTATTTTTTGTATTTTTTCACTATCACATGCTTGTTAATGTTAAGTGATTATTTCTTAAGTGATTAAACATGTTTCGATAATGTTTACCCATAGTCCAGTTTTTATTTTTTTCTATCTTTGCATGCCTGTTTATTTCATTAATTTTGTGATCAAGACAACACATGGATAATAAATAAACCATGCAATTAGACATAAATAAAATAAGATTCCATGATCATGATCTTCTATTGGTTATATTATCGAGCGGTTTTGATAAGATAACCCTAGACTAGGGAAAAACACCATGAACCTGATGGTTCATGTTTTCCAGCTCCCACCTGTCCACCTTTGTATCTTCATTGGTTGTTTTCACCTCAGATTCAGGTTTTGAACCATCTCCTCTAACTTGGGAGATCCTCCATTACATGGGGTTTACATTAAAAAACCATGGTCACGCAGGCCCTACAAATTATTGGAAGAAGTCTCATAGGCCAACGAATTTAAATTAAATAAATTTAAATGAAACCATACACACAAAAATGGTCTTTGGCCTAGCTCAGGATAATCCATATCATGCAATGATATTTATGCATATTTAGAAATCAAATTCTTTTAATCGTTCTTCCATTTAAGATAAGTCGTGCTTGAATTCAATTAATTAGGATATTATAATTAATCAATTATTTGTTTTAAATTCCTTTCTGAATTTCCTTGAGATTCTTCTCATCCATATTCCTTGTAAAGTTCTTTGTACATTGGAGAAAACCTGGTGAAATTCCATTTCTGGAAAGTACACGGTGTGTAGGATATATTACACAGCGTGTATTTTTTCACCCTTTATCAAAAGTACACGCCGACAGCTTTAGCATGTTTTCTGTACTTTGGAAATTTTAGAGTACATAGTGTGTATATTAATCTAAAACTGCGTGTACTTCCTTGTTATGTGGTTACCGGCCTGGCAATCCCATGTACATGGAACATGGCTTCTCCTTGTACATAGTTTCACCTGGGCCGGATTGGACTACACGGTGTGTTGATTCAATATACATGCTGTTTATTTCTGGTTTCCACTTGCCATTCAATTATGGTCAACACAGTGTGATAAAAAATTAGGAAAGCTCAATTTACATAGAATGGTTTTGGGTACCAGTACTGGTTTGTTGAACCTAAGTACACGATGTATAGTTTTCACTACACACAATGTATTCTTGTGTTGTACAGACAGAAAGAGCGGCTCCTTCGGATGCATTCCTCATTTTTATTTTAATCAAAATTAAACATAAAAAGTCATTTATATGATGTCAATCGAGAAACGAAGGAGGAAGAACAGATCTCATTCATTCAGTATTATAGAATGATTTATATTGAATTGAATCAAATATAAATGCATAAATTATCAACGAAAATTAAATAACTATAATGAATGCTATAACCTCACTCTGATACCATTTGATGGTTCTGGGCACATCAGAATCTCATGGGTGGATATTTCCACTTGGAATTTTGTAATTATAAATGATCAATTCAGGATCAATACGATGATAAACTCAAGTCTCCGTGGATCTAATAATAGAAATAGATAAGGAAGAAGGATAGTCCCAGAACCGCAAACGAGGACCATCACAGGTTGATTATAATTAATTTAATTAATTGATAAGAAGTACTGTTTTGGTTGTTCTTTCTTTGTTGATATTCTTGATCATGTTCCGAGGTGATTCATCGTTGTGTCGCAGAATCAAAGTGTAGACTTACTCTAGTTGTGATCCACACCTGCACCATGTATCTATGGACATCTCCAAAGGATTCGCTGGGTTCTAGCATGGAGAATCCAGTGCTTGCGTTGTCCACCTTAGATCGTTTTAATCCAATGGAGGAGGATCTCTCTCGGTCTTGAGATCATTATTGGAGGAAGGAGTTCTCTCGGCCTTGAGGTAATTCACCTGAATTGTTGTGCAAAAAGATTTAGAAAAGTGTTGGGGTTGTGAGGATATTTATAATTGAGTTTGAGGTTATAGAGTTATGACAATAAATAAATGTGTTACGTGTTTTATTTATTTCATTAACTCTTATTGAAAACCCCCATGTCAAATAATTAATTCCTTGACATTCACCCATGCTTATTATAATAAATATCATTTAATAAAACATTATTATATTTTCAAAAATCCAACTGGAAAAACTACATGGCGTGTAATAATTAATACACTACGTGTAATTTTTTTCATAAAACTACATGGTATGTAATCATTAATACACGGCAGGTACTGGTTTCTTCATTTCCATTCCAAAATGAAAACTACACGGCATGTGATAATTAATACATTGTTTGTACTTGTTTTCAAAATAAAAACTACATGATGTGTAATCAATAATATAGGATGTGTACTTGTTTTAATTTTATTATTTCTATAACATTAAAACGATTTAGGCTTCCATGAATAATTATTAAACCACACATGGGAATAATCTTTATTATACTTGAGATACTTGAATAAACTTAGTGTGTGACCCTCTAGGCCTCTTTCTCGTTGGCATTATGCGGGATTGCCTAAAGTCCAAGATTACTATCTAGAAACGGGTCATGCAACCCAAGAGAATGAAGTTGACGCCACATTGACGTGTCACCTCATACGAACGCTTACCATGTAATTTAATCCCTTTGTCTAAATATCTCATCATGTAGGTTTCATGGTAGTTTCATAAACCTATATGCTTGATCTGTCGTTCTTTGACTACTTGAAATAAACCCATCATTACACCATGGCCATGGAATTTCATGCGACAGTTCAATTTTAATCAAAGGTCCGAGATATCAACTTCCATAAATGGAAGGAAAAAATCCTTCCTCAACTTATCCATTAACAACATGTCATTCTTGATGCACCAAACAAACCTTACTTCCTGCCAACTGTCTTCGTGACAGTTTTCTTCATCAAATCTATGTGCGTGAGTCATGACATGAGTTAATGATAATCTTCCAGTATAAGGACCATTACATATGCTCACAGATATCAATGTACGATGACACCAAGACATGCAGAATTACTACTCGCGGGTATGTTATCATAATCTCCCATCTTGGAGATTACCAAGTGCGAACTCCATGAGAGAGAGTCTCATCTTCTTAAGATTACTCGCACATGAAGAACTATATACTTTGTGTCCTATCATAGTATGTCATCCAACAATAGAACATTATTTAAGAATATTATTATATAATTTCAATGTTCTCATCATATCAGGGATCGTCAATGACCTTATTAATGCAAAAAATATTCCAATAAATTATTATATTATAGTCATACAGAACAATGAACAATATATAACAAGTGTACATTCATGATATCAAAGTACAAATAGTTGGATCTCAGTTCACCAACTCTAACACCTTCCACGAATCATATCCAAGACCTAGAGTTTCCTATTAAACCATTGACTTGACCCTCACGTCTATAGTTACCTTTAAGAGGAGACTTGATAATCACACTTACACCGATGGTGTGTTCTAACCCTTGAGGTGAGAGTTTCGGTTGGAACCTCTTGGTGGCGGAGTTGACGCCTTACGACATTAGTTTGGGTATGGGCTGGAAATCCACAGTTCATACACAGATTGATTGTATTAAGAAAAAAGGAGGTGGTTTATCTACAATGTTTGAATGGGGGTTTCCTTGTTCAGCGAAAAGGAAACCAAGGAAGCACAGGATAAACTCTTGCATAGGAGGGTGCGGCTAATCACTCGTGACTCGGCAAGCCTTACCCACTTGGAAATAGATGTTTTGATTTTTATGTTCCCAACGGGAGTGAATAGATTTCCTCCAGTATTATGACATTATGATAGTCTATAATCTTGTGAAGGTGAACATGGTAACAGATGCACTCTGTAGGAGGTCTGGCCTACAACTACTGCGTGAGGCATCAATGTCACTAGTCGTGTTGCAGATATCCTTCATGGATAGAGATGAAGTTGTTTACCATCATTCTATGAATTTCACTCCCCCACTCCTTCAGCAAGTCGGGGAAGCACAGCATGGGGGAATCGACTGTGAGGCTTGACGTGATCAGATATCCTCATGCCAGGCACCTAATGGGTTTTATTAATGTGGGGAGCACATTGTCCTCTTCGGAGGACGTACCATGGTACTGGTGGTTTTTCGGGAGGAGGTGTTGAGGGAGTTCCATACGTCCCCTCAAGTGGTACATCATTGTGTGGTGAAGATATACCAGGACCTCTGTTGTCAGTACTGGTGGCTAAAGATGAATACATCAGTGGTAGAGTTTGTATCACGAAGTCTCACTTGTCATCAAGTGAATACTACACACCTCTGGCAGAAGTCTTATGATAACAAGATACAGAAACCATTGGAGTTCTAGGAGGGGAACCAAGTATTCATGCGAGTCTCTCCTCGACAAGGACTATGAACATTTTGCCGAGGTGGAAAGTTATCACTGTGGTTTATCAGTCATTTTCTGATACTTCAGAGGATAGGTGAGGTATCATACTACATGGCTCTTCCACCATAATTGGAGAGGGTGCACTATGTCTTCCATGTATCCCATCTGAGGAGATACGTGCATGAGCTATCTCACATCATCGACCACGTCGAGCTGGAATTCGTCAATGGGGCGATGTTTACGGAGGTTCCATTGGAGATCGAGGATCGACAGGAGCGGGTTCTTCGTGGGCGATCGATACCTATGGTTCTTGTACGCTGGCAGCACGGGAACCTTTAGGAGAGCACATGGGAGCAGGAGGCTCTGAATCATGCTCAGTACCCTCTTTTGGTTTTTTTCCATTGTTTTGTCTTTCTAGGATGTAAATCCCTAAGGTGGGGATAATTTAATGTCCCATAAATTCTGTATAATTTTTTTTAAATTATATGGAATTATTTCGAGACTGCAAAATTTTACAGTGTGTGATTCCAAGGCCCGGAGTGCCCTAAATGATCCATCGAAGATTAGTTGAGTTTTAAATAGCGCTCTTAATCATTTTTCCTAAAAAAGTTGAATAAATCATATACAGTAACTTGAATTAGGAATCATAGGGTACCATTGTGTTCAGGATGGAATGTTTACCCTAGGCACGCCATAATTTTAGTTGGTGCGGGCCTCTAGTGAGAAAACCCAAAAATGGCATGACCATAAATAAAAAAATTAAATAAATTATTTTATTTTTCAAATTCTTATAACTCAAAAACGGTAGCTCAGATTGAAAATCTGAGAACACTTCTATACTCCTGAGGGCATTATTCATTTATGAAGTTAATTACTTTGGCTGGCGTAGGCCACTAGTGAAAGTCATTTTTTGGCCATAAATAAAATATTAAGTAACAATTATTTCATTTTAAAATCCACAACTATTAAACGGCATGTGAGATATGAAATCTGGGAGTACCATTGGGTTCTTTGGGGAGTGTTTCACTTAGCTGTAGCCTATCCATGACCTTCACGGTCCAAGGGTGACTGTTATAATTTTTCCAAACTTTTTTAGGATTTTTCAGTAAACGCGTGACCAGTGTTATATAACTTTTGAACCGGTGCTTTGAATTGAAATCTGAGGGCACTGTTGAACTCGTAGCACTGATATTCGCTTCATAAGGCCTCCACCTTGACCGCATTAAGTTGAGGGTGAATGTTAGTGTTCATGAATTTCGTGGGAGAGTTAAAAATATAAAAATAAAATAAAGAACAACTTTTATTTTATTTTTAAAACCTCCGCTTTTATGTTTACTGTTGGGGATCACCCAAACTAAAAACACCCAATTTAAATTTAAGGTGGGGACCACAATACCCTTGAACTCCTCCTTTAATATGAGATAACTCTTGGTTTTCCTCCCATTGATGTGCCAACTTAATTAGTTTATTTAATAATCTTATGTGGCATTTCACCATTTGGTTGGAGAATTTATGGAAAAAGGGAGTGCTATAGGAAACTTAGAAAGAAATTATTCAACGAATAACATCCACTACAATGAAGAGAATCCTCCAGAATCGTAGAACAAGGAAGATGCTTGAGCTCGGATAAGAAACATCTTGCGGGAGCAACGAATGTCGATGTAACCATATCATCGACTTCGTCTTCTTCCTCGCGCCACCTCAAATGGACAATCAAGATAGGGGTTTTTATATATGTTTGAATTTGTTTTATTGATTCTTCATATACTAAATTCATGATGGTGATGGCCAAATGAACAAGGACATCGTCCCTCACATAGACCATGCTCCTATTTTTCTTTTATTCTTCACGAGTTACTTGTGCGCTATTCAACACCTAATATTTATTGGCACTGGAAACAAGGAGTATTTTTGAGCGTGATATATGTATGTGAAGCCCTCAACGCAAGGATCTAAAATATGAGATCGTTTAATTTTTCGGGATTGGAGCGAAGCTGCAATGGCTCATCGAAGGTGGCGGCCAAATGTTTATTGGCGCTGGAAATGCAATATTCTGTTGAGCACGACATATGGGCACGGATCCCTTGACCCGAGGATCGTGAATATGTGATCATTTTATTTTTAGGGGTTATACCAAAGATGAGACACCACACGGAAGGAGTGACATGGAAGAGTAGGGCGGTCCGGCATAGCTGGTACAAGCGGTGTGCGCGCAGCAAGTGGGCCCAAGTGGCTTAGGCCGACAACGAGGTAGATTAGGCGGCGACGCGAGTAGGCAGTACGGCATAGGCAGGTCGTGCAGGAGGCAGAGGTGTAGCGGGTTCCCGATTTGTGTACAGGGGTAAAAATTCATGGAAGAAGAAAATTATATTAGAGAGAGAACGGAATAGATAAGAAATAAAATTAAAAGAAAAATGAATATATAAAAAGAGATAGAGGTGTTATTTGGACCCGTGTGCACCAAAATGGGATACCACTCTTGTGCGTGAATCTCAAATGATATTGGAGAGAGATACTTTCAATGAAATAAAATAATAATAAAATAAAATTATTGTTATTAATTATGGTTGTTAAAATGAAAATTCATCAGTAACATATCTGTGCGACCTCAATTTCACGAACCGTCAGTGGTAGTGCAACCCTGACTTCGAGACGAAAATTATGAGTCCAATATTTGATGTCTTTTTTGGTATGATATGGTACTGATGATGTACTAGGATACTGTGTGGGTCTGATGACGTACCGACGGTGTACTAGGATCATTTGTGGCTCTGAAGACGTACTAGTGATGTACTAGGATCTTGTGTGGGTCTGACGATGTACTAATGATATACTACGATCTTGTGTGGCTCTGACGATGTACTAGGATCATGTGTGGGTCTGGCGAGGTACATGGATCCTATGTGGGTCTGATGATGTACTAGGATCATATGTGGGTTTGACAAGGCACTAGGATCTTGTGCGGGTCTGAAGATGTACTACAATCATCTTTGGGTATGATGAAGATTTAGGATCCTTCATGGTCCTTCCTATTAACAGATTAATATTATTTAGTAGTTACATCTAATCATCTCTATTATTGTACCTATGATATACCTGGTGTGAGCTGAGTCTATACCATGTGGTATTTTTCCTTCATGGAGATACCTTGGTGGTATTATTCTATGTGTTGTATCTGTGTGGTACTTACCATTGTGATATTTCTTCCATTGTGGAATAGCTAAGCATTAGGCTATTGAGTTTGACTTTCTTTTTAGTCAAGATTAAGATTGGTATTCTTGATAATTTAGGTATATGTATGGGGATATACCTATGTAGGGTTGTCAGTTGATTTTATGATTTTTTGTGTTTTCTTTTTTAGATTTTTTAAACCCTTGAGGGTCTCAGGGTCCCTAATATGTATATTTATACTCACCCCAACACGGGCTATGCCTGAACCCTATTGTGTTGGTTGTAGACAACAGACAACACTAGCTGAGGATGAGGGTACCATGACTAGAGGTATCTCGGATGTGGACCCTAGATGAGGCATACCACAGAGAAGACCGTTTGAGAGCTGTACCTACCCTTCTGGTAGGATCCTTGGCAAGAGTTCACATGTGTTGTCCAGTTTACAAATACCTTCCATTTTCTTATACATTCCAATTGGGCTTGTATTTTGGGCCCTTTTACTTACTTACTCACTCTATTTACTATTCATTTTACCTTGTGTTCATATCTAGCTATGTGCTTGGTTGTGTGTGTACATGTCATAAAGGCAATTCCGTCCCGATTTTAGAGAAATATGCCTTCGATGATAGTCGTCATCCCCTAACCTATGGAAGACGGGCTTGGGGTAGTCACGGCATGGGCCCCGGGGGATGGGTCGTTACATATGTAGAGTATGGTGCAAAGTTAAGAGGTCAGGATGAGACTACTCAGAGATTAATTAGAGACCAGGAAGAGTAGTGACAAAATCAGGAGCAGCAACGACAGTAATAGCATCGACAACATGGTCAGTTGATGGTGTATATGCGGTGACATACAAATGATTTAGGGATTGAGTTCAATCCATCTAATTTAGTTAATTCCCCACCCTCTTAGTGGCGCCATTATTATGTTCTTTTTTGGGGAATTTTTATATATTATAAATGATTATATTTTTTAGTAAATTTTATTTGTGGTTGTGTATTTTTTAGTGATCTTTATTGTTAGAATAGGTTAGGAAAATCCCTTTTTTATGAAAAGTAGAAGCCCTTTTAAGATGGATCAATATAGAACCCATTACATGACTGAATCCCCAAACACAACATGCCCTAAAAAAGACAAGAAAATTATAAATTGCAGTAAATCCAATAATCTCGAAGTCAAATCCATATAGACTGAAAGACTAAGGTAGAGAAACATAGAATTAGAATTGGATTGAAATCCCCCAAGGTATCCATATAGTCATTAAACCACCGACCGAGACACCCAAACCATAACATCCATTGGGAACTACTTGGAAGATAATCTGGGTGGATGGATCTGCTGATAATGGCAACAAACTATCTGAAAAATCAACATCCCCTACTAGAGCGGGTTCTTCTTCTCAGGTCATCGACCCATTCTTTGAGTAATTTTTTACCCTCATTTCTATCCCTCACCATCATATCAGAGTTTGAGTCTTGCATTCAGCTACAATGATAGTCAGAGGCCTTCCTATCAACTTACCCCGATGTTTTCCTACCAACCCCTACCTTCGATAAGGAGTCCAGATCTCATCGTTGACCCTTACAATTAGTTTACTTTAAATTTTTTATAAACAGTTATTTGAAATGAATATATATTCATATTTTTTTGTATTTTATAACAGTGTTCCTCAAGTCATTTGTGATGTGTATGAATCATCTTCACCTAAATCCGATGAATGGGGTGACCGGAATGACTCCACTTTTGTAGATATGGATTTTAACATCCTGAAAAACAAGTATTTATAGCATTTTAAAAGTTTTGTTATCATCGGTGATATTAAATGGTGGTTCCATTTATCATCTCTAAAAAAGTTCTAATAAAGGCCCTCTTTTCAGCACTGATAAAATGGGTCACTTCTCAGTGCTAAAAAAATTCTGAAAAAATGACCTTTATCGATGATTTTTTAGTGTTGATAAATGTACCAAAAACTAATTTTTAAAAAGAATTTTTTTTCGAAAATGGGAGGTTGGGACCCCCTCCCCCTTTTAGAAGTGCTTTATCCCCCCTTGTAACAATGCTAGTCTAGAATTACCACCCCTTTAACAGATCTATAAATCTTCCCACCCTTTAGTAGTGCTAGGGACCTACATCACCCACCTGTGCAAACCCTTGACTTTACTGGGTTTCAAAACTAAGACCTCCCCATCATAATCTCACTCCTTTTTGACTCACCTATATCATTTTCTTATGTATTTTATGATACATCTATATATTTTTATTTATTTCTTAATATTTATTTATCCATATATTTATATATATAT
This sequence comes from Viscum album, assembly GCA_963277665.1. Taxonomy (NCBI): domain Eukaryota; kingdom Viridiplantae; phylum Streptophyta; class Magnoliopsida; order Santalales; family Viscaceae; genus Viscum; species Viscum album. The sequence continues at coordinate 1,250,460,314 of OY728140.1, read as the reverse complement.
ATATAAATATATATTTATATATATTTCAATACATATATAAAATATGTTTTAGTGTGTGTGAATGCATGTTTATAAATACATACATACATATATATATATATATTTGTGTACATCTATAAATATAGTTATATATATTTATATTTATTTACATATATTATATATTAATATTTATATACATATATTAAAATATATAGATAAATATATATCGGTTTGTCAATCCACACACAAATATATTTACACATATATAAACATTATATATACAGAAATTGTATACGTATATAATAATTTATTCAATTTTTTTAATAAAATGTATATTATTTTTTACATAGATAAGGTTTATATATTTATAAATATATGTTACATGTAAATATGATTACATGTATATTTATAAAATTAAATTATTAGGTGTGAATATATAAAAAAATATGAATATATTTTTATATATTTGTTTATAAATAAAACTAAATTATAAAAAATAATAAAATTTAAAGACATTAATATCAATAAGAATGTAATACTTGGGAAAATTAAATTCCCCACTAAAAATTGAAAAAACACCCCCTTAAACGGGGTTGAAATCCATTGAATGATAAAAAAATAGAATTCATCGACTAAAAACTCATTTTTAAAGTCCTTATATGGAATATTTGTGTCTATGAAAACATAATAGGGGATTACTACTTATCAATAATATGTAGATCTCATTTTGGGATTTCTTTTGATATGTGGTAGAGCTCAAACAAACAGTCGGATCAAAAGTTATGTCCTTTTGAAATACGAGTTACGTTTTCAATTTAATTTAGTTCTTTTATTTATTTTTATTTTATTTTATTGTATCTTCAAATGGTTAATAAATGACTGATACCCGATAATAATTAAAAAGTTATTATCTAATAAAATATTTTCTAATTTTTTTATAATCCATTTTCACTAAATATCTTATATTTTATGTGTAAATTTCTATTTAACCTTATCTAAAACATATTTAAATATATATATATATATATATTAATGAAATATGATATTTATTTTTGAAATATACAATTTATCAGCGTTAGTAGAAAACACTGATAAAGCCCCTCCTCTATCAATGCTACTACAAAAGTGCTGATAAAGGGATTCACTTTAACATCGCTAAAAATCGTTGATAAAGGGGTACCTTTACAAGCGCTAAAAAATGCAAATAAAGGGGCACTTTTAAAATCACTTTTTAGAATTATTAAAAGAACATTTTATCAGTAGTTTTTTAGCAGTGATAAAGCTATACCCTTTATCAATGAATTTGCTAGTGTTGTTAATGGGTGGCCCTGCATAAATTTGTTTCTGTGGTAGTCATATACGTGTGTCCATTTATTTAAAGTTGACATTTTAAAAATATATAATTTCATATTAATGTTTCATTAATTTATTTATAGTATTGTTTACATAATAATTTTTTTTATATAGGTGAATTATTTTTCTCTTATTGGGCAGGTTTTTTTGGCATCTGATACCATGATTAGACTTTTTTGAGAGGGGGTCGTAGGTGAAAAAGATAAGTAAACACTGCTGTTTTTAAATGATTACGGATAGTAAATACAAGTGTAATTATACTAAATATTTTTTGAAATGTATATAATATGTTTTTTGTATTTTTAATCTAAATTTTATTTTAATTAAATTATGAATGTCCATACTGGTGCATTTGTACATAGGTGTATTTGGTAAAGTGTGTTGTTATTGAAACAACACAAAGCAATAGTAGGGCATTTATCAGTATAAAGTAAAAACATTGATAAATGGGTCCTTATTTTAAGGAACTTGATGAGGACAATGATTTTTTAGTGGCATTAAATCTCTTTGTGCAGTGTTAAAAGGTCTATCTGTGGTTGTGGAAATTCAATTTATATGTAGTGAAAGTGATATCCCTAAACACGCATAAAATGAAAAGGTTTTGAAGACATTGTGGTCGTAAAACCAATGTGTACACGTTGCGTCACTAGATGAGGGAGGAAGTAAATTCATGATATAATGGGATTACAACCATATATCACCATGAATTTCATGCATGAGTGATGATCAGTTTTTTAAAAAATAAAAAATTATTTTTAAAATTATTAAAATTAAGAACAAAATTCATATTCCCCATAAATAATTTAAAGAGTAAAAAATAAGTCCAAAACTATTTTCATGAAGATATATTCAAGCAAAATTCTCTTTCAATTTTAGAAATATCATTTTTCTAAAAAAAATATAAAAAATCATTTTTCATTAAAATATTCAAATAAATAAATTAAAAAAAATCAAACATTCACATAAAAAATAAATTTATTTAATTATTTCCCTTAAAAATAAAATAAAAAACTAAATTTTATTTATTAAAAATTAGAAAAATAATACCATTTCCATTAGAAGTAATAATAAAATCTAAATTCCAAATTTAAAAATATTTCATCAAAAAAATATTAATCCACTATAAAATTAAAAAATATCCCAATTTTCAAATAAAATAATTAAAATTAATTATATTATTTTAAAAAATAAAAATAAAATATTTTTATATGATGTATTTGGAAATTAAAAATGAATTTTATTATTTTATATTCTGATAATTAAAGAATTTACTAATTTCTAAATGATCGTATTTTAAATTTAAAATATCAAAAAATCCCCCTTATACTTTCTACCAAAATAAAAAATTTCAATTAAAATAATTAAAGTTAAAAAAGAAAACATCTTCCTTTTTCCTTCAAAATTAATTTAGAAGAAAGGTTATGTATTTATTTTTTAACAAATGCTTTTTTTATTTTATTTTTATTTTTTAATTAAAGTACATTTGTTTTTAATTTGTAATTACTTGATTTTATTTTAAGGAAATAATAGTTTTTTAATGTAAAATATAAAAACCTGTGATTTTTGTAAGTGAAATGGGGATATTATTTTTTCAATAAACAATTATTTATTATTGTTTTTCAAAGTAATTATTTTTTTTGTTATTTTCTAAAAACGTAGTAATGGACTTTGTTTTCATTCACATTGATTTATTTTATAAAAATGATTTCTTGATGAATTTTTTAAAAGGAAAAATATAGTTGATTTTTTGATATGGGATAAGTAATAGTATTTTAAAAAAATGAGTCCTGGAGTGTGTGGATGATGTTCACAAAAAATACACTACTAGTCAAAAAACAATTAATAAGTTGTTGGATAAATATTTTAACATTATTAATTTTTTAAAAAATAATTGTTACATTATTGATAGTTATTTAAATTTAGTTTGTTGGATATGATATGTCGTATATAATATGAAATTAATATTTTGTTTTTGGTAGAATTAATAAATATTAAGAGGGGATTTTGTATCTAAAATGATGCTAAAAATAAAAATCTCACAGATAAATTACATACATATATTAGTTTTATTTATATATATAGTTAGTTATATTTACATATTTATATATATATATATATTGAGAGTTATTTTTTTTAATTTTTTTATTTATTCATGTATTAATATACATTTTTTAGATTATTTTTAATTACATCTATAAAATATGTTTTTTTTTGTGTGTATAAATAATCAAACAATAAATAAATACATATATACAACATACATATATATATATATTATGTGTATCTATAATTTAAATTATACACAATTACATATATTTACATATATTATATCTTAATATGTATATTTCTTTGTTATGATATATAGATAATATATATCAATTTGTTACACATACTTTTATATATATATATAGACACAGACACACATTATATAGGTATATAAATATTCATATATTTTTGTTTTAAATAAAATGGATATTAGTTTTTATTTAGATAAGGCTTATATATTGAGAAGTATATTTTATATGTAAATATGTTTAATTATTTATTTAAAAATTAACTTTTTTGTATATTCCTATGTTAGGATATATAGATAATATATATTAGATTAATAATACATACACATAGTAATATATATATATATACATACACACATTATATAGGTATATAAATATTCATATATTTGTGTTTTAAATAAAATGGATATTAGTTTTTATTTAGATAAGGATTATATATTGAGAAATATATTTTATATGTAAATATGTTTAATTATTTATTTATAAAATTAAATTTTTCTGTAATTCCATTGCAAATAATCTAGAATAAAATAATGTGCAATGAAAAAAAGTTTGATCGTAAATAGTATTTGTGATTGATAAATATTTTCGTCATAAATTGTATCACCATAAGGTTAATTTCCATGTCCCTTCACAATTTCTATTATTTACGTCCTGATTTTCCAGGATGGTTTGTTGTGATGAATTCTTATCACAATTAACTTTTTTCAGTGGGAATTCGTCATAAAAAACCTATTACAAAAGCCATTATTTTTATAGTGGTATATAAATATTATAACATAGTGATATGAACTATATAAATAACATATTGAAATAAATTTACATATAAACTATATAATTTAAAATTTAAATTCATATTAAATAATGTTTTATTAGTAACTTTATTTTCATTATTTATACAATAAAAAATTTAAAATGTGATATTAATCATCAAAAATATTTAATAATTGATTTTTTATAGTGTTTCAAAAGAAAATCCATGCACCATGACCACGCTAATAATAGATATTCGCAAAGTGTCCCTGCCTCAACCATATTCTGCCTCAGATATGACCGCACACCACGACTGCACTCTGCCCCGCCATGACGGCCCCGCTCATTAGAACCTCCATATCTCACCTCAACCATGTTTTACCTCCACCATAAATTCCCAAAGAGACTATACCGTGCTCCTCCCTATATTCCTACACATCCACATCCCACCTCAACCGCGTTCCTCCTCCACCAAGACCTCCCGGAGCGACTGCACTGTGCTCCACCCCGCACACCTACACATCCATATTCTGACTCAACTATGTTCCACCTACACCAGGAGCTCTTGGATTGGTATTGCTTCTAGATATCCTCGTTTACCTAGGGGAAGTGCTCTGTGGTGATTGGGAGGACTGGACACCTCCCTCCATTGTAACCATTCTAACAAACACCGCCCATTGTAGAAGAATTTACAACGTATTGGGTTGCCAGGGGGAGTTGGTGTAAATTTGAGATCCCCTCACTTGGGTTCCATGGGGGAGTAGAGATTTAATGTGTAAGAGTTGAGGTGCATTTTTGATCCCCTGGATTGGGTCCCCCTTAGGCGTGTTCCCAGGTGAATGGGACGGCTGGACAATGCCCACCATAATGGGAATCCACATGGGTCGTCAACCCAGGGTTCTCTAGTGTCGGTGTCGGGTTTGGGTCCATTTTGGATCTTCTTACTTAGGTACCCCAGGGATGTTTTCCCAGTAGAAGGGGACGGATAGATGGGGTCCCCCATAGTCATCCTATATTATCCATCGGGATAATATCGGTGCATTGGTGATCACCTTTTATATTGAAGACATCATTTTCGGCTTCATCAAGGGTTGTGGGACTCCAGGCGACTACTCCATATTTTTTAAATTTTCTAATGATATTCCACCAAAACATGACTTCCACCTAGTTCCAATAATCCATCTCTTTAAAATCTTCATCTTCATCATCAGGCGGTGAGGGGTTTTAGAGAAGAGGGAAATTCCAGTTAGAGGGTTACAGTTTGAAAACACAGCCTCCACCCTTATATAGTAACATCTTCCTTTATTTTGGCCTTTACCTCCTTAAACATTCATCTTAATACCAAGATAGGTGGGATACACAAATCTTATATTTATAATTACAATTAATATCAAAGAATTACCAAACCCTATTTATTTAATGCTAATTAATTTATTAACTGAATATTAATAAGATAGTAAAACTATTTAATTTATTTATGTATTTTAAGTATTGTTCATATTAAATTTATAAATGAAATCTAAATTCTAATCTAACTAAATTAATTTTTATTAACTAAATAACGATTTATTTTAAAATGTTAATAAAATTATAAAATTAATTTTTTTTTCTTTCATATCAATTGCTTTTTTTTATCAATAATTTTTATAATAAAAAATAATAGATGTCTCTTTAATTAATCCGGTTTGGGTAGTTAAAATTTCATTTCAAAATATAATAGAATATAATTAAAAATATTGTTTTAAAAAATAAATGGGTTATATATGTATTTGAGTTTGAAAAAATAAAATGTGTTAGGATTAGATTATCGCAAATTTCATGCATATTTGACGGGTCGAAATCCTACATGTAGGATGATTTTTAATGAACATTTTAAATCTATTTATCAAATTCATAGATTTTAATAATTTTGTTGAATTTTAATTTAATAATGTAGAATATATTTTGAGAATATTTTACTCACATGTAACATTTGATGTTGATTTTAATTCAATAATCTATCATTGACTAGGATCATCCTTTATACAACATTTATTATATATATATATATGTATGTATATATTTTCAATGTTTTTATTTTTTATCTAACCATTCATAAATGGAAATATATTTTTGTATATATTACCCCCAACAGGTGGGCAAATAGGTGGTTAACAGAACTATTATTTGAAAAATGAATAAAAAAGAACTGAAGGGTTATACTAAAATGAGTATTGGTTTGTAAAAATTTATTTGATTAACAAAATATTTTTTTGGTCTTGATTATTAATTTTAATAACTGTAAACTAATAAAATAACGTAATTTATATTTTTTAATTTCTTCATTAATTTAATATTTTAAATAAATTATAACACATATTATAACAACGAAAAAATACATTTCTATTTATAACTCTATATTGGTTTTTAAATATTTTTTTTGTATATAAAATTTATGGATTTATATATAATTTTGATTAAATGTTCGAAACAATTATGGTGGTTATTTATTTAAAAAATTATGGTTTTTTTATTTTAGTAGGGTTTCTCTGATGATCGACCTTTGTACAAAAGTTTTTCCACCCAATAAAAACAATGTTTATCTTAGTAAGAGTTCATAAAAAATAAATTAAAAATTTATATTTAATGATATATAATTCATATATGATAATTTATATTTTTAATTAATATATATATTAATGATGTTATAAGTTATAATACTAATTTGATTTTTATTTATTATATTGAAAATTTTAAATTAATTATTAACTAAAATTGTAAATTTTTATTAATAATTTTATTATGAATTATTAATTAAAATTTTAATTAATTATCTCTATAAATTATATTAACAGTTACTAAATATATTAATGATATCATCAGTTATTAATTTTTTTAATTATTTAATTAATTGTTAAATATTATATCATTAAAATAAAATGTCCCTTTTATAATGAAAACACAAACTTTGAGTCATACTAGTCACATAATATGTCGGATTGACATGGAGTCAATTCCAACACATCATGAATGAGTTATGTATCTACTACAAGAAAATCATCATTTAGGAGTGGTTATTTTTTTATTTGGTGGCAGTTTAGACCACTGCTAAAGTTGATGTCGGCAACATGCGGCGGATCCTCCTGTTCCCTACCACGGATCATGGTAAGGGATGCATCAGGTTTTATCAGCACTAAGAAGAAAGCCTAGATAAAAGGGGTAACTTTATCAGTGCTAGATAAAAGTGCTGATAAATCTTCCTTTTATCAACGCTAAAGAAACGTCGATGAAGTTGTAACCTTTATCAGCCCTTTCATTAGCACTGATAAAGGGGGCCTTTATTTTTTTTCAAAAAGACAATCCTAAAACCATATATATCAACCAAAGGCACAATACATAATTCCGGAGGAATAGAAAAAATCCATCAATTAGACCCCAAATTATTCCCAAAAGTATCCAAAAAATGAACCACTTGATTTCCTTATCTCCAAGAAAAGGGAAAACAACAAGAAGAGAACAAAGGAACCAAAGATATGTAGATGTCGACAATGGAACCATAGGCTTGGAGTCCACCTTCATCCTCCTTCAGTGTGTTGATAATAACTTGAAAATCAAATTCGACCACAACATCCTTCCAGACAAGAACCAAGATGAACTACATACCCTTCCAAATAGCCATGGCCTCTGCCACATGAGGAGACTAATCCCCAATGTTCGAGGAATGATGAGCCATAATTAGAGAGCCAGTGTGATCCTAGAGGACTATCTAATGGCCAAAAAAACCATCCCCAGGGGTCTTTACATCATTATTAAGTTTGAGAACACCCAAAGGGGGGGAGCCATCTGATAGGTGGGGAATGAACTGGTGAAGGTGGGTGAGCCTCCTCAATATCCAGCAACTAAGAGCCATAGTTATGAATCATTGAAATACAAACCCTGTCATCTTTAACAATTATCTCAAAAATGAAAGCATTTTGGCAAAACCATATAATCTATGAAAAATGATATTTTTAGCACTGGTAATTTTTTTTATAAATAATATTATTAATTTATATAAAAATATTACATTTATATTAAGAAATAATTATTATTTGTATAAATTATATAAAAAATCGCATGTTGATAATTAATATATATTTATTTATAATTCAAATATATATATAATGTTTTAAAAAAGTATTAATAAGTTATAATAAAATAAATATATATTTAAATAATTATAATATTATAATTAATTTTTAAATAATAAATATATTTTTTATAAATATATATAAATTCTTTTTAAATATATATATTTATAATTATAATAATAATGAAATAAATATTCATTAAAATAAATATATTCTTCCAATGAATTTGGTTAATAAATATGATGATGCCTGAGTATAATTGACGTAAAAATATGTTATGAATTCATCATGATTGATCATTTATACATTATAAATATTAAAACTCACACGAATAGAGTTTTGATATCAGTTAATGGATATGATATGTTAAAACTATGTTAGTGAGATTTTTAATGTTTGTTACGCAATAAGCGACACAAAAATGTGGGTTTCAACATCAGCTATCAAATAATTGTTCATCCCTCTCTCGTTAGATGGATTCATCCCCCTCAGGTTATTTTAAAACATAATACTAATGCAAAAATTCTAGGTGATGGATCTTTTGACATTTTGGTGGTTCTCTAGGACCATGTAGGATCTATTATTTCGGCTCGTCATGAATCATAAATTGTGTGTTGGTCTCCTCCTATAGCAGTGGCCAAGACTATCTGGAAGGGTATGCAATTAATTTCATCTCTCAACTTGTTATCAAATCTAATTGTCAAGTTATTATCAATGCCCTAGAAGAGGATGAAATTGGCCACCATGCCTTTGGTTCCATTATTAACATCATTAGATCATTGGTTCCTTTATTCAATTATATTTTTTCTTCTTTTTTGGGAGAGATGAAAATTGTGCAGCTCATTTTATATCTACTTTTGGTAGTTGTTGAGGATCACATTATGGTTCAGCTAATTCATACACATCCCAACTAACTTTGGGATATTTTCCCTACAATATCAAAAAAATCCAAATGTGGTTGCTCATTTTTTAGTAGGTCAATTGTCCATTTTACTACAATTGATGTATATTTTCAATAAAAAAAGATGCGCTTATAGTCATAATGGTCATACTATTCCTCATATTGAGGAGAGGAAGATTCTTATACATCCCAAATGACTCATTAAATTTTACCCAAAAGTATTAAAACAATATGAATGTGTTTTCTCATTTTTCAGAATGTCACTTGTTCATTTTTACTAAAAATAATGTCAATTTTAAATAAAAATATGGACTTGGAGTCATACTGGTCACACCATGCATCATATTGAGGTGAAAATCATTCCTACACATCCCAAGTGACTTATGGATAGTTGTAGTAATGTATTAAATCAATACAATTTTTTTCAGTATGTCACTTGTTTCTTTTAGTTATATTTCATTATAAATTAGAAACATGAACATTAACTAATACCCATCACATCTTTTATAAGTTTTACATGAGAACAATTTTTACATGTAAAAAATTATTTATGAATCTGTTAACTAAATTATTAAGATAATCTGAGTGTGTTTTATCAATTTTCAGTGAGTGACATATTTTTAAGTAAAATGTTGATTTAAAACTAAAAGCATACACTCTTTTTCATACTGTTCAAACCATTTTTTGGATTGGTGTGTGGTGGATTCCTATACATCATAAATGACTTATAGAACATTATACTAAAGTACAAAAACAAATTGAATTCCTTTTTTTTCTTTTGAGTTAGTGAGTTTTATATTGTACTAATATTAATGTAAATTTTAAATAAAAAGACACAATTTGAGTCATACTAATCACGTCATATGTCAGATTGTGGTGTTTTTTAATCCTACATGTCCCAAAGTCTCAAAAGAATCCTAAATTCTATAGAATCCTCTAGTATACGAAAAAAAATTCTTATGAGTGTAATACTAAAAAGAAATAAATTAAACATAAATATTAAACTATCCATTACTTCTATAGAAGTCACATCTTCATGCCATTTGTATACATTCCATGATCAGGTATGATACCCATTTGTTTCTAAGAAAAATTATATCATCTTATAAATATTATTTATTTCAACCTTCATAATAGTACTGGAAAAAAATAAATAAACAAAATATTAATAAATATTTTAAATAATGTAGTAATTAACTTTGAAAATACCTTTTCATGGATGTGTTTTTTGATGGAATATGATCTCTCTCATAAATTGACAAACATAATAACCAAAATATTTTCCATTTGTTTATTTTAGACACTGTAGAAACATTGTGAAAAATAAGTAATTTTTTATATGCGTTCGGATAGTTAAATATTAGTATATATACCTTGATAAATATCCAGTTGTAGAACTTGTCTAGGTCCTTGTGCGTAATTGTTGTCCACATTCCATGATTTTGATGATATTTACACACATCCCTATAATAATAGAATCCTAATTAATAAATAATATAATTATATAACTTGATGTTTAGTTAAAAAATGTGGGATGTAATGTATTACAAATTAAAAAATTTTATCATGTGTGGTCGGTTTGTTGGTAATCTATGTAGTGAATCCAACAAATAAATATTAAGAGTATCCAAATTGATTGTAATGAGAATCCAGTGTTTCCTAAAAAAAATAAAAATATATAAGTAATGAATTAAATAAAAAATATATTAAATATGATTAAATTGTAGCATTTTATCTCGACATAATTTATATTAAGAATATTATTTCATCCCAAAGTTTTCTTTCAAACGATTTGCCCAGGTTTGAAACTCTTTCATTCATTTGTTTGGATTCTTTTTCTGTTTGGACTATAGAGGTGACGTGAGGACTAACAAGTCCAATTTTTATGGGTAAATCCATTGAATTGGTATTGATATATATGCCTTCAAAAAATATGATATATATTTATTCATAATTAACATGTTATATAATTTTTTGTAAAATTAATTCATGAAAATGTACCTCATGTGTACATTTATAATTAAGGCACCTATCCATTCGTAGTTGATGATTTCATCTACATTATTAGAATAAATTTAGTCAGTAACATCTTCCCCAAAAATGTTTTCATCAAAATCAACTACGTGACTACTAGCACTTTGTAACTTTTTATCCGTATAAACCTTTAATGTTAGTAAATGTGGATATTTAGTGGGTGGGGAAAATGTTCTCTTGGAAGATCTTTTCAATCAGTTGGTTGATCCTTTAAATGGTTTTGAGTATAACTTTTTTTCCACCATCATCCCTTTTTACATTTGTAATAGAATTCACCACTTCAGCCCTTTGTTCATTAATTATTAAATGTTTAGGATGAAAAATAAATAGGAAATGAATACCTCCTTGTCGACATATTTTTTTTACAATATTTGAAGGCCATGCGATGAATGTTCAAATAGTTGGTCAACCATATGATTATCTTCCTCATAAATTGGAATAGGTTGATCAGCACTCAGATCATGGGCAACACTAATCGACACTTTCACAATACCTATTGGAAGTAGTCTATTGTTTAGCATATCATTTTGGATATTAAACATTGTAGCCCTCACTAAAAGGTAATGGGTTGGTGTTCATAGATATAAATCACAGTCATTATCACCCTGTAATATATCATCACCATAAAGGTATCAGTGTCTATATGATTCACATTTTATAGAAACCATTATTATAACAATGATTACCTTTTCCAAGACATCTTTTTTTGGGGAATGGCTCATCTCAAAGTTGGTGGGTGTGGGGCGGGATATTCAGGAAATTGTTATTCTTGAGTTCTTTTTTCTCTTCGCTTCCCTATATAAATGTTTATAGTAACTCTCTCTTATATTTGAATTTTTATTAAAGTGTATCTAGTATTTCATTCATCTATTTCATTTCTTTATCTTTATCATCCTCTTGTTTGTTTATCAAAATATGTTTCTGTTATCACCCCAAAACATGCACCTCTGATGTGACCATATTGTTATATCCGCTATAAGGACACTGATAGTAGGCGTTCATCTGATACAGGTGTTGATGATTCATGTGACTAATCTGGATAGAAGATATAGGAAAATAAGTAATCAATATTATGTAATATCGATTTAAAGAAATTTTTTTTATTTCGTAATTATACATGTTTCCCACACTTTTTATGTATTTTCAACTATTTGTAACCCATATTTATTTTCACATGCCTCTTTACATAGTACATTGTGTATTTTGAAGTGGATTAAATTTGGATTCAGCAATCTGCATATACATAGAGGAAGAAAATTATTTTTTTGTTTGATGTCATATAAAAGTGTTACGGTAGATTTAAAATATGTACCATTGTTTTCAAGTGAAGCGTACCCCATCCTTGCTTTACGGTAGAGGTATTATGATTTTTCTGCCACTCCATTATTTTCAACAATCAGTTTATATTTCATAAATAAAAAATTTTCACTCAAAGTGATGAATATATTTATTTTCAAACAATATAATACTAGCCACAGTGTACATGAAAAGACACATCGATAAGAAGTCTAGTAAACAAATCCCATGCTTATTTTGTTATCAAGTGTGCGTACATAAGCAGTGGGTGTGGGTTTATTTTCCCTTCAGCTTATTTTAGATGATGACATAGTATAATTTTGTGAAATCCTTTATGAATCCTTATATAAATAATTAATACATATTTCTTATGGTACTTATCTAATATAAATGCAATCTTCAAGGGATAGTGAAGAATAATTCATTGTTTCATTATTTTATTTTTTAGTAAAATAAATAAATGATATCATAATATTAATGTAATCACTTCCCACATTAGTGTCTTAAGCGATAGAACAGCATGGTGCCACAAAACTACACCAGTTGGCATGTATAACAATGTGATGATTCCAATGTAACTACAAAAAATGACCTTGTTGGAGTTAACATGCAGGCCTCGTGCATTCCATCAGACCTCATATTTGATGCCTTTCATTGTTACCATCATGACTTTTGCTAACACCATCAAAATATAGAGCACTTATTTTTTCTACATCACTGGTCCATCATCACCTAACATTTCCATAGATTCAATATCATCAATATGTTGTTTCTCTGGAGAAGTAGCATCAGCATGTGAAGATGGTTGTTGAACCTAAACACTGGGGTCAAAAATAGATTGAAAAACTTATTATTCCTTGAGATTGGGATTACCAACACATGAATAAGTTCATTGTTCCTCTATAATGAAAGCAACAATATTTTAAAAGGCATATTGTTCCTTATGATTGGGAGCACCAGCATGTGCATAATTCTGACTGAAACTTCTTTTTTTTTTTGATTTTCAAATAAGTCACTTTTTGGGTTAGTGAGAACATACAGACATCAAACCAATCACCCACAATCCACAATCCCAAATCCAAAATCCAAAATCTAAAATAACGAGATCAAATAACACATATCACCTCAAACAGTCTTCATGACCTCCTGAATTCTCCTCTTATGATGTCCCCAAACAATGCAAACACACCTGATCTAAGACCCCATATTGAATCCTTCATTGGTTGCCAAAACCACAAATTCTATCACCAAAACATGGTCCTCCAACAAAATCATACCATCCAACACAAATGGGGGATGAAAACAGAAGCAAACTCATCACTAAAACAGAAATTTGAAATTAAAATTCACCAAGAAAACCCAACGCATCTCATCCATTCCACCGCTGAAACAACGTTGGATCCGAACAAACCACAAAACGAGAACCCAGAATCACCATCCTCCAAACAGGGCTCAACCACACCCACAGAAAAATCACAAGGATAGAAAATCAAAAAGAGAACAAAACCACAAAGGAAGGCGCGATGCCTAGCTAAAAAACAGAGCCAGATCCTGTTGCCGCCTTCAGAAACTCACCCGAAATCTACATCGAACCACCGCACGCACCCCCAGCCAAAACAGAATACAAGCGTCGACCCCCATCCTGGAGGAGCTGGATCTAAGACCACTGTCAACACCGTGCTGCCAAAATAACAGGCCATCAAATGGTAGGAAAATCCTAGATGGCCGCACCCACGGAGGTACCTCGTCGCCACGCCTGGAAGAGGAACCGCTTCCACGAAAACATCGAGAAGGAGTGCCTATGAGAGATCTGATGTTAATCTGAGGCTAGAAGAAGAGACAGGGATAGGGGAAACCCTAATAAAGCAGCACACCTTATGGGAACATCCACCTACCCAATGAAATAACCCACACACCTATGTACAAAACCAAAACACGAGGGAACCCTTGGACTATTATTAACAACCAAGAAACCAGCATGTGCATAATTTATTATCTACAGAAGTTGTTTAACATTTAATTTTTATTACTTCAATACAAAAAAAAACATATAATAACATGAGGTAACACATTGTATATTAATGAAATAACCTAATTATAAAACTCACTTTTTGTAATGGTTGAAGAGATTTGACCCCTATATCGACTATTTAGGTCCCTTCATTTTGGTCTCCTCTAGCAAAGAAAACACCATATACATTAGGACCTCTATGAAATTATTATGATGTCTTAATGAAACTGACTCCCTCAGTTGAATTGTAATCTGAACCTTCAGTGGTTTTGGTTGATAACATAACAATTGACCACTTTCATTTTGTGGTATCTAGAACATAATATACTTGTACTGCCTATGATGTCATTATAAATGGTTCATCTTTTCACCCTACCTTACCGAAATAGAACATCACAAATCCAAACCCATCTATTTTTACATCTATCATGTTATCAACCCACAATAATCGAAAAATCCACACATGGAATGTTGTATAATCCAACTTCGATTTTTTATGCCAATGTATGAAATATTCACGTCAATTGGATTTTTGTCCTTAGTTCCAGAAATATGCATCGCTTCAGCTATAAGTGTAACTCCACTATTTTTAACGGTATTGTATTCATATTGTCTATTTGTATAGAACATATAACCCTTAATTACATAACCATTGTATGATAATACATACACACTTGGTACTCTAGCTAACCATCAAAGTTGTTTTCATATTGAATTAAAATTTTCATCTGAATCGTTAAAAATATAGTCCTAAAACCATTCAATAAACTATTGATTAAGTGTACTTGATATAAATATTTTATCACTTGATGGATTAAAATTCCTAAGAATTTCTTTGTGGGTTTCAACATATGGGGAAACCTCTAAAACATTATTCAAAATGCAATGGTGTGCCTACTCATGAACTACAATATTGATTGTGACTACATCTCTTCCAGAAATTCCTCACCCGCTAGCCACATAGTGTGATGACATTTCAGTAGACCAATGCTTTACACACCTGAAATTAATTTAGTACATAATTCAATATCTTACTCAAAATTATATCAATCTTCAGTGTAACCCTCTGATAAAATTTGATTTTTTATATACCCATTCAAAATCATTATACATCGTTCAATGGGGTACATCCATCTATAGTGTATAGGACCACATAGTCTAATCTCTCTCACTATGTGATCCATCAAATGAACCATTATATCAATGAATTCTATTAGGATGAACATTTATAAATCACATAATATGATAATAATTTCTCTTTCCATAGTTTTCAATTTCACCAGATCCATAACATTACTGCATATAGCTTTATAGAAGAAATAAATCCTGGTTAACTTATAAATGAAATTATTGGAAAAAATGCAACGTAAAGCTATAGGAATTAGATCTCATAGTGAAACATGACATTCATGAGATTTTATAACCTTTAACATTAAATTTTTTATTGAAACAATATTATTTCTATTCAATTAATACCCCTCTAGAACCATTATGTCATTCAAGAAGATGAAAAACTAATATCTCTCCTGCCTAGAAATACTGTAACTAGATGGAGGAAGAAAAGTTCAATTTTCACCATAGGCATTGATTTGATATGTAGTAGGGCTCAAAAGGAGACCTGCATCCAAATTTATCATCGTTTGAAGTTTGAGTTATGTTTTCATCTTATATTAGATCTTTTATTATTATTTTTGATTTTTTTGGGACTTCAATTTTTTATTAAATGATTACTAATTTATAAGAAATAGAAAATTATTAATTAATATTATTTTTTTATAATATTTTATAAGCTATGTTCTCTAAACATATTATATATTAGGTGCAAATGTCTACCTATACTTATCTAAAACATATTAAAAAATATATATATTATATTTATATCAATATCAATATATTTATATATTAATATATCAATATATTATTTTTATTGTTTTTTTGAAATATACCATTTATAAGTACTAATAAATGGGGAACTTTAACAATACAACAAATCTATGATAAAGGAGGTACCTTTAGCAGTGCTAAAAAAGCACTGAAAAAGGTACCCCCTTTATCAGCATTTTTTAGAGTTGAATAATGATGGCTCTATGAAAACCTATTTTTGTGGTAGTTTCCCCACCTGGAATTCTTTTATACTTTTCACTTACTGGATAGAACATACTATTAGGAGGCTACCATCATGTAGATAATATAATTGAGGCTGGAAGGATGTCACACACAGAGTTTAGAGTCGTACATTTAGAATAAATCATCAAAATTTGGTAAATAATATTATTTAATATGATATATATATATTAAAAATTAATATTTTTTTGTGGTTAAACAATTTATTACATTTATTGATGTGTTCAATATGATATACACAGATAGTAGTATTGGGAAGATTGCTGGTGAAATATAGTAGCTAATTGTGGTTAGTGTTTTTTTAAGTTTTTTAAATTAATATAATATAATTTTTTATCATTTTATTTATATTTTTGTAATTAGAGGGGATATATTAGATATAGATTTCTCCAATATTTGGTATTTATGATAAGAAATATTGTCATGTCAAGGCCTCGTGCGAGCATGTTTTAATGAGAAAACATAGTCGTGGGTGGTGAAAAGTGGTATTTAGAAAGAGATGGTGATTGAAATTTGTTTACAATAGACATAGACTAGTTACTATAGAACTGATGTGATGTCATCATTTAGCAATGAAAATCTGGATTGTAAACAATTGTATAATCAATTAAATGATAATTTCGAGATAGAAATAAAGTGAAAAATTGTGTAAAAACACTGGATGTAACGTGGAAAAACTCCCAAATGAATGGGGTAAAAACCACAGTCAATTAAAAGGATTTCACTATAGAAAAATATAGGTACAAAATCTCGCTCTCTATTTGTCAATTTCAAGTATAAAACATCCATGAAATTATCACTTTGAAAATATGGAGAATCACCTCACAAAATACTGCACTAATGGATGACGATATGTTGTTTCTGAATCTGATGATAAAAATATGTGGAGAAGATCCCCTTTTATAGTCTTCCTTAACCATCCTTTGGCCTCCTCACTATTAAATTTATATAACAAAATTAAATTGGGAATCAATGGTAGGGTGTCACCATGATGTTTTACCATGATGTTTCCAAATGAATGTAGTGACCATCCTTAACATTTTCTCTCTCCATAACGTCTTCCAACATATATTCCACTTGGATATTTGATTAAGTTCCAATCACATCTCCACACATCCCTTCTATCTACCAAACATACTACTCATGTCTCTACAAGGGTTCTCGAGGATCTACATCATCTGAACTTATTAGAACCAATCATATTCACCATGAAATCTTCCATATTATCTTTAGTGTGAATTTCCTACAAGTTGAAACTTATTTCTTTCATAGAATATCAAAAAAATTCTATTATACACCAAATTGATTTATCCTGGAATTAAAATATAGATTCCTTACATAGTGAAACGCACTCTGACTATCACAAAACAGTGAAATATGATCTTGTTTGTGCCTGATATCCTCCAAAAAAACATTTCATCCAAATTACCTCTTAGAATGACTTTTTATAATCCATGTACTTTGTCTCCATCGTTGATAAATCCACAACTGACTGTATCATTGAAATCCACTCATAGATCCTCCTTCAAGAGTAAACACATTACCAGTAGTGGATTTTCTCTGGTCAGAATCACCTACAAAATCTGAATCAACATAGCCTATGATGGTGAAATATGATCCTCCAAAACATAATTCAACATATGGGGTTTCCCTGATTTATCTCTGGATCCTATTTAGCATTCTCCAATGATTTCGTCCTAGATTCTCCTTGTACCTACTAACTTATCCCACTGTATGTGCAATGTATATTCTAGTAAAAACCATGGGGAAAATTAGAATCCCCACTTTTGATTCATTTCGCCCTCAAGACATTTCCATCCTCTATTTTTCACTGTTAGGACTCATTGTAGTGGATAACTTGGAATTAATGGGAAGAGGGTTAGAAAGTTTCTTATATTATTTCATTTTTAATCGTTCCAAGACATTCAACAAATAATTTTTTAGTGATATCCAATCCCAAGAGTCTTGTTTGCTGGTCCCAAGTCCTCCATGTTAATCTCCCAAGACAACTTTGCCTTCATCTCCTAGATTTGATCATTTTTTGGGGCATGAAACCAACATTTATTCCATATACAATAGTATTATGATAAAATCATTAGCATATAGACCCTCGAAATATGAACAAGGATCTGAATTAATTCTATTTTATCCAAGGCTCATGATATAAGAGTAAAATCTCTTGTAAAAACACCTCAACACATATTTGAGACCGTAACGAAATTTTTCAACCTGAAAACCAAGTTCTCTTTACCTTATTCAGAAAAACCTTCTCATTAGAGAATATATATTTCATCATCAAGGTCACCATGGAGAAAAGTTTTTTTCACATTTATATACTCTAGATGCAGAGTGTATATAGAACAAATCACCATCACTGACTGAATATTTGTTAGTCTAGAAATACGAGAAAATATTTCATTGAAATTGATACCTTAATTATGAGAATATCCTTTGACCACCAGTGTCACATGATATCTTTCCACCTAGTCTGTTGCATCCCTCTTGATCGTGTAGAACCATTTGTTCCCAATATTCGTACACCCATGAAGTAATGGAACAAGATCCCATGTCTTGTTCATGTTCAAGGATTCATGTTCCTCATGCATCACCGCCATCCATGAAGATATATTTGGACTATGGGTGTCCTCAAAAGGTGATAATAGCTCTCCATCTTCTGTCAATAAGAAATTTGAAACATTTCTCTCAGTGATATAATCTGAGGTCCATGTTTTCACTCTTCTCTCTCTAGATTTGGTCGTTGTAGTCTAGGATTATCTAGTACTTAATCATCATGATTTTGTAATTCCTCATAGAAAACAGGTTCTTCCTTTGTTTCATCCTTCACCTCGACTGTTTTAGTTTTTGTACTATATTTCTATATGTCTTTATCAATATTCATTTTCACTATGTCTTCAGAAAAGATGACATCTCTCTTGATGATAATATTGTGAGAAATGGGATCCCACTAACAATACCCCTTCACACCACTAGCGTATCCCAAGAAGAAACATTCCTTGGATCTTGAGTCCTACTTTGATCTTTCCTGGCCATGAAATAGTGCATATACATGAATTACAAAAGTATGTAATTGAGAATAATTATCGGGTTTACCATTCCACATCTCCATCGGTATCTTCATATCAATTTCCACTAAAGGAGATCGATTGATCACATAGCAGGAAGTATTTGCTGCTTCTGCCCAGAATGTCATGGTGACTCATGTAGTCTTTAACATCTCCCTTATTATTTACAAAAAGGTTATATTCAGTTACTCTTCCACTCCATTCTTCTAAGTAGTGTATGCCACCATGAACTACCTCTTGATTACATCCTGTTAAAAAAAGAATCAAAATCGTCGCTTTTATATTCTCTACCATGGTTTGTCCTCAAACACTTGATCTTCTTTTCAGATTCAATCTATTTTTTCACATTGAATGTTTTGATGACTTTAAAGAAATTTAATTTCCTCTTGATTCAAAACAACCAAAATCTCTTGGAAGTCATCAATAAAAGATGAAATGTACCATACTCCTCCTAGGGACAGTACCGGTGCTTGCCAATCCTTGGAATGAATCAAATCCAAGATCTAGTTACTCCTCATCATTGTCATTCAAAACTTCACCCAGTGTTTCTTACTCAATAAAGAATTCTTAAAAAATAGTAAGGATGACTTCATAATCCTAGGAAAAAACTTCTGATCCTCAAGAATCATTATGCCTCGTTGGGAAATATGTTCAACATTCTAATTCCATTACGCCGTTAACTCTTCCATCAAGGTAGTTGATGAGACAAATATATCTGCTTCCTTGTACATTTCACCCACAAGCATGTGTAAGTTCTTTAATATCTTCTCTGCCATTATCAACACAAGTTCTCCCTTCAAAATATTCATCATCCCTTTTTCGGTGTGAGTCTTGCAACTGATGTCATAAACGTTTCCCAAGGAAAAAATGTTCTTGTTGAGACCTTCCACATGGTGTACTCCTTCGATGGTTCAGACTATGTTATCATGAATCATAAGTTTGATAGTTCCAACTCCAATGATCTTTAAATTTATTATCATTCCCCATGTACAAAAGCCCTTCTGGGATAGATTCATATTTGTCAAACCATTCCCGTAGAGATTTCATGTGCCATGTTCCTCCTAAGTTAATAATCCATGCGTCTTAGAGATGTTTTCTTCTTTCAATCTTCATTTCTGCATCACTGACTAGTATGTCTCCATTTCCAGATGTACTCTCCACATTTCCTTGAGAGATATTCTCACCAACCTTTTTCTTCCAATAGTATTTGTTGACATAACCCCTCTTACTGCAATTGTAACATTTGATGTTTTCCTTCTTACTCCATGATTTGGACCTTCCATGATTCTAGTACTCACTGGAACCACACTCCACCATTCTTCATCTTTCCAATGAAAGAGCATCCACTTGGTGTGAAGTTGTATGTTTGTACTCCTTTTTCTTCTGCTAACATTCTTTTATAATACCCAGAGCTACAACATCATTGAAGGGAAATATATCCATTAGTAAATTATTTGTGAGGTTGATGATAAGTTTTTCACATTAATATTCAAACCTTTTTTGTAGAATATTAAGATGTTTAGTATCCACAATTATATAGATCCACACTGTAAGTTGAGAAAAAAATGCTATTGAGGGTGTTGATGTGGTCCGTCACCAATGATGAATCCACCATTCGAAGAGTGTATAATTTTCTCTTCAAGAATTTTTTATAGTGGAGTGACTTTTCCTCAAACAGCTTTGTCAGAGTATCCCACATATCTTTTTCCATATTTTTTTCCACAATGCATGATAGGACCCCATCAACCAAAGACAGATATATGTTAGAAATAGCATTACTATCCATGTCACTCCATTTTTAAACTATCACACATACCGATTTCTCTCCAATCACCTATAGGAATTTATCTTTCCATAGAACCTCTTTTATCATCATTTTAAATAATGAAAAATTATTTCCATTGAATTTTTAGATCTTTTATTTCGCTTCTATTTAGACACACCATTCATCCAAAATTTTATCAGGCCAAAACCTCATTCCTATGATACCACATTTTAGGATTCTAAACAATTGGACAATCAATTCAACAATAATTGTGAGATAGAAATTAATTACATAAGTACAGAATTAAAAGAACACCTGATGTAACGTGGAAACATTAAAAAATAAAGGGGAAAACCCACAAGAAAATAGAATGATTTCATTATGGTAAAATGTGGGTACAAACTCTCTCTTCCTCAATTAAAAGGATAAAACACACAATAAATTATATCTTTGAATATATGGATAAACATCTCACAAAATACTGCACTCAAGGATGAAGATGTGTTGCTTCTGAATTTGATGATAAAAACCGGTGTTGCAGTTCCCAATTTATATCATGCCTTCACCCTCTGTTGGCTTCCCCTTTATTAAATTTCTATTACCAAATTAAATGGGTAATCGATGGTTGGTTTTCACAATGACATGTCACCACAATGTGTCCAAATGAATGCGGCAACCATCATTTATATTTTCTCTCTCCATAATATCTTCCAAAAAAACATAGTGCGTATGACATCATCATCCTTCACTTCTGTAGAGTATGAGGCAAGTCTAGGAGCTCAGGATGAGACTATTCAGATATTAGTTAGAGAGTAGGAAGAGTATATACAACATCAATATCATCAATGACAACAGTAGCATCAACAACATGATCATATGATGGAGTATATGTGATAACTTCCAAACGGTTTAGGAATGGAGTTCCATCAATATAATGGAGTTAATCCGCAACCTTCATAAAGACACTATTATTAAGTTCTTTTTTTGTGAATTTTTTTTATATTATAATTTTTTATATTTTATAGATTTTTTAATGGTTTTTTTTAAATTTTTAGTGAAATTTTTTATTAGAAAAGGATGGGGAAACCCCACTATTAAGAATAGTATAATCCCTTTTAAGCTGGATTGAGATATAACCCATTACAAGATTGAATCCCCAAGTGCAACATGCCAAAAAAAATACATGGAAATTGTAAATTGTAGTAAATCCTATTAGCTCTAAGTCAAATCTATATAGCCTGAAAGACTATGGTAGAGAAACCTAGAATTAGACGTGGATTGAAATCCCCCATGGTATCCATCCTACCATTTGACTAATGACCCAAAAAACCAAACCATAACATTCAGTGGGAACCACTGTGAATATCATTGACATGGATAAATCTACTGATAATGGTGATGACCCGCCTGAAAAATCATCATCCCCTAATAGGGAGGGTTCTTCCACTCATGTCATTTACTCCTTCCTTGAGTAAGGTTTGGCCCTCATTTCCAGCTCTCTCCATCATTCTAGGGATTGATTATTTCCTTCAGCTGCCTTGATGAGAAGAGGCATTCATTTTCCACTAGCCCTGGTGCATTCCTACCAAACCCCACCATCGAGCAAGAGTTCATATCTTGTCGTTGACCCCTATATTTAGTTAACCTTATTTTTTATCTACATTTATTTGAAATGTATATATATTTGGATTGTTTTGATACTTTAGAAAAATGTTCCATAATTCATTTTTGATATGTAGAAGTCATCCCCACCTTAATCAAATTCATAAGGTGACAGGTATGACTCAACTACTATAGATGTGGACTTTAACAACGTGCAAAATGGGAATTTACATCTTTAAAAACATTATTATCCTCAATGCTATTAAAAGGGGGTGTCTTTTAGGATTACTAATATAATACTAGTAAAGGTCCCTTTTATAAGCATTGATAAAAGAGGGCCTTTATCAGTGCTAAAATAGTGGTGATAAATGGGACCTTTATCGACACTTTTGTTTAGCACTGATAAAGATAAAAAAAATAATTTCTTAAAAGGAAATTATTTTGCAACAAATTTGAGGGTGGGACATGGACACTTTTATCAGCACTCAATCCCCATATCAATAGTGCTAGTATATCCTCCCCACATTTTTAACAATGCTATGAATCCCTCCACCCTTTAACAACTCTAGGGACCTGCATCATTCATTCTTGTGCACCACTACCTTTGTTGGGTTTTGAAACTTAGATGTCCTCCTCGTAATCTCGCCCCTTTTCCACTCCCCTATATCATTTTCTTATGTATTTTATGATATATCTATATTTTTAAATCACTTTTTTTTTCTTTTTTTATACATATATATATATATTTAATTACATATATAAAATATGTTTGTGTGTGTGTGTGTGTATGTA
Source organism: Viscum album (assembly GCA_963277665.1). NCBI lineage: Eukaryota > Viridiplantae > Streptophyta > Magnoliopsida > Santalales > Viscaceae > Viscum > Viscum album. The sequence continues at coordinate 1,250,436,218 of OY728140.1, read as the reverse complement.
TGTGTGTTTATAAATACATACATACATATTTATATATTTATATATGTGTGTGAATCTATAAATATAATTATAAACATTTATATTCATTTAAATATATTATATATTAATATTTATATTTATTTAAATGTATTATATAATAATATTTATATACTTATATTAGATTATATAGATAAATATATATTGGTTTTTCAATGCACACACAAATATATTTATATATATATAAACATTATATATACTGTAATTGTATATGTATATACATTTTTATATATATTCATTTTAAATAAAATGGATATTATTTTTTATTTATATATGTTTTATTTATTTATAAATCTACATTACATGAAATTAGGTTTACATATATATTTATAAAACTAAATTTTTATGTGTGAATAGATACAAAATATGTATATATTATTATATATTTTATTATAAATAAAACAAAATTATTAAAAATTATAAAATTTCAAAACATTAATATCAATATGAATTTAATACTTGTGAATAAATTCAGTTGACACTGAAAACGGGAAAACCCCCTCTTAAATGAAGCTGGAAGTCCATCGAATATAAAAAAATTTGGATACACCAACTAAAAACTCAGTTTTAAAGGCCATATAGGGACTTTTGGGCCTTATTAAATGTAATATGGAATTCCTCCCAATCATTAGTGTGAATACGTCATCGTAAGATTCAATTTTTTATGTGGTATAGCTAAATTGGACACACTGATCAAAATTTATGACCCTTTGAAATTTGAGTTACGTTTTCAATATATTTTAAATATTTTATTAAATTTTTAATTTTTTGTGTCTTAAAATTGTTAATAAATGACATTTAGTCAATAATAATTAGTAAGTTATTAATTAAAAATATTTTTTAATTATTTTATAATCCATTTTCACTAAATATCTTATATTGTAATTGTAAATGTATATTTAGCCTTATATAAAACATATTTAAAAATATATATATTATTTTTAATGAAATATAATATTTTTTTTAAATATACCATTTATTACTTCTATTGGAAAAACACTGATAAATCCCCCTTTATCGGTGCTTCTAAAAAATCATTGATAAAGGGAGTCCCTTCAATAATGCTTAAAGAACATTGATAAAGGGGTATCATTATAATTGCTAAAAACGCTGTTACATGGGTACTTTTAATAGTGTTTTTAGCACTGTTAAAATCTCCTTTTATCACTAGTTTTTTAGTGCTGATAATGGTACCCCTTTATCAGCACATTTTTTAGCATTGTTAAAGGGTGGTGCTATGTAAATTTGTTTCTGTGGTAGTGATACATGTGTGTCCTTTTATTTAAAAATGAAATTTTAAAATTATTTTATTTGATATTTTTGATTAATTTATTTCATTATAGTATTATTAAAATAATAATTGTTTTTTTATAAAGGAGAATTATTTTTCTCAGGTTGGGTGGTTTGTTTGTAAACTAATACCATGGTCAGTATTTTTTAAGAGGGGGTCACAGGTGCCAAATTAAATTAAACATTGATTTTTTTAAATGTTCGTGGATAATAAATTAAAATTTTATTGTCGATAGTATTGTTTGAAATATTCATATATATTTTTTATAATTAAAATTTTATTTCAAGTAAATTATGAATTTTCATATTGGTGCATTTTCATACAGTTTTATTTGGTGTAGTGTGTTGTTATTCAAACAACACATTGCAACAGTAGGGCATTTATTAGTGTTAATGAAAACAATGACAAAGGGGTTATCATTTTAATGACATTGATGAAAGAAAATATTTTTTTAGAAATTGTAAATCCCTTTGTATTGTGTTAATAGTTCTATCTATGGTAGTGGGAATTCAATTTTTTGGAGTGACAATGATAACTTTATACAGGAATAAAATGGAAATGATTTGAAGACATTGTGTTCATAACACCAACGAGTATGTGTTGTGTTGCTAGATTAAAGAAGTAAGTAAATTCAGGATATAATGGGATTACAACCATATATCACCATGGATTTCAAGTAGGAGTGATGATCAGTTTTTTAAAAAATAAAAAATATTTTTAAAATTGTGAAAATTAAAAGCAAAATTCATATTCTCCATTAATAATTTAAATTGTAAAAAAAGTAAAAAAATATTTTTAATAATTATATATTCATCCAAAATTCTCTTTCAGTTTAAAAGATATCATTTTTATTAAAAAATATAAAAACTAATTCTTCATTAATAAAATTCAAATAAAAAATTTACAAGAAATCAAACATTCTCATAAAAAATAAAAAAAACTTAAAATAAAATAAGAAACTAAATTTTATTTATGAAAAATTAATAAAAATGTACCTTTTATATATAAAGTAGTAAAAAATATATATTCTAAATTAAAAAAAATTGTATCAAAAAAATTTGATCCCTTTTAATATTATAAAAAATATATCCCAATTTTCGTCTTAAAAAATTAATTAACATTTATTCTTTCATTTAAAAAATAAATAAATATCCATTTTTTTATAATGTATTTGGGAATTAAAAATGAATTTTATTCTTTTATATTAAGATAAATAAAAAAATTACCTTTTCTAAATGATCCCATTTTAAATTTAAAATATATAAAAAAACTCTTTTTATTTTCACAAAAATAAAAAATTTCAACTAAAAAACATAATATAAAAAAATAACATCTTCATTTTCCCTTAAAATTACATTATAATAATGGTTATCTATTTATTTTTTTAACAAATTATATTTCTTTATTTTTTTAAAATTATTTTTAATTAAAGTAGAATTATTTTTAATTTGTAATTTCTTGATTTTAGTTTAAGAAAATTTTAATTTATTAACAGAAATTTAAAATACTATGATTTTTTAAGTGAAAGGGGATATTATTTTTTTAATAAATAATAATTTTTGACTATGATTTTTTGAAGGAATTATTTTCAAATATATATATATATATATTATGGGATTTATTTCCCTTTACTTCAATTTGATTCTAGAAAATTTGTTTTCATTTAATTTAATAAAATGAAAAATGGAGTGGATTTATTGATATGGGATAAGAAAAAGTAATTTTACATAATTTGGTCCTGGAATGTGTGAAGGATGTTCACAGAAGCCACACTATTAGTAAAAAAATAATCAATATGTTATTGCATAATTATTTTAACATTGTTAATTCTTTTATAAAAATAATAGGTTGATTTTTGATAGTAATTAAACTTAAGTTTTATGTATATAAGATGTATTATATAATATAAAATTAATAATATCTATTTGGAAGAATTAAGAAATTTTAAGAGATGATTTTGTGTCTAAAATAATGAAAAAAGAAAATTATGAAAAAAATTGCATACATATATTAGTTTTAATTACATGTTTAATTTAAAAATAATAAATGATGTCAACACTGATGTTTAGAAGGTTTTTCAATGTTACATCCAGGGATATGAAAATATTTATACACCAAAGGTCTTGGTGTGTTGGTGTGGTATCTTCATGCACAACAGCATGCCTATGTAAATATTATTAGGACTTATTAACCCCAATCCAGGAGGCAAGGGTTTCCCACATACATATATTTAACACAACAGACACCTTCATAATCTATGTAGGTTAACCCAATAATATCCCTCTCACAACCACTATGGCGATGAACATAGACGATTTTTTAGTGATCGGGAAATTAAATGTGCTCAAATGATACTATACATCAATCTCTACTATGAAACTGAGTTTTATCTACGCTAAAGAAATAGTATCACTACTTAAAAAGCATTGATAGTCAAGGTGATATTAAAAGGGTTCCCTTTTATCAACACTAAAAAAAGATTTGATAAATAAAACTTTTATCAGTGCAAAAAAATCACTGATAAAATTAAAAAAATGAAAAAAAATTGTAAATCAAAGTGTAGACCCATCCCTTTTTAAAAGAACATGGCCCCCTTTCAATGGTACTAGTAATCCCCACCCACGTGCGCCACTGCCACCCATTTAACCACGCTAGTCGCACACCCCCACCCTTTAATAGTGCAAGAACCTCCTTCACATACTAGCGCACCCCTGACTCCTCTTGGATTTGAACCTGAGAGAAATATCATACACTTGAATGCTAAAGCCCTACTAACCCACACACCAGCATTGTATCTACCTCAATTCCACGACCTCTATGACCGCACTGACGAAGGTCAGACACAATGAATCCCATCCTCAACCACATTGCACCTCTTTCAAGACCGCACACCGTGACCGCGATCTGCCCCGCCATGATCGCCCCGTACATCATAACATCCACATCCTGCCTCAACCACAGTCTTCCTCCGCTATGAAATCATGGAGTGATTGTACCATGAATTTCCCTCTACGCTGACACATCCACATCCCTACTCTACCACGTTCGTTCTATTCTATGACCTCGCAGAGCATCCATATTGTGCTTTACCACACACGTCAACACATTCAAATCCCACCTCAACCACATTCCACCTCTACTAGGACCTCCCTGATTGGTATAACTTCTGGATCTCCTTATTCACCACATGGGAGTGTTCCCAGGTGAGGGAGAGGACTAGACACCACCCTCCATTGTAACCATTCTTAAAAATATGGCCTAATGGAGAAGCCTTTCATATGATAATCATTGGACTATTAGAATAGGTTGGATAAAATCATAACCATTTCATGTTGGGGAGTTCATTCATGCATATTGGGTGTCCTGGGGCAGTTAGGGTATGTTTGGAATCCCCTTTCTTGGGTACCCCTAGGGAGTTTCGATTTTCGGTGCAGGAGTTGTGGTACATTTGATATTTCCTTACATGGGTACCGCCGAGGAGTGTTCTGAGGTGACTTGGACGGTTGTACGCCGCCTTCCATAAAAATCATTCACAAGTGTCATCATCACGGGGTTGTACGGTTCTGGGGTTGGGGTACGTTTAGATCTCCATTCTTAGGTACCTTGGGGAAGTGCTCCTAGGTGAAGGGGAAAGTTGGACAGGGTCCCTTGTAGGATTCCTCCAATCTCGGCTGGGATAATATCAACACATTGGTGATAACCTTTTCTATTGAAGTCCTCATTGTCAGCTTCATCACGGGTCATGGGACTCTAAGAGACAACTCAAGATTTTTTGACCTTTTCTAATGATATTCCTCCAAAACATGACTTCCACCAGGTTCCAATCATTCATCTCTATAAAATCATCATTATCATCATCGGGGGTGAGGGGTTATAGAGAAAAGGGTAATCACGTATGAGGCGTGGAGTTTGAAAACACACCCTCGACCATTATATAGTAACATTGTCCTTTATATTTTTTTTCCCTCTCCAAGCATTCCTTCCGAACTTTAATAGCTAGAATGGTTGGATAGACAAATCTTTTATTTATAACACTGATTGATATCGAGGAAGTAACAAACCCAATTTGTTTATTTATAATTAATTTAATGACTGAATATTAAAAAAAATAGTAAAACTATCCAATTTACTTATGTATTTTGAGTATTGTTCATATTAAATTTAGAAAAAAAATAAAATATAAATCATATTAAATTATTTATTGTTAACTAAATAATGATTTATTTTAAAATGAAAATAAAATTAATAAAATTATTTTTTTTCTTTGATATCAACTTATTTTAGATTTTTAAATAACGTTTAAAATTAAAAATAATAAAAGTCTCTTTAATTAAACCGGTTTTGGTGTATTTCAAAATATAATTGAATATATTTAAAAATAATGAGTTAAAAAACAAATGGGTTATAAATTGATTAGGGATTGAAAAAAATTAAACGAGTTGGGATTTAATTATCCCAAATTTCATGGGTACTTGACGAGTCAAAATCCCTAATTTTGGGTGATTTTTAATGAACATTTTCAACCTGATTATCAAAGTTGTAGATTTTAATAATTTTGTTAAATTTGAATTTATTAGTATATAATATATTTTTAGAAAAATTGACTGGCATATAATATTTAATGTTAATTTTAATTCAATAATATAACATTTCACTCACATCAACCTTTATAGAGTATTTAATATATATATATATATATATATATATATTTAATCTTGTAATTTTTTATCTAACCACTCGTAAATGGAAATAAAGTTTTGTAGAGATTACCCCCCCCCCCATATGTAATGGTTCTTAGGGGTGGAAAAATAAGTGGTAACATAACAATTAATTATAAACCTAATAAAGAAGAATATAACTGTTATACTAAAATGATTATTTTTTAGTAAAAAAATTAATAGGTTAATAACCAATTTATTGTTGGTTTTTTATCAATTTTATATACTAAAGTTGATAAAATACCTAAATTTATAATTTTGTAATTTTTTTAATTCAATATTTTAAATAACATATGAGACATATTATAACAAATAAACAGTACATTTTTTTTATAAATTTATACTTTTTTTCAAAAAAAAAAATTCATAAAATATAATGATTTATATATAATTGTTAGTTTTTATTAAAAATAATTAGGGTAGAATTTTTTAAAATTTAAAGGTTTTTTTTACATTCGTTGTCTTCCTCCAATGATAAACCTTTGTACAAAGATTTTTCCACCGGATAAAACCAATTTTTATCTTAGTAGGAGTTCATAAAAAATACAAAAAATGTTAATTTAAATGTTATATAATTCACATATGATAATTTATATTCTTAATTACTATATATATTAATGATATTATCAGTTATACTACTAATTTATTTATTAATGATTATATTTTAAATTTTAAATTAATTATTAATTATTAATTATATTTTTAATTAATAATTATATTGTGAATTATTAATTACATTGTTAATTAAATATTGTTATAAATTATATTAGCAATTACAGAATATATTAATGATATTATCTGTTATTAATTTTATTAATTATTTAACTAATTTTAAATAATTATATCATTAATCTAAAATGACAATTTTATATTGAAAACACAATCATTAAATCATACTAGTCACATAATGTGTTGGATTGACATGTAGTCAATTCATACACATCATAAATGAGTTATGTATCTACTATAAGAAAATCATCGTTTAGAGACAATTATTTTTTTGATTCGGCGACAGTTTGAATAGCTGCTAAAGTTGGTTTCGGAATCCAACACATTTTTATTCCTTCCATTCACTACCACATTTCTGGGAAAGTGATGCACTAGGTTTTATCAGTGCAATGAAAAAAGTGCTGATAGAAGGGGGGGCTTTTTCAACACTGGATAAAAGCGCTGATAAATCTACCCTTTATCAGTGCTAACCAAAATGCAAATAAAGGTGTACCCTTTATCAATGCATTATTTAGTGATGATAAAGGGTGTAATTTATTTATTTTTTAAATAAAATACTCAAACCATAGATATCATCCAAATCCAAATTACATAATACCAAAGGAAAAGATGAAATACAACAATTTGGCACCCAATGATTCTCAACAGTAGAAAAAAAGAGCCACTTGATTGCCTTATCTTCTTACAAAGGAAAAAAACAAGGGAAAGGCACCAAAGATTGATGATGTCAACAATGGACCCATAGGCTTGGAGGCCAGCTCTATCCTCCTTTTGTCCGTTGATGATAACATAACAATTAAATTAGACCACAACATTTATCCATCCAAGAGACAAGATGAACTACAAACCCTTCCAAATAGTCATAGCCTTTTCCAATGGAGGAGACCAACCCACAATGTATGAGGAATGACAATCCACAATAATAGAGCCAGCGTAATCCCAGGTGATTTCTCTATGGTCAACAAAACCATCCAACAGTGTCGTCGCGTTAATATTAAGTTTGAGATCACCGAATGGGGGGGATTCATCTGAAAAGAGGGGAATGAACAAGTGAAGGTGGACGAGCCGCCCCAACATCCACTATTGAGAGCCCTAGTTTTGAATCATGGAAAGCGAGACCCTGTCATCTTTACCAATGTTCTAAAAAAGGATTTAATTACGATGAAACCGTATAATCTAGGCACAACTCTATTAATAAGGCTAATAAAAGTTTTTAATAATAAATATTATTATTTTATATAATATTATTATATTTATATTCCTGAATAATTTTTATTTGTATACATTAAATAAATAATGTATCTTTATAATTAATATAATTTTTTTAATAATTCAAATATATATATAATTTTTTAAAAAATATTTAAAAAATTTGTAATAAATAAATATATAATTAAATAATTATAATATTGAAATAATTTTTAAAATAATAAATATATTTATTATATTCATGATTTTTATTTTATTTATAAATATAAATAAATACTTTATAAATTTTCATATTTAGAATTATAATTATAAATATTTATATATATATATTTAAATAAATATATGTTTCCAATGAATTTGGTCAATAAATATATTAATGCGTGAGTATAATTGACGTACATATATGTTATGTATTCATCATGAATGTTCATTTATACATTAATAATGTTATAACTCACATTAAGAGTGTTTTAACATTAGTTAATGGATAACCATTGTTAATGCAATGTTAGTGTGAGTTTTTTACATCATTTATGCAATAATAAACTTCAAAATGTGTGTTTTAACATCAATTATAAAATAATTTTTCATCCCCCTCTTATCAGATGGATTCTTCCCCCTTAGTGTCTTTTCAAACATAATACTAACGCAGTGGTTCCTGGTGATGGATTCATTGACCTTGTGGGAGTTCTCTAGGACCATGAAGACTCTATTATTGTGTCTCATTATTCCTAAAACATTGATTTTTAATCTCCTATCATAGAATAGGCCATGTCTATCTTGATGGTTATGAAGTTCATTTCATCTCTTATCCGGAAGGATATTGTTGTCGAATCTAATTGTCAGGTTATTATCAAAGTGATGGAGGAGGATGAACGTAGCCACCAAGCCTTTGGGTCTATTAACGACATCATTCAATCATTGGTTACTTTATTCTCTTCTTGTTGTTTTTCCATCGTTGGGAGTGAGGAAAATCATGTGGCTCATTTTATAGATGCTTTTGGGAGTTTTTGAGGGTCAAATATTTGAATTTCATATTTTCCCTTAAAGTTATGTACATTGTATTTGGATGATATCTATGTTGAGGATTCATTTCAAAAGAAACCTCAAAAACTTTTATAAAATTTAAAATATACGAGTTTCTCTTTTCTACTCATTATTTTGATTCTTAATCTCTTGAAACCCTAACATTACTGAAACATGGTTATCCTCCATCTCCTTCCCTCAACTATACTTCTACACATTTTGAATCCCTTCCCCTTCTTGTTTCCATGTTCGCCCTGATTCACTCACATTCCACCATGATCGTCTGCATTTCTCCCACAAAAGATTCATGCCTTTTTTCTCATTCAAGTTCCACCATTATCATCCATTAATATCTATTTTCATCTAAACCAAATTTTCCTTGCTTGTAATCTGAAGATTGCCTATCTCAATTTTGGCTCTATTATTCATCGATCTTCTACCAGAATCTCCATCTTATGTAATTTAAACTTTTATTTTTTATGGATAGTATATTTATTCATTATATTTTTTCGATAAAATATATTCATTCATTTATTTTTTCATGCAAACAAATTTATCGGTTATAAATTTTCACGATTGTAATTAAATATTTGTTATAATTTATTTCTGATTATAAATTTCATAATGTTATAATTTTATTATGGTTATAACTGTTTTTATTTACACTACTACTAATATTATCTTTCACATCATGAGATGAATAATTTTAAAAATGATAAAAAATTTGTTAATTGTAGCGCATTTAAAGGGGGGCCCTTTATCAGCGATTGTTTGGAATTGATAAAGGCCCCATCTGCTACATTGTGTTGTTTGTATAAAAAAACCTAAAAAATCGCATGTACACAAAAACAACAAACCACAACCTCCTTTACAGAAAATATATAATTTAATTGAAATACATTTTACATAATAATTAAAAAATACACTACTATATACATTTCAAACAATGTTTTGTATAATTACATTTACAATTACTATCTACAAACAATTTAAATAATTAATTTTTGTCTTTGGAACTCATGATCCCATCTCAAAAAGGTCTACCCATGGAATCTGTTGCTGAACAAATCACCTCAACCAGATCAAAAGAATCCACTTATATAATAAAACTAATATTATGTTAATTATATTATAAAGAAATAAATTAAACATTATTATGAATGAGTACATTATAAAAATTAAAAATTTAAATAAAAACACACTTTGAGTTATACCGGTTACAACATGAATTATATTGAGGTTCATATGATTCCAACATGTCTCAAATGAAGTAAATACCATTATCTTAAAATATCAAAACAATTCAAACACATTTTCTCGGTTTTGAGTATCTCACCTGTTCTTTTTAATGAAATTAATGACAATTTTAAATGAAGACTAATTTGTTGTTATACCAATCACACTGTGTGTGGGATTGAGGTACAAATGATTCTTTTATATCAAAATTTACACAAGGATAATTTTCCTAAAGTATCAAAATAATCATAATACTTTTGGTGGGTTTTTAGTATGTTTCTTGTGTTTTCTACTAAAATTTCATTTCAATCTGGAAACATGTACTTTTAGTCATACAGATCACATCATATGTTTTTTACATTATAATCCTTCTTAAATGTCACAAATGACTTATTAATTGATTTCCTAAATTATCAATACAATCGGAGATCGTTTTCTTGGTTTTCAGTGAGTGGCATTCATTTTGAACTAAAATGTCAATTTTAAACTATTAACAGGCACATTGATTCATACAAGTCACACCGTGCATTGTATTGAGATGCAGGTGATTCCTAAAAAACCAAAATAACTCATGTATCAATTCCCTAATGCATCAAAACAATATAGATTCTTTTGCTTGATTTTCAGTACATCACTTCTTCATTCTTACCAAAAAATGATGTCAATTTTAAATAACAAGACGCACATATAGTCATACTAGTCACATCGTGCCTCATATTGAGGTGTGGATATTTCCTAAACATCCCAAATAACTAATGAATTTTTTATCTAAAGTATCAAAAAATTCCAAATTCATTTTCTCAGTTTTCAGTAAGAAACTTCTTCCTTTTTCTAAAATTGACATCAATTTTAAATAAAAAGACGTACTTATAGTCATAAAAGTTACACCATGAATCATATTCAGGAGAAGATGATAAATACAAGTATAAAATGTATCATGGATCATTTTACTAAAGTATAAAAACATTTCAAATGTGTTTTCTTAGTTTTGAGTAGGTCAGTTGTCTTCTTTAATAAACTTGATGTAAATTGAAAATGAAAAAGACGCACTTGGAGTCATAGCTGTTACATTGGGCCTCATATTGAGGTTTGACTAATTAATACATGTTCCAAATGGTTCATGGATCATTTACCTAAAGTATAAAAATAATTGGATTTCATTTTCTTGGATTTCAATACCACACTTGTTTGTTTACTAAATATGATGTCAATTTTCAATAAGAAGACGCACATGGAGTAATACTCACCACACCGTGACTCGAATTAAGGTTTAGTTGATTCATAAACATCCCAAATAACGCATGGATCATTTTATTATAGTATCAAAACAATACAAATTAATTTTATCATTTTTAATTAATACACATCTTCCTTTATCTAAAATTGATATCATTTTTAATTAAAAAGACGCACATGTAGTCATATCAGTCACACCGTGAGTCATATTGATATTTGGATAATTATTAAAAATCAATAAGGAATCATGAATTTTTTTCCTAATGTATCAAAACAATACTAATTAATTCTCATGGTTCTGAGTAGTTTATTTTTCCTTTTTACTAAAATTGATGTAAATTTTAAATAAAAATGAGGCACTTGGAGTCATACCGGTCACACCATGCCTAAAATTGATGTTCAGATGATTTTTACATTTCCCAAATGACTGAAGGATCTTTTAACTAAAGTATTAAATAAATATGAATCAGTTTTATCAGTTTTAAATACATCACTTGCTCATTTATAATAAAAAATTATGTCAATTTCAAATAAAAAGATGGACATAGAATCATAACGATCACACCATGTCTCAAATTGTTTTGCAGCTAATTCATACACATTTCATCTAACACATGGATCATTTTTCTACAATATCAAAACAATTTGAATGCGTTTTTTGTTTTTGATTAAGTCAATTATACTTTTTACTAAAATTGATGTATATTTTAAATAAAAAATATGCACTTTTAATCATACCAGTTACACCATGCCTCAAATTGAGGTGTGAAAGTTTCCTACAGATCCTAAATTACTCATGGATTGTTTCTCTAATGTATTAAGACAATGTGAATGTTTTTTATCATTTTTTAGTAAACAACTTGTTCCTTTTTACTAAAATTGCTCTCAATTTAAAAAAAAAGACGCACTTGGAGTCATACCGGCCACATCATACGTCATATTGAGGTGTGAATGATTTTTAAACGTGTGAAAGGACTCACGTATCAATTTCCAAAAGTATCAGAAAAATAAAAAAAATCATGTATTTTAGAATGTCGCCTGTCTTTTTTACTAAAATTTCTTTTCAAATAGGAAACATGCACTTTGAATCATACTGTTCACATCGTGTATCAGTTTTAAATGAGACCAATTCCAACACATCACAAATGATTTATGAATAAATTTCCTAAATTATAAAGAATATATGATTGTGTTTTGTTTATTTTCAGTGAGTGACACATTTTCAATTAAAATTTCGTTTTTAAACTGATAACAATCACTTTGATTCATACTGGTCATAGCTTGTGTTAGATTGAGGTGCAGTAGATTCCTACAAATATTAAATGTATTATAGATCATTGTAATAACGTATCAAAACAATATGAATTCATTTTTTCAGTTTTGAGTATGTGAGTTGTATATTGTACTAAAATTAATGTCAATTTTAAATAAAAAGACACAATTGGATTCATTCCAATCACACCATGTGTCAGATTGAGGCATTTTTTATTCATAAATGACCCAAAGTTTCAAAAAAAATATAAAAATAAAAGGAATCCTATATTATGAGAAAAAAAATTCTTTTGTGAGTAATACTAAAAATAAATAAATTAAACATAAATATGAAACAATCCATTACTTCTTTAGAAGTCACATCTTGATGCTATTTGTATACATTCAGTGATCAGGTATGATGCCCATTTGATTCTAAAAAAATGTATATCATCTTTGGAATATGATTTATTTCAAAATGTATAATATTACTAAAAAAATATAAATACACAAAATATTAATAATTATTTTAAATAAAGTAGTAATTAAATTTGAAAATATCTATTCGAGGATGTTTGTTTTTTGAGGGAATATGATCTATCTCATAAATTTACAATCATAATAATCACAATATTTTCCATTTTCTTGTTTTATACACTATAGAAATATTTAGGAATATAATTAATTTGTTTTGATATGTGTTTGTATAGTGAAATATTATTATATATACCCTAATATGTATGAAGTTTTAGAAATTTTCAGGGTCTTTGTGAGTAATGTTTGTCTTCATGCCATGATTTAGAAAATATTTACACACCACCCTATAATAATAGAATCTTTATTAAAACATAATATAAATTACATAAAATGGATTCTATTTCTAAAATGTTTGATGTAGTGTATTAAAAATTGAAAAATGTCATCATATGAGGTCAGTTTGTTGGTAATACATGGAGTGAATCCAAGAAATAAATATTTGGAGTATCTAAATTGACCATAATGAGAATCTAGTGTTTCCTAATAATATACAAAATATAATTAATGAACTAATTTTAAAATGTGTGTGATATAATTAAATTATAGTGTTTATCCAGTCATCATTGGTATTAAGAAGAGTATTTCATCACCATGTTTTCTTTCAAACGATTTTCCAAGGTTTTCCAATATTTCATCCATTTGTTTGGATTTTATTTTTGTTTGGTCAGTATAGGTGATGTGAGGACTAACGAGTCAATTTTTTTATGGGTAAATCCATTGAATTTGTATTGATATATACACCTACAAAAAATATGAAATTTATTTAGTCGAAATTTACATTGTATGTCATATTTTAGAAAATTAAATCATGAAAACATACCTCATGTATAAATTTACAACTGAGGCTCTTAGACATTCATAGATGAGGATTTCATATAAATTATTAGAAGAAATATTGTTTGTAACTTCCTCTCTATACATTTTTACTTCAAAATAAACTACATGACTACAATCACTTTGTAACTTTTCAACCGCATGAACCATCAATCTTAGAAAATATGAATATTCAATGGGTAGGGTAAATGTTCTTTTAGGAGAACTCTTTTATCTGTCGGTTGATCTTATAGATATTTTGGAGTCAGGATTTTGTCTCAACACATTTATTTTGTTTTTTTATAATAATATTAATTCATTCAAACATTTTTTCATTAATTGTTAACGTTTTAGTATGAAAAATAAATTTGAAATGAGTACATCCTTGTAGACATGATTTTTTACAAGATGTGAAGGACATGAAATTAATTTTCCAATAGTTTGGTCATCCTTTTGAATACCATTCTCATAAATTGGAATAGGTAGATCAGTGCTCAACTCATGGTCTATCCTAATCAACACACTCACATATCCTATGTTAATTTTTCTATTGTGTAGCATGTCATTTTGAATATTGAACATTGTATCCCTCTCTACAAATAAATGGGTGGGTGTTGATAGATATAAATCATATTCATTATCACCCAATATAATATTAGTACAGGAAAGGTATTAGTGTCTATCTGATTTACATTTAATATAAAAAATTATTAGGTCATTTATTACCTTGGAAAAGATAGCTCGTTCAGGTGAATGGCTCACCTCAAAGATGGAGGGCGGTGGGGTAGGATATTCAAGAAATGATTGTTCCTGAGTTATTTGTTTCTCTTTTCTTAACCCCACAAATGTTTCTAGTAACTCTATTTACCGTTTTAATTTTTCATCATGTCTATCTAGTCTTTTTTTTCTTCAATTTTATTTCATTATCTTTATCCTATTATTTTTTTATCAAAATATATTCGGGGCGTCACCCTAAAACTCACACCTATAACGTGACTGTACTGTTCTGTCTGCTTCAAGGCCACAGAAAGTAGGTGTTCATCCAATATAGGTGTTGATGACTCCTATGACTAATTCATATAGAAAATATAAGAAAATAAGTAATCATTGTTATGTAATAGGGACTTAAATCAAAAAAAATTATTATGTCATACATACACATGTTTCCCACCCATATGTTTATGTTCATCTATTAGTATCTCATCTTTATTTACACATTCCTCCTTCAAAAAAACATCACATGAGATGAAAATTGGTAGTGATTTGTATTCATCAATATTCATATAAATAGAGTGAGATAATTATTTTTTTCATGACATATAAAAGTGTTACAATAGATGTTAAATACTTAATAATTTGTTCATGCGAAGCATACCCCATCCTTACATTATGGTAGGGGTACGTTGGTTTTTCTGCCCGTCCCTAATTTTCATCAATCAGTTTATATTTAATAAATAAAAATATTTGATCAAAGTGATCAATATATGTATTGAAAAAAATTGTATTACTATGCACGATTTTCTTGAGAAGACACAACTGCATAATGTCCAGTATACACATACCATGCATCTTGGATTTCCAGGTGTGCTTATATAAGCCGTGGGTGTGGTTTTATTTTCCCTTCAGTATCATTAATATTATGTCTCATTAGAATTGTGTGAAAGCCTCTATAAATCTTTCCAGAAATCATTAATACATATTTCTTATGGGTTTCATCTAATATAAATTCACACTTCAAGGGATCATGAAGATTAATTCTATGTTTCATTATTTTATTTTTTCAAAAAATAATGAAATTGGGTAATAATTTTACCTTTATATCTTCCATCATCAATGTATTAATAACAGTCCCAACATGGTTCAATGAATCTACCTCAATTGGAACACATTACGGAGTGAGGATTATAATGTAACTACTAAATATGGCCTCTTGGGGGTTAAAAGGATGTCCTGGTTCATTCTATGTGACCTCATATTTTATGTATTTTATTTTCACCTTAATGATTTTTTCTAACACCATCAAACTATGGAACTCTTATTTTTTCTGCATCATTGTTCCTTCATCACATACCATTTCATTGGTTTCAAACTCATCAAAATATTATTTATATGGATTAGTAGCACCATCATGTGAATATGATCATTGAACCTATGCACTGAGAGTAGAAACATGATGAGAACCCCACTATTCCTCTGGATTGGGAGCACGATCACATACAGAAGGTCGTTGTTCCTCTGTACTGTGAGCAACATTTGATTGAAAGACCTATTGTTCATTAGGACTGGGAGCACCAACATGTGTAAAACTCATTACCTACAGATTTGTTTTAACATTCAATTTAGACAACATAAATACAATAGCGAATAGATAATAACATGTGGTAACACAATGTATATTACAAAAAAAATATAACATGATTATTGAACTTCATTTTTTTAAAGGATGAAGGGATTTGAACCCTTTATCTACTATCAAAATCCCTTTATTGGGGTCTCCTCTAACATAAAAATAATAATCTACATTGGGACCACTCTAAATTGATTACAGAGTCTAAATGAAAGTGTCAATACTCTGTTAATTTTCATCTGAACGTTCAGTGGTTTTGGTCGATAATAGAACAATTAACCACTTTCACATTATAGGATCTAGAACATAAAATACTTGTACTTCCTATGATTCTATTATAAATGGTTCATCATTATACCCTTCCTTACTGAAATCAACTTTCATATATCTCAATTCATCTATTTTAATAGCACACCTATTATCAACCCAGATGAATTGAAAAATCAGTACTTGGGTTTGTTGTATAATCCAACTCCTGTATTTATTTTATGATTCCAATGTGTGACATATTCATGTAAATTATATTTTTCCTTAGTATAAGAAACACTCATTGCTTCATCCACAAGTGTAACTCCACTATTTTTCATGGCATTGTCTTCATCATGTATATTTGTGTAGAATGTATATCCCTTAATTACATAACCATTGTAATATAATACATACACACTTAGTCCTCTGATAACTATCTAATTCGTTCTTAAATTGAATATGGATTTTCTTCTGACTCGTTAAAAATATAGTCCTAAAACCATTTTCTAAACTATTGATTAGGTGTATTTGATTTCTAAATTTCATCAATTGATGGATTAAAATGCCTAAGAATTTCATTGTGTATTTCAACATATGGAGGAACCACTAAACCATTATGAAAAACATAATGGTGGTTCTACTTCTAATCTGCAATATTGATTTTGAAAACATCTCTTCCAAAAATTATTTCACCCGCAAGCTTCCCAGTGTGATGAGATTTTGGTAGACAAAATCATTCCACAACTGATATGTATTCTATAAATAATTCAATGTCTTCCTCAATAATATATCACACTACAATAAAACCCTCTGGTTAAATTAGATTTTTGATATACCCTTTAAAAAAACATCATTTACCATTCGATGGGGTATATTCATCTATAGTGTATAGGACCACATAGTCTAATATCACTCACTAAGTGAACCATAAAGTGAACCCATATATCAGAAATTTTTTTCGGGAAGAACATTTCAAATTCACATAATATGATGATATTTTATCTTTCTATAGTCGGAAATTTCATCAGATCTATAACTTCGCTGGATATAGCTTTGAAGAAGAAAGAAATATTGGTTAATATATAAAGGGAATTATTGGAAATAATGAAACTTAAATCTATAGTAATTAGTTCGTGCATAAAAATATGACATTAATGTTATTTCAGACCCTTTAACTTCAAATTTTTTTTGACCCAATATTCTTGATATTCGATGAATACCCATATGGAACATTAAAATTATTCAAGATGTTTAAAAACTGATATATCTTTTACCTGGAAAGAGTGTAAGCAGGTAGATGAAGAAGATTTCATTTTTCACCCATCATAGGAACCAACTCTTCTCATATTCCCATGTGAACCATCTCCAACCTAGCCTTAATTCCAGCATTTTTTTCTCAATGCATTTAGCAACTTACCGATGAAGCTATCACATAATTTTTTTTTCAAAATGAATAACATCAAGAAAATTTCAGGTGTACAGAAAATTCTAGAATAACAAGTCAAACAAAAAACTCATCATATTTTCCGACCGGTTTTCATAAGGTTTTTCAAAAATGTTTTACCAAAAGTAGTGTCCATATCATTTACATTCTCAAATAGTTGATCAACTATTATGGGATAAGGTGTTGTAAGTTCTTATGAACATCCATAAAATGATGTCACCTAATATACGTAATTATATCATTAGGGTATAAATATAAAATATTCTAGAAACATAATCTTTGATGAATATTTAAACCTAATTGAATGTGTACCTTTTTGAAAAATAGGACACTCTTTAGTTCATTTAATGCTATATCCTGAAAAATTTCCATAATATAGAAAGTAATTTATCATCCCTCACAACATGGATCTTAACGTGAAATATTTATTTATGTAAGAATAATAAAACATAACATCTAAATCATACCCACCTCAATACGATGCATGGTGTGTCTGGTATAACTCAATGTGTCTCTTTTTATTTAAAATTTACATCAATTTAGGTAAAAACAACAAGTAAGATACTGATAATTGAGAAAACGTATTTTAATTTGTTTGATATTTTAGGAAAATTATCCATGATTCATTTGATAGGTGTAGGATTACATTTCACATCAATAATACACATAGTATGACCAGTATGACTCAAAGTGTGTCTTTATATTTAAATTTGATATTAATTTGTGTAAAAAGAACAAGTGACATAATGAAAACTGAGAAACCAAATTCATATTATTTATATACATAATTAAAATGATAAATTCGTCATTTTTCACATGTAGGACTCAAACAAACATTAATACATTGGACATTTTTTCCATTATAACTCAATGTGTCTCTTTTTATTTAAAATTGCTATGAATTTAAATGAAAACCAAAAATAACATACTAAAAACCATGAAAACACATTTTAAATGATTTTATATTTTAGGAAAATGATATATTAGTCATTTATGATTTGAATGGATCAATATCATCTCAAAATGACACACAGTATGATAGGAATCACTCAAAGTGTCTCTTTTTATTAAAAATTAACATTTATTTAAGTAAAAACAATAAGTAACCTACTAAAAATTGAGAAAACACATTAATATTGTTTTGATATTTTATGAAAATGATATGTTAGTTATTTTTGATGTATAGGGATCAACCAAACCTCAATAGGACTCGTGGTGTGGTCGGTATAACTCAAAGTGTCTATTTTTATTTAAAATTCACATTAATTTAATTAAAAACAACAAGTGACATACTGAAAACTGATAAAATACATTCAGATTATTTTGATACGTTAGGCCAATTAACCATCCGTAATTATTGACATATATGAGTCAAACAAACCTCAATATAATGTATGGTGTGATCAGTATGACTAATAGTTTCTCTTATCAGTTTAAAATTTACATTTTACTTCAAAATGTGTCACTCACTCAAAACCAAGAAATCATGCTCTAATTTTTGTGATAACTTGGTAAAATGATTTATAAGTCGTTTTTTATGTGTATTAAGTAGTCTCACATCAAACTGACTCACGATATGACCAGTATGAATTTAAATGCATGTTTCTAGATTGAAATGATATTTTCGTAAAAAAACACAATAGACATAATAAAAACCAAGAAAATGAATTAATATTGTTTTGATATTTTATAAAAATTATCCAATAATAATTTGGGACTGGTAAGAATTATCTACACCTCACTATGACACATGGTGTGTCTAGTATAACTCTAAATGATTCATTGTTTAAAATTAACATTAATTTTAGTAAAAGAAAAAGAGACATACTGAAAACCGGGAAAACACACTCGGATTATGTTGATATTTTATTAAAATGATCCATAACTCATTTAAACATATAGGATTCAACCCCGTCTCAATATAACACATGATATGACTGGTATGACTCCAAATGTTTCATTTTTATTGAATATGGACATTTTATTATGTGTTATTTAATATTAATGTTTTATTTTTTTATTTATAGTATTAATAACTTAATATTTTATATTATATAGGTGGAATATTTTTCTCAGGTTCAATTTATTTTTTTGGAAACTGATACCATGGGCGGACATTTATGAGAGGGGATCATGGGCATCAAAATATGAAATATTAATGTTTTAGAACGTTTCATAGACAATTGTACATTTAATTATATAAAAATTTTGTTGTAAATGTAAATAGTAGTGTTTGTTTCTAAATACCATGTGTGGAAATTTTTATAATGATGATGTCAATTAAATGTATATAGCAGGTTTGCTTCTGGGTGTGTTGTTTAAACGGAAAATTTTCTTCTAGGTGTGTTGTTATATAAAATGTACATTGTAGGAGGCTAGGCATTTATCAGTGCTAAAAAGCATTGATAAAGGCTCCCCTTATCATATCTTTTTATTAACAATTATTTTTTTACACTTTTAAAGGCCATTTTTAATGGTGTGAATGTGTATATGTGTATTACTATTTACCACTCATCCATCTTGTTTGGTTCTCCCTTTACTGTTATATTTTTTTATTTATACATATATTTAGTTATATATATTCATAAATTAATTTAGGTATATATATTCATAAATATATATATATTAATAGATATAGTTAGTTATATTTATATATTTATAATTAAAAATACTTTATATATATATTTATATTCTTTTATCTGTATATTTATTCGTACATTAAAATATTTTTATAAGATTATTTTTAAATACAATTATAAAATATGTTTTTGTGTGTGTGAAAATAAATAAATAAATACATATATACAACACACACACACACACAGATATATATATATATCTATTATGTGTATCTAAAAGTATAATTATATATATTTATGTATATTCACATATATTATATATTCATATGTATATTCATATATTAGAATATATAGATAATATATATCAGTTTGTTAATACAGACACAAACTAATATATATATATATATATATCACTACTAGAAAATTAGGTTATAGCCACAGTTTGGAACCGTGGCTATTAGCCCACAAATCAGGGCTATAGGTTATAGCCACAGTTTAATGAACTGTGGCTGGTATTATTGTGGATATAGGGCCAAACCTATAGACACGGTTTCGAATCGTGGCGGTAGCCCTATTTCCATGGTTTTGCATCGTGACTATAGCCCTATTGCCATGGTTTCAACTTTGACTATAGACCTATAGCCACAGTTTCAAACCATGGATATAGCCCTATATCAACAGTTTCAAACCATGGATATAGCCCTATAACCACTATTTCAAATCGTGGATATAGGATTGTCCCTATAGCCACAAAAATACCAGCCATGGTTCAATGAACTGTGGATAAAACCCTTCTCATTTCATAAACCCCCTGGACAGCAGCCACCCCCCCCCCCCCCCCCAACACACACATCCAATGCACCCATTGCACCCCCCATGTACGCCCCTTGCCCTCCCTAATGGACCCCCTTGAACTGCAGCCCCCCCCCCCCTACTGGACCCCCTGGACAGCACCCCACCCATCCTGGACCCCACTTGACCGCAACCCCCCTCTACTGGACCCCCCTAGATAGCATCCCCCCACCCCCACCCCCCTATTGGACCCTCCGTCGCATAAGCCCCACTACTGGACCACCTAGATAGAATCACCTATGCTGGACCCACATTGCACCGCCACTACTGGACACCCCCCCCCTTGAACCCCTACTGGACCCCACCCCCTGGACACCCCCCCCCCACACACACATCCCTTTCACCCCTTGCACACCCCCTTGCACCCCCCCTTGCACACCCCCTGCTGGACCCCCTGGGACAGTAGCCCCAGCCCCCCTGGATAGCACCCCCCCTTTGGACACCACCCTGTTAGACCCCCATGGACAGCAGAAGCCCCCTACTAGACCCCCCCTAGATAGCACCCCCCTGCTGGACCCCCCTTGCACCACCCCTACCGGACCCCCCCCTTGCACCCCTGCTGGACACCCCCCTTGCACCCCTAGATAGCAGCCCCCCCCCCCCACATACACACATCCCTTGCACCCCTTTCACACACCCCCTTTCACCCCCTTGCACACCCCTTTCCCCCTGTTAGACCCCCTTGGATAGCAGCCCCCCTGTTAGCCACCCAAAATATCATCCCCCCCCCCCCACTGGACCCCCCTAGACATCAGCAGCCCCCTACTGGACCCCCCAGGACAACAGCAGGCCCCTGCTGAACCCCCCTGGATAGCAACCCCCCTGGACAAAGCCCCCCCTGTTGGATCCCCCTGCACGGCAACCCCACCACCTATGTTGGACCACCCACGCACCACCCATGATAGACCCCCCCCCCACACACATCCCTTTCATCCCTTGCCAACACACCCTTCAACCCCCCTTCCACACCCCTTTCCCCCCCTACTGGACCCCCTAGACAGCAGCCCACTCTGGACAGCAGCCCCAGCCCCCCTGGACAGCAGCCCCCTACTGGACCCCGCTGGACAGCCCCCACTGCTGGACCCCCTGGAAGCATCCCCCCTGCTAGACCCCCCTAGACAGCAGCCCCCTACTGGACCCCCCTGGACAGCACCCCCCCTATTGGACCCCCTGGATAGAAGCCCCCTACTGGACCCCCTGGATAGCCCCCCTGCTGGATAGCATCCCCCCTACACATCACTTGTAAATATCATAACGGATCCTTAGTTAATCATATTGACCAAGCAGGTGAGCTTGAGGCTTTTCCCTTTGATGTACCTACGAAATAATAACCTGTATAAGCTTATTTACCTATTGTTGAGAGAGTTGTCTCCCCAGTGCCTTCAGATTTTGTATCCATTGTATATTTATAATATTTCAGAGAAAGAATTCTTTTAGATTTCGTTGGCATTTTGAGTTATGTGGAACCTCATATTTTTTTATCTACATCTAGTGCTCCACCTCCCTCGACATTAGTTGATGTTGATTTGATCTAGTCTATAGTCAAATAGTATCTTCATTTTGTTATAGGTTATGTGCATTCATATCATCAGGATTAATTGAGGCAGTTCTTATAGAACGGGTTTTCAAGGAATACGTTGACCAGTTGAAAGTGATGACAACTCTACTCAAGCTATTCATGGAGGAGAAAATTTCATTAGTAGTATGGATAGATGAGTAAATATTATTATAAACCTTTTCAATCTTATATATCCTTTCCTATATGTATCCAATACTCTATTAGCTGCCGGTTGAATGTCAAATGTGCAATAGTAAAGTGAACTCCAAAGTCTACACCGCTACAGTGGTCAAATTTTATACAATTCCCGAAAATTTGGATCGGGGCCTTCATCCCCCGGACCCCTAGAGCATAGGCGCGTTTCCCCCTTAAACTCCCAACGATCTCACCGGGGAGCTCAACCTGCGACAGTTGATGGCCACAAGCATTCGGCCCATCCGAATCAGGCGACACCAATACATCAATATCCCTTGTTGCATCCCATTATGAGAAAGAGGTTAAGAGTTCCCTTTTTCTCTAAATATTGATAGTGTGGCTAGACCTGATGGGTTCAAGAATTAATTCTAAATGTTCTACTTGGACATAGTTTTAGATGATCTCCTTAACACTATGAGGGATTTCTTTAACCATGTCTTAGTGCCCTATGGAACCAACTCCAATTTTATTGCCCTGGTCCCAATGAAGGTAAATGTTGTGGATGTAAATGATTTCAGAACTATTTATATTGGGAATACCTTTCCAGAAATCATTATCAAAATTATTTCTATGAGGTTAGGTCCCATTGCTCGTGGGTTTATCTCTTCAAATCATCCCCCCGGACTGCCCTTAAACACCCCCATGGACATCCCCCCTAGACACCCCACCTGCACCATGCCCCCTGCCCTATAGACCCTCTCCCCCCCCCCCCCCGAAACCCCCCAGACATCCCTTGTACACCCCTGGACATCCCCGCCTAGACACCCCACATGTACCCTCCCCCATTCTCTACAGACCCCTCGGAACCCCCCGGACATCCCTTGGAAACCCCACCTGCACCCTGCCCTATTGACCCCCCCATGACAACCCCTAGAAACCCCCCAGGACAACCTCTCTTAGACACCCCACCTTCACCCTCCCCCTTCCATGCAGACCCCCCGACACCCCCCCCCCCGGAGAGCCCTTGGACACCCCACCAGGACAGACCCTCCTAGAAAATTCTATAACCATCAGTACCTTCACTTCGTTATGAAAGAATGCTAAATGAACAATGCCATGAAACTTTTCAAAAAATAGTCTTTGTCTAATTTAGTCTAAATTATATACGTCCACCACTTATTACTCAGACCCTCTAGTAGGATGGTTACAAAAATAACTTTAATAGATTTATAAATCTAAAGATGGATAAAAAAATCCAAAACCTTATTTACCAAAACAAATTCATCCTAAGAATACTTTTACCTAGAAATTATTGTGGGGCTCCCATCATGATTCTGGGGTTCGTAGGTGTTCCATCAAGATCAATTTATTAAAGGCTTTTGATTCTTTTAGGTGGGAATTCTTATGGGATGCTTTGGTTCTGCTCAGCATTCCGGCTAGGTTCTCATCTTAGGTTAAAAGATGTGTCTCTACCCCAGTGTTCTCGGTGAACATTAATGGAATTTTACATGGCCACTTTTCGCGTAATAGAGGGCTCAGAAAAGGGGATCCTCTTTCACATTTCTTTTTTGTGATTTTCATGGAGTTTTTCTCACGCATCCTCGAATGCAGGAGGCCGGGGGCTGGTGTGATGGCTGGTACGGGGTGGAGTGGCTGTTGCGGGTGGGAAGGCAGGCGACATGGGAATGGTTGGGGGCTGTTTAGGGCTAGAATAGGTGGAAGTGGGCTAGTGTGAGCTGGATTGCAGGTGGCTGGGGTCTATTGGGCATGTGGAAGGGGCTGGTGTGGGCTGGGATATAGGAGGTCGGGGGCTGTTGAGGGATGAAACTGGAGGATGGGGTTGTTTTGTATGTGGTAGAGGGTTGGTATGAGTGATTTGCAGGAGGCTGGGGGTGGTGGCTAGTGTGGTGGCTACTGCGGGCTGGATTGCAGGTGGATGGGGCTGGTGGAGGCTCGAATGCAGGTGGAAGGGGGCTGGAATGCTGGTGGAAGGGGGCTGGTTGCAGGTACTGGGGTGATGGTGCGGGCTGATTTGAAGGTGGCTGGGGGGTTGTTGCGGGCTGGAATGCTGGTGGCAGTGGGCTAAAATAAAGGTGGAACGAAGCTGGTGTGGGCAAGATGTGGCTGAAGTAGGGCCAAATCATGGCATTACCGTGGTCTGACTACGGCCTGACCATGGCATGACCACGGCGTGACGACGGTGTGATCGTGGCATGACCGCAGCGTGACCTCGGTGTTACCGTGGCGTGTTGGCCTGGTCGAGTGACATTCGTGGGGCAGCATCTTTCGACCTGGAGTGAAGGCAGCGGGAGGAGGTGGAGAATCATTCTAAACGTTTCCATGCTGGCAAGAAATTGTGATTAGTTAGTCTCAAAATTGATCACAAGAATCATGGAATACTATCAATGTGTACCACTGCAGGGTTTTATCCAGGGGCATCGTAAAATAATGACATTACCACGTTGTGACTGTGGCGTGACCATGGAGTGACAACAGCGTGACCGTGACGTGTTGGCCCGGTCTAACGACATATGTGGGACATCATCTTCTAGCTAGGAGCGAAGGGAGCGGGAGGAGGTGGGGAAACATTCCGACCATCGCCCCATCAAAAAATGATAGAACAGATCAACTATTTAATATGCTACAACAAGGGATCGCCAGAGAAGGTTTTAGAAAGCGTCACAATGACTTAACGTCTAAAGGTCAACAAAACGACGGAAAATAATCATACACCCTACACAAACCATTTATAAATTCATTCACTTTTCCTAAACATGGAAATTTTATTTATAATAATCAATGCGTGAAAAGAAAAGTTGCATGGTCAAGGCATATGCCTACTCGGGAAATGTCATTTGAGTTAAACGAGTATGATAAGCCAATTTATATTATTCAAAGAAAACAAAAACTAACTATCCACAAAACAAACACCAACAAGAGGCATATTAAAGACACAAACCAAATCTAAACATGATACAAATAATTATCACTACTCTTTGGTTTAGAAGACAGCGCACCTCCAATGGAGGGGTTTTATTATATAATCATGGCATTGCTTTATCACACAATTCAGTTATTTATATTTAACATTTTTTCTAAAACTCATTCAGCACAAATCAAATGCAATATTTTAAGAAACTAGTTCAACATAACTATCACTGTGAGTTTTCACAGATAGTGCACCTCCATTGGAGGGGTTTAATTATAAATACATGACTTTATTTATCAAATGAAATAATTGTATTAAAGAACACTTATTCAAGATATGAAATTCAATATAATTACGCAAAATTATGAAAGAATCTAAATTCAATTTAAAGCATTTATGAATTAAAGAGGATTGAAGAGGGATCCTAC
Organism: Viscum album; assembly: GCA_963277665.1. Taxonomy (NCBI): domain Eukaryota; kingdom Viridiplantae; phylum Streptophyta; class Magnoliopsida; order Santalales; family Viscaceae; genus Viscum; species Viscum album. The sequence goes on along the minus strand of OY728140.1, from coordinate 1,250,409,615 downwards.
CTCAAGGGGGAAGCAAACCGTCCACTTCAGCTCTTGGAGATTTCTAACTAAATGTTGCTGCTCCCCCACTGGGTATACGCACCTTCACACACATGCATGGAAACTTAACCCCTATGCACACACCCTCATGGCCATGAGAACGTCCAAGGGGTTCCTTGCACATATGCATATATGTATATACTATACTCCACTCACCTGTGTATGAATTTATATATATACATGGGCGCACATATCCCCATACGTGCATAATCACTGCCAGGGTTGACTATACATGTAACAGGGGAACATACATATATATACTTTCTTGCCTATGTACACATAGGCAAGTCTCCCTTAACATGGATACTCCAAACCAATGAGCAGGGATCAACGCACTACACAAAGGATATTAGGAACATTAAAACAAATAAAGGATTCTACATAACTTGTGAGAACCCAACCAATGACGTTAAATCCTTACCTCGATTAGGAGAACCAAATTCACCTGAACCAACACAAAATGATCCAACGCCCTACTCAAAATATAATATGGAGTAAAAAACACTGAAATCCCCAAATACATGAGGTGATAAAAAATATTAAAACATTATACATTATATAACACATTATAATTTAATAAAATGTGGTTAACCATTCAACTGCCCTCTACCCCTGCCCCCTGCCCCCAGCTCTGCAGACCTATGCCTAGCCCCCGGTCCCCTTCCCCATGCCCCCCTCCACCCTCCCCTACCCCTTGGCCACTGATCCCTACCCCCTACCCTACAGACCTATCCCCTACCCCCTCCTCCTTTCCCCCTGCCCCCTGCCCCCTTCCCCCACCACCTAGCCACCTAGCCTACACAACCCCCTGCACTGCCCCCCAGCCCCCAGCCTACACCATCCCCCTAGCATTCACCACCCCCTTGCCTGCACTAGACCCCTAGCCTGCACACCCCCATGTGAGTCAAAAAAATCATTGGAGATTCATGTGGTTTCTCAAATGAGAGGAGTAAGTATTAAAATGGAAAACATAAATGAAATAATTTCAACCAAGCTATATAAGAATAAACAACCAAAAGAGGATACTTATATATATTCTTACATGCATAAGCATGGGCTATGTTTTGTTTCTAGTTCAATGCATAGCATGAATCCCTATCCCTAGACACAGCCTATCATGATAAAGCATACACAAAAGAATTTCAGTTCTTGTGAAGACATTGAGACAAATAAAACCTCCTAAATATATATTCAGAATGAGTTGTACTAATAAAAGGATTAGAAGAATTCCCGGGGAGGAAGCCATTTCAAAAGGACCATCAGCATTTGAGAAATAATATTGGAAAAATGAGGTCTAATTGCAATGTACTCCAAAATATTGTACTAAAAAGAATAGCATAGTGGTTATCGAACGGAAGGACAAAAAGTAGAATTGTATTGAAATTTATTGTAATTAACTCTCAATGTCATCAAGGATTATGATGCTTAATTGTGACATATCGGCATCCTCAAATACCTGAAAAGAAAAGGTGAAAAAAATTCCTAAAAGTATCCAATATAAAAGTTGAAAATTCAATAGGCATAAGAAAATGGATTAATGGGTGTACCATACGTGAATCTATTAATTCATTAGGGATGTTGTTGTTGAGGGTGAGAGCAGGTTTAGCAATAGTAGGGGGCTCTGATCTCCCTAATAAAGTGAACATCTATTTTTCTGAGTCTAGGGAGGCTATGGAATTTATTTGTAGCAAAAAGCTGAAGGAGGATCAATAACCACATGAGTTTTTATCCTACTCATACCCCATACCCCTCTCCCCTGCACAACCCCAAATGAAGACCCCCTTGCCCCCTACAGACCCTCTTGGAAAACCCTATCCCCCTGGCAGTCCCCCCATGTAGGGTCTTTTATATTGGTTGTTTCAATGTGGAACCATGGATTCTAGATCATCCTTGGCCATTTTTATTGTTGGTATGATTTATTTCTACTCATAGTGGTTGAACATTGTATTGAGGACCCTCCACTACATGATCATTATAAGGGAAATAATGTGAGGGCGATAGTAGTCATTTCATCATAATAGAGGTACGAAATTTCCATTTTTCGGTGATCATGGGTTTTAGTAGAATCATGGGAACTTATTCTACCCGTACACATATTAGCAATGGTTGGGGAACCTCACCTATCAAAACTATTTCTTGGAATTCAGTAAGATAATTTGAATCAAATTTTGAGGGTTTTTTTATGATTATGATGACTAATATTCCCTATGTTACTCATTATATCATTTTTTAAGGATACAAAATTCTTAACAGGTTCACCAATCCCTGCAGTTGATGACCAATGATACTCATCCTCTATAGGCTAGTCACCTGAGGTATTTTAGGCTCATCACCTATTGAACACGAGCCTCATCACCCAAGGAATTCCATGCTCCTCTCATGAGGAAGGATGTGATTATGATGCATTATAAAAGGTGAATCATTATATTCTTATCACATAGTAAATCTTATACTTTTCAATAATGCATGTTCTGACATATCTATAAGTATAAGATCACATCACCAGTAAAATGGATTCCCATGACATCAAGGGAATTATTTCCCATGTTTTAACCAATGATTCAGATTCCTAAAACATGGGTACTCACACTTCATTGATCCATATTCATACTCAAACAATATTCTATTCAAAATTAAAATCTTTTCATCCTTAAGGAATCTAATTATGAGGGTGACTGCTCCTTGGTTCTCGGATATTTATCAGTATAATCCTATGAATCATTAATATAAGTATAATAAATTTATCAATAATTATTTTTATGTTTCCTACAGAATATATGTGCGCATTATCAATGGATATATTCATATTCCTTCTTGACAAAGACAGTGGTTATTAGAAAATCATTTGTTAAAACAATAAAGCAATTATTGAAACATGTTTTTAAATAAATTAGGAAATTATATAATTAAAATTAAAGGTTTAGGCAATGGGAACCTACCTCAACCTCAAAACCCGTTGCTTTTGATGATGATAACTCGAATCATCCTTTTTTCTGCTTGCATGTATATGTAAATTTACATATATATAAGACACGTAGCCTTTATGTACATATTTTCATGGCCAAATATGCATAAGGGGGTCCTTAGATATATGTTTATACATGAATATACCCCTTTAAACATACTTATATAGGCATTTTTCATATGAGTTTTATTGGTATAGAATCTTCTAAAACATGTTCTTCTATTTTTCGGACACATTCTAAGAATATAGAAAAAGAAAATTTTTATCTCCCTACACATGAGTCTTATCTATGTAGGAAATCTCATATTCAGGGAATAAAAAGTCTTCAATGGTGTAATTACACTAATAACTATCAGATGAATCCATTCATCCTAAAACATTAGTGTAATTTGGTCTTATAAGGCCCTAAACTTCTAAATTTTAGAGTATTTATCATGTTACCATTATTATAATCTTAACATTATAATATTTAGACTTTTTGCCAACAAAATATGTATAATCCATTATTCCTATTTTAATTTCAATGGAAAGTTGTAACAAAGGGAAAAATTATTGATAGAATAAAATATTCCATTCATTTAAAAAACAATGGTGGAGTATCCACATCCTATAGTGTCTCTTGACCTTATTAGGAAATGAATGGGAAATGATGCGACTATAGTGAAATTCTACCTACCTGATTAAATAGATCTACTAATTTCTAAAAAATGTTGTTAAGGGACTACTAGAGATTGGTTCTATGACTAGATTCATATTTTGATAAAGTATGGATTTTTGTAAAAAATGTGTTTAGCTCTCTTATTTTATATTTTATGGATTCTAGTCCTATGTTTTTTATGATAGTTGTGCCTTTATTCTGTCCATGTGAGCCACATATTCATGAATCTCTACAGTCTGTATAGAAATAAAATCATGATGTTTCAATTCCTCTATAGTTAAGAGATTTAAATGAGTAGTTTTATCCTTTAAATATATTGAATAGTTGCTGGAAAAATAATCTTGATGAGATCATATTCATGGGTTGCTAAATCGTCTCAATAAATGAGAACATTATGAATAAGGATGTGCGATTGTTGATAATAAAACACACCTACACCTAGGCCAAGAAACATTGTTGATGGTTGTCTTCTTTATCATAAATTTTCTCTAAATGATTATATATGATGATAGTTTAAACCTTGAACCAATCCCACTATCATTAAACCTGATTCTAGATGACAATATTGGGAACCAAACTCTGTTCACCTTCCACTATAGGTATATAATCTAGACTTTTATTTTTCATGGACATTTCTTCTTTAAATTGTGTCATAGTTGTAAGAAAGTCCTCCATCATTGCCTCCTGTTTAACTTTAGGGATAGAAAATGATAATTTAGCATTGATCAGATGAATACCTAACACTGTTCAACTAGGAAAAATATAATTAGGTCTTCCAACACTAGTTGTCAAACATGTGGAGTCTTCACCAATCTCAAATAAATCATGAGGATGAAACCCCATAAAAATTATTAGAATATTGGGATATAATTCTTTCCCCCCAATAAATTATAAGGATAGTATGACATGAAAGACTCTTTGAGAATCCACCATTTTTATACACCCATCAAACTGGTTTCCCCAATACCCCATCGGTATAGTATTCATACCATAACATGGAATAATCCCATGAAAATTTATTTGGACCATTCTCAAGATGTAATGAAATTATTATGTCAGAATCCCCATGCATCATCATCGACAACATTTCATAAAGGAAAAAATGGGTTATATTATCTCTAAATATTGATTAGAGGTAAATATGTAACATGTTTTAAACGACCAAATTATTGTGAGAACCTATAAGGATAAAAAGGATCTAAAATGGTTACTCCATCTATAAAATCATCCAAAATCCCATCTCACAATAAGATAATGTATGAAATTTATTATAAATTCCCTCTATCATTATCTACCACTGCACCAAAACGTGTTGAATAAGTAATGAACCCAAAATGAGAATCATCCTTTAACAAATAAATATGACCATCGAGTCATTAATTGAAAAATAACAAGACTATATACCATATATTCATAGTTCATTACACATTGAGTATTAGTTTCAGATTCTAGAAAGAACAGGAGAAATCAATGAAATTTTCAAATACCATGATGATAGGGTGTGGGGGTGTCGATCTCGGCGTACGGGGTGTTGAGGGTTGTAGGGGAGAGTCATTGGGAAGGAGGGGATGAGGTGGGTAGGCTGCTCGGAGCAGCTTCACTTGAGGAGGAGGATCGTGGGGAGGAGGGTCGCGGTGAGGAGGTGTCATGGCTATTGAGGGCTTTTGTCGAGGAGGGGTTGGGGTGGAGCCATCGGGGAGGGGTCGGGAAGAAATAGAGGAGGTGGGGAGGCTGCACAGAGCAATTTCTCTGGATGAGGAGGGTCGTGGCGAGGAGGCGTCGGGGTGGGTGTCGGGTTTTTGAGGGGTTTTGTGGAGAATGGATCGAGTGGAAGGAAGAAGAAATGAATGGGTCGGGGTATTCACCCACGGAGCTGTGGCTATTTGTGGGGGTGTAGAAATAGAATTTATTAATCTGTGGCTTTATAGGAATGGCTATAGCTCCATTTCCTAGTAGTATACACACACACACACACTCACACACACACACACATTATATAAGTATATAAGTATTCATATATTTGTGTTTGAAATAACATGGGCATAAATTTTTATTTATATATGGCTTATATATTGAGAAATATATTTTATATGTAAATATGTTTAATTATTTATGTATAAAAATAAATTTTTATGTGTGAATATATAAAACAAATATGTATATATTATTATATATTTGGTTATAAATAACATTAAAATATAAAAAATGATAAAAATTAAAAGCCAAAATAATAATATGAATTTAATACATATGAATAAATTCAGTCCTGGCTGAAAAATGGGAAAAAGACCCTCTTAAACGAGGCTGAAAACAAATATAATATTAAAAAAAATTGGGTATCCTGACTTAAAACTCAGTTTTAGAGGGATTTTGGGTCTTTTTTTGCCTCAACAATTTTTATAGTGGGTTGTCGTATATCACGAGTATGTAGATCTAGTCATAATATTAGATTTGATATGTAGTAAATCTCAAACGGACACTCGAATTAAAATTTATTTTCGTCCGATGTTTGAGTTACATTTTAAATTTATTTTAGATCTTTTATTAAATTTTATATTTTTTGTGTCTTCAAATTATTATTAAATGATGATTACTTGATAATAAATATTAAATTATTAATTAATAATATTTTTTAAAGTATATTATAAGCCATTTTTACTGAACATCTTATATATTAGGTATAAATGTATATCTATACTTATCTAAAAAATATTTAAAAAACTAAATTATATTTATATCAATATCAATATATTTTTATATATTAATATATTATATATTATAATAATTTTTTGTTTATGTTTTTTTATTTTTTTCATGAACATTATTATTAGAATAGGTTGGGAAAACTCCTCTACTAAGAAAAGAAAAAGCCCTTTTAATCTGGATTGAGATAGAACCCATTGCATGACTAAATCCCCAAACACAACATGCCCCAAAAAATACATCGAAATTTTTAATGGAAGTCAATCTAATTACCTCAATGTCAAATCCATATATCCTTAAATACTAAGGTAGAGAAACATATAATTAGATTTGTTTGATATCCCCCAAGGTAACTATCCATCCATTAGAAAACCAACCTAGAAACCCAAACCATATCTTCCATTATATAAAACATTTTTTTTGAAATCTTAATAGAGTTGTATTTTTTTTATATACCATGGGTCGATAATTTTATATTGATGATGTCAATAAAATGTATATAGAAGGTTTTCTTTTGATTATGCGGTTTAAATTGTTGGTTTTCCTCTAGGTGTGTTGTTTTATAAAAAACACACCATTGGTATCTAGGGGTTTATCAGCACTAAAAGTACTGATAAAGTCCCCCCTTATCATTGTTTCAATTAACAGTGCTTTTTTAGCGCTGTTAAAATCCATTTTGCATGTTGTGAAAGGACATATGTGTAGTAGTGTTTACCATTCATCCATCTTGTTTGGTTCTCCCTTTAATGATATATCTATTAATTTATATATATATTTCTTAATATTTATTCATATATTTATATATATTTATATTAATATATATATATGTATATTTATTCATATATTAATATATATATATATATATTAATATGTATAGTTAGTTATATTTATATCATGTTATATATATATATAGTTATATTTTTTTTATTTGTATATTTATTCATTTTTTAATATATATATAAGATTATTTTTAAATACATTTATAAAATATGTTTTTGTGTGTGTGTAAATAAATAAATAAATAAATACATACATATATACAACATACACAAACACACATATATTTATATATATATATATTATATTTGTATCTGTAAGTATAATTATACATATTTATATATATTCAGATATATTATAAATTAATATGTATATTAATATGTTAAAATACATTGATAATATATATCATTTTATTAATACATAAACGCACTAATATATATATATAGACACACAATCATTATATAAGTATATAAATATAAATATATTTGTGATTCAAATAAAATAAATATTAGTTTTTATTTAGATAGTGCTTATATATTGGGAAATATATTTTATATGTAAATATGTTTAATTATTTATTTATAAAATTATATTTTTATGTCTGAATATATACAAAATATGTATATATTGTTATATATTTGGTTATAAATATTATTAAATTTTGAAAAATGATATAATTCTACATCCATAATATCAATATGAATGTAATCCCTATGAATAAATTCAATCCCTATTGAAATGGGAAAACACCCTATTAAATGAGGCTGAAATTCCATCGAATGTTAAAAAATTTGTGTATCCAAACTAAAAACTCACTTATGTTGGTGAATTTAGAAATGTACCAATGAAACTGTCACATTAATTTTTTTTTCATGAATAACATCGTGAAAATATCTGATGTAAAAAAATTATGTTATGACAATTCAAAAAAAAGGATCACTATTTTCAACCTATTTTCATATGGTCTTTAAAAAATGGTTTACCAAAATCAGTTTCCACATCTTTTACATTCTCAAATAGTTGATCACCTATTACTGAATATGGTGTTGTACGTTCTTCTGAAATTTCATTCATTGATGTCATCCAAACAGGTACTTATCCCATAAGGTTAAAAATCTACAACGACCATGAAAGATAGTCTTGGGTGAATTTCTCAACCTAATTGATTGTGTACATTGTTCGAAAATGAGACACCCTTTAGTTCCTTTAATGCTATATCCTAATGAATTCCATAAGTAGGAAAGTCATTTATCATCCCTTAAAACATGTCTCACAATGTGAAGTCTTAATTTATTTAATCATCATACCACATAACACATGAATCATCAGCACCTTAATACGACACATGTTGTGGAAAGTATAACTCAAAGTGTCTCTTTTTATTTAAAATTGACATAAATTTAAGTAAATCAACAAGTGACATACTGAGAACTGATAAAAACATATATTTATTGTTTTTATATTTTATTAAAATGATCCATGATTCATTTTTGATGTGTAGGATTCAACCACATCTCAATACGACACATAGTGTGATTGGTATGACTCCAACTGTGTCTTTTTATTTAAAATTTACATTAATTTATGTAAAAAAGTGACATACTAAAAACCAAAAAAAAATGAATTCATATTATTTTTATATGTAAGTAAAATGATTAATGTGTCATTTGGGATATGTAGCAATCAATGTTACCTCAATACGACGTACTATGTGGCCTGTATAACTCAAAGTGTCTCTTTTTAATTAAAATTGACACGAATTTAAGTAAAAACGAAAAGTGACATATTGAAAACCAAGAAAACACATTAAAATTGTTTTGATATTTTAGTAAGACAATCTATTAGTAATTTGTGACATGTAAGGATCATTCACACATCAATAGGACACACGGAGTGGCCGGTATCACTCAAAGTGTCTCTTTTTATTTAAATAAGACATTAAATTATGTAAAAACAATAAGTGACATACTTAAAACAGAGAAAACGCATTCGGATTGTTTTTCTAATATTTGAAAATGATCTATTATTATTTATTTACATATAGGGATCATAAAAATCTCAATAAAATGCATTGTGTGGCCGATATAACTAAAAGTTTCTATTTTTATTTAAAATTTACATTAATTTAAGTAAATACAACATGTGGCATACTGGAAAATGACCAAATACATTCAAATTGTTTTGATAATTTACGAAAACAATACACAAGTCATTGGTGATGTGTAGGATACAACCACACCTCAATCCGACACACGATGGGACTAGTATGACTAAAAGTTTCTCTTATTAGTTTAAAATTAAAATTTTAGTTCAAAATGTGTCACTCACTATAAGACAAGAAAACACAATCTGACTATCTTGATAATTTAAGAAAAATATTTATAAGTCATTTGTGAAATGCATGAATCAGTCTCACATAAAACCAATGCACAATACGATTGGTATGACTCAAAATGATTGTTTCAATTTTGAAATTATATTTTAGTAAAAAAACACAACAAAAATACTGGAAACTGAGAAAATGCATTCCTATTGATTTGATACATTAGGAAAGAAATCCATTAGTAATTTGTGACATGGAGGAATTAGAAGCTCCTTAATACGATGCACGATGTGTCCGGTTTAACTCTAAAATTGTCATTATTTAAAATTGACATTAATTTTAGTAATGGAATAAGTGACATATTCAAAACTGAGCAAATTCATTTGGATTGTTTTGAAATTTTAGGACAGTGATCCATAACTCATTTTTAATATGTAGGAATCAATCCCACCTCAATACTGACTGAAATTTACTTTTTTATTATCAAAAAAATTTTGAGGCAAAAAGTGAGAAACCACAAAGACAGCTTAACAAAGAATAGGAGTACACATGATTAAAGAAACAACCAAGGAAAACCACCATACCTACCCCACCCCAGTAGATAATCTTGCAGACAAGCCTCACTGATGCATGGCCCTTCAGAAAATAGTCACGTGCAGAAGTGCACGGGCACGGTACTGATGGAAAAGGCATACCCTCTTATCCCACCTCAATAAGACTCACACTACGACTGGTATAACTCCAAATATGACATTTTTATTAAATAATGACATTTTATTAATTTTTTATTTCATATTAATCTTCAATTTAAGTCTTTATAGTATTACAAACATAATATTTTTTTTCTTATATAGGTGGAATTTTTTTCTCGGGTTGAGATGATCTATTTGGAAACTGTTGCTGTGGGGGGAAATTTTTTGAGAGGGGATCATGGGTGTCAAAAGGTGAAATATTAATGTTTTTGAATGTTTGTTGGATAGTTTTAAATGTAATTATATAAAAAAATTTGTTGAAATGTAAATAATTTTTTTCTATATTCCATGGGTGGAAATTTTTGTTTTGCTGATGTTAATTAAATATATATATCAGGTTCTCTTTTGGGTGTAATTTTTAAATTTCAGGTTTTCTTCTAGGTGTGTTGTTATATAAACATCACACTGTAGCTGTCTAGGCCTTTATCAGTGCCGAAAAATTACTAATAAAGCCCCCCCTTATCACCGCTATTATTAACAGTTCCTTTTTAGCATAGTTAAAGGCCATTTTACGTGCTATAAAAGGTAATATGGGTAAAATGGTTTACCACTTGTCCATTTTATTTGGTTCTCCCATTAATGATATATATATATTTATTTATTTATTTATTTAGTTATTTCTTCATATATTAATATTTATTTATATTAATATGTATATATATATATGTATATATTTATTTATTTATTAATGTATATATATATAGTTCGTTATATTTATATAGTTTTATTTATATATACATCTTCATATATATATTTTTTGTTATACTTTTTATCCATATATTTATTATTATATTAATATATATTTATAATATTATTTTTAAATACATTTATAAAACTTGTTTTTTAATGTGTGTGTATAAATAAATAAATAAATACATACATACATATATACAACATACATACACACACACACAAATATATATATATATATATTATTATATGTGTATCTGTAAGTACAATTATACATATTATTATATATTCACATATATTATATATTAATATTTATATTCATATGTTAGAATATATATCGATAATATAAATGAGTTTGTTAATACAGAAAAACACTAATATATATATAATAAACATGTAAACACATTATATATGTATATAAATATTCATATATTTGGGTTTTAAATAAAAGGGATATTTTTTATATTTAGATTATGCTTATATATTGAGAAATATATTTTATATGTAAATATGTTTAATTATTTATTTATAAAATTAAAATTTAATGTGTGAATATATATTAAAATATGTATATATTGTTACACATTTGGTTATAAATAACAATACATTGTGAAAAAATAATGAAATTTTAAATCCATAATTTCAATATGAATGTAATCCCTATCAATAAATTCAATCCCCACTGAATAATGGCATATATACCCTCTAAAAATAATGATGAAATTCCATCGAATGTTAAAACATTTGGGTATCGCGACTTAAAACGCAATTTTAGAGGACTTTTTGGACTATATTTTTCCTCAAACAATGTGACAATGGGATCTCATATGTCACTAATGTGTAGGTCTCATTGTAGACATCAATTTGATATGTAGTATAGCTCAAATGGATGCTTGGATAAAAAGTTATTGTCTGTTGAAGTTTGAGTTGCATTTTTAACTTATTGTAGATATTTTATTGATTTTTTAATTTTTTTGTGTCGTCAAATTATTATTAAATGATTAATAATTTATAATAATTAGAAAATTATTAATTAATAATATATTTTTAGATATTTTATAATCCATTTTCACTAAACATATTATATATTAGGTGTATATTTCTATCTATACTTATCTGAAACAATTTTTGAAAATATATATTATATTTATATCAATATAAATATATTTATATATTTATAGCTTATTTTTAACAATTTTATTTGAAATATAACCTTTATCAGTGCTAGTAAAAAATCACTAATTAATACCCCTCCCTTATCAGTGCTACTAAAAAAGTGCTGATAAAAGGGTACTTTTAACAAATCTTTTTTAGCACTATTAAAAGTACCTTTTATCAGTGCTTATTTTTAGCGCTAATAAAGGTACCCCCATTATCAGCATTTTTTAGTACTCCTAAATTGTTGTTCTATGAAAAAAAATCTATGGTATTTCCCCATCCAAGCTTCCTTTGTATTTTTCAATTACCTGATAGAATATACTTTCAAGAAGCTACCATCTTTTGGTTAATATAATTGGGGCTGGATGGATGTCACACAAAGAGTTGAGAGTATTACATTTAGAATACATCATCAAGAGTTTATAAATAAAATTATTTAATGTGATATGTATATAAAAAATTCATATTGCTTATGGTTGACCCATATATTACATTGATTGATGTGTATAAGAGGATATACACAAATAATAGTATTGGGTAGTTTGTTTTTGAGAGATAGTAACCGATTGTAGTTAATGATTCTTTAAGATATATAAATTAATATAATTTATTTTTTTTATCATTTTATTTCTATTTTTTGTAATTATAGGAGATGTATTATTCAATGATTCCTCATATGTGTGGGAGTTAGGATAAGACTGATGGTGGGTACAAGGCCTCATGCGTGCTTGTTTGGATGAGACAACTTAATCGTGGGTGGTTGAAAATTGGTATTTAGAAAGAGATGGTGATTGAAATTGGTTTAAAATCGACACTGATTAGTTACTATGGCACTGAAGTGATGTCATATTTTAGCACCAAATGAAGTTTGTATGAGATAATCTTCCATAACATATGTTATAATGTCCCAAAAATTCTGTATAAATTTTTTTATAATTATATGGTTATATTTAGAGACCGCGAAATATAACGGCGCGCAATTCCGAGGCCTGGTGTTCCCGGAATAATCCATCGAAGTTTGGTTGAGTTTTAATTAGCGTGTGTAAGAATTTTCATGAAAATGTGGAATAAATATTAAACGGTAACTCGGATCAAAAATCTGAGGTCACTGTTGTGTTTAGGATGGCTGGTTTACTCTAGGTGTGACTTAAGTTTAGTAGGTGCGGGCCTCCTGTGAGAAAACCCAAAAATGGGATAACCGTAAATAAAATAATTAAATAAATTATTTTATTTTTCAAATTATTATAACTCACAAATGGTAGCACAGATTGAAAATCTGAGACTACTGTTGTACTCGGGATTGAATTATTTGTTAAGGAGGATACTAAATTTTGCCGGCACTGGCCAATTGTGAAAGATAGTTTTTGGTCGTAAATAAAATAGTTAAGTAACAATTATTTTATTGTAAAATCCATAACTTTTAAAATGTAACTCAGATTTGAAATCTGAGAGTACTGTTGGGTTCTTTGTGACGTGTTTCACTTAGGCAGAGCCAAACCTCGATCGATGCATGTCAAGGGTGACTGTTATATTTTTTCCAAACTTTTTTTGAGTACGGTCTGTAAACGTGTGATCGGTGTAATATAATATTTGAATATGTGCTCAGAATTAAAATATGAGGGCACCTTTGAACTCACAGCGTTGATATTCTCTTAATAATACCATCACCATTACTAAAGTAGGTCGAGGGTGAATGTTAGTTTTCATGAATTTTGTGGGAGAGTTAAAAGAATAAAAATAAAATAAAGAACAACTTTCATTTTATTTTTAAATCCTCCCATTTTATGTTTATTTGTGGGGACCCCCAGAACTAAAAACCCCCAATTTAAATTCAAAGGTGGGGACCACCCAACCCTTGAACTCTATCTTTAATGGGAGATTACTCTTGGATTTCCACCCATTGATGTGCCAACATAATTGGTTTATTTAATAAACTTATTTGGAACATCACCATTTGTTTCAAGGATTGTTAGAAAAAGGGAGAGCCCGGGAGAACGTGGATGGATATTCTTCAATGAAGAACATCCACTACAACAAAGAGCATCCTCCGGAATCAGAGAACGAGGACGACGGTAGAGCCCAGATTGGAAACATCTTGTGGGAGCAACGAACGTCGACATCACCATCTCATTGACATCGTCTTCTTCCTCATGCCACCTCCAATGGACAAATTGAGGTAGAGGGTTTTTATATATTTTTGAATTTGTTTTTTGATTCTTCATATCCTAAATTCACGATGACGATGGCCAAATGAACATGTTCATCATTCTGCACATAAACCATGCTCCTCTTTATTTTTATTCATTGCACATTTTTTGTCTCTTATTCAACGAATAATAATAATTACTGTTGGAAACATGGAGTTTTGATAAGAACTATATATGGATATGAATCCCTCGATGCAAGGATCGCAAATATGAGATCATTTAATTTTTCAGACTTGGAATAAAGCCACAATGGATCGTGGAAGGAGGTGACCAAATATGTTTTGTCGTAGGTAATGCAATATTATGTTGAGCGCGACATATGGACGTGGAGCCCAAGACCCGAGGATAGCGAATATGCGGGCATTTTATTTTTCAGGGATAGCAAAAAGATGTGACAACCAACAGAAGGAGCGACATGGCGGAACAGGGCAGTCTGGCGCGGCTGGTGCAGGTGGTGTGCGCGTAGCAAGTGGGGCCTAGTGGCTTCGGCCGACGATGAGGAAGATTAAGCAGCGGCACGAGTAGGTGGCACGGAGGATGTAGGTCTTGTGCGAGGCGGAGGTGCAGCAGATTCTTGGTTCGTGTACAGGGCTACAAAATTGTGGAAGAAGAAAAATAAATTGGAGAGAGAGAGGAATAGATAAAAATAAAATAAAAAAAATGAATATAAAAAAATAGATAGAGGTGTTATTAGGACCCACGTGCACCAAAATGCGATACCCCTATTGTGTGTGAATCTCAAATGAGATTGGAGAGAGAAACTTTCAATGATATGAAACAATAATATAATAATAATATTATTATTATTTATTGTTGTTAAAACACTAATTCATCTGTAACTTATCTGTGCGCCCTCGGTTTCACGAATCGTCAGTGGTAGTGTGACCCTGACTTCGAGACGAAAATTATGAGTCCAGTATTGGATGTATTTTTTGGGTTTTTGGATCGGGTACCTGAAACGCTCAAATAATAATAATGTATTATTATTATTAAATCTTCAACCCACTATGACCCCTGTGTGTGATGTCCACTTATCGTATGTGGCGATGTGATCTTATCATTAAGAGGGTCGATTTAGGTCTAATGTTGAATATTAAATTCTAGTTCATGGATCAAGTTCATGAAACACCCCATAACAATAATATTATAATTGTGGGATCTTGTATTCGACATATATCCCTCATACAGTGTCGAAATGATGAACTGCCAACGGAACTAGATAACTTGGATCGAGATGGTCCTTTTGGTATACCCTACATGAGTTTGGATAAAGTTGGGGTACGTCTGGGTTGGATCAAGCATGAATCCAACCAGGCCCTTAGGACTAAAAGGCCAATAACGTACAGACTGGACATCCGATTGACACACTGTCTATTGTGTTGAGACCCATTTTACAAGGCAGTCCTTTGGGATACTTCTTAGTGGGACTCTGTGGTAGTTGGAGAATTGACCAGTGGCTTGAGGAGAAGACCCTCTCAGAGACAAGCGAGCATAGTGTAGGAACCCTTTAGCTGGAAGTGATGATGTAATAGGATCCTGTGTGTGTCTAACGTCATACTGTGATGATGTACTAGGATCCTGTGTGGGTCTGACGACATACTGACGATGTACTACGATCATGTGTGCATCTGACGATGTACAGATGATGTATTAGGATCATTTGTGGGTCTGAAAACGTAATGAAGATGTACTAGGATCCTGTGTGGGTCTGAAGACGTACTGATGATGTACTAAAATCATGTGTGGGTTGGACAACATACTCACGATCTACTAGGATCCTATGTGTGTATGACGATATACTGATGATGTACTAGGATCATGTGTGGGTCTAACGATTTACTAGGCTCCTGTGTGGGTCTGGCGAGGTACAAGGATCATGTGTGGGTCTGACGATGTAATACAATCCTCCATGGGTCTAATGATGATTTAGGATCCTTTGTGGATCTGCCTCTTGACAAAGTAAAATTATTCAGTAGTTACATCTAATCTTCTCTACTATTGTACCTAAGCTATACATGGTGTGAGATGAGTCTGTACGTTTTTGTATTTTTCCTTTGTGGTGATACCTTGGTGGTATTCTTCTATGTGGTGTACCTATGTGGTACTTACCGTTGTGGTATTTCTTCCTCTGTGGAGCAGTTGAGCTCTGGGCTATTGAGTTGGAATCGGTGTTTCCTCATTATTTAGATGGGTATAGGTGATAACTTAGGTATATGTATGGGCATATACCTATGTAGGGTTGTTGTTTGATTTCATGATTTTTGGTTTATCCTTTCTGGATTTTATGAGACTTTGAGGGTCTTGGTGTCCCTACTGAGTATCTTCATACTCACCCCTACACGGGATATGCCCTCACCTTGTTCTGTTGGTTGCATATGACGGACAGTGATGACTGAGTACGAGGGTACTTGGACTAGAGGTATCTCAGAGGTGGACCCTAGATGAGGTGTACCGTAGAGACGACTATTCGAGAGATGTACCTACCCTTCAGGTAGGATCCTTGTTTGGTGTTCACAGGAGTTGTCCAGTTTACTTGTACCTTCTAGTTCCTTGTACTTTCAAGTTGGGCTTGTATTCTGGCCCCTTTTACTTACTGTACTCACTCTATTTACTATTTAGTTTACCTTGTGTTCATATCCAGTTGTGTTCTTGGTTGTGCATGTATAGGTCATAAAGGCAATTCCTTCCCGGTTTTAGGAAAATATATCTTTGGTGCTAGTCTCCAGCCCCTGGCCTATGGATGGTGGGCTTGGAGTAGTCACGGCACGGGCCCCGGGGGACGGGCCGTGAAAAATTGGTATCGGAGGAGTCGGTTCTACCATAGAACATCAGACTCTAATATTTTTAAGGGAAATAGTATTAAGTATAGTAAGTGTGGTTATCGGTTTAGGGAATTCAGTGTTGGTGCGGCGACTGACGTATCCATACACTACGACCCTGACTTATTATTTCTAACACAGTGCATGAAAACTCTAATTGCGTGTGTGTTTTGAAAAGTTTTCTTCTGTTTTATTTATGTTAGCTCACCAGGTATAAAAAAATTCCAATGACATACATGTTACTTATTAGGATGTTGCTACATAGATAGCCAACTATGATTCCCGAGAGAGTATATGATGATGACCAACTGAGAGACAAGGCTTCGATGTAGGGTCATCTTACTATGTTGGCACCATCGGGTGGTGTACCAGCAGCACCACCACTCATTGGGATGCAGTTTCCACCAGCCACGCTAGCAGATAGTGCACGCCGACAGAGCATATTGAATGAGTTCCAACACCAGAGGCCTCCGAGGATTTGAGGATAGATAGATTCTCACGCAGCTGAGGGCTACATGGAGGTGGTTTCTAGAGTCTTCGCCTAGTTAAGATACCAGTAGAGAAGATGTTGATCTTAGCTACTAGAATTTTTCAGTGAGTGACCATGAGGATGGTCCACGTAGTGATGAGGCTTCGATATGTGGACCATTACCTGAGATATTACCTCCGGGTAGTGTGTCATCTATATCACTTCATGTTGGTCAACAGTTACAACCGGTGGTACTAGTAGAGGGCACAATTAGGCTTAGTGACTTACGTGTGATTCAACATCACATACTCATCATGTTCCAAGGCGAGGTCGACTCACAAGAGGATGAAGACTGGCTTGAACAGGTGGCTAAGAGTTCTCTAGAGCATCTATAGCTTTGGAAGGACGACATGTCAGTAGATGTGTATTCATCGAGGCGTACCAATCATTCCTTGTACTCGATGAATACGATACGATCAGTGCTTCGGAGCATGGACCTCTGAGAGAGGTGTCTTTAGGGACATCTGAGCAAGAACTATTCCTCTATAAATTCATAATTATGTTAGGGTGCTAGAGATAACCTTTGTGGTTGAATATTCTTAGGATGAGTGGATGGAGGTAGTGAACGTTAGTAGTGGGAATGTAGGAAACTGCTACTAGTCTCAAAGACTTGTGCATGTAAAATGTTTCAGGAAGAGGAAATGATAGGGAAAGATAAATCTATGGGGTTGTAGAAATGTAAACAAATCTAGGTGAGCTGCATGAGGTGGTGTACACATCGACTTGTTACAAACCACCCCTATGTAATCCCCACCAGGATCAGGGAGTTGGAGGACAGGGGAAGGGAGTAGCAGCATGCAGTCAAGGAGTGTGAGATGATTCGAGGTACCGTCCGTGTCTAATACTAGTTTTCGTATCAATATACATTAGCACTAATCATTCCTTCCTTTTGAAGGTTCTGGGCACAGCGGAATATCATGGGTGGATGTGCCCACTTGGATTTTTTTCATTAGAAATGATCAATCTGGGATCAATATGACAATAAACGCTAGTCTCCATGGATCGAATCATATAAATAGACAAAGAAGAAGGATGATCCTGGAACAACAAATGAGGACAATCAATGGTTGATTATTATTAATTCAATTAATTGAGAAGAAGTTCCTTTTTGGGCCTTCTTTCATCGTTGATATTCTTGATCATGTTCTGATGTGATTCATCATTGCGTCATAGAATCCAAGTGTAGGCTTCCTCTAGTGGTGATCCACACATGCACCACGTATTTATGTACATTGCCAAAGGATTATATGGGTGCTAGCATGGAGAAACATTTGCTTGCGTTTTATTCCTTAGATCGTTTCGATCTGATGTAGGAGGATCTCTCTTGGTCTTGAGAGCATTCTTTTAAGAAAAAATTCTCTCAGCCTTGAGGAAATTCTCCAGAATTGATGTGAAGAATGATTGGGGAAAAGTGTTGGGGTTTTGAAAATATTTATAATCAGGTTTGAGGTTATAGAGTTTTGAAAATAAAAAACGTGTTACGCATTTTATTTATTTCATTAACTCTTATTGAAAACCCCCATGTCGAATAATTAATTCCTTGACATGCACCCATGCTGATTGTAATAAATTTCATTTAATAAAACAATATTATATCCTTAAAATCCCGACTGAAAAAACTACCTGGCGTGTAATAATTAATAGATTTTGTGTACTTGTTTTTCATAAAACTACACAGCATGTAATCATTAATACAAAGCATGTAATTTTTTTCATTTCCTTTCCAAAATTAAAACTACACAGTGTGTAATAATTAATACCTAGTGTGTATTTGTTTTCAAATTATTAACTACATGATGGGTAATCATTAATACACGATAGGTACTTGTTTTAATTTTATTCTTCCTCCAACTTTCTAACGATTTAGGCTTCCTTGAAGAATTTTTAAACCACGTATGAGAATCATCTTTATTCTATTTGATATACTTTAATACACATAGTTTGAGACCATCTATGCCTCTTTCTCGTTGGCATTATGTGGGTTTTCCTAAAGTCCAAGATTACGTTCTAGCAAATGGTTAAGGTGCCCAAGGGAAAAAAGTTGATGATGCATTGACGTGTCACATCATCTGAATGCTTACCGTGTAATTTAACCCCTTTATCTCAATATCTCATCAATAAGGTTTCATGAAAGTGTCATAAACCTATATGCTTGATCTATCGTTCATTCACTACCTGAAATAAACCCGTCGTTACACCATGGAAATGGAATTTCATGTGATTGTTCTATTTCAATCAAAGGGTCAAGATATCAACTTCCATAAATGGAAGGGACAAATCCTTCCTCGAATTGTCCATTATCAACATGTCATTCATGACGCACCCAACGTACACTACTTCCAGCCAACTTTCTTTATGACAGTTTTCGTCAGCAAATCTATGTGTGTGAGTCATGACATGAGGTAATGATAATATTACAGTCTAAGGACTATTACAGACACTCGCAGATAGAAATGTCTGATGACACCAAGACATGCGGAATTACTACTTGCGTGTCTGTTCTCATAATCACCCATATTGGATATTACCAAGTGCAAAATCCATGAGAGAGAGTCTCGGCTTTTTATGAGTACTCACACAAGACAGTCTGTATACTATGTGTCCTATCATAGTATGTCATCCAACCGTAGAATTTTTTTTAAGAATATTGTTATATCATTTCAAGGTTCTCATCATAGTAGGGATCTTACATGGCCTTATCAATGTAACAAATATTCTAGGAAATTATTATATTATAGTCATACAGAATGAGGAACAATATATAATAAGTGTACATTCATGTAATCAAAGTACAAATAGTTGGTTCTCAGAACACAAACTCTAAAAAACTACTACTTTGACTAGACCCAATTGCCTACGACTTTTAGTCCACTAGTCATCACATGATGATCATGTTTCTACTGAGTCAAGGTTCAAGGGGTACGCCACGTTGTCTTTTGTGGAAGTACTGCTCACTGCAAATTCACCTCTCTGAGAAAAATCCCTCCAGAGATGATACTTCTGAAGTATGTGCTTTGTCCACAGATGTGACCTTGGCTCTTTTTCAAGTTCCACCGCTGGAGTGTTATTATAAGGCCCCAGGGTTAAACCTTACTTAATATTGAGTTATTACAAGATTACACATTGATGATCTTTTTGGGTTTAGAGTTTTAGAGAATTAGATCATAAAACTTGTATTACATTCCACATATAATAAATGTGGTTACATAATGATAGTATTCTTCATTACCATCAATGGAATCATATTTAAAATAAAACATGGGTTTTTTCTTGACACTTCCTTAACACTATCACCATATCATGTACCTTTCCCTTGACCTGTGAAAAACATTTCAAAAAAACATGGGATGAGCATAAAAAGCTCAGTAAGGGATATAAAAATATGGAAAGGAAACATGGGTACATATATACATAATAATGAAATCATACATTACCCATAAAACATAAGCACATTGACATACCTCATCAAATCATGAATAAGTCATAGAAATCATAAGACATAAATGTAATTTGAGGCATTCATAACATTCTTACGTAGGGAGTAACCCTCTTGGTTACGTTTGGAATACCCATCATAGTATATTCCCTAAATATCTTCGGAGAAACCTTAACGTTACACTCATTCGCGTTACCCAATGCATTGGAGAGCTATATCGGGCTCACCCACCTTTAGTTTATCAGGGAATCACCCGTCTTCATAATAATGCCCAAGAACCTCAACATAATTAAATCACATAAAACATGCATAAAGGAAACATAACATTTCCACCTTTCAATCACAAGATATCAATACAACACATTGATATAACAACATTATGAAAACCATTTTCAATACCAAAATAAAAGAAAATTAAAACATTGTATTTATTTTTCTTTTAAAAAGAAGGTATGGCTTGTAGAGGAAGACGAAACTCAAATAACGGTCACGGTGGCAGAGAAGTCGTTGTCCCCACATACGTACGACAAAAACATTCCATTTTGTCGTTTAGTAAAACGCTTCATATAAAAAAGATTCCATTTAGATAAACTTATAAGTCAAAGGGGTTTATACACCGTATTAAAGAAAGTTGTGTATAAGACGAAATATGCCTCAATGAAAGGAGATTGAGACAAAGCCCCTTACCTCGGGTCCGACATGACTCGACCGTTCTTTAATCTCCTGAATAATAAACTTGAGTTAATTTCTACTTGTTTAAGAACCTTTGTCAAGTTCATTATTCCTTTTATATAACTTATTTTCATTTCATGAACACTATGTAATTATTTAAGTTAATAACGGTCGTTTTAACGATCATTGGTACTTGAGTAAAAAATAAACCCTTTATAATTACATGCTGTTCATGTATCCATTATATCCAGAATTATAATCATTATGTATATATCATATATATCCATTATATACATGCATTTATAATATTACATAATCATTTAGAGTTAAGAAATGAAATGCACCGTTCAAGGAGGCGGTAAGCCGTATGTACGCATGAACGCTACTTTCATTTCTATTTCGTATTTTATAGAATGGAATCATAATGATATAAAGGTATATTATAATTCAAGTATAATATCATATATAATATCATAGTTCCATCCTTTATACGTCCCACATATGGTATTTAACGAATCAAATCACTTTGAGGGGGCGGTAGTCTGCACTTCCTTAAATGAAGATATCGTGTTTACCCATAATGGAAACCATAAAGGTATTCCTAAAATGAAAAATAAAGAATATTAAGGAAAAAATAAACATATTATATATCATATATAAATATAGTGACATCTTAGTGTCCACCTTTGAAGGTGTTTAAATAAAGTTTAACAATCATCGTTTCGGGAGGCAGAAATTCGCCATCCACGGAAACCGTATGTTCTTTAACCATTAGATATAGGTGTGTGTAAGTGTATATAGAATCCTTCTTATAAAAACATCCTAGTATATTGAGGATACTGTAGTTTTTACAAAAGAAATGAATAAAAAGAGTTTAGGGGGTTGGAGAAGAAAAATAAACCAAAAGGACTCAAAAGAAGACATTACCTTAAAATCGGGTAACTCCCTTTGGTTTGAGCTCAAAGGCTTCCTTGGGAAGACTTCTGCCCAAGTTGAGGCTTAAAGGAGTAATATAGGGAAGTTTATAGACAAAATGGGCAGAGTTTGGCCGAGCCAAAGGCTTTGGTAGTGTGGGTAAGGAGGTAGAGGTGGGGGCCTTTTATGAGAGGAGAGGAGGGGCACACTTGTAAAGTTACAAAATGTTACTTTATTTTCAAACGCTTTTCGGATTTTATAGGTCCCACATTGATGTATTTCGAGGATAAGGTGATGAGGGTTCTAAATCCTCTCATCCAACAGGTTTTGGACATGTTTATGTCTTAGATTTTACATTATCATTCCATTTTATTTAAATCGTTAAATAATGAGGTCATCACTGCATCATTATGATGTCATAAATAATTTAATTTATATAAAGTCTAAAAATTATAAAATAAAAACTATGATGTATAGAATCTTTTTATCCTTCCAATGACTATTTATAATCAAAAATCTGAATTTTATAACCCCATGTAAAAATTGTTTTAGTAAAACATATCATGTTTGTGTCATTTTTACTTTATCATTAAATAAAAAGATATTTATGTAATTTCCAAATTAAAGTGGTGCCATGGGGTCCCCAAGTTGACCCAAGGATTTTCATGGTCATCCATGACACATCCAATGAGGTTAGGACATGTTTCAAGCTCATATCATTTTATTAAAGCATTATTTTTAACTTAAACTACACTAATTACCTCTAATCGCGATTAAGAACTTAAAAGTTACTATTCACCAAATAATTATTTTAATCTCATTGAACCACATTTTACTTCTTAATGACAACCATGTATGTTGGATTTTTGAAATTTAAAACACAGAAGTGGTAAAATTTCATTTAAACGAAAAATCAGTTTTTATAAGTACCACTTAGTGGTTTCACTATTCATCAAAAATTGAAGTTTTTCAGAAAAATACCAAAAATTAACCCTAAGATATATTTGATATTACAAATTCAAAAATGAAGTCTATTTTACAAAATTCAAAACGTATAAGTCAAATTAATTAATTTAATAATTAATTCCCGCTGTCATGACAAATAGAGTGTTTTTATAAAACAATAAGTATCAAAAGATTGGCACCGGTTTATGTCCAATTTCAAAGTGAAATTGATTCCAATGACCAACATTGGATTAAATGGTAAAAATATATTCTAATTTCACTTCAAAACCAATTCAAAAGATAACCTAATCATATAAATAAATTAGACTAAAAAGCAATTTTGATGTCAAATGCAGTATTTTTCACTATTCATTAAAAAGTGAACATTGTCTGAAAAATACCAAAAATTCACACAAAGTAAATTTTAATGTCCCAATCATAAAGAATATGTTTATTTTGACAAACATAGCTTATAAAATTGTCAAAATATAGATTTAAAAATGGTTTTCCATCAAAAGGCAGTAAAACAATCTTTTAAAAATATTAGTGTATTCCATGCTTAAGATTAGATTTATTTTCATTTTAAGCCTCTAAAACACTATCTAATTCATTAATAGACATAGATAAAAATATATAATAATCATTACTTACTTGGTATGTTACATCCTTCCCCCCTTTTGAAAATTGCATCCCCTCAGTTAAATTACTTATCAAAATAAGTGGGGGTATTTATCCCTCATAGCATTTTCAGATTCCCACGTTGCCTCATCAACCATGTGGTTTTTCCACAAAACCTTTACCTGGTGAATTACCTTATTTCGCAACACATTCTCTCTTCGGTCAAGAATCTGGACGGGTTGTTCTTCATAAGATAGATTTTCTTCTAGCTCAACTACCTCTAGACTCAAAACATGAGATGGATTTGGCATATACTTCCTCAACATCGAAACATGAAAAACATTGTGTACCTGAGATAAACTCAGAGGTAAAGCCACTCGAAAAACAACTGATCTAACTTTCTCCAGAATTTCATATGGTCCAATGAACCTTGGACTCAGCTTTCCTTTATTACCAAATCTCATCACACTTTTCCATGGATAAACCTTGAGAAAAACATGATCACCTACCTGAAAAGATAGATCCTTCCTCTGGTTATCAGCATAACTCTTCTGCCTGCTCTGAGCTGTTCTCATGTGCTTCTGAATCAACTGAACTTTTTCTGCCATCTCTTCTACCAATTCTGGTCCCATCAGCTTCCTTTCACCCACTTCATCCCAAAATGCTGGAGTTCGACACCACTTCCCACATAATGCCTCAAATGGTGCCATCTGTATACTAGAATGAAAACTTTTATTATAAGAAAAACTCAATCAAAGAAAGATGCTAGTCCCAAATTCCCTGAAAATCCATAGAGCAAGAACCTAGCATATCCTCCAATGTCTGAATTGTCCATTCGGACTGCCCATCTGATTGAGGATGAAAAGCTGTACTAAAATTTAATTCAGTACCCAACGACTTCTAAAGGCCTTTCCAAAAGTTAGAAGTGAACCTGGGATCACGATCAGATACAATGGAGAGGGGAACTCCATATAACCTGACTATCTTTTTAAGATACAAACGGGAAAGTTGATCTAGTGAAAAATTATCTCATATAGCAAGGAAATGAGCAGATTTGGTCAAGTGATCAACAGTAACCAAGATTTCATTATTACCTCGAGATGTCTTCGGTAATCCCACAACAAAGTCCATGGATATATTCTCCCATTTCCACTCTGGCACTGGTAAAGGCTGAAGCATCCCTTTCAGTAACTGTCACGCTTCATTAACCTGTTGACATGTCATACACTTCACAGTAAAATCAGCAATATCTCTTTTCTTTCCATCCCACCAGTAATACTCCCGTAGATCTCTATACATCTTAGTACTTCTAGGATGAACTGATAACGGAGAACTATGAGCTTCACATAACAACTACCTCTTCAACTGTGAATCACAAGGAACACACGATCTCTTCCCAAATCTCAAAATGCAATCATTATCAATGTTTAATTGAGGCAACTTACCTTTCTGAACTAGCTAAACCTTTTTCTGCAACTCACTCTCTTGCTTCTGTGCTTGGTTGATTCTGTCTGATAGAGAAGATTTCACTGATACCTGAAACAAAACAGAAGTACATCCTGCACCAACAACTTCTATGCCAAAGTTCATCAAATCCTTAACCAAAGGACAAGTTCCAAATGCAACATCATTAATGAAGCATTACTTTTTCGACTCAAAGCATCATCAACATTATTGGATTTTCCCAGATGGTAATGAATTGTGCAATCATAATCCTTGATTAATTCCAGCCATCTCCTCTGTCTCATGTTCAATTCTTTCTGAGTGAATATATACTTTAAACTTTTGTGATTAGTATATATTTCATACATTACTCCGTAAAAATGATGCCTCCAAATTTTTAAATCAAACACAACAACAGCTAATTCCAAATCATGTGTAGGGTAATTTACCTCATGATTTTTCAACTGACGTGAAGAATAAGAAATTACCTGATCATTCTGCATTAGGACATAGCCAAGTCCTTTCAATGAAGCATCACTGTATATAACAAACTCACCATTCCTGGAAGGTAGTTCCAAAACTGGAGCATTCACCAATCTTCTTTTCAACTCATAAAAACAATCATCACATTCTTTTGTCCAGATAAACTTAACACCCTTCCGAGTAAGCTTAGTCATTGGACTAGATAACCATGATAAATTTTCAATAAACATTTTGTAGTAACCTTCCAAAACAAGAAAAATATGGATCTCGGTTACATTTGTGGGTCTTGGTCATTCTTCAACAACTTTTGTTTTAGCAGGATCAACAGTTATTCCATCTTTTGAAACAATGTGACCTAGGAAAGAAATTTGTTGTAACCAAAACTCACACTTGCTGAATTTCCATATAGTTTCTTTTCTTTTAAGGTTTTCAAAATAACCCTTAAATGTCTTTCATTCTCCTCTTTACTTTTATAACACCAAAATATCATCAATAAAAACAACCAAAATTTTTCAACTGAGTCAACTGAGCCATCACTACAACAAACTGTTTAGTTCTGATTCTGACCATCTTGTGATACTGATTTGAAAGGTCATCTCCCTATGTATGCCTTCCCAAAAAATATGTTATGTTTCCTCTCCAAAAAACCATTCTTAACACAAAAATATCTTAGCAGAAGAAACATGGTAATCATTAAATGCTATATAATTTCAATAATATTATAATTTAACACTTTTCTAACTCGAAAAGTTTTCTAAACCAACCTCTGATACCAACTATAAGTCCCCAGCCTTAAACCTTACTTAATCTTGAGTTATTACAAGATTACACATTGTGGATCTTTTCGGGTTTAGAGTTTTAGAGAATTAGATCATAAAACGTGCATTACATTCCACATATAAACAAAGTGGTTTCATAAAGATAGTATTATTCTTTCCCATCAATGGAAACATATTTAAAATAAAACATGGGTTCTTTCTTGACAATTCCCTGGCACTATCATCATATCTTGTACCTTTCCCTTTACCTATGAAAAACATTTCAAAAAAACATGGGATGAGAATAAAAAGTTCAGTAAGGGATATAAAAATATGGAAAGGAAACATTTGTACATATATACATAATAATGAAATCATACTTTACCCATAAAACATAAGCACTTTAACATACCTCATCAAATCATGAATAAATCATAGAAAGCATAAGACATAAAGGTAACTTGAGGCCTTCATAACATTCTTATGTAGGGAGTAACCCTCTTGGTTACATTTGGAATACCCATTACAGTATATTCCCTAAATCTCTTTGGATAAACCTTAACGTTACAATACATCATGTTACCCAATGCATTGGAGAGCTATATCGGGCTCACCCACCCTTAGTTTATCACGGAACCACCCGTCTTCATAATAATTCCCAAGAACCTCAACATAATCATATCACATAAAACATTCATAAAGGAAACATAACATTTCCACCTTTCAGTCACAAGATATCAATACAACACATTGATTTAAAAACATTATGAAAACCATTTTCAATACCGAAATAAAAGAAAAATAAAACATGATATTTATTTTTCTTTTAAAAAGTAGGTATGGCTTGTAGAGGAAGCCGAAACTCAAATAACGGTCATGGCGGCGGATAAGTCTTTATCACCGCATACGTACGAAAAAAACATTCCCTTTTGTCATTTAGTAAAATGCTTCGTATAAAAAAGATTCATTTTCGGTAAACGTAAAAGTCAAAGGTGTTTATACACCGTATAAAATAATGTTGTGTCTAAAAAGAAATATGCCTCAATGAAAGGAGATCGAGACGAAGTCCCTTACGTCGGGTCCGACATGACTCAGTCGTTATTTAATCTCCTGAATAATAAACTTGAGTTAATTTCTACTTGTTTAAGAACCTTTTTCAAGTTCATTATTCCTTTTATATCACTTATTTCCATGTCATGAACACTATGTAATTATTTAAGTTAATAACTGTCGTTTTAACGATCATTGGTACTTGAGTAAAAAATAAACCCTTTATAATTAAATGTTGTTCATGTATCCATTATATCCAGAATTATAATCATTATGTATATATCATATATATCCAGTATATACATGGATTTATAATATTACATAATCATTTAGAGGTAAGAAATGAAATGCACTGTTCATGGAGACGGTAAGCCGTACGTACGCATGAACACTACTTTCATTTCTATTTCGTATTTTATAGAATTGAATCATAATGATATAGTGGTATATTATAATTATAGTATAATATCATATATAATATCATAGTTCCATCCATTATACGTCCCACATATTGTATTTAACGAATCAAATCACTTTGAAGGGGCGGTAGTCTGCACTTCCTTAATGAAGATATCGCGTTTACCCATAATGGAAACCATAAAGGTATGCCCAAAATGAAAAATACAGAAGCTTAAGGAAAACATAAACATATTATATATCATATATAAATATAATGACATCTTAATGGCCACCTTTTAATGTGTTTAAATAATGTTGAACAATCATCGTTTCGGGAGGCCGAAATTCGCCTTCCACGGAAACAGTATGTTCTTTAACCATTAGATGTAGGTGTGTGTAAGTGTAGCTCGAATACATATTATAACAACATCTTATAATATTTTTTATACTGTATTTGTTACAAAAGAAAAGAATAAAAAGATTTTAAGGGGTTGGATAAGCAAAATAAAACAAAAGGACTCAAAAGAAGACATTACCTTAAAATCGGGTAACTCCATTTGGTTTGAGATCAAAGGCTTCCATGGGAAGACTTCTGCCCAAGGTGAGGCTTAAAGGAGTAATAGAGGGAAGTAGAGAGAGAAAATGGGTAGAGGTTGGCCGATCCAAAGGCTTTGCGAGTGTGGGTAAGGAGGTAGAGGTGGGGTCCTTTTTATTTGAGGAGAGGAGGGGCACTCTTGTAAAGTTACAAAATGTTACTTTATTTTCAAAAGAGTATCAGATTTTAAAGGTCCCAAATTGATTTATTTCGAGGATAAGGTTATGAGGATTTGGAATCCTCTCATCCAATAGGTTTTGGACATGTGTATGTCTTATATTTTACATTATCTTTCCATTTTATTTAAATCGTTAAATAATGAGGTCATCGCTACATCATCATGATGTCATAAATAATTTAATTTATTTAAAGTCTAAAAATTATAAAACAAATACTATGATGTTTTAAATAATTTTATCTTTCCAATGACTATTTATAATCAAAAATCTGACTTGTATAACCCCATGTAAAAATTGTTTTAGTAAAACATATCATGTTTGTGTCATTTTTACTTTATCATTAAATAAAACGTTATCTATGTCATTTCCCAACCAATGTGGCTCCATGGGGTCCCCAAGTTGACCCATGGATTTTCTTGGTCGGCCATGACACATCCAATGAGGGTAGGATATGTGTCAAGCTCATCTCATTTTATTAAAGCATTATTTTTACCTTAAACTACACTAATTACCTCTAATCGCGATTAAGAACTTAAAAGTTACTATTAACCAAAAAATTATTTTAATATCATTGAACCATATTTTACTTCTTAATTAAAACAATGTATGTCGGATTTTTGAAATTCAAAACACAGATGTGGTAAAATTTCATTTAAACGAAAAATCGGTTTTTATAAGTACCACCACTATTCATCAGAAATTCAAGTTTTTCAGAAAATTAGCAAAAACTCACCCTAAGCTATATTTGACATTCAGAATTCAAAAATGAAGTCTATTTTACAAAATTCAAAACATATAAGTCACATTAATTAATTTAATAATTAATTCCTGTTGTCATGACAAATAGCGTGTTTTAATGAAATAATAAGTATCAAAAGATTGACACCAGTTTAAGTCCAATTTCAAAGTGAAATTGATTCCAATGACCACCATTGTATTAAATGGTAAAAATATATTATAATTTCACTTCAAAAACAATTCAAAAGATAATCTAATCATATGAATAAATTAGATTAAAAAGCAGTTTTGTTGTAAAATGCAGTATTTTTCACTATTCATTAAAAAGTGAACATTGTCTGAAAAATACTAAAAATTCACACAATGTAAATTTTGATGTCCCAATAATAAATAATAATTCAATTTTGACAAACATAGATTATAAAATTGTCAATATATAGATTTAAAAATGGTTTTCCATCAAAAGGAAGTATAACAATCTTTTAAAAATATTAGTGTATTCCATGGTTAAGATTTGATTTAATTTCATTTTAAGTCTCTAAAACACTATCTAATTCATTAATAGACATATATAAAAATATCTATTACTCATTACTTACTTGGGATGTTACAGTTATCATAATATAGTGTGATAAGATCTTTACTTCTAGGTACTACATCCAACTCTTGGACGATGCTTGACATCCATATTGCTTCTTTATCTGCCTCATAAGTTGTGATATACTCAGGCTCCACTGTAGAATCTGCCACCAAACATTGCTTTGAGCTCTTCCAACTCACTGCACCTCCATTCAAACTGAATATGTATCCAGTCTGCAACATCATGTCATCTTGATCAGTTTGGAAACTAGAATCTACATGTCCTCTAATGACTAGTTCCTCATATTCTCCATACACCAGGAACATGTCCTTAGTACGCCCCAGATAATTAAGGATAGACTTGACTGCCATAGAATGGTGGTCTCCTAGATCAACTTGATATATGTCTTCCACACTTAATGCATAAGAAATGTCTATCCTCATACATAGCATAGAATGCATGACTGACCCAATCACAGATGCTTAAATGATCTATTCCAATTTCATTCTTTCCTCATGTGTTTGAGGACACATATTCTGGGAATGATTAATTCCATGTGACACTAGAAACAATCCCCTCTTGGACTGTTCCATACCGAATCTCTTCAATATCTTCTCAATGTATGTTCTTTGACTCAGGCCCAGAATTCTCTTGGATCTATCACGATGGATCTTGATCCCAAGAATATATGTTTCCTTTCCCAAGTCTTTAATAGAGAAGAATTAATCCAGCCATTCCTTAACTAACTGTAAGACAGGTACTTCATTTCCAATTAGTAATATGTCATCAACATATACTATTTGGAAAAATATTGCACTTACACTAAACCTTTTATAGACACAAGGCTCACATTCATTCTTAACAAGAAAATTTTTGTTACAACTTCATAAAAATGTATGTTCCATGACCTTGATGCTTTCTTTAATCCATAAATGTATTTATGCAACTGGTATACCATGTTGGCATCCTTTGGAGTCAGAAACGCTTCAGGATGTGTCATGTAGACAACTTCCAGGAGGTTCCCATTAAGGAATGTTGTTTTGACATCCATTTTCCAAATTTCATAGTCATGGTAATCAGAATTGTCCAATAGGATTCTGATGGATTTCAGCATCGCAACCAGTGAAAATGTTTCCTCATAGTCAATTCTTTGATGCTATTTAAAACCTTTTCCAACCAGTCGTGCCTTATAGGTTCTGACTTGTTCCTCCATGTCAAGTTTATTCTTGATTAGCCATTTATTACCAATAGGATTTACATCAACTGGAGGATCTACCAAAATTTAGAATTGGTTTTGTTTCATGGATTCCATTTCAGAATTCATGGCTTCTTTCCACTTGGAAATGTATATGCCTTCAACTACTTCCTTGTCGGTAAGAGGACCATTATTGTCAACCAATAATGTGTCACCATCCTCAGTGAAAATAAAAACATATCATTCTGCTTCTTTCACCTCTCTCATGCTCCTAAGTAGTTCTTGTGTCTCTAGAACAGATTTTTCTTCCACGGGGATTTTTGGAATATGTTCTTGTACCAACTCTTGTGTATCTTGAGCCTTGACATCATCGAAGTCTATCTCTCTCGCACTATCTCTTTTGGAGATGTGCTCCCTCAAAGGAATATGGCGTGTCTTTCCACTATAACCTTTTTATCTAAGGGGTTGTATATGGAATATCCCCTTATTTCATTGGGATATCCAATAAAGATACACTTTGATCCTCATGGTGCAAGTTTGTTACCTGAAGAGGCCTTAAAAAATGCTTCGCTACCCCACATATGTAAATTTAATAACACGGCTTTGTTTCCACTGCATAACTCGTATGGAATACAATTTATCGATTTAGTTGGTAATTGGTTTAGTATGTGTGATGCTGTTTGTAATGCATATCCCCAAAAGGATAATGGAGGAATCACATGTCTCATTATTGATCTCACCATGTCCAATAGGGTGCAGTTCCTCCTATCACTTACACCATTCCACTGAGGTGTGTAAGGAGGCGTGAGTTGAGATAGAAACCCAAAATCCTTTAAGAAATCAATGAAGTCCTGATTAAGATATTCTACTCCTCTGTCTGAGCAGATTTTCTTAGTCTTCTTACCAAGCTTGTTCTCAACTTCATTCTTGTATGCTTTGAACTGATCAAAAGAATATTACTTATACCTCATTATGTAAATATATCCATATCTACTAAAATCATCATTAAAAGTTTTGAAGTACAAGAACCCACCCCTTGCTTCAACTGGAAATGGTCCACACACATCTGTGTGTACTAATTCTAGAATCTCTTTAGACCTTTCACCTTTCCCACTAAATAGGGTTTTGGTCATTTTTCCTTGTATACATGCATGAAATATACCAAGTGGTTTGAGTTCAAAAGAATCTAATTACCCATCTTGATGTAATTTTTCAAAAGTTTATCACTGACGTGACAAAGCCGGTGATGTTAACATTGGATGTGGTATGATTCATGTGAATTAACATTGTCATTGATTCCCATTTCTTGGTTTGTGTAGTCTAACACATAAAGGTTGTTATATAAATGTGCCCTACCAAAACAAATTCTATCTTTATAAAAGTAGAAACATTCATTTCCAAACATGAAGATGAATCCATCACTATCTAATATCGATACTGAAATAATTTTTTTGGTTACATAGGGTACATAATAACATACTTTCGATACAAAGACCATCCTATTATGCAATGTGAGGTGGTAGTCTCTGACACCTACAACAGTGAGTCTGGCTCCGTTGGCTGCTTGTAAATCCACCTCACCTTGGTCAATCTTTCTAAATCTACTTGGTTACTATATTTTGATACAGATGTGAGCACCAGAAGTAGTGTCTAATACCTAATTAGTAGAAACAGATAGATTGAATTCGATAACAAATGCACCTGAAGCTTCCCCTTCCTTCCTTGGTTGGGTGCATTTTTTCTTCCAGTGGCCCTTCTTGCCACATGCGAAACAAATAGCCTCCTATTCTCTTACCTCCCATTTGATCTTCCTTTTTTTGGATGTCCATGAAGAAGCTTTGGGATTAAATTTCATCACCTTCCCATTCTATTTATTCACCATAAGAACAAAATTCTTTTCATGCTTTATATCATTTTCCACTTGGCAAATGAGGATAAGGAGATAAAATAAATACTTCTCAATGTTGTTCATGTTGAAATTTACAACAAAGTTAGAGAAGATCTTGGTGAGTGATGCAAGAATGATATTGGTACCCCGTTCTTCAAGGAGTTTAAACACTAGAACCTCCAAACGCTCAATGTAGCTAATGAGCTCTACTATAAGAGTCCCAGCTGGGGAACCCTCTCGAAGCATTCTCTAGAATAGAACCTTGGAGATCTCAAACCATTCATGTATTTCTCTCTCCTAGTATAGACCACGGAGGTGCTCGAGCATGCTATAGGAATCCATTTCTTCATGAGACTTCATGAGCTCACTATACATAGATGATAACATCAAACATTGAACGTCGAGTACATCATTCAAATGTTGATCATATACCATGAAATCATCACCACTCTCCACTTGGGCGGGCGAATCAGGAAGTGAGGACTCCAACACGTAAAACATTATTTCATGGTGTAGGCTAACCCAAAAGAACCTAAACCATTCCTAAAAGTTACTGCAGATGGAGATATTATTTTTATCCAGAATTGATCGCAGATAAAATGTGGTTGACGATTTTGTTATATTGATTCTACAAATTAAAAGAGCATATTTATCAGTACCTTTTGATTTCATTTTATGATAAATAATAAATGAATTTATTAATTCTCCCACTATTTTATCAAGTACCAATGGCCCTCACCATTGAACTTGGAATGTCTAGTTTTCATGACATTCTAGTGGTAAGGATCCATATTTCCCTTCACATAACCCCAAAAAGGGTTGGTCAAGCTATATGAATGTATTTATGTAGTCATGTCATTGACAACTATGAGCATACAGTTCTTTGATCTGTTGAGTGGACTCCATAATCCTGAAATCCTGACATAGATTTCTTTAACACATGCCTCCATTTTACAACATATCTATAATTGTCTACTCCTATGGATGTAAAATGTTTAATTCAATTCGAAACATTCACAATATGATCCTTTATAAATGTAAGTGCCACAACTAGGGTCTGTCAAACACATAGTTTTATTGATTCTTTCCCTTAATCAAGTAATGGAAGGAGTGGTCTGACTTAATATGGTATTTTAGGCCTTTTATTATTTTTGCGTAGTTTTCACTATCACATGCTTGTTAATGTTAAGTGATTATTGCTTAAGTGATTAAACATGTTTCGATAATGTTTACTCATAATCATGTTTTTATTTTCTTCCATATTTGCATGCTTGTTTATCTCATTAATTATGTGATCGTGACAACATATACATAATAAATAAACCATGCAATCAGACAGAAATAATATAAGATGGAATGATCATGATCTTATATGGGATAGATTATCTATCGGTTTTGATAAGATAACCCTGACCTAGGGAAAAACAAATTGAACCAGATGGTTCATGTTTTGAATCTCCCACCTGTCCACCTTTGTATCTTCTTGGGTTGGTTTCACCTCAGCTTCGGGTTTTGAACCGTCTCCTCTGACATGGGATATCCTCCATTACATGGGGTTTACATTAAAGAAACCTTGGGAACACATGCCCTACATTTTATTGGAAGAATTCTCACAGGCCAACGAATTTAAATTAAATAAAATTAAATGAAACCTTACACACAAAAATGGTATTTGGTCTAGCTCATGACAATCCATATCATGCAACAAAATTTATGCATATTTAGAATTCAAATTATTTTAATCTCTCTTTCATTTAATATAATTCACGCTTGAATTCAATTAGTTATGATCTTATTATTAATCAATTCGTTATCTTAAATTCCTTTCTGAATTTCCTTGAGATTATTCTCATCCATATTCCTTATAACGGTATTTTGTAATTTTGAGGAAACCTGGTGAAATACCTTTTCTGTAAAGTACATGGTTTGTAGGATATAATACACAGCGTGTATTTTTTCACCATTTATCCAAAGTACACACCGAGGGCTTTGGCGTGTTTTCTATACATTGGAAATTTTAGAGTACATGGCATGTAGATTAATCTAACATGGCGTGTACATTCTTGTTACATGGTTACATGCTTGGAAATCCCATGTACGTTGTACATGGCTTCTCCTTGTACAAGGTTTCTCCTGGGTCGGATCAGACTACACGGTTTTTTGATTCCACATACACACCGTGTATTTACGGTTTCCACGTGCCGTTCAATACTGGTCAACATGGTGTGATAAATACTTAGGAATGCTTAATTCACATGGCTTGGTTTGTGGGACCAGTACCGGTTTGTTGAACCTAAGTATACGGCCTATATTTTTCACTACATGCCATGTATTCTTGTGTAGTACAAACAGAGAGAGAGGCTCCTTCGGATGCATTCTACATTTTTATTGTACTCAAAATTAAAATCAAAAAGTCTTTTCTATTAGTTCAATCGAGAAACAAAGGAGGAAAAACATATCACATTCAATCATTCTTATAGAATGATTTATATTGAATTGAATCAAATATAAATGAGTAAATTATCAACGAAAATTAAATAACTATAATCCATGCTATAACCTCACTCTAATACGATTTGATGGTTCTGGGCACAGAGGAAGCTCATGGGTGGATATTCCCACTTCGCTTTTTGTCATTATAAATGATCAATTTAGGGTTAATACGATGATAAACTCCAATCTCCACGGATCGAATCATAGAAATAGAAAAGGAAGAAGGATAGTCCCATAAACACAAATGAGGTTCATCATAGGTTGATTATATTAAATTTAATTAAGTGATAAGAAGTATCTTTTTGGGTGTTCTTTATTTGTGGATATTCTTGATCACGTTCCGATGTGATTCGTCGTTGTGTCGCAGAAGCCAAGTGTAGACTACCTCTAGTGGTGATCCACACGTGCACCATGTATCTCTGGATGTCACAAAAGGATTCTCTAGGTGCAAGCGTGGAGAAATATTTCCATGTGTTATCCTCCTTAGATCGTTTTAATCCAATGGAGTAGGATCTCTATCGGTCTTGATAGATTTATTAGAGGAAGGAGTTATCTCGGACTTAAGAGAATTCTACCGAATTGTTGTGCACAACGATTGGAGAAATGTGTTGGGATTGTGAGGATATTTATAATTGTGTTTGAGGATATATAATTATGACAATAAATAAATGTGTTACACATTTTATTTATTTCATGAACTCTTATTGAAACCCCCCATGTTGAATAATTAATTCCTTGACATGCGCCCACACTTATTATAATAAATATCATTTAATAAAACAATATTATATTTTCAAAATCCCATCTAGAAAAACTACATGGAGTGTAATAATTAATACACGGTGTGTACATGTTTTTCATAAAAGTACACGGCATGTAATCATTAATACACAGCGTGTACTTGATTCTTCATTTCCATTCCAAAATTAAAACTACATGATGTGTAATCAATAATACACAGTGTGTACTTTTTTTCAAAATAAAAACTATACGGTTTGTAATCATTAATACACGATGTGTACTTGTTTTCATTTTATTCATCCTAAAACATTAAAACGACTTAGGCTTCCTTGAATAATTATTAAACCACGTATGGGAATAATATTTATTATACATGAGATACTTGAATACACTTAGTGTGTGACCCTCTAGGCCTCTTTCTCGTTGGCATTAAGTGGGCTTGCCTAAATCCAAGATTACTATCTAGCAACGGGTCATGGAACCCAAGAGAAAGATGTTGATGTTGCATTTACATGTTACCTCATACGAACGGTTACCATGAAATTTAATCCCTTTGTCTCAATATCTCATCAAGTAGGTTTCATGGTAGTTTCATAAACCTATATGCTTGATCTGTCATTCATTGACTACCTGAAATAAACCCATCATTACACCATGGACATGGAATTTCATGTGACAGTTCTATTTCAATCAATGGGCCGAGATATCAACTTCCATAAATGGAAGGGAAAAATCTTTCACCAACTTATCCATTAGCAACATGTCATTCGTGACGCAACCAACATACCCTACTTCCTGCTAACTGTCTTCGTGACAGTTTTCTTCATCAAATCTATGTGTGTGAGTCATGAAATTAGTTAATGATAATCTTCCAGTCTAAGTACCATTACACACACTCACAGATATAAATGTACGATGACACCAATACATGCATAATTACTACTCGCGGGTCTGTTCTTATAATCTCCCATATTAGAGATTACCATGTGCGAACTCCATGAGAGAGAGTCTCATATTCTTACGAGTACTTGCACATTACAAACTGTATACTATGTGTCCAATCATAGTATATCATCCAACCATAGAACATTATTTAAGAATATTGCTATAGAATTTTAGGGTTCTCATAATAGTAGTGATCTTCAATGACCTTATTAATGCAACAAATATTCCATGTCATTATTATATTATAGTCTTGAAAACAATGAACAATATATAATAAGTGTACATTCATGTAATCAAAGTACAAACTGTTGGTTCTCAGGAAACCAACTCTAACACCTTCCATGAATCTTGTCCAAGACATAGATTTTCCTGCTAAACCATTGACTTGACCCTCACGTCTATAGATAACATTAGGAACAGACTCGGTAATCAAACTTACATCGATGGTCTGATCTAACACTTGAGGTGAGAGTTTCGGTTGGAACCTCTTGGTGGAAGAGTCGACACCTTATTCCGTCAGTTTGGTTATAGAATGGACATCCATTGTTCATACTCATATTGGTTGTATTAGGGAAAAAGGTTGTGGTTTATCTACAATGTTGGAATGGGGGTTTCCTTGGCCAGTGAAAAAGAAAACCATGGAAGCATAGGATATACTCTTTCATAGAAGGGTACGACTAATCACTCATGATTCAGCCGTCCATCCCCTCATGGAAGTAGAAGTTTTGAGTTTTAAGTTCCCAATGGGAGTGGATAGAGTTCCTCCAAGACTATGACATTATGATAGTCTATAATCCTAGGAAGGGGAACATGGTTGCAGATACACTCAGTAAGATGTCTGGTCTATAGCTATTGAGTGTGGCATCATAGTAACTAG
Organism: Viscum album; assembly: GCA_963277665.1. Classification (NCBI taxonomy): domain Eukaryota; kingdom Viridiplantae; phylum Streptophyta; class Magnoliopsida; order Santalales; family Viscaceae; genus Viscum; species Viscum album. The sequence goes on along the minus strand of OY728140.1, from coordinate 1,250,371,045 downwards.
TCGCACTGTAGAAATCCTTAATGGATAGAGATGAAGATTCTTACCTTCAGTCTATGACATTCACTCCCCCACTCCTTCAACAAGTCGGGGAGGCATAACATGGGGGATTTGACTGCGAGGCTCGACCTGATCAGATATCCTCAAGGGATGCACCTGATGGGTTTTATGAATGTGAAGAGCACGTCGTCCTCTTCAGAGGACGTACCATGGTACCGAGGGAGCTTCGGAGGAGGTGTTGAGGTAGTTCCATACGTCCCCTCTAGTGGTACATCTTGGTGTGGTGAAGATATACTAGGACCTCTGGCGTCAGTAATGGTGGCTAGAGTTGAAGAAATCAGTTGTAGATTTTTTATCACGAAGTATCACTTGTCATAAATTGTATACTATACATATTTGGAATAAGTATTATTCCGAAAAGATATGGAAACCATTGGAGTTCTAGGAGGGGAACCAAGTATTCTTGCAAGTCTCTCTTCTTCAAGGACTATGATAATTTGGCTAAGGTGGCAAGTTATCACCGAGGTTTATCGGTCCATTTCTGATACATCGGAGGATAGGCAAGGTATCATACCTCTTTGATCTACCACAATAATTGGAGATGGTGCATGACGTCTTCCATATATCCCATCTGAAGAGATACATGCATGAACCATATCACATCATCAACCACGTCGAGCTGGACTTCGATGACTGGGCGACATTTACGGAGGTTCTAGTGGAGATTGAGGATCGATAGGAGAGGTTCCTTTATTGGCGGTCGATACATCTAGTTCTCGTGTGCTGGAAGCACATGAACCTCTAGGAGAGCACATGGGAGCAGGAGGCTCAGATTCGTGCTCAGTACCCTCTTTTGGGTTTTTAACTTTGTTTTGGCTTTCGAGGACGTAAATCCCTAAGGTGGGGAGAATTTAATGTCCCATAAATTCTGTATAATTTTTATTTAAAATTATATGGAATTATTTTGAGACCGCAAAATTTGACGGCGTGTGATTCTGAGGCCCGGAGTGCCCTGAATGATCCGTCGAAGTTTAGTTGAGTTTTAATTAGCACGTGTAAACATTTTTCCTAACAAAGTGGAATAAATCTGAAACAGTAACTCGAATCAATAATCAGAGGGTACCGTTGCGTTCAGGATGGCGGGTTTACCCTAGGCATGACATAATTTTAGTCGGTACGGGCCTCCTGTGAGAAAACCCAAAAATGGCATAACCGTTAACATAACAATTACATAAATTATTTTATTTTGAAATTTCATATAACTCACAAATGGTAGCTCGGATTGAAAATCTAAGACCACCTATATACTCCTGAGGGAATTCTTCATTTATGAATATACTAACTTTGGCTGGCGTAGGCCACCATTGAATTTTAGTTTTTGGCCATAAATAAAATATTAAGTAACAATTATTTTATTTTAAAATACATAACTTTTAAACGGTAACTCAGATTTTAAATATGATAGTAATGTTGGGTTCTTTGGGGCGTGTTTCACTTAGGTAGAGCCTAACCATGACCATCATGGGTGAAGGGTGACTGTTATAATTTTTCCGAACTTTTTTTCAGGTATGCTCAGTAAATGCGCGAGTAGTGTTATATAACATTTGAACCAGTTCTTGGAATTGAAATATAAGGGCAATATTTAACTCGTAACACCAATATTCTCTTAATAAGGCCTTCACCTTTACCGCATTAGGTTTAGGGTAAAAGATAGTGTTCATGAATTTTGTGGGAGAGTTAAAAAAATAAAAATAAAATACAGAAAAACTTTTATTTTATTTTTAAAACCTCCCATTTTATTTTTAGTGGTGGGGACCACCCAAACTAAAAACCCCCAATTTAAATTTAAAGGTGGGTACCACCCTAACCTTGAACTCCTCCTTTAATATGAGATAACTCTTGGTTTTCCTCCCATTGATGTGCCAACTCAATTAGTTTATATAATAATCTTATTTTTCATTTCACCATTCGGTTGGAGAATTGTTCGAAAAAGGGAGATCTATAGGAAACTTGGAAGGTTATTCTTCAACGAAGAACATCCACTATAATGAAGATCATCCTCTAGAAATAGAGAACGAGGAAGATGCTTGAGCCTGGATTAGAAACATCTTATTGGAGTAACGAACGCCGACGTCACCATCTCATCGACTTCGTCTTCTTCCTCATGCCACCTCTAATGAACAATAGAAGTAGGGGTTTTTATATATGTTTGAATTTGTTTTATTGATTCTTCATATCCTAAATTCATGCTGACGATGGCCAAATGAACAAGGCCATCATCCCCCACATAAACCTTGCTTCTATTTTTTTTATTCTTCGCACATTATTCGTGCGGTCTTCAACGCCTAATATTTATTGGCACAGGAAAAACATAGTTTTACTGAGCGCGATATATGTATGTGAATCCCTCAATGAAAGGATCGCAAATATGCGATCATTTAATTTTTTGGGCTTAGATCGAAGCCGAAATGGCTCGCGGATTGAGGAGGCCAAATGTTTATTGGCGCTGAAAATGAAATATTCTTTTGAGCATGACATAAGGACGCAGATCCCTTGACCCACAGATAATGAATATGTCATCATTTTATTTTTAGGGGTTATAACGAAGATGAGACACCCCACGGAAGTAGTGACATGGCGATGTAGGGTGGTCTGGCGCGGCTGATGCAGGCGGTGCGCGCGCAGCAAGCGGGGCCAAGTGGCTTTGGCCGATGACGAGGTAGATTAGGCGGCGACGTGAGTAGGTGGTGCGGTAGAGGAAAGCTGTGTGAGAGGAGGAGGAGTAGCGGATTCCTAGTTCGTGTACAGGGGTGCAAAATCATGGAAGAAGAAAATTAGATTGGAGAGAGAATGAAATAGATAGGAAATAAAATTAAAATAAAAATGATTATAAAAAAGTGATAGAGGCACTATTTTAACTCATGTACACCAAAATGGGATTCCTCTCTTGTGTGTGAATCTAAAATGAGATTGGAGAGAGAAACATTCAATGAAATAAAATAATAATAAAATAATAATAATAATAATATTTATGGTTGTTAAAACCCTAATTCATTCATAACTTATCTGTGCGACCTCAATTTCACGAACCGTCAGTGGAAGTGCAACCCTGACTTTGAGACGAAAATTATGAGTCCAATATTGGATGTCTTTTTCGGGTTTTTTGATCAAGTACCTGAAACGCTCAAATAAAAATAATAATAATAATATATTATTATTAAATCTTTGACCCTCCATAACTCATGCGTGTGACGTCTGATAGACTTACTGTCTATGGGGACGTGATCCTATCATTAAGACGGTCGATTTAAGTCTAATGTTGAATATTAAATTCTGGTTCGTGTCTCGGGTTCACGAAACACCCAATAATAGTATTATTTTTATTACGGGATCTTCTATTCGACATATCTCCCTCATACGGAGTTGGAATGACGAACCGTTTGTGGCACTAGAATCCTTGGATCGAGACAGTCCTTTTGGGATACCCCACTTGAGTTTGGATAATGTTGGGTTATATCCAGTTTGGATCGAGCACGAATCCAACCGGGCCCTCCGGGCTAAAAAGGCAATAACTTTCATACCGGAAGTCCGATTGATGTATCGTCAATTGCATTGAGACCCCATTTACATGGAATTACATTTGGATACTTCTTCATGGAACTTCGTGAAGTTAGATAATAGACCTGTGGATCGAGGAGAAAACCCTTCTAGAGACATGTTATCTTAGTGCGGGAACCCTTTAGATGGTTGTGACTATGTACAAGGATCCTGTGTGGGTCTGACGACGTACTGTGACGATGTACTAGGACCATGTGTGGGTTTGAAAGTGTACTGATGATGTACTAGGATAATGTGTGGGTATGATAAGGTACTGATGATGTACTAGGATCCTGTGTGGGTCTGACGGCGTGCTGACAATGTACTAGGATCATGTGTGGGTCTGACGATGTACCGACGATGTACTAGGATCCTATATGGGTCTGACGATGTACGGAAGGTGTACTAGGATCATGTGTGGTTCTGACGACGTACTGTCGATGTACTAGGATATTGTGTGGGTCTAACGATGTACTAATGATGTACATGGATCTTCTGTGGGTCTGACGATATACTAGGATCCTGTGTGGGTCTGGCAAGGTACTTGGATCCTTTGTGGGTCTGATGATTTACTAGGATCCTGTGTGGGTTTGGCGAGGTACTAGGATCCAGTTTGGGTCTGATGATGTACTAATGTCCTCTATGGGTATGATGATGATTTAGGATCCTTCATGGGTCTTCCCATTAACAGATTAAGATTATTTAGTAGTTAAATCTAATCATCTCTACTATTGTACTTAAGAGATACCTGGTGTGAGCTGAGTCTGTAACTTGTGGTATTTTTCCTTCGTGGTGATGCCTTGGTGGTATTCTTCTATGTGGTGTACCTGTGTGGTACATACCAATGTGGTATTTCATCCATTATAGAACAACTGAGCTTTGGTCTATTGAGTTGGACGCTCTATTTCCTCATGATTGAGATGGGTATACTTGATAATTTAGGTATATGTATGGGGATATACGTAAGTAGGATTGTCAGTTGATTTTGTGATTTTTGGTTTTTCATTATTAGATTTTGTGAGACCTTGAGGGTCTCAGGGTGACTACTAAATATAGTTTTACTAAACCCTACATTGGCTATTCCTACACCTTGTTGTGTTGGTTGCAGACGACGGACATCACTGATTGAGGATGAGGGTCTCAGGACTGGAGGTAGCTCGGAGGTGGACCCAAGACGAGGCGTACCACATAGAAAACTGTTTGCGAGCTATACCTACCCATCAGGTAGGATCCTTGGTGGGTGTTCACATGAGTTTTCCAGTTTACTTATACCTTCCACTCTATTGTACATCCTGTTGGGCTTGTATTCTGGCCCCGTTTACTTACTTACTCACTCTATTTACTATTCCGTTTACCTTTTGTTCATATCAAGCTATGTGCTTGGTTGTTTGTGTATAGGTCATAAAGGCAATTCCTTCCTGGTTTTAGGGAAATGTGCCTTCGGTGATAGTCGCCAGCCCGTATCCTATTGAAGGCTGGCTTGGGGTAGTCACGACATGGGCCCCGGGGACGGGTCGTGACCTATGTAGAGTATGATGCAAAGCTAAGAGGTCAGGATGAGACTAATTAGAGATTAATTAGAGAGTAGGAAGTGTAGAGACAACATCATGAGTAGCAACGACAGTAATAGCATCATAAACATGGTCAGTTGATTGAGTAAATGCAGTGACATACAGATGGATTAGGGATAGAGTTCACTCTATCTATTTTAGTTAATTCCCTACCCTCTTAGTGGCACTATTATTATGTTCTTTTCGTGAACTTTTATTATATTATAAATGATTATATTTTTTACTAAATTTTATTTATGGTTTTGTATTTTTTAGTGATCTTTATTGTTAGAATAGGTTAGGAAAATCCCTTTATTATGAAACGTAGAAGCCCATTTAAGATGGATCAAGATAGAAACCATTACATGACTAAATCCCCAAACACAGCATGCCCTAAAAAAGACATGAAAATTGTAAATTTCAGTAAGTCCAATCATCTCGAAGTTAAATCCATATAGACTAAAATACTATGGTAGAGAAAAATAGAATTAGAATTGGATTGAAATCCCCCAAGGTATCCATATAGTTATTCAACCACCGTCCGATACACCCAAACCTTAGCATCCATTGGGAACTACATGGATGATAATCAGGGTGGATGGATCTGCTGATAATGGCAACAACCTATCTAAAAAATCATCATCCCCTACTAGAGTAGGTTTTTCTTCTCCGGTCATCAACCCATTCATTGAGTAAGTTTTGACCCTTGTTTCTATCTCTCACCATCATACCGGGGTTTGAGTCTGGCCTTCAGCTACTATGATAATAAGAGGCCTTCCAATCAACTAGCCCCGGTGTTTTCCTACCAACTCCTGCCTTCTATAAGGAGTCCAGATCTCATTGTTGACCCCTTCAATTAGGTTACTTTAATTTTTTTATAAACAGTTATATGAAATGAATATATATTTATATTGGTTTGGTATTTTAGAACAATGTTCCACAAGTAATTTTTGATGAGTATGAATCATCCTCACCTCAATTTGATGAACGGGGTGACCGGAATGACTCCACTTTTGTAGATATGGCTTTTAACATCCCAACAAACAAGTATTTACATCATTAAAAATGTTTTATTATCATCAGTGCTATTAAAATGTGGTTCTGTTTATCATATCTAAATAAGTGCTAATAAAGGCCCCTTTTATCAGCACTGATAAAATGGGTCATTTATCAGTGCTAAAAAAATGCTGAAAAATGACATTTATTAATTCTTTTTTAGTGCTGATAAATGTACGAAAAAGTAATTTTTAAAAAGAAGTTTTTTTCGGAAAATGGGAGGGTGGGACCTCCCTCCTTTTATCTGTGCTTGATCCCCCCTCTTAAAAATGCTAGTCTAGCATTGCCACCCCTTTAACAGGTCTAGATATCCCCCTACTCTTTAGTATTGCTAGGGACCTGCATCACCCACCCGTGCGCACCCTTGACTTTACTGGGTTTCAAAACTGAGACCTCCCCCTCATAATTTCGCTCCTTTTTCAATCCCCTATATCGTTTTCTTCTGTATTTTATGATTCATCTATATATTTTTATTTATATCTTAATACTTATTTTTCATTATATTTATAGATATATATATATATATATATATATTTAAATACATATATAACATATGTTTTTGTGTGTGTGAATGTGTGTTTATAAATACAGACATATATATATATATATATTAATTTTTGTGTACATCTATATATATAGTTATATATATTTATATTTATTTACATATATTATATATTTATATTTTTATACATATATTAAAATATATAGATAAATATATATCGGTTTTTCAATGCACAAACAAATATATTTATACATATATAAACATAATATATACTGAAATTGTATATATATATAATAATTTATTCATTTTTTATTTTAATAAAATGGATATTATTTTTTATTTAGATAAGGTTTATATATTTATAAAAATACTTTACATGTAAATATGTTTACATGTATATTTATAAAATTAAATTACTATGTCTGAATATATAAAAAATATCTATATATTTTTATATATTTGATTATAAATAAAACTAAATTATGAAAAATGATAAAATTTACAAACATTAATATCAATATGAATTTAATACTTGTGAGAATTTTAGTCCCCACTTAAAATGGGAAAAACACCACCTTAAATGAGGTTGAAAGTCCATCGAATGTTAAAAAATAGGATTCATCGACTAGAAACTCTTTTTTAAAGTCGTTATATGGAATATTTGGGTCTATGAAAACATAATAGGGTATTTCTACTTATCAATAATATGTAGATCTCATTTCAAGATTTGAATTGATATGTGGTAGAGCTCAAATGGACACTTGGATCAGAATTTATGACCGTTTAAATACGAGTTACATTTTCAATTTATTTTAGATCTTTTATCTATTTTTTAATATTTTTTTGTATCTTCAAATGGTTAATAAATGATTTATAATCGATAATAATTAGAAATTTATTAACTAATAAAAAATATTCAAATTTTTTTATAAGCCATTTTCAATAAATATCTTATATTTTAAGTGTAACGATCTATTTACCCTTATCTAAGACTTATTGAAAAAAATATAATTTTTTAATTAAATAAGATATTTATTTTTTGAAATATAATATATATCAGCGTTAGTAAAAAAATTGATAAAGCCCCCCTATCAACCCTACTAAATAAGTGCTGATAAAGGGAGTCCCATTAACATCGCTAAAAATCGTTGATAAATGGGTACCTTTACAAGAGCTAAAAAATGCAGATAAAGGGGTACTTTTAACAGCACTTTTTAGAATTATTAAAAGAACCTTTTATCAGCGGTTTTTTAGCTGTGATAAAGGTACCCCCTTTATCATTTCCTTTTCTAGTGTTGTTAATGGGTGGCCCTTCATAAAGTTGTTTCTGTGGTAGTGATCCACGTGTGTCCTTTTATTTAAAATTGGCAATTTAAAAATATATTATTTCGTATTTATGTTTAATTTATTTACATATAGTATTTATAACATACTAATTGTTTTTTATATAGGTGAATTAATTTTATCTTGTTTTGTTGGTTTTTCTGGAAACTGATACCATGATTAGACTATTTTGAGAGGGGGTCGTAGGTGAAAAAGATAATTAAACATTGATGTTTTTAAATGATTATGGATAGTAAATGAAAGTGTAATTATACTACATATTTTTTGAAATGTATACAATATGTTTTTTTTAATATAAATTTTATTTTAATTAAATTATGAATTTTTATACTGGTGCATTTATATATAAGTGTATTTGGTAAAGTGTGTTGTTATTGAAACAACACAATGCAATAGTAGGCGATTAATCAGCATTAAGTAAAAACATTGATAAATGGGTCCTCATTTTAAGGACGTTGACATGTAAAATGTTTTTTAGTGCCATTAAATCTCTTTGTGCGGTGTTAAAAGGTCTATCTGTGGTGGTGGAAAATAATTATTTTTTGTAGTGACAGTGATATCCTTATACACGCATAAAAATAATAGGTTTTGAAGACATTGTGGTCGTAAAACCAATGAGTACACGTTGCGTCACTATATAGGGGAGGAAGTAAATTCAGGATATAATCGGATTACAACCATATATCACCAGGGACTTCATGCTGGAGTGATGATCATTTTTTTTAAAAATAAAAAATTATTTTAAAATTAAGAACAAAATTCATATTCCCCAAAATAATTTAATGAGTAAAAAATAAGTCCAAAACTATTTTTTATAAAGATATATTCAACCAAAATTCTCTTTCAATTTTAAAAATACCATTTTTATTAAAAAAATATAAAAACTCTTTTTTCATTATTAAAATTAAAATAAAAAAATTAAAATAAATCAAACATTCACTTAAAAAATAAAATTATTTAATAATTTTCCTTAAAAATAAATTAAAAAACTAAATTTCATTCATAAAAAATTAGTAAAAAAATTGCATTTCTATTGGAAGTAATAATAAAATCTATATTCTAAATTTAAAAATATTTTATCAAAAATATATTAATTCTCTATAAAATTAAAAAATATCGCAATTTTCAAATATAAAAAAATATTTAAAATTAATTATATTATTTTAAAAAATAAAATATAAATATTTATTTTTTATGATGTATTTGGAAATTAAAAATGAATTTTATTCTTTTATATTATGATAATTAATGAATTTACCATTTTCTTGTTGATCCTATTTTTAATTAAAAATATCAAAAAATCCCACTTATCCTTTCAACAAAAATAAAAAACATCAATTAAAAAAATTCAAGTTAAAAAAGAAAACTTCTTCATTTTCCCTTTAAAAGTTCTTTAGAAGAAAGGTTATGTATTTATTTTTTTAAAAATGCTTATTTTTTTATTTTATTATTATTTTTTAATTAATGTAGATTTGTTTGTAATTTGTAATTGCTTGATTTTATTTTAAGGAAAGATTAGTTTTTAATGTAAAATATAAAAAACTATGATTTTTTATGTGAAATGATGATATTATTATTTCAATAAACAATAAATTTTTTATGGTTTTTCAAAGGAATTATTTTTTTATTATTTTCTAAAAATGTATTAATGGACATCATTTTCATTAACATTAATTTATTTTAAAAAAATGATTTCGTGATGAATTTTTTGAAAGGAAAAAATGTAGTTGATTTGTTTATATGGGATAAGTCAAAATATTTTAAAAAAACGGGTCCTGGAGTGTGTGAACAATGTTCAAAAAAACAACACTGCTAGTCAAAAAAAATTAATAAGTTATTGGATAAATATTTTAACATTATTAATTTTTTAAAAAATAATTGTTTGATTATTGATAGTTATTTAAATTAAGTTTTATGGATATGATATGATGTATATAATATGAAATTAATATTTTTTTGGTAGAATTAATAAATATTAAGAGGTAATTTTGTATCTAAAATGATGCTAAAAATAAAAATCTCACAGAGAAATTGCATACATATATTAGTTTTAATTATATATATAGTTAGTTATATTTGTATTTATATCTATTTATTTATATATATAGTTATATTTTTTTATTTTTTTATTTATTCATGTATTAATATATATTTATAAGATTATTTTTAAATACATTTATAAAATATGTTTTTGTGTGTGTGTATAAGTAATCAAACAAATAAAAAAATACATATATACAACATACATATATATATATATATATTATGTGTATCTGTAATTGAAATTATTCACAATTACATATATTTACATATATTATATCTTAATATGTATATTCCTTTGTTATGATATATAGATAATTTATATCAGTTTTTTACACATAATATTATATATATATATAGACACACACAAAGATTATATATGTATTTAAATATTCATATATTTGTCTTTTAATTAAAATGGATTTTAGTTTTTATTTAGATAAGGCTTATATATTGAGAAATATATTTTATATGTAAATATGTTTAATTGTTTATTTATAAAATTAACTTTTCTGTATATTCCTATGTTAGATATATAGATAATATATATTAGTTTGTTAATACAGACACATAATAATATATATATATATATATACATACACACATTATATAGATATATAAAAATTCATATATTTGTGTTTTAAATAAAATAAATATTAGTTTTTATTTAGATAAGTCTTATATATTGAGAAATATATTTTATATGTAAATATGTTTACTTATTTATTTATAAAATTAACATTTTTTGTAATTCCATTGCAAATAATCTAGAATAAAATAATGTGCAATGAAAAAACGTTCGATCATAAATAGTATTTGTGATGGGTAAATAGTTTTTTCATAAATTGTTTCACCCTAAGGTTAATTTCCATATCCCTTCACAATTTCTATTATTTACGTCCATATTTTCCGTGATGCTTTGTTGTGATGAATTCTTATCACAATTAACTTTTTGTCGTGGGAATTTTTCGTAAAAAACCTTTTGCAAAAGCCATTATTTTTATAGTGGTATATAAATATTATAACATAGTGATGTGAACTATATAAATAACATATCAAAATATTTGTATATATAAACTATATAATTTAAAATTGAAATTCATATTAAATAATGTTTTATTAGTAACTTTATTTTCATTATTTATACAATAAAAATTTTAAAAATTGATATTAATCAACAAAAATATTTAATAATTGGGTTTTCATAGGATTTTAAAATAAAATCCTCGCACCATGACCACGCTAATGAAATTCAATCGCAAAGCGTCCCCGCCTCGACCATATTCCGTCTTAGGTATGACCACACACCAAGACTTCACTCTACCCCGCCATGACTTCCCCACACATCGGAACCTCCATATCTCGCCTCAACCATGTTTTAACTCCACCATAACCTCCTAGAGTGGTTGTACCGTGCTCCTCCCTATATGCCTACTCATCCACATCCTGCCTCAACCGCGTTTCGCCTTCACTAGGACCTCCCGGAGCGATTGCACCGTTCTCCACCCCGCACACCTACACATCCATATCCTTCCTCAATGGTGTTCCACCTCCGGCAGGAGATCATGGATTGGAATGGATTCCAGATCTCCTTGGTCGCCCCGGGGAAGTGCTCTGAGGAAAATGGGAGGACTGGACACCTCCCTCCATTGTAACCATTCTCACAAACACTGCACATTGGAGAAGACTTTACTGTGTATTGGGTTCCCAGGGGGAGTTGGGGTAAATTCGGGATCCCCTCACATGGGTTCCCCAGGGGAGTAGAGATTTCATGTGTAAGAGTTGGGGTGAATTCTTGATCCCATAGATTAGGTCCCCCTTGGGCGTGTTTCCAGGAGAATGGGACGGATGGACACTGCCCACCATAATAGGAATCCACAGCTGTCGTCACCCCAGGGTTCTCCAGTGTCGGTGTTGGGTTTGGGTCTGTTTTGGATATTCTTTGTTAGGTACCCTAGGGATGTTTTCCCAGGATAAGGGGACGGATGGACGGTGTCCCTCATAGTCTTCATCTATTATCCATCGGGATAATATCGGTTCATTCGTGATAACCTCTTCTATTGAAGACCTCATTGTCGGGTTCATCATGGGGCATGGGACTTCAGGCGACAACTCCATATTTTTAAACTTTTCTAATAATATTCCACCAAAACATGACTTCCACCAGGTTCCAAAATCCATCACATTAAAATCTTCTTCTTCATCATCAGGAGGTGATGGTTTTCAGAGAAGAGGGAAATTCCAGTCAGAGGCTTGCAGTTTGAAAACATAGCCCCCACCCTTATATAGTACCATCTTCCTTTATTTTGGCCTTTACCTCCTTAAACATTCCTCATAATACCAAGAAGGGTGGGATACACAAATCATTTATTTATAATGCCAATTAATATCAAGTAATTACCCAACCCTATTAATTTAATGTTAATTAATTTATTAACTGGATATTAAAAAGATAGTAAAAATATTTAATTTATTTATGTATATTGAGTATTGTTCATATTAAATTTATAAATGATTTCTAGATTCTAATCTAACTAAATTAATTTTTATTAACTGAATAAAGATTTATTTTAAAATTTTAATAAAATTATTAAAATTATTTTTTTTATATCAATTACTTTTTGTTTTATAAATAAATTTTAAAATAAAAAATAATAGATGTCTCTTTATTTAAGATGGTTTGGGTAGTTAAAATTTCATTTCATAATATAATAGAATATAATTAAATGTAGTGTTTTAAAAAATAAATGGGTTATATATGTATTTGGGTTTGAAAAAATAAAATGAGTTAGGATTCGATTATCCCAAATTTCATGCATATTTGACTGGTCGAAATCCCTAATGTTGTGTGATTTTTAATTAACATTTTCAACCTAATTATCAAATTTGTATATTTTAATAATTTTGATGAATTTTTATTAAATAATGTATAATTAATTTTGAGAATATTTTACTCGCATCTAATATTTAATGTTTATTTTAATTCAATAATCTAACATTGACTTGTATCAACCATTATACAACATTTAGTATATATATATATGTGTGTGTGTGTGTGTGTGTGTGTGTGTATGTATTTTCAATCATTTGATTTTTTATCTAACCATTCATAAAAGGAAATATATTTTTGTAGATATTACCCCTAATGGATGGGGCAATATGTGGTTAACAGAACTATTATTTGAATAATGAATTAAAAATGACATAAGGGTTATACTAAAATGAGTATTGGTTAGTGAAAATTAATTTGGTTAAGAGTAGATTTTTTTTCTTGATTATTAATTTTAATAACTGAAAACTAATAAAATAACTTTATTTATAATTTTTTTATTTCTTCATTAATTTAATATTTAAATAAATTATAACACATATTATGACAAAAAAAGAATACATTTTTGTTTATAAATCTATATTTGTTTTAAAATAATTTTTTTGTTTATAAAATTTATGGATTTATATATAATTTTGAATAAATGTTCGACACAATTACGGTGGTTTTTTTAAAAAACAATTAAGGATTTTTTATTTTAGTAGGCTTTCTCTGATGATTGACCTTTGTAAAAATGTTTTTCCACCCAATAAAAACAATGTTTATCTTAGTAACAGTTCATAAAAAATGAAAACAAATTTAATGATATATAATTCACATATGATAATTTATATTTTTAATTACTATATATATTAATGATGTTATATGTTATAATACTAATTTTATTTTTATTTATTATATTTAAAATTTTAAATTAATTATCAATTATCATTTTAAATTTTTATTAAAAATTTTATTTTGAATTATTAATTAAAATGATAAATAATTATATTTATAAATTATATTAATAGTTACTAAATATATTAATGATATCATCAGTTAGTAACTTTGTTAATTATTTAATTAATTGTTAATAATTATATCATTAAACTAAAATGTCCCTTTTATAATGAAAACACAAACATTGAGTCATACTAGTCACATCATATGTCGGATTGACATGGAGTCAATTCCAACACATCATAAATGAGTTATATATCCACTACTAGAAAATCATCATTTATGCGTTGTTATTTTTTGATTTGGTGGCAGTTTAAACCTCTGCTAAAGTTGATGTCGGAAACACGCGGCAGATCCCCCCATTCACTACCACGGATTGGGGGAAGGGATGCATCAGGTTTTATCTACGCTAAGTTGAATGTGCGGATAAAAGGGGGGACTTTATCAGTGCTGGACAAAAGTGCTGATAAATCATCCTTTTATCAGCGCTAAAGAAACGTCGATAAAGGTGTAACTTTTATCAGCCCTTTATTTAGCACTGATAAAGGGGGCATTTATTTTTTTCAAAAAGAAAATCCCAAAACCTTAGATATCAACCAAAGTCACAGTACATAATTCTAGAGGAAAAGACAAAATCCATCAATTAGACCCCCAATGATTCCAAAATGTAGCCAAAAAATGAACCACTCGATTTCCCTATCTCCAAGCAAATGGAAAACAACAAGAAGAGAACAAAGGAACCAAATATATGAAGATGTCGATAATGGAACCATAGGCCTGGAGTCCACCTTCACCCTCCTTCTGTGTGTTGATAATAACTTGAAAATCAGATTCGACCACAACATCCTTCCAGAAAAGAGACAAGATGAACTGCATACCCTTCCAAATAGCCATGGCCTCTTCCACATGAGGAGACTAATCCGAAATGTTTGAGGAATGATGAGCCGCAATAAGAGAGCCAACGTGATCCTAGAGGACTATCCAATGGCCAAAAAATCCATCCCCATGGGTCTCTACATCTGTATTATGTTTGAGAACACCCAAAGGGGGGGAGCCATTTGATAGGTGGGGAATGAACTGGTGAAGGTGGATGGGCCTCCTCAATATCCAACCACTAAGAGCCCCAGTTATGAAACATTAAAATACAAACCCAGAAATCATTAACAATTATCTCAAAAAATGAATGCATTTTGGAGAAACCATATAATCTAGGAAAAATGCTATTTTTAGCGTTGATAAATTTTTTAAATAAATAATATTATTAATTTATATAATTATATTACATTTATATTAAAAAATAATTATTATTTGTATAAATTAGATAAAAAAACCATGTTGATAATTAATATATATTTATTAATAATTATAATACTTATATAATATTTTATAAAAGTATTTTTAAGTTATAATTAAATAAATATATATTTAAATAATTATAATATTATTATTAATTTTTAAATAATAAATATATTTATTATTTTTCTTATTTTTCTTATTTTTATAAATATATATAAAATCTTTTTAAATATATATATTTATAATTATAATAATAATGAAATAAATATACATTAAAATAAATATATGCTTCCAATGAATTTGGTTAATAAATATATTGATTCCTGAGTATAATTGACGTACAAATATGTTATGAATTCATCATGATTGTTCATTTATACATTATAAATGTTAAAAATCACACAAATAAAATTTTGATTTCAGCTAATGGATAAGATATGTTAAAACTATGTTAGTGAGAGTTTTAGTGTTGGTTATGAAATAATTGATGCCAAAATGTGGTTTTCAACATCAGTTATCAAATAATTGTTCATCCCTCCCTCGTCAGATGGATTCATCCCCCTTAGGGAATTTTCAATCTTAATACTAATGCCACAATTCTATGCAATGGCTCTTTTGACTTTTTGGAGGTTCTCTAGGACCATGAAGGATTTATTATTTCGTCTCATCATTAATCATAAATTGCTTGTTGGTATCCTCATGTAGCAGTGGCCATGACTATCTGGAAGGGTATGAAATTCATTTCATCTCTCAACTTGTGGTCAAATCTGATTGTCAAGATATTATTGAAACGTTATAGGAGGATGAAATTGGACACCATGCCTTTGGTTATATTATCAACATCATTAGATCATTGGTTCCCTTATTCTATTCTTGTTGTTATTCCATTTTTGGGAGAGATGAAAATTGTGCAGCTCATTTTATAGCTACTTTTGGGAGTTGTTGAGGATCACATTGTTTTCCAGCTAATTCATACACATCCCAACTAACTTTTGGATCTTTTACCAAAAATATAAAATCCAAATGGGTTTGCTCATTTTTGAGTAGGTCAATTGTCCATTTTACTAAAATTGATGTATATTTTAAATAAAAAAGATGCGCTTATAGTCATAATGGTCACATTGTGTCTCATATTGAGGTACAAAAGATTCCTATACATCCCAAATGAATCATTAATTTTAACCCAAAAGTATTAAAACAATACGAATGTGTTTTCTCATTTTTCTGTATGTCACTTGTTCATTTCTACTAAAATTAATGCCAATTTTAAATAAAAAGACGGACTTAGAGTCATACTGGTCACATCGTGCATCAGATTGAGGTGAAACTGATTCCTACACATCCCAAGTGACTTATGGATAGTTGTAATAATGTATTAAAATAATAAAAATATTTTTTTTTGTTTTTCAGTATGTCACTTGTCTCTTTTAGTAAAATTTCATTATAAACAAAAACATGCACTTTAACTAATACCAGTCACATATCGTATCTATTTGACCTGAGAACAATTCCTACATGTAAAATATTATTTGTTAATCGATTAAATATATTATTAAGTGAATATGGGTCTGTTTTATCAATTTTTATTGAGTGATATATTTTATGGTAAAATGTTGATTTAAAACAGATAACAGACACTCTGACTCATACTGGTCACACCATTTTTTGGATTGGTGGGTGACTGATTCCTACACATCATAAATGCTTTATAGATCATTATACTAATTTACAAAAACAATTTGAATTCCTTTTTTTGGTTTTGTGTTTGTGAGTTTTATATTGAACTAATATTAATGTCAATTTTAAATTAAAAGACACACTTTGAGTCATACCAATCACGTCATATGTCAGATTGAGGTGTTTTTTATTCCTACATGTCCCAAAGTCTCAAAATAATTTTAAAATCTAAGGAATCTGCCAGTATATGAAAAACAATTCTTATGAGGGTAATACTAAAAAGATATAAATTAAACATAAATATGAAACAATCCATTACTTCTATAGAAGTCACATCTTTAGGCCATTTGTATACATTCCATGATCAAGTATGATGCCCATTTGTTTCTAAGAAAAATTATATCATCTTATAAATATTATTTTTTTACACCATCATAATAGTACTGGAAAACTATAAATACACAAAAGATTAATAAATATTTTAAATAAAGTAGTAATTAACTTTGAAAATACCTCTTCGGGGATGTGTTTTTTGATGGAAAATGATCTGTCAAATAAATTTACAAACATAATAACCATAATATTTTCCATTTATTTATTTTAGACACTGTAGAAACATTGAGGAAAATATGAAAATTTTTTTATATGTGTTTGGATAGTTAAATATTATTATATATATACCATGATAAATATCCAGTTTTAGAACTTTTCAGTGTCTTTGTGTGTAATTCTTGTCCTCATTCCATTATTTTGATGAGATTAACACACTGCCTATAGTAATATAATCCTAATTAAAAAACAATATAATTATATAACATGAAGTTTAGTTCAAAAATTTTGGATGTTGTTTATTACAAATTAAAAAATGTTATCATGTGCAGTCGGATTGTTGGTAATCTATGTAGTGAATCCAACAAATAAATATTTAGAGTATCAAAATTGATTATAATGAGAATCCAGTGTTTCCTAAAAAAGGAATAGGTAATGAATTAAATGTAAAATATATTAAATAGGATTAAATTTTATCATTTTATCTTGAACTAATTTATATTAAGAACATTATTTCATCCCCAAGTTTTCTTTCAAATGATTTTCCCAGGTTTTCCACTCTTTCATTCATTTGTTTGGATTCTGTTTTTTTTTGGTTTGTAGAGGTGAGGTGAGGACTAACGATCCCAATTCTTTATTGGTAAATCAATTGAATTGTTATTGATATATATTCCTATAGAAAATATTAAATATATTTATTCATAATTAACATGTTATATCATCTTTTGTAAAATTAAATCATGAAAACGTACATCATGTATACATTTATAATTGATGCACATGTCCATTAATTGATGATGATTTCATCTTCATTATTAGAATAATTGTGGTTAGTAACATCCTCCCAACAAATTGTTTAATCAAAATCAACTACGTGACTACTAGCACTTTGTAACAATGTATCCGCATAAACCTTTAATGTTAGTAAATGTGGATATCCAATGGGTCGGGTTAATGTGATTTTGGAAGATCTTTTCTATCATTTGGTTGATCTTTTAAATGTTTTTGAGTCTAAATTTCATTTCACCCCATCCCTTTTTCCATTTGTAATATCATTCATCAGTTCAGTCATTTTTTCATTAATTATTAAATGTTTAGCATGAAAAATAAATAGGAAATGAATACCTCCTTGTCGACATATTTTTTTTACAACATTTGACGGTTGTGCGATGAATGTTCCAATAGTTGGTCATCCTTATGAATATCTTTCTCATCAATTGGAATAGGTTGATCAGCGCTCAGATAATGGGCTACACTAATTGACACACTCAGGAGACCTATTGGAAGTGGTCTATTATTTAGCACATCATTTTGGATATTGAACATTGTATCCCTCACTACTACGTGATGGGTGGGTGTTCATAGATATAAATCACAGTGATTATCACCCTGTATAATATCAGCACTATAAAGGTATCTGTGTCAATATGATTCACAATTTCTGGAAACAATTATTAGAACAACGATTACCTTTTCCAAGACATCTTTTTGAGGGGAATGGCTCATCTCAATGCTGGTGGGTGTGGGGTGGGATATTCAGGAAATTGTTATTCTTGAGTTCTTTTTTCTCTTGGATTCTCTCTATAAATGTTTCTAGTAACACTCTCTTCTATTGGAATTTTTATTAAAGTGTATCTAGTCTTTCATTCATCTATTTCATTTCTTTATCTTTATCCTCCTCTTGTTTTTTTATCAAAATATGTTTCTGTTGTCACCCCAAAACCCGCACCTCTGATTTGACCATATTGTTCTGTCCACTATAAAGACACCGATAGTAGGTGTTCATCTAATACAGTTGTTGATGATTCATGTGACTAAGCTGGATAGAGAATATAGGAAAATAAGTAATCATTTTTATGTAATTTCGATTTAAAGAAAATCAATTTTTTATTATTTCATAATTATGCATGTTTCCCACCCTTTTGTTTATTTTCATCTATTAGTATCCCATATTTATTTTCACACGCCTCTTTCCAAAACACATGGTGTATTTGTAAGTGGATTTAGATTTGGATTCATCAATCTGCATATACATAGAAGAACATAATTATTTTTTCGTTTAATGTCATATAAAAGTGTTACTGTATATTTAAAATATGTACTATTTTTTATATGTGAAGCGTACCACATCCTTGCTTTAAGGTAGAGGTATGATGAATTTTCTACCCCTCCATTATTTTCAACACTCAGTTTCAATTTCATAAATAAAAAATTGTCACCCAAAGTGATGAATATATTTACATTCAAACAATATATTACTAGACACAGTGTACTTGAAAATACACATCGATATGAAGTCTAGTGAAAAAATCTCATGCTTATTCGGTTATCAGGTGTACATACATAAGAAGTGGGTGTGGGTTTATTTTCCCATCGGTTTATTTTAGATAATGACTTGGTAGAATTGTGTGAATTCCTATATGAATCATTTTATGTAGAATTAAAATATATTTATTATGGGACTTATCTAATATAAATAAAATCTTTAAGGGATAGTGAAGAATAATTCATTGATTTATTATTTTATTTTTTAGTAAAATAAAGAAATGATATCATAATGTTACTGTAATATCCTCCCTCATCAGTGTCCTAAGTGCTGGAACAACATGGTGCCACAAAAGTACACCAGTTGGAATGCATAACCAAGTGATGATTCCAATGTAACTACTAAAAAGGACCTTGTTAGAGTTATCATGCAGGCCCCGTGCATTCCATCCGACCTCATATTTGATTCCTTTCATTATTCCCTTCAAGGTTTTTGCTAACAACATAATAATATGGAGCACCTATTTTTTCTACATCACTGGTCCTTCATCACCTAATATTTCTTTAGATTCAACATCATCAATATGTTGTTTCTCTAGGGAAGTATCATCGGCATGTGAAGATGGTTGTTGAACCTCAACACTAGGGTCAAAAATAGATTGAAAACCCTATTAATCCTTAGGATTAAGATTAATGACAAAAGAAGAAGTTCATTGTTATTATACAATGAAAGAAACAATAGGTTGAAATACCTACTGTTCCTCAGGATTGGGAGCACTAGCATGTTCATAATTCTGACTGAAACATCTTTTTTTAATTTTCAAATAAGTCACTTTTTTGGGTTACTGAGAACCTACAGACATCAAAGCAATCACCCACAATCCAAAATCCAAAATCCAAAATCCAAAATCCAATATAACCAGATCAAATAACACATATCACCACAAACAGTCATCACAGCCAACTGAATTATCCTCTTATGATGTCCCCAAACAATGAAAACACACCCGATCGAGGACCCCATACTGAATCCTTCATCAGTCACCAAAACCACGAATTCCATCACCAACACATGGTCTGCCACCCAAATCTTACCATCACACACAAATGGTGGATGAAAAAAAAAGTAAACTCATCACTAAAACAGAAATTTACAATTAATCTTCACCAAGAAAACCCAACACATCTCGTGCATGCCACCACTGCAACAACGTCAGATCCGAACGAACCATAAAATGAGAACCCAAAATAACCATGCTACAAACAGGGCTCAACCACACCCATAGAAAAATCACAAGGGCATAAAATCAAAAGGAGAAAAAACCACAAAGAAAATCGCGATGCCTAGCTACAAATCAGAGCCAGATCTTGTCTCTGCCTTCGCAAACTCACCTGGAATCCACATCGAACCGTCGCACGAGCCCCCAGCCAATATAGAATCTAAGCGTCGACCCCCATTCTAGAGGAGCTGGATCTACGACCACTGTCAACAACGTGCTGCCAATAGAACATTCTAACAAATGGTGGGAAAATCCCACATGGTCGCACCCATGGAGGTAACTCGACGCCACGCCTGGAAGAGGAACCGCCGCCACGAAAACACCGAGAAAGAGTACTTGGGAGAGCTCTGATGTCGATCTAAGGTGAGAAGAAGAGATGGGGACAGGGGGAAACCCTAAGAAGGAATAACCCCTTACGGGCTCATCCGCCTCCCCAATGAAATAACCCACACACCCATGTAAAAATCCAAAACCTGAGGTAACCCTTGGACTATTATTAACAACCAAGAATCCAGCATGTTCATAATTCATTATCTAATGAAGTGGGTTAAAATTTAATTTTTATTAAATCAATACAGCAAAAAACATATAATAACATGAGGTAACACAATGTTAATTAAACAAATAACCTAATTATTAATCTCTCTTTATTAATGGCTGAAGAGTCTTGACCCCAATATCGTCTATTCAAGTCCCTTAATTTTGGTCTCCTCTGACAAAGAAAACACCATATACATTATAACCTCTATGAAATGATTTTGATGTCCTAATAAAAGTGTCACCCTCAGTTGAATTTTCATCTGACCCTTCAGTGGGTTTGGTCGATTACATAACAATTGACCACTTTCAGTTTGTGGTATCTAGAACATAAAATACTTGTACTTCCTATGATGTCATTATAAATGGTTCGTCTTTTCACCCTTCCTTACTGAAATAGAACATCACTAATCCAAATTCATCTATTTTTACATTATTTATGTTATCAACCCACAATAATTGAAAAATCAGCATATGGAATGTTGTATAATCCAAATACCATATTTTTTTGATGATTCCAATGTATGAAATATTCACGTCAATGGTATTTTTTTCCTTATTACCAGAAATATGCATCGCTTCAGCCACAAGTGTAACTCCACTATATTTAACGGTATTGTATTCATCATGTCTATTTGTATTGAACAGATAAAACTTAATTACATATCCATTGTAAGATAGTACATACACACTTGGTACTCTAGCTAACCATCGAAGTTGTTCTGATATTGAATTATGATTTTCATCTGAATCGTTAAAAATATAGTCCCAAAAACATTCTATAAACTATTTATTAAGTGTATTTAATATCCATATTTTAGCCCTTGATGGATTCAAATGCCTATGAATTTCTTTTTTGGTTTCAAAATTTGGGGAAACCACAAAAACATTATTCAAAACGTAACGGTGGTCCTACTCATGATCTACAAAATTGATTGTGACTACATCTCTTCCAAAACTTCCTTACCCGCAAGCCACCTTGTGTGATGAGATATCAGTAGTACAATGCATTACACACCTGAAATGAATTTGGTATATAATATAATGGCTTCCTCAAAAAATATATCAATCTTTAGTATAAACCTGTGATCAAATTTGATTTTTTTATATACCCATTAAAAATAATTATACATCGTTCAATGGGGTACATCCATCAATAGTGTATAGGACCACATAGTCTAATCTCTCTCAGAAAGTGAACCATAAAATGAACCATTATATCAATGAATTCTAGTAGGAAGAACATTTCTAAATCACATAATATGATAATAATTTCTCTTTCCATAGTTTTCAATTTCACCATATCCATAACATTACTGCATATAGCTTTATATAAGAAACAATGCTTGGTAAACATATAAAGGAAATTCTTGGAAAAAATGAAATGTAAAGCTATAGGAATTAGATCTCACATTAAAACATGACAGTCTTGTGATTTTAGAACCTTTAACATTAAATCTTTTATTGAAACAATATTCTTTCTATAAAGTTAATACCCCTCTAGAACCATTATGTCATTCAAGAAGTTGAAAAACCGATATCTCGCTTACCTAGAAATACTGTAAGAGGCTGGAGGAAGAAATGTTCATTTTTCATCGTAGGCTTCGATTTGATATGTAGTAGAACTCAATAAAGAGACATGGATCCAAATTTATCACCATTTTAAGATTTAGTTATGATTTCAACATATTTTAGATCTTTTATTATTTTTTAAATTTTTTTGGGTCTTCAATTTTTTATTAAGTGTTTACTAATTGATATGAATTAGAAAATTATTAATTATTAATATTTTTTTAAAATATTTTAAAAAGCTATTTTCTCTAAAAATATTATATATTAGGTGTAAATGTATACCTATACTTATCTAACACACATTTAAAAATATATATATTATATTTATATCAATATCAATATATTTATATATTAATATATTAACATATTATTTTTAATGTTTTTTTGAAATATACCCTTTATCAGTACTAATAAAAGGGGGCCCTTTAACAATACAAAAACTTGATGATAACGAAGGTACCTTTATCAGTGCTAAAAATATCATTGATAAAGGTAGCCCCTTTTTCATTATTTTTTAGAGTTGAAAAAGGGTGGCTCTATGAAAATATATTTTTGTGGTAGTTTCCCCACCCAGAATTCATTTATATTTTTCACTTACTGGATAGAAGATACTTTCATGAGGCTACCATTTTATAGATAATATAATTGAGGCTAGCAGTATGTCACACAAAGAATTGAGAGTCGTACTTTTAGAATAAATCATCAAATGTTGGTAAATAATATTATTTAATATGATATTTATAGGATAAATTAATATTGTTTGTGGTTGAACCATTTATTAAATTTTTTCATGTGTTCAATATGATATACACAGATAGTAGTATTTGGATGATTTCTGGTGAGAGATAGTACCTAATTATGGTTAGTGTTTTTTTTATTTTTTAAATGAATATAATAAGATTTTTATCAATTTATTTATATTTTTGGTAATTAAAGGGGATATATTAGATATAGATTTCTCATATATTTGGTATTTAGGATATGAAACATTGTCATGTCAAGGACTCGTGAGAGCATGTTTTAATGAAAAAACATATTCATGGGTGGTGAAAAGTGGTATTTAGAAAGAGATGGTGATTGAAATTTTCTTACAATAGACTTCGACTAGTTACTTAAGAACAGAAGTGATGTCATCATTTAGAAAAAAAATTAGGAATGTAACAAATTTTCCAACCAATTCAATGATAATTTCGAGATATAAATAATGTGAAAAGGCGAGGAAAAAACACTGGATGTAACGTGGAAAAACCCCCAAATGAATGAGGTAAAACCCAGAGGTAAATAAAACGATTTCACTATGAAAAAATGTGGGTACAGAGTCTCTCACTCTCTCTCTCAATTTCAAGGAGATAACATCCATGAAATTATCTCTTTGAAAATATTGACAATCACCTCACAAAATACTGCACTTAAGGATGAAGAGATGTTGCTTATGAATCCGATGATAAAAATATGTTGAGAAGATCCCATTTTATATCCTGTCATAACCCTCCTTTGGCCGCCTCACTATTAAATTTCTAATACAAAATTAAATTGGGAATCAATGTTAAGGTGTCACCATGACTTTTTACCATGACGTTTCCAAATTTATGTGGTGACCATCATTAACATTTTCTCTCTCCATAACGTCTTCCACCATATCTCCCACTTGGATATTTGATTAAGTTCCAATCACATCTCCACACATCCCTTTTATCTACCAAAACTACTACTCATGTCTCTACAAGGTTTCTCAAGGATCTACAACATCTGAACTTGTTATAACAATTCGTTATCACCAAGAAATCGTCCATATTTTCATTACTGTTAATTTTCTATAAGACGACACATATTTATTTCACAGTATCTAAAAAAATGATATTGTACACCAATGTGATTTATCATGGAATTATAACATGGATTCCTTACAATGTGGAAGGCACAATAACTATAACAAAACAATGAAATATGATATTGATTGTGCCTGATCTGCTCCAAAAAACATTTCATCTAAATAAACTCTTTGCATGACTGTGTATAGGCCATGTACATTGACTCCATCGTTGATAAATACACAACTGACTGTAACATTGAAATCAAGGTCATAGATCCTCTTGTAATAGTAAACACATAACTAGTAGCGGATTTTCTCTGGTTAGAATCACGTACAAAATCTGAATCAACATAGCCTATGATAGTGATATCTTATCCTCCAAAACATAATTCAACATATGAGGTTTCCCTGATGTATCTTAGGATCCTATTCAGCATGCTCCAATGATTTTTTCCTAGATTCTCCATGTACCTACTAACATCTCCCACCGTATGTGCAATGTATGTTCAAGTAAAAACCATGGGGGAACATTAGAATCCCCATTGTTGATTCATAAGGCACTCGAGACATTTCCATCCTCTATTTTTCACTTTTAGGACTCATTGTAGAGGATAACATGGAATTAATTGGAAGAGGGCTAGAAATTTTCTTATTGTATTTCAGTTTGAATTCATCCAAGACTTTCCTCAAATAAATTTTTAGTGATATCCAAATATTTCCATTATTCCTATCTCAAAATATTTTCGTCTTAAGAGTCTTCTTTGCTGGTCCCAAGTCATTCATATCAAACTCCCTAGACAACTATGCCTTCATATCAAAGATTTGATAATTTTTTGGGGCCTGCAACCAACATTTCATCAATATACAAGATTATAATGATAAAATCATCAGCATATAGACCCTCTAAATATGCACAAGGATCTGATTTTAGTCTATTTTATCCAAGGATCATGATATAGGAATAAAATCTCTGGTAACAACACCTCAACACATGTTTGAGACCGTAAAGAAAGTTTTCAACCTGAAAACCAAGTTCTCTTTACCTTATTAAACAAAATCTTCTCATTGGAGAATATAGATTTCATAATCAAGGTCACCATGGAGAAAATTTGTTTTCACATCTATCTACTCTAGATACAGAGTGTATGCATCCCACATCACCATCACTGACTTAATATTTGTTAGTCTAACAATACGAGAAAATATTTCCTTGAAATTGATACCTTCCTTCTGAGCATGCCCTTTGACCACCAGTCTCACACGATATCTTTCCACATATACTATTTCACCCCTCTTGATCTTGTAGACCCATTTGTTCCAAATATCCTTAATCTCATGAAGTAATGGAACAAGATCCCATGTCTTGTTCATGTTCAGGGATTCATGTTCCTCCTACATCACCTCCATTCATGTTGATATATTTGGACTCTAGGTTTCCTCCAAAAGAGAGGACAGCTCCCCATCTTCTGACAATAATAAATTTGAAACATTTCTCTCAGTGACATAATCTGAGGTCCATGTTGTCACTATTTTCACTCGATTAGGTCATTGAAGTATAGGATTATGTAGTACTTGATCATCATACTTTGGTAATTTCTCATAGAAAATAGGTTCTTCCTTAGTTTCATCCTTCACCTTAAATGTTTTAGTTTATGTACCCTCTTTCTATGTGTCTTTATCTATATTCATTTTCAATCTGTGTTCACAAAAGATGAAATCTCTACTGATGATAATATTGTGGGAAATGGGATCCCACTAACAATACCCCTTCACACCACCAGCGTATCCCAAGAAGATACATTCGTTGGATCTTGAGTCCAACTTCGATCTTTTGTGGCCATAAAATAGTGAATATACATGACTTCCAAAAGTATGTAATTGAGAATAATTATCGTGTTTACCATTCCACATCTCCATCGGCATCTTCATATCAAGTTCCACTAAAGGGGATTGATTTATCACATAGTTGGTAGTATTTACTTCTTCTCCCCAGAATGTCATGGTATCTTCTGTAGTCTTTAGCATCGCCCTTATTTTGTCCAAAAGGTTATATTCAGCTACTCTGCCACACTATTCTGCTATGTAGTGTATTCCCCCATGAACTACCTCTTGATTACTTCATGTTATTAAATATTCTCTTGTATATTCTCTACCATGGTTAGTCCTCAAACACTTGATCTTCTTTTAAAATTCAATATGATTTTTCACTTTGAATGTTTTGAAGTCTTAAAATAGATTCAATTTCCTCTTGATTCAAAACAACCAAAATCTCATAGAATATTCATCAGTGAAAGATGAAATGTACCTTACTCCTCATAGGGACACAACCGGCGTTTTCCAAACCTTGGAATGAATCAAATCCAAGATCTAGTTACACCTCATCGTTGATGTTCCAAACTTCAACTAGTGTTTCTTACTCAAAACACAATTCTTAAAAACTAGTAAGGATTCCTTCATAATCCTAAGAAAAACTTCTAATCCTCAAGAATATTTAGTCCTCGTTCGGATATATGGCCAAGATTCTGATTCCATAATGTCGTTAGCTCTTCCATCAAGGTAGTTGATGAGACAACTATCTCTGATTCCTTGTACATTTCACCCATAAGAACATACAAGTTCTTTAATATCTTATCTTCCATTATCAACACATGTTCTCCCATGAAAATATTCATCTTCCCTTTCTCAGTGCGAGTCTTGCATCCGATGTCATAAAATTTTCCCAAGGACAAAATTTTCTTCTTGAGACCCTCCGCATGGAATACTCATTATATGGTTCAGACTATGATATCATGCATATAATGTTTGATGGTTCCAACTCTAATGATATTGAAATTTATTATCATTCCCCACGTAAAAAATCCCTTTTGGGATAGTTTCAAATTGGTCAAACCATTCCGGTAGATATTTCATGTGCCATGTTAATCCTGAGTTAATAATCCATGCGTCATCGAGATGTTTTATTCTTTCAATATTCATTTATGCATCACTGACTAGAATGTCTCCATTTATATATGTACTCGCCACATTTCCTTGAGAGTTTTTCTCACCACCCTTATTCTTCCAATAGTCTTTTCTAACATACCCCCTCTTACTGCAATTGTAACATTTAATATTTTTCTTCCTTCTCCTTGATTTGGACCTTCCATGATTCTAGTTCGCAGTGGAACCACACTCCACCATTCTTCTTCTTTCCATTGAAAGAGCTTCCACGTGGTGTGGAGTTGCATGTTTTTACTGCTTTTTCTTGAGCCAACATTCTTTTTAAAGACCCGTAGCTATAACATCATTTAAGGGAAATATATCCATTAGGAAATTATTTGTGAGGTTGATGATAAGTTGGTCACATTAATATTCAAACCTTTTGAGTAATAAAATCTTCATGCTTAGTATCCACAATTATATAGATCCAAACTGTATGTTGAGAAAAAATGGTATTGTGGGTGTTGATGTGGTCAGTCAGCGATGATGAGTCCACCATTTTAAGAGTGTATAATTTTCACTTCAATAAAATTTTATTATCGAGTGACATTTCCTCATACATCCTTGTTCGAGTATCCCAAAAAAATTTTCTTTCTTTTTTTTCCACAATGCATGATAGGACCCCATATAACAAAGACAAATGGATGTTGGAAATAGCATTACTATCCATGTCACTCCATTTTTCCTCTATCACACCTGTTGATTTCTCTCCAATCACCTGTAGGAATTTATCTTTCCATAGAACCTCTTTTATCTTCCTTTTCCACAATGAAAATTTATTTCCATTGAATCTTTAGATCTTGTATTTCACCGCCATTTAGACATGTTGTTCATCCAGAATTTTTTCAGGCCAAAACATCATTCTTATGATACCAATTTTTAGTATCCTAAACAATTGGCTAATCAATTCAATGATAATTCCGAGATAGAAATTAATTACAAAAGTACAGAATTAAAAGAACACCAGATGTAACATGTAAACCTTAAAAAATAAAGGTGTAAAAAACCACAAGAAAAAAGAATGACTTCACTATGTTAAAATGTCGGTAAAAACTCTCTCTCCCTCAATTACAAGGATAAAACACACAAGAAATTTTCACTTTTGAAATATGGATAAACACATCAAAAAATACTGCACTCAAGGATTAAAATGTGTTTCTTCTGAATCTGATGATAAAAACTGGTGTTGGAGATCCCAATTTATATCCTACCTTCACCCTCATTTGGATTTCCCTGTATTAAATTTCTATTACCAAATTAAATGTGGAATCAATGGTAGGTTTTGCCCATGACGTGTCACCACAACGTGTCCAAATGAATGCGGCGACCATCATTAAATTTTCTCCCTCTATAATATCTTCCAAACAACATATTGTTTATGAGATCATCATCCTTCACTTATGTATAGTATGAGGCAAGGCTATGAGCTCCAGATGAGACTATTCAGATATTAGTTAGAGAATAGGAAGAGTATATACAACATCACGAGCATCAACGACAGTAGTAGCATCAACAACATGATCATATGATGGAGTAGATGTGATGACTTACAAATGGTTTAGGGATGGAGTTCCATCCATCTAATGGATTTAATATTCCACCTACATAATGACACTATTATCAAGTTCTTTTTTTGTGAATTGTGTTTATATTATAATTTTTTATATCTTATATATTTTTTAATGGGATTTTTAATTATTTAGTGAAAATTATTATTATAAAAGGTTGGGAAAACCCCACTATTAGGAATAGTAGAATCTCTTTTAAGCTAGATTAAGATATAACCCATTACAATATTGAATCCCCAAACGCAAAATGCCCAAAAAAATTACAAGGAAATTGTAAATAGTAGTAAATTAAATTATCTCAAAGTCAAATCCATATAGCTTGAATGACTAAGGTAGAGAACCCTAGAATTAGGCGTGGATTGAAATCCCCCAAGGTATCCATCCTACCATTTGACTGCTGACCCAGACACCCAAACCAAAGCTTTTATTGGGAACCACTACGAAAATCAACAACATGGATAGATCTGCTAATAATGGCGATGACCCACCTGAAAAATCACCATCCCCGACTAGATCGGGTTCTTCCACTCATGTCATTTACTCCTTCCCTGAGTAAGGTTTGGCCCTCATTTCTAGCTATCACCATCATTCTAGGGATTGACTCTTGCCTTTAGCCACCTTGATGAGCAGAGGCCTTCATTTTCCACTAGCCTTGGTGCATTCCTGCCAAACCCCACCATCGAGCAGGAGTTCAGATCTTGCCGTTGACCCCTACATTTAGCTTACCATATTTTTTATCTACATTTATTTGAAATGAATATATATTCGGATTGTTTTAATAATTTAGAAAAATGTTCCATAATTCATTTTTAATGTGTAGGATTCATCCCCACCTCAATCAGATGCATAAAGTGACTAGTATGACTCAGATACTGTAGATATGGACTTTAACAGCATGAAAAATGGGCATTTGCATCTTTAAAAAAACATTATTATCCTCAATGCTATTAAAAGGTGGTCTCTTTTACCATTACTAAAAAAATTCTAATAAAGGCCCCTTTTATCAGCATTGATAAAAGAGGACCTTTATCAGTGAAAAAGTAGTGGTGATAAATGGGACCTTTATCGACACTTTTTTTAGCACTGATAAAAGTCAAAAAAATAATTTCTTAAAAAGAAGTTTTTTTTCAAAAAATTTGATGGTGGGACATCCACCATTTTATCATCACTCAATCCCCATTTTAATAGTGCTAGTATAGCCTCCCCACATTTTGAACAATTCTATGAATCCCTCTACCCTTTAACAACTCTAGGGACCTGCATCACTCATTCGTGTGCACACCTACCATTGCTGGGTTTTGAAACTGAGATGTCCTCCTCATAATATCGCTCCTTTTCCACTCCCCTATATCATTTTCTTATGTATTTTATGATATATATATATATATATATATTATTGTTTTTATTTTTTTTCATATTTATATATATAATTACATATATAAAATATGTTTTTGTGTGTGTGTGTGTCTATGTGTGTTTATAAATACATACATATATATTTATTTATTTATATATGTGTGTGAATATCTAAATATAATTATACACATTTATATTTATTTAAATATATTAAATATTAATATTTATATACCTTTATTAGAGTAAATAGATAAATATATATCGGTTTGTCAATGCACACACAAAAATATTTATATATATACAAACATTATATATATATAGTAATTGTATACATATATACATTTTTATATATATTCATTTTTAATAAAATGGTTATTATTTTTTATTTAGTTATGTTTTATTTATTTATAAATCTACTTTACCTGTAAATAGGATTACATATATATTAATAAAACTAAATTTTTATGTGTGAATATATACAAAATATGTATATATTATTATATATTTGATTATAAATAAAACTAAATTATGAAAAATGATAAAATTTATAAACATTAATATCAATATGAATGTAATACTTGTGAATAAATTCATTCCCCACTGAAAATGAGAAAATAACTTCTTAAACAAAGATATAAGTCCATTGAATGTAAAAAATTTTGGATAAACCAACTAAAAACTCGGTTTTAAAGGCCTTATAGGTACTTTTTGGGGCTTGTAAAATGTAACAGGTGATTCCTCCATATCATTAGTGTGAATATGTCATCGAAAGATTCAATTTGATATGTTGTATAGCTAGAATGGACACACTGATCAAAAGTTATGACACTTTGAAATCTGAATTACGTTTTCAATATATTTTAGATCTTTTATTAAATTTTTTATTTTTTGTGTCTTAAAGTTGTTAATAAATTACTTTTAGTCAATAATAATTAGTAAGTTATTAATTAAAAATATTTTTTAATTATTTTATAATTCATTTTCACTAAATATCTTATATTGTAATTGTAAATGTCTATTTAGGCTTATATAAATCATATTTTAAAAAAATATATATTATTTTTATTCAAATATAATATTTTTTTTAAATATACCATTTATTTGTGATATTAGAAAAACACTGATAAATCCCCCTTTTATCAATGCTTCTAAAAAATCATTGATAAAGGGTGTCCCTTTAATAGTGCTAAAAGAACGTTGATAAAGGGGTATCATTATCATTGCTAAAAATGATGAAAAATGGGTACTTTTAATAGTGTTTTTAGCACAGTTAAAATCTCCTTTTATCACTAGTTTTTTATTGCTGATAATGGTACCCCTTTATCAGCACATTTTTTAGCATTGTTTAAGGTGGCGCTGTGTAAATTTGTTTCTGTGGTAGTGAAACATCTGTGTACTTTTTTTTAAATTGAAATTTTAAAAATATATTCTTTGATATTTATGTTTAATTTATTTGTTATAGTATTATTAAAATAATAATTGTTTTCTTATAATGGAGAATACTTTTTCTCAGGTTGTGTGGTTTGTTTGAAAACTAATACCATGGTCAGTAATTTTCGAGAGGGGGTCACAGGTTCCAAATAAAATTAAACATTGATGTTTTTAAATGATTGTGGATAGTAAATTAAAATGTAATTATAGAAAATATTGTTTGAAATATAAATAATTTTTTTTATTTGCAATGAAATTTTTATTTCAAATAAATTATGAATTTTCATATTGGTTCATTTTCATACAGGTGTATTTGGTGTAGTGGGTTGTTATTCAAAAACACATTGCAATAGTATGGAATTTATTAGTGTTAATGAAAACAATGATAATGGGGTTATCATTTTAATGACATTGACGAAAAAAAATATTTTTGTAGAAATGTTAAATCTCTTTGAGCTGTGTTCAAAGGTCTATCTGTGGTAGTTGGAATTCAGTTTTATTTGTAGGGACAATGATAACCTTATACAAGAATAAAATGGAAAGGATTTGAAGACATTGTTTTCAAAAAACTAATGAGTATGTGTTGCGTCTCTACATATAGGAGGAAGTAAATTCATGATATAATGGGATTACAACCACATATCACCATGGATTTCATGTATGGGTGATGATCGGTTTTTTAAAAAATAAAAAAAAATTAACATTGTGAAAATTAAAAACAAAATTCAAATTCACCATTAATAATTTAAAAAGTAAAAAACAAGTAAAAAACTATTTTTCATAAAGATATATTCAACAAAAATTCTCATTCAGTTTAAAAAATATCATTTTTATTAAAAAATATATTTACTAATTCTTCATTAATAAAATGAAAATAAAAAATTTACACGAAATCAAATATTCTATTAAAAAATAAAAATATTTTTTTAAATAAAATAAGAAACTAAATTTTAATTATGAAAAATTAATAAAAATTTCCCTTTTAAATATAAAGTAATAAAAAATATATATTCCTAATTAAAAAATAGTGTATCAAAAAAATTTGATCCCCTATAACATTTTTAAAAAAACATCCCAATATTCGTCTTAAAAAATTAATTAAAAAAAATCATTTATTTTTTAAAATAAGTAAATATCCATTTTTTTATGATGTATTTGGGAATTAAAAATTAATTTTATTTTTTTATATTAAGATAAATAAAAAATTTACCATTTTTTAAAGATCCGATTGTAAATTTAAATTATAAAAAACCCTTTTCTTTTCAAAAAAATTTAAAAATATCAATTAAAAGTCATAAAATAAAAATAAAAGTTCTTCGTTTTCCCTTTAAAATTACATTAGAATAATGGTTATCTATTTATTTTTTAACAAATTCGATTTCTTTATTTATTTTAAATTATTTTTAATTAAAGTAGAATTATTTTTAATTTGTAATTTCTTGATTTTAGATTAAGGAAATTTTAATTTTTTAACAGAAATTTAAAAAACAATGATTTTTTAAGTGAGAGGTGGATATTTTTTTTAATAAATAAGAATTTTTGCCTATGATTTTTTGAAGGAATTATTTTTTTAAAAAATATATATATTATGGGATTTATTTCCCTTTAATTCAATTTTATTCTAGAAAATTTATTGTCATTTAATTTTTTAAAATGAAAAAATAGAGTTGATTTGGTGATATGGGATAAGTAAAAATAATTTTACAAAATTGGGTCCTGGGATGTGTGAAGGATGTTCATAGAAGACACACTGTTAGTCAAAGAATAATCAATAAGTTATTGCATAAATATTTTAATATTGTTATTTTTTTGTAAAAATAATAGGTTGATTTTTTAGAGTGATTAAAATTATTTTTTATGTATATAAGATGTATTATATAATATAAAATTAATAATATCAATTTAGAAAAAGTAAAAAATTTTAAGACGCGATTTTGTATCTAAAATGATGCTAAAAATAAAATTTTGAAAAAGAAATTACATACATATATTAGTTTTAATTAAATTTTTAATTTAATAATAATAAATGATGTCATCACCGATGTTTAAAAGGATTGTCTATGTTGCTTCCAGGGATATAAAAATATATATAAACCAAAGGTCGTGGTGTGTTGGTGTGGTATCTTCATGCACAATTTTATGCCTATGTAAATATTATTAGGACTTCTTAACCCCAATCCATGAGGCAAGGGTTTCCCAAATACATATTTTTAACACATCGGACCCCTTTATAATCGATATAGGATAACCCAATAATATCCCTCTCAAAACCACTAGGGCGATGAACATAGAAGATTTTTCAGTGATCGGGAAATTCAATGTGCTCAAATGAAACTATACAACAATCAATACTAAGATACTGAGTTTTATCTATGCTAAAAATACTTTATCACCGCTTAAAAAGCATTGATAATCAAGGTTATATTAAAAGGGGTCCCTTTTATCAAAACTAAAAAAAGAGTTGATAAATGACCCTTTTATCAGCGCTAAAGAATCTCTGATAAAATTAAAAAAAATTAAAAAAAATTGTAAATCAAAGGGTAGACTCATCCCTTTTTAATAGAACTTGACCCCCTTTCAATGGTTCTAGTAATCCCCATGTGCGTGCGCCACTAACATCCATTTAACCACACTAGTCGCACACCCCCCACTCTTTATCAATGCAAGACCCTCCTACACCTACCAGCAAACCCCTGACTCCTCTTGGATTTGAACCTGATAAAAATATCATACACTAGACTGCTAATTCCCTTCTAACATGCACACCAGCTTTGTATCCGCCTCAATTCCATGACCTCTATGATTGCACTGAGGAAGGTAAACTGCAATGATTTCCCACCTCAACCACATTCCACCTCTTCCAAGACCGCACACTGTGACCACACACTTCCCTGCTATGACCACCCCGCACGTCGTAACATCCACATCCTGCCTCAACAACACTATTCCTCCTCTATGAAATCCTGGAGTGATTGTACCATGATTTTCCCTCTATGCTGACACATCCACATCCCTCCTCTACCGCGTTCGTCCTATTCTATGACCTCACAGAGCTACCGTATTGTGCTTTAGCACACATTTCAACAAATCCAAATCCCGCCTCAACCACATTCTACCTACACTAGGACCTCCCTGATTGGTATAACTTCTGGATCTCCTTAGTCACCCCATGGGAGTGTTCCCAGGTGAGGGGGAGGACTGGATACTGCCCTCCATTGTATCCATTCATAAAAACATGGCCTAATGGAGAATCCTTTCTTTTGATAATCGTTGGCCTATTAGATTAGGTTGGATAAAATCCAGTACATTTCATGTTGGCGAGTTCATTCATGCATATTGGGTGCCTTGGGGGAGTTAGGGTATGTTTGTGATCCACTTTCTTGGGTAACCCTAGGGAGTTTCTATTTTCAGTGCAGGAGTTGTGGTACCTTCGATATTTCCATTCTTGGGTACCACTGAGGAGTGTTTTGAGGTGACTAGGATGGTTGTACACCGCCTTCCATAAAAATCATCCACAAGTGTCTTCACCCCGGGGTTCTACGGTTCTGGGGTTGGGGTACGTTTTAGATCTCCATTCTTAGGTACCCTAGGGAAGTGCTCCTATGCGAAGGGGAATGTTGGACAGGGTCACTTGTAGGATTCCTCCATTCTCTACTGGGATAAGATCATCGCATTGGTGATAACCTTTTCTATTAAAGACCTCATTGTCAGCTTCATCAGGGGTCATGGGACTCCAAGTGACTACTCTAGATTTTTTCACTTTTTCTAATTATATTCCTCCAAAACATGACTTCCACCAGGTTACAATCATTCATCTCTCTAACATCGTCATTATCATTATCAGGGGTGAGGGGTTTTAGAGAAAATGGTAATCAAGTCTGAGGCTTGGAGTTTGAAAACACACCCTCCACCATTATATAGTAACATATTTATTTATATTTTCCATTCCCTCCTCAAATATTCATCCTATACTTTAATATCTAGAAAGGTGGGGTAGAAAAATCTTTTATTTATAACAGTGATTGATATTGAGGATGTAACAAACCCAATTTGTTTGATTATAATTAATTTACTGGCTGAATATTAAAAAAATAGTAAAACTATCTAATTTATTTATGTATTTTGAGTATTGTTCATATTAAATTTAGAAAGAAAATATAAATTCTAAATCATATTAAATTAATTATTTCTAACTGAATAATGATTTATTTTAAAATGTAAATAAAATTAAGAAAAAATTGTTTTTTTATATGAATTGATTTTAGATTTATAAATAATGTTTTAAATTAAAAATAATAATATTCTCTTTAATTAAATCGGTTAGGGTATATTTCAAAATATAATTGAATATATTTAAAAATAATGAGTTAAAAAATAAATGCGTTAGAAATGGATTAAAGATTAAAAAAATTAAACGAGTTGGGATTTAATTATCCCAAATTTCACAAGTACTTGACGAGTCAAAATACCAAATTTAGGGTGATTTTTAATGAGAATTTTCAACATGACTATCAATGCTGTAGATTTTAATAATTTTGTGGAATTTGAATTTATTAATATATAATAGATTTTCACAATAGTTGACGGGCATATAATATTTAATGTTGATTTTAATTCAATAATATAACATTTCACTCCCATCAACCTTTATACAATATTTAATATATATATATATATATATATATATATTTGTAATCTTGTGATTTTTTATCTAACCACTCGTAAATGGAAATATAGTATTGTAGAGATTACCCCCCCCCCCATCTGTAATGGTGCTTAGGGGTGGGAAAATAATTTGTTAACAGAACTATTAATTGAAAACCCAATAAAGAAGAACTGAACTGTTATACTGAAATGATTATTTGTTAGTAAAAAAATGATTGGTTATTAACAAATTTTTTGTTGGTTTTTTTATCAATTTTAATAACTAAATTTGATAAAATAACTATATTTATTTTTAATTAAATATTTTAAATAACTTATGAGACATATTATAACAATAAACAGTACATTTTTGTTTATAAATTTATATTTTTTTCAAATAATTTTGTTTTTTATAAAATATATGGATTTATATATAATTTTTAGTTTTTGTTCAAAATAAATAGGGTGGAATTTTTTAAAAATTTAAGGTTTTTTACATTAGTAGGCTTCCTCCAATGATAAACCTTTGTACCAAGGTTTTTCCACCTGATAAAACCAATTTTTTTCTTAGTAACAGTTCATAAAAAATAGAAAATTTCTAATTTAAATGTTATATAATTCACATATGATAATTTATATTGTTAATGACTATATATATTAATGATATTATCAGTTATACTACTAATTCAATTATTAATTATTATATATAAAATTTTAAATTAATTATTAATTATTAATTATTAATTATATTTTTAATCAATAATTATATTGTGAATTATTAATTACATTGTTTATTAAATATTGTTATAAATTATATTAGAAATTACTAAATATATTAGTGATATTATCAGTTATTAATTGTCTTAATTATTTAACTAATTGTAAATAATTATATCATTAAACTAAAATGTCAATTTTATATTGAAAACACAAAAATTGATTCATACTAGTCACACAATGTGTTGGATTGACATGTAGTCAATGCATACACATGATAAACGAGTTATATATCCACTATAAGAAAATCATCGTTTAGAGACAGTTATTTATTTTATTCGGCGACGGTTTTAACCGCTGCTAAAGTTGGTGTCCGAATCAAACACATTGTGAATCCTTCCATTCACCACCACATATATGGGAAAGTGATGCACTAGGATTTACCATTGAAAAGAACAAAGCGTTGATAAAAGGGGGTTCTTTTTCAGCACTGGATAAAAGCGCTGATAAATATACCCTTTACCAGTGCTAACCAAAATTCTGATAAAGGTGGACCCTTTATCAATGATTTATTTAGTGATGATAAAGGGGGGATTTATTTTTTTTAAATAATATACTCATACCATAGATATCATCCAAATCCAAATTACATAATTCCAAAGGAAAAGATGAAATCCAGCGATTGGGCACCCAATGAATCTCAACAGCAGCAAAAAAAAAAGAACCTATTGATTGACCAATCTTCTTACAAAGGGAAAAAAGAAGAGAAAAAAAGGAACCACAGATTTGATGATGTCAATAATCGACCCATAGGAATGGAGGCCACCTCCATCCTCATTTAGTTCATTGATGATAAAAAAACCATCAAATTCGACCATGACATCTATCCATCCAAGAGACAAGATGAACTGCAAATCCTTCCAAATAGTCATAGCCTTTTCCAAAGGAGGATACCAACCCACAAAGTATGAGGAATGAAGAGCCGCAATAATAGCGGCATATTGATCTTGGAGGATTTCCCTAAGGTCAACAAAACCATACCACGGTGTTGTAGCATTAATATTAAGTTTGAGAGCACCGAATGTGGGGGATTCATCTGAAAAGAGGGGAATGAACAGGTGAAGGTGGACTAGCATCCTCAACATCCATCACTGATAGCCCTAGTTATGAATCATGGAAAGCCCGACCATGTCATCTTTACCAATGTTCTAAAAAATGAATTAATTACGACAAAACCATATAATCCAGGAACATATCTCTTATTAAGGCTAATAAAAGCTGTTAATAATAAATATTATTATTTTCTATAAAATTATTATATTAATATTCCAAAAAAAATTTTATTTGTATAAATTAAGTAAAAATGTATTTTTATAAATAATGTAATTTTTTTATTAATTCAAATATATATATAATTTTTTAAAAAATATTTCTAAATTTATAATTTAATAAATATATATTTAAATAATTATAATATTAAAATACTTTTTAAAATAATAAATATTTTCATTATTTTCATTATTTTTATTATATTTATAAATATAAATAAATAATTTTCATTTTTTCATATTTAGAATTATAAATATATATAAATATATATATATTTAAATAAATATATGTTTCAAATGAATTTGTTCAATAAATATATTAATGCATGAGTATAATTGATGTACATATATGTTATGTATTCATCATTAATGTTCATTTATACATTAATAATGTCAAAACTCACATTAAGAGTGTTTTAACATCGGTTAATGGATAACCATTGTTTAAGATATATTAGTGTGAGTTTTTACATCGTTTATGAAATAAGAGACTTCAAAATGTGTGTTTTAATATCATTTATCAAATAATTTTTCATCCCCCACCAATCAGATGGATTCCACTTCCTCAGTGTGTTTTCAAACATAATACTGACGTAGTGATTCCTGGTGATGGATTTATTGACCATGTGGGAGTTCTCCAAGACCATGAAGACTCTATTATTGTGTCTCATTATTCCTCAAACATTGATTATTAGTCTCCTACCGTAGCATAGGCCATGTCTATCTCGATGGGTATGAAGTTCATTTCGTCTCTTATCTGGAAGAATATTGTGGTCAAATCGGATTGTCAGGTTATTATCAATGTGATTGAGGAGGATGAAAGTAGCCACAAAGCCTTTTGGTCTATTATCGATATCATCAGATCATTGGTTCCTTTATTCCATTTTTGTTGTTTTTCCTTCGTTGGGAGTGAGGAAAATCATGCGGCTCATTTTAGAGATTCTTTTGGGAGTTGATGAGGGACAAATATTTGAATTTCATCTTTTCCCTTAGAGTTATGTACTTTGTATTTGGATGATATCTATGATGATGATTTATTTTAAAAGAACCCTTAAAACCTATTATAAACTTGAAAATATATAAAATTCTCTTTTCTACTTATTATTTTGATTCTTAATCTCTTGAAACCCTATCATTCGTGAAACATGGTTATGCTCCATATCCTTCCTTCAACTATATTTTTGCACCTTTTTCATCCCTTCCCCTTCTTGTTGTCATGTTCCCCCTGATTCACTCACATTCCACCATGATCGTCTGCATTTCTCCCATAAAAGTTTCGGCCTTTTATCTCATTCATGTTCCACCATTATCATCCTTTAATATCTATTTTCATCTAAAACAATTATTCAGTGCTTGCAATCTGAAGATTTCATATCTCAATTTTGGCTCTATTATTCATGGTTCTTCTAACTGAATCTCTATCTTTTGAAATTTAATCTTTTATTTTTTATGGTTTGTATATTTATTAATTATTTTTTTCTCTA
Source organism: Viscum album (assembly GCA_963277665.1). Taxonomy (NCBI): domain Eukaryota; kingdom Viridiplantae; phylum Streptophyta; class Magnoliopsida; order Santalales; family Viscaceae; genus Viscum; species Viscum album. The sequence goes on along the minus strand of OY728140.1, from coordinate 1,250,330,694 downwards.
AAATATATTCATTCATATTTTTTTCATACACACATATTTATCGGTTATAAATTTTCATGATTGTAATTAATTTTTTGTTATAAATTATTTATGATTATAAATTTCATATGGTTATAATTTGGTTATGGTTATAATTGTTTTTATTTACACTACTACTGATATGATATTTCACATCGTGAAAAAAAACTTTTAAAAATGATAAAAAAAATTTAAATTGTAGCACTTTTAATGGGGGGGGCTTTATCAGCGATAGTTTAGTATTGATAAAGGCCCCATCTGCTACATTGTGTTGTTTGTATAAAAACACCCTAAAAAATCTATTGTCCACTAAAAAAACACACCACAACATCATATAGGGAAAAAAAATAATTTAATTTAAATAAATTTTACATCATAATTAAAAAATACACAAATATATACATTTCAAATAATGTTTTGTATAATTACATTTACAATTACTATATGCAAACAATTTAAATCATTAATTTATGTCTTTGGCACCCATGATCCCATATCAAAAAGGTCTACCCATGGTATCTATTTCTGAACAAATCACCTCAACCAGATCAAAAGAATCAACTTATATAATAAAACTAATATTATGATAGTAATATTATAAAGAAATAAATAAAACATTAATATGAATGAATACATTATAAATATTACAAATTTAAATAAATAAAAAACTTCGAGTTATAAAGTTCACACCATGAATTATATTGAGGTTAATCTGATTCCAACATGTCTCAAATGAGGTAAAGACCATTATCCTAATGTATCAATACAATTCAAACACATTTTCTCAGTTTTGAGTATCTCACATGTTCATTTTAATGAAATTAATGTAAATTTTTAATGAAGACTCATTTGTAGTTATACCTATCCCACTATGTGTGGGATTGAGGTACAGTTGATTCTTTTATATCAAAAATTACATAAGGATCATTTTCCTAAAGTTTCAAAATAATATTAATACATTTCGTTGTTTTTTAGTATGTTACTTGTGATTTCCACTAAAATGAAATTTCAAACTGGAAACATGTACTTTGAGTCATACATGACACATCAAGTGTTTTTTACATGATAATCCTTCTTAAATGTCACAGATGACTTATTAATTGATGTCCTAAATTATCAATACAATCAGAGAACATTTTCTTGGTTTTCAGTGAGTGGAATACATTTTGAACTAAAATGTCAATTTTAAACTATTGACAGGCACATTGAGTCATACCAGTCACACCGTGCATTGTATTGAGAAACAAGTAATTCCTAAAAAAACCCAAATAACTCATGTATCAATTTCCTAATGTATCAAAACAATCTAGATTCATTTTCTTGATTTTCAGTACATCACTTCTTCCTTCTTACTAAAAAATTATATCAAATTTAAATTAGAAGACGCCCATAGAGTCATACCAGTCACATCATTCCTCATATTGATGTGTGGATACTTTTTAAACATCTCAAGTAACTGATGAATTTATTATCTAAAGTATCAAAACATTCCAAATTCATTTTCTATGTTTTCATTAAGAAACATCTTCCTTTTTCTACAATTAACATCAATTTTAAATAAAAAGATGTACTTATAGTCATAAAGTAACACTGTGCATCATATTCAGGTGAGGATGATTCATACAAGTATAAACTGCCTCATGTACCATTTTCCTAAAGTATCAAAACATTTCAAATGTGTTTTCTCAGTTTTGAGTAGGTCAGTAGTATTTTTTACTAAAATTGATGTAAATTGAAAATGTAAAAGTTGTACTTGGAGTCAAAGCTGTTACATTGTGCCTCATATTGAGGTTTAAATAATTAATACACGTTCCAAATGGGTCATGGAACATGTACCTAAAGTATAAAAATAATAGGATTTAATTTTCTTGGTTTTCAATACCACACTTGTTTTTTTAATAAATATGATGTCAATTTTAAATAAAAAGACGCACATGGAGTAATACCGATCACACCGTGACTCGGATTGAGGTGTAGTTGATTCATACACATCTCAAATAACATATGGATCATTTTATTATAATATAAAAATAATATAAAATGAATTTTCCCATTTTTTATTAAGACACTTCTTCCATTATCTAAAATTGTTATCAATTTTAAATAAAAAGACGCACTTGTAGTCATATCCGTCACACCGTGAGTCGGATTGAGATTTGGATAATTCTTACAAATCTATAATGACTCTTGAATTTTTTTTCTAAATTATCAAAACAATACTAATTCATTCTCATGGTTTTGAGTACGTTAGTTTACCTTTTTACTAAAATTGATGTAAATTTTAAATAAAAATGTCGCACTTGGAGTCACACTGGTCACACCATGCCTCAGATTGAGATTCACATGATTTTTACATGTACCAAATGACTGATGTATCATTTCCCTAATGTATAAAAACAATATGAATGAGTTTTATCAGTTTTAAATAAATCTCATGCTCATTTTTAGTAAAATATTATGTCTATTTTAAATAAAAAGATGGACTTAAAGTCATAACGATCACACCATGTCTAGATTGTTTTGTAGCTAATTTATACACATTTCAACTAACTCATGGATCATTTTTCTACAATATCAATAAAATTAGAATGCGTTTTTTGGTTTTTATTAAGTAAATTATACTTTTTACTAAAATTGATGTATATTTTTAATAAAAATGACACACTTGTAGTCATACCAGTTACACCATGCCTCAGATTGAGGTGAGAAATATTCATACAGATCCTAAATTACTCATGGATTGTTTCCATAAAGTATCAAGACAATGATAATGTTTTTTTATCATTTTTTAGTATGGTACTTGTTCCTTTTTACAAAAATTGATGACAATTTTAAATAAAAAGACGCACATGGAGTCATACCGGTCACATCGTACGTCATATTGAGGTGTAAATGATTTTTACCCGTCCAAAAGGACTCATGTATAATTTTCCAAAAGTAACCAAACAATAAAAATATTTTTTCATGGATTTCATTATGTCCCTTGTCTATTTTACTAAAATTTTATTTCAAATTAGAAACCCGCACTTTGATTCATACTGATCACATCTTGTATCAGTTTTACATGAGACCATTTCCTACACATAAAAAATGATTTTCGAATCAATTTCCAAAATTATAAAGAATATATGAGTGGGGTTTGTTTATTTTCCATGAGTGACACATTTTGATGTAAAACGTCTATTTTAAACTCATAACAAACACTTTGATTCAAACTGGTCACAGCGTGTGTCAGATTGAGTTATAGCTGATTCCTACAGATCATAAATGTATTATTGATCATTGTAATAAATTATTAAAACAATATGAATTATTTTTTTCAGTTTAGAGTAAGTGAGTTGTATATTTTACTAAAATTAATGTCAATTTTAAACAAAAAGACACACCTGGATTCATTCCAATCACACCATGTGTCAGATTGAGGCATTTTTGATTCATACATGACCCAACGTTTCAAAACCATCCAGACATACATGGAATCTTATAGTATGAGAAAAAATTATTATGTGAGTAATTCTAAAAATAAACAAATTAAACATAAATATGAAACAATCCATTACTTCTTTACAAGTCACATATTCATGCTATTGGTATACATTCAGTGATCAGGTATGATGCCCATTTGTTTCTTTGAAAATGTATATCATCTTCTGAATATGATTTTTTTCAAAATTTATAATATTACTAAAAAATATAAATACACAAAATATTAATAAATATTTTAAATTAATTAGTAATTAACTTTAAAAATATCTATTCGGGGATGTTTGTTTTTTGATGGAATATGATCTCTCTCATAAATTTACAATCATAATAATCACAATATTTTCCATTTTCCTGTTTTATACACTGTAGAAATATTGAGGAAAATAATTAATTTGTTCTGATATGTGTTTTTATAGTGAAATATTATTACATATACCCTAATACTTATGAGTTTTTAGAAATTTTCAGGGTCCTTGTGCGCAATGTTTGTCTTCATTCCATGATTTAGACAATATTTACACACCACCATATAGTAATCTAATCTTAATTAAAACATAATATAAATTACATAACATGGATTATATTTATAAAATGTTTTAAGTAGTGTATTAAAAATTGATAAACGTCATCATATGTGGTCGGTTTTTTGGTAATACATGGAGTGAATCCAAGAAATAAATATTTTGAGTATCTAAATTGACTATAATGTGCATCTGGTGATTCCAAAAAAAAATGAATAATTAATGAAATAATTGAAAAAAATTTATGATATAATTAAATTTGAGAGTTTTATCCATCCATCATTTTTATTAAGAAGCGTATTTCATCACCATGTTTTTTTTTCATACGATTTTCCTTGGTTTTCTAATATTTCATCCATTTTTTGGGATTTTATTTTGGTTTGGTCTATAGAGGAGATGTGAGGACTAACGAGTCAATTTTTTTATGGGTAAATCCCTTGAATTTGTATTGATATATACACCTACAAAAAATATGAAATTTATTTTGTCGAAATTATCATTGTATGTCATATTTTGGACAATTAAATCATGAAATCATACCTCATGTATAAATTTACAACTAAGGCTCCTAGAAATTCATAGCTGAGGATTTCATCAAAATTATTAGAAGAAATTTAGTTAGTAACATCCTCTCTATACATTTTTTTTTTCAAAATAAACTACGTGACTTCTAAAACTTTGTAACTTTTCAACCTTATGAACCATCAAAGTTAGTAAATACGAATATTCAATGGGTGGGGTAAATGTGCTTTTAGAAGAGATTTTTTATCGGTTGGATGATCCTATAGATTTTTTTGAGTCTTTTTTTTGTTTCATCCCATTTCCTTTGTTTTTTTGGTAATAATATTAATCAGTTCAGACCTTTTTTCATTAATTGTTAAAGTTTTAGTATGAAAAATAAATTTGAAATGAATACCTCCGAGTAGACATGTTTTTTTACAAGATGTGAAGGACATGAAATTAATGTTCCAACAGTTTGGTCAACATTATGAATACCTTCATCATAAATTGGAATTGGTAGCTCAGTTCTCAACTCATGGTCCATCCTAATCAACATTTCCACATGACCGATTATAATTTTTCTATTGTATAGAATTCCATTTTGAATATTGAACATTGTATCCCTCTCTAAAAAGAAATGGGTGGGTGTTGATAGATATAAATCATAGTTATTATCACCCAATATATTATTAGTATAGTAAAGGTATCATTGTCTATCTTATTTACATTTAATAGAAAAAATTATTAGATCATTTATTACCTTGGAAAATACAGCTCGTTGAGGTGAATGCCTCACCTCAAAGATGGTTGGGGGTGGGGAAGGATATTCAAGAAATGATTGTTCTTGAGTTATCTGTTTCTCTTTTATTAACCCCATTAATGTTTCTAGAAACTCTCTTTACTGTTGTAAATTTTCATCAATTCTAACTAGTCTTTTTTTCTTCTATTTCATTTCATTATCCTTATCCTCTTATTTTTTATCAAAATATATTCGGGGTGTCAACCTAAAACTTGCACCTATGACGTGACCATACTGTTCTATCTGCTTCAAGACCACTGATAGTAGGTGTTCATCTGGAAGAGGTGTTGATGATTCCTATGACTAATTCATATATAAAATATAGAAAAATAAGTAATCATTGTTATGTAATAGGGATTTAAATCAAAAAATAATAATTATGTCATGCATACACATGTTTCCCACCCTTTTGTGTATTTTCATCTATTAGTATCTCGACTTTATTTACACATTCCACCTTCCAAAACACATGGAATGATATGGGAATTGGTTGTGATTTGTATTCATCGATATTCGTATAAATAGAGTAACATAATTATTTTTTCGTTTCATGACATAATAAAGTGTTACAATAGAGTTTAAATACATAACAATTGTTTCAAGTGAATCATACCCCGTCCTTACTTTTTTATAGGGGTACATTGGTTTTTCTACCCATCCCTAATTTTCATCACACAATTTATATTTAATAAAAAAAATTGATCAATGTGATGAATATATGTATTTCCAAAAAAATGTATTACTATCCACAGTGTACTTGAAAAGACACAACCGCACAATTTCTAGTAAAAACATCCCATGCATATTGGGTTATCAGGTGTCTATACATAAGTAGTGGGTGGGGTTTTATTTTCCCTTCAGTATCATTATTATTATGTCTCATTAGAATTTTGTTAAAGCCTCTATAAATATTTCCAGAAATCATTAATACATATTTCTTATGGGATTCATCTAATATAAATTTACACTTCAAGGGATTGTGAAGATTAATTCTATGTTTAGTTATTTTATTTTTTAAAAAAATAAAGAAATTATGTCACAATGTTATCATAATATCTTCCATCATCAATGTATTAATAATGGCCCCAACATGGTTCCATGAATCTACATCAATTGGAACATATTTCTGAGTGATGATTCTAATGTAATTATTGAATATGGCTTTTGGGGGTTAACATGATGTCCTCGTGCATTCCATGCGACCTCATATTTGATGTATTTAATTTTCACCTTAATGATTTTTTCTATCAACATCAAACTATGAAACTCTTATTTTTCTGCATCATTGTTCCTTCATCACCTACCATTTCTTTGGTTTCAAACTCCTCAATATATTATTTATATGGATCAGTAGCATCATCATGTGAATGTGGTCATTGAACAAATGCACTGAGAGTAGAAACATGATGAAAAACCTATTATTGCTCTGGATTCGGAGCACCATCACGTACAGAAGGTCGTTGTTCCACTGTACTATGAGCAACATTAGATTGAAAGACCTATTGTTCCTCAGGATTGGGAGCACCAACATGTGTAAAACTCATTATCTACAGAATTGCTTTAACATTTAATTTAGAAGACATAAATACAATAGAGATTAGATAATTAAAGGAGTTACACAATGTATATTACAAAAAAATATAACTTGATTATTGAACACCCTATTTTTAAAGGATGAAGGGATTTGACCCCTTTATCAACTATAACAATCCCTTCATTGTTGTCTCCTCAAACATAAAAAAACAATCTACATTCCAACCACTCTAAAATGATTACAGAGGCCAAATGAAAGTGTCAATACTATATTAATTTTCATCTGACCCTTCTGTGGTTTTGGTCGATACCAGAACAATTGAACACTTTCACATTACAATATCTAGATCATAAAATACTTTTACTTCCTATGATTCTATTATAAATGGTTCATCTTTATACACTTCCTTACTGAAATCAACTTTCATGAATCTCAATTCATCTATTTTAATAACACTTCTATTTTCAACTGACAAGAATTTAAAAATCAGTACTTGGGAATGTTGTATAATCCAACTCCCAGATTTGTTTTATGATGCCAATGTATGACATATTCATGTAAATTATATTTTTTTCCTTAGTATTAGAAACATGCATTTCTTCATCCACAAGTGTAACTCCATTATTTTTCATGGCATTTTCTTCATCATGTCCATTTGTATAGAATATATATCCCTTAATTACATAAAAATTGTAATATAATACACACACACATGGTCCTCTGATAACCATATAATTCGTTCTAAAATTGAATATGGATTTTCATCTGAAACGTTAAATATATATTCCTAAAACCATATTATAAACTATTGATTATGTGTATTTGGTTTATAACTTTCATCCCATGATGGATTAAAATTCCTAAGAATTTCAATTTTATATTTCATCATATGGTGGTACCTCTAAACCATTATGCAAAACGTAATGATGGTTCTACTTTTGATCTACAATAATGATTTTGACAACATCTATTCCAAAAATTATTTCACCCGCAAGCTTCTCAGTGTGATGAGATTTTGGTAGATAAAATCTTTCCACACCTGATATGTATTATGTAAATAATTCAATGGCTTCCTCAACAATATATCGCTCTAAAATAAAACCCTCGGGTTAAATTCTATTTTTGACATACCCTTTAAAAAACTTCATTTACAATTCAATGGGGGTACATTCATCTATAGTGTATAGGGCCACATATTCTAATATCACTCACAAAATGAACTATAATGTGAACCCTTATATCAGAAAATTTTTGCCGGAAGAACATTTCCAATTCACATAATATGATGATAATTTAGCTTTCCATAGTCAGAAATTTCATCATATCTATAACTTTGCTGGATATAGACTTGAATAATAAACAAATCATGGAAAATCTATGAAGGGCGTTATTAAAAATAATGAAACATAAATCTATAGTAATTAGTTCTTGCATAAAAATATGGCATTCATGTGATTTCAGAACCTTTAACTTCAAATCATTTATTGACCCAATATTCTTGATATTCGATGAAAACCCATATAAAACCTCTACGCTATTCAAGAAGTTGAAAAACATATATCTTCCTTACATGGAAAGTGTGTAAGTAGGTCGAGGAATAAGATTTCATTTTTCAACCTTCATAGGCACCAAATCTTCTCATAATCCCATGTGAACCATCTCCAATGTAGCCTTAATTCTATCCTTTTTTTCTTGGTGCATTTTGCAACTTACCGATGAAACTATCAAATAATTTTTTTTCAAAATTAATAACATAAAAATAATGTCAGGTGTACAAAAATTTATAGAATAATAAGTCAAACAAAAAAATGATCACATTTTCCAACCGGTTTTCATAAGGTTTTTCAATAATGGTTTTCCAAAAGTAGTGTCCATATCATTTACTTTCTCAAACAGTTGATCAACTATTACGGGAGACGGTGTTGTATGTTCTTATTAACTTCCATAAAATATTTTCACTTAATATGGTTAATTATCCCATTAGGGTATAAATTTAAAATATTCTAGAAACATAATCTTTGATGAATGTTTCAACCTAATTGAATGTGTACCTTTTTGACAAATATGACACTCATTAGTTCCTTTAATGCTATATCCTATAAAATTTCCATAAGCTTGAAAGTAACTTATCATCCCTCACAACATGGATCTCAATGTGAAATATTTATTTATGTAAGAATTATAAAACATAACATCTAAATAATCCCCACCTCAATAAGATGCATGGTGTGTCTGGTATAACTCAAAGTGTCTCTTTTTATTTAAAATTTACATCAATTTATGTAAAAACAACAAGTGACATACTGATAAATGAGAAAATTTATTTTTATTGTTTTGATATTTTAGGAAATTTATCCATGAGTCATTTTTGAGGTTTAGGAATAAATTTCACCTCAATAAGACGCATGGTGTAACCTGTATGACTCAATGTGTGTCTTTTTATTTAAAATTGATATTAATTTTTCTAAAAAGAACAAGTGACATAATGAAAACTGAGAAACCAAATTCATATTATTTCTATAAATAATTAAACTGATAAATTAGTGATTTTTGACATGTAGGACTCAACCATACAATAATGCGATGCACGGTTTTTCCGGTATAACTCAAAGTGTCTATTTTTACATAAAGTTGCTATGAATTTAATTGAAAACAAAAAATGACTTACTAAAAACAAAGAAAACACATTTTTATACATTCTTATATTTTAGGAAAATGATATATTAGTAATTTATGATTTTAATTGATCAATATTATCTCAATATAAAACACAGTATGATAAGAATCACTCAAAGTGTCTCTTTTAATTTAAAATTAACATTAATTTAAGAAAAAACAATCAGTGAACTACTAAAAATTGAGCAAGCACATTAATATTGTTTTGATATTTTAGTAAAATGATATATTTGTTATTTATTGATGTGTAGGGATCAACCAAACCTCAATAGGATTCATAGTGTGGCTGGTATAACTCAAAGTGTCTATTTTTATTTAAAATTGACATTAATTTATGTAAAAACAATAAGTGACATACTGAAAACTGCTAAAATACATTCAAATTATTTTGATACTTTAGTACAATTATCCATGAGTAATTTGTGAGATGTAGGAGTCAACCAAACTTCAATCTAATCCATAGTTTGATTGGTATGACTAAAAGTGTCTCTTATCAGTTTAAAATTTAAATTTTAGTTCAAAACGTGTCACTCACTAAAAACCAAGAAAACATGCTATGAATTTTTGATACCTTGGTAAAATTATTCATAAGTCATTTTTAATGTGTATGAAGTAGTCTCACAAAACACTGACCCACGATATGACCAGTATAAATCTAAATGCATGTTTCTAGATTGAAATGATATTTTAGTAAAAAAAACAGAATGGACAAACTAAAAATTAAGAAAATTAATTCATATTGTTTTGATATTTTATAAAAATTATCCATTAATAATTTGTGACTGGTAGGAATTATCTACACCTCAATATAACACACGGTGTGGCCAAAATAAATCTAAATGTTTCATTGTTTAAAATTATAATTAATTTTAGTTAATGAAAATGTGACATACTCAAAACTGAGAAAAAATGTTCGTATTGTGTTGATATTTTAGTAAAATGTTCCATAACTTATTTCAACGTATAAGAATCAACCCTGTCTCAATAGGACACATGATATGACTGGTATGACTCCAAATGTTTCATTTTTATTAAATATGGACATTTTATTAATGTGTTATTTCATATTAATGATTAATTTATTTATTTATAGTATTAATAACATAATATTTTTTATTATATAGGTGGAATATTTTTCTCAGGTTGAGTTGATTTTTTTGGAAACTGAAACCATGGGCGGACATTTTTGAGAGGGGATCATGGGCATCAAAATATGAAATATTAATGTTTTAGAATACTTCTTGGACAATTGTACATGTAATTATATAAAAGTATTGTTTGAAATGTAATTATAGTGTTTTTTTTCTAAATACCATGGGTGGAAATTTTTACACTGATGATATCAATTAAATGTATATAGAAGGTTTGCTTCTGGGTGTGTTGTTTAAACTGCAAATTTTCTTATAGGGATATTTTTATATAAAATGGACACTACAGGAGGATATGCCTTTATCATTGCTAAAAAATAATTGCTAAAGGCTCCCCTTATCATATATCTGATTAACAATGATTTTTTAACACTGTTAAAGGACATTTTTAATGGTGTGAATGGGTATATGTGTATTAGTGTTTACCACTCATCCATCTTGTTTGGTTCTCCTTTTAATGTTATATTTATTTATATATATATATATATATAGTTATATTTATTCATAAATTAATATAGGTATATATATATATTAATAGATATAGTTATATATATATATATATATATATATTTAAATCTACTTATTTATGTATATATTTATATTTGTTTATCTGTATATTTATTTATACATTAAAATATGTTTATAAGATTATGTTTAAATACATTTATAAAATATGTTTGTGTGTGTGTGAGTAAATAAATAAATAAATACATATATACAACACACACACAGACACACACAGATATATATATATATATATATATATATATTATGTGTATCTATAAGTATAATTATATATATTTATGTATATTCACATATATTAAATATTCATATGTATGTTCATATGTTAGAATATATAGATAATATATATCAGTTTTTTAATACAGACACACACTAATATATATATATAAAAATATAAATATATATATATATAAATATTAATATATATATATATATATATCACTACTAGAAAATTAGGTTATAGCCACCGTTTGGAACTGTGGCTATTAGCCCACAAACAGTGGCTATAGGTTATAGCCACGGTTCATTGAACCGTGGTTGGTATTTTCGTCGATATAGGACCAAACCTATAGCCACGGTTTGAAACCGTGGTTATAGACCTATAGCAACGGTTTGGAACCGTGGCTATAGCCCTATAGCCACAGTTTCGAACCTTGGCTATAGCACTATAGACATGGTTTCAACTATGACTATAGACCTATAGGCACGGTTTCAAACCATGGATATTACCCTATATTCATAGTTTCAAACCATGGATAGAGCCCTATAGCCATGGTTTCAAACCTTGGATATAGGTTTGGCCATATTGCCATGACAATACCAGCCACAGTTCAATGAACCGTGACTAAAACCCTCCCCATTTCATAAAAAAAACCCCTGGACAGCAGCCACCCCTCCCCCCCCCACACACACACAAATCCCTTGCACCCCTTGCACCCCCCTTGTACACCCCTTTCCGCCCTACTGGACCCCCTTTGACAGCAACACCCCCTCTGTTGGACCCCCCAGGACAACAGCCACCCCACCCCCTATTGGACCCCCTAGACAAAATCTCTACTACTGGACCCCCTAGAGAGAAACTCCCTGTTGTACCCCCTTGCACCACCCCTACTAGACACCCCCCCCCATGAACCCTTACTGGAAACCCACCCTTTGGACAGCACCCCCCCCCCCCACATCCCATTTACCAGTTGCACAACCCACTTGCACACCCCTTACACAGCCCTTGCACCCCCTGTTGGACCCCCACTAGACAGTAGCCTTAGCCCCCCTTGTTGGACCCCCATGGATAGCAGCAGCCCCCTACTGGACCCCCCTGGATAGCCCCCCCCCCTGCTGGACCCCCCTGGCACCACCCCTGCTAGACACCCCCTTGCACTTCGGCTGGACACCCCCCCTTTCACCATGTAGACAACAGCCCCCCCCCCAAATACACACATCCCTTGCACCCCTCACACACACCCCCTTGCTAGACCCTCTTGGATAGCATCCCCCATGTTAGACCACCGTGGATAACATACCCACCCCACCCCCCCCCCCCCATAGACCCCCCTAGACACCCCTGCTGATGGACCCCCATGGACATCAGCAGCCCCCTACTGGACCCCCCTGGACAGCAGCACCCCCTTCTGAACCCCCTGGACAGCAACCCCCCTGTTGGATCCCCTAGACAAAATCCCCCCTCCCACTATTGGACCACCGTGGATGGCAACCCCCCCCCCCCCCGCTGGAAACCCCTTGCACCACCCCTGTTGGACACCCCTTACACCCCTTTTGCCCCCCTGCACCCCCTGGACATCAGCCCCCCCCCCCCCACAAACACATCCCTTTAACCCCTTTCACACACACCCTTGAACCACCCTTGCACACCCCTTCCCCCATGCTAGACCCCCTAGACAGCAGCCCCCTCTGGAAAGCAGCCCGAGCCCCCCTGGACAGCAGCCCCCCGCTGGATAGCCCCCCCCCCCCCCTGCGGGACTCCCTGGACAGCAGCCCCCATACTAAACCCCCTGGACAGCATCCCACCTTCTGGACCCCCTAGACAGCACCCCCCCCCTATTAGACTCCCCTGGACATAATCCCCCCTGCTGGATCCCCTGGACAGCCCCCCCCCCCCCCTGCTGGATAGCAGCCCGCCATATACATCCCTTGCACATTTCCTAAGGGATCCTTAGTTAAGCATATTGACCAAGCAGGTGAGCTTCAGGATTTTCCCTTAGATGTACCTAACAAATAATAACCTGTAGAGGCTTCTTTACCTGGTGTTGGGAGATTTGATTCCTTAGTACCTTCAGATTTTGTATCTATAGTATATTTATAATATTTCAGAGAAAGTCTTCTTTTAGATTTCAGTGGAATTTTGAGTTATCAAGAACCTCTTATTGTTTCATCTACATCTACTGCTCCACCTCCCTCAGATTTGGTTGATGTTGATTTGATCTAGTATATAGTCAAATAGTATCTCCATGTTTTTATAGGTTATGTGAATTCATCTCATTAGGATTAATTGTGGAAGAATCTATAGAATGACTTTTCAAGGAATAGGTTGACGAATTGAATGTGATGACAACTCTACTCAATCAATTCATGGAAGAGAAGATTTATTTAGTAGTATGGAGAGATAAGGAAATATTATTATAAACTTTTTCAATCTTATAAAGACTTTCCTATATGTATCCAATACTGTAGTGGCTTCTGGCTGAAATTAAAAAGTGCAAAAGTAAATTGAACTCCAAAGTATGCACTGCTACAGTGGTCAAAGATTCTAGAATTCCTGAAAATTTGGATCGGGGCCTTCATCCCCTGGACCCCTAGAGCAGGGGCACGTTGCCCCCTTAAACCCCAAACGATCACCCTGCGAAGCTAGAACCACAACAATTGCAGGCCAAAAGCATTCGGCCCAACCGGATTGGGCTACACCAATCCAACAATCTCCCTTGTTGCATCCATTGATGAGAAAGAGGTTAAGAATGACCTTTTTCTCTAAATCTTGATAGTGTGGCTGGTCTTGATGGGTTCACAAATTAATTCATTATGTTCTACTAGGACATATTTTCTGATGAGCTCCTTAAGGCTATGAGGGAGTTCTTTAACCATGCCTCGGTTCCCTATGGAATCAACTCCAATTTTATTTCCCTGGTCCCAATGAAGGTAAATGATGTGGATGTAAATGATTTCAGACATATTTCTATTCGGAATACCATTCCAAAAATCATTATCAAAATTATTTATTTGTGTTTAGGTCTCATTTCTCGTGGGTTTATATCTTCAAATAACCCCACCCCGACAGCCCTTGGACACCCCCGCGGACATCCCCCCAAGACACCCCACATGTACCCTGCCCCCTGCCCTACAGACCCCCCCCCCGGACAGCCCTTGGACACCCCCTGGGACAACCCCTCCTAGACACCCACCTGCACCATCTCACCTTCCCTATAGACCCCTCGACACCCCCTCGAACATCCCTTGGACACCCCACCTGCACCTTTCCCTATAACCCCCCCCCCCCACCCCTGGACAACCCATAGACACCCTCCTGGACAAACCCTCTTAGACAGCCCACCTGAACCCTCCCCCCATCCCTACACACCCCCCAACACCCCCCCCGGGCAGCCCATGGACACCCCACCTGGATAGCCCCTCCAAGAAAATTATATAGCCATCAGTACCATCACTTCATTATGAAAGAATGCTAAATTAACAATGCCTTGAAACTTTTCCAAAAATAGTATTTGTCTGGATTAGTCTATATAATAGACTTACACCACTTATAACTCAGACCCTCTAGTTGGATGGTTACAAAAATAACCTTAAGTGACTTATAAATCTAAAGCTGGATAAAAATATCCTCAACCTTCAATACAAAAACAAATTCATCCGATGAAAATTTTTACCCAGAAATTATTTTAGGTCTACCATCATGATTATAGTGTTCCATGTTGGGCCATAAAGATCGATTTATTCAAGGACCTTGATTCGTTTATGTGGGAATTATTATGGTATGCTTTGTTTCTTCTCAGCTTTCCGACTAGGTTCTCATCTTAGGTTAAAAGATTCTTCTCTACTCCAATGTTCTTGGTGAACATTAATAGCAGTTTACATGGCCACTTTTCGGGGAAAATAGGGCTCATAAAAGGGGATCCTCTTTCACATTTCCTTTTTGTGATTTGCATGGAGTTTTTCTCATGCATCCTAGAATGCAAGGGGATGGGGGCTGGTGCGATGGCTGGTACAGGCCGGAGTGGCTGGGGCAGTCGGGAAGGCAAGTGGTAGGGGGATGGTAGGGGGTAGGTGCGGGATAGAATAGGTGACAGGGGGCTGGTGTGAGCGAGATTTCAGGTGGCTGGGGGCTGTTGGGCATGTGGCAGGGGCTAGTGCGGGCTGGGATGTAGGAGATCGGGGGCTGGTGAGGGATGAAACTGGTGGATGGGGATATTTTGCAGGTGGAAGAGGGCAATCATGACTATTTTGCATGAGGCTGGGGGAGGTGGATGGTGTGGTGGCTAGTGTGGGATGGATTGCAGGTGGTTGGGGGCTGGTGAAGGCTTGAATTAATGTGGAAGGGCGCTGTAATGATGGTTGAAGGGGGTTGGTTGTAGGAGCAAGGGGGGGGGGGATGGTGCGGGCTGATTTGAAGGTGGCAGGGGGGTTGTTGTGGGCTGGAATGCTGGTTGAGGTGGGCTAAAATGATGGTGGAAGGGGGATGGTGTGGGCTAGATGTTGCTGAAGCAGGGTCAAAACACATGATTACTGCGGTCTGACTGCGGCATAACCGCAGCATGACAGCGGCATGACTGCGGTGTGACCGTGGCATGATTGCGGTGTGACCTCGACATGACTGTGGCATGTTGGCCTGGTCTAGTGACATTTGTAGGGCAGAAACTTTCGACCAGGAGCGAAGGGAGAGGGAGGAGGTGGGGAAACATTCCGGCCATGGCCTCGCCGGCAGAAATTGTGATTAGTTAGTCTCAACATTGATCACAAGACTCATGGAAT